>JAJSME010000001.1:0-2628298 GCA_021235465.1 Umbelopsis sp. PMI_123 | reverse complement strand
CCTTACGCAGTTGGTATGATGCCTTTTGCTGTGTGACCCTTTCGAGAGCGACCGAAGTTTCATTGCGTGTGCAAGGTTAAATCTGCTTCGTCAATAAACACGCAATTTCGTGTGAAAACCAATTCTGGGGGTATTCCCATTCTTCTACCTTCTCTTTTCGGAGCTTTATCAATCTATCGCTATTCTTTGCTGACGGTAATTTCTGGTGTTTCTTCAGAGTTATCCCACACGTTTGCACTAAATACCTGTACAGAGAAGATATTGATATTGATAATTCTGGAAACTCTTGATATAGGGCTTGCCTGATACCATGGAGCACAGCGGATGGGTGCTTGTCAATGATTTCGATCAAGAATTGGGAGTGAACTTGCGTCAGCTTCGGTTTTCGTCCAGATGAGACTTTTCTGACATTGAATGGCAAGCGTCTTTCCTCGTCGTCATTGTACTTTTTGATGTAATTTTGAGCTGTTCTTATGTTTATACCAGTGATCAACTCATCTGCCTTTGCAGTCTTTCCTTCGTCAATTACTAGATTAAACAATCTTTCGACTTGATGGGCAGTGTAGCGTCTGTATGGCCATCCACATTTTGGTTTACTCGAATTCTGACAGGCTGTAACTGGTAGCGGAGCTGTAGTCAAAAGAGACTCATCTACGTACTCATCTACGTACTCATCTGAGCAGGTCCAGCCATCAATATCCATGAAGCTCCTCAGTGGCAAAAGGTGGAGACTAACACGTTCCAGCTCGGTCTGCATCTCAACGTCTTGATAGGAGTGGCCGAGCTCGTGTAGACTGTCGCAAGCCTCGTTTGGTCAACGGTCGTAGTGTAGCTGGTTTCCATATCAAGTACCATATTCACGGCCTTAGGAATTTGCTTTTTCACTTTTGGTGATACTATTTCAAACGCCGACATCCCATTAGTCATTCACCTAACTCCAAAGCCCCTACTATCCCGCTGAGCATTTAGTGCCAAGAAGAAAAGAAACAGACGCAAATGCTTTTATACAACTTTTGGCAAGGAAGAAAATCAAAAACTGCATTATTTCATTGGCTGAAGCGGACTTTATTTTTCTTTGTAAGCCCAGGTAACCAAGCATTGAACTGCGGATTAGCTAACGATACATAAACCCACATATTCAGGCGCTCTAATTGAACTACTTCCTGGAATAGCCCGTTCTGTCTTCTCACAGGTTGATATCTTCCCACTTGCACCTTGGAAAGAATGATACCGCATGGCGAATCCATGCTTGGCAGTCGGCTCGGGTAACCATTTGAACAGACTCACAAATACGGTCACTCAATCGATCGTCAGCAGTCAGTACTTTACGTCTTACACCAGCCTTTACTTTTGACCAAAACTCTTCAATGGGATTTAAGAAAGGCGAATATGGTGGAAGATACAAGCACTTGTAGCCTCTGCTCTCCCCTAGTTCACGTACCTTGAGTGGAGTATGTATAGGAGCGTTATCCATTACTAGATAATGTCCCTTCATATCGTTCCTATCTAGCACATCAATCACATTCGATATGTAGGTGAGAAAATGCTCGGTTCTTGTTCCAACTTGACCACGTATCATCATCGCCTTTATGTCATTTGCCTTTCTCTTCTTCGACATTGACACCGCTTGCGGTTTCTTTAGAGATATGTCTATCACACCGGCTTGTGATATGGCTCCCAAGATTGTTATTGTGATAACCTTTGGCTGTCGGCACAATACCCTTGGCTGGCGTCCCTTTTCGAGAACGACCATAATTCCTTTGAGTATGGAGATTGAATCCTGCCTCATCAATGAACACGCAGTTCTTAGCAAAATCCAGCTCTGGAATGGCCTCCCACTCTTCAATTCGTTCCCTTCGTAATTTGAGCACACGTTCGCTATTTCTTGCAGCCGGTATTTTTTCTAGTTTTTTGAGCGTCAACTTGCATTTCTGAACCAGGTGTCTATGTAGCGTGGATATTGATATCGATATCTCTGGAAACGCTTCACGGAGAGCTCTTCTAATATCCGATAATACAGCTGTCGGGCGCTCATCAACATAGCCTATCAGGAATTGAGAATGACCCTCTGTTAGCTTAGGCTTACGTCCAGCTCCTGCCTTTCTACCACTTATCGGTAATCGTCGTTCCTCATCATCATTGTATTTTTTGATGTAGTGTTGCGCTGTCCTAATGTTAATCCCTGTCAAAAGTGCGGCCTCTTTCGCAGTCTTACCCTGCTCAATCACGTAGTCAAACAATTGCTCGATTTGATGCGCGGTGTATCGTCTGTATGGGCCTCTCGTTTTCCGTTTACGCACCTTTTCTTTGGAGGACTCGGCGGTTGGAGTGAGTGAAACAGCTCCGGTTGGTGGTATATGTCGCATAACCATAGTATCGATATCCATAATAGTTCTCAACGGCACCAGACAAGTGTCATTGATTGTGTCTTCCTCTTGCATGTCCATCGGCTGGCTCGAATCTACTTCTTCCATGAAGGTCTCCACATCTGGCATGTCTAACTCAATAGACGCAGAACTAAAAATTTCACCCAAGATCATGTTTTCGTCTTCAATAGTAACAATATTATTGTGTTCCATGTTGTGTGCTCACTTGAAAGGGGGTTTTAAAAAGTACATTTTCAATTTTCTGAAAACTCTAAATTTGCGTTTATGCAAATGACGATGAAAACACTTGTGGGCGGTGCAAAATCCAATCCAAAGGCAGCGTAAATAAACAAGCAGGGTAGCGCAGCGCATTTTGGGAAAAGCTGTATGCTCGTAATGTGACTTGCAACATGCGTGATTGTCTCAATAAAACATATTCACATCATTTGAGTTGACATGACTATCCTATAACCTGATCCGCCATCATTCACGGTAATGTGGTATACAAAGTAAGAAGAAGAGATTATTTTCATAGCGTAGAAAGACAAAGAGCAGTAACAAAACTGCATATTAACGAGGGTGGGGGGTGGGGTTCATTCTCTTCGTTGCTTTGGGTACCCAGCGTGTTTTCGCTCTGATAATGTCTTGTTTATTATTATTAATTGTGGGATGATTTGGTTTTATTATTTTTTTTTTTTTGTTTATTCTCAACTAGATTGCATCCAGCTGTTACTACCAATACTACCGTTTCGTTGACGATGTTGATTGAGCATTTCATAGGTATCATCATCTTGTTGATAGTTTCTTGAGCGCAGCAAAGCGTTTGATAATGGAGTCATACCAAATATTGGCGAATTTGGGGAGGTGGGTGTCGTTGGAGCGCTTCCAGGACTGGTAGTATGAGCGGAGCGCATGCTAGCGGTTCGTTTTGGGATGGTGTTGCTATGTGACAAGGAGGAAGCCAATGTTTGAGAAGATACCGGTCGTGATGAATGTTGAGATAGACTAATGGATCGTCTGAGAGTTTCGCGAATACGCTCCATGTTAAGTTCCAATTTATCTTGAGAAATACGTTTCTCATTGCTGTTGGTACTTATTTGTAAATTGTAAGAGATGTTGTTCTGACGATTACTTGGCATGTAACTACCGTATGCTGCGGCGTCTGAATAATTATCATCACTTCGATGGCTATTAACTTGATCCATATGTTGACTAGGGTATGCATCATCCTCCTCCTCATCTCCCATTAGCACTTGCTCTAAAACTTCACGCGACGCCGGCGTCACGCATACCAATGGGAATGCTCCTTTCAGACCTGTATTTACATTGAAGCCCAGACCCCATCCATCGTCGAATATCATGGCTAAGCATACTACATCGCCAACATGAAGTTCGAGTTCATCTGCAATTTGAGGTGGATAAGGATGAACGGCGACATAAAATTCTTCTATTTCATGTGTAAATGGCGTTGGATCTTCAGGTATGGCAGACGATGTGCTGACGGTTTGAGGGTCGTATGGAGAACTTGCTACCAAGGATTGCTTGCTACCAGATCGTAGAACGTTGAACGATCGTTGATGCCGATTTTGGAATGGTGGTGGTACGTATGGAGGAAACTCCTTTTGAAATCGCTTTTGTCGGCGGCAAAAGCAAAAATAGATCAGCACCGCCGCTGTGACAGCCGCCACACATCCAATTACAATGCCAGCTATAGCTCCTCCCGATAATGCGTGGTGCAGGTTGCATCCACTAATAGATTGACAGCATGAATTATTACTGCTATTTGTTTGACAGAATTCGCAAGCCGTAACTGTATCATTTTGGAAGCCTAAAATGAGGGAAAAATAATAGTGGGTCAGTTTTTTTAAGCTTCAGCCACAGACGGAAGCTCAATTAAACGATTGAAGAGGCTGCGTGCATGGTAGTCGTTTGCATAATAAACGTCTCGCTTTCCCTTTGATTCGGTTGTGTTTTAGTTGACTGTCAGGTACCCTCATTTTCTTTGGTGGGCCCATACATTGTCTGACTGACTCCAACACACTTGCACGCTATCTAACCTGACAAATAAAAAAGAAAAAACGTCACACTTACCACAATTCAATGGTTCATTCGCACTTCCACTGATACAGCCTTTGGCAGTAGTGCCATTATAGCCAATCCAAGTAGAACAGCGATTAGTTAAATCCGCAAGCTCCGAGGTCCTTAGATCGCTTTGTTGGCAAAGACTGGTATTAGATGTGATCTGCGCCACACTAGCTACGTAGGACATGCAGGTGTCTGAGCACAGAGGGCCGGGATATAAATTGTTTATAGCGTTACAGTCTTGAGAATCTTGTATGATTTGTTCGCACAACATGGTGAGTGAATAACGTGCATAAGGGATATAGTTGGGATAGGCTTCGTTGGTACAGCCTAATAGTTGTAGATAGTTTTGAGTAGAATTGGCGTATTGAAAGAGTGCCTGATCGAATCCAGATACATTGGTTACAGAAACAAGCCATGGATAGTCAGTAGCGTTGGGTGGTATATTAACATAGTATTGTTGATACGCTGGGCATGCCTGTGATTGTTGTAGATTCATACACTGCTGATTTTGAGCTGTGATGAGACTCGGCAGCCAGGATGCACTTAACATCACAATGGCAACGAGCATGACAGGCTAGATGATTCTGTAACAAGCAGATGACGACGAGTGATAATGTGGATTCAAGAGGGAAGTAATGTCTGTTCACGTACAATGCATGACACACAGTAACAGGAATCAGAGGAAAAGGGGAAAAAAAAAAGGTGTTGGTTTTGAGCTTGTGTGTGTGTGGGGGGGGGACGAAGGGCTAATCAACTGTGTAAAAAAATAAAAAATATAAAAAACTGGCCTGCTGTGAAAAAAAATATTGGCTGAGTTGAGAGCGAGCCACTTGGCTTTGGCTTTGGCTTTGGCTTTGGCTCACTCAGCTGCATATCAATTACTATTTGCTTTGATATTCTACCTTCTGAACCACTATCATATTATGGTAATGTTCATTGAATAACTTCCTTTGTTCAAATAATACAAGAAACTTCCAATATCGATAATATATTTTATGAAAAAACCCAGTATTGCCAAGGCAAGATTTGCCTTTTTAGGCAAAATCATGTCTCTCCCCCCAATCTCAAGCTGAAGGCCCAAAAAATTCACCTGCACTCGTCAACGACTGCTGCTGTAAATCATGTCATCGCCATTGGTAAAAAAAAAAAATCACAAGTAATCCAACCGAATTATCACTTTATGCTACTCCATCTCACAATTTATTCTCTACATAGGCTGGACTGAAAGCTTCTCAATTGGAGAAAGTACAACAATTCATTGCATTCACTTCGGTCAGGTAATATGTCCAAATCATCCTTACCATGCATTATTGTCGACCTGCATCTCATTATCTCTTTAGTGAAAAAGAAGCTATACGGCGGCTTCGAAAAACAAACTGGAGTTTGGAAACTGCCGTCAATTCTTATTTCGATGCAAACGGCAAAGAAGCCCTATTTGTCTCCAAAGAAACCTGCGATGTTCGGCAGGTACAAAGTATCTTCGAAAAATACAAAGGTATGTGTTTGGGATAGGTGATACCAGTATGTGTACATGCTTGTCTTGTATACACACTTTGGGTCACGCTCTCCTAGGTACTCTTTTGTGCAAATCTTTCTAACCGTCAGCATGCTTCCACTGTTGCATCGCAATTGCGAACAGACGCCGACCAAGACGTCATCGGTATAGACGGTACAATGCAGTTTTGTGAAGATTTGGGACTGGAGCCTACTCAAATTGAATTTCTCGTACTATCTCATCATCTTGGTTCCGAGAGGATGGCAGAATTTACCCAGTCTGGGTTCGTTGAAGGATGGCTCAAATTACGATGTGATACCCTTGATAAAATGAAGAACGCTATATCAACCTTCAAACAGTGGATGGATGACGATGAAGCTCACTTTAAGGAGATTTATCTTTACGCCTTCAAGTTCGGTAAACAAGCAGGTCAGAAGAGCTTATGTAAGTACCAGTTATTGGTTCCTGACTGTACTTGACCATCATCCTAATTGAAAAAATATGCTAGCTCTAGAAGCAGCGGTCGAGTTATGGAGACTGTTACTTCAAGGTCGATTTGAACATTTGGAATTGTGGCTCAAATTTATTGAGGTAAGCTTCATTTGAGCATGGCCACCTGTTGACAATCATTAACAAAATCTACATCGGTATAATTAATCCCCGCTATGATCGTGTAGGAGCAACATGGTAAAGCTATATCTAGAGATACATGGAACTTGGTAAGTCCCTTTATGCATTTGGCGATCTATCATTTTAAAGTAATGTACATTTATCTTACAACCACTCTATATCAACAGCTTTTGGATTTCTCAAAGCAAGCCGATACTGAACTCAGTAATCATGATGCGGAAGGAGCATGGCCAGTTTTGATTGATGAAGTAAGTTTTACGCTGGTAGAATGTACCGCAGTTACCCATAAACTAACTGATATGCCATGTTCTCACCTTCTAGTTCGTAGAGTATGCTAGAGCTCAGCCAAAATAATAATACCCTCGTAATTCTTCTGATTCCCATATACACCATATTTTGATTTGATGAAATATCGAAGGATGTAATTGAAGTGGATTCTGGTTGTTGATATCGGTAGCTGACTGTCGACAGCGATTCAAAATTCCAGGTATATGAAACTTAAGCAATGGCCAACCATGCTCGATATATTAAAATGAGAATGTAGAGTCTCTCAGCTTACGGCAATATATGCTCACTGTCAAGTAGATGATGGCTAAACATGGTGAAATTTGTGTGGGTTGATGATAAACCACAATTCAGCATATATAACATAAGGTACAGACATTCCATATTAGGCACACTCAGCAACCAACCAAGTAGGACACGGAATTCCAATTGCCGTGCCGCGCTTAGGCAATCATTCTAGCGATACTACACTTGGTGTTTGTCCGATCCATCAGTCCATGACGTTACAAATGCATGAAGACTCGTAATTTATTCTATCTAGATGTGCCACTATCGAATACAAAATTCCACAAAGTTTCTATCAAATTAGCAATGAGGCTTCACACCCGCTAATGACCATTTCCTATAAAATGACATGCATCTTAGCCTAATATATCCTTATCATCACAAACAAACTAAACTTCTCACTATGACTACTCAATTACTCCAAGGCAAAGTTGCAATCATTACTGGCGGAACTCGTGGTATTGGTGAGGGCATCGTCAAAGCTTTTGCAGAACAAGGTGCCTCTATTGTTGTCACTTTTAATACATCTGAAGATCAGGCAAACAGTGTGGTCAAGAAGATCAAGGAAAACGGAGGTCAAGCTATCTCAGTTCAAGCTGATCTAGGAGACGTATCTGGACCCAAGAAAATTGTAGATGAAACTATCAAAGCTTTTGGCAAGATTGATATTATTGTGAACAATGCTGCTATAACTTTGATGCAACCAATGGACAAGGCTGAAGCCGAGGACATTGACAGACTGTACCAAGTCAACGTGCGTGGGGCTATTCTCTTGATCAAAGAAAGTTCTCCTCATCTTCAAGAAAATGGTCGCATCATCAACATCTCTTCCGCTAGTGCAAGATATCCTGTTCCTGGCTTGTATCTTTACTCTGCAACCAAAGCAGCTCTCCAATCTTTGTCTCGCACTTGGGCAAATGAGTTTGGATCAAAGAACATCACTAGCAACACCGTTGCTCCTGGACCAGTTCTTACCGATGCGCTACTTCGATTACCTGACTTTTTCCGTGATCAAGTACGACTATCACTTCAGAACGCTGCATACAAAGAAATTGCAACTATTGAAGATATTGTCAGTGTAGTTGTTTTCCTTGCCAGTCCTGCCAGTCAGCGCATTACTGGTGATGTTCTCAATACCAATGGTGGTTTCCTTTACGGCTAAATTAGGCTTACAATTCACAATGGAATAAAACGATTATATTTGATTGTTTAAACAATATTGAAGTTATTTGATACTTCGTTTCAATGTTCACTTGGAAGACGGGCGAAGTGGTAGGATAAACTGACTTTTGTTCCATAAGGAATTCCCGTCCTCAATATTTTCCATTCGCAGATTCGTGTATTGCATCTTCTGAATGCGTCCGCTAGTATAATATCACTTCAATTTTGAAACGTCAATGACCGCTACTGTTATCATATCCATCACCATTTCCGAAAAGCAGAACCTAGCTCAACAGCTTCGTCCTGAAAGGATGGTAGAATATAGACTGTTTTGGTACTCTGAAGGAAGGCACAAGTTACGATATGATAACCTTGATAAATTTAACGTCATATCAACCTTCGAATAGGTGAATCACAATAAAGCTCACTTTAAGGAACTTTACCCTTCATGCCTTCAAATTTGATGAAAGGCGTCGGTGGAGAGGTGAGTGATCCAATAATGCCACATTTAACTGATCTATGAAACGTAATCAACTGTAAAACCACACTCAATATTACAATGCGTGAAGGCAGAGTCCTTCAACTAATGGGATCATGCTCTCCCGTCAAGTGGGTAGTGGTTAAACACTTGTGAAATTGTATAGATTGTTGCAAACATGCCTGTCATTACGTATCATATTCTCCATATCAGGCAATTTCACCGCCATATGTAGCACACGGATTTCCACTAGCCGAGCCGTGCTTATGCAAATCATCTCCTGAGCGCATACATTGTTTCCTACCTGATCTATCGTTCAATGAACGCACGCCACAGGTACTTGAAGAAGGCGCGTAACGCGTAATTGCTTCAGGCCCAGATGTTTTGCAATCATGTGCCATGTGACTCTAAAGTTACCCAACATAGTTGCAAGAATTAATAATGAAGTTTCATGCTAGCGAACTATCACTTTCTATAAAGCGATTGATATCTTACTCTACATCGCCAGTATCACAAACACACTGAAACCTTCACTATGACTACTCAATTACTCCAAGGCAAAGTTGCAATCATCACTGGTGAAACTCGCGGTATCGGCGAGGGCGTCGCCAAAGCCTTTGCCGAGCAAGGTGCCTTGGTTGTCATCAATTTCACCTCAGCAGAGGATAGGGCCAGAAATGTGGTCGAGCAGATAAAGAATAACGGAGGCCAGGCTATCTCAGTTCAAGCTGATCTAGGAGATGTATCTGGACCCAAGAAAATTGTAGATGAAGCAGTCAAGGCATTTGGCAAAATTGATATTATTGTGAACAATGCAGGTATATCTATTGGAGCCCCAGCAGACAAGATTGAAGTCGAAGACGTTGACAAACTATACCAAGTCAACGTGCGTGGACCTATTCTGTTAGTCAAAGAAAGTGCTCCTCATCTTCAAGAGTACGGACGTATTATCAATCTCTCGTCTGTGGCCGCAAGATATGCTCTGCCTAACTAGTCGGCATATGCTGCAACCAAAGGAGGAATTGAATCACTATCTCGCGTCTGGGCATATGAGTTTGGTCATAAGAATATCACCAGTAACTCCATTTCACCTGGACCCGTAGCCACCGAACGACTACTTGGATTCCCCGAAGAGGTTCTTAACGGTATGCGACAATCAATTCAGAGAGCTCCATACAAGAACTTCGCCACTGTTGAAGATATTGTCGCCGTAGCCATGTTCCTTTCTAGCCCCGCCAGTCAACGCATTACTGGTGACGTTCTTAATGCCAATGGCGGTTTACTCTATGGCTAGGCTGAGTATGTCAATTAGAATAGTAAACTTGATATAATTAAAATGATATGATATGCAAATCTTGATCATACACTTAATGTTCATTTTGAATGGAGGCGGGCTGGTACCTATTGCTTGTCCGCCATTCGTAGAGAACCCTACCTCCATAGATTGCATTCGTAGGTTGAGCTTTTGAGTCGACTAAATATGTCTACTTTTATGTTGTTGGTCCTCGTAAGTTGTACTATGGAGTCTGTTCTCTCGGTCTGTAGCCATTTGCCGGCTTTCGAGCCAACACTGAAAGTAGGACGCACCCGATATATGACATTTCTACGAAGTCCATACCACTTCTAATGGTGGTAACTGGAGTTTGCGGAAGGATATCCAATATCATTTGATTGTTTTTTAGTCGCCATTACTGATCCCACTTTAAATTCTTGCCCTCATAGACTTTGTTAGATCTCTTGGGAGAAATCTGATGTATAAAATGGCGTCATACCGAATTGAGATATTGACTGTAATCTTGTCAAGCATGCTATCCATTGGAATGCTTCGTATTGTCCGCAATCGAGTTTGGTGTATTTTCCCCATGATTTCGAAATCTTCTCCATTGAAGTATGCTTTATCATTCTGACCCGTAGAGCTTGTACTGTATAGAACTTGTATAGAAAACGCAATATCGAAGTAAAGCTAATCACGGTGGTAGTAGGATCGAAACGCAATTGTATTCAGCTTATTAGTTAAATAGAAAATCGTCCTTTGGTGTAGGATAATAGAGCATTGCATTGTATTCAGCACTCCTAGCGCTCCAAAGAAGGGCGGCGGCTGAAGATCCTTTTATTCAAGCAATTTTGTTATAAATTGACATAAAATGTTATATTCTACATGTTAACTAAAAGTGCTGCATACATTCGAAGTTGAATATGATAAAGGAACTGATCCTGAAGACAATGAGCGAGTTGACTATAGCAGTCACAATCGATGACGCAGGCATAATTTCGTGCGGCTGATTTTCCAGGGTCACAACAAGACAATCTTGAATTCCGTTTTCGCTTGACATTTAATTACATTACCAATGGCTCTTGTTGATCTTTTGTCCTCCCTCCTCCCAACTGTCTATGCTGAAGAAGAGCAAGTCGAAGAAGTTGCCGAAGAGGCCGTCGAGGAAGTAGAAGAGGAGGAGCCAGAAGATCCCAAGGAGGCTATTATGGAAGGTAGAGTGACACACCAACTAAACTGGCAACTGGCGAGGGATAGAGTGGGGGGAGAGACATAGCGTGTTGGTGTTTGTTGTGTGCGTCCGAAGTTAACAAGAAACACTTCACGGAGCTTCACCATCTATTGCAGCTACCAATGACCATTGGTTCAACACATGAGCTGCTTCGAGTTCACGAACACACGTACCTAAACACCAACTTCTAATTCATTGCTTTCTGTGAATTCTTTCATACTTTGATTTGCATATCATCTAACATCACCGTTCTTTGCAGAGTGTGGAAACACTAAGGAATGCTCCGGCCTCAAGCACCATTTGGAGGAGTGCGCAGAGCGTGTTGAAAACGGTTCCCATGAGGACTGTAAGTACTCGCGTAAATCATACCCTCGACTATTTTAGACCTAATGTTGATTCATCCCGTTCATCCACATCAGGCATAGAAGAGTTCTTCCACTTTATGCACTGTGCCGATGCCTGCGTAAGTAATTCATTAATTACCTACCATTTATTTGTTAACTTGATGTTGACATTTCATTTTATTATTAGGCTGCTCCCAAGATCTTTGAAACTACCGTCTAAAGAATCTTTCATTTAAAAACATCCTGTAGAACATTTTTTACTTTATAAAAAGAATCCAAAAAAGAATTTCGCCAAAAAGAGCTAAAGAAGTGCTGAACGCACAAAAAGTCTGGAAAATATGTTCGTTTACGGTGATGTGTTGATCTGACCCGAAGTTTATACAGTTTGCCCTAAATAGTCCCATCGACAGTTGAGACGTCTACTGCGTTCGATATTACCGCGATTTGCTCTAGCTCTCATTGATTTAGACTGTATGTATCTGATTTCTTACCTCATTGTGATCCCGTGACTGAACGATTCAAGTTTTCCCTACTGACCGCCTTGGGATTTGCACGTCCACCACCACCATTCCTCGCATTCCTGCTTTTTAATCCTTGGCAGCAATGGCGTCCAAGCTGTTGCTAGCACAGGTTAGACGACAGCTAGTCCATCGACCACCACATGTATCTCCGAAAACAAGATTAACGCAGCTCACTCGCAATTTGAACACACAACCACATATCCCTCTGCTGAATGCATATGCACGACCACGACTAATCACCCTTCATCAGCGAATGGTTGTGCTACAGACCAGATCATTCTCGATTGGCCGATTGTTTGTCACTGCAACAAGAGTTCCCGTTGTCATAGTCGGAGCCGCTGCAGGCGGCGTTGCCTATGTAAACCATAAAATCGAAGGTAAGACCAGCCTTGTATGTGGTGAAATACGCAATGATACGGAAGCTAAATATTCTCCTCTTAGAGTACAAGGAAAAAGGCTCGGATATTATGAGCATGGTGGAAGAGGAATTGGAGGCATTGTATTCACAAGTTCAGTCAGTCACAGGCAATATTCACATGCCGTCATTCCTCAAAGAGCTATTTGAGAGCTCTGAAAAAGAGTCGGCCAAATTATCAGAAGACGTACGAGACGCGATCACTTCTGAAGAACGCGCTGCAAAGAAGATTGTTTTGCGGATGCATCAAGATGAATTGGCAGAGTTGGCGCAAAAGCTAAACGAAGCAGAATCTTTGTTATCCATGCTTGAAGGGTTTGATCCACAAAAGGCTCATAATGCTCTTTCACTTCCTCCCATTGCCGTGATTGGTCCCCATGCACACAAAGTCTTACATTATCTTGTTGGTCTGGAGTTACCAGAGTAAGTAATTTTGAACGATGATAATGCTGCTGGATTGTGTTTCTCATACTGATTCATCTTGTCCTCTTTCTATTCGCCCTGTCTCATTGTCTTGCACAATTTATTATAGGGCATCGGATGATGCAGAAAGCGACAACACCAACAAGACACCAGGGGTAGTACATGTCACAATTGAATACGACCCTGAAACCAAGGATAATATGGTTATCCTTAACCAAGGAACTCGAATCCTCGTAAGCGAAGCCGGAGAGCATTCTGAATTGTTTCAGTCATCGTCAAATAAGACACCACCGCATATTACGGTATCGAACTCAAAATATCCCAGCATGAACTTAATTGTGTTGGCTAATGATTCTACGGTTGCAACTCTCATTGATCCTGATGCTTTGATTATCGCTACTGACTATGCCTCCCAACAAACTATCGATCCACTCGGACGTCGGAGCGTTGTGGTCGATCTTAATGACGCATATACCCCACGACGGCATATAGCTCATCATCTAGAGCAATACATTACACCTATTTTATTTGACATTGCACGTGACGCCGGCAAGCGTCTTGAAGAAGCACAATATTCGTTCAAGGTGGATTACGATGGCCGTGCTGCGTCTGCTGAATCTTACTTGGCTGGACGCATGGAGGAGCTCAAACTCGGTATTGCCAATCTCGAAAAGGAGTATAATCGTCAACGCGTCCGTGATATTGTGCGAGAATTAATGGAGCGTGAAATGATAAATGTATGTGAACGAACATGCTGGGCATCTCAAGACGCAGACCCTGACGATGCAGGAGGACTTATCACTCGAAGTGGAGTAGGAAGGAACACCACCCAGCTAATGGTGTACAATATCATGCAAGCAGTTCAAGATTTAGCCAGTCAAGTGTTTGGTACACAGCAACATGAACAAGCCAAACAAGGTGTCATCGAATTTGCACAACAAATCTTGAGAGCTCATGAACCAATTGCGTGTGATCAAGTGGAGAATACAATCAAGCCTTTCAAGTATGAGGTTGAAGTATCTGATCGAGAATGGCAGACTGCAGTTGAGCGATCTATCCAAGTTGTAGAACAAGAAAAGCAACGTTGCGATCAAGAGTATAAACTGCTATGGAAAAATGCCGATCGATCGCAAATAAATGCCGCTATGAAGCAGCTAACCCAACCAAACAAAGGTGGCGGAGATCTACCATTTGATGATCATACCATTGCGGTGGCGGCAAGAGCCATTGCGCTTCGAGATAAATTGTCTCTACTGAAAATGCGACTTGCAGTACTCAAAAGCCGCCGATGCCGGTCACTCGATAACAAGAGCCAGTGTCAAGAAGCGTTCCTGTCAGCTGTCACTGAGAAGGTTGCCTACACGGTAAGTAAAAAATAGAAAAAGTCAATGTGAAACAGCCAATGAGAGACAGCCAATGCTAAGTTTTTGACGTGACGGGATGGCGTCCTGTCGTCACTTTAGGCTTCCATGTTTCTGCAAGTTGAGTTACTTAATGAATTCTTCTTTGAGTTCTCTCGTGAAGTAGATGATCGGTTGGTGTATGGCATGGATCAACAGCAGATTGCTAAATTTGCTCGAGAGAACCCACATATCATGGCCCAGCTGGATGCCCAAGACAAGCGCAGGCAACTTGAAGAAGTAGTAGCTGGTTTGAATGAGCTTGCACGACATCGTGTAGCTGAGCCTACAGCGGGATCCTTTTCGTAACATGCAAAAAGGGAAGAAGAGGGCAAAATGAGGGCATAAGATATGGTGAGAGGTTAATATAACCTCTATTTTTTGTTTAATTATACATATCTAAAAGCAAATACTAGCGTAGATTGCCGGTATCCATAATTAAAAATCCATACGTTTTCATTAACGTTTACATACACACACACATGCTGGAATATTTGTTCGTTCCAACAACTCTGTTATTAAAGATACTATTTTCTATTCCTATCTGACTCGACCTTCTTCCATTTCCCTGGCCTGTTCCACATGGTCTGCCTCACACTCGTGTTTCGGTAGATATGCTGGCGGGAAGACAGTAGCGGTATTGTACTCTGGCGGTCCTGATATCAAGGTACGACGCTCTTGTCCATGGCTAGTTTCGGTAATGACGAGGAAATGGTCGTCGGGAAGTGGGTATTGTCTCCTATTGAAAGGCTGCGATGCACTTGGTGGGTCTCCTTGAATATTAATTAGTTGACGTTCTCTCCTGATCACGTCCCTAAGAACGGTCATCCGATGAACAATGCACACGAATACGACTATGAGTATTATCCCGATGGCTAACACAATGTGAGGAGCCGAAACCTTAAATGCGATAATCACAACAACCATAGCTGTTATAGCTAATAATATCTATGAATGTGTAGGTCTTAATATACTTGTGTTTTTCAAATTGTTTTAGTTTTATCGTGCAAAATGTTGCATAAATGTATTTACCAGCATACAAAGGTAGGTTTTGCGATTTTGACGATATTGCGCACGATGCTCTTCATAACGTCTTCGAAGCACATCAAGTTCACTGTTTCGATTAGTAGGCATGCTAATGGAATTGGTGGTAGGTGCTGGTGGGGAATATGTAGGCAGTACTGACACGTCTGAATTGCAAGTCACTACAGAATAGCCAGATTCATTATGATGCACTATTAAAGCTGGACATAGATCAACTGTATTTCGATGCAAGACTGCTGATTGTGGCTGGGGTATCTCTTGCATAGGTTGATCTATGATTGACTGTGACGAGAAAGTAGTAGTAGTTGGTGAAGTATTAAAGACTGGTGTTGACTGTATGCTTTGTGTAGAATCATTTGAAGATAAATTATCATGACTTGCGTACTTGCACAAGGTCGGACCAGACGTATTGGCGTTCATCTTTTTGCAAGAATGCAAAAGAAAGACCCATCATGTGTTCCGTTTTTATATTTTTACGCTGCTTTGTCTCAGCAAGTTCATGTCTCATAATGCTTGGCTTGAGCTTTTCAGCCAATGAAAGCTTTCTAGCCAATCAACGCAAGGCATGATATTATCGTACACGACTTTGAGGATGTTTTCTTTGATACAGAGTAGTCGATACATTACCCTTCTACGTCCCATTGATTTTCAATGGTAGTCTTTTCAAATTTATTTTACTAAACAAGAGCATTTTATTATAGTGTATATCGAATTGGGCTTCTGCCTGGTTGGCTGGCGCTGTACGATAATGAGAAAAAAATTTTATATTTTTTCTTGATAACAAAGCGTGAAAACAACCCATTTGGAAACCCGCCCAGTCAGCCTGGCGCATTAGTTTCAACAAGGGGAAAAAACACTTCAACAATCTTGCGTTGCTTCATCCTTCCATCCTGTACAAAGGTAAGATCCCATTTCTTTTATAATTCCAAGCGACCTAGCCCCAACCCACATTGCTACTGTTGCAAATGATATCAATACCATGGCCATTTTGTTCCCGCTTGTACAATCACACCTCACCCTGGTCCATTTCAATATAACCTTACTTCGTAAACCCTTGCCTGACACAACCTTCATCCTACTTCATTTTCGCGTTTCTTTCCCCCGGTCATCTCACCTGTATTTCTCATTTTAGGACCAATCTTTTCACAGTAATGTTCAAGTCTTTGCGTTCTACCACCGCCCTTGCTTCAAAGGTTGCCTCTGTAAGTTCAGCTTATTTTCCCAGGGTCCTTGAACCCTGTCTGTGGCCCAGATAGCTTGGTGTAAACTGACGCAATTGCGTCTTTTTCCTTTGCCTCTTCCCTTTAACATAGGCTACTCGCTCTGCTCAACACCAGCAAAAGCGTTTCCTTGCTATTCATGAATACTTGTCAGTCGACATGTTGAGATCTTATGGAATCAACACCCCCAAAGGTGCTGTCGCTAAGACTCCCCAAGAAGCTTATGAGATTGCTCAAAAGCTCGGAACTGACGATTTGGTCGTCAAGGCTCAAGTTCTTGCTGGTGGTCGTGGAAAGGGTACCTTTGACAATGGCTTCAAGGGTGGTGTCAAGATCGTTTCCTCGTACGTGTAATTCATTTAGCCGAGAAAGGCGGTTCAGTGTTTTCTTTTATACTGACATTGCATTTTTATTTTTTTTATGTTTGTTACTGATAGCCCTGAAGAGGCCAAGCAGATGGCTGACAAGATGCTTGGTCACAAGCTTATTACCAAGCAGACTGGTGCTGCTGGAAAACCCTGTAACTCTGTCTTTGTCGTCGAGCGCAAGTATGCTCGTCGTGAATACTACTTTGCCATCCTGATGGACCGCAAGTCTGCTGGTCCTGTTTTGGTTGCTTCATCCCAAGGTGGTGTTGATATTGAAGGTGTTGCTGCTGAAAACCCTGATGCTATCATCACCATGCCTGTTGATATCAAGAAGGGTTTGCAACATGAGCAAGCTCTTGATCTTGCCAACCGTGTGGGCTTCAGCCCTGCTGGTGTTGAGCAAGCCGCCGATACCTTTATGAAGTTGTACAAGCTCTTCATTGAGAGAGATGCCACTCAAGTTGAAATTAACCCCATGGCCGAGTCTTCTGACCATCAGGGTAAGTAACAAAATACAGGTGAATGCTGAGAAAAAGCATGAGATTCTTAACCACGTTGTCCCTTCAGTTCTCTGCATGGATGCCAAGCTCAACTTTGATGATAATGCTGACTTCAGACAAAAGGAAGCCTTTGCTCTTCGTGATACTACTCAGGAAGATTCTCGTGAAATTGCTGCCGCCAAGTACAACCTCAACTACATTGGTCTCGATGGTACCATTGGTTGTCTCGTCAACGGTGCTGGTCTTGCTATGGCTACCATGGACATTATTCAGCTTAAGGGTGGCAGCCCTGCCAACTTTTTGGATGTTGGTGGTGGTGGTAAGCGCCTCTTATGGCAAATTCTATGACAGTGAAATATAGCTGCTCACCAATTGGCCCCTCTTCTATTCTATTATAGCTACCCCTGAGGCTGTCAAGGCTGCTTTCGAAATCATCACAGCCGATCCCCAAGTATGTTACGTTACTGCTCTTCGTCACATGCAAACGTGAGCTTGATGTTATACCCCAACCAACTAACTCACTCGTATTGTTTTTCTTTTAGGTCTCATCTGCATTCGTTAACATCTTTGGTGGTATCATGAGATGCGATGTCATTGCTCAAGGTATTATTGCTGCCGCTAAGGAACTTGACCTTAACATTCCTGTTGTCGTCAGACTCCAGGGTACCAAGGTCAATGAGGCTAAGAAATTGGTAAGCTTGGACGGGGACGTAAATCGGAGTACACAAAAGTGGGTGTATCAATAACTTTGTTCTTCCCCATCGTTAGATTGCTGACTCTGGCCTTCGTATCTTCTCTGTTGATGAGCTTGGTCAAGCTGCCAACAAGGCCGTCCAGCTCTCCAAGATCGTCAAGTTGGCTAGAGAAGCCGACGTTGATGTCAAGATTGAAGCTAAATAGATTTTTTTTTATACACGCTGAATTCTATCCCATCCCGAAATTTTCCTTTCTGTGCTATAATACCGAACCAAGACACTACTTTTTTGAATAGCCCTCTCGAAAACAAAATACAAAAGACTACATGGTAGTGCTGAATGCCATGACTGAACGAGCGCGCTGTGAGAGGAGAGGATTTTTGTTTACAGTTGAAAATGGAACTGTAAAATATATTCAGAATGCCCATTATTGCTTACCTGATACACTATGAATTTGCATGCTCTCCAGTCTGTGTGAAATTGGCATACCTCGAAAATTAACTATGTGCTGGCGTACGCTTGGGGTGCGGCTGGGCTGGGCTGAATATGTGTTATCAGACACTACAATTCCTTTGGTCGTTCCTTTGTCCTATCGGTTTAACATTCGCTACTGGTCTTGCAGATACCGAGAACTTTACACAAAACGGAATTGCACAGCTGTGTCAATCAGCCTGCATGCTATAACGCAGTATTCCACATCATTGACCTTGAGCTATTTACTTGAATGACCAATTGAAAAATAATGCTACGTTCATTTCATTCACACGAAGTGACGTATACATCAGCAATGTTCTAAATTAATTACACACTCAGGTCTGCCACCATATTACTGAAAATGAGTGAATGCATTGGGCCGGCCGGCTGGCGGCCTGAAGAATTATTCTCCTTTGGTATCACTCTAACAACATAGTTACGGTTAAATTTGAGGCGTTCGCTATTGACCAGAATTGTTCATTCCGGGTCGGCTCGGAAAAGTAAAACGGCGGGTGGGCCATCATGGTAACCACGAGTGAATAGTCTGAGAGAGGAGGTATTGAACTGTATTAGACGAGAGTGACGACGAGTTAAAAAAAAAATTATTATCTGAAGACTATGCGTAGAATTGAACCTTCTAAATGAATTGCTCCTGGCTGGCGGAGACGAGACGGGACGAGACCAGCAAGCACGCGAGGTTGTTGTTGTCTTGGGCAAAAACCAATGTACTGTTACTCCTTTCTTACACTAACCTTCGCCGCCTTAATCCCGAACCACTCTGTACATTCTTACTACCTTGCCTTACATATCAAGATGTAGTTACCATGGACTTGGAAACAATACTTTCTCCTTTTACCCCTTCCATTTACTGATGCACTTACAAGCTAGTCAAAAACAGTCAATGTGTGCGTAAATTAAAAAAGAAAAGAAAAATGCCACTCCACATGAACTTTATGTCATGCGCGTTCGACGATAGAAGGGGTCATGGTGCATAAATTACTCCTCACTAGATTCTGCAGGGTTTTCGTGTAAGAAAATTCTGTGGATAATGGTGCCTCTAGTGATATTCTTCGATATGACCTTTTACGTCATATACCCATGGGAAGCTATGCAAACGTTCCCAAAACAGATCAGACCAACATGTCCCACTGTAACCTTGATACAAGTGTACAACGGTAAAAGGACCATGGGTTCCCTACATAAAGAAAAACCATGAAAAGATAATATTAGGAATACGGAGGAATGTTCTACTGTGTAGTGATATCATGGCACAATTTCCGAATGTTGTCTGTTGTCGGCTCCCTGTACATTGTACTGAGGCGAAGCCAAGCCAAGTCTTGAAATGGAAAGCGGACAATCGTTACGATGAAAAGTCATAGCACATTTTTTTCATTTGAACTTTGCGCTTAATGGGGTGGCAGGAGGTTTGGGAAAAAAAAGTTTGTGACATGATTCTAGGTTTTGATCTGGTATGATCGATTCCAAGGCTTTGGATAGATAGGGAGGGCCAACGATCAACTGCTAAGGAGGTTAATGTATTCCTAGTGCTTGGGAAAAACCTCTTTCGAATGACTTGTTGAGTGTCATAGCGTAATGGGTAGCTACAACAAACCAACAGCTGCTGCTGTAGTAGTCATTGTGCTTTGACCAAGCATAATAACTCATTGGTCTCACTTGGCATATGCAGGCAGGCATCGTACCATTTTACCTGCATGTTACTATCAGGGCGAACATGTGATGAATTACACTCAGACATTCTGATCTTCCCGTATTGTAATAATGAAGCTCTGGTAAAAGCCGGTTATGGTGTGATCAGGGGGTTACGATTAGAAAATATGAACAGGATTGAAATTTTTTTGGGCCATATATTTTTTATTTACTTTACTTTTATCGTTCACCACGTGTGTACTATGTGATTTTTTGGGTTACATATCTTACAAGAGTATCCTTGGAGGAAGTTATTGATTTTTTTCGAGGGGGGGGGGTTATTGTGGTCATTATTCGTCTGCATCCATCTCATCCTCCTCAACATCGTCATCGTTGTGCTGGATATCGGAATCACTTCGCATAGGGTATAAGGCAGGGTTTGAATCATTTGTTCCAGATGAGCTGTTGAGTTTCACAGAACGGATACGTCCAATGGGACCACGAGCCACGGATTGTTCAAATTGATGTTGATGGATAACATCATCGGCTAAAGTAGCTTGAGGGCGCTTGGTTCCTCTGCCTTGTTTACTTCGCCCAATCTCAAACATCTGCCAAACATAGTTACGACATTTATCTGCATTGGGAAGATCCTGAATCATTTTTGCAATGGTGTTTTTCCTTAATCCAAAGAAGTCTGGACCCACTGGATTGTGACCATATTCCATATTGCGTACAGCAAAGGCTCTAGAATGAGGGAGAGGGGATATAGAGTTAGTGCATTGGGTCATCATAGTCTCTAGCGATATGATATTTAAGCTTTACCGGCGAACAGCAATGGTCCATACACTAGTTGGAGTCTGGCCCTGAAACACTTCTTTGGGGTTATCATCAGCTTGTAAGCGGAACTATCACGATTAAAGATGTTATGTTTCAGTATCACATAGGAGCCGTTTCTTTTGGCCAACATATCGAATTGTCTTACCAATGGCTCATTGCCACCATCCAATATGGAGCATATATATTGCGTATCCCGATGAGGATCGATCATGCTTCTGTACCACCTGTGAACAGAAAGAAAACATGCCATAAAGTCAGAATTTAACTTTATCATCTGTCGGTGGTGTCACGTAACTGTGCCGAGCCTGAACCATGGCGGTACTTACTTTTTAACCACGTAGCCTACAGGGTAAATATACCGCTGGTTATGAAAAGCAGGCTTGTCCCAGATAACTTTACCAAGACTAATAACAGTCCATGAATCGACTTCCACTGGTAATTTATAATTTCCATGATCATCCTTTTCCAGTTCAACGATGGTTCGAAGTTCATTTGCATTAGGGGGTTTAGTATCACGTTTCTTGCGTCGCGTGTGATGAATGGTTTTACCAAGAGGCAATCGATAAGGATACGAATTGGATTCAGTAGCAGATGCGTTTGTACTTGCTCGTATCAATCGAGGATGTTTCATATGATGATTATTATTATTATTCTCCATATGACGTTGTTGTTGTTGTTGTTGTTGTTGGAAATCAGTTGGTGATGACCTATCACTAGTAGCACTGGCTGAAGAGGGAGATCTTGGTGGTACGGAGGCTTGCATAGGATGTCTTGATTCATAGGCTGGCCCATCATTAGGTTTGGCTGAATTTGCATAGGGTTGAGAATCGGATATTCGAAGCCAAGGACCTTCATCTCTCCAAGCCAATCTATCATATTGAGTCGAAGCTTCCCCTTGGGGTGGGTATGGTGGATATGGATATCTATCCCTCGATTGATGTGGAGATGTAGACGCGTTAGGTCGTCTAACTTGGTAACTGTTAGGTTGGGAGATACGCTGATGTTGAGACATATTGCGAGACTCATGGTTATCATAGTAAGGAGAATGATCGTCTAGCATATGTCGACTGCGTTCCATACGAGCCATCTTTTGTTCTTGTTGACTGGTAGGATGATGACTATCATGATGATGCGTGGGCGGCGGTTGGTAGGGTGGTATTGACTGAGTTAAGGATGGTAAAGACATGGGAGGTTGTTCACGATGTTCATAGTATCGTCTAACCATCATTTGGTCGTCACTAGGTTTTCTTTGGTCATATTCATTATATGCAGATTGCTGTTGCTGAGGATGTATGGGTATGGGAGCAGTTAAGCGTGGATTAGAAGGAGGTGGAGAGTTGGATGTACGATTCATAGAAGGCTTTGATTCCCTAGATAAGTTTTCATAGAACACTGACTTTGACATCTTGACACTCTTTGAAAGGATATGGGGGGGGGCAGGTTAGTTGAGTTTCAATTGCAAGACTATCAGTGAGGGGTTACTCTACATACTGGCTGTAACTGAAGAACAACTTCAACAGTATATTCATAAGAACCAGTTGGTGCCCCTAGTTTTCCAGTAGCGTACAGTTCATTTGATGATGCATCATCCAGTATCCAAGACATTAAGCCATGGCCTTCCCAAATGGTTTTATCGGCAGGAGAACTTCGATTGGAAGTGACAGAATTATTATATTTGGTTGATAAGTCCGATTCTTCGAACGAAGCCGTGTATACTGCACAATCATCGTTTGGGCCAGATAACATGTCAGGGCTTGGGTATAGAAGGAGCGGAGTAATAGCGGAGCAATTCGTGAATTGAGGCGAAGTGATATAATGTGACGACGGTGAAGGAACCTACCATGACGAACACACAGCTAGAAGGCAACGTTTCAATGGAATTTGTATGATTTTTTCATTTTTGATATTATTAATACAAGTTTCAAAGGTGCACAAGCAGGTGGTTGCATTTCCTTTAAATGTGTAATAGACTTTGACTGAAGAGTAAAAAGATATTAGACTTGGGGGCTAGTCTGCGGGGAGTTGGTTAGAAGATATTTAGTCAGTTGTCCGAACCTTTAACATTATTTTGCTGTGCAGCTGTTGAGGTAGGGTGATGGTCTACTGGTGGTGGTGAATGGATAGACTGAGCCATGGGAGGACTCTGTTCAAAAAGTAAGTAAAGCGAGAAAAAGAAAGAAAGCAAGAAAGAAAGACAAGTAGAACAGATTTTCTCGCTTCTCTCTATTTTTGTTAAAATGCGCTTTTAAGGATAAACGTATTCCATTGACTTTTCCTACCAGTGAAGTTGGGCTTGTTTTTGGTTCTCCCCCCCCCCACCCCGCCACTCTGTCCCCCAACCCAAACCATACCAATGGTTTGTACCCCCCAGAAGATGACGCCTCCTGCTACGTCCCCAGAACATGTCATTGGGTCAATAGATGCTGAATAATAAACAAATAAATAGAATGCAATTTCTCGGGGGAGCCGGAGACGAAGGAGGAAATCAAAAGGCAAGGAGATGTCGGCAAGAAAAGCATATCCAAGAATAATCGTTTTTTCTTACTGTTTGCGAACCCAAAAAAAAATAAAGGCAAAAATGATCCCCTTGAGGAATCGAAATTCCTTCTTCACAACCCCTTTAGCTAGGTTAGCAATGGTGTAAACTCAGAATTGGGTCCATTAATAAACCCACTACGTACACGCCAACGCAACGCGAGAAAAATTTAACGTCAATGAGTGAAAATGGGAAAGCTTCCATTTTATTTTATTTAACATAAATCCCAACTACCATGCTTTCAACCTTTCTTCGACTTGCTCAAGGAAGAGTTCGCGTACAATATCTTGGCCTGTAGATCCATCTCTTTCAAATATCACACCATTGTGATGATAGTTCATCCCCTGGTCTGGCGCTTCTGCTTCTGTGGGTTCCACAATGGGCAATGGCGGCGCGTCATGTACAAGAGGAAGCTGTTGCTGCTGCTGCTGCTGCTGCTGCTGCCGCCTCATGACCTCCACCAAAGCTGACTGTAACCAGGGCATTCTTTTTGCTAGACTCTTGATTAGTTTTTGTAACTTGCTCTCTTGTGCATCTTGTCTCCAGAATTCACTGAATCGAACTCTTTCAGGTGAATGTACATATTCATCTAATAGAGCAAACTAGGTCATTAAGAAAAGATTGGTTAGCCTGTTAGCCGTCAAAATGCCAAGCCTAGGCAAGCCAAGCCCACATCTTTGGGTTTTTTGCACACTCGACGAGTCACAAGGTTTTACTTTTCCCCGATGTAGGATATAGTAGCGTGGACTCCATCTCCCCCCCCCAAAATAAAAAAGGTTTCTTATATTTCTTTTACCATTCGCTCGCTTTCTTTGATGGTAATTCCGTGGTCTTCTTCAATGTCGTAGGTTAATCGTTTAGGGATAATTCGATCACTATCCAGGTAAAACCAATTGATAACTGATACTGAACCAGGTAGCTTAGGATCGTATGGACCTGTAAAGAAAAAAAAAAACCGGTTTCATGGATTTAGTGGCGGAGTTCAGAAGCGGATAGTAAAGCAAAGTGAGGCGAGGCAGGGAATTTGAAAGGCAAAGCAAGGCAAACCAGGGCGGGCAATTTTCTATGTTTCGGTGCTTCTGCGTAACTCGTCGTCATCATTGTTTTTTTTTTTTATGTGTACTTGCCTACAATGGCCCCGACAAAAGGCTCAAGAGTGTGCTCATCTCGCCATTGAGTTTGGTAGCTCTTTTGATTTTCGATATCCATTAGACTTGGATCAGGAACAAATGTTGGATGAGAATGGTACCACCCCACTACTTGCATATTTTGATCTTCAATTTGCTGACGAACTTCAATAGCACTTGTTGGATCCATTTCCACGTTCACATCATTTTGTCCGGTATTTAAGGAGCGGCATGGATAAGCTGCCTGAACAAGCATGTCTGACAGGAGAAAGGTTAATATCAGCATGAGTATTTTTTTTTTTTTTAATTTTTTTAATAAAAATGCATACGTACGTTTCTTCTCCTTATTCCATTGACCAGCAAGGAACCCAATAACCTCAGTCGTCATTAAATGAGCATGGAAATCCATAGCAATAAGTACATTGGAATGCATCTTCATTTCAAAAGGTTGGCACCCAGCAACCCCGGAACCAGGCTTGCCACAAAAGGGTTCACACTTGATCATTGTCAGTGGGTCACTTCATGTTATGAAAGTGAGTGGTTAGCGTTTATGGTGTTACAATCGGTCATTCAAACATGGCGATTATTTTTTTGTCTTACGTATCACCATTCAGTTGTGAATAGCTTATAGAACTACGTTCACGAGGTTGTCGTAATCGAGACTTGGAGTAACTAGTACGGCCATCTTCATCGTAGATAGCCTCTTGAAACCGAGCATGATTTGGTGTGGTCTTTTGCTTTTTTCTATATAGATACAAAGGGGAGAAAGGGGGTGATGATTGAAAGCTTATTCGTTAACATGATAGACGGGGACTGGACTGGACCCTTTGAATCACAACAGATTGACATACGAGTTAGGAGGTCCAGATGGATCAGTGTTGGTGGCAGGAGCTGTAGGCTTGACTTCTAGCGATGTCTGATCGGTTACGCCCACAGACAGATCCTTGACCCCTTTTTCATCTTGGTCTTTTGTTGATGTTAGCACAACATTGTTTGAATCTTGGGTCACCGTTGGGGGCTTCTCACTTTCAGATGTATGACGTGCCAAGTATGGTTTGGCTGCAGCAGAATTGGGATCCAATTCTTTTCCACTGAGCGTATATCCTAGACCTGTTATCTTTACCTAACCATAGGTAGATAGGTGGGTCAGTGGGATAATATTCTGTAGCGTAAAATTACATCATAAAACTTACCTTCTCAGGAAGAGGTATATTGTCGCGATACAATTTGATGAAATGCTTTTGGGCATGGCTACGTATAGAATTAGGATCCCGAGTCCCTATATGGGCTGCAAGCTAAATGATGCAACCCGTTAGCAAAAAAGCGAGGCAACACAACACAAGGTAAAAACAATACAATTTGATGCACCCTTGCATCGTGGTACTTTTTTTCCTTCTCCCTTTGTATCCCTTGATACAGCCATCCCTATGCCATACCTTGGTCCATTCTCGTCCAAACAATTCTAGGCCTTCTAAAAATTTGGCTTCTTCTTCAGCATCGTAAGTACCGGTTTTCATTCCTTCTGCTAATTGCTTCTTGGGTTTCTTTTCCTTCTTTTCAACTATGTCGTTGTCGTTAGTACCATTGGATGTCTCTTGGTTGACATTTTCATCTTTGACAGGAGATTGGTCGACTGCTGCCGTGCTTTCACCCTCATCATTTGAAGCAGGTGGAATTGCTTTTCTTTTTCTACCACGAGGAGCTACAGGCAACCAACAGGAGGATTTTTAATTTGGGGTCTGCAATGGAAAATTACATTGTTAAAAAAAGATTTGGGTAACTTACCACCTCCACCTCGACTTGCTCCTCGACTTGAGCCTCCACGTCTTCCTCCACGTCCTCGTTTCCCGGGTTTGGGTTTATAGTCATCTTCGCTCTCTTCTTCATAGCTATCGTCAGTTTCATGGTTGCGATATTGGTCGTATACGCCTCGATCGTTGCCATATTCGGCATAATAACCTCCAGTATCTTGGTCCATGCCATCCTCAGCCAGTAACTGAGCAATCAGAGCAGAGCTCATCTCTTCCTCTTGAGCATGCGTCAATGTTATTTCAGATTTTAGTTTCTTGGGAGGCATTTTCAGCTGTTTGATACGAACAATTACGCTATTGTTTCACACCTTACTTAGAGTTCATTGTATGGGACGCGCTTACCTGACAGCGGGGCGCGTTTCAAAACAGTCGTTTCGGGCTGATCAAAAATTTATAACACGCGTCGTTCGGGATACAGTAATTCGAGGTGTATACTGAGTAATAGGACACACTGGATAAGGTGGATGGATCCTGCCGGGATATCGAGATCGCTTTAGGAACGAATCAGTGAGATGCCCAGTTGATAATTTGATGGCTCTGGGCTGTCAAAAAACCCGTCAGAAGCACCGATTAAAAACACGTCACATAACATTGGCCCTGAACTGTCTGTCAAAAAAAAAAGTTGCCTCATCTTGTGTCTTTACTGTTTTGAAAGGTGTACGCTTATAAGTTATACGAATACATATATTATATGTGTATTTGCGTATTTATTAAATTCATCTCTCATCATTCCATAAACCGTTCAATTTTATTGCCTCACTGATCAAATGCACTCGATGACTCTGGCGTCTCCTCATTTAAACTGCTCCGGCTCAGACTAGGTTCCATTGACGCGCCTTCGGACGCTGCTGAGTCAAGTACTTCACGAGCGCGGTCAGCTCGGAAACTTGTGTACTCAGGTGTAGCGGTGTTGCTTTGATAAGTATCCACACCCGAGGCATCCTCCATCTCTTCATCCTGAGTTTCTTGTGGTGTGGTATCCAATGAATCTGTCTCTTCTAGGCGTATTTGTATATGTGGATTGGAAGCAGGGTAGGCAGCTGGATTATCTTTTTCAAGATCTGTGCCAGTTTCGGGCTCAGGTTCATGATCCGAGACGTCGTCTAACTTTGGTGTATGCGTATGTTCCTCTTCTTCTTCCAACTGTGCTAATTTCTTATCCACTGCGCTATTGAGAATACCAGTTGATGATGGTAAATCGGTTTCCTGAGACTTATCGTTATTTTCAGGTTCGCTTTTCTCGACATCCGGCGTAACGGCGTTAGATGTCTCCATCTCACCAGCCGTGGTAGTTTCCTATATCACGGACTAATGTTAGTGAATGATGTTTCAATAGCTCACTATATAAAGCCCATCCATTACCTTTTCTGTGTCCATTTCCTCCTCTTCATCTTCATCATCTTCGTCGTCTTCAAATTCTATTTCTCTTCCAGCTAAGAGTATGGACGAAAGCAAATTTGCAGCACATACAATAGAGCAAAGTAAAAGTCAGTAAATGCGCGTAGATTGCGCATGATAATTTACAAAATGATAAAGTTACATACTCTTGACCCATTTGCAGATTTGAAACTGATCTCCTCGTGCTGATTCAGTCCATTTCCTTTCCCTATAATAAATTCAAAGTTTAGAGTAACGATCTTGATCAATTGAATGACAGTCGGATAGCGTGTTGAACATACCATGCCTGCACAGGTTGAGAAAGAACTCTTTTCGATCGATCTGAATCAGGTCCACCATATTTTCGTTCACGTCTTGCAACTGACATTAGTGGAATGGAGGTCAAGGAATCGACTTTTACCAGCTGTTACTGATGCTGTGAGCGATCTAGGTTGGCTAAATCACGTGACTAACTGCCATAAGTTGCTGGCGTTCCCTGAGCTGTGTATGGTCCAAAATAATACCGCTTTCGACCAAAAGATTGCGTATACATCTCTGCGAAGATTGGACCATGTATAAACAAAATCACTCCATAGTCATTACATTATGTATAAGAAACACTTAGTCACTATTTCAATCACCTTGACTCACGCGAGCCAACGATTTTGCCAAACAATTTTCCTTTTCGTCATTGTAAACACACCAGCCACTCCTTTCTTTGAATGCTAACGCCATCTACCAGCGATAAGAATGAAAAAAAAATATTGCTTGCCACGCTTTATGTTATTCCTTTACTTAGCTTTCAGTCGCATTCACCTTTTGCACTGCTACGAATCTGATGTACTGCGCCTATGATGGCACCATGCTATCTAAGCGGCTCTGCTATGGAATGGTTGATCGCCATCATCTGCTCTAACAAATCAGCGTCATTGTTTGGACCGAGACTGACTCCTGGTGTTTACCCCGTTTTATCCTCACAATGGTGGGTTTGGGGTGGAGGACAGGACATCAACAATGAGCTCACCAGCTGATACTCTTGTCTTACGGGATTTCCCAATAACGAAATAATCGGGTCAATTTTGGGGTCTCAACCGTGCAACCATTTGTGCTGATATCTCTCCTGTTGATATATTTGTTGCCGCTCATGGTACCAACGAGGAGACGCGTAGATACCACATGTCATCATCTAAAGAATTCTATCATCTATGGAGTTTCAACAAAAGCGATTGAAAAGGGGTGAAGGTGGAAATTAGACGAGGAAGGACACCAGGATTCTAAATTTTTTGACAATATGTCGACTATTAAGGCAGTTGGACGCATTGCAACGTAAACTTGACAATTTGCAGCAATTGTCGAAAAAAAATTGATAGAGGATTTAAATAGATATGTTTCGCATTTTCCATCTATAGAAACCGGCAAAGAGGCATGGACGAAGATTTCTAGGTTAACATTTACCTCTATACAATATGGCCGACAATGTGCTTTAGACCTCAGTATTTCAAAAAAAAAAATTCTGGGAACTAACATCACTCACAGAATCGTCGTCATGAAGACAACTTTCTTCAATATATCATCGCTTTTGGAAGCACCAATTTTGCAAATACTCACGGGATGGAATATGTGCCAACTACGATCAGACCGCCGTTACCAATTTCATGCATTATACAAGTATCGTATTTGATACCGAGAGAGAAATGCCAATTGGTACATTGGCTGGATTCTTTAACCAGAGCTGACCAAATATTCTTTCTGAATTGGGAAGTTTAATCTCTTACTGTCATTCATTAATTCTTTAAAGTATACTTGTTTTTATTATTATTATTTTATTTCTCTTTTGTCTTTCATGTTTCATAGTCCAGTTGGATCTACTTTTTAAATAAGTATATTAAAAGATGCTGTACGGAGAGGGGTATGGGTTTTGGAGATACAGGTAGAAACAAAGTAGGACTGTATATAGTACAAGTGGAGACAGTGTGAATAGAATTGAAAGCAAAAAGGGACTAGAAAAACAAAAACGAACTACAAAATAGATTATATACATGTACACGGGCTGCGGTTAGTCGATAGTCCGTTCTCGTCATCTTGGTTTTCAGCGATACGTCTCTTCATAAAGATAGGCACTGGGATGCTCAATAAGATCGCCTGGCAGAGGGCCAGTGGTGTTATCCTTCATATCATGTGTGATCTCGTGCATGTGGCATGTCCGCCTATTGATCATATCGTGCGGCTGTGGCCACCACTTTCGAGGCTCGGTTGAATTGGCGGCAGACGTATCTTCAGACGGTACCAGTGAAGGTAACGAATTAAGACTTGCGTAGTTTGCATTTCGTCGTTGGCGGGTTTTGCGCTTGGCTTGTAACTCTTGCTGCTCAAGCTCAAATTCGTTTTCATAATCTCGATTTGGATCAATGGGCTCCGGCTCTTCGGAGAGCACTCCAAGTTCTTCGAAAAAGAGTCTAATGTCACAGTGTAATTGATTACTGTCTGTGGTGGATGTAATATCCGGAGTCAGAGGTATGATCTCTAATAGATCGTCTGGTGTGGTATCGAAATAGCCATAGTCAGTAGACTCTTGGCCGTAGTATTTGAATTGTATGGGTTCGTCAGCGGTGAGTTGTATTATAGGAAAATAATCCATGTCCATCTCTCGCGCACTGAAGGCCCCTACGACGAGTAAAAGAAAAAAAAGAGTTTGTGCTAGTGTTTGCGAGGATTAACCTATTTATGAATATCGGACCACTTGCCAAATAGGTATATTCGACCCTGGAGACAAGAAAACTACTGCCTGTGTTTCCTTTGACAATAGCACCAAAAAAATTTCTTCCTTAGTAAAAATGAACCCAACATCTTTATTATTGATCCTTGTAAAATATACCACCATTTATATATCTTCTTTGCAATAACTGACTCCTTCATAACTCAAACGCCATTGACGCCCTCATTTTTAGTTCTCACATTACCCTCCGCTTGTCGGCGCATTGCGGGACTAGTTTGAGGCCAATCTTATCTCATCCAATCATGGAGCTCGTATCAATACAAGTCATCATATGATCATAGAGGGATCTCCCACTGATCATCATCCCCCCTCCGCATTTTGGTTATTTATTGTTTGATAAATGTCAGGAAGATATAGATTACAAATATTCTAGAGAGAGAGATAGAGAGAAAGAGAGAGAGAGAGAGAGAGGTTGTATGTAAAAAATCCCACTGGGATATAAGGTAGCTAGCTAGCTAGCGCTCTCTGCAAGTCATTTTGTACAAAACATATCCACAAGGGTTCTAGGTGTTAGACTCTCATCATGTAACTGGATACCACCACTTTTGCTTAAGGGCATTGATCCAAATCATTAATAGTTTTGCACGTTCACGAGTGGTGTTGACTTGAAGGAGTCTATATTTTTCTTGTTCACTGAGCGGAATGGTCATAGCGGCCCACCATATAAAAGCATTGGATGAATCAGGAGCAGGACCAAACCTAGCATTATGTTGTTGCATCCATGACGAATTTGCATTTCGAAAGGATTCAATAAATTGTCGAATGGAATGAATGATATCCTCAGTACTTTGAATTTCAAGATCGGTAATATCGTCTGTGGGTGGTGACTGTTGTGCCGAGGAGGACCCTTGCGATCTTGATGCCCATGCTTGACCTTGTGTGACAATCATGGTACCCAAGCTCAGCATAGCCGGCCCAAAAGTAGGACCACTGCCTGGTGCTGGGATGGATGCATTGGCTTTGGCTTTATTTTTAGCTTTGAATTTCCGTGCAGTTGCCGTCATGATTTCCATTCGTTCCTGGTAGCTTTGCTCTTCTGGGCTGAGATCATTAATTTGTTCCCATCGAGCAACATGATAGCCATCTTTGAGATCAGTTGCCACTACTTTGAATCGATAAGCACCAATAGTTTCTACAATGGATCTATCATGGTCGACATTGGAGACATTTTGAATTTCGAGCATAGTTCCTATTTGTTGAAACGGTTCTTGATTATCTTGGTTGGGATGTCGAACAAAGCAGATTCCAAACCGTCGTTGTGGTTGTAATAAACATCGTCTTAGCATGGTCATGTATCGAGGTTCATAAATATGAATAGCACAAGGTAAAGTTGGAAAAGTAACGGAGGTATGTACAAAAAGGGGTAGTTGGATATCGTCATTTGTTTCTGTTGCGACGTCGTTTGCATTCCGATGGTATTCGTCATGGAATAAATGGATGAGGATTTGATACAATATTGAGCTAATGGCTAATGTCTGAAGTAGTGCATAAGCAGGAAGACGAGTACGACACGTTGGACACAATTCTGAATTATCTCGAGTTCGTAGCAAACAACGAAGACACATTGTATGACCGCAAGGTGTGGTAACTGGATCAAGGAACAAACAAGCACAAATTGGGCATTCCAGGGTTTCTTCGATTCGTTTTCGAAGTTGCATGTTCAACATTTCTTCTGTAGCTTGCTGTGGTTGTTCATTGGCTAGATCTAATAGTTTTACGAGGGTCACATCAATTTTAGCTTTTCGTAGAAGCACATGAGATGGTCGTGCACAAGTTGTTACAGGACAGACAAAGGCTAAGTCCTTATAGGAAGGCATGCACCTGGCACACACAGTGTTCCCACAAGAAAGAGTGATTGGGTCCTTTAACATGTTCTGACAAACAGCGCATTTTAAGAATTGCCACAAGACATGCCGAGGTGGTGGATGATGCTGAGTAGAAATGGGTTGGAAAGCCGACATTTGTAGGTTGGGTATAGGGAAAAGGTTGTTATTTGTAGTGGCCTGCATAGCTGGCGTCTTTGAACGACGTCGCCGCTTGAGATTGCGGATGTCCATGCTAAGGATTAGCACAGCAAATGGGGTTGGCCTTTCAAAGAAAGAATATTGAAGCGATCAAAAATTCAAGGCTTGTTGGACTTACAGATTTTTTATTATTTTACTTTGCAATCTGACCTCCGCGATCGTAGTAGCATTTCCTTTTCCAGATCGTACGTCCACTGACGATCGTGAGCAAGCGACGAGTTCCCGTTAAGAAAACACTTGATACAGTTGAGAACATGGAGAAATATTGTGTTATAATCAACAGTACATGGTACGATTCTATTATATTTCAATTTGGTCGATCATATCCATGCCTTCATTCATATTTCAAATTCTCGATTCGTGCAACAAGGTGGCACATCACATCATTGAGGGGGGAAATGAAGAGCCGAAAGAGCAACCGGTACAACAAGCACTGTCGATGATCATCACGACCTTTGTCAGTTCAAAACCAGCTGAATAACCCGAAGATCTGAAGTTAACTTTCACTTTTATACTTTCCATCCATTGTAAAAATAAAATAAAATGGAAGTCTTAAGGAGGAATTGGGAAACATCTACAGCGAATGAAGACTAAATAAGACATAATTGGACAATATTCCTGACGCCTCTTAATTCAATATCAGGTTTGTGCTCCTTTGCGACCTACTCCCATTAACTTGACTTCTTCTCCAATGTACACGGGGTGCAAATAACGTTCAATGTATGAGCTGAACGTGGAGTCCTTGGTACCCAAGAAAGTGTGTCCGTGCGCGGCAATCATAGCATCAACCATAGGAATCAAGTAACTGGCCAAGTTGACGCCATCCTCTACAACCTCGAGTCGTGTTAATTCATCAAGGGCATCTTTAAAGTCATCCAACACAAAGACGCATGGAAACGTGTCAAAGATTTTTTGGAATAGCGGGTTTTGCCTAGGTTTTGGTGCATCGGTGGCTAAGTAAATGGGGGTTAGAAAACCAGCTGTTTTTCCCTGGTGCTTGGCACATTCCATCTTGATAGGTGTGATCTCCTGCATAGTATGCTGAAGTTCCTCATCGGGAGGGTGCTGTACAACCACGGGTTCTTGAGTAACAGGTGTGTCGTTAGCTTTTCCTTGCCACCGATATCTCTTAACCTCATACTCTTCATCTTCGAGTCGATCGTCCATATGTGTGTTATCTATAATTTCTACTTCTTCCTTTGTCAAATCAGTGAACTGGTTGACTAATTCATGATACATGTCGTCAATAGTGATAGTTTTCCTGCGGGCAAACAATCCATCACCTATTCGAATATGTAAACCAGCAAATCCTTTGACTCCTCCAATCTTGGATACCACAGAATCAGTAGCACGAAGGAGATATTCATTTCTAAAGATCATGTTATTCCGTATTGACCGATGGAGTTCAGCATGTTCCTCTGTTTGCGCCAGGATGCGATAACTTCCAAATACGGACCCAAAGTGAAGGACCTTTTCCGGTATGGCTTGGAGCGTAGAGACATCAATTCTGTTCTTAAATCGACCTAATGGAGTTTTTGAATCGGGATCATCGTACACTCTAAAGTCAAAAGGTGTCATATCCTTTTCAAAGTGAATGTCTTTTGATTTGATGTGAAGGTTCTCATACATCCACTCCATACTCAGATCATAGCGTTGATAAAAGCGAGCATGTTTTTCAAAGCCACTCATTGTGTAAAAGAAACTCCAAGGTACTGAGGTCCAAGTTTCGTAGTTGAGGCATTCAGGAGGTGATGGGAATGAAGACGGTATATTCTTGCAATGGCCAAGTCCACGCTTGGACTGTAAAAGTAATCGTTCATAGCATTTATCGAATCGCAGCCAGGGCATAGCAAGTGACCATAAATACACAGGAGGGAGTAGTAATGTACGATTCAAATAGTTTGCCAATAAAAATGCATTTTCTAACTCGATCCGTTGATTGTGAAAGCCAGAGTGGGGTAAATATGCAAGGAACTTTTCATCAGCGTCGACTTGTATAGGTTTGTTCAGGTCGGGAGTGCCTAGTACAGGAATAGGAGCTTTCTTTGTAATTTGCATGACAGGTTCAGCAACTGGAGCAGGCATCTTTGGTTGTGAGATTTCGTCATGATTGGCAACGGCCACATTATGACTGTCTTCACTGTTGGGAATGGGCGGATTGATCGATGTAGAAGGTGCAGGAGATGACGGTATAAACGTAAAAATGTATATGAGAGCTACGGCAGATCCGATAAGCAGAGCTAATCGTCGCCTTGACATGATGGAGCTGACCAGGAATCTGTGATTTGAGAGAACAAGTTGGCCCGAGAAATTCAGCAATTTTTTGCGAAAACGTTGTCACCTCACCCAACAAGCTTGAACCAGCCCACCCACCCATAATAGCAAGGAAATTCAGAAAAACCAAAGAAAACAAACGTTGTAAAATAGATAGATTTTTAATGTACAACCAAGAATACTGCCAGCTATTGATCAAATCTCTGTTATCTTGGGCCCTGAACATGGTTGCTTTCATGATGAATATTACTCTAGCGCCAGACAGGCACACCTACACAGCCGGCCTCCGTCAACACCTGATGGGGTTTCGGCCAGGTGAATGCCATGTTGCCATGCATGGTGCAATGTGCACATGATGGAACTAGAAACGCTCGATCTTCTATCTCCTATCTTCAAATTAAACAATGCTACCGCAAATGCAGGTTCACTGAGAGCAATTTAAAGTTAAAGGAGGAAAAAGTTGTAATAGTTAGGATATCGTAAAGTTGGACTTGAAATTTTATTTTTATTTTTCCTTCGTTTGGCGTTTCGTCGTCAAAGAACTTGAGCAGTCTGTCGCTTCCCCACCACACTCCGCTACTTGATTCAACTTTCAATGTGCTGAATGACGACTCAATCTAATCCACCATCTTCGCCTCTCATCGGCACCGCTGACACCGATCTACCGTCCTCTCAAGATCCACCATCTTCTTCAGAAGAAGGAACAATCACAGAGTATCAATACCGCAAGCTAAAAAACAGTTTAAAGGAATGTCTAGAGGTGAAGTTCAGCATTTATGTAAAATGACTATCAATTTTAGCCATTAATACGATCCACTACTTGCATTTTGAATCCGCTTTTTGTCGCCCTTTGTAACTCTTGTCGTCAATCATGAAAACGCGCTTGTGTGCGTGTGAAATTCCTACTCTGTCTGGTGGGCTACCTTGCCCTTTACAGATCAACAAAGGAATCACTGGAGATTTGAATCGATCGCTGCAAAAGATTAAAACCCTACGATTTGAAAGAAAGTAAGTTTAATGTCCGTGTGCTATTTTGCTGCTCTATTGACTCTTAACCTTCCCTCGTAGCATTTTGCTAGATAAATTACAATCCACAGAGTCCACACGCATTGAATCTCATGCAGACGGTGTTTCTGAAGGAGGCGAAACCTATGATTCAGATGATTTGGAATGTATGTCAAATATCCATTAACTTTTTATGAATATTTTCGTAAGATGTAGCCGCCCCCCATTAACTCCTTATACGCTCAATTCCCCGTTCCCCCATAGCACCAATTGCTCTCTCCCCAAGAGCATCGCCTCTCAAAATATCACGAAAGGCATCGCCGTTCCAAACGAAATCAGTAACGGCAGGAGTTAAACGACGGCAACGTTCTTCTGGCACTACTACTGTCATCTCAGCGCCACCAAAACGGAATCGAAACCCAAATGTCAAAGTCACCACTCGACGAATACAGCCGGTACCTCGTGATGAAAACGGAAAACCTGTCATGCCACTTCACATAGGAGTCTTTACTGTGGAAGATTTTGGCCATGTTGTCTGGGATAGGCCTGGCTTCCATACCGAGCGCTATATATGGCCCGTGGGATATACTATAACTCGAAGCTATCCTTCCATGATCGATGCAAATAGCCTGACTACCGTCCGAGCTACGATTCTAGACGACGGAGGTCATCAACCATTATTCAAAATCGAATGCGAAGACTGTCCCAATGAACCAATAGTGGCTAATTCGGCAACTGGCGCATGGACCGCTATGGTAAAAAGAGCGAATGAAGTCCGTGGCGTTCTGCGTACAAACTCGGCAAGTGGTCCTGATTATTACGGCTTAGGCCATGCAACCATTGCAAGTCTGATTCAAGAACTCGACGGTGCTAATAAATGCAAAGACTATGTATGGCAGCAATTTGAAGCTATGCAAGATCGTGCCGCAAAAGGTGTTATGAAAGCTTGTGCAAAGAAGCGTGGTAACTTGGAAAAACTAGGTAGTGTGAAATATCGTATGGCTCAAAAATCTGGTATCATACCATCTATCCATGTTGGAACCACACCTACCGAACGCGAAGAAGCTCATGATGAGCTGGAGCAAGATGTCGATATGGAAGCAGATAACTCAATTGCGATGGATGAGGACGAAGATGAGGAGCAGGAGCAAGAGCAGGAAGAAGAGGTCGACGAGCTAGAAGATTTTGAAGACGACGATTCAGCTAACTTATATCCTATCTAGTCTATTTCACGTCCTTTCCATCACTGTTCTTAACCATTAATTAATATGTGTGTGTGTGTGTGTGTGTGTGTGCTTGTGTGTGTGCTTTTTTTCTTTATTCTATTAATTGCCAGTTAGTGCAGCCAGGAAAAAATAATCTTGTATAATTGCTTTGCTGTGATGGCTCATAAAATTGGTCTAACATTTTTGGTTCCTGTTCGGATTGATCTGCATTGGATTGTGTTGTGTTGGATGAATAATTGTACAAAGTCGCAGCTTATATGGTGTTGGTACTAGTTGAACATTTCGAATTGATAAGTGACTGTGGCCCCCTACTTGCGGTGCTGCTTTGGCATCTTCTTCTTGTCATCGAGATTATCCAGGTCTTCTTGCTTATAGAAATGTGGTGCAACTGAAAGAAATCCAAGTGTAAATAAAACGATGAGCCAGAATAGATACATATAATAAATGAATCTACTTACCTTCCATCAACCACTCAGGCTGGATTTCCAGCACTTGGCGCATGAATTCTTTGCTTGTCAGCACCAATTCGTAATATATTACCCACCGAGGACGCTTTTCTCGCAGACTGCTACTTGGATGAATGTGGACAGTTTGATTTTGCTTGATGGTACGATATGAGTCTCCAGATTTGTTCAATCTCGCTCCGTTGTAGAAGTAACCGGCAGTGATAGCTTTTCGAATTGGATTCGTATCGGCAGGGTTCGGGTTGCTGGATAACTTGAGTTCAACACGATCCATTAAACCAACCAATTGATCGCGAACATCTCGAACACGTCCGAGCGTTCGATGCTGAATAAAGTTTTCATAACACCATTGCATAGAATACTCTGTCTCCACCCATTGATCCCAGATGTTGAGGAGAGTAAGGTGGTCACCGCCAGGACGAATAAGATTTTGATGAGCAGTATCGGCAAGAATTTTTTTCTCCTTTGGTCGATACAATAGTGAGCTTTGTTCCGAAAGCATGGCGCATATGGAAACGACCTCTTCAGAGCAATCGTATTTTTCGGAAGCCAAAATGGTTTTTGATAACATTGGATCCATGGGAAGTTCAGCCATTCGACGTCCAAGTTTTGTTAATTCACCGCGAGCATTCAAAGCACCCAAAGCATAAAGTTGCTCCAGTGACCGAATCATAGTCTCGGATGGTGGTGGATCCAAAAAGTCAAAGTTGAACAGGTCGTTGATACCCAAACTCTGTCAAAAACCAATAATCCATTAGATTAATGTTAAAACAACAGGCCGATAGATACCCCAACACAAAAACTTTACCTTGAGCATTAGAACAACATTGCCCAGGTTGATACGTTGAATTTCAGGAATAGTGTTTTCGTCCATTTCGTTATAGAAAGCCCATTGTGTAAAAAGTCGGAAGCACTTTCCAGGGCCAGTTCGACCAGCACGGCCTGCGCGCTGTGTTGCCGATGCACGAGATGCCGGCGTAACAACCAGTGATTCCATACCAGTTTTTGGGTTATATGCCTTTTGCTTGATGAAACCAGGGTCAATGACATAGGCCACACCGTCGACCGTAATTGATGTTTCAGCGATATTAGTGGCAAGAATAACCTATGGGAAACAAATGCCTTAGTACAACTGTTTGGTAATACGTCTCTAGATTTGAATAGTGTTTGTACATACCTTTCTTGCCCCTTCTGGTGTGGGCTCGAAAATCTTACCTTGCATTTCAGAAGGTAAATTGGCATAAATAGGGCAAACGATAAGCTCTCCAATCTTGCTGCCTAAAGCCTTGCAAGCTTGCGTGAGACCTTCCTGCGCAGCTTCAATTTCATCTTGACCCTGCAATGATTCGAAATATAGTTAGATATCAAGATATATAGTCATCTCACGTAGTTGTACCAACTTACCGTTAAGAATACCAAAATATCTCCTCGCGCTTGAGTTACATGAATGGTCAACACTTGCGTGATTGCAGCTCGAAGATAATTTGCTTCTGGAGCCTTGGTATAAAAGATTTCTACTGGATAAGGTCTACCAGGGACTGAGGCACGCCAGTTAGTCAGGACGAACTGCCGGTTATTATTGCAGGTAAACAACCAATCAATTACTTACTGTTGAAAATCGGAGCATCGTCAAAGTACTCTGCAAACTTTTGGGCATTCATGGTAGCACTAGAGATGAGAAGCTTCAAATCTGGCCGGAAACGTGCGATATCCTATTAAATGTGAATGAATAATTGAAAGTATAATAGAGATTAGTCTCTGCAAATACGTTTTGTGTATATAGGTGTGAGATCATTACTACATTACCTTGATCAAACCAAACAAGACATCCGTAGACAATGTACGTTCGTGTGCCTCGTCGATAATCATACAACTGTATGCAGCAAGGTCGGGTTCAGTCATAAATTCTCGAAGAAGCATACCATCGGTCATATACTTGACGACGGTTTTGTCAGATGTGCAATCCTCAAAACGAATAGAATAGCCAACTTCGTATCCTAGTTTGACGCCCATTTCCTCTGCTACACGAGCAGCGACACTCATAGCTGCGACTCGACGTGGTTGCGTACATCCAATCTTCTTGCCTCCTTTGGTATATCCTGCTTCATACAAGTACTGTGGAAGTTGAGTGGTTTTACCAGATCCAGTTTCTCCAACAATTACCAAGACCTGGTAGTCATTAATAGCTTGGATTAGGTCATCACGGTACTGGTATATAGGTAAAGATTTTCGAATTTCTTCAATGGATTTCGCTTTTCGTTCAGCTGCGTCGATACGTTCCATAAGCTCGACATCTTGGCCATCCCTATCCTTGGCGTTGATTTTGGCTGCCATGACAAAATCAATCTTTTGATCCTCATCGAAAACATAATCGTATTCATCTTCAGGTTGTGATTTATCGGGCTTTGTAGATGCCTTTCGAATTTGTTCCTGTTCCCATTGGTCTTGCTCCGAAACAAATTTTTCTTCGTCTTCATATCGTTTATATAAGGCACTCTCCTTTTTCTTGCGGTCGATTTTGCCTTTTTCCGTTATATAGTCTAGAATATGTGGATTGATTAACATGATTACCTACAGGCTTGGTAATACACGCAAAAGGTACTTACCTTCAGGCATAACATATCCATCTTGCTTTGAATCGATTTGAAGCCGGGCTTCAGCCAAGGCGAGCACTTGTTTTTTATACTCGTGTTCTTCAATTTCCTTCTTCGACAGCTTTTGATCGCCAAAAAGAAACGCTTCATCCTGGATTTCTTGTCGCAATAACTCTAGTCGCTGCTGTTCACGGAGCTTGAGGTATTCTTGACGAGAACGGTCGCGAATGTCCGGCAATGCCGCTGCTCTTAGATTTTTGTCGTCAGCAAGATTACGTCTTCTTGTTGCTTCTGTATCGCCTTTTGATGATCTGTCTTCAATCATCTGTAAAACGAAAATAATGAGATTGATAGTTGGTCAACATGACCGCGTTAAAATGTTACATACCTGTTTAGTGCCCTCTTTGTCTTTGTCCTTCAATCGTTGAGCAAATTCATCTCTTTCCCTGATATCCTCTAATCTCTCTTGCTCTTCTTTATCCATTTCCACATCTTCATCTATAGAGGCAGATCTATGAATCAGTAACCGAATCCACGTCTGCAGCAAAAGTTGCCGAAAAAATGATGCCTACCTCTTCTACCTCGTCGATCGAGATCAACAGCTGGTTGATTATCTTCATCATCGGCCCATTTGTCTTCGTCTTCCTTCTTACGTAGCTTCTTCTCTTTCTTCTTGAGCTTCTTCAATCTCTTTGCTTCACGTCGATCTTCATCGTCTTCGTCATCATCAAGTAATAGCGAATACGATTCATTTGCTTTTCGCATCTTAGACATCTCTGCTTCTTCTCGTTTTCTCTGTGCTTTTTCGGAGGACGTCGTCTTCGCTTTACGTGGCACTCGGTTAAACAGGTCGTGTGCGAAACGGCGGGCTTGGTCGGTGGCAGGAATATCGGCAGCTTGTAATGACGCAAACAATGCTTCTGGTGATTTAGCGCTTTGTGCTAGAATCACGGATTGGCGTCAATATATTTCCTTAATGCTGTGAAATGCTTAGAAACATTCTTTACCTGTAGCAATCACAAAGTCAACGAGCGTCCTCTCGGACATTCCAAATAGCTGCAATACGAAATTCGTTCAGCATGAGTTACAACAACGTTCCTTAGACGTAAAACATGATTACACATTCAAGTTGCTTACCTCAATAGCATGATCGGAGACCCAGCTTCGTAGATCTGCCATGTTGCAAGTCGATTGATTCTAGCTTCGTGCTGCGACACCAATTTTTTTTGGCCTACTAGAAAGTGGAAGGCCCTTTTGCACGTGACCAATGACGCTTGTAGGCGAATTGCTGTGCTTTGCTGAGTTCGTATAAGCTCTGACCTCAACATCGCAAATCACCTGAACCCAACTCTTTCTTCTATATTATATCATGTCTTTCTGGTGGGGCCAAAGTCCTTTCGACGAACTCGTCGGTAAGTGTGTCCACAGCCATTGCTAATTACTTCTAGCTCTACTTTATGTACCAACTATCCAATTGCAGAGCGAGCAACGTCGGAACTGTTACCTGCTGGCCAAGAGAACCTGGCACTAAATCTGGAGATTGCCGATCAAATTCGAGGCAAGAAGATCAATGCCAAAGAAGCCATGCGCTCTCTCAAGGCAAGAATGGCTCACAAAAATCCAAACGTTCAACTCCTGACTTTGGGTGTAAGTTTCTAATTGCGCCAAGACACCTCACCTCCTTACTCAGCATGAGAAGTCATGTAACTCACTTCAATATATACACAGCTTGTAGACTCTTGCGTTAAGAATGGTGGAGAACAGTTTGTTAGGGAAATCGCAAGCCGTGAGTTTATGGAAGAATTGACTTCGATCATTAGAGCCCCGGTATGTATTCTTTTGTTTTGTTATACCCGGGTCGCATGAATTTGTTGTACTGACATATTACGACTTGTTTACTAGACTGGTTGTAATTTGGATGTCAAAAATAAGATCTTGTATGTTGTTCAAGTCTGGGGGATAGCAGCAAAAGGAAATCCTGCGCTGAGCTATATCACCGATACCTACAACTTCCTCAAAGCGGAAGGGTTTGTTTTCCCCTCAGTCAGCGAACATGTTGATTCCATTGTGCTGGAAAGCTCTTCCGTATGTGAAATTCTCCCCTTTCAGTTCCGTAAGTTATAGCAAATATTGATCCATTGATGAATAGGCACCTGAATGGTCAGATTCCGATGTTTGTGAAAGATGCAGAACTCCGTTCACCATGACGAATAGAAAGGTTGGTAACTAACTGGATAAACCTCAGTGCTTACTTATCTGATATTGATGCAAATTCTCTATTACAGCATCATTGTAGACAATGTGGCAAGACATTTTGCAGCCAGTGTTCATCCAAAACGATGACCTTGCCTCATCTGGCCATTACCGAAGAAGTGAGAGTATGCGACGGCTGCTATATGAAAAACAAGTTAGCCAAGATTGAGAAAAAGGAAGCCAGTGCAAATTCTTTTCCGCCATACATGCAAGGAGATCCACACCAAAGGCGAGATCAACCCAGAAGCCCCAGTGTCAGCAAACCACCACAAAACAACAATGAGGAGGAAATTGATGAGGACTTGAAGAAGGCAATAGAATTATCGCTCAAGGAAGCCGAGAGAAGTAAGAATGCATATGGTGCTGGATACGCACCACCACAAAGAGTAGAGAAGAAAGACATTCCTGGCCCACCTTCAACTCAACAAGATGACCAGGATGACCCAGATCTCGCAGCCGCCATTGCCGCCTCACTACAAGATATGCAGATTTCTCAAAATCAAGCATCCCAATCACGAAATTACCGAGCTTCTAACGATTTGAGTACCGCCGAAATGGAAAATATATTGTTGTTCTCAACTCTCATGGATCGCATTCGTGCAAGTAGCGGTGAAGTTGGAAATGATCCAGAAATTAATGCATTGTACACGCAAATTGGTGCAATCCAACCCAAACTTGTAAAGTCACTTGATGACACCAACCGAAAGCACCGTAAGTACACTATTGAAAGGGCCTTGACTGCTGCCTGTGATATAAACTCATATAATTTTGTTTTTCTCAGGTACATTTGTTGACATGCATAACAAGCTTAACCAAGCTGTCAAGATGTACGATCGCTTGTTGGAAGAAAGACTTGCAAATTCATATGGAAGAGGATCCCATCCCGTTCAAGAACGAGTGCAATCACCCCACCAGTACTATGCATCACCTCCTGTGTCGAATAGTGCTTACTCTGCTCCTCCAACTGAACAAAACTCACTTTATCCAAATGCTGCCAATTACAGTGCTCCACAATTCCCCCAGCCATCTACCTATGAGCCAACCAATGACAATGCTTATCCAGCTGTACCCTCTTCATCATCTAGCGCTCCGTACATGTACAGCGCTCCTTCGTCTTCGTCATACCCACAGCCTTCGTATCCACCACAGCAACAGCAGCAAGTACCAGGTCCACCTCAGGAATATCAAGCAGTAAGTCAACCGCCAGCCTCCGCTCAAGAATACCAACCACAGCCCACTCCTCAAGGTACAGCTCCACCACATCAAGGTTATGTTCCATCCCAAGGATACTTCCCTCCTACACCTCAAGGAACAACTCCACCTCCAGAAAATTATTACGCTCCTCCCCAAGCACCAGAATTGAATGCGAATGTACCACCTGCGCAGAATCATTATGCTCCACCTAACGAGTATCAGCCTAATCCGCACGATTATATGTCACCACCTAGCGCGCAGTCAGCTCCTAACTTTGCGCCTGATCCGTATTATGGATCGCAGCAGCAACCTCAGCAAATGGTATCGCCTCAGCAGCATTACAGGGCACCGCAGCAACAGCAACAAGCTCCACCCACGCAGCAATGGGACGGATACCCGCATCAGCCGTATCCTCAGCAACATGATAGGAATGCCTATAATCTACCTGTAGCTGCCCAACAACAGAAGCAGCAGCCCGTTGTAGAAGAAGCGCCATTGATTGACCTGTAATGTCCCATCTGCGCCAGCAGCAGTTTAGAAATTAATCCCACATTTGTAATATCAACAAATTACCCTTTCCTTTATTCTTCATTTCCATTTTTCCTTTGGAGGTATCAAAGCTTTTGTTTGTTTTAAGGATGTTGTGTGTGTGTGTTTTTTTTTTTATAAGGGAGATTACAGCAGTACGGTGTCTTCATACCATTACATATGCTTCCAAAATACAGTGAGACGTACTCTATTCAGACTTTCTCCTTTTACCTTTAGCTTCTGTTCTTTTCCGTTTGACCACTGCCCGATATATAGTCCATGCTATCCAGAGAGCTCCTATAGTTACTGTGATGAAGGTTCCAGTCTGAACCGTAAAAGTGTCAGCCGTTCGACCAACAGGGACACTGACTGTCATATTTCCAACAGCGGTACTTTCAATTTCGTCAAAGGTGGTCCGACTGTCTCGTTCCAAATGAAAATCAATTGATGGTAGCGGTGGTATTGAAGTTTGCTTTTGTGGAGGATCAATAAGACAGGTCCAGCCTACTTTTGGTATGGGTATTGTTACAGTTTGGTGGGTCCAAAGTGAATCCGGCTTTTGATACCGCATATGCAGTGGCAAATCAATGCTGACCTGCTGGCCAAGTAGCATGAGATAATCGTCAGCTTCGTAACGTATAGCTACTACATTGCCTCCTCGAACAGCGGCTTCTACTGGTGCTTCCAGATCGGTTTCATTGAGGACTACGACATGCTTGCTGATTCGTAGATCATTGAGTTGGTTAATATCAACAAATGCTTCACGAGGAATGATATAAATGACATCAAATACGCAATCCAATCTTGAAGGAGCATGATTGAATGTTATATTGGTATATAAATGCGGGTGGAATGAGGAGGATGGAGCAACTGTGTGAGTTGCCATAGTGTGCTTGAATTCCAACCGTTGTGAAGTGACTGAAGGGGCAATTTTTTCAAGAGTCTGGTAAACGGTGAGGTGAGGGCTAAATAGAAGCTCCGATGCGCTATGGAATTTTGAACAACAAAAAATTGCTGTGTAATCCAATCCAATTAACTCATTCACCAAATTATGTCTGGAGTTAATCGCCTGCTCATCACCGTCTCCAAGTGGGCTATTCCAGTTTCCATTGCCATTGCTGGTACGCTACATAATTCTTTCATAAATCTCAACCTAAAATCAGCTGCTTACAGTATATGTGTTTAAACTCTTTCAATTTATAGGTGCCCAATCAGCTCTTTATGACGGTTAGTTGATTTCGACTCGTTTGATTATGGTTTCTTTGGAAATGTACATTAATATCTTCACTTTAATGTAGTCCAAGGTGGATACAGAGCTGTCCTTTTCGACCGTATACAGGGTGTAAAGCCTGAATCTGCTGGCGAAGGTACTCATTTCCTTGTACCCTGGCTTCAGAAGGCTGTTCAGGTATAGTAATTTCGAAAACAGGAAATAAGCAATTCAAGAACCTTTTTTTTCCTTACATTATATTCCAATAGTTCGACGTTCGAACAAAGCCTCGCAATATCTCCACCACTACTGGTTCCAAGGATATGCAAATGGTCACCTTGACCCTTCGTGTTCTCCACCGACCCGAAATTAAGCACCTTCCCACTATTTACCAAAACCTCGGCACCGATTACGACGAGAGAGTTTTGCCTTCCATTGGTAACGAAGTGCTCAAATCTATTGTCGCACAGTTCGATGCTTCCGAGCTCATCACTCAACGTGAAATTGTTTCATCCAAAATCCGTGAGGACCTCGTTAAGCGTGCCAGAGAATTCAACATTGAGTTGGAGGATGTTTCAATCGTACGTTCCGTATAATCAGTGTTTTTAAGTGCGATTAACTGGATATCTCACGTTAACGCTATTTTATTTTTTCACTGGCAGACCCACATGACTTTCGGTAAAGAGTTCACAAACGCTGTTGAACAAAAGCAAATCGCCCAGCAAGAGGCTGAACGTGCCAAGTTCATTGTTGAAAAGGCTGAACAAGAGAAGCAAGCTGCTATTATCCGAGCTGAAGGTGACTCCACTGCCGCTGAATTGATTTCTTCCGCTTTGGAGAAGGCTGGTGAAGGTCTTGTCGAGTTCCGTCGTATCGAAGCCTCCAAGGATATCGCTACCACTCTTGCCCAGGCTCGCAATGTTACCTACTTGCCTAGCTCTGCCAATGGTCAAGGTTCCAACATGCTTCTCAACGTTGGCATGTAATCCTCACCTTATTTGACTAAAAAATTGTTATAGATCATCTTTATTCTTCTTATCAATAAACACATCGATACACATTCAAACCATTGCTATTAATAATGTTCGCCTCTACAATTTACATCTTGTTCCCGACCTCCCCACTATGCAACCTACAACTACATTTATTCCTATTCCTTTTCTACAATTCATTCTTTTCAGCGGGCTTTTTGAGATCCTTGTGCTGTTCGCTAGTCTTATCTTTGCAGGTACAGATTTGGTCTTTGGACAAGCCAGCAAGAGCCTGTTCGATATGTCGACCACAGCCTTTCAAGGAGCCACCAACAGCAGTTAATAACATGATAATCATCCATTTTTTTTCCTCACTCTATAAGCTTATTGTAATTACCTGCCCAAGTGTACTTGTTGCACTTCCTGCAGGTAACTCTCATGCACATTTTGAATAGATGGGACGTGAGGGGAGGAGAAATCCCGGGGCTGTGGGTAGCACACATCGTCAAAAGCTGGATTTGTCAGGTGACTGCTTTTTTTATTTTTTTGCTTCAAACCGTGTCTTTCAGCAACTTTTTGTACGTCCTGCGAGAACCCATTCACTTCTTTCAGTAACATGTAAGTCAAATGCTATGGTGGTAGACTTATCAATGATTACTGTTTGACTAATGTTCAATGATAGGGGTCGTCATTGCCAGCTTGTTATGGGTCCAGCCGGAAGTGGCAAGGTATTTGCTGCATTCGATCTATCACCATATACTGATCGCTCGTCGCTAAACGGTTGTTTTATCACCAGTCTACATTCTGTGCTACCATGATGTCCCACTGCCAGGCTACCAATCGTAAAGTACATCTAGTAAACTTGGATCCTGCTGCGGAACACTTTGAATATGAGCCCACCATAGGTATGTAAATTTAGCAGGCGGCGTAGCTCCCATAGTACATTTGATCAACCTAACGATTTAATGTACTTGAAGATATTCGAGATTTGATTACGTTAGAAGATGTTATGGAGGAACTTGACTATGGACCAAATGGTGGCTTAATATATTGTCTCGAGTGAGTGTGTTTAGATACTATGACGGAATCCGGTAACACGCCAAAGCTAATGTGCTGTTGTTTATAGATTTCTTCTCAATAATCTTGACTGGCTTGAAGAAGAACTTGGAGACTATGAAGACGACTATCTCATTTTTGATTGTCCCGGACAAATCGAGCTGTATACACATTTCCCCATCATGCGACGTATGTGCGAAAGTTTACAGCGGTGGAATTTTGCGGTGTGCGGAGTATACTGCTTAGAGTCACAGTTCATAGAAGACAAGAGCAAATATTTCTCTGGAGTAATGAGCGCTATGTCGGCTATGATCAACCTTGAAATTCCTCATATCAACGTCATGACAAAGATGGATCTAGTAGAAGGCGACTATGGCAATCAACCTGCAGAAGATGAAGCAGAAGGCGACAAAAAACCCAGTCGGAAAAGCCGAGCTAGACGAAACGCACGAACGAAAACAAAGAAAGAATTAGAGCGATACTTTGACCCGGATCCTCTCTTGTTGATTGATGATGTGAATAACAGCACAAGTCCAAGGTTCCATGCCCTTAATCAAGCCATTGTACAGCTGGTAAAGTTATAACAAACATTACAGCGTGATTTGAGACTCCTTAAGCCATTTATGCCAAGATTATCCATTGACCCGTTTACCCGTAGATTGAAGACTACAACATGGTCAGTTTCATACCATTGAATATTCGAGACGAAGATTCTATCAACTATGTATTATCGAATATTGATAATGCTATACAATACGGAGAAGATATTGAACCTAAGGTTAGTTTGTGATGCAGACCTTTTTTATTTTTAGACATTGGGTGAGATAATTTTTAACTTACGATATTCTTATTAATGTTCTATGGGGGATGATTAGGAACCTGATGGCATGGCAGAATACGATGAGTAGAAGATATGTTTGAATAAAAAGCTGTATTCATTTAATTACGGCTTTAGCTTGAGCTTTTATATTAGCTTAATAGGCGGGGGGGAAAAATTGCACTGCAAAATACATTGAACAAGTCCTTTTCATTGGACGCCGTCCTGATTCAAGTTACGCTTATGAATTTTACGTGGTGGGACAGCAACAAAAAGGCTTTTTTTCCTCATCCCTCTTGTAAATATACTAAATACCAATGACGGCTGTGATGCAGAATAATTCATCACTCACTATCAATGATGATGAGGATGACGTTGCCCTGGCTGCATTCTTAGCTCCAAACTGGGGTCGCTTTGATCAGGACCAACTGGTGAGTTTATCAACGTGGTAGCTAGCCGTGTGCTGTCCATGAGAATATATATTCTATGGCAGTTTAAAAAAAAAAAAAAAAAAACAACAACCCCACCAGTGTTGTTAATATCGTTATTCTTGTATTCAAATATATATATACAATTACTAAAAACGCTTCTGTGATAGGCTTTTGATATCATGTCCTATCGCCAAACCGTTTCGGAACACCATAGCGAAAAGCAACGCAAGTCCAGTAATGGTGACATTCATTCAGTCCATAAATCTACTTCCACCCCTGTATTACGTTCTCGAGACCGTCAGAGCATGTCTGTCTTGCCCCAACAGAAACATGCCGTTCCTCGACGAGAAGATTCCCCTATGGTTCGACAGTCCAATCAACGTAAAGATGAAACCCCAAAGCATCGACCATCCTCTGCCAACTCTAGACGTGAAAGCCCGCCTTCAAGATCCCCAGATACCTCTAGAGACGCTTCACCCAGACGCTCATCTCCGCATACTCCAAGGTCTCCTCATGCATATCCATCATACCCCATTCCTTCAGAGCATAAAATACCAATTCCTCCTCAACATGCCCCAAAAAGAATACCTACGCCACTTCCACTTCTTGCGCAGTCTTCAGCTCAATTCGTTCAGGAACGTCGTCCATCTGTCACATCGGTTTCTTCAAAAGCCCCTTCCATTCGCTCAGAAATGTCCATCAATACCAAGTTATCTCTTACCAAGAGACTTCGACGCGTATTCAGTATGAGTAGTTTAAAATCAAAGTCAAACGACTCGACCGTATCGCTTCAGTCACAAGTGCCAGAGAGCGACATATCACCCAAACCATCTCGTTCTTCCACTGCACCTTCATCTACTATTGCCTCACAGCAACAGTCTATGGTGGACGCCGCTTATTCAGAATCCGCCTTATCTTCCATCACAGGGCCACAGCCCACCAATAGTATTTCATCTCCTGTCGCAAAGCCTGCTTCACGCCGTCGATCCATTGTATCCTTGACCAATATCTTTTCACGAAAGGATTCATCGTCTGGCAGTAACAAACAAAAGGCACAACAGGTTGAACCAACTGTAGCAACTGTGATTGTACCAGCAGAAACTGGCACCAATCAGCGTCACTCCACCACTGATCTTCGCAAAATCATAAATGATCAAAATCCTGATAGGATGTCACCTCCACCAACTAGTCGACACGTTCCAAAGGGACCTGAACGACCCAAAGTGGATACTTCTCTAGCTTCGATTCAACAACCTTCTAAAGGAAGTTTGAAACGTGAGTAAAATGGTACCTTTATTGCATGCATGTACACAATATTGAAAGCCTAATTGACAAAATTATGGTCATGTTATTCTCTCTTTTAGAGGCACGCCGTGGTTCAGCATCCAAAGCTCCCGATTCGCCAAGCTCTATTTCATCTTCTTCTCGTTCGCCAGTTACTCCTCCTCCTCACCGTCAATTACCAAGGTTACAAGCTTCGTATGCTTCTGTCGTCTCGGGTGCCAATGGTCGACAGCGACAATCATCCTTAACATCCAACTCATCAGCTAGAGCCGACTATTTTGGTACAGGCGATTTTGATCCATCTGAAGAGCTTCCTCATCCTCCTTCAGCCAACTTTCATTCATTACCTCTTCATGGTTCTCCCAGAATGAAGCCAGCTTCTCAATCCAACACCTCTCTTACTGAACCTACTTCCATTCGTGAAATGCCTCCTACCATGAAATCTCGCCGCATTGGATTCTCGCCTTCAATTACTGTGTTTGAAACCTTTTCAGCAAGCGAATACGATAGACGGTGTGATCCTAATGTCACCTGTTGCAAGCTCACTCCAGAATTTGCTATGCGAATTAAGCAAGAATTGAACGAGTACAAGCTTACCAGCATGGAAGTTCATATCGAGAGTCGACAATACACTCACTTTTTCTTGTAGACATCTGCAATCTTTTGGAAGATCTTTTTTTTTCCAATTCAAAAAACATTTGTTCTAAGTATCGCGGATATTATATTACTCCATTCACGTACTGTAACGGTGCAATGTGACGAATACGCTCCCTTATCTTTATTTTGTTCTGCATTCTATCTGCTATGCTCTGGTGGTTCTTTCTTACTTTCTTTCTTTCTTTCTTTCTTTACCACATTTGCGCACCCAGCAGTCTCTCCGTCCGTCATTGGCTTGCAAGATCCAAAAATCTCTGTAATAATGTGTTGCATCGTACACTTAGCACTCCACATCTTTTGTGTCTTTTACATCTCTTCTCTCTATGATTCTTTCTCTCTGCCTCTGTTATGCAATTTGTTCGTCTACTCTATTTCTTCTCAGTTGCGTTTCCCAAATACTCTTTTCTTTGGCTGTACTATATTCACACTCCATCAATGCAATCAAATCGTAATTCGAAAACGTCGCAAAGAAAAGATTAAAAAAAAATATTGTGTCGTCTTACTCTCGTAATGGTTACAATTGGGCTTAGCTAATCTATGATATTTTACACGATTACATTGTACATATAAGAAATAAAAAGTTTAGAAATTCCCGTCCAAGTCATAGTAATCTCTATGACATCTTTGCCTTTCCTGTAATCGCACGCCACTAGTACGAATCAGATGAGAATTTTTGGACTCGCCTGTGATGTAACGGATAAGGACGGTCAAGTGCTCTAGTTCTTCAATGATCTCCTCTGACGACGAAGCCATGGCAAACCAAGTCAAATACTTGAATTGTACCATGGTATCTGTGCTGTCTCCATGATATTCTCGTCGTCGATTCATCAACCGGATGCGAGCAAGTCTAGCCGATGGCATATAAGCCGGTAGAGGTTTTTTGGCCTTGAGGGATACGGATAGGGTATGAAAATGAAGTAACAGCGCTGCAGTCTAACAAATACAGTCGAGCGAAAGAAAATATTTGTCAGTTCTGCATGAATGTATAACGCAATACTCTCGTGTTTTTTTGTTGCGGTAGTTACTAACCATGTCACGTCGGTATAGGTATACACTAGGGTTGATAGTCTTTTTGCGCACTTCAATTGGCATATCAACAACTGCACATTTCAAATTACAAAGTCGATCAAGTAGGTTTTGCGTCGTAATGATCATTTCATCATAAAAGTCTGTGGGGAAAGGGGCTTTGAGACCTGGTTCGTGGAAGGTAAGGTTAAGCAGTTCCCTACAAGCAACAATTGCCCTCTGTAGATTTCTCTCTTGTTTTTCGCACGACTTGATGTCGTCTGGAGAGTGTTCCCGATGGACGTCATCATAAAGAAATGCACTGATGATGAATGCGTAGTACTCTCCCAGCTCAAAGATAACATCAGATAGTGATATCTTCAATTGATGTCTTGCGACAAATGGCCACAGGAACCTGAGGAACGCAGGAAAACACATAAATTGGAATGTAAGATCACTGGAAGGGTCGACAAGTACTACCATGCTTACCAATTGAAAATAAGCGCCACTCCAATACCAACAATCATAGTGAGAGTACGTTTTCTGTAAAATACAAATACCAGAGTGTCAGATTGATTGATTTCCAACTTGACCAACCATATACGGAGGCTCCACATTGAAAGTGCACTTACAAAACCATCATTTCTGTCGTTTCTCCTGGCATTGGATTGACCCGTCCACCAACTGCTACAATTTCATACGCAATCATCACTACAATAGATACCCGATTGTAGGACGTGGCCAAGTGGACATAGAAAAAGGTCATTGCTAGAGAAAAAAAAAAAAAAAGGTTAATCAGCGCCTAACGCTCACATCCATACGGACTTATCCATTGCATATACTCACATAATAGAAATCCAAAAAATACAATGATGTACGGTCCACCATCAGCAGCTATTGCACCCCAGCCCATGAAACTTCCAATCAATGTGCCGACGACACGCCAGATAGATCCGTTTATAGTACCACCACTTGAGAATATTTGGATTAGCTCGAAAACCATATTGATGAAACAATGATATTCACTACTTACGTTGTGGGATTCATAATGGCAATTACCTATAGGAACGCGTACATTAGCAAGAAACAGATGGCATGTCCCTTACTTGTATCAAATTACTTACAGTAACAGCCGCCCACTGTCCACGAACATTGGCATACCAAGCTTGCGATGAAGGAATATATGCAGGTATTGCTAATACCAATACTGCCAGGGCCATCTTGATGGTAAATTTACAGTCATATGATGATAGTACTTGTGATAATTTCCATAGCCAGTAGCGTACCCGAACATTAAATGGAATGTGTACACTTGGAGAGACTGCAGGAGCTTCAATATCACTGCGACTACCTTCATGGTTTGAAATGATGGACGGTTCGCGACTTTTATAGTTGGATCCATCAAACGCTGGCGGTAAGATATGTCCAAAACCATTCTCCTCTTGCACATTATTGAACGAATTAGGTAGTTTTTTGTTGGCAGAGGACTTCCGTCTTCGAAATGATTGAGTGCCGATCGACTGACTCCTATTTCTTCCCGTTTTTGCCGAAAGATTAGTCTGTATCCTAGTCAATCTATATTCATCTTCGAATTCTGAAGTTTCCGTATGAGGAAGATTGTCTCTGAAATGCTCTAAAGTAAAAAAGTTGATAAGTTATTTATAGCAAAGGTGCACATAAAGAATTTATTCCAGTCATAAACTCACTCAGTGTGTGTCCACCCTTGTCTTTTACAGTTTGATGCGAACTGAAACTAGCCCACTTTCGCCATTTTCTTTTTGGGCCAACCAGGTTGGGAAAATAAAAGTGTCGTTTTCTTGTACCGTTTTTGCTTTTATCGACGGTATCTTTGATGTCATTGAGCGTGACAGTAAGTTTTTCCAGTTCTTTGGCAACTTCTCGCAAGCAGAAAATAAAAAAGAATACTAGAAACACTTCCTCTCTCAGACCCAGATCCAGTGGACCAAACCGACGGTTCTTGTTGCTTCGTTTCAAGGTCTCCATGCGCTCATGTTCATCAGTATCAAATTTTGCAATGGCAGCACGCAAGCGTTCTGGGCAATCGCAGTGTCGATCACAATGGCCTTCTACGGAATCAGTTCTACTTTGCTTTCGCTTCGGTTCGGGTTTCCTGATCCTGAAAATATGACCGAAATAATATGCCCAGCTGTGGGTGCCATCTTGCCGGACTTCATCTAGTTCCCATTCGTAGCTTATTCCACCTGAAACACAACTCATACCGCGGGTACATGCTTTCGAGAGCATGAGAAGTGGATCACGCAGACTTTCAAGATATGCCACGAACAATTTTTTATCGCCGTATTCAATTTGCTTGAGTCGCTTCTTTGGTGGTTTGGTTTTGTATGGGGTGAGATGACTTTGTACGGAGTTAAGCGAAGCAATGGAGGTAACTGTGAGCTGGTTTTGATCGTAATATTCGTTATCGGGGGTATGGGGTCTTCTGTGACTTATTGAGTTGTCTGCCTTTGAACTTGCATAAACTTGATCGAGATGAGTTTGGGTGGCAGAATGAGCTCTTGTCATGGGGTCGTCTTCATCATCAGTATCTGACTCGTTTGGTCCGAAAGAGTTCAATGCAGCTTCGAATAAAGCTTTTTCACTGCGAAGACTAGCACCAAGGATACTTAAATGCTTTGTTAAACTGTTCAAAGATTTGTATATAGGCTTGGCTTTCAAAGGAGAGATGTATGCGTGTGATATTTCGTACTTAGAGTCCTTGTAAGCTGTCATAATTTTGGCGTAACCAGCCCTCATTTTGCCGGCAGTCGTGTTCACTGCATCGACATCAATGTCGGCATTATCAAACTCCAATTCAAACTGATCCGTGACTAGCTTTAGCATCGCTTGGCTGCCTTTCACAGTATCATGCATTGCTCTTCCTAATAATCGGGGAACGCAAAAACATTAGTTCTCATCATCTTATAACCAAGGCTGCCGTGTATCCTTCATACCTAGACCATCAATAGCAGTTTCTCTCCATAGCACAAGGTTGTAAAACAAGGAGATTCCAGCACCAAGAATTAAAGGAATTCCGAATTGTAGAACACCTTGAATGTCCATTGCCGTCAGATTGATAAGCTTTGTGTTACAGAATATTTGCACAATCATAAATTGCAGCGAGAAGAATTGAAACTTGGGAAATCGCGTACGAAGTAATTGAGCAAACATGACTCCAACAATGAGGAATGCAGCATTGATTGCGACTCCGACTTGATGGTTGGCAAGATCGTCGGCATATTGTCGATTGAATGATACTGAGGCAGCCATACCAGCAATTGCCCAGCAAATAGCAAGCGCTACACCAACGACGGAGGTGATGGTGGCATCGATTTGAGCACCCATTGTTCTTCCCGGATGAGTAAAGAGACAACCTGTTATAGATAGATAGACGACTGGTCCAATTACAGTCACAACCCGATTTATAGAGCATAGAATGACACATGTAACAAATGCCATTGAACACTTGATGATTCTGTGTACAATCCTTCGAGGAAACTTTTCATGCAAATACTTTAGAATTTTGGCCTTTCTTGATTCTTCTTCACCAGATTTGTCTGACATTTCAGGAACTTCATCCCCTTTTCTTGCCATCGAAGATCTTGCTGATGACGGGATCGGAGGTGCAGTAGATCCATTAGCATGGCTTGTGGGATGAACATTGTCCAGTGATGGTGACCTGCTGGTTACTGGGCTACTGGAAGTTTCGCTTGAATCCGAATGGTTGTATTTGATGGCTTTATTATTATCTCCTGAGTTTTCGGCACGGTAACCTTCCTGTTCGCTAGTATTTGATGTATCGTAGGAGGTATCATGATGTCTTCGATGTAGACGAGTAGGATCAGCTGGGTTTAGATCAAAAACCTCCATATCAAAGTATCTAGAAAGCTCATTATTATTCGCTAACCCTTTCATAAGACCTATTAGTTCTCGATCATACACTTACCCTCCTCGTTGATCCATGATATCTTGGCTGGAAGGAGTATTTTGAGCAGTGCCACTTCTTGACGTTCGCGCACTTGATTTCGGAGGATTAGGCGAAGGGACTACAGTAATTTGACCAGCTTCGGCAAATTTGCGAAATGCCCAGTCTGCTGGGGCATCATTCTGACTACCGTGGTTGTTACCCACGGACATGGCAGAAACGAAGTCTGACGGCGTTCGCAGGAATTTTTTTAGGTCAAAATCGTTTTCTATTCCAGTTTTGGTAATTGAGTGGCGAAAAGTTTTGCCGTTATGTATTTGACATTAAAAAGAAACCTTTATGCGAAAACATTGATGGAGAAATACGATGATATAATTACATAGACTAGAGTAAAGAAAAAAGGGCTTGGTATATTGTGATCAAGTGTGTCGATATTTCACTTGACCTAATATTTCATGGACATGTCGCCTATACCACTCTTCTTCACTGATGGTCATTTTCCATTCGCTCTTAAGATCCTTGTGCCCGTACCTCTTTCTCATTATCAAATATGCAGGCACTGCAAATATCCACAAACATGTGATGATAAGGAATGCCTTCATCCAACCTGAGTCCGCTAATTGTGACCACTTTGAATGACTCTTAACAGTGACACGATAGTTATGCAGCGGGAAAGTGATGTTCACGTTGTAATGATATCCTTGACAGCGCATGGCATATAGGAAAGCTATCAAGAGATACCATATTATTAAAAGTTCATGCCGCTTAATGGCCTATGGCCTATACATTATTCATTACCTTGTGTCAATTCTTTGTAGTTCCACTCGATATATTTTTGCATCTGCAGTTCCTTGAAGAAGCTTTCATCGCTAACATAGGAATCGCAAAGCTCTCTAACGGATTTTGATTGTCCCGTCTCACTGTCTGCTTGAACGTACATGGCTGAGCACACTGGCGACACATATTGAGACACATCAACAGCAAAATCAAAATCCACCACTTCTTCCGTATATGGATGTTGCTCTTCTCTTGTCGTTCCATCTGAGTTGTGATGTGTTTCCGTCTTCCATTTTGTAACTTCGTGCGAACCTATAAACAGCGTATATGAATATTAAACTTAACCTGCGAAAATTTAACCGCGACTACAAAAATATCACTATACCATGAACTTTGATTTCCATGGCTGGGGGTGAATTATGATCGAGCAAGAACCGGTACAGTGCCTCACCATCCTCGTTGATATGTCCATCTCTTGAAACAACTCCTTTTCCTTTTTGTTTGTAGGTCGCTCGGTAAGGTGAATATTGTGGAGGGGGCGGAAGATCTCTGAATGGATCTACTTGTACGTCACCGACCGTACTTCCAAGTAAAGGTACTTCGACATCGTCATCATGTGAATCTTCCTCCTCGCTGGGAACTTGCGCATTGTTGAAAGCGCTAAATGCAGGATGAGTTGGCGGATTCAAGGACGAGGTATATAGCGATTGCTCATTACTTTCGACTCCTGCTTTGTAAGTTGGAGGTGCTATCGTCAATTGTTCAGATAATGGCTCTAATTCATCAACAGAAGGAGCACTTGCGCTGCTCATGTCATTATTTTCGTAAGGGTCAAATTTATGTTCTACCATTGGATGACAAGAAAAAAAAACGTTAGCATGCGTGCTGGCCTTGGCTTCTTGGCAGCAATTTAAAAATCCGCCGCGACTTTTGTTTTTTATGACAAAAAAGGCTATCAATGCACTGTCCAAGGTAACAGCATGAAATGTTGTGCACATCGCTCCTATACACTGTTACATCATTTCCATGCCATTTCAAATGATTTATGAATATAATTTATTGATAATTGTCCAATAAATAGATAATCTGCTTCTCGCGTTTGACCATGGTAGCAAGCTGCTTTCCAAACTGTTACCGGTGTTATTCTGTCTACTTTAGGCTCTGGTAGCAAAACCGACACGAGAGTTGGTAGTATCCTAAGAAATTTTGTGAATGATTAGTCAGTCTTAAAGAGAAAATGGAGTAGAAGAGCATAAGCTACTGAAAAAGGAACTTACAAAGATAGAATAAAAGTTCTCCAAGAACTTTTGTCCGAGAATAAAGTCTAAGCCTGACTCAGTACCAAGGTCTCCGATGAGACTGTAGTAAGTTCCAGCAGTTCCTCCCCAATTGGTGACTTGATCTTGAGGCAAAATATACTCAGCGGGTGTCAAGGTGAAGGCAGTGCCTCCAATGGTGAATGTCACGTTCTGTAGGCTGGAATAGCTGCTGGAAGGAATGACAACAAGACCAGTAGTAGAATCAAGCTTGTATCCACTAATGTTCTTGTACAAAGCATTGTAGGTGCTAGTTTGGAGGTAAATGAGAGTGGTTCCAGTATCAACGATACCAGGAAGGCTGCTGGTGGAAACACTTGTAGTTCCATAGGCAATCTTGGAGATGTTGATACCCCAATAGTCCTACATAAAATCAAACTTTAGAAATGGTCACGCTCAAAGTGATTCACGCTAATATTACTTACGCTGGATGGGGACGTGGAGGTAATAGAAGTATAGGTAATGGAACCGGTGTACTTGGAGGAGTCAACACCGCCAAGAGTAAGCTCACCGTTATTGGAAGTAGTAGAACTGCCACTGATCGGGGCAAAATAGACCCCCAAAACCTTGGTGCTGATCAATCCCTCAGAATAAGCATTATCGATGATAGTAGGAACCTCAGTAGTTGAGCTAACTGTGCCTTCAGTTAGAATGGTAGGGCCAAATCCAATAATACCGTCTACACCAGAGAAACCAGTTGCAGATGTAGCATCACCAATGGATTGCTTGGTAATCACCAAGGTACCCAAAGTAACGGTATCTGTGTATTCCTTTCCAGAGAATGATCCACTGCCGTAGCTGACGGAAACAGTATCACCAGTGTTTGTGGCTGTTGATCCTGGTACGTATTTGGTGCCTGCACCAACCCATGTGTTGGAGGAACCTGTTTATGATGGTTAGATGGAGGCAGTAGATTGAGAATAGTAAGATTGTAGAGTTATACTTGCCAGTATCAACGATTAGAGAGAAAGTTTGAGTACCAACTTCGACGTTAGTAACATAGCTGAAATCGACATTTTCAGCTGACACAGAAGTGGCAGCAACAGCAAGTTCAGCGTTTTTGGATGTACCGCTAAATCGAGATGCACGATTCTTGTCAGCAGTGATAGCCTGCTTCCAGTTAGGTGCACTGGTGGCGCGAGAGAATGGAAGGGAGACTACAATAGCTTTGGTGCTCCCTGTGGGAGCAGCGGAAGAGACACCAAATAGGGCAGTAGCCAAAGCGATAGCCAAGGAGAGACGGACCATTTCAAAGAGATTAGAGGCTTTGAACTTGACCTTTTAATTCCAACAAATGTAGTCGGTATTTATATGCACAGAGAACTAACTTCGCTTAAGCACGTTTGGATGGTCAATGAGTACAATCGCATTAAACTCAACACCAATTTGGGTAATTTAGTACTTTTTCGTTTCAGGTACCTTAGGAACGTTTCCACCTGACTAACGTTAATGATGATACGGCACGAACATTTAACTCCGGGGCGGCAATCCAAAGTATTTGGGTTTAGCTATCTCATTAGAAACCATTGGAAGAATCAACACTACTTCAAAATATTTTCTAGGACAGTGAAAGACCCAGGATTATAGATGGTAATATGCGCAATCGTAATCTTTTCTTCATCAAATTCTAGGCTCAATTAAATAGACCTTGCCTTCTTTTATGAAAATTGTGCCAGTGTAGGTCCCCCACTAGATGTCGCCTCGATGGGAACGCCGAAGATCCACATATGGAAAAAAAATTGCTAAATGGTGAATCCTGACATGAAAGGCATGAGAGGGGACCTCACCGAATCAAAGCGAGTGCGACATTTTCAAGTAAGATCCACCGTCCTATGCATATTCTACAAGTAAGGGTGTAACGATCGTCAGTCGTACAGTCACAAACACCAAGAGATCTGACATAATACGTTCACTGCTAGAATTACACTAAAATTCCGGGTTATGAACCTTTGTTGATCACCTTTCCTCAATTTACAACAATACAGTAGAACCACATATGTTTTCTAATTATTTTAGAAGAGACGATATATTCTCAAGTACATAATAGCCTCCTTCATTTTACGTACTCCGAACAGTTCACGATGGATATTAAATTGTGGAACACAAGTTAGTAACACATCCTCTGGTTGAGAGAAATTTGTTCATATTCACCCTATATGGTTTAATATTGAATCCAAGATCCGATACCATCACTCATCTATTCCTGGTTATCTCAGACGGTTTAATGTAAAGTTGAGGCTGTGGTGGTTTAATGTTTTGAATCGGTGTAAATATGATCACGAAATGGTAACAATAATTTGGTGATATAATGGGACATTTCACCAATACTCGTGTCCATAGCATCTAATAGGAGATATCAGATCCTAACAACGGACATGAGTAGAGATTACTAGCGAAGATTTCGTTAAAATGGATACAGCATATATTTGAATTGTCTTATGGTTAGACAACTAATGCAACATTTCCTGTGTGATCTTGCACACCTTAGAGGCTTATCGTATTTTCATCTTGGTGGGATAGACAATGCTCGTTGTCAATGTCTGTTGTGTCCAAATTTTGAGAGAATCTCGCGAGAATGGAAATTTCATCTTAATCAACTGAGAACGGCATCGACCGTGCGAATGGGGACTTTCGGTGTTGAGCGAGCTCTCGATGCGTTACATTTTTGCAACATATGCAAAAGGACTATACATGATGGCAGACCAGTCTTTTACGTTGCACTTGCAACCTACATTAGAGCAAACTCTCGAAGATTCATATTAGTGTATTTACATCTCATTCCCTTCGTATGTGGAGCCATCTGGATGTATAATCATACATTTGATTACATTGCCAAAAATCGATTAACCGTGGTAGTACATAGTTGCGGTAGACGCTATGGCTCATCATCTGCAACCAACACCACCAGCCGGCCATCATAATGATGTACTCTTCAACCAAGATAAATGAAAGATAGCTTCATATCTTCATGTTCACTATACCAAATAGCTGATTCAACAACAACAATAATTGTCAAGCTAACAGCGTTCAACCAACCGTGGAAGAGGTGCATAATCAGATCTGGGTGTAACTTTACCCAGTTAGTAATGCTATTAATACTAAAGAAAACGTACATTTTTACCATCACTTTGTAAAGTAGTAGCTGCTACTACGAATACATAACATTTGTAACAGTAGTGGACTCAAAAATCTTGGATGAACTTAAAACAACAGACAAAAAAATATCTTAACAGAAAAGCCTTCTTAACCTGCTAACCATAAGATATTCAACTATCCACTATACTCTTTTGTTTGCTATGGATGTACGATGATATACACAGCGATATCACCATGATGAGACCTGAGATACCTTCCCGATCAAATTATTTTGGTGAAATCGTCCAGGTACTAAATATGTCGCTATCACAGCATCATTAAATCTAAAGCACGACATTTTCATATTTAACCTGTATTATAGAGAATTTTATAATATTTCAAATATCTTGCATCATATTTCTAAATAATTCGCCTATTATATATTCAAAGAGAGTTGCAGTAAGATGCATGAGTGTCTCGAATTTATGTAGGTCTTTGCCCAGTTTCAGAAGCTAGCTGGGCAAAAAGGCTTGAAGAGTCCTCAAGTAGCTCCTTTGGAGACCCAAATTCGGCCACGGTTCCAGCTTCCATAACTAGCACATAGTCACTGTCAAGAATTGTTGCAATACGATGAGCGATAGTAATGACCGTGCAAGAAGAAAAGTGAGTTCGAATGGCCTCTTGTATAACAGCGTCTGTTTCCATGTCCATCGAACTAGTGGCTTCATCAAGTACCAGAATCTTCGCTTTTCGTAACATCGCTCTGGCCAAGCCAACCTGCTGAAGTTGCCCTTTGGATAGGTTAGTTCCACCAGGTAATATCTTTGCGTCCAGGCCATCTGCCATATTCTCAGATACATGTTTCTTGAGACCTGCTGCTTCCAAGGCTTCCCAAAGTTCCTTATCAGAGTGTTCACCAAATGGTGACAGATTAGTCCTCAAGTTTCCTCCAAACATAGTAGCATCTTGAGGTATGATGGCAATTTCAGACCGAAGCTTGGCTAAGCCTAAACCTGCAATGTTAACATCATCAATGGTTACTGATCCTCCGACCTCATCCAGCTGTGGTGAGCCTTTCTCCGCATCGGCAAAACGTGTACTGTCAGCAGTTATTTCACTATCAGAGTCTTCATGATTGTATCCTGTTCCTTCAATGATGCGGAACAAAGCCAGAGTCAATGTTGATTTACCAGATCCAGTACGTCCTACAATAGCAGTCTTGCTTCCACCTGCAAAGTCTGCGTTCACATTTTTGAGAGAGAGTGGCAGATCCTTCCGATATCTTGCGGAGAAGTTTGTAAATTTGATGTTACCTTTTGTAGGCCATTCCTTGAGCTCAGTATCTACTGGGAGATCCAATGGTGCCTCACTTGGTATTTCTGTGAACTCCAAAATGCGCTCTGCGTGAACAGCTCCAATCTCCATCTGACTAATAGTTTGCACCAGAGTACTAAGGAACATGATAAGGTTCATAAGAGTACTGACAGCCAGTCCAGCAACTGAAGGGGCAATAGTTTTGCGCGCGACGACCGCAAAAATACAAGTGGCCAAGATTAAGAACGCACCAAGAGCTTCCAATCGGAAAGCCATCCAGCCTAATAGAATATATTCCATGCGCTTTGACCGTTGGTTAAGGTCGACTCGTTTGTGAAATTCCTTTACCCATGAATCAGTCAGACCGTAAGCCTTAATTGTATGCATGCCTTCTAGTGTATGAGTAATATGCTGAAACAAAGGTGCCCTAGTACGTCCAGCATCCAAACGGCGTAAGCTTCGTGCAGTGGCTTGATAATATAGCATGACAAAGTAATAAAGCACCGATAGCGGAGGAACGAGTGCAAAGAGGTATGGTGTTGCAACTCCAGCCGCTATCAAAGAAGCTGCTACTTGGTCAAATTGACCCATTGTAACGAAGATTTTGTCATTGAAGGAGATATCAATTTCATTCATATCACTTCCTAATCGATTGAGCAGTCGTCCAGTAGGCGTGGTGTCAAAGAAACTCATTGGCGCTCGGAAGACAGTGTTCAACATCCGTTCGAATAAGGCTTTTGATGATTGCACTCCAAAGTAAGCTAGAGCAATATAGTAGCCACCTGGCTGAGAGGCGACCGCCAGCATTTGCATAATGGTATAAATTCCTAGATAGTATGCAGGAGAGTGCGATGGGTTGACCAGATTAAGCCAGTTACTAAGCCAGTAGTATCCAGCAAACCAGATTGCCCGATGGAAGGCAAGGATTATAGAGGTCACAAAGAAGTTGAGCAGTCCGCCAGCAACGATAAATCGAGCATATACCTTCCAGGTAACTCGCCCAGATTTCATCTGTTCTTCTAGCACTAAAGCACCATTTTCTGCTTCCTTGTTCGGCTCCCTTACTTCATCACCAGCATTGGCCGCTATTTGTTCTACCTTGTTTGTCTCCTCAGATTGTGCTTCTTCAGATTTTCCAAACTCGTTGATGAGTGATCGATACAGCCCTTCAGATGCCATAAGTTCTGAATGAGTGCCCAGTTGTGAGGCATTTCCGTCAACAAGATAAAGGATACGATCAACTTTGTCCATATGATGTACAGCATGCGTAACAAGAATTCTTGTCACACCTCGAAGTAGACCACTATCACCACTAAGTACATGCTTGAATAAATGCCTATCAGTGTGAACATCGACTGCGCTGAGAACATCATCCAGAATGACCAATGTGGTATATCCAGTTTTAACAGCATAGCATGCCCTAGCCAGTGCCACTCGTGCTTTTTGACCACCACTAAGTCCAATACCGCGTTCTCCAATTTCGGTCTTGATTCCTGCTGGTAACATGGCCATGTCCGGATCCAGAGCACAAGCTGTGACGCATTCCTCAAGAATAGTCTCATCATATGCTTGTCCAAATAAAATGTTCTCTTCCACGGTAGCATTCATAATGAAAGGACTCTGCGAACAGTAGGCGACTGGATCCTTACCAACATAAACATATCCCTCTTGGTGATACATGTTTCCTAGTATTGCGCTCAATAAAGATGACTTGCCAGACCCGACCCTACCAACCACAGCCAAGAATTCCTTGTCATTCACAGTGAGACTGGGAATGTGTAACTTAAATTTGGCATCATCGATGGACTTTGACCAAGAGTACACTGCGTCTTGAAATACAATTGGCTTGTCCACAAATGACTTTTCTTCTGCTTCTTGGTTGGTTGATTCTTTGATTTCAGTGTCAGCTTGTGAAAGTTCATCAGCGTTTAAGAAATTTTGAATACGCTTCATACTAGCAACCACTGAATAGAACCAGGATAATGCGAACGAAAGTGATTCAATATAAATCGATATCACATTGATTAAGACCAAACTAACGTATACTTTGTTGGCGTCCAATGATTGTCCATCTTTAGCGATGACCATGACATATATCCAGAACATGATAAGAGGAGTACAGTTCTTACTGAGTTGGGTAGTCAAGATCATCTTCCCAAAGGCCTTGGCACGCATTTTGAGTGCTTGAAGCTCCTTGGATCGTTGCTCCAAAATGTTTTTGATGAAAGGTTTCTCCCATGCATTGAATTTGACAAATTTGATACCGCTGATACTCTCGTTGACTAATGAAACTCGTACATCCATGTTCTGCAATCGGAATTTCATTGCTTGTCCAAATTCTTTCCCAATTCGACTCTGAACCCCAAAGCAAATTAAAAGGAACCATGCAAGTCCAGGAAAGATGGCCCAAGAAAGCTGAATATATATAAAGTATAGCCCTAATACCATGGAAATCGGTATAGCGATGATAGTTAGTAGTGCCAAATCACCATCTACTAATGATTCCGCATCGGCGCTGATATGATTGGAGATATCGCCAATACTTCTCTTATTGAACTCTTCCGGACTAAGACGCAAAGATTTTTGATAAACAGCGGAGATAACAGCTCCTCTGATGGTTAGGACAGTCTGATTGAGGAAGAACAGAGAGACAGCGAACAATACGGATGTTAGGACGCTGATGCCACACATTCCAAAGGCATATTCTATCCCGAGTCGAATTGGGCTCGGCATATCCGTACCGTATGATGCAATCCATGAAAGGAACCCATTAAGAAGCATTGGATTTGTGAATTGTACGGCAGAATATACCATGAATAAGAGAGCAGGGGGGATTGTCGCTGGCATGTATAAACGAATGATGACATGCCAAATGTTGCCTGACCCTCGTTTATTTAGCTGTCGTTGCCACTCCTGGATCAAAATGGATCCGATTCTTTTCGAAATTCGATTGGGTCGGAGTGGATATAAGATCTCAAGGCCCATATCTTGTCCTTTGCGGTGTAATCGGAAACCTTTGGATAAAAGCGGCTGAACGTATTGGAAGGTCATCAAGCTAAATATATTTGCTGTCATGTCTGGAGGTAGTTCCATCATTTGTCTACTACCAGAGGTAAGCCGTGGTATGGTTTCTAAAATTGTCCATATCACCAAGAAAAACAATGTAATCGAGAGGATTATGGCTAATGCATTGTCCACCTTGTCATCACGGATCCATTCTGTCCGAAGCCGGATTGAAAGGACGAAGGTCATTAATAGTCCGTAAACCTGAAGTGTTATGGACGGTTGCCATGTCGAAATGTGTTGTCGCCAGGAGCTATAGAAAGCCATTAACATTCCAATAGCGCAAATACAACAACCAAAGATGTTGGATCCACCAGCATTGCTCAGCACAGATGTTCCAGCCGAAGTCAAGAATAATCCAGCACAGACAGCACTGGTGGCCAACTTGAGTGCAAATAAAAATCGATATCTCGGCAGATGATTGTCTAGAGGCAGAAGTACCTTGAGCTCCTCATCGGCTACTTCGAGATGTAGTCCATTGGATGCATTTAAAGTGTCCTTCCTCGCCTTCGTTAGTGTAATTGGCTTTCTGGCAGCCCTTGACGCAGTTATATATCGCTTCAATAGAAATCCTTTTCGAATGACACTGATTATTACAAGCGTAAACAGGATCAAATTGGGAAGTAACAGTAATACACTGTAGAGACAAGTTCCATTAAAATTCAACCTTCATATCTCCCAACAGCTCTATTCTACTCACGTATTCTCAAATTCTACTGTGAAATCAACTTCTCTCCTTATTGATATCGGTCCAAATCCTTCGTCTGAAGCATTTCCGGAGGTACTGATCGCCCAGGTGAAACCATAGTCCTCAAGTCGCATGAGACCAGCATTATCAGATTCGCCTTCCACTAAAGGATTTGTAAAAAAGTATGGTCGAAAGACTTCGATAATAGAGCCGAATTTTGACATTACGTGTACCAGATAATGGCGGTGACGGATATAGAAATCAAAGGAAGACGAGGTACAAAAGGTATTTAAATGAGAGGGCTTGGAAAAAAAAAAAAATATCAAGCACCGCAGCAACAGATTATCAAAGCTTTTTGCCAATCCCCGATGCCTTGTGAACTTGGCAAGGCGCTGCCATACAAGGAAATTATCGACAATTTGGTTCCCAATCAGCTTGGCTCCCCTTGGCGTGGTTGTCGATCATTTCGGCCGACTTGGCACACAACTTCTCATTGTAATTTACGCGTACTGTTTATTGTATGACGTTGTATAAATGACGTTGTATAGCACATTGTATACCTGGCACTGACCATATCCATAGTATCCATAATATACATAATTTAGTTTTAGTGCGTCTAATAATCGTATTATTTAGACCACTCTGACTTATCATATCGCCACATATACCAACACTTAGAATCTGGTTCACTCATTCTACCAACTGACTCCAAAGAAAATGTGTCTCAAGAGTAACAAGACAGCGTAGAAATACATTGTTCATTAAACCGAGATATCATTTGACTCTGTATTTGAGAAGAGCAAAACTTAGTAAACAGCAGTAGTTTGATAGGTATTAACATTAGGACCATCTAGCATTGTATCAAAATGATAATGATGGCGAAGAACAAACGTTTACCAGGTAAGTGGTAGATACTCCGAAGCGAGATAGAGTAAGTACCGCCGGTGGCCTTAATGAGTTTAGAAACCCGACCAACATAGTGGTGCCATTGGGGAATCCGTTCAGAAGGGACTCGAGCTGACCGTCAAGCATGGATTCATCATGCGGTGTCACTCTTTCCAGGGTGCAAGAGTGAAGATATCAACCTGTGAGAATTCAGAAGAGTCATTTGTTGGATAGGATGGATTTGGAGAGGCTTTAAATAAAGGATCATGAACCACATAATAAAATTTCCTTGTTTCCTGTAACCTCGTCAAACACCGTTTTCTTGTACTATTCATCTGTGCTCTGCATCTTTTACTTGACCACGTTTATGCAGACTTCTTCGTCTCGTTACCTGCTCCGTCATTTCATCAACTATGACCCTGATGAATAAGCTGTCAACAATTAGCTGTTGAGAATTCTTCTACGTATAATATGGTTCTATTGACACTTGCATTCTTAAGTAGCACAACCAGCTGTTCACTTTTAGCTAATCGTCACTAGCGTCCAAGGCACACATTCTTTTCTCAATAAGAAAGGGCTCTCCCCTGAAATTGTTGGATCTCCTCAGCTCAAAATCTAAAAAGCATACATGGCGACCTTTTGGACTAATATTATTAAATGACAATCAACCTCTTTTTCCAGCAAGTCCCATCTGCGGCTGTAAAGTTCATTTTGTTGAAACTCGGCGCCATCTTCAGTAAGGAACACGCCGTTTTATACTTGGATATGGAACTACCCAAGAGAAGCATACTACAGCAAATAAGTGTCGTCAAACCAACGAAAGATATTCCAAAAAGTTGGAGTCTTTGCGACAAGTGGCTGAAATGAAAGCTTCCCAAGGAATAGGTGTATCTGCCAGCCAGATTGATACCATCGCCTGTCACGTGCACTTTCAACATAACCAGTCCGATGGAGGATTTACTGGATAAGAAAGCTCGACAAGATTGTTGAAACATCGTCCTCTGCCAAGGCGAAGTAGATATTCATATTGAGGGATTTCATTTGGACGAAAGATCAACTGTAATCAACGGCGATTCGGTTCTTGTTTTACCGAAGCGTTCACGATGTGCTCAGACCAATGCAATTTCATTCTTATAAAAAGTCCGACATCCTGGCACATTTGAAGCAATGCACATATGCAGTACTGTCAGTGGAAATGACTATGACCGCAAAATGTTAAAGGTTTTGGTATTACAACCAACCATAAGCTCATTAGCGAGATCCAAGGCAACAAAATCGAAGACATTGTTTCCAATTATCTGAAAGTGACCCATGTCGAAATAACGAGTCTAGATTTACATTCTCCACAACCATCAGAATCTTCGGTAGCCAACTTCAGCACTTGATTGGTGCTCGGACTAGCGATCAGCCAAAATCGAGGTCACACCACAGAACTAGGCATTTCTGAAATCGAGACTGTTGAAGGTGAAGCAAATATCAAAAAAATACAGAAACATCATAAGCGCTGCAAAAGGATAACGAAGCGAACTTATATTGTGATCGACTGAAACCACCTTCCTGACGATTTTCGAATAGGGATTACGGATGACCTCGGGGTTCAGAAGAAAAAGCATATAAATCGATTTTGCCCTTGGAACGAAAGCGGGCTGGCGAAGATTTCAAGGCGTCGCACCGCGAAACGGGATCGAGCTAGGTTTGCATTCAAGAAGTTCACCACGTTCAAAAACAGTTTTGATTTAAAAGATGATTTCAAAATGTACGTTGCCGAACCACGCGTATCTCTCAACAAGATACTGCCTGAGAAAACCGAATCAAAAACCGAAGAACAAAAACAAAATAACGAGGCAAAGGCTATAGCGCACGGTCGTTCCAAGCGCAAAATTTCAAATGAAGCTAAGCCTCGAACTGAGAACGATTCTCGGAATGTACTCAAGTACCAAGCAATGATAGCATCCAATCTGCTCAATAAATGTTACCCAAACAACCAAGATTATCAAAGTCTTGACGAGTTATACAAGAGGCTTAGTCTTAGTTGGCCCTTGAAGATATTGAGTCAGGTAATCGACACTGAGCCCGCCTCACACATTGAAAGTCGCTTGCCGCTATTGAAAGCATAGGTAACCTCATAATTTTATTTGGATACCTTTTTAATCATCGGAAGCTAATGACGTTGCCCTTAGGTCTTGGAGCATACCACAGACATTAGGTTTCCATAGGACAACGCCAGTGCTATGGACGATATATCCAAATTCTATTTCATCAACAAGTTGCCTCCAGAGGTAGCTCGCTACGTGATGACACTTCAATCAAGCCTCAAGGATGATTTCATTGATATCACTGAAGATGGATTAGTCTGGCTCTCGGCACTTTGGATGATGTGAAAGCCTATCTCTAGAAGGCATTCGGAATAATGGACAAGCAAATTAACAAAGGAAGAACTGTGGTCCGCTGCAAAACGGCACAATGGCGTTCTCGTTACTAATTCCTATTTCTACCTTGGAAATCACAATCATGGGCATGAGTATTCAAAAGCAGTCAACCTTCTAGCCGACAAATCCTTAGCCGACAATCCTTATGTCTTGGACGGAACCTTCTGCACGAAAGACCGGGTATTGCAACTGTTGGCCATAGATACAAGGAAACGTAAACGTACTATGGCCCAGAGTAACACCTAGTGGGCATTGGGTATGACGATGATAGCTACAATCACGGTTTCACTTATTAATCTAGACAAGGCGTTGACAAACTACTAAAGAGTGTCGAAAGCATGTTTCCTGATCTCGGCACAGTTGGCCGCCATTTCGCAGAGCCCAAACCGGTCTCCATCGCAGGAGCTCCCACTACATGATCCTCAGCAAGTTTTGCGATCTCGGATTTCTGGTGAAAACTGCCAAGTTAGCGTTATGTCCCGTCCACATAATAGTCCAGAAGATACTGAGGCAACAAGTATCAGCCACCCTGGTCATACCGTAGCCGGCAACCTATAGCTCCCGTACCGTCGAACGATAACTCGTCCACGCCCGCTGTTAGTCCCTCGCAAGTTCGTGCTTCCCACTCCGTCGGTCACTCAGAAAGCGCTATGCAAGAGAATCCGCATTGGTCGCTGACTGTATGGAACATAAGTTAACGACGCAAGAAGTAAATGGTGCAGATGCAACTACGGCTGAAATCAACATGCGCGGCAACCCCGAACGGTATCTCCGTTATGCGCAGACGCAAGCCAGCTACAAGGCGGTTGCTGGGAGAGAGAGGTTGACTACATGGACCGTTCGGATGCACCTATCATCAACTTCCATGTCTACGGACAAGAAACCTTCCAATGGACGCTCAATACATTGGAAGTGTATCGCTCTGCCATTCTCGATATGTTTGACAACCGGCAGAAGATTAGAGAATCCTTTCGCTCATAAGGCATTCTTTCAGGCAGTATCCGATCAAACCCTTCGTGGGGATCGGAAGCGTCCTGTCGACATCTCCCCGATTGTCGAATATTTTGAGAAATTGGGTTCCAACGACTCTATGCCGTTGGCAGAGTTGACAAAGAAACTATGTTGGCTCCTAGGACTGTGTGGGTTTCTTCGCCCTTCCGACATCGAACGGATTAATCTGGAGGAGAGTGACTGGACCTCAACCGAGGACTCGATCTCTCTGATGATAGTATATCCCAAAGGAAAACGCTTGAGACAGCGAATCAAGAAACCTGTTACGATTCGCAGTCATTCGCAAATCCATCTTTGTCCAGTGGCGGCATTCATAGTGACATCATGTCCCCATGCCGCGTAATGAAATAAAATATAGAGAGAGAAAGAACGTGGGGAGTGGAGTATAGTGCACAAAAATGCGGAGAAAAATGCGGGGTTGTTACTCCAGAATCACAAGTTAGGTGAACTGGGGGAAATCTCGGCCGCTTCACCGCCATAAGATGGGAGAATATAAGAATAAAAGATGTCTTCTTTTTGGACATTGAGAAGAAAAATAAAAATATATATATGAAATTTGAAATTTGAAATTCTTGGTGCACGGTTGATGGCCGCCTTGGCAACGCCGCTCACGTACATGGCCACGGCCACGGCCGTAGGGACGTTAGCGACGTTGTATCCAAGGTGGTAGTTGGTTATCAAGGTTGGTTCACTGCCCCTGGCTCATCTGATCCAGTTCAAACCTGGGTCCATTGGGGTAAGAACAACTCAGTACCAAGTTTTGAGCTCTGGCCAGATGTTCAAGAGTACACCAATTTGTACAACTGGGGTCAATCCAAGCTTGGAGACTGCAAACCAGCCCAGCTGTTCTCAACGTATGATGACCAAACTATCGACACTCATTTCAGATGGATGAAAGAATACGGAATTGATACTGCTGAGGTTCAGCGATTCGGAACCCTCGTCAATGGTGGACTCAATCAAGAGCATTTGGACGGCATCTTTGAAAAATCAGCAATGTATTCTGAAAAAGATGCAGTTAAATACTACTGTGGGGGGGATATTTCTGGTTGGACCAACTATATTACCGCTTTGCCAGCTGATTGGGAAGCTACAGTGAAGTTCAGTCGAAATAAATCCTATGCCATACACAATGGCAAGCCTATTGTTACTGTGTGGGGTTTGCTGTTAGCGGTAGACCAGGCACCGGCCAAGACGCTTTGAACATCATCAACTACTTGAAGGGCCAAGGTGCTTATGTCATTGCCGGAACCAGTAAGCAATGGATTAATGCCACTGATTATTTGGAAGCCTTTGATGCCGCCGATATGCTTCAACCCTTGGAACGTTTGTGCATTCCACACCATCCAAGATGTCAAGGACAACTTGAATGTTCAAGTCAATGATACTAAATGGTTGAAGGCACATAATACTGCGTACCAACCAGTAGTCTACCCAGGGTTCTCATGGAAAAACTTGCACAATGGTACAGAAAACCAAATTCCTCGATTGAATGGTCAATTTATGTGGCAGCAAACTTGCCAACATGCGACAATTGGGTTTGTCCAATCTCAAGATTGCCATGTTTGATGAATACAATGAAGGTACTGCTATTGCTAAGGCTGTCGAAAACGCTACCATGGCTCCAACCGATCATTACTTTTTGACTTTGGATGCTGATGGCGGTCCCTTGAGCAGTGATTTCTATTTGCAAGTTGCTCACGATGGTGGTAACATGCTCAAGGGTAAGACCAGATTTACTGCTCAATGCCCAACCAAACATCGAGTTTAAGGATTCTATAAATAATCGATGTTCGTTTTGTTATTATAAACTGAACTGAACAAATAAAATAAATTTATGCCTATCAATTTTGAGTTTTGAATTAGTTCTAGTGCTTTCCCTGCCTTTCATCAGCCTCTTCAGAGGGTTGCTCACCATTAATTTCAACTTTTGGGGCGAGAATAGTTCTGACCAAGTAAACTGTTGTTCTATCTTGTTAAGATATAAGTGATATTCATATACGTGCTATCTATTCTAGTAGGTTTCCTGGATCGTCACCAAGGTATTTAAGCGACCCTGCTAGTACCTTCGTCTGCGATGTCCACATCCGGACTATCTACTCACTTCTTTATGGTGATAATTACCATTCAATGAGCTCTTACATTATTGGCCGGGATAATTGGCCGGAAGGCTATTATTTGGGACTCCTGCTATTGTCGTCGTTCTCTTCATTTGGGGTTCTCCTAGGCTTGGATTGGTGTCGCAGGCGACAAGAGAGATCCCGCCGCATGCGCAGCACTCTGAGGGTTGGTAAAAAAAAATAAAAAATAAAAACACGCACTCAACGCTTTCACCGCCGCCACTGCCGATGCCGTAAATTTGATCCATGTGAGTACGAAATAGTCTTCTTACTGAAGGTTCGCCTCCCAATGGTGGTGATGACCCCTAGCTAACTAGCAGGCTGGCGGCCTGGTGGAGGAACAGTATTGCCACAGTTACCCCACCCTCCAACGCCATGTCCGCGCTGCGGCAGTTGAAAAATTAAGGAATGGCCTGTGCTTTCTTTCCATTCCCACATATAAAATGAGTGTGGAACTTGTACAACCTACCTCGCCTTGTTTTACGCCCATCCGTGTAGCATCGTACTAGCCCGGGGATATCGTAGGCCCGCTCCACTGGAAAACTCTACTGCACAAGCGTTGCTTCTCTGCATATTCCTGCCCAAGTGACACACGTGTGGAGAAACTCAAATATCTTACCCCGCACAGATAGGCTAATTAGCCCAATAAAATTGCATATAAACGGATGATTATCCCTCCTCCCAAGACAGGCGCATCTTTTTGATCTTTGTTTCAATTTTATTTATCAGCAGCTGTTAAACAACATAAGCCTACATCTTTACAGCAAACAATAAATATGGATCCTGAGAAACAATCGCTCGAGGAAGTTGGACAAGAAGACAGTGAACAAAAAGGCGATGGCCGTAGCCCTACCGACTACAACTTTGAAGGATTAGGGTTGCTGGATGTTGTCCCAGTACTGCCAAAGCGTTGGTGGCATTACAAGCATTTGAGAGATCTTAACATCTTACTGTTGGCCGGTATTATGTGGTCTACCGCCTCGGGGTTTGATGGTAGTTTGTTCAATGGTATGCAAGCTTTGCCTCAATGGAAGAACTATTTTGGAAATCCGACTGGCAATGCCTTGGCTTTGGCCAATGTGCCTTCCGTGGTTGCCAGTCTCATCACCACTGCTTTGTCATATCTGTTTGTCGATAGATTTGGACGACGAGGCTCAATTATCGTCGGATCTGTTTTGGTTATTTTCTCTTCAATTCTCAGAGCATTTTCTCAAAACTATATTTGGTGGAGTTTCTCACAAATCCCTCAGGGTATGGGTGTGTCGTTAATCTCGGTGTCGTGCCCGCCCTATATTACAGAAACTGCATACCCTACCCATCGCGCTAAAGCTACGTCTATCTACGCCGGTACTTATGCCGTTGGTGGAATTATTGCTGCTGGAATGAATTGGGGATTGCTTAAGGTCCCGGGCACTTGGGCTTGGAGAACTGCTGTGCTTTGTCAATGCGTTCCTTCTGCAATTCAAGCCACAATTGCATTTTTTGCTCCTGAATCGCCTCGATGGTTGATCTACAAGAATCGACCTGATGAAGCATTTGAAATTTTGGTTAAATATCATGCAGGTGGTGATCGAAATTCAAAGCTTGTTCACTTTGAAATGGCGGAAATTCGAGCCAACTTGGAACAAGAAAAATTGACTAAGGCTGGCCAATGGAAGGAATATTTACGAACTGCCGGAACTCGACATCGATTAGCAATCACTATTATTGTTCCATTGTCCTTGCAATGGTGTGGAAATGCACTGATCAGTTATTATCTGCCAATTGTATTGCAAACGGTGGGAATCACTGAACCAGGACAGGTACTGGGCATCAATCTTGGTAATTCAGCATTAGGGCTAATTGGCTCGTTTGTTGCCGTTACGTTTGTTGATAGAGTGGGTCGACGAAAGTTATTCTTGAGTGGTTATACCTTGATGCTCTGTTCTCTGATCGTATGGACCATTTGCTCTGCTATTGATGCTCAACGAGGTTTCAACGATAAGGGACTTGCTGCAGCTGTGGTGCTGATGATCTACCTCTTTCAGATCTTCTACCATCTTTCATCCTCGATTGCCTCCAACTATATCATGGAAATCTCAATCTATAGTTTGCGAGCTCGAGCAGCTGGTCTCTATCAACTATCTGGTGGACTAGCGAGTTTGTACAACACGTGGGTCAACCCAATTGCCATGGCTTCCATTGGATGGAAATATTACATTGTGTGGACGGTATTGACTGCATTTTGGTTGGCATTTGTCTATTTCTTTGTTCCAGAAACAAAAGGCAAGAGTTTGGAAGAAGTTGCGGTCATTTTTGATGGCGAGGATGCCATTGTTGGTACCAATGCTATGGCCAAGCTTGGTATGGAAGGCAAGTTCGACAATGAATCTTAGCCAAGCTCGTAAAAAAGCGAAACAGTATTTCTATTTATCTTTTTAATTTGTAGCTATGTTTACTAAAAATACCTTCAACACAAACTTGTCATTTTATGCCTTTATACTTCATCAAGTGGATCCGGGGATTGTGTTTACATCTTCTGAGTTTATTTCGAGAGTAATTATAAAAAAATTTTACAAGGATATCAATAAACTCTATCATCTTTTCTCTCGACACTGGTACACTACCTGCGAGCTTTCTGCATTATGTCTGATGAACCAAACCCAAGCTATTCTGAACTCATGGCAAACATGGCCAGTATGCTTGAGGGCATGGCCCAACTGGAGGAACGCCTCCGACAAACATCTATGGATACCTCTGTCCCTCAGGACCAATTTGTTGTGGAGCGTTCCCTGAAACGGAACTCTACTTACCCAGAGTTCCATCAGGCCATGCCCGACTTCCAACACGACTTCTTCTGAAGCTTGTTGCCGGAAGTGGATCGACGACGTTTCCTGGGTGATTGCCCACGAAACGTCGACAGGAACTACACGCCCCCTCCTGTCAACACCGTGAATCTGGACCAAGCCGCCAAACGGTAACGACTCCCAATTGTCTGACTTCCAGTTCAGACTTTCGGGCATCACCCATCCGTTGGATTTCTTTCTCCACAAGATTATCCAGGCAGGTTCCGTCTAGATGTTCGATGCCATTGAATTCGTCGATGTGGCGCATACCTTGTTGGCGGATTCAGCATCCCACATCACTCAGCTGCGAATCGATAACACGTTTCGCGGCGCTGGGGTTCAGGGCCAAGTGCCCAAACTGGTGGACTCGGCACCTCCACAGTTGCTGGATCCCAAAGAGCTCCTGGAACAGATCAACCTTAACTAGGCGGTCGCCTAGGTATGACGCCCTTCCGGCTCTCACCGCAGAAAGGGAAAAGCTCATTCCTTTCTTGCGCCCACAACACCCGACAATCCCAAGTCGGACCCCCGGTCTTCAGACCTTCCAAACCATGGGGCTCCCGCAAGGGTTTTCAGCAAGGCTCCCAGGTTCGAGACCGGGGGAAACGTCCGGAGAACCACCAGTAGGCGGTGATCTCCATCTATTCCGACGCGCCTGTCAGAGACTGTCCGACGAGGCATAGGTTCGTTCAGCTATCTCCTCGGGATTAAAAATCCTATTTATCCATCCACCTCCCTTGCGTGCGGAACCTCTTTTCGAACCGTTTCGAAAGCATTCCAAGAAACAAAGCTGACCACGAGAACATCTGAAAAAGGTGGCCCGCAATGCAACTTCCAAATACAGGACCGGATAAAGCCGGACAATTTCAACTAGCAACACCAAACAACTCTCCTACCAAGACCCCTTCAACAAACGGCACATATGCCTCCTCTGTTACTAAAAACCTATACAAAGCTCCAGCAAACCCTTTGACTGCTATGGTGGCCAAGGATGGTTTTATGTTCAGACGTGTAAGCCCAGGTGCAGTTTGTCTTCGTCTTATCCAAATTCTGGAACTGAAGTACACAGCATCAGAACAAAACTTACCTTTGGCAAACTACGCAACATGGCTCTATATCCTAGCGAAGAAGCGCTAGTCAGAATGCTCGATCAGAGTGTGGGAGCCAAAGACAAAGGATATGGATCCGCAAGAGATTGCTGAACTAGACAACACATGGCGTTCACATTCATCACCTAGTCATCATATGGCTGGATAAATGTATCCCATACTTCCCCTCGTGCCCCTTTTACCACCAAATAAAATCTGCTTTCAACAACGAAAAAAAAAAAAAGAAAAGAAAAATCAGACCATTGGCAAGCAACGTATGAATTTTGCTGGGTTGAGTCGCTCTTTCTATCTATTTATTATGCTATGTCTATCTATTCTATATGCATAAATATATAATAATTAAACTGAATAAGTCTCTCTGATATCCAAGTACTATTGGATATATAACATTATCTGTCTGGCTTTCGCCAATTTTTTTTTTTTTTTTTTTTTTTTTTGGTATTCATTGGTTTTTGCAAAAGTTCAATATGCTTACACACAGAATATGATGAGAGAAGTCTCACTTGACCATAACCCTTATTTTTGGTAGTCAATATTCTGGTTTTTATCCTGTACTTGCACTGCAAGTGCAGATGTGAAAAGGAGAAAGAAACGACTAAGTTGAATATGAAAGAAATAGAAAAAACAAAAACAATACAAAAAATCGAGAAAATTGGAAATGGAAACAATTTGATAATAAAAGAGAAGAGGGTGAGCAGATTGAGACTTTCTAAACATAGAGTGCTAGGAATTTACAGATTCAATTATAAGGCGGCTCAACCAGGCTATCAAAATCCTGAAAATTCAAGCCATAGGCAAATCTTTGTTTGCGGATGATTGAAAGACATGCGTCCGACGAACGAACGATGAGGGAGTTTATCATGCAGCAATCTCCAGTGGATCGCCATTGAATGGGAGGGGGGGGGTTGTATTCGTGTTTTATTTGGCAATTGCCTATATGAGTTACAAATGCTCATATTAAGGCAGATAGAGAGACAAGGAATACCAAAAGAAATCGGAAAGAATGAAAATAAAGGATGAATAAAAAAACTTTGGATGCAATTCTAGGAACAGGTTGATATAGTATTATTCATTGTGGAAAGGTATCACCTTTACGACAAGGGCATTTGAGTAGCTGGTATGTACCATCTATTCAGGTATGTGCCGTACCTGTGGAAGTCTTCTATACCATCCTGGCGTGCATAGCGGGTTATGCGAAACTCTTCTAATTCTGAGAACCATTCGATCACTTATGAGGGACCAGTATACTGAGATGGTCCTCTGATTCATCGTCCATTTGTAGTTGCATGGACCGTCACCATTGATTGCGCCAGATAGCCCAGAAATATGCTTCCGGTATCCATCTCTTCATCTCCATTGTGTACCTCCAGTGAACTTTCCAAATGGCTGCCCATACTGTACTCAAGCTGTCAATCGAGTGGCGTTTTGAGGCGTCATCTTTCAATAGCTTTTGTAGTAAGATGGTCTGCCAAATGTTCATCGTGTCTGTATACAATGAAGGGTACTGGACTATGTCCACTTCTTTCCTCCAAGCTTCCCATTTCAAATGGCAGCCAACAACAAAATGGTATTCATCTTCGCTTTCTTTCTTAGAAAATGGACAGATTGATGAAGGGTATATGATGGCATCCATTTGCATGTAATCTTTGACGATATAGCAGCTTATCGTGGAGGAGTCTCCACTTTGGTGATCTTGCTTTATGGAACAAAGGTAGTTTCCACTAGGTTATCCCATCTAGTCTTGGGGATAGTTTCGTACCACCTACTTGACAAGCGCATTGGGGGCAGCTGCAAAGGAATTTTACCATTGTCTCTACGGTAGTTACGAATAGAGCCAGAAATTTCTTGATCCATTTTTTGGGCATTGCAACAATTCGCAAAATATGCCATAGTTTGGAAAGTAGCAGTGAGTCTGTCACTCAAGGCTCTGCTCACTATCGATAGAATATGAATAAACACGAATACAAAAAAAAATAAAAATAAAAAAAACACACAATGCCGAAAATGGGATTTTATTAAATCAATATGTATATTTATTATAATAAAGCTATTATACATTTATAAGTTAAATATTATATAATAATAAGATAATATAAAAATGAAGTATATGAAGATATTTCACAATTTATATTTAAAATCCTATAAATTTAATATACCATAAATTATTTTAATAAATAATATATAATATAGTATTTCATAAAATAATTATATGTATATTATAAATACAATTAACTGTAATATTGACTTTATTAATATATTATGCTTTAAAAAAGCAGACTATAAATATCTATGACGCCAATTTTGTGTTTTGTTGATCTTGGCCGCTTCACATTGTTTATTATATCATTGTAAAGAGCCACTATCTCATGGTGATAGCTTATTTTACTGGGAAGTATGCTCGCAAGGATCAGAAATAGCAAAATCATTCAACAATCTCGGGGCCATCCCGATGTTGCATAGTTACACAAGAAATAACAGTGCTACGAGAACTAGCAATGCTCGATACAATGGAGCATTGTATACATTGGTAGGGGATTTCTTTTGTAATAAATATCCACCAATGAATACAAAAAGGGTATCATAGTACACATACTCTTGGATAGAGTCAGATACAGATACTCTTGAATGGATACCAGTCAAAGCTGCCGCCACTGTATCGCAAATCCAAGCGCGAAAAGACGACATACTCGCCTTTGAAGAAATCGTAAATAACACAGAATGCGCACAGCGTCACTCAAAAAAGCACTACAAACACCAAAGGATGCTCATCGCAACTGGTTCGCCTCATTTCGAATGTTCTTCGTGTGTTGCAACATTATATACTGAATGGCCACCATCATGTCACAAAGGAAACGACAGAGACCAACCAACCCTAACCCACTAGCATATACCGTATTTTCTGTAAATATTCGCGTTGTCTTATGAGCTATCTTCCTTTTTCTTTGTCAGAGATTTGCTTGTGTTTATTTTATTATTGGTGCTGAGATGCGAAATCCGATCGTTTTCGAGAAAATCACATTTGAGATCATGGTACGGAAGACTCAGGCTAAGTCAAAATTGAAAAATTGCAGTCTGAAACGCACTGATGTTGTGGACAGTTAGTAATTAACCTAAACGCACATCGAGGTTAATATACAAGATTGATAATGTCGAGAACGGAAACAATCACTAAATCCGGCCGGAGGTTAGGCAGATTTCGAGACAATAGTTGAGGCCGACCCAGCTAGTAAGGGATCCACCTGAAGCGCGCATTATATAACAAATGACCAGTCGCTGCTTCCGTGCACACATTAGGTCTCCACCTTTATTCTTCCCACTCTGAAAGCAGCATATTGAGAAGTTTACAACATGTTTAACTACTTCCCGAACAATTATATGTGGTCATCAGCGGTAAACCTGTGCCTTATGGCTGGTGGAGAGTTGGGTCCGATTGACAGATGGTTGGCCCCGTTGAAAGATGGAGAGGCCGATGCCGAGGCTTGGACGAAGGCATGGAACTCGATGGCAGAGGAGCAGAAACAGTGCGCGGCAGAGGATCTCAAGAGTGGCTACCGTCAGGCCGCGAGTGCGCGATACCTGATGGCATCCACTTATCACCTTACCGGGGAGCGGCAGACTGGCCTTGGACCTTCAAAGTTACTTACCTACAAAGCAGCCCTAGATTCGTTTCGAAAGCCATCGAATTGATGCGATCCCCGATCGAAAGAGTCGAGATCAATTCACCGGACGGGATCCTTCCAGGCTACCTCATCCCATCCGGAACGAAAGAGCCGGCCCCGGTAGTGATATTTTACAATGGCTTTGACGTGACAAAAGAGCTCCTCTACGCTTTCATTCGCAACGAATTCGCCAACAGGGACATCGCCTGCCTGGTCATCGACACCCCTGGTACGGGAGAGCCACTACGCCTTCGCAATGTCCCTTCGCGACCAGACTACGAAGTACCGACCGCTGCGATTGTTGACTACCTTGAAACCCGCGCACATATTGACAGTGATCGTATCGGCATTGTGGGTATTAGCCTGGGAGGTTACTGTGCGCCTCGTTCAGCCGCCTTTGAACCACGTATCAAAGCTTGCGTAGCCTGGGGAGCTATTTGGGACTACGGCGCCACCTGGCAGAGACGTTGGAAGACCCTCACCAAAAAGACCTCTGTTCCCTTCTGGCAGCTACCCTGGGTAATGGACACAGACACCATGGAAGAAGCACTTGATCGCGTTCGACCCTTCAGCCTCGCCGGCGTGCTCTCGAATTTGAAACAGCCTTTTCTTGTCGTACACGGCGACAAAGATGCTATGATTCCTATCGAAGACGCGCAAAAGGTGGTTGACAAAGCAGGATCTTTGGACAAGCAGCTCAAGATTTTTACCGCTGCCGAAGGAGGATGTGATCACGTTGGTGCGGACAATCCGGATCCGATCAGACAATTGATCGTCCATTGGTTCGCACAGAGGCTAGGCACAGTAGCGAGGCCCTAGAGAATAATGAGGGTTCATAGTGCAACTCACCGCAACGGGTTGGAGGTTGCGCAGAAGATGGCAATAGTAACAATAGTCTTAGCTGAGAAAAATGAGAAATAAATTGACGATGTAAACTATGCTATGAAGGTCACTGATGCAAGTTCTACAGCCGCCAACCATTTAAAGGGTTGCAGCAAATAGATAGGCCACCAACAGCCAACCGAACTACGAAATGGAACGCGCTAAATCAAGTTATATGCAACACCTATTACGTACCCAGGCATCACCAGGTCACGAACAGGACTCACACTAATGCTCACTGAGCAAAGTGGGAATTTGCCCGAGTACGGTGAAAGCCGTGTTACGTATAGAGTATTGGTACATGACAGAATAATTCTAGGACTAATCGGCTAGCTTCGGAAGCACGACTTCTTCCATGATCTCATAGTAGCATGATCTCGTCCTCTCCCATTCGCCCATTAGCCGAGCTGCGTCTGACTGCGTCCCCATCCAGACGGTCTGATGCGTTATTTTCCGTGAGGAATATGATCCGCTGAATTAGCTACTCTAACATTTGACTACAATATCAGCTCGAATATTATACCTAGGTTCAGACCCTATGTGATATCATGACTGGCCCTAACAAAGGTATGGTAATTACCTCCGATTGTTGGTTAGCTCGCAGGTGGTCCCTAGTACGATAGCACAGGCCTCTCCATAGTACTTAGGTAAAACGATGATAATGAGTTGATCAAAGTCGGGTGCTTTTGCATATTATAAAGGCTACGTCAATATAGCTATTTATTCAATCTTCATAGTAATCTTCCCTTTAGACGAATCACTCTAAAGCATCTGATGCTTCCGAACATGATGCTCTCGAACAATCTGCTCAAAGGGAATAACCGTATCCACAAATACCGTAAATGTCTTATCACATAACTTCGGCAGCATTCGATACCAGCATATCCCGCAACTTGCGCTGATACTCCTCTTCCCGGCTACTCAGGCTACCCCCCCCCCGACCCGCAGGCGCTTCCTTACAGCGGCTCTATATTCACACCTTTGGGCAGCTTACCGCCGCATAGTAGACCTAGTAGCACGATGCGGTCGTCGGGTGCCGCTACATCTAGGTTGCCCTGGAAGTAGGTGCCGCCAATGAAGTCCACAGTCAGGCTGACGCCGCCGCCACCGCTCGCTTTCTGGATTTCGGCGGCCCAGCCCTGCGTCTTGTGGTGGATATGCTCGATAGATACCGAGGAACAGAAGTGAAGTGAGAATCCGCCAAGGCCATATCACAAAGAAAGCAGAGCCAAGAGAAGAAATATAATAGCATCAGTTAGAGTAGCGATGGAAGTTAGAATTAAACACGATAATACGAAGTAAGAGTCAGGGATATGTTATATCAAATCACAAAGCAGTCAGTCAGAGATAAGAGACGAAGGTTGTCTGAAGTTTATTGGATAGAAAATTGGTGGCATTGGAATAAGGTGGACCATACTGTTTATTGCAATAGAATTTGATTCAAAAGAAATAACATTTGCGTTAGGTATAACAGAAGGTATACGTTAGTCCATGAACAGATATGTATGATGATGGATATATATTTCACTTACCACTGGAGAGTGTAAAGATCTAAATCACTTTTTTCAAAGAGAAACTGCATTCTGAGCAGCGATTTCTTGTTGTGGCCGTACCAATTCGTTGGGTCTGCAGCCGTCAGTCCACATAGCCATCGCAATACCGTACATATTCTTTGCCGCATTGATGTCTCTTTGCCACAGTATCTGACAGTGATTGCAAACTAGGATACTGTGGTGAGAGACGCCATCGGCAGTCTTGACTTTTTGAAGATTACGGTTGCGGCAGTGATTACAAATCTAGGCAAACCTAAAGGTTTTAGCATAAATGGATTCCCTCAATTTCTATTTGCATAAATTACCTGGGACGTCAGATATTCGTCGATTGTTATTGCAACTAAGTGACCTTGCCTTTCTCTTCTTTTCAATGTTTTCCTTAGGATGTTTGTAACACCCACTCTTTGGCCTCGCATGGGTACGCCGTCTTTGTTGAACATTGCATTGCCAAAAACAATCATTGGAAGCTTATCAGACCTTGTGAACTGCTCTTTTGACCAATGTTTGATGGGTGTCCTGGCGTATGATGTTCTACGCAAACATTGTGAATATAAATTTGACCCAAGTTAATTTCAAAACATTCAATTCACACTACCTTGCATTGACCAAGGGACGAACTGAAATTTCCATGTCATCATTGTCAGAACTGCAAATCTGGCTCCACTTCTCGGAAATTTTTTTTAGTTTTTCGGTTTTTTCTGTGTCTCTTCCGTAATCTACGATTTTTTTTGAGTGTTTTTACGCCTGCTTTTGCTGTATTTTTTTCCTCCATTTACCAACATATTCGCCATCTCCTCTCGAGAGCGCTGCACACCTTGAAAGTTGTCAAATCTCATCTTTCCTCTTGATATGTCATAAAACTTTGACAATTCGTTGAAATTGTTCAGTAAATGGGCCACGTACGACTGATACTGGCGGATATTACATGTTTTGCCGGTTGGCCAAGATTCTTCAATCCTTAAAATCCCCGCTTCTTTCTTCTCCTGTTGCAATTTCTGGTTGCGACGTTTAGATCCGGTCATTGAATAGTATTCAGATGTTGAGCACCTTCTTATTTGATGTCTTTCTTGACCAGAGCCGTAAGCAGCAGTGAATACCTGTGTGCGACCAGGATCAATCGCTGCAACTTCAAAATAAGTTGCAATTTCCGCATCTGTGAAATCCTCAAAACCCAGCTGCACATGGTCGATACTGTCTTTTCCACCCCTTTTGCGAGCAAATAAGAAGTTCACGGCATGACCGTCAGTCAGTATCCTTCTTGCAAAGGCAAATTTATGGTTTTTCAATCTGAGTTCATCAAGGCTAAGTTATTGAAAGTTAACAGACGTTGCATTCCAGTATCTGACCATAGCATGTTTTCAAAGGTTTTACCTTCTTATGCGAAGTGGCTGAAAGTCGAATATTTCATAAAAAACATTGATATAGTCTGATGGACTTTGAGGGGCTCGGATTGAAGGCAAAATACTAGCCAGCAGACCCACGGTCAACGCAATGAATCGCCATCCCATAGAGGGTAGTGGCCCAATTGAGAATAGCTTTGGTAGATCCTTGGGATCGAAGTTTTCATCGTTTTCGGCTTGTTGATGAACAAATTCAAGGTCCCTTAACATAAACTTGAGTGCAGGTATATATTCACCTGGTGAAGCCGATAATGTTTCCTGATTGAGTGGCCGCGGTATCAGTGATTCCAATTGACTACAAAGATAGTCAACGGTTGCGACCATAATGAGAGAAATATCTTCTGGCCAATCCTCTGGCCTATCACCATCGCCGGTTGCAATTCTTGGAAGGGCATACTTCTCAATGAGTCTCCAAACCAAAGCGTTTTTTAAAGTCTACGATGATACTATCAGTAGCATTCTTTGAAATTATTATCACCATCAAAATAAATTTTTACCTGAAAATTGGCTGAAATCTTGTACTTCAAATAATTTTTCACTCGCTGTTCAAAGTTTAAAACAATATGATTTGAATCGGTTGTAGCCAGAGTAACAGCAGCTTCTGTCAAAACATCAACAGAACGCCGCAACGTGATTTGGGGAGGGGAATTCAACGACGGGTGTTGCCTGGTCAAACTTGTCCATACATTTTGCAGTGCATCCATTGGAATAAACCTATTTGTTGTTGTTACTGGCTTGTTGAGCACAATCTGCATGACAGTATAAAAGCAGTTTTGAGACAAAAAAATGGGTGGTGGGATATTGCCCTGCAGATCGAGAAGGTAAGCATTGGCCAGTATGTGTGATCTAATAACCACTGATGGCAGATACCCTGAGAGCTTGATCACTGCGTCGTGGAGTGGCTACCTATACGTACTCCTCACGACATTTTCGAACGGACATTTCCTTGTGAAGCGTTCGAAATTTTTGCCAACTGCTTCCTCGAGAAGCTCGTCGGTTGACTTTGAATGAAAAGGACATAGCTATGACCTGGTGCTACTATGCTCTGTCGAGTTGCATGATGGACAGGGTTGTGGCACAAAGTCGGGGTTGGCACTACTGGCAGTCCGAGTTTGTCTTCCCTGCAATCTAGCATTGGCAGATTCGGCACCTAAAATCAACATACAAGTTTAGATCACTATTTTAGTTAAAGTCGTTGCATATTTGATGAGCTTACGCTGCGCTCTGGTATTGTTCGGACATTGTCTGGATCTTCGGTTTCCATGCCCTCGTTGTCCACAACTTGAACAAGTTACTGTTGTCTAGTAATTTAGGAAGCTGTTCATGTCTCAAAAGTTATCTCAGGCACTTACATCTTTGCCGTCCTTGTTCTTCAACAGCATCCCGCAAGCGGTTCTCAGCTAATCTTCGCTCTTTCTTTACTTTTATTATTTCTGGAAGCGAAAGACTTCCCAGAGAGAGTGTATTGAGCGATGAGCACGGTGAATCGACCAACATGTTGTTGACGACCATGGCTAATTATGAACCACGAATTGAGCATAATATATTGTTTCATATTCTAGACGACTCGAATACTTACGAAATATGTGGTGGGCAGAAAGATAAGAAACAAAAGGTTGTGGAACAAAGAACAATGGACTAAGGAACAACGGAATTTGACAGAAGACAACGAAAAAGGGGAACAACGGAACTTGAAAGAAGACAACAATAAAGGGGAACAGCCAGTCAGTATCAGGCTAATGGCCTAATGGCTAGTGATCGTCGGGCGAATAGGATTCATTCGGAGGTGCTCGAGTGTACGCCAAAAAAAATGGTCTTTCATCATAGCCATGTGGAGACCACAGACCAAATGGCAACAATTTAACATTAAGCTTTCATGCTGCGATTCAGTTTACTCAGGTTATGGCTAACATTTAGCGTTGTAATTCATATTGACACAGGAAAATACTCGACATACACACAAGGAACGAGACGTCAAATAGGAAAGAGAGCATACGAATCATCAAGAAAATTGAGAAAATAGACACTTTCTAACTTGAGTGATAAGGCTTGTAGAACTTCACCACAGAAAACGAGACAGATAGATCCAGAGATTTTTGATTTCATGCAATGGGCCCGAATTAACGCTAGTCCGAAGGGTTGACATCACTCACCAAGAGCGTATGAAAAGAAAGATATCCAAGAGACGAAAAGAAGATAGAGAGAAGCAGACAAGTAGAATTCTAGAAGACCAGCCAGCGAACCAGATTAGACAACTAACCGAGTTAAGAGCAAGCTTTCCATAGATATCAGAGATTCCAAGCATACAGAGCGTAACGTTGCTAGCATAGTTGCATCATTTTTGTAGACATGATACGGCCATTTATCACAGTGGACCTGCGTTAACTCCCTGTAGTGAGCATCAATTGTTATAAATCCAGGTCTTTGCGGGAGTTGACGACTCTCACAGGTTAGAAGTACCATCCTTTCATTTTCAACTTCCATATCGGCAACTTGATATGAATGTGCTAGCTCGTCAGAATTCCCAAAGTCTACCATGTCAAAGTCAATAGAAGAAGAACTACCCCTTACGCTTGAAAGCATGTCTTGCTCTTGAGTAACGGCAATATAATTGTTCATATTGAATACTCAATTATAATGTTCCACGACACAACGTTTTCAATTTTTCCTTTGCTCCTCAAGCGTAAAAAGGCTTGTACCGGACGACAAATTGCTTTCGTTGCCACCGCGAAATCCAATTGGACATAACGCAACAGTAGACTAAAATTACAGTATAACAGACCAAATTTTTCAATTTTGGCGTTGCCTGGATTTCAAACACAGACTGTCTCCATGATCTGAAAGGCGAGTATTCAGCACCATGATCTCGAATGTGATTTTCTCGAAAACGATGGGATTTCGCATCTCAGTATAAAGAACCAATAACAAAATAAACACAAGCAAATCTCTGACAGAGAAAACCAAAATAATTCATAAGACAGTGCGAAGTTTTACGGACAATACAGTATAACAGGAGAACAGGACTGGACCGGTAATAGACACAATCTCAATTTAGGAAACCGGTCAAACTCTGCAGAAAACCATTTATCAGATGGCTCGCCTTAGAGCTTCCCTAACAACTCTGCAGTCACAACTAGCCCGACTAGAAAAGAGAATTACTCGGCTAGAATTGTCCAATCGCTAGATGCTACACATACACCCAGTGCTAGTATCAGGAACAGGGATGTTTACTTACTGATGTCTCCAGACAATCCCTCCTTCCCATCTGTTAATCTTCTGTACAGCTCTGTCACCAAATGCCACGGGCCACCCGTCAAGAAGGAGCGGATAGACACTATACGAGCATTTCATCCTCCTTCAGAACCCGAGAACCAAACATATGAGATTATATATATCCCAATTAAGTACCGCATGTCCCAGGCGATAATACGTCGCAGGCTCAGACGCCTAAACATGGAAGCACCTAGGCATTTACTTTCCATTTAGAGCCGTTGCAGGCTTATTAGTGCATGCTGAGTATGCACTCAAACTTAGGGGGATTTTGACAGAATACGGCGTCGAACAAGTAGATTACTATCCCTGAATATCTAAACGGCCCAAAGATCACTAACCTCCTGAAGGAGAGCCCGTACTAGCATATGATGATGATATAGTGGTTTTCTTATAATCACCACAGGAAGGGGAAATTCTACTTACAATTTATAGCAAATATTGCAAAGCATCAAATCCGACGATTAAGTCACAGACGATGGCTCTCCTTTCGTTACCAGGACATCAGCACTTGGAGTGGAAAATTTTTGCTAGAATGAATAACATCTTTTGGTATGACAAAGACAGTTCAAAAGCTCTAACATATCTAGGCTACCCATTACATTCAATACAAGCTCAGTTGAATCAATAGCTAGATACCGTATATGCAAAGCTTCAATATGTTGACATCCTTAAAGCTGGTAACCTCTCAATCAAAGGGACAGCATTAGTCACTAGTTCATTCCTTCTGTCACGGCTTTGACACCTCCAGCCGGTCATAAACCCTCCGAAATACTGGATTGATAAATGCCGAAAGTTAGTAGTTGGTTACATCATGCTATTTTTTCCTAGACCACCACGGAAACCATTGTGCAAACCACCAAACAAAGGCGGTATCAATTTGATTGATACCAAGCCACAACATGAAGCTCTGCAGATCATTCACATTCAGCGAACTTGCATGAAGTCGGCCACGACTTTCTTACGAAGCATTTTTCAATATCTGGTAAATTTCTACACTGGCCAACCAGAAGTCATTTCCAGCATGATGAATGCTAAGACACCCAAAGCCATGTTGAAGGATCACGCACAGCTGAATAATATCTGGCAGCTGCTTATTACTTTCCCGAAAATTCGAATAACAAAGGAATGGAAGAAGCATTTTTTACACGTCCCGGTTATAGAAGCAGTAGTTCCAGCGGATCCAACAGTGGTAGAGACAAAAACCTCAATCCGGTACTTGGTGGTGGACTTTTACGACTGGCATAGGCTGGCCAAGCGGTTGGAAGCTTATTCAGACAATATCCATAACTAAGGAAGCTATCCCTTAACAGATGGTCAAACCCAGCACATGTGCACAGGATATACCGTCTAACATATCTCTCACCAGCTGTACTAGAGTGCTTCGACGCAATCAAACGTGGCATTTTTCACTTGTATTACAAGCCTGAAATGCTAAAGACGTGGAAGCTAAGACCTGTGCAATGGCAATGTCTTGCTATAGTTAGTGGCAGCGATTACGAAACCAATATCAGAGGAATGGGAGCATATATCAATTACAAGATCTACGAAAGATACAAAATGAATCATTCGAAGAAACTATATCGTCTTATGTGAAAAACGAACAAGTCAAGAAGCAGAACAACATCAACGCTACTTTCCAGGCTGCATACAAGGTTTTTGGCACGATGACTCAACAGTTATCTACAGCCAACATCAATGATGAGCAGCTGATACAAAGAAAGGACGTTGTTATTAGATTATCGAAAATAAGGACATTGGCAAGAGGTTTCCAGAGGAGAAGCGAAACAGTGCAATTGAGGTACGACAGCAGCAGAGCGACATGCTGAATATGGAATAATGATGTTATGTCCTGATATTGCAAACTCAATGACTTTATATGTTCCTGAAGTCAGGTATCTGGTCTGCGGCTAAAGCGAAAATGGCATTTCAACACCTGCCGACCAAGAAAGGGTTAAAACTGGTACTAAAGAACAGCAGCTAGCAATCTGGAAAAGATCCAGAATTCAAGTAAACTTCCCTCTACTTCGAAGCAATGGAGTCTCCTGGTATGTATGAAGGTCCATACAACTATGTTGTTTCTGATAATGAAGAAGAGCAATCGTTTGATACTATGGTGGATGGCCAAGATAGTACATCGCAGGATGTATTCCTACAAGATGAGGAGCTAACTAATATGGATAAAGAAAACACAATAAGTCAAAAAAAAGGATAAGGGAAAAGGAAAACAATGAATGAAAATAACGATAAACCTGAGAGAAATGGAAAAATCTCTGACTTTTTATCAAGAATTAATCCGAGCAGGAGCCCACAGCCGAACTCCAAGACATGCAAAAGGGTAGACGATACGCCTACAAAAATTTATAGAGTTCAAGAAGCCCGTTGGAGAAAGGCTATGAGATGTACACTGCTAAACCTTGAGAAAAACGAAAGAAGGTGTTGCGGAAGCAGCAAAAGGCGAAGGCTAACAAGTAAGGCCGCCATACGCGTTTAACAGAACAAGACCAACCGAAACGAGCAGCAAAGTTTCTGAAACAAAGCAAAAGATATTTGATTTAAGAAAAAAGCATCCAACAATTACTATCAATGCAGGCGATCTCAAATCCAATATTAGTATGGTAACATAATATTTAGCTATTACTGTCTCGAGTAGTAATCTTGAATCTAATATGAAGAAGGCTACGACTCCTGAGGTAGCCCCCATCGTGCTTGATCAGTTCAGTCTTTCCTTAAGAATATGAATACTGCCAAAAAGATTTGCTCAACTAGCAACAGATCTGTATTTTTATGAAAATTCTGGAGAAATTACCACTTGACCGTGGAGCTCATAAGAAAACACGAAAGAATTGTTCGAGCCTGTGCTTTATAGAAAAATACTTATTTTGCACATCTGGAAACCAGAGGACTCTGAACACGCAGAGGAACAATCTGACGTTCCTGCTGCAGCGGAAGAAAGTGACGTGGCTACTCCAAACATTGGTAAATAGGCCGTAGCAGCATTTATAGCGGCATCTATCCTCGTAACAAGTTATTAACGCAGTACATTATCTACTTCGGCGTCTTCATCGACTGGTAAATTGTCAAAGTATGAAAGAACAAAACTACGTAGAAAAGCCAGATGGGACGCGGAATCAGCAAGCTCGACAAAGTGATCCAAACGCAAAGCCATACAAAAGTTGTGGTCGCTGGGATCATGAAATAAGAAGCAGCAAATTTTGCCCCAATCACATTGCCTCCAGACGTGAACAAGCAGTTTTCCATCGCCCATCTATCATCAAAACAAGTCTGCAAGGCTGTTGTCGTAATGACAATCTGCAAACGGTCATTCGGGATACCATGAAGTCAACAAGAACCATCACATACTTGAGATCTCTTTTCTTCAGCTACTCATCATTTTCCGGCTGCAACATGGACTGTCCATCCCTCCGCTTACAAAATCATTTTTCTACAATGTTTTCGGCCAACTGGCGAACATTGGACGTGAAGCTCCTGATTGGGTTCAAAACATGTATCGAGAATTTTCAAGAATACAGAACTTTAGCAACATTCTACCTCAAATGGACAATGCATCGCATATACTTGCCAATTGCTCTAAAGAGTACGCAACTACTGAATTCTTGGTTAAAGATAGGATGCTAATAAAACAATGCTCGTTATAACACCATGTCTGGACATAAGGCTGTTTGAAGTTCTGGAACTGAACGATTTTGGATCAGAGGTACAAGTAATTTATTACATTGACAATCGATATACAGTGCAGATAGCTAACCCATGTAAACTCCTACCTTAAATACAAACTATCATAGTAATCACAGCTTTATCACTCGACTCAAAAGGTTCAAATACGTAAAAATCACGTGATCATTTGAGTAAAGTACTCAAAAATTATGGAGGGTGCGAGAGCGAGGTGAGACTCTAAACCGCGATTCCGGACATCACGAGATAGGATATGGACATTGCCGATCCTCGAACCTGCGACCTCTGGATTAAAATCCCAAATTTTAACCACTACACCACAATCCGGTTCTAAATTTCTACTAATGTACTTTATGGTCACCAAATAAAATTCGAAGTTCAATCGCGTTTTTCTCATCCCCTAGACACTTTAATGGCTCTATTTTCCATTCGTGTGACGATCCTCTTTTCTCTTCACCTAGATCTACCATTCATATCTCTCTAAAATTTTTAGGAGTGGAGAAATATGACGCATACTAACCCACAGAGCCATTGTGAAATTCGGTGTAACATAGTTGTAGTACGCACAGACTAGGTGTAACATAGTTGTGAGGTATACTGCAATACTCTGGGACTGACAGGAGATGTGTAATAAGCCTGACGGCTTTAAAAGCTTCATAAATGGGTTAGTTAACGCGTTTTTGTCGTGCCAAAGTGTCATAAATGGTTATCTGTAAGTTTTAAAAGTCGTGGTTCTAACCCACTGCTGGGCTGCTGTTACAGCATAAAGCGAACAGTCGCAGACGGTTTATGGGAATGCCCCCGACTAGGTTCATTTCAACATTCCCGTTTTGTTCTTGATGTCCCACACAATGGAGAGAGCCGTTATGAGTCATCCAGACAGTCGCTGGTACATGTATATAAGCTGACACCTAGGCTTTGAATTTCGGGACAAACCTACATCATTTTCGATATACATAGCAAACTAGGAACATATACGTATTTGGTAATATCCCTGACACTATAACAGAAAATCAGTATACGTCCTATGAAGGCGTGTGTAGTGGGCTCATTTGAAAATGGCATCGCCATTGCTAAGTGAAATGTTGACCGACGTGAGCTTTATTATGTTATGACGGTAGAAAGAACGTTAATCCGGCCAAAGAGTCATGGGATCATGATGTATGCTACCAGATTTCCTTGTCTTTGCTTACAATCTTGGTGGCCGAATCATGAAAGAGATATGAAAACGCTCTTGATAATTATTCCAGCGTTGAATTAAAGCGTCTATTGTATTATTTGTAGGGAACAGCAAAGTACTTTAGTCGTAGCCACTCCTACAATCCGCTGTATATTCCACATTTTGTCCCTTCAGGTCGATCACTGCGTTTATGTCAATCAATCCGGAGTTTCTTGCCCGAACAGTTTTTTCATGTTGAGCCTTTCGCTATAGCATGTTGCTACATGTAATATAATGACTAGCACATCTCACTGCATCTCTTGCTATGGTAGAAATCATGTGCAAACGGTTTACATAGATAATTAGTCCATCTTGTATCACATAGTATAAACTTACCATCCAAACCCAATAGTGTTGAGCCTCCTAGTGGTCTAACTTGATGTCTGGAACGTGAACTATACCATGAGGTAATAGTACAGGAATATAGAAGTAGCGCAGAACAAAAGTAAATGGAAGTCAAGTCATTGGAGTCGATCATTTCATTGCAGCATGGAAAGTTTTGAGAGGTACAAAGTGTCGTGTGTTAGCTGGGATCTTTGTGAATGCCTAAGATAGGTGGCAAAGTTAGGTGGGCTATGTGGTGATATTGTATTAATCATCAGTCATACCGTTGGACTGATTATTATTCGTTATGGATTTTGGCATGAGGATATCAGCATCAACAACAAACATGTAAGTTTCGCATAGGATCATAATTCTTCAATATCAACAATGGTTACAACAACAATTATGTGTTCCATTGCAAAATTAAAGCCATTATCTCTCAAATTTTTAACATTAGACGTTGTAAATAAAAGAATTAACCGCAGTGCTTTATTCTGGGGCATCCTGTATTTGCTGAATCAATAGACGTCCTGATAAATCATTTACTCCAACGAACACATCCGATATAAATTACTACAGAAGATATTTCTTCTCTGATTGAGCATAGTATGGGCAGGGAAATGGAAAGTCCAATGGATTTGTCTATCCTGCAACCCTGTGGTCGAAACCGATGTGCTTAACTTTGGTCACTTTTATTATCCCATTTTTTTTTATATTGGCATGAGTGATGATGATTGCAAATCAGTGTAATATTGACCAAGTCCAAAGGCGTCCCGCAACAGTTTTGGAGTGTGTATGTCTACTATTTCGAATAGCTAATATATACGTACAGCTGAAATAAAATAAGTTTTTATGTTTGATTGGACCCGAGAAGATTCTTGTCTTGACAAGTAATTACCAGTTCCCAAATCTGACCACCCGCAAAAAATTAACAGTATACAATTCAAACCAAAGCAAACTGGCCACGGGTTGTTTAAAGAAACAGAGTGATTTTACTTAATAAAATACAGTCTTTGCACTCAGCAAATTTCAAATCATGCTTTCGTCAGCAGCATTCGGTTCACGCCCACACAACAATATGCTCTTCCCGATGCCTGCACGTGAAATCCGGCTATACCCTCAATTTTTTCTGCGTGTTTACAATACCCCTTGTATAATATGTCAAGCAAGCGGAGACCCAACCTCGTTTCGAACCGTCAACAAGAAACTTCAGAGGGCCTGCTTGATTTTGGTTTTATTGTTGTGTAGAGTAAACATTACACTCCTCCCCACTCTCTCGTACGATGCTTAAATTCCTAAACCGTGCGACTCCTGTCTTGGTATGAGAATTCTTAATTCGTTAATACTTTGATTATATGTGTCTAACAAAGTCATTGTCTTCCTCACCATTATCATGACATGTCAACTTCGATAGAGTCGTGCATCCAGTAAGTAACTTACTATATAGATATACTTGCCCTGACTCCACAGCAACAATTTGAACCATAATGTAACTAATACTTTCCTTCTACTTCTAGATGCCAACGTTACTCGCTCAATTTCACGCGCCATTCACCAGTCACGACCTGCATTCCAGGTCATGGCTACCAATCCTTTGAGAGCAAAGGAGGCCACTGTATGTTAAAGACATCATTGCCATTTATATTTAACTTAATTATATTTCCTAAACAATAACCTCATTATCTTCTTCCATTTACGTTTCCCCAGGGTCCAATTGCTAGCAAATACCCTGTCATCGATCACGAATACGATGCCGTTGTCGTTGGTGCTGGTGGTGCTGGTCTCCGTGCTGCTTTCGGCCTTGCTGAAGCCGGTTTCAACACCGCGTGTATTACAAAACTTTTCCCTACTCGATCGCACACCGTTGCTGCTCAGGTGAGTTTGTCACTACACTTTTTTTTTGGTGATTGCATTCTGCAGCTAAATACCTCATTCTATTAGGGTGGCGTCAATGCTGCGCTCGGTAATATGACTGAGGATGACTGGAGATGGCATATGTACGATACCGTCAAAGGTTCTGACTGGCTCGGTGATCAAGACGCCATTCATTATATGTGTCGTGAGGCTCCCCACACTGTCATTGAATTAGAACATTACGGTGTACCTTTCTCTAGAACCGAAGAAGGCAAGATTTACCAACGTGCCTTTGGTGGTCAGTCTCTTAAATATGGCAAGGGTAAGTTATTGTTTAATAGTAGATACAAATGTCCTACTTATGAATCTTTTGCTAATGCTTCTTACTTAAAATCCATTAGGTGGCCAAGCTTACCGTTGCGCTGCTGTCGCTGATCGTACTGGCCATGCCATTCTTCACACTTTGTACGGTCAATCTCTCCGACATAAGACTAACTACTTCATCGAATACTTTGCTCTTGATTTGATCATGGAAGACGGCGAGTGCAAGGGTGTCATTGCCCTTAATATGGAAGATGGTACTCTTCATAGATTTAGATCTCACAAGACCGTTCTTGCCACTGGTGGTTACGGACGTGCCTACTTTTCATGTACCTCTGCCCACACCTGTACTGGTGATGGTAATGCCATGGTTGCCCGTGCTGGTCTTCCCCTTCAAGATCTTGAATTCGTTCAATTCCATCCTACTGGTATCTATGGTGCTGGATGTTTGATCACCGAAGGTTCCCGTGGTGAAGGTGGTATTTTGATCAACTCTGCTGGTGAACGTTTCATGGAACGCTATGCTCCCACTGCCAAGGATCTGGCTTCTCGTGATGTCGTCTCACGTTCCATGACTTTGGAAATCCGTGAAGGTCGTGGTGTTGGTCCCGAAAAGGATCACATCTATCTCCAACTTTCTCACTTGCCTCCTGAAGTCCTCCATGAGCGTCTTCCCGGTATTTCTGAAACTGCTGCTATTTTTGCTGGTGTTGATGTGACCAAGGAGCCTATCCCTGTCTTGCCCACTGTCCATTACAACATGGGTGGTATTCCCACAAAATACACAGGTGAAGTCTTGACCGTTGATGAGAATGGCGCTGAGAAGACTGTCCCTGGTTTGTATGCTGCTGGTGAAGCTGGTTGTGTATCTGTCCACGGTGCAAACCGTCTCGGTGCCAACTCTCTTCTTGACATTGTTGTCTTTGGTCGTGCTGTTGCCCACCACATTGCCGAGACTTTGGAGCCTGGTACTCCCTTGAAGCCTTTCGCTGTTGACGCAGGTGCTGAGAGCATTGCCAATATGGATGCCCTCCGTAATGCCAAGGGTGACAAGTCTACCGCTGATATCCGCTTGAACATGCAAAAGGTTATGCAGAGCGATGCCGCTGTCTTCAGAACCCAATCTTCTCTTGACGAGGGTAAGTATGGTCATATTTGGCGTGGAGGTTTATCTCTGTTAATTAAGACTAACCTCCATTATGTTGTAATTAGGTGTTGAAAGAATGGCCAAGGTCTGGGATACTTTCAAGGATGTTAAGGTCACTGACCGTGGTATGATCTGGAACACTGATCTTGTTGAAACTCTTGAGCTTCAAAACTTGTTGACCTGTGCTTCCCAAACCATCAATGCTGCTGCTGCCCGTAAGGAATCTCGAGGTGCCCACGCCCGTGAGGACTTTAAGGAACGTGACGATGTTAACTGGATGAAGCATACTCTCTCTTGGCAAGACCAGAAGACTGGTGAGGTCAAGCTCTCCTACCGCAAGGTCACAGACACAACTTTGGATGAGAACGAGTGCAAGCCCGTCCCACCATTTGCTCGTGTCTACTAACACCTCTTCGATTCTCTGACGTAAATATCTAAACCTTTTAAAAATTATCTTCTGTCTTGTCCTTTTTTTTTTTTGCTCGCTATTTCTTTTCCAGAAAGGAGGGAATAAAAGAATCACCTAAACCGATTAAACAATTTTCTTTGGCTGCTTTAATTTTACGTGTGAAATGCTGATTTGGAGAGCGTTGACGACAACGTTGTGCGCGCGCCTTATTTCGTGCGGACCTGTCTGACTAACAGATTCGCTTGCACTGTCACATATTTTCTTCTTCGATATACATTCGACATGCTGATTAAAGTTAAGGTACAGTAGCAAGATTTCCTTTCTTGATCTGAAGTTAAATGCTCTTCCCTATTCATTGTTTCGCTCTCTACTGTGCGAATCCTTGACGACATGTGGGCAACGTTAAAGTAACCTATTCATCTGGATTACTTTGCCACAACCTACCTTGCTCAACATGACCTGAAGTGACTCAAGGTTTTCATTATACTAACCATTTTCTTCATATATTACAACAAACAGACTCTCACAGGCAAGGAGGTAAGATATTCAATTCCAAAGGACGTCATACGATATCATCGTTCAGGACTAAATCATGGCACCTCCTCGTCCTGTAGATCGAAATCGATATCGAGCCCAATGATAAGATCACCAGAATCAAGGAGAGAGTCGAAGAGAAGGAAGGCATTCCACCACAGCAACAGAGGTTGATTTTTGGAGGCAAGCAAATGTAAGGCATACAACGTTATTCACCTGATATAATCTGTGACTCTCACGTTAACTCACGACTTATATCTAGGTCCGATGAGAAAACCGCCAATGAATACAACATTGTAGGTGGCTCAGTGCTTCACTTGGTTCTTGCACTTAGAGGTGGCCAATAATAGTGGTGTTTGGATGATTGCTGGTTACAATAGATCTCTCTGCGCCCTCTACTATTTCTCTCTCTTATGCTTGTCTTAAACGAAATGAATGATATCCCAACCGTTGAGCTTTCGCTTTTAGTTGCGTATGTTGTGCTATAGATGAATGAGTGGATTCAATCAACTTGATAGAAATGTGCCTGTGTCATAGAAGTTGGTTCTCGCATTGCCCAATATGGGGTTGGCTAGAGCAAGATATGTAATGAAGTGGGATGTATGTTTTTTTATGTAAAATCATAGCGAAAAGCCATTGAAATCTACGATGAAACTGAATAGATGTATGCATGACGAGACGAGAGAAAGCGGGATTTGACGGAACAAGAGGATTAGGAAACCAAAAAGATGAACAAAAATGTACAGTTATTTTGTTGTGCAAAGGTGAAGTAATTCAAACATATATCTATTATAATGACAAGCAGGCAGGAAATACTTAAGAAGTTGATGCAGGAGCGGCTCGTATAAAACCAGCTTCTTCGCCATCCCTGAAAATCAATTCGAGCAGTTCTCGTTCCTCTTCAATTTCGTGCCTTTCCAAATCACGTACTTTGATGTCACCCAAACCTACTTGATAGGCGTGAAGGTATTCTTCAACTGGACCATGACGACGATCCCAGCCTAGACCAATGGCACTCGATACCATACGCAAAGCATAATCTTCTCGGAGAGCCTTAATATTGACCATTCGTTCATAGTCCTTTATAGCATCGTAGATAGCGTATTCCAAGCCTTGATTGAGTCTGTCGACGTTCGGCTCCAATGCATTGAAGAGATAGGCATTATATGCATCGCCAGTGTTGACCATGGTAGATCCAGAGTCATCTTTGGTAATTCCAGCTTTACCTGCCCCGGTCATTAAGAAATTTTGAGGTCGATCGACCAGGAATTCTTTGAGTCCGCCTACACCAGAAGAGATAACACCAGCACCAAATAAAAGACCTTCAGCAGCAACTAATCCGAAACTCTCGGTCAAGCTAGGTACAAAAACAAAGTCAGCAGCAGCCCGGAAGAACACAGACCATTGTCGTTGTTCCTTGGCATCCGAGATGACCAAAACATTATCAGGGTAGCTTGATTGTAACTGCTGCACCCATTCCAGTGGATAATTATTACGCTGGCCAATGATAATGAACTTTGCATTGTACTTTACGAAATATTGAGTTGCAGCTTCGAAGAACTCCAGTCCTTTGTTATATTGGAACCGACCGATAAAAAGAATCACTGGGCGTTTGAGATCTTCTTCTTTGAGCAAGTCACGTCGAACCAAAAATCGCTTGGCTCGGTCTTTGGCAGTTGTAACGAAATCATTTGGTTCACCAGACAATGTCCATTTTCGAGCGAGCGATTGAGCCGATACCGGTTGCTGGTCGATATAAAGTTCATCAGAGTGGGTAGGGGAAGGAATGGTGCCAGCACCATAATCAATTATGTCCAAGGCATAAGCGGGGAAAGAGCATTTCCGTGTGGTCAACTTTTTGCTTGTAAAGGGATTCAAAGTTGTGAAATCGACACCATTGCTAACACCAAAGAAATGATGCTTTTGAGCTTTACGCAGAAGACTATCCATGACGAGTTCCTTGAGATAAAAGTCCAATCGTCCTTCCACAATTTCCTTTGCCATGCTCTTGCTAACAATGGTAACAACATCGGCACTGTCAATTGCAAGGCTGGACATAAACATGCGATGACCATGCATATAGGTTTGCATCTCTGACATAGCATCCTCGATATCACGGTTTCCAATGAATTTGCGCACGTTACTGATCGTATTGGTATACTGCAATTCATCAAGATAATCGTGCATTGTATACACAATAGATGGCGGCTTAGGTCCCATGTCTTCTAACTGGATAGATTCACGAAGATGTTTGGCTACGTAAGCATTGGTAGCACCGTGCAGGTGCACGACGTCTACCCGATTGCGCCGAGTTACGGGTGCGAATAAGGATTGCTCTTCACTGTTCACTTGATGGGTTAAAAACGTTGCCACAGCTTTACAGAAATATTGATCCTTCCATTCTTGAGGTAATCCATTAGGAGAAGAGTAAATATTAAGCACATTTTTTACTCTGAAAGCACGGTTGAAAGGCGACTTATTACCAGGCCCAATGAGGTACACTGGCACAACCTGGGATGAATTGGGAGGCACTTCAGTGGTGGCGTTGGTATTTTCAGGATTGAATCCATAAGCGTAATCCAGTTTGGAAACCCTGAACTCCACAGGCATTAAATGTCCATTTTTGTCCCGAATCTCCATAGTGAGGTCGGAAACCTTTGTGATGTCGTACTTGTTCTTCAAGTACGAGTAATATGGCATAATGACAGACACGTCGACTCGGTTTGTTTGCTGCTGCGCTGTGGCAAGTGCTGTCAAGACCATACCCATACCACCCATGGAAGCTGGACCAAACTCCTTTGTAACATGATAGACTGTAGTTCCTCTTTCCAACTTGAGCTGACTCCTCGTATCCAAATGCTTATATGGTACAGATGGGAACTTTCGCAGCGCTAAGGACCAGGTACGTTGAAGGTAGTACCCCGAATTATAAATAAATATAAAAAAAAAGTGAAGTGGAAAGGTTAGGTTACGCAACCAGATTTCTTTTTATCTTAATTTAGGATAATTCATATGTTTGTAGCCGTCTTACCGATAGATATTGGCGCTGGCTGATCATGTAGTAACGCATATCCAATAACGACGATAGCCAATTCGATAAAAGCGAATAATAAAAGCAATAGAATCAGATAATGCCACCACTTCCATCGCCGATCATGTTTTGAGTGGAAAGGTGTTCCTCCGTTTATGGGCGGCCTTTTCGTTGACCCGTTATGGATAATGGTTTGTGTTAATGATCCACGTCGAAAAGAATGAGCATAGTCAGTACTTGGTATAAATATAGGCGATGCAGAAGGCATTATAAGCGAAAGGTGAAGTGGAGGAGGATGCTATGAGATGAAAATGAAAGGAATGAGGTAAAGTGAAGAAAGAAATGGGTTTTTGCTGGATGAGAGCCAGGGAAGGTGCTGGTTTAGTTAGACCTTCGGGAGTGGTTATTTGAGTGGCCGAGTTTCAAAAAAAAAAAAAAGGTCTGAAAAAAATCGGTCAAATCTTTATTTGGACAGCAGCAGTCCCTTGGGTTCCCTGCACGCACAGTCTCGCCAGCATGGCCCTACCTCAAAAGATTCAACCACAATTCTCACCAGAGGAGATCCAGTTCATTGCAGGCAATGAATTCATCTCCATCATTCCTAATTTCACCCTAGACAAGATGGACTTCATTCAGGTACAGTTACAACTATTCCTTCTTACCATCTCCTTGCGCGTGCCGTGTAATTTCTCCCATTCACACCACGGTCTATTGTTTAGACTTCATATGGCCCTTTCATGCCACCTCTGCAAGCACAAGTACCACTATGGCTTGCAGTTGCTCTAAAAAAAAATCGAAAATGTTCAATTGTTCCGCCCGACTGGTTCACGAAAGGTAAACAGCATTGTGGCCTAGCATGCGAAAAGTGGCGGCGTTGGTAACGAACTCATGGTTCTAACATCACATGTGATTTATAGACAGCTTACAGACCTTATTGCAAAATGAGGAAGATCACGATGAGTTTGCAAAAGTCCCGTTTCATTATATGGAAATAGCCCACATGTTATTAGACGTGTAAGCGTAGATTTCTTCTTGTTCATTGGCTTTGCCATTATTGTAACGCTTCAGTTGTATATTTATACCCGGTACGTATGACAGAGCGCCGGATGAAATACCTGATGTTGAGCAGATTCGAAAGCTACTCAAAGATATTCGGGAGTGCCGTCAACGCAAGACTCGAGATCTGTTAGCCAAAGTTGACGGGACCCGACTCGAGGTAATTGTCCCCGCTATGCCCCGTCACAGCCTTTATTACTATCTGACCTTCTATTATATTCTAGCTGCACAATATGTCCCAGATGGAACTCAACGAGATACGGCCGCTGTTCTCGGCTGCATTCAATGAAATGACAAAACTCCAATTTTTAGATAACCAAGACGAGGTCATGGAATGAATGGAAACCGGCCCCATAAATATGTAATATATAACATTCCCCTATCCCTTCTGATCACTTCAATGTGCTCTACTAAGAATACTTGTAAAAAAGTACAAAAAAGCATACGTTTCAAGATTTCGCCAAAACGGCTAAATAATTGCGTTACAGTATACTTAATAATAACAACTGCATTAATTTTCTTTCGTAAGATGGGGATTGTGTTATGTTATGGTGTATTTTGTATAAAACCGGACGTCCGACATGGGTTAAATGCATCTTGGAAGCACGCTGAATGGTAGTATAGGTTTGGTGTTCTCCAGCTCCAATGCATACCATAGGCATTCCTTAGCTCGAGGGAACCGATCCATCTTGTGGTTTATCTCACCCAAATAATACCTAAATGTAGAAGAAATAAGGGAGATCAATAAACCACCACCAATACGAATGTACAATGGTAATTCAAACACCCATGGACACTCACCAAGCTTCAGCACTATCCCATCCGTTTCCCTTTGTAAGGCGATCCAAGAGACCTTCGGCAGCTTCTAATTCTCCAGTCTCAAAGTAGATGCGCGCAAGCCAAAGTCGGCCTTCGCCATGATAAGGGTCAACCACAAGGGCCTTCTGGAGGGCAGCGATGGCATCTTCAGTTCTGTTTTGGGCCAATCGCAACCGACCAAGCATAACCCAAACAAGTGGGTTATTGGATGGGTCATTTCCTTCAGCTTCTTCAATTGCTTTCCGTGCCTCCTCTAGTTTACCCAATTTGATAAATGCATCCGCAGAGAGCAACCACAGGTTAGAAAGTGTATGAGTGGATCGCTGGTATCGAAGCTTTGTTCGTGTTGTAGCATGGAGGACAGGTTCAGTGGGTTGAAAGATAGATCTAATGCTAGTTTTGGTACCTATGGAAGGCGTTGGGCTACGGATCGACAGATATTCCGCAGATGGAATTTCACTTGACTTGCCATTTGATGTAACTGGAAAGCAAAATCATAATGAGCGTGTTAGTTCAAAGGTCTATTATAGAAAGACTTGAGAGCTCATTCCTCAGCACTTACCGAAGCTGTCATTTGTAAGAGTTCCTTCTTTGCTGCTACTCAAGTAGCTGCTCTCCAATTTCTTAGATTTTTTGCCCCGACTGCCGAACATATGAAGATGGCGGCGATGAGAGCTCTTGCTACGCTGAATGTCGCCATCCATGAGTTTCTTTTCATTTTCTCCTTCACTCAAGGCAGTAGGCACATTCAGAGAGGAGGAAGTACCATATCGACGATCAAGCTCTGACCTACTGGGGTTGGTAGAAATGGATGAGGATGACAATGAAAGCCCTCCACGAACATTATTGACGTCGTCTTGGGATCTGGAAACGTTGAAAGACGATGTGACACGAGGTACACCCAACGCACCACTGCTTGCACTTCTTCGGCGAGTGCGTGGAAGATCTGAAATGGTGATGACTGAGCCAGTCATGGCACTTGCCTTCTTCGATGAGACATCGCTATAGTCGCTGTACGAGGCAACTGCTGGGTCAATGGTTGAAACCTTGCCGTAAAGTGCAAAAAGGCTTTCGTGGCTTTCGAGCGACGCTGCGGTATTTCCAGCAGCATCTTGTAACACCGCACCAGTGGTTTGGAACGCCAACATTTGCTCACCTTCCTCGTGCGAGTAAAAGCCACGAGGATAAATGCTGTTGGCAGCATCCCCATTTCCATTTTGCTCTCCTTCAACATCAGTTTCCCGTAAACCAAGATCAAAAGACTGGATAGCTTGCTGGAGATTACCAGCTTGAGGGCATGACGAAAGCAATGTAAGCAAGTGCCACGAAGGTATATGAGACGCATTGGTTCTCAGCGCCTGAGATACACTAGCAATGGCGTGGCTGATGTCACGAACTTCGGCCTGTTGTAGAGCAAGTTGATAGTAGGTTATCCAATCTGAAGAGTTAATTTCAATGGACCGGTTCAAATGAAAAAGCGCTTCTTCGTGATATTTAGGACGGACGTCTGGGTCGTGAGCTAAAAATCAAAACACAAAAGAAAGGAGATTGTAAACGTTAAGGCACAGGGTCAATTCAAAGTCCGTAGTCATAAATGATGTAAAACTTACTCTGACTAGCCAACAAACTGTAGGATACACCAACCATGCGATGTACTCGAGCATATACGTCAGGGTGCGTATCGACGGTAATTGTAGTTGAACGCTTCAAGACTTTGGAGAGCATCTCTGCAACTTCGACAGCCTCAACACCTTGATCCAGTTCCTTACAAAACAATCGAACAGCTTCAATCAAGCTAAGAATGATATCCAAGTCATTTTCTTGTTCGCCTTTGTGCTTGGAAGCAATAGTTTTTTCGTCTTTAGCACGTTCGGAATTGAATTGGAGAGCTTCATTTTCAACACCAGATGTCCCCATAATTTCATCCATGACTTCTCCCACGTGTGAATCCGCAATGATAGGAACTGGCATAGCTCTACCGTCAGCATACGTAGCAAGCGCTTCTCCATTACGTCGGGATTCGTCTTGTGCCTGTGTGCTGAGTCCAATCAAATTCAAGTATGATCGCAGTGCATGTTTGGCTTCGTCGTATTCTCCAAGTCGAACTAATGTTATAAAGAGGTGACGAACAATGACAGGGGAGTTGAACGTCTTTTGCATAGCTCTGTACAGAGTTTCTACAAGACCACGGAGCTCTGTGGAAGTAACAGCATCTCCCATCAAGGCAACGTCATGGACCAGCTGGTTAACAAACTCGACGACTTGACCATCAGATTGTCCTGCTTTGGGGAACGCCGTCACAGCATAGAGCTTGTCTTCATATGATTTGTGAAGTTGTGCTATTTCAATGAAGAAAAGGGAAGGAGTTTGATAATTTGAACTGATTTGAGAGGCGCTACAAACGTAATAGTAAATAATTTGATTATGGTTGGATCCAATATAGGCTGTCTGCGACGGAAATTAGCTCATGCTCTTACCCATTGATCTCTACAGTGACAGCCGCTGACGGGATATACTTTCCCTCGGTGTATGCAGTCGAAAGGTATCTTGTAAAGTATCTTAGGATTACTATGCGTTTTCTAATACGCCACATAGAGCTCCATGAAGCAGACTGTTTATAGTATTCTCGGAAGAGACCAAGAACGCCAGCCACGTCGTCTTTGCTGTAAAAATCGATGGAATTGGAAATCAGAAAACGTGAAATCGGGTTATTGTGGGGAATTTTTGGTCATATCCAAATACTCACTTATGACCAAGTTTCAATAATGATCCACGATACAATGAAGTTTCAACCCAATGTGCCCACTCATTCCCGCGTTCTGTTGGATGTTGTTGGATAATAGGCAGAATACTCGAGTAGGCTTGAATTGCTCCTTCAACGTCGTCAGACCGCTCCAAGCAAAGACCTATTTCCAAAAGAGGTGACATTTAGTCTTAGTCAATTGTAGTCGAAACAAAAAGAGGTAAAGTTCGTGTTACCTTTAATGGTGCGAGCTTGGACGAGTAAAACCAGTGCATAACCAGATTCAACATCCTCCGGTCTAAAAGCAATTTGCTTGAGGGTATTCAAAGCCTTCAAGTGGTCGCCTATTTCATATAAAACTCTTGCTAAAATCACGGCCGCAAACTGTATTGAGAAAACCCCCCCCCAAAAAAACAACCTGTGAGTACACAAAGGTTGCCACATAAACCTTCACCTTTTGATCACCAAACTTTCATATGACATACATTGCTCTGAGCCGAGTCAGATCCACCCTTAGACTGAGAAGCTCTGACAAGTTGTTCGCGGGCATAATTGACGGTGCTTTTATCAATATTTGGCGGGAAAGCAAGATAATCTGGACCATCCTTGCTGTAAAGGTCTACAGGTTCCTTGACCTTTTCTAGTACCTGAGTGAAGGCGTGTTCAGCCAGCACTGTCTGCTCCAAAACTAAAGAAATTGCAGCTGTTAGCATGGGCAACCATCAAGTACGATGGCAAGCAAAATCGGGAGTTGCATTTACCAGTCCCATCAGGATTGTGTTTCTTATACCGTCTTGCTAGTTCAGGAAGAGCATTCCAGTTGCCTTTGCAGCGGGCAGTGTCGATTTCCTTTGCAATCTGTATTGCCTTGGCTGAAGTCATCAAGGCTAGTGTAAGAAAACAGAGAGCACAGACAGTGGAAGGTGGTGGACAGGAAACGGAGATGCAACGTCGGGAATAAGTGGCAGTGAAATTTTTCTGTGACAAAAATGAAATGCCTGCTTTTGAAACATTGATATTCTATCTCATATGCTTTGTACAACTCTACGATCAATCTCGACATTTCCAAAACCTATCCCTCCCACTCCAATTCAAATTCAATTTGCAAACAAATTATTTAAGCAACCTGCAACTTTTGTGAAATCCATAGCCAATGTCGAACAAGCTCCTAGGACTATTATTCCCGAGGTAACTAGCGAGTAATTCATACCACGTGCATTTCGTTCTAATTGCCTTACCTCGCCACATCATAATCCCGACAGGTAGCCTTTGTAGGAAGAAGTAATGTTGGGGTAAGTGACTATTGCAGCTTTAAAGTTTGATTAGGAGTGAAAGAATGATATGAGTGCTAAAGTCGCGGTCGCGCTTGAACATAATTGGCTATATAATATAACTCTAACGTAAATTGTTTTTTTTTTTTTTTTTTTTTTTTTGCAAAGAAATCCACATTAATCAACAAGCTGCTCAATCGAAAAGGTCTTGTAAAAACGTCTAGCAAACCTGTAAGTTTACTCCAAGACATCCAATTGTGCTTTTTATTCCAGTGGATCATGTACTAAACACATGGGTCGCATGGTGAACGCAGGGACATACACGGTTGATCAACTTCTTCAGCATTGGAGGTCAAATGCATTTGGTAGATATGCCTGGTTACGGATATCGTTCTCGAGAAGAGTGGGGCGAGAGTATCATGAATTATATTACATCCCGCGATCAGTGAGTGCCAATTCAACTCGGCGTTGCAAACTTGATCTTTCTGTTTGTTGACAATGTGACATTGTTAGGCTTAAGCGAACGTTCGTTTTAATTGACTCCACCGTCGGAATCAAGCCGGCCGATCAGCAGCTCTTTGAATATTTTGATAAGTTGGCATTATCTTACCAGGTGATATTGACCAAACGAGATCGTATATCAACAAAGCAGTTTCAAGAAAACAAAGATAAGATAGAAGCGGATGTTTTCAAGAACGCAATTTGTTGTTACCCACAATTACTAGTATCTGGTCAACATCGGAAAGGTCGTAAAGGAGTTAGTCAAGCGACCACCATAGATGAAGGAATCCAAGATATTCGATGGGCCATTGTCAATGCCGCCGGGATCTATGTTCCTCCACAACCTATACCAACATCTATAGAAAACTAATTGTCCATTATATCAATCTCAAATCATCCAAACCTTTTCTTTTATTATTAAAAAAATGTACAGTATCAGGTCTATGCATTCTTGCCATTAAGAGCGCTTCTCGGAAGGCATTCACTTTCGGTCAAGTGTCGAACGTAAACAGTGTCGGGAGTATGATCTTTCTCACCTTCATCATACGTATAGCTGCAAGCAATAGCAAGCTTTTTACCGTCATGACTGAAAGCAAGGCTAGCAACACCATCGGGATAGCGAGGGAATTGACGAATACGCTTACGATTAATGCCATCCCAAAAGTTGACAATACCGTCAGATCCACCTGTTGCGAATGTTCCATACCTATGGTCAAAAGCAAACCGATTAGATGACATAGAACTTTTGACAATACTATATATATAAAAAGAACCTTACACCGGGTTGAAAGCTAGTCCGTTCACAGGATATACAACCTCAGTATCGCCTTGAACTTGTCTATGACATTTGAAGGCATACTTTTTAGATTGTACTTCTGGTGATGGATCAAAGTACTCTACCGCAACTCTGCCTTCCGTTGAACTACTAGCATAGCCTAGAAAAGGAGTCTATTAATGTGGAGGGCAAAACAGTAAGAAGGACGGATTATGTCCTTACCATCTTTAGTAGGTAAACAAGCAATAGCTCTGGTCATATATTTCAATGAGCTCTCTCGTTTCTGTAGAGTTTCGCTCATATTACGGACGTCGTAGATATAAATGTGACGATTTCCCATAGCTACAACAAGTTTATCGTCCAAAATATCCATACTGAGTACTTTATGAGGCTGATGGTATGTGCTTTGAAGAGGTTCTGCGCTTCTAGGGTCCCATGTTCGAATAGTTTTATCCCATGATCCAGTGAATAGTGTTTCTGAGCAGATAAAAATGACACTGAGAACCCCACTGCCTCAACATGTAATAGTATTGAGTTTTACTTACGTGTTAAACTGCACCAATTGACACACTTGATAGCATCATCATGGGATCCAAGAACGCGACTTTTACCTGTATCTAGTTCAAGTCTACAGCGTAGATGGTTAGTGTATTCTGAGCAAGCGTTTTTATTCTTAGTGGCGAATCACCTACTCTCTGACATTGCGATCAACGCTTCCAGTATATGCACGTTCGTTGGACGAAAAGCAGCAGTCTAAAACTGCTGCTTGATGCTCAAACTTGTGTTTTACTGTGTTTTCGTCGACATTATATAAAGTGGCAGTCTAGATCAAAAGAATGCTTTAGTAGGTGGGACATGTTGAGGGACAAGTTGGGGACAAGTTGATTCAGATCGTCACCTTATCCCAAGAGGCAACAAGTAAGAGGCTGCTGTCTTCCGGAGCAAATTGAACTTTGGAGATGCCGTCGGAAGGAGGATTTGCAATCTCGAATTGGCTGGAAGTCGTGTCCATTTTACAAAGTTGAATTCTCGAAAGGCGGAGAAGTGCGAGTACACTTGGCCACTAGAGGAAGAAACAAAGGGCCAAAAAAAATTAGCCAATCAGAGAATGAATTAGAAGAGTTGTAGTCACATGATCGCCAACCTACGGTAAGCTTAACTTGAAAGGCTATCAGTAGGCTGTTGCAAGTAGCTTGAAACTGCTTTACGAACTGGAAGATCATAAATGAGGTACAATAAATGTATCTTTATAAGCTCCCGTATATGTTGGACTAGTTCTTCAATTTACAGCCAAGATAGTTGAAGTGAGGTTGAATGAAAGTCGAATAATTGTTGGCAACGATTGAGTGATTTAGTAAAGTGGAGGCCAAGGCTTCTTTATGAGTAGTGAAATATATATACTGTGGAAAATTTTATCGAGAGTAATAGGGGTTCTAGTTTTTGAGATCATTACTTTGTTCCATTTTATTGCATACCAACTTCAGATGAAAGCTTCGTAAGTCATTGACCACTTGGACTTATGGATGAATTTGCGTTTCTACGTTCAGATGTTTCCTGTTTTCTCATTTATTAATAGTTTTTCACAGCGTTTTCAAAATGCCAACGGTATTATCTTAACGATGCACAATGTAATCTGAAAATCAACTATTTTAGAGAGTGGAGCTACTAGATATGTGATGGCGGTAACTCATCCAAATAGTTTGAAAGCCATACAAAATAGACATATCATTTTAAAGGCATTGACTATGAGCACTACACCAAATTATCTTTTAGTGCTTAAACCATTTAGGGGACCATCACGGCCGTAAATATTCCCAATGGCCGCTTCGAACGTCGCACTGCATAAACCACTTTCCCGAGAACTAATCGCAAGACCAGACATATTGCCTTAGCAACACCAAACAATAGCAAGGCATGACACTCATTTTTTTTAGTGACGAATGGATATTTTAAGTATTGTTTGCGTATATACTCAAGGTAAGCGGCATAAATTAATGCCGCTCATTTCGGACAATGAGTGACCGCACTGACCAATGTGACAGCACTTGGCGAGATTTTTTGCAGAGCCGCCGTATGCGCACTACTTGGCGTTATGGTTCATTTCCCTTCCTTGAGCTGATCAAACATGGAACCATCGTCTATAAGCGAGTCATTCCATACAGCTCGGTCATCTATCACAGCAACTCCGCCTGATTCCATTTCCTATTCCTCTTCTGCTCGATCTTCTTCAGTCGCCAGCACTGTTAAGCCTCATATCCAGCAAGAGCAGCCAGCTGAAATGTCAGGTAATGTTCCGACCGCTCGGTCTGACGAGTCTGTTGTTCAGCAACCAGCCGCACCGGAAATCCAGAATAGGGTTCAGTTTTCAGAGGGGACTGACTGCGGTGACGAGTCCATATCCCATTTTACCACAGACACACCTCAAGTTAATGTAGCCCCAGTGGTTCAAGAACAAGACGTCATCCTTTGCTCCATTGTGGAAGGCAAGCATTTGATAGGTGGCCCAAGACTTCAGAAATCGAGCAGATCCCGTAAAACAGCGCAAAGATTTGAATGGAAGGAGCTGGAGGCAGTATTGACGAACAAGGAATTATTGATTTATACCATGTCGGTACTGTACAATCCATGCTTTGTATCTTGTTAATCTTTGGGCAATACCTAATTCCTTCACTGAAATGCCAGTGGATATTACCAGAAGAGCGAAAGATTTTACTCAAGATCAAATTGTCGTCGGTCACCCAGATCAAGTTAGCATCGGCGCTGGAATATGTGATAGAGTTGACAACTAGGACATCAGCAGGAGGCGGTATCAGACTTTCATTTCGGCTAAGAACAACCAAAAAATCAAGACATTGGTATATGCTACTTTATTCCTTGATCCCTCATAACAGCAAGCCAGCGTATCCAACTATCACTAGGGTAACGGTACCGGACCTTGAAATCGAATGCAATGTACACCTTGAGGACGCACCAACATTGACGTATGGATCGTTGAAACAAATGGTAATGAATTCCATGGCTCAGAATGATACAACCAAAGAGATTTACGAAAACTGGCACCATAATCAGGATCTCAATCTATGCTGGCGATATCATGGGCGTCTAGACTGGTGCGTTGATGAAGATGAGTCAGTAATCGGACCACGTTTAATCGAAGGAATTCACACACTGGAACTACGAAAAACGGATAACACGACTACAAACCTGAATATTGGAGATGAGCAAATTTCAGAGCCTTTACCCATTGAAGGAGTTCTTACCCGACTTACCAATCGAAGAGGTCACATTATCAAGAATCAAAAGTTTTCGCAAAGACGTTTCTACTTTTCAACCCATCAACAGTATATGGTCAATCTCCCACTAAATAAAAAATGCAGTCGAAAACTGCAAATAAGCTCAAGTTTGGGGGCGATTGATCTCTGCGAAGTTGAGCTCGTCAGGGTTTGGAAATCCGATTCGCAATATGGCAGCATTGCCGCACAAAGCGCTACTAGTATGATCAGCAGCTCCTCCAGCGCACCCATTATGAATCCAACGGAGCAAATACGACGACAACACGAACCTCGCCTTTGTTGGTGCTGCTATTCTCCGACGCCAAAGTTACTAAAGAGCTTGCAAAAATTAGATAAACAAAGAAGGTGTTTTGAAATCATTTTGAAAAATGGCCTTTCCATTATATATGAGGTATGTATGTCAATGATGTCTAGAATATAGATATTATGTGATATTGGAGCACAATGAATGACACCATTTATTTCTAGGCCCAAAGTGTAGAGGATAGAGATCTATGGATAAAAAAATTGCACGAACTCAGTTTGTATTGGCATGCAGTGAAACTGAAAGTGATACGTGACCAAATGCGCGTACACAAGGCGGCAATTGTCCGATATGATAAAAAGAATACATCCAAAACGACTGATCGACTAATGGACAGCGAAGAAAGATCTGTATCGCAATACGAAGGTGAACATTCGATCGATACTGTATATCCCAGTATGTGGAACTACGGCATTCCTGCCAGATGTCGACATATCATGGTAAGGAGCTTCACATTGATTGCATTGAGCATCAATATGCATATCGTTAGTGATCTTGACCATTTCCTTTCCCCTTGTAACTTTGTATTAGTGCGCTGGACCATTGTTTTACCGCAATCACGTCCGAAAACCATTCAAGCAAGATATTTTTGTATTAACTCGAGATGGTCAGCTTGTGATATTCAACAGTATAGAAAGAAGCAAACTGTCCGGACGAATCTTGCAAGGTGTATACCATGACCGAAAGACTACACTCAATTTATATGGTAGTTATGTATATACTGACTACGACAGCGACACACCAGAGCGTCGACCTGCCCGAATGTATCCAGATGGTTTACTTGTTCCTAAAGATAAGGAAGACAGCGAATGTTTGTTTTCCCTCTGGATGCCGTTGAGCCGTACGTTCTATTCTCACAAAAAGAGACAAATGATTGTCGCCCAAAAACATACCCTCCAAGGCAAATCTTGGCTGTTCATGGCACGAACAAAAGAAGACAAGGATCTCTGGGTAACAGCTATCAATGCAGTATCGGACTACCAGGATTAATTAACCCCACCAACAAGATCAATTCAAAATAACATTTCTCCCATTGTACATGAAGTGTTTCTTTACGTTTTGCTTGTAGGTTTTGTATAATATGTATTTCAAAATCCCACCGGCGTAGTGAGCGTATATGTGTGAGAGTGTGAATGAGAGTGGCGATAACGTGAGTTACATTTGTGGAAAACAAATTAGCATTTTCTTTTAGGGAAGGATTGTTATTGCGGATAGTATGCGCCTGCGCCATTACTTCCACCAGACTGACTTCTTGATACCTGTGGTTGTTGGTAAGGCGTGAAAGGAGCGCCCTGTTGTGGTTGCGGTTGCTGTGGGTAGTGTGCTGTCGACATAACTCCAGGTGAGGTGGAAGGCACCTGCTGTTGTGGTGAACCACTCTGGGGATATGGGAATGCTGAAAACTGCTGAGTATAGCCTGGGAACGGACCGCCTCCATAAGGATATAAGTTTTGACCGGTGAACCCTGGGTTAAAAGCTCCACTCATACCATACGCTAAAAAGTAAATATAAAGGACAAGGCTTAGCGAACTCTTTCATGGCGGTAATTCATTTCGACAGCTACTATAAATGACAACGAAAAATAGCTTATAGAAATAAAGTATTAAAAAAAAAAAAAAAAAAAGTCAACTGACTCACCCACATTATTGCCATATCTATTACCGCCATAACTGGGTTAATTGCAATAGAAGTATAAGAAAAAAGAGTAACGATATCAATCACTATGGATAGAGTTCATTACTCACGCATCGTAAGGTCTGCGACCAGCGGTCGGGTCACCTTGAACTGATACTCCGCCAGGACCAGACACATTGGCCGCTTGCATTCCCTTTGGTCCTTGCACTAGATCATACTCAACCTAATACATCGTCATAGACATAAAATAAAGGAAATGGTGAGTCTTGAATAAGGAGCATGTAATATAGTCAAATCGATGCTCTCTCTACCTCTTCACCCTATTGAAGCCGTAACAACGAGCCAGGTATAAAATAGAAATATAAAATATCAGTATCTCGCAACCGTGAGTACGTGGAGTTTGTAAACCCATTCTAACCTCAGCCAAACTTTTGAATCCTCCATCGTTGTGAATGGCAGTGTGATGGACAAACACCTCTGGAGAGCAATGATCGTAGAAAACGACGCGCGATTTAGTTGGCACTCGTGACACCATAGCTTATCGGGCTTATATATGTGTATACCTTCAATGTTTTGCTGGCCAGCTTGATCGTCCGGTATGATAAATCCAAAGCCTTTTACAGAGTTGAAAAACTTGACGCGCCCAGTTTTACGAGTGTTTGCCACAGAAGACATATTAAACCTGACACGAACAACGGGAAAGGGAAAAAAAAGAGAAGTTGCAGGAGAAAGTGAAAAAAAAAATTATTAAAAATAATACTGGGTAGGGCGTGTGATCGCGCGTTGTGGTTGGAGAGGTTCCACATTTCGTCCCATTAGCAAAAGTCACTGCGCTGCACTTTTTGGCTATGAAATTTCTACTGGTAACTTGTAACTCCATACTCATCGATCAAATATAGACCTCATCAACCATTTCAATAAAAGTTTATAACCGTCTTTCAATATCTTCTTATCGTAAAAGACTTCAAATGATGCTATGGATATAGATAACAAGAAGTTGATGCATAGATACCAACTTCGACGATCGTCCCACACGTGACCAAAATGATGCCTTGTGTTTGAGCCATGCTATTCAAACTTTGGTGGAACTTTAGTATGAAAAACAGCGCTACCAAGGCTTCAAGCGTTCTTTTAATTTACGTCACATAGCTACACCATATGCCTTAAGGCAAACTAGTAAAAAAAAATCCACCAGTCATTACCCTATATAGATACACGACGCTGATAATCCTGGTAAGATTATAGAAAAGTAGTAAAACAAAATAAAAGGAAATCCGGTAACGACGGTTATATTAATGTGTTGAAGTTACTAGCATGTAGTTTATTGAATGAGACAGCAGGTCAAGGCACGCTAAAGAAGGACCCTCTCTTTTTTATCAGCCAAGACATAGGCGGGTCTCAAAACTAGCACAGCCTTTGTTAACAGGTCCATAAAGCAAAAGTGAGAAATGATTGACACTATGTTAAAATGCAAGTCAATCCCTAGCATTCATTATCGACCACTGTGATGCCCTCGAGTATTCTCGGATGTGCAACAGCTCCGAAAGTATGTCCGGCCATAGATCTGTGCCAAATTTTCAATCTAAGTGTGATCAGTGGAAATTTATACTCTATGACGGCTACAACGCAATTGGCGACGAAACTCACGGTAAGTTCTCGATAAGCTTTACATTGATGTTGCGTTGTCTATGTCATGCACTTAATGTCATCCCTACAATATCGTGTATCGCCACAGATTATCGACTGGCCATAAATTTTCCAGGGAGAAAGTTTCGTTGATCGCTGTGCGCTATCATGGGACCGATACTCTTGTACCACATTCTAGCAGTAGCCACGGCGAGGTGGAGCGAATTACCACTTACAATTATCAGACCTACTTTTTTTAAGTTGCTAGCGTTCGTGGCTTGTGGAATGCTTTGCCTCAAATTATACCTAGTAACTAATGCCTTTGCTGAGGAGATGCCGAATATTTAGCCGCAGTGGCAAACACTTGAAAGGTTGTTTGCCTTAGAAAATAGGAAAGCACACGTTGTTAGGTTGGTACTGTGTATTTACATATATTAGCCAAACTTTAATGCATTTGAAGGCTATGCTTGCTTATATTAGAAAAAATCTGTATCGTAATTCTGGGTTAAGCTGTAATGAGAATGAATTTGAACGGTCTTGCAATTAATTCTGGAGTAAGGTTTTGATCAGCCGTTGTTGACATGCTTCAAGACAGTCAAATCAGGTATTAATCAACCGATCAACTGGCGCGTTCCCGAAGGATGTTTTCATGTTTTGATAGCTCGTAAAATTCATTATCATGATATATTTGCACAGTACCAATTTAGTATTATTTTCGCAACGACTTCGACAATTTCTCGTCGATGGCGAGCAACCTCATGTTGAATCTGCACCGTCGGTATACCTCCATTGATAACTCCGTTATCTGAGGCTGTGTTATACAGAGCTTACAATATGGAAAAGGATACACCAGATTACAATGTTATCAACTTAGTCAACGTATTCTTGTCGTATCATTCACAATATGCTACTCAAATTTTATCTAAAATAATGATGACTTTGTGAGAATTGAACAAAGTGTGTGCCTTTCTGTATGTGTTGATCTACACTGGTATAATCAGACGAAATTTTAACGGTCACCTACAGGTAGATTTGGAAGATAATACCACATTAGTAGGTGCACATCATGGCAACAAGCGTAGTTAATGTTTGATGTTAGTTGACCCTACATCACCTCGTACATTAATTAAGACGTAAAAAAACGGACAAACGACTTGAATGTAGAATATTATTTAACAACAGTTAATTAATGTATACTAAAGGCTTCGATTATTATCTTTGCACTGCGGTATTTCATGGTACGTACTTTGGCAATGTCGCCGTAAACAATTGTGAAAGACGTTGAGGCGGAGTTTTAACCCCATTTGAAAAAAAATACTATGCTCCAACCATCGGTAAGCGACTACGCCGCCACTCAGTACTGTCCACCATGTCGCTTGCTGACGAACTTGCAGCTGATCTCGATTTTAGCGACAATGAACTCCAAGAAGATGAAAATGATCAAGAACAAGCTACTGATCAAGATCTAAATGGTGGAATGGACACAGACGATGCCGTCATTGAAGATGAAGACGAGCAACGGGAACGAATCGAAAGCATGCAAATGGGCAACGTCAAAAGCGTAAATCAAGTGTCGAAATTGTTAAACAACAAAGTAACTCAAGAGATTTTAAAGGTATTTGTGGCTCATTTCGCTTTTCCACAGCTGCTCGATTCCCTAACAACTAACGTCCTTTTCTCGAATAGAGTATTGAAGAATTCCGCAAAATAGATCGCGACCCGTCAAGGCCCATTAGCGGTCCAATCGAAGACGATCCGGAATACCGTATCATTGTTCAGTCCAACAATTTAGTTGTTGAACTTGATAATGAAGTACTCACTGTACATAAGGCAAGTAATTTGCATAATGTTTGGATATTCCTCCATACCATGAACTAATCTTCTGAGCCCTCCCCAATGTCCTCATTACACATTCACAGTTTATCAGAGATCATTATGCTCCAAAGTTCCCAGAACTTGAGTCTCTCGTCTTAAACCCACTTGACTATGTTCGTGCTGTCAGTACTATCGGCAATGAAATGGATATAACCAAGGTTGATTTGCATTCCATTCTTCCTTCAGCTACCATCATGGTTGTTACTGTCACAGGAACTACTACCAATGGACGACAACTGACAGATGATGAATGGCGTATTACCAAGGAAGCATGCGATATGGTGCTGGCACTTGATGCAGCTAGAAAAATGGTAAATATATGTTTATTTCTAAAACAGATTTTGTATTATTTGCAAGTATACTCACACCCAAATTTTAGATTATAGAATATGTAGAATCAAGAATGAACTTTATCGCACCGAATCTTTCACAAGTGGTAGGAAGTGCCACTGCTGCGAAATTGTTAGGAGCTGCTGGTGGTTTGACGGGATTATGCAAAATGCCAGCTTGTAATGTTCAAGTACTGGGAAAAAACAAAAAAACAAACACCGGATTCTCTCGAGCACTGGTGTACAAGCATGGAGGATATATTTACTATAGTGAAGTGTGTACGCGACTTCCATCTGACTTGCGGCCCAAGATTCAAAAGATGGTAGCAGCCAAATGTGTCCTTGCAGCCCGCATTGACACAGCACATGAGTCAAGAGACGGTCATATGGGACGATCAATGCGAGAGGATATAGAGACCAAGATTGAAAAACTTCAAGAAGCTCCTCCAAATAAGAACACAAAGGCTCTTCCAGTTCCAGATGAAGGACCTAAGAAGAGACGAGGTGGTCGACGAGCACGAAAGGCCAAGGAAGCGCTTGCCATGACCGAACTGCGAGAAGCTCAGAACAGAATGGTGTTTGGTCATGCTGAAGATGAAGCTGAATCAATGGATTCAAGTCGTGGTCTTGGACTAATTGGCAACCAGGTTGGCAAGATCCGAGCATCTGCTGTTGACATACGCTCCAAAGTTAAAGCTCCAAAACCAACCAAGCGATGGGGTCAGCAGAGCAGCGGCACTGCTACCTCCGGATTATCTTCCTCACTATCTTTTACCCCTGTACAAGGTATTGAGCTTGTGGATCCAACTGCTGCTGCTGAAAAGGTAAAGCAAGCAAACGAACGATACTTTGGCACGGGTGCGTTTTTAAATGTCAGCAAGAAAACATAATACGTTTATTAGCTTGACCAACTGCTTTTTTACATAGTCACTGCTTATGATATACACACATACACACACAAACACTTTTGCAAAGTTTATAATTTTTTATTTGTTCGTCATTGCTTTCCCCAATCATTAATATGTAATGATGCACAAAAAAGGTCATTACATAAATACCAAAAAAAAAAAAAAGGGACAGATCTACACATCTTCTTTTTTAAATTTCCAATTGTCCCAGACTCTCATCAATGTGTTTCAATTTGAGAAAGACATCACATCCATAGCCGTTGAGAGATATGAGCGTCATGGAACCTCCAAAGTAGCGAGCATACATTCGTGCTAAAGGAAGACCAAATCTACCAAAATATGTCTTAGCATCTGAAACGATAATCTGGAGTCATAACAAATGGTCTATACATACCCTAGTCCTGCTATGGGGCCACCTACTCCACTTTGCATAGCCAATCTTGTAATACCACTAAAGATATTAGAATCTTCAGTATCTTCATTTTTGACCGTAGTATATGAGTATTCAAAGATATGATTGAGATCTTCAGGCTTGACACCGCCACCTTGGTCTCGCACTCGTATTCCTATATCTCTGGATCCGTGACTAATAGAAACTTCGACAGGAGGAATGGGCTTGTTGGCTTTTTTCGCATTTTCAACTGTAGCGCGGGCGGCGTTCTTGAGCAGTTCAGTCAGAATATATTCGAGATGTACTGGTACATATGTAAATGTGGTATCAGTGTGACCATTGATAATAAACTGTGGAGCTTCGCCATAGTTGAACTCGCATAATTCTGTTACAAAGCCTGCGCAATGATGGATGACTCGTTCAGGTGACAGTTGCGTATTAATGATCCCAATATAGCTTGTTTCTTTCAGATCATCCGATTCATCCTTTGAACTGTGAATCAAACTAATACATTGCTCAGCAATGAGTCGAATACCTATTCGTGCATGAATCATATCATCCAAGAATGCCGTCATATCCTTTGTGTTCATATATTTTTTACATTCCAAGAAGCCTGTTCAGATTAAATTATGAGTGATGCTATGTATAGAGGAGGCGTAGCCGAATAAACACAATTCATTGTCCAACCGCCTTACCTCGAGCTAAGGTGGGTATATTATCAGCGTGACGCTCCACAAGGTCCTTGAGCTTCTCAGCAAACTCCAAGTCGGCACCGTTATCATTATCTGACAAGTCTGAATATTTTTCTAAACTGTCAAATGATTCGTAGTAGAGGCGATAAATGTCTTTGATATGAGGATTGGTGCCAACGATGAAAGGTAAGTTTTGGAACGCCCGTACACGCATAGCTAGACGCACAGGCAGTTCTGTTCGAGCGTAATGCGCACATTGGTGGAGAGAATGTTCTGATAAGGGTGGCTGACCGAACCGAATAAGCTCTTTTAGAGTCACTGGGCTAATTGGACGTGTAGCATAGTTTATGACTTTGGCATCATAGAATGAGACCACATCATTCTGACTTGCTTCCATACTAACATTGCTATTCTTCAGTACACGGGCTGTCGATAGTGACCGCCGGAAATATAAAGGTGCTGTGCGAATGAACATTGTTGGCTCGAGAGAGGTGACAAGTAAATTTTGTTTAAAAATTTCTTTTAACCTGATCATCGTGAGAAAAAAAATTTATGGGGTATGACAGTTTACAAACTTTGAGAGTTGAAGTGTTTACTTCTTTGACTACCATAATTAACTGCTGGGGACTTAATAAGTTATCGTTTGATCTTATATAAAGATTTGCAACTTATATGTTGTCCTCAACTATCGTGTTACATATTAGACAGGGCACAATATCAGTATACTCAGCCGCCTGCCACTATTGAATTTATGAAGTCTTTGGTAATTGACTCAAAACATATATTAGAAGAATAGCTTGTACCTACAAAGAACAAGAAAAAAAGAAATGACTGCAAATGCGTGGCCGGCCAATATATTCTTTACATGTTTTGCTTCATGTGTATCACGTTTTGAGGAAAGAGTGCTTCCATTTTTCAATCAGCATTGATTTTTCCTTTGGTAATACTCTAGGACGAGGAGGAGCACTAGAAATATCCAGATATTGTTTCCTATTGATATGATAGTAAGTGGATTTGTTAACATAGGGACATTGAGAGTAACCATAGCTTCTTAATATACACTGGGGCTAATGAAGGACGTCTCCATACAAATCATCTTTCATGAGAATTGCACAGGCAGTGCCAAAACCCCTTAAAAAGTGACGACATCGTTCTACATATACACAAAGACTCTTGGATAACGCATGTCATAAGTAAGCATTATTAATACAAGTTTACCGTGCTCGTTTAGCTCGAGCAGTCTTGGAAGAGCTATTCCTGGCATCATGTATTACCGTAAAGTATATCATGCGTTGCGATCCAATATGTATATTTTTGACTACATTGAATCATTAACCCTACAAGTGTCAATGATAGAGAAGCGGTTTGACTTTATACCCCAAAACCACTTCGATTCCCACTCCATCAAAGGCGTCCAACCAACATTGAATTTAGCTCACTCTGAAGGTCTAACGCATTCACATTTTAGCTCATCAAATAAAATAATAAAGCATGTATCATTCATACTAATGAACAAATTATTTTATTATATCTATGCTTTTTGCTATTATGTACTACCGGATTTGTACTTATTAATATACCATCCCATGATGCCGAGAAGAACCGCGATGAGCAGAATAGAAATTAGTGTCATGACACGATTTGCTGAGCGCCATCGTCGCTCAAGCTTGGGTATAGTTGCTGGCTCTGCTTGGAAACATGTAAATGGGTAGAAGGTACCAATCCACCAACTTGGCGGACATATGAAGCCAAGTAAAAATAAGATAGAGCCATGTGGAATACGTGCTGCCTTTGGTTCTTCCTGTTCCTCATAATCTTCAAATGGATGTATTGCTTTATGTGATCGGTCGTCATCACTTACAGGAGCGAATCGTCGATCGATGTAGTGACCAAATCGTTGTGGTGTAGTGATATCATTAATGTCCTGAGGTTCGTCTGTTGGTGGTATGAATTCAACATGATCTTCTCTCTGCTCTTTATCATTTTCATTTTTTTCTTCTGATCGTCGTAATGCCTCCTGTTTGGAATGTATAGAAGTAGTCCCAATGTCTTGACCTCCAGCATTATGCATCAGCATGGACTCTGTCAAATGGTATTGCCATGTCCCTGGAGAATGTACATTTGCATTATGTTGAATACCCGTATTGTCTGACCGTGGATGTGCGGTATTGTTATTAGATTTTAATGGCGATGCCATTGAATGTTAGGGAAAGGGAGGAAGCAAAACACACAAAAGGGGAAAACAGACCCGAGGGGGCCATCACCACCAAAATCGTGATCCTGTCGGCTTTTCAAATTCGCAATATAAGTTGGTGCCTCCAACTTGAATGCCGACGTTACCAAACTTGATTTGACAACATCTTAAGCTCTTTTGTTTTTCTATGGTTAATGTAGGTTAAATAGCAATTGTGCATTAAATGTTATTCCGTACATTTAGAAAGAGGATCGCCCTAGGGTTTTATGATGACGAATATTAGCTTTGATTTTGGTTAAAGTTGGAATGTGCGGCGTCAAAATGTCATCTAATATAAAATTCAAATCAACGGGACAAGGAGATGCAAGGGATAGCCTAAGTTGAAAAGACTATTGGAGATTCCTCAAATATACCCGATGTGGAGTTATGTTGTGATGACCTGCGCGCCCGTCTGCAGGATAGGAAAGTGGTCACGCAATCCTTTTTGGCAACAGACAAAGCGGTACTGATGATAGCTACCGGATTTCCAAAAAAGTTCTGCGCAGGCCATCAAATTTATTTACGCCGCCGTGAGCTAGACTTCGCATCAGCATGTTGTATTTTCGCCGGTCGGCTCCAAGCGTAAATTAGGATTTTGCAGAAAATTGAATATGTGCGATAAGAAAACGACCCATTAAAGTGAACACACAGCAGGAGACACAATAATATTATGGCAAGTGAACGTGTGATGTGGGGACATCGGTCGATGAAGTAGATGTAAGCCAACCGATGGACATACAGGAGGAGGGAGCAGTCATTTACACTTGCCTTGTACCGTTGAGAACTCTCATGGATATTGATATTGTCGTATCGCGACATATGCCACCAACGGAAGTTGTTACACTCACTGTAACCAGTAAGACCTCCAAAGAGAAGTTGCCTCAACGGGAAGCAAGAGGACCTTACAGATGTACACTGCGCATCAAATCGAACAATTGTTTGACTACGTGATTGAGCAGGGTAAGACTGCGAAAGAGGCCGCGCTTTTGACAGGGATTAACATCAGGACAGCGCAACATTACATCAAAAGGTACAATAATGACGAGGAGCGACGTTTACCGGTAAGTGGCAGAAAGCTGGGAACAGGACGTCAAGTCAAGCTAACAGAGGCGCATTCCCGGTTCCTAGTAGACTATGTTGATGAGCAACCAACAGCCATGTTATCGGACATCAGAAGAACCTATGCGAAGCGTTCCGCGGGTTATCGATATCAATATCCACGTTACATAGGCACTTGGTTGAAAAGTGCAAATTGACTTTTAAAAACCTACAAAATTACCAGCTGCAAGAAGTAGTGACCGTGTCCTCAAACAGCGAAAGGAAAGAATTGAAGAATGGGAAGCGATTCCAGAACTGGATTATGGTAGGAACTGCTTATATATCGATGTGGCAGGATTCAATCTCCATACTCAACGGAATTATGGCCATTGTCGAAAAGGAACACCAGCCAAGAGCATCGTGCCGACGGCCAAAGGTATAACAATCACCATTTTGGGCGCAATATCACAAGCGGGGGTTATAGATATATCTTTGAGGAAACCGTAAGTTGTATCAACATGCAAAAAGAGAAAGGCAAATGATGAAAAGACGACGGTGGTAAGTGGTCGCGTTGGAACAAGAACGAGCATTTTCTCGCCTACATATCCAACAGCAACTGTGGATTAATTGAATCTAACGTTGACTATTGTGCTTTGATATCCTGGATGCTACATCTTGAGACCATAATCGTACACAAATTTCTCTGAAGTCATTGAATCGCTAGTCACAAAGACAAAAAGGATGCCGACAACAAAATGTTGTCAGACACCGTTTTGAGCATTGATACCGATCAATCACGCTGATCAGTAGCTGTTCGAATCTCTCTTCTTTCTTCACCTTCGTCCATTTGTATACTTTACGCCCTTTATATTTCTCCCCTCATCACTTAAGCTTTTCATATGGGTGTAAAAGGAACACATTTATTCCTAAAGAAAAGAGGACTGACCCCGTCATTTGTCGAAAACATTGATTCTTTAAGCTCTCTGTTTAAAGATCCCATCACAATTCATGTGGACCTCTTAGGCTCATTTTACCCAACAATCCTTACCAACTTCTTCCGACATGATATCTCCATGGCAGCCAAACTTTTAATAAATCATCTTAATGCCACCTTACCGAAAAACATTTCGTCGTTGTATATTGATGGTAGAAGAACCAAAGAGAAGAAATGTACGTCCGAAAAACGTCAACAGACAAAAGAAAAGGATCAGAAAACAACAGAGAGATTGTAGCGAATAGCCGAGGGAAAAGCGGCTCAAGGAAGACGAATATCTGGAAGTCATATAGACGCAATTTTCCGTTCAGCTCGTCGTGCCTTCGAACTCACACCCAACATGATGCAAGAAATATTCGAAACTGCTAAAGAAGATGGCTGGTTCATTGTTCAATGTGATGGTGAGGCTGATGTTCATATCGCTAACCTTGACTTAACAGCAAACGCAGTTGTTGTCAGCGGTGATTCGGATCTGCTCTTTTACGAAAATATTCACCACATCTTAAGACCGGCTAAGCAAGGGTATTTGTTTTATAAGAAATCAGATATACTGGAGCTTTTGAACATGACATCGCCACAATGGACCTGTGTTGGCGTTTTCAGTGGCAACGATTATGACCCAAACATCACAGGGCTTGGAATAGCAACCAACTGTACCCTAGTCAAAAATATTAAGCAAGACACTGTCAAAGATATTCTGACTTGCTATCTTGAGCTTGATCGTGTGAAGGCAAAGAATGAGGAAAAGATTGCCTTTTCCAAGGCCTACAAGATTTTCGGCACTAAAAAGCAAGAACTTGTAGATGCCGTTGTCGAAACCTCTGAAAAGCGACTATTGTTCCATCAAAATACCATGAAATCAAAGTTGCTCAAAATAAAGCAGTTGCAACAACAACAGCAAAAGTCCGCAAAGGATGCCAAAGGGTAAGAAAACAGATATAACATCAGGTAATCACCTGAATTATATTAACCAAGGTTTATGATAGTTGCACCTCTGACATACGCTTTCAGCGTAAATGGCAATTCAACAAATGTCGGCCACTAGAACGAAAGAGGATAAACGCTGATGGAATCGCAACCCATCCTAATGAGCATGGGTTACGATATACGTTCAAAGAGTTCTCGGAGTTTAAGAAAGCATCGCAAATACCATCTGCTTATAAAATGTACAAGGCCAAGCCCGATACTCTGGGAAATAAGAAGCGCAAGATGGAGAAGAAGAAGAAGAAGAAGAAGAAGAAGGCGAAGGCTGAGCCATCCGGCCGTTCAAAGCGCAAGCTGGACAATGCGCCAGGTTTGTCAGAAGAAGATATGGTGGAGGAACCAGTGAAAAAGCGAAAGATGAATGAATCGCGCAAGCTTGCATTTGATTTGAAAAGGAAACATCCCACTGTCACACTAAATGTCGGGAATGTCGCCACCAATATTCGCCGAGCGATACCCAACAGCAAAATACAAGAGAAGGTACTAAATACAATACAGTCAATCGCGGGAATAATGAACGAATCCAAGAAATTAGCACAAATGGCAACAAGTTTGTTAATAGCTTACGTGATGGAATGCTACCCTTACTTGGATTATCTGTGCAACAAGGCTCGTACGATACTTCTTACTTCCTTAGTCTACGGTAAAGATGGCGGAAAGGTCTATTTCCAGAATCTCCTCCGCTGTATTCTGAGTGGAAACAAGGAATCAATGGGCTTTGACCAAATCATCTGCAATCTGTTACAAGTTGCCAAGGTGGATTCTGATACCGCAAAACAAATGGCGAAAATTGCTTTTCAATTGTTGATGCGATGCTACGAAGCCGAAAAACTCGAGTATCAGAACCTTGACACCGTATTTGAAAAACTCACACTCGGCAGAACACTAGCAATGCTCAGTCAAGTTGTTGATACGGAACTAGCTTCGCATTTCAAAGGACGCTTGCCACAGTTGGAGGAAAAGGTAATTTGATGTTCACTTTCTGTATCGCCTTAAATGGCAGCAACTGACTGCTTCTCTAATTTAAGGTCCTAGAGTATGGGACAGATATCAAATTACCATTCTGTAACTCTGAAAGGATGGATGATATATCCAGATTTTATTTCACCAACAAATTACTACCTGAGTCAGCTCGTTTTGCACTGACCCCATTGTCGGGTTCCAAGGACAGTTTCATTGACATCACCGAGGAAGGTCTACCGGAAGCCCTCTATGAGATCGGTGATATGAATAACATCCTGTGCGGCGCTTTTGGATTGCAGTCGATGAATGCAAACAAGAAGGACCTCAGGAATGCTATTCTACTTAAGAAAGGTGTCTTGACATCCACGGTCGTATTCCGGCTTACCAAGGATGAACTGGATGAAACCAATAAAAAACATAAGCATGGATATCAGGCGACCACCGATGTACTGGATGTTTCTTCGCATAAGCGATATCTGCTAAGCGGCACGATCAAAACTAATGGGCATGAGCTTCAGCTAGTGGCCTTTGACACAAGCAAGCAAGGAGAAAAATCCAAAAAGAAACAGCAATCGGGAATCGACTCACTTTTGCCATCTGTCGAGGATGTCTTCTGCAATACCAAAGCCATTACAGAAATATATCAGGATCCCCGCAAAGTCACTGTCGTTGGAATTGATCTCGGTGAAGTTGTCACGGCCGCAGCTTGCGCCATCAACCTACCTACCAATACAGCAGCCACGCTTCGAAATCTGACCATAAAGCGAAAAGCCTTGTACCAGCCAACCCTGAAACTTCGCACAATCATGGAGAAAGAAAAGCCAAGTGATGTCTGTATGGCAGAAAACGCCATTGGCTCAATCAAAAACCATTCATTTTCTGCTGCTGAAACTCTTGTGCAGACTTGGATTTCCAAATACGGTGAACTTCGCAACTTTTATCGGACTAGAAAGTTCAAGCAATTGATAGCCGATGGAAAGAGGTCTCGCTGAGGCGAGTTTGACGTGGCCACAAGCGCACTGCTAAAGATGATTGGTGGTCACATCGGCAAAAAAAGAGATAGCGATGAACAAGTCCTCTTTGCTGTGGGTCTTGGGGATTTCAACACCCATACCAAGCTTTCATCATTGCACACCTCATTTGGACATCATTTTATCAACAAGGTAACTGAAAAGATATATTTGCAGCGCATAACCAGCATCTAAATGCTTTCTTATTAGCTGCGAAGTTTGGGATACTTGGTAGTCGGTGTCGACGAGTTCTACACCTCGAAGAAATGCCCAAGATGTGAGGATTTTGTCGGCCAGGTCACTTTGCGACGACTTTACTGTTCGAAGTGTCAGTGTTATTTTCATCGGGACGTCATGGCAGCTCAGAACATTGCCAGAGTTGCTCAGAGTCAACTATGCAATCTCTCTCGGCCAGAATATCTACATCCAATTCTTGGAGATTAGCGGTCCTGAACCACCGCAAAAACATTACTTTAACTAGGTAAAGCTAAGCATCCCCTGGACGCAAACGTAACATACCAGAACCACTAACTATTTTGCAAATCACAGTATAATACCCATCAGCCTCGTTTGAACAATATATTTTCCCTTCCATTCTCAAATCTTTGTAACGTTGGTTTTATTACTTTTGGTGCCGGATGAAACTTTTTACAATACATCAAGGTAAGACTGAGTACCAACTCAGTATAAAGGAGAGGGTGTGTGTGTGTGTGTTTGTGGTGATTGGAAAGTGTCAGTGAGATCAAGGACAATTATATTCTACAGTTCTGTGATGCGACTGTGTAAATAATAGAGAAATGATCTATGAGTAGGTATCAACCAAGGAGTCGCGCATCTCATTGACAATAGCGGTAGGTTGGGCATCTTGTAACTTGAAAATGCTCTCCATGACACTCAGCTCAGTAGAGGTAGTGTCCATGCCAGCGAAAGCACACCAGTCATTGACGACACAGCCAGCTCCAATAACATCAGAACCACGGTTGACAGTACCAGCTACGAGAGGAATCTGCAACAACGATGAAAGTTCATCTTGATCTTGGATGGATGTTCGTGGATGAACAATACCACCTTGGTTGCTCAACGAGCAGTAGGATCCAACCAAGACTTGGTCTGCAATGGTTTGACGGAAAACTTCAACGCCCAAAACATCAGCAATGATCTCTTCGGTTTCCTACACAGAGGCACTATTAAGAAAATGGTCCAATGGCCAACGCTTTCAAATTCGACTTTATGCTTACTCTATCGATATCGGGGTGGACAAGGGCAACATAGTCATTGCAAACAATGACATTTCCAAGAGCCGAAAGTCTTTCTTCAACTCGCTGAACAGCAACTTTTTCAGGTAAAGAGTTACGAATATGCTGGAGTTCTTGGTCAGTGGTAGTGTTCGGGACCAATAAACCGTTCTTGTTGCCAGCGCAAAGTCGTCCGATAATCCGGGTTCCGGCAATGGTTGTGTGAATAACGGGTATAACGTCGCCAAGTTCTCCTTCAAACACACTGAGATATTGTGATGAGTTTTTGAGGTGGTGGGTGGCACAATGGCAATGACAAAGATTATATGTATTCTACCTGTAAAAGTTTTCAGAACCACCAACTGCGACCAAGCAGTAAGAGTTGGTCAACAAGGAAAAGACACCAATTTCGTTACTGTTCTCGAATTGAGCACGGACAGCCATGATTAGTGAGAATGCAAGGATTGAATTGAGACGAGTCTCTCAATTTTTTTTTTATTTGGAACTTTTTTTTTTTTTTTTTGTCGTAGGCGGAGTTTTTATGTGACGCGTTTACGTCGGTTGTTGACTGCGGCGACACGACCTCACGATCGGAGGAAGCGCTGTCCAACTTCATCAACAAGCCCGAGAAAGCTAAATTATGTCAAAAAGCACTGTTAATATTCCAATAGAGTTTGCTGCAGTTACTGATAAATTGGACTCAGAAATTTTACCTGTGGGTATTATGAACGGTTGTACCTCCAAGGACAATTCGAACGCCTGGGGTTGATGCGTTGAGCTGTGCCACATACCTAGCCTCTTCATATGTTGTGCCTCCAACAAAGAATACAATGATATCTTGCGGTCGCTCACGATTAACGCCAGTTTGTGGTACTGCTGTTCCATCCACAAATGGGTGAGTGGTATCTTTAAGTCGGCCTTTCAATAATAGATCAATCGTTTCTCCCATATGAGGGGTGTGCTGTGTATACACATTTTCAACACCTTTCAAACCCTTGAATGCGCTGCGGCCACGAGATAGGAAGCTTTGATTTGAAAAAAGATCACCTTGGCGGTTATTGTGTCCAGCATACAAAAGAATTGCAGGAATAAGCTGTAAATACGAGAAAATAATTTAGTCTACATTGTACAATTTGTTGCGTCTAGAGTGATCCTTACCGAGCTTGCATGTTCACTGATACCATAACGATCCAGTAGCTCTACAAGTGATTTAATGCTGTTGTTGGGTGCTTTCTCATAACGTAATGCGTACAGCAGTACCAAGACAACTTTTGCCTCTTCTGTCACCTTATCACTTGCAATCAACGTTTGGATATTCTAGAGAATGTGAATGCTTGTTAACATACCTGGTTGTCATTTATGGCTATGCAATTCATCTCCAGACAGTGCATCGTTCTGTATATATTTACCCCTTTTTCCTTACCTTTAAATCATTGTTGTGATTCTCGTTACATGCAAGATCTTGTTCAAGTTCACTAACTTCCAAAAGGTTTTCTTGTGCAACTCGGCGACTAAGTTCGCTCACTAAAGCAACATGCTTTGAAACATTGCCAGATAGCTTTCGGAACTCTGGGTACTCTTCTACAAATCGTTTCATGTCCGCAATAGATTCTATGTTCATATTAGATTTCGTCTTCACTTGGTATTCGTCTACATAAGACTTAATGTTTGCGCCTAGATCTCCAAGGTTGAGATACATGGACTTTTTGAAGAATGGATCCTGGTCTGGTGAAAGCACGATTTCCTACAGATAGAGAACGCGATGTGTTAGTGTCACGTAATACTCATTCACGTTTAAAGTTGACTTCATACCTTCAATTCCTTTTTTATATCAGGTACATTGGAAAGGTCAACTCTTCCATTCTGGATTCCAATCATGCCATGCACCATCGCTTGATACGTCCACTGCGATAAAAGTGGTGTAACAGGGTCATTTCTTCGATCCAAAATTAGCAGTACTGGAGGAGTATCGGTTTTGCGAAAGTCAAACAGTTGTCCTTCTTGCTGTATTTGATACTGTAAAGATTGTTCTCTGTAAGACTAGATATATTTCAGTCGATGTATAATGCAACTAGCATCTACTTTACCTGAATTTCTTGTGCAAGCCTTTTCCCCATCGCGCTAACGCTCTCATACCTAATGACAGGCTTTTTCTTGAGACTCAGTAGTGTTGCTATGATACCTTGTACGGATCGATCAAAGGTATGCCCATCCCAATCTTTAATGCCGTTTCCGAACAGCCTATAGTCTGGGAGATCCATTCCAAGCGAAAAGAGGTCAGAGTTAATAGCAAGATAGTCGCCATAGTATTCCTAAATGAGAAACATTCATTAAGAAAATAAATCACGTCAACTTCAACTGGTTAGATCCATACCTGTATCTCTCTTACAACTTCATGTTCGTCCACTTCCGCCAATCGTTCCACATCGGACTTCCTAATCGTATTACTGAAATCTAACAAAGAACTTGTCAGTACGAGGGAGAGTGAAATGGTAGTAAACTGGGATGTTCCTAACGTACAGATATAGTAGTCTCCATAGCATGGATCTCTGAGTTCCGCTATTAGCCATTGCAAACTCTCTGAAGTCGGTCTTAGAAAGCAAAGACATTTCAGGTGACGCATAGTGTCTCTGTCTCTGTTGTCGATACGGTCGATAAGATAACATTCTCTGGTGAGCAGATTGGATTGCGTTGCAACAAGAGATACTATAGGAGTCTGTGATTGTGGGACATGGATTAGAACGAGGTAGCGTTGCAGGCTGCATTTCATAGACTGAGCTAGTAGTTACCGTTTCCGTATCGAGCAGAAGAACCTTCATACCCGACACTTCGTCAATCATCTTGTTGACATAATTTTGCACCGCTTTTATGACATCCATATGAGTGATCTAATGGTTGGCTCGTGTCTGCCAAAACGCCAAGTGGAAAGGTTCCTTATATTGCTCGGACCTTGCTGGAAACTTTGCTGCCCTTTACTTTACCAACTCAATCACGTGGCCATGGAATTATCCTCTCAGTATTTGCAGGATTCAACAGGGATCATTTCGTACCATAGCAATGCATTCACACTTGAACGTTTTCAGGACAAGCTTTCTTAGGAATCGCTATATTTACACCTCTTTGGCGCTGCCTCCAGCCAAATTACTCCCAATACCCTCAGTTATATTTCAACGACTGTATACCAATAAAGTTTCACGAGAGATAGACAGCAAAGCAGACGCAAGGAAGGAAAATACTGCTCAAAGACAGAAAATTGTTCTTAACGAGGAAGATATCATAGAAACGTTTGTGCGAGGATCTGGTCCAGGTGGACAGTGCATAAATAAGCGCAGTAATTGTGTGGATTTACGACATGTTCCAACAGGCCTTCGTGTGCAGGTGAGTTAAACATACGGTCCAAGTAGAATAGAGAAAATGCGATTGAATATGTAATGCATGTGCTGTATACAGTGCCAGCAAACAAGGTCGCTAGCGCAAAACCGGGGAATAGCGCGAAAATTATTAATAGCCAAATTGGACGATCGAATCAACGGGACATTGTCCAAGAGCGCTGTGAAGGCAAAGAAGATTGCAAAGGCTAAAAAGCGACAAATGAAACGAGCAAAAGAGAAATATGGATCTAAAGCTGCGACATCTGCAATACAGGAAGATGATATTGCGGATAGTGAAAGCGAAGTCGATATAGATGACACTGTTGGAGATGATGATGAAGATCCTTATGAGGAAGTTGTGCTTGAGGAAGTTGGATGTATTCGCCATAATGGCATTAAAGAACCCGTGGTAGACAAAACCAACGTGGTATCGACATGACTTCAATGTAACAAACTCAAATGTATTATAAAACATTCCATTCCAACACGTTCTTAATTACTTATTTTTTTCACAATCATATAAATTTTTTTCCAAACAACTGCTGACTCGTGGCAATAGTCTTCCCGAAATAAGCAATCAGTCCTGTCAGGTCAACAAACATAACCCTCTCCTTGTTGATTTGCCCTCCAATCCGACAATCAACTCGTTGTTCATTCCAAAGTCCTTTTACATTCTAACTTATATACTGCATTTGGGGATTCGGCCCTCATCCTCCTCTCGTCTTTACAAACCTATTGACCAGTCCCACATTATCGGGGCAAATCCCCCCCATTATGGACATTGTACACAGTAGACTGAATGTGTTGGAACGCCTATGGTCTGAACATGGTGGCTGTTCAGGAGATACTATTGGAGCCTCGGCATGTTCTGAGAAAGCACGTATCAAGTTAAAGGTATATTGGATGTTTATAAATGTCTTGTCATGCTAGCTCCGTTTGACATATCGAAAACACTACTCTTTGATAAAGACTCACATAACGTGTATTTTAGGACGTGATTTGGCATATTAACATTGCAATAAAAACCGAAATGAAAGAGCGACAGTTACTATCAGCAGAAATTGAAGATCTTATGGTAAGAAATCTTATTCAATCCGCGTTCCTGATAAATTCTATTCAATCTGATACCGTCCTCTGCTATAGTCTAGTATCGAGGAGCATTGCGATATTCTTGGTATCCATATTGATACGGTTCTCGCCAAAAGTTTTGTAACCGACAATACGGACATAGTATCTGAAAATATAGGCGGTTGGCTCATTGATCTGCATGGTGGCAACAACCCAACGTTTGGTAGAAGAAAAGCTTTGCAAAGTCTTGATTCTCGATTACAAGCTGTTAGTATTCTTAATATTTCATTACCAAGCTTCTACATTTATTTAATAATGTTTGCCTTTATTAGGAAGTGGATCAGCGATGGTCGTATGTAAATGCATGGGTTGCTGGCATTCAAGAAGTCTGTATGGAACTGCAAATGGACAGTCCCATACTTCCGACACAGGTTAGTTTGAAGAAGAACAATATGTCATGTCAGTCATTCCAGAAAAGGCTCATCCTTTTATTTCAGCCGGATTCCTCTGATTTAAGCTGGGCTACAGTCCAAGGAGTAAGTATGAAATGAATCTACAGCAATGGAAATGCTAGTTTATCAACAATGAAAATTGCACTTAGATAAGCTGTCAATACAGAGATTATATGAAGATGCTTGTAAGTATTCATTATTTTTCGTTTGCCTATAACACTCGTTAACCCCACTATGAAATTGACAGAATGACAGACGCTATCAGTTTGAGCACAGCATGATACTCATTCATTTCTACCTCAACGAGCTCAGCATATCCCTCAGCCATGACTCTCCATTCGATATTGCTATACAGGAGCTATGCAGCAATATAACTGCACCCTCAATTATACCCACAACACCCTCTGACGACTACATTTATTATAGCCGCTCGGTACCCCAACCACTATCTTTGAAGAACGAGTGTCTCGACTATCTAAAAAGCAAAGTAACGGCGTTAGAGTGTGAATATCGTGAGCGAAGTGCACGCCGCGTCAAACTACAAAGGGGAATCAAGGCAATGTGGGATGAGCTGCAAGTCAATGATAGAAGCTTACCAATGACGGAAAGCGTAGCATTGGAGTACTTGGATGAGGTAGGAATGTGTTTTGATGTATGCACCTTCCACAATGAGATTTAACGCAGCGTCTGCATAGCTACAAAAGGAATTCGATATGCTCCATTCGTTGTTGCGAAGGATGACGGATGACTACATTGATAAATACCATGACTCCTTGTTGGCTTTATGGGATAGTTGTATGGTATCACAGCAGGACAGAGAAGCCTTCATAGAATCTCTGCATGAGAAGGGTAAGAAAAGCAACGACATTTTGGCATGGGTATGAGATAGATGTCAGATAGCTTACATGCTCATTCCACAGCTGAGACAATGGATCAAGTCAAGCAGACGGTGAAGGATCATATTCAGTATCTACAGCGCATAGAGCCGCATAGCATCAAAGTGTTTAAAGCGATCAAGACGCGAAAAACGCAGATTCAGGTACGTAACTCACCAGACCGAATTTCAACCGTAGATCTATTAACGATAGCAACATACTCATTCGATGTTAATAGAAAATGGTCGAGTTTGAGAAGACTGCATCGGACCCACGAAGACTATTTAAGTCATCGTTTCAACTTTTGGAAGAGGAGAGATGGAGAAAAACGTGCTTTCCAACGCTTCTGAAGATGGAGGAGGAATTAGAGATCGCTGTACAGGAACTGGAAACTATTATGGGCAAGCATTTTGTTCTTGACGGCGAAAGATTTTTGACTACTTTGGTATGTTGTTACTTTTTGCACATGATGAAGCTGATATCTCATATTAAGCCATCATTATTGTTCTCCAGCAACGGGAAATCGCAGAGCGGGATGCTCAGCAGACTTTCTTTGGGTTTATGGATTCATCCAGCCAAAATCGGAAGAGCAGTCAAGATGGATATTATTTCAAGCTGAACGACAATGGATTGGACGGTAAATCCCGTATGTCGCGCACATCATCTGGTTACTCCTTGAGCAAGACAAAAATGGAGTCTCCCAGAAATAAGGATCTAAGTGACGATTCGACGTTTACATCTCCATCAAGAGTAAGGTTCAGGAACGGCAGTATATCCAGTCCTGGAGTTCCAACAAGGACTATGTCTACAAGTATTTTGGATCGTACGGATTCGGCCACTCAATCATCAAAGCACAGCTCGCAAAGCGCTTGGAAGGGAACACAATCCACTGAATTTAAACCGAAAATCGAACGGTCCATGTCCAGTATGGTCGGTCAAGACGGTCGACGAAACAGCAGCCTAACTGGTAGCGTATCCATGCAAGCATTGCCCAAACCATCGTTTAGGAGCAAACGGCACAGTTATGACTCTGTCAGCAGCAGCGACAGCGATAAACAAGCCCCACCAGCTACGCCTCCTCTTCAACGACCTTCCACTATTCCTGAATTGCAAGATCGGCTTGACAACCTTGAAGACGTGTAATATTGGATCAAGCTTTTAGTTACTCAATATATATATAGGTAAACGGATGTGAAAATACCAATCTTTCATTGTAAACTACTCTACTCTCCAGATCCTCCTCTTATCTTCATGTATAAAGAAAAAATATTCATTGTTTGCAGTAAACAGGATTCATATCCATTTTTGTTCAAATAAACACAAGTCTGCTCTGTCAATTTCCTCGTTCTCCATGCGTCAGACATGCCTAAAACTGTGGGATGCAAACACAAATCATATACCAAACGTTATTTATACACAACAGCTAACATGGCCGGAGCCAGTTTTATATTTATTTACATTTTGTCAATGACAAGGTATCAAAAAAATCTTGGTAAAAAGTGGACAGGGGGGAAAGTACCAGGGGGAAAACCAAAACGCTAAGGGGAGGCTAAACATCATTATATAATAAAATGTAACCATGTTGTGAGCAGAAAAATCCATTGAGCCAGAGATGTTTCGTCAAACAACTGCGAATTTTTTCATGCTTCCGTTTTAAAACCAAGGGGGGTTCGATTATTCAAGCCGTTTAACCTAGAGGTGACCATTACCAGTGCTGCTAGACATGTCATAGCAGAGAGAGTGTAGAAAGTGATTCTATATCACAATCTTTCCGAGTTTTCGCAAATGAAGGCTGTTGCCCACCGAGACGATGACGGTGCTACCTTATCTATAGGTACCCTGAAACAAAGCGACATCCTATCGCTTGACTGAAGTGAACTTGAGCAAAAATATTGCCTATCAGAAGTTTCTTGACTAACGCGCTGACCTGGCGTTGTTTAACTAATGCTCTTAACAGAACATGACGTCCTTAACTGACGTATCTTGACTGGCGCTTCTTCTTGGCGTTCTTGACTGAGTTTCTTGACTGACGCTTTTCCTTAGCGTTTCTAGACTGAGATTCTTAACTGAGAATTCGTTAACCAGCGACCCGCTCTTGGGGTGCTATAAGACTCGCTCTGCCTGGTGAGAGCTCGAGTGCACGTGAAAACATGGGACCTTTCCTAGGTGCAACCATAACAATGACTAGAAATCCTTGACCGGGAGGACAGTACCCATAACCGCTATCTCGGACTACGTTTAGCAAGGCAACCTCTGCGTGCTGCTTGGTGAAAGCCTGAAAAAAATAAATTTCATTTTCGCCCCAAACTTTTTATACAATGTTTTCGGTCACATGATAATACCAAAATCATCATGGCTTGGTTTGTTTGTGCCAAACAACATTCAACCCCATTTGTTATTAACGCGTTAGAGCCCTGGAAAAGAAACTCTACGAGTGTTCTACGGCGGATCTATTAAGAATGTCAAAAAGGCACAATTTCATATCATTTCTTACAGCCAAGAGCTCAGGCTGTCATCAGATGTACCTTGTTTTAAGGGAATTGAGAATAACAAGTAACCTATGGATTGGATAACTGTCATTATTTTTGCAGGAAATACAATACGGTGTGGTACGAAGAGAGTTGCGTCTTCCATAGCGCAGTTGAACCAATCTTCGTTATCATCGTTTACGACAATAAACTCTGGAGTGTTTTATGATGCTGCAGCATTTTAGTTATGTTTAGTTTTTGTTATTTTGACACAACGCTTTTAGTAGCTCTGTGGTTTGAAAATGACGTTATCAGCGTCAAATCATTACTTATAAAAGGACATCTTTCAAAAGGTTTATAACATGTTATTTGTCACAGAGTTGTAAATGTTATGTTACCATTGAATAGATGTATGTCTTCGAGACTTATGGAACAACATATATTATATTATATATTTCAACATGATTGTATAATTCTATCCAAGTTGACTGAAAGTGCATCATGCCAGCGTTAGTAAGGGATATAGGCTACAGGGGAAGCGGCAACAAGGAGATCAGACCGAACCTATATAAAAGTGCATAAAATGACAAAATTGAAAGCAGTGCTAGTGTACACGCCGCTGACGAATGGTACCATGATTAACACGTACCGTAAAATGTGACTAGACATGGTGAGGAATGGCCAGTGCATATTGCATACACTCATCAGGGGTTCATTTAGGGGACGATGGGCAAGAATACTGGACAAGAATAAAAAATATTCAAAGCAAAAGGCATCTGTTAAATTTATTATAAGCATATTCCAGGTGCTTACAGTTGCTTGTGGCGAACGATAGTTAATTGTCAAGAGCCGGTTTTGTCTTTTAATCATTTGTTGAAGTATCGATTTTAATTCGTGTTATCGGTCATGAAAGAAAAGAAAAAGGAAACTCAAATACTTGACCATTCCTCATACTCGCGTGTCCGGCACATTCAGCGTGATAATTTGGTCGGGTGGAATCATGATGGTTGCGCTAAGCACTGACCGCTTATAAACAAATGGTAGGATTAAAGACCTTGGGTTGGATAGACAAGATTGTTATAAACGTAATTCGACATTTGTTTACATCAAAGTCAGTAGGTTTTTGTTTTTTTTTTTTTTCCTTCAATTCATTCTATATTTTCAATATTCGCATTTCTTCATAAACTTCATTTATTACCATCATCACATTGAATCGCCGTAAAGCTGAGACATATAGTCGAGCACCAAAATTAAATTAGACATCGCCTACAATAATGAAATTTACAACCATCACCCTTGCAGCATTGGTAGGGTCAGCGTACGCTATACAGAACGGTACAGTCGTAAAAGACTCAACACTGTATCCTTACTTCGTAGCCATCGGGAACCCGCATGTTTGTGGAGGTGCATTTTTGTCTCTCCAACCTGAAGCATGGATTTTAACAGCAGCACATTGTGTCTACGATGCTACTCTACCTCCTCCATCACCTAATCCATACTTTGCTGGTTTCGGCAATGTATCTCGTCCTGGTCAACAAACAGAATCTATCAGCGACTGGATAATTCATCCAGGCTATGTTAATTCGTCCGGTGAACCTGATATGCGCTACGATCTAGCACTGGTCAAGCTGGAAAAATCTGTAAAGGAGTCACCAACCGTATCCAGAGTGGCCATTTATCAAGATAATATGACTGTCGACGAGAATACAGTTGGTACGTCTATTGGATCGTATTGAAAGAGTCTGCACTGCTCAATGTAACTCCGTCTTCTTTCGATAATTATTAATATTTTTATTTCGGTCAATACAGCATCTGTCATGGGCATAGGATTTACAGGCTACGAATCACCGCAACCATCACAGTTACTGCATATGCTTGTCAAGGTTAAAAAATACTCATCAGGCAGCTTTGAAATGACCGAAACGAACCCTCCAGCTAAAGCAGCGGTATGTCACGGTGATTCTGGTGGACCACTAATAAAACGATCTCCATGGACCGGCCGACCGTATGTTATGGGTGTTTTATCACGTATCTTCAACGCATACGACCCAAATCCAAAAAACGCGACATGTCCGTTCAGCTATGACAAAACTACTGATGTCACTACCGACGGATACGTTAATACTGCCTATTTCTTATCTTGGATAGCCAATACCACCGGTTTGACTGAACAATTCCTCACCACTCCACCAATGTCAACAGCTGCGCCGGACGTAGCCCTAGTACAGAATGGGATTCCTAATTTGGCCAGTATTGACGTCCCTTTATCATTCCCAACTATCATTGTTACTTGCATTTTCATATTCAATTTATTCTATCTCATTGTGTAAATAAATGAGAGCATTGTCAAGAAAGTACAGTAAATAAAAGGTATTGTCTAACCCCCAATATTAATGTCAGATAGGTTTAAAGAGAAAGGGAAAGAAATGAATGGACAAAAGGAAGGGAAAAAGGAATCATAGATACAGACGACGATTATACTAATACAAGTATGTATAAATGTCATTTTTTTTTAAAAAAAAAAAAATAGGAGGGGGACGAAAAATTTGGATACTTGCTTGCGTTTAGAATCGTAAGTAGGTTCGTTTCATGTCAGTAAGGCCAATAAGTGACTCAGCCAGGGTAGGTTGAGTAGATAAGAATTGGAAGGTCAATAGTGCAACCATTACTATTTGAAGATATACAAGTTAGTTCAACATAAGAAAATGCAAAATAACCACAATCGAAAAGGATAAACTTACAGCAAAGTAGTGGTACCCAGAAGACAAAGAGTTTGCGATCACGTCGTTTCTTCTCTTCCATCAATTCCAGACCTTGCAAGTAATGACTATCATTTTCATCAGCGTTTTGAACATCATCAGGTGCAGCAATATCTTCGTATGCTGATGACAAGTGATGTTGCTTTCTAACGCTACGACTTGTAGTAGCTCTGTTAGATGCATCAGTCTTGTCAAAAGCGGACTCATCTTTTCCTTTGGCAGCTCCCATGGCATACGCAAGAGCCATATACCATGCTAAAGTCTGTTCAGCTTCACCAGTCTTGGCTTTCATCATGCCTTGATTGGGTATTGCTGCTCCTCCAAACATACTTGCCATGGACATATTAGAAATGGCAGCAAAATTAGGCATGACGGGTCGTGGGAATGCTAATATATGGTCGGTAAGACTCTTGACCATCTTGTTAGACGAATCAGTGGAATCGGTCATTGGGGACAAACCAAAGTTGGGTAACATGGGTGGCATGTTGTGAAGCATCTCAGCAGAAGACTTGATGTGGTTAAGCGGGTTAGATGCCTGTTGTTGCAAATGTGTGATAGTCCGCTTCATCCAATTTGGTTCTTGTTTTGCGTGTTGATGAATGGAAGGTTCGTCATCGTCTGATTGCAAAAGGGGAGAACCTTCCACAGCTACGGCATCCACCACTTCATTTATAGACGAACGATTCTTATGAGCCCCCGAAGAGAGCCAGTTGACAGCTCGATTACCAGTATGGACAGAACGTATATCGTCATCAAGAGCAGATTCACTATCATCACTTTCAGAGTCACTACTATCACCGTCGAGCCATACACTGCCATGTTCGTCTATGTAAAGATCATTGTGTACTTCATCATCTGAGCTTGTGTCGTCTTCAGTGGTATAATCAAACTCAGAGTCCATCTCAGAGGATGCGGCGTATGCACCAGAGGAGGCTCCATCTTCTTCACTGGAAATAACCGGTAGAGAAGTTGGGACATAAAATGGTTGAAGATAGCTCGTGATCTGATAATGGCCAGCTTTTTTGGCCATATCTAATGGTGTAAGTCCAGCAGAATTGGCGACATTAGGGTTGGCGTTAGAGAGATCAATCAATAGTTTGACAACGCTACTATGGCCAAGCCAGCTGGCATAGTGAAGAGCAGTGTATCCATTGCGATCGATGGCATTTACGGGGCAGCCTAAGTCAAGTAGCGCTTGAGTCAACTTGGTAAATCCTAGCATACATGCAAGGTGGAGCATGGATTGAGAACTGTGATTTCGGAGAGTCAAGTCGGCTGTACGCCCATTGTCAATAGTATCCATGACATCAAGAACCTGAATGATTTGTCGCTCTAGGTCAACTGAACGGGAGCTGTCAGTTGTGGTCGAGGTCAAAGCAGATTGCATGCTGTGCTGTTGCTGTTGTTGCTGCTGTTGGTTAGACGATGCTTGAAGATTGCTGCTACCACCAGCACTACCACCTTGAACAATACGCATGGCAATTTCGCGTGCATCTTCGACTTTACCAGTCATCTTCAAACCGACCACTTGTAATGCCAGTTCCATAAGTGCACGGTCGCTCTCATTGAAGTAGGTGAAAAGAACAACATCCTGTCCATCAACGACCAGTGGGTGCTCCTTGAAAGACACTACTACTGTTCCAGAGTTAGCTGAAGGTGGAAGTATGCATACAAGTGTATTCGGACTCCAACAATGTGTTGGAATAGCAGGTGAATCACCAAACATGCAAGTGAGACCTTCATGGAAACCAGAACCTAAAACGGTGACTTCAATACCGCCATAGGTTGGGCCTTCATTGGGTATCAAACGGTGAAGTCGAGGAGCAGAAGGTCTTTCATTACGACTTTCTGGTGGTGGAGATAGTAAGTGAGAGGCTGGTCTTTGATTTTGGAGCATTTGTAATCCATCCATGGGCATCACCGGTGTTTTGTTCTGATTAGGTGATGGTCGGTAGTTAGTCATGGTAGACTCCGCCATAGAAAAGTCTCGATCAAGACTCGAAAAGGCACCAACATCTCGTTCTTGCTTGATCTGTTGGCCATTGAGAGACTGTACATGGTCTGATTTTGATGAAGGTGTAGCAACCGATAATGAGTTTGATTGCTGGTGGTGAACATTGCTTGGTAGCAACTGCTTGGGCACGGCTGGAGCAATATTATTAAACATGCCAAATGTGTTTGGTACGTTCTCTGCGGCTGGAGATAACGCTGGAGTAACAGGTGATTGTGATGCAGCAATATTCTGGAAGGATGGCGACTGGGTATTACGCATAAGAGCAGAAACATCTGGTGCTACTGGGTGCTCATATTCAGTGCGCGCTCGCTTACGTCCAGTCTTGACTTTGCTTGATTTGTGGTCATCAGTGATCATAATAGGTGGAGACATGCCAGTGGCGATTTCTTTGCCTGTGTGATCCTTCATAGCGAACAAAATTCTAAAGGTAAAAACAAGTTTTAGGAATTCAGACGTATTGATTTCAAACGTATCTGTTTTTAAATATGACATACCGGAAACCAATTTTTTCGTCATGATGTCTACAGTAACAAGTTATTCGAGTTGGAAGGATGGTATCTCCAGAGCTGAAATCAACAATTTCACTGCAGTTGAACAAAAGAACTCTGCTTTCTTCGAATGCCAAGGTTGACTGATCGAATGGATCCTCAACGTCGGGTTTATTCTTATTTTCCTTCTTCCTTTGTGATCGACGACGCTGGAAACAGGATGAATGGATCAGTAACCATCAGTGGATTGTAAGAACATTTCAGATGATATGCTTACCTCACGCTGGATACAGCCAAAGCAAGTAATGACTTTCTTGGAAGGATCACTTGCACAAATGACTCTGGCATCTAAATGCAATAACTTGGATGAATTCAGGGACAGAATACTACCATCCATAGAAGTGATAGCAATTTTGCCGTTGCCTTCAGAAGAGGCGGCAGCCATTAGAGCCGAGCGCTTAAGTTTGTCTCTAGCCACCATATGTTCAGGTAACTTGAGATGAGACCACAGTGGGACCTTTTCGCCCTTGTCAGTGACTAATTGCATACATAGTTTAATTTGTGTTTCGACTCGCGACTTGGCTCCCGTTTCTGGAACGCCAAGTACCCTGATTTGTAGTTTTCTGTAATGGGTTGGTCAGAACCATGAAGGGGTTATCACGTGTGGATTTCACGAGATAGAAAAACAATTTCGGCTTACTTAGAGTCCAATGATTGAGCATCTGCTGTGGGTTGGGAGTTATTAGTGAATGTGGTATTGTTTGCAGTATTTCCACTGGTTGCGTCAGCCGAGTTAGAGTTCCCCAAAGTTGGACTGTAATAAATTTCAAAATTAGTCAAAGGTATCATGGGGTAAAAATGAAAATGGGGCTTTAGCGATACTTTACAGGCTATTGCTGAGATTTTGAGGGTAATGTGACAAATATTCTGTAAAATTTCGGGCAAGGTTGGGTATAGCCTGAGGAAATGGGTTGGCTGCCACGTTGGTTATAAACTAATAATCATAGGTAAGCTTATTGGATATAGTAAATAACAGGCAAACATTGACATCCAAATTACATTGTTAAATCCACTCCAGATACCGGTACTGGAAGCTTCAGCAGGTCCAGTTGTTGGTGGTTGATGGGGTTGAACAAGAATATCATTGAAGGGTACACCAAGATCAAGGTTGGGAGTCTCTTCCAGAAATGAAGACTCCTGCTGGGATTTTTGCTCGGAGGAGATAGATTCGGTGGCATACTTATATTGCTCGGACAATGCCGACGATGTATCAGGCGGCGATGGGGAATGAATTGGGGTTGTAAAGCCGTCAGCTTCCATAGTCTCTAGCTTTGAGTCCATGTCCATAAAGTTTGAGTTGTAAAAAGGATCCTGAGAGTCAGTATGAAAGAATAGATTCAACTGGTCTGCTTCTTCATTGGGTTCACTTGTTGAAGATGACGAGGGCGAGTCACATGTGTTACTGTGCTCTGGGGTTGATGGTGCCGTTTCTTCAGAAGACTGCTTCTGCTGCATTGAAAAATCTAATTGTTTCAATGTAGATTTGCAGGCTTTGTTCAGAGTAATTAATGTTAACTGTGGAGAAAAGCCCTTTTGTCGCCAGGAATTCAATCTTATTGAACAGCCAAGCTGTCCCCAACTATTGAGCGAAATTTTCACTTGGCCACGACAGTTTCAACGTGTCACATGATATGTATGACATCAGCATCTCTGATTGTTCCCATTTTTTTTTCTTTTGGTTTTTGCCCACAGAAAGTTTTACACGCGTTAATCAGTACTTTGAAAAATATTGATTATGGAGGACATCGAGTACAACGAACAGAAAAGCCCCAGCGTATGTCAAATATTTGGAAATTATGATGAATCACCTTTTCAATTCACTACTAACAGCCATTTTAATCTACCAGCGCTCACCAGCACGATCTCCTCAGAATGGAAATGACGACCGAATGGACGATCGATCTCGCTCTCGTTCCCGTTCTCGTTCTCCTTCACGAGAGGCCAGAAGACCTCGCTCCGTTTCGCGAAGTCCTTCCCCACGTCGAAAAGTTAGCCGCTCTCGCTCCCGCAGTCGCTCTCCAGCTAGGTCCAGAAGACACAGAAGGTAGGAATATTTATTCTCCTTAGTTATTGAGCTTCTTCATTTTTATGGGGTAGACATGTCTTGAGGAGGCATATGTCAATTATGAAAGGGGAAAATTGCGACACTTTTGACTGGAACGAAGCTTTGCTTGTTCACGACAATCGTTCAACTTTGTTTGGGGGCGGGTATAACAGTGACCTATTCGACAATCGATAAAGTATCCGAACGCCATATTAATTGACTGGTTCCCATTCTTGCAACGACCAAGTGTGAAAAATGTGATTTGGCAAGATTGGGCGAGAGAGAAGTGAGATCCTTCAAGTGATCACTGCCGAGTGAAAATTGGGTTACAAGTGGACAAGATGTCAAAATAGAAAATCTTCCAATGTTATTTTACAAAAGAATGAAGGCTCGCTATTCTTCCTCCCCCTCAAGTCGTTCAAATTGCTGATTCAGTACAAATGCTGCTTCTCTCTTTCTCGCAGTCCTCGTCACTCCAGATCTCCCCGTCGTCGTAGCCATTCTCCCCGTCGCCGCTCCAGATCACGTCGTCGCGATAGCAGATCCCCCCCTCGCCGTCGTCACCATAGCCGTTCTCGCTCACGCGATCGCCGAAGCAGCAGAAGAAGAAGGTTAGTTTACGCGATAGCTCAATCAAAATGATGTTCCATTATACAGTTATTGATTGATTTTATTTTTCTTTTGCACTTTCACCCCGTTAGTCCATTCAAAGGCGATAGAGTAAGTTTACTCCAGGTTATCATTTGTAGTGATATTCAATCATTAACCACGCAAATCTACCCTACTCACAGAGTAATGTCCAACCTTGCAATGTTATTGGTGTTTTTGGCTTGAGTCTTCGCACTCGCGAAAGCGATCTCGAAGATATCTATAGAAAGCACGGTGCATTGGAAAAGGTGACCATTGTCCAAGATCACAGAGTAAGCATAAATATCTTGTATGTTTCAGTCACACCATGCATAATATTGATTTTCCTTTGTTTAGACTGGTCGATCGCGTGGTTTTGGTTTTGTGACATACGCCGAAGCTGAATCTGCTAGCAAAGCTATTGAAGCTACTAACGGCATGGTACGTTTGAGAGTCTCAACTTGGACTGAACTGAATTAACATATCAATTAAACCTGTTGTAATTGTTTAGGATATCGATGGTCGCAGTGTCAGAGTTGATTTTTCAATGACTCGCCGTCCACATACACCTACACCTGGCGAATACATGGGTGAGAAACGCCGTGGTGGTGGTGGTGGTGGTGGTGGTGGCAGTCGCTATAGTGGCGGTCGCCGTAGCCGCACTCCCCCACCTCCACGATCTCGCGGTCACAGATCGTATCGTTCTCGCAGTCGCTCATGGTCTCGCTAAATATCATAGTCTCATAGCTTCTTCGTATGTTCATCAAAAAAAAAAAAAAAAATTCCTCTCATCTCTTTCTTTGACCTTTTTTTAAATATTTGTGTGTCTCCATCATTTTATTTCGAAATCCAATAAACCCAAAAATTGCCTTGCCTCCCAGCATCGTCGGGTGCGTACGGACGGATCTTGAATGTCCACCAAGCGTGGAAATTTTTCTTTTTTTTTTGAGATCTCCCCAAGTTCCCCCCTATTTGACCACTTCACTTCTCTTGTACAGATGCCTTCACATGTCACTTCACCTGATCTCACTCCATCTCAAACGGCACTATGTGGTAGTGTTGCTGGAATGATAGCCAGGTATACTTAGAAACAATACGCCATGTAATCGCTGTGTCATTCAGCTTCTTATTAGTTTCTCCTCTCCGGCAATCAGATTCGCTATTGCACCCTTTGATGTTGTCAAAATTCGGTTACAGGTACAATCTCAAAGACAGTATCTCCCGTTTTCACGTAAGTCGGCGTCTGGTTCCGCAAAGTATACTGGGCTAGTGAATGGTCTCAAGGTCATTGCCCGCGAAGAAGGCATACGGGTAGGGTAACTGTCAATGATTGGATGATTATTTTGAGGCGATGCTAAAGGACAATTATCGATCGTCATAGGGTCTTTATAAGGGAAACCTCAGTGCTGAATACTTGTATATCACGTATGGAGCTACTCAATTCTACGCCTATCATAAACTTGAAAATATAATTACCGCTCTGGTAAATGACGGGAAATCTATTGGCTTTAGTTATTTATGTCCACTCACTCTCCGGTTTTGACGTTAGGACAAACAACAAGTGATACCAACCCCAGCAAAAGCATTTCTATGCGGAATGGGTTCTGGAACCTTTGCAACCACTGCTACCTATCCTTTTGATCTCCTGCGAACTAGATTTGCAATGCAGGGTGAAGTGAAGGTACGCCTCCGTTTTCCAAACCTGATCAATTTTCCAATACGCAATCCACTGTGGAATTTGACTTTATATGGAAGTATACGTATTATGCTAATACTCGTTATCTTATTGTCCTGGACCTAAAAGGTGTACACAGGTGTTATCCAGGCAGTAAAGGAGATAACACAAACTGAAGGAATCCGCGGATTGTACTGGGGATTAGGCCCATCCATTACACAAATAATGCCATATATGGGTTTGGTGTTCATGAGCTACGATATGCTGAGCTCATCGTTCTCGTGGATGAGGGTGAGGAATACGAATGACTTCTTTTTTTTTTTTTGTTTTTTTGTTTTGTTTTCCCATTGGAGGCTATATGAATGACCCTTGCCTTCATGTGCTATACAGGAAAATCAGATTCTATCGGAGGAGCATAGATTTTTGCAAGACGGAACGTGTGGCGCATTGGCTGGATTGATATCAAAATGTGGGGTGTTTCCTTTGGATGTAGTACGCAGGCGGTTACAGGTGCAAGGGCTCCACCGCACAGACTATGTCATAGCAAGTATACCAGAATACTCTCGACAATCCGTTTTAGCCTGTATGAAAGCTATCGTTCAAAAGGAAGGCGCTCTTGCTCTTTACAAAGGTTTGGTCCCTGGCTTAGTCAAAGTTGGTCCTGCCAGTGCTATCAACTTTTTGGTGTTTGAAAAGAGTAAACGGATTCTGCTGTATTTCAAGCATCGACGAGAACAATCCACGTCAAAGAATAACAACTCTTCTGCCTTTATGACCTTATAACCGTCAATGTCAATATACCCCACCCCCTCCCTGTTTTCCCCAGTAGTATTAACAACAAGTCATTTTAAAATAATAATTCAAAAATTGCAAGCCTCTTTGAAACCTGCTTTTTCTAACACCCCAAAAGCGCTTTGTTCGTTACACATTGCTGACTTCATCATCTGAGACAGACAGCAAGCTTTTTTTTTGTGCTCTTCGTCCATTTCAGAGATATCCATGGCGGTAAGCAGAAGGGGAAAGTCTTAACCAACGTTATGCTACACGCATAATTTGACTAATCACCCCCGTTGCAATTAGGATAATGCCGCAAAACTACAAGAGCTTAAGCTCAAGATCGACCAAAATGTCTACATGAGGGATAAAGCTATTCAACTGCGAAAAATGCTGAAGGATCGCAACGCACAGCTTCAATGCGACACTCAAATTAAGGAATCTCAAAAGTACATTGACTACTTCTCAGACGAAATGACTAAACTGCAGAATCGAAACGATTTTGAGAAGACTATTCCGGTCAGTACACCGCAAACTGCAGCAAACACCGCATCAGCGCCACCAAGATCAAGTAGTAAGGGTGATGCTGGTGAAACTGAAAAGAAGAGGGAGACAAATCTAGGTACGCACGTTGTGCAAAATGGCTCATATATCTTCAGATTGGCGGCTGACTTTTGCGTTTGGTTCACCAGATCTTCTAAAATCAGATACACCAATCAACAAAGCAAAGGTGTCTTTGAAGCTACATGAACTAGAATATAAGTTGGATGTGGAAAAGAAGGTTCAAATTGGTATTAGAAAGTTAGCAAGTACTTTTGAACGCGACCCATCCGTTGTGGATCGCCGACGCATGGCCGAAGTACAAGGCCAGCTATCCGAAAGCAATGAAAAGATAAAGCTACTTAACAAAGCCGTTCGAAAGTACAAAAATCTGTATATTGGAGAAGAAGATGAAGACGAACTTGAAGGTGTGTAATTAACCCTTGCAATATTGTCAGTACACAGTGTGTTTTAACTTCTCGTCATTGATTTACAGAAATCGAAACACAACCAGTACAACGTGGACAGCCTGGTATGCGACGGCCAGTTACCGGCAAAGTTCGATTGAACATCCTAGAAGCGCGCGAGCTTGCCCATGCACCAACCAGAACTTTTAAAACCCCTGAAACGGTGATAGTAATCAAGATCGATGGCAACATATGTTTCCGATCTCGACCTTCTCGTACGGATCACTGGAATGACCAATGCGAAACTCATGTTGACAAGGCATCGGAAGTTGAAGTGACTATTTACGATCAATCCGGAGAGAGGACTGTACCCATAGGTGTCCTATGGCTCAAAATCTCGGATATTGTAGACGGTTTGCGTCGCCAAAAAATTATGCAGGATAACGGTCCTGGATGGGTGTCGGCTGAGGTTGCCCAACAACAACAGTATCCTCAATTACCTAGCGCAGGCAGCCAATACTATGGCCAGAATCAGATGCCGGCCATGAAACAAGGGTCTCTAGGGATTGATACTGAACCTGTTGTTCAAACAAACCAGGAGGGCATAGAAGCTTGGTTCGATGTGGAGCCTGTCGGTCAAATCCGCCTTCAATTGAATTTTGGTGAGTAAAGATATTGCACAGTTTTTGTGTCAAAAGTCTGATAATCTATAATTAATGGCCATTATTTGTTTCTTCTTCTACTAGTTCGAGAAAATGCTACTCGTCGCCCTCTAGACAAACTTGGACGTGCTGGTGCTGTTCGTCAAAGAAAAGAGGAAGTTCATGAAATGAATGGGCACACGTTTGTGGCAAAGCGGTTTTACAACATTATGCGATGTGCTCTGTGTGGCGAGTTCATGGTTAATAATGGATATCAATGTGAAGGTAAAAGCTTTGGTTGAGTTTATTTATTACCATAGCATGTTACTATTTCTAACGAACTTCATACAAATTGTGAACCAACACCACAGACTGCGAACTTTCTTGCCATAGGAAATGCTACACCAAAGTCGTTACCAAGTGTATCTCTAAATCTGATGCTGAATCCGTGCGTCTTACACTCACTTATATTTCCTTTTTGAAATTTACTCGGTACTAACCATTGTTAATATCTTGTTTTGGTAGGAGGCTGACGAGGATAAACTTAATCATCGCATCCCGCACCGATTTGAACCTAATACTAACATCGGTGCTAATTGGTGTTGTCACTGCGGTTACATGCTCCCTATTGGAATCCGAGGATCCAAGAAGTGCACAGGTACGGCATTAGGAGAGGCTACAAACATTGATTCAGTTCAGGTATCATAACTTAATGTATCATATTTGTGTATATAGAATGTGGCATATCATGTCATAGCAAGTGCGCACATCTTGTTCCAGACTTTTGTGGTATGTCTATGGAAATGGCCAACCAGATGCTTCAAGAAATGAGAGCTGCTAACAAGCGCAAGACACCGCAAGCAAGCACTAATAAAGCCAACGCAAACTGGGACCGACCAGCCAGTACTGGATCGACGAATTCTCAAACCGATGTCACAAACCTCATGAGTAAAATGTATATAGATGATATTCAACCTTCTGCGCCCACCCCAACACCACTTTATGGACAAGACACATCCCCACGTATGAAACCTATGCCACCGCCTCCTACTAGTCCAGATCCATACGTTCGACCGCAACAAGTGTTTGATCCAAGAATGAACATGCCCCAACCAACCCCCCCGCCTCACGGTACACCTAACCGCTACGCACCTATTCCTAATAATGCAATGATTGGAAAGCCACCTTTGTCACCTCAACTGCCTCAGCAAGGGTACCAACTTCAACCTTACCCTATTGCAGCTGCACACGGAGGCTATCCACCTCAGCGGCCACAAGCACCTCAACACGAAATTGCTTCTAGAGTGAGTACATCTGGGCCATAACTACTTTAATGATCATATTGTACTAATGGTGAGGCAAAATAGATACCACCACCTTCCAGCCAAGTTCGACGTAAAATTGGTCTTGATGATTTCAAATTTTTGGCTGTCTTAGGAAGAGGAAACTTTGGCAAGGTAAGAATATGAAAGTCCCCCACCCCATATCATTGCTAATCGTGTAGTTCAATGGACTGATGAGTTACCTAAATAGGTTATGCTTGCGGAAGAGAATGTCACTCGAGAGTTGTACGCCATCAAAGTACTGAAGAAACGATTTGTCATTGATAATGACGAAGTTGAAAGTACTCGGTCCGAAAAGCGCGTATTCTTAGCAGCAAACACGGAACGACATCCATTCTTGGTCGGTCTACATTCATGTTTCCAAACTGAATCGCGCATTTACTTTGTAATGGAGTATGTCAGTGGTGGTGATCTAATGTTGCATATTCAACGAGAGCAGTTTTCAGAACGCCGAGCAAAGTAAGCGCACCTTTCCCCTACTGTCAATTACCTTTGTTTCGGAATTTAACCATTAATGTCTTTTAATTAGATTCTATGCTTGTGAAGTTTTGCTTGCGCTTGAATACCTCCACAAACAAAATATCGTCTACCGTGATCTGAAATTGGATAATATTCTGTTAACCTTGGACGGACACATCAAATTAGCAGATTATGGTTTATGTAAGGATAACATGGGTTACGGCGCCACAACAAACACGTTCTGCGGTACTCCCGAGTTTATGGCTCCAGAGACTGTATTGGAACAACGATATGGTCGAGCTGTGGATTGGTGGGCTTTCGGCGTTTTGATTTACGAAATGTTACTTGGTCAATCGCCATTTAGAGGTGAAGCAGAAGACGAAATTTTTGATGCTATCTTGGAGGATGAAATTCTCTACCCTATCAATATGTCTAGAGATTCGGTTTCAATCTGTCAAAAGGTACGGACTACAAGCAGATTTGTACTTGATAACATTTGACGGAATTTTGTTTACTCATTTATCTTTTAGTTGTTGACACGCGATCCTGAGAGACGCTTAGGAGCTGGTCGAGCAGATGCTCAAGAGATTAAGGCTCATCCTTTCTTTGCTGGCGTCCACTGGGATGATATGCTACAGAAACGAGTTCCTCCACCATTTTATCCCAAAATCACAGGAAGATCAGATACTTCCAATTTTGATGAAGAATTTACACGCGAGATGCCTGTGCTTACACCTATTACTTCAACCCTTAATCGACCTGAGCAACTGGAATTTAGTAGTTTCTCGTATACGGCTGAATGGATCGGTAAATCCTAGACGTACCGCCAATCAGAATTTCATTCACAATTAAGACCTTAACCAATATCTATCCATAATAAATATTTTCAAAATACAAAAAGTGAATTACAGAGAATAACCAAAAAATGTCTGCCTTATTATACCTCCCGTCTATTCTACAATATCACAACATATTATGTCATGTCCTATTTACTACCATTGTTACGGCCAACTGAAAATTGTTTACTAACCGGTTGCACCAATACCATCGCTTTTAGTAGACCAAGAGTGGGTAATTAGTGATGGTTGGATCGCATGACACGCCGCCATAAGCTTGGCCAGTCAACCATGATAGGGCTGCAAACAAGTAAAGCCACGCCGAAGGCAGCCATCACAGCGAAGAAGCCTCCAAGTTCCATGAGAAAACCAGCAGCCACTGGGCCGAAGAACATGCCAGTGGAGAAAGCCATATTATACAAAGCATATACTACTCCAAAATATTAATAACCTTTCTACGACAAGCATTGTTTAACCAAATATCTGCAACATTTACCTTGTGCGTATGCAGCACCGCCCTTCAGTCCATAAATTAACTCGATTAGCAAAACAGTAGAGCAAATTATTCAAACGTAAACAAACCGACTTACAATATCATGCACTACCTCACCCATCTCGGGTAAAATAGGTGTTAGAGTCATTGGACTGGACAAACCAAAGATCATTAGTGGGGGGATGATTTGGTAAACGGAGGAGTACTGGAAGGCGAGGACAGGCGATATAATGGCCATGGTAATCATGCCAGCTGCGGAAATTGCTTTTCTACCATAGTTATCGGATAGATAGCCAATGACAGGTGAAAGGAAGGCAGGTATAACCATAAAAACAAATATTACTGGAGCAATAAACAATGTCAGTGTTGGATATACAGTATGTTTTAGGGTGGATGTTGTTCACAGCATGAATTGTTACTTACAGCCAGTGGTAGACGAAGAAGCACCATACTGGTCCTTTAGATAAATGGGAAGAGCGGGCTCAATGCCAGAAAACACAGAAGCGCTGATGACCACACAAAGCACGCAAGACATAATTCGCCAGTTTTTGAGCAATCCAATCATACCAATGGATGGCTCGGATTCAGCATGACTTTTGACCAATGGAGTCGTCTCAGTTGGTTGTTCTTCCTCGGTTCTGAGCTGATCCTCTTGCTCTTGAATAGCTGTATTCATGCCTCCATGCTTCTCTGGTTCGCTAATCCATACTATAGCCAAGAAATTAACAGTGGCGATAGCAGCACAAACATAAAATGGAACGGCATATCCCCAATATTCCAGGATCCAGCCAGCAAGAGGTGGGCCAACTGCAAAGCCGAATGTATGCGCTGTCAACACTGTTCCCATGACAACTCCGAGCCTTTCCTTTGGAAATACGTCAGCAAGCATCCCAAGTCCAATTGTCCTGCATTAAGGAGTTGGTTAGTCAGGAATGTGGGACATTTCGGCTTCTTCTAAAGCCGTTGTGATAAATCTCAACTTACCAGCTGGCACCTCCAGAAACACCTTGAGCCATGCGAGCTACGACCAACCAAAAGTATGTATCGGCCAAAGCAAATGCAACAGTTGATATAGCCATACCAATTAAGCCGAACATCATCGGGTATCTCCTATTCTCATGTCGGTCAGATAGAATTGCGAAAACTGGAGTGGCAAGAAGTAAACCAAAAGCATAGCACCCAAAAAGAAGTCCAACCATTCTAGAGTCTCCATGAAGACGTTCAACAACTAGCAATGGCAACACTGGAATGACCACACCATATACCACCATATCTCTGTTCGTATTATTCATATCAATGGATGTTTCGCATAGATGATATCTGTCATCGTAATCACTTACGTGAACAAAGTATACGCAACCACTGATGCTAAAGAGTACTTTGAGTGTCGTAGCCTGTTCCACCATGACCAGGTTTGGTCACTGCTGGCCATTGTTCGAAGATTAGCAACTTGAGAGGGTTGGGAAAAAAGCTATCAGCTGGATGGATACTTAGTTTAGTAGAAAAAAAAGTTGGCGGAGATCAAAAATATTACATTATGAAAGATGGCGGTTGGTTCTCTTCGCTAACGAAAAGATATCAAGAAAGAGAGTATTCTAGTACTATGAATCATTCGTTCGATGTATTGATTCGAATTAAAATACTTGAATTTATCAAGATTTTACGATTTATTGGTAAATATCAATAAGAAGAGTTGAATAGTTTCAGTCTGCTATCTTATCCTACGTGACTGTCGACGGAGCGAAAGGCAGTTGGCAGTGGCAAACCTGACCAGAGCAAGTGCCCATACCATAACACGGCCATTCTCAAAGCTATGAGTGTCTACCAGTATGTGGTCACAGCTCAAAAGCCTACGGCGGTACATTTTGCTGTCAAAGGAAGATTTACCTCCTCCGAAGACATCAACTTGATAATTAGGTAATGTGTCACACTCCCGTTATTTGCGCCGACACGAAATCTTACCATGGTCATTATGCAGTAAAGGAACGAGGATAGAGATATTCACTTTGACTCCAGAAGGTTTACGACCCGTCATTGAATTCGGAATCTACGGTCGCATCGAGGCTATGGAAATATTTTCCCCACCGGTATGATATTGGTAACCTGCACAAACCTTTGTCAACTCTGCATATTCTAACATAATAAAACATACTGATAGGATGCAGCCACGGACTCGTTGTTTATACTGACAGAGAGGAATACATTTTGTATTTTGACCTACAATCAGACAACTCAAGATATCGTTACTGCGGCTAATGGCGACGTGAGAGATAGAAGCGCCCGCTCACTAGAATGCGGCATGCGAGCTATGATAGATGTAGAATGCAAAGCAATCGTCTTGACCATGTACGCTGGTCTTGTCAAGGTGCTTCCGTTTGCAACTGGAGATATTCCAAGTATAAGAATATCGAAATCAAAAGGCAAGAACGTTGCAGGTCGGCATACAGGAGAAATCGGCGAAGGATTCAATATCAGGTAAGGTGTATATATACAGTGTGTTACATTACAATTTAAGCGTATTCATATTCCATTGTCAAAGAATTGATGAAGTCAATCTACTCTCGTCCGTTATGCTTCAAGGTGTTGAACATCCCACTGTCATGATTCTTTACGAAGATACCCGAGCTGCCCGCCACGTGAAGACATACGAAATCAATCTGAGAAGTAAAGACAAGACTGGAGGTGCTAATTTCCGAGCAAAGGTGGAAGCAGGTGCAAATTTATTGATTGCTGTACCTGCTCCGATTGGAGGCGCTTTGGTTATTGGCGAGCAAACCATAACCCACATCCACCCTGACCGATCACCAATTTGTATCAACATAGAAGGAACTGTCATTAGATCATATGGCTTGATAGACGAGGATGGAACTAGGATCTTACTAGCTGATTACCTTGGCCACTTGTATGTCCTCGTTTTAATATCCCAAGGCGGAACACTTGCTGGCCTGCAAATTGAACGACTTGGCGAGGTATTTTGTTTCGTTTATTTTATTTTTTTTACCATATAAGCATGAACATTTGTCCTTACAGTCTTGCTACTACATCTATCCAATATCTATTATAGGTATCGACTCCTTCCTCCATAGTCTATTTGGACAACGGCTTTGCCTACATTGGTTCACCATCTGGTGACTCTCAACTAGTACAACTGCACAATATTCAAAATGAAGAAGGCTCCTACTTGGAAATACTGGAGGAATATCCAAACATGGCGCCAATCACCGATTTTTGTATTGTTGATCTGGAAAGGCAAGGCCAAGGCCAACTTGTGACATGCTCTGGAGCTGGAAAGGACGGTTCATTGAGAATCGTTCGAAATGGTGTTGGTATCGATGAACAAGCGACTCTTGAAATGCCCGGTGTTAAAGGTCTATGGTCTCTGGCAGATTTTTATGGCTCTACGTACGTGAATGAATGATATAGCTGTTTTCAGAAAACGGACTAATATTTACCTCTCTCTATCCCACTTAGGCACGAAGAAACTATTGTATTCTCATTCATAGGCGAAACTCGCGTACTCCATCTGAACGACTCGGAGCTAGAAGAAGTTGAACAGTTTTCTGGATTTGACATGTCTCATAGTACAGTTGCTTGCGGTAACGTTGTCGGCAACCTTCTAGTGCAGGTCACAGAAGTGAGTGTGCGGCTGTCAGAATGCTCAATAGATGGAAAGTTGGTAGACGAGTGGAAAATGGACGAAATGAGTTCCACTATAACAGTAGCGTCTCTGAATGCCACACAATGCGTATTATCCTATGGTAATGGTACATTGGTATTGCTTGAAGTGCAATGCGATAAACTCGTCAAAATTGGGTAAGTTTTGTGATTATTTTACTGAAGGACCATGTCCTCACTATGGCTAATTACTCCAACATATAGAGAAACTCAGCTGGAATACGAAATCGCATGCATTGATATCTCTCCGTTCGAACGTCCCTGCTTTGAAAAATCACAACATGTTGCTGTTGGTCTTTGGACAGATATTAGTGCACGTATCCTCTCACTACCTGAATTCAAGCTTATTGTGAAAGAGAACCTTGGTATAGAATCTATACCGCGTTCTATCTTGATGACAACCATGGAAGACATTCCTTACCTGTTTGTGGCATCTGGTGACGGTCAGCTTTTCTCTTTCAAATTCGATCACCACACATCCCAACTTGCAGAACGAAAGAAAATAGCCCTCGGCACTCAACCAATTGTGCTTCAAACCTTCAATACCGGCAACACAACCAACATATTCGCAGCTTCTGATCGACCGACAGTCGTGTATAGCAAGAATCAAAAGCTATTGTATTCTAACGTCAACCTTAAGGTAGATCTCACCTTCACCTCTATGCAAATGTCATGTATCTCCAACATCACTAATGGTTTACTTCTGAGTAGGAAGTCAACTACATGGTTTCTTTCAATAGCGAATCTTTTCCTAATTCTGTGGTGCTCAACACTGATGAAAGTACTATCATTGGCAAAATTGATCAGATTCAAAAGCTGCACGTATCCAAGATTAATCTTGACAAAGAAATGGCCAGACGTATCGCATACCAAGAAAGCAGCCGAACATTTGGAATTATCACAACTAAAATTCATGTCGATGCTGGTACCGGTGATGAGCAAGCCCTAGGATTCTTCCGAATTCTAGACGACCGCCTATTTGAAGGTAAGATCTATTGCTACAGAATTTCATTTGCGGCATAGCATGACATGTGCTGGTTGGACTCACACACCTATAATGTCATTAGCACTGGACAGCTTCGCGCTGGATAACGACGAGACAATCGAGTCTGTTATCAGTTTGTCATTTGAAGCTGATTCAAATGAATATTATGTTGTTGGTACAGCACGTCCCACACCGGAAGACTCCAATGTCCACAAGGGCCGACTTCTCGTCTTTTCTGTATTACCTACCCGACACCTCAAGTTGGTTACGGAACTTGAGATTCTTGGCGCGCCTTGGGTGCTAAGAGAGTTCAACGGAAAATTAGTGGCGGGAATCAACGGCAAGGTAAGTTAGAATAACTATTACGTTAAATGTATGTTTTGAAAGCAAAATCTAACATGGTAACTAGGTGGAGATTTTCCAGTTGACGATAGAAGAAGATGGCACCTATAGTTTGTCCTTGCATTGCTCTCACCGTTCCAATGTACTTGCTTTGTACATTGAGACTAAAGGCGACTTCATTTTAGTTGGAGATCTCATGGAATCAGTATCTGTTCTAATGTATTCTGATGGAGCTATTGAACAAGTAGCGAAGGATTATAATGCAAATTGGATGACTTCGGTTGCAATGATTGATCAAGATACATATATCGGATCTGAGACTGGATATAACCTCTTCACACTTAAACGGAATGCTGGCGCTGCCACACCTGAAGAACGTAGAAAACTGGAGATCATGGGTGAATTTCATCTAGGAGAGTTTGTCAATCGATTTAGAAAAGGTATGGTTCAGTCTTAACCTAATATTCCAGCGAAAGCTAGCTAATGTTCATTGGCTACTTAGGATCACTGGTAATGAACCAAAATGAAGTGGAAGGATCACCAGTCTTGTCGACTGTTCTATACGGTACCATCAACGGAGCCATAGGTGTAATTGCTAATATTACTCAAGAATCATATGAATTGCTCGAGAAACTCCAGTACAATTTGACTAACGTAATTCATGGGATTGGAGGACTGAAGCATCAAGAGTAAGTATTAGGCCATCTTTCTCTTCACCTCACAAATTTACTGATTGCCTATCATTTTCTAGATTCAGAACCTTTTATAATGAACAGCGTACTGGCGAGTGTCGCAACTTCATTGACGGTGATCTCATTGAAACCTTCCTTGATTTAAATCCAGATCAAATGCAACTGGTCGTAGATGGCTCCAAATGGGGCACGCCGCTCGATAGCACTGTTGACGATGTTGTCAGGCTTGTTGAAATACTGGTACGAATACATTAAAGCCCTTGCGGTTGACTAGATCGAAAGACTTGGAATCAAAGATGCGACTGAACACCGCTTATGACAGTAAATGCCATGTCAAAGTCTTTAGCGCATGACTGTCTATTTTCATTCTGCTTCTTCGAAATGAAATAGAAACAAAACCCTCGTCCCTTTTGGTTGCCGTTCTGTTCAACTAGTTGAGATGATATTATTCATGAAGACAAAACCAAATTTATTAAAATAAAAATTTCTTTGTTGCAAGCGATATGGGCATAGAGATAATGCGATCCTATTGATCGATGATTTAAAGGAAGATAATAACCACAGATGCAAAATGAGGCTTCAAATTTGTTTAAGAGCAAAAACATCCTTGGATATTCCATGAAGTGGATACAAACTTTGTCATGATAACACATTGCAAGGTCCATTCGTCAAGTACAACCAGTAACATGTACGAAACTGACTTGTCATAAAGCAAAGCTGCGAAAAGGAAACGTCGGTTACAGTGATGAAATAAAATGATAATGCTTTGCTTTCATGAGTACAATCACATTGACTTTTGCGAGCAAATTAAAGCACTGGAACAATGGATTACTGGCCACCAAGTCCCAACCAGATTGTGAGCACCTCTTTAATCATCGCCTAACGCACTGTCTGTAGAATTGCAAGAAACATTGCCAAGATTGTTAAACAGAGTAAAGCATTATAATTACAAAAAATGCGGTATGTCTTTTTTTTTTTGTTTAAAAAAACAAAAACTGAACTGGATGAAATAAGCAGGAAGATATTTTTGTGCTCAACAATATGCTATAGGTATGATGAATCACTTCCTCTTCTTTCTATCATCCTCATCTATATCATCTTCATTTCCTCGTTTTCCTTTCTTTGCCTTGTTCAAGAATGTGTCGAGACCAAACACGTCACCTTCTGGCTTCTTCTTCTGTGTTGCTGACAGCTGTTCCCTCTCGAATTCGACTGGCCCACTGCCCCGAACATCCTTGTCACCCTCTGTGCCTTTGAAACCACGATTTCCAAGACCAAACTTGTCTTGACTGATAGCTTCTTCCAACTGTTCAGTATTAGCGTATGAGTCATTGTCAGCACCCATCTTTGGGCGATAGATTGAGGAAGATCCGCCAGCGAATAATTTCTTATCGTAGAGATTATATGCTATACAATTGATCATGGGGTTAAACAAACGTTAATAGTGTCATCAGCTATTTGGAAAAAACTCACCTTCATCGTCGCCGCCACGGAAGCCAGAGCTAATACCCTCGGACTGGTTGAATAGTCTTGAATCAAACATGCTCTCCTTGCTCATGGAAGGCTTTGCCAAGCCAAGCGCAATCTTCTCCGAGATATCTCGGCCTTGTTCCCTATTTTATAATGGAAAGATTAGCAAGCGGACATACACCCGCCTAATTCTATTGTTACTATTTACCTTGCCAGATGCTTCGCCCGCGCTTCAGTACCCATCTTGCTCATACGCAATTCACGTTCTCGTTGCTTTTGTCTCTCCCTTCGAAGTTCTTCACGTTCTCTGACCTTGCTGGCATCTTCTCCTTCATCTTCGCTTGCTTCGCTTTCGGAACCACTTGATGATGCATAATCTATGTTCATGGAAGCTGCAGTAGGTCTGTTTGATGGTACGTTGGGCATAGCAGAAGAACTGCCACTTGCTGCAGATGTCAATCCAGCTCTGTATTTAGATATATTAACGTTAGATAAATCATGTTCAATGTACTATACTGCCAAAGTGGTGTATGCATTGTAAACTTTACCTTTCTTCTCTAGCCTTCTGAGCCAAGGTTCTCAATTTCTCTTCCTCTGTTTCCTTTTGCTTTTGTGCAAGTTTTTGTTGCATCAAGTTTCGCTGTCTGACTTCTTCGCGAGCATGTCGATCAGCGGCATAAAGTGCTTCAGCAAACTTTGCGAAATTATCATTAATTGTCACTTCTTGTAGACCGCGTCCATCTGCAGCAAGTCGCTTATCCAGAGGAATAGTATAACCCTTGGTGTTTTTCCAGTTAGATATAGATGGTGGAATAACCCATTCTGCTTGTTCTTTGGCGGTTAATTTACGAGGTGGAGAGTGCAAGACAGGAGCTGGCGGTGAACCGGGACCCTTTGGAATCTTTTTATGTTTGAATTGTGGGGGTTCCATTGGATCGACAGGTGCGTCGACCATGCGGATGATACGTTGTTTGGCGCCAGAGTTATGACCGTCTCCGGCACCTTGACCAGGTGTATATCGAATGTAAGTAGGTGCTTTGTTCGTATTGGCACCTGTATTTTGAACAATGTTTTTGGGCTTTGCTGCCGATATCTTGCCACTGACAATTTTCTCTAGAGCTGCTCGCGTCTTTTCTGCAACGCTCTGAACTTCTTCTTCGCTTGGTCTATCCATAGCCAATTTTTCAACATCAACATCCTTACGTTCACTCAATGGAACTAAATCTTTAAACTGTGAATGAATGATCCGATCTTGACTATGTCCTTGTCGTGCGATAGCGTCATATTTCACTTTTCCTTCTGCATCGACTTGGAGAGTTAACGCTCCGGCAGTGGTGTTAGCTCTTCCATCTTGCTTACGACCCATGTCAAGTGGGTATTGTGCAATGTGAATTTCTGGAAAAGCCCCTCCATTTCCAAAATCTTCTTGTGTTCTTGGCTTGAATCCTTGTCTTTTGCCGTAAGGAGGTATTTCATGACCTGCTCTCTGGCTGATCAATTGGTTGAATTGCTGCTCATGCTTGCTATTCTCCTTTGGTCGATCAATCTGTTTTTGTGGTTTTGGGAGTAAACTGTGTGCAGAACAAATGGTCAGATCGGCTATATAAGCATATAAGCATTTCAACGTTGACAATGAGGAACGCACCTTGACAAAGTAGCCATCGTTACCTATAAAGAGATGTTCGGGAGCAACTGGATTTTTTTTTTTCTCCAGTCAATTCGAGTTCAATAGGTTTGCAGGAGATGCCATAGTGATGTCATCAAAATAAAGGTGATTTTAAACTCTTCATTAAAAAGATGTTTCGGATTCACATCCGAAAGCTGGACACAAGGTTCGCAGGGCACACCTACCTTTGTTTAGCGTTGCTTTAATGTCGTCTTGACGATTAAATAGTTGCGAGCTACTCAATCTAGTCTAATGTCGCTCTCTTATGATTCCAAGGTTCGAAAATTTGATATTGGCCAGCACAATCTACAACCTGGTACCTTAACTCATCTTGATATCATTAGATCCTGCGATCACGTCTCAGTGAAAGCGGCTACGTATACAAGTGTAAGCCGCTTCAGAGCATAATTATTAGTCAAAATAGAGTGCAAGAAAGTTTCTCCAACGTCCAACCACTGGTATGTTTAAGAGTGACAATTTACCATTGTTCCACATATCATCCCCGACTCACCAATGCCTACCTAGTGCCAACACTACGATGTCGTCGTAAGCGATACATGTTTGACCACACCAACTGGTAAGGATTTCTCATTATTCCCCTCAGTCGCTGAGAGTGTTCGTTCTAATATGTTTATTAGATGAGGATCGTCAGCAGTATCAAGATCTTGTGAGCAATATTGGCGATTCGGCAGTTAATGGACCTTATAGTTTCAAGACCGATCGAGTGACTATCGATCCATGCGCACTACCTACCGAGTTTATTGCTGATGAAGAACGACACCATAGCCTCGTGGATGAGCTTATTACAACTGAGGAGAACTATGTCTCAAACATGACTGCGTTTTGTGATATTATAGTGAAGCCCCTGCGATTCCGTGCAAAGAGTAGTAAAGGCCTGATCATAGGACTTTATCAATGCAATACCATTTTCAACAACATAGAGCAGATTCTGGAAATCAATAAGAGTTTTCTCAACGAGTTATTGAAATGGAGATCCACAGAAGATGGAATCTTTGGGGATATATGCGCAAAATATATGTACTTCATGGAATGCTATACCAAGTTCTTGCAAGGTGTTGACGCTGCTCAAGAAATTAACGCTCGGGAACACAAATCCAATCATAACTACAGAGTTTTCCTTCAAGCCGCTAGCCAAAATACCCGTCTCGGCGGTCATACCCTCTACAGCATGCTTGCGCAACCTGGCCAACGTATTACCAGATATACCATGTTGCTGACGAAGATACTTAAACACACAGACCCGGCCGATAAGAATCATGCATCTTTGATTGCTGCTTTAAAGAAAGCTGACGAAATTGCGACTCTAGCAGATGATTCTCCAACTAAGCTTGCCAAAATATTCTTCAATATGCATCGTTCTATACAAAATTGCCCGGTAACTTCATTTTCCTTTTTTTTGCATGCCCCTACTGTTCATATTTAATCATCAACATGCATTCCATAGCCCACGTTGATTAGCCAAAGTAGAACGTTGGTGTCTCATCTGGATGCAGTTGAACTGGATCCGACAAGTTTGAGACCACATCGACCTGTTACAATCTTTTTACTTACAGACAAGCTGATGGTAGTTCGACGTCCTGCATACTCAGTTCGAGGTTTAGATCTATGTGGTCTTGGAAGCGAATCACCTGGATTTGAATCAGTATTGTTGAAAAAACTGGAAAAGAATTCGCTCAAACAAGAGAAACAGCTTAAATTTAAGGACTGGATAAACCTTGGAGATGTCGAATTGCTTCAAGGCAGCCAAAGTAATTGTCTAAAACATTGTTGATATGCTTCATTCATTCTTCTAACCAGGCAATCATAAGGTATCTTATCATCTTTTGCAATTCGAGTACGGCGTAAAGAGTTGATCAGGAACGATCCTAGTTCACAGACCGCCAACCAGGATACACCAACATACTTTAGTGAACTTCCTACTAGGATGTATGCTGTCAGTTTGAGCGAAGTTAATTTCAATACAGTTGCCAACAGTCAGGAGAGCATACAATCCAAGAACGCGTTTATTAAACATTTCGGTCGGTCCAAAGCAAGTGTACATCGTTGTGATGCAGTAGCAGCAACTTATCATCGAGAATGGAATGGTTGTAATGTGTACAGTAACATCTATTCCTTTGATCAATACCCACTTGGTACTCACAAGGTATTTTGGTCACTCGTGACTTTCTCATATCAACTACTGACAGTTTATGTTAACTTGGCACGTTTCACGTCATAGAACGATTTGTGTATTGTATATGTAACGCATTTGTCCGAGAAAGACATCCGCTGCATCACTGATATTCCTGGAGGTCCGCAAATCCTAGCTATGATCGAACCACTTGGTAACGACTGCTATAAATTATGGATGCGCAGCAAGTCATTCTTCAAGCATACAACAGACGACGAGAGCAATCAAAAGCCTCAAAACTTCTACTTTCGCGATGTATTATTTACCAACCGTAAGCTGTGTGATAAAATGCTATTTTTCTTCGCATGTATAAAACCTAACTCATGTTCCTAGTCCTTCATTGGAGCATGAAAGCCAGTAATGCATTCAAAGAGGCGTCAGAAACACAAACCGCTCTTCGAAGGCGAAATAGTAAAGGCATAGCTATTACACAAAACCTCTCTTCTAGTAGGTTTTTAACCGCAGCAAGTTCCTATTTACCAATGACGACGACATCCTTGAGTACATCACGACCACGACCAAAGAGCTCTGTTTCCAACAGCGATATAGCCAAATCGCTGGAATCTCGTCTGGCACGAAGAAATTCCTACGCCAGTGTCAACTCTAAAACTTCAGCAGACTCTGTCATTTCGTTACGAAGTAATAATACTGACAAAGATGAGTCTTCAGAGTCAAGCGGCATAAGCGCTATCTCGAATACCGTATTTGAAGGTGATTATGGCTTGGACGAAGGAATAATATTAACCGCCAATCAAGCGTTAGCGGATAGCATGCGAGATAATTCAGGGGACCAGCGCAGTCCACATAACAGCTTCTTCAGCCGGCGGCAACGACCAAAAAGTCTTCCGTTTCACTTGCCAAATGTTGATACACACGGAGAATCTTTCTCTACCTCAATAATAGAAAATAGCGCACCTATGCGTTCCACCAGCCGAGGAAGTTTATCATCCAGTATTCATTCATCTGAGCCAGGAAGTCTATTTTCGACGATCAATAGTCGAACCAGTACGTTGTCGACAACCAGCAGTAGCAGTATAAAAAGGCACGGTAGCATAGAGCAAAAGGTTTCACAAATGATGCTGTGGATGCAACACCGACAGACAGCATCAGCGGTGGAGTCGAGGGTACCTACAATAGAAAGGACTGTGCCTGAAGTTGATAGGCCCAAACTGGATCTGTCTTCGCGTTGGGATCACTTACTAGTTGCCTACAAAGAACTCAAACTGACACAAGCTGAATTACTCAACAAAGTAAAGGAGAAAGATGCGGAAATTGATGTCATTCAATCAATGTTCCAAGATGCGATTGACGAGAATCAAATATTATACCAGACATTCAATGAAGAACTGGAACAACTTCTCCACATCACGGAAAAGAATACTTTGGCCACAGACCATCGGCCAGCGCATCCAACTCCTGAAGATCAGATTAAGAGGAAACTGAAAACTGTGGTCAAGGAACGGAATGGTTGGCAGCATCTTGCTAGGTATGTTACGAAAGTTCTGCTTGCTTCACCATTTATCTGCCATTTTGTAACATTTTGTTCTAGCGACCTGGAGAAAGAACTGTTTATCCTCAAATCCAGTCTACAATCTTAGAGTTAAGGCTTATGATATCCAAGCGTCTTGATCTACGCATCATACCAAATACCTTTGCCTCCGCACAAGTTATACCCAAATCAACTTATATCCTAAACAGTGTTAATCGAACATATGTTCCAGCTCATTCATTCTATATCCAACACTGTCACTTATTTATGGTTCAGTCAATGTATTTTTTTTTTTAACTTCTTTTGCTTATTAACAACATGTACTGTATTTGTGAATCAACTGTTTAACAGTAGCGCCATTACTGTCATTTGCTATGCTGTCATATTGAATGTTATCTAACTATCACTGTCTTGAAACAACTTGAATGTTGTGTTTTTTCTGGAAAGCAATGAAGTCTTCCTCCTTCCTCTTATAGCTCTGCAACAAGGATGTAATAACTTGTTGGATCTAAATACATGTCACATCGACGGATAGTTTTGGGGAAGATCTAGTTAACAACTGTGAACCTTCGAGTGACTTTCTCTCTTCTCCTCTTACTTACACCATCATAGTTAGTTTGAAGTGCTGGCAAAACATCCTTCACAGTTCGTTCTACCAAGACGCCGCCAACCATTCTGAAGCACTTGCGATCAGCTTCAAGTGGGGATATACTGTCAATGACAAGTCTGCGTACAATAAAAATTTAATTAATAGATATTTAAAGGAAATATCATATTCTGGTCGTATCCTTACTTGTGCTCTTCAACTTCAGATTCTAATTCTCCAATCTTGGATGCTATGGATTGAAGTTCGGACTTGAACTGATTGTACTGTAAGGAGCCGTACGCGTTGTTAATAATCCAACTTTAGCATCATCGTAGAAGAGGTCAGAATGATCTCATCACCTGGCTCGTGATCTCGGCCTCACTAAGTTTCTTGTTCGCTGAACTGCTACTGGACATTGAGATTGTGAGGATGTGTGACTTTGGTCCTGGCAGAAACTTTCCCCAAGTCGTCTCAAGGGCAGCCTGCTAAATTCTCGGTTAGCCAATTCCGCCAAACGCTAAGTCTGAGCAGGTGGCTTAGCAAACATCGACTCACTTAGTATCCCATTGCAACGACAGATAGAGTGTACCCAAGCTTCGCAATAATCCAGTTAAGTAAGAAATGTCTTTTCGCTGCTATTTTACAAAATATTGGTTGATATGTTCCCAGTTGCTGCAATTCCACCTTAATTTAAGGGTTCTGACGCCCTGCCATATCGGGGAGAAATTTCGCAGAAATAGCTCATCGCTCGCGCCAACACTTGTTTCGTTCTTTCTTTTACTCTCTTCCCTAACTACAACTCAACATCTGGAAGCCTTGTTATTCTTCTAAAATTATATTATACTCTGATCTCATGAATTTAAATGTCATTCATGCAAAACTACTCTAGGCTTTTTCGTTTACACTTAATAACGGAAGTGATACGATGGATCCCTTCCCTCAACTTCACCTCATATTATGAAGCTATACATGGAATCAAATGATTCATGACCTTCATATTGAAGATATTGAGAAAGAAACGACAATACTATTGTCGTGGTGAAACTCAAAGTATATTATTGGTTCGTTACCATTCCTCAAAGTATTTGCGGATAACCAGCTAGGGATGGCTATTGCCCTCATCTCCAATTACCATATCCCTCGTTAATACCATAGTATATACCTTGACAATATCATGGGCAAAACAGGAATGCGTGAATGATCGACATGAGCGCCAAAAAAATCAGTCACAACAATGGCGCACCACGGCTGTTCGTCGGACCCAGTTTTCAACCGAATTCATTGATTTGTAATAATGGGACAAACTTCCTCTACAATGGACACAAACTCAACTCAAGCATCTGCACCAGCATTTAAGGTAGATAGCGATTTTCACTTCACTACTGAAAATATTTGAGTATTACTCATGTTGACTCTACCCTATGACCATGTAGACGGAATTCGCGGTTGACATGACCTGTCAATCCTGTGTTGACGATGTCACCAGTATTTTGAAGCAAATTCCCGGTAAGAATCTCTTCAAGGACTATCAAATAGCGCAAAATCTCATTCTAATTTATAAATTGCCTAGATATCAAGTCGTTTGATATTGACTTGAAAGAACAACGAGTAATGGTCGAAGGCTCAGGTAACTATTGGTCTCACACCATGAACCTTGTGCTCGGACTCTGACTGACTAAGATATTTATGCATCCACTCATTTCCTCTCCAGCTGCACCATCGAAAATTTCACGCGCACTAAAGCAATCTGGACGATCTGTTATTATCCGTGGCCAAGGTGTCGCCAATGGCGCTCATGCCGGAGCCGCTGTCTGTATCTTCGACTGCTACAACGAGAATCCTATGCAACTTCCTGAAATTAGCAAGCAAGGCTTGGCAAGATTTGTCCAAATTGATAATGATACATGCCTAATTGATGTGACCGTTCAAGGTTTAACTCCAGGAAAGCATGGTATTCATATTCATGAACTAGGTGATATATCGCAAGGATGCGACTCATGCGGAGACCATTATAACCCCACCAATGTTGACCATGGTGATCAAGATAACGGACATATCGGTGATTTGGGAAATATCGAGATCGAAGAAAATGGATGGGGCGACCTGGTACTGGAATCCAAGCGCGTCAAAGTGTGGGACATCATTGGTCGAAGTATGGTTATTACCTCTGGCGAAGACGACTTGGGTAAAGGATCTTCAAGTAAAAGTAAGTGGGACGGCGCAAGTGGAGCTGGTGTACTCTGCGGAATCGTAGCCAGAAGTGCTGGAGCGTTTGAGAATGTCAAGAAGGTCTGTGCGTGCTCAGGTGCCACTTTATGGGAAGAAGCTCGAGTCAACGAACGCGACCTGAGAACTGAAGTACATTAATCTCCTAAATAGCTATCTCGCCTGTACTGCTTCAATATATCGATATGTATAAACCCCGAAAGTACGTTTACAATTACAATAAATTTTAGGAAAGCATGCGTTGAAGAAACCTTTGCGCATTGTACATTAAAGTAGCCCACTACCTATGAAAGTATGTAAGAAAAAAAGATTTAGCTCATAGCACGTGCTCTTTAACTGCTCCTCCATCGCCACACAGGGAAGCTTGCTAATCTTTATTACCATACTACTCCTTATAGTTCTTTATTGCCTTCTGAACTATCGCTTGATGAAGACGAATAGCCAATCAAAAGTTTACGACGATTAATGGTTAATACAATATCTTATCAATGCCTACCTAGCTTTGGCAGATGCTCTCTATGGGTTCTAGACATGAGTCTTACCACTCTGCAAGCAAATGCTACCCTGCAGAAAGGGACCACTAGTTACCCTCATCCCTCGAACAAGCTGCTTCAATCGTTGGCTGACGTAGCAGTAAAAAGACCTGTTTACACTATTGTCAACAAACTTTCTTACCTCCTTTCGATGACAAGCACGGCTGGTAAGTTGATTGATACGCTTGCGTTTTAATCATAGATGAACAAACGCTTGATGAACAGTTGGCCAGAGTGTCATTCTCTGTGCGAACGGCTTACAGGCATTATGCAACCACGACGGAAGAAAATCAGAAAGTTGGTCAAGATGTTCAGCTCGTCTACCTTAAGGCGTCGCGTCTGTTGTGAGGACAGCGGACCTTCAGGGGCTGCAAAGCCATCTGCTGCGTCCGTATTTGCGTTCGGAGCTTTTACCAGACAACACTGCTGTTACCACCGCGGCGGTGCTTGAAAGGCTGGGCCAAAGGCGCACGGCAGCAAAGACCATTAGTTCGGTTGTTCTGTAAATGAGGACACGAAGATGGTCGTTACTCTTGCGAGCTCTCAGCTGTGATTCCGCACGCCTCCAATGCGTTGAACAAACCCGCGCTGTCAAGACTGCCTACCAGCGCAAGGATAGTTATCTTATTGTTCTGCCAACTGGTGCTGTCAAGATTCTTCCTTTCAATGGAGCAGGAGACGACGTTGTCAACAGTTGTTGCAATTAGCTGATCTTGATGGAAATGTTCTACATATAATTGTGTGTTGACACATAGAAATATTTTCCCACATTCTAACAACAGTTTCGATATATGGCCAGCATGAAATGTGCTTGGTATTGACGTTGACATCTGGAGGCATACAGCTCAGCAAGATCATTCCATCAATCTAGATCAGAAGCAGACTGTGCAGTGCTTCATCCCAATGTGCCCATGTGACCGAATCAGACACGATAGATGCTTACAGCAATTGGAAAGAACGGAGCAATTCCTAAAGGCAAGACTGGTAAACTCGAGAAAGGAGCGGTTCTCACTGAAGCCGATGCACCTGTACGTGCACTTACTATCCATTTTCCCAGCAAATTCTGCAAAATCTACAAGGCTAGTCAAAGTCTCGATCTTGCTAACCTGAACCTTTGGCCGCTGTGGACTCCTAAGTCGCTATGGAATTGCTTCAATTAAAGCATAACTGAAGTAGCTATTACAGCATTATCTATTTATGAAAATATAAATAAATGAGGTGCAGCATTATGTAGAAGAGGCGGGTTAGATGATAAGTGGACAGTGTCAATGATTTGGCGTCCAAAATGAGGCATCTGAGAGTAGTAGTTTATATGATTGCAGCTTCCCTTGCTTCATCCGATGTGGTATTTTTAAAAGAATCCTTCCATCCATAAGTCGACAGGAACATTATCCTTACCGTCAACTTCTTCAATTATTGTAGCCCGGTTGAATTCACATAGATTGTAGAGGTGGACTTATCAGTACCACACAAGATGATATTTTCGCCCTTGATAGAAGCAACGTTATTGTGTTCCATGTTATTTCCTCTTTACATAGGTGTTCTGGCAGCAAAATTTCAATTTTCAAAGGGACAAATATACAACAACGCTGGTGGGAATTCAAGCTCAAGTTTGCGTATATATATCTGAAGGGCTCGCGAAATATTTTGAGATGACATTATACTTCGTCAAGTGGATCCTGGGATTGTGTTTACATCTGAGTTTATTTCGAGAGTAATTGCGAATTTTTACAAAGATAACAATAAACTCTATCATCTCTCGAGCACTGGTAAACACAAAAGAAAAGGGTGGGTGGGTGTGGACAATCCCAGGATCCACGACTCGTATAATGAATTTGTAGCGTTCAGTCTACGACCTCCGCCAATTTTATCAGCAACATACCCCGCAACTATGTTACACGTAGTCTGTGCGTATTACTGCATTTGTTACTCCGAATTTCACTCTGGCTTTGGGACGACCTTATGTCGTAATTCTTTATCCCCCTAAAGCCTTCAGAGAGATATGAATGATATAATGGTATGCACATAAAGAGAAGCACAAAATGAGTTGATATGGAGTCTGTGGGACTACCAGGGGATGAGAAAAACGCGATTGAATTTCGGTAATTTTTTTGGTGACCATCAAGGTATTCAGATATATTACGTGGGTGGAAGTTTTGGCGCACTGGGGGAAACTGCTCTTGTTGACTTGGTAGGCCTGAGTTCGGAGGATCGGTCTTGACCAATATCCTAGCCAATGATCTTCGGATTACTGATTAGAGTCTCATTCAGGATTACTGGGAAAGCACTTGTGTTGGAACCCGGAGGGCCTGAGTTCAAGGGTTGGCTTACCGACATCCTGGCCAATGATCTTCGGAATACTGGTTAGAGTCTCATTCAGGTCCTAGCGCCAAACAACCTAGCTCTGATGCAACAATCCACACTACCTCCCTTTTTTTTTTTTTCCTTTACCAACGGAAGCACGTGACCTCTCCTGGAATTCTTTAACGCTGACGTGGTAAAGCTATAGCTAATGTGGTGAGTTATTTTGAGAATCGGGATGGGTACACAGTTGAAGTATCTGCTCAGTCTGTTTCGAGTCTCAATGTATTAACTGCTTTGAAGTACCTCATATCTACAATTTTCAGGTCCAGAACTTCTCAGCATTTTATATTCTCTCATAGTTTGATAATCAATATTATTTGTTAGCATCCTAGTTTATTACGAATGCATTACTAAGATCAGTATCGCTTCAGGATACTCCCTTCACCATTTCGCATCAAAATTTTAAATTATTTGCAGAACTTGGTCAATTCGCCATATGCATCCAGCACGTACCGTGATAAAGTAATGCCAAACAACTGTTGGTTAATATATCAAGTAAAGGATCATTCCACATATACTCAACTATAAGAGACAACTGCGTCCATTTGGAAGGTTGAAGCTTGTCCTCCGGAATATCCATACCCTCAACTTGATTTTAGTAATTGTGTTAGAAGTATTCGCCAAACTTGGAAACAAATCTTGATGCACATTACGAAGCTCCAGAACAAATGGATAAATGTTTGAGTCAGCGACAATCCGCCAGCCCATTATCTTCATCTGTGGCTAGAGAACTTAAGATGATCGTATCCTATTTCTGCTACCTTCATATTGGTCGCCTCATACTTTGCATCTCCATCATTACATACCATAAGCCATTAGGAATCATTCGATCGAGGATGGTAGCTCGACTAACAATCTTCAGGTTGCAGTCGAAGCCATTATTGTCAAATGAAATAATATTGTCGTCAATTACATGGAGTTGTAACTATATTATGTTGTAGTTTATTCTAAAGTTATAGAGTTACTGGTAGCAGCCAAAGAAATATTATGTCTCATGCGACAGAGTGTCCATGTCTGTGATCTCTATTTGAAGTACAGCCTTCACATGTTCCCTTCCAAACACTGCCATCTATATAGAATTCTTTCTTCCAGATTGGACATCTAGCCTTCAGCTCGTCGATAAGGTACTCTACTGCTTGCATTGCTTCTTTCCGATGAGCAGATGATACAGCGATAATAACACTAGCTTCGCCAATCGGCACTTCATTCAGTCGATGATAAACGAGCACATGTTGAACTTCCCACTTGCTCCTTGCCTCTTTTATAATCTGATGTAATATTTTCTCTGCCATTGGTCCATATCCTTCATATTCAAGCTTGAGCACCTGCTTGCCTTGAAAGTGGTCTCTTGTGGTGCCTGAAAACGTCGATATGGCACCTGCACTATCGTTAGCGACAAGGCGAGAGATTTCGTCTAAAGAAGGAAGCGAATTTGTAAAGAGTTGAACGTATGTTTTATTTGCCGTTGACATGGAGACGATGATCGCGATTAGGAATGCAATGGCGGAATGTATGAAAGTCGGTAGTCCCGATAGCGGTTGTTCAAAAACAGTGTCAAAAAAAATGGTCAAAAAAGATTTCGAAAGCTCGGTAATCCGTACACCTGAACTAATAGACAATGGCAGCTCGAAAGCCATTACAGTACACCCTAGCTCTACTTAAACCTGACATTTGCGCTAACCCGCTACTTCCACCAAAGATCATAGACACCATTCGAGCACGCGATTTAGATGTTTTGGCGCAAAAGTCACTACTGTGGAGCCAGGCTGATGCTGAATCTTTCTATGGAGAACACCGAGGAAAGTTCTTCTTCGAAAGATTATGTGGTTATATGACAAGGTTAGTTACAGCTGGCTTTTTGTTAAGCAGACATGTCGGAGGGTTGGCCATCTCACAATTTTTAAACTTTGGTCTCCATAGTGGCCCATTTATGGCACTGGTACTATCTTCACCAAATGCAATTAAGGATTGGAGAGTATTGATCGGACCTACACATCCAGTAAGGTATGTAAAAAAGTGATCGCAATTCGGTAATGGCGCCAGTAATTCTCATAAATGAATTATAGAGCTAGAATCAATGCCCCAGATACCCTCAGGGCTCTATATGGATTGACAGACACTCGAAACTCCTTTCATGGATCTGGTTTGTATTTGATTATTTTCGTGAAATTCTTCTCGCGATTACCTGCTAAATAAAGATCTTTGTATTGTGTAGATTCACCAGAAACTGCTCGTCAAGAAATTGTGTTCTTCTTCAAGGACTTTAATGTAAATGTTCACAAGAAATGAGATGTAAATTGTAATATATACACACACAGACTTTATTACTGGTTGATATGATTCTATCATACCGTCATCAATATATAATATGTATTGAATTCTACTCGGACCTGCATGTCAGAGCGGCTGAAAATGTTTCACGCGATACAACGCCAAATAGGCAAGACATGACTTAACCATAGGACTGAAAGCAGGTATTATCATGCTTTTAATAACGCCAAGGCAACATGTCTCTGTGGCTCAAGGTCTACCGGTTCTATAAACAATATTGTAGTGAAGCCAATTTCATATCAAAATGGCTTGCGCTGCATTTTTATTTCATGGAATAATAATTTGCATTAAGCTATTTTTTTGGCTGTTGGGCACTTCCGACGCAACATGCAATGGTACACTAAATGAGGCAAAATAGAGAACAATTCTGGGCTTAGATCATTGTGGATCATCATGCTATGGAGTGATGTCTTATTAACCCTAAACTGACATGCATAAAGTGAAGATCATGGAAAAAAAAAATATACTTTTATAGATATTTTAATGGTTATACCCCTTCTCGAAAAATCTGAGTTCTATTGATGATGAGATGAAACTGCCCAAGAGACCAATGGATATTTATCAAGGGCATTAGGTTTGTGCTGTAAAGTTCACAGCAAGAGAACGCTTTGGCAATAAAGAAAAATACCCATAACAAACAGATAATGGTGGACAATTGTACTTAAAATAGCATAGTGGTCGGTACCCTTGAAAGGGAGAAATTATAATATGTCACACCGACAATCCAGGCTGGTTCGTTGGAAAGATGATCCGTCTAGCTTGAAAAACAAAAAACTTGCTACAATAATGCAGAATCGCTCTTTCTTTTGCTCTTTTCTCAATTATCATATCATAGTCCGTTACATATTTATATACCATGAAGGAGAAGCCGTTTTCTTGGCGAAAACTTCTCGTTGTCTTTTTGGCTCTACTACTCCTTGGCATCATCGCCGTTTTACCTGCTGTACTCATTTACAACACTAATGCTTTAGCTCGACACGTCACTTATTCTATATTACAATCCGACATCAATAATCCTGGTATATCGATATACTACATACCTCATCAAGATGACGATGCCATCGCCTTTTCGCTATCTATAGCTCACGATTTAGCCAACGGTATACCAATACAAGTGCATCTAATGTCAGATGGAGCAAATCACAATTTACAGCAATATATGGCGTCAGGCTTACACTATTGTAAATGGCATGACACGAACCACTCGTTTCCTCTTAACGATCAAGATATTTCACGAATCCGCACTCAAGAATTTCTCGCCTCTATGGCCGCTTTGACCGTTCCTCCCGACAATATTCATTTGATGAACCTGCACGACTATCAAACTCCGGCAGCTTGGTCGGCAGATCTGTACGATCAGCTGAAAGGCAGCGTGAAAGATCAGATTTTGAAAAATCATGCGCAATATCCAAATGCTATACATCATTGCAGTTCAGGATACTTTGATTTTGATGGTCCTCGTAATCCTGTTCATTTGGCATGTTGGGATGCTGCCACGGAAATTACACAGCACAACCTTATGGAAGCTGAGCGCTTTGCATTCTATCGAACATATATATTTTACCAACCTCCTTTGAAGCGGTGGTCACAGATGACCATGAACCTATCTCAGTATCTTCCACAACACGCAGTTTCAGTAAAGGAATATCAGACATATGATCCAGTTAATGGTAAATATGCGTTGGGTATGCATAGTGTTCCCATTCTAATGAACAATAGTATAATCGACGGAACCATTTACCTTGACTTTCTAAACAATACTGTTCAATCCCCAAACAATATCACTATTCTATAGCATTCACACTTGCATTTTACCGCAGCGTTTTAACATATTTCGCACTTGTACATTAAAAACTCTTTTTTAACACCCAAACAGGTATGGAAAATTCACCGCATTTCCTAATTTGGACAGTCTCAAGAAAAAGAACGGCCGCCACCATAGAGCGCCATTGGAGAAAAGTTTGTGTGGGGGTCTGTGAACAAGAAAAAAGCTTTGGTGTCCCCATTTTTAAATCTTGAAATCCGGTTTTACTAAGCTTTCTTTCTTGTCTTGCCAATCTCCGCATTGACAACAATTTCATCCGTCATCAATAACTCAACATCAATAACGGAAAGCAGTTCTGGCACGACACTCATGGCTATGCCAGACAGTACGTCGGAGCCCAACTTGCAACGCACCACGACCACACTCATCAAAGATACGTTTAGACATCGACCTGAAAGAAATGTCTGGATTGTATGCTGGCAAGTTGATCATTTGCTTGAATGCAATGTGATATTGTTAGCAGAATCAAATTAACCTTGAATTTACCGACATTTTCGAAATATTTCAGTTTTGCGGCCATTGGTGGATTCTTGGTGAGAATGCCTTACCCACGAAATTTACATTTCAGAATCTGAACGTTCTAACATAAACATTTTCCTTCAACTTTTCTATTCTTTATGCTTTTCGAAATGATATTCATATAGTTTGGGTAGGTTTCCCTTTTATGTTTTGCTCAGCCTTTTGTTTTCGTAAAAATACGTTTGATAATCCAAAATTATTCATCGGATCATCATCTAACTTCTCTCGTCGTCACTTTTTCAGTTATGACGTTGGTGTACTATCTGGATGTTTGCTCATGAAAGACTTTCAGGATCGTTTTCTTAACGATAACATATCCAAAACATTACTCACATCTGTGTTAATGGCCGGTGCTTTCGTTGGAGCGCTCTATTCGGGTCCGCTGGCGGACTATTTGGGTCGTAAACGATCCATTATATTCGGAACAGCGGTAAATATTCTCGGATCAGTAATTCAAACGGCTGCCTCTGACACTGGTATGATGATCGTTGGTCGTGTTATCGGCGGTCTAAGTATTGGGTAAGTTGGAGATTCAGTGTGACATTGGGACGCATTCTTGATAACTAAGCTCTGTACTCCAGCCAACTCTCCATGCTTGTGCCTCTATGTAAATATTCTTTCAGAGATATCTTTTAAATCCATAACCTAAGGTAAAACTGACATCATTATTCTGCTACCAGATCAATCAGAGATTGCACCAAAGGAACTTCGTGGTCGACTTATTACCATGCAACAGTTTGCCATTACTGTGGGAATTGCTGTTTCATTTTGGATTGACTTTGGTACGTTAAACTGGGAAGGCTCCAGTTCATGGAGGTAAGTGAAAACTGTCAACATAGAACTTGTCACCTTTTTTATACAGGGCTGACGCCGTTCAAATCATCAATGCAGATTTCCAATGGGTATCAGGTTAATTCCAGCATTCATATTATTGTTTGGAATGATTTTCATGCCTTATAGTCCTCGCTGGTTGATGGCAAAAGGCAGAGACCTCGAAGCACTCAAGACTATTGCATTCCTCCGAGGAAATGGCAGTGTCTCTGACAAGACTGTTCAAATGGTGTTTACCGAAATCAAACAAAGTGTAGTCTTTGAACAAAAATATACTTCCCAAACGTACTGGGAAATTTTCCGTTCTGGCCATGAGCATAACCGAAGGAGAATCTGGCTAGGAATTGCTGTACAAGTTTTTCAACAACTTACTGGAATCAATGTCGCTGTGTAAATCTCGTTTTATAGTTTGAGTGACTTGATTGGAATACTTTTTAACCATGGAAATTTCTTCCAACCTAGTTACTATGCCGCCGACATTTTTCAAGCTGCAGGTGTTTCAGGCATTACAGCTGCATTATTTGGTAATGATCAATTACATTGTTTGCTTTTGAATCCTTATTAGTTGGACTAACTTGTTTATAGCAAATGGTGTGGATGGCATGGTCAATGTTATTGCAACTGTACCGACCATCTTCTTTGTAAGTTTTCGTAAAATTGCAATCATCGTGATTTAATCAAGAGACTAAACAAAATATTCTTATAGATTGATAAATGGGGTCGTCGTCCAACTTTGATATCAGGAGCCATCTCCTGTTCGTTGTGCATGATAATTTTGGCTCTTGTATTGGCTACCCACGGTCTGAGCGATTTAAGTACAAGTGATACTTCGGGTACAACTGGAAATGGATCAATTTCTTTAATATTGGACTCCAAAGGCTCAACTGTGGTGGTTATGGTGTTCTTATACCTTTTCGTAGCCTGTTACGCGTATAGTTGGGGTCCCGTCGGATGGATCTATCCTGCTGAACTTTATCCACAACGTAAGTATTGGAGATCAAAAGTGACACATAACTAGTTTGATGTTTAGTTTATGGACAGCACATGGACTAACTTGATTGACTTGCAGGACTACGTGCTAAAGCTCTTGGTATAACAACCGCTGCAAACTGGCTATTCAATTTTGCTATCAGTCAGTTAGCACCACCTATGCTCAGTGGTATTCACTGGGGAACATATCTTGTATTCGCAATCTTTTGTGCAATAATGGCGTTCATTGTGTGGCTTGAGTTCCCTGAAACGAAAGGAAAGTCACTTGAAGAGATCGATTTGATATTCAGTGGTCAGCTGAAAGACGATGATTTAGGTGTACATCACCCTGCAACTGCCGCAGCCGCACTGACACAACTTGAGCGTATGAAGTTTAGCGAAAAATATTCAAACAGAGAAACATCCTTTGGAAATGCCATCGAAGGAGCTCTCAAGAGAGTGGCAGATGACGACGCCGTCAATAACGAAGAGTTGGAACTCTCACCACTCAATACTAATGTACAATTACCATCTACTACTTAAGCTGACCTGGCACTATATGTGCTTCTCACCTAATCATTTTTTTTCCATATTATGTTCACTGTTCATGGACATCACACTTGCAAAAAGAAAATCAACGATGTAATATCCTCCCTCCCCCGTTTTACTTTCCTCTCGTTAATCATGTAATCCGTACTGTAATACTTCCGAATGCGCAATTTTTTTTTTTTTACTCTAACATAAAAACGCTATTGGTATTAGTTATATTGGAGAGGTGGTATAAAGGTATTATAATAATGTCTATATAAATAATTGTATGAAAAATATCACCAGAGAGATCAAGAAGCTCGGGCCAAGCCCGTTCCAGCATTCCCGAGAGGGCAACAAGTAGATTTTGTGTGACATGGAAAAACTGGAAAAGTCATAGAAAGTGCTTGTTTGCACGCATATTCCTATGGTCACCTGTCCAGTTAAGTGGCCAACGATCTCATGCTTCTGGCGAACCGACCTGACTAACGCGTAATTATTGCTAATGAACTTGTGACTAGTCTGCTGTAGCAACGCTTTATATCGCGGACAATACTGGCAGACAGCCGTCGTCTTATCTGCTTTTGTTTCTCTCTATTCCACTTCACTCAAATCGAAGCGTCATGAAATGCAACACAGGTTTTCATCAGTTACCACTCGAGCTCCTCTATGAAATCTTCTATCACCTTTCGGAACCGACAAATGAGCATTCCTTAGACGGATGTGCGACGATATTGAATGTTGGTTATGTTAACCGTGCGTGTATGTACATAGCGTTTCGATATCTCAATAACAACGATGTTCAGTACCTGGCCAAACTACTCAATTGGGCAACGCCTTTGCGTCAATACCCCTATCGCTCTAGGGTAGTGCAGTTCATTCGCACAGTTAATCGATCAGGTTTCTCGGAGAAGATAGACATTGCATACTTTACGCTCGATTTCCACTCCATCTGCCGTACCACTGACGCTACTACCACTGCTGCTGCCGACATACAGACTGTCTTCAAGCTTTGCCATTTAAAACGTTTGGAAATTATTTTCGATGCCGATTTTGGAAAATCCAAGGACAGCATAAAAAGATTTCTTGGTCACTTGCAAATATTATCTCCACCTGATACTGTTCAATTCTCAGCCTACTGTCCGCAACGACGATGCCAATGTTGTTGTGCTAAAGGTTACGACCTTCAAATAGCAAGTTTTGTAAAATCGTTGAAGGTCACATCACTGGTCCTGCAACAGATGCAGCCCGGAAGCGCCACGCTTGCCGCATTAAGGAACACGCGAGAACTCACATTGGATCGCTGCGCAGACTCCAGTTTCATAGCCCATGTCCTTCAACAAATGCCATATTTGAAGAGAGCCCGCTTATTACAAGATGATTTAACTGTCCTATCATCCAAGTTTCTCACTCGATTGGCCACCAGTACAAGCTTAATAAACGACTTCCGAATTCATCTGATCAGTAATAACTGGAACGATGAGCTGCGCGAGATTTCCTTAGAGGTTATGGCCAGAGCCCAGCAACAGATACGCGATGTTTACCGGAGCAGTGATAAGGAACTTACAATGGTCGACATTAATCGATTTCTTAAAGAAACGGGCTTCTCGATAAATGGGAATGAGCTTGTCCCCTTATCAAAAGCAGCACCACTTTGTTTGGCATGATTTGTGTGTTGATATACAAAAATACGATTATTTACACATTTCACACTACATATTACACTTTAAAATGTTCGCCATTATTTTGCTTTCCCTCCATCTATAGATTTCATCGCCTTGACCTAGTTGGCTTTTTAGCAATTTCCTTTGCTTCCTCACTAATCAAAGCATACTGCACAATATACAAAAGTAAAAGGAGTCCCGCATTAATACCAAACAAATCGTATGCCATACACCAAAATATGCATTTACCAGTCCATCATTCCTTCGTGCGCAGAGCTAGTAAGCAAAAGATTAGATTTCTAGAAGCTGCGCAATGTAACGCACGGGGTAACGTCATACAGCAATGCCAACCTTAACATCATCCATTGAAACAGTCGACCGTTTTGCATGGCTTAATTTGGAAAGCATGGTTAGCCCAGCCCCACGCGGCAAACTCCATAAACATGAAAACCAGGGAAATACAAAGAAGACATCGCTTACTGCGCAAACATTTCAACGTCCATGGCTAACGTCTCTAGATAAGGTAAAACAGTGAATGTTTTAATTTAGATCATATCCAATAAAGTTCACATTTCCGAGCCGAGCCATATCTTTACCAACTTGTTTGTAAACAACATCTGCCAACGAGGCTATGAATTGAGGTGAGGCAGTTTTTCCAGTACTTTCAGCTGCAATGTAACCTAGGCTTTAGAAGATCGGGCAAAGGTATATCCTGGGAATACACAAATGAAAGAGTACCTTCGGATTCCGCAATTCGACCAACGGTATACCAGATTGCTGATTTCAACCGCTACACATAACAATATAAATTAGTGATGCGTGATATGACGCGTAATGTTAGCCTATATTGAAATTACCTGCTGTTGATTTTGATTGTCAGCCTCTGCCATTTGTTCCTTGATTCGGGTAAATCAAAAAATTTGGGAACTTGCTGCGCTCGAAGAAAGAAATCCAGGAATGAGCCGCGCCATTTCAAATTGTAACTTACTTACGCACACAACTTTAATTTTGGTATAAGTATGTGTCAAACACTTCGTTCTTTTTTACAATCTTAGTTTCATAACTCATTCTAGTTCTCAATTTACGAAATGAAGACTGCAATCCTAAAATACATTGTTATTTCCAACTTTATATTAGGTTAGTTTCCGTTCCGCTACATGCATTCTATAACATTGCAATTTTTTAATAATCTTTTCAACCTGTTCTAGCTGCTTTGGCAAAAGGAGGAGGTGGTGCTAAAGGTGGTGGCGGTGGTAGTACCGGTGGAGGTAAAAGCGGTACTTCAGGAGGAAGTACTTCTGGTGGTGGTAAAGTCTCAGGCGGTGGTAGTGGTACATTCTCTGGTACTAAAACTGGTTCAGTATCCAATGTTGGAACGTACAAATTCCCAACTGGAAGTACCGGGTATTCACGAGGAGGCTATGGATCATACTCCAAAACATCTGTAGGAACTTCTGGAGCCAATACAAGAAGTAAGTTTCCACTTTCAAGCATATAGCAAGGGTAATGCAATTTGTACCAACATTTATCCATCATAGGTGTATATTCAAACTACTATCCAACTTATGGCGGAGGATACGGATATGGCTATCCGTATGGATGGTATGGATACTACAATCCAGCACTTTTATATTGGGCTATTATTCCAATTGGATTCTATGGTGGCTATCATATGGGCTATTCACGATACAATGCTCAAAGTGGAGCCTACTACGCACCAATGCTTACCACTCAGAGTTCGGGCACTGCAGACGTGATGATAAATGGAACAGCCTATACAGACGACTCCAACAACTTCCATTATACTTTTGGCCTTCTTACCAGCACGGGAAGGCCAGCATTGGATGCAGCATTTTACGCATCATCTGATCTGGCTGCTACCCCAGCCGACTTTGCCTACCGTCTTACATTCTGGCAATTGGTAGAATTCACTGATGCAAATAACAATGGCTTATTTGACGATGGAGAAGCCATTGGAAACTTGATACCTCTTCAAGGTGGATGGTCAACAATTCAAATCTCGAATAAGACCAGTTCAGCAAACGCTTCCCTGACGTACTTGGAAGGTCAAACAACCTCCACCATTACTACATCCAACAACAGTACATTTAATGCTAGCCTTGTTATTCGAGTGTCAAACCTTCAAATCAACAATACTTTCGCACTTACATACGAACCAAATTCTGCAGAGTATGAATTTAATGTTAATGGCTACCAACTCACCAACCCAGCAAACCGATTAGCCTTGTTACAAGTTCTTTCATACGATCCATCTGTTCCCACGGCTTCCGATATCAATAGCACCACATCTGCAGCTGATGCTGCCCAGATCAAGACCAACGAAACATATGGTGTTTCCATTGGAGCCTACTCAGAAGGTCGGTTGGAGTACAGCAACCAACTAAACTTGACCAATGTTACGTTTGGCAATTACACCAGCCAAGCATCTCAGCAAGTTCAAGCGAGCTTGACATCTCTTGATCATTGGATCTGGAATGGGCTTTCTCCAAACGCAACGTCAGTTATAGCTATCACTCTGCCTACGCTGAATAACGGAAGTGCTACAGTTGCAGGATTCGCCTTTATGGACGTTGATGTCCTTGGTGTTGAAGCAAGTGGTGCTGTCCATTCGTTCTTGTCTGGAAGCATAAGCAAAGTTTCATCCTTTGCACTGACAGGAGCCACTGTATTTACACTTATCTTTATAATATAGAGATGTAATTTACCACTTATAAAGCTATTGCTGCTGTATTATTTAGTTTACCTGTATATCAACGCCAATAACAATTAAATTATTCAGATATGAAATTCAACTGCTCTATGTATAAATGAGTAACGAGTGTTTGTACTGCCATTCTGCAGTAATCAAAGGCAGTTCTTATCACGCAGAAGGAGGAAGAAGAAGAATCTCTCAAGCACAGGGGCAATAAGAATTAACTCAATCAACTAAATTTCAATTTCATATGTGATGATATTTGCTTTCACCTTCCAGGAGTAACCCACTGTGAAACTAACTGTAATTACCAAACTTCACCTCCCAACCTAGTGCAATTGATGGTCGGTATAGGGCCAGATTGCTGAATTGCTCAGTATCTCATTATCACTCCATATCTCTGACAACTTCACCTGAGTTCTCTATTCCTTATATTCTGCAAAAGCGCCGGCAGCAGTTGTAGATGTTTTCCAAGATATCCACACACGCACAGAGTAATCAAGCAATAATCACCAAAAATGCAGCCAGTATACCATTTCAGCAAAACAATATCATTACATTCATTTTTCCATTAAATACAATTTAGTGCTTTCGCTCAAAGTAGGATGAGTTGCTCATCAAGACTGTAGTAGTATCTAGAACCCATTCGCCAACGCCTAAGTATCTGTCGATATACGACCGAAGCTCCTTGTTTTCGATTTTGGAGGTGGCAGGTCTACCATCACGGCAATTGTAAGTTTTCATTCCAATGCGCTGCGTTCTCCAGAAAATTAGAACTTACTGAAGTCCGGTATTTCGCTTGATTCCAGCAAGTACTGCGGATATCAAAATAGCATCAGCGGTAAAATGGACGAGCTTGCCAAGCATGTTCTCGATCTATCGTTGCAATCAAATTGAGAAGAAAAAGGAATCAGCGCAATGGAACAAATTCTGGCGATTCGCAGCTTAATTGTATAATGAAGCTTACAAAGTGTAGAATCAAAAGGTGCTCACGAGGTGCGGACGTGAGTGGCAGTAATCACATTTTGCTATTGCCGGAATTTGAAATTTCAGGTCTTCGGTTGGCAGCTTTCGTAATACAGTTGAGTACACTAGCCGAGAAACGTTCATCCAACTTCAATACATACATTTTGATATTGATTTTTTCTTCATTATTTTTTATAAAGTAGGTCTATTCTACGTTATCTAATGTACGCTCTATGTAGGTGGTTTTATAGTCGGAAGAGGGACAATGTCTGGACACATTTCTAGGTATCTCATTAAGTTTCATGGTAGGAGGAGGGAAGGGCAAAAAGTACAATAGAGAATTTCTATGGGAGCAGCCTATAGCATAATGATTGCAAGTTTGTAATTGCTTCTAGTTGTTTTGTTGGTATGTTTGACCACCTGTAATGGTAGCATGTGATTTGAAATACTTGATGCGGTCCACCCAAAGGTTTTTCTTCTGGTAGAGCCAAAGCATGATTTCAAGGGACTCGAATTCGTACCAGGCACTTACAAGCTCCTTTGCAAGCTTGAGGCTTAATCCGTAGTGGTGAATTTTATGCAGCAGGGTCGAGCGAATATCGTCCCACACAGCCTTTGCGCAATAGCGACCCATAACGACATAAGTCATGCTATAATCATTGTCTGTTCTAAGGACTTCATCGACGCTTCGCAGCAAGTCATTTGTTTTAAGAAGAAGTAGGACAATGCGTGGCATATTTGCCAAAAGACCAGCAATGTCTACCAGTAGCTCAAAAGCACCTGCCGTCATCTTCTCGAGTTCGGTTTGAGTGCGTTCGGTCGATAAGTCTTGGGTGTTTACAGTGTCCCATGAGCGTCCAGTCATGACGGATGCAAAAAGTCTATGTGCGCTGGTTCCGCCTACTCTGAGAGAATACTTTTTGATATCCTCTTCATTACCTCGAATTAAGGAAGTCCAAAGGTGCGCGTAATCCGTTCTCATTTGGTCGTCCAATGTTCGATACAGTCCATGGTCTAACAGAACAATTTCGAAGTTGAGTCCGGATGCGAAATGAGACTTCTTCGACGGTCGTATAAGGACGTTGCCAGGATCTAGTAGGAATAAGTAGCAGGAATAGGTAAGCGGAATTCAGTAATACCACAGTGAGGTTTAGAATTTATATGATGAAGCGTTGAACTTACGAGGATCACAGTGGACAAAACTAAAAAATTGAAGAAAAAGCTCATTATGAATAGGTAATCTCCAAAACAAAAACGGGATTGCTATAACTTACCCATGATTGTATATCATCTCTGAAAAGATCCTAGTCAGCTCTACTGAAACACTATTGGAATCAATGCCATGTTTCTCCATGTACTCTAGGTTGTCAATACGCTGTCCACGAATAACTGTTTGTTTTCAAAAAAAATTAGGGAAAAAAAAAAAGAAAGGGGGGGGCTCAAATGATCACTTGAAGACAACACTTACACTCCATGCAAAGAATTCGTCGTTGTGCCCAAATAATCTCTGGAATGACCAGAGCGGTTTTCTTCTTTTTCATGAGATCGCCAAAGTTCTCTCGCACCTTGTTCGCGTTGTTCGCCTCAAAGACGAAATTAAGTTCCTGAGGTAAACTCTCGTTCATCTCTTCGCTGAGCCATTCAAATCCAAACTCAGGGAAAATACGCTTGATGGTGGACAAGATGAAGCTGACGGTATTCATATCAATCTTGCAGAATTCGTCCAAGAATGGGTGTTGTAGTTTTACAGCAACTTCTTGACCAGTTGTACGGAGTCTTGCTCTATGAACTTGGGCTAGAGATGCCACACCAATTGGCTCAGAGTCGAATTCCGAAAACAACTCATCTAAAGAGGTACCCATATCATTTTGTACCAATTCTTCAATCTCTTGATATGGTGTAGGTGGGCACTGGTCTTGTAAAACTGCCATAGTGGAAGTCCATTCAGGAGGAAGGATGTAAACCATGGCAGACACATGCTGACCCAGTTTTATATAGATACCACCACTCTTCTGCAAAGCTTTAAGAACTAGATTGGCACTCTTAATATGGCAGTTGGATTTAGCCCTTGCTTCCTCTTCGGAATCTTGATACGTTTTTGATAACATTATCTTGTAGTTTATAGCAACTTTGACACCGACGAGTCCGGCTCGACCACATCGTTCAATGGCACACATAAAGTGTCTGGAAGGTTCATGATTGTAATACAATATAGTTCCAACGAGAGCTGTTGAAGCTGTTATGCTGAGGGGCTTGAGTAATCGGACAGCGAGAGGACGTTTTTGTGATGGAGGGAATGTCAAGGTGCTGCTGTTACGAATGATTGTCGGTGATGGGAAGGGCTGTACCAAGGGTCTATAGGCTGAGAGGTTTCCTGCATGTAGCCTCGGCAGACAAGATGCCCATCGTTGAGCGAATGACATGGAATGGTTTTAAGGTCAAATGGAGCCGGACTGGACCTGAAAGTAGTCAACAGCAAAGATGCGGTGATGCGCTGCCTGAAAAAAAGTCATATTTTGCAATTATCCATTGCCGCATTGGGCACTGTGACTGCAAAATTGTAATGATAATTGCGCTGGGAAACCTCTGGCTGGAAAGGTCATTGATGTAGTAGGTTAAAGAAGCAGACTAATAGGATGGATCAAGAAAAGTAAGCTTAACAATAGCAGCTAAGAATAAGAATGACTTTGAGAGCCACATGGCGCAAAAGACCTGGTAGTCGATTGAGAATTGGCAATATCCAGGCACTGATTACTTTGAAATTATCTGTGTGGATATCCGAAGAATACCTGGTAGTTTAGCTCAACAATTGCAGCACAAATGTTCTCTGTAAGGCTATTCACAAGATTTTTGGTAGTATGGAATTGAAGATACATGGTTTCCGAAGTAATATGTTACCAAAGCAATTTTAGAGAGGCAAGCCTTGGCCTGCAAAATTTTCAACTCCAGCAGGCAAACTTTTGTGCAAAACCAGTCAATTTTTTTTATTGATCCACGGACACACATTCTTCAAAAGACGTTATAATGGCAAGACTTGCTGCTGGGAAAAGCAAGGTATACCAACAATCCTCGGACGAAGAAGAATATGAATCCGCATTCCATGAGTTCAATGACAATGAAGAAGAGGTAATGTTCAGGAAATGAGTACATTGATATCCTTGTGATCCTGACATGATTTGGGTTTGTTCAAGATCTCGGCGACTGACGACGATATAGAGGAGGAGGAAGAAGAAGAGGAAGAAGAATTTGACGAAGAAGACGATGACGATCAGCCTTCAAAGCCAGATATTCAAGAACTCAAAAGAAGTATGTAAATCTGATGCTACTTGTCATATCTATCCATTCCTTCCTTAACAATCATGTCTTGTTTATTAGATCTTGCACATGTGTCATTTGAAAAACTTGCTGAAATTCAGAACAAAGTCGGTATGAAAGAGTTTCACAAGAACTTTAGACGATCGGGTTCACAAGCCGAGGAAAAGACACAACATGACACAGTCACAGACACAGACAAGGTGGTAAAAGGAACAAAGGGAGAGCGAACACCCAAGAAGAAGGATTCAATGAAACGAGATGCAAAAAATCGACCAATGGAAATGAGCTCAAAACGAGCAGTTGGCAGGTTTAGAGAAGTGGTCGAGACACCGACGGCAAAGCGCCGAGATCCACGATTCGATCAAATGTCTGGCAAATTGAATCAAGACTTGTATGAAAAATCATATGAATTCTTGGATAAATATAAACAAGATGAAGAACAAATGCTCAAAGCACAAATTCTCAAGGAAAAGGATCCAGAGGAGAAGGAGAGGTTACAACATACGTTGACGCGAATGGTATCTCAACGAACGGCCAACACGGAAGCCAAGAGAAAACAAGCTATCAAGAGAGAGCGCAAGCGCACCGAACAAGAATTGGTCAAGCAAGGAAAGAAGCCATTCTTCCTCAAGAAATCAGACCAGAAGAAACTAGAATTAATAGACAAGTTCAAGCAACTTGGAGACAAGAACGTGGACAAGATCTTGGAAAAGCGCAGGAAGCGAAATGCCACCAAGGATCACAAGAAAGTGCCGTTCAAGAGGAGAAAGACCGACATGTAACATATTCCATTTATTTTTGTAATAAACATTACTTATCACACAACATGATGAATCAACGACTGTATTGGCAGCCTTCAGCCTTTGTAAGCATAATTGGTGAAATCATTCGGACGTTAGATTGCTGCATATCTGTCCACTTGCCGACAATTTGGATTACCGCCATCTCAATCGAAGCATCAACCAGTCTTCTACGAACATGCTTACGTTGCTTTACGACACTACATTCTTTTCTTCGTTTATAAAATGAGATGAAAATTTCATTACATTTTCTCCTATTACATTTTCTCTAACGACTGCCCCGAAACAAAAATGAGCCGAATTCTATATTCTAACAAGAATGCGCTTTGGCCGGGACCACCGCTTCTAACTATAGCCGAAAAAGGGATAGAAGACATTAATGTTGAGGAAATCGAAGTTGCCAATGGTCAAAACTTTTCCCCAGAATATCTTGCGTGAGTATTGAAGCTTAAACACATTGAATGTGGCCGTAAGGGTTTATTATTAATTGTCGAGCTAAATATGGCAAATTATTAGTTTGAATGTGAATGGCACTGTACCAGCATTGAAGCACGATAAATGCGTACAAGTGCTTGATGATTCTACGGACATTTGTGAATTCTTGAACAAAGAGTATGACGGTATTGATCTTTTACCAGAAGAACATATTGCAACTGTGCGTCAGATTATTGAAGAAGCACATGCAGTTGACGCCAACTTTCTGACTATCTCGCCAGTCAACGAAGCTGATCTCCAACATAAGAAGGCGTTTGTCGTAGGGTTTCTTAAAGCTAGAATCCAGAGCTTACAAAAATTCAAAAAATCTTCATTGGAGCACAAGGAATATTATTTAGGCAGGTTAAAGCAGAACGAGATGCTCTTGGGAGTGTACACATGTCCAGAAAAGGCAGGACCTGTCTACGTGAAGCATCACATGGAATGGGAAAACGCTGTGATATTCTTAAACAAACTCAACAATAGACTGAAGGAGCAAACAAGCAGTTCGTACCTCGTCGGCAATAGCTTCACTTTGGCTGATATTCATGTTATTCCTCTACTTAATCGCTTAAAGACGGTTAAAAGCGAGGCAGTATTTGACGGAAGATCAGAGCTGGCGGCTTATTTTAGATCCGTGACTGCACGACCCAGTGTCCAACATGTATTCAATGTGTAGCTGAGTCATTCCTTTTCTGGGCAATTATTAACTCAACTGACAGTAATCAACTCAGTCTTTTCGCTGATCAAGAAGGAATTGTGACGAACTCCGCGTGCAGTTGTCTATTACTCAGCGCATGCACCACACATATATAAATACCTATTTGTCACCTTCACTTTATACATGATCCACATAAAAATGTTCTCTTTACACTAGCTTTCAACTTTTAAATATGCATTATCTTCTACCATGATTCTAATTCTACATGTTATCCTGCCATATCGTTCCACCAACACACGTGATTTCCACATCTGTGAACTAGTGGCAGCCATAACCTGTGACAATAGCCTACCTATTTGGTTGCCAGTCTACAATGCCAACCGCGGCAATCGTTATACCTACGGCATACCAAACTGGTCTTTATTCTCGATTGATACGACACTGCGAAACCACTTCATCGTCTATTTCTACAACAACCGGCACAACACAGCAACAACATTGATTTCATACAAAAGAGAAAATAGAATATTATTTGGAAATTTAAACATGTTATACGGATAATATATCTTACAAAACAGGAGCGAGGGGAATATCACACAGGAACACGGTTCCATAAAAAAAACTGGATTTTTATCGACAATGATCGTCTCAGACAACCATCTAGTCTTCCTTAGGAGCACCAATTGGCAAAGTGAAGAAAGTGTTCTCAGGAGTGTACAGCATAGCAGCCATACCATACCAGGCAGTAATGGCCAAAGTAACTGAGAACCAGCCTCCAGTTTTGGTTAGGGCCTCGTTCATACAGAAACCACCAAGCGTACCAAAGAAGAAGGTCAAGAAGACTTGGGCAAGAATGAGACGAATAATGACAGGTTGTCTCAAGGTACCGATAAACATCAAAAGAGAGAAGATAGTCCATGGGAGCTGGAACAAACCAATAGCCCACTCAGTTGTTTGAATACCACCTGCTTCAGCGGCGGCAAAGAATCCAGATGCAGGCTGGAGCATAATGCCGTACGAGAAGAAGAAGCAAGAGTAAGAGATAAAAGACGTAGCACCGAAAGCTATCACAAAAGAAACTCAAGTCAGTATCTCTCATCACACGCATATGCACATTCAATCGTCGACTGTACTTACTGTTTCCAAGTCTCATCTCAGCAAGACCAGCAATCAACTGACCGATAGCACCATAACCAAGTGTGATACCGACAGCCATGGAAGGAAAATTCACAAGAACGCCGGTGTTAACAAGACCAATGATCAAAGAAGAAGTAGCGAAGGCAGCCAAACCAAGAGGAGCAGGGTTGGCAATAGGGTCAAAAGGCTGAGTCTTTGGGTTAGGCTCATTGGTAATATGTCTGTTGTGAACACGAACTTGTCCATCATACTGAGATTCAGGCATAGTTATGGACTCATGATGATGGACTTCGTTCTTGTCAGTGCTGTGAGTAGACATTTCCTTTGTTGGTGTTGAGAGAGTGAGAGAGGATGAAGACTATAAAGTAAGGTAAGTTCATATTGAAAGCTAGCTCATATTTATATAAAATTTATTTTTCCCCCAGAGTACGTACGACCGTGTGTACATTTTGTGAATGCGTCTGAGTTATGAGATGAAGAGTTACGTCTCCAAGGTTAGAGCGTGCTTATTTCCACCACTACCATTCTGAACGGAGCTGATATTTCAGGTATCATGGCGTCCAAGCTTTTTTTAGGGATGATCATGGTATTATTGTACGCGGATTCAGTGGTGTTTTTGTGGCATTCTAGCTCAACAACGCTAGCTTGATTCCCCGCAAGCCCTGGATGTGAAAATTCCCCACACTCCAGCAGGTAAGCATATCAACCCCGACTCAGCAATCCTATTCAAGACCTATTCAAGTACGTCAATAATACGCACCAATACATCCCAGGAATCAAAAAGTCAACGTTCTGTTATATAGATTCTATCATAACAAAATGTTCTACTGGTGATTCTATTTGATGGATTCCCATTACTGCCGTCGGCCGTACCGCCGGACCAGATACATTCAGAAAAGCGGGGAATGAAATCCCCAGTTAATCTGAGAGAGACTGAAACGCCACAGCGGCCAACATGGAAAATTGGCATGAAAATGAGTGCGCGACAGACACGTCAAAATAAGGATATCGTCTTTGTCATCCGATTTAACGGCGGACTCCCGCAATATTCAATCACTATTACAATGAATTCAAGCAGCCTAACATCGTCATACCTCTAGCAAACCGACCTACCATTCATTCAAGTACACATATACCAGTTTATGCAATGAAATATAGCACCACTTCCATGTATCATTGACACACTTAGTTATACTAGTTGATCTACCTCCGACCAACCGACCCCCAAAAGCTATCTAGATCGCTTAAATATACCCAAATGACCCCCCAACCATCTGTCATATCAGCAAGAGAAACACACACACAAAAGCCATTACAGGAATAGTGTGCACATATTTTACAAGTCAGATTACGATCGAATGCCCTTCTTCTCTAGAACGCCGAGATAACAGCGGCAGAAGATATGTGTTAGGTACTTATCGTGAATATTCTGTTTTGACGAAAAAATAAAGCCAAATTTGAATGTAAAATATTTTCATATTTCATTTTATGATCTATCCACGTCGCATTACGTATTTCTTTGGTATATTGTAACGGTTTAATACGCTGTGGAACACTATTTTCATTCATTTGTGCGAACTTGCCTAAAGCATTCAAAATGGAAATGGGGTCATGTGGGGAGGGATAATCAATTAAGGTTGTGAACACTCCGCAATGAATTCGGGGGAGCGACCCATAGAATGGGAAGTCTTCGGCCAATCTAGATACCTACCTTTACTATTCTATGGCCCGAGCTCCTCTCCGTCTCACACGCAAGTCCAACGGCACCATTTTCTCATGGTGTGATAACGCATTTATTTGTGTATCTGGTATTTCTAAAGTTCTACAATGTCACATCGTTTGAGTTGAACATCGCGTAATCTAAGAAATCCATGTCTCAATACTTGTGCGTCTCCGCTTGGCGCTGAAATGAATTTTCTGTAGATAAAAATATCAAAGAAAAAGACCAATGGACACATTAGACATTAAAAACCTATATACTTTGTAGTGGTGAACCACTTTGGACCATCCGAATTACAGCGGTTGAGTACCACGAAAAGACAGGCTTTGGGCTAGGGAATATTGTTCCGATGCTGTCAAAGTATGGTTCGATACACTGAATGATGAGAATTACGGGAAACAATGATATTAAACTCCTCCTGCAAAGTCTGCGGTTTTGTTGACGTATGTTATGACCAATCCGAAGTACAACCACAGTCTCGTTGTGACATGGAGGCACATATGGCCATTTAGTATCGATATTTTAAAAATACCCATTTTCGATTAGGAATCCATTGTTGACAGTTAATGTTTTCGGTACAAGAGACGTGGTAGACGTGGGTATAGTGTACTGTAGGTTCGTCACCTAATTCTATGGCCCAACCAAGTACTTAGGAGCCTGTGGTGTCTCTTTTCGCTTCTGATCGTATGCCGGAACCATGAGAAAAGGCGTATTCTTGAATGATCTTGGCGTTGATTAGTTTTCTCAAGCGTAAACTACCCCACAAGCCAAACGGCATATACCATCACGTAATGCAAAATGCAATCATCCAGAGTGAGAGCCGCTACGGGTTGTGTCTTAGATGGAGTTAATTGAACAACAGTCGCACAAATGGTACCATTGTGGATGAAGTCGACTGGCAATAGTCTGAATACACCTCATATTCCTATATCTTTTGTAGCCAGAAAGTTGACGAAGCTATCATACGTATCGTATCAGTCTATTCATGAGTTAGAACGGACTTTACCTACATGACCTAAAGACTTTGGTCGACGGGATGTCATCTCCGGAGCTTCAATTTTGGATTGTTGCACCGATAGAAATGCGTACCATTGAGAGCGCAAGAGTACAAGGATGTGTGATCTGGTGATTGATAGATAAGAACTCATAACTACAAAAAGCTTACTCTTCAATTAGTTACCGGATAGTGTATTACATGATATGAATTAATGCTATGTGTTTGCAGATGCTGATTGGTGCACAAATGGGATCCCAGGTATGACACCAATAACCATTCGTTGATGTGACATGAGCTAACCTCAATATCATTGTGAATGGTGAACGAAACATTGATACCATGTATAATACATTCAATACATTGTACTGTTCATGCAAAATTTCTCTATACCATTTGCCTAACTGCTTCTCAATACGTCTGTATTGCAGAAAGTTTCTAAAGGCAATTCGCCTCAGCTCTTCTGACATCATTTAGACCTATCGCAAATACACGGCTCAATGGTTCATCAGCTGCACAAGTAATTTAGTTAGCTTATGAGCCAGTTACAGCACTATATTAAGCTGCTTGCAATATACTGACATCTTTGAGGTAATCGTAGCTTCAAGTCCGGTTATCACGGCGAATATAACGGAGGTTCAAGTTGACGGGTGCTTTACCTATATATCGCACGTTACGGACGCCATGGCAGACCCAGATCATACGATTAACGATGAGGTGGTCCTAATAGAGAAAAAACAGAGAGTAGTAATGGAAAGGGATATTATATGCTCCAGCTGTTCAGATCACCGCAAATATTTGACAGTATGATAAAATGGATGGCAACCGAAAATTCTCTGATTCATTGATTGAAAAGCGGGCGAGATGTCTTAGTATTAGATGACTTTCTACTTTATAGAAAGGCAGTAAACGAGAAATAGGTCACATCTAATTGCTTGTTGACAGATATCGAGTCAGTTGGATGTCGACGTTGACCATTGTTTGAGAATTGTTTGTATGGTTTATTTTACATTTGTTTTTGTATTCATGATTTTATTTATTAGCAGTATACTTTTTCATACGTTTCAATATCGCCAGAAGCACACTACTACAGACTCATCGTTTCTGTTGTTGATGTAGACATTGTTGACTTACAAAGGGCAAGAGCTATGGCTGTAAATTGGGGCTGTCAATTAAGAGGGATGTACAAGCAAATGATGGGCATCCAGTCTCTAATTCTTGTCAGCAATACCAATTGAGTAATAGTGCCAACTTCTGTAGTGAAAAGATCATAGTGATCTGTCTGAGCATGGATGAATCTATCGAACGAAGCATACGTAAATTTCCAAGGTTTATGACGATTAAAAGCATTAGCCAAGCAAGATTAAATACTCCTCCCTTGTTGTTGTGAGCCTGTGGTCCTTCTTGTCTGCTGCAGAAAATCTCCTGATCCATATAAAAATAAGAAGATACTAAAAGAAAGAACATAGAAGAATAAGATAATAAAAGACTACATTCAACGTTACGGAAGAAGTAGCAGGAAAAACTTAATTGTTTAGTTACAATACCTATTTTGTGTTTAATTCATTTTCACAAGAAAAGGAAACGTCCTAAACCTGATAATTAGATTTAATATCACGAGTAAATATTTTCAATACACCAGCAATCAAACTCAATATAGCATTCGTAAGACAAATGATTTAATCCTGATTAGAGGAGTATTTAGCAAAGATCCAGCAGTAGTCAGCTAGAAAATCGTGGTGATGACAGTATGGCTGGCAAGACAAGCACCGACAACTTCATGTTAGAGCCATATGGAGTCAAAGGTTCACGCATATCACAGAAATCATTCGATAATCACAAGGGAATGAAGTATATTGCGAATTGAAGATTCATAACTTCCATTGCACCATCTTCCAGTAAATATAATTTGGATATAAAATGCATTTGGGTCGTTCAGAACGTTTAGAGCCTTGCTTGAGCTTCGTCAATAGTGCGTAGTAATTTAAAACTCTTTGTAAGATCTCATTTCCACTAGGCTACCTGTAATTACCTTATGCATGGCATAATGAAACGTGGACCTGCCTTTGACCAAACATCTACCCCATGGACTGCGTCGATTGACATTTATGTACCGCATGACATTAACAATGAGCCTATCTGCCAGGTGGCCTTGAAGGAATATGGTAATGAAGGTTATGAAATCAACTCGTGACACGCTGAAAGTGGTTATGACCATACAAAGAAAATCTGATAATTGATACAAGGTACATCATGAGTGGGAATTGAGAGGTAAACGCACTTTATGATATGAATACGGAATTCCGGATTAATCAAGTACAGTACAAATACTAGAGCATCAGTAGATCATTAAGAATTATCGAGCAAGCACATGAGTGATTATTGTATACTGTAGACGTACAGAAGAGATATTATCATGGTATAGATTCAGCAAACTTGGATATGTTTGAACAACGTTTTCGGCAACCCGTTATCATAGGTAGATTTGTGCAGACGGCAATGCCTTAAATTACGCATAAAAAAGCTTGACGGGTTTAATAAAGGTTCGCGACCTACTGCGTATAAAGCCTCCATTTAAGATTAAAATTTCATCAAAGCACCCGCGTCAACTTGGATACAGACACAGGTGGGTCCCATCTCCATCGACGCAACACAACTTTAACATCTAGAAGAAGACAACCCCATCCAAAATGACAAAATTTCATCTCTACATCATTGGTTTTATCCCTTTTTTCTTCTTTTAAAATATATGGTGCGCTGCATATATATTAAAAATATTCACATCACGTTACAATTAGAAAATGGATAAGCTGTACATCCTCTGCTTCCGTCATGACTAAAGATAAACGTTCATCCACCGTCCCGATTACCCGCTAACCGTCGCTTTATATAGGTCCTCAAGGTTTCGTGAGCTCTGGAAACAAATGTATTAGGACTGGTTACCAGATGGCACGAAGATTGGATATCAGCAAGCCACACTTACTCTTGAGCAATCACCATCTTTCGCTGTTTGCTATTGGACCACAGCAGCACATCCAGATCTCTGGCGTATTTTTCTGCCGCGTCGAAATCTGCTTGCACATTGAAGTCCTTGTATAGATAGGCTAATATGCACATCGTCAGCTATAACATCGTTCTACACCATTAAACCCTAGTCATTGTACACCACTAACCCGCTTTGTCTTCAACACGATTCCGCTCCATCTCCCATAGCCTGATTTGATCGACAACAGTCAAAGGCAACAGAGGTGCCTAGTACGTACCAGATCAGAATCTACTCGTGTATTAAACATAACAACGATGCAGTAGCAATCACTTACTCGTTTCCGCATTTGTGGATGGGCATGTGTTTGTAGATACGATATGATCTATGCAAATACGTGGGTTAACTAACTTGAGTGATAATCTTCAATTGACGGACCTGCGGCCAATATTCTCTAATGTACCTGATCAGCAGTAATCCCGTTCAAAAATGCATTACGAACACTCTCTCGGGTTATAACACCAGACACCATGTTTGGAAATCTTGACTTGAGCTGGATGAACAGATTGAGAACAGCAATTTGTAGAGGCGATTCTGGGTAAGACAGAATGAAGTCTATTCATCAGAAAGCATCTACATTTCAAGGTGGCATCATAAATCTACAAACCTGTATAGGCATATACACGATAATTTGTTTCCAGAATCAAAAATCCGCCTTCGTTGTGAGATTCATCCGATGCAGCTACCATAGCATTAGAAGCAGCCGTGCCGGTTTCCTTCTTTGTAAAAGAAGTCACTAACGCACTTGTCCCTGATGTGAGTGTGGTAGCGAGTCGTGTAGGATAGAACCGCCTTGATCCTTTCTATAGCCACCAAAGGACAAAAAAATTGATTAGTAACAAAGTATCCATAGTGGGGAGAAGAGCCCATAGACACCAAGCATAAATCTATATGCGACGATACATACCTTTCTTCGATACACTATGCCATAGTCTCCTAAATCCTCCAACATTTGCTGCTGTGTTTCCGTCAACGTTTCAACCGAATAGTCCTTGAGACGGTATGATATTAGACAGCATTGTAAGTGATAAGAACATCATGATTTAACCTACCTGGCCCAGCTCTAAGGACCCCAATTGGAACAAAAAATTCAATACTTCCACTAGATCCATCTTCAGCATCTACGCATCAGAGAAACCACCTTGTTAGAACAGACAGTCGTGATCCACTGGTCCACACCAAGCTTCACCTACCTCTGCCATGTCCAGATATTGCAACAAAAATGCCCATACTTGTGTATTAACGTCTTGTAGCAAAAATTGAAATCCCTTGTTGGTGATGTGAAGTCCAGATTCCGAGTCACTACATAAAAATACCAATATTAGTATAGAGCAGCGCGAAGATATGAATATCAACCAACCGGAAACTTACTTGGAATGCATCAAATCACTTTTCTGTAAAAGATTCAATACTCCTCGACTTGGGCGTTTTGTCATGGTGGTTCCTACCATGTAATGAAGAATAGCTTCCCATTGTGTACTTGCGAAATGATCCAGGAAGGCAATATCGACCTTATGTTTGTCTACAGTAGCGCACGGTAATCCGAATGACTGATGCTCACCACTAAAGCATAATTTCCCTAATCAGTGATTGTTGATGAAATGCTCAGGGCATAGTATGGATATCTTACCCTCCAGATAACGCGTTTTTAAATTCTAAGCGAAAAGTGCTATTTACAATGAGACCTTTTTCGGGGGTCTCTTCTAGAATATGAAGTTTTGATAGTTTGTGAAGTGCCTCTTGTAGTTTTCTGCATGGTGAGTAGTGGCAAGTGTGATGCATAAGAATGTGATTTAGTTTCTCAGTCAACTGGAATGGAATGCAGTGAAAAGCAAAAGTGCTTCGCGCAGAACAGCACACGACTAACTTACTTGTGACCATCCTTATACACCCAGCTCTGGATATCCTTTAGCGGTATTGGTGCTTCGACGTATAGAATGGACATGACGATCTGTCGTCCAATGGCTGGGAGTAGTCTGTTGAATGCATTAGCACGCGATTTCAAACCACGAGCATGGTAAAAGTTAGCAGCATATTCACCGGAATATAGCAAGACATGTTGCTGGTTTCTGAAATAATCGTTGAAAAGTAAAGATAGGAAGCGTCTCTAGGTAGTCGTAGATATTCGTTTTGAAGTTGATCACCGACATTTACACCAGCAGGTTGGCATGCATGAAGGTTGGAACTGAGCCGCAATGGTCGATAATCCAGCAGCTGTAAATTTTTTAAATACTGCCAAAAAAAAAAAAAAAAATCCAAAAAAAATTCGGCGGGATAACCTGCCTTGACAGTGACAAATGTCAATAGGTGATAATAGCGACTTTACCACAGTCAAAAATTCATACACTATATATCAACTTTTTAATAGGTACAATTTCCTCAAAGGATTCAAAGCATCAACAGTATCCAAAAAAATATTTATCAATGAAAGGAAACCAGCAAGTTTCAATCAATTGCCCTTGGAATTCTAAAATGTATGATTTGGAATGGAGGATGAATATCGTAGTAGTAAGGTGTAGATTAATAAGTCGAGCTATTAATTAGCAGTATCTATGTTGAAATGAAATGTGAGCTTATTTGTATAGGCACAAAGTAATGCTGAATGGGTAAATATTCAACAGGTAGACCAGAAGATTACTCTAGAAGCAGCTGTTTTTGAAAATAGTGGAGAAACCTCCCAGAGAGTGCGTAATGATACTAGTATGATTTTCAAAGCTTTAGAACCGTGAGTAACATACCTGCTGGCCACCGGTTGTCGGATCTAGCGCATGTTTCATGAAGTACCTGAGTCAGAAAACAAACCATCTAGATTTCAGGAAATCTGATAGAGCCATTTTATTTGGATGCTGTTTCTGCCTCAAATTTATATCATATGAGGTGAAGTCATTATCAATATCTTTCATATTAAATCATTCGGTTAACCATTCCTTTATCTCCTAGTGCGGAAACCATGCATTTTACATTATGTGTCGGTATATTGGGTTACCGGTAAAGGTATGGTGCTGATTGGCCAAAGACAAGGAAGCACTTTCGAAGGGAAAACAACCCAACAATCATCACGACAATTTAATCACCGCCAGCCAGCCAGGCCAGGCTGGTACGGGACAAAACCCCATTTCATAATATCGTTTCAGAGCAATTTGGAAGCGTTTTCCTACTTTGGATAATCATGTTGGTTTGATGTGTACACAGAGTTTTCACATATGACTGCTGTGTCTTGTCAGTGATAGCGATATTTTATACCATGACCTTTATCAAGGCAGTATTGTAGCTCTGTCAACTGACTGGACAGGAGAATACGTTGGCGATCAAAGATTGAAAGTACGTGGGGGTTTAACATACTCTTAAAGATCCAATATGAATGAAATATTTGCCTTCGCAAGCACCGACCTGTGCCTGCCCCCTTCAACTCCTAGAATCCTTTAGGCGTAGAACTAGGAAAACGGCCTCTCCATATCCGCGGGCAAAATCAAGCGACACCCGATCTTCCCGACTCTCTTTTTACTCTATGAGGCGCAGACTTGCACGGTTAGACAATTTTCAAGCTTGTGATGCAAGAAGCTATACGAATCAAGTAAGTTCGTGCTTGTCAACATGCCGGGTAAATCGTATAGAGTTCCTGCAACGGGTGTAATATGATTTCCCGAGCTTTGATGTGATCTATAGGTATTTCCTTCTCTGTGGTCAGTCTAGCAGAGTATGTTGCAGGCCAAAGTTGGTTGCTATCTGACTGCGGTGCAATAGAAATGAATTTTTTCAATAATCACAAGTGTGTGTATACATTTTAGCTGACACATCCAAAGCTGATGATTGGGTTGTGGCTGGGAAATCACCAGCGGACCAGCGGACCTCTTTGCCGCTGGCTTTTTGATAAAGGCCAAATAAAGCAGATAGTAATTGGATAGCCTCTGATTTTTTGTAGACATAAATTTTTCATATTCCTTCGTGTCCAGTAATGAATTCTTCCTTTCTTCGTAATCGAGAACAAACTGGCTTCCTATTGATTGGAGAGGACCTTTTTTTTTTTTTTCAGCCGGAAACTCTAATGGGAAGAAATTACTCTCCAGCTAGTTCTCCCGTGGGCAGCATATGAAAATGACTCTCAGTGGAGGAACGGAAAAGCGGAGTTCCCCGCAGTCCCAGCAAAAGCGGGGCAGCCGGGGTAGGAAGGGAAAATTTGTAATTTCACACATGATATAAGGCCCTGGGAAACTGATTACCTGCGGGAAATTTTTTCTCTTTCTCTTCTTCTTAAAATCAACTTTAGTTTCTCTTTCGTTATTTTCCCTTTGCTTTTCAAATGAACGATATAGCAAGGTATCCCCAGTCGAATGCTCGAGACTCGGGTGTTTACCCCAGACATCCTATGATGCCTCCACAACAACAACAACAACAACAACAACAGCCACCACCGCAGCAACCACAGTCTCAACCACCACCACAACAGAGATCACTAGAGCCACTTCCTTCACCTCCTTCTCAGTTACGATATCAACCTGTTGTTTCAACTGTACGAAGTGTATCAAATAATGCTCCTACTACTACCAATAATAATCCAGCATCCTATGATCTTCAGGAAATCATATCTCAATATCAACAACACCCTGAACTTCTCAAGTTGATTTTATCCAGTAAAGTTGAAGAAGATAAGCGACGTGCAGAAGAAGCGAAACTGAGAGCCAAAGAAATCGATCTTTTACTTCAGCAGCAACAACAACCTACCCCACCTAATGAAGTTGAAGTTGAAGATACTGCCATCAAAGCACGTCATTCTGCTGATTTCCCATATGTTCACCCACGAGCTGTTCCAATACGAGCCCGTGTACAGAGCAGTGATTCCGTTGGACCTATTCGTCGAGGCTCCATTCTGAATAATCTAGATGAGCGACGGTCATCATTCACTTCTCAATCATCTAGGTAAGTAACTATAAATATAGAGGGCTTCGTTTATCAGTTCTTATCGTCGCTAAACAAGCTCCGCTGATGTTGTAGATTTTCACCACCTGCTCATGGATCTGGAGCTGGACTTCAGCGTCATCCTCTTTCGCCACCTTACTCCAATCCAGAAGATCGAGATGAAGATGGACATGAATCAAATCAAAACAAAAAACAACGCAAGCGAAGGGAGATGCAGGCCATCACCAAAATTGTTGAAACTCGCGAGTTCCCATATCTAGATGACTACTTCTGGAAAAACAATGGTAATACTACTCATAAGAGTGGGAGACGCAGCGTTTACTACAAGTGTTCCAACAGTGGCAAGGTAAGCAAAAAAACAAAAATACAAAAAAAAAATTTGTTAGCATTTATTCTTTTTGTAATGGTTCAATTAATTTTTTTTTTTTGTTTCATAGGGATGCCCGGTCAATAAGACGGTGACTTGTAGAGAAAATGGAGAGTACTTGATCAAATACCGTGGACAGCATTTGACAGATTGCGGCCGAGTTCAGCGAATTCATGACGCATAAGTAAAGGTGTCTATGACAACGACCCTCTGCAAACAATAACAAAAAAGTAGTTTAATCATTCCCCCACATTCCATTGTTGCTTCCCTTAGCCTCTCAGTGTTCGCATATATCGTAATTTTCGCTTTTTATTTTATTTTCCAAATCTTTTAATTGTAAGATATTCTCCCCTTCATTCATGGAGGTATTTCCCTTTTTATTGAACTAAACGAAAATCCAACCAAGCCTTTCATATGTCATGGCTGACAATTATCGCCGGTGTAGTCCAATGAGGTTTCGAAGCTGACTGGAAGGAAATTATGTATGTGGGTGTAGAATTTTTCTCACGGCTTTACTGGCTGGCTAGTCATCCAATCCGAATCAACATGTGAGATTTTTCAAAATTCCAACATCTCCCGGTTCCGATCGCTTTCTATTGAAATCAAATTGTCTGTTTATTTATTTTTTTTTTCCTCTTCTTTCCTTTCCTTACACTCAACAAACAAATGTTCACTCTACAAAGATTTCCTGGTTCAACCTTAGAACCATCCAGTGAGCCTATTATTCTGTATTCAGATCATGTTAAATCCTCTTATCAAGGCCCATTACGAGGTGTCATTACCTCTCCATTGAAGAGAAGCCATAAACCACCTCCAATCCGTATTCCGGAATTCAATCCCTCTTTGCTCTATCATCCTGATATGTATGACGATGCATATAGTCCTTGGTCTGGCAACACGCTTGAAGATGGTCGTTCCTCCTTATTAATACAACCTTTGTCCAGTCAGTCAACTGTGACATCTTTGTCATCGTATTAAGGCACTTGTCTGGACCCACGCACTTCATATATAATATTTCGTATTTTCATAGATGTGCTTAGTTCATACATACTTTTACATCAGATATTTTTTCATCTCTGAATTGTACATAAACTACTTTTACTTTTGCATTTTACTTTTATCTGTCCCTATGCATGCGTTTGAGATATTCAGGTTCTTGTACTCTATTATTGCCTAGAAAGGAAATTATGGCTGTTAGAAGCTTGTCAGCTGGTCTCAAGTGGGGTTTGCTCCCAATTTGCTGAATCAGCAAGCTGAGGGATATAGAGGAGCCACAGCGGTTATCATAAGATTAATAAGCGCGTACCATATAGTAGCTTAAAGTCCTCTCTCAAAAGTTAGTGTTTCAGTTAGTAAGATGGATATAACGCGTGATTCAAACCATGTATTAAAATTTTTTTGTATTGGTACACATGCGTTGACTTACTTAGACATAACCCCGTGGTTTTGACTGATACGACTTCACCCGTGGTGTTATGGGCAGTTTCGCAAATATAGCGTCATGAAACACTGTGCCAATGTCCGGATACCTTTGCGCCAGACGTTATCTTCTTCAGATTCCTCAAGTCAACGAGATTAGTTGGTTCAATAGTATCAACTTCGCACGCACAGACATTTGGCCTGTCAGCACCTCGAATACCCAGCTGACAAACCATATTCCATCCCACTTTTTTTGTTTTTTTTTTAGTTTTTACCAACATAGAGGAATGTATGTAGTATTATTTGCCGATTCATTCACTCTATATCGGTTTATTCTAACCTGATAGGATGGTAGCTACGTTCGTTACCATTCTCCTTATGATTTGTCCACTGGCCACTATGTCATCTGCGGAATAGGTTCCGCCGAAGGTGCCATCACCTCGTACAATGCCATCAAATGTCTTTCTACCGTTGCTGTCGCATGACCCAAATCACTAAAGATATCAACAAAGCCGATGTTTCCCATCTGTCAACTCAGTTTCAATCTAAATCATGTTCGCCCAACCCATCAATTCACTTTGCTTATGTCTCAAGTTTGCTGTGCGTACAACTAATAGAGTCTTGCACGCGACTTCAGCCGTATCACAAATCAATCGACGGTTAGCTTGTGAAATGAGGAGAACTGGCCTTAGGCATGAACTGAAGAATTTAACAGAACGCAACTTAGAGCCAATCTGGTTGACTGACATGAGATTACCAAAGACCCTCATATATCATGCCGGTCAACAACCTCCGAACTCAACCGGAACCCCAAAGCACGACTTATTCATTGAAATGGTTTTCTCGCGAGTTCATTCTGACCAATGCGTCTCCTGCTTCGAGCAGCATTCATAACAGTGTTCTCTATCCGATATGGTTCAGAACGTACTCGGTCAATTCATGACACCGATGCAACGGCAGAGTTATGTGCAACAAAACGACAAGAACATACTAGAAATATTAAAGGCCGCTAAAGTGTTGTAAAGGTGAGGTAATGGATCGTATTTTCAAAGTGACTATGTGGATTTTTTGAACACGACAAGAGTCTTGGTGTTTCTTCCGTGCACCGCATTGGCCGTATCCACTAGCTTTGTGGACTGAACTGGCTTCGTCTTCCAGGTTTCAACATAATAGCTCATAATGATAATTTTATAAACGAGACTCGTTATGATTCAATCGTTTAGTTGTAGAACATGGTGACGTAAGTTTGATTCCTGAACCGAATGAATATGTGTCTTGTACGAATAATCACGAAGTTGTTAAGACGTATACTTCCCAATAACAGAAGTTTTGCGATCTCAGCCATGGAAACAGAGTAATGTAAAGATATAGGGGGTAGGCGGCTGTTTTTCTGTTTCAAGTTAAAAGATATTAGTTTTAAATAAATCATTTCGATCCATTCATCTACTTCGTCTTGCCTGTGTTGTACTTTATGTCACATAATAGTTGACATGTACAAGCAAGCAGCGGAGAATTGGACTCGAATCAAAAAGTAGCAAACTAAAATCTTCCCGCTTTGCTCCATTTTTCGGCCAGCCAAAATCAATTTTCGCCATTAATCTGCGTATTTTTTTTATTTTCATGATGAATTCGAGCATCACTTTATTCAACCAAAACTTAGGATCTTCATATTTAATTCCATAGCACCATGGTTCATATGTTGGTCTAATTCAGGTTAGACATAGAAAACCATGATCGCTTGGGAGAAAGAAAACATTTTTCTATCTCTCCTATAGCCGCATTTGCTGGCGGGGCTGTCAAAGCTTCACATGTGTCTTTGTCAGGCCCTTCTTTTTTTTTTTTATAAATATTATAATTATCAAATTGGAAATTTTCGTTATCATCATTGTTATTTTCCATTCAATCTGTAACGCCTCATAAAGATTACCTTTAATCGTAATTCTGTCGAGGCATATCATGTTCAGCAAGCCTTCAGGATCGTCTTCTTCCTGGTACCAATTAGACTCGCTGCTGGAAGTATTTTTACCCAGGTTCTATGAATCGGAACGTCGAGTAGTCGATGACAGACCACAGCAGCCGCAAGATATAGAAGAGTTCCGAGAGGATATGTATGAGAGTGCATTGGCCGATTCGGAATTTGCCCAATGGCTGAATTGTCCTCCATCGCCTTCCCTCCAATACACTCAGAATGACAATGGACTTGAACGTTTGAGGATGCTCGTGGTCCATTTAGGTTCGTCTCTGGTCAGTCGTCCGTCTGCAGCTAGTTTTAGTCGAAAGGGTAAAGGACCGAGCAGTGGTGCGGAGCATTGGAGGAATGCTTGAATGTGTGCATGACGGTAAGGAGGAACAAACAAGACAGAAAAAAAGTCGGCTATCGTATCACACCCCTCTTTTCTCATTTTGGGAAACAAAAATTCGCTACCACCGCACCCGTCTACAACTCTGCCAGCTCAATCAACTTATAACCATTAATTTAACAATAGAATCCCCCATCTCTATCACATTGTACATACAATACCAATTACTTCTGTGCGCTTTTACGCTCTATATTCAACTTAGATAGGTCGCTACATTGTTTTGATACATCGCTGAAATATATAAATTCTAAAAAAAACCAATAGAAATAACAAAACAGTGGCTAGTGCAATATTCTATGCAAAATAATGACAAACAATGCCAACGATCAACGTGGTAGATAGTGTCCATAGAGCCATTGTACTCTGCAACGAAGGAGCCACAGATGTAGATGTACTGGAAGGTTGAGAAGACTCGGAAGATTGAGAAGGTTTATCGATTATAGCCACGTCGTCAATAGAACATGCTTGGTGCTTTGTCTGACACGCCATACCACCATTACTTGAATTATCACTTGACGAAACGTTAAAGAATAGTGTAAGGTTCTTCACTTCCATGACAGCGTCCCGTTGTGGTGGGCCTTGTGAAAAGTTTGCGTTGCCATCAGTCCAGTGATTCACTAAAATCCGCCCTGGTACCGACGGAATGTTGGTATATAGCCGATTAGCTTCCTTTCCATCAATATAAAAAACAGCTTGTCCCGGAGTCCAATCAAATCGATATTCATGGTATTCCTGTATAGATTTCGCCTTATTAGCAGCTGATAAAATACATGTTCGCATGGTATTGCTTGAGTTACCTGCGATGGTGTATAGTTCAATGCATAGTTGGTGTGAGTAAGTGCCGATGCTCGACCAGAGCTGGGATCAATTAATCCTGGATGAATGGCAAAATAGGTCTGGGGCGGATGGACAGCACTCAAAGTCTCCATATCAATCTCACTGTCGTTCCCATACATGAAGAAAGCCCCTACCGTTCCAGGGACATCTGTGATTTTGATATTGGCTCGAAAGCTTCCGTAGAGGAAATCTTGTCTATAAACAAGTATGAGGCTGGAGGTCTTGCCTAGACTGATTTTTTTTTCAACAAAGTTTTTCTCTCTTACCTTTTGGTGCCAAGTGAGCTACACTCTGTACCATTATCTACAGTCACAGCAAGTTGTAAGGCATTATTACTGACGTTGACATTGTTACTGCTGAAGCTCCTTTCATATGAGCCGGGAGTTTTTGCTTCAAGTGTGTAGTTGGCGACATAAAATCCAGCGTTTCGGTGAATATCGCCCGTGAATGTATTGAAGTCGGTGAACCAATAGTTTGTGAATAAACCATTCTCGTTCTCAAATCCACAATCACAGCCTTGATAGCTATCGTCAGCAGCTATCATCATCCAACATAATGTGGTTAAGCTGATAGGTAAAAATACACTCAGCATATGTAAAGAGACAAAGGAGTGAGAGTAAAACGAATAGGTTGCGCTATGTAATGAGTAACTGACAATTGTGAAACTTAAACAAACTTAAATTATCCGATAAAATCTGTTTTAAAATGGTTGGATGTCATGTCTTGAAATCCAAACAATGTCTTCAAACTCTCAGTCCTGTTGGTTGGTCCCTTATGCTTGCTACGATGTCCGACCGTCTTTGCTTTCATTGTGTCATATCCTAACTTAGCAGCAAAAATTTCAACAATCGGTAGACTAAAAAATATTAATTATAATTTTGCATGGGCTCACTCCACCGACCACGTTCTCCTGTATTCCTTTCTTCTTTTTTTCTTTTCTTTTACCTCGATCATGTTGTTACGTTCAATTGGAGGACTATTTGCTATTGTCACTACAGCATTAGCTCAACAAGCTTGCAACGGTGATGCCTCATTGTGTAGCAAGTCATATAACCATGTCTCTTATTTGACCACTCACAATTCATATGCGTTCACGCCTAATGTGGGCCAAAATCAGCATTACGACATAAAGACACAATTAACTGATGGAATTCGTGGTCTAAAACTTTCAGCTTTGAAATCTCAAAACTATACAGGTGTCGAACTATGTCACAGTTCTTGCAGTATACTGGATGCAGGAACCGCTCATGATACACTCAACACCATTGCCTCATGGCTCAAAGACAATCCAAATGAAGTTGTCACCATCATGTGGAATAATCTTGGAAACTTTCAACCCAGTGATATACAGGCCGAGTATCAACAGGCTTCTGGAATAATGGATTACCTATATGTTCAGCCAACCAGTAACTTGACCTGGCCAACATTATCCGAAATGATTAGCTCAGGAAAACGTCTTGTCAATTTCATGGATACTGGAGCCGACCAGTCTAAAGTTGCATGGTAAGTGAGGGATCACGCATCATATGTTCTTTCTTGGCTGGAATCTGTCGGATCTTTGATCGGACCTGATGGAGCGGTGGTTGATCTATTTGCCTGGGGCACAGTTATTAAATGGGTACACCTGGTACTGAAAGAAGCGGAAGCATTAACAAATATACCGATTTTTCATATTTTTGGTTCTCTCAGGTTGCATGATCAGTTCACCTACGTCCTTGAAACCCCTTACGAAAACCACAATGACAATCAATTCACCTGTCAAGTTGATCGTCCTCAGGATCCACCTAATCCGCAAGAGATGATGTACGTCATGAACCATTTCTTGTACGGTTCATTACAGATTGGGTCTACATCAATTGATATCCCACAGCCCTATCTTGCCAACACCACCAACGGACAATCACTCTCGAATCACGCAAACAATTGTACATCAGTATTCCAACGTCAACCCAACTTTATAGAAATCGATTTTTACGAGTAAGTGCAATTTTTTTTTATGGCTATAGTAGTTCATCCATCCATCCATGACTGATGGAGTCGCTATTATTAGATCTGGTACATCTTTCCAAGTTTTAGACAAGTTGAATAATGTCACGTACACGCCAAGGACATTGGGTAATGGTAATAGTAATCAGAAAAGCACTAATGGAGGTACTACCAGTGGTGCTATCGACAATTTTGGCGAGACTACGCTCAACACTGCCGCTGCGCTTGCATTTGTAGCCATTGTCATTACCATTGTCCTTTAAAAGTCAGGCAAGCAAAACATTTGTCATTAACAATGTATACATCTTCTATATATATCATTATCATTCCCTGTCAACCCATTTCCGGAACAAACTGTGTATCCTTTTGAACCTTTTCCTCCATGTACTATTAAGACAAGTTGATAAAATAAAAGAGAAACAATCATAGACATTGTCACCATCCGTTGATTCCATCACCAGTTGCCCTAAAGCCTGGATCTCTTTGCTCAAACGGTATTCTTATATATTTTTCTTTACTCTGCTTCTCCGGTACAATGTGGCACTGGAACTGCTGCAATCAACTAGTGGAACCAGATGGTACTCAGCATGACATCGCTCAAACCATCCTGGACGAACAAGTCCCCAGAGTTAATGCCATGCCCACACACCTCGTAATGACGTCTCTGTCATTCACTCCTGCACCAACCGTCGCTATAGCTGTCCAACAAATCTCTTCACCTGCTGATACGCAGATGGTGTTGTCCACTACAATCGTCAACCACGGCAAGAGACGACTACAGGTGTTTCAACAACTCTGCGACAGAGGATCATAGATCGTGCAGGTACTACTCAGCAAATTGAACTTAATTTTTTCAGTTCAGTTCAGTTTCTCCGTTCGTTGTCTTTATGTAATAAGAAAAGTAAAAAGTCAAGAAAGTTGTATAATAAACACAAATAAACCACGACTTGTAAGAAGTATAATGTATTACATTGAGGTGTGTGTGTGTGTGTGTGGGTATATCAAGAATTTTTTTTCTTTTAAAAATTGTTGGCCATACATATCTACTCGCCAACCCAGCCTCCACCACGTTTGACCCACTTGCCCAGCATGATGGATAAATCCCGAATGACAAAACCACACACGGTGGTGTGTAAGGCAAGGCATATGGTTCCGATTTTCTGAACCACCGCATCCAGCTGTGCCTTCTTGTCATTAGGTTGATGAGGATCCAATAGCAATGCGTGATAGTGACGCAGCCAATTATCTAGATAGGTCAATTGCGTGAGCGTTTGCGGCCAGCCAGAAGAACGACATTGTTTAATTAATGTACAAAGCTTACCTAGCACATGCACGGATTGAAACAAACGGACCAGCGTGTCTACATATTGATGTGGGTCATCACTACTGCATACAGAACAAGAAAATAATTCGTCAGGGCATGCAACATACGCAAATATGACGCATAGTACATCTTCATTACCTTTTAGCCAAATTGAAGGCATTCATTCGTTCGACTGATTTTGAAAGCTTGGAACCCCATGCAATGATAGACTATGGAAAATGGGGATTCAAAAAAAATGTACACTTTTTAAACAAACAGTGTGTACCTTTTGCTCACCTGATGTTTACGAGCCTGGGTCTCCTTGCGATATATTTCATGTTCATCACTTGGCAAGCTGTGTTCCGATCGCGATCTAGGCATGCCAAATTTTCTAGAGAGCGATGCTTTTGCGTTCTCCAACGATGTCTCCATAGCCACCAGTTGTGCTAATGTACCCCTAGCATCTTCGAGTCGCTGCCACGCTTCCAGGCGGGCCAGAGCTATTAACAAGGTTTCACATATGCTAACTTTGACATCTACGGAAGGTAACCGGATGTTAGGCTGGTACCTTTAATTTATAATAATGATAATAAAACGAACATGCGGTTAACAACAGGACTATAGCTTTCCACCTTCTCTTGTATTCAAAAACCTTACCATAGATTCTTGGGTACATAAAGTCGCTGCGTAATATGACAGCCAACTGTCATACTGAGTTCTAACGATCGCATCAAAGAAAGGGCCTTGATGGTGGCATTGCGATCAAAACGTTCATTACCATCTGAAGAGCCAACATGTAATACTTCGACAGGTGCTCGTTGGCCAGTCAAGCGGGTAAACGCTTGGGTAGCATTTGTTTCATGGTCATCTTGACCTGAAGATGCAGCACGGTATACGTTGATAGCAAGTAAAGAGCTTTTGCGAGCGGAAGGGATGGTATGGCCAATGATGCTGTGAGTTCGTGGTGGAGGTGTAAGATGCTGTGGAGGTTTGTTGATAACAATGGAATTGAAAGGAGGAGGAGGAGGTGCCGTGGAAAGGTCAATGTCAGTGGGGCTGTCGGATAACACACTGGCCAGGGTTCGTACAGGATCGTCTATTTCGTCCTTGACAATGCTAGGAGGTTCGGATTTTTGGATAAGATCGACAGACCTGACAGTTATGAAAGGGGGTTCAGCAGGTGGTGACGGTACTGGCAAACTTGGAGACTTCTTCTTTGGTTGATACTGAGTAACTTTTGGTATCTCTAGACTCAGTTGAGATCGGTTCCTCATGGCTGCTTCTTTCAATTGTTGAGGAGGTTGAAATGGTGGAGGAGGTGGTATGTTGAACACAGATACACGTTTATTAGTCAAGCTACTAAAGCTGGCGCTTCGTCGATTCATTTTGCGTCGTGTTGATTGTTTCCCTGGTGCTGGGGTACTTGTGGACGGCAGCATTGTAATGGTAGCAGGTGGAGGCTCGACATTTGCCATTCGCACGGTATTTTCGTCAGTGTCACTGTCAGGATCTGGTTGTACCTGTGGCAACATTGGAAGTTAAAGTCAGACACAATGGATAAAGTAACAAGGAGCAATGGCAATATCTCTTTCCATGCAAGGTGAGAGAGGGATAGCCAAAAAAGAAAACAAATGCCGTACCTGTCTCACCTCAGGTTCACTTTTAAGCATTGGTGGTTCTGTCAGTTGTGGTGGCGTTGTAGCTCGAGGGGCGGTGGCAGGGACGATCTCATTACTGAGTTTTGATAAAAGTCGTATTCGTTCGGAGTAAGTAGCATGCTACAAGGTATGGGATAGGGATGAATATGTATAATTTTAAGTGAGCGTTAGTCATGAGCTAGGATCACAAGTGCACACAATTAATGCACATACAATATCACGAAGCTTGGCTTTATCAGACTCATTTTCCATGGATCCAAGAACAATATCCAGTAGACGTACAGCTTCAGTATAAGCTACTACCGCACCTTCGACATTGTTGGCAGTGTCGCTCAGGACAGCATCGTTGGCTAATGCCAGAGCTTTGCGAAGAATAGTTTTAGATGACTGTCGTGGTTGAGGTGATTCGTCAGATGTAGACTTTTCTCCTTCAGATGGAGATGTCACAGCTGCAGGAATCACCTGAGTGGACATGAATAAGTCAGGAAAGGGGTGGTTTCCGGATGATGAAGGTCGGATGGAACAAAGGAACACTGAAGTGGCAAGTACAAGGAACAGTACTGTGTCAAATTACAGATTGAATGAGTGGCTTATTTGACCCTCCGCTTTCCTCTCTCCTGCCCACCGTTGCACATCATTGAACAGTCTCGACCTTTTAAATTTTGAGCTTTTGGGCCAAAAAATTCGCTCTATCTATTTTTTTCTCCCATATCAGGCGAAAATTACATTGGTTAACAAAATAAAATATAATAGTAGAAGACAAAAAATACACTGGATAAATGACAATGGATTCTCTAGGGGTTTAAGCTTATGCGATTTCAGAGACCACCTTGTCTTCTGGTGTTGCCTCAACCTCGGCAATGGTCTTCTCCTGCTTATCGAACTCGACCGAATGTAGAGAGCTAGTGGTGGACTCGACATTGCGAACAGGACCTTTGAATACATATCGACCACGGAGAACCCAATAGATACCAACAATGATCCACAGAGCACCAAAGATTGCAATGGCATAATTCATATTGCTGGCAGTAACAGGATACTCAGTGGGGAGGATAAAGAGGATGGAAATAAAAGAAATCCAAGATATAGCGATAATGCCATTAATCTGGCTGTACTTTCCAAGATTGAATGGTCCAGGTATAAAGGTATCACGAGTAAGCAACAGACACAGTGTAGGTAAACCATAGGTAATGTATAGGGAGATGGTACAGACACTGGTAATGGCAACGAAGGCGGTTTCGCTTCCCAAATAGGGCAAACCTAAAATGGCGGCCACAAATAAGAGAGCCCACACTGCAATGACCGGAGACTTGGTATTGGGATCGAGTTTATGAAGTGTTCCACTGAAGGGTAAGGCACCATCACGACTTAAAGCATAGATCAAGCGAGCATTAGAGGTGGTACCGGCATTGGAGCAGAAAAATACTCCAATAATGATCCCCACCATGGCCAAAATGGCACCAGTTTTACCTAGGGCATCCAAGAAGACTTGAGCAATGGGGATAGTAGTGGAATTGATAACCCGATCATAATCTTGGATGGAAAACGTCACCGCCAAAAGGAAAGCTAGACCAAGAACGGAAGTAGCCAATATAGACCCCAAGATTGAAATTGGACCTCCTCTTTGAGCGTTTTGTGTTTCTTCGGTCTTTTAAAACGCGTTAGAGCCAATAACAACAACCGGTATACAACGTAAACCCTTTTTTTACTTACCATGTGAGCAGCTGAATCGTAACCTGTAAATGAATACTGTGATTGAAGTAATCCAAGCAATACCGCAAATCCATTATTGGACCAGCCGGAATAATTTTCAAAGTCGGTGAATACAAATTTGGCTGAAGCTGGCGAATGGCGGGTACAGACCAGTAAAGCAATGATGAGAACCCAAGTGAAAATAATGTGCCAGTACACTAGGATATCGATATAAGTAAAGATGAATTTGTACACAAATATGCTCTGATTCTACTCACTTGATATAACATTCATCATTGGAAGGGTATTGTTGCCAAAAGTATTCAATAGGCCAACAATGAATAAGATGACGATGTAAACTCCGACTGTGGCACCAGGAGTGGGGACCCATGTTTGATCAGTTCCTATTGAGATGGTAGCTACGACAATCAATGCTAGACCAAAAGCAACAGCAGCAGTACCAGCCAGTTGACCAATGAGATTAAACCATCCGGTAAAGAAAGACAAGACTGGCTTGTATTTTGGACGAGACAATGCAGCAGACCAATAGTATAAACCTCCGCTTGTGGGATAAGCACTACAAACTAAATTACTCAAATTTTAACTTTCACGTGTATTGGCCAGGGGCAACGTATCACCGTTACTAAAATGCTTACCTTCAGCCATCGACAAGGCAACAGAAAATGTCATGAGGGTAACAAACAACCAGCCAAATATAATAACCACCTGGATCACAGAGATGACGGTTAAGACAGCGCAAGGACAATACTGATGACATAATAACTTATATCGTGTTCCATACTGCTCAGCCATCAATCACACATTCCTGACTTGTATCGCCACCAACGTAAACAAGCCTGACTGACATATTAATCTTTCCTCTACACCTAACACACATCAAATCAACTTACAGGGCCACCTATTTTTGCATAACCGTAAGTATTAGATGATCGGATAATAGCAGCAAATGGTGACAGCACCTACCCGTCATCAACGCAGTTCCGTACAATGGTGTAAGACCGCTGAGAATACTCATGGTAGAGAAGCACAAGCAAAAGTTTCTGAATGACGACCATGATCGTCGTAGTTCCTAATCAGAGGAGAACAGTGTGTTAAAATACAAACTGAGGGTAAAGTCCAGCTGACGACGTCGGTGCTTACCTGCTTGTATCCCATCTGTTGCAGGATTGCCTCATCTTTACTCAGTCCAGCTGACATGTTTAAAGAATAAGGAAAAGAAAGGAGTGAAAGAAAGAAAGCAAAGAGAAAAGAAGTAGAAGAGAGACAGGAAGTTGTATTGCTGCTTTTTATGGTTTTTTTTTTCCACTTTTTTTTTCGGAAGGGGCGGAAGAACAAACCGGTGGACCGTTACAGTAAAAAAAAAAAAATGGGGATAGCGTAGTATCAGTAAGGACGCTGAATGGACGAAATGACTCCATAAAGCAATTGAAACTCATGTGACACAATTTGACCTTTTGCTACTACAACATCTTGGTCCAATTCCTTTATGACCTCATAGTCATTTTGTGTACCGTCTTCCTCCACTCCATTCCATTATCGGAGCATGATAAGATATCTCCTTTCTATTCCATTCCCTCACGAAAAAAGTCGACGTAAAAAAAAAAGGTCGTTTAACCTCAAAAGCTGTCAAGACTCTGCATACTTGATATTATTCAATAGATTTCTATACTCGATATAGATGGTCTTGTTCACCGTCGACACTGTGATCGCCAGCATCAGTGATTTTCTCGGACTCATTACAGTCATTGGCCTGAGCTGATTGAACTGATTCGCATTCTGGGATCGGTCCGAAATATGGTTCGACCCCGCAAAACCCAATAGATACCGACAAACACCCATAGCACACCAAAGATGGCAATGGCATAATTCATATTGCTGGCAGTCACAGGTGCTTGTGTAGGGAGAATGAATAGGACTGAGATAAACGATATCCAGACCAAAGCAATTATACCATTGCACTGACTCCACTTTCCAAGAGTAAAGGGTCCAGGTACGAAATTTTTGCGACCAAATATGAGACATAAGGTTGGAATTCCGTAAGTGATATTGAGTGAGATTGTACACACACTAGTGATAGCGAGAAGTGCCGTTGCACTACCGAGGTACAGCAATCCCATTAGGGCAGTGATCAAGGCTAAAGCCCAGACGGCCGTCACGGGAGTTTTACTCTTTGGACTCGGCTTGTGAAGAATTTCACTGAACGGTAGAGCACCATCACGACTCATAGCATAGATTAATCGAGATGTGGAGGTGACAACAGAGTTGCCACAAAAGAAAATCCCTCCCATTAGGATGCACAGGCATAACACTGCCCCTGATTTTCCAAGGGCATCCAAAAACACCTGCGCAATAGGAATGCTGCTGCTGTTGATGACTCGATCATAGTCCTGAATGGAACATGTAACAGAGAGTAGGAAAATGAATCCAATAACAGCTGTAGCGAGGATAGACGACAGAATTGAGATTGGGCCACCTTTCTGTGCATTTTGCGTCTCTTCTGCCTAAAAAGTCATTGTTAGTTTGTTGATAAATAGTCCTTTTTTCCCCCCCGGTGAAAATTGATCCAAACCTAGCTTACCATATGAGCCGCAGAGTCATATCCGGTCAAGCTGAACTGAGATTGCAATAAGCCCAGTAGAACCACATAACTATTACTCGCCCAGCCAGTATGGTTTTCAAAGTCCGTGAAGACGAATTTGGCTGACTGGTGAATTTCGAGTGCAGACCAGCAATGAGATAACGATGATTAGAGTTCCTGCTAAGTGCCAATACACTGGAAAAATAAAAAATTTAAATCATTCAAACCAGCTCATGCATTTTACTTTCCACTAGCGTCAACTTACTGGATACCATCATCATCGTGCTTATGATGCGGTTAGCAAAAGTGCTAATCAGACCTTGTACAATGATGATGCCGATATAGATGAACACAATAGCAGGTGGGGTAGGTACCCAGTTACCATCAGTGGCAACGGTGATGGTTGAGGTAAGAAGCATGCTTAGACCAAAGTTGGTTGATGCATAGCCAGTTAGGTATCCTATCAAATTGAACCAACCAGCGAAGAAAGAGACAATAGCTGTATGATTGGGCTTGGACAGCGCTGCCACCCAATAATAAACACCACCACTGGTTGGGTATGCACTGCAAACTTGAGAATTTTATCAGGACCAAATTAACTGCAGTGCTGTAGTCTCTCAATCAGGGACTGAATGGTATACCTTCTGCCATTGACAACGCCACAATGAAGGTCATGAACGTCACATATATCCACCCGAACATGATAACAACCTAAGGAGATAACAATGAGCATATTCGCTATTATATTCCTTGCTGGAAAATCTACTTCCCCCGCAACATCTATCATCCCCGGATATCCTCTTTTGTCAATGTTCATTCATCAACTTACCGGTCCACCTAACGATTATTACACGGCAGAAATATGTAAACATAATACATAAATTATGAAAACTACCAAAGCTGCATTCATGACACATATAATACCTTGCAATCTAACGTACCTGTGATCAATGCTGTTCCATATAATGGTGTGATGCCAACAAATAAGCTCATGACAGAGAAACATAGACAAAAGTTCTGGAATAACGACCAATTCCGCTTTAGCTCCTACACAATGCCAGATCAGAAAATTTTGACAGCCAGCGAAAGGGTCGATCAGCATCCCCACAATATCCTTTTACTGCTTTACCTGCTTATAGCCCATTTTTTGCAAAATGGACTCGTCAGTCTGTAATTTGTTCTCCATTTTTTGACCTAGTAAAAGAATGAGTACAATACAAGACAGGAAAGATAAACCTGAAGAACTCTTAGGTCCATCTGCGGGGTTATATTGGATGTAGGAGGCGAGAGACATAGAAAGGGACCACATCCTTTACTCCAAAATTTTGCTGGATGGTTTTGAAACCTACATATTGGCTCCTCCTCTTCACCCTCACACTAAAAAGTGGTGATACGACAACGGCACATTGGGAGGTACTTGGGCTTGACGGGAAACTGTAATAGACTCAATGTAGACATCTTGGGAAGTGCTCGGTATAAAAATTAATCTGCCTCCTATCAATAGGCCATGTCCGGCATGCTGCTCATCAAGCACCAAGCTACGTCGCGTTAATGCTCAAGAGGAGAGGGAGGGGAGGGGTTTCCTGCGGCAGAAGAGTAGTCGCTTTGCTGCGATGATCAAATAGCAGGCGTTATATCAGGTGTGGAAAGCCCTTCCAATGTTCCTCGATGGTCAGTCAACAGCGGGTATACTATTGAGAAATGTTATGACGACTATAAGTAAGACCTCCCAAAGTATGCTGTATATCTTACGCAGGAGGCATAGCCCGTACAGCTTGGCACGGACAATGATTGGGAAAGGCGCAGTACGTGGCTGGTGCAAGACATTTGCTCCGCCTCGATTCCATGAATGAACGCGTATCCACTTTGATTGAAATGATTTCCATAGCATCTAAAGGAAAATGGTATTCTAGGGTCTTCTTTCTGTGACAGGTTGGGGGTGAAGGGTCTTGCATGATGGGCGGTGTCCATTGTACCATTTTCAGAGGTGGGTAAATGATGGTAAGGCAAGATATACATATGAGGCAACACATACTTTCTTATACAGGTGCCTTTTTTTGGGTTTCATTTTACTCATATCACTGTGCCTCTTGACAGTTGGTAAAAGCATAAAAAAATAAAAAATAAAATTAAAATACTGTGTTCATGGAACTTGACAGCGTACACAGCGGTAATTCCAGTAAAACTTTATGATAAATTATCTTTACGTCCTTAAATGTATGCAACTGCACATAAGAAAGTAAAGTAAAAATGCTACATGAAACATTTTGTTGAATTCTGGAAATATCTTCTAGAAAGCATGATCTTGTTTCGAATCTCAGGCTTATTTCTTTTGATATGGACAATTTACTAGAAACCCGCCGCCTCGGGGGGATTGCCCGTGTGAAGCCGTTCCCATATAGTCAGCACGGGTTATCTCTATTCGTTCAAAATGCTACCGCCCAAAGGTGAGGAAGCGGTGGCTGAAATGAACCTTGACTCACCCGCCCTCATGGTGATTTGGTTTCATTATCATAACGTACCGATAACTCATGTTTCTGAACAACAAAATGAAAGCAACCAAAGTAGGTAACCCAGAAGAAGCCGTTTTATCGCCTTCTCATTCGTGAATACAGGGAGAACGTAGCATGGCAGGGCTTCGGCAAGGCATAGTTTCGCCACTGTGTCACACATTCTGGTCTGCATAAACAGTTGATGAAATCACAGCCAGAATCTCAGTTTGTTTGACGGCTAGACCCGGTATAATCGGATAGTATACTAGACAAAGAAATAGCAAGTTTTCGTCCAAGGTTATGAACAAGGATGGGAATGACAACGAAGCTTCTGTTTTATAATGATGATGATGACGACGATTAATATGTCAGTAGCACACCAAATTTCCAAGATTCGAGTCGATTTGGGCCATGTACCACCTTGGCATTGATTGGCTCGATCTTCCATGCCTTTGAGCCATCGCTATATTTATACTGGACCAACTGACGGAGTATCAAATATGCTCAGGTCAGTGCAACTGCCCAAACCCCAGCAAGCAAAATTTTCACGGGAACCGTAGTGCCTCGCCGCCCAAGTCCGATGACGGGACTTGAATGTATAGAATGGATGAGAATCGGCCTGACGCATTCGAAGCAAAAAAAGACATTTGAAATATAATCGGCCAAAATTTGTGAACAGCAAGGATCCACCACGGCAGTGGCTGGAGTTATGAGATTTTTTTTGTCTGAAATAAATTTTTTTTTTATTATCTGATGTATCACCATTGCTAATCCTCGCTCTATCATTTTTGGACAGTAGCTGAAACCTTTTTTTATATCCCAAACACTTGTAGTCTATGGGACTTTTTAAACATACCCGTTCCAGATGTATGGCAACTTAAAATATTCCCCAGTAGTGGTCGTATTTGTTATGTGTGGGTTTGAGTGGAAGTCCATTGTATACCTTGGTGCAATGGAACATATAAGCTAATGGATCGATGTTCTCATAACCAAAAAGCTTCAGAGAGAAAAAAAAAAAAGTGTTGGGCAGTCCGCCCACAGTCACGGATAGGGTGTAATTCAACCAAGCTTCTCTCTCGCTTTGTCTGCTTTGTTAGCTGGACCTGGAACTGGAACCCAAGTATTATAATATCAAATTTTGTTTTTCTCTCTCTTACTCTCTTATTCTTCTTCCTCTGTGTTTCTTCACTCACCGAAGCCATACAGCCGTTTACTTTGATATCAAGTGTGAAGAATTGCTTTACATCATTGCTTGTCCCATAATCTCGACATTTCAGTCAAGCATCTCCGCCCGCTTCCAACCCAGCGCTCCCGCCCTCTCACGAGCTTTGTAAAAAGCTGCAACCTAGCGACTTTTCCGGAGCGCCCTGTGGAACTTTCACTTGAACATAGCCCAAAGGCACCTTTTTTATTTTTTTTTTTAATTCAATCAAATTTTTTTTTAATTGCTCTCATACCACATCGCTTCAAGTATTTTTTCTCTTCTTCCTTTCTTCTTCCTTTTCTGTTTGATTTTTTTCTTTTTCCATCCCGAAAAACAAATAACCGCCCCTCACCTCACTGCCATCCCACTACTTGTTCTTTTTCATATTTTCCTGTTTTTAATTCAATTCCACCATCCATTTTCTCGTTTAGAAAGTAGATATTGCCCATCTCTCTTCTTCTTTTTTCTTTCTATACATAATTCTTCCACTCAAGGCTCGATCTTAACTCGCTCATATGGATAATCTGATGTATCACAATTCTACTCCATACATCTCGACGCCAAGTTCTTCGTCACCATCATCGTCCTTTCAGAACAAATACGATTACATATCGGTGGTTAAATCATCTTCACACCCGTACGGATATAACAATGTACCTCCATTATCAGTCGATCCAAACCAAGCCCAGCAACCTATGCCACAGCCTGCAATGTACGGTGGAGGTCCATCTATAACGAACCCTGGTCATATACTGACGCCATCAGCAACCCCTCCACGACCATACTGGAATACTCCATCCTACTCCGACCTGCAATTTAACGATCCACGCTCTCAGTCATCACCACAACCCACACGCACTTTATCGCATGAATCTTCCTCATTGATGTATATGCCCACTTACGATCCTTCTTCATTTCAACAACCTCCTAATCATACCATTTCATTTCCTTCAACCACTCCTCCTCTCCCTACTCCGCAACCCACTACCACCACTCCTCACCAACAAGAACAATCCTCCCTCTATCGTCCTCCAGCCGTCACTTACTCTCGACCAAAATTATCTACCACTATATGGGAAGATGAAGGCACTGTATGTTACCAAGTTGATGCTAAAGGGATTTGTGTAGCACGTCGCCAAGGTAAGAAATTAGAGTTAAATTTTTTTTTGCTTGTGTGGGAGGGTTGCTAGGGTGGTCTTGGATGTAAAGGGCATTACGAGCACGCCCTTCCTTTTTCTTTGTTTTTACTTGTTGGCTCATTCGATCTACCTTCTTTTAGACAACGATATGGTGAACGGTACTAAACTTTTGAATGTGGCTGGCATGTCTCGTGGAAAACGGGACGGCATTCTCAAAAATGAGAAAGGGCGTGTGGTGGTTAAAGTGGGAGCTATGCATCTCAAAGGTGTTTGGTAAGTGTGTTACCCTGCTTGTACTTTGCACCAAACCATTGTTACTGTGTAAGCTAATTTATTTTATTTTTGGGGGTGGGTTCTCCAGGGTCACATTTTCTCGAGCCAAAACCCTCGCGTCGCAATACAAGATTTCAGACATACTGTATCCCTTATTTGTCAATGATCCTAGTGTATTCCTATATTCCAATGCTCTGCCATCTACACCGCGCCCTTCATCTTATAACCGACAGACCCCACAACGTTCCATATCATCCAATACTTCCATTACATGGCAATCCAGCTCTTCTAATGAAAACGATCAAGGTGAGTCAGTCAGCTGAGCGCTAATATGTTTAATTAAGTACCTCTTCTTGATGAGTTACCTAATTATGCAAATTCCAATTTATTGGCTTTTATTATTAACGCCATCTCCTTCTATACATAGCTTTTGATACTACAGCCTTTCCAAGCTCCACGCAATCTCAGCAACATCAACAACAAGCTTCTGTACAAACCGATATCTTGTCATCGGACAATTCATATATACTAGATTATTCTCGGAACCAATTTGCTGTACCTGGTATGGTACCAACTACTTACAACCAACAAGTGCAGGATTATTTTACTTCAGAGGACGAAAATGCGCGGTACAGGATGTGATCTCGCTTCATTCTGAAAATAAACCTGCGCTTGATGATGTCCTGAACGTTTTGTAATAAAAAAATTTTTTTTTCTTGGGTGGATGTATATCTATTGAATTTCTCCGCCGCCACTCACAAATGCTGAGGTCACCTTTTTTTGGCGGAGGCGTGATCGATCATGGAGGTGGCGAAGACCGATAGAACGCACTAGCCAGCCAGCCAGCCAGCCAGCCGACCATGTTGCTATATTCACGACAGTGTGGAATTGATTGGCCCAGGGTGAAAGGGTTGCTTTGCTGAATGGTTGGACCAAAGACTATACCCGATGACCAAACGTATTTCCTTGGGTAACATATCTTTATATTGGCGATGATCAACCATACATCTTTAACCTCGCTATCATGATCCTATTGCCCAATATAGGAAATACAAGCCTATGAAATAAACCTGATCGGTCCAAACCGTGAACTTTGGTATAGCCGCTACCCACCTCATGGCGCACCCGAGAAACAAAAACCTTGTTCAATGGAGGACAAAGATTCATTCATTCTCCCATTTTCTTTTAGCTGATCTTTTCCCCTAAACCTTTTCTTTCGAAATGACATCATCTGCGGCCATAAAGTCCTTGAGATTAGAGATCAAATCACGTACTTAAGACAATTGTCCATTTTGATTACCAGAGATCAGGTACTGATGGCATTAACGACTAAACCATTTACCCGACTTTCACTTGGGAGAATTGGACAATCCAAGAATAGCTTGGACTCGCTCGATAGGGTGCTATGCAAGTATTTAATCGCAGCAGCTGGAGTCGGGGATTTAGTGCAAACTTCATTTTGTGATTATTCAAGCAAAAATCCCTCAATTGACTATACAACGTGCTTCTACTCCCAACAAAGAGGTCATGGGTATGAAGCCTAGATCTCTCTCACAATCCGGTCTGTGCTGAAAGGCAAAAAGATCCCTTTGAGCCGACGGAGCTTAAAGATCCATAGTAACACATGGGGTGTAATGTAAACACTGGCAACACGTAAGGAACGTAACAAAGCATGCGGAGTGGAATTACTTGAAGAGGAACACGAAGGAGATGGTGCATTGGGAAATAATGTGCAAACAGCATGAAGGAACATCAGACAAATCAAACGATATCGGGTAAATGCTTTTTTGGTAAGCGGAGGGAACGACACCGCCACATTTTCAACTGGGGTCGAAAACTTGAGCTTGCGAGGCAAGAAACTCCCGAATCTGTATATTACCTCAATGAGAGTCGGTTGAAACGGATCTGTTGTCCTTGATTAAGGGCCATATTGTACAATCCATGTTACATTGATTCATTCCAACCATCTTATGGATGGTCCCTTAAAAGTGTCTAGGAACAACGTGTAAAATGGTGGTTATTCTTTTAAAATTATCCCCTCCCCCACCCTTTATCTTACTTCCTACTCTGGCCATACTTTGCAATGAAATAAAACCCGTCGGTCTGATTCACAGATCTTGTTCATACACACCTACATATATACTCATATAGAGTATCGTAACATATAAGGTATTGTAACTCCTAGCACATGCAATCGAGTCTAATCAAACCTATTTTCCAAATGGCCAAAGCCACCTAGTTAATTTTTGGATGACACAGACTGTAACTTCGACACAGCTTGACATTCCACTTCATTAAACCATCAGACGAAATCAACCTCACCTCATCAGATCTTCTGTTTTGAACTGGTCTCTACCTATCAATTGCCAAGCAATACTATTACTCTGTTTTAGTGATCTCTGTGAGTCACGGCTTACTGGGCTTAGCATTATGACGTTTAGAGCCCAGCTGTCGGACCGACGGCTAAATTAGACTGTTATATCTAAGAATCGTTCAAGTTCTTATCCCAAAACTTACTTCAACACCATTTGCCAATCATGCTGGACAAAATTCCAGTAGCCTCCCTAGTATTGGCTGCTGTAGAGGTACTGTAATTGGCCATAGCCACATTACCTGAACATCGACTCTCACATCTCATTAATTTTGCACTCTCCCTTGTCAACTACACCTCCCTAAAAACAGTCCACTTCACAGACGCTACTAACAATCGGCATAGGATACCTTTCAGCGCGGGCAGGATTCCTAAATGACAAGGCTCAGAAAGGTTTACAAAAACTGACTATCAATATATTAACGCCAGCTCTTTTGTTCGCCAATGTTGGCGCTCAAATTGACCTAGAAAAGTTGATCACACTGTGGGCCGTGCCTGCATTTTATTTTGCATACCTTTGTATCGGATTTGTCATTGCCATGATCACTGGAAAGATATGTAAATTCGATTGGTACGCTTGTAAATTCGTAGCTGCCGGAGTCATCTTCCAAAATACTACATCGCTTCCCATCGCATTGATCCAAAGTATTGCCTCCACGCGAGCCATTACTCTGCTCATGAAAGAGGACGATACTCCCGCTGTGGCAGCCTCAAGAGGCATCTCCTTTATTTTGATCGCTTCACTTTTGTCTAATTTATTTCGCTACAGTATTGGTACTTGGCTGCTGGATGCCAGCAACCATAAACATAGCAACGAATCCGACCGCGAAGATGACGATGTGACAGATACCACCCCATTACTGTCCGAAATTCCTCATCACCACAATATTAGAGGCATGGCTGTTGGTGGATGGCATCGTGCACAGGAAATTTTCAACCCTCCCCTTCTGGCTGCTATTGTCGCATTGACAGTTGGTATCATACCTCCATTGAAGAATCTTTTCTTCAGCGAGCAAGGAGTGTTCTATAGTTCATTGACTGCTACTATAAGGCAGCTCGGTCAAGCTTGCATACCTATGGTGATGATCACGTTAGGTGCCGAGCTCTATACTCTTCCACGCAACACCTCTGCCTCTACCAAAGAAATGGTCACCGCTATCATTTTACTTAAAATGCTTGTAATGCCTATAATAGGAGGTGCGGCTGTACTGTCTTTACGTCAATGGGTAACCGATGACCCTATGCTTTTGTTTGTGTTGATACTGTTAGCGGCTTCGCCTACAGGTAAGTCATGTTCATTTATGGTTCGGATGAGCAATATTGATGTAGGTTATTAATGGAATTGAGAACTTTCGTTTATAGCCATCAATCTTATGACCATATCTCAAATGAAAAGGCGGTATGAGAGTGAAACCGCCACTGTACTGTTTTATAGCTATGTTGTCGCTGCTTTCTCATTGACCATTGCTGTTTCTTCCATTCTACTTATATTTGAATATGAACTTTGACACCTTTTTTGCCTACTAGATGTTACCTGGACTGATAGTTAATTAAATAAAGGAGACAGTCAGAAGTTGGACTAGCGCAGTGGTGCGCTTTGTCTTAATTAAAAAGAAAAACAAAGCATCATAATCCCTGCAACCTTTCATGTTGAACATATCGTTTTTGGGATCCGTATACGCTGTCACTGAAATTTTGTGGAAGTTACTTCGTTTGGACCGCTATTTTTTTCACTTAACGGTTGACACCATTACGCACAACCCAAGTCCACCATGGTAAGTCTCCATTCACCCAGTACAGCCGCTATTACATACACACGGTGTCACCATATTCATGATTTCCACTCGCAGTCTGTCACATTGCACACCGATCTAGGCGATCTGAAAATAGAAGTGTTTTGCGAGGCAGTCCCAAAGGCAGCCGAGGTGGGTGGAATCCTACATCACGCAGTACACTATGATTGGGTGAACAGCAAACGCTAATCTCTGACCACCATAAAGAACTTTCTTGCGTTATGCGCTAGTGGATATTATGATAACAACCTCTTTCACCGAAATATAAAAGGATTCATGGTCCAGGTAAGCCAAGGAAGTGACGGTCTAGTTGGGTCGATTCACTTTACTCAATTTTGAACCACCTTGGAACATCATAGACAGGAGATCCAACGGGGACAGGGAAAGGAGGTAACTCAATATGGGGACGCAAATTCAACGATGAGATACGGTCAACATTAAAGGTACGTAGGCAACCGTGATATTTTACAATTCCATCAACAACCAAATGGATGTCACGCTCATCGTTTCCGTCTAGCACAATGCTCGTGGAATTGTTGCCATGGCTAACTCAGGACCTAACACCAATGGATCCCAATTCTATATTACCTATGCTAAGCATGCCCACCTAGATACAAAGTACACCGTTTTCGGAAAGTAGGTTCACTAGGCTGCCACTGATTGAGAACAAACCGAGTTGTATTCTAAACACCTTATTTTAGAGTCATAGACGGTGTTGACAGCACGTTAGATGCCATCGAAAAGGTACCTGTAGATGAAAAGAACCGGCCTAGACAGGAAATCCGTATACGAAGTGTCACCGTACATGCCAATCCCATTGCTGATCGCGACGTGTAGACTCGTTCAGGTTACTCACAGCCTTCCCACTTGTGACGTGAATTGCATTGTTGTTGTGTCCTGTTTTTATAGTGATTTATGTGAATATAATAAAAAGTCTTAGGTTCAATCTGAACATAGTGGAAGACACCTCTTGCCCTCATAACATTTATCTAGCCCACCAGATATCCTGCTTTATCCCATGTATATATTGCACCACGTTTGAGTGGAATAGCATCAAGAAGAAGGGAGGCATTCTAAACCTATTGGCGTTACCTAGGCACAATCGTAATGTCTAGCTATGCATATAATATGACTCAGCAGGTAGCTTCTTTTGATATAATAATGCTGCATTTTATTCCAAACGTTTATGGAAAAACCAAGCTATTGTCATTTTTGGGTCGTTCTCGTCGACCAAGTATACTTTTGTAGGTATGTGGGTATCAGCAGACGTCGGATGGATTGAAGAAAAAGTGTCCTAATTTCAGAAAGGAAAAAGGTGGTGTCAGTAGGTACGCCTGTTTTGAAAGAAAATCGCTGTGGGTCAGTTAAGCTCGCTATCTGCAATAGGCTGTCGTACATTGAAATCTCAGCACACTTCTGCAGCAGTGTCCGTGATGAGCCTCCAAGACGGTATCGCTGCAGCATAAACCATTTAGCTGGTTCAAGCCAAGGTTCGCACGTTTCCGAGAGTTTGAAACGTGGAAATAAAATTAAGAGAAACTGGCAGAGGGTGAATGGAATACCCGCTACACAAACGTAAATGGACTCGTAAAACGTGGGAGGTTTCATCCATTTATTATTCAACAGTTATTCCGGTAATCACGACTGTCAGTACGCAAGCTATTTTCCCTTCGCAAGCCTACAGTTACTTCTGAACCCTCCGTCCACCCAGCTATAGTTCCGGCACCTACGGTTTGACGTGGTGCAGCCGACTCACTGCCGCCTTGCTTTTACTGGCAGACTGACGACTTGTGCTGCTATATGGCGTCACAATATTTATGGCGCACGTTAGGACAACCCCAGTCTGACATGTAGACTGTTTGTTCTTCGGCCTGTTCCTTACATCTTCTAATCGACCATTTCCTTAGTCCGGCACCAGATATTCGCACTTTGAGGAATGTTAGATGACTGCGTAACAAACGAATAGTTTTGAAAATATGCAGTCCTAACTAACCAGCCCCAATTCAGAGTATGGAACTCCTCTCAAAACAATCCCAGTATAGCACGTAAATATTTTGAGATGGGCTTCACTTTTGCGTGCTTAACCCCTCTCCTAAGCTGAAACATCATTGGAATATATTGCTCCGCTTTGACACAGCATGGTATTAGTCTGGGCAAATGTAGCCTGCTAATGACCAACAAATCGAGCTCTTCGGCATGCTTCTTCAGTCATTTATACAAAAACTTAGATGCACCACTTTAGATATTAACAAAAAGAGACATGTAAAATTACAGTTTGTGCAGGCTACTTGAGAACTAAATCTAATCGCACTAGGCCAACTGACTGGTCAATGGCCCAAACACCTTTGACCGATCTATGGATAATTCCCCCACTTTACTCAATATAGACCTATCAATTTGAATCTATATCAGCTGAACAGACCCCTTCGCTGACTCCTCATTTTCACGGCGCAAGACATGATGGCCGGTAAAAACAAGGAGCCTAGTTGAGCCCTCGTGGAGAAGATACAGCCTCCAAAAGCGGTAAGAAAATGAACGCCCATGAATTTATGGAAGACCGACGGTAACACCATGTTCGGAAGCGTAAAGAGATCTTGTTTAAAACAGTATATGTATATTGATGTGTACTATATAAAACCTATTCTTTTTTCTTTTCTTACTGTACGGAATGACGAAAACTAGATGTCGTGAAAGAAAATAGAGAGCAACAAAACGCTTTGAATAGTGTAAAAAAAAGCGGAAGAGAAACTAGAGACAAAAATGCAAGGAAACGAATAAACACAAGCAAAGGCACGATGGGGGTTGGGGGGTAGTTAAAAAAGCATTTCTACAAAAACATATATAACTTTAAAAGTTTATCGAACAGATACATAATAACCAGATTGATGAGGATGTTGCTGAGGATAGGGATAACTGGCACCATTTGGTATAATCATTTGGCCGCTGTTTGGATCAACAATAGGAATGCCATAGCGTCTTGTTGATGGCCAGGATGGAGTAGTGGGTGCAGATGGTTCTTGTTGTTGTACTGGAACGGAGTATTGGAGTGGATTAGAGTTGCTGTTGCTTGTCACTTGCGTTACGTTGACCGTAGTCCGCTTGCTCGGGTCAACGATGGGGACCGCTCGTGTCCGTGGTGACTGGCGAAGTGGTGAGCCCTGATGATAAGCATTCGACCGGGTTGGTGAGGAAGATGGAGACGACCGTGGGGATGTTCGAAACCGTATTCTTTCACGATGCTCTGCTACTTGCGGTAACTATAATCATCAAAGGTTATTTATAATCCATTCCGATCTGACGGCTAAGAAATCCACCGCCTACCTTTTCAGCGGGTATGGGGCAAAACTCGTCGTCGTCATAAAAATTTCGAGCAAGCTCGTGCTTCGTACTGAAATCTTCTAACCTTGAGATTCCTTTTGAGTGAAAAGTTACCGTTTGGTTAGCACAAGAGAAGGAAATAGATGGAGTAATTGAAGATAGGGGGAAGGGCGGGCGGAAATTCATTTATTAAAGGTAAGGTAAGATGCCTAGATGCTCACCAGGATCTTGATAAATATATTGGTTCATAGTAGGTGGGGTTGGGGGAGGTAGGTTTGTGATGGAGAGTGAAGAAGAAAGGAAAGAGAAAGCGAGGGAAAAAGGAAAGAAAATAAATGATGTGACTTATAGAGGAGGAGAAAAAATTGACGCAGTCTGAAGGAGAAGGCGAGAGAACACTCCCCCCGCCCCAGCCAAAATAACTGATCTGTCAGCCCACGGTTGTAAAAGGGAAAATAAGTCATGCGAGCCGTGCAGAACCAGCCGGCCCGCTCGCAATTTTTAAAGCGCATTATACAGGAATATCCTCATTGGGTAAAAGCCAGTGCCAGTGACACAGCCAAAATGAAACCACTGCTGCCAACTACTAACTGAGCCCCACTACTGTTTCCTCCATAAGCTTGAGTGACTATAGGCACGCCAGATTGTTGAAGTACTCCTCCATTTGAGGTGTCTGTAGCATTGCTTGCCATTGTAACTGTAGTTGCTGCTTCAGTGGCTGCTGATGAGAGGTCTGTAGTTGCTGCTGGTGTTACTGCTGTACTGACGGCAGTTGCCGAAGTCGCTGTAGTTTTCGGTTTGCTTGCGGTAGTAGTTTTTTTAGTGGTTGCAGCCGCCTTTGTGGTTGAACTTGTAGCTGCCATCTAGATGTTGTAAATCATCATTTAATACATTATACTCATCTTGAATCAATTTTTTTTTTTGGTTTGAACGGCTCATTACCACACTGGTCATGGATGCTAGTAAAATAGCGAGTAATAATAATATATGGCGTCTCATAGTTTTGAAGGAAAGGAAGGACTAGAGCGACATCTTCGAGGGTTAGTTGCTTCACCATTTTCTGTTCCACCAAAAACATTGAGTCCCCGATAATTGCTCGTTGCCAAGATGCTCGATTTCCTGACGTTCCTGGCAAAAAGTTTTCGATATCAATTGTACACCATTGTGATTTCTCCTTTTCTTCTTCTCTTCTTTTTTTTTTAAACAAGAAAAAAAATCACTAAAATAATACGAAGAAAAAAATAAGGAATAGCGCAGTAGAAGAGTATGCAACCTTGATGTGGAATAAAAACGAGCTATTGATGATCTTTCAAATTCTGTCGAGTTTGGTCTTCTAAACGTTCCCTCATCTGATCCTGCCATCTATGTACTTTTGCAATCTCGTGCACTTTGAATCCGAAGATACGTGGTATGTAACGTTCTGTTGACTTTTGGGGCATCAAATTGGGATAAACTTGGAACAGCATGTGAGGGAATGATGTACCATAGTAAGCACCATCGATAGCTGCATGTCGAGATGATTTTGGACTATAGATATCTTCACATTTGGCGCAATAAAGTTTAACGGTTTTGCTGTGTGGCACATCGCTCAATCCAACGGGAAGGAGGGGTTGATTATGGCAAAGCACGCGAGGGCATCGACCAAATTCTGCTTTCTTATATTTATCCAGCTAATCGTAATGAGGAGAGGTTGAGATTGGGTAGTTAGTGGGAAATGAATTATAAAATTGTTGTACAGATGGTGTTCAGTCCATACCATTTTAGCCAGTCCTCGGCTGGTTATAACGAAGCGAGCATGGATTAATCCGTAAAGGTGGCGTGCCGACTTTTCCACTTGATCTCTCATGTCCTCATCGAATTCCTCCTCAACTACATAAAATACTATCAGTCATCCATTCCCACTTGTTAATCAATCCCAATTCTTTGATATCACATACCGAGATTGTCGGTTATTAAATCCAATGCTTGTGAATAGTGCTGGACTTCACTGTTCAATCCTGTCAAATTGAATCGATCCAAAATATAATCTTCGTCCACTTCGCAAAAATATTCATTTCCCTTTGTGTTCAGAAACCAGTCTATCCAGTATTTCGTGTAGTCACTATCACTACCGCTGCTCAAGTCATCCACTAAAACGAACAAGCAGGTGAGGTTAGAGTACTTGAAAAGGAAGAAATCGGTGGCTCATATGACTCAGCCCAAAGAACGAGATACAGAGGATAGGTTGAATGTAATGTTGATATACCGAATGGCGCTCAAGCATTGTATACATTTTCACTCGGTAGATGACATTCAGCCTTTTTACATCGGCAACAAAGTTCTTGTCAAAATTTACATATTTGCATGTCGCGAAATATAAGTCGCATTGGTGCCTGATGCAGTTTGAATTCCATACCCAATCGCAATGCAAGATTCCTGATTCGAGCAAATAATTCCTACTTACTTTTCAGCACAACGATTCTTTTATCGTCTCCAAAGAAGTGTAGTCAGTGACTATATAGGTACTGATTAATATGTCCGTTAAAGGTAGCTCTGCTGATCCCGAAGTGATTCCCGGGACTGCATGATCCAAAATATGAAGTTTGACAATCAGTACATGTTTGATCAAAGTGGTAGTTTCTATTGAATTCAAGAGGTTAACTTACAAAAAATACAGCAAGTAACTAGGTCAATCCCGATAGCTTTGATTGCAATGTTTTGGCGGCGAGGTGCAGCTCAAATTTCACCGTTCAACAGAGTCACTTGTTGGCACAGTGACTGTCTTTTCTGATTTATTTAATTAATTAGCTCATAAAAATTTCGTCAGAATTTCCGAAAATGGGCTGGAAATACTAGCGAGAGCTGGGACGATTATAGGCCATTGCGACCGAAGCATCAAGAACTCCCTCTTTTCTTTGTTCATCCTAGCAATGGTGAGTATCCGTTCTTGCATCCATCCAATCCATCAGTTATTGCATCCATCTATGCGACCTCTTCCGATGACGAAAATTTATCGACCTCCAGCATGTTGCGAATGTTTTCAATTTGGGCACATCTTCCAAATCTTGAAATTCCAATCGTGACATTTTTACAACAGTCGCACCAAACACTGATTCTCCAGCAATCCTAAATACCTCACTCTACCTACAATACCACTGCGTTGTTTATGAAGCCATGTAGAACAATTTGCTGATTTTCCACCTACCATTTCAGGTCAACATTCCCAAGACCCGCAACACCTATTGCAAGGGCAAGACCTGCAAGAAGCACACCCCCCACAAGGTTACCCAGTACAAGACTGGTAAGGCTTCTCTCTTCGCCCAGGGTAAGAGACGTTACGACCGGTACGTATCTATTTCCGACAAAAGACGATTGCCACATGCTGATTCGTAGGAAAAAAAATAATAATTAATGATGAATTCATTCCACAGTAAGCAATCCGGTTATGGTGGTCAAACCAAGCCCGTTTTCCACAAGAAGGCCAAGACCACCAAGAAGGTTGTCTTGCGTCTCGAGTGTACTGTCTGCAAGTACAAGATGCAACTCGCTCTCAAGCGTTGCAAGCACTTCGAACTTGGTGGTGACAAGAAGACCAAGGGTGCTGCTCTTGTTTTCTAAACGCCTTGTCTGCTCTGGATGTAAATTGTTTACGAGCATGCTTATGCAACTTGATCCAATCGACCATTCAACTGCAATAAACTCTAAAAATCGTCTTTACACTATTCGGTTGAGACTATCTTTTTATGTGAGATGACTGTGCGGGTTAAGGAAGCAACAATATCCATTTCGCTTGTGCATTGTATGATATTGATATTTCAAAAGCTGAATTTTACATTATTGACAATTTATGAACGCGATACTCAGTCCAGAAATTGTTGTGATATACTTTCACATTCAATGCCATGTATGATAGAGGTGTTAAAGTACTATACTCCTAACTTTGATCTCGGCCAATTGAACGTCAGTTGAGTTAGGCGATGAAATATGACACTTTTAATTTATTACAGCCTTCTACGTCTACATTTTTTACATTACCACTCGCGACACTAATCCAATGGCGGATCTACATCCCTCCATCTTAGTTGGCTAGTTTGCCAACAATGGGATATCTTTTGCTGAAGAAGGCAAACCATTCGTCAAGTGTTTTGAGCTAAACAGTATTTTTAATCAAATGGCGCGCATTGTACTTGATCCTTTAGTTCCTATGTATCTTACCTCCTTCTCAGTAAGCTCAGATATATCTGGTACACAATCTTCGGGTTTCAAAGAGCTTTTTCCCAGCGCCTATGGTGTATGGTGTTCAACTTCAGGTCAGATATGCGCTGCAACCCCCAAAATAAACATACCTTGGAAGAGTCTTTTCCACAAAATACGTTATATCCTTTTCCGGGACCGTATGCGTCCTTGTTATTACTAACATCGAACACCTGTCCGCGGATCGCAACATATATTGGGAAGTCCGGATTTTTACCGTCGCATTGGGCCATGTACTCTGCGGTTATCAGATCGTCTTTCGGAGGTGGTCTAAGTGGTGATAAAAAGTTATTACTAATAATTTTCCAGCTTCATACATTATTATTGAGTACTGACGGTGGTGGACGAACTACTTTTGCAGGCTTAGGCGCCGGCTTCTCTGTTGAAACAGGCTGCGATGGTTTCGATTCCGAATTAGGTTCTTCATCCTGATCTTGCTCAAGGTCATTATCTTCTGCACTCTTCCACCATGCCAAGAATAGCCCAACTCCTGTCACAGTAATGAAAGAAGAAGTAACTTCAAAGGCATGCTCTTCTATATATTGTACAGCTTGATTAATAATGCTGCTCATGGGAACAATTCTGGATATACAACAGCTCGAGATTGGTTGGCAGTGACTGTCTTTTTATTTCAACAAATGTCAGTCAATGAATGAGTGATTCTTTCACAGCAGCTGGGCTTTTGACAGCGAGCAAAGCTAAACTTATGCACGCGTGTCATGTCAACACAGCATCCTTCTCAAGATCACGATCCAAGCAAGTTAACGTCCTTCTACTTGGACGAACCGTCTGTAGTCGACAACTCTGAAAACGTTATCTCAAAACTCTTTAATAAAGTTAAAAGCGTAGTTGGTTCGGAACACACAACTTCACAACCGCAAGAAAACAACCATAAGGTTTCGCAACAGGACAATGAAAGTCATGCTTCACCTGACCGGAGTCCTATTTCTGTGAAGACTAGTTCCTTACATGGTTCTGTGTCACGAACTCGCGATGATACTTCGATAACCGACACAGTATACAGTGTCCCTACTTTACCTGCAGAAATATCCCGCCCGTCTCAAGTGAAGGCTACAGATCTCTTAAACTCGTTTTTATCAGATCATAACGTAAATGAAGATAGGACAATTAAATCTCATGCACAAGACGAGACAAAGGACTCACCATCGGACAAAGCCAGCAACTCTGGTTCCGACGCCTATCCGGATCACAAAGGAGACAACCCCAATGACAACGATAGTGAAGAGAGCGATAAAACACAAGTCCTTTCAGACGAAGAAGAGATTTCTCCATCTGAAAACGGAACATTGAAGTTTGTAGAGCCTGCTCGTCTATCTCCGAAAGCTTTTCAATTAGAACGTGCTACATCAAAAGACAGCGACACGCAGTCAATAGCAACTACATTTTCAGTATCCAATACAAATTCGCTCAGAAACGTTATATCAAGGCTTCGAGGACATAAATCAGACAAAGAATTTTGGATGCCTGACGAAAACTGTAAGGAGTGTTACACCTGCCGGAAGTCCTTTACTTTTCTTAGACGAAGGCACCATTGCCGTATTTGTGGTAGGTATCAATGTACTTTGGTATATCGTTAGCCACTATCCATAGTATTAAGCTAGTATACCTAGGACAAATTTTTTGCGCAAAGTGCGCAAACCATATTATATCCGGAAAGCAGTTCAAGCAAAAGGGTGAAGTTCGAGTCTGCGAGTTCTGCTATGAAAACATTGATCACAACATTATGGAGAGCAACTCTGTCGCTGTACTTGAGACATCACCGGCTGATAACGTTACTATCGAGAACTTTTCACCGGTGGTTCCTGATCAAAAAGCACCCATTGCCGCCCCCAAGTTACGGATATCCACTACCGCCTTGAAACAATCGCGAGATAACTATGGTGCTCAAGATACCCCAACCGTCTCTGTAGAGTTTCAGAACGCCTTTGATACCGATGAACCTGTCAATGTAGATTTCCCCAAACTTCCAGATTTACTCAGTCCAACTGATAACCATATCGTACGCCCAACCCACCGTTTATCAGAGTATGATGACCACGAACCTCGACCAACCAGAACTGAATCATCAAGTTCGATACTGCCACGTTTGCGAACTTCTACGAGTGGGTCGTTTGGATCCGGTGACGAAAATCAACTAGCCAATATGTCACAAAAGTCTTCATTTCCATTCAGATCTGAGCTGGCATCTCCAGCATTGGAAGCTGTACCCAATAGAGCAGCCTCTGATTATGGAGGTAGTCCATTCATTGATAAGTACGAGGATGATAGTGACTATGGTAATGTTGCCTGGAATAACATGAAAAGCTCATTTTTTGGTGATCTCCCACCCAACGCCTATGGCAGTTACAAGCTATCAGAATCCGGATCTCCAACGAACCTGGAAAAGGACATAAAGGGCCACGAAAGAAACGCCACTGATCGATCCATTTACAAGCATTCTGATACTGTCACCAAATCCAGTCACAAGATGAATAGAAGATTAAGTTACAGTCTTAATGGAAGAAAGTCAAGTCAAAACAAACGTAGTCCCATTTGGCGCAACATGAAGCACATGAAGGTCCATACTCATAATTTGATCCATTCAAATAACGACTCACCGCGCTGTGAAGAACCAGAACCAACGGAGAATCAATTCATGTTGTTCAGTCCATTTTATCGCTCTGAATCACCCATCTGGCCCAGCACGGATATTGGCCTAAGCAACTCCCAACCATCCTCACAATCTCTAGCAAGTTCCTCCAACTCCATACAAATGAACAGCGAGCTTAGTATAGCTTCTTTGGATCACCTGAAGAGGTTACTTCATGGATCACTTGCTGACATGAAGGACTTGCAAGATCATCCTACTATACTTTCAAAGTACGAGGATGTCATATTTGATTTGGCGTTAGAAATGGTTGCTAGCATCAAACCTGATGTCCGCGGAGGTGATGATATGGATTTACGACATTATCTTAAGATCAAGAAAATTCCTGGAGCAACACCCAGTGACAGTCATTATGTGAAGGGAGTAGTATGCTCCAAACATGTAGCACATAAACAAATGATTCGCAATGTCGACGACCCACGAATTTTGATCTTACTATTCCCGGTCGAATACTCCCGAGTAGGCAATCAGCTTTTATCATTAGAACCGGTTCTGTCTCAAGAGAAGGAGCACCTTAAGAAACTGGTGGCTCGTATTATTGCCCTTAAGCCTTCTATCGTGTTAACCAAATTCAGCGTATCTCGTTTGGCTATGGAGTACTTGCTTGCAGAAAACATCATTGTTGTTCACAACATGAAGAAGAGTGTCCTACAAGCCATCGCTAGATGCACTGGTGCGAGCTTGATACCTTCTATCGATAAATTTACTTCTGGAGATATTTCTTTGGGTCGCTGTGGACGTTTTGAAATCAAGACATTGGTACATGATATGATACCAAACAGAAGAAAGACCTATCTCATTTTCGACCAGTGTTCACCTGAACTTGGCGGTACTATAGTACTTCGTGGCGCAGATCAATCGACACTGAGGTCCATCAAGCGGATTGTGGATTTCATGGGCTATGTGGCTAATTCTTTGAAACTGGAGACGTTTCTACTTCGAGATTCATTTGCCAAGAGTAAAATTCGGGCTGATCCAGGAAATATGGGTTCGATTACAGAGATAACTGGATTACGTCGTGCCTCAGATTCATTGGCATCTTTGCCTTCTCTTTTGAACAGTGAAATGGAAGTTGCTACCCAGTCACCTCCTACCATTACCATAGACGATACAACGTTGCAAAGCCACGATGACATTATTGGACTAGGAATATCCGAAACTGAGGAGAGAAATAGAAGCATCGATGGATCAATCCAATTGTACAAAGAGGCTATTGTGTCTATCTCGCCTTTTGTGGTCATCCCACCGCCATACTTATTGACCAAGATCAAGGAGATTGAGATTAAGATACTGGAGACAGGGCAGCTAATGGCTTTGGAAGAAACAAAGAAAGATCGAGTAGTAACGCCTGGTAGTGCTACTCCTGTATCTGCGACATTTGATCAAAGGCTGGAACCAAATCTCATCAGTCAAAGTTTAATTCACTTTGATTCTGGAACGTCTCCTCTTAAAGATGAACTTGACCTATTGTTAGATCAGCGCCATCAAATGACTCGCGCTTGGTATGCTTCCATGCCAGACATGTTTTCGCATCTCACAGCATATCATCATCAACACCTGGTTGTTCTTTATTTCAACGTCTGTACAGCCACGACGGTACCTTGTCATGGACCAGAGCCTCTTTTCTTCCAGTATTACAACCAAAACTCTGACATCACTTTGGGTCACTATTTGGAAGACTTATGTTGGAACTCACAAAGAAAATGCAGCTCAAGTATGTGTGAACGATCAGAGATGCTTCACTACCGATCGTATGTGCATGGCCAAGCTCGAATCAACGTGATGATAGAGCAGTTTGAATGTCCACAGCCAGGGATGAATGACATAATTCTCATGTGGAGCTATTGTAAGCGATGTAACAATCCTACACCTGTTGTACCAATGTCTCAAAGCACTTGGAATTACTCTTTTGGAAAGTTTTTGGAGCTATCACTTTACCAAGCCGATGTCCAATGCCGCGCAGATATCTGTCCTCACGACATAGCTAGAGATCATGTTCGATACTTTGGATTCAAAGACTTGGCTGTTCGTTTCCAATATGACGAGATAGATCTACTAGAAGTCGCACCTCCTCCAATGAAATTGGTCATGCTTACCAAGGTCCACTCCAAGTTGCGAGAAGATCAGTACCAGACATACCGATCCAAAATAGCCACATTTTACCAATCTATCATGGAGAGGAACAAACATTTCAACATGGAAATTCTGGATCCAACAAGAGTAGATGTGGCAAAGAAAGAGTTGACGGAAATGTCGGAAAATGCTGCAGCTGAAAAGAAGACAATGCTTCAAACCCTACAATCTGTTTATGCTACCACTTATTCCACCGATATTCTCAGCTTAAACCAAATCGTGTTTCATTTGTTCAGAAGCGCTTCGGCATGGGATCACGCATACTCTTACCTTTTACGAAAGTACCTGCCTCAGGACACCGATCTTGGAAAGATCGCCAGTTCAAGCTTAAGGAAACTTCTACCAGCGGACAAGGTGATTGACATTGACGCTCGAGCTGAAAGAGTTATAGACATTGGTGACCTGCCTGTTCTGGATGTTGGGCTAGACAGTCTTCCGATGAGCATTGCATCCCATGCGCAATATACTTTGGCGAACGAAGACGATAGTATCAACACAATACCAGTGCTTGGCACTTCCCCATCAGAATATGATGACAATGGCGAGCGTTTAGATAAACATATTATTCAAGATGATATCTTCGTTCCATCGTCACTAGCTCGTAAGATATCTCTTGACCTCATTCGATCAGAAAATGCAAGAGCATCTGAAGAGGAAAAACAATCAAAGATCGGCGATTCGCCGTTACCTCTAGTTGATCCAGCGTCTTCCAGTCTTATGGCACGACGGCAAGCAAGAGGTATAACTAAACGACCAGCATCATTGACTGAATGGAAAAGCAAACCCACATCTATCCCTGGATTACTAAGCCTTGCAGAAAGTGGGTTTGGAAGTTCGATTCGAAGAAGGGAGCATCCCATTTTCTCGGTTATTCAAGACTCTCCATTGTTAGTGGATACTCCAGACGCCGATTCCCCTGGTCAAATCGCAACAAACAGCTTGGTCACCAGTGACATGGCTAAACAATATAGGGAATTGGGCTCCAAAAGCGTACTTACAGCGCCTCCCGGTGGTGATGGAATGTCCAGGTCACCTTACTCGTATTTGCCACGGTATACAGATCAACTCAATAAAGGTTCCGCGCTATCGATACGAGAAATGCAGAAAGCAACTCCAAACAGACGCAAATGGGGCCATAAAGTTCAACGTTCTAGAACGTCGATACAAGTATACGACACTGCAAACGACCTGGTTCAAGAAGATGTTGAGCAAGAATTTGGTGAAGATCCCGTTACCTCCAGCACGTTTGGAAGTTCTGGAGATGGCGGTGGTGCTTCTCCATCCAGATTGGGCAAGATTGACCAGTTGCTTTCAAATCGTATTATAGCAGCATCTCGTTATCGCCCAGTCGAACCAAGGATGGACTATTTTGACAAGGCAGCGATGCATTATAACAATAGAATTGTAAACACGCCAACCTCTCCACACAGTTTCACAAATTTTTCGCTTGATGCCGCTTCAACTGATCAACACCTTCCCGGACGTACCGAACACGAAGCACCATTAACATTATCTCCCACAATTGTACCTCAAAAGGATGAGGAGGAATCAGACACTAAAATACAAGATTCAACGCTAATACCAAGTGGAACCAGCTCGCCGAATTTGCAGAAGCAGCAGGAAATCTCACCATATCTTTATGATCAACCGTCGAGCGGATCGGATCAAACTGTATTCATGAAGGCTTTATCGACCGCTCTTGCTGAAATCACCTATTCAAAGCTGCCGCCACTGGAATATCCTTTGTAAGTCCGCGAGGTGTTTTCTAAATCGTAAGATATGTGCGTCTAACGTGCCATAATGCAGTACTCAAACAGATCATATATTTCCCGATTCTCTGGTGATTGTAAAGGAAGATGTGCCAAGTACCATAATTGCATACACGCTTAATTGTGAGGATTACCTGGAGAAGCTGCACACCATTCACGAAAGTCATGATGAGTTAAGTCATACAAGCAGCATACCAGACTCTTTAGAGCACCAGCATGCAGACTGGCTAGAGTTAGCTCCTACAAAGGATACGCATACCTCGTCACATGCATCAGGCATGGAGAAAACTTTATTGAGCGACACAGGAACTCATATGCGATACCGTAAGCTGTTTTTTAATGACACGGACACTAAAAAATTATGATGATCCAGGAGGTACTGACAATGGAAGTGGTGAAATAGAATTTTCCGATGGGTCAACAAGATTTTTCTGCAAGGTTTTCTTCTCAGAACAATTTGAGGCACTTCGGCAAAATTGTGGCTTTAGTGAAAAGTACATCACCTCACTTGCGAGTAGTGTTGAATGGGACTCTTCGGGGGGCAAATCAGGCTCGGCATTCCTAAAAACGACAGGTAGGGCACACGTAACTTTTATGCGCGTACATCACCATGTAAAGTATACTAACGCCTGAGGGCAGATGATCGGTTTTTGATAAAACAAATGTCACGGTACGAAATGGATGCTTTCCTGCGTTTTGCTCCAGCATATTTCCAATATATGTCCGAGGCATTCTTCCACGAGGTACGAGTTTAATATATTACGGCGCTGTCTGAGGATCAATCCCCTCATTAATTAAATCTTGAACATAGCTGCCAACAGTCTTAGCCAAGATTTTCGGTTTCTATAGTATTGGATTCAAAAACTCGGCCACTGGCAAATCCATGAGAATGGATGTATTGATTATGGAGAACTTGTTTTACCAGCGGAATGTAAAAAAGGCAAGTCTCCTTTCCAAAACGTGTACAGATTCGGACTTGCCGAAAGCCAAGCAGAGAAAAGCTAATACATGTTTGATCTTTTCAGATCTTTGATTTGAAGGGATCAATGCGCAACCGTCATGTGCAGTCTACAGGAAAAGATAAGGAAGTGCTTCTGGATGAAAACCTGGTCGAATGTATGTACCCATGACTTTCTTGTTGTGGTGCGCTTGGCCCCCACGAAGTTTTTGATACTTACCTCTCTCTTTTTTTTGGTTTCCTAGTCATCTATCAATCACCACTTTTCATTCGGTCACAGGCGAAGGAAACGCTTCGAGGATCTTTACATAACGACACACTTTTCCTATCTCGATTAGATGTCATGGATTATTCGCTACTAGTGGGTATTGACGAAGAGCAACAGGAGTTGGTGGTAGGGATCGTAGGTAAGCAAAAATTTTAACCGTCTTGGGGGTGATAAGGCTGTGCATGAAAGCTTATGTCGTGATCCACTTTATCCCAATTTTAGATTTTATGAGAACTTTTACTTGGGACAAAAAACTGGAAAGCTGGGTCAAAGAATCAGGTATTTTGGGCGGCGGTGGTAAGGAACCGACGGTCGTTTCGCCCAAGACATACCGTATTCGTTTTCGTGAAGCTATGGAGCGCTACTTTCTTATGGTACCCGATTTCTGGGGTTCGGTAGGACATAATACGATCGGCCAACAACATCACCATCAATAGAAATGAATTCTCGCTGTAATATAGCATATTAGAGATGCATCGAAACTGTACATAGCGTAGATTGTATTTGTATGTGTATTTGTTATATTTTTTTTTTTTTTTTTTTTTTGGTTTTCTTACAGAAAAAAAAAAAAAAAATTGTAAAAAAAAACAAAAGAGAAAACTGATCAAAAAATTGTACAAGGAAAAATGGGATGGTGGTCTCTATACTACATTGAAAAAGAAAACGGTATTTGATTGATACTTTAGTTATCGATTGAGGAGTGCATATTCACAACGACATGTAAGTGCTCAAAATGATGGGTTGCAAAATGAGCGTTAATCCATTTATGCACAAAGCATCCATTGATACGAACGAGAAGTCGTTCAGTGCAGATTGGGCACTTGCGGAAATGATATCGACCACTACATTCTTGCTCGGAAGAAAGCTGCTGCTTTGTTTTCTCGAAGATGGCCAGGTGGTTTACTGGACGAACGATTGTAAACATCGGTGTTCCTGGGTCAGTTGTAGACCGGGGGGAGAGGGTGCGAGGTGGAGGTATACGGTATATGATGACGACGTTTTTAACTATTTTCTTTTTCTTGCTGCGTTAAATAACAGAGTATACGTGATATGAGCCCAGTTACATTGAATAGGAGTGGAAAGGTTTACGTGGGAAGGGACACGACTTTTCGCAAAGCTCTTATATACTTAATGTTAGTTTGTGTGTCATGGGAACTGAGACAAATATTACCGGGTTTTATTTTTGCCCTTGCCCAATGCGTTGTGTAAACCTCGCTCTACCATATTTTACTTTATCCGCACATCGCAACTATATTGTGCCATACAACAACCTCATCTTTCTCTCTTTCTCATCTTTTATCCCATCATCATCATCATCATCATCATCAGTTTACTGTAGTCATAACCTCTGACTTGCTTTCCCTATCTTGGATTTGTTTGTGTCTTGGATGGCGTAGGATATCCCTAAGTAGTATTTTACAACGTTGCACAATCTGTAAATCCCCATGACCTTTTGAGATCCTATACATCATCTTTTACAGCATTCCCACTCAAGATACACTGTCATCTGCTTAAGGTGGACTTCTAATTTTGGTAGGGTACACAACCTGTGCTTAAGACCCAGCAGAATACAAGGTCACTGGTGCTCAGAACTTTTCCGATTAGAGTGCCAGTTTGCAAGTATTCAATAGTGTGTACAAAAGAATTCCCGCTAGTACACACAGGGAAAGGTAGAATAATCGAAGCAGGCCATGAATGATACAGTTATTCTATTGACTGTTTTCTAGGAAAATAAATCGCAGAGATGCAGTAACAAATAGAAACCAACATCTTTTTGGTGGGACAAATTTTATGGTGACGTACTCAAGTTGTGCAATACTTAATGGATATTTCCGTTATTATAACGTGTGCTGCCAATGAAACTTGCTCCTCCGACGGTTGCAGTAGTAAGATTGCTGCATGCATTGTAAATGTAATCTAATCGTACGTAACCTGGTCTAAAACTCGATGAATATATCGCTGCAGAGAAAGGATATAAGAAAAAGACTGGAGAAAAGCTGTATTTCCACTACCATTTCCTCCCTACACCAGAACAAAACAGAATAAATGGTTTTCAGTAAACTGGATGAAAGCCCACTGCCTAAACGTGCGTCACGTATTATAATCTATAGTCAACTATTGGTTATTTCTGATGAGCTTTAACTATGACACTAAATTTACCTGCGTTGCTTGTGGTCATAGCGCGCGCCCGTTCACTTGCAGAATAGAATAGAGCAGACAAAATAGAAATTTTCCTGTCCTTACCATAAAAAGAATGCACGTTCTTAATCCATTCAAGACGTAATGTTTTTTAGAAAGCTTCCTGAACCAAAAAAACTGCTGACCGTAGAATGGATGGTGTCCGGAAATTCAATAGAAAAATAATAAAGAAATATGAATGCTGTACTGTGTGATTTACGATATGACACTAACAGACTTGATCTGCATCTTACTTCTGCTCATATGATTCTATCTCTATATCAGTGCTATGTTAAATCTATGATTTACATTAAGTATTTCTTAATAACTTGAGCTTCACGTCAATATGGTTCCGGCCGATACTTTTCAATCAATCTACACTGCCTTAGAGTTCCAATCACACCAACTTTGGTTCAGAGATTAAGTATCACACGGCTCAGGTGGATACTTTAAACAGTTATTATCTGTTAATGGCGTTTTAGGACTAGTTCAATTTTGACATGAAACTCTTTTTTGTTTTGTTCCGGTTACGTTTACTTAACTTTGATTACTTTGATATTTATAAATAAGTTTGACGGGTTGAAAGGAATTTTGCGAAGTTTTCTACTAAGGGTTGGCACACTTTGTTACCTCAGGTATCCAAAATATACGAAAAGTGTGCTTATGGGCAATTTATCTTGTGCTGGTATTAACCAGTGCAGCTGTCACTGGGCCCTTTGGCCATCGGAATGTTACTAACCTTACTCCATACTTTCCTGATCACCTTGGGACAGGTTAGATATTTCTTGATTACTTTATGGGCAGTAGGTTTAGAAACTGAATAAGTCTTGAATTCGTCGATTAGCCATACTTTATTGTCTATATTTTCTGCATTCGCTTGCCGGAAATTGGTTCGTGATATCTTGGGTTATGACCCAACTAGTTACCAATGAGCAACATCTGTTGTATGTCAGACTCGGTCATGACGTGATCTTACAAGTCGATTGCCTTTTTGCTTTCAGTCGATGGCATCATTACTGAATGGTGACCCCATGAAAATATACTTCACGTCTTTTTGCTTTACCGGATAGATAACAAAGTCGTCTCGTTTTCGGTTGCTAAATAAGCATGTTGGTGGTAAACTTTCTCTAATTCTCATTCAATTTTGTACCGTAAGAACAAAGATTCTCCATGTCTATCTGTGCTTGACAGTTGACCAATATCCCTACATATACCGATTTACAAACACAATGGTTCCGAAACTAACAATTTCATATTATCGTTTGCTGATGGGAAGATGTGGAGACTACAAAGAGGGTTCGGAGCTACAGCAAAAATATTATGGAATGGTGTACTTTTACTGTGGTTTCACTTTAGAAAATCGAGTACACCCTGTATTCACTTGGTGATATCACTATACTGGAAATGATTATCCTACAACACTACATCGAGCATTAATTAGATACGCATCAAAATGATAGAGTGTAATGCTAAAAGGCTTTACCTGAAAATTTATTAAAAGTCAAAACACGTATTGTAATGAAATGCCAACACTGCTACCATCGGCGCCGTCGATCGATGCCTCCAAATGTTTTCCGAATTTGGGATTTAAAATCGAAACCCAGTACTACAAAATACCCTACTTTCTACAGATCGAAGTCGACGATTGACGCTTTTACTGGAGCATCCAACCTTTTTTCATTTCCTTCTGCTTTGTCAATGAAATTAACATCTTTGCGAACAACTAATGGTCTGAAAGGACATCCATTTAAAGGACGATTAGGGTATGCTTGCATAAACACCATCCTCAGAAAACAAAAACCTTCCGTCTTTTGCTCCCGAACCTGCCGGTTAGGTACATATTCTGCTATCAGAACTCATACACTACAACATGTTAATCTAAAAGTTCAATCAATACGAAGATACGTTCAAACAAAAGGGGTTAGAATATGTAAAGGGATTGGCCTTACAGGTAACTGTTTATCCCGTGGCTTTATTCCTAGGAAGTTTGGCCATTTTCATTCATACTTTATTGATTTTAGAACATCAGCGATCTCAAAACACTGATTGAGTGGAATGAAGGTTGATATAAAGAAATAACAATGGTCAAAAATAGAAGCAGGCTCAAATGATGTCTTTCTCCATTTGCAGTCAACCATATTAAATTCATGCGGATATCTAGCGATTTATTCCCATTGGCAAGCCACGATGAAGTCGGGTACCTATACAAACAATATTTTTTCGAAACCAGTTATTTGTTTGTTAGTTACGTAACACCATAATATTAGATATTCCATTGACTTTGCTAGTAAGGAATTGGCAGAAGTAGGAGTACTACGGGAGAAATATGGTCATCGACTGGTAAGGGCAAATAATTTTTGCGTCAAATAGCGGACACACACAGAGTCACTTAAAATGTCCCGTACAAACAAAAAAGACTATGCATCCTGGGCAATATAACCAGTTAGCATCACCAAACAAGGACGTAGTCCGGAGAACAATAGCAGATTTGCAATGTAAGTGATGATAGCTGATGGAGTGCGGAATACCACATCGTTTTTCTAATACAATTCATCATCGATAATGACAGATCATGCCAATATGTTGAATTTGATGAAACTACCACCAGACTCTATTATGATTATGTACGCGTGAGCAGTTGAAACTGTTTACTATACATTTATTAACCAAATTCTTTAATAGACATATGGGTGGAACTTATGGAGACAAAGAAGCTGCACTTCAGGCAAGTTGCAAATGGGATCAGACAATTCATATTGTATTATTAATATTGCGAAACAGAGATTTAGAGAAAATTATAGAACACTTCCTCAAGATATCAAAGATCGCCTTGTATTAGAGAATGATGAGATATGCTATTCTGTAGCTGACTTACTTCCAGTTTGCCAAGAACTGAGCATCCCCTTGGTATTGGACTGGTACGTTTAATTTTTTGGTAGTTAATATTATCACTGTGCTATTAACAAGGCGGTAGGCATCACCACAGGTAGTTATGATCGACCGTATCGGATTTAGAGAAGAGATCAGTTTATTCACTAGATTGGATCATATTGGAAACAGCATAAATACAGGTGGCATAAGGAACCTTGTAGATCTTCTACCAGCAATCAACAAGACGTGGACAAGAAGGGGCTTGCGCCCGAAAGTAAGTGAGGATTCTTCATCGTGAAGTTTGTTCACATAACATGTTATGAATTTAAACGGATCCATCCAATTTAGCAACACTATTCAGAATCAAGAAGGGGTGCTGTAACAGCTATGGAGCGTCGAGCACATTCTGATCGGTAAGTTTATCGTGTGAATATATGACACAGGTGAAGCTTTAATACTTAACTTTACTTATTGTAGTGTCAAGGTTTGATTATTCTTCATTTAAATAAACGAATCCTTGGATACTTCACCTACTAAAGTACATGTTGTAGACGCTTCCACCATGTGAACCAGACACAGACCTTATGATCGAAGCAAAGGACAAAGGTAATCTTTGAGTTCTAGTGTGTTATAAAAGGCCAATATGTGAATTTTACTCATCCCGAACCTTCTTTTTAGAACAAGCTGTATTCACCCTGTATAAGCTTTATAATTTGTTTCCTGTTAGTGAAGATGTTTGCTATGATAACAAGGACGAGGAAAGAAAGCATACAAAGAGAAGCAAGCAAGGTCAGGCCAAAGTAAAGACTGATGTCAGTGTACAGGCGATTATTGAGGAACGTACAAAAAGCATCGAGGATGATAACATCGAAGATGAAAAGGTCACCGCTGTACGTACAGTCGAAGACGATCCTATTCGAAAACATGTTAAGCATGGTAAACGATCGAAATCAGATGTGAATACTAAAATAACAGGCAGTGCTATGCTTCAAGTCAGCAGCAACAAGGTTCAAAGTGCCAAACGTCAAAAAGGCTTAGTTATGAAAACAATGGCTGACAGCAAGCCGCCATTGACGCTTCGACGATCGAATAGAAAAACCAGCAAGGAAGCAACATTCTAGCTTCCCATTTTTCTACATAATAAAAGCTTTTGCTCAAGTGCGAGCTATACTGCTAATTATTTCGTGTGACAGGTCTCGTTCCCCTTTCATAGCGACTAGAACGCGTATGCGTGACTTTCCAAATGTTTGAAATTCATCATTTTGCCGCAGAGCATACAACGTCTGTTGGTGAGCATTATAATGCCAAACACAGATGCCTTAGTTCAGCCTTCTGAAATATATCAAAGATCAAATAAAGCGATAGAGACGCTTGATCAACTATGGAATACATCGACGAACGTTATTAAGGCGATAACTGATGTCACAGCTACCACATTACGATCAGAACCAGATTACCAAACCGTCCAAGAGATCAAGAAGAAACACGATCAGGTTCTGGATTCTTTAAAATGGGAACTCAAATGGATAGAGGATAACTACAGAAAACTTGATTTCTCGGAATCTGATGATAAGGAGAAGCAACTTCGCATAGCGGCTCTGGAGAATGAACAACAGGAACTTAGAGCGGTATGACATCGGTGCTTAGTAGCAATATGCTACAAGTTACAGTCGCATAACTGATCGATCTTCTTATAGGAATCAATGAGACTTACTATGAAAGTCAAGCAGCTTCTGGAACAATCATACACGCTACAGCATCACCTAGGATTATTATTAACGTCTTCCGAGGATGTTCCCTCCGACTAATTCGGAACCAAGGCATAGTAACAATAAAATCTGTATTATAGTTGGACATAACGTAATCTTCGATAATGGATCTAAGTTCTATCAATTATCAATATGGAAGAAGTATGTATTGCGTGTTCGATAAAGAGTTAGGAGGATGTCTGGTAGCAGTCTATCAGCACATTGCTTTTTAAAGTGATTTCTTGCTTTTGATAGACTCTTTAACAGTGTGTCGCACGTCGACTTTACCAATGAGAACCTGTCCTAGCCAGAAGAGACAAATCGTAAAGACAATGAAGAGTTCTGCAATGCAAAAGTGGCTAATACTGGTCCCAATCTCGAGCCAACTACCATAATCGGTGACAAAGTAAAAGAAGTTGATAGTCTGTACGTCAGTGATACTGACAACAAGCAAAAAGAGACTGAAAGGCGGCAAATCGAGAATTTGAGCCAAGATGCCGTACACGGTTGAAATGATGAAGAATGGGATGAGAATTTTAGTAATCAATAACGCTCCCATTAGGAAAGGATTGAATATCGTGACGAAGCGATAGACGCTTTCTACTGAAAAGCTGCTCAGGGAGGCGACATTTCCTGTGCCGAAAAAAGAAACATTGACGAAGAACATGAACATCAATGTAGTGCGTACTTCTCTCAGTTGAAGAGAACGTGTTGTAGAAGATGTGTTCGATTTCTTTTCGTCGAATTTGCGATCGTGATTGTAGAGGCGTCCTTCTACCAAAAGCCAAAGGGAGACAGTGGAGCAGAAACCAAAGTAGAATAGGGTTTCGTACCAGATGCTGAGTAAAATCATTAACGGTGCAAATGCAAGCGATATCACAACAATGCGATGTAAGAAATGATCCCCAGCACTTCCACCGTAGATGAATGGTATAATTGTGGATGTGACTAAGATTGAACATATCGATTAGTTAAAGTCTTCGGTCGGCTTCAAACCATATTTCACAAATCCTACTTAAGATGGCCCAACTGGCGTATTGGTTGAAAATAGGCAATCCATTTCTTTGCTGCAGGCTTGTTGACGTGGTGTACACAAGTACAGTGCTAGCGGCTATCAAAATCAACTGTCCACCGAATTAGAACGTTATTGCGATGGTAGAATATTCGCTAGTAACAATATATGCCACTCACCTCAAACGCAACAAGCTTATAAGCTGATGCACTCATGTAGTGATATTTGTGTCCAAAATACAACCATGCAGCTCCTGCAACGACGAAGATGACACCACCGAGTACGCTGAAACATTATGACAGTTAAAGGACAGTAGCCACGTCCAAAAACAATAGGTAATGGGAACTTACACCATGCGAATGTCATCTCCCATCTCAACTGGCAACAGAGTGAAAACACTAGTACCAAGACAAGAGATTGACCATAGCGGTAACAACCACGGAGATCCTTCCTTCTTTACAGACGATGGCATAAATAGAGGCCAAGCAGCAGCAAGGACAAAGGCAGCCGAAAGAGTTTCGCGATGGAAGTAACTATACACCTGGTATTTGGATGTTAGCAAACGAAATGACTCATAAACATATCCATAGCTTTTCGCTTACCAGGGCTTCAAGTCCACCCAGAACGCTAACCACAAGGAATACAACGCTGCCTGTACCACCACTGGATTGAAGACCACTTTGTAGTGCTTTGATCAAGATGTCACGACGAATCAGTACATCTCGCCAGAAATATACAGGGAAAAATGCATATGCATAGTACATGGGAGGCATTTGCTGCCTATAAATAATCCAAAACAGGCCAAGTTGAATGACAATGGCACCATTTGAGATCTAATAAAGATTGGATTAGAGTGTACACATGATGATATAGCAGAACGAAGCCCCACTTACCATTGAATCGATTACGGTAGGCTGTTTGTCTTTATCATTGGCAAAAACATATGTACGGATGACAAATTCAAGACCAAACAAGCACCATCCAATATAGCCCAAGGTAATAATGCTGCGGAGGAACAACCAATCATACGTTTGGAAGTATCTTAGGCCATCCAGAGACATTTCGATAAGTTGCAAGCACAGGTTTTCTGCCTCGTCGTACTTTCCATCCTGAATTAATCGCTCAACCGTCTGAATCAATAAAGCGGGAGAGTGGTCCTTGGAAAGTGGCCCAAACGGCTTGAAGAACAGTTCTGTGGCTTGTTTCTCGTCTGTAATGTCCATATGAGCTATTGAATCCTAGTGTAATACCATTAGCATAGGTTATACCTACCATGTTTCACTTCATATTGGGCCAGAATTTGCTTAGCATTGACCAACAGCGCCTGAGCTTTGAATATCGGGCTCTGATGCAGGTATTGCAGTGGTAGCTCTCCAATCGAGTTAACGGGATAATTTATGCCAACCAGTGATGCCTAGAAAGTGTAAGTGCCTAGAATGCGGTCTCTTACTCTTTTATAATTATAGACTTACCATAAGCGGGGCAATGTCAGCTTGCTTGATGTCGTTTCGCTGATAGCTATTAAGATTCCACTCTTCTGAAAAGTCGTCATGACCTGTTGGATGACGTGTATTTGGTTTTTGTACGCCAGCACCCCATGCAATAATAGGTGTTCTTGTATTATCCGGATGTCCATCTCCGTGGCCACCTACATTACAAGATTAATGATCCATATGAATGACTCCGGTACCGGTAATGCTTAACTAACCGCGGTTGTTCATGCCATGATCTGCAGTAAATACATAGCTTGTTTTACCATCATGGCCGTAAAATTTCTCCACTATTTCTACAATTTCTTTGATTCCCTTGTCAACGTGTGCAATGTTGTTGACATATTCCTTGGAGTGAGGTTTGAATGCATGACCATTTGTATCGAGTCCGAGTAGATGCAAGAAGAAGACATTCTTCTTAGCCTTAAGTAACTCTTTCAAATCCTTATCAGCAGTAGCGTTCTGGAACAAATCTTTGACATGGTCAAATACCCAAGTGTCCAAATTGGAAGCCTCTATTATGGCAAATCAAATCAGTATTGATGTTATTACGAAAGTTCTTCAATAGTACCTTTGAACTACCTGAAGTAAAGTCTTCGAAATCGGGTGGGTACATGTACGTTTCAACTTTTGAAGGGTCTGAGGCACCGTGTTGAAACATTGGTAAAATGTCAGGAGAGCCAAACGACCAGGTGTGATGTGATTGATTGAACACTGAGTCGAAATTGACAGGATTCATTGTCCACCCTACAAATTGGCTGAGTATTAAAATTTCAAATGCAATATAGTATAGACCAAATAGCAAAGTCTAGAGAGTAGAAGAGATCCTGACCTGTGGTGACAGCACTGACGTCCTCATAAAAACCAGCAATAATAGCAACATGACCAGGTCGTGATTCTGTTGGAACACGCGTATGCGACACGCCCCAGGTGCCTTCCTTTTCAATTATACTTCTCAAATAAGGTGCCTTTGTAACATTGCCATTTCCTTCGTCGTAAAGTTGATAGAGCTTGTCAGCTCTTAAACCATCGGCTACAATGAATAATATTATTATTCAGGTCTTTTCAAGCATCCATATAAATTAATACTTGCCTACGAATAGGAATAGCCGGTCTGCGGGTGGTTCCAACCCAACAGCGTGTGGTGTCATGCCATGCACCAGAGGTGATGTGAAATAAATGTCAAAGATACTCCAAAGATAGACTAGATGGAACACAATGCCCACCAGGAGGAGGGCATTGCGAGAGTGCATCTGTTGGAATGGTCGAAATGGACAAGGTCTGAAGTACAGTTACTGAAACGTGCCACGTTCAAGAGTGGCTTGTCACAAACGTCCTGCGGGTTTCAATTCATACAAAAAATCGGTAAGACTCAGAACTAGCATCGTAAAAGTGTTATCGTACCTCAATAATGCCAGAGTTTGATGCCTTTCGAGAGAAGGCACAGGCTGCACTTCGACATTGCTTGACTGAAACTGAAGCGTATCGCGTCAAAACTGGAGCACAGGACATTCCTCACTTAGTGCTTCTTGCACTAATCGAGCAGCATATTATCCCTCTGACTGGCCCGGACAATGGCGCTAACGTACAACTTTCACCTGAACCTAAATACGACTGGAGAAAGAACGCACTTGAATTGATATATAGACAGGAACTTTATGATATCGTGGTGTGTACAAATTTTGAATAGGAACAAAATGACTACCCAACAAATTACTCATTGATCGCAAAATAGATCTCCAATAGTGAACCCAACGATCAGCTTTTCCAGCAACTATATGATTGTCTAGATATTGTCCTGATCTCCACTGATAAAGGTAAGCATTTTATGTGATATCTGAGGACAATAACGATATACTTATTACGCTTGTCTCCCAGAACTTGTTGAACCAGTCACCGTATTGACTTTGATAGAGGAGCTTCTTGAACAACAAACTATTCCAGGTTGCGAAAAGATATTTGATTATATCGAATCAAGGAAAACAAAACTGACAGTTGTAAGAATAGGGACAAGAATTGGTGTTATTCAATTGATGATAACTAACGGATATTTTGTTACAGGGCATGATGCCTGGTAAAGGAAAAGGATTAGTCTTACTCCGAATGTGTAATGAAATGCTACGAAGACTTTCAAAGAATATGAGCACGGTATTCTGCGGTCGAATTCTGATGTTTTTGGCAAACTCCTTCTCACTAGGAGAACGGTCCGGTATGCATTAAACTGATGATCATAATACCTTGATGAATTTCTTTTCTTCTAACTTTCAGTTCAAAGGCGTAAATTTGCGAGGTGAATTCAACGTAGAAAACGTTGTCAAATACGATTCAGAAGAGGAATTGAAGAACGACACAAAGATGACAGGCAAGTAACGTGATATGTACAGCCCTAAATGCAACATCGAGCTTTCTAACCTTTGTCCTGATTGCAGAGGAACAAAAGGCCTTTTATACGTTGTTTTGGTCAACACAAGGCTTCTTGACCAACCCACCGTCTATCTTTGCCGATGGCAACTACGAAAAGTTCAAAGACGTATAATTTGTGCCAATTTGTATAACCTCTTTGACAATTCCTATCATGAGAGTGCACTGACATCCTCTTTCCCAACAGGGTGTAGAAACCACAATCTCAAAATTCAACGACATGTCTCAGCGCGAAGCGGTTGTTGCTGGCTCAACGGCTGATCACCATGGGAAGGAAAACAACATTCGTAAACGCTCTGTCAGTGAAATGGATGTCGACGAATCATTTTCTGACGAGGCGATACGGGATGTATACAATGATTATTTCTTCCCGAAATTCTTGACTAGCAGAGAACTCCTTGAACTTGAGGTAAGATAGTATTCTCAATTGGAAGTGAACATCACATCAGAATCTGCATATGCTAATTAATCTATGTTTACAGCTGGAGGACGTTAGCTTCCGTCGTACCGTCCTTGTTCAGTTTCTGATTGCACTACAATACCTCGAAGGGCACAGCAACAATGAAATTGAAAAAACTCAGGCAGTTCTCGCTTCAAAAAATGCAAAATCTCTTGCTACACAGACTCTACCTAAGCTGACGGAAGAGCAGGTATGTCTAGTCGATAAAGTTGTCTTAAGCAAAGTGTCGTTTTACTCATCGTTTTGGTACAGGAATTATGGATAAGTGAAGTTCGCACAAAAGTCCTTAATGAACTACAAGCCTCTAATCCTAATGGAAATGAATACACACGAATTGTTAAATTGGTGCTCGAACATGAGAAGAATTGGGTAAGGAACATGCCAATTAATGATTGGTTTCTACAAGAATGCAAGGACAACTAAACAATGCTTGCCTTACAGATTATATGGAAAGCTGCTTCTTGTCCACCATTTGAAATGCCACCTGTGGACCCTAACGAGTTTACTGAACTTGTAAACTCGAAACGAAGGAAACTTACGGTAAAATTTTCTTCTTTAATATTGATAAGTTGATCACTTATGTTGACATGTTATGATTTCCAGGCAACCTTACCTCCGTACAGGTACGCTTGGGGTAATGCAGAAATCTCGAATCTTTATCATAGGACTCTTGGACGTGATTTGACAGAAATGATGAGGTGACGAACAAAACACCCTGATATTATAGCCAAATTTATTATTGATACTAAGTCTATAATTAGTGCTATGCCAGATCTACCTTCTGCAAAAGATTACCTTGATGATGTTCTCCCAAGGCTTCAAAATTCAACAGCAAGCGTCGATGCTCGTTACGAACTCGCCAATGCAATATTGTTTCAGGTTATGCGATTGCTGTTCCTGAAGGAAGCACATTTAGTTTCTAAAGTATTCCTGGCCAAGAAGGAGCTTATGAAAATTGCACGAGACAAGGCAGCCATTGCTGCCAAAACTGGCGAAGCCGATGGCGAAGGATCAGAAGATAATAAAGCAAGCGACTCCAACGGAATCACGGAGAAATCGGTCGAAATAGAGATCAAGGTCTTGCAGCAAGCAAGAAAAATAATTAATGACGACGAGGAAGCTAGGCGAGCGGCTGAATCCAAGATCGCAACCAACGGATCTGCCAGTCCTCAAGTTCCGACCGTTACGGTACAAAGCAGTCCCTCGTTGCCTGCGGAAGAAGCTAAAGGCTCAGAAGCAGAGCACAAGGAGACGACAGAGACTACGACACAAGTGCAAGAACAGCCTCAACAACCATCTAGTACTGTAGAGACCAAGGAACCTGCAAATGATATTAGCGCGGCCTCAGCCGAACCAATGGAAACGGATCAAAAGGCACAAAACGAAAACACATCGTCAGCGACCTCGCCTAAAGACAGTGCTATGCAAGAAGCTACACAACCAGATACTGTTCCTACGACACAGGATGAAAAAGTCTTAGACGATACCACAAACCATAATGTAAATGAGGATCAACCACCACAAGTAGAATAATAAAACATTAGTTTGCCTCAGTGTTGTGCAAATTTATACACTAACTAACAATTTATACGTACTTTGATATTATGTGTTAAACTTTTTATTGTTATGTTTAATGGAAGAAACTCTACAGTTATCCCAAAAATCTATGCCAACTGGTGGAGAAATGCATACCGAGAGGTTCCTTTTCCTACACGTTGAAGGCAAATGCAGGTGTAAACCAGCCTGTTGTATATAAGTAGGAATAGAACGACGAGTTATGAGATGGAAGGTGATGTCCAGGCATCTAAATTCAAAGCTCTTCATGGGCCGGAGTTTTAGGGTAATGGGCACCTTTCTCGAGTGCTGCAAAAAATACCAGTCAGCAATATTCGACATCGATCATCAATATAACATTTGATACGTACCTTGAATCACCTCCTTGTCGACATGAGTAGGGAATATGACTTTGTATTCAATGTATAGATCACCGGCTTTTGAACCGTGGTCTATTGGCATGCCTTCTTCTTCTATTTTCTCAACCAAACCATATTGTGTAACTCCTGATCGCTTCAGAGTGATGTTCCTGCCATCCAATTGCTCGATTTTATGTTCAAATCCTGCTAAAGCCTGTGGATGTGTAAGTTAAAACAAGCAGATCTTATAATTTTCAAGTGCAGATTTTTGAAACTTACCTCATATAAGTTGATGGTTTCCTGTATCACCAGATGATCACCTCTTCGTTCGAAGCGATTGTGAGGTTGTGTTGTAATAACGAAGTGGATATCGCCTGGAATCACATCATCTGGATATTCATCCGCTTCTCGTTCCAGAGTCTATATATCATGTACAGTATTGTATTAGCCATCACATAAAAGTCTGGTAATCCATCCATATTGCACCCACTTACAATAATTTCACCATTTTTCATTCCTTTTTCGATATTGATGGTATATAGCTCGTTGCCACGCTTGACTTTGTTTCCTTGGCAGACTGTGCAAACATGGCGAATGACTTTACCTTTGCCATGGCAATGGTCACATTGTTGCTGGAATTGTTGCACCATATGGGGTCCAAGTTGCATCTCATAGATCATAAATCCTTTACCTTGGCAGGATGGGCAGGTGACGACGTCGTCCGAGTTTTCTGCGCCGGTTCCAAAGCAATGGTCACAAACCACCTGTTTGGAGACATCGACTTCCACCGATTTGCCATGATATAGCTCTTCCAGAGTGACTTCAATTTCTAATTTCATATCAGGTCCCTTTCTCTCCTGATGGCGAGCTAGAATATGGAGTGTGAGCGCAAAAAGTTGCTAACTATCTCGAATAGAGTGTATCGTTTACCATTGCCACCACCACCAAAGAATTGATGAAAAATATCAAACGGATTGTGGAAACCACCACCGCCGCCACCGTTCTGTTGATTCAAACCCTCTTCTCCATATTGATCGTAGATTCTTCGCTTATCATCGTCAGTCAAAACAGCGTAAGCTTTGTTGACAAATGTCAGTAACAATCCATCTTGTAGCGCTTTTAGATAGAGCTGCCTTACCATCGGATAGCTCAACAAATTTATCCTTTGCACTTTGATCTCCTGGATTCTTGTCCGGGTGATAGATCTTAGAGAGCTTCTTGTATGCTTTTTTGATTTGAGCTTTGGATGCATCGCGAGGAACCGTCAGGATCTGCAAAAAGGTACCAAAGTTCGAATCAATACGCTCCTGTAACGCTGAAATAACAGAGCTTTTCGACGTACGTCATAGTAGTCCTTTCCTGCTGACGCTATAGCTAGCAATAGCGATATAATGCATGCGATCCAAAATAGCTTTTGCATGATCGTGAAGGATCAATCACTTGTGATGGTGGACATTGGAGTTTCAATTTTAGAATGCAATTTGTGGCCGAACTTGATTGGATCACGTGGAACATTACAATGAGCCCTGAAATTTGGGCCCCGTTTATTCCATATTTAAATGTGCTGAAGACCGTTACTGCTATCACTAATCATTAAAACTTGACTATCAAGGTCAAATGGACTACCAGACCATACAACAAAATCAGAATCAAATTTGGAGGTCAACGAGACATCATCAAGTTCCAAGATTTCCTGGATATCAGAGGTAATGAATGCAATAGCTTCTTCTTCAGAGATCAAACCTTGGGATGTTCTCTGTGCCCAGCCAGCTTCCCAAGCAAGATTGTTTGCAAGACCATTATCGGAAAGACCGATGGCAGCCTTTACTCCATGTGCACGTAGAGCATGGATAGCTGTACCGTTCGTGATAGGGCTACCTGTCAAGCAGTTCTGGGTTTCCCAGCGACCGGGTGTGCACAGAAGGGGAGTAAGAATAACAGGAATCTTGGCAATGGCAAGTTCTTGGGCAACTAAATGAGATTCAGCACCACCAAGAATGACAAACTTGGGTTGACCCTTGAATTGTTCCTTGAGACGGATTATAGATGCAATCTCGTCCTTGCTATCAACATGGATAACGAGAGGAATTTTTCCTTGGGCGGCAAGAGCATAGTAATTCTCAGGTTCTGTAGATTGACTGTTTTCACTCAAGATACGGCGAAGATGAGCGATATGACCAGAAATAGTGGAGAAAGTCTCAGACTTGTAGCTATCACCGATCTGTACGTGTAATGCAACAGCGGGAGAGATAATAGTGCCTTCGTCAAGCGCTAATTACGGTAAACCAAGCAAGCATTTGGTGGTCAGCAAACACTTCATGCAGAATGAATCATTTCCTTATGAAACTTACAGCTCACTCCTCCAGATTTAAAGGCAACGCTAATGCCGTTCACAACACTACGAGACATAGGTGCAGTAATGACGGTCAAAACACCGCCTTCATAAGCGCGCTTGAGGTGCTTGCTACCAAGCTTGAGCCCATCAACAGCTTGGACAATGTCCTTATAGTCTCTTGAAGTAGTAGCTCGGATTTGACCATCACCGGTTGTATCTTCAGCTTCAATTTCAATAAGACCAAGAGATGATCCAACAGCAACAATACCCTGTAGAAAATGCGCGATAGTTAGCACAGGTCGAGTGGCCAAGTACATCATTTCATTAAAGAGCAAAAATACTTACAGGAATAACATATCCACCATTGACATCAATTTCGTGAATGTTAGAGTCCAGGGATAACAATTGGGCATCACAGTCTTCACCAGCGCAAATTATCTTTCCATTATCGACGACCACCTTTCCTTGAGCAGCTTGCTTCTGCTTCAAGTAAATCTTCCCAACATTTGTAAGAACAAATGACCTGCTATTGGCAGTGGCTTCTTTGTTTCGAATGCTAGTAATTTTTTCGGTAGTCTTGAGCTTTTCTGATTCCACAGGGGAAATTTTGCGCTTGTCAAATTGAGCAACGCCGTCAACAAATACTTGCAGAGGAGCAGCTCCAAGGCTTAGCGGATTACGGTCCCAAATAACAACATCAGCATCATAGCCAGGCTTCAAAGAGCCAATGCGGTGGCCAAGACCCAATGCCTTTGCAGGAACAGAGGTGACGGACTTGAATGCTTCTTGGGCAGGAAAACCATAATGAGTAGCCTTAGCTGCCTCATACACAAGATGTTGCTAAGCAAATAAGATTCAGATATTAGAACAAATGTATATTACAAGATCAATCAGGACGGCCGTACTTACGGCATTCAAAACAGGGTGATCACTCTTGAAAGCAACAGGAATACCGGCATCATACAATATCTTAGGGGCACGAGGATCAGCTTGAAAAGCCTCCTTCTTATATCCCCAGTGGTCGGCAAAGGTAGCGATGGTAATGTTGCTGTGAGCACGTTTGATGATATCAGGAATACGATAGGCTGAAAGTAGAGGCGTTAATAGAGAACATATGAACAAATCAATGAATGAGTTATAATCGTTAACTTGGCGAATACATACCATCCAAAGCGTGGTGCAGAGCACGGATAGTGAAGTTGAATTCTAGAGAGTGTCTAACAATTGCCTCAATGTCATGAGTCTGAAATAGGGTTTCATTGTTAGCGTACCACTCCTTCTACGCCGATGAGAGCTTCATAAATTCTACAAACCTCATAGCAGTGAACATTCAATCTCACGTCACCGCGAAGCAAAGCGGTAAGAGATTCGTTATCCAAATCCTCAGGGAATCTGGACTCCAGTCGTACTGAGCGGTGTTTGCCATGAATCTTTTCAGCGGCATCGCACCAGTCGTCTTGTGCTTGAACCAAAGCTTGGGCTTCAGAAAAACGCTTGCGGAATAAATATCCTTCGCCCAATCCTAAAAATATAGATCAGAACAAAGTTCGCTCCTATGATTCTAGAATATCTACAAAGTCACAGGATCCCTTACTTGTTGAAGGCATTTTGCCTTGAGATCCATAAAAGCGCTGGAATAGAATAGTTAATCAGTTTGTAAACAATAATCCTGTTGTTTATAACCACCATTAAAAACACAATGTCGTACCTTGGGATTTTCACCGCATGCCATCTTCATCCATCGCCACTTTCGGTCAATAGTTTCGTCTACACCCGCTTGTACCAGCATGTCTTCACCACTGAGGGTATCAACGGGTCTAAGTTTGAAAGCAAATGCCTCACCGCCCATCAGATTACCAGATCCGGGGAGGACCAGAGCAGTTGTTACGCCACCGGAATTCACGATACGGATTGCTTTATCGGATGGATTAAATGCCTCGAGAGATCTCACGAATGGAGTAAGAGGTTGAGTCATTTCATTGGTATCTTGAGTAGCAGCTAGTCCAGGCCATGAGTCCACACCCATATGGCTGTAAATCAAAAAATCGGGTGTTAAAATTGAGTATCGGCTGGCGATGAAAAACGCCAAAGCAGTATTTTGATTCAACAATATGCTTTCTCAGTTTTTACCTATGCATATCAACTAATCCAGGAGAAACAATATGACCCTTAACGTCAATTACTTCGGTGTTGGCATCCGTAGCTTCGACATCCTTTCCAACAGCCTTAACAATACCATTTTGCAACAAGACATTGACGTTCTTCAAAATATTGCCTTCACCATCCCACACTTCTGCGTTTTGGATTAGGACATCAGGAGTTTTGGTATCAGCTCGAGGATTCTTGCGGTCAACGTCTGCAAATGATTCGGCTCTGTCTTTCTTGATTTGGCGGCATTTGCTCAAACCTTCTTCCAGGGCTGCAGCAGATATACCGGGAGGAACGACTGTTTCCCCTTTAGACAAAGGGAAAGGGTTGAGACTTTGATTGTCAGGTAGAAACAGTGCTACAAAAACAAGAGCACCCAATGCAAAGACCAAGGCAGTTGTAAACGTAGTAGTTGGATTATGGGTCAAGGCATTGTGTGCCTGTTGGACTTTAGGATGGTTGAGGAATCGCCTCCAAGGTGACTGACCAGCAGACGTATCACCAGAATCAGCTTGTTGTTCAACGTCACTATTCGTAGGAATAGCAGCGTAGCCACTTCCTTTTCTTTGAGACATAGTGAGAATGAAGGAGAAGAAAGATAGCTGCTTGACGCGAGCTGGGTATCCGAGGCGCCGGAGTGTAGTATGTGTGACGGTCAAAGTACAAACTACCCGCAAAGGGAAAATCGAAGCAAAACTGGAAGTCGAAATGATAAGCCAGTCTCTAGCAAAGTCTCCTTTACTTCGGTTTGTTGTATTATTGGACAACCTTAAAAATTGTCATCAATTTACGAGCAGTTTATGATAAGTAAGTATGCTGCTACTTTATTAAAAGTGACGCAATACGGTAAAGGTATGAACAATCTATAGAGCAGCCCATTGGCCATGTGACCAATACACCACACCTGCAGGACGTTTAAAGGAAAGAGTGTTATGCATCAAGGTGAATTCATCTTTTCATGATAGCAGTATTTTACGGGTAGCAAGTACCATCATTTGGAATATATTTACGAACATAATCCGGCAAAACATTTATGATTTCATTGCGGTGGATAAATAAACTTTTAATACGGTATGTAACCAGTTTTATCTTGTTTCCCTGAGCTGTTACATGCAGATACTGATAAATCTATAAATCTCAGTTTTCGGCAACGTGTGAAAGCTATTACTGATGGTGACCTACAATGCGGTCGTTTCACCATACGAAGACCGTGTAGTGTGGAGACATTGAGAGTGTCTTGAAGTTCAGGAACAAAATATCATGACGTTCGTATCCATTTGGTTTTACTGCACTGAAGGGACAATAAGAGTAAAAGAGAAAGTAACAACGGTTACCACCAGTTCAAGTGCTTGAAAGAACTCTTGTAACTGGAGGATATAGAGTGTTAATAAGCACGTTTGCAATCGTACTTCGTTCCATTTCACATACGGTGTATCTTTGTTTGCTGTTACTGTTTCATCAGTTTGGAAAGTTCAATCTTCAAAGCACCTCAAAATACATAGTTTACTGCATTTTTCCTACCAGTTCCATATACGACTTTGAAAAAGTGTTATCACAGGGTCAATGTCCAACAATGGAGGCTTCAACTAAGGTCGTAATATTTGAATAAGTATTGAAAGGTTAGCGATTGGTTAGGAGCACGAAATGCGTCGAGGAGAGGATGTGCTTGAGATAAGATACACTGGTCCAAGAATGTTGGTAGAAGTAGATGTAGAACGGCTAACGAGTGTGGTTCTGGGCTCTGGGTGTGGTGTGGTTGAGGGATACTTTTGAAATTGTAGCCGATTACAGAGTGGCGAGTGATTTGTGGCTTGGGCACATCACACGCTATACTAATTTTCTATACCGCGACGACGCGTCGGCCGCCGCGTCAATTTTGGTACTTTACATTACTATGTTTGCGACAAGAAGAAACCAACCCGCCGAGAGCAAAGTGTTTTATGAAGTTCCAACGCTTTCAAATGCAACATTGCTTCGCTGCCTTAAAGAGATTCAGCTACCTTTTACTGAAGAAGATCTTATGAAGCCTACTGCACAAAGCACACAGTACCTTTTTGAACGATGTTTAGATTTGCTAATGGGTGTCCACACCACCCAGATTGAAGAGGTCCGAGACAAGATGCTTCAGACTGTAGAGCATCACGTAAGTGTGCTGTATTCTTTCTCAAGATGTAGATTTGCAAGTGCTGACTGAATGATTCACAAGCAGGAGGTTCACCATGACATGCTTGGCTTGCTCTTACTTTACGACAGAATGTATGTCTACGTCATATGTGACCTTGACCGTGTTGAAATTATCTAACTTTGTTAATAATGCAGGAGCAAGTTGATGTTAGAGCTCGGATTTGCCGATTTCAACTTTAGAGATATCACCAAACCAACCCATGAACGCATTGTCAAAATCCTTAGTGCACTAGTCAACTACGCCAGATTCCGAGAAGAGAGATTAACAACATTTGAACAAGTTTCTGCTGCAGGGGTAAGTTTAAGTGAATAGCAAAGACATGCTAATGTTGAATTTTACTGAATCCTGGCTTGTAGGATGAACTTGCTATGAAGAGAGCAAACTTGGAGCAAATACATGAAGAAACCACCGCGAAACTGAACCAACTCAAGTACGTACATATAACTTTATAAGTGTGCTTAGGGGACAGAAACCGATAACCTTGGGTTGAATAGGGAAAAAGCAAAGGCAGAAGAGCCTGAAACCAAAGCGAAGGAAGCTGAAAATGAAGAATATGGTCGTGCTCTCCGTGATCAAAAGAAGAATGCTGATTCGATACACACGCAATACCAGGAACTTAAAGCAACTCAACATCACTTGCGAGATGAGATGGTATGGTGGTATACAAGTCGATTTAATGTAGCGAGATTCTTTTCTCACCATGTCTTTGCATTATCAGCAAACAAAAGTCTACCAAATTATTACCCTTGATCGTGAAATTGAACGCTTGAGGATTCGGGCAGATCAAAATCCAGAACGAGTTCGAACGGTCAGTGTCAATATCCGTATTATTTAATCGTGTGATATTCAGCTTTACTTATCAAACTATTTCACAACTATGCAGGCAAATGCAAAGCTCACGGCTTCGATAGAAGAAGAAAGTCAGGCTGCTGCCGACAATGAAGCTACTGTTAGACGACTTCAAGCCAAAATTGATACCATATCGGCGATATTGGAAGAAGTAAATGCGTGCAATCGACTATTGTCCGATTGTGAAGAGGGCATCAAAAATTATGAGACCCTTAATCGACAGAATGCTATCAATGAAGAAAAAATTGGCAAAAAAGAGCTAGATATGCAAGAGTTGCAGAATAAGGAACAGGTAAATCGCAATATCTATTGTTATTATCAGTGTATGCTTAAATTGAACTAACTGGCAAATAGTATTTGACGAGGATGCTCAATAACTTGATGCAGAAAATGACCAAATTGGAGCAACAACAGGAAAAGAAGCGCGAAAATGTTCAAAGTGATATGAATCGGGCGCAACAGGAATACACGCAAACTACCACAGAGGTCAGCAAAATGCAGCAGCAAATATCTGAGATTCAGACCAGTGCAGAGTTACTGGAACAACAGGTGTGTGTTGCGCAATACATTCAGATTCGCTATATACATAATTCTGATATTTTGCTATGCAGATAAACGATGTAAAAACCTCCCTAGAAGTCGATGTCAGCAATTTGCAATCCGAATATGATAACTTGAAAGCTCAATTCGAGTCATACTTGAGCGAGATGAAATTGTAGACATTTTGCCACGGCAATAGCAACTTCTTGTAATTAATTTATATTGTTATATTATGTACAGTAATTAAACATTTTGTAATGCTTCGTATTGTTTGAGAACCTTGAAGGTTAGCGATGGTTTAACGATCTTCAAAGCGGCTTCCAAGTTTTGTTGTGCCTGTGCGATAGGTGATTTCTTTAATTAATATAATATTTAAATTTAGGTGCATTATTGCAGTCAGTTGGGATACATACCACAGTACACGCTGATCTATTCTGTCGTAAAGCAATCATGGCGGCTTCCCGACATAGGTTTTGCAAGTCTGCTCCTGTGTATAGGTTTGTCTATCAAATTGTGTGAGATATACAGCAATGGTACATAAACCCATAAACGTGCAAAAGTACCTTGTCCGCGATCTCTTCAAGATCAACATCGTCCGCTAACGGTATGTTTTGAGTATGAACCTGAAGGATCTGCTGCCGTGAGACAAAATCAGGTGGAGGAACATAGATGATTTTGTCAAAGCGGCCAGGTCGCATCAGAGCAGCATCCAACATATCCGGTCGATTGGTAGCGCCCTTCAATGAGATGATATATTAGGAGTGAGAGACAATTAATGACGATTACTGATAGTATACATACAATAACAAGAACAGAAGATGCCAGTTCAACACCATCCATCTCGTTCAATAGAGTTGAGAGAACTCTTTCTTGAACAGCATCGGACCCTGAACCACCAGTACCTAAATTTCTTTTGCCCACAATTGCTTCAATTTCATCCAGGAAGATAACCGAAGGGGCGGCAGACCTAGCCTTTTGAAAAGTTGTTCTGACTTGGATGAAGTGTAAGGAAGAAATATAATATATAGTAACAAAAACTTAATATACACACTTACTGATCTTTTCTGAATCACCAACAAAAGGGGAGTATATTTGTGCACCATTGATAGAAAGAAATGTAGCTCCAGAAACGGAGGCGATAACTTTGACAAGGGTTGTTTTACTGCATCCAGGAGGTCCAAACAGTAATATTCCTCTTGGTGGCTTCAAACCAAGTCTTTTAAAGGTTTCCTTGTGTAAGAGTGGCCACTCAGTTGCTTGCTTGAGTTTCTGTATATTTACCAAGTTTTGTTATATTCCGCTGTCATGGCCAATTTCGTATTATATGTCAACGAAAAATCTCACCTTTTTAACGTCTTCAAGTCCACCAATGTCGTCCCATCCCTTCTTTTCAACTACGGTTTCGTAGCCTCTCTGTATAGATGGTCCAACTTTCGCCATGGAAGCAGCAAAGTCATCAATTGTCACGTATAAATCGCTGAAATGTAGTCAGCACACGATTTCGCTTATAAGCCATCTCTGTTCTATTTTTCATACCTGTTACGTCTCTTGGAATCATCTTGGTTCTCCAAACAACGCTCTATTGCCACCATGGTAGCTTCGCGGCATAAAGCCATAAGGTCCGCTGCAACGTAGCCATTGGTCATCAAAGCCAATTTGGCCAAAACTGTAAGATGAGAGATTAATTTTGAGATGAGATATGAGTTACGACACTGCCGTTGCCTTACCATCGTCTTCATTAACGATTGGAACTTTTTTCAGTTGTGATTGTAAAATATGAAGTCGCGCATTTTCGTTTGGCGCGTCGATTAATATTTCACGATCAAATCTAATAGTATTTATTAGCGAACATTAATTATAAAGATGTCATTATAAGGAAATACGTACCTCCCTGGCCGCCTCAGTGCTGGATCCAAAGCGTTTGGTCGATTTGTCGCACCAATCACAACCGTCCGCCCTCTGTTTTCCATGCCATCCATCAGCGTAAGCAGCTGTGCAACTACTCTCGATTCATGAGATTGTGCATTTTGTCGATTAGGCGTTAGAGCATCCTTTGAGATACATATGCAGCGATGTATAAGTAAAAGAAACAAACTATTCACATTGATGCAGATGCAAACTTACAATTTCGTCGATAAACAAGATAACTGGCACTTTCTTTTGTTCGCTACAAAGAGATGCTTCTCTAAATTTGGATCGCAACTGTTCTTCACTCTCTCCTATATAGGGACCAAAGATTTCCGGCCCTTGTATCACAATCTGATGCCTGAACGTTAAAGGAGATGCCTGAATTACATCACGAAGGAGTGATTACTCACCATTTCCGCGCCACAAACTTTTGCAATCGAAGATACCAGGTGTGTCTTTCCAACTCCAGGTGGACCATATAAAAGGACACCTTCTAGACTTTTAGTTCCTAGCACTTACCCAATTGTGTTAAACAATACGTCTACACTTACCTTTAGGGCATTCAATGTTCAGCGTTTCTATTACATCGTTATATAACAAAGGGTAACTGACAACCTCCAATAAAGCGTCATACGCTTTCTCCAAACCACTCATTCCGAAGGCGTTCTTCTTTTGTTTCAGTCGTGCAACAGACAGGTTGGACATTGACGATACTAGTTGGTCAATACTGGAATCACTGGTTTCTTGAAATTCAAACCCGCTAACTCTGATGGATATTTTCGTTCCTGCAGATATCATCACAGGTACAGTTGATGGAGTTGTTGATAAAGCCTGTGGGAAGCCAAACATACGAACGGTATACATTAACAAAATTGATAACCATGCCATCAAGTTACTCTATCGACACAATGCAAACATTTGCGTTTTTACGAACCTTGATTTGCACACAGCTCCGTTCATCCATTGCGCCAATGATACATCCGGTACTTACAACCATTCCATCCAAATTATTTCTGATAGCCAACAACTTTTGCAATTCTGAAGCCTCATCCCAAATAAACCCAAGTTTGCGCTTCTGCTCTAATTCATCAATGTTTTCTTTCAATTCACATTGGATTTCCAGTTGAATCCCGTCTTGTATTGATTCCAGTATGCACACGCTTCCAGGTGATCCATCACCTAAACAAATAAAGGCACATCAGCCTTACGCTTAATATATATTAATCCGATGTAACACACCCAGCGAGCTTACTACTGTCATTTCCTGGTACTGCAATATATCTGTTGATCTTGATTTCATCGATGGCATGGTTGGAAGGTAAAGCGTGGCAGTAAAAGGTCTGTAATATGCGTTAGTAGGCGCTTCAAACTGCACATATACGATCTCGACATTCCTTCACCTTGAAACGCTGGTCTGTTATTTGCACCCAAGGTTCAGCATTTTTAAGATCCTTCAACTTGCTGTAAATGGGTATTGGAACATATGCAACCGCTAATGGAGCATTGCTATTAGCTTCCTGGATTTGCAGTTGCATTTGCTAACCAGGTCAGGTCGAGTCGTCGCGCAACACAAAAGAAGAAAAATGGAGTGACTTGTTATGGTTGCAAAGGGTTGCCGAAAAAGGTCACCCACAAACGGAACAGACTGAGCTTCAAGCCGATCCAGAGCCCGCGACTTCTTGCTTGCCCAACCCAATCCCAAAGCAACAACAGTTGACTGACTGACTGATTGATTCAGCAATGGACAATGCAGCTTCATCCAATCTCCAGTCCATTTCGGACTTCTGGATGTTCTTTGTCTATTGCTTAGTTGTCGTTGTAGTTGTGATCTTCTTTCTGTTCTATTTTAATCGAGCATTAGGTCAGGTACTCGCTTGGATTCTAAATCAATTCCTGTGGCGAAAATACCATGCATATATTGAAATCGGTACGACTGAATGACAACAGATTTTACGACTTCTTGCTCAATTCCATTCTAATAGTTTGTCTTGAATACTAACGTTGATAGAGTCCATTCAATTGGCTTTATTGGGTGGCCGAATATTATTCAAGAACGTGCGATACTTGAGCACTAATCAATCAATCTGCATACTGAAAGGGCACTTATCATTACGATACTGGCTTTGGGATGTTCGTCATGAAGGCGGAAAGTTCGGTACGTGGATATGCATGTACCTGGCTAACTTATAGAAGATATTCAACACACCATACTTGCAGAACCTGGCAACGTCAAGAAACCATGTCGAATTGTTTGTCATTTGGAAGGCCTTGAATGGTTTATGTACAACAGAACACCAGTATATTATGCGCTGCAAGAGATTCTTAATTTGAGCGCAAATATGACAACTAGCCAACCAGAGGAGTTACATTCAGATACTACTGTACAGCCTATAGACATGGAGAGTCAAGATGTTGATGGATTCAGTAACTCTTTATTTAGACGCCTCATGCCGATTCAAATCGAGTGCACACGTGGTGCAATAATGTTTGGAAATCCTGAACTTCCCACTATGGCTGTTCTTCATTTTCGACAAGCAAGTAGTATCTATAACACTGATCAATCCAGATCAAAATTGGATCATTATAAATCTTCTCTAGATTTAATTTTTCGCGAACCGAAACTAAGCTTAAAGCCCAATACCGATTTCACTCTAGCGAAAGATGACGAAGTATTGGTAAACAGAAGGAAGAATAGCGCAACATCGTAAGTTAAAGCATCCCTTGTTGAAACACTCAATCAGTATATTGTCAGCCTGACTATTTCAATAGACTATGGAAACAGCTATCATCAACCACTGCTGGTTTATTTGGAAAGGGAGGGAGACAGTATGGATATATGCAGCATCTCCATGGCATCAGTAACAACACACCTAATTCGAACAGCTCAGGATTTGAAGCACGCGCGCATAAAGAGTATGCTATGGTATCACACGTCTTGGAATGTACGGAGGTTGCCTTCACGTACTTCACAGATATTCCAGGTATGTTGTCTCGATAATACTTTATAATTATAGTCAATGAATCAAATGGCTAAATACAATGTAGGACCTGTCCCATATCCGGAGACCGCGGAAAACAATGTTACTTATGACCAAAACTACTATGGGAATGGCGGCGTTCCTCCAGAATGGGGTATGCATATGTCACTTCGCAATGCCATGATCCATTATGGACCTTGGGCAGACAGACAGCGGTAAGTTGGACTTCCAAGACATGATATTAATTAGATATCGATTTTTACTGACGACTTCTTAAAGCTCATTGATCCAAAATTTCCTTTTTCCGCCATCTCATCGGAACATGGAGCCATCTCCTATTCTTCAACCTGGTCAGACTCGAGCATGTACGGCTTTGGAGATGTATATCGAGTTTGTGTCAGATGTCACCTTGAGAATTCCATTACGCGAAAAGTCAAAAGACTGGAAATATACTTCAGGCATAGAGGAACTAGATGTTAACGCCAGTGGTTTTATTACTCGACCTTATGGTTGGATCGACGTGAAAGCCGCCGCTGGCTCTTCCATCAAGATGATTATTCCAACCATGGTATCAGCCACTGGATATTCTAATAAGCTAGATATCAATCTTGTGGATATTAATGTTCAAACTAGTGTCAATTACGCCTCCCTATTGATGTGCAAGAAACTGAAAGTACATGCTGACTTGGAGAACCCTCTTGTTTGGAATGCCCATAGAACTTGGAATTTCAATTTTACAGTATCTCACCCTGAGATCTTCTTGCTTCGTGATCACATCTTCCTACTGCAGGATCTTGTTAAAGACTGGACAGCAGATAACACAACTGACTTGACTCACTGTATACCCATTACATACAAATTGCAACTGAAGCTGAATAACGCGATGCTTTATCTTTGTGTCAACCAAGACAATATCATCAATAATCCAAATGTCATTGACGACAATGGTACGTGTTTACTATAACAATTTTTGATGTATGTAATCAAATTGCTAATGGATGTTACTTTTCAAGCATACATCACACTCAGTGCACCAACCATGGAGGTTGATATTGCTCTACCTTTCACAAAGTTTGAACCAGAATCAACAGTAATTCCCTTTGCCATCAAGGTAAACAAAAAAAAAAAAAAAAAAAAAGAAACCACAAGAGCTAGTTAAATTTGGTAGAAATGGTACACTAATGGAGTTCTTATAAGGTCGATCAACCCAAACTAGCATTCTCGTTGCCTTCGTCACATACACTTGGTGCATTCCTTCGGGAAGAGGACGCTCAATTTGGTTCAATAGTATACGCTACTGTGGAAGGCTCGTATAATTACTATAGCACTGTTGACGTGACGCAACACCTCGAGTCATTGAATCTACAAGTCAAGGTTAGTGTCGTTATGTAGAGATAATTTTCAACTGGTTCAATGCAACTAATCTTTGGAATAGCTCAAAGGCGTCAGTTGCAAATTGTTGGGCTCAATTGCTCGGTACTTTTTGATTCTTAAGGACAACTACTTTGGCAACTGGGTACATTTCGTCACTGTTGAGGAATATAGACACCGTAAGCAGAACCCTACCGAATATTTGGAGACAAAGCGACGCGAAGACGAAGCAAAGGTAGGAATTTCATCAAACGCTATGTAGAGCATATTCAGTGGCTATGATAAGTACCAGTCCTGACATTTGCTGTTCTTGGAACTCTCAGCCATTACAAGATCCTTTCGAAGTATATGTTCAATGTCTAGTTGAGGAAGCCACCGTTCTGCTACCAGAAAATCTCTACGACTGCTCAAAATCTTCACAGCTTGAATTCCAAGAACTTCAACTTGAACTTCGAAATCTTGATATTTATATGGGTTAGTGATCATATACTAATTTAGATTTCAGCTTCAAACCATCTACTTACTAAGATTTTTCATCACACGTTCAGATATGCACGTTAATTTCAGTCCAATGACTTGGACAAGAGAGACAGAACCTAATCCGCAAAGAGCTCCGTTCAAAACTAAGAATGCTCGTGATTCACGCAATTATCTTTATATCACAGGTATGCCTCTAAATACATTCAGTATATTGAGGTTAGCATATTTACTCATTGTCTTGGCTCCCAAACAGAGCTCAACATTTACGCACATAGACTATTCGGTCCTCTCCCAAAGACATCAACATACCTTTGTAATTGGGAGTTTGATCTTGGTAGTATATCAGGAGAGATTAAGCCATCTTTCTTATTGGGAACGACGGCGTTTGGGAAAGCTTTCCTTTACAACATGGTAGACGAAGACAATGCGCTGGTAAAGGATACAAGTATTCTTGATCCCGACGTTACATTTGTGACCGCCTCTATACAGAGTATAGATATCAACTTAATGGGCAGACACAGCGCAACCCAGATCAGTCTTTCTGAAGGCCTTTCATTCGATTTTGACGATCTCATCAATCGGAACTATACGCAAAAAATCAACCTCAAGTTTCCCTCCATTGTCATCACGAATTTGGCAACTCAGGAAATGAACGTTAATCATGCCGAAGGCGAATATCCTTGGGTCGAAGTAGCGAATGCTAATACCGGCTTAGAAGTAGTCATATACCGGCAAACTTCAATCTGGAGACAAAAGCGTGAGAAGCAACAAACATATATACGCACTCAAGATATGCAGACAAGGCGTTGTCCCCATCTGTATGATAGCGAAGCATATGCCAATGAAGCACGATCACTCATATCCATGAGATCGTACAACGACCATCATCACGTCGGCATGTTGTATGCACCTCCATTCTTGTCCAAGTATGCTGACATCTCAGATACGATTAGCGTCCGTAGGGAGAATGGATATATACGGCATCAGCAAAGCCAAGATGAGAACTTTCATGCATACTCTGGTAGCAGTGCCCCCGCAAGTCTACGATCGTACTCAGAAAGTTGGCGAGGTCAAGGGTGGGATTCACAGCCTGGTATCGACGAAAATTACGATAATGACAGTGTCAATCAATCTGTAACCGAGTCCTCTGCTGATTTTGATAATCAATCTTTTCACACCGCCTTTTCAGAACGAGTAGATGATACCCCTACTGCCGAACGTAATAATGGCTTCTTTGATACCAACTCTCGAGACTCCATTTATGGAATGGAAGATGAAGAACTTATGAGCATGCGGTCTGACAGTGATGACAGTTCGGACGATCAGGACATTATCCATACCCCTGATATCAATGTGCCAATTTCTTCTGTGGAGCCAGCTACAGTGATGCCACCATCTATTCCATATAGCAGCTATCTGAGGAGATACGAAGTTCACAGAGAAGAGCCGTATTCCGAAAAATTCTTCCACACGTATCTGCCACCACCGAAGACTCGTCTTATTCCTGCACCAGAAACTGACGATACCACGCATGAAATCCACGCTCACAAACGGGATAATTCCAATTTCTCAAAGTCCCACAGTAGACTACATGCCAATGATATGCAAGAAGAAGATTCTGTGCTTGAAAATGATGAAGAAGACGACAACAATGCAGAACCTTTGCTTGGACACGAAACACAGATGTCGATCGTTCTCGAAGCCACAAAGCCTGTTAATGTCCTTCTGACACCTATCTTTGTAAAAGTAGTTCAAGAAGTGACCGAAGCTATCGATCAAGACAATTGGGATCTTGAAACTATGCTCGATAGTACGCAGATGGAATACATTGGCCAATTGACGCGATTCCTTACTGATCAATACGTGTGTACTCAATTTGCTGTACATCTTCCTCGAACTCATCTTCACTGTATTCAAGATGTCATGTTACCAGACGATCTCATGAAATCAAAGGATTTGCGAACTGGAATGCGCACCCGTTACGACTTGACAGATACACTTCTGTGCTCTGCAGATGTCATCCTTGATGGCTTTGATCTTAGTGGCCTGGTGAAATTTAGAGATATAGCATTCGATGAAATGAAACGCAGTGTTGCTGAATCAAAGTTGGAATTGCGAGAATCTCGCGTCAATATTAATCTGGATGCCTTGGGATGCAAAGTTCGATACATCAGCACATCAAGTTCCATGTCATTTGGTATCCCATTAGCACGACAGCATCCCCGCAATCGGAAACTGATGGGCGACGACTGCTCTAGTGAGCTTGTTGTTATAGATTTGACTTTGGATGGTCTCAAGTTTCAGTTGATTGGAAATATGAAACCCAACTACATCAAGCTAGATATGGGTATGCTGTCTTCCATCATCATCACTGAATCTGTTGAGATTCTTGTTGGCGCTGTGTACTCTTGGCTGACTTTTGTGGATGACTTGCAAAACATCTTGGAAACTTTCAGCGAAAGACGAACCAAGCAGATGCAAACATTCATTTATGAAATTGCAAAATTCTCTGCTGATCGTAGAGTTGGCCGTGATCCCATTTTCCTAACAAAACCCACTATCAACGTTGTCAGGCTTGGTGCGAAAGCATTCAGAAATGATGTTGGCTGGAAACTTCTGGCAAGAATGCGACATTGCTTGAGATCTATGCCGTCAACATTACGAGGAGAACTTCAATATCAGCTAACGTCAGGAGACTATAGCAAAGATATAGATACTAATGGAATGTTCCAAAAGACCATTGATATTTTCTCAAAATGGCGCAGTTGGGAGATTGGGGACATCTCTGGATGCCGATTGTTTACCAACCCATTCCATCAAAAGAGATACGATCAAAAGCAGAGCCCAATGAAGAACATGGATATTGTAGATATCTTGAAGGAATCTGTCAATCTAGCTGATGTCAAGCTAGGCGTGTTTGACTTTTTGATTTACGAAGAAGAGCCTGAGCAAGAAGATAACAGAATCACCATCGAAGACGTTGCATTAAACTTGGATACCGAATACAAACTGAACGATGCTCGATTACCTGATGGCAATCGAATTTCAGGAGAAAACGATCGCGTGGCCACATCAGAAGCTTTGGGTTATTTGGACGGCATTGGTAAATTACATATTCATTCCATCAGCATTGCGGCCAATCCAACTTTGCTGGCATTTGCACGACACATGTTGACAGTACAGAGAGTGTTCACTACAAAACTCAAAACTCTTTCACATGCTGTGAAAGCTTCGAAAGCGGCTTTGAATCCTTCTGGTCCATCTACTGAACAACCTTTCGATATAATGAATATTCTTCAACGCATAGATATTGTGGCACAAGGTCTAGTCAATATTGATATTATATCCATCACTGCCAATTCACAACGACTCAGACTTTGTATTGACATTGAGGATTCCTATGGGTCCTTGCTTTCATCCAATCCAAAATTGTCACCATTGTCGCCTGTGTTCAGCTCTGATCGTGCTACTTCCGATACGCCTTCAGGATTACGCAGTTCCAATAAGGGAAATCGGAAAGGATTGTCTCAAAGAGTAATATTGATGGCTGCTGGTGGAATTCAAAGTGTCAGCTTCAGGTTCATGGAATTAATTCATGGAGCTTCATCGATATCTAGACATGATTTGTTACGAATCGATTTTGATGGAGTCAACATCAGCGCTGCTATTAGTCAAGCCACCAAGCATACAAAGAAGTCGTCCAAATCTGATACGACAAAAGAAGTGCTGAATATATTTTCAAACATACACTCTTTCAGAGTCAATATGCCTCAAAGTCTTCTCAAAGTTTATGGATTTATTGAAGATTGGCGGGCAGAGCAAGGCAAGCGGTATACATTCTTGTTCCAAAACCTTTTGGATGAATGGGAGGAGCAAAGGCTATCGAACAGCGCAACAGCAGCCTTGACAATGCCAATTGCACCAAAGTTTGATCTCAAATTGCAGTTCTTACTACGACACCTTGCCCTCCGTTCTGATCTTCTGCCATCCCTCAGTCTACAATACAGTGTACATGATATGTTCATGATTGTTCACCAACCATTGACTCGAGATGGCCCAACGTTGAAATATACCTTCCAACTAGCAAAGCAAGAGCTTCACTTTAATACTAGAACACGATCAAATGGACCAAGCTCCGAAGATCCATCGACAGGTTCATTTGCTATACCCGCTATTAGATGTACTGGGTCAATACAAGTTGAAGGCCCACCACCACGCCCAGCGCACGGCAGCATGGGCTCAATATCTGATATGTCTCACATAGTTCAAGTTTCAAAGCTTCAGTCAGATATTTCAATGGATGTTGTCTCACTGTCACTCAACGTCAATATGATCGATCAGCTGCTCACAGCACAATCCTTGGTTGGCAACGAAATCAGTGATCTCGCAGATGTATTCTCTTACTCAAAGCAACAACCCAAGCAAGCTGCGCTCGAAGTGCCGTCTACACCTGTCGCTGTTGGTACAACCACTGTGAAACCACGCATGCTCTTCTCAGTCGATTTCGCATTACGTGGACTTCAAGTTTCTGCTGCCAGTCCTGCTGCATTGGGGTTGTTTGAATCAAGTATATTGCGTGCATACTTCTCTAACGATACCCGGTCCAAGTCGACACCTGAAACACCATTGATTTGGCAAGTTATGGCACACAACTTTGCGCTTTCATTAGAGCATAGCGCTGTCTCTACTGCCAAGTTACAGTCCAATGATAGACGATATCGCAGAAACCGACTTGCATATGTGGCCATCGATTTCTCTATGCAAAACTATGCAAACAGCAATTCTACAGCGACAGAGATCAAACCTGAAAATGATGACCATCTTGAATCCTTCTATTTTGACTTATCGAAAACACATGTGGTCATGCAGCCCATTGCTCTTGGAAAATTGACCGACCTTTATCTCTATTATCAAAGAGAACTGGCTCGTAAAGAGGAGATGAAGAAATCAGAACTAGAGAGATTAGCAGCTAACACAAGACGAATCATGGGTTCGCTCAAAGTCGACCTTCCTCAGCAGCAAGAGGACAGTGTATCAATGTTGGAAGGCAAACTCATTTCCATCAATGTCAGCAATTTTGGTGTAGCTGTACCATTGGATTCGACAGAAAATGTTACTACCACATCACAAGCGAGGGATGTTGGTGCCATGCTCTTCTCTATATCATCAATGCGTTTCATTACAAAGAAGATTGAAAATAGTGTGGCCAATCTGAGCAATATATCATTCCAATTTATCCCACGTTTTGATCAAAATAATGAAGCTCACTTCTTGTCGGCCAACCACTCCCGCATGAATCAAATGCTTCTACCGAACATCTCCTGCCGTGTACATAGCAACAGTCATCGTCTTGATGATCATAGCAAAAAGCAAAAGCTTTGGATCGATGCCAATGTGGATGGCTTTGAAGTGGACATTGATGGTACTCTTGTAGACTATCTTAACAAACTCAGCGTAATTTACTTGGCAAGCATTGACCGTGTCAACGCCTTTGCGGCTGAAGCAAACTTTGGTCTTCCACGTACTGAAGAACATACTCAGAATACTGAGCACACTCGAACTGCCAACGACTCTGTCCTATTTGATATCGAAGGTACCTTTGTATACTCTCGGGGTGTCGTAAGACTATACCCTAAAAAGCAGACAGACGGTGCACGCAAGAAGATGGGTGGTGGCAAATCACTTCGAAAGGTCGAAACCGACTTGACAAGAACGGTCGATACAATGAATATGGCTACCATTATTATTCCTGGTCTCAGTGTTTGGTTTACCTATCATATGCCATTTGGCAGTGTATCATCAACGTCTCAGCGCAATCTACACATAGAGGTATTGATTCACGAAAGTGAAAATGTACTTCATCCTTCCCTAGTACAGTTCTTGCATGAAATCATTGTCGGTCTCAAGTTTGGTGTACAACAATCCAGCGAACAGAAGGCCACACAAGGAACGGCTACTCCCAATCTTGGCATGAATGCATCTTTGTATTTACGGCTTTCAAAAACAAAGCTGGACCTTACTTGTCAACCTTATCATAAGGTCGTTTGTTCATTGAATTGGGATGAAGGCAACTTTGTGATGAACTCATTCTCGGATGACAAGGCATCTAGAACGCTCAGCTGTGTCGGCAATGTCTCGGGTGCATCTCTCAATCTTCGACACCACTTCTCTCCTGAAGACTGCCTAAGTGCTGCCGTCCGGGATATCATATTTAACGCCATGCTTACTTCACGACGCGCCGATGTGAACGAAGATAACATCTCAGTTATCATCAACATTCCCGGCATAGCAGCTGACTTGAATATGCGTCATTTGCAAGACTTTTTGGTCCTCAAATCACTCTGGTTAGACCAGGAACATACTGTGAAGCACGGAGAGCAAATCCATCCAGTACAAACACCAACTGAGGAAGTATCAGCGGTGTTAGCACCCAATACAACATTAAAGCCAACTCCATTTGCGTATCATTTTGCCTTGAGAGCTCAAGCTATTGATCTCTCTGCTGATCTTGGTCAAGCCATTGGCAAGGTCAGTCTGGCATCTCAAAATGTTTTGCTGTCGACCAAGCACATACCTCATGTGGCAAAGACAGCCTTGCTAAGTATGGAAACAATCCAGCTAAAGTCAGAGGGTCGCTTCGTAGGAGAAGCTCGCTTGGATAGCATTCGATTGTTTGGTCACATTGACAGAATACCAGATTCAGTGCAACCTCCAATAGGTGGATTTAACTTCCTGACGCAACAAATTCAAGCGGTATTCTCATACGAGTACCAAAACGTACTTCAGTTGATCATTGATCCTATTAAACTGGAATCGGATATCAAGCTGACCGAGCAAGGCAATGCTACTTCTGTCAGCACATTGGGATTGAACAAAGCCATGATTCAACTTTCTGTCAAGAGCATCCCAGTGGTGATCACCATGTATAAAAAATTGGATGATTTGCTAGACAAGAAGTATGCAGAAGCTGGACTTCGTAGACACAAAGATGTAAAGGTCGATACACCAGCAGCAGCTGAACCTGTAGTCAAAGAGGGAAACGGAATCATGATTACATCGGATGCTAGAGGTGAAATTGACATGGATATCGAAGGACTGGAGCTCATCATTTATCCCAACCATTTCAATGATACCGACTGTGTGCAAATCAATGCAAACACTGTCCATGCTCATCTAGCTCGAAAATTGGAGGATACGAAAACTGTACGTGATTTGCATGTTAGCATTGCCAGTGCTGCCTTGCATAAAAATGTTCCAGGACGAACCAAAGAACGTACTGCGTCAACAACTAATGCTCCTAGCGTCACGGCTACAAGACCACAAATGTATTCCAGTGTTACGATTTTTGGCATTCCTCGTACAGATTTGACCATGCAGTCTACTCAGTTTGCAAAAATGGTTGAGCATGCTTTCCAAGTAGGGTTCGATGGACAGATCAACGTCTCACTTAATATTGGCTTAATCAAATATCTACAAGAATTGGTACATCAATTTGAAGATCAGTATCGCCGAGCTCTCCATACACCGGTTGTTCCAGTTGAGTCGATTTCAACGTCGACCATTGGTGAAAAACCTGAAGAGGACGAACAAAAGGTAGAACACCCAACAAAGGATGATGGAACCACGTCCCCTGTCAAGACCATCAGCGATGAAACAGTGGCAGATAATCAGCTACAGTATCACGCTCTCATCCCCGTGAACTTTCAACCTCAGCTGCAAATCATGGGGGAGGCCACGCCGCCTGTAGAATGGCTTGGTCTGAAACGAGACCGTATTCCTGCTATTATTCACGAAGACCTGACACTAAATTTGGAGAAAGTATTATTGTTAGGATGGAAGCTATATGAGGAACAGTTGGATGACATGATACTGAAGCAATAATACTACCAAAGTCCCATCTTATTACACACTTATAATGTAAATATATAATATAAAAAGGCAGTTTTCTCATTACATTACAATATTTTGTCGGTTTTATTTCTTGGAGGAGGAGGAGGAGGAGGAGGAGGAGGAGTAGCGAAGGGGGGGGGCAGGGAATTATTATTTACACTTTACTAGCTACGCATCGTTCGCTTAGAAGCTTGACGCTATTACGTTCATGGGCTACTTGCTTACAGTTAGTGAGATTGACACAAGCATGGGCTTCTGGCAAACGATGTCGTGCGCAAAACTTGGCCTCGCAGTAGCGGCAGTCGCCGACAATCTTCACAGCCTTATCGGTGCAAGTACCGAATGCACACCGGATCAACTTTCTACGAGCAGGAGCAGCGGAAGTGGAAGCCGACTGTTCTAAAGTGATAGTTGCCTCATCCTGGATATTATAATCAGCTAAGGGTTGACCTTGCTGAAGTTCACGACCTTCATACAAAAGACGGTATCCATCCTTCTGTTGGACTTTTTCCTTGATGTCTTCAACTGTAGCACTGGATTCTATATTTTCTAGGATAAACGCCTTGCCGTTTGAAGAGGTCACATGTATTCGCATGCCGCCACGTAAGCGGAGCACCAAGTGCAAAGTGGACTCTTTTTGGATGTTGTAGTCTGAGAGCGTTCGTCCATCCTCAAGCTGCTTACCAGCAAAGATAAGACGTTGCTGGTCTGGTGGTATGCCTTCTTTATCTTGAATCTTTTGCTTCACGTTATCAATGGTATCGGACGACTCGACTTCCAAAGTGATAGTTTTGCCAGTCAAGGTCTTGACGAAAATCTGCATACCACCACGTAAACGAAGAACAAGGTGGAGAGTAGATTCTTTCTGGATATTGTAATCTGAGAGTGTACGGCCATCTTCTAGTTGCTTTCCGGCAAAGATAAGCCGCTGTTGGTCTGGGGGAATACCCTCTTTATCTTGAATCTTTTGCTTGACGTTATCAATAGTGTCTGAAGACTCTACTTCAAGGGTAATAGTCTTTCCAGTCAAAGTCTTGACAAAGATTTGCATGTTTGAGTGGGAGTAAGTGTGAAAGAACAAACAAAAAAAAAATTGGATGAAAACCAGAAGTGAAATCTCGGCCTCCTTTATATTCTTAGCAGATCACGAGAATTGCCGAGAGCACCAGTGAAAAATGTCATTGCCTATTTTAGGATATGACCAAAAAGTCATTCCCTTTCGCTATCTCCTCAAGCTCATGGGGCCAGGTCATCTACACCAAGATATGCACACACACCATTGCTGGTATTTCAGTATACTTATTCATTCATCAGTATATTTTATCACTCTTTGCTTCTACACTTCTGCACCAAAGCTTGGAAAGAAATGGAAGAACTCGAAACATTGCCCAAAACCGGAGACGTTTGCGAACGGAGTTTGAGTCAAAATTGGCAGTACCAGTGACGACCATGCACCAGCCACCCAGCCTCATCTTATTAACGTCATTCTGATTGGTTCCTGAAACTCTCCTTGGATTGCTTGCTACTTACAAATCCTTACTCGTTCATAACAAATCAGTTCCTTTACAGAACAATCTAGAGTAACATCACCAATAAGCTAAGATCAACAAATAGCTTTTGCCGTAACTAGTTGAAGTCGACGTTCTGAGCCACATTTCCCACATGACTTCCGTCTTATCCATTGCATGGACTTAACTCCATTTTAACCCTAATCCACCTGTAATGACAAATGACCTTCTTTCGAGGCGGATAACCGGATCGGTATTGTTGGAAAGTGCTCAGTCAGTGACAGTTTACATTCAACATTGCTTAGTCACTACCATTGGCGGTCTCGCCGAAATATCAACTACTGTTGACATGAATGACCCCTTCAGTTCAAATGGTGACCCACACAACCCCGTAACGGATCAAAAGAGGGGATAATTGTATTGATTGAGAAAAAAAAAATAGTCACATAGCAAATTCGGTTCAATTACTTAACTTTAGATGCTTTCTAATACGCAGCTACGTTACAATCTTGATAATGTATGCTCAACAATGAAAAGCAAATACTCTTTATCCTTGAAAATTAACATGATGGATGCTGAATATTTATGGAGTTATAGCCACTTAATCGAAGCTTCTAAGACTGTATCAAACCAAAAGTCCACACAGCCTCATAGAAGTTGCATTGCTCTTCAACTTTGAAAGGCACTTCCATCTTCATTTAAACCAGTTTATATGATATGCCCATAAAACTTTTACAACCTCACAGGTATTTGCCACAACACCATTCGCTTAGATAACTATCTGATTGAATAATTGTTAAAATGCGTGTGGTTTCTTATTGGATAGTTCTGAAGAAAATTTTGGATGTTTACAAATTTGTCTGGCAAGACTACTCTTTTGATGGGCCAAAATCTACTGATAATTCTCACCCGAACAAGTTAACAAACTGTATTATTCAGTTTTTGTTTCTCCCTGTTTGTTTTGTTTTGGTAAACATGTCATTTTCGATAATCGTGTGATTGACGCTTCGAGGTTTCTCCGATGTTGCTTTATTAGACCTGACAACGAAACACATTATTAACGAAACACAACAGATCCATCACTTACCATAGCCGATGGTTGTAGGGATCGAAGAGAGGTTTTAAGATCCGCATAGCGTCTCGAATGCTTTTTGTACCCAAGCTTGATGGTAAGTGACCTGTGTAGGTTGCACATTGAGTCTTGTTTGTTTGTGTAACGTAATAAAAGTCGTCTGGATCGTAGGCACAATCATCACGATATTGAGATGGCTTTGTTTGAGGTAAGAGACAATGAAATACATACAAGTACATCAATGGGACGAACCATCGCTCAAATATGCTTTAGTGATAATTGCATTGACATGGTGCGTATATCCCGGGAACCTGATGTTCAGTTACACATAACCATAACCATAACCATAACCAAAGTGGCCCCAAAATCGGGACCCAGCAAGGTTATTAGCGAAAATGCAATTTATAAAAAACCTGCCTTTACCAGATTCATGTTCGTTACTCTTTGCTTTTCCATCCTTCCATTCCTTACCTTACCGTGCTTTTTGAAAATAGTACCATGAAGGTTTCCTTTGCTGTTATCAATGGGCTGGCCCTGCTTACAGCCTTGGCTAGTCCAGTACTAGCCAAGAACAAGTTCCCCTACTGCACTGGTTCAACTTATGGTATTACCCAGAAGAACTGTGCAAAGTTCAAGTTCGATACCCTTCACACAAGTTGTGTTGAAACCTCCAACTGTACAACGTACGTTCGCTCAATTCCTGGTGTGCCAGTGCCTATTGACTGTTTTCTCGATTGACCAATCATATCTATTAATGTTATAGGTTTTACGACATCACTAAGCTTCCTACTGAGAAAATTGATGCTCACACTGAAAAAATGGCCGAGTTGATTACCAACGTGTGAGTTAAATTCGGTACAGAAAATATAAATGATAGAGTACATATTAATCTTCATTTGAACAAAGCTTCGAAAACGGCAACACCATCATGGGCTATGCGGTATGTAATAATTAAAAAGGGTTTTTGTAACTCCCTATCTGAAGGGATAGAAACCATATTCCGCTAAAATAATTAGCATGCTGAGCCAGTCTCCTACCTTGTTTCAAATGTGCTAATCTTATTGGTATTACATAGTATGTCGAAGCTCTTGGCGACGGCCGTGGCTATACATCAGGTTATATTGGATTTACCACTGGTACAAACGACGCTTTAACCGTCATCCAACAGTACACCAAGAGAAAGCCTAATAATACCCTCACAAAGTATGTACCAGAACTCACTCGCCTTTCTAAGCTCAAGTTCTGTGATACTGGGCGTAACGATACCAAAAATCTCGTCGGCTATCCCAAGGACTGGGCTGATACTGCTTGCACTGATCCTGACTTTGTTCAAACTCAACTTGATGTTGGCTACGCCATGTATCTTGCTCCAGCACTTAAATATGCTGCCAGTGTTGGTGTCAAGTCTAGCTTGGGAAAAGCCATCTTTTACGGTATGTTTGTATACAAAGGTCTACCACAATGAAATGCGAAGAGTATAACTAAAGGAATTGCCAAAAAACATGATTTCTTTCCTTGAATTTAGATACCATCATTAATCACGGTTGGCAATATGTTGAACCTTTAATCAACCTTCCCCGCATTTTGGAATTGACCGGACCTCGCAGACATAATGAATCCGAAAAGTCCTACTTGAACCGATTCTTGGTAACCAGACGTCAGTTGATGTGCTGTTACCCTGACGATGTTTGGCCACCAGCAGCTGATAGAGTTGCGGATCTCCAACGTTTGGTCAGCAAATGGTCGCTCAATAAGGACCTCAAGCATCCTGCCACCCTCAAGATTTACAAGGTCACTGTCAAGGGTACTGAAGATTTAACCTTCGATTCGGCTGAATGCCCCAAGAAGCCATCGGGATGGACACTTCCTGCTGCAAAGACCCTTCCCATACCTGACACATGCCCTAACAAGTTGTTGACCCTCTCTTGACGCTCTACTTACTAAACTTCATTTCACCAATGTGGCCATTAAATCTTTCTCCGGGGTTTAAGATATCTCCACGTATCAATGTCGACAGTACTCTTGAAAAATTGAAAAAATTATCAATAAATAACCTTTTCATAATTTTTTAATTACCAATTTATTTTGTGGCTATTGATGCCACTGGTTTGAACAGTCACAAGAATTCGGTGTTGCAACTTTCACAATTCTGTATCAACCAGGTTTCACCCATTTTACCCCAAATGCTTCGTAGTCTGCGACCTCTCGTTACGAAAAATAGACATGTGCGAGCCCTATCACAATTTTCGACCATTGATGCCGAGGAGGTTAAAAAATTTAGTGCAAAATCGGCGGAATGGTGGGACCCTCATGGTGAATTCGGCATGCTCCACCTCATGAACCCAACACGCGTCTCTTATATCCGCGACAGAATCTCAACAGATAGCAAAGAGACCACACCGTTTAAAGGATTGAGAATGCTAGATATTGGTTGTGGTGGCGGATTGCTCTCAGAGGTATGGAAGATATTACCATTACCCCTCAGCCAAGTTCAGGTACTAACTCGAAGTTGACACAGTCTTTGGTACGATTGGGAGGTACAGTCGTAGGAGCTGATGCCTCATATAACAACATACAAATGGCTACGCTTCATTCTCGAAAGGACCCTGCACTCTGGACAGGATCAGGCAAGCTGGAATACCGAAATACTACAGCAGGTACACTACATAAATGTTGGCCGACTGACTAGGTACATATCATGTCTAACTGCCCTTTCCATTCTTAGAGGACATGTTGGCCGAAGGAGAAACATTCGATGTTGTACTTGCAATGGAAATCATAGAACATGTAAATAACCCTTCCGAATTCCTAAGAGTATGTACGGATATGGTACGACCTGGGGGCAAGCTACTACTCTCTACTATTTCGCGAACGCCTATGGCATATTTCTTGACCAATTTTATGGCTGAGGATGTATTGAAGATGGTTCACAAGGGCACACATGATTGGAGCAAATACATCAAGTCGGAAGAGCTCATAGAAGCAATTCAAAGTTTACAAGGAGGTTGGAACGTTGATGATGTTCGAGGGATTGCTTGGAATCCTCTCAAAGGACGATGGGTTCTTAGTGATAAAAATGGAGACATAGGAGTAGCTGGCCTGAGTTCTTTAGAAGTTAATTATGTCTTGACCGCAAGCAAGGCAAGTCAATAAAATACATATGTCATTCATTCAACATAACCCATGCACGCTCTCGTCCGAAGCGGCAATATATTTAAAAAAAAAAGAAAAAGAAGGGTCGGGGTTTCAAAATTTTTGGAATCGACACACAGGACTGTTGAGACCAAGTCAAAACTGTGTGTTGGAGGCCCAACGTATTGAACCTCCTTTTTATCTTGTAGCAATGGTCCGTATCGATACTTGAACAACCCCACCCATCATACAACATGAATCCATCTGATACTATGAAGGATGGATGGATGGATGAAGCAGACGATCTACGCTTTGTTTTCAGAAATCCTTTTGGGTGTTTTTCGACATTTCGACTTTTTTCATTCTGACATTATTTAACTGACGCATTTTCACTTCATTCCAGCCTACCAGACTTCACCACAACAGAAAGAAGCGTGGACATGTTTCCGCCGGTCACGGTCGTGTCGGTAAGCATCTTTATTCCATTTGGAATGTTCAATCTTGAATGTGGCGGCAATAGACGTTGTGAACCGCCTTATCTTTCGACAATTATGATTTGAGCGACACAAAGAGTTGCCTTGAACAGGAATGCACAGACGCTAACATTTCACAATTCATTTTTCCAGGCAAGCACAGAAAGCATCCTGGTGGTCGTGGTCTTGCTGGTGGTCAGCACCACCACCGTATCAACATGGACAAGTACCATCCTGGTTACTTCGGTAAGGTCGGTATGCGCTACTTCCACAAGACCCACAACCAGTTCCACCGTCCTATTGTCAACCTTGACAAGATCTGGACTTTGGTTGGTGAGGAAGTCCGTAACAAGTACAAGAACACCGAGAAGGTTGCCGTTATCGATGCTCTTCAACACGGTTACCACAAGGTCCTTGCCAAGGGTCGTCTCCCTGAGCAACCCGTCATTGTCCGCACCAAGTTCGTTTCCCGCCGCGCTGAGGAGAAGATCAAGGCTGCCGGTGGTGGTAAGTTGATGCTTGTGAATTCATTCTAGATCACTGACGGATCGCATTTTAATGTCCTTTTTCATTTTTCACCTACAGTTGTCGAGCTCATCGCTTAAATGCAAAATCACCAAACGTCCATTGTCATCTTCAACAATAAAATTGTTTACAGTTTTCACTATGTAAATTAACTAGCGATTGGAGTATGCTTTGTCAATATCTATAGAGATAGAGGTGGAATTGTGTCTGTTAGAGCAGATACAGACTAAGACCCAAGATGGATTGGGTTATTAGGAGGATGAGCACCGTTAAATATTTTGAATCGAATTCTCTGTTGTGCCCATAGTGAATGAAATGAGTTCAGGCAGTTGTCGCAAACGTCAATGCTATTGTAGAAGATAGACAGATGGCAGGAGAAAACTGCAAAAAAAAAAAAAAAAAAAAATGATCAACGCAATTTCCATAGGAAATGCTACAGATCCTTCAATGAGTAATAGTTGAGAGTATTATTATTAAGCTACAATTCGTATTTTATTGTTTAGGAGGACGCCCTCCAAAGATAGTGCTACCAACTCGAATGTTAGTAGAACCGGACGCGAGGGCTTCTTGATAATCGGCAGACATGCCCATGCTCAGCTCTAGCGACAATCCAGGAATAGCCTGTTCTACCTTGTCTTTGCATTCTCGCAAGCAGACAAAATCTGGGTTTTCGCCTTGAGTTCTATCTCTATCAGGAGCACCAATGGTCATTAATCCTAATAAGTTCAAATTGGGACAATTGTCGACGATATGCTTTGCGATATCCACACATGTTGATGGTTCAGCTCCACTCTTGCTTTCCTCGCCACTAGTATTGATTTGAACAAAGACATTCAGTTTGGACTCTCTAGATACCTGGGTGCACGCTTTGTTAAGACTATCGGCTTTCTTGCTGCTTTCTATGGTCTCAACAGCATAGAGGTTGGGGATAGCCGCAACAACCTTGCATTTGTTGCTTTGCAAATTACCAATGAAGTGCCATGCAATATCGCGCGGTAATATTTCGCTCTTCTCCACAAGTTCTTGAACATAGTTCTCACCGAAATGTCTTTGGTTGGCTTCTTCGTATGCTGCCTTGATATCGTCTACAGGCTTATATTTACTGACAGCAACTAGGATAGCATTTCGTCGTCCTTGCAGAATGGCTTCCATGTTCTGGCGAACGATGCGAATGTTTTCAGCAATGTGTGCTTGATTGTCTGTCATTATGGATCTTGTGATACAGAAATGGAATTGCTTGAGAGTGCGGACAGGTGGGAGCAATCTAAGCATGTCAAAGTTTGGACTTTCACTTTCGCTTCAGGTTTCTTTTCGAGCCTAATCGGAGTTTGTCTGTCCTTTCAAACTCTCAAAAAAAAATTAAAGATTGGAATATTGAGTACGGAAGCAATTGCTTCGAGCAATCAAGGTTCAGCCATCTTCTCTTGCTTTATTATCAATGTCTGCCATGCCCAATACACACTTTGTAATTTGGTTGTACAGAGAATATATAAAGAAGCACAATCAAAGTCTATCATACAATTTACCATCAACGTTGATAACAGACTAGTATTCTTTGGCCGCGAAAATGCCCACAAAAATTCTATTTTGGCCATAGAAAGGCTACAGAGAGTGAATTACAATATATAGAGAAATTTACAGCAAGTGTGACATCAAATTGTACGGACTACGATTGTTGATAAGTGTAAGGCATCTCATGTAGATTGCAGAAGCAACACACCAATACAGGTTCTTGTAAGAATGTATATATTCATTTTCGTTGGAAATTCACTTGGTCCAGAGCGAGGTACGCAGTTTGCAGTAGGAAGCAATATATATTGTATGTACGAGCACGTAGTTATGTCCATGGTATCTGAACTTGCGAGCCGGAAGACAGATCTATTCAGAGACAACAAAACAAGCGGAATTACGTAGCAATGATAATATGGAAAGACCGCAAAAGCCAAGTTTATTGTCATCCACTATACAATAGCCATCAAGACATCAGCTGTCGACTTCAACCACTAACAAGTGGGACGCAGCATCAGACACGGTACAGCTAGGTTATTGTTATATGTGGAAACAACTTAGAAATGTCAAAGGATTTAGTAGAAGGAAGAGTTAAGAGATGAGGGAATGCCAGCAGACCAAATTATGCGCGATATTTAAACATGTTGCAATATGAAACCTCCTTAGCTCGCGTTAATGTCTATGTTGATTCCAATCCTGCAAGATATCCATCCCGTTCCCTTTTCCTACGTGAAATGGGACATGAACACATCTAGCTTTCCTACCCTGCATATCATGCCAATCTCACAATAGTCAAGGGATATGATTTAACGTACGTATTTGTTTGACGACCCCAACTGCTAATGATTTGACATAATTTACATGACATGAATCTATGTCTGGTTCAGAATATAAATGCATCTACTTGCATATACCCATCATGTTGTGGGGAACAATTTTACCAATGTAACTGGCGAGATCGATACCATTTAGCAATCACCAACCGAGAGATTAGGAGTTTCTCACAGCCATGTCATGGACCGTAACAGTCTATTTTATCGTTACAGCATTGCCCTTAAATGTAATATCAATCGATGGACTGCCCTCCATTTGATGTAGATAATATTACTGATAAAACAATTTTTATTCGAACGAGGCCATTACGAAAATTCAAATTATTAACAAAGTATTACTAGATTTACAGTAGCACGTTTTTGTATAGGCTCTAGAAATTATCGATTGCTGAACTGTGTGTACTTTGTACCTTAGTGGACCTTTGATGAGGCCACTGATGGCTTCAACATCGAGCAATCGAACAATTTTGTTAGCTTTCAGTTGGTTCAGAGTGCGTTCAACCAATGGCAAGTATGAGGCTAAAACATTGGGAGTTAGTTTCCCTGATCGCCGTCTCAGGAGAGTCTTCGGGCTTCTGAATACCATCATTAGTGATTGTATTGTCGAGGTACTTATCAACTACAAATGCGGGGGTGAGAAACTCAAGCAAGATCGATCTTCGTTCCATTAGCTGAATTCCTATATAGATTGCTGCTTCTCAGTCTTGAACTGATATTCTGCAAATCGAGAAGAACAAAATGACCAAGGATATCCAGCCTCGCTCTTGGTGATGTCTCTGAGACTACTGTCTTTTACGTATGGTGCATGTTCCTCGCGTACAAAGAGCACAAGGGCTCCGCCGCACCTCTTCACGTACTTCATCATGCGGCTTCTCCTCAGCCGGCCTTCGTCAAAAGCAAGTTGTCCTCGATCAGTCTTTCTCGTCTTTGCCTCTTCATGACCCGAGATCCAAGTTGTTTCAAATGCAAGCTTGGACCACAGAATCTCTCTATCTGTATAAAGTTCTCCTCCATAAGACCCACCACTTCCGGCTGTCCGCAGCATTTTTACGTTCTGCCAGTTCAAAAGAAGCTCATTCCATGTGCGTGTTCCTTCTTCCTTCTTGTGAAGGCGTATGATGGGTTCAGTAACATGCCGATATGGTCTCTCGTTACGGCTACAGTCGTCCAAGTGATGAAATTGAACATATGCTTCAGATTGTGTGATAAGAACCCAGTGATTTTCACTAAGAAACACACATTCCATCAAGTTGCTAGTAAGTGATTCTACTATCTCGTTTACTCGGTCAAACTGTACTTCGTATGATAAAGAACTCAGTTGCTTGTTTTAAGGGTGAGGTCAGGGTGAGTGTAATGATATGAGCCTACAGACTTGATCAAGGTAAGTGGCAGGTACTGCTTCAAACTTGAATGCTTTCATTTGCGAGGTATCATATGGCTAAAGGGTAGTAAATTAGCACGCATTCGTAATGCTAACAATTTGTTCAAAGAGACATATCCGTCAGCATCCGTTCTTGCAGAAACGTTCCTTGTACTCTTCCAATTACTTGATGACGCTCGGCGGCGTCACAAAAAAAAACCTGCAATCTGGCATGAGCCTTTGGGCTGTTGCTATCCAATATATGGTCAGTGTCCACAATTTGGCTTGTTGGAGTGCTTGGCCGACTTGGAGCAAATTTATCTGACAATATGGTTGTTCGAAGTTGAACTATATCAACATTCAAGATATTGCGGTATGAATGCAAAGCACGTGACTGATCAGACAAAGGTTGTTGATTATAATTACTTTGAGAGTCGCTAAAAAGTTGCATTATCGCTATGAGCGATCGCCTGTAGCAATGGAAGGAAGAGGACCGACATTGTCGATGGAAAAAAGTGTCCAACGGATTAGCCAACGAGGTTGACGGCTCAGAGTGGCCCAGTGTCCTCCTGGGCGACTGAAGGATTGGCACTGAGGGCAGGCACGCACACAGGAGCGGACAGCGGATGAAAGAGAAAGACCCAATACGAAGGAGACAAGCGAGAGAAGGTTTGGAGACACCAAAGTGACCAGCGATGGGTGAGGAGCGAGCGAAGTCGAAGGCAGCAGGGATCAGAGACCTAAGAAGAAATACTTGGGAATCACGATAAAACACATCGCTTTGCAGAGAGGAGAAACCAGAGGACTAGACATGATGCGACGAAAGACGGCGGCGCGAGTTGAGAATCGGGAGATAAAAGGTTGAAATATTCAGCGTAGCCGACAAAGGAGCGGACTTCATCTTTGTTCTTAGGAACAAGAAAAGAGGAAAAGGCGTTGATTTTAACTGGAGGCTGGAAAGGGTGAATAAGAACCCTAAATAGTCGATTCCTTGACTAACAAAGCAACACTTGGGAGTCTGATAGTATGGTCGGCTTCAGAGATACGGCGTAAAAATTTGTTTTATATGTTGAAGATGTTCTTCGAAAAGGCTAGAGTAAACGATGTCGTCATGGAAGTAAACTAAACAAGTATGCCACTTGAAACCAGCGAGGATCAAAGAATGACTATCCTGATTTAAATGCACAAGCTTCTGCCCATGATTTAAACACCTGGTACGCATCTCGGGACCGTTTTCGCATACGCTCTATATTTTGCTAAATTAATAGTTAGCCATAAGCAATACTCAAACCTGTATCCTATGCATCATTTATATTACCTGGTACAATTGCCGCCGCCTGGCATTGTGGTATTCTGCTTTTTTTTGTATTCTTCTTCAATTTTTTCTTGATTTTTCTTTAGATCATCATTTTAGTCAAAATTTACCACTCAATGGTTCAGCTGTGCTTGCTACACTTACTTGATAATCGACTCTCTTCCACTGACGGATTTTCTCTCTATTGTTCTATGATAGCCATTTAGTCAATGTGCAGCATGCAAAAAGTACACATTATGCACATACTTTGATGTATTCACGTCGTGTCTCCTTTGCTTTTTTTTTTTTTGTTTTCCTTTGAGATGATGTTAGGAATGGCCAGAAAATCTGTAGCTTATGTATCATATACTTACCGGTTATCGGTTACTTCTGCGATTGACCTCCTTGCTTTTTTCTGGATTTGCCTGGAAAAATACGCCAGTTAATAAACACCGTTTGATAGATGCTCATCATACATATACTATACTTGCCTCCCTCCGCTTCCTCATTGATTTCCGGCTCATTGCTTTCGCCTCGTCCGGATGTAGCTTTGCAATTTTTTAGTCGATAAAAGTCTTTGATAGATGCTGCCTTACACATGTTCTACTTACAGTTCTCCACTTACGCCCCGCCCAGCGGTTGTCCTCTCTTAACTTTTTCAGGATTGTTCTGGACAACTCATTAGTCGATACTTGTTGTTTCAATAGATGCTTCGCTGCGTATGATGTACTTACCTTTCCCCATTCACCACTGACTATGCGGTGCCTTTCTCGTTGCTTTTTCCATTTTTACGGAATCCATAAGCCTCTGTAGTGTTGATGGTATATTGCTGAGGCCGAAAGGGAGACGAGCAAACTCAAAGATACCTTTGCAACATAGGAATGCCGACTTGGACGACTTTCTTTGTCTAGTTGAATGCGGAGGGGAAATGCCACGCGAGAAGTGATTGGCGTCAGGTTCACAAAGAAAAAACGAGTCACAATTTTCTGACACCTGAAGTCAAAAAGCTTTTTTTTTTCGGCCAGTGTGGAGTCCAATCATTTTAAAAGCTGTATATAACACATTGTAAATCATGCGACCATTGACAGAAGACGAAACAAAAGCACTTTTCGAAAAGCTTGCAAAATAGTATGTCTCGGCTCTTTTACTATAACAGTTAATTATTATGCACTAATCCCACATTTTCCTTGATTAGCATTGGCTCTAACATTAAACACTTGATCGACCGGTCAGACGAAACTTACTGCTTCCGTTTGCACAAGGATCGAGTTTACTATGTCAGGTAATGCACTAAGAAATGAACTTACATCTACTATGAGCATTCAGCTAATAATACCTTCACCATAGCGAATCAATTATGCGCAAAGCAGTATCAGTAGGCAGAGATCAACTTGGCTCACTGGGTGTGTGCTTTGGAAAGATAACAAAGACAGGAAAATTCCGACTTCACATTACTGCACTCGACTATCTTGCACAATACGCTAAGCACAAGATGTGGGTTAAGCCCAATGGTGAAATGCCCTTCTTGTACGGCAACCACGTCGTCAAGGCTCATCTTGGACGAGTTACCGAAGATACTCCAGAGCATCAAGGTGTCATCATCCTCAACATGAATGATGTTCCTCTGGGTTTCGGTGTCACGTCACGATCAACGGCAGATTCTCGCAAACTGCAACCAACTGACATTGTAGCTTTCCATCAAGCTGATATTGGTGAATATCTCCGTGAAGAAGATACGCTCTTTTAAATGAAAACAAAATGAGAACCTCCGTCCATCTACATATATCATTGCATTCATTCCAAAATTGTCGAATTACACTCTTACAAGCTATAATAAAACAGTTATCATAGAATACATTACAGGTTTGACAAGATTTATTTTTTATGGTAGCAGTCTATCTAATTTGGAGATCCAGTCGAATTTGTTTATAATGGAAATGAGAAAGTGCTCTATGGAGATGGGAGGAATGTAGGTGGGATGTTAAGATGTAAAAAGATGAAATATGTTACAAATATGCTTTGCTTTGCAGCGGGACGTTACAACGTCCTGGGGGTTTCAACGGTCTGAATACTCTGAATGATATCTCCTTCTTTAAAGTCAGTAAATCCCTCAAATGCCATACCACACTCGAGGCCCTTCTTGGCTTCAGAAATATCTTTCTTGACTTGTTTCAACGTATCCAACTCGCCTATTAACGCAACGTAAAAGTTTAGTACCTATTGAATAATACCATAACGTGCATTGACCTCACATTCTCTGACGCTTGCTTACCTTCCCAAATGGTTTCTTTGTTGCGGACAACTCGAACTCGGCCATTTCTGGTAACGCTACCGTTCGTTATTCTGCAGCCTGCAATGGGCTTCGTCTCGCGACCTTTCACAGTGATCTGGAAGATTTGTAAAATTGTAGCCTCACCGTTGACTTGAGTGGTGACGATGGGTGGAAGCATATCACACAAGCTTGACTTGACGTCATCTAACAATTTGTAAATGACATTGTAGGATTTCACTGGTACATTGCTCATGCTGGCTTGTTGTTGAATGCGTTTGTCGGCCTTGACGTTAAAACCAATGACATGACCTTCACAAGCTGCTGCAAGTTGAATGTCGCTTTCGCTAATGTTTCCCACACCAGAGTTGACAACCTTGACACGAACTTCTGGTGTATGTAAACCTTGGAGACAATCCACCACGGCTTCAACCGTACCACTAACATCACCTTTGACAATAGCTCGTAGCTCCTTGACTTTATCCTCTGTTTCAACTTGCGCTTCTGCTCCTGCTTGGATATCACTCAATCGCTTGTTAAGAGTTTCTGGGTACTGAGTGATGAGGCCCTGATGAAACATCCACATTTCTTTCTTGTAAGCACGTTCGGCGTTTCGTTCAGCTTCCACCTGCTCTCGTTGGCGTCTGCGTTTTTCATTGATAACCTCGAGATCCTCCAACTGCTGCTTTCTTTGGAGTTTAGCCAAACGATTGGCGACTACTGTCTTGGCAACGGATTCCGATGGTGCTTGGAGCATTTCGTCACCAGCATTAGGCAAGTCCTTCCAGCCAATAACTTTGACAGGCGTACCGGGTAATGCTTCTTTCACAACTTTTCCTTTATCATCTGTCATAGATCGCACTTTGCAGAGAGTATTGCCAGCAACGATATGACTACCAGGTTTCAATGTTCCGGTACGTACCAAGATGGTTGCAACATTTCCTCGTCCTTTTTCTATGTTGGATTCCAACACAACACCTTCAGCGGTATTATTACGTTCAGCTCGAAGATCCAGAACTTCCGCCAATGTAACAATATTCTCTTCTAGTTCATCCAAGCCTTTTCCGGTCAGCCCAGACACGTCAACAGATGGGACATCACCACCAAATTCTTCCAGTTGGATTTCATGTTGTAAGAGCTCCTGCTTCACGCGGTGTGGGTCTGCGCCATGTTTGTCACATTTGTTCACTGCAACTATAATTGGGACATGAGCTGCTTGCGCATGCTTGATGGCTTCGATTGTTTGAGGCATAACACCATCATCTGCAGCCACAACAAGTACAACGATATCAGTCACATTAGCTCCTCGAGATCGCATGGCTGAAAAGGCGGCGTGACCAGGAGTATCTAGGAAAGTAATACGCTTCTTCGACGGAAGATCAACAGAGAATGCACCAATATGCTGAGTGATTCCACCTGCTTCACCCGCTGCAACTGAACTCTTGCGGAGAGTATCCAATAAAGTTGTTTTACCGTGATCAACATGGCCCATAATCGTCACAACGGGTGGTTTAGATGGGAAAATAGACATATCCTCCGGTTGGGAGCGAGGGAACAGATCCAGTGCAGCTTGTGAGTCCACAATAGGGTTCATATCCAATTCCATGGCAATCAGACTAGATTCATCAGCGGTCAACACTAGTTGCAATAAATGAGTATTTGAGCTATGGCATTATTGAAATTCAGTCTCCAGCCTATGTAACTCACTATGATCGTGCTTGGTATTTGGCATCTCCAGGGCTTGCATAGTACTTATCATTTGCTCTGAGAAAATTTTTTATGCCCGAATGTATCAGCTTGGGTGGCTGCTTATCTTTCACGCCTTTTGCATTATCACTTACCCAAACGAATACCTAGAATCTTGGCTAGATTCGAAACGTTGACGACTTCTGGAATATACACATCGCGTTGAACTTTTTGAGCCTTGGCTTGCTCCATTCTGTTTTTTCGTTCTTTCGCCTCAGCTTCCTCTTTCAGTTCCTTCTCATACTTCAATGCCGCCAAACGTTCTTGTTCTCGTTCCCTTGCTTTTTCTTCCTCCTTCTTCTTGCTTCTCTTAATATCGCTTTTATGTTTGTTCTCTTGCGTAAACTTTTCAACATGTCGTTGGTGCGTTTTAGGTGGTTCGCCTGCATGCTTTTCAGGATGATAATCCGTAGGCTTTTGCTGCTGGCGCAAAGTGTTATCACCCTTCCTTTTTCCTGCGGATCTTGCTGTATCAGCATTGTTGCTTGGACGAGCCCATTTGCTCTTCACAATATCGTCAATAGCTGATTGTGGTTGCACGCCTTTCTGACCTTTGCCTTTTATTCGTCGTGCTTGGTACTTTTGTTCGACTTCAGGAGCTCCAAGTGATTCGTATATACGTGGTTTGGCTTCGGCTAATACTATCGAGGAGTCTCGCATCCATCGTTTAGCCGTGACATTTCTTGCATTAACAAGTCTTGCATAGGGTAAGGACCGAATGGCACCATTTTGCAGCAACAGTCTACTTGTCATGGTCTTGCAGGCTTTGTAGTGTTTTCAAGGTCCTGTTCATGGAAGACAAATTTATTGACTGTGACGGTGTTTTTTTTTCAAATTTCCGAGCAGGGTTTGTCTTCCTTGCCAGGCGTCAATGCAAAGTTTCCCCTCTTTTTTAAAATCAAGTTTGCAAGGACTGTCATTTGTTTAAGTGAATAATATAAGTTTTTATCTATACATCATCATGCTTAATTATACCCCATAATAAGGGATACCAGCAACTCCTGGATGGCGTCTTCCATAACACTATCTATATTCAGTGAGGATGAGTGCAATGAAATACGGCAAATCGCCAACCTTTTTTTTTTCTTGGGCTCGAAGGGCTCGCTCCGTCATAATCGGGTTGAAAATGGCCCAGTTAGAGCTTACCAATTCGAAAAATTTAGTTCTCCCCTTTTCTCTGAGTGCTTGCCATGAATATGAATACATATTTGATATACAAGATAACACAGCAGTGTATTTTTATATCATACGAAGCCAGTTTGATTATTGCGCAGGCTTTGACCATGTCAGAGCCTTCCCCCTTGAAGGGTTCAAGTCTTTCGGGCGAGCGTGTATTCTTGGCAATGGGTCTATTTGGGTAATTGTGTAACGGTGCAAAAATAGCAAGCATCAGTACGTAAACAATTTTTTTGTTTAAAAGTAATAATCTACTAGCAGCCAGCCTTCTACTGCCTTTAGCTTTCTCTTTTTCACGTATGGACACAAAAATAAAGAAGCTTTTTCGTAACTCTCTCTTAGAGTTTCCTACCAGATGGTCAACCCCTCCTCCTCCTGCTGCTGCTGCTTCTTCATTCGACAGAGCAGATAAGCCGAGACAATCATTTGATGGTCCACCGAGAATCAATACAAAAACCTCTCAACAACATAGAACTTGGAGAAAACCTCTCCCAAAAGACGCTCCAAAGATCAAAATCACCGCTAAACCGGACTACAAGCAAATGGATCGTAATGTCAGCTTAGCTCTTGGTGCTCTAAGCGCGTGTGATTTCAAAGATTTACCTGCGCAGTTAAAGGCTGAGCTAGTGAGACAACAAAAAGAACAGAACACAAAGCCTGTTAGCAATCTAAAAACATTGGGAACAGCAAGCTCATTGTACCCCAAACCTACCAACAAACATACCCCGAAGCCCAAAAAAATGCCCCAGTTCCCTGTTCGTCAAACATCATTATCGTATCAAAACAACCCGCAAGTGACTGCATGTTTGCTGGATGTGGACAAGAATATTAACCACCAAATGAGCCGACGATCTATGGAAAGTAACTTGAGCGATAACACATCTGGCGAAGAATCTTGGGGCCCACCAACCCCTAGACAGTCAGTTTCGCCCATAACACAGTCAGCTTTACCGAAATCCATGCCACCAGAGCCTCCAAAGCATAACTTTGAATTACCGCAAATTGTCACGACCAACGCCGAAAATTCATTACTCAATTCACTGATGTCCGATATTACCCTTGCTCAACCAGCCGAAATACCTAAAATCAAGGAACAAAACGTCTCCAATATCAACCGGCCAGCTGAAAAACAAGTTCAGCTTCGACCAAAAGTGGCTTCAATCAAGAGGAACACCAGTGTACGAAGACGGCCTAGTGCTCGACGACATGTGTCACTGAGACGTCATGTCAATGATATTCTTGCCAATGCATTTAATGAAGCTGACGACGAGTGGGAAAACGAGAGTGATGACGAAGATGCCAGTAACGATCACTTGCAAGTTTGGACTCGTCGTTCTCTTCAACTTGATAACCGATCCTTTCCTTTACTAACCACTGTTAAATAATTTTCGTCATATTGTTTCCTTCTTGAAACTGTTGTATATCTCTGTAAAAATTTTCGAAATACCATACATGCATAACCATTTCCAAAACTGCCCCACCCACACTCCTTTCAATAAATTATCTACCATATGTGCCTTTTTGTTTCAACTCCCAGTTTACAAGTACCTGAATTGTTTCGAGTTTTCATGCCCCGAGATTAACCCCACCGTCAGCCTTCCGTCATGTGAGTACGCTAAAATAGTTCTAAATCGTGACGCCGTACTACAATCAAATTTTTTTTTCACAAGCATCAAAACACTATGGATCCAAAGATGCTATCAAAATGATTAGAAGGATATAAAATTGTATAGCAAAAAGGTTCAATATACTACTCACCACCCTAGCCCATCGAATGTTTTTATTTTTAAACAGTGGCGCTAATCAAAATTGCATGTATATCCTAATATAGCCGCACGATGATTGGACGATAGTGTGGCGCTTGGCATTGCGATATAGTACGCATTGTGGCGGTCAGAAGAAATCCAAAGTGGTACGAAGTCTAGCTTACTATGCGTATTAAATCTAGAAGAAACTTAGGTGTACAAACTGTGCAATAGCATAGTGTGTACCACAGTAATACTCACTTCATACTGCGCACTTTAAATGGTGTGGAGTATCTCATTATAGCAGTTCAATAAACCATTTATTGCTTCAGTAGTAGCTATCACCTACATAACATTTCTAGATCATCGTATAGAAACCCTGTATAATAATCATATCGTGCAAAGTTTCCGCATTAGATAATCATCGAAATCTAACTGGGCCATGTACAATATATCATTGCTTGTCCTCCCCAAGGTATGTCAGATTACCTTCTGTGCTGACGAGAACGATGATTGCATCTTTTCCGATATCAAGACCAGGATATTTCCCAGAGTCCGCGCCAGATCGTAATGTACGTAGTGCAGCTAAAGTCGATGCACCACATGGACCAGAGGAAACGTTCAAACTTGCCAAATCATGAACCGCCTTGTTAACGATTGTGTCGTTAACAGTGATGGCAGCATCCACACCATTGTGCAGGTCTGGCCATGAAAGGAATGAAATTTGCTCTCCTGTCATTCCAGGCATGATGTTCTTACCGGTGTCAATTGACAGTAGCTTACCAGCCTTTAGACTGTGCAAAAGACAAGCAGCATTATCAGGTTCGACAGTGAGAACAGCTGGAGCTGGATTTTTCCTCTCCGTATTCCTGTAGTACCTAACTCCAGCTTGTCCCAATACGCCACATCCCACAGGAATTGCTACCAGGGAAGCTGGAGGACTGTTAGCCTGAGCTAATTGTTCATCGATTTCTTGGAACAGGGTCGAATATCCATTTGCAATTTGTGTTGGAACACTTTCATATTCTGACCACGCAACATCTTGCATATGTATCGCTTTCGGTGCCCCCTCTTGCACGGCTTTCTTGGAGAATTCTAAGGCTGCTTCATAGTTTCCAGGAACCACAATCACCTCAGCACCTTCTGAAGCAATGTAGTTATACGATCGTTGTGTAGTCGTTTCGGGAACATATATGCGAGAATGAATATTCAATATTTTGGCCATGCGAGCAACTGCACGGCCATGATTGCCGGCTGTAGCGGCTACTAGTTCAATAGGACCTCCTTCTTCCTCTGCAGCACGTTTGCGCAGCAGATCCACCGTTGTTGTGTTTACGTCAAGATTCCACCTCTGGCATAATGTATAAAATACACCCCATGAGGCACCAAGTATCTTAAAAGCAGGTAACCCCATACGTGTAGATTCGTCTTTGACAAATACGCGAGAAACGTTCAGCTCAAATGCCAGACTTGGTAACTCTATGAGTTTAGTAGGCATATTATATGGGACAAAAGATCTGTGAAAATTGAGAATGGTATCGGTTGGTTCACCTGTTCTTGTCCATGAGCGTGCTGCTGTATTGGAGTACCATAGCGTACTCTCATCCGTATGTGCAGTAGTCATGGCAGCGTTTAGACAGAAGTGTAAAAACCTAGTCAAATCCTCGAGCTTGAGAAAAGCGGAAACAAAAAAAAAATTGATTACGCTTTTTTAAGCAGCGATACACATGTTTGACTCATTTATTTCCACCTGACTACCTGTCGTTACCTGTCTTTACCCTCTAAGGGCCATATGATCTGGTGTTGAAGATACATTAATAACGACCAGCTACTGTAGTTTTCAATTCTTACAATCGGGATCCTTTTTGTCAGCCACAGGGAAAGCATAGTATACTATACGTTCTGGTTTTACACACTATTTCAGTCATCTCCACGCTATTTATTTCATCATATTTCATCTTATTACATCTACTCTGAGGGAAGTTGAAGCTCATCACTGGGAATTACCTGTGTTTCCTTTGCAGCGTCCATCACCCATTCCTGAACAAGTTCAAAATTGCAAACTGTTTCTATGTATTCCTTGGCTACTGGATGTTCGACCGGCAAAGACATTGTTTTGACACGGAAGCACATTGGAGCGAACAAGGCGTCAACAGCGGTGAAAGCTCCAAAGAGGAACCCTTGATCAATCTTTTTATATTTTCACGCGCCTGGACTCGTTCACGGCTGGTTACAATGATGCTAATGATTCTTTCCACGTCGCGTGCGTTACCAGGCGAAGCATCAAAATAACTCTTGACAAAAGGGTAGTTTGCATGTAAATTCATTGGGATAATTAGAACTCAGCGATGGAAATGATGTAGCCATTTCACTAGAAAATGGCTCTTGCAAGCGCTCGATCTGCTTTATCGCTAGGCCACAATTGTAGATAGTCTAAATCAAACCCTTAGTAAAAAGTCATAATATTTTTGATCCAAGTCTCTACTGTATTCAAGCGCACTGACCTTCAGCTAGAAACTCCATAATAGCTAGAGTCTCAAATACAACAATCTTTTCTCCGTCCACGTATACATGCAGGGTCGGTACCTTGGCAGTTGGCCCAGCTTGCTTCAGCATCTGTGCACCTGCCGGAGTCCGGTCAGTGTCCTGATCGATGTAAAGGCAGTTGACCTCACACGGATAATTCACGAATCGAGCGGCAAGCCAGCCTCGCAAAGAACAGATAGAGTGGGTGGAGGAGTCATTGTAGTTGAAGTGTGGGGGAGAAGTTACCTTGGAAAAATCCACAATTTATAGCATTGTGACTTGGAACGGACAACGCTTTCAATACCGTACCAGCCACCTTGCTGAAACGCAGTAATGATGAGAAATCAACAGCTACGCCTACTTTTTTCATTTTATACCCTGCAAACAAGCTCCAAAGCCGATTAATAATGTGATAATGCTTATAAATTAAATATGATGTCAAAGACGAAGCAAAAGCTAACATGCTATATCTATCTGGATATTGCAAAAGATAGAAGTTTGATTTCCATAAGGCATAAAACACGTCAGTAACTCATGAGAAAAATTGCTTGAAAAGGTTTAAAAACATGTCTAGATGCTATGTGATAAAGCATATAATACCAAATTTAAATGAAAACATGAACGATTTTTTAAAATTTCAGAAAGTGTGATCAAAACAAGAATAATATACAATTGCTGACCGATTAGCATAATACGATCAAGAGTCTAATGACTTATACAGAGACAGGGGTGGTTACATTGTCGACTGCCAGAGTACGATTGTCACCAACCGCAGATCTGGCAAACAGCATATCCATAGAAGCTAACGTCTGCATCAAGTCTTTTTGGAACGCAATCTCTTGCTTAACCTTGTCACGCAGACGGCCGATCAAATCATCAATAAGTGGTGATTGTCCAAGTGCAGAAGAGTACATGTCTGGTTCAAAGTAATATTAGTAAATGTGTTGTCAATGACAAAGAAAGGAAAGTTAAAGTAATAGAAACATACCGATGATAGCATTAGCAACGTCGATAAGGAGATTGACATATCTTGGATAGTTGATGTGTTTAACGACGAAACGAACTATTGGCTCCAGAGAGATATCATCCCGACCAGCAATTGCCAGCTTCAATCCATCTCGATGAATCAATTCTTGAAGCAACGATACAACCACGATTGGGAACTGTTGTGTACGCAAAACTTCGTCCAAGGCATTACCATATTGGAACTTCTTGAGGTATTGGTCATAAGGCTGAAGCCGCTTCTTGCGCTTGGATTCAATCTTGAAATCATCCTCGGCACCTTGATGACTCTGTCCTCGGACAAAATACTTATAAGTACCGCCTTGAACATAGTCGTCTCTTAATTTCTTCATTGCCATTTCCGATGACTTGGTTTGGCGTTGTCGAATAGAGAGGTAACCATTGGACATACCGACTGCCAGTGTCGAATCAGTAGACTATACAACAGCTATTAGTAACTACAGACCAACTTTTATAACGACACGAACTGATCACCGTTATACTTACAGAAATTCCGACACTCATTACTGCAGCAGGGTATTTGATACTGTGCACAACCTTGTAATCCATGACATTGTAGATTTTGACGTGCTGATCTAATGAACCAGTAAGCAGTCTGGAAGAAGAACCATCAAAGCACATGCTGGTGATGGTCTTTTGGTGGTTGGAGACCAAGTGTAACGCTCTGCCACCACTGAGCAAGTCCCATACTTTCACAGTGGTTCCGCCAGCAGAAACAATAGCTCCTCCTCCTGGGTACATCAAGACTTCTTCAACTGGTGCTCCATGGTTCATAGACATGACACATGAATTTGACCGCAAATCCCATAGTTTGACAGTTTGGTCATATGAGCCGGAAAGAATGAGATTGGGGTTTTCAACGCTGACCAACCCAGCGCGAATGTAATCGGTGTGATCTTCAAAGATATTGAGTGGCTCTGACGTTGATACATCCCATACTCGCAACGTTTTGTCATCTGATCCTGAAATGACATGTCTGCTGTCGTTTGAAAACTTGGTGACATGAACGGGGCTGTTTCGTTTACGATCAGAAAAATTTTGTCAATAAACTTGCAGACAATGAACACACACAACCAGAAAATAAGTAAATCACTTACAGTTTATGACCATTGAATTGACGTAGAATAGCTCTAGAGTTGACATCAAATACTTGTACAAGACCAGTAGCGTCACCGGCTACTACAAGCTTTCCATCATGTCGGAAAGTACCACTAAAAGCTGTGTCCTTGAATCGAGATATCGTTTTCTTAGGCTGGTGGGTTTTGGAAGAGTATATCTGTACTCGAGTCGATGAAGTAACAGCAAAATCATATGGGGCGACAGGAGAGAAGCTAATGGAAGAGACTTCTGCATATTCTTTGATTGAAACAGGAGACTGAGAAACAAAAAATATAAGGCATGAGATTGATCCATGTTGAGAATGATATGCATTACTGTGCATTCAGGCAAAGTTACCTTGAACTTCTTCCAGAATCTCGACTCGCTAGTCTGCCTTGAAGGCAAACGAGCGTACTTTTTTACAGCAAGCTTTTGGTAATCACCCATAATGAAGACACCTGAAATGAAAGAAAAGTTTTGAATGTACTGGATTTTGCAAAATTTCGAACAAGAAGCAGTCATATGTGACGGCCCAAATTTTGACCTGCCATCAAAACGTCCAATTTGATGGTTTTCAATGTACGTTTGCGACCAAGCTACAATAACTCTCAAGTCCAAAATATATACACGATCATCTAGGGACATTCTGAAAAATATTATACAAAAACGGATAAAACCTCTTTTCAGTTCTATTCAAGTGCAATGATACTCAAGTCTGGATTGATTTGGACTCCATTGTCAGCAAGGGGACTGCAAGGCGACTCTAAGGAACAGCGTTACAATATCACCTCTGCAGGACCAATAGAGCGGCACACAACTTGGACAATTTACTAAGATTCCGCGCTGAATCCTTATTGATTACACTTGTTTTGAATTATTTTCAATCACATTACCCTGCGCACTGAGGCTACCAACTTTCGGAAATTTTTTATCCTGACTAGAAATATTGGTTTGGAACTGCCACACAGTACAATTGACATGGATGATAAAGCAAAGCCTTCGGGAATAGTGTCTATGTACTAAAATTTCCGCCAAATGGATGACTACAATGATACTACATAAAGATCGCTAAATCTCATACATCGAAATCAAAAACGATGCTTTTGCGTTCATACACTATACTTACCTCTTTGGCGTTGTGCCTTATATCCCAAGTCCAAGCATTTGATGGTAGGTTGAGACTACATCAATATTAATTATATCCATTATATAATCCAATTAATAACGTTCATTTAGCGAACCATGTCGATGTACACGTTAAGGCAAACTTTCCTCAATGGTGCACTCAGCAAATTGCAACGTGCCCTTTGATCTGTCAAGATGAATTCCATCAAGGTGCTACCCTAAATATCTGCGACACCTCAACTCTCGCATATGAGTGTGTGTGCGCAGGAAACCACCGTCCTAATATCACTGAATACACACAAACTATCCACTACTTTACTTGTACATATGATCAGCAAAGCTGTGTTCATGCATGTAGAATTGGAGATGCAATGTGCACAACTGGGTGCGAACAAAAGTTTCAATGCGGTGCAGCACATCCTCGCCACAGCAAAGGCACACCCCTTTATCCACCTTTGGAAGACGGCTCCAGCGGACAAGTATCAAACTCTCCTGTAAATCGCCTAACAGAACAGCTGAAGCCAGTAGGTGCCGGAGGCAATACATATCTATCTTCCAGCAACTCGTTATGTAACTATCATGTCCCAGCAGCTGGATTAGCAATTGCATCTGTCGTCTCTTTCACATTATTTCTCTGATTAGTGAATGCCTTGGGTTGGAAAGCCATGTAGTCCATAATAAATTATCATTCACTCAAATCCTCTACTGTCCGATGTGACCATATTCATATCATAAAAAGAGATAGGGAATGTTTATAATAAGTTTCATTACAAATACAAAGCTAACTTAATGATACATTGACAAGGTATTGTACACTATAATTTTTTATCTACATCCACTTTTACTTGCTCTATGGATGGTATTTGGTACTCTGGTACTGGATCGGGTGTCAATGCGTCCGTATCTTGTTCCTCGTTTACATCCACTTCTACAGGCTCTTTATCTGACTTCATTTGGTCTGAGGCAGGTTCGGAAGTCAATCCTTCTGGTTCTGCTTCCTGATCCACATGCATCTTTGCAAACTCCGTGAATGGTGTTTGATCCTCTGTGCTTACATCAGATTTCAATATTTCCGAATCTTGTTTCTGACCTTGCTTATACTGATCAATGTTATCAGGTAGTGTATATTTAGTCGGTCTTGGAGGATATGGTGGGGGAAGTGACGGAGTTGGACTATGTAAATTATTAGCAATCGTAGTTTCAACAGATTTCCGGGATTGACTTGGTCGTGGAGGATATGCAGGAGGAGGACCAACAGGGTATTCTATGTTCTCAAAAGCGTCTTTGTCTTCTATTGGTGAATCTACCATGCGTCTATCATGCTCGAGGTCAGAGTCAGAGTCGGAATCGTAACCTTTCTTTTGCCCGTCGTTGTTCTGTATGCCACCAAGCTGCTTGGTACCTCGCTTGACAACTTGACGGGCTATGCCACGAGCATCAAAGTATATCAGCATTTCGACGATATTCCCAGTAGCATGTAGAGTCCTGGCCGCTACATATCCTGCATCCTCGCCATACTTTTTTCTAATGAGGTCGACAATGGCCGATCTTGCAGAAGCACTGACAGTGCCAGCTGCCGCTCCGGTGCCACTTAGAACAGTGCCTATTGCTTTTAAAGCTGATTGCCCAAGTTTTTGCGCATCTTTAGGCTCGGAAGGTGTGGTAATGATCTCTGGATTTTCTTCTCTTTCTGGATCCTTCGCCTGCTCATATAGTAGGTTCACACCTTTGATTGCTGCAGCCACGGCTCGATCAAATGTTCTCGATGCGGCTGTGGAAAATTCGCACCATTGTGAGCTGCTGGTAATATACTTCAGTAAAAGCTATTCCCAGAACTTACCACTTGTGAACTTTCCTGTAGCTGTTCCAAACTTTTCCAAAGCAATCCTAGTATCCTCAGATATCACCACTGGATTCTCTGCAGGCGTAATGGACGTTTCCAGCTCGCGCGTGCCACTAAACGAAACGCTAAGTTATACTGTACTTGTATCAAGATATTATAAAGCTCCGCTTATACACTTACTTTTGGATCTTCCGTGCCAGTGCATTGCCACCCTTGATCATATTATTGGCAATCCAACCTGATCCAGTCACGAGGGCATCGCCGGCTTTATTCATCAAAACCACTGTATGAATTTTGTCTGGGTCTTCCTAGATAATAGAAACCGCCAACTGGTATCAGTGCATGACAGTAATATTATTATGAAAGGTATATAGGTTTATCTTACTATTATATTGCTTTGAGAGCCTTGGATAATGACAGGTGCTCTCTTGCCTATCCTTTGGTCCCACTCCTCGGCCAGTTCGTCGTTGGATTTGAGTTCCGAGGATTCTGGTACCTCATTGACATCCATTTCGACATTCTCGGCCACCACTCGAGTAACCTGACCATTGGATGGATCAACTAATGCTAAAGTGTTTCGCATCATCTAGACCGCGAGATAGTAGTCGTTAGGAACCGTAGTTTAGACTTTTTTAAATTTTCATCACACTTGCCTAATTCATGTGACACCAAGATAAGGTGGTTTGCTTTGCTTCAACCCGTTCGTGCTTCATTAACTTAACATGATATTTAAACAAAGTAACAATGAAAATATCTCGAATTCTGTTATTCTTTGACATTTGGACGCTTCTTTCTTGTTTTCAGTATGGCCAATATCCTTCCTTAGCTTCAAAGTTCGACTTTCAAGCCCAACCGGGGGTTAAATACGTCATTGGCCATTTCCCAAAATTGACAGTGTTTTGTTTCGAATCTGTTCCATACCACAATATGAGCAACTTCAACACAATATGTTTAAGCCAGAATACAGCATGGTGCGTTATTATAAAGTCTTATGACCATTACATGGGATTTATCATACACTATGTGTAATTTAATTATACTAATCGAGAGACAAGGAAAGCCAGCTATCATTGTTCTCAAGGTTGGCACATACAATCACATTCACTAACTGGACAATGTTTATGTGTTCTGAACCAATCCAACATATGTATAGCATGACCACCATGTCTACATGTCTGACACCAAGTGAACCATAAGTCAAAACCAGCGGGATCGACTAGAACAAGATGTTAGAATATGAAATGGGTCATAGCAATAAGAAAAATGAAAGGAAAAGAAATTGAACATACGGTTCTGTGAATTATTGGACGCCATGGCTTGCCGAAGTGCATCAGTTGGAGTTCCCAGATGTAGCATACATAAAGCACACCGTGGTAAAGGTTTTCGACAGCTTGGGCATATTGTGTACTAATCCACAAGTTTGTTAGGATGAATGCACGCCAGATTGAGTTATACTACTGAATACCTCGCATACCTTTTGCTTTCCAGCGCCACGACCACCAGATCCAGAACTGATATTTGCCTGAACACTCATGCGCTTTCCGTCCTTATTGCGTACATTCTGAACCACCAAGCTGTGTCCTAATGATTGAGCACAATAATTGCATCGAACATACACCTGTGGAGCAGCAATTTCGCTAGAGTTCATGCGCTTTCCACGCTCGATATCGAAGTTGGCACGATCATGCCATAATTGCCATCGATCTAACAAGGACCGGTACCTATAAAACATATGCTTAGTATATCAGATATGCATTCACAGATGCATCGATCCGACACTTACTCCTCAACCCAATCCTCTACACGACGATCTCTAAAACGTTTTGGCATGACAAAACTGAGTACCAAGCTTGCAGTTTGAATGTCTCCGTAGCGATCAATGGCCATTTCAAAAAGATCTATGCCTTTGGTTGTCAGACCAGTGACAACAACGCCTTCAATGTCGCCTTCTTGGATGAGTTCCTCGGCCGTTGATGTTATATAACTCGTAAGCTAGAACGAACAACAGGTTATAAGATATACTCTACTCATTTTCACTGCTCATATGATACGATACCTCGTCATCTTCCAGAATCCTTAAAGCAACGGACATACGTTCACACAGTGGCAATTCCTTCATATTCAATATCACAGACCAATCATTGGAGGCAATATAAGCAAAGATCGCCTTTAGATAGGGTCGTCCAACCATGTCCTCACTAAGAGATTTGCACAGCTCCTGCCATGTTGGGTTCATACTCTCTCGGTTAGCCTGATATCCAGCCAAGACAGCAGACATGAGTTTTCGTTGTTGCTCTAATGTAAATACGTAAAGTAAGTCCTTCTTCAAAAAATTCGCACCCGTCAAAAGCTATCTTTATATTTACCATCGGCAGACCCAAGACTTTTTCCACGTTGACTGCTAAGCGCTTTGATGGCGCGATCTGGCAATCCATTGAACAGAGCCCATCCTGCTGCTGTGTCATATTCTCCGGTTGACTCCAGTCTGCAGCATAACAATCACATATGTTAGCCAAATTGTGACAACTTTAAATTTCACTTGAGGAAATTTTACATACCTGACGAGCTCTGCTTCCAGTTGATCTGCTGTAAATGCGAATCCACAAATGGTCAGAGCCAGATGTCTTTGTTGCAGTCGAGCAGTTTGGACCATGTAGAGCTGACTGTCAGTGCTGGGTGTCTGCGGTGGAGTGGTAGCTGCTGGTGACGATCTTGTTTGTTCTGAAGAACTATCATTTGGCAGTCTTTGACTTATTCGTTGTCGCAGTGGAGTTGGAGGAGAATTCGTTGATGTTCTTGGAGTGCTGGAAGGAGAAGAACGTCGATTGTGTGCTAAAGAAAGTTTTATGAGAGGATATCAGGGGAAGGGACAGTAGCAGTCATGCATATACTTACTAGGTCCCAACCAAACACCGAGAACTCCTTGGAAACTATAGTCAACATTTCCAATCTGAGCTTTACCATGCGAAAGAGTTTCTGCGCCTATAGAAATACATGAGTAAGAAGCAATTTAATAGCCCCATTGTCACAGGCACATACGGTGCATCCAAAGCCAAAGTTCCTTCAGTTTGGGGTCATGATCAACAATTTCCAAATTTTTACGGCTCTTTGTTTTCGCAAACTTAGCGTTATCATAAAATACGTCATGTAAGTCAACTCTGATTCATATCTTACATTCATGGAATATCCGTGGGTTGCACGTTTTCGCATCAACACGGAGATATCTCGATCCAATGCAGCCGAGAGCGTGGGGTCTTTGTTGAATCTGATTTCCGTGGGTGCTGGGATTTTGGCTTCGTTGGCCAAGGAAGATGTTTTGCCATTTTCATCGCTGCCAGAACTGATATGGAGCATTTCGAAATCCGTTGATACCGACGATTGATTGATGCCAAATGCATGCAATTTCTTGATGTTATCTTGGTGTTGTTCTTTGTCTAATACTGGAGTAGATCTCTGATGGGGACTATATTCGGTCATTCGCATACCTTCAGTAGCCAATATTCCTCCCTTTGGTTCCCAAGTCATATTAGGAATTTGTTGAACTTTGAGAGTGTCGAATATCCCGTCTTTGGTGAGTGTTAAAAGGCCTTGCACAGAGGAATGAGCATGGCTAAAGTAACAACTGGCATTTGGAATGAAAGAAAATGATGCAAGTGCCTTAGTGCTAGGTTTGGCTGCAAGCATTACAGATATTTAGTTTGGTAAAGTTCAAATAGCATCAAAATTCAATTCCATGGGTACTCACTGCGTCGACTTCTCCAGAGTAATGGGATGCTGACCTCCTCATCCGCTCCAACATAATTTGGTAGTCCATAATTTGTAATAGGGGATTCTACATCAGCTGACAAGGGTATATTTGCGGTAGGTGTTGTCATTTCGAATGGTGAAGCTGATCGTTGCAATTGCATCTTTGTAGGTGCGACAGTCGGGCCTGTTTCTTGAATATCCCATAGATCAACCGCATTTGCGTCTCTTGATAAAGATGCTAGCAATCCCCTCTTTGACGGTGCAAACAAAATTCGAGATAGAGGAGTTCTGGAACCGGATGAGTGATCGACATTGATACTTAATACAGCATCGTCCGGTTTTCTGATATCCCATAACTTGATAACACCATCTTCAGTGTAAGATGCGATACGATGGCTGTGATAGGGATCTGTTATCAAACCATAAACAGCTTTATCTTGGATTGATAACGGTGTAGTTGTGGCATCCACTATAAGGTCAAGAATTGTTCAGTATAACTGCAGAAGGGTATTAGACAGATAATATCATCATAGCTGCACGTACATCTAATGTCATAAAGCCTTAACCATTTTCCTCCCATTCCTGCAATGAGCAGTGGTGCTGAAATCTCATTTAACCAAGCACAAGAAGTAATGGCTTCAGCGGAACCATATTGTTGCATCAGCTTTTGCTCTCCAATTTTTGTACTAAATTGGAGGTGCTTTCATTAATTCGACTTCAATTTCTTGGAGTAAACGGTCGATAATTACCTTTTTGAGGGAACATTCACGTTTGAAAAAACACCAGTGGCTTGTGAGAAACGCTCTGAAGTACATTGACGAGAGAACACATATATGATTTTCAGCTTACATATTGCCTATTTGATCTTTCACATATGCCGCCCACAAATATGACATCTTACCGTTTGCATCGAATGCCCCAGGACCGGTTGGCTTCCATGTATTCACGATTGGAGAGGACTGTCCAGCCTCGGCGGTGGCAAGCGGTGTCATGGTACCAGCAGAACGAGACTCATCCAAGGTAGAGGCTTGAGAAACATCCCATACCATCAAGCAAGACTCATTACGAGCTTTATCAAGACCAACAGCAAGAAGATTGGGATGTGTTGGCGAAAATTTGACCACATTACACGCACGAGAGGATTTGACAGGCAAAACTGGATATTGATGGTTCGCCGGTATTTGTGGGGAACCAGATGGAACTGGCGCACGAGAGCTTCCTCGTCGTGGTGATATGGTTGTGTCCCCTTGTGTCCATAATCTTGGAGACTGATCGATATATGTATGTTCATTCATTCGCACCAAAACAGTACGACCTGTTGTCATGCCGACAGCTATGAGATCATTGCAATCGGGATCTGGTGACCAATCAGCGCACTTGTAACAAAGGTTATTAAAAAGTTTGGAAGCTTATATTATATAGACTTAAACTTACCATCATCAATGTTATATTAGGTATGGGTATAGACGATATAAGCTGTGTTCTCGCTGGAACTCCATCTTCCTGTAATTAGAAGGTATTGTCAACAAGCGGGAACTAAAGGGTTTAAAATACGCGATTTGGTTTACCTCCGGCAGCCATTCGTACAATTTGAGTTCTGAGCTACCAACAAGGAACTGGTTATGCTCCTCATGTGGTGACCATATTAGATATCGAGCAGTTGTCATCGAGATTAAAGCTTGAAGGAATTCAGAGTGTTGCGGAACTACTGGAAATCACTCCAGTCCACCGCAAACCTATATAAGGAAGCAGTCACCTTGTCCAATGCGGTAGTTCCTGCACCCTTCAAAGTCGGTCTTCATCAACTTTTCGTCAGCAAAGGTTCCATTTGTGTCGATTTTCCAAGAAGAATGGCGGACGTATTCATTGAGAGCCTGATCAGTAATGCGTCTGGATCACCTGGAGCGCCAGCGACGTCATTGGACCGCCAAGAACTGGATGCTTTGTTAGATGTCATCGATCGCAAAACTGATTCTTTGGAACACATGTTGTTCGACACCGTCAAAGGTTCTTCCGACATCTTCCTCAACTCTTGGAACAATTCTCATTCGACAAAATCCGAAGTTGAAGTATTATTTCATGATCTAGATGCTCTCCAACGGGATGTATATAATGACGAAGACGGTATTCAAGTAGTCGTCAAGACTTCGCTTGCGGAATACAACTCTATTGTGGATAAAGTAGCAAGTAATCAAAACGTGATCAATTCACTAGAACTGCTGGTACCTACTGTAAATCAACTTCAATCTATGGAATCCCGATTGAAATCTGGCCGTCTCATCGAAGCACAGAAGCAACTTGAGGAGCTCGAAAATACAATGATTGAAGAGTTTAGTAGCGGACAATGGAATCGAGTTAATGCAGTTCACATTATTCGAAAGCGTATCAAGACCGTAAGGACACACCTGCTGGAATGTCTAGAGAATTGCCTTACTAGAAACATCACATTTATCACCCAACCTGCACATAGCAGCGAACTTTCATCTTTCGCTGACAGCGTTCAAATGAAAGTTAACTATCGCTTTCATACAATAGAGCAGACTCCATCTGAATCTGATCTGGCAATAACTCTATCGGAAGTCTTCACCTGTATTTCTGATTTGGGCTCATTAGAGTCGTATATGGCTTGTATCAAGAAGAATGTATACCGCCATGTTATTGTGCCATTATTAGAAGCAGCAGATCGAACATGGATTGTTCAAATTCACCAGAATAATGACGGAAGTGCAATATTGGAGATGAAAGCTACTCGAGCAAAAGTAGAAACCGGTGACGAAGAGGAATTGGATCCACTGCACTCCATCCAAAACGTTTACACAATATTTGACTTCTTCTACAACTACATGTTTGGGCAAAGCGTTCAGCCTAAAGAACAAAACCTTTTGTTCGGAAACTTGGTTGTTCCGGACACTTTTGAGCTATTGAAAACATACATACTGCAGCCAACTATTCCATCAACTATACCAAAACTTAATAGCTACACAGATATCGCAAATAGTGTTCGAACTTTGGAAGACAAACTCATACAATACAACTTTATGGCCAACAAGAATACTGCCTCGCTCAGCCAATTTGCCGATAACATTGATCGTTACTTTTCATTGAAGCTCAAAGGAAAGATCCTAGTGAACGCTCGTAAAGTGATGCTACGAAAGATTTACGAAGCTGAACCCGCCAAAGACCCGGAGAATGGATTACAGAATACTTTTGTTACGCAAACTCCAAGGCTGCTGCTGGTGCTTGTGCAAGACACCATTGACACAGCCCAGCAGATTGCAGAGCAACACCCTACATCTTCTGTCGAGCTTTGGAATGCTGTTAATGAGCTAGTCGATTTGTATCGAGCGCTCATGCCCACTTTCCATGGCGAGGCTTACACCAAAGACTATAGTACCGCGATGTTGTTCAGGAACGACTGCTACTGGTTGGCATCACACCTCACCAAATTACAAAGTGCCCACACTACAGGGCCACAACCATTGGAAACATCTGCACAGAAGCTTCGACAGCTCGGTGGTATATGGTACGAACTCACAGTTGGGCTCATTGTATCGCGAATTAATCATATACTTGATGGCACTGGCGGATTCCTCGACATTTCGCAGGTGCCAAGGATGGAAGAAAAGGCTAGCCAAGCAGTAACAGACTCAGTGGATTTGGTGTTACGGTTTTCTGCTATGATTCAAAGCGTACTAAGTGATGACTTATTCATCCAAACTATCACGATGGTTTCCGATGCAATCGTTACTAGACTGATATCAGACATCGAAGTAATGCACGACATAGGAGACGAGGAATCGCATATCATTGCACAGTGTTTGAATAGTGTCATGAGCCTTGTTGATGCTTTCTCTCGACCTGGCCACCCCGATGCTACCGATCCATTTGTTGCAACTCGTGTCAAGGATTGGAAGAAGTTCTGGATTTTGCGAAATATGCTCGAAATGAGCTTCAGAGACATTATGCAACTTTTCCGCGATGGCGAGCTACAATGCTTTGAAACTAAGGAGCTCTGTGATTTTCTATGCGCTCTTTTTGCTGATACAGACCTTCGACAAACCAACTTGCAAGAGATACAATTGGGATATCAACCGCAGAAACATACACCATCATTTAGCCAGTCATCGACACCTGCTTTCAGCAATTTGCGTCTCACTACTCAACCACAAGCAAATATATCTCTATGGGAGCCATTTAATGATATTGAGACTACAGATGAAAATCAAGATGAAGGTTGGGAACCATTTGATGATCAAAGTACGAACGAACATCAGCCAGGCGAGGGATGGGAGCCGTTCGACGACCAACCAGTATCTGATGATAAGCCTAATGAAGGTTGGGAACCTTTTGACAACTCTCCAGAGTCCGATCATGCACCTGAAGAAGGCTGGGAACCGTTCGATGACCAACACGTAGAAGATAATGGATCTCAAGGCGTAAAGGATACGTCTAATCACGAACAAATTATTAACCATGCACCTGGAGAGGGATTAAATGTAGCTGATCATGAACAAGAAACTGGTCATGCACTGGCAGAAGGATGGAACTTGTCTGACCACGAACAAGAAACTGATCATACACCTGCAGAAGGATTGAATTTGTCTGACCACGAACAAGAAACTGATCATGCACCTGCAGAAGGATTAAATTTGTCTGACCACCGACGAGAAGCCGATCACGCATCTGTAGAAGGATGGAACTTGTCTGACCATGAGCAAGAAACTGATCATATACCTGCAGAAGGATTGAATTTGTCGGACCACCAACGAGATGCCGATCATGCATCTGTAGAAGGATGGAACTTGTCTGACCATGAACAAGAAACTGATCATGTACCTGCAGAAGGATTGAATTTGTCGGACACACAGCATAAAAATGATAAAGCGTCTTCTGAAGGATGGGATATGTCTGACCACGAACAAAAAGTCGATGATGTACCTGCACATGGATGGGAGCCTTTGGATGACATGCCATCAATACACCAACCAGATCAAGAAGGATGGGAAGCATTCGATGATGACGCACATATAGATAAGCAACCCAGACTTGATGTGCAAGGTGCTCATTTGGCGCAAGAACCCATTGTTGAAGCTGTATCACAACCTGGTCAGCAAGAAGATGAATATTTATGGGAACCTATGGATGATCCCATTTCTGAAGATCAGAACCAAGAAGGTAAAGAGATTAAAGAAATTTGGCATTTAATATTTGTGAAGGTATGACTCTAACTTCATACAATAACTTTAATGAAGGTTGGGAGGCGTTTGATGATGACATAACTACAGATGCCCCACCGCTTCATTCATCTCATTATAAGCAAACACAATCTGGACATCATAATGAATCTCCATTTGCAAGTATGCTGGACCAACTAAGCCATAAACCAGATAGGCCAATACGGCATGACTCATCGGAAGAGAATAGACATGGAGATTCATTCGCCAACTTGTTCGGCAATATGGCTGCAAGAGCTTCTTCTCCAAAACAGGAACAACACACCATTCCTAGATTTGGAACTCCATCGATTGAAAGCTCATTCAGTAGCCTTCTCGGCAATCTAATCGGAGCTACACCATCACCAAACCCTGAGCAGCAAACAGCAAAGCAGTCATCTTCTGGTCTTGCCCTGCCTTCTTTGGACGCCTTTGGATATGCTTCCAATCGAATTGCAGGCGAATTCACGAATGTTGTCGGCAGTATGATCGGAGCCACCCCTCGCCAGACACCCAACCAGCACACTGTGTCGGCTGATAGTCTGTTAACAGCTCAACATTTAGAACCTGAGGGAAGCAAATCAGCACCAGAGCAGCCAAAACCGACAAGCAAACTTGATTTTGTACCACAAAACATGCGCGACGATGGCGATGAACAAGGAGGTGAAGAAGAGGGTGGTTGGGACTGGTGATATATGTGAACATAATAATAATATAGCTTCATATACCATTCAAACGAGATATTTATCCAAAATATATGATAAAAGAGTAGAAGCTTTATCTCTTTCATTTTGAAATTACAGCATGAGGAGTATATGTACAACAAGATGTGTTTTTTTACTGCGTATAATCAATGATTATTTTCTTTGTTTGCCTTTCATCTTGGCTGAGCAGTTATCGCAATACCATTTGCCCTTTGGGACAGTCTTGAGGTTTACGCATGCCAGATGGAACCATTCAATTTCGCACTATGATGATAGAATAGATGAGGATCACAAGTATCGGAAGTCTAGAATGCTAGGATACTTACATCATCGTTATCGCACGCGACCATTTCACCGTAAGAAACTTGTTGACAGTAGCAATAAAGAGGTTCATTGGGATCGATAGGCATGTCTGCGACAGAAGTGACACTAATAAAACAAAGGTAGCGTAAGTATAGATTGAATGGAGATGGGAAGAGTAGTTTTAAGATAACTAACGCTTTTGATTTTCCAGAACCGTTTCTTCCAGCAGCTGAAAAAGCTCCTTTTGCTCTATCCTTATCAGAACGGATAGCTTTCAAAACACCGTCTTTCGGAGTCTGAGCTCTCGGAGGAGGGGTTGCTTCACCTTTACCAGTTCTGCGTTCTAAAGAAGGCATGGAGTCAATAACCTCTAGATTTTTACCAGGTAAATGACTTGAAAACCAAACTTACTCTTGTTTGCAGAATTGTCGGCTAGGAAAATTATCAAACGTGCCAAATCAGGACGTTTGTTCATGAATAATTGAATCAAGGCTAATTAGTCACTTACCGTGTGCTGAACGTTTATCGCCTTTCCTACCACCGTCCTTTCTAGAGTTCTTTTCGTGATGGGGGTCATCTTTGTTTCTCCCTGATATTGATATTCCCTGTGGTGCTACTCGGCCAAGACCAGACATTTGCTCATCCTCGAATTTTTGCAAATCCGTGTCTAGGCGACTGCAATGGCGGTCAACCTACGAGAGAAATGTCAGAATTGTTTCAAATGTGACGCATTGTCGCGGCATTAGATGCGAACAACATACCGTATCAAATGTAGTTTTAGCCAAAGATACTTTCTCTTCTCCTCGCTTTAAGCTATCGCTCAGTAACGTGCCGATTTTCTTTAGAGCAACAATTCGTTCGTCTGGTGTCATTTGCTTTACATTGTCAATGAAACTTATTGATTCAGTGGCGACAGATTCCATCAAGTCTAGCATGAATTGAATTAGTAAACATTATCGTTGATGATTAGCACGTAGAGGAATTTACCTTGTGCGTAGCCATCTAGTTCACGCATCAAGGTGAAATTCCTCTGTAACTCCAGGGGTAGAGCTTCTAGAGCTGTAGAAAAAGGTGTTAGTTGAGCGTCAAGAATGTGAAAAACATGTGTGAGGTAGTTGATTCCGTACTATCAATATAATCGTCAAGGTATACTAAGCTATCAATATGTTTCATGGCGTGTAATCCTGGCTACTTCCAAAGGGTAAAAAGTGAAAATATCGTTTGTTCCAATGGGATATCGGAGTTGGAAACCTTGGTTGGAAACAGTAGCGAGTCACATATTCGGTTTTCGCCTGGAAAGTTTTGCTGTGCAAAACAAAGTATAACATCGTGCAAGATTCACATTGTGCATCAATATCTCATCACAGGATACAAGACAATAAATCTAGCAACAAAAATCTGTAAATTAACATCAATCCTTCAGTGACCATGTTCGCAGCAGTTTCCCCAGGATATCACACTTTGATGCGAATACTGAGCAGGGAGGATTTGTCATACAGACTTATATGAGCTTGTCTCCATAGAACAGTATCAAAAAGAAGATAATTTTCGTCTGGGGCTTTCTAGGTTCGAAAAATCTTCAGAGATACGAGCAGTGCCACCTGTCGTTCTTCCCATAGTCATTGCTCTTTATCTACCGGAGGACATGCGTCAGTGTATAATGACGACGAAGAAGGGAAAACCAAACACTAGAGTGGAATGGGAGGAGGTGAAAGCAACCCTACTCAAACGGTTTGCTAATTCACTGCATGGTGACATTGACAGTTCCTATCAACGATTATCATCATTGAGACAGTTGAAAGATCGCGCGAAATCCGGGACCATAGTACCGATTTTGAACAGCTGCTTCGCCAGCTATTAAAACCCATTCCTGATAAAGAGCATGTAGACATAGACATTAAATCCTTGCAAAATGAGGCACTGAAAGTGTATCTCGTTACAATCAATCTCACAGGTGGTTACAAAGATTTAGCCACTGTGATCCTCGACGCCACTAAACTGACAGATGTGACTGGTTTGGAAGAGTCATTAACGCAACAAGCACCTGATGGTCCATCTCTTGGAGATCAGCCGCATACAAGTTCAAGAAGGAAGAATACCAAGGGAAAACCGAAAATAAGGAGCCTCTCCACCCACCTACGGTTGAAATCCAACCATGGATGTTGGTTTTGTACGATGGTAAAGGTAGACCTGTTTGTGATTTTTGTGGAAATGGCCACAGGTCAACCCGTTGCAAATCACCAACTTCTATGGCCTATCGAGAGTACATCAAGCAACAATATTCGGATCAATTGCATCTATGGACTCAGTAACGCTCTAATCATTCCACAACAAATTACAATGTAAACCCATCAGCTTCATGTCAACAGCCTTGTACTGTACGCTATGATCATCAATGTAGCCCATTTTTGTACAACGGCTGGAGGGCTTAAAATCGCGAGGACACTTGAGGATACAGAACAGACCTCTTCTGCAAGAAACAGCATTTACAGATTGCTGGAAAAGTCTATCGTTTATATTGATAACAGTTTTGTTGGTATTTGTGACTACAAGCTCTAATATTGTTCAATTATCATTTGTATGTGTATATTCGAATTCCAAAGTGAGGATAATATCTGTGTCGTTGCAACATTGCAACAGTACACATAGAATCTGTACACCTAGCAATCTTCCATTAATATAGATATTAGCAGAATAATTATTAATTATTTAGTCATATTCTTGTCGAATGACAGTATAAATACCTGAATAGTTTATCGAATAAACAGGACTGAAGTTCTGTGGACAATCCGTTACTCTGGATCTCAGCAACTGCCTCCCCCAAATCTCATCACGTGATCTAAAAACCCTACCACTATGACATCTCAAGGTCAAGGTTTAAACATCGATGGTTATCTAGAAAACATTGAAAAGGCATCCCGCAGAATCGGCAATTGGGCATTAGCACTTTATTAGGTCATTTCTGACGGTACAGAAAATTACCAACAGAGTCAGAGAAGTCAGGTCGTCACCAAGAATACTGAACTTCAAAAAAATACAAACAAGTTGAAGATGATTTCAACCAAGCACTCAAAAGAAAGAAAACCGCTGAAGGTGGTTGGTCCGGAAAACGAGCTAGTGAGAAGGAGGCAAGAATTCACAAGATGGCAATCATACAGGAGCAGATTAATGCTTTGAACTCCCTTCTATGATTCCTTATTTAACAACAAGTACAGCATTATCAATAAACATCTATGTGAATCTCTTTCGGTCTCCTTTGATGGACATAATCACAATAATCAATGGTGGAAAGATGTTAAGTAACATGATTTCATAAAGATCATGATCAAAGTATTCAATATTGATCATTATATACCAAGTTTCTTATATTAGAATTTGTCCCTGGTGCAATCTTCCCGGTTTAATAAGTACATTGGATGATGGTGTAAATATGTATAATAGGTGAACCTATAAAATGTTCACTTTTTAAGTAGTTTTATAATGCGATAACGAGAGAATTTAAAATTCTTTGGTAAGAAAGGACTGCATTCCTACGCAAAATGGAGTTCTAAGCTAGGACAAACAACCTTTAGTTAAGACTGTACAGTGGGTTGGAGTGAAGATCTGTGGACGTTGGTAACTTGGAGCCAGCCATAGTGGTTGCTTGAATGGTCGCTGATACCGTTTTATTCATGGAAATTTTATGCATGGTAGAGTTGGTGGTGTGTGGGCTAATAGGTGACTTCTTGAATGTGGGATGAGTATAGGTAGTTATTGCAGGTATGGTAGATTGCATCGGCGTGTGGATTTCAGGTAGCTCCTCTTCTTCGAGCTCGTACAGAAGCATATATGGATTTGCTTTCAATACATCTTGTATAGGGCATGTATCGACCTTTTCATCCGACACTCGATACCAGTCGTGTTGAGTCGATTCCAATTTGGTCTTGCTTGCGTTAGTCAGACATTGCTTACACCCACATCGTCCCAATCGTCGTTTATAAGCAATGAAGTGACCAAAATTATGGCTGCCGTAGTGAACAACAGTGCTCATAAGTCTGTATTTATATTTTCTCTGTCCTTCTAAATCTTGCGTCAGAACCTCGCTTATAGGCGTCTCTGGGTCTACACCCAAGTCGGAATTAGTGCAGTATGGTGTAAGATCTAGCGTTTCTGGAAAAGCGACTTGACAAGTGTTCTTATACACAGCTCCAGAAGAATGAAAGGTTGAACGAGAAATGTGCAGACAAAGGGATTTTGGTGGTTTTGCGAACATTACTTGCTTAGTCGACTTTCGGCTGACGACTCTTGATAAATTGATGCTGGGGTCAATAGGATCTTCCACTCTGTGAGACTGTAACCGATTCTGAATCAAATTCAAGCTACTTTTTAATTTTTCGATTTCTGTTGCATCCGCCTCTTCGAAAACGGCTTCCTCTATTTCTTGTTGTAATCGTTCAGCAGTTGCTTTCAACGAGCATGACCGGCAGCTCACATCATCCAAGCTCTCCATCGCGATGAAGCTAGATAAACAATCCTCTAGTGGCACATTGTACTGTGATCGAGAGGATCAATATCACATGCAAGCAGATGCCAGTCGAAATTAAATATATAACATATGTTTACTTACAGAATTAGGCAAGGTAAGTTGTATATTATCGAATGAGAAGTGCCTGATAGCTTCCTGTTAGGTTGCAACCAGACTGTCAGACATAATATTTTTATATGAAGATATGCATAATAAAGTGACTTACTGTATATCCACACTGGCTGCAGGATAAACGGCTTGCCAAAAGACCAGTGAATGGGTTGCGAAAAGTCTGATTTAAACTATTTGATCGCTTTGCGGGTATAATGTTGGCTGATGACTTGGCCAGTAAAAGGTCCCTAAGTCCAGCATTAGAAGACTGTTGCTTTAGTGTCTCCTGCTGTTCAGACTCAAGTGAACTTGATATAATTTGAAATAATTCTTGAGCATCTTGTTGTTCGTGATTGATAACGTGATGATGGCGTGAAATAGCTGTGACAAGTTGGTCGGGTTGGATGACTGATTTGTGCGATATCGGTTTGGAAAGCAATAAAAGAGTTTTCCGTAAAGCGTTTGCAACTGGAAGCTCAGATGCCCTTCTATCTTTTATTAAATGGAAAAGGAATGGTTGCAAATGCTCCAAGGATGATAGTGCCTTTGCAAAATGGAATCACGGGAAACAGGTAACGTAAGCATATGATAACACAGCCCAAAAAAAAAAGGTAGTGAAAAGAAGTGAAGCTCACCTGTAATACTGAATTCAGAAAACATGAGTTGCCAGTATTAACAATGCCGTGAACGTATAACGAGACGCTCATATCAGCATCGTTTAGGCAAGGCTCAGCTTGCACAACGTCCGATTTTGCGGGTGGTTTTTCATCCGATGATTTTGCGTAGCTCCAATTAAAACCGGTTAAAAAGTTGTTGCCTCCAATCAATCGAAGGGTCACTCGTTTGACTGTGACCACAGCCTGGCCACCAGACCTTACGCATTGCCAAGTGTACTTGAGGTCGCATCGAGTATATACAAATTGGAACACAGGTACTAAGGTGGATTCAACGAAGTCGTAGATAAGGTAGTAATACGAAGGGAAGAAGGTCAAAAACACTGTAATGAAGCTAATGAGGCCGAAAATGAGTTCAAAAATGAACAACATATCTATTAGCAGTGACTGTAGTCGCTGTACAGTGATTGCCTGTAGCATTGCAAGCGTGAAGGAGGAGGAGAGGAGGTTGAAGGAAAGGAAAAAAAAAAAAAAAAAAGTTTTGACTATCCGGGCCCTGAAAGGCTACCCAAAATTTGGACTCGAACACTTTGCACGTGAAACCTTCCTTATCTGATGAGGGCAGCAAAAACTCCTCAGGCAGTAATATTAATTCTCTCGTTTTTTCAACCATGACCCAGAGTAATAAATATCGAGAGACTGAAGAAAAACGTTTTGCAGGGCGATGAAAACCTAGTGTAGCCAGTGCTTCTCTTAAGCACTGGCATATATCATCATGGAATAGCCTAATATTAACTTCGTATGGCTGGCAAGCCCATGTTATAGGAATATCCCATAGGCTTGATCTATACGTAGCGATATTGCTTAGACTAATGCCTTAAGATGAAATTTTTGAATGAAGACCTGCCAAAAAATGGACATATTGCGCTAATTATGTTAAAACCAATCATTGGCAAGGTCAGCCCTCCTTCTGCTAGACAACACAACTGTGAAAACTTGAATAAATGAACGGACTAGTATGAACATATAAGACTAATACCAAATTAACAGCAATTCATTCTATTATGAACATCACCCTCCACCCAAGACCTCCGTTATGCGCTGGGTCTAGTGTGCCTTTGGGAAGGCTCCTACACGATTTCCGGACTGCCGTGACGCAACCAAAATTTCAGGTTTGAAGGTGTTCCCCGCCTGCCAGTTTTATTGGGCAAAAATTTCAGTTTGGTTTCTCGTTTATTCCTTATGGGCCTGAATGCATTCCAGATTCCTTCACAGTCAACCATGAGGGCCCCCATATATCGACCAAACAAATGCTCATATATAGCTCCTTCAGATAGTGATTCGGAAACCGAGGAGGAATATCCCGAAGAGCTTCACGACACGCATTCACGGTCAGTCGCACAATGATCCGTTGTATTAATTAATGTAACAAATAGAAACTGACAAATCGCACAGCAACGACGCAAAGCGAGCAAACAATCCAGGAATGTTGCTCCACATGATCTCTGATAACCGAGATCTGTTTTCTGCAGAGACGCAGGAAATGAAACGGCAAACATGGGTACGTTTTCCGAGCTTTTTTGAACGGAAAGTTTGTTCCGATGATCTATTATTCTAACGTGTTGGATTAGTTGAAAGCACAAAAGGAACATCAGATCAGGATGGATAAGCATAAGGCGCAAATCGAACAGAACACTCAACAAATATTGAAACAGTACAAGCAGAAAATAGAAAAGGACGCAGAAGACGTCCGCAAACTTTTGGAAAAGCTGGAATTGGACAGGTAGATTGGTTGTATATAAATCAATGCGCGGTAATTCACTTCATCTCATCAATGTTCCATTTTTTAACAGGAAAAAGGAAGCAGAACGCATTGATCGGGATTATCAGATGCGTAATACGCAAATGCGTCAGGTATGGATAGCTAAACGAAACATGCTCCTTATTGGGAAGTACTAAAGTAAACATCTGTTTGAAAGACGATTGAAAAAATTGTCAAAGAAGAGAAGGAGCGACAAGAGAAGTTACGATTAGAGGAGGAAAAGAAGACGGCAAAAGAGCAGGAGGAGCGTAAACAACAAGAAGAGCAAAAGCAGGCAGCTGCTACTAAGGCACAGGCTGAAAAGGAGCAAAAAGCGCAAAAAGAGCAGCAAGAGAAAGACCTCTTGTTAAAGAAGCAGCAGGCATCGTTAATGGTAGGGCGTAATTGATCACAAGTTCATCAGTATCATGATATTTCTCTAATGTATCAACTTCCAGCAAAAATCTCAAACACTCTCTGCCAAAGGGTTGGAAGAAGCCGGAAAATACTTTGATTTGCTGAAGGTATGAGGTAATCCTTTTGTAAAACGCGTCTTCATTAATTTAATGCTTTTGTCGATCATGTAGAAATTCAAAGAAGAGATTAAACCAGCCATTTCCAAGCATCCTGAATGGAAACAAGGTGCAATGAAGTCGCGCATGAAGTTGAAACGTATGATTGGTCAACTCGTTAATAAGCGCGAGACGATTATGCGCATTGTAAGCTACAGGCACTAAAGATACGAGCAAACTTTTAGAACCTAATCATGATCATTCTAACACTTTTATCAATAGACAAACGACACACATGCAATTTTCACCGACTGTCAACAAACATCTAACTTACTGTATGAATGGATCATGAATTTTGCAGCCAAGGCATTAGTGGTAAGGCCAGCGTTCTCACTGCTATACGATATTCAAAGCAATGTTTGATAATAGTGTGTATATTTTAGGAACAAGCGGAAACAGAAGTTACTGTCAAGCCATCCACAGCCTATCCACTGGCACATGTCACGGTCATGTTAGCGACAAAGCACGGTGGTTTCATTGATATTGTTATTGCTCGACTAGTCAAGCACTGCCCATACCTTATTCCGCGTTACTTTGATGATGACCCGGTATGTTATATTATTTATTTGCGTTATTGGATTACTTCATGAAGGAACTCATCCCGAATGATCTCTAAAACAGAATCGAAGTCCGGACGAAACACGAAAACTCATGGGTTACAAATACGCTGACAAGGAAGCAAAGCAATGGGAGGATTCAGTCCAATATAAAGAGCATATGTCTGGTTTAATATCATTATGGGGTGCTATTGTCCAAACAGTTCTGGAACCAGGTTTGGGTGAAAACCCATACCCCATAAACCATGGTTGGACATGGCTCGCACGTATTTGTAATATTCCACCAAGAGCTATCACGCCAGCTCTTATAAACTCATTCTTAGAAATTGCTGGCGAGCGGATGCTGGCAACCTATCCTCGCCAATTTCCAAAAGTATTACAGCTTATAATGCAACAGTACCTTCCACTTTTGGCTGGAGATAAAGATGCTGTGGCTGCCGCTACTCGACTATCAAGTTACTTGGAGACGTATGCTGCAACAGGAAAACTCGGAGCAGTAGAGGGCTCCACATACTAGGTTAAAGCTAGACAACCCACCGCATATCGACCACTTGTTTATAGTATTCGCTCACATCACTTGCTTTTGGATATAAACATTCACATATAACCTCTCACTCTCACATTAATTCGCGCATCTTTAGTTTGGAGCATTAAAGAATCCATTGTTACAATTTACATTTAGTAGTTATATATATTGTTATACAGTTGATATTCTGATCGTTTATCATGTTCTCGATGTCGCGGTCGAGCGGCCGTAAAAGTCATTGTAGTCGAGGCGAGTAGAGAGAGATCTCAAGTCGTCATCTTGGTATGATGATAGTGTGGCTAGGAGGTCCAACGTCTCTCGCTTTTTTCAGCGATACGTATAGGCTGTTAGAGTGGTCTTTAAAAAGGATGAAAGGAATAAACTTCTTCTCTCACCTGAAAGCTTTCTGCACTCGACGTTAATCGCATGCGAATTTTGGCAAGTTTTGATGTATCAACACCACTCTGTCGGTTAGCATCTCTTCTGATAAACTCGTAGTCAGCTAACGCGATCAATTGATCCTATAGTAGACAAAATGAGCACCTTGTCAATGTCGATAATCCGATATCTCTTAAATATGCATAATTATTTACCAGTGAAGTCCTATACTGAAGAGCTGTATCTAATATTTTGAATAGCCTTAACAACATGTTCTATGAATTGGCCAATGTAATAAGTTTAGTATATTTCTTTTCAAACCAATCCAATGCCATACCGCGGTAAAAACTATACCTGATTCCTTGAGCCATTCAGGAACCCTTTCGTTGTGATATCAGTCAAGTAACGTGAGTGCGCATCGATAAGAGAGTCTAGATCAATGCATTTGTTCTCGATAAAGTCTGACAGCTCTTTCCATGAGCATTCAAGAACCTAGGAATTGAAGACCAATTAGCACCTAAGGCATTACACAAAGAACAACGAAAAAAAAAAAAGAGGGCACAGTACCTCAAACAGATAATAATATTGGAGTTGAGAAGTAAAATGAATCATGGATGTGATAACTATCTGAGCTGATCGGATGTCTCTTGCAAGCTCTGGGATGCTATTGTATTGACGGCCAGATGTTACCAACCCTCTCCATGCCGCCGACAGTGAGTGCTCGACACGTTTGAGTCGCCATAAGAAGTTGAACATTTTGAGATATTGCTGCATAGCCTGTGGCGTAAAGATGGTGTTGATGGGTGAATCAACGTGATAATCCAACGTAAAAACATCCCAACCCAAATCCTGCGGTGAAATCTAAGATATCCAATACTCGTAAGCATGTGTCATAAGCACTTTGTTCCAAAATATCCCAGCTCACCTCTAACAAACGAACATCAAGCCGAGCCAAAATGGATGGGTCATCATATTGTGCGTTTGATGCTCTTATCGCTGCCTCGAGAACACCCGTTAAATTATGTCGAAATAATGTGTTTGCAGGCTTGCTCAGGCCAGACCTATAAATGATGCAATTAGGACTCGGTTGACCTCAATACACTGTTGTTATCATTTCCTACCCAAGTGTATCTAAAAGATATTGGATAAAGTCGCCTTGAGAGAGAAGGAGATATCTCTTGAATGCTTTCAAGTGCTCCATCAATCTGAATTTATCTTTGAGAATGTTCAACAACTTTCGACTGGTATCTAGATAGGCTGTGTCGATAGAACTTTCAACAGCAGAGATGTTGCCGTATCTCAGAGTTTGAACTTGATTATATTGTTAGCAAATATGTAATGTCAAGGCGGTCATTATGAATTGATGCTTACCATGTCCTTGTGAATTTTCTTGCAATACACTACTCTCATGACAGTTGTATCGAATGAAATTCAATGACTTTCCGATTGAAAATATCTACAAGGAAAAAAAAAAGTCAGAAAAGTTGGTCAAGTTGTTCTGCATCTAGCGCTATAGATTAAGCATCACCTTCTGGGCTAAAGTATTTGAGATGAACGATGGAAGCATGCCTTCTCTAAACGAGTACTTCTTTTGCCATAATTCTTCTTCAGAGACAGATTCATCGCAACCGACAAAAAACTCTTCATAAGGATCCTCCAGTTCTCCTTCATAGATCCACATACGTAGCATTTCCCAAAAAGGTGCTGATACTTCTTCCAGGAGTTGGCTTATGAACTTTTGTATAAAAGGGTCACCATGCTTTGTGTAGTTGTGAATTACCGAAACGAATGCTCCGCCCTTTTGATCTGTTGCGCGATGAGGATTAGCCACCAATTGCGAGTTCATGAAATACAAGACAAACCATATATGAACTGTCAATACCTTGACACGCATCAATCAACACACTCATCAGTCTAAGACGCTGAAGACTGTCCCGCATCCACACAATAAGGCGTTTCAGTGTTAAGCTTTTGGTCGATAATGAGGTGTCCAATTCGTCTGATAAGAAAGCTGGATCTCGTCCCTCACTTTTACTGATTTGTGCTTCCAAAACTGCAATTAGCTTGTAGTAGTCGTTCATTTCACGTTGTAAGCTAGAACAGAAAGACTGGACGATAGGATGATTAGTCTCTCCACTATCAAAATCAAGAAATTAATATCAAATCTAGCCATCCTACCTGGCCCACAAGGCCTATGGAGGCGTTATCAATGTTGGTCGAAATGAAGTTTTGTATACGCTTGTAAAGCCAACCCAGTTCTGTCAGCTTGTGAATAAGTTCTCGAGCTGAGCGGGATATTCCAACCTACATTGATGTTTCTATTAGTGAAATGCAAACAGACAGTGGTTGAGAAAGAAGGATCCCATACCATATTATCTATAACATATGCATCGGTTTCAGAATCAAATTTTATGTATGTGCCATCAATACCCTGAAATATGAACATGATGTCACGAAGTATGGCCGGCTCCGGCACCTGCTTGGATGAAAATTCAGCTTCATGTGTCCGTAAGCCCACTTGAAGTTGTTGTGCAGGTGGAAGATTATGGTCCATTGATGCATCTGATTCGTCGCTCACTTTCCGCCGAATACTCCTTGAAGAGTCTGATCCGTCATATGTACGTGCAAGTGTGTGTTGGTGAGGTGGTGTGAGAGTTGGTAAACCTTGAGATGCGAATGAATCGATCTGATACAAACATATATTAGTAGAAGTGGGATTAATCGAGGAATTTCAGTTCAAGTACATACACTTTGAGCTGAAGATGGCATTCGATTTCTGGAACGATAGTTCATGTCATCATTATCTTCGCTAAGCTCGTTCAAAAGGTATAGGATTGCCCATTTGTTTTTCACAGCATTCTGAAAATCCGTAGGGTGAGTTACAAGATTAGCACACTGTTTCCAGATTGTAGTCCGACTTACTTGATCCATCAATTTGTTGAGAAGGGTTTCAAATCTCAATTGTTTGCTATTTGATCCACTCTGGAGTGATACTGGGTTGAGGGAATACTCATCAATATCTGTTAGATCGGCTACAATCCAGTAATCTGTATCATACTCACGTTTTCTGCTAATGACGCCAGCAATATGCATCTCATCTTGTGTTGTAGACGGGCGTGGATTGCTACAGTGTATAAAAAAATTGAATATAAACCTTCATTACGTCTATGACAGATATGCTGTTACCGACCTTCGCAAATTGGATTTACACCGTTCATATACTCTCTCTTTGTTCTGTGTATCAGCAGCTGTCGGTCTACCGTCTTTCTTGTCCAAAAAGTGCTGCACTAGTTGGAAGAGACCCCTTTGAACAGATAGATTGTTTGATTCCAATGCTTGATTAGATTTGGTTTGCGAATGGAGGCGTTCCACACCAATCTTTGACAAAGTGTCTGGGCGTGCAGGCTGATCAAACATTGATTGTTGACTTATTATGGAGGAAGGGGAATCTACAAATGTGTTACTGGATGCTCCATGACTGTTTGCTGAGGAGCGAAAGAACGTCCTTATAGCTTCTGGGCGATTCATGGCGAACTATTTCTGACAAGTCTTCTCGAAAAGACGCGAACTAGGCGCGCAATAAAGTTGACACGTCGAAGAAATTTCCAGCCTGGTCAGGCATTCCCAGCCAGACAGTCAGTCAGTCGATATCGTCACGTGCGATGCGAGATTTCCAACTGTTGGATAGGCATCATCTACTATTGTGGTTTACGGACTTCCTTCTCCTCGGGAATGCCTTCTGTGCGGCCACCTTTATACTATCGCCTACTATTTCCTGACCTCATCGAAGCAAGGAATCACTCAGGTTTAATTAATGCTCCACCCAGAATAACTCAATCGACCAAGATCGACCAGGAATTGTACACATACCTAGCTCTTATTGTACGAGATTTCATTCAACCTTGGTATCATGCTATCACTCTAGATAATGGGCTACCTTCTGAAGTAACAAGGATCATAACACACTGCTGTCGTGAAATAGAAATCCGCTCTCAAAAGGTGAAAAGATCAAGGCACTCATTTTGACTGTACCTGATATGGTACTAATGTGTGATTATCATTCGCAGATCGATCTAGTGGAACTGATTCTTGTGTCTTTTCCAACCCTTTTGACACAACATTATTTGGATTATCACCAGGCTATTGATAAACTACGTTTGAATCATGGTGGAGGCTCCGCCACTGAGCTTCAAACCCTCTTTCATGGACTACAGCCTCACTTTGCCATCGAAAATGAGAAAGAGTATGTAAAGCAACTTTCAGACCACTTACTCAAATGTCTATTACCCAAAGAAGAATATGATAGCGATTGTGTTCGATATCTTGTTAGAGATATCCTTACCATGGTCTTGAATATTATTATTTCACGCCTGAGCGATCCTTGGACTGTCAATACCATTGTTTGCAAGGTAGGTCATCCTGAAATGTAGCATTGTTTAAGAAGGAATGAAAGGCTAAACGGGTACGATTTATTTAGCTGCTTTCTCACTATGATGCAAAGTTACTGAAACTGCAGGCACCAGGTGAAATCTGGGCGCCAAATCCAAATGAAAAGTCTACAGAAAACATTGAAAACAACCCAGTTTCAATGATTGGCGACTCCACTAGTGTAGACCACACCTTCATAGCACCGTCACTTCAAGAGGCTCAAAATCCATCTCTACACTCTCAATTACGCCACCGACACACCCTCTCTGGACAGAATTCAGATTTACCCAAGCAAGAAATAACACAATCATCAACAACAGCGCCAAACCCGAGGCGATTCACAACACTAAGTACCCTTGAGGAACAAAATGAGGAACTAGCGCAATCATCTTTACCACAATCCCAAAAGCCTCCAAGAAGATACTCTATGCGTTTCATATCGCTACAAGTCATTCTGGCACCGTTGCAAAACATGTGGCTGTACATTATTTCGATGCTGACTTTGTCACAAGAAAGGTACCAGCATGTAGTGCGACAGAGAAAGAAGAGTCGTCATGTACGGCTAGAAGACCCGATTCTCCGATTTGCTGAAGTTGCATTTTGTGTGGAAGATAAACCTGTCGTCCTTTGGGGTTGGCGAATGGTAGGGATGTTTATTTGGCCAATCGCTCGCATACTAGGAGGTGGCGTCTTCACAGACAAGTAAGTGAAACTGAAAGCCATAAAAACATAAACCAGGGATGCAAAAAATTTAGTAACAAGGGACTAACATGTCGATTTAGATTTCTGGAGCAGTCTGTTTACCATCTTTTGTCAGAACAGCGGCTTGTGTACTATCTACAGATTGGAAGAGAAACACTTTGGCCCGGAGGCAAGTTCATGACGGCTGGGCCATTGCCAACAGAACAAGAACAGAATTTCTTACGGTTACAAGCTGAAAGAAAGCTAGTTTTGGCTATCCCAGGTACATATCTCGTATGATTACTATTAGATCACACCATGAAGAGCCTAATTAAATTATATCTCGAATGCAGATATTGTAGAACGTGTGCTTTTTGAAACCACAGACATCAATGTTCATCAGCAATGCATGAGTCAAGCACTTGGTCCTCTTCAGAACCCTTACATTAATAAGCATCTTGTATTCTACATAGTAGACTTAATTGTTTCGACCCTCTTCCCTGAATTAACGTATAATCCCGTTTAAAACTACATGATTTATACCCTACCCCTTGACCGTATATTAGATACCGCATTTCCCATGTAAATTTTAATTTCACTAATGTTGGAAACCATTTTTGATCCAGTTCTTTTAATCGCATAATGTATGTACACCAACTATTCACCTTCCCTAAAGTATTGACCATGGTTCGATTTCTTAAGCCTTGATATCAGCGACCTCGTGGAGGTAGGTACCGAGCAACTTGATACCTTGAATGTAGTTGGAACGATCAAGCTTTTCATTGATGGAATGGGCGCCCTAAAAAACATTATAATCAATACGCTGATTCCATGCAATGGTGTAAATAAAATAAATAGACATACATCATCACCACGGCCCATTGGCAACAGCAAAACGTTCTTGTTGAGAGCATCCTGGAAGGACAAAGTTACAGGAATAGAGCCACCTTCGCGAGTCATGTCAGGCTTGACATTGAAAACCTTCTCAACAGCCTTGGCAGCAGCGACATAGTTCCAGTGGTTAGGAGTAGCGAACCAAGGCTTTCCAGCATGGCTGCACTCAATGCTGAGGATATTCTTGCTGTTAAGCTTAGCGAACTCAGATTCAACATGCTTTTTGACGAGTTCGGTGATCTTCTCGGGCTCCATATCAGGTACGGAACGAATAGAGAACTTGCCGATAACCTTTGCTGGGATAACAGTCTTGTCACCTGGGTTATAGAATCCACCTTCAACACCGTGGAGGGAAAGGGAAGGGAATCTCCAGCGGTGTTGCAAGATGTCACGTTCGCTATCGTAGATATTGACCTTACTACCAATAGCGCTGTGGAGCTCATCCATTTGGAAAGCCAAGTTATCGTATGTGCGTTGCTCCTCCTCTATTAAACAAAAAGTTAATTATAAGTATGATCAATGCATTCCACTATCACCACTCAATAGCTGAAGTAACATACCGGTGAGAGGAGCAACCTGGTCGTAGATACCGGGAACAAGGATCTTACCGTTAGGAGCGACCAAAGTGCTCATAACAGCGAAAAGATCAGTCATAGGTTCGTGGACAGTACCTCCGAAGACACCAGAGTGCAAATCTCTACCGGGACCCTTGATGCTAAGGTGGAAGTAGGACACTCCGCGAAGACCATATGTCAAGCAGGGTTTGGTGGTTCCGAGCCAATAGTTATCGGAAATGCAGACAGCATCAACATCGGCAAAGTATTTCTTGGCTTCAAGCAAGATAAGATCATCCAGGCCCTCAGAGCCGGACTCCTCCATACCCTCGAAGCACATCTTCAAGTTGACAGGAAGATCGAGACCCAAGTTCTTATGAGCTTCGATAACATTGATCCAACCAAGGATAGGACCCTTGTCATCAGTGCTTCCGCGGCCAAGAAGGCGACCTTCCTCGTCCTCGACAAGTGTGAAAGGGTCGGTGTTCCAACCGTCTTCCTTGAGAGCCTGATAACGCACATACACATGATCAATTAGGAACTGAAGGACAATATTTTCCGGGGTCTGTCTCACAAACGAAAACTTTACACGATACTTACAGGTTGAACATCATAGTGTCCATAGACAAGGACAGTCTTCTTTGAAGGATCGTTGCCATAGGTAGCAAGGACAACAGGAGGAAGCTTCAAGGTAGAACCGTCATGCATCTTTTGCATGCCAACGTCGCGTGTCTCAACGCTAGCCCCAAGAGCCTCAAGCTCAGAGACTAGGAATTCGCTCATACGAACAACATCTTGGCGACGAGCAGCATCACTACTCACACTGTAATGAGGCATATGAGTTTCGTGTGATAAGAACCTAGCGTGGGATGAGCCACGTGAGCAGACACTTACCTGGGGATCTCGACGGCCTTACGAAGACGATCAATGAAATCAGACTGATGAGCTTCAACGTAATCAAAGAACTTGGCTACAGACATGATGCACGAAATAAAAAGAAGAAATGAAGTTATGTTTTATTTTTTGAACAATTTTTTTACACTGCGAGCGGGACCTGTGCGTGCGAAATTGGACGCTGCATGACGATGATTGGCGCGGTCATTGTTTACCCGTGGATCCAAACCCTCCAGCACCTCGGTCAGTCTCCTCCAAGCTCTATAGAATGCTTAGTTAATGGTATAGTTACTTCCATATTTTCAGGCCATCCTTTTCCTTTACCTCAACTTCAACAACCGGGGGAGTGAAGATTTGTTCTAATATCAACTGTGCGATACGGTCACCCTCTTTCACTGTAATCGAAATGCAACTTAATATACGGTTCATGCTATCCCGGTGTATTCTGATCCATTTCACTCACCTTCATAATCAGTCTTTGCAAAATTGAACATAACAACGCCAACAGGACCACGGTAATCCTCATCGATGACACCAGCTCCAGTATCAAGATGATGTTTGACAGCCAAGCCAGAACGGGGTGCGACGCGTCCGTAACACCCTGAAGGAACAGCGATAGATATGTCAGTCGGAACAATCGCCTTTCCTTGAGCAGGAATAACTGTGTCAGCAGAGCTAAACGGATCAAGTCATCAATTGTTAAATGTTAAATATATTAGATCAGATGTGACCAATGGCTTGGACGTACCAAAAGAGATCATAACCAGCGGCATGGCTACTACCACGAGTTGGGATTCTAGCACGATCGCTAAGGCGTTTAACTAGGAGAGATTGTATGGGTGCCATAGTTGTGAAGGCTTTGTTCATAAATTAATTGAGAAGAAAACTGATTCGCGTAGTCGATAACGCGTTGTTTGAGTCAAAAAAAAATTGGTAGGTTTTAGGCATGTCGTTCGTGACTGACTTTGTTGTCTTCCACTGACAACTCCGTTTCTCGTTTTCATACCGTTCTATCGCACACCCAATTTCTTATAATTGGTTAATGGTAGACACTTTCCGCCACTGGCATATTCATTGTGCATCTATATTTTGCAATAACAGTAATTGTCCAAAAAACCCCCCCCCCTTTAAAATCAGTCATAACAATTAATCTACTTTGTTTACTTGCGCATTCGCAATAAATAGCGTGCGTTAGCATGATGACGACTGACAAGCAACGTTATCTGCAACCAAGTCCTAAATGGGAATACCGCGGGTAAAATGCTGACGATGCAAAGGTTTCTAACTTCGCCAGTTAAGCCATTTCGTACAATACCAGCCAGGGACAATACTTTCAAAGGAGACTTTCTATATCCCGCATATCGACATAGTCTTAGACAATGTGAAAGGCTTTTTAGTTACAAACACTCTGCCAAGGCTATTATGTTTCGAAAAAGTATAGCCGAATATACAAAAACAAATTTCTTCAATTTTGTTATGTTCACTGCTCGGTAATTTCCTAGTAAGAAAGCGCGGGGGGGAGGGATAGAAGAAGGATCATCAAGAAACAAATCCAAGCCAGGGGCAGCGCACCATTTGACAATGTGAATTACTATTTATAAGAACCGGCACTGAAAAACACGAAGGAAAATAAATAGGCTCAAACCTTCACTTGGCTTTTGCTGCGTTCCATCACTCATGAATACTTCCTCGGCTAATGAAAAGACATTAAGTCTGGAGTTACGATCCAGTTCACATAATCACATCCCACAAGTGAGTCAGCATCCCATCAATGGGAAATAATCAAATTGAAAGATCCTTTGATATCATAGATGACACAAGCTAGAGCAAGCAAAAAAAAAAAATTCGCCTCTCACATACGCAACACTGAATTGTAACATATTCATTCATCTTATAGGCTGATATTACCGATATGCCAGTGAATAAACCGGAAGACTACGATGCTACTTTATTCACTTCAACACCAATAACTAATCCACCAAAGCCAACTGCTAATGTGGCACGGGAAAATAGTCGAAAAAGGCAGGGCAGTTTACTTCGCACTCGATCTCTCACACGACCTGACAGACAACGACCACGGCCGCCTTTATTTCATCATGATATGCCTCCAACACAACGCACTAAAATGGATATGGTACGAGCTCGCAATGAAATACTTAACGCATCCAATGTAGCAAAAGAGAGCAACATTATGTCTTCAAATGAGGCTAAGCATTCGAAACCTCTCCCCCCAACTCCAGTTCAAACAAGCAACATGACTTGGTGGTCAATCATTGCAAATGTCGCCACGTGTTGCTTCCCTAGTTGGTTCCTCAGTTATTGTTTCAAAAAACACAATCCACTTGTCCGCCAGGCTTGGCGTGAAAAGGTAAATACCCCTTGAGAGGGCTTTCTTCGTTATGGCAGAAAAAAAAAAAAGGAGTATTAAAGTCGTCTTTTCATGCATCTAATATTTGATCATTCTAATCCATAAGGTTACACTTGTGTACATCATAATTTTTTGTTCTGTCGGACTGGCGTATCTAACATTTGGACTGAAACTAACATTATGCCCAGAACAGCGACAAACGTATGCTTATTCAACCGTCTATAACGGCTCGTTCGTCAAAGCTTACCGTACAAATGTCACTGTTCATGGCATGGTTTATCCATATGAAACAATGCATCGTTATCTTGCCACAAAAGGACTCAATCTCACCAAGGAGTTTCAGGGCGTCGACCTGAGTTGGATTTTTGACGCAGATACTTCTGGAGCATGCAAAATATATGACGCTGGCCGCAGTGGTGCCACCAGCACTCTTGGCAGTTGTATAATCAATGGTCCCTATGGTAAGCATTCCACTTGATTCTATTTCCTCTTTCATTTAATCCACTTTTACTTCCCTCAATATCCCTTACTTCCCGATTTGTAATGTGAACCAAGACACTGTGTTGTTTTTTTGATTATGATCTCAAACAGTGCTTCAATTGCGAAGTACCTGAAAAACTTTGTTTGCATACAAACATGGTTTTAAGTAACTATTTTTTGTCTGTTCCATTAGGGGGCATACTCCGAACAAGCAATGGTAACTGTCTACCTCTGAGGGACTTGCTCATGAACCTCAAATCAACAGCGGTGCTGAGCTACGACTGGACGGATTTTCAGCCCGATGGGGTGAACAAACTGCGGGACTCTCCTCTGGTGTTGCTTGGTGAAAATGGTAAAAAGAAATCTCTTGGTTTGTTTGGTCCACCCCAAGCATTTATTTCCATGAAATCAGCCTATTGAAATTATATCATTCCATATTTGCTACAGTGCTCAATGTTACTCTGTATATCAATACAGGAATCAAGTTCTATGGAGTTAATACACATAACGCCCTTTTGCAATCCCTCGGTAACGACGGTTCATTAGCACTTTCCAACTGGGACAACGCCAAACAAGCGCAGAACTGTCTATTGGCCCGGTACCGAGTCGGAGTTATCCAAACCGAAACTGGAGGCTGTATCGCGTCAAACCTTGTCATGGATATCATGCTTGGTATCATCATCACTTTGATATGTGTACGGTATTCCATGGCTATTGTCTTCAGATGGTGCATTGCTGGAAGAATTGTCAGACCTGGTGGACGATCGGGTCTTATATCTTGGCAACGCCGAAATGGAAATAACAATTCCGTAAATTTGCAATCATACCAAACCCCTTCATCCTTCAGAAGTAGCCTGTCGCAACCTACACAGGTGATGGAACCAAATATGGAGGGACCATCCAAGGACTTATACACAGTCATGTTAGTAACATGCTATTCGGAAGGCATTCACTCAATCAAGACAACTATGGACAGCTTGGCAGAAACACACTACTCCAGACGACACAAACTGTTCATCGTCATAGCTGACGGATTGATCACTGGATCTGGTGAAAGCCAGTCTACCCCTGATATGGTTCTCTCAATGATGGATTTGGATCCCTTGTCTGTGAACCCTAAGCCTTGTTATTATCAAGCCATAGCTGATGGTGAAAAACAACTCAACCGAGCCAAAGTGGTAAGCATTTGTTTTTGTTATATTTTGTTAACGTCCGAAAATAAAATTGTCGCTAATGCACAGATTTTCACAGTATGCAGGCACATATAAACACCAAAGGTACCCAACACCTTGTCTACTAATTGTCAAATGCGGCACTCCAGCGGAAGAAGGGACGAGCAAGCCAGGAAACCGAGGCAAGCGAGATTCACAGGTAGATATCTCGAAAATATGAGAACATCCATTCTTTCGTTGACATTAACGTAAATACCCTTCATTATAGTTGATTTTGATGACATTCTTTCAACATATTCTTTTCAACGATCGACTGACCGAACTGCACTATGAGATGTTTTGGAAAATAACAAGTCTCATGAATGGAGTCACGCCAGACAAATTTGAGGTTGTTTTGATGGTGAGTGCACAAGTCTGCACTTGTATATTTTAGTAGGACAGAAACCTAGTTGTTAACATTGGCCTTTTCGGTATTGTAGATTGATGCTGATACAAAAGTTATGTCCGATTCCCTCTCTTACATGGTGGAAGCTATGAAAAACGACCCTACCATTATGGGGCTATGTGGAGAGACTTGCATAGCTAATAAGGCGCAGTCATGTACGTGTCCCTGTACATCCAGATAATTTCTTCCTTGTTACTAATTGCTATTTGTTTTTGCTATCGACAAATAGGGGTTACCGCCATTCAGGTATTTGAATATCACATATCACACCATTACGCAAAAGCATTCGAATCTTTTTTTGGCGGTGTGACCTGTCTACCTGGCTGCTTTAGTATGTACCGAATCAAAGCTCCTAAAAACGGTGCTTGGGTGCCTATTCTCGCCAGCCCTGATATCATTCTTGAATACAACCTTAATGTCGTGACAACTCTTCATGCCAAGAATCTTTTGTTACTAGGAGAAGATCGATTCCTATCAACTCTAATGCTTCGAACATTTCCTAGACGCCAGATGATCTTTGTTCCACAAGCTCGATGCAAAACCGTCGTACCCGATAAGTTTTCGGTGCTTCTATCACAACGTAGAAGATGGATTAACTCGACAGTTCACAATTTAATGGAGCTGGTTTTGGTTTCAGACCTTTGCGGTATCGCTTGCCTTTCCATGCAATTTTCAGTATTGATAGATTTGATCGGTACTGTTGTATTACCGGCCGCCATCGTCATGAGTTTTTGGCTCATTGTATCAAGCGCCGTTTCCTCTACGCCACAGTGGCAACCCATCATCTTTTTGCTGTCCATTCTAGGTCTTCCTGTAGTTCTTATTATTGTCACTTTGAGGAAATTTGTGTACATACTGTGGATGATAGGTAAGTTGAAGTAAAGAAAAGCGAAAATGCAAAATGGAAATTGAGATCTAACTTCAATCCCTATTATCGTAGCTTATATCCTTGCATTGCCCATCTGGAATCTTGTTCTACCACTATATGCTTTCTGGCACTTTGATGACTTTTCCTGGGGTGCTACTAGGGTTGTGGAAGGCGAAGTAAAAGGATCTGGTCACGATGATGATGAGAAGGGTCAGTTTGATTCATCACAACTCAGTATAAAGCATTTGAACGAATGGGAAGTAGAAAGGACAGGAAGATCCACTTATGCCAAACCACGCGTAGTGAGAAGTTATTACAGCAACCGAAACTTGATGACCTATGATCCGGCAGATCGTTACAGTTTCCATGTGGCATCGCCTACTCCTTCGGTATCGCCTGTACCTCGACCAATGTCAGCAAGCGCCATCCCCAACATATACCAAACACCAAACCAGTCCTCCAGAAGTAATATATACCTTTCATCTCCTCCAGCCTCATCTTTTGAAATTCGGCAATCTTTCATCAAAAGTCTCCAAGCTTCCAGCACCAATACGTACGTCGAGTCCACAAAGAGAGGTATGTCCTCCATTTCCAAAGGCCAGTCATCTACAAACTCTTCGACGGTGTCCAGAACAAGTGACAACGACTCTAGTACTATTGTTCTTTAGAATAAATATTCTCTTCAAAATAACATGCGTAATAAACAGAAACATATTTTGTACGGTAAAAGAAAGTTTACGATAGATCCCATTGATATCCCCGTATGAAAAGAAGGATTTAAATGCCGATCGATGTCCATTACTTTGTTTGGTTCGAGAAACAGGGTAGGTTTGCTTCACCATGGCGGACACCATTGATACAATTACAGAAGTGGAAAGCATAGAACAGGACTCTGAAGGAAGGGAACCATTCCGAAGGTTTATAGGACGGACTGATTCACAAGACGAAAAGCAAGATCGGCGGATAATCAATGAACGAGATGCCCAACTTCAAAAGCGTTTGACATCTTCGTCTGAACGAATACTGTCAGCTTGTGCTGGAGCATTCGTGACTTCGCTTCTTGGTAAGAATATATGGGTATATGTTTTATGTTGTGATGTTTTTTCCATTAACTTGTCCTCGGTTTTGTCGTTTTCAAGTCACTCCGTTGGATGTAGTAAAAACCAGGCTGCAAAGTCAAGAGAAATGCGCTATAGGATCTATACACTTTCACCACAAGGCTGTAGATATAGGTAACAAGCAGTTGAATGGGACTCTGGTGAGAACAAAACATCTTATTGGACACACGCTGGTTTATGAATCGATTGGAGTATGAGAAATATCTCTATCTTTGCTGACGATCCATGGAATTTTTAGGATGGACTTTATAAAATCATGCGCTATGAAGGTGTTTCATCGCTATGGCGAGGTTTATCACCGGCATTAGTCATTTCGATTCCAGCCACAGTTATGTATTTGGTCGGGTACGACGCTGTGAGAGATAAAACTCGCCAACATATTGGAGAAGACACTATCCTCTACCAGTACTCGCCACTGTGGGCCGGAGGTGTCGCACGATGTAAGTTACTGCACTCATAATAAACATTTCCACTCGACAAAAGGCATAATTAACTCTGCTGTTTGCGAACACTAGCATTTGCTGCTTGTATTATATCTCCAATCGAGCTGTTTCGAACTCGCATGCAATCGGTGGATGGTGTAAAAGGTTTTCGGTCTGTCTTTGATGGTGTGCAGACCATGGTTCAACAACATGGTCCTCGATCTTTGTGGAGAGGTCTAGTCCCTACAATGTGGCGAGATGTACCGTTTTCAGGTGAGTTTGACTTGACGCAAGATCACTTGCGAGTATACAATCTGACCAATATCGGTCTGTAGCGTTTTATTGGATGAGTTACGAGAAGTCACGATCTATATTAGCTGCTCGGGCAGCAGTGAACGAAAGAGAAGGTCCAGCCGATGCATGGAGAGAATTCAAATTGTCTTTTGCGTGTGGTGCGATATCTGGCATGGTAAGCTACTACCTAAGCGGTACGATATCTAATCTGGGTAATGGAAAAAGTGATGTAATAAACCGTCACTCTAGATTGCAGCTATCTTGACCACACCTTTTGACGTTGTCAAGACTCGTCTCCAAATCAGTAGTCGACAAGGTTCGTTGTTCAATCACATATTTTGTAGATCCGGAAACAGGATACTAAACAGCCTTTCTCTTCAGAGAGACGCATGCTTTACTCTATCAATGAAATATATCATACAGAAGGCATAAGAGGACTCTTTAGAGGTAAGGACGAGAGTAGCAAGCAAGACAGATATGAGACCATATTGTTAACAGCTCTATTATATCTAGGATGTATTCCACGATTAGCCAAGATAGCGCCTTCATGCGCTATCATGATCAGCAGCTATGAACTCGGAAAGATGTTCTTTGCACGCAAACGCGCAAAGGAGTTACAATCCACACTTACCATCCAATAGACTGTATACCAATGTATCATAAATTATTTCACCATTTTCTTACCCAAGATCCACGTAGCAGAAATGTGAAATTATTTTCATGTTCAGCTGTTGCTAGTGTGCAATCGGACAATGGACACCCACCCTCAAATTAAACAAACTGACATGTTTTTGTTAATGTTATTGAATAGAGCATTTAAAAAGAGTAAAACTGATGAAAAAAGAGAAAGACGGGTAGACATGGTGAGAGAGACGGGGAAGGCTCACAAAACACAAAGAAGACATTGATGAAAAAAAAACACAAGCTGATACAAACGAGATATGTAAATTAAAAAAAGAAAAAAAGCTACTTGATATTTTTTTCTTCACTGCAAACCGCAACGAAAAAAAGTTCTTTTTGTTTTTGAGAATTTATGCACCTAGCATTTGCTAATGACCTAGTGGTAGACTTTCGTTTATTCCTCGTCCTTGCCGTCATGAGCAGCCTTTTCCTTCTCATAACGCTTCTTGTCAGCCTCAGCCTGGGCAATATAGGGTTCCTTTTCCTTGTCGCTCATGGCCTTCCACTTGTCACCCAAGATCTTGCCAATTTGACCTAGTATAAAATATGCGTTAGTGGATGACCATACCATTCAATGACGGTGCGTAAACCAATACATACCGAAACCAGCCTCAGGGTTCTCTTCTTGAACAGTCTTGCGGTGAGCTTGAGAGAAGAACATGTAAGCAGAGAGGCCACGCTTGGGGGCGCTAGGGTCCTTCTTGGCACGGCGCTTCTTGCCATCGTCAGCGCGCTTGCTGACCTTAGTATCCTTTTTTGATTCCTTAGGCATGTCTCTAAAGGACAGGTAGGCAATGGGATATTTAGTACATGTTTAGAAACGCCTTAAAAAAGCGCGTTTTCAGCCATGATTAGCGCGTTATATCGAGATTACGATAAAGATAACCCGTTATAACACGAGTACATGCGACTAGAAGACGATGTACGCGAGAATAAGCGTGCTATAGCATAGGATAGTATGTCCTTGCTTGAAAGAAAAAATAAGGGAAAGAAAAAAAAAAACAAAGAGGTCCCCAGGTGAGGGTGGGAATTGGGTGCTTGAAGAGGATGGTAAGTTGAATGAGGGCAATGAAGGAAGAGTGTAAAGTAAGGAGTTTTTGGGGAAGCAGAGAGAAGGTATGAAGGTGACTTCGGGATATGAAGCCTTACTGTCGGGGCCAAAGCGCTCTCCAGCTTAAATAACTTACCAGCGTTTTTCTTGCAAGTGTGAGTGTTAAAGCGTAAAGGGGAGAGTTCAGTGGGCGAAGCGAGCTCTCAGCTAAAAAAATTTAATGTGGGATTGCCTGGGCTTGGCTGAGTGAACCGGGCCAGAAAAAAAAAAAAAAAAAAAAAAAAAAAGCATGACGCCCCTTGCTTGGTTATGCTGGAGATTATAATACGCTTTGTACAGCCAATGTGAGTACACACTGAAAATAGCTCGCTTATGCTTTTCAATTATTATTATTATAATATTATTGCCTCCTCATCCTCCTTTTTCATTGCTCTTTAAGAGAGACCGTCTTCTTATCCTTGCTCTGTAGTTAAGCGTAGCATATTTACCATTGTAATAAATGCCCTCTTTCTCTATACGCATTGGAAATTTGTATCAACCAGCTCGTTAGATTAGGTCACAACAAGAAATAATTATTAAAAAAAATTAAAAAAAAAACAAACGCCGTGAGATTATAGTCGTACCACCCAAAACAGCTCACCGATCCCAACTGGTACGGAGCCGCAAGTGTTCCCCACTGATGACCCAAAGTGAGAGCACGCCTTTTCAGCAATGAAAACTAAACTTCGATAATAAAAAATTCTTTTGGTCATTTTTAAGCGTGGTACTTTTTAAAATACGAGTTCCAACTAAACATCATCATATCTACTACTTTCTCATTATTACTTTCTAAGAGAGAAAAACTATCACCCAGTCATTTAACTTCCAAAGTTTGCAAGATCTGCAAAAGCACTAGAGGACAGAAAAACATGAGGAAGCGTGATCAAACACTTTTTAGTTTTTCCTGAAAGTTTTTTCAGTTACTTACTCAAAATTAGGCCTTTGTGGTGGGTTAGAAGGGCTTGAGTTGCTGGCAGGTCGGTTGTTATAATCCGTGGAAAAAAATTGCCCTCCTTGTGGCATATGACCACTGTTTTGCTGCTGGAATGCTGGTGCCTGATTGAAACTTGTGAAATCGTTGTCGCTATTGCTCCAAGCTTGTTGACTTGAGCTTTCTTGGAAACCTCCCCACACGTTTTGGTATTGGTTTGCTTGTTGAGGTGGTGGTTGTGGTATCATACCGCTAGGAGGTCCCATTGATAGACCACTCAATTGCTGCTGAAAGCTTCCAAGGTTGTTAGCATAGCTGCTGTTGGCTGCCACAGGTTGGGATACAAGGCCACTGGCACTAGCATTAGCTCTTGGACTATTGTACAAGGAAAGAATCGAAGACTTCAAATCTTTGTGCTTGGATGTCTCATTATCAGCCGACTTGATGGACGTCGATGACGGTGTATCCGGACGTGACTGAGCCGGTGTGACAGGTGCAGAGGAAGCGTGTCGGACATCATCATCCGCAACAGAAAAGAAGTTGGCTCCGTGAAGTTGCTGAGATGGTGAGGAGGAGTTGGACACCCCATGTGTTGCAGATGGTGTTCCCAGAAAAGCGTCGAGATTAGCAAACTCAGAGGACGATTTAGGCTTTGGAGCCACAACAGGTTCAGCAGGCTTAGCAGGCTGTGTAGTAGCCTGGAGAAACACAGTCCATAGTGGTGGTTAATTCAAACAGGGGCAGAAATGGATTACTAGACATGACTTCAAAATAAAAAGCTAAACTTACTGTTACAGTTTCAGTGGTATCTCCTAAAGTGCTTGGATCAGGTATGGGGCCTTTCATTGCCCATCGTTTATGTTCGTACTTGGCTCGTATCCAGCCATCAATGTTACTTTCCGAAGGCTTTCTATCTTTTAGGTTGGCTTCCCAATACCTGGATAGATGAAGAATGGATCAACGAAACTTGTCCATATTTCAAGGAATTCGCATTCCTACAATCATTTATTCTCTTTCACTTACTTGGCAGCTCGTGCATTTCCCCACTTTACCATATTATCTACCTGGTTTGGTAGCCAAGTATCCAAATCCACCGATTTCACTAGAAAATAAAATTTGAACGTAATGAATATCAACGCAGAGTAAGCGGCATTTGTTAATTGCATATATACCTTTGCTAATATGTGTTCCCATCGACCGATGAACACCTGAGCATCGTATACAAACGAAGACGCCGATATTCCAAGATGCCCATCGTGGATCTAAGTAGTAACAGCTGAACGTTTAGTTTCAGGGAGAAGTGAGCTATTCGGGGGAAGTGAGAGTTGGTACCTTTTTTCCTACAGTCAGCACAATATCTGTTATCGGGCTGTTGTAACAATGACTTTAATACCTTGGTATTTCGTTCATTGGTTGCCTTGTCTGCCGTACGTAAATGGCGGGTGCTCATCTGTTCGCTATATTTCCAGCCTCAGCAAAGCGGGATCGAAAGTCCCAATTTTGTGTGTGAGATTGAGAGTGTGTCCCGCTGAGCACGTGTTTCCTAGTGACGTTGCTACAGCTGGGACTGCTGCTCGAGATGATGGAAAAGCTGACGCGTCAGTGTACTGACAACTCTATACGTTGGACACAATGGCAACGAAACAAGTCAAACCCGTTGGAGGATTCAGCTTTGAGAATTATACTAGGTAAATTACCGTACGCATAGCAGTAGATGAACTTGAAGTGTGTTAACTTAAAGTTATCGCAGAAATGCTGTTTTGGAAACCAAGGGAGCTAAACCACCCAAGGCTACAAGCACAGGAACAACCATTGTTGGAGTCATATACGATGTACGATTCTTTTTACCGAGTGTACCACTTTATATATTATATTCTAATTCTATGACCACATTTACAGAAAGGTGTCTGTCTAGGCGCCGATACTCGAGCAACCGAAGGTCCAATTGTAGCTGACAAAAACTGCGAAAAGATCCATTACCTCGCCCCAAATCTGTAAGTTAGATTCGGTGTATTCATACACATTGACAAAACTAAACGCTAATCAGAGACTTCATCCTTACCTAGTTACTGCTGTGGTGCTGGTACTGCTGCTGATACCGAATTTACAACCAACTCTATCAGTTCTCAGCTCGAACTTCACAGACTCTCCACTGGAAGAAAGACACGAGTAGCCACGGCAATGACCTTGTTGAAGCAGATGCTTTTCCGGTAGGAATTTCGCTCGACTAATCCTACTTGTTGATTTGCCTATCATTGACTCGGCTCGATCCAATAGATATCAGGGACACATTGGAGCAGCCCTTGTTTTGGGTGGATTCGATATCAACGGTCCTCAACTTTACACTATATATCCTCACGGTAGTACTGACAAGTTACCATACGTTACAATGGGTTCTGGCTCACTGGCAGCTATGAGTGTATTTGAAAGCAAATGGAGACCTAATCTCACAGTAAGTTTTATTTCTCATTCACGTTGGATGTCATCACCCAAAATACAATTTAGCTTATGCAACACTCTGTTGTTCTTTCTTAGCGGGAGGAGGCAATTGCCATTGTGAGCGAGGCAATTGAGGCTGGTATCTTCAATGATTTAGGTTCAGGATCCAATGTCGACGTTTGTGTCATTGAAGAAAACAGCACCGATTATCTCAGAAACCATGTAAGACCAAATGAACGTGGCATCAAGGAACAGAGCTACAGGTACCCAAGAGGCACAACGGGTAAGTTTAATCTTCGATTTTGCAATGTGATGAACGACATCTGACATTACATATCTGCGAATAGCAATCTTGAAGGAATCCATAAGAAACTTTGTGGACGTTGTAGAAGGAGATGCGATGGATATGTCTTAAATAAACTGGCATTTTAGTAACCAAGAAAGATTGTGAAATGCATGATGTATGACGGGGTCTATCGAATAAACAAGTGAATATGGCATTCTATGATACTAGCAAAGTCTATATTACATCGTCAGTAATGCCGTCGCTATCGTTATCTTTGGCAGTTTCTAGTTTTTGCCAAAAGCTTTTTTCGACGTTGGCAAGGGTATCCTTTGGGAATGTTTGAACACATAAATCATTGAAAATTTGATTATTATCGAATTCGGTTGGAAATGGCGTACAGGCGACAACTTTGACTGCAGGTATTAAATAGGGACAATCACGTTTTAATTCCCTGTCCAACAAGCTGCAAATCAATAGAAATGGATTTTCAAGGTCAGTTCTCTTATTGGTTCAAATCATACAATGAACCTGTACCAACCTTTCCGTATAATTTTCGAACCGGTTGCCAACCACAATAACATTTGGAAGCTGTTCCGCGTTCCAATTTGCTTCCAATGTATTACTGTACAAGCTCTTTCCACAATGTGGCATGTAGAATAGCGTGCGTTGCTCTACAGTCCTCCGACCATGCTGGACACGACTGTTAGCTTTTGCAGGTTTCATAGTAGCAGACAGGTTGAAAACTAGTTTCAGGAACGCACCTCATTATCTTTTATGATTTCCGTATTGTAGTGTTCACACACTTTTATGTCCAATTCAGTGAAAATGGGATCATAGATATACAAAGCCCCAGGTAGCTGAGTCGATTGACATTAGAACGTTATGTTAGACTAATGATCCTTGGTGGTTAAAACCGACGTATATCACATACCTTTATTAAATCTCGCATCAATAACGCCAATATAAATTGATATTGTGCATTCTTGGATTCTTGGATTGATCCAACACCATAGCAAACTATATCATGTGGTGATTCTGATACAACCTTGTCCTGCAATATACCTATCTTAGGATTAGCAAACCTATGATCTGAACCGCACAATTTCACAGCGCTATTATAACATACTTAGCAATTCAGAGTAAAAATTACTATCCAAAAGTGCTTCTCTGTGTGAAATGGGTAATGTAAGTGTCATGTCGCCGAGTGAGCAAATTGCAAACGAACCGTCAAAGAGCAGTCATACCTTCGACGATCGAGCACCTGGACGACATCTTGCACAGTCCATTCAGAAATGTCTACAAAGTTCTTCTTCCGGTTGGCATTCTTTTTGCCTCGTTTGGTTTTGACGGTCTGGTATTTGAATTCCATACCGAAAAGGAAGTACGGAAAGAAGTCGTTGAAGGGACAATTTTTTCAAATGGCACATTATCGCTGTCCCTGAAAGGCTGAGTTTCAATTTCACGTGATATTAGCTTCTGGTGTAAAGTTCAACTTTAAGGCGTCGTCACTAAGGGTCTTGCAATTGGTCCCCAACTTGGATTCCTTTTAGCGACTGAAGCAGCAAAAAGGAAAACCTGTTCACCCTCGTTTTAACGGATTGAACTTCTCGATTTGATTAAAGCTTCCTAAATTCGTACTAACTTTCGTTCAGTGCGATCAATCGAAATCCATTATGCCAGTCACTTCGCGACAGCAAGCTAGACAAGCCGTAGACGAACCCGATAAATCGCCTAATGGACCAGTGGCCGCGAGTCGAAAGAATGGCTACTCATTTGGTTCAGAGCAAGTCTGGGAAGACGTACCTGATGGTGATCTCCACAAGTGTCTACATCAAATTACAGCCATTGTGTTATCGTAAGTGGAATGCATGGACGTGGTGGTATGTGGAGGTTTGAATGTTGAGTCTCTGACATGCTGGATCTTGCAAAGGTTTGATCGCAAAAATATTTTAAGTCAAGCGCAGTCTCAGTCCTCAGCTGAAAAATGGGATATTTCCTTGAAGCAAATAGACCAGAAAATTGCTGGCAGAGAATATTCCAACATAACTGAATATAAGGTGCGTACATTGCATAACTCCAAAAAGACCCTTCAGCCGGGCTGTTTCATACTAACATTATCATGACATTAGACCGATGTTGATCAACTCTTTAAAAACACGTCTCAAACGTTAGATACAAATTCGCAAGACCAACTTATCGCTTTGCAAAAAGTTGCTCGACAGCTCATTCAAATAGAAACCAAACGGCTAAATACACGTCCACCTGAAAATTCGAATAATAAGACAGATCCAATGGATGCTGATAATATGGATGCTGATACGCCTATGAGTGAAGCTAATAATGGTGCAAATGGCGTGCGTTCTACTTCAAATGTGTCGGATCAAGAAAATCGAAAGGCGTTATTTCAAGTGACTCCTGATGGCTATGTCTTCTCTGATATGTCCAAAAAGCCACACTGGGTTGGAGAGCCAGCTGAGACCCCAAAGATGCGTGAGTGAATTGCGTAGCGAATTGATGGGTTAACTACTATCATGTATACCTGATTGACATTATCTCTCCTTCTGACACAGCGTCAAATTATCAAGAAGTTATTATTCATCCATCTCCGTATAACGATCAAGATGCTGCTTCACTTAGCCAAGCTGTCCCTAATCATGTTCAGCAACATCGGCGCTTAGATAGATATGAACAGCGAATGGTGCCAGGTTAGTGATCAGAGTACAAAATTTCACATCTGCTGATCCATCTCCATTGACTCTATTGTTTAAAACATAGTGGAAATGCTGGATTATGGCGCTTTCGCTAGCTTTGCCCCCAAGTATGATTCAAACTCTGCAACCATTTCATTTGAGAGTACGTACATGGCCAAAACCTCAAAACAAGCGCTGTGGGAAGATCAGAAACGTAGGGCTCGGGAATTTTACGGAGACTCGTCGATTGATGCAGCTTGGTTAAAAGAGCAAGGCTTCGATGTTGATGCGATATTGGAATCCGTGAAAGATTCTGAAGGACAGAGTGAGGCAACAGACGATATGGCCAAAGCCATTGAGCAAAATGCCAATTTACTAAAACGCCTAGCTCAGCTTCAAGATGAGAGGTTTGCACTACAAGGCAAATCTGCTAACAACGTTAATAAAGAGGAACTCAAGATAGGTAAGTTTTCAACTACAGCATTGAGTCATGTTGAGGCAATAAGATTTTGACATGTTCTAACTGATTTACATTTCTGCAGCTCATGTTTTGGAACAGCGGCTACAAGGAGCTATAGCTCAAGTAGCTCCAAAAGATCTAGTAGATGCAAATACACTTGAACACGCGATGAACAGGCTGCCAATCAAGGATCCAGCATACCGTGGCACTCTTCCACCTACCAAATTATTCGCTTTCACTACCGATGAACCAAGGGCTAACAGTGTATCAGGGTTACCTGGTCACCCTGGCGCCCGCCAGATGAACGTTAACAATACTTTTCGAAATCGCTAAAATATGATAGTAAACTCTTCCCTCCTGCCGCTCCTCTCTCTTCGTTCAATATAGAGCTACATGTACCATTCACACCAGTTTGAACGCATTTTTAATATATATAATTATTACTTTTTCAGCGAAGAAATTCTTGATAAACGAATTTGTGTAATGTTTGCTATATTTGCTTCTCACTGTCAGCTTGGTGTTGTACATGATATCAGCTATTCGTATGGTGATGAATTAACCAATCGAGGGTAGGGATGAGACTAGAGATACATGAAGATCACTGATGTGTTTCTTATAAGCCAACCTAATGCTAGACTACCAAAAGTTAGGATATCATCGCAGAAGCCGTCGCTGGTAATTGTTTTCAGGGATCAACCCTGTTTCCCTTTTATACTGTCGATAAGCCTCTCTAATATGGTCCGGCCGCATCGGTCCTTCTTCATTCCAGTCCAACATGACTTCACGCGCTTAAAAATGGTTTTCCGTTAGATTACCGCTCTTCATTTACACTGTTGACAGCTAACAAATAATATTTTATCTTACCTTTTTCGACGATCTCACCGACGAAAACCTTTGCAAAACCGGCAACCGCAAGAGCCATGGTTGGAGAACATGGCTGATTTAGTACCTGACTAACCAGCTACACATATATCATCGTTAGTGAATGGTTCATTTTATCAATACCATTATTCGCAAACTCTCACCTTTCGAACATTATTCTTGTTAAAGCCTGATCGACTCCAGGCTTCAAAGCGAGCCATTTGTTCATCAGAAAAACTTTCCATCAACAACCTTAAAGTCGATTATTAGATAAAGCAGTGGTATCTATTTTCACTCAATGATCGATATTTTACCTCATATCTTGCTTTCGGCGATCAAGTTCAGCTTGAATCATCATTCTCATATCAAAATCCTCCGCCCCGAGCTCTTTAGTTTCTTCCTCACTCTCTTCACCAGCATCTTCTTCGGCTATCTTTTCCTTATCTTCCTCATTCTGTGGTGCTTGTGAGCTGTCTCTTTCGCTTCTTATTTCTTCATTGTCTGCCTCAGAAGGTCCAACTGAAGGATCGCGCGATGACCCACGTACGGGTGGCGTGCTTGCATTACGTTTGACGATTCTTTTCCCTGCTGAAGATCCAGCTCTCTTCAGGGATGGCGATGGTGCTTTTGCCTTTGTTGGCGTGGAAGACGTTGACGCTTTGCGTTTTATTTGCCCTGGTGGTGCTACAGGTGATGTATTTGGATTCATGTTGGTGTGAAATGTAAAACGTGAACGGGCGGTGGTGGGATCGTGACTTTGAAATTTTTTCTGCACTCAACAAAGTTGCTTATCTATCCAATATTTTCACTCTACCTTTGCACTCCCACTGCTTAATGAACTTATCAAACGTAAATACTGTGCTTCATCGTATACTAGACGTCCATTATGTATTCACTCTGTACATAAAATCGAAATAAGAAAAAAATTCTTCATGTATTTTTTCACTTTCCGTTTCATTTGTATAGACTGAGGACCATTATCATGTCCAATTTTTACCATGTGAACTGTCATTAATCTTAGTTGAGATACAGATATTCTATTTCCTGAACCTTTTGACAGATATTTTTATATTTTTATACGCCAAGGTCATTGCAATCGACTGCTTTTATATCCATTGCGTTTGACTAACCTTACCTCATTTTGTCGTTAAGCGATTGGTTTTCGTACAGCCAGGCTGAGATGTTCATTAGTGTTGACTTAATCAAAGTATCTCTTCTTTTCCAATTTTGATGAATATTTCATCTTTGCTTTCCCGTAGTTAATCCTTTTAAAAATCTGTTTTAACGTAATGGATAAATGAGTTGAGTTGTTCATCGAAACATCGTGCTGTGTAATGATGTACCGCCTTATGATGGTTTGTTTCGACGTTTGAATACCGGTTATGTCGGATGTTGATCATAGCAATCCCTGAATGTGATATCAACTTAGTTTTCAGATTTATGAGAATGTAGGAAATGATTATTTTAGCGTTTCAGGTGAAGCTTGGAGGATCTATGTTAACTGCCAAAGTAAAACAATGCGACAAACGTTCCTATCATCATTCGATCTCACAAACAATGATATTACGGTACTAAACCCAACCTCCCCCCCCCAAAAAAAAGGAAGAAAAAGAAACGTAAAAGAATTCGTTCGTCGCAGTTCGTTAAATACTGCACTTCTTTCAGCTTCCATGTGAATATAAAAAAGTATGGCCATCGCGAATGGTTCCTAGCAGACCATATTTGTCTAAGAAACGATTAAAAAATTACATTTTAAATCTATGCATATTACTATATCAAATTCTCTATAATATATATATATTATTTACATTGCACTATTGCTGAGGATCCTATAATAGGCCTCTTGGGATTTACATTGATCAGAATTGTCAGTTTGTTTGGTAGACACATCAGCGCATTTGATGGTGTATTACAACAATCGTCGCTATCGGTATAAGGAAGAAAGATCATACTCGTCGATATATTATATAAAAAGAGAGCAACCAATTTTTCCAAAAAATAAAACAAGGTTCTAGAAATCTGTCAAAATAGTTGAAATTTATTTGCAGATTCTTTTCTTATGAAGCACAAGCTCTGCTACCGTCCACTTCCTGGCAGCTCATAAATGCTATTTATTCACATACACTGTACGCTCGCGAATAAAACTGCACAATAAAATGAAGTTAAAACGTGCATGAAATTTTGATCAGAACTACAATTTTGTGAGCACTCACTGTCTGGATGGTTAGCAGCTGAGAGTGAAATGCCACTAAAATTTACAAAAGAAATACATGATTCAAAAGAATATCTCTAATAGGCAGCAAAGATAGTCCAAAGCAGTGTAAAAATATCAAATTACTCACAAAGAATTATATTATATTATTTAAATCAATAAAAACTGTGAACATTAAAAATAAAAGAGTGTTAAATATAATTTTATGAAACTCTATAAATTAAAATAAACAAGATTAAAAAAATGTTCCAATTTTCAGTTAAAGCGGGTTTAGCTCAGTTGGGAGAGCGTCAGACTGAAGATCTGAAGGTCATGTGTTCAATCCACATAACCCGCATTCTTTTTTTGCTCTCCGTCACTTTATTTCTCGACTGATGTATTTAAAGCGATCGCAATAACTGGCATTACATGTCGCAATAGATATGATAATTGCAGAGTGAACTTCTCTGAATTAAAAGAATCTTTTTTTGCTACTGTTCAATTACAATTTGGTATACTTCATGACTGCCATAAAGCACTGTCGTTTGGTGCCGGAGCTTCAATTTCGCGAAAGATGACTGCTTACGTTTCCCTACTGAACTTTGACGTGCACCTTTTTCTCGCTCACAATGTCAAATACAGGCAACCAGTACAAGCTAGAATGCTCTTTGCATGGCCATCAGCTGGATGTATGTGTCAATGTATATGTTCAAAAAAGCATTATCCATTATTTACTGAAACTTGCCTTAAGGTCCGAGCAGTCCTTCCCATAAGCAATGACGTGGTTATTTCGGCAGCAAGAGACAAGACAGTCCGTACATGGAATCGCAGCAAGCCAAACGATTTTCAAGAGGACAGAATATATTCAGGTCATAATGACTATGTTAATGCAGTAGCATACCTACCACCAAATGAGGCTCATCCGAATGGTAAGCTTCAGGACAACGGTGCTAGAGACTTGTATTGTGTGCGTCAACTTATATGTATTTGAACACAAACAGGTCTCATTGTTTCCGCTGGAGCTGGAAAAATCATTCATATTCATGATGTTGATCAACCTGATGAACCTGTCTACACTTTGATCGGGCATGAGAAGACAGTCTGTAGTTTGGCAGTAACACCCGCTGGAGATATAGTGTCAGGGTCTTGGGATCAGTGAGTTCAACTGCGTTCGCATCTTCTTAAAGTGGTCCATAATGCTAACTATTACGTCCTGGAAAAGCACGGCTATTGTTTGGAAGAACTTTCAAAAAGCATATGTTCTGCAAGGCCATGAAGAAGCTGTCTGGTCAGTTTTACCTGTAAAACAAGACGTCATCTTAACAGGTACGAGAAAGAAGAATACAATGAAGGAAGGAAATGCTAACTAATATGCTGGTTTTGATAGCATCTGCGGATAAGACCATCAAGTTGTGGACTAATGGTAAAGAAACGCGCACATTCACCGGCCATACCGGCTATGTCAGAGACATTGCTTTGCTTCCAGGTACCGGCTTTGTTTCTTGCTCAAGCGACTAGTAAGTGGATACAGCATAAATTAAGATGTGATTATATGGCGCTAACATGGTGTATGCAGTACCATCAGGGTGTGGTCGTTTTCCGGAGCATGTTTGATGGAGTTAACCGGCCATACGAGCTATGTATATTCTGTAGGAGTTCTATCAACTTTAGAGATTATCTCGTGCGGTGAAGATGGTACCATACGTTTGTGGAGAGGTAAGTTGAAATCGTAGAATGAAAACAATGATTAACATCTAAACTGATTCAACACTATCCAAGACGGCGAATGTGCACAGACTATCCGGCAACCGTGTTTATCCGTATGGTGCGTCAACGCCCTACCAAATGATGATATAGTAGTTGGAGGCAGCGATGGTGTCGTGCGACTTTTTACAAGAGAAACAGAGCGCAATGCGGACCAAGAGACATTGAAGGTACAACGTGCTGAAAACAAGTGCATTCACAGCCAGACGGGGCTAACTGTTTTCCCTCTTCATTTTGAACATAGCAATTCGATGAACTGGTAGCCAGTCATGCAATTCCTTCGTATGTATAACATGTTTATTTTATGAAATTTCCAACAAAGCTAACAAAAAAACACATATAGTAATGAAATTGGCGACATCAAGAAAGACGACCTTCCAGGAACCGAAGCGTTAAATATACCAGGCAAAAAGGAGGGTCATGTAATAATGGTTCGCAACGGCAATATTGTAGAGGCACACCAGTGGAGTACGGCTTCATTTCAGTGGCAAAAGGTTGGTGAAGTTGTAGATGCCGTAGCCTCTGACAAAAAGCAAAAATACAACGGCAAAGATTACGATTATGTTTTCGATATTGACATCAGCGGAGATGGCCAACCAGGCAGTATGCTGAAGCTTCCATTCAATGTCACAGGTATGTTGGTGCAGATATTGTAGGGGCAGTTGGAACCGGTACCTAATATGTCATTTATTATAGACAATCCGTACGCTGCTGCACAAAAGTTCATCTGGGACCACGAGCTGTCGCAAGAGTACTTGGACCAAATCGCAAACTTTATCATTCAGAATGCGAAAGGTGTCGAAATTGGTATGAATAACTCTGATTATGTCGACCCATATACCGGTAGTTCCCGATACACTCCTGGTAATCCACCTGCTACCGAACCTACTTTATACTCTGATCCATACACAGGTATACACAATTTTGAATTTAGTTTACAATGTTCCGTATTACTCACAGCTCATCATAGGTTCATCTGCCTATAGTTCAACACCCTCTGCAAAACCAGCAGTAGTCAAGAGTTTTCCTCAGGTAACCAATGTACCAAGTGCAAAATGAAGCTGTTTCTGTTTGAAATAATCAAATGGTTTAATTGTTAATGTCTAGCTCTCACCTTTGTCGTTCAAACAAGCAAGTCTCGCCGGCCTTCGTCAAAAGCTTATCACTACCAATAGTCAGCTGGATTCCGCAACAGCTCTTTCGTCAGACCTTTTTGAGAAGGTCATGACTGGTGTGCAATATTTGCAAAATCCTACCGAAAATACCAATGACCTGGAACAACAAGGTACAATCCAAGCCATCGTAAAGATGGTAACCACGTGGCCGGTCGAATTAAGATTCCCTGGATTGGATCTTCTCAGATTATATGCAATATATCAGCCTGCATTACTCATTGCCAGTATCCCTCACTCTAACCTGGAGGAGTTCTTTAGAAATTCGGCTAACCTGAAGGAAATACCCACTGCGGCCTCAGGAAATGAACCAGCAAACAAAACACTGGAGACAAACTACATGCTATCCATTCGAACATACGTCAACCTCTTTGGCAGTGATGTTGGATTAGAATACATCAAACGAAACGAGTCCAACATATGGAGCCTGTTGTTGGCCAATGGAGCATGGCAACCATTTAAAACAAAGAATTTCCGCTTGGCGCTTGCCACCCTATATCTCAAGTACGTTGCGAACAAAGTTGGGGGAAAAGAATGAAACTCAGTTTACTGACAGTGTTCTACTTTAGCTTGTCGGTCTTAGCTACTAAATCAGGCTTGGAAGAAGAAGTCGAATTGCGTCTGGTGCAAGATCTCATCGAGTACGTCAAGGTCGAGACTGATGAGCAGTGCCTCTACCGTGCAATTGTAGCCATAGGAACACTGGTAAGACAGAGTTTTTGAATGGTGAAACGTTCCTTGATTGGATAAAGTCCTAATCTCCCGTATAGGTTACCCAGTCGTCCATTTCAAAAGAGGTGGCTTTTACATTTGATGGCCCACTCGTATTGAAAGCAGTCTACGAGCGACAAAAGAGTACTCAGATACGTCAAGCACTCGGTATGTTTATATACATAAATGCAACTAATGCTATTACTGGGAGTCATGGAATGACCGCTAACTGTCTGCTGTAGGTGAACTTGAGACCCTTTTCCGGAAAATGTCCCATTAAAAAGAGTAGTTCGGGTAATACAGAACCATAAGTCCCCGCATTCGGGGCATTTTCCTAATAAAATTCCCGCTCTGGAAAAAGCGGACCTGAACAATGACACAGTCGGAGTGGATTTCCAAAACCCATAAAAACTGAATCGTCTTTTAATATTGCTCTTGTATATTATATTGTCTTGGGAAAAAAAAACAGACGTACAACGAGCAATGACTGACAAAATTAATGTTCTGATGATTGGTACTGGTGAATACACCACCGGTTTCGTAAATGGAGCCTCCTCTACTTCTGACAAGAAGGTTAGCATGAACATGACAAGTGCTTATATCATTGTGATCACATAATAAACTAAACGATTCATTCAGGTTGGAGTTGTTGCACTGACTATGTTCGACCTTCGACGTCTTGGTAAAGTAGGAGAAATATCTATGGTTGGAACTAATGGAAGCAAGTTACCCGCTATTCGTGAGCATCTCAACATGAACATTGGCCAAGTCTACAATATGAATACCAGCTTGAAGACATATCCTGGTGATAATGTCAAAGATAGAGATTCCTGTAAGTAATACGAGAGGATTTGAATTTCACCATGAGACAGTATTGTATACTTAGCAGTAAGGTGCGTCCTGTAGATAAGGAGGCCATTGATGCTTTGAAGGCTGGAGACGCCATTACCATTTTCACACCAGACCCAACACACTACCCTATTGCTCTCTATGCTATACAGCGAGGAATCCACGTTCTTTTGACTAAGCCTGCTGTAAAGCTTCTTCATGAACATCAGAACTTGATTAATGAGGCAAAGAAACACAACGTTTTCGTCATGATCGAACATCACAAGAGATTCGATCCTGCTTATGCTGACGCTAAAGGTAAAGCCGCTGGACTCGGTGGATTCAACTACTTCTATAGTTACATGAGTCAGCCAAAGAGACAACTAGAGACATTCAGAGCTTGGATTGAGACCAAGGAATCTGATATTAGGTAAATGGGTTTCTCATGGCATGAGGAGATATATGGTAAATGACGATGGGCTAACTAGTTGAAATTCTTAGTTATTATCTTAACTCTCATCACATTGATCTCCATTGCTGGATGGTAGAAGGGCGAGCAGTACCTTACAAGGTTACAGCTTCAGCAGCCGCAGGTGTTGCTACATCAGAACCCTTCAACATGGTGGATGGAACAGAAGATACAATCACCTTATTGGTAAACTGGCGTTCCACAGATGAAAAGGATCCTGGAGAAGGAACAGCTGTATACACTGCATCCTGGACCGCTCCGGCAAAGTCTGAAGTGCACTCACAGCAATATTTCCATTACCTCGGCGCCAAGGGAGAACTCAGAGTTGATCAGGGCCATAGAGGATATTCATATACCACAGATAGCGATGGTTTGGCTAATGTCAATCCTTTCTACATGAAGTATACACCCAGCGAGGATGGATTTTTTGATGGCCAGCGTGGATATGGATACGTGTCTTTGGAGAAATTCATTGATACCTGCCAGAAGGTTAACTCAAAGACTATCACCATTGAAGAGTTGGACAAGAGAGGTTTGCCCACCATCAAAAACACCGAATTGGTTACAGCTATTCTTGAAGCTGGTCGTCGTAGCTTGGATGAGCACCGATCTGTTGAGCTTTGCAAGAACAGCAACGATGAATGGACACTTGTGTAAATATACTGTGTATTCCCCCCCCCAATTGAAATATATAAAATAAAAACGTCTGCATCAATTTTGGCAGCGCCGCTCAAATCACATGTTTTAAGATACGATTGCTTGTGGACCCACTTTGCCGTTCGTTTATCCAGCTCTTTTGTTTTCATGCTTAGACTGCTGTACCGAGATTCTCGGGTGGCCTACCATCAGCCATTTAAACGTTGCACGTTCAGTAATGCATACAATCCACAAAACAAAAGATACTTTACTCGCTCGGTTGTGCGGAGAACGGAGCAAGAAATGGCAGCGAAAGAGACCGAGTCAATGGTACGTATATATGATGTCAAGTTAGTTAGTGATTATGACACATGCATCTCTAATAATGATATATTTTAAGACTAGTGCGGGTCCCGTACACGAGCAAGAGTGAGTGAAAGGTCATCATTGATACTGAAACCAAACATCACCTGAACGTGTTCTCGTTTTATGCAGGGCATTAATGTATCTGGATAACACGTTCCCGTTGCGTGTTGGATTTTGGGATGTGCGACAATACTTGTTTCGCAATACTGAGCAATCAATAAAGTCAAAGGTGGACTCATTGGTACCCAAAGAAAAGATTCCCTGTGACTTTGCCGTCGAAAATGCCATTCCACGGTGAGCGCATATCCCCGATTACAGCTCCCAGGGGGAAATAGTACTAAGTCGTCATTTAACAGAACAAAGGATGGCGGCGCTTTTGTGAAATTCAAGTATATGTCTGATACGCAAAGTGCTCTTTCAGCTTCCAGACTCATCATGAAACATATCACGGAACATCTGAAGGAACATAGTACAATTGCTTACTTCAACTTCCAACCCGTACGAGCATTTCTCGTCAAAGGAGAACCCTTCATGGAGGATATTGTATCTCGGTACCCATCATTAAAGCTCAGAGTTGAATTTCAAGGCCCTGATTTGACTATCGAGCAATTATATAACAATTTTCGTCCGTATGGAAGAATTTTCGATGTCTCTATATTGAGTCCGGCATCAAAAGAACTTCCACGATATGCTACCGTGCAATTTACACGTATGCGTTCTGCAACAAGTGCCAGAAACTGTTTACATGGTCTGAAATTGGAAGGCACACGACTCAACATTGTGTATGAAAGTCAAATGGTAATGTGGATTGCTGCGTCTCAAAAGGTTTTATCTGACATTGATATTGACTTTTGCGTTTGCTGCAGCACACAAATATTGTTAAACAATGGATTGTGGATCATCCTCGTATCACTGTTCCTGTTATAGCTGCGTCATTAGCCGGAATCACTTACGCAATCTTTGACCCCATACGCGTCTTCTTTATTCATGCAAAGGTTACTCAGCGATTTAATCCAGATGAATATGCATTGTACCGATGGCTACGTAGAGAAACGTGGGCCAGGTTGATGAACCATGGTGGAGACGATTCTACTGGTGATGCTGGAGCATGGGCTGATAGGGCGGAAGACGGCCAGAAGATTAAGGAATGGCTCAATGAAAGTCCTGGTAAGCTGATGATGACAAGGAAAGAGGGTATATATATTATTTTTCAGTGAATGTTGTATTGACATATTTGCCCAATACTAGACACGTTCATTGTCGTAAGTGGACCAAAGGGAAGCGGTAAATCAGCATTGATTAAAGAAGCGACTGATAAGAAGAGGTATGTAAACCGATTATGGATGACTGATAATAACATAATTGCCGAGCTATTGTTAATTAGCATTTATAGAAATATCGTGCGTATTCAAGGAGAGGAATTGGCCAATGCTCGCAACAAGAACGAAGTTACTACTATTCTGGCCAAGCAACTAGGATATTATCCAGTGTTTACTTGGGTGTCCTCATTCAATCAACTAATCGATACACTTGTAACCGCAACAACTGGTCAGAAGGCAGGATTATCTACCAGCCCCGATAATCAAATCAAGCAGATTCTCGAAATTGCAGCAATTGCATTGCGCAAGGTTTCTGCTGATATTGAAGCACAACGCCAAGCAAATTCTGATGATAGTGATTTACCTTGGTGGAAGAAATTGTTATACCAAGTTGAACAAACGAAAGAGAAGAAAGCCAAAGACGATGGTAGCGACGATTTCAGCGACTTGCCAATTGTAATCATTGATAACTACCTGTTCAGAGAGTCCAGTGTCACTTCAACGTTATGGGATGAATTAGCCGAATGGGCTGCGGTTTTGGTAGAAAACGGCATTGCACATGTTATCTTTGTTAGTGCTAATGTCGGTATTTCGAAGAGCTTAGGCAAAGGTGAGTTAAATGACAACATTTAAACGTCGGGTTACACACATTTTTAAATTTGCACAAACTTCTAATACCGTACATCTTTTAGTCATGCCAAACAAGACCTTTGAGAGTATTCTATTGTCAGATGCTCCCTTGGAAGCGTCTATCAACTACGTGACCAATCACTTGGGTTAGTTAAATCATTTCATGAAACATGGCTCTCATATATGCTTGGAAACATGGAAATCTGATTTATATTGTAGAGGACTACAAGGGTGACGATACATTACAACAAGTCGTGTCAGTTCTAGGAGGAAGGCTAACGGATCTTGAGCTATTGGTGCAAAAAATGCGGGCTCATCTCTCCCCAGAGGGTAGGTGAAAAAAATGTTGGCTAACTGGATTTGTTAAAAGCCATTGAGCGAGTTTATTTTATGTTGTGCAGAGGCTCTCAATGACATTGTTCAACGCAACATGGTCGAAATTCGAAAGTATGGATTTGGAGAGGAATTAAGTGACACAGAAGATGTGGCTTGGAGTGGAATTCAATTCTGGCAAGTGGTTAAACAACTGGCAACCTCAACCACTGTACGTAATGCGATGTTTTCCATTGTTTGGATCTCCTGTTTATTATATTGTTTTAACATACTGTTGTGTCCAGATAAACTACGAAGAATTGAAATGGGGTCCATTTTTCAAAGGCGCGGATAAGCCCTTCCATGGAATGGAGCATGCTGAACTTATTACCATAGTTCACAAAGACGGTGGGAATTTATATATGAATATGATTTTAACATATTAGTTAAATACTCACTTCATACTACATGGTTATAGGTTGGCCGTATGCAATTCGACCTGGTAAACCAGTATACCAAGCAGCGTTCGCTCGTCTAACGAACGACCCAGTTTTTGCAGCCACAATGGATTTGCAATCCTACAACTTTTTAATAGCCGCTACAAAAGAAGACATCAAATCTTATGAAGAGGAAATGAGCAAACTATCTGCACCTTTTAGTGGTAGACCTCCAAGAGAAGTAGAAAACAGAATTCGTTACCTTCTCCAAAAGCTTGCAGATGGCCAGAAATCCATTGAAACATATGAAGCCCAAGTTAAAATTGCCAAGGACACCATATCTAAGCAATGGATAGATGTGTAGATGACGATGTAATTTTACACGACGGTGTAATAAAGAGCAAATTTCCTAATGGTATAAGCAATCCCGCATCAAAGAATTGCAATATTATAACCAAATAAGTGGCACTAGTAAAGTGAAAATTGGAGGGAGGATAATGGGGAAGCAGTAATTTTGTACCGTGAAATTGGGCGGCGTCGGTCAATTTTGAGATGGACCGATTCAGGGTTATTGAATTACTTACAGTTCTCGGAATAATAATAATCATTGTATTAGTGATAGGAGTGTGATCCTCTTTGCTCAACGTTTTGTTTCGTATCTTGAATTTCTTGGTTACAGAGCTTGTACCCTAGCCAGATTTCTGGCCAGAGAATCACAATAGAAAATGACAGTTTCGACCCTTGCAACAAATCAAGTATGCTTACAACCAAGTAGAAGAAGTAAAACGTACGAAGATGTGATTGCGTCTCCTTCAGAAAACATGGACTCACAGACAGAAAAACTGCAATTATCATCCTCAGAAAAAGGGAAATCACCAGTAGTTCGTTCTGAATACGTAACTATCGATTTTGATAAGACAGCGCAAACCGCTCTCAGTGAACCATTCTTTAGCGAATTTGCAACATTTGCACCTGATAATGTCAACGATAAAATCAGTAGCCTATCCAAAGCACCTTCAACATTTGCAATATCAGAATTACCTAACCGGCATCCATCGATCTCCAGTAAATCATCGGAATCCGGTTCAAGTATTGTTGGCAGAGCGTTGAATCTGCCCGCACCTACAGCTGAAAATATTCGTAAACTGAGAGAACAAGCTAAAGCAAACCATGACCCAGAGCGACAGTTAGCCTTTGCATTGTATTTGATAGATACTGTATCTCAAACCACAATCGAGGAACAGGACCCTAAACAAGGTGCCAAAGCTCGAGAGCGTATGATACTCGAGGCACAAAAGATCATCAAGAAGCTAGCAACTCAAGGTTTAGGAATTGGAAAAACTGCATACCCTGAAGCACAGTTCTACCTCGCAAACTGTTATGGAAGTGGGTCTATTGGACTGCCAGTAGATTACGATAGAGCATTTTCTCTATATCTACAAGCATCGAAGCAAAATCATCCAGCTGCAACCTATCGTACTGCCGTCTGTTATGAAATTGGTGCGGGTACCCGTCGAGATTACAATCACGCTATGCAATTTTATCGTAAGGCTGCAAATCTTTCATACACCATTGCCATGTACAAACTTGGTATGATATTATTGAAAGGACATCTCAATCAGACTAAAAACCCTCGTGAGGGTATATTTTGGCTCAAGAGATCAGCAGCTGCCGCTACTGAAGACACCCCACATGCTGTTCATGAGCTTGGATTGATATATGAAAAGGATATCAGCTCAACTGTTATAGCAGATGAATCTTATAGCTTTGAATTATTTTCGAAAGCTGCGAAATTAGGTTATGGACCATCACAATGCAAATTAGGGGCATGTTATGAGTATGGATTATTAGGACGCGACATGGATGCATCTTTGTCTGTATTCTGGTATCGAAAAGCAGCAGATCAAGGCCTTCCTGAAGCAGAATTAGCAGTTTCAGGTTGGTACTTGACAGGCTCGGAAGGCGTTATTGAACAAAGTGACGAACAAGCATATCTATGGGCTCGAAGAGCTGCTGACAAAGGAGATTCTATGGGAGAATTCACAGTTGGCTACTACACCGAAATTGGGATAGGTATCAACGCTGACGTTGAAGAAGGAAAACGGTGGTACATGCTAGCAATGTCTCGAGGTAACCCAAAGGCAGCCGAGAGATTAAAAGAGCTCAAGAGAATCGCCGCAGGTCGATTACAAGCAGAGAATAATGAAGGAGCAGAGAAAAGTTGTGTAATAATGTGAAATTTTCAATGATTTTTCTTTTTATCCATAAACATGAATTCATCAATACATTCTGTGTACGTTGTTGTATCAACGATGAAGAATGTTTGAAAGCATCAAGGAAGTTTGCATGTTTTTATTTTCTTTTGTTTGACAAGCACATGAAGGGTATCTCGCCATTGCCTGCGAAAACATCACAGTTTTGTCATGAAGCAATCATTCGAACAGAATGCATCTAATTTACAAAGGCAGGAGTTCTTGCTACGGTACAATCTCGAAACAGATACTTGAAATTCATCTGATCAAGAAATAAAACGCAGCGTTTTGAAAACAAACCCTTTTCTTTTCAACACTTTTTTATATTGAAAAAAATTAAAAAAAATGGTCGCTGTTTCAATACCATTCACTCAAGAAGCACAAAATTGCCAGTGTCACAGATGTTCTTCAACCAAGCTGAAGTATCTCAACTGATGATAATAAAATACAGTTTTCACCGTTGAAATACTACAATTCGTATGTTGGCCAAAGATTTTTATTAAATATTCATTGATAAGTACAGTAATATTCATACACACGTAGAAAATTGGTGTACCTCGGGTATGGAATAAGCGGTGTTATGACGTTGCACCCGGTACTGTGCTGCTTCCCACCTCCAGCTGGATTTCGCTTTTCCTTCTCAGCTCCTTCATCGTCATCTTTGCTGTCATTGCTACATTATAAATGCCTTCGGCAGCTCTTTCGTCCGCCGAGGACAAGAACCGTATAAGAAGAGCGTTACCCAATACTGTAAGTGTAATTTACATCTGTGCTATCATAATGCTCTTCTTCGAAAAATCAGCAATCTCTATTCCCGCCAAGCTAACACGCTAATCTTGGGATATTTTGCTTTTTTCCAGAAAATCTTCGCGGCAACTGTTGCTCGATTGTATGTAGCGTACCCTAATCCTCAACGATGGTATTACACGAATATATGGGGTGGTCTAGTATTTCTTGTAGATAAAAAGAGGAACAATGCTTTCTTCCTCCGCATGGTCGACTTGAAGGTAAAGCCTTGCTGAATTGTAACTACTGATCATGGCTTTTGTTATGCTCACTAAAGAAACAAACGGTCTTCACAGAATCATCCATCTGTCATCTGGGAACAGGAACTTTATGATGGTTTTGAGCTGAAGATGGATAAACCATTCTTCTTTACCTTTACTGCTGATGTAAGTACTATAAATTTGGCCTGATATGGACTATATATGCGAATGGGGGACACTATCTGACTGTGGTATTACAGGAATATGTCGCTGGTTTATCTTTCACCGATGAAAACGACGCTCAGGCTCTGTATAAAAAGTTAAGCAGTCGAATGGCGTTGAATATCAAAGCTAAAAAGCCCGCAGGTATGTGATAGACTGAGGTAATTCAAGTTTTATACATTGTATGTTAGGTTGATCACAAGCTTTTTACGGCGAGTAGATAAAGCTAAAGGTGGGAAAGGAAAAGGAAAGCTGGATAAAACTCAGATTGGACTTCCAGCCGACTTTCGACACTTGGGTCACATTGGTTATACGCCAGAGAAAGGGTTCAGTGTGCTAAACAATGATCCAGAGTGGCAAGGCATATTCGAGCAGTTGACGGCTTTGGGTATTTCAGCTGAAGAAATTCATGAAAATGAAGATTTCATCAAAGATTTTGTTGAACAAAGAGGTGGGCCTACTCAAGCCAAGTCCAGGAAAGCTCCGCCTCCTCCTTCGCGCCCGGGATCTCGTAATCCTACGCCAGCTACAAAGTCTAAGCGGCCACCACCTCCTCCTCCACCTCGCGTTGGAGGTCGACGTCCACCGCCTCCGCCACCTCCTTCACGTAGAAGTGCTCCTCCACCACCTCCTTCACGTCCATTATCGTATGCTACTCCACCGGCAACTTCACCTAGACCGGTACCACCTCCAGTGATGAGTCCCTTGCAAACTAATGGTACAGCTTCTCCGAGATCGAATAACCCGTATAAATCTCGAACTCCTTTGGCACCTAGTGCCCCATCAATCCCTGCTCCACCCCCACCGCCTCCACCGCGAGTAGAAGAGCAACCGACAGAATATGAGGATGAATACAATGATTGGCCGATCGACCAACAGGAAGTATCTTCACCAGCACCTCCACCGCCTCCGTTGCCGCCAGTTATGCCAGCTCAACCACCATCGCGGCCTCAGCCTGATAGAACTCCTGCACAGTCGCGCCCAGCCCCCCCTCCGTTGCCTCCAATGCCAACTGGAAGAGGTGCTGCACCACCACCACCTCCTCCGCTACCAAGTCGGCAAAAGGATCGTGGCCCACCACCACCTCCGCCAGGTCCGCGTATACCAACTTCTCGAGCTACTGCATCTACTCCAGATTATGGATATCAAGCTGAGCAGCAGCCGACCTCAGCTGCTCCTCCCCCACCACCTCCACCTCCACCGCCGTCTGCAACTACTCCTCAACTTAGTACTGCACCACCTCCACCGCCGCCGCCGCCGCCCGCACCTTCTACTCCTCAACAAGGTAGTGCACCACCACCGCCACCTCCTCCTCCACCGCCAGGTGCTGGATCAGGTATGGCACCACCTCCACCACCACCTCCTCCCCCGGCAATGGGAAGTCCTTCATCTTCAGAAGCGCCACCATCGATATCTGAAATACTTCCACCCGAAGCTTCTTCTGATGGTCGCAATGCTTTGATGGATGCAATTCGTGGCTCGGGCGGTGTTGGAGCTTTACGCACTGCCAAAACTCAACCTCGTGAAGATTCTCCTGTTGATTCGCCTCCTGTGGGCGGTGGCAGTGATCTCACCAATAGTCTTATTGCCGCTCTCAAAGATCGCAAGAAGGCCATTCAATCTGACGATGATGATGAGGAAAGTGGTGGCGAATGGGATGATGACGATGATTTTTAATGATCTTATATTCTTCTAGTTTAATTTGGCTTGCATATAAAGGAAATAAATACGTCGAATTTATTACAGTATTGAGAAAGAAGAGTTTGGAAAAACGAAAAACCATTACGTTTGATACAAGAAGAAGGAAAAGGACTGGACTAAGGGAATTTAATGGTACAGCTGGGGTATATCGCTTTGGTGCTGCAATCCCAATGAGGTTTAAAGAGAGGCATATCAAGGAAAGTATTTAGTTTCTGACTTTACGGATTCTGGGCCTTTCCAAATGCTGACCGAGTCTTGAAAGCCGAGCTGTAGCCTCTGCCTTCTCTGCATGTAACAAATCAATCAATGCAGCAAGCTCTTCTTCTAGCTCAGCATTTCTATTCTTCAACGATTGATTTTCATCCTGTTCCTGCTTCAATGAAGTTTGAAGGTTAAGAAGCTGTCCTTGAAGTTCCTTTTCGGATGCAGAGTGTGCAGTCTTTTCGTCGCGTAGCTCTTTCTCCAATTTGTCTCGCTCTTGATCCTTGTCTGTGAGTGCATGTTCAAGGTTCTTTGCCTTGTCAGTCATGTTTTCTAGTTTGGACTACGAGAGTGAAATGTAGAATTGTTTAGTACAATGCATACTTGCTCTTCTCATAAACACACATGCATAATTTCATACCTGGAATTCCTCTTTAGTACTCTCAAATTGCTTTCGCAGAAGTGCTCGCTCTTCCAACTCGTTTCGTCTAGTTTCTTCTTCCTTTTTCATAAAGTGATCGAGTTGTCGCTTCAACTCTTCAATTTCCAAATCCTTTTCGGTGGTATCGGCAGCTTTCTGCATTTGTATTTGTACTTCACTTTCCAGTTCTTTTATTCGGCGATCCTTGGCAATGTCACTTTCTTCAAGAACATCCACTCTCTCGCCGAGGACCTTGTTTTCCTCATCGTAGTCCTTCAACTCATTATGTAGTTTGTTAATCATAGCAATCTGTGCAGCATTTTCAGCTGTCAACGAGGCAATGCTTTTTTCTTTTTCCTTTTCAAGTGCTTCAAGATTATTTTGCTTTTCCTGGAGCTCTTCCTCCACAAGTGCAAGCTTTTCTTGGTTGCTTAGGAGACTGGCAGCTGTATCCTGTGCGACCATACGCTCTTGCTCAAGCAAGCTAGCGTATTCTCGTTTCTCAGTCTCGAGGTCCCGTTGTTGCTTACTGGCATTACGAAGCTCAGCTTCGCGAGTGGTTATTTGAGTTTGAAGTTCCTCGATTTGCTTTTCTTTGGATCTCAGTTGAGATTCCAAGTTGTGGACACCTAACAACGGTTTCATCTAATTTGTCAAGATGGTGAAGTTAGATAAGGTAGGGCCTAATGCTATCCGTCCATAGTGCTTTTTTATATCTCACCCTTGCGTAAAGTTTCCATAATGGACATTCACGACGAATAAGGTAGATACGAGAATTCCTTTGGATAATCTTGAGAGCTTCAGTGCGTCTACCTGTCTTGTTCATTCTGTTACGAGCAAGATGACCTCGGCAAACGGATTGGATATTGGTGAAGATCGCCGAAAGCTTCCGATCTCTAATTTCCTCCATCTCTGCAAGCTTTATGACTTGTTAAGAAAGACTATAGCCATAGTGATGATATCCATATCGAATTAAAACTTACCACAGTTGCTTTGAAAAACACCTTGGTTGTACCAATGCGATATTTCTCAGGATCCAGTTCCAAAGCATTGAGAAGTACCTGACACGCAGTACGTGAATCAACAAATCCTTTTCCAAGAACATCGGGGCAAAGCATTTCATAGCGTTGCTTGAAGGCAGCAAATGGCAGCCGATTGGGGAAACCCTTTCTGCAGATACGGATGCCTTCCAAAACACCATTGCATCGAAGCTGGTCACAAACAAGTGGAATATCCATATCACCAGCTCGTTTGTGAACATTTGGAACAATACAACGGACAAAGTGAGGATGAGTCTTGTGGAGTGTTTTCATCAAGGTCATTAACTGTTGCTTATGTCTCTGACCAACAGTTCGGAATGAACCGCCACCCTTGCGCAGCTTAGCTAATGAAGGAAGTGCTCCTTGATCATCTTCCTGCACATAGTCTTCAAACAATGTAGCAATATAAGGCTCCGAAGATTGAGCAAGTAGTCTTGTAACATCTTCGTTAAGTGCTGCGAGGTAGATTTATACATGTTAGTGATGCATTAACGAGACTATCACCATATGGCTTTATACTTACGATCTTTATTCTTATCCAACCATCCTTTGGTACAATATTGAACGTCAGCGGCGTAATGCTGAATGATGAAACCATCTTGGAAACGGGTTCTTTGATATTTAGAATCCACTCCAGCCCAAGTACGATTGAGCTTCTCCAAGAAACGTTGATCTGTTCCTCTAGGGGCAACACACTCTTCTTCCAGGCATGCCAAAACACCAACAGGCTAAAGGTGGTCATTGTCAACTTTAAGTAACTACATAATTCATAAAGAAGCAGTTTGCAACTTACGTTGATTTTGTCAATCAAGTCAATGGTGGGTTGAAGATCAAGGCCAAAGTCAATGTAAGACCAGTCAATGTTTTCCTTGCGATATTCCTCTTGCTCGATTTCAAACATGGTGTGGTTGAAGAATTGCTGGAGCATTTCATTTGTATAATTGATACAGAGTTGCTCAAAACTATTCACCTACGAATCGAAACCTCAAGGTTAACATTCATTAATGCGTATATGTCCTCTATGATACACTCTGCAACAATTACCTCAAAGATTTCAAAACCAGCAATATCCAAAACACCAATGAATCCAAGCTTGTCTGCAGATGCATTTCTATCAATAGCCTTATTGATTCTTCCTACAAGACTGCTGAAACTGCGTTCATAGAGAGCTTTGGCGAGTGCTTCCAAACTTGATATGACTTGAGCCTGTGTTCTAGCAAGATTAACCCAATCACGCCCAGCCTTGATTTTGGGTGTCAAGAGGCATTTGCGGAATTCTTGAGCTGAAACACCTAGAAGATGGCAAACCCTCTCAATAACAGCAAAGTCACGGATATCAGCGCGGTCACGGTCTGCCAGTACGCTGATGTTTCCAATATGTAGAATTGCGGCAACTACTCTGAGGAAGTCAAACTGCTCATGTTCTTCAAAACCCATGATATCCATCGCATTCTGCAGGAAAAGTTAGTGTTAATGTCGAAGGAATGCTACTGATTGAAAGAGCAAGTACTAACCTTGAGATTCTTAAATTCCTGTGCATCATCAACTCCTTCAATAAAGCGATTTGAGCGCTTGATGTAGTTGTATTGACTGATGTCGTTTTCCAACAAAAGTTTGGCTGCATTTAGAATAGAGTATTAGTAAACATTGATCAGATAAGATTGTGTTGTTGGATTGACGTACCTCTTGTAGCACTATCAGCATGCATCAATTGATAGAAGATATGGTAGTTTCTCTCCTTTGGTGTCTGTTGGTGAACACGAGACTTCTCCAAAAGATACCATTCGATGTTGGCTCCGGCAATCTGGCCTTGCATATTGAATTCAATGCGGATGAATTTACCCTACATGCAAAATGAGGATTCGGATAATTTAGGACGTCACTGTTGCTGAGACCTTTAATGAAATGATAAAATACTTACAAAGCGAGAAGAATTGTTGTTGCGAATGGTCTGAGCGTTACCAAATGCTTCAAGGATAGGGTTTGCTTGTAGAATTTGTTGTTCTAGCCTGTCGGCGGATTTATTTGCTCCTCGACCTTCGCCAGCGACGGACGCTAAGTATTGTATAACGATTTTGGTGTTTTCGGTTTTACCAGCTCCAGATTCTCCACTAATACAATCATTGTCAGTGATGCGTTTGTAATAAATGTTGTGCTGTTTTCCACTTACGTGATAAGGATACTTTGGTCTTCTCGATCTTGCAGCATGTCATAGTATGCCAGGTCCGCAGTTGCAAAGATATGGGGTTGCACCTCACCACGTTTCTTTCCTTTATACATTTTAACAACATCCTCAGTGTAAATAGGTAGCCGTTTGTATGGATTGATAGCGACCAAGAAGAGACCAGAATATGTCTATAATTCCCGATATAAGTTTAAAGCGCGCCCAGCATGAATGTCCCGATGCCAATTGGTATACTCACATAGATGTTGTTTGCAAGATATCGCATTTTGAGATTGTGTACAACTGATGGCTCATTCAAGAAGCTAAGTTCCGCAACGTCCTCTACCTGATCAAACTTTGGCGGATTCATCTTGTGTATTTCACTTGCGCTGACCACTCGGACCTGGTTTACACCAAAAAGGGGAGAGTGAGTTGAGATGTAATAATTTGGTTTGCATATATGTGAGCTTCATACCGAACCATTGCTGACAGCAACTTCAAAGGATTGACCATTGTCTAAATCTCTCAATATATGACCTGCTAAATAGGCTTCGTCTGCATCTTCTACCCATACCCAGCGTTTTTCATTGAAAGCGGCGTGAGCAACAGCGTCTTGGCTCTGATCACTATGAGACTTGAGATACACTGTTGTGCCATGGCTGTGAACATAGGAACCACGTTCTTCTATTCCTAGTGTCATAGTAGTATTTGGTATATGACAAAGAGTAAAGGTAAGAAAAGGATTGATGTTCAAAATATCGCTGATGCCTCTTTTGTTAAATTTTTGGTCGCTGCCAAAACAACCGGTCTAAATAAGGAAGTTGCTCGATTTTCCGTTATGATGACCCAAAAAGAAGAAACTGTGTTTGTTTTGCTCTCGTTCCTTCGGTTCGTTTGTTGCGGACGATACTATAAACACATTGAAGATCCGGTCATTGAAAAATCAACTAAACTATGTTGCTGTCTGACGAGTTATTCACGATAATGATAAAAATTACCTAGTGGCACTGTAACCCCCCTTTTTTGGTATTTTTGTACATGGAAGCGAAGTGCAAAAGATTTATGTATTGGTTATAGTTACGTGGAAGAGTGTAGAAATAACAAATGTAGAAGTGAGCAAAGGCGGGGAATACTGAATGTGAATATCGCTTGCTCACTCGCGAAGAAAAAAAAAAAAAGAGCGTTCGGGAGAATTTGAAAAATCCCATTTGGTTGAGTTCGCTGTGATAGAGCAATCGTATGGAATGTAGTAGAATTCTGTCAATATGGCTTAGACTCTACCGCGATGTTGAATTGAAACAAGTCGACAAGAAAACGTGAGACGCCACCGTACGTGACGAGAAGGAGAAAAATTTAGTATCGAACAGATTGTTCATACTTTGGTGGTTCGTATGAATACATGGGAGGTGGGTGCATTGACTCGTTCAGGTGTTGTTCGTATGGTGTAGCGTAGCCATTTCTATTTTGTAATGGTAATCCATCTTGTTCACCCTTCAGCATCTGCTTGCGGACACCGCGGATACTTTTTGCAACGTAATATATAATGGCTGCGAGGACTATCACACAGATAACAAGTATAATGACCCAATGAGAATTGGATGAGATCCAGCTCTGACTTTTGGCATTTTGCGAATTATCAGAGGTATCCCAGCCTGAAGTATTGATTGAGTTAGTTGGATTCGCATCCGCACCCACATAAGTTCCAGTTTGCTGGTTGCCGTTAGAGTATTCTGTGTTTACTGGCGCAGGGACGATCGATGATGTTGGAACCGTGACGTTCGATGTTTGAGCAGTAACCAGTTGGACTAACAAGGCGATGGCGAAACCATAGATTGCCAATGACCATGCAAGGCCTGTCATCTTGAGAAAAGAGAGAGACAGAAGCAACACTAATTTGATTGATGGAGTTAGGGGTGGCAACCCCAATATGACTTCGTATCTCGTTCTGTCTGCAAGCCCTCCCTCAGCATGATCTCTTCACTGCTATATTATCCAAGCTAACCCAAATATTTTTTAACAATAACCAACCTCTTTTTATACAACAGCTTATTTTTCCTATTCTTCCATACCAATATTGTATTCTTGACTTGATGTCAAGCGTGTTTTGCACCGTGAAAAATTCAACAAATTTAGATCTTTTTTAATTGCTTTGTGTGACCAAGTCGGTGTCGGAATACAGGTGTTCAAAAATAATAATTAAGCCATCCGTTCTCGAACCTCCATTAAAGTAGGTACAGATGACATGGACCCAGGGCTTTCAACAGAGATGGCGGCTGCTACATTGGCTTCGTTAAGAGAAGTTTCAACTCGTTTAAAGAATTCTTCTCCGGTGTCTCTCAAAAACGCAGCCAAAAAGAATCCCTGAAAAGGAACTGGTTATAAACGGTTCAATCATTTTTAGGCATTAAGTTCAGGTACACTAAAGACGTACCACAAATGTGTCTCCAGCTGCCGTGGTATCCTTCACTTTTGCCTTGGCTACAGGTATCCTATACTTTCGACTCTCGCCATTATTCCTAAAGAGAGCGAGAACACCATCGCCTCCAAGAGTCAAAACGGTGCCTTGTAATCTGGGGTAACTATTCATTAAAAGTTCGACAAGTTCTTCAGGCACCGGTTCATTAGTTTTTCCCGTAACCGCTTGGTACATGGTGGTTGCTTCAGTTTCATTGACTTGCAAAATATCAACTTTGTTCAGTGGGAATTCATCCAATACAGACGCAGTCATAGGTGCAGGATTAAATATGACGCTGAGTCCTAAATTTTGTATAGATGAATGAAGGTTGACCAAAACTGAACCTGGGATTGATACAGTCGCACCTCCATACCTTTGTCAGCGGCAACATTCATGATGCCTCCTCCTTGACTGATTTCATTTTGTTGCAAAATCCAATCACCAGGCCCAAAATGTTCTAAAACCTCTTTAGCATATTCTGCAGTATATTTAGCATTGGTGCCAGGGTATAGTACTATACAATTATCACCGTTTTCCTGAGACACCTGGATCAGTGCACGGCCATTGACCTATGTGGAGTAGTAATAAACGAGATATAAGATTTATCACAGCTCCGGTCACACGAGCTCATCATGAAACCATACCTCTTGTTCGTCGATCTTGATGAATGTGACATCCACGCCTTGCTCGCGTATCAAATCTTTGACCTTGGTATAAAATTGGATTTAAGATAAAGTCAACAAAATGGCAATATTTCCCATTCTAGTTTTCCAGATACACATACCCAAACAGCGTCTTTTCCCACAATACCTGCATGGTAAACCTTGGCTCCTGCCTGTGATTAGAATAGAAAGGGTAAGCTTACAAAGAGACGAGTTTTGCAACGTGCTATAGAAACAGTACCCTTCCCAATGCGGCAGATTGGTTAGAACCTACAGAGATAAATCAAATATTTCAGTACCTGAAGTGTGCTGTAAGGCAAAACTTTCGAGATTCCGCGAAAGTTGGGTTGTGCCTACCTTTACCACCTCCTCTGACAGTATATCCAACGCTGGATAGTGTTTCACCTTTTTGGCACAAGTGAGGCACTTCAAACGTTTCGTCAATGTTGATGGATCCAAAATTAAGAACCTTTGACATTGCAAAGTGTGACATAGTATGACCTTCGGAAGCATGCGAAAGGTAAAATGACGACTGGAAAAGCAGTCTCACGGGTCAGTACCAGGCAGTCTCCCGAACGACACTTGCAACATCAACGACGGCTTGGTGCAAACATAGCTTCTGTTTCTGCGACGGTTTATTTCATTAGAATAATTTATATAAAAATGAAAATGATATCTAATCAACAACATGAATCTTGACCGTCTCTGTGGCAGTGAAGGTGCCTCCTCGTGTGCGGAATTTCTCATTGAACTGATTGACAAGAAAAATTTAATTGAAAAATCCTGGTAATGGCATAACGTCGCACACCGAGTTTGAATATACATACCTCAACAGCATATGAACCAGGCTTAGTATTTGCAGGGACTTTCCACTGACGGGTATATGTGACATACTTGTTTTCCTTAGCAGTTACAGGACACTTGGGAGCGATAGTAGTTAGCAGCTGTTGCTTTTTATTTCCGGATCGCGAGTGAAACTTGACATTCAGCGACAGAGCTTCACCGAATGCAACATGATCTGAAAGATTAACCAAAAGACAAATAGGTTAATACCTGTGTTTCACTATTCAGGAGTGAAACCTTGCCGTCTTACCAATAATTAATGGCTGCATGGTATATTTTAATGTCAAGTTCTGGCCAGCTTCCACTGTTGCGCCTGAAGCAGGAGAGCGGATCTTAATGAATTGAAGCTGTGAAAACACGCTGGCTGACACTGCTTGTAGCAACGCAACTAAAAGAACTACGCAGATGGCGAGTACTTTCATTTTAGAGCAGAGAAAGCGAAAAATGCATCATCAATATAGAAGTTGTACGGTGAATAAATGAAAAATAAAATTGTCGTACAAGAGAATATAAGGAAACGACCTTTCTAACAATTCAACCTGTTCAATATTGGTTGGGCTGGCATAACTCCATTTTAAGTGTGGGTTATAGACTTACCGGGCTAAAGTGATATTTGGAAGCCTAATGTGAGATATAATTTTCGTCAAGCGAGGTGCTGTCTGTCATAGATTGTGAACTGTCGGTATAAATATGAATGGATCTTTGCTTTTTCTCTGCTTTATGCTCTTATAGTATACAATTTGAAAGCCAAAAAATAACGCTAGCATACTAGTGCAGCAAGCCCGTAGAAAGAAAATGAAATGTTATCATTGTACCGATGAGATTCTGAGTGTTGTGGACTGATGGGTGCCAACTTGGGTTGTGCACTGGCATGCTCTAGTTACAAGATGTAGGAAATAAATTTTGCACGGACATGGAGGTATGTACGGGACGTGTCATAGCATAGTTCGGCATGCCATATACTGACTATTGCATGGCTACGAACATAAACATCTAGTTTGAGTAATACTCCATCAAATCACAGGACTCGTATGAACAACAGACACTCTGTTGGTAGCTCAGCATGCTCATTGCACTGAGAACAAATATATGCATGAGTACAAATAGGCATATACAAATTGTTTATGCATATTATCCAGTCAATTTCACCGTCCATTTTGGTTTGCAAACGTTGAGCATGACCCCATAAAGTTCAGCCCCACAAAGCTTTTGGCAGCTGGCATGCGTTATATCCTAAAAATTTGATCTGCACGTTCTGGTCATTATTTCCATATACAGCGCGTTGTTCACAGGTTCTGTCACAGCCACTAGGAAATTCAGCATATCGGTACAAAAGTCGATGGTTATGCTCAATCATAACACTCAAATCAGAATCTGTATCGGCTGTGACATGGTTGTATTCATGTGAAAGATAATATAAGTACTATCCAAATATAATGCAGCCAAGCGGCGACACAAGTTGAAGCTTTTTGAGAGTAGAAGTATGTCCTGTGGTCTTCAGCCTGATGTCCAAAATTTCCGTATGACATGACCCCAGCTGTAACCATTTTCATCAATTATGTCCGTCGCATCATCGATAGGCACCAAAAATACTAACATATCTGTATTAGCCCTTTACAGCGTATTCCAAACCTTTTCCCGTACGATGGAAGAAAGCTTCTTCATTGCCGAAAATGGTTCATCATACCATTCTACGTCTTTGAGACACTAAGCGGTTTCCAAATCAAAGTAGCAACCAAAAAACAAAAAAAAAAAGTGCGGATGAGGAGCAACGAGTATTTGAGATGAGAGCTAATAAAAGAAGAAAGCCAAGAAACCAAAAAGAGGTTGGTTAAGTGAAGTATGCAGGCAGGTCAGTGAGCAGCTACCATGAGATGAGAAAAGACCGAGCGGTTTTCAATCGATGGAGAAGCGGAGGCTGATGTTTGTAGCGAGAGTGTTCACAGACGGTTGTACAAGGTCGGCCACACCGCTCAAATTAGAGTTGTCCGTCAGCTGCTAACGTAGCACTCAGCAATGGCATCCGGTCATTGACAGACGACATGGTAAGTGAATACCTGAAATTTTTTTTAATGATGTCCAAACAGGACAAATAAGACCTCATCGGTTCAGGATGCAGGGCGTATCTCCGTCGTAAACCAACGGATATACCCTACTTGGCAAATCCTTTTGGCAGCGCTGTGTATTTTGTCGTGGCTTAAAATCGATTGTTTCAATAGCTTTGCATTCTCTACGGCGTCCCGATAATCTCTAAAAAGGTGGTTATAGTCAATCAAATGCATATATGAAAAAATGTTATTTTATTTCTGAAGTTTGATACGAAAGCAGCGTATTATATAAAATATGAAAGCTTGAAAGTTTCGAAACTCGAGTTTACGGAATACAGCACTGAAAATTCCCTTACAATTACATTCGCCACATTAGAATGACATTGTAATTATTATATGTATATATTTGACTCTGCATAAAAATTTATACAGTGCCCTATTTTTCTTTTTCTCACTATACTTTTTTATATTATTATATTATTGTTATTATAGCTTTTGTTTTCATTTGGACAGAACCAATATTAAAAAGCTGTAGCCATGTCAGGCACCACAAGTTAAGATTAATAGGAACGCAGGATGAGTTTCCCCCGCTGGAAAAAATAGCGATCCAAAATTTCATTCCAGAACCGGAAAAGGCACGGCGGTGGTGGGGTCACTCTCCGGAAACAGTCACTTCCATACAGTATACCTGTCCGTCCACCAGCTGACCAGTGCTCGTTCCAACAGTCTCTTCTCTTCTTGCATGAGAATCGTCTACCACTATTGCGGGAGCGATCAGACTCTTGAGGTGAGTGACCCCTAATTCTGAAAGAAACCTTGGTGAATGGAGGTGGAGCGAAGCGATCTGGCCAATTGTCTAGGCCCGTCGGTAAGATTGACCATGTTCCTGACACTTCCTAAAAAAAACTTCCTAGGACGCATTTACTTCAGATGGCATAGATTTCACTCCTTGCTTTAGAGAAACGTATGTACATGATAATGTCTATAAATCTTCATATTTGTTATGCCTTGGATCTGAACGTATCTAAAACCTGAATAACGCCAATTAGGATTTTCGATGTCATACTTCCGCTTTTTTTTGTTCTGACATCCCTCAGCATCTATATCCACCGACGATACTATTCATATTATGGCCAAATACCTCTCATTGATATATCCGATGCCGACTTTCTGCGCTTGCCAACACAAAAAGTCCATGCTCTCCGAGGTCTAGCCCATTTAGCGGGCGTATTGACCCAGATCGGCATCTGGGCATTTATTTTCGCCTGGCGCTTAGAAAGTGCGATATTAGACCATCGTCGGGAAAATCCGTCGCAAGATGAATCTACGCCGTTGTATCAGATCATATGTCCGGCATTGTGCATGGTGTCTTGGGTAAGTCTTTTGGAAGGGCAGTCGTCACACATACGAAACGATTCCAATCGAACGTGTACGAAGGGGGTGGGGCGCTCTGGGTCATTTGTTCCTTCCGGGGTTGAAAATATTGAGTACGATGTGAATGACCGACTTTCCTTTTTTGATTGCAGATCTACGTGCTCGTGATGGTCACTAAGCTGTTCATCATATCTTCAAATCCTGTTGCGCCATCCAAGCTCTCAGTTTACAACCCTCACCTTTTATCATTTTATACAATAACATCATTCGCCTCAATCATTCGACTTCGTTCGTTGTTACTCGGACCCACTGCTTCGACCGGAATTGTTTTGGAAACCTTATTGGCCGCTTTGTCAACATGTATTTGTTTCGCCTTGTTTTTTGTGAGCATAACAACTCCACGGGAAATTGAACGTGAGGAACTCTTGGATCTTGATGATAGTGATGGTAGCGTAATGATATTGAAAGATGGTCGAGTACTGAGAAATGTAAGTTGCTTTTTTTTTTGGGTTGATGTTACTGAAACATTGCTTACCTTTTTTCTCGGTTTTCAGGGCCGTCTGCTGACACCTGAAGCATCCGCATCACCTCTATCAAGCATCATGTTCAACTGGATGAATCCTTTTCTTGCTCAATTACGCCAAGCACCTACCGTTTATGCTCAGGATTTATGGGCACTGACCAGACAACATCGCGCCAAAGAGTGCCATAGGGATTTTGAAAGCATTGAACGGGGCGAAGGTCCCTTTAGCCTTTTATATCAAATATACCAAAGTAATCGACATGCCATTTGGCTTCAATGTATAACTTCACTCGGCGCAGTGTTATCCCATTATTCGAATCCTTATTTCCTCGACAAATTTCTACAGTATATTGAAGATCCAGACGGTAGACCGTTACAAGTAGCATACTTGTACTGTCTTGGCATGTTTGCTGGTAGTGTGATCAACACACTTTTTTCGTCTCAGACTTTACTATGGGGCCGACGTTGCAATGTTCGAATGACCAACATGTTAAATGCAGAGATATATGCTAAAAGTCTTCGAAGAAAGGACATCACAGGGTTCGCCAAAACCTCTGAAAAAGAGGACAGCGATAATCCTGAAGACTCAGTTAGTGAATCAACCACCGGAAAAATTACAAACTTGATGAGTGTTGATGCTGAGCGTCTGGCTGAAATGTCGTCGTACATCCACGTAAGTTTAGTAGGAAATCCATGGGTGTATATACATTTTAGGACTTGAAACTTATACCTTGAGCATCCAAATTAGATATTTTATAGCAGTCCTTTCGAAATCTTGTTCGGTGTCATCTTCTTGTACCGAATGATGGGTACAGCTTCATTGTTTGGACTGACCGTCATGATTTTCTCCATTCCTCTTCATCATTATATGGGAAAGAAATATCATCGCATACAAGAACGATTAATGACGGCAAGAGATAGACGTACAGAACTGTTGAACGAACTTCTCCATGGTATTAGGATGGTCAAGGCGTTCGCATGGGAGAGAAAGTGGGAGGAGAAGATATTGGTAGGTTGATAGATAAAATTGTCCAATTGAAAGCAATGGCCAAGGTCTCACATAGTCTAAATCACTTGCAGCGAGCTCGGAACATTGAACTGGATAGATTTGTTCGTGTGTACATCATGAACACCTGTGTTGGACTCGTGTGGTTTGCATGTCCAGTGCTTGTAACTGTGGTCTCTTTCCTCTGGTATACCAAAGTTGAAGGACATGAGCTGACTGCAAGGTAAGTGAAGCCACAAGTTAGTTTCCTACTATGGTCGTCATTAGTTTTACTTACCATTTGTCTCGTTTTCATTTCTTTCCCACGCCATCAGCACCGCGTTTGTCAGTATCGTACTTTTTGGCATGATTCGAGATCCTTTAAATGTCATCCCGGAAGCATACATGTCTTATATCGACGCCAAAGTTAGTCTAACTCGTATCAGCGATTTCCTTAGCGAAGATGAAAGAGGAGTCGAAAAGAAAGGAGCCGTCATGCTTCCTCCATCGTTGAACTCAGACGGTCCTCGAGCTCGATGTGGTTTTGATGCAGGAACCTTTCAGTGGCATAGCCATCTTAAAGAACACAGCAACGCAAGTCAGGATGATGCCCATAGCACATCTATTGATTCTATTGATAAAGGAGACAAAGAGCCAACAGAGAACGATCCATTACTTCCAGTGAACAGAAACCGTGAAGATGCCACATCCTACTCGTCATCATCTAGCACATTGACCTCAACAACCTACCGTGTTGCGAATAATTTTGTTCTGGATTTGCCTACCATCACCTTTCCATCAGGAAAGCTGACAATTATATTTGGATCGACTGGAAGTGGAAAAAGCAGCTTACTGAATGCCTTATTAGGTGAAATGGATGCCGTTACTGGTCGTGCCTGGCTACCATCCAACTGTAACTGGGATAGGATAGTTACTACTGACAAATTTGCTTTGGATTCGGTCGATTCCAGTTTGTACACTTACAAAGTTGCCTATGCCGCTCAGCAACCATGGATTCAACATGCTTCCATTCGTGATAATATTGTATTTGGGAAACCGTTTGATGAAGCGCGATACAACAAAGTGCTTTATCAATGTGCCCTTGTCAAGGATCTCGAAATACTTGAGGATGGTGACCTTACGGAGATTGGTGAAAAAGGAATCAATTTATCTGGAGGTCAGAAGCAAAGAGTATCTTTGGCTCGTGCGGTATACTCTCGCGCCAAAACTGTTCTTCTGGATGATTGTCTTTCGGCAGTGGATGCAAATACTGCAAGTCATCTCTACGAAAAATGTTTACTTGGCGATTTGATGCATGATCGAACCATTATCCTTGTATCTCACCACGTTCGACTTTGCATTGGTGGAGCTACATATCTTGTTCAGATGAACCGTGGTCAGGTGTTACGCCATGGCTATGTTGAAGACCTTCGCAACAAGGGTGAACTGGCGCAAATTTTCGGTGATGATGATATACCTGATCATATTACAGAATACGTCAAGAATGATGACGAAGGCCGTTTCAATGATCAAGATAGTGCTAAAAGCTACGCAGGTAGTGACGTCCTACGCGCAGTTCCAAAAAAGCTGATTGAGGATGAAGTCAGACAAATTGGAAAAGTCAAGGTCAAGATATACGCAACATACCTATTAGCCTGTGGTGGTCTCATATTTTGGGGAACCCTGATATGTTTTTATATCATCTCGCGACTTTTCAATATTGCAGAAAACTATTGGCTCAAGGTTTGGTCAGCAGCATACGATAATAAACACTCATGCAGGAACGTTTCGGCATCTGTAGCGTCCATCGGACAAGTGTTCATTCCGCAGCTGACTGTCGCCACCACGAGAAATCCTTCCAGCACCGTTCTTTACAGTCAACTTCTCCAAGATGAATGTTCCAATGAACCTGTATCTGTCAATTATTACATCACTATTTATGTTTGGATTTGCTTTGGTGCCATCATTATTAGTTTGTTTCGATCGCTCATTCAATACTATGGATCTCTGCGAGCTTCTCGACTGATTTTCCACAAGCTACTTATATCTGTGTGTCATGCCCCTATGCGATTCTTCGGTAAGTTGGGATTGGATTGAATTGACTTTATTGAAGGAAGAAATAAGTAATGGTTTTTGCTTACCTTTATGAAAACAGACACTACTCCGGTCGGTCGAATTTTAAACCGATTTTCCAAAGACATGGAGACCATTGATCATAGTTTGAGTTGGCACGCTACCTTGTTATTACAAACTTTACTTGGTATTACGGCCGTAGTGGCGGTTATTAGTGCGATTACTCCAGAATTTCTGTTCGCGAGCTTGGCTATCGGTAGGTATATTTTCTCTATTGTAAAAAAAGGGGAGAACGGACCTCCACTGCAGCCAGCCAGAAAAATAAATAGCCGACCTGTGATGTGTGTATTATTGACCTTGTTACACACACCTTTTAGGAATAATTTACATCTTCATCGGAACGTACTATGTTAGGGCCTCGAGAGAATTGAAGCGCATCAATTCGGTTACCCGGTCTCCCATCTTCAGTCAGTTTTCGGAAACGCTTGTAGGAGTAACCACCATTCGAGCATATGGTCAAGAAAAACCGTTCATGTCCGAGATGCTCAACCGCCTTGACGAAAACATGAGGTCTTACTATACTTTGTGGACTATCAACCGCTGGCTGTTTGTACGAGTTGAAATGTCAGGTTCCCTTGTCTCCTTCCTTGCTGGTGTATTCCTTCTTCGTAATCTGGATACCATTGATGCTGGTCTGGCTGGTCTTTCCTTGAGTTTCTCTTCTACTTTTCTGGAGCATATTTATTGGCTTGTGAGACAGGTAACGAGATATGAAAAAAGCAAAATAGTCTTTTCTGGTGTCACGGGGTTAACCCATACATATTTTGTCATTTAGTATACCACTGTCGAAATGCATTTGAATTCGGTGGAACGTGTGCAAGAATACCTTGAAATGCCTCAAGAACCCCTTGGTATAATCGAAAATAACCGACCTCCTTTCAACGTAAGTACCCATATCCCATATCTGAGTAGATCGGATATGCTTAGATGACTCATTTCAATACAGTGGCCTTTCGAAGCAGCTATATCCGTAAGAGATTTAGAAGCCAGTTATTCCCCAGATGATGATCCCGTACTTCGCGGAATATCCTTTGATGTGCAACCCCGAGAAAAGGTTGGAATCGTAGGACGTACTGGATCAGGAAAGACAACTCTGACGCTGAGTTTCCTGCGCTTTATTGAACCTTTGAAAGGCTCAATTGTGATAGATGGCATCGACATTCAATCTGTAAGATTATCTCCTATCTTATTCGCAATCGCATCTGCCTCACATCGCTTACATATCCGTATCTTCTAGATTGGTGTAGAAGACCTTCGGTCAAAACTGACCATCATACCACAAGACGCTATTCTGTTTTCCGGGACGGTAAGTACATACATGGTATGGTTCAAAATTGGTATGCAATGGCCCCATGCTCATGTTAGTTGCTTTTCTCTCTCCTTTCCATTCAAAGATACGAGTGAATCTCGATCCATTTGATGAATTCTCAGATAGTGAAATATGGCAAGCATTGCGTAGAGTCCACCTTGTATCCAGTCAGTCTTTCTTGTTGGATATGGAAGATAATGACGAGGATAATCTTAGCATTATCACAAGTCTGGATACTCAAATTAGTGAAGGTGGTACCAACTTCTCACAAGGACAACGACAACTGTTGTGTATGGCCCGAGCTCTGTTGCGCAATAATACTCGCTTAATTGTCATGGACGAAGCGACATCCAGTGTTGATTTTGACACGGATAAAAAAATACAAACCACAATTAGAGAAGAATTTGCGGATTCAGTAAGTTTGGCTTGTTTGTTTGTTTTTAAGCTTTCCAACTCCTAAGGTTTGCCATAGTACTGAATTCGATCTCTTTTCCCTTTTTTAGACTCTACTTTGCATTGCCCATCGCTTGCGCACTATCATTGACTATGACAAGGTGAGCTCTCCATTTACTTTCAAAAATGTTGCATTTCTGTTGTCCACAATTTAACACTTGTCTTAGGTGCTGGTGATCGACGAAGGCAAAGTTGTAGAATACGATACCCCATATAACCTTTTACATGGTCACTCTGGTATCGGCTTATTCAAGTCCATGTGTGAACGATCATGGGAATATGATCACCTGGTTGATATTGCCAATCAAGTAGAAGCCACAAAGCAAGCAATTTACCAGTAAATCGCCACTCTCCCACAACCCTGCCCGCAGATGAATTTAGGCTGATAAATTGTGTTCATCATTGCATTAACATTCACTACAAAGAACAGCTTTTTCACGGAACAGATACTCTAATCTGTTTAACAGCCATGTATATTGACCACTTTGATCCTCCAATGTTATGTTTTTTTTTCCCCTCTCCTTGTCTTTTTCCACTCATAAAGCACAAAATAATATTTTCTTTTTCCTTTGTTTTCCCCATTCCATTTTTTTTTTTCCCTTTCAGCAACAGCTTACGAATAAAAAGAAATATATTTCACTGCATCTAGCTACTTTTATGAGAAACTATACAAGTTGGCGAGAGATTCTGTATCAATTAATTTACAGCAAAAGGACACATAATAAATAAAAGAAAATGCTGGGTATGGCAATTTGCCGAATATGGTTTGCTGTCTTCTTGTTAGCCTCCAGCCATTTGGCGATCAACATGCGATTCCTGGAAAGGTATTTATACTTTCGCTCTTCAGGTGTGTCTATTTCCTGGCGATAGGATGGTATTGTTGGTGATGTGCTACCTAATTTCACATAACCGTATAATTCCAGGACATTGTTGCTGAGTAGCACAAGAATGGATATAGCCAAGAGGATGGCATATCGAATAAATATAGAAATTTGATCAGGGAGTAAGCAAAGTTTGCTTGCGTACGATTCGCTTTTAGGAACATCAGCAGCAGAGAGACTGAGTAGAACTACGCCTGGGTATCGAACGCCTTGAGCCATACTGAATGTGTTTACAGATATCTCTGGAACCAGTCGATCTCCAACTTTGTGAATAACTTCGCAATAGTCATGATCGTCGCCAGAGAACACTAAGTCGGCTTGCGTTTGGGTAAGAATGAAATCAGAAAGCTCTTTGGTCATTAAATTCTGGTATTGGTATCCTACACCTTGTCTGATCTGCTTTTTGCTTTGCCTTAGTGGCCCACATAAATCTTCTGGTGGCTCTGACCTGTAAGCTCCACTGATGGGACTTGGTTCACGGTACAGTGGCACATGTGTAAATAAGATCCTTGGTTTGTCGGACGGCCGAATCTCTCTTACGAAATCTCGTGGTTGCTGATGAATATTAGGGTCTGATGAACTCATTGATACCGAATCTACCATCACAATGCTATGGTTATCCAGGAAGAGTTCGTATGAAGTATCTCCAAATTCATGCTTGAACCGATTTAAAACCTCTGCTTTGATCCCGTCTCCAAATCCCAGATCATGGTTACCAGCCATATAAAGCACTTTGGTATTACTGTTTGTAGGTTTGAACAACTTTTTGTAGCGCTTCACTTCTTCCTTCCATGCACTGAGGATTGAATTTAGCATATATTTTATCAAGCAGTCATTGATGCTGCCTCTAAAATCATTACTCACTGATCGTCTGTCCATTCGCGGCCACCGTCCATTAGGTCACCAAGAAAGACCACAGCGTCAGGTTTCGCTATTCGATTGAGTTTTTTCCAGTTCCTTCTCATATATAGATCGCTGTAGAATTCAGTAAGCCATTGAATAATGCCTTTTCTTCCGTATGAAAACTTGTCGGTCAGTTGCGGATCACCAATGATCATGATGTTGTACGGTTGTGCTGTGCTATCGGTCTACCATGCAGGGTTTAGCATCACCATCTTTATATACAATAGTATAAACGGTTAAATAAAGCTATACCTGTCTGTAGCCGTTGGGGCTTAACTCTTGGCGAGATGTCGTCGATTTACCGTTCCACTTTGGTGATTGAGGCCAAGGGGCACAATCATGAGATGCTTTCCAAAAGGCAATATATTCACCAGTAAAAATTGACAAGAACCATATGATCTTGAATGCAAATACTAGTGGATGCGACCGTTTGCCTGTCCATTTCGTGAATTGTCTAATATTCATACGCAGTGTCCAGATCAACCTTGGGGTGGAGGTGCGGAGCAACAATTGAGCCAAATTTATACGCTAAGGTTGTGAATTGATGCTAACAGCTTCAAAAGGGGTATTATTATCTGGGAAGGACCGCAGAAAGCTTCATTCTTAAAAAGTAAGCAAAATATATGTGTTATCTTCCATTATATACATAACATTCTATCGTCAAGTTTATTCCATATTAAATCATCCCCATATTATTGTATGACGGCTGTGCCGACAAGATACCGAAGCTATAGTACATTGAGGTGTCTTCTATGAACAGATGCAAGGGTTGGTATCAGGTCCAACACAGTTTGTACAAGTCTCCGAACCGCTGGATCATCCGGACATACAGCAAGTTGCTGCTTTTTAGCGGCTATTATATTATAAAATGGCGCGACACCTGTAGCCATTTCAACAAGGATACACCACAGACTCCAAATATCTAAGTCAGCGGTTGCAGGAATTTCCAATTTACCCTCTGGATATCATCGATCAAATATATGATACTGTAATTAGTCGCTAGAAAGGGCCATACTTATAAGAATTTGTACTTACCATTTTTAAACATTTCTGGTGCGCTATAGGCATTAAGTATAAGTGACCAATCTATAGGTTCCACGACATCTTCTCCTGCTTTTGTCAAGGCGCAAGCATGATGAAAGTCGGTAAGCAGCCAGTGTGATGGATTATTGCGCTCATGGACAATCGATAGTGGTTGAAGCTGTAAATGGACAATCCCCTTACTATGTATCCACTGAACGGCTTTACATAAGGAGCGAGCACTTTTCCGTAACAGGACTTGATCATTACGTTCAAGCCGACCATCGTTCATCAACGACGCCAAGGTTGGACGGTAGTCCAATACTGAAATATATCGATGCTGAGTTATGGAGCTGGGCAATTCAAAACTATCAATAGCGACAGTTACATAACTTGATCGTAGGTATCGAGTTGTCGATAAATCTTTATCAAAATCATGATGATCAATCATAAACTTTAGTATAACCAAATCTCCAAACCGTTTGATATCACGAGCTACACGGAAGGCTGTGCCGTCAGCCAAGGAATTCAGTCTTACTGACTGTATTAGCTCGTATCGTGTAAACAGGATGGTACCTTCAGGAGCGGTCGGGTTGGCTGATATATTATTGCTAGCATGTTTAGCTGAAGCTGGGTATAATACAGCAATGGCACTGGTGTTTAGCATTTTAAAGCTTGGTACTTTGCTACTGAAGTTGTAGCGTTTGACTTGCTGTTTAGTGCCCGGAGGCATAGTGGATTCAATGTTATCGTTGGTAGTGAACCTGATGTCTAAGTGAGATGGATCGCCGGAACTAGGTCGAATAACACGCCGTCTACGCCCAAGGCAGAACCATATCATAGAAGAAAGAAACACAAGAGCCACGACTCCACCAGCAACGGCTCCTCCTATTTTAGCTGCAGCGTGTGGATCTCCTATTGCTTCACCTGATTGCGTCATCGGTGCCAACGGCGTACAAGTTTGTGTGGGAAGTGGGGAAGAACATGGAATAGGGATAGAAGATACTGTCGCGTTGAGAATAATCCAGGAACCATTATTTGGAAAGAACTTTTGCATCCTACCCCAATTTGGGTCAAATGCGAGCAATTGCTGTCCTGTCGATCCTAGTATTAGCTCGGTGAAATTTTGCGGTCCAGTAGCTGAATTCTGCAGAATATTGTTGGTCGGATCAAACATCCATATAGAGGGATCTGAAGCGCTGATCATTGCCACCAACTGTTTATTTGTGATGGCATCAGTATAACCAGTTGCTGAAACGGCGCCTGTTGGTAAGGTACCTGATGTAGTGATCTTTTGTAAAGACATTCCATTTAAGCTGTATATCGCATTACTTGCATATCCACCAGCAATGTACAAGTTACCATTTACGACAGCTATGCCAGCGCTGGTCATCCTAGTCATATCGATTCCATTGGTATTAACAAGATAGGATGTAACCGTGACTGCTTGATTAATGGTTGGGGAGTTGAATACGTATAGGAATGCACCGAAAGTGCTATTGTATGGTGTTATCGCAAACAGGCAAGTGGAGTTCAGAAAAGTAGCAGATGGTGTGGCTAAGCTTAATGTCAATAGTGGTGCATCTCCTGTTTGTGTGTACGGAACATATGATGCCGTTAAACTCGTTAGTGAAAATATTGCCAGTGTCTCTCCTGATGGCATATTTGAGTCTGAAGCGAAAATCAGAGCGTTGTTGGGAGGTCCTTCTATACATGAAGTACTTACTCGAGGCTAGATTCTGCACTTGTCCGTCAGTAACAGGTGAAAGTTTCCCCATAACCACTAAATCAGTGCCAGGCTGCTGAGCACATACATTTTGGCTTGATGGTCCAGCCGACAGGATTTCCGTAGATGCTGCGTTACTTGATGTATCAAACGTTATTATGGAATTTGGATAAATAAAGTACATGAGGGTGCCAATGTAAGCTATACAAGGAGTTGAAGTTGATGATCCGAAAGTGAACAGCTCGAAAATTATTATGGCCCATATCGTACGGACACCAAGAAGCATGATGTGTGAAAGATTACAATATGAGGACCACAATGATACGTTCTTATTGATAAAGATAAGAGAATGAAACAAAATGATATGTGTATTAACAAAAAAAAAAAAAAAATAGGGTGTGGCAATGAAAAGAAAGAATACAATATTACCAAAATTATGACTTCTTGTAGACGCTGCATCCAACTAGACCCAAATATTCCATTTCACTAACACTACAACAGGAGTTCAGCTGAAGTTTCTTGAAGCAATACAAAGGATCATGAGAAAGGAGTGTTTTCCTAAAGGGATAAGTTGCAGCGATCATCAAGCCGATTTTCCTGGTATGACAATGATCTGACGTTCCTGAGCGTCTTCTCAACCTGCACAATACAAAGTTTGGTTTGACATAATCCAGGGCAGTGTCAATCTTCTTAGCAATGTGTTCAGTAACTCCACTGTCATGAATAAGAGACGTCTAATGTTTTTCATGAATATCTCATCCGAACTGGTCGGCTGACTCTTCGGAAACAAAAAGTTTTGATGAAAGTCTTCCTTGAACAAACAAGCCAGAAAGTTGGATGCTGTGCAAATATGTACTCTGCATCTATTGGTAAATTCCTTTTCATTAAACATTTTCCTTCTTGTCTATCTGCTGTTTATTTGCAATGTGACATGAAGGTGGCTAAAACAATGCTGAGCAATGCATAAAAAACTTGCAGAGATCAGCGTTTAACATTCATTCCCTGATAAACGAAAATCTGTTAGCGTTGACATCTCCATTCGGTATGGCCCCAATAAAATGATCGCTCACAGTACATTATGCCGCTTACTTTGGGTAATAGGCTCAAATTCCTACAATACATTCAATTTGCTCGTTTTGTGGTTGATATGAGCGTTCAATTCGGGGTCTAGTCTGTATAGCGACTCCTTAACGTATTTCCTATTGGTAACCTATACTTGACGTGATAATGCACAATTTCTCAGATTAGAAAGCTACCGCACCGCGATGGCGGAAAGTGCAACGCGGAACGGGGTTAATACCGCGCATTTTCCTTTCATTTTCAGTCAAATATTGCACTATTCAGCGTAAAAGACATTAACGAGCTCTTAGATAAACAATTCTGCGCGCAATGGAGTTCATATAGTTTGTCTGTCAGACGTGTAGAAGGAAACGGTAGAGCCGAAGTAGTTTAAATGCAGTCAGACCACGTTGCTTTATAAAATTTGAATAGCTAACTGAAAGATTTTCCTACAGTTATCCACTCTTTCAAAACAACCTACGCACTTACTAAAAGCTAATGCTTATAGGGACCAATAACATTACAATATGGCAATGGTTATTTCAGCGCTATGAACAGAAATCAAAGAAAATTGTACCACTGTACCACTACTAACTGACTATCGGATAATAGGTTCCATAAGTGCTAGGGTCCAGCTATCTTTGGATTGGACAGCCAAATTAAATATGCTGTATGGCCCAGTATTTTTTATTTCGCAGTCCGAGAATGCTGGATAGGAACGTTGTGGACATTGAGTTCGCTCGGATTGAACTGAGCGCCCGATTCTTGTGGAGTAGCCCAAAAAGTCAGGTGGGTGCGGCACAATTTCAAGCTTTGTGCTACTGAGGGCGGATTGTTAACCAAGTAGCAACAGCAATGGGAACCCAACAGGACGTGCTCTGAATTCATGTCAAAATATACGGTGTGTTATTAGAGAGAGTGAGTTTATGGGGGAAAAAATAGGACCGTGCAAATTCAAACACCACAGATAATTCAAAGGAAAAAGGAAGCAAAAAAATAATAAAAAGTGTGCCATGAAACAAGGCTGAGGCACGTCTCACCGTTTACTGTCACAGTTCTTCACTCAGCTTCTTTTTATCAATCCACTGCACTTTTCTCAATGTCCCCAGTGGAAGGTCAATCCTCCGCTGGGCACTTCACCGCAATAGACGATTTTACGTTGCCTGGGAATCGCACTCGCATGCATCCACCATATGACTATAATCCTAATTTCAAGCCGGCTAAAGGCATTCTCAAGCAGCGGTCCCGGATTCTTCAGAGAGAGCAACAAGCATCAGTGTCATGGATATCAACACTCAACTCCAAGCTGTCTGGAAACCACAATACAAATGGAAATACGAGCCAGATTAACGACTTGCAAAAGCGAAATGGCACAGAAGAACTTCAAGATGGGAAAACGTCAGATAATCGACCGCAGACAGGCTTGGCTGGTGGCCTGTCAAACTTTCGTAAATTCATAAGCAATGCTGCTGGCAATCGCTCATCTAATGCCAATGGACAGAGTTCTTTGATGAATATGGAAAACTCCTCAGTTACATCACTAAGCTCATTGACATCTGATACCATTGACGATAGCAATCTTGAGCTTGACCCGGAAGATCTCAAACGAGTTCGGTTTTCCATTCAGCAGCTGACCACCGAATATCGCCCATATGATAATCCGCAATATGTTGACGATGCTCCAAAACCTGAAGAAACTAACGAGCTCAAAGTCGGTGCCGCCACCTCCGATCCTGCTACTCCGGCAAATTTGGAAGCTAACCCTGCTACTTTGGAGGTTTCCACTGATGTTGACTCCAAACTTAATGATGAAACGAATGATAATTTCACTAATGCCGCCTCTAATACTGATTCATTTGCCGAAAGCACCTTTGAGGAAGTTACACCAAATGAACAGGAAACAGCTGAGCCTCGGCTGAATGACAGTTTAGTGTCTGCATCTACTGATGAACCTTGTTCACCAACGGATCTTCTGATGTTTTATGAAACTGCATGTCGTAACAAGGATGAACACATGTTTCAACCTCTTGTCCGTCAATTACAGGTAAGTGTCAACTGATATAGACAATTTGTTGAGTTGACATTAACAAAATTCATGTCTGTTCGCTATTAGGAACATGCTCATTTGTCACATTTGACATCAATGGATCTTTCCAACTACTTGGTTGATCGTGAGGCCGCAGAACCAATAAGCGACATCTTGACATTGGACCACAACCTGCAGAGGCTTGTTTTGCAAAACTGTGGTTTAGAAGATGAGGTACGAATATGATTACATATACTATTGATACCACTAGACTGCATCATTCAAGGAGCAATTTTGTATTGACTTCTCTCACTTTTTTTTTTTTAATCTGTGCAGACAATCAAGCTTATACTGAACGGTCTGTTAACCAGTGATAGTGTAAAGTATCTGAATGTAGCGAATAATAAGAAGGTCAAATCCAATGGATACAAATACATTGCAATTTATATGCGAGAGGTATGTCATTATACGCGGACTTCAGTAGGTTCTTCAACGGGAAGGGTATTAACCTTGTTTCTAGTCAACATCATTACAGATCTTGAACCTATCCCTTAATAACTTTGACAAAAAGTCCGTTCAGATGATATCGCAAGGCCTCATTTCCAAAAAGACAGTGTTGAGCAATACAGGAATCGAAACCCTCATTATGGATGCTTGTTTATTCCGTCCTTCTTTATTAGAGGCTTTGGCTATTGGCGTCAAAAATACTGTATCCCTCAAGACACTGTCTCTTCGAAATAATCGCATCAATCATCAAGGTGCCTCTTGGATTGGCGTCATGTTGCGAGATTACGTTGGACTCGGCTTTAATGCTGGTTCCACTGAAAGCATATCATCAACATCCTCAATACAGCATGGCTTAGAGCGTCTAGCCTTGGATGGTAATGATTTGCGGCAAGGTATACAGTTTGTGGCACAAGCATTGAAAAGAAATCAGAGTTTGAAAGAGTTGGGGCTGAGTGGCTGCAAGATCGATGCAAGAAGTTTTGTATACCTTGGTGATGCATTGGTAAGAGATAATGGTGCTAATTTTGTACGTCCAGACTCGACCTAATCATTATCATTTTATTAGAAATACAATCAGACATTGGAGAAGCTCAACGTTAGTAACAATGATCTTAGCGTACCGGTCAGAGATGGGGTAAGTTGTATTGTTGCATTCAGAGCTTTACGGTACGCTGGTCAGTATCTCTAATTGGGCAATACGTAAACAGTTTGTTTCTCTTTCACTTGGTTTGCAACACCATCCTTCCCTACGAGATCTCGATCTTAAAGGAACGTCAATGAAGACGGAAGGTTTGTTGTTCATTTGAATTTCGACGCATATCACTTTAGAAGAACTGGAGCTAATTAACCATCGTTCATGCAGACGTGTTAGAGATTTCAAAGGCTCTACCTTTTTGCAAGTCTCTTTTGAGACTTGATTTACGCAACAATCCTCTAATTAGTATAGAGGGATACGCCAGCTTGGCGGAAGCAATGAAAAGAAATCATACTCTCGCGTTTTTGGACATAGATGTTTCGGTAAGCGGCATATTTGGCATGGGTTGTGTGGCATTATGTTAGTAGCTAAATAGTTTGCCTTTTGCAGCAGGCGAATCAAGAGTTGACCCAATTGCAGAGTGATATTCTGACACAATGCAGTCGCAACACACGCAGTAATTTCGCAGAAACAATCGACGATGAAGACGGAGATTCTGCAGTAGACATTAAGATCGCACCAAACAAGTTGGTGGAGAGGGTTGTATCTAAAACGAAAGCGCAAGCAACAGTACGACTGTCCCTGCAAGAACGTCTTGCTGCTGTTACTCGAGGTGCCAACTCCAGGGGACCAGTACCAGTGGAATCTAAACCATTACCGTCAGCTGAAGATGAACTGAGAGAACAATTGGAGGCCAAGCGCAAAGAGGAGGAGTCCTTGATGAAAGAAATAGGAATAGCATCCGATCATCAATCATTGTTAGAGGAGATGTTGAATGCCTCTTCTACTGAACCAACTGATGAAACATCTGATGTCAACGAAACACTTGATGTAAGTTATCTCAACACCTTACCTCAATCTGTACTGACTTTTCTCACACCTGTTGTATTATCTAGCGACTACATCTACAATGTGAAACATCACAGCGACTGATCATGTCTTTTGTACCGAGAATCACGGATGAGGGTCTACTGGGTAAGTATTGAATATTGTAGGAGGTTTCATTATAGCTATGGGCTGTTCAACTGACTTTCTCCTCCCTTTTCTGTGACAGACAAATTATTAAATGTTAATGACAAGCTTACTGAGGTGATATCACAATATGAAAAGAAATACCTTGAAACGCCTGACAAGCAACTGGATGAAGAAACTGAGCCCACTATTGTTGAACCTCAAGTGACCGAAGAACCGTCGTTTGCTATTGGAGATGACGACGAAGATGATGACGATATACCCTCTAGACCAAACGCATCCGTTTTAGATACCACGTTTTCAGTGAAAGATGAAAAGAAGGCCAAGTTAGAAGAGAAGCGACGTGAAACAGAAAAGGAAGAAGGTGAAGCTCTAAAGATAGCCAAACAGCTTGTTGACCAAGAGTTGCAAGATGAGGACTGATAGTTTTACCACTCGTTAATTTATGGGCCTACATTTTTTCTTTTTTTTCTTGTAATATTAAAACTTCTTGTTTCTCGTCTTGTTTATGCAAGCAATGTCTAAATCAATAACATCCACTACAGCCAAAGAACTAGGTTTGTCTGGTGTAAAGAAACCACTGATAGTAGTTCAACCAACTATACCCATACGCGATGCACTCGAAGTCATGTCTAGAAATGGCATCACCTCTTTACCAATGTACTCTCACAGTAGCACTCAAATTACTAGCATTGTCAATTTGTTCGATATACTGATCCACTTGGTCAAGGACTCCAAAACACCAAACTTTGACCAAGAGGAGTTCAGTAAATTGGCGGAACCACTTGAAAACGTACTAGGTTTAGACGGAGAAATGGAGAGCTATCGCTTATACAAGTCTTACGATACTGATGATCTCATTGACGTATGTATGTCTTTTATTTTCGATCATCATCCTTTAGAATACTTACTGAATTGAAGACGGTTACTAGACTTTGGAAGCCTTTGCCTCTGGTATTCATCGCTCTCTTGTCGTCGACAATTTGGATGTTTCTCAGCCTTGGCTCCTTACCCAAACGGATATTCTCCGCTATGTGTACCAGCAACCCGAGACTTTGCAGGCATTGGGAATAGACGTGCAAAAATCTATTGGAGAATTACAAGTTCTTCCACAATCGACAGGCGTGAAGTCGATTGTTACAGCTTCTGCCAACGAGCTTGCTGTCGATGTCTACAAAAAGATGGGAGATCTCAAAGTCGCCGGTGTACCCATTGTGGATGAGTATGTTGTATATGTATAGGTCGGGTTATTTGCGATCTTCAGATATTTACTTCATATATTGGTACATCTAGAAACAAGAAAATCATTACGGACTTGTCAATTGAAGACTTACCATCTGCCGATTTAACAAAACCTAATGACTTGGCGCGTCCTTGTCTCGAATTTGTAGAGGTATAGGATCAGCAACAATTCTTCGCTCACCATAACATATGGTTTAACCATTTGATCATCAATTAGGGGCTAGGCAAAGGCAAGTCTCTTACGGTGCCTAAGGACGTAACATTGAAAGACTTGCTTCAAGCTTTATTGACTCACAGAGCTCATCGCGCATGGATAGTTGGCTCTGACGGTGACTCTCTTCAAGGTGTAGTTTCCATGTCTGACATCATATCGTATATTTGCCGCAAGCACCAAGCACAAGTTCAAAAATGAAAACGGCTCATTCTTTATATATGGTGATGATTCTCTATATGTTGATAACTTTCTGCTTTTTTACATTGCACTTTGATGATTACAAGGCAGGTTTTGGATTATGCATAACCACACATGCAACAGAACCCAAAGCTTGACGGATGTGTTCTTTTTCGACATCGTGGCCTAAGATATAAGCAAGACGGTCAATTAGTAAAGTGTACATAAAACTGCTGCCAATTTGTTTACAAAATAAAAAAAAATTGGAGTATTTGCTGGGAAAACTTACTGTCTTCTACTTCTCCCCATCGATCGATCTGAGAGTTGACTTCAACATGTGCTGCCTGTGCTGCTTGCTCGACTGTAATTCCTCTCTTGACAAGCGCCAATCCGATCAAGAAACTTTTGCTGCTGATAACGGCTCTCTCCAAAGCAGCAAGCTCCAAAGAGTCCATATTCTCTACCATCTTTCTCAAAGTCTCCTTTGTTTCTTGGGGTTGCTTTACTTGGAATATACCATCGGTTACTTTCAACTCCACACCATATTGCTCTTCAATCCATTGCAGGATAGGCTGCCAATATTGATCCTGTAACTTGACTAGGGCATCAGGGAAGTCTTCGTGGAAGCATATAGTATCTGTATCGAGGTAAGTCATCAACTTATCGATGACTTGTGGGCGTATTGAAGGATCTTCTGCTGCTCCCAAGTCAAGACCGTCAATGGCCCGCGATAACAGAGATGTCTAAAGGTTGTTCATTCATTAACCCATTTGTAAGATACTCTCATGATATAAGTCCATTGCTCTTACCAAGGGTAGTGAATGCGGCTTCAAGTTTGTACTCTGTCCATCCCATTCTGCGGCAAGAAGCTGAGCCAATTGCTTACAATCAGAGTGCAAGAGGATTTTGTTTTTGGATGGTGTTCGAAGGTTGCGGCCATCCAATTGTACAGTGTATTTTCCATCGACCAGCATGATAGAAGCCTTTTTCCAGAAACGCTTCATAGTACGTTCAGCCTCTATTTAAGAGAAGGTGAATTACAATTAGTACATTTTGTGCGATCATAAAGACGGAATTCGCAAGTAAATATACAAACTGTTTGTAGCGCTATCTTTAGCGGATGCGGTAGCGCCTGGTTGTGTAAGTTGGAATCTTGGAGGTAAAGAATGGAACGATCGTGTGGCACCATTGCTGTTTCTAAGATTTCTGGCCAAGCAAGCGCTGGTGAGTTGTGAGGTAGTTCGAATGGCAGAGAACATTATAGACAGCTAGCTCAAGGGGCAAAAACTCAAATTGCCCAGCAACAAACCAATGTTGTGCGGAAAAATAACAGTCACGATCGCAGGTCCGATATCCTCTTTGACAGCTTTCTAGCTGGATCCAAAAAGTTGGCGTCCTCCCTTCGCATTGTCCAAGGTCACAGGACAGAAAAAGGCGACCTGCGCATGAAAAAAAACAAAAAAAAAAAAAAGCGTCATTAATAGAATTAGAAACAATCCGAAATGATAGAATATAATTAACGGACAGCGAGATTGACATCATTGATAACCAAAGAAATTATTGTACTTTAGAACAGGCACTTGATTCACTGGAATCAACCTTTTAAACGGTAACTGACCGAATCGAATATCTTGTCAAAAAACGGGTATTCTTATTTTATTATCTCATAATGAGATCTTCGAATGGAAGGTTTTCTTTTTTCAGTGATTTAAGGGAAATTATTTGTCGAACCCTTCCCTTTCAAAGAGATAAACAGTATTTGCACAACTTGACGTCATGGTAACGGTTATAAGGCATAACCTATGGTATATGGCAAGGCATTTCAAATGCTTTTGTATTGTATCAGAATGGTATGGCGTTCCAGGTATTGATCTGGCAAGTGGAAAAATGGCAATTATCCATTACAATGCAAAAAGCAAGTAGTTTGCAAAACCGGGCATGTGAGCCACCTAGATCTTTGAATTGCTTATTTTAGCAACTGCGGGGAGACTTGATACAAAATGATGAGACAATTCCATCAGAGTATTTAATAGTTCCCCTTCTCCAAAGAAAGTCATCTTGAAAAAGAGATACTGAAACCTTTGCTGTCAATATCAAATTAAACATCTATCATGAACAACGAAGCAGAACGTTCTAACTCTCTCGGCGGTGAGAAATATGCCGTTGAACACACAAATGCGCCACACCAAGATGATGCAAATGACGGAGCACAAACAACCCATGTTGAAGAACACAAACCCACTATTGAAGAGATGGAAGGATCTGGCGGATTGAAGGGACTTTTAGCAAATCCTTTCGTTTTTGCTACTGCAGTCTTTGCATCCCTTGGTGGTATGCTGTTTGGATGTAAGTGTGAACCGCATGCAGTTACTTGATGATAATATCGATTTGAATATTTTACTCATGATTTGGCTTCACCAAATTTATAGACGATCAAGGTGTGATCTCTGGAGTGCTGGTTATGCCTGTAGGTTACGTTAACTAAGTGTATGAATCCAGTGAGGGATTTATCTCTAATTCTTTCATTGGGTAACTTTTAATTTAGCATTTTATGGAACATTTCCCATTGGATCCTACGCAGAAAGGCTTTGTCGTGGCCATCCTTGAATTGGGATGTTGGGCAGGCGCTTGGTTCGCGGGATACTTTGCAGATAAAATTGGACGAAAGTTCACAATCGTTCTTGGAACTGTGATCTTCTTATTGGGCGCCTCATTGGTAAGACTTGAGGACATTAAAATGATCGACTTACTCAACTTCCTCATTATGAAACATTATGCATTACTTCTTCCCACAGCAAGCTGGTGCTCAAAACATTAGCTTTTTGTTCGGTGGACGCTTTGTGTGTGGCTTGTCTATCGGTATTTTGAGTATGGTTGTGTAAGTCACCATTTTGTACAAACGAGTTTGTTGGCGTTGTTTCCCCCCACAATTATTAGCTTTTCTTTGAAACACGTTGCCTTATCCAGCCTAATTCGTCTACTAAATTTGTATATTTCGATTTAGCCCACTGTATCAAAGTGAGATCAGCCCCCCAGAAATACGAGGTTCTCTTGTTGCATTACAGCAATTTGCCATTACTGGTAGGTGATATTAAGACACTTTAAATCCTACTTTTATTCGTTAATCGTCTAATTCTTTTCATTTAGTCGGTATTTTGATCTCTTTCTGGATCGATTATGGTACAAGCACTATCGACAGTGACGTTCAATGGAGACTTCCACTAGCACTTCAACTTGCTATTGGATTAGTTCTTGGTGTTGGTATCCTATTCTTCCCTTTCTCACCAAGATGGTTAATGTCACAAAATAGAGAAAAGGATGCATTGAAGGTACTGAGCCGCCTCCGACGATTGCCTCCCGACCATCCAATCGTTGAAGAAGAATGGAAGGAAATCAAGGCTACGGTTGAGTTTGATCGCCAAGTCGAAAGGGAAAAGTACCCTCAGTATATCAACAGTGGTGCTAAGGGTCGATTCATGATTGGACTTTATGGCTATCGTGAATTGTTCCGGAAAGGTATATTCAAGAGACTCTGGTTGGGATGTGCTCTGCAATTCTTCCAGCAGTTTACTGGTATAAACGCTATCATTGTAGGCTTTCATTTTCATCAACTAGGGCATTATTTCTAGCAACGTTTACTTATCTATTTACATATTTAGTACTATGCACCAACTATTTTCCAATCTATTGGATTGAGCGGTACATCTGTACCTCTACTTGCTACTGGAATTGTTGGTGTTGTAAACGTAGTGTTTACTATTCCAGCCGTCTTGTTTCTAGATCAATTTGGTAGACGAAACACCCTATTGGTTGGCGCCTTCTTCATGGCCATTTCTCACATTATAATTGCCATCATTGTTGGACTGTTCGAGAACAACTGGTCCCAGCACACTACGGAAGGATGGGTTGCTGTTGCATTTGTCTATTTTTTCATTGGTAGGTCATCTGCTCAATTATAAATGCATATTCTGTCCGTAACTATATACTCATTGACATGATAGCCAACTTTGCCTATTCTTGGGGTCCAATTGGTAAGTGACCACGACAGCTTATTTGAAGGTTATATTAGAAATCTATTGTTAAACGATATCCATTTTGTTGAAAATTATAGGATGGGTATATCCAAGTGAAATTTTCCCCTTGCGTATTCGTGCAAAGGCAATGTCTGTTACCACATCAGCCAACTGGATGTGCAACTTCATTATTGGTCTCATCACCCCGCCTATGATTGCCTCCTTAAGATTTGGCACTTATGTTTTCTTTGCTGCATTCACCGTGATGATGTTCTTCTGGGTTTTGTTCTTTGTCCCTGAAACGAAAGGAAGAAGTTTGGAAGATATGGATCTAGTGTTTGGTGACAGATCAGCCGTACATGATGCTGAACTTATGAATCAAATCCAAGCACAAGTTCATGAGCATGATGCTCCACCTGTAGCTGCAGTCAAGCAGGAAAGGAGTGATATTGAATAACGAATATAATTTCCTCGAATCACTTTTTTTTTCTTGGGTGCCGACCTCCAATAGTCCCCTTACCTATGCTTACTTACTACTTATTTTCTTACTTGCCTTTTCTTCAAGGTTTTACTATTGTAGTTTGGATATCTGAAAGCTATATCCACAATTTATTTCTCATTGTGTTCTAGTATGGAATAAAGCCATCGTATGCTCCTGACCTATAGCAATGTTACTTGTGATAAGGAAACCTTTCTTGCACTCTGTCCTAGAGCGTGGAGCCAGTGCAACCCATATAGTCCTTCTGGGTCAAGGGATATGACATGCATGCTGTAGGCAGGCTGCTTTGTACAGTTTTGCGTAGTCTAATCACAGCACGATAACACCTTTGTATTCGACGTCATTGCTGCAGGAAGAAAAAGGAGTCTATCAAGCAGTTGTCTGAGAAGGTCCTACCTTGGTATATACACTACCCTAACGAATTCACTTTTAATGACTAATAATCGCTAGTACCATATATCGTTATGTGCCATCCCAATAGCACTCTTTATTACATTGCTTTTGAAAACGAAAATTACAGTACCCCAATTATGAAGCACAATACACGAAACCATATGTTAAAATATTTACATGTGCATTGAATCTACACGGTGAACAGACGACCTTGTTCTTGCTGTATGAAGCTGGAAACAAAGATAATGGTCAATGTGGTTCTTCATTTGCATTGCAGAATGTAGGATGTGAGGAATTTACCTTAAAACATCAAGAAGGTAGTCTCTAAGCAGAACAGCAGAATCAGGATCTACGTTACTACTTGCAATTAAGCGAGGCATTTGAACTGGGTTTTTGAGAGAGGTCAGTACTCTGGCCATCAGGGTCATTGAGGTGAAGGGAGCACCAATAATTACCAAATAACCGCAAAAAGTGCTCCACCCCATAAATATCTGAAGGCAAGGCAGAATCATTTTTTTTCATGACGTCTGCGTATTGTTTTCGTTCCAACCGATAGAGAAGGGATTCTTCTAATGTTTTGTTAAAGTACAACTTGATACCTCGCACCACTTCAGTCAACAGCTCATCACTTGCTCTAATAATTTCGGTTAGTGGCATGCAAATTGTATTATAATGTCTGACTTGCCATACCCATTACGCTTGCTAGACTTCATAGCATGATCCAGGTAGTCATTCAGGATATCCGATACATTAGGCTTCCGTGGAAGCGGCACCAGCTTAATTAAGAAGTGGTTAGTGCTTAAAGTAATGGTGAGGAAAAGTCATGTTCAAGTGTAAGTACCTTTTGTGTCTTTGTAACATTTTCCCAATCATCCACCAAGAACCCTTTCAGCTGCTCAGGGATATCCAATTTGACTTCTACCTTGTTCATCAATTCCTCCTCCTGCAGATCGTTCAGATGACACCATAATCAGATATTCTGTACAGCTGTCATATATTTTGCAAGATGCATACCTTTGCTTTGTCAAGACTCGAATCCCTGGCTCGCTTTCTGCCTCGCGATTCACCATCGTGTGCCTTCTCAGTCGTATGTGTTGCTGCATTCAATAGTCGTGCTGGCTTCTTTTTATTGTGAGCTTCCTTCAACTGTGTCTGTTTCTGAAGATTGGCCTCAGTCCATTTTAATACGCGATCCTCAGGCACCCACTCGTCCCAACTGTGAAGAAGTATATTAGCTGTGAATAAAACCATATAATAAGCTACCAATTGGCACTCACGTCTGCTTCCATCTTCTGTAGTGGACGAAGTAATGGGGTCCTTGTCTCTCTTCTTCGTCCATGTTAGCACTCTTCAGTACCTAGTTTGGGAGCGGATTTAAAATCAACTATCGCGATCATAACAACATTCATAGATCGGCTTCATTCTGTGAGTCTAACCTTGGCTTCGTACAACATTGGTCCATGATAGCAAAGGACGCGCTCATCGTCTGCAAAGGCCATTACTTCCTTTGGCATTCTGGCTGAGATTTGTTCGCGGACACAGCTTTTTCATTTTTTGACATCTTGCCAGGTAATTGGCAACTCCGGTCAATTAGACATGTCAGCAGTCTCCAAATTTTTGATATGTATCATAAAATCAGTCAAATATCTAACATCTTACTAACATCCAAAAATGAGTTAGCTATAATATCACCTGGAAAACACCTGGAGTGTATTGAAAATAATACAAGAATTAAATGTATAAGAATTCAAAGGCAATTGAATTTTTTAAAAAAGAAACCATGCAGCTCGAACGATAATGAATCCAAAACAAAAGATTTGTCATGGGATATTGTGACGGGATACTGTACATCAATGGCTGATTTCCAGAACGAGCCATGTTTCTCTGGATGAAAACGTTCCTGAGTTGAAAACTTACTATACGTATCCAAAATATAGATCATACCACAGTTTGGATTTTCTCAGATATTAGTGTGAGTGAATATAAGGTTATCGCGACCAGTCCCCCAGCAATATAATCTCAACTTAACGGCCACAATTGTTACATGTTCTTTGTATCATAAAAACAGAACAGTCTGAATATACCTTGATATGTATAGAATAGTCATTCCCTTTAGTACAGAAAATAGTTTTATAAGGCAATAACTGCATAGGCAACTAATTAGTTGCGCCATTGAAGCTATATAACAATAATGCAGGAATCCACTCAAACGTTAATATCAACTGATCATAAATGCTTCACACGAGAATCGACTAGTTTGCACAGTGTGGCTATGCAGTCGAGTTGAATCGATTGCCCACTTCGAATTACCGTACATGCCGATCGTGATCTTGAAGGGCATGGGCGTGACCATTGTATGGTCGTCAGACTGAGCCATGAGTGTAAATACAATGCGCGAATAATATTATTATTGTTTTCGAAATAATTTATAAAGTGATTGTTTCATGCGCAAGATCAATACCATCTTACAATCCGTTTCTCATGCCGATCGATAATGACTATAGCTGCAAAGAAAATTTGTTTTAGGCAAGCAAACTATCAAATGTAAGATCAATGAGATCCCCGCCAGCCCTTGGTTTGTTTTGCTTTGCTTTGTTCCACACGCAGTCCCACTTTGTAACCCGTGAGTTGTGACCCGTGAGACAGTTAGAAAGCTCATTGATCACAGGATTGTGTTGTTAATATTGCTTTGATTGAATTTGCTTCGGGTGTCCAAGTCCAATATCAAATACGATCACATATATTTATTATTTATGTGGTCTTCATTTTACTTTTTCGTGTGAGCGGGCGGAAACTTTGAGTTTTTTATGTGATCAATTGTCATGTGGCTCAAGGACCACTTTGTGGTAATAAGCCGACTGAAGGTTCCTAAAATGATGAGATATTTAATCGATGGCCAAGATTTGGAAATAGAGCTACGGTAGGATGTGTGGTATCGATTAGAAAAGGCACAATCTTGGAGATATACAGCTTCTTTTGTTAATCGATATGATTATTGGCACGTGGAATACTGGAATAAAGGGAAACACAAATGCAGTGTCAGCAGAGTGTAACCACCATTAGAATTCGTTACTGGGGTCCAAGATCAGATGAGCACTATCTATCATATCAGAGTGGTGCTCCCTACCATATACTATTCCGTAAAAAACAATACACATCATCACCCTTTCGATCGTGCCTGTGGATTTTACTGATGGTGTATCTGAACCAAATTTTGATGTGGAACCTAGATTTTTAAAAAGGATCGGCACAGCTGATTTCAATTTTCTTCTCTCCTCTCTCCATTTTCCCGGGTTCATTTACTACCGCACAAAGAAAATCAAAAAGATGAGCACTGACATTCAACAAACTTATGAATCAATCGAAGTTTCTGCTACTACAAGTGCAAAACTGACACCCGACAGAGTCGCCAAGTTTTTACCCCTGTCCGCAAAAGGGATCAATTCCGATGGTAGAATCATTCATGTTACGCATCAAATACCATACAATATTCTTCGAAAACAAAAAGAATTTGTGGTTGCCACTGAATCACTTCCATCACCCCCAAGTACTCCCCCACGAGGTAGACACTTATCGACAGAAATCTCGGTGGATGGGTCCAACTCCGCAAAGGAACAATGGCTGATAGTTCATCGTCGTGGTCACTCTGCCATGTATTCAGGTATACAAAGTGTATCACAAGAAAGAGATTCCGTACACATTGGATGGACTGGTAATATCCATGAGCAGCACACCAAGCGTGTCATCAATGATCTTGACGATGATGATAGGAAGGTCCTGACTGCTCTACTTGAGGAGAAGAACATTGTGCCCATTTTTTTGAACAAGACGCAGTCGCACAATCATTATGAAGGATACTGCAAATCAAGTATGACCTATGATTTCTTTATTTTGATTATTATGTATGTTATTGGAATTTTGAAATCTCATGAGCATATATCTTGCAACAGCTCTCTGGCCACTTTTCCATTATCTGACCTGGAGTAAAGCGACCGATGGCAGAGAGGAGAAAGTCAACTGGGAAGATTATGTTGCTGTTAATAGACAGTTTGCACAGTGTGTCGCTTCCCAATATCGACAAGGAGACAAGAGTACGTTTATAGAAAGATTTGACACACCACATGTTTAATATTTACTTCACCCGCCATTGACTACTTTACTATATCCAGTTTGGATTCAAGACTATCACTTGTTATTAGTGCCTGAAATGCTACGAGCTCTCATCCCTGAAGCTCCAATAGGACTTTTCTTTCACGTACCATTCCCTAGCTCCGAACTCTTCCGATGTTTGTCAAGTAAGTAACAGAAACGCATATGTTGGTCACGACGCTTATTCTCATCGTGGGAAATCTAGCTCGCAAACAAATCCTAAGTGGTCTTCTTGGTGCTGATTTGATTGGGTTTCAGGTAATTCCATTGTTGACTGGGTTTAATCGTATGCTATAATTTTGATCTGCTAAACTCACCTATGACACCACCTGAATCAGACTTTCTCATACGCAAGACACTTCATTTCCTGCTGCACTCGTGTGTTGGGACTTGAGTCCACACCACTGGGAGTCAATGCTGCTGGCCATATAGTTTCTGTCTGCACCATTCCCATTGGCATTAATGCTCAGCATGTCGACGACCTCCGGACGTCTCCTGCGGTGATTGCAAAGGTGGAGTCCATTCGCGAGACTTACAAGGACAAGAAGATCATCGTAGGACGTGATAAGTTGGATGTCACTAAGGGAGTAGTGCAAAAACTCACTGCCTTTGAAAAATTCTTGGAATTGTATCCCCAATGGAGGGAGAAGGTCGTTTTGATCCAAGTAACTACTCCAACCCACTCTAACAATTCGGGATTGGAGTCCAAGATATCAGATCTAGTTAGTCACATTAACAACACTTACGGGTCATTCGAATTTCTTCCCATTCACTACTATCATCAAGATGTTGACTCCGATCAATATTATGCATTGTTGTCAGTTGCTGATCTTGGATTGATTACCAGTGTTCGTGATGGAATGAACACCACAAGTTTGGAGTATATTATGTGCCAGCAGGAGCGCAAGAGTCCGTTGATTCTATCCGAATTCACTGGAATGGCTGGTAGTTTGAGTGCTGCCATGATGGTTAATCCATGGAATTTTGCTGGCGTTGCCAAGGCTATCGATACTGCATTGTCAATGTCGCTTGAAGATAAGATTACACGGCATGCTGTGAGTGTTCAGTCTTAAATATAGCTAATTCTATTACATACTACTTACTGTATTATTTTTCTTCTTCAGCAATTATTTGATCATGTCAAGAATAACACATCTGAATTCTGGGCCAAAACCTTTGTAAAGCAACTTCAAGTCATTCGGGAACAGCCATTCCAATTTAGTCGAACCCCACTGCTGGATTACCAAAGGCTAATAACCGACTACAAAAAGGCTAATAAGAGGATCATGTTCTTTGACTATGATGTAAGCTAAAATCCCGTTCATTCAATTCCTGCTGTGCGCGACAAGACTTCCAAATTTACCTCATTTGACATCATAGGGCACTTTGACACCCATTGTATCAGTCCCATCTGCAGCTTTGCCTCCCAAGGACATGTATGAATACCTACAGAATCTCTGCGCTGATCCTAATAACGAGATATGGGTAATATCTGGTAGAGATCAAGAGACTCTTGAGAACTGGCTAGGAGGTATTCCAAACCTCGGATTTAGCGCTGAGCATGGCTGCTTTATGAAGCAACCAAATTCCGACAACTGGGTCAATATGCTGGAAGGCGTTGACATGTCCTGGAAGAACGATGTCGTAAAGATATTCGATTATTACACTGAGCGCACACAAGGAAGTTTTGTGGAACACAAGAAATCTTCTATCACTTGGCATTACAGGCTCGCTGATCCGCAATACGGGTAATCATCAGTTTCAATTTGTAAGCCACTTGTTCCATATTGTACTAATCCGCCACTTGTCTCTGTTGACAGATTGTTCCAGGCTCAGGAGTGTCAAAATCATTTGGAAAATGCCCTATTGTCAAAGCTGCCTGTGGAGGTTATGGTTGGCAAGAAGAACCTTGAAGTCCGACCTTTGGCTATCAATAAGGGAGAAATCGTAAAGAGGTTGTTGGCATTGAGCCCTGACGTCGATTTCATTGCATGTGCAGGAGATGACAAGACAGATGAAGACATGTTCAGAGCTTTGTGTAGCTCCTCCGTTGGTGAAGCTTGCTACGCAATCACCGTCGGGCCGCCAGATAAGAAGACATTGGCCAATTGGCATGTTGAAAAGAGTGAAGATGTTGTTCAAGCCCTTGAACTAATGGCTGGTGCAGTCAAAGAACAGTAATGACTGTCAGCATCAATGATATGAATTGGTAGATTTACAATTGTAATGAATATGAAGTGAACAGAACGATATAGAAGCAGAACGAGGCTAATCAAATGTATAATGTATATCCATAAACTGCATAAAGGCATTCATTTTCTTTTGTGCCATTGAATTTGCAGGTAACGGCATTATGAGTGGTTCCTGTTGTGGCGCGCTACGGCATCCTTGTATCTTTTGGAGTTCTTAGTCGTAGACGATGCTGTACTGTCGGATTCCCAGTGTCTCTTTCGCTTGTTATTGTGACCGGAATTACTGTTGGATTGGCTGTTTAATTTCCCTTTCTTCTTATATCGGTCATCATATCCATTTCTGTTTGCAAGATCCCGCTTCCTTTTGTCGGGTCGCTTGCTTAGTGCATCACGTATCATATTACGAGAAGGTTTATAGTTGCTCGAGAGAAAATTTCCCAGGCCTTCCAATTTGTATTTCTTTCCACACGGTCGCTGTCCACCAACATTGTCTGGCAGCAGGATGAACGATGATAATAGAGAATCATGATCGGGTGTATTGAAGCGTTCATCAAGTAGACGATATGCTTTTTTGAGACCGATCATTATTTTGTCTATTTTCGTGCTTGATCTAGCGACATTTACATCTACATAGCCTTTAGTCTTTCAGGTAGAAATTGGTCCGTTGCAAATGCCATTTCCACCAACCTTCATTGTCCGGGTCTTCAATTGCTATAACCTCTGGATTCCTCAAAGGACTTTTTTCAGGCTTCTTAGTTTCCTTGAATGAAAACAAGTATAGAAAGGTCAAACAGAGTAAAAAGCTGTGAGTTGAGGTGTACAAACGCTTACTTTTACGAAAAATCCACCTCCATTGTTCAAGTATATCCCAGTATGAACAAAGTCAAATGCGGACCAGTACTTGAGGAAGCGAAGAAGAGTATCGCCTAAAGACTGTTCTTCTTTCTGTACACCATTGGCTTCTTCCATCTACGTGAAGAAGTCGTGAGACAGCTACGCATTATATAGAATAAATTGGATGAGGGTAATTACTTGTAGAAAGCGAACTATGAGGCAAATCAAAGTGAAGCTAGCCAGACCGTTTCGCTTAGTATCCATCATATAAAATGTTGGATGGTTGTCGACAGCCAAACTTGAAAGGCCATGCTTCAATAACAGGAACAATGGCTTGAGCATCGGATACTCTTTCAGCCACTTTACCGTCGTTACTGTACTTGGGGCATCATTATTGATACAAATATCCACTTCGATATCAGAATTTGCCAACGAGAAGGCAAATACTGGCACCTACGATGTTTTTCGCATGTCAGATCAGGATACTTTGGAATGCGACAAGCGCATTTTCAAGAAATTTTGTACCTTCATGTTGGGTCTTGCTACCAGATTGGTTCTAGCAAACGTTGTTAGTCTCTTTCTCAGCATAGCTTTGCGCAGACGCCGTAAATTGAATGCTATTGTATCAGTAGACATTTCTTGAGGGATTTTCACACATATATCTACATCGCTATGTCAGACATTGACGTTAATTATTGTCGTAGTCAAGTGTATACACTATTGCCGATTTCCATACCTACAAGGTAGTTCTAGTCCAGTGATAATTGAGCCGTACGGATTGACGGTGCTATTCGGTAGTTCTTCCTTTACGAGCTTCGTCACTTCATGCAAAGCTTTTTGCCTCAGCTGTGCTTCGCTTTTGGTTGGCAGAATGTAAGTTGTGAATTCCTCGATCTCCTTCGAAAGACTGCATTCAAATAACATTCAGGATCTGACGTCCATGGAATTCTAAACCTTGTGTCAATGCTGCTTACCGCGCTTTAGGATCCTTATAATTGACAGATTCTTGAATCCAAGGACTTGTTTTCATGCTAGGGAAAAGCGTACAGCAATTTTTATTTCTTAGGGTCAAAAATCTGGTGTCTTCCGCAATTTCTACACCCAACCCAGCACTCTACAACATTATTGTTTTAAAAACCAGGATAAAAAGACAAACCAGGTGATAAAGATATATATATATATATATATTGGAAAATAGATAGAATTTCAATGTTATTTAAATTAAGCATTCCAGTGCCGGTATAAATACGAGGAGAAAGTCTTGATTCACTGGTCTTCGACGAGAAGACTGCGGTTTTCCGTCTCGGTCTCTTCATCGATGGTCTGGAGAGTTTCAACAGAACACACCGAGCGTCTCTGTCGTGTTATAGCTCTTTTTATGCTTTCTTGTTCATTTGTATCAAGTAAAAAAGACTGCTCATTGCTATGGTTGTCCTCATCATCTGTCACATTGACTTGCGATACTTCTGCATAGTAGTATTGGGATCGCGATTGGGGATACATCTCACTGATGAACCGATGCAGCTTTGTGTTTAATGAATTGAAAAGTGCCATTGTCTATCTAAATTAAAGAAAAGAAGGTAAAGGAACCGAACAAAACCGATCAGAATTATAAGAATGAGCATTTATCAAAGTTACCCCCTTTTTTGTCGTCGTGCATACGTGTTATGATTTTGCGTTCCTATAGCGTAGGTTTAATTTACTTTTGACTTGATACTTGAAATGAATGTAATGACGTGTTAATTAATTCAATGAATGCTTAACAAATGTAACTTTCCACCAACGCCGCGTTTCCAAATTACAGTATCATTATAATCATCATAAACAAGATATCAAAAGTAGACCCAATCTCCTTTCGAAGGTACACCTTCAGATTGGGGTCTCCAGGATAACACAGGGCAATAAAGGGGCAGACAGTATAGTTTGTTTCTTTGGAAAGTAATCCCAAACAAATAGAATAGCAATAGCTGAGGAAAAATGGAACGTCATTTGCAAAAAAAAAGGGTTATTTATTAATACATTGAAAGATCGTTTAAAGCAACACAAACTGCAGCTTTATGATGTCCGTTATATTGACGGATAGTTTCCCCTTGTGATAACTCCCATAACCTTGCAGTATGGTCCGATGAAGCTATAACCGGTATGCAATAATTAATGATCAGCCAACACTGATGCGAATTCGGTAAGATAACTTGCCTGTTACAAGATATGCGGAGTCGGCAGAGAAAGCACAATCCCATACCCATCGCTGATGTCCCACTAAGGTCTTTTCCAGCGTGAACTTTCCATTTTCCGTATTCCAAATTTTGACTGATTTATCTGCCGAACATGTTGCGAGATGCCTAATCATATGACATCGGTTAAAACATATGGCAAGTTTTTCCCGGACGAATTACGATTGAGCTTTTCTACTGCTTACTTTGTATCTGGACTCAACAGACATCTGGTAATATAGTCATTATGAGCGTTAAGCTTAGTTATTGGCTTGAGATCTGAAGATTCATTTCCTTTCGGTAGTTGCCAAACGTAGCAATTGCCCTGTTAAAACGGTCAGTTTGTCAGGCATTTTGCTTGATGGCAAAACTAGTATTCAAACCTCTACCTTATTGTTTGCAGCAATTAGCATTGAACCGTCAGAGGCAACGGTCACAGATCGCAATGGGACCTCTTCTTCTGGCACCTATTAATAATAATGTTTAGCAAATTGGGAGCTATTTGGTATAAGTTTTATGAATATGATACTAACCAGCTCATGTGTGCACGCATTAGCGCTCAAATCCCATATCCGAACACTTCCATTTTGATCACAAGAAATTAATTCGCCTTGGTTGGGGTGAATAACCACGTCATTTATAGGAGATTCGTGGTCGAATTGACGTGTAATGACCGGTCCCCTACAAATAGATCATGAGCATGGACTTCAGGACTAGCTCACGTTCAAAATTTATGAATATCTACCGGGTATCCCAAATTTTCAAATGTCCATCCTCACCGCCAGTGAACATCCACCGGCACTCGGCATGGAATCCTGTGGCGGTGACGTTTCCATTATGGTCGCCAAACTGGGTTATCTGGAAATACCGATAGGTTGGGTGTCAAATCAACTCGCGGTATTTTGGCATTGACATGTCAAAAGTCTATGTTACTTACAGGCTTTGGATTACTGCTATTGATATCGTATAACCGAACAGCATGATTGCCTATTATCTCAGTGTTAGCCCTTGCACTCCCGGGCTACATATGATCAAAATATCATCAACCAACCTGCCGCTGCCAAATATCGCTTGTCCGGTGATATACATAATCTATTCACTTGCTGTAACGTCCAAAGTTACTAAAAACAGTAATCGTCAAATGCATCGTAATGCTGCTTCCTCATTTGCTTACAGAATTGGGGTGTTGTATTGTTCGAGAGCAGATTCCACTAAGAGCTTCCCAAAATCGAATTGTGTTGTCATAACCAGCTGTGACCAAAATCACTGAATGCGATTCAGGGTTCTGCTTTGGCTGCTGCTGTAAATTTTGAGTATCTGTTCTGGTGGTTCCGTTTTTGAGAGCCATGTGAGTGAGCGCAACAGTTTCCTGAGTGCCTGCCTGCGCTTTGTGCTGCTATGTAAATTCCAGACAAACGTGTGCGATTTGCAAATATATTTTAAAGTCCGACATTTCGGACAGTATGTGCATCTCTATCCATTCTCTGCAAATTTGCCACTTAATGCAGTACTTTTAAGGGCAATGTGATAAAAAATAGGAGGACCTCAGAGAACAGCGTCATATGTATGGAGAAATGTACGTGTTTAATAATATAAATCAACCTTGATTAGGCGCATAGATGATTGATACAACTGTTATTTTCACTTGATCCATATTCACCAATTCAACCGATTGATATGCAAATTTCGCTCAGTGAAAGTTGATGACGTAGAAGTATCATTTTTCGCAATTGTCGGGTTTACGAGTGACCATGTTTTTTTTTGGTGTCCTTGGAAAATTTAAAGGCACCTTTTTTATTGTTGCTTCATTGTTAATAATGCTAGCCCTCCGATCCTTGGCAAGGCAGTGCACCAGAATACCAACAGCAGTTCGCTGCATGTCCACAGCAACTGAAGCTGGTAATTAGCATGTTCTTCTTCATAATGCGCAATGTTTCCCTCTCTAAACTTCAATCAACATTTTAGCTCCAAAGTACACCGCACCAGCCTCCATTCATGTCCCAGCTGAGCAGTTCCCGGCACCAAAAGTCACCAGAAAGAACTTGATTGATGTAATATCTCAAGAGCAAGTTCAGCGTGCTAACATTGATGGACGAATGGAATTGTTTTCTCGCAAAAACCCAAATCGTATTCAACCTGGTTCAGTGTTACTAGTGGAGACGCTTAATTCCAAGGCCAAAGAAAGCACCTCAACTTTTATGGGTGTTGTCATTGCTATTAGACGAAAAGGCTTAGATACTACTTTCACGCTACGAAACATTGTTATGAAGGTCGGTGTGGAGCAACGCTTTACCCTGTACTCTCCCATGTTGAAAAGCATCAAGGTCCTGCAACAAGCTGGTAGCAAAGATACCAAGTTTAGAAGAGCAAAACTCTTTTATCTCAGAGATCAGCCTGGGAAGGCATTCCAGTCATTACAGGCGTTGTGGAAACAAGAGCAAGCCGAGAAAATTGCCACCAAAAAGAACTAAAGCCGTTAACCATCTACATTCTCCATAGAATTTTTTTTCTTTACTTGCTAACTCTTTTACGCTGTCATGTATCGGTGATAGTTTGTAACATATTCTTTTTTCAATACACTCAAAAGATTTCCTTCAAATTTCAAATGGGCGGAAAAGTTTGTAGAAAATGACTAACCAGGAAATAGGAATGAGAATTATCCTGTAATTGCATATGCGCTAGCATAGCTTACACTACTATCCTTGGGTGATTTACAAGGGCTACTTTGATCATAGTGAACGAATTTCAGACGCTGATGTTGATCTTGCTCTTTAAGCTTGGCAAGTGCAGCCAACAATACACCAATTGGATGACGGCCACAAATGGTGTTTTCAGTCTCTCGCAAGTATTGGGTGAACGCATTATGATCCAGTTCCTCAATAATTTTCATTCCGACATGATCTAGATTGGAGATAGACTTGTGTATGGGAGTTGTTATATCAGTTGATTTGCTCGACTGCCTCAAGTGGAGTGGAGTGGAAGAGCCTTCCGCCTTATAGTACTGATATTGAAAGCGCGAGCCCCTGTGAAGCAGATTGAATGAGAGCTGCAATTGCAATATGGCTTCCTAGCAAAATACTTACCAGTGGCAGAAATCAGATGAAATAATGAAAACTGTATGAGGATCGGATAAATATGAAGCAAGCGCTGAACCGTACACTTTTTCCTTTTCTGCAGAAATCGATCCGACCATGATTGGAACAATCTTGATTCTATCAATTTTGCTATGAAACAGCCGGTCAGCGCCTTTAGTATACATCACATGCTCAATTTACCATCCTCTACCTTTCAAAAATCTTGTAGGTATATGGTAAATGCATTTCGATGCTATGCTCGTCCTCATCTACAGAGTTATTCATTGTTTTGAAAAGACCTGTCTTCTTTAGCTCCTCTACAGCTGGGATATGTATTTTCTCATCAGCAAACATTTGGGGACCTTCAAAACCTTTTCAAACTTTACTCACTATCCGTGTCAATTTGTAGATTTCCTAGCGGTGTTTCATACTCGACTGCCGATGGTAGCGCACACCGATCAAGGTAGACATGATGTGATGGTCCAAGGATAAAGACACGAGTACTGTATACTATAGCTCAGTTATCCAAGAAACAAACACGTCCACCAAAGATACTGGCTGTACTTACATGGGCTCTATATCAATGCATTTGTACGCATATGCTGCAGTCGGACCACTGTAAGAATAGCCTGCATGACTATCAAGATGCCAGATAGTTAGATATTTTCCATACACAGAAGATAGTAACAAAAGAGCAGAACAGCTTACGGGCCGATGATTGCCTTGGTTCCTTTCACTGGGTAAGGAGTATCATCATCCGTAGTAACTGGTACACTATCGAGGTAGGACTGGAGAGTGTCGTTCAACTGCCTGCCTGTAGTTTTACTGTCAATTACGAATTCCAACTGAATTCATTCCAAACAATGAGTCTTACGATTTCCCGAGTACCAGCTGCCAGCATGTGTTGCATTTCTGATCATTTCTGTACGATAGCGTCAAGGTTGGGAAATACAGTGCGAAAACGCTCAGTGATCACTGTATGTGGCAAGCGTAATGGCCACGTGATGTCTAGATTCAGGTTGATTCTCCAAATAAAAACGAATTATTTTGATCGTAAAATATATTAACATTCGATGTGGCGATGAATACAATATTAACTGAATGATAAAGCGCTTGAAGTGGATATTTCTATATATTAGACAAACGCCGCGCTTTCTTAACTGGTGCGTATAACCACAACGTATACGGTTTTCTATTACAAGCTATTGTGATTCATTATTAAGCTCCGGATTGAATTAATTGAAAGAATAATATCTTATTGGCATTATTGTTGTTAATGATGTTATATAAAGTAGGATGCATAACATGGCCAGCTTCAGTATTCTGTACAACCGGGTCTTAGTTCCTCTCAACATCATCAACTTCAACTACTCTTAATGAGGCAGCTGTAAACAGATGGCAGTAAGCGACATGAATTAGGATTAATCTGCTATAACTATCTCTTCTTGACATTTCAGATATCAATTATTATGCATTTAGGTGTCTGGCAGAACAGTTCAATCGGAGCTGTGAATTCAACATACTATTCAGTGGGGTAAAGGCTACTGTTAACTGGTTTTCAGTCAGAAGCGCAGGTTATTATTTTAAAGAGTCGTTTATGTCTGCTATAAATGTTGTGCCCAAATAGCGCAATAAAGCTTATGTGTTTTTACGACTGCAGTCATTTCTCAGTTACCGTATTAGCAAACATACCAATTTTCACAGGTAAAATTACAGTGTTATCCTTCACACTTGTTTCCCACGATGTCATGCTCCACCAGCGCCAAAGGTAGGCGTTGTTAAAACATCCTTCTTTCTCTCGATTCAACTCATGTATAGATTTCTAGCAAAGACATCATTACAAGCAGCAGCTGTACGCTCAAGTGTTACACCTTCACGTATCGTGCCTTTGGCAGCACGATCGTTCACAACCGGTAGCGGCGATTCGAAGGTAGTTAGTTATATCTTTAATCTTCAACCACTCAACATGTCATGATGTTTATAGTTATATGAAGAACAGCACTATATGGCAATTGGGCCAGTTGAACCATGTGGCTATTGCTGTCCCTGATTTGGAGAAATCCACTCAATTCTACAAGACGGTTATGGGAGCGCAAGTTAGTGGTGTGCAGGTAAGTTGCAACGGCGACCCCCAAGCACGGTACGTGATTCAGTGTAATCAAGCTCACCATGATTTTACGCGTCTGTTTCTATTAATATCCAGGAATTACCCGAACATGGCGTATACACAGTGTTTGTCAACCTTGGAAATACCAAGATCGAACTGCTCCATCCGCTTGGTGAGAAAAGCCCAATCTCCAAGTTCTTGGAGAAGAACAAGGATGGTGGTATTCATCACATCTGTATAGAGGTAAGATAAGTCTAGGATAGAATGGGCTGGTTCGGTAATTTACGAATTAACAATTTCTCTGAGGTTGATGATGTTTATGCAGCGATCAAGGATCTGACAGCTAAAAATATTCGGGCCCTGAATCCTGAGCCCAAGATTGGAGCTCATAATAAGCCGGTTGTGTTCTTACATCCCAAGGACTGTGGAGGCGTGTTGGTTGAATTGGAACAACGTTAGTTATGATTATGATATGGAACATATAGTAGATGGTATCAGATTTTGCGTTCATCCAACGTTAAAACCCTGTAGAACAATAAAATAGAATGTCTTACGGGGTGTTGGAAACCTAAAGATTGAACGGCCGATTGACAGATTGGCTTTTCATGCGCACTTGTAGGTGCGGATTTGATGCAAGGAACACTTTGAAACCTTGAATTGAACCGAAACCCCGCCAAATTTCAGGGCAAATGCACGTCACAACATCAGCACTAACATTATTTAAAATGGATGGTAAAGCTCAACTTTCACCTTGAATACAAACAAACCTCTTTGAATATATTTTGTTTTATCAAGCAACTGATAGACTAGCAAACATGGCATCCCACAAGACTGGTAAGAAGCTCGTTTATTGTACATCTCTACGTATGCGTTTCGGGGGATTGAAGCTTACAGTATCCGTGTCAAGTTGTAGTGAAGCACCTCATGAACGATCCCAAAGATGTACGTGTATATTACTCTGTTGTTCTTTTTGTTGCTGGTGCGTGTATACTCACTTCTCTTCTATGATGTACTTAGGTGGTCATCGAAAGTTTGAAGGGTCTCTGCTACACTAACCCTCACCTTCGTTTGCTCGAGAACGAAAAAGGTACAGTAAACCGGGCATGCTGTCATGGAGCTCTGTTTTACCACGACTAACCTAGACTTTTGGTTGTCTAGTCGTCTACAGAGCCGGTATTGACGCTATTGCCCAGAAGCAAGTTACAATCATCTCTGGAGGAGGAGCTGGTCACGAGCCCTCCCACGCCGCATTTGTTGGTGAGAATATGTTGACGGGTGCAGTTAGTGGCCAAGTTTTTGCATCACCTTCAGCCGGCCAAATTCTTGCTGCATTGAGAAAAGTACGTTCTCCCCACGGTACACTTGTGATCATCAAGAACTATACTGGTGATTGCTTGCACTTTGGTTTGGCAGTCGAACGCGCCAAGGCCGAGGGTATGAACATTGAAATGGTCGTTGTCGGAGACGACGTTGCTGTTGGCCGTGAAAAGGGTGGCCTTGTTGGGCGCAGAGGTCTTGCAGCCACTGTCTTGGTTCACAAAATCGCTGGTGCAGTTGCCGCTCAAGGGTAAGTTTGGGAAAGTTGTGACTGTGAATATACTGGGTGGATTCTAATCTTTTTACGCTATTGTAGTGGTTCTTTGGCCCAAGTTCGTGATGCTGCCAAGTATGTCATCGAAAATAGTGCTACCTGCAGTGTCAGCTTGGACCATTGTCATGTCCCTGGATCAAGCAGCTTTGCTAGTCTCGGTGTCGGCGAAATGGAATGGGGTACTGGTATCCATAATGAACCTGGTGCAAAGAAGTCTGCTATCGTTGACGTCAAGACCATTGTTAAGGAGCTTTTGTTTACTATTTTGGATGAAAACGACAAGGACCGTGCCTATCTCAATCTTAACAAGGAAAGTGAGAAGGTTGTTTTATTGGTCAACAACCTTGGAGGAATTCCTGTCCTTGAACTTGGCGTCGTTGCAAAGGAAGCTGCCGAATATCTCGCTGAGCACAACATCGAGGTCGAGCGAATCATCAGCGGTACCTTCATGTCTTCTCTCAACATGCCTGGTGCCTCATTGACCTTGCTCAAAGTTCCCAAGACTGATGGTGCCTTGGATTTCTCCTCCTTGTTGGATCTTCCTGTTGGTGCCCCTGGTTGGCTTAACAACAGTCGTCGTGGATTCTCTCTCGATGTCTTGGATAAGACTGCTGGCCTCAGTGATATGTCCGTTGAACTTTCTAACAAGTCTGCTGGAAAGATCGCCAATCCTGCTGCTGTCGCTCAAGCTCTCCGAGCTGGTGCTGAAAATGTCATTGCTCACGAACCTGAAATCACCCATTATGATACTATCCTTGGTGATGGTGACTGTGGTCAAACTTTGAAGGAGGGAAGCAATGCTATCATTGCTGCGTTGTCCTCCATTGACTTTGCAGCTGGCCCTAGCGCCATCCTTTCTATCTCAGATGTTTTGGATACTCACATGGGTGGAACCTCAGCTGCAATTTACTGCATCTTCTTAAACGCCTTGGCTATTGGACTTGTCAATGCTTCCTCCGCAACTGCTGATCAATCTGCTGGTACCGTTGCCGTCTGGGCTGACGCTCTTAAGCAAGCATTGGATTCTCTTATGAAGTACACACCCGCCCGTGAAGGTGACCGAACTATGATGGATGTACTTATTCCTTTCATCAACACTCTTCATCAAACTCAGTCTGTGGACCAAGCCGTTGAAGCTGCCAAACAAGGTGCTGAGAAGACAAAGACTATGCGTGCCAAGTTGGGTCGTGCATCTTATGTCAACGATGAAAGTGTTAAATCTGCTGCTGTTCCTGATGCTGGTGCATGGGGTCTTCTCGCTCTTCTCGTTGGTATCCAAAAGGGGCTTGCGCAGTAAATTAGTTCATGTTCATTTCGTAACACGGAAAGTTTCTTTTCCTTCTTTGCAAGCTACATAACCCCATTCCTTGCTCCATCCACCTTCATTTTATATGCTGGAAAACACAATATCTACATGCTGTACAATAAATTAACCAAATTATTCCCTATCTTTCAATTCTGTATAGCAATAACTTTTTAATGAATGAGAAACACTTTGAAAGGAACGAGTGGTATGGGATAAAGTAATCAGATCCAAAATGCTAAAATAAAGTAGTAAGACAAAAAATTACAAGGCACGAAGCATTGCTAACGTAGTTAAATCCATGGTTGTTAAAGAAAAGAAACTTTCATATAGTAGTAGTACAAATTACTATGGACAATAAGCAGGATGATTGAGATAAGAATCATCAACGATGAATGGTCATAAACCTTTTCTGATTACTCCTTGCCGCTGCTTTCCTTTGCCTGGAGAGAATAACCACCGGATCATCTGCATCAGAGTCTTCCGACGACATGTCATCGGCCACATCACTTGATTCTGAATCCGATGCTCCTTGGAAAGGTATGAAATTGGCGAGAGGTCGTCGTGAGTCGCTAGGTGGCTGTGGCATGTTGTTATTTACCATGGTGGAAGAAGTGTTGGTCGACATTCCGTTCTCCGAGAATGTACTAGCTTCTCCGTCATTATTAACAAGCGTATCTGCCGATGATACTTGGGTGTAGTAACTAGCTTGATCATCATCATCAGAAAGTTCATCACGGAAAATCGTTGTAAAGGGTTTTTTTCGTGTTGAATTGGTGACAGTTTGAGAACTATGGCTGAAGCTCATGGTTGGCATTGGAGGTCTTAATGGTTGGCCGTCAGGCTCGCCACGGGACCAGCTCTCCCTATGTGGGGATGGCATTGGAGGTCTTGATGGCTGGCCGTCCGACTCGCCACGGGGCCAACTCTCCTTATGTGGGTTTGGCATAGAGACAGGTGAGCTGGTTATAGGACTGAGAACGATGGAGTTACGATGGCTATTGTTGATGGAGAGTTCATGCATTCCAATATCTAATGGTTGCAAGACCATGTCCGGAATATTTGGGATAATCTCTTGCAGTTCATATACTGGAGCGTCTGAGCCAAAAGTGTCTCCCGTAGATGGTGTCGAAGAAGGAAGTTCTTTCATGATGTACAATGGAACAGAGTCGTCATGGAACGTTGGAACAAAATTGGAGGATGTGCTGGTAGAAGAGGTATTTCTTGACAAACCACCCGGTGCTGACATCCATGATCGACTAGAGGACATAGAGGAGTACGAAGTAATGGAATCTGATCGAGCGATTATGTGCTTTAGATCCATGTTTGGCACTGATACACTTGATTGCCGAGAGATGGCTCTCTCTATACCAAACACAATAGTGCTACCCTCTGATGTCTGCGACTGCGAGTCCACATCATCTGCAAACTCTTCTGGATCGATAGGCATAGATGCAAATGGGACAGTGCCAAGTTTGATAGGTAAATGTAGGGAAGCTACATGTAGAGACGACTGCATATCTGTATTTCCAGTCTTGAGTTTAGAGAGCAGACTGTTTTTGGTCACGTCACTTAATTCAGCTGTTACGACTATCTTATACTGAACTTGCATGAGTCTGCCGTTGCTGTCTATGGTTGGAGGTGTTGTGGTAGGTATCAAAATCTGTTCACATATTGTTTGCGTCAAGTTGTTGGCGCTGGTGACGTTGATATCGCACTTTATAGTTTTGACTGGTTCTTCCGGTGACACATATGTCCTATATTCGCAATCAGTATTAAGTAAAAAAAGGTATGAGGCTTTGAAAATTTTTCATATGTATGCAAAACTTACTTGCTACCATTGACAAACAACGCTGCTCGACACAATGAGATAGTAAGACCCCCGGGGCGTGTAAAAGGGTATATATGTTTGATTGATACCTGTAGAGATATTGTCTCACCTATGTATTATCGTTCAATAAGGGTGAGTCATTTGACTGACATCATGATTTGCCAAGGGAAAAAGCGTAATTTTTTTTTTCCTTACCTCGAACGTAGGCGATCCGAGGTATGGCTGCTTTGACTGTCGCCTGCATGCCAGCATCAGGTGCAAGTTGTCGTTTGAATTCTTCTGGTAGCACATTATCAAAACCACAATAAGCTGCTGCCTCCTGGGGTACTTGATATTCTTGTGCGGTCACATCGATATGTTCCAGCAAAGGAATATGAAGCTGAGCTTTCTGAGCCAAAATGTCCGCTACAAACGGGCGGTCGTGAATGGCTTGGATTGCATAAACGACTGAACCTTCAGGATAATCATTCTAACGCAGATGAAAAAAATAATAATAATATATATATAATATTAGCCACTGTCTGCTGTTACAGTCTTAGTGACCAATAAAGACAAGATCAAACCTCAGTAAAACTTGGCAGTGTAAGGTCTGTAGGAATAGTAAACTCGAACGGGTATGTATGAACTCGGGCATCGAGAACAGAGGATTTACTTCCAGGCATATGATAAGCAACAACCTCTTTTTGAAATAGGGGGAATTCCTCTTTCCTATCCTTGATAATGGTAGTGACTTTTCCCCACAAGCATACCCGTATACTAGTGGTCTTACATGGCTTTGATAGATGTAATGTGACTTTGCCGCGAATGCTGTCACCAGGAAACCAATACCGTTCCTCATTGAGTGCGATATAGAAACCGGAATTTTGTTTCCTTCGAGTTATGATGTGCATGTATTTGATGGAATGATTAAAATGCTATGGTAAAAGGTAAGGGAATGGGTCACTAAATGGAAACGTCAGGCCAGTGGGGCAAAAAGGTTTACGCCAGCCACAACCAAAACTATATTTAGGCATTCGACTTCGAGCTCATCAATTGCTCAGCGGAGGGTAGTGCTCGTAGATCAGGTTGAATAAAATTTTGTTTACTTTGATCACTGTGGAGTAACTCGCGAGAGTAGTATTGGTTGATGATTTTTCTGTCTTTAAGGATTGGATATCGTTCCAGGAACTCGAAAAAATCATCATCGTCTGATCGCCCACTGAGAGAGTCTGCTTGCACAGCTTTGTAAATCAGTTCGACAAAAAATTCCGTGATGGTCTCGTTATAATTAAATTGAACTTTGCCCTTGTTAGCTTTATAATATGAATCTATACCATTCTTGATCAACGGTTTTGCTTCTTCTTTGTCCATTTCTCGAAGGTAATTCCATGCCATTCGAACATGGGCGCGATGAGTCCATTGCCGAAAGTCTAGGGTGTGATTTTCAAATGCTTGCATGAATACCTCTTCACCAACACTGTGATACCGTCGATCATGATATAATAGTGGTACACTTTCGTCTCTTGTGCCGCGCATGCTTCCTACTCCATGGTCAACGCGATCCACTTTTGCCACCCAAAGCTCATGATCCCCTAGAACAAGGACTTTGTGGGTTGAGCAATGCATGGCGCCAACAGAGCCCATTAAAACTGGATTTCCTGTATCTGGATCAATATAGTACTGTGTATCTTTGAATTGATCGATGCCATCTTGGTTGGGTGACGAGAACGCAATGGATTGTTGAACTTGATGGCTGCTGAGCACTTGCACTACAAATCGGTTGGCCAAATGTAAAAGATCAGATGCCCGAGATGGCTTTCGTACACAGAATGATATGAGTGGGTATGGATGAAGAGAGATGGAAGTAAATGATGATACTGTGATACCTCGGCGGTATTCTGGGTTATCTGGATGAGCCGTTGTCACTACCACAACTAATTGTGGAACCTTGCGCATGATACTTCGAACTTCGCTTTGTATACTTTCTATTTTGCTTTCCGAATCGAGAGTATTAGAGGCATGCTTTTCATTCTTATCATTAGGCTCTATTGGTGGGATCTTGATGTAGGTCTATATTTAGGCGTATCAAACAATTGTTTCGAGCCAAGCACTAGTTGGTGAGATTAACTAACTAACCTGAATGGATTGCGCAATCGGTCGACTGGATGGTATACGGGTGATTCGCGGTTTAGATATATTAGCACTTGCAACTGAAGCTACTGCCTTCACGGTAGCGCTAATATCCTGGAGGTGAGTGAGGATCCGCCTTGCCATAATGCACCAAAGTGATCTCACTACCAAAGAAAAAAATACGCGCCGGAGCGACGAAAAGATTAAATGCAAGTCACAACTCGCCTAGGGTTCATTCTACAATGAGGCTAGCAAAAGTCAGCCATGACTGGAATATCGAACCAGTACCAATTACAAGCAACAAACGTTCATAAAAATCAAATCTACCGGCTTGACCAAATAAACTGGCTTCTTGGATCATCTGAGAACGTCACAAGTGCCTATTACATCGCAGCTGGTCGCAAACATTAGCCGCTGAATGTTCCAAATACTGTTTACATTAACCTACGATTTCGAAAAGAACTGAGATTAACCAAAGAAAATCCTTTTTAAAGGCTATGTCATTAATTATTTCATTGGTAGCAATATTTTGGATATTCTTTGGGTTGAAAGATGTACATTCATTTCATAAAAATAAAACTCTGGTGTGTTAATTCATGTGACTCAGTATTATAATTTTTTTTACGGTGCAAGCCAAATAAGTAATCAGATCCTTTCCGTCAGCCTATTTTATCTGATCATTTATTGATTTTCTTACACACCCTTGTCTGATCCCTTCGAGACTACTCCTCCACAATAAATGCCACGGCATCAGATATCATCCCGATTGCTCGAACGAGCTCTCACAGGAGTTATCAGTGATGACTCTCCTAATCTGGATTCTGTTGCTAATGGTAAACAGCAATCCACTACTATACCATCTTCCGAACAAACCGACATGCTGGACATTGAGGCTTGCATTGATCAACCTGACCTGGCTCCCCTTGGCCACCATGTGGTGAAAGGCAGAAAGCTCGGAAAGAAGCATCATCATGATCGACCAAGCCGACGATCCCTCCATCGATATCTATTAACGCATGACGAGGATTCTTCCGCTGGAAATGTGATAATTCAAGATTTGACTTTAGATGATATCTCTCACCCACATAAGAAGCTTGGAACCTCCCGGGATGCTGGTTCTACTATTATGCTACGTCGTAGGAGGCTTAACGCAAGCGAACTGGAGTATAAGTTAGCCACTATTACTAAAACGGCGCCTTTGTCAGCATCCTTCTTTTCGTCCGACGCCGACTCTACTGGGTATGCACAGGAACAAAACAACAATAGCAATCTCTCTAATGTCAAGGAATTGGATGTTTCAAGAAATCATATTGCCAGTTTACCTACAAACATTACCCTGTTTGCCTCTCAGCTTCGTATTTTAAATTTGTCAAACAATCTTCTCACGAGTTTTCCACAAGAAATATTCGCATTCCAAAACCTGGAAATTTTGATGCTTTCTCAAAACAAAATAGCTGGACCCATGCCAGAGGAGCTTCCCCTATCAATACCCAACTTGACTACTTTGCGTATCAGTGCCAATCTCATCACAGAACTACCATCCACTATGAGCAACTGGCGTAAAATGAAAACCCTTATTCTAGGATCTGTGTTTGGAGGTAACCTCATTGAAAGTATTCCCGAGGATTGCATTAGTGCAATGCCACTAGAAGAATTGGACTTGTCTCACAATCAACTCAAGAGCTTACCTGACGACTTTGCCGAAGGTTCAAACTTGCTTGTCAACTTGAATCTTGCTGATAACCAACTAGAGGCACTTCCAAGATCCATTGGGTTGTTCAAGGACCTCAAAAGTCTAAATCTTTCGAAAAATCACCTCACAAGTCTCCCAATTGACCTAGTCAATTTGGACAAACTCGACATTCTGGATGTTAGCGAAAATCTATTATGCATCTTACCTGGCGATATTTTGAAGTTTATGCGCAAAACCACTCTCATGATTACTGGTAATCCACTCTCAAGACCTGGCACTTGTGATCTCAAAGCATTAGAAGCTGCACCTGATAACTCTTACATGAAGATCATTCGAAGAATGTCTCAGCGAGCCATCGCAACCAGGAGCAGCTTTGTTGAGTATGAACAGTGTGGTCCTAATGGCATGGGATGTGAAAGTTTACCCAACTCTATCATGTCATCGCCAACATTATCACCACTTGTGGACGACGATGCCGCCATTGATCATGAACTGTCTTTCCATGCTCGCCAACTAAATATTGGCGGATCAAGACCTAGCACACCAATCAATGGAACTTCCGCATCAGATTATTTTGTCGACAACCTGGCAGGTTTATCCCGCACAACCAGCTTACCAGTACCGCCATTGTTATCTTCCTCCTCGTCAACATCATCATTATACTCGGCTATCACAGATTCCGATGTTGAACAAGAAGCTACCACTACACCGTTCAGTGAAGGTACAATTACTGTCACCATTGATTCTCCAGAAGAACCCAAGTCGCCTTCTCCACCAATCATATATGATACTGCACCGCGCCTTGTCAATTCTCTGAGAGAACTAGCTTCTCGTTCTGTCTTCATCCACAAAATACCATTCCATCCTAAAAATATACCCGAACCAATCCTATCTTATGTGCAACCTGGAGCAGCTCGACCATGCGCATATTGTGGGAAACCTTACGTTAAGGAATGGTTATCGTCGGTTCAGGTCAAGAGCTTTCGAGGACATCCAGCCGTTGTACGAAGAGTCCGGTTTTGCTCGGAACGTTGTTGGAACTACTGTGTTAAAGAAGATCAGAATAACGATAATGATCTGGAAGAAACTACCTCTCAGATTACCGACACCGTTGTTTGTGTTAATGGTCTACCTAGACCATCTGATTGTGCGTTGCCAAATGACTCAGATACCACCGCATAGAATAACTTATATTCGATACATGCTATATTTATGACCATCTACTTTTGAAATTTGATACTCATTTATAACCTTCATTTCTTTCGAACATGTACTATAGACTTGTACCATATCCATAGCTTCATAATCATATCAAGAAACTTGGATTTGAAAAAAGATTCCTTTGACCGTTTAAAAACATGCTGTAGTTTAATTTGCACTACGAAAATTTCCTGTTGAAACAGGCGTGGGCCTGTTCAAGTCCCTTTGCTCCCTTTCAACGTCCGCACACTAATGGAGGATGCCAGAGAATTCGCTGTAGCCAAACTCGCAGAGCTACTGAAGCATCCAGATGACTTGAACGGCAAGGTTACAGCATTGAGACGCAAGTTTGCAAAAGAGAAAGCCTCCATCGACGCGCAACTCAATTCTGGCGCTCAATCGCAATTAGACAATGTGCAAGAAGGTCTAGAGACTTTACTAGACTCACAAAAGCAATGCGAGATGATAAATGTCAACATGCAGAAGATCGATAAACTTTGCTATGGTGCCCGTGGAATGATCCAAGACTTTCCTCGCATCAATAAGGTGAGCACGATCCATCCCATCTCGAAAACACTTGTCCATTCCCCGACTAATAGAACCTATGGATGTACCCTAGATATCCATTGTGCATCAGAATTTCGTAGCAACCTACGAAAAGGTGGTGGCATTACAAGAATTGCATGAAAAATTGGAACATGCTCGGTCATTGTTTGAGCGCTTACGAGAGGACATATTTGCGCCTCAAGATACCCTGCTTCATGTGCATTATGAACTATTTAAGCTGGAAGAATTTCGCGATCAGACAATGCATCAAGCACGAGATTCACCACAAGATGTGATTATCACCTTGAAGAAATATTTTAGAAACGTCGATGCTCTATCAGCCGATTTCACCCAGCATCTGTGGAATTTGACCCGCAACTTGTTGGAAATAGCGCGAAACAATGGTGAGATTACCATTGTTAAGCTGGTCAAGATAATAGAAACCGAAGAGCGAGCAGATGAAAAGGCTTTAGCTGCACGGCATGCGCAAACTAGTCATCAAGATATGGATACGGCTGGAGGTACGAAATGGCGATTAGCAGAAGGAAGCCCACGAACAATCAAATCTTATCGTGTGGAGTTTCACGAACGACTACGAGAAACTATTCAAGAGCGATTTGATGCTCATTATGCCGAATTCAAAGATGCTGAAGATTGGATTGGTGCGTTTGATGCGACCGACTTTATTTTCAATGAATTGGATATTTGCTTTGACAAATTGGTCCCTCTATTTCCAAAAAAGTACAAGATCTTCCCCTGGTTTGTACTCGAATACCACAGACATTTGTATGAACTCCTCAATCACATTGTTAATCAAGACATGGATGCCGCTACCATCCTACGACTAATGCGTTTTGTTCGAGATTATTATGCGATCATGAGCACCGAACTAGGTGTGACGGAGGAGTTACTGGAACCCCAGTTGCTCGATGGCCAAGAACAAGCGTTGGTCGACGAATATCTCAAACTCGTTCGTACTACTTTAGTGGATTGGACTTCTAATCTTATGCAATCCGAGACACGCAGCTTTTGTCTTCGAGAAGATCCGCCAGAAGTTCACCAAGATGGTCAGTACGGTATGGCTGGTGCCGTCGATATGTATCAAATCATCAGTCAGCAAATCGATGTTGCAGCCGACGCAAATCAAGGCAAATTACTCTACCATGTTGTGTCTGAGTGTCATAAAGTAATGAGAGACTCCCAATTGATGTGGAAGAAGATGTTGAATTCGGAAATGCGCAAACAGCTAGAGCAACCCGAAGAAGTACCAGAAGGCTTTGTGGATTATGTGATTGCGCTGGCTAACGATATGATCAAGTATGCCGACTTCGCTGAAAGCAAAACCAGCAAAATTATGCCTATGGTGGATGCTCGATACAAGAGCCAAGTTGAGGACAAGTTGAATACTGCTGTAGATGGCTTCTTACAGACTGCTGCGCTTACTCGTGACATTCTACTTCAACTTGTATTCAATGATATTCAACCGATTTTTGGCGATCTCTTTACATCCCGATGGTATGATGGCCCCATGATCGCATCTGTAGTCGAAACTCTGAAAGACTACTGCCAGGACTTCCAAGGACATTTGAATGATTACCTGTTTACCAAACTGATCGACGATATGCTCGACAAATATCTCATCCTCTACATAGAATCTATGCGACGAAAATCCGCCAAGTTCAAGTTACCTTCGTGCCTGGATCACATTAGAAAGGATGTTCAAATATCATTTAATTTCTTTGCCAAGTACAAGAATATTGATGAACTAAGCGTACAATTTGAATCAGTAGAATTGATTCATGCTCTTCTCAAGAGCAACAAATCCGTTATATATGTGGACTACTATAACCTTCGCCATGCCTTCCCGGACATACCCCTTGCATTTGTTGAAGACCTACTCAGCAAGCGTGATGATTTAGACAAATCTTCATTAAAGGAGATTATGGAAGGCATCAAGGCTAAAAGTAGAGAATACGAAGCCGACGTAAACGCTCCACCAACCATCTTTAGTCGAATGAAATGGTAAACGCGGGCCAGAAGCTTTATATGTTCTTTGTGCATAACTAATTGCAGTGTAACTCATAATAAAATCAAAAATAACAAATGAATGGAGGCCATAAGACGTGGATAAAGAAAAAGAAACTGGAAAATAAACAAGTTGACATCTTTCTCATGTCCAAGTGGTGACCTCAAGTTTGTAACATTTATTTGACTGGGCTTCCATTTTTTCATGCAACTATACACAGAAGGAGGAGTTTTACTATCCAAAATTTTTTTTTTTCATATTGCACTGTAGCCATAATTCCAGCAGGATACACAAAACACGGTAGCTGACTTGACCGATGCACTTCACCTTTGACATGTCTGAAAAGCATTCATCAACACCACCGAGAGTTCGCGCAGAAGGAAGCGAAACAGGTGTGGCGTCAGCTTCCTCGGACGATGCAGCAACTTTGTCATATAATGCATTTGAACCATCACTGAATGCAACACAAGAATTAGCTGTTGGCCACAACACTTTGGAATGGACAGCAACAGAAACTGTGCAAATGTCAGCGCAGAGGACAGCTACCCACTCGCTTCCGTCTGTCCTGTCCGGGCCGGCCGAAAACCGACAGGCTGTTCCAACACAGCCTTTGATCCCTCCTGCCAGTAGCGTGGTTTGGCACGCATCAGATCATTCAATTTCTCAGGGTTCAACGCTTACAGCTACCTCCAAGGAATACCTCAGCTCTTCAGATATCAGTCAAAGGACTCAAGCAAGCATCTTACAAAATGTACATTACCATTCTCCTCTAGAGCAATTACAACAAAGGCGTTCACAACAATTAGTTATACCAGCAAGTCGACCAGAACTGGTACCTGAAACGTCGTCAGTAGGTACGTGGTCGGATCCAGAGCATACGCCTGAATTTCCCCGTCAATCAAATGTAGAAGCGTTTTGGTCTACACGAGGACACTTTTCATCCTCATCAGAATCAAACATATCACCCCAATCAACGGAACACCAATTGGGACGAGAAATATCCGGACTTTCCAATATATCTTCACTCTCACATCAAAGTACTGAACGCGAGGATGACTCGGTTACTCCTTCAAGAAAAAGCCATGCTTCGTCTGATCAGCACGTGGTACATAGCTCACAAGGATCATACCCTCAAGAGAGTTTTGAGCAGCATGCTAGAGAAGAGGCAACGGAGACTCCAGCAATGGTACGAAGACCAATGTATGTGCAAGGGACATTTATAGAGGAAACCACCACCACTCCGGAAATGTTGAAGCATACTGATGAAGCCATTGTGTGGAGTACGTCTCCAAGTCAACGTGCAGCTGCAAGGCATCGAAGCAGCCAATCGTCCAAGCCTCCTCCTGAATCACCTTTAAAACGAACAGTTCAGCAAAGGCAAGTACATAGAAAGAAAACATGATGTATTTTTTTTTTCATTTTCCATGCAAGATCGTCTCTTACGGAAGAAAAATTATTATTGATTGATATAGACGAGGCGTCCTGGCTCCACATACACAAATGAACCTACGGTTAACATCAAGCGTACGCACACAACGCGGCCAGTACAAGGTTTTATTTACAGGTCTTGAAAATGGCCCAATGCTCAATCGTGTAAGCATTCCCCCAAAGTGGGACTTTGCCCAAACAAAAAAAAAAAAAAAAAAAGAAAAGCCAAGAGCTGACAATCCACTTAGGATAAAAGTTTAGTAGATCATTTGGGTGGCATTCTTGTGGAAGACTGGCATGAATGTAGCCATCTGGTGACTGAAGAACTTCGAACAACTATCCGTTGCTTATGTGCTGTTGCAGCTTGTAAACCGGTTGTGTCAGTTGACTGGATTCAAGCATGCCGAGCTGAAAGTCGGTTTGTTGGTAAGTAATTAACGTTATGATCAGGGGGGTTTGTAAGAGGCCATAAAACCTGTGATAGGTTGATTGATTCCAAAGGCACCCTTGTTTTTTTTTGTGGTCTCCCTTGATTGTCACACAGATGAAACGCCATACCTGATCAGACCCGTCATATCTCAACCAGTATTCCAAAGCAAGCGACTTTTTCTGGCTGACAAGGGGGATATTAGTAAATCGGATTTCCGCGAGCTAGTTACGGCTGGAGGTGGAAAGGTAAGTTGAGGGAAATAAGTGGGGAACAGAACAGTACCTTTGTTCCTTGAAAAGTGAACATGGTATACGCCGCGAAGTGAAGCGAAGCAAAACGAAACGGATTGTGTGTTTTCTTTGCATGAGTGAATAACAATAAAATAAATCTTTTTTAATTCCTTTATTTTTCTCTCTTTTGAAATATAACGGATGCTTTTTTCTAGGTTCTACATCAAGAGCCAACTGAATACCACGACGATATTCTCATCATTGGCATACCCTCTCAGCACGATAAACAACATATGCGACTGAAGGCACTGCGGTATCCTATCAAAACTAAGTCAGAACTGATCAATATGATCCTCCAATAAAATAAAATAATAAATATTATAAACCCAGCCAATGAAAAGTTGCCTCACAATTGCAAGTGCGACCGTTATATTTCAATGCCCGATTCACACAACAGAATGAGGCTCCGTTCACCCATCTGACTTGCCGCAGCAAATCTAAACCCAAAAGCTACGTAAAAGCCGGCTGCTGCTTTTGCCCTGTCATGGTTGGCTGCATTTACTATGGCCATCTCTCTATTTCTAATCTCCAAAATTAAATTTACATAACATGAGCATGCATAAGAAATAGAAAGCAAATATAGTAATATAATAAAAAAAGCCAACCACCAGCTGAATGCCTAGATAAGGCTTACCGGTCAGGTTAGGGCACCTGCTATATATGAACAAGAGACGTCACCCTGGTCAAGACTTTTTTCGAAGATAAGCCACTGATGACTGCGGGAAGGGCGCAGAGAGGGCAAAACCACTTTGGAAGCCAACTTTGACCCCCCTTCTTGTTCTGCTACATCTCACTTTTCTGCTGATAGCCGAACAGATTCTCATCATCATTCTGATTCAATCCGCATTTCCGAACACTTTCAGCCACAACTGAACTCAAACAACCACTGAACTAACTCAACACCCTTTTTACTTCTCTTACACAACTATCCTATTTGCCAATATGAACCCTTTTCGACAATAGATAATCCTCCTCTCCTTACAACAATTACGCTTATATATATACATATACCACCCAAATCATATATATAAGGAGAACCAAATAATCGCCTGTCAATGACCACCTCAGAATTTCATCAACATGCTGGGTCCTTCACGTGGGAAGCCCGTCATGGGCCACAACAGCTGGTGGATTTTCCATCTCACCTATCATCCGACCTTCACCATTATTCCTTGAGTAACAACAATCAACCTACTCTTCATTTTACTCCCGTTGCTGACCAGCCACCTCAGCGACCTCACATCTCCGCCATCAAGTCTTGTAAATATCTCTCTCTCAAACGCCAACACAAACAAGAACAACACACCCCTCAACAACGGCCCTCATCCATTGGTCCTGCTACTGGCTATCAACATTTTATGAACAATGATCGTCAGGAAAGGTCAAAGTTTGTCGAAAAACTGATTGGTGAGTTTGGCGGCTGTTTTATTCATGAATGACTTCGCCTTGTTATTGTCGAGCGCAGCCCCCCTTTTTTTTTTTCATTAACTAATCTCTCGTATCCTACCTGTATGCACTTCTTTCTCTTTGTTTTCTCTCCTTTCAGAAACCACTGCAACTGTCATAGAGTCCATTTGGTCAAACATCAATGCAAGTGGACGAAAAGAAGTCATTCCAACAAAAAGCTTCATTCAGGAAGTATTGAAGCGATCGAAAACGACGTATTCGACCCTTCAAACGGCCTTGTTTTATCTTTTTCGGATTAAAAACATTATCATTGCTCGACTGAAGCAGAGAGCAGCAGCCGGAAATACTGCAAAACGAAGCACCAGCGAATATAGTACAGATGATTATATTTGCTGTGGTAGACGTATGTTTTTAGCTTCACTTATGGTCGCATCCAAGTATCTCCAAGACAAGAATTATCGCAACAAGGCATGGGCAAAGATATCCGGCCTGGACATCAAAGAAATCAACGGTGCAGAAACAGCGTTTCTCCAGATTATTGATTACAGACTGTTTATCAGCAAACCTACGTTTGACAGATGGTTTACTTTGTTGAACTTGCATGTTGATCAAATGCAACAGCAAAATCAACTCTCAACTTCGGACGAAACAAAACCTTTGAGATCTTATCCATCTCCTTCGAGTCCTGTTCGTCACAGTCCTTATAGGAAACCGGTTGAACAACACTATCCTTCACCGCCTAATTCTATTCATGAATATGACACTATGTCGCCCAATGCTGCTACTAGTCAACTGATGTTTACTTTACCCGTGAGTTTATATATCACTGTTGTAATCCAAGGTAAATTTTGGCAGTTACTAAATTTTTTGGTAGGATAATGTCAGATATAGTCCATCCGATGAAGAGGAACTTGCTTCTTCAGCCGTACCATTGCCGACTGATGAAATGACTCCGCCTTATGCACTGTAGCGTAAGAAAGAAATGGAAAGAACAAATATTCCACCGGTCTGTGTTTTCTGTAGATTCGAATGCGTCCTACTTTTTAAACACTCGGTAGTTTTTTTTTCTTCTGCTTCTTCTTCTTCTTTTTCTTTTTCTTTTTATTTTATTATTTGGTTTGTTAAGTTTGCGTTTTTCGCTTTGCGTTTACTTTTTGCTAGATTAAAGAAAATGACAAGGAATGGCATGTCAATTTCTTCAGTTAGCTTACTTTGCTTTTTACCATTCTTTTCCTTCCTATTTTTTTCCTTTTTTTTGCTATTATGTTCTTTCAAATTTTTTCCCTTATTCTTTTAAATGGATTTTGAGGTCCCATAGGGTGTTGTTCTCAAAAAAGGCATGAAATAAAAACATTCAAAAATTGATAATATCGGCTGCGAGAAGTGTGAGAGCCTTTACGGTAGTTACTGCGGTGGAGTTGGATTTCATTTCAAGCAGAGCAGACCAGAGCAGACCAAAGCGTATTCTCAGCAGCAGACAAGGGCGATTTGAAGAAAACGGCTACGACACGATATCGGCCACATTCATTCTTTTAATGGGTTATCTTTAAAACGGTTGATCTAGTTGCCGGAACAGAATGGAAAAAGGAAATAAACATATACTACTATCTAGACAGTGCGGACAACCTTATCGATGGACTCAGCAAAGTAGTCGACATTCTTGGAAGAGAGACCAGCCATAGATATACGGCCATTGTCAGTCATGTAGATATGGTATTGTTCCTTGAGGACCTTGACTTGAGCAGCTGTACAACGCAAACAAAAAGAAAACATTACACACGCAATGAGTATAAAAATATCTCACATTTGCCGGAAAGAACAACGCTATGCCATGAGAACTTACGTGATAATCCGGTGAAGGAAAACATGCCAATCTGATCAATGATGTGGTTCCAGGTGCCAGGGGTTTGAAGTTGTTGTAACTTGTCAAAGAGACGCTTTCTCATCTCAATGATGCGTCCAGACATGGTACCAAGGTTATCATTCCACTCAGCATACAATTGCTTGTCGTTGAGAACCAAGTCAACAATGCGAGCGCCATAAGCTGGTGGGTTAGAAATTTCGGATCTTGACAAGATTTCAAGTTGCGACAACACATGTTGGGCTTGCTCCGGAGTACGAGTTACCACAGTGAGATTACCTGCACGTTCACCTAGTAGCATGGAACAATAATTTAGGCGACCGATGGGTGGGAAATATTGTCGGTTTAAAGTTTAACACTCACCGTACAAGCCAAAGTTCTTTGCAAAGGACTGGCAGACAAACAGTTCAAATCCACGTTCTACAAAGTAACGCACAGCCCAAGCATCTCTATCAAGATTACCAGAGGCAAACCCTTGATAAGCGCAGTCAAAGAAGGGGAAATGCCTTTTCTTTTGTACAACATCAGCAATGCGCTTCCACTGTTCAATGGTGGGATCTACACCTGTAGGGTTGTGAGCACAAGCATGCAACAAAACAATGGATTCTTCTGGAGCATCTTCCAAGGCAGCAAGCATGCCTTCTAGGTTCAATCCACGTGTGCTTGGGTCCCAATAGGGATATTCAGCTACTTGAATGCCAACATTGTTGAAAATAGCCTTATGGTTAGCCCAAGTAGGCTTAGACAAAAGACAAATTGCTCCCTTCTTATGGAATTTGGCCAAGAATGCAGCACCAGTATGGTTGGCACCAGTACCAGAGATAGTTTGAACAGCAACTACACGTTTTTGTTGGAAAGCAGGGCTATCTTCTCCTAAGATAAGCCTGGACGCTGCTCCAGTGTAAGACTTTTGACCAGCAATGGGTTGATATTCATGATCCAAGTTTTGATTATTGAATAAGACAGCGTCGGCCTACGATAGATGGTAGGATAAATGTGAGCTAAAAAGGGGGTTTTCCATCCGCGGGGCGGGAAGCACTTAGTTTAGTATTGTTACCTTTTTAACGACAGGGAGAACATACGGCTTGAGGTTATCATCCCTATAAGCACCAACACCGACATTGACCTTGCGAGGGTCAGTGTCAGCTTGATATTGAGCGGTCAAGTGGAAGATCGCATCAGGAGCAGCCTGAGGGATTTGTTGAAAGAAGGAAACGTCTGAGTGAGAAGTAAAGGAGACCGTGAAGGTGTGAGTGCAACAATGTGGATGTGATCGTAGCATTAGCTAAAAATATGGCAGGCAATGCTTTGCATTGGTGTTGTTAATGTGATTTTCTTACCTTGGGAAGATTGCATATGGGACGTGAGCTGATTGAGACGGCTTGAAGGAGCGGACATGGCTGTTTAAACTTTTTTGATGGGAGCGGGTAAACCAGAGTGAGTCACAAAAAATAAGTAGTGTGGTTCGCCCCGCAGTTGGGAAAAAAAAAAATGCTCACCTAGAACGCTCTCACTTTATTAAATGGTGAATTAAACTAAGAAGAATAATAAGAATAAAAGAAAAGAAGAGGGAATTTACAAGTCCTCTCATTACTGTTTGGTAAGAAACATTTGATAAAATATGACTTTACATGTGAAAACCCACCTTCAGTAAAGGTGAGTGAGATCATGGGCAAAAGTAAGATAATATCACAAGTAGTTGTTCTAGCAATGGCGGGGGAGACAAGAAAAGAGAGATCGATAGAGCGACGGTGGTTACCAATGATGAACGCCCGTGCCCTCATTCAAAATGATGTGCTTGCATTATTTATACTGACAGTATAGTATTCTATCAGTTCTGATCGATAGCTGGGAAGTCTGGGCTGCGGGGATTACAGGTCCACCCTCAGTAAACGTGGTGTGTAGATTGTGTGTCTCAGTGGCTTATCTGGAAGAAAGCAAGCCAGCCCATAAATTCAATCCAGTCTGGCCCTGTCGCGGATAGAAAATCAGAAGCGGAGACATTTTTTTTTCTTTTCAATCTCTTTCATAAACTAATCCATGGCCAACATCTTACTCGACCATAGTAATCCGCCATCGCCATCGCTTATGTATAGTTCTCCAAGTTCGTCCTTGTCAGACTCTTTGGACGACCCTTTTATGGACTATATACAAGCTAATGACCATGACAACTCCAACGACTTTTACTCAGTTGCTCACTCAGACGGCATGCCATCACCACCTCCACCACCTTCTCATGACCATGCATGCTTCCAGACTGATCAAATCATAATACCTGAAGGAGATCATCCTAAAGTCGAACAAGCCGATGTATTTGATGTATGTAACGGTAAAACCAAAAAAAAAAATTCTATAGCTAAAACTTTGATGTCGATCTTATTGTTACAAAATATCTGACACATTATAACCTCTGTACTCCATGTAGCTGATATCGACATCCTCGTCACACGCTATACCATCGTTAGCTCGGAAATGTTTAAGCTTTGAATCTCTCAAAAGGTAGGCTACTATATAGATTACAATTTGAACTAATTGATCTTGCATTCAAACCCCAAACTTTTTTTGGTATTATACATTACAGCTTATCATCAACGGTTGATTCTCCTGTCGCCAGTGCTAAAAATCCTAGTGCATTTTCGTAAGTAGTACAGTGTTGTCAACTTTTTTTCGTTGGTGTGATTCTTTAGACTGGATAACCTGATTTTGCTTATTATCGTCGTTCATTTATTGCAGAGATTTGCAGATTCGAGTACTCGGCATCCCGAACAGTGGAGCCAAATCACGCGTGGAAACCCAAATAAAATTATGTATCCAGTTGGTGACAGATAGAGGTGACAAGGTCCCTTTATGGTCCCACCTTAAGTTACCCGAACATCTGGTGGCCAAGGAGAAATACAAACGCGTCAATCAAACAAAAAATGACAATGGCGCCGAACTCCCCTTGAATGATGCAAAACTTTTGACACTAGAAGCCACAGTGAAATGCTTTAGTGACCCATTGCACAAAGTTGAAACTTGTATTGGCTGTATTCGACGAGAGGTAAATATTATGCTGTTATCGATATTCTGCATGGCCTATCATACTAATATATAATCGTATATAGCGAAGGCGGTCTCAGCGCAAAAAGGAAAATAAGCAAAACCGGGATGTCCCGGATAGTCTACCACCGTCACCAAAATCCACTTCTGGAAAGGACGCCGTTACGGCTGATGATAACAATGTGTCGCCTTTGGAAAAATGCCGAGTTTTGCTGTTCAACTGTACCGAGATTATGGATTTCAATTCGGGTGACTGTATACTTCCCACTCGTATTACATGTTATTGTAGACATCATAATGAGAAGGTTGGATTTTGGTAAGTTACGGCCCCCAGACCTCTTATCTACTCCACGTTTTTTATTTTTTTTTGGGGGTGGGGGGTGGGGGTGAGGAGGGAAGGAGGAGAAGGGGCATTTGGGAATTCTATACAGTATTCATACTATTTTTTTTTTCTTTTAACAAACATTGTAATCTAACGCTAACCTAACCCCTCTCCTAAAACCTTCCCCTATCTAGCATCCATTTCACTATGCGAAATAATCGGAATCAAATCGTTGCGCAGGGCATATCGCCAGCCATCATGATAACCGACGATCACAAAAGTAGTAAATCCACCCGGAAACGCAGCCGTGCGGAATTCGAATTTCCGCCAACGAGTAGCAATCCAGAAACACCATCGGTCTCACGTAGACCATCACCACAGCGCCAATTATCCGCAAGTGAATCTAGTCCAACTACGCCTGTGACTCCATCTACACCGGTGCCTATCCTCCCTCGCTCTCCAAAGTATGCCAAAGTTGAACAAGATTTGAATATGACGCCTGTCAACTCGGCAGCTTTTATGTCCATACCCCATGACCAAGAGACCCATCATAACATATTCCCTCCACAACATCCGCTTTCAGCTAATAATAGTTCGTCCTCTTTTCAAGCTCTGTTAGAGGGAAATGTTGCTGCTTCAAATGACGTTGCCCATTCAACAATGATGCAATCTGGTCCCGAAAATCGTCACCGGCATCTATCGCTTCAAAATAACAGCCTTATACAACAGCAAGCTTTAGCAAATCCCAGGCGGAGGAGAACCGTGAATACTTACAACAGTACTGGGGCAGGATTACTTTCCGCAATCCAGCGACAAGCATCTGTGAATCCCACGAGTGTACCTCAATTAAATCGGTTAATTCCGGCAGAAGGTCCGTTGTATGGTGGTATTGAAGTCACTGTCCTTGGCTCCGGGTTCTATGAAGGCCTAGTCTGTCTCTTTGGTGAAACTCCGGCTTTACCAACTCACTGCTGGAGTCAAAATACTCTTGTTTGTATCCTTCCACCTGCCACAACTGCTGGAACCGTCGTCGTATCATTTAAGGAACATCCCTTGGTGGTAGATGGTCACGATATTGTTTTATTCACTTATTATGATGAGAGTGATCGTGCTTTGATGGAGTTGGCCCTGCAAGTAGTTGGATTAAAAATGACTGGCAAATTGGAAGATGCTCGTCAAATTGCTATGCGAATTGTTCAAGGAGATCACCATGGCAATAACAATAATACAACTAGCGCTAATCAAAATCAAAGCTCTCAACAGCAGCAACAACTACAGTCAGGCGCAGAACTTGAGGCTCAGATCATGCAAGCTTTGGACAATGTCAAGGGTTTACAAACTTCCCATTGCCTACCGGTATCACAAGCTAATAAGCAGAATCACACCATGCTTCACCTTGCTGCCATGCTTGGATATACGCAATTGACATACATGTTGGTCCAGTTGGGTGCTGACGTTGATTTTCAAGACCGCAACGGAATGACCGCTTTACATTTTGCCAGCTGGACAGGAAAGCATGAGATCGTTCAAATTCTACTAGATCAAGGTGACGCAAACCCCAGCCTTAGGTCTGTGCATGGCAAGACTCCTATCGATCTTGCCGCTAGTGGTCATTATATTGGTATCGTAGACACACTACATTGGTATGAAATGTCGTATGCTGCATCAGAGAGTCTCTCAATGGATGAAGACGATGAGAATGAGACATTGGAGGATGAACCTGACAGAGTGATCGGCTGGCTTTCCGGTGGACAAGAAGTGATCGGCCAACATGACGAAAATGAACATATTTTCAGCGCACTGACCACCACTGACAAGTTGGAGCCGATTAAACCCCACGAACCCCAAGAACCGGCTCGACCAAAACCCTTTAGTGATTTGACTGCTTGGATGCAACGTTCCTTTGGCAATAAGCACAAGGCTTCTCTTATACCCAACAGTTTCCCTCCCAATTTCCTTAGTGGCAACAGTAAATTGACGACGGACGAAGAGACCTCTTTGTGGGCCACTGCTTGGTATCTAACTATTGCATCTATGATCAATTCCTCACCTACTCGCCCACAAGACAAAATATCCTCTCATTTTGTTCCCATGGATATGAGTATCCCTGGTGCTGCCCTATCCCCAAAGAATGTCATAGACCTTGGCGATGCTGACCTTGACGAAGACTACTTTGATACTTATAATCGATTTGAAGAGAATCATCATTTACGATTTCAACAAGACACTCGACTACAATTATTTTGGCTCCCACTTTTACTACGTAAGTCCCATTATTTCCCTGTCACTATATACACCTTGCCTTTCTCCCCGCCTCCCCCCACCACTCTTCAAACTAACTAACTCACTCTCTTAACATAGTCATGATTGCTGTCTTGCTCTGCCAGTATACTAAAGTAGACCCAGTCAACATCATCAAAACATCCATACGTACGCAACTGTTTGCACAATAAGGACAATACACTGTACATAATCGATGCTCCTCTTTGTGTTTCACATTGGTAGAATTGCATTTATATTTTCATTTTATTATACATAATTTTGGTTTCTTTCTTGCTTGGACTTGCATGGTATACCTTACATGCAGATGCACATATGTTTTTTCAATACGTAAAGAATTTTGTTTTCCTACATGTTACGTAAAACCCATTATGTTCTGTCAGAGGCTTCTTATTATTGGCAAGTATGATCTATTATGATCCAATTTTTTTTTTTTTTGATTTTTTCAACGAACCCCCCCCCCGCAACCACCTCCAACATGGCCCGGCTGGCCTGGCAATAATTTTTTGACTGCTTGCCAGAAATTCCCAAATTCACTTTTCAAATGTCATCATGTCGCCATCTCAGTACTCGCTTAGCCCACTGACAGATGATCTTAGCTACCGTGCATTACCGGGCGTACGAGAGTATGTAGTACATAGCGATGCGCAAATATGGACAATCACCAGTATTACCTTCATATCGCTATGCGCAATCTTCTCCTATCTTCTGGTGAGCATTCAATCAGTCTCAGCAGATCACTACTCAATCCGCCTAACTTTCCCTCTCCCCCTCGCTTGCATCCTTTCCTTCCTTTTGAAGAGCGATATCGTCTGGATACGGTGGCTTATAGGCTGTGCGCTTGCCGTGTGGCTATGGATCAAGCTCAGCACGATCAAAGAAGGTAAAAAGGATTTCTACATGAATCAAATCTCCTCCCCCACCCTTTACGGCGTTCTGACTTTTGTCGTAACTTGATTGTACGTTCGCAGAGAGCATTTTGGCGGTTCGTAATGTGGGGGTACAGGTAAAGACAACGTACCTGAGTGGACGATCGAGGTCACATTTTATAGAACGATCGCGCATATGTGACATTATCATTCACGAAGCTATCACCATGTGGCAAGTCAAATTTTACATGGCCATCATTACAGCAAAGCAGGATAAGATGACTGTTGTGTTTGAGGTAGGTGACTTGATACTCTGTTTGTTGCTACCATTTGGCCATCGTGCGTGTGTATATTGACTGAATTGGTTTACACAGCATCTTCTGCCTCCGTTGAATCCAACTTTGATTACCGTCTATCATGGAGCAAGGTCCATGATTTTTTCCGATACCAACCCATAGAGACAAACCAAACCACCAATGCATACCTATATTTGTTTCCAATTACCCTCTTGTTTGTCCAGTGTATTTTTATTTTTAATGTTATTACTTTCAACACCACCTTGGTTACTTTAAATTATCAGGATGAGTCCCGTGGTCGAACCTGCCAATGACTGATATGTATATTATCTCGCTTGACCTCATCGCTACCGCTACTATCTGCACTGGTATTCGAGGAACCTCGTTGTAACAATCGGTTAACAGGTGGTGGTGTCGATTCGTCAAATCGTTGGACCGTCCAGCGGTTTCCATGGCTGAGAGCAGAAGATACCGTTGCTGGCGATACGTTACCGCGCAGGGATTTCCGTGGAACATGGACGGATCGGACGACCCACAATCCAGCAACTCCATTTAATATATTTGCTTCTACCGGCTGTTCTTTAAGTGATGCTGTTGTTGTTACCGTTATGGACGGTATTGAAGATTGTGCCTCTACTAGCTTGTCAGCCTTGTTTTCTACAGGTGCAGGAACGTCGGATTTCGATCGCTTTGGCTTTTGATCAGTAACAGATTGACCTTCATTCGGTTTGACATCATCGATCTTGCGTTTCTAATATCCATTATGCCATTGATTAGAACTTTTTGCGTGATACCCTAGCCAACTGCATAACTCTTTCATAAAATCATGCATCTCTTACCTTCTTTTGAATGTTGGCGTCAACGTCGTGCTCTTGGGTATAGAACAGCATATATGCTCTCTCTCTCATGACCGTCTGGATCGAAACTGGTCGGACCTAGATAAAATCCAACGGTAAGGATCAGCCCAATAACTAGTACTTCATACGTAAACCGTATAGGACACCTACATCGTCATCGTCCATACAGAACCACTTGCCATTCGCATTCTTTACATACGCATAGTAATGACCAGAATGACAACCACCGCCCATATGCACCAAGACCCCGTGTAAGTGGTAGGGTTTTGTCGCTCTCCGCATATTTTGGCTCATATAAGGTGACAAGTCTAGTCGTTCAGGAAACTCGATATGCTTTGAAATTTTATCCATTCCACCACGTCGCCAGTTGTATGTAAAGCGCTTGAGGTGGACAGTGAGTGCCAGTGGAGCGCGGTGAATAGTCATTTGCTTTTCAGCATCTACAAGACTATGGCAACTGTAATAGCAGCGTCAGCAATGGTCTTTTTGCCACCTTCCAAAGTTGCACAACTTTGTCTATCCCATAACTTACGCTGAGCACTTATACTTGTTGTCTCGTCCACCAATGTGATCCACTTTGATAAAGTCCTTCAATGCCTTTTGCAGGTTGTTGCTTGTATTAATATCTACACTCAAGTCAAGACAGGGATCGTATGTATTTGACTCGGCTTTGCACTTTAAACAACGAACTTGGGATCGGAGGTAACCACCAAAGATTTGATGTACGGCTGTAGTCTCTTGGACAGAATGTGGCAGTTTTCTAATTCAGAGGTGAATTAGCATGCCAATATTTGACGATGTGGGCTCACACCTTCATGGTTAAATCCTTGTTATTATTACTTACCCCAAACCCGCTAAACATGACTTTTGAGCAGCTTGCATCAAATGTCGTAAAAACTCATGAGAATCTTCTTGACGACCTAGTCTCATATGGCTTGAAATAGCTTTTTCAAAGAAAACGGCGTCATCAAAAAGTTCCTTCCCCTTTCAAGTCATAATACGGATAAGCTGTCTACCTCGTAATTTGCCAGTGATATTTCGAGGTGAAATGACACCACCTGTCAGACCGGTTTTATCTCCAACCAAGCATCGCTGAACATGATCCTGTAACGCGCACATTGCACAAAAATCTCTAACTTTGCCTATGTAATTCATCCATTTAGTTTTATCACCATCCCGGATTGTAAGGTATGAACATAGGTGGGTGGATCGGACACTTACACGACTTGGAGTGAAGGTGGTCGAGTAGATATTCGGCAAAAGTAGGGGTATATGTTAGGCACTGCAAGGCTGAATTGAGGAAGCATGTATTTCCAACATTGACTAGTCCTGGTCCGATTCTTCTATTGACCTTCCAAGTGGGAGATAATTCCTTACGGTCGAAAAGGACTCGGTTATCTTTAGTAGGAGTCCCACCAGTTGGTGCGGCTGGCTTCATGGAATGATTTTCGGCTTTATATATCTTTCCATTTGTGATTAATCGGTCATTCTTCAAGAAAGGATTGTGATGCACTTGTGTGGCCTTCATTTTGGCCATGTTGGTTAAAGTGATCTCTACGAGGGTATTAGCCAAAAAGTCTTCGAAGCAAGAAAATTTTGCAAAAAAAAAAAAAAAAAAAAAAAAAAAAGGTAGCTGGACTCCGGTGTCTGCGCCAATGGAAAATCCCAAACCATTACACACTAACCTTGTCTATCTCCCAACTGGAAACAATGAATTTAGAAGCTATAGCAACATAAACTGTTCATTGTATTTGAATAAAATATTACATACAATCATGTTGTTAAGGAAATGTGAGGTCGCCACCATTGTGGCAATAAAACGAACCAAACTGCTCGGTCGTATAATAATTCATATAACGATAGACATTAAGGCAATTGTGTGCACAAAATCTTCATAACAATAGAGTTAATATTGGTATAATCGTATTACTGTTGGTGTATAAGAGAATAAGAATATAAAAATTGACATTTTCTCCTCATACAATACGCTATGCAACACAATTCAAAGATTTCATGCCAAATTGTTCATAACTATTTAACACATTGATTATCAAAAGGCATGCGAAGAACTAAAGATTATTATTCACTTCTATGAAGAATATTTTAACTGTTTGATACGACGGGTGGAAATAACAGTGAGTTGCTTGACTTGATACTGTAAATACCTCACAGGTTAAACATGTGACTCGATGGCTAGTATCTGACGAATAAAACTGGCTCTGCCTTTATTGCAATCCATCGATGCAACCAGCTTGGTATGTTTCGCTTCGATTCATTTCGGTCGCAATCACAAGGCTCTTCACCGTCTAATGCAACACGAGAAGAACCTCCAGTAACCCAGGAAGACCCAAAGATAAAATTCCTCCAGCGAATATCCAGCAGTGACAGTATCGATAAAAATTCCTTGAGCAAACGTCCGAGCTTTTCCAGTATGTCGAGTTTTTCAGGACGAAGTGGAAGTTCATCGTCAACCATTCCCGTCCCTGCCAACTCATGGGGTATGCTCATGCTGTCTACACTCCGAAGTGACGATATGCTAGAGGATGTGTGCAGTTTACTGACCAAGGACCACAAGGTAAGCATAAAATCCATCTCAAAATATTTGTTTGCATTTCTGGACCTTACATTTTCAAACATAGGCTACACTTCTCTTGCCTGTTTCTCTTCCCTCGCATCCTTCAGCTATTATTGACCGGGAATTTATTGAAGACCATGTCATGTTGTACCAAAGCCCAGTCGACATAACCCAGATTGTATCATTAAGTGGTATTCGTGGAACATTTCAAAAGTAGGCTGATGATATTATGAGTAAGGTTGCATTGTCGAGTTTTATTTATTTACGTTGTCACTCCCTCTAGGGACCGGTTTGTCGCGTTGGGTTTAGTGGAAAAACCAAGCACCCACGGCATCGCCGTTTCAATTACGGACAGCGATGCATCGATTAAAACGCAAGTATCATCTTTATATCTGTAATTCAAGCTGTAACATTTGATTAACGGTCTTTACTATAGACACTTTGATAGCTTTAGCTTAGATCCTATGTCAATCACTTCGGACCATCCATCCATAAATATTCTCGCTAGCCACGTCGATGTTACTCTTACTGACGACAAAGTAATTACCGTCATGCTAATCCAAAAGCCAATATCACGTCAAGAAATCCAAGATTGGGCTGAAGCGAAAGAGAGTGGGATTATGGTGACATCTCCTGAACTTACCGCCCAAGATAATGCTAATTCAGAGAGGATAAGCCCTCGTATTATAGAACAGATTCAACGGTAGGTTTAACTATTTGTTTCTGTGATAGGTGTGCCCGCCCTGACTGATTCATTTTATCAACAGATTTATTACTAGTTTCCGTCGGCGACCACCAAAGACTTTGGATGCAGCTGGTGTGGCAGTACAGTCTTTGCTCCGTGATGTTGAAGTTAATTTGCAAAAGGAGAAGCACGCTCTAGACGAGCATGCTCGTGCGGTCAAAGTTTTGCTTTCTCCGGATGAGGTAGATCAAAATATTGAATGGGTTGAAAGTTACGTTTGTCGGGAGTTATACGACAGGTATATATAATTACATATTGGATGTGTACGTCGCTCCTTTCTTTATCTGACGGTTTTGGTAGTTTGTTCGCGTCTCCAAATGGAGATGACGATCTTCACGATGAAGCACTCGGGTCAAGGATTGCAGCGCTAAACTTGCTCGACCTTGATTTGGCCCACCTTGGTGTCATCGTCGATGAGGGTGACGATACTGCTGAAATAGATGAAGCCGTAAAGGAAGCCGGCCAACAGCTTCAGAAACTGGAATCTTCACACGCTGCCAGAGACAAAATTGATCACTTGCTTCGAACACATAGCATTATTGCCGGTAAGTGTGAAAAACGTTCACCGCGTATGGTATGCTCATCAAATATATATGGCGAGTCTAAATGTTGTTGCACTATGTAGATGCCCTAGAGCGATTTGCTAGCAGTCATAAATCAAGAGCGACCGTTGATGAGGATGCCAGTATTGTAAAGGAGATGAAGCATGCGATTTCGGTCATGACAGAGGAGAGCCCATCAAGTGAAGAAGTTCCAGATTCCGAAAGTACTGCAACACCTGCGAGCGATACCAATGACAAATCTGACGAGGATGCCGATATTACCAAAGACAGAAGCAAAGACGAGTCTGAAGACACCCAAACAGCTGTGTCGGAAAATACAGGCATCGATACCAAGGCTCCGCTACAGGGTGCAGAAATGGCTAGGAATGCGTCAGAAACTTCCAGTGAAATTAATCTTCAGTTTCCACCCACACAATCAAAACGACCGCGTAGAGAAGATGACCAGTACATTCGATCCGCTGGTGCCGACGTCTTACTGCCGTTACTCATTTACACTGTGGTCAAATCCAATCCACAAAAGTTTGTATCTAATCTTAAATTCATTCAACGATATCGAATGCCTTCAAAATTGACTGGGGAAGCAAGTTACTGCCTCACAAATATGGTATGTCACATCCATGCTTGTCAGGTCATATGGGACTTACTCCTAACCTTTTTTTGTAGCTGGCAGTTGTAGCATTCTTAGAAACCACCAATTTGGTTGGTCTTGGTCTTTCTGCTGATAGAATTATGAGGTAGGGCATTCAACAATTTCCTTTCTATTCTATAGGGACGTCTATCTCATTCATTTGTAGTGATCTCAGCGACTTGAAAGTCACTCCAGCGTCACATGCATTGAACTCTAGACAACGATTCAGAAGTCCTCAAGTCGACCAATTGGCAGGTGGTGGACGGAAGCTTGTATCAGATGTAGTGGATGGGGTATTTGACGGAATTGGTCGGTTTTGGAGAACACCAGAGAGTACTCCCACTAGCAACACAAATCCTCCAACGTTACCACCGGCAGCTAACACAAATAAAACAGTGGGAGGACTGCTCAGTATGCCTGGCATGGCTGCCATGGAGGAGGTGAAGAACCAAGTGGTGGGCCGAGTTCGAGGAGCAAGTGATGCTTCGTCTATTAAGAGCCAAGAATCACGGAAACAGAACGAACTCAAAGAGATGTCGAGGACCCATACCAACGAATCCCTTGACACCCAAGATTCTCGTGCTCTATGGCAAAGAGTAAGTACCACCATCTGTTGTCCTTTTTTCTATCATATGTGAGTATTCATGCTGAATTGCCATCTTTTTTCCAGTCCAACTCGCAGTCTCGTACAGATATGTTTCAATCTATGCTTCAGGCACCCTCCCAATTCATGGCATCCGTTGTGCCCAGACCTTCATCTGCCGCTTCAAGTACAACACCGTTAGGCGAGGGACCAATACAAAAGTTTCTCGATATGAAATCAGTAGAAGAAATAAGAATTGGTGAAGTAGCTGAACTCCTGGCTGACTACAAGCGACTGGCTGCAATCATTAAGCAAGCCCAACTTTAGTATCATTTTTTGCTGTAATTTTTCTAGCGAGTCACGTGTAATCCTCTTCGCGTCGAAAGACTTACTTTTTTTTAGAACGATAACTTTTACGCTCCTTACCGCGTCAAATAAAGTCAGCTCGACAGTAACATGTTCATAGGGATCACTGGACCATTGTGTAGTGGCAAGCATACAGTTGCCAAATATCTTGTGGAAAAACACAATTTCACGTACCTTTGTCTCAACAATTCCACACATCCAACCATCGATCATGATTGTATCCGATTCAATACCCTGAAGGAAATGCAAATTTATGTTACAGAACGGTGGCTGGAACACTTTGTAACCTGCGATGTCGATGGTCGAGGCCTTTGGCTCTTCAAGTAAGAGATTTACATCATCCTTGAGCTAAAAGCGTATGATATTAATTACCTTACATAAACAGAAAACGACCATTCTTCCTACTCGTTTCGATCGAAGCGCCAATATCCGTGCGGTATCAGCGTCATGTTAAAAGGTGAGTTAATATAAATCATCCATGCAATGCAATGAAACTAATTTTATTAATGTCAATTTAATTCTGCAGGTGTCAGCAGCACAACGAAAATGAATTGGGCTTGCTGGAGTTTGTCATCCAGAACGACCTTGCCCTTTTTAATATCCCAGAGGATGACTCTACTATGTTCATCACCGATCCTATGAGTCCATCGAGACCAAGGAAGCAGCTGTCTACCACTCAGTCTCACACTCCTCTGTACACGCTCATGTCCCTATCCGACGTAACCATTGCAAATGCTTACCAAACAATCGCTCAACTCCACGCGTGCTTAGATGACCTTGATTTAACAAATCATGAACGACTACGTCCATCTTGGGATACCTATTTTATGCATTTATCGGATCTGGCGGCAAGACGATCGAATTGTATGAAGCGCAGAGTTGGATGTATACTGGTCAGGGACTCGCGGGTTATTGCTACAGGATATAACGGAACGCCGAAAGGACTGCGAAATTGCAATGAAGGTGGTTGTCAAAGATGTAATGATGCAACGCCTTGTGGGACTGGACTCGATCGTTGTCTCTGTATGCACGCTGAAGAAAATGCACTACTGGAAGCGGGAAGAGAAAGAGTAGGAACTGGCCATGGTGTTATTCTTTATTGCAATACTTGTCCCTGTTTAGGTAAGGGCTTGAACGGATATGGGTAGTAATGACTTTTTATATACTCATTTAATATTTCTTTCAGGATGTGCTATCAAGATTGTGCAAACTGGAGTCAAGGAAGTAGTGTTCTCCAAATCTTACGGTATGGATGATTTTATTGCCAAAGTGTTTGCAGAAGCTGGCGTGAAGTTACGACAACATAGTCCGCCAAGCATGCGACTAGAAATGCAAGTGGACGTGACTGAAGTAGACAGCAGCATAATCGGTAAAATGGGATGGATGAGCTCGGATCCAATGAAACGAAGGGGTTCCCAGGATCAAAATAATCATAATTCATAAATCGGTATGGTGTACTTGGTATGCGTTGCCATTGTGTCACCTTGCCCATTCCCTGTAGAGAAGGAATTTCCACATCAAGTCAAAATAAAACTACCACTTACATGCTTCCTGGTGTGTTTTGGTTCGCTGAGCTCTCGCTTCACTGGTTTTATCTCGCGAACCTGAGCGGTATTGCTTACCGAATCAAATAAGCATCATGCTTAATTAATCGTCATCTGAACCTGGCAAAAGCTTAGACGCTCCTTCTTTGGGACATTTCAGACATATAAAGACAACCACGCAGTCACCAACAACTTGGATTTTAATTTCCTTTTGACTTCTATCTTTCATCTCTTTGTCCACTTTATCGTTCTTCCTTCTTCTTTTGTTTCTTGTAACATGTTGGCCAAGTTTTGGATTGCCGTATCCTGCTTAATTGCACAAGGTGTATGGGCCCTTCAACCAATAGGATATCAACCTTTAAGCATTGCTCAGCTTATAAGTCAATCAGATTTCACCGTCTTAGCAAAGGTAGTCTCGGTATCTCCAGCAGCCAATACAACCAGTGCAGGTGCAATTAATACTGGTTCAACCGCACCGACCAATGCTTCAGTGGCTACGCTGCAAGTCTTGTGCAACTACATCGGAAGCCCACCTATCGCAAATGCAACTGCTATCACCGTACAAGGTTTTGGAACTTACACTAGCGACTGTCTTTCGTATGTTGGTGCCTCCGGATGGACTGGATTTTTCTTCTTGAATCACACAGTTATCAACACAGCTGGCATTCAAAATGGAAATACTACTGCAACAGACAATAGTTACCAACTAGGTAATCATTGTCAGTCACCAGTCCTAATGAGCCCTACTAGCATTAGCTCACTCTGGCAACAAGTGAACGAAACTAGCAATGTGGTCGGTACAGGTTGTTTGGCTTCCAATGGACTGCCTCTGCAAAGTGGTGGTGGTGTTGCTCAACCTAGTAACGCTGGTGCTACAATAAGTGCGGCTGGCTCTGGTATGGCATCCGGATCTGCTGCACCATCCAGTTCACCCAAGAGTTCTGCCACTCTCGCTACTACCACCTGGTCCTTGACCATGTTATTCATGATCGCTGCTGCCGCTGCCATGCTCTAGACAATACGGCCAATATTGTATCATCTAACATGTGTTGTCAAATAAATATATGTTTATATGTGTATACCTTTCCTTTTTATGTTTTAACAGAAATATATATTCTGTATGAGATATTCGGAGGTAACAACATGCGTTTACTTCAGGTCTATGAACAAAATAGTTTTGCAATATTTCAATGATAAAAGTACAAGATTAGCTAGTGTTCGCTGACATCACTAGAACTCGAAATTTTCGAATTCCCGTCCAAAAAAAAAAGTTATATTTTTCGTTTTTGGACGCGCTGGTAGACGCGACTGTTTAAAAAAAGTCAATCATAGATATCATGGTAATTACAAAGATCCAATAGCTGGCAATTAATACTGTATATTATTCTAACTTGTATCTACTTCACAAAGGCTGATAGAAAGAGAAGAAGAGATAGCGCCAATCTCTACAGTGATGATGCACCTGCTTCATCACCTGCACCATCCTCTTTGCCACCATCGTCACCAGCTCCATTCTTTTCAGACTTAGGCTACAGGGATGAGGAAGAAGAAGTCGAAAATATTATGGAAGAAGAAGTTGATGAAGAAGAGGACGATGATGGTATTGATCTGTTTGGCAGTGACATGGAAAAGTAAGTGTGGACTTGTGTTTGTCAGTCAGGTACTAGAGTCAAACACCAGAGTGTCTAAAATTTTTAATTTCTGTATAGCGACTATCGTGAAGATTCAGTTCGTGACCGTTACGATTTAACTAATATCGATGATGAGGACTACGACACCTTGGATCCTGCTGAACGTGCTGCCGTTGAACAAAGACTCAATCGTCGAGACGCTGAGATAATGCGTAGAGAAGGGAGAATGGCCGACGCATTCATGGATGGAATTGATGATGATGTGGATAACCCCATGCCAACAAGACGCCGTCACAGACGACTTTACGATGCTGATATGGATATGAATTTGGATGACGAGAACATGGCTGTAGTATGTGTCTGTTTTTCCCTATTTGTAAATCCCCGCTATAGTCATTGACCATACTCTTTCTTTTTGCCAGCCTGAGATGTCACTTGATGACCTTCGCAATATGAAACATGCATCTATGACTGATTGGATTGACCAAGAAGCCCCAAGAAGGACCATTAAGCGAGAATTCAAGGATTTCTTATTGACGTATGTTGATGAGCACGGAACCTCCGTGTATGGAGAAAGAATCAAGGATATGGGTGAAAGTATGTGACTGAATATCGTCGTGACTTTTGGGTTGGTGATGAACTCTGGGCTTATCAATTTTTCTTCTTAATAGGTAATCGTGAAAGTTTGGAAGTTAGCTATGAACATCTCTCTCAAAGCAAGACCATTCTTGCTTATTTCCTTGCCAATACTCCCCTTAATATGCTCAAGCTCTTTGATCAAGTTGCTTTGGAAGTCACTCTTATACAATTCCCAGAATATGAGCGCATTCACCGAGACATCCATATTCGCATCACTGATCTCCCCACTGTCAATACTCTTCGTGAGCTAAGACAGATCCAACTTAACTGTCTTGTACGTGTATCTGGTGTGGTAACTCGCAGAACTGGTGTGTTTCCCCAACTTAAGTGGGTCAAATATAACTGCGGCCGATGTGATCAACTACTTGGTCCATTTTATCAAGACATTCACAATGAAATTAAGCTACAAGTGTGTCCACACTGTGGTGGCAAAGGTCCCTTTAATCTCAACGCACAACAGGTAACTATGATTTGCAGCATCTATGACCCATCTGTGCTTTTGCTAATGTGTCTTACATTGTTGCCGTTTGCTAGACTGTTTACCGCAATTACCAAAAACTCACCTTGCAAGAATCTCCTGGCACTGTTCCCCCTGGCCGTCTTCCACGCCATCGTGATATCATTTGCTTGTGGGATCTCATTGATCAATGCAAGCCTGGTGAAGAGATCGTATGTGTGGTTTTACAAATATTCATGAAAGTATGTTGACTTTATGAGCTGTTTGTTAAATGTATATTGCATTCATAGGAGGTTACTGGTATCTATCGTAACAACTTTGATGCTTCCTTGAGCACCAGGAACGGATTCCCGGTATTCGCCACCATTATTGAAGCCAATTATATAAGCAAGAAGGAAGACTTATTTGCCAGCTTCAGACTCACTGAAGACGATCAGCGTCAGATTCTAGCATTGTCAAAGGACAAACGCATCGGTAAACGGATAATGAAGAGCATAGCACCATCTATCTATGGTCATGAAGACATCAAGCGTGGTATTGCATTGTCCTTGTTTGGAGGTGTTCCCAAGAATGTTCAAGGAAAGCATTCAATCCGTGGAGACATCAATGTCCTCATGCTTGGTGACCCAGGAACAGCCAAATCACAATTCCTCAAGTATGTGGAGAAGACAGCTCATCGATCTGTGTTCACTACTGGTCAAGGTGCTAGTGCTGTCGGTCTTACAGCTTCAGTCCACAAGGACCCCATCACACGTGAATGGACTTTGGAAGGAGGAGCTCTTGTGTTGGCAGATCGTGGTGTCTGTATGATTGATGAGTTTGACAAGATGAATGATGCCGATAGGTATGTAGGATCGGAAAGTGTCATTTTGAGTTTATGATGTAAATTAATGATCCTGGCTCAAAATGATAGAACGTCTATCCACGAAGCCATGGAACAACAATCTATTTCCATTTCAAAGGCTGGTATTGTCACCACTCTGCAAGCTCGATGCTCTATTATCGCTGCTGCCAACCCCATTCGTGGACGCTACAATGCAGCTATTCCATTTTCGCAAAATGTCGAACTTACTGAACCCATCTTGTCTCGTTTCGATATTCTTTGCGTCGTTAAAGATACTGTGGATCCAGATCGCGACCATACCCTTGCCACCAATGTCATTGCCAGTCATATCAGAAGTCACCCCGTGGTCGATGTCGAAAAGGATCAGATACAAAACGTTGAGGAGGATATCGATGTAAGTTGTGCACATGCGAGTAGTGTACTCCCACGTTATATCCAAAGTGTATGTGTATGTTAATTATATGTCCATCAAGGTCTTACCTCAAGACATCCTGCGTAAATATATCATGTATGCACGCGATAAGGTACATCCAAAGTTGCAACAAGTCGATGAAGATAAACTTGCCCGACTTTATTCCGAAATGCGTCGAGAGTCCCTTGCAAGTGGAAGCATTCCAATCACTGTGCGTCATTTGGAATCCATGATCCGTATGGCTGAAGCACATGCAAAAATGCATCTTCGTGAATACGTCCGAACAGATGATGTTGATGTTGCTATTCAAGTTACGCTGGATAGTTTCATCAGTGCACAAAAGTACAGTGTCATGAAGTCATTACGAAGAGTAAGTAGCCTTTGAGAACATCGTAATGAAACAGATAGCATTTTTATTAACTATTTTCAACCAAACTCAGCGCTTTGCCAAGTACATCAACAGCTCTAGAGACAATGATGAACTTCTTCTGCATACGTTGGAGAACATTGCTACCGAGAAACGAAAAATGTATCAATTCAGACATAGAATGCTTCCCAAGGAAGTGCAAATCGATGTGGAGGATTTGGATAGCAGAGTGAGTGCCTCGGCAATGACTCAAAATTGAAAGTGTATGTCCCGCTAACTTATACCTACCAGGCTCGAGACCTTAATATCCACGATATTCAACCCTTCTTCAAGTCTCAGCTGCTGGCTCGAAATCACTACAAGATCGATATATCTCGAGGGGTTATTATTAAATCATATATGTAATTGCTGAAATACCTTGCTTTCACCACTTAAATAAAATCACCCATTTCCATCTGTAACATGATATTGCGATAGGATGATTTGCTATAGAGGATGACCAAATCTGTATGAACTGGATCTAACTTTCACAACATGTTGATGCGTCAATATAATTATTGACGTTACCAGAAGATATTTACTGCTATTTCATCAGCCAAGCGACCACTAAATGACAACCTACGGTTGAATAATAAACTACCTTTAATCAACGGTCCCGTTACTATCAATAAGCATAATCGATACATCAGTGTCACATTTCGCTTAGCGCATATCTCGGGAAATAAAACCGCAATTTCCTTAGACCACAGCAGAAGCCCGTATTTTTAAAAATTCCTCCAGCAAATCAGCTTGCCGTTGATGATTGCGATATTTTCGCTATCGTGGACGCGCTTGCATATTACGCAATAACTCGGCCGGATGCGGTCGAAGAAGACGGCGTTGCCTCTCTGCAATCTCACTTTGAAAGCGCTTCGGTCATAATCAAGATCGGATGGCGATGACGTGTCTGACACAAGCGGTTTAGGCAATTTGATCACCATCTCCACTGCATCATCGATATACGACACCAGCCCTTCCCTGAACGTGTCCAGCGGCGTCAGTGTGTGGTAGCCGGTGCGCATTTTGGTGCGGCCGTTTTTGTGAGACCCCTCCAGTCGGAGGAATTGTGTTCTGGAATACACAGCCATGTCAATGCTCTTTGATGGTATAAGGGATGCGATGTATTTACAGTAATGATGGTCTTGAAAATAATAATTAGAGACAACGATATGCCATGACGTCTTGACTGGCCCGTGGCTCTGGTACAGCACGATGTTCGCGCCATCCCCAAAAATGCTTGCTAGACATTTCGTGATTAAGTCGATGTTGCAGTCGCCGTCCACGTCAAGCACTAACTTGCGTGGCGCACATCGGATAATCTCATGGCACGTTTTGTTCGGAATGCCGCTATACCATTGATACATCGTGCGTATGCTTGAGAATTCAAGAAAGAATACATTTTCGGAAAAGACAGCAACCGCAAATGTGCCTTCTTTTAAATCAGCAAGCCTATAGCGTTTCTGCTTGCCGTAGAAATAGCTCATATACCTCTCTGTGATCAGTTAATAATTCATGGAAATTCACCTTGTTAATGTCGTTCTCTATTTTATATGTTAATAGTAATGTCCCTGCAAACGAGTGAACTTCTCGTGAGGTACAAAATGAATGCTTTTATTCATGTCTTCTGTTGTTCTTTTATACTTTCTTAAAGTGACTGATTATACAAATTATTCTGAACGTGACTATTAAAAATGAATAAAAAAAAGTTGCGGGTTATGTGGATTGAACACATGACCTTCAGATCTTCAGTCTGACGCTCTCCCAACTGAGCTAAACCCGCCTCTTTGTTTTCCTGTAAAAAAACAAGAAATATACCTCTACGGACAGAAACTGGGACCCAACTGAACTTTATATCTAGTCCGTGACTACCTTCCGAACTCTATTTCTTATGGAACGGTATTCCCAAACAATAAGAATAGCTCTTTTCTCTCTTCTCTTGATTTTGCCTTTTACGGGTCATTGACTCTGTTTGTTATTTTCTGAGTTTTCTTTTGTTCTCCTGCACTTGTTTCAGTCTGAGTGTACAGATTCTGCACTCCACCCTTTCTATTATTTGAACTTCATCTTTACCTGACTCACCTTGCAACATAATCCCTGTTATATTCTTGTACCAAATTATTTTGTAACCTTCGGTAGTATTATCTCTACCTCCAGGGCCACAATGATAATAGAAAAACACCTAGAAACCGGTATATATCTTCGCCGATTCTGACACTAGCATCAGAAAAGGCCATAAACCGTTTAAAAAGATCTAATAGATCTTACAGCATTCTGACAAACTGCGTAGACAATGCAAAACAACAACTATCTGGGAACGCCACTGCTGGTAATCTCAATGACGATATCGTACATAGGCTGCGTGAAGAACAACAGAACACCGCCTGTCCTCTCAGTGAACAAGTAGGAGGGTTAAGAGTAGTAGAATAATCACATCCACCAAAGCTTTCGTTGTATGTTATTCTCCTTGACACACGAGTTGAGCTCAACCATGTCCCGATGCAGAAACAACAACATCAACATCCCACCCAATCCGGCCCATTCGAAGATCAAGTGAATTTCCTCTTCGATGAACAAAAGATCATGAAAAGCCAATTGCAGGAATGAACCACCAACTCCTCATCATGGTTTCAGCTGCAGAAGCCAGAGTTGATAATTAGAAGTTCAAAAAAAATCGCTACTGCGCACTGAACAACTATTGCAAGAGCAGATAAGCAAGCTCTCGACCACAAATAGTACTCGTCCTAATCCGACCAAAGTACCTTACTAATGCTTAGTTCTGACCAAATGTTTATTGCTTCGAAATGAACCCTCCCATGATTTTGTGCGCCTTGGTTTTAAATTTGTTTCATTAAATCCCCATAATAAAAGGTTTTCTTTGCTCCAATATGTTCCTCCTAATTTAGTATCCGACTTCAATCTCTCCGTCGCTTAATACCTAGTTTCCCTAATTTCTGAAATATGGTTGCGATCCTCTTTCGGTCATGATTGCTAATAACAATAGTATGTTATGTGTTTCAAGCACTCTGACAGGAGCCCCACACAAATGCACTAACCGCCTGGTCTATGCCTTCAATTCTTTTCTGAATTTTCTTGATTTATAACAAAAGAAGAAACAATCCACTGGAGATAAACCGCAGCTTCCTTTGGATAGACTATGTCAGAGACTGATCAATGATGACCTATCCATCGCCTTATTTAGATCCTTTGATATGGATGACAAGCTGACGTCGCCATCGTAATGAAGTTAGATAGAATTATACAAGAGGACACTTGAATAAGGTATATGCAACGATTTTTTATAATTGCTATGACGCCAGACTATGGATATGTATATTGTGTTACATCATTGTTATTCTGTACCTACAGTCTCAATCGCCTTCACAAATTTATCCACAATGGCAGATCTGTTGACGATCATTGCTAATAATTTCAATCCACGAGCTTCTCCACTGCAGGCAGTCTGCATTACCAAATGGAAATCTTAATACCATTGCATTTATAGCTCCCTTTAAATGTGTGACAATCCAGCATGCCAAAACTCATCCTCCACGGTGTTCACTCTAGTGTACCCTGAATGCCCCTTTTTTTCCCTGACGTCCCACCTCACTGTTTGGACTTCCATTCAAGTAAAATGACAAATTACCTTTGTCGTTTACCTCATTGGGTAGAGTTGCGATCCGTAGCTCACTGGTACAAATCTACTACTCCTTTCGGATCACAGGATGTCTACTCTTTGTCGCCATTGCTAACTAGAAGCAACGAATGAGTGATGATGAAGATACATTCCCCGACCTTACACTGTCATCTGAAATGGGAGGACGTCTTTCTCATGTCCCAAGTTATGTTACATCATTCGGTAGCCCAATATCTACGTTAAGGAAGTTGAAGACAATAGAAAATACCTTGAAATCAGTACAACCATTTGCAAATTCTGATCCTAGTATCAGAAAAGGCAACAAACAGCCATACAAAAGCTTTAAAATCTTCAAACATCTTGACAACTGTTCAGACAAAAATTCCATAAAGACAACTACTTTCAGTTCCCCTACTGGCAATCTCGGCGATGGTATCGTATAGAGGTTGCTTACAAAACAACAGAGCGTCGATTGCCCCCATCTGCCAGACAGTAGAAGCCTCTGCCAGACACTTACAGCCCACCTCAGACCGACAGGATTTCTACTATGTATATATCCATAGCCGCGCAGTCAGATCAGAACTGCGCAAGAAGCTATGACAATTGGGTATTGGCACCGCACGAATCCTAGACATGGCTGTCTCCACACATCGATGGCCCCACAAAATTCCACGTAGACCTTCTGTGTTCATACTACCCGGTGATAATGAACTCTTTCCTCAAACATGAACCCAAAGTGGCTGCTGAGGCAGTTATGAAAGTTCTAAGGAGTTCAGTTAAATTGCTCCGCAATGCGTACGTAGATTCGGCTATTGACACAACTTTACAGGTATCAAATTTGCCAAAGACCGTACCATTTCGCAATTGGACCGGAAAAACGACAAAAGAGAAGGAACGGACTGCAGTTTTATGACAACAAGTCATAGAAAATGACTTGGAAAGAATGGAAGACCTACTTCGTAAAGCCGAGGACAAAACTGCGTTCGGCAAGAGAGTCTCCGGTACTCATATCAGTTCCATCCATCGACATTCCCGTCGAGTGTTCAGTTTGACACCCAGCTTGCAGTCCATATTAGCCGAAGCGGCATTAGGTACTGGTTGGATCATTGTCAATGTCTAGGCGAGGCTGATGTTCACATCAGGGCACTAACTATAACCAACTACAGGAATTAAATCATTTAGCAACCAAACTCAAAGAAGTCGAAGCACAGAACAAGTCCCTCCTAAAAACCAACCAACTTTTACAAAAGAAAACCAACTGTTACAAGAAAAGATTAAAGAAATGTCCACCAACAGCAACAAAGGTTCTAACGTGTACAACATTGAAACTACCTCGGCAGCCCCCTAAACCCCACGCACAGATTCAGAACACCATACATGGGCTCAAAGAACGGCCGCATACACACCAACTGTCCGAAGAAGATCACCAGCACTACGGGTAGAGGCAGCTGCCAGACTATTCTAGCCCACCTCAGGCCCACAGGGCTTCGACTATATATACACCCATAGGAGTCGCCGGTCAACCAGACCACAACTGTGGAAGAAGCTACGACAGTTTGGCGTAGATACTGCAAGAGTCCTCGACATCAGCTTTCCCGCCAGGAACGTGCTGGGACTATTGCTACACGAGCAGTACAAATTCATTCTCCTCGATGTGCTCCGTCGATGCAAGACCGAACAGATCAAGGGATTCAACCCGACAGACCCGAATGCGTGGCAGACCCCAAATACGAAAATTACACGACACAACAAAGAAGCGACATTGCCAGAGACATACACATGGACCGCTGCATCCAAACACCAAAGTTCATGAAACCAGCTGTTGCTGCGACAGTTGCCCGCCATTTCATCGTCATAGGATGGATAAGCGAAGAAGATGTCCCCTCCACCACCTACCACCACCATGATGAAACTGCTACACCCTTCAGACGGGCAGATGACACATTGTCGGACATCGAGTCCATGAACGACCAATGAAGATGACGATAGGACTCTGGAACGCCAGAGGTCTTGTAACTACAGCAGTAGATGACCTCCTACAACATTGCGACAATTTTGATTTAATTTTTATAACAGAAACTTGGCTATTACCTCCATCCCGTCTGCTGATCACATGGCAACAATAAAGCCAAAAATACTGGAACTGAAAGAAAGCAGCAATGAAGTCTTGAAGGCGAAAGTGTCGGAAGAACTAGCGAAATTGGCAGACAGGATGGTCGTGGAAGACGTCAAGCACCCTTATCGTGTGGCCTTTGTCAATGATACATATATACGACACCCCAGCCCAGGGACAACGCCGAGGATCCAACGGCGTATCCGTACTAACCTCTCCATCAACCACTCAACACATACTCCCTTGAGCTTGATCATACCATTAGCTCATTGCCGGAGCCCACCGAACCACCATATTGGACCGTACTCCTTACAATCTTAGCTAAAGTGGAACACTTATGCCAATCAGATATAGACTTCCCTTTCCACCCTTCACCAGATCAAACATGGCATTCCCAACACCCAGGTCTCGAAAGATCCTGATCAGACTCCCCGATTTCCTCTGCCACTGTTATAATCTTAAAACACAGATGCGCAAGGATAGGAAGGGAATGTGTGACGGATATAGTAGGACCCTGTACCCCACACATTGTATTTCCTTTTTTACCACATTGTAACACCCCAAGGGGTATTTGGTAGTCAATATCATTATCTCTACCGACGCCAACATACCCAAAGGGTGAATGCCATACGCCTAATAAAAGAATCTTTAACCTGAGCTAAAGTTGAAGCTTATTTTTTTGGGCCATTCTATTACATCACGAGCCCATTTAACTTTACCTTAGTTCTGACCATGTGTTCACTGCTTTAAATTGAATTCCTCCTATAATTTTGTGCCTTATTTTCACTAAATTCCACAAAAAAAGCTTTTCTTGCTCCAAGATGTCCCTGCCAATTTAGTATTGGCTTTCATAACAACCTATCCTTTGCCATATTTTATATCTCTCCATATGGACGACAAGTTGACGTCACCTTCATAATGAAGTCAGGTAGAATTATACAAGAGGACACTTGAATAAGGTATATGCAACGATTTTTTATAATTGCTATGACGCCAGACTATGGATATGTATATTGTGTTACATCATTGTTATTCTGTACCTACAGTCTCAATCGCCTTCACAAATTTAGCCACAATGGCAGATCTGGTGACGTTCATCGCTGATAATTCAATCCTTGAATTTCTCCATTGCAGGCAGTCAGCACTTCCAAATGGAAATCTTAATATCGTTGCATTCATAGTTCTCTTTACTATTGTGATAATCGAATATGCCAAAAAAGCCTACTTGTTGAAATTCACTATAGTTTACATGAATGACATTTTTCTTTTAAATTTTTCTTTTTTGGATCGAATTTTTTTTTTTTTTACTCTCAGTTGCGTTTGTTTTTTCGTCTTCTTACCAGCCATTTCTTTTGTTTTGACTTTCCATACAGAAAATTAGCAACATTATCTTTGTAGCCATTGCTAACTGGTAGTAACTAAGCAGCGTGATTGGGAATATGCATCCCATCTTACATGGAGATCCGACTTGAGAGTACCACGATCTTCTTTGAACATATGTAACTATCATAAACCAATGAAGATCTCTAGCTTTTTTCCATTATACAGCAGTTGAATTTACTAGGATTTCGCTATCACAAAGTGGAGGATATATTAATCAAGTTTAGGTTTTGCATTCCCGCTTTTCCCTCATACCTTTGGGAACAAAGTGTACGAGTTCAAACGTATTGTATAGAATTTAAACGTTGTTTAAATAGGTGCTTTTTATTCTTCTTTCTGCATCAGTGTAGTACTAGCTAGCAGTTATCCGAAATGACTGTCCAAAGGCAAAGACAGGAGCGTGATCTATATGAAGATGAAACTCAAACGGTTCTTGAGTCATTAATGGTTGAACTCCAACACATAGTACGGAAGCAATCGAATTATTATTCCGCACACTTTTTATTTCCTGAAAATATGCGCATTGCCCGGCTTAAGAAAGAAGCACACAGTTCTCATATTATAGCCCATCACATTCACCATTATTGCATTTCATTATTGTTGAGTCATGAATTCCCTACAATACACAACAAACAACAATTATTAATATATGATGCATTCATTATTTTCATTTCAAATTCTAATGTTGCATCATCTAAGTCGACCTACCTGCAGAAAAGCGTTGTACTTACGGCTATTGTAATATTAAAGATAATGATGATTACTTTTTTAAGTTTTTCATTGAGCACCAATAGATTATGGTACAGCGGCACTGGCATCCACTACCGGATTTCCAAAAAAGTTCTGCGCAGGCCATCAAACTTATTTACGCCGCCGTGAGCTAGATTTCGCATCAGCATGTTGTTGTATTTTTCGCCGGTCGGCTCCAAGCGTAAATTAGAGTTTTGCAGAAAATTGAATATGTGCGATATGAAAATGACCCATTAAAGTGAGGACACAGCAGGAGAGACAATAATATTATGGCAAGTGAACATGTGTGATGCGGGGACATCGCTCGATGAAGTAGATGTAAGCCAACCGATGGACATGCAGGAGGAGGGAGTAGTCATTTACACTTGCCTTGTACCGTTGAGAACTCTCATGGATATTGATATTGTCGTATCGCGACATATGCCACCAATGGAAGTTGTTACACTCACTGTAACCAGTAAGACCTCCAAAGAGAAGTTGCCTCAACGGGAAGCAAGAGGACCTTACAGACGTACACTGCGCATCAAATCGAACAATTGTTTGACTACGTGATTGAGCAGGGTAAGACTGCAAAAGCGGCCGCGCTTTTGACAGGGATTAACATCAGGACAGCGCAACATTACATCAAAAGGTACAATAATGACGAGGAGCGGCGTTTACCGGTAAGTGGCAGAAAGCTGGGAACAGGACGTCAAGCCAAGCTAACAGAGGCGCACTCCCGGTTCCTAGTAGACTATGTTGATGAGCAACCAACAGCCGTGTTATCGGACATCAGAAGAAACCGATGCGAAGCGTTCCGCGGGTTATCGATATCAATATCCGCGTTACATAGGCACTTGGTTGAAAGTGCAAATTGACACTCAAAAAACTACAAAATTACCAGCTGCAAGAAGTAGTGACCGTGTCCTCAAACAGCGAAAGGAAATAACTGAAGAATGGGAAGCGATTCCAGAACTGGATTATGGTAGGAACTGCGTATATATCAATGTGGCAGGATTCAATCTCCATACTCAACGGAATTATGGCCATTCTCGAAAAGGGACACCAGCCAAGAGCATCGTGCTGACGGCCAAAGGTATAACAATCACCATTTTGGGCGCAATATCACAAGCGGGGGTTATAGATATATCTTTGAGGAAACCGTAAGCTGTATCAACATGCAAAAAGAGAAAGGCAAATGATGAAAAGGCGACGGTGGTAAGTGGTCGCATTGGAACAAGAACGAGCATTTTCTCGCCTACATATCCAACAACAACTGTGGATTAATTGAATCTAATGTTGACTATTATGCTTTGATATCCTGGATGCTACATCTTGAGACCATAATCGTACACAAATTTCTCTAAAGTCATTGAATCGCTAGTCACCAAGACAACAAGGATGCCGACAACAAAATGTTGTCAGACACCGTTTTGAGCATGGATACCGATCAATCACGCTGATCCGTAGCTGTTCGAATCTCTCTTCTTTCTTCACCTTCGTCCATTTGTATACTTTACGCCCTTTATATTTCTCCCCTCATCACTTAAGCTTTTCATATGGGTGTAAAAGGAACACATTTATTCCTAAAGAAAAGAGGACTGACCCCGTCATTTATCGAAAACATTGATTCTTTAAACTCTCTGTTTAAAGATCCCATCACAATTCATGTGGACCTCTCAGGCTCATTTTACCCAACGATCCTTACCAACTTCTTCCGACATGATATCTCCATGGCAGCCAAACTTTTAATAAATCATCTTAATGACACCTTACCGAAAAACATTTCGTCGTTGTATATTGATAGTGGAAGAACCAAAGAGAAGAAATGTACGTCCGAAAAACGTCAACAGACAAAAGAAAAGGATCAGAAAACAGCAGAGAGATTATTGCGAATAGCCGAGGGAAAAGCGGCTCAAGGGAGACGAATATCAGGAAGTCATATCGACGCAATTTTCCGTTCAGCTCGTCGTGCCTTCGAACTCACACCCAACATGATGCAAGAAATATTCGAAACTGCTAAAGAAGATGGCTGGTCCATTGTTCAATGTGATGGTGAGGCTGATGTTCATATCGGTAGCCTTGACTTAACAGCAAACGCAGTTGTTGTCAGTGGTGATTCGGATCTGCTCTTTTACGAAAATATTCACCATATCTTAAGACCGGCTAAGCAAGGGTATTTGTTTTATAAGAAATCACATATAATGGAGCTTTTGAACATGACATCGCCACAATAGACCTGTGTTGGCGTTGTCAGTGGCAACGACTATGACCCAAACATCACAGGACTTGGAATAGCAACCAACTGTACACTAGTCAAAAATATTAAGCAAGACACTGTCAAAGATATTCTGACTTGCTATCTTGAGCTTGATCGTGTGAAGGCAAAGAATCAGGAAAAGATTGCCTTTTCCAAGACCTACAAGATTTTCAGCATTAAAAAGCAAGAACTTGTAGATGCCGTTGTCGAAACCTCTGAAAAGCAACTATGGTTCCATCAAAATACCATGAAATCAAAGTTGCTCAAAATAAAGCAGTTGCAACAACAACAACAAAAGGCCGCAAAGGATGCCAAAGGGTAAGAAAACAGATATAGCATCAGGTAATCACCTGAGTTATATTAACCAAGGTTTATGTTAGTTGCACCACTGACATACGCTTTCAGCGTAAATGGCAATTCAACAAATATCGGCCACTAGAACGGAAGAGGATAAACGCTGATGGAATCGCAACCCATCCTAATGAGGATGGGTTACGATATACGTTCAAAGAGTTCTCGGAGTTTAAGAAAGCATCGCAAATACCATCTGCTTATAAAATGTACAAGACCAAGCCCGATACTCTGGGAAATAAGAAGCGCAGGAAGGAGAAGAAGAAGAAGAAGAAGAAGGCGAAGGCTGAGCCATCCGGCCGTTCAAAGCGAAAGCTGGACAATGCGCCATGTTTGTCAGAAGAAGATATGGTGGAGGAAACAGTGAAAAAGCGAAAGATGAATGAATCGCGCAAGCTTGCACTTGATTTGAAAAGGAAACATCCCACTGTCACACTAAATGTCGGGAATGTCGCCACCAATATTCGTCGAGCGATACCCAACAGCAAAATACAAGAGAAGGTACTAAATACAATACAGTCAATGGCGAGAATAATGAACGATTACAAGAAATTAGCACAAATGGCAACAAGTTTGTTAATAGCTTACGTGATGGAATGCTACCCTTACTTGGATATCTGTGCAACAAGGCTCGTACGATACTTCTTACTTCCTTAGTCTACGGTAAAGATGGCGGAAAGGTCTATTTTCAGAATCTCCTCCACTGTATTCTGAGTGGAAACAAGGAATCAATGGACTTTGACCAAATCATCTGCAATCTGTTACAAGTTGCCAAGGTGGATTCTGATAACGCAAAACAAATGGCGAAAATTGCTTTTCAATTGTTAATGCGATGCTACGAAGCCGAAAACTCGAGTATCAGAACCTTGACACCGTATTTGGAAAACTCACTCTCGGCAGAACACTAGCAATGCTCAGTCAAGTTTGTTGATACGGAACTAGCTTCGCATTTCAAAGGACGCTTGCCACAGTTGGAGGAAAAGGTAATTTGATGTTCACTTTCTGTATCGCCTTAAATGGCAGCAACTGACTGCTTCTGTAATTTAAGGTCCTAGAGTATGGAACAGATATCAAATTACCATTCTGTAACTCTGAAAGGATGGATGATATATCCAGATTTTACTTCACCAACAAATTACTACCTGAGTCAGCTCGTTTTGCACTGACCCCATTGTCGGGTTCCAAGGACAGTTTCATTGGCATCACCGAGGAAGGTCTACTGGAAGCCCTCTATGTCGGTGATATGAATAACATCCTGTGCGGCGCTTTTGGATTGCAGTCGATGAACGCAAACAAGAAGGACCTCAGGAATGCTGTTCTACTTAAGAAAGGCGTCTTAACATCCACGGTCGTATTCCGGCTTACCCAAGGATGAACTGGATGAAACCGAGAAAAAACATAAGCATGGATATCAGGCGACCACCGATGTACTGGATGTTTCTTCGCATAAGCGATATCTGCTAAGCGGCACGATCAAAACTAATGGGCATGAGCTTCAGCTAGTGGCCTTCGGCACAAGCAAGCAAGGAGAAAAATCCAAAAAGAAACAGCAATCGGGAATCGCCTCACTTTTGCCATCTGTCGAGGATATCTTCTGCAATACCAAAGCCATTACAGAAATATATCAGGATCCCCGCAAAGTCACTGTCGTTGGAATTGATCTCGGTGAAGTTGTCAAGGCCGCAGCTTGCGCCATCAACCTACCTACCAATACAGCAGCCACGCTTCGAAATCTGACCATAAAGCGAAAAGCCTTGTACCAGCCAACCCTGAAACTTCGCACAATCATGGAGAAAGAAAAGCCAAGTGCTGTCTGCATGGCAGAAAACGCCGTTGGCTCCATCAAAAACCATTCATTTTCTGCTGCTGAAACTCTTGTGCAGACTTGGATTTCCAAATATGGTGAACTTCGCAACTTTTATCGGACTAGAAAGTTCAAACAATTGATAGCCGATGGAAAGAGGTCTCGCCGAGGCGAGTTTGACGTGGCCACAAATGCACTGCTAAAGATGATTGGTGGTCACATCGGCAAAAAAAGAGATAGCGATGAACAAGTCCTCTTTGCTCTGGGTCTTTGGGATTTCAACACCCATACCAAGCTTTCATCATTGCACACCTCATCTGGACGTCATTTTATCAACAAGGTAACTGAAAAGATATATTTGCAGCGCATAACCAGCATCTAAATGCTTTCTTATTAGCTGCGAAGTTTGGGATATTTGGTAGTCGGTGTCGACGAGTTCTACACCTCGAAGAAATGCCCAAGATGTGAGGATTTTGTCGGCCAGGTCACTTTGCGGCGACTTTACTGTCCAAAGTGTCAGTGCTATTTTCATCGGGACGTCATGGCAGCTCAGAACATTGCCAGAATTGCTCAGAGTCAACTATGCAATCTCTCTCGGCCAGAATATCTACATCCAATTCTTGGAGATTAGCGGTCCTGAACCACCGCAAAAACATTACTTTAACTAGGTAAAGCTAAGCATCCCCTGGACGCAAATGTAACATAGCAGAACCGCTAACTATTTTGCATCACCGTGCATTTGGAACACACTCATAGTTAAAACTCAGCAGGAAACAAACTGTGGGTCATTAGGTCAAAGCGCAGAACAGGAAATATCAATTCCGACAACTCTCACTCTTTTTTCCTTTGACTCTCCAACTTTAGCAATGGGTAACGAAACATCCAAGGTTAAAGTGGAGGCATTACACCATGACAAGTGTCCTTCGAAGCAACGAATTTCCATGCTTACCTTGTTGGGCAATTTAGGCGATGGAAGCTCAGTAAAATCAGATGCAAGCAGTGCCCTTTCCGGACTTTTCACCAATAGAACCGACACTATGAGCAGTGGAAATAGCTTTGAAAGCGATAGTCGAACTATGGTGAAACGGAAACCGTTTAGATGTGCAAAAGAATTCTTCTTCAATGGAAGTATGTCTCCAAGGCACTATGACAAGGCATTGCATCGGTCAGATCAAACATCATCAACATCTTCTTTGACCCCAAAAACAATAAATGAAGAGTCAGTGGATGGCACACGGACAAGTAGCTCAAGTACAACTGCCACAAAAGTATGCATCGAACATATTTCAGATGATGAGGATTCGGCTCTGGTAGCTGAAAGAGGTTGTCATGTCGGATATGAAATAATGTCCAGCGTTTTCACACTTGATGTATACCAAACTCTATTTCACAGGTGAATTGGTCGGACATTGCTTAACAGGTCCATGAAGCTTCTATCTCACTGCATATTTGCTTCACTTTAGGTTATGTCTAGTGCATGTGGAGGATTATTTACGCAGCGGAGCGCAGGTTTTGCACTTAGGGTACATTACGTTATGATATCTGTGCTGCAGTTGGTAGAAACAATATTTTCTAACACTTACGACACCTTAGATGTGGATCTGCCGATTGGTGCATAGCAATGTCCAAGATGTTCCCTGATGTCACCTTTCATGCTGTAGACACCGCAGAATATCTTTCTACAGCAAAACAGCGTCATCTTCCCAAAAATGTGTATATTCAGATTGCTCGGGAAGGACTAGATCATCTACCATTTCTCGACCAATCATTCGACTATGTTATGTGCCGCTTTTTATCATTTCGGATATCTAACTGGCGATCGCTCGTCGATGAAATGGTTCGACTCACCAAACCTGGATGGTATGTAAACTGTACAGTAGATACATTCAACTAAATCAAGTGCATTGTACTGATAGGAGCCTTACTGCCAGCTATGTGGAGCTTTGCGAACTTGATCATCTGAAATTAGGTACCTCCGGACCTGGAATACAGTTATTGAGCAATGCTGGTGAGGTTCATGTATATCTTTATATTCAGAATGTTTTTTGTTGTTTACAATGGTTCCCTAGTGATAGAGATGATGGTGAAGAACAACCGAAACCCTTACATCGTCGACGACCTTGCCAATCTACTATCAGAAGAAGAGAGTTTATTGTTCGTCAATTCTCAATCAGCGTTCATCAGTCTGTTAAACAACAACGTAGCTCAACACCTCTATTCCATCACTGTCCATGGTTTAGGCCGCTATATCACCAATTGGAAGCCTGCTGACAGTACAGATTTAGACTCATTAGTGGCTCAGTACGTTCGAGAGTGCCAGGAAGCAGATGGTCACATTTGTGTCCGCAGCGCTTTTGCCCAAAGAAGTCGACTGATATGACAAACGAAATCGTTTTATCTCCAATACCGACGGTCAGGAGGACTGCTTTTCAACTGCGCAGTTTCCATCTAGCATTGGCTGTGATTTTTGGTAGCATGTGTGACAGGCTATTTCTGTTCTGGCTTTTATAAGACTTTAAGTCATCCTATTTCACTCGCTGCGCTCTCCGCCTATCCGTACCAACGAACGCCGTTCAAATAACCGCAACAGCTATACATATCTGAAAATTATTAGGCTTTTACATGTAAAATTATTAGCACTATTTACTAGCACTTATATTGACAGGTGTGTATTGTAAAAATATTTCTTTTGACCATGCAACAAAATACTGTTAAGTTTGATTGGAAATTTAAGAAGCATTGGAATTTTTTTTTTTTTTTTTGTAATTTTAACGAAACGATTGTGATGCGGGTACTGTGTGTGTGACAGTAGATCCTGTTGAAGGCAAATGTTCACACTTTTCGAGAATGCATATAAGGTTTGCGTTCACGAGATAGTTCTCTCGGTACGTGAAGTGTACAAAATTTTTTAGGTGAGGCTTGGCCATCATTACCATTTAGTCCTACCAATTTGATGTGTGGCGCATCGACTGGGAAACCAAATATTTTTTGATCCGGCTTGAATCGGATTGATGGAGCTGACTGGCGACTGTTCTTGCTAAACCACGCCAAAGCAGAGTGTAACATGGAAAATGTATATATACCAGGTAATAAATTTTATTAATCTGTATATTGAACGTACAATTTACAACATGATGAAGCTTACATCCATTGCTCTCTTAGCAATTGCCACTCTTGGTCTTGTTAGTGCCGATGGTGATTTGCTAAACCGTGGTGGCTATTCCGGTTTGAATCGTCGTGCCGAAACCTATCCTCAATTGAATCGCCATGGACATTTATATAACCCTCTCGAAAAGCGTGCTTATGTATGCCCTACTGGCTCCTTTGAATGCAGTGATGGAAGCGGTTGTTGCCCTAACGGATCAAGTTGCATACCAAACACAACTAAATGCAGTGTAACTTGTGGTGCTACTGATGTTTACTGCTCTGATGGTGGTTGCTGTGCTGCTGGAACATACTGTGGTGGCGATGGATACTGTTATTCTAGCGGTACTGGCGGTGGTGGTAATGTCGCCCCTCCCACCACAACTACCACTTCTATAGTTGTTCCCACTCCCACTACCACCTCCATTACATCATCTTTGTTCGTTTTCCCGTCTTCTAGCACTGTGTTGAGTTCCTCAAGCGTTGTAGCAGCTGCCACTACTCTTCCCCCGCCGGCCGTTTCCAACCCTCCTACCAGTGCATCCGCAGCCGCCACTACCAATCCTGTTGCCGCCTTGAGCCCTGCTACCGCTAACTCCGTATCTGCAGGAAGCATTGTCCTCGTTGCAGCAGTCGTTCTTGCTCAACTGTAAAATTGTAATATTTCTACAGTAATCCAAACTCTTTACATATAATGGGAATACCAAGTATTAAAATCATAAACAATATTATATCAAATTGCTCTCCTTGTAATTGTATTGAGCTGTGAATCTATGAACTTACTAAACGCTTTCTAAAGTTTTGTCTTTCTCCATTTGTACTGATTGTACCTCCTGTGTTTGCGACCGTTTAAAATACCTGGTTCAAAAGTCATGATCTAGCTGCGCAGTATTAAAAATCATTCATACATCAGAACTTTGTAAGATAGCCTTTTATTGCGCACATATTCGCTGCAATTATAATGGTATTATTGCTAGATCAATGAAATGGTATCAAAAATATTAAGAAGTTCTATCGACCAACGTCAGTGTATTTGCTTCAATTAGTTAAAAGTTTTATTTGTATGACAAACCGCTTATCCACTAAGATCATCTGTTCGTAAGTGGGGACTCTAAAAAAAATTTGATCCAGCTACAGCAATAAAATGTTTGTCGTACATTTTATTTTTCTAATACTGGTTGTGCCTAACAGTTGATTGATAAACACATCATATTGCGCGTCTGACAAAGTGAGGGCATTTTCATCTTTCAATATACCCTAGATGTCACTTTGTCTAGCACAGCAGCCAAAGACATGCATGGTAAATTATATTATCAATGTTGCCTGTAACAGATCAAAAGTAATAGGAGAGTATATCGACAGCTGGACTCACACAAAGCGTGAGTGATACTTGGCCAATTAGCCTACAACAGGGCCGCTGGGATTCTCTCACGACTCACTGAGAAACTCCAGCATCGCAAACTTTTGTTGCTTACTACGTGTTGGGGTATGAAATCTGTACCGAGCTGCTGCGAGTTTCCAAACCTGGCATTTATATTGGGATCAGCTCGTGGAATGTTGCACGGGCACTGTACAACCGACATGCACGCCTAAATTGATCAATACAGTCAGTCCCGCAGTTGGCTCTAAGTTCTTTCTCCTATCATGATGATATGTTTAACTGCATTGGTACTTTTTTGGCTTTCTTTAATACGCATAAGCAATGCTAATACTTGGGGAGATCCAAGAGTACATCCAGCGATACAAGGTAATTTAACTGACACCCGACCACCAATTTTTGATCATCTCTCAAAACGCTCTGGATGTGCGAAAGGATTTTTTATTTGTCAAAGCGAAAACTACATGGGCTGTTGTCCGAATGGATCACTTTGTCAACGTTTAACGGCACAATGCTTAGTAGGTACTTGCGGCTCGACAGGACATGTTTGCTCATACTCAGGCTGCTGTTATGCTGGACAATACTGTGGAGTAGATGAGTGGTGTTATCCAATAAATTCAACTGCAACGGGTCTCCCATCTACTTACGTTCCAAACCCTTCTTATGAGGCTTCAGTAGCGACTAGTAGACCGACTTGGATGAATAGAGCTTCCCAGAGAAATGTGAAGTTCGGACACATGATACCTGTACTGTTGCTGATCTCCGTACTTGTAAACTAGTTAAAGACAAAAGTGATTGGATAGAAGCTCCTTACATCTAACCTATGCCATAATATATTGCACTAGTAATAATGAGCAGTAAAATTTTAGAATGAAATTGGGTTGTTATTTTCTCCCTGCAAATATTGGTGAGTTGAAAGAAGCTAATGTGTATCATATGCTTTCCAAGGAACCATAGATTGGAGGCCCGGTTTAGCAATAGTTGGTTAGCATGCTCGTCGTATTCTTTGAAAGCATCGGGATATTACAATGCACTCCAATGTATCTCTCCAATCTTCAGGTTACCATAGTAAGTTGCAGTGAAGGTATACCAGGATCAAAACGTGAGAAGTCCCCACATGGACAGTGAGGCTTGGAAATTCGCAGAAATAAATTTTCTGCAGTGTTGCGGTCTTCTAGTATCAAGTGTGGCGTAGCATCAACCAAACAGGTTAATATACCTCTAAATGAGGAGTTAGTATAAAGAGAGCCAACTTGTCACAAAAATTGGACACCCTCGTTCATCAAATGTTTTCCTCAAACAAACTTTCGACATTGGCGTTGATCTATACTGTCTTTGCCGGTATGGTCAATGCAGTACCCATATCTAACGATGCCAGCCCAGCTGCTGCTGTTGACCAAGGAGCCAAGTATATTGGCCGTACTGTAGCATTCCCAGATTCACTATCAAAACGCGACACCTGCCCAATTGGCTATTCACCTTGCTACGACAGCCTTGGTGGATGCTGCCCAACTGGTAGCTTCTGTCAGGCTGGTTCCAATACCTGCAGCCAAGGATGCGGTATTGGTTATGTGACCTGTGCGGATGGTGGCTGCTGCCCTCTGGATCAATACTGCGGTGGAAACGGCTTTTGCTATTCGTACTTTTAGGATCAATAGAATATCACAGATTTCGTTCTAATACGGCGATCTTTGTATTGAAATAAAGTTCAACAGAACGCAAACATATGCCTAATACATTATTAAATCTTCAAACAAAGTTTCTGATGATATATATAAAATTTTAAATCGAATATCATGTAAAGAGCTTCACCTCGGACATAAAGCAGTATGCCTCCTGCTCTTTGAAATGCAAGGCGTCAGATAAATGAGTCATTATAAGACTTCTTCACTTAAGAAAATTCTAGGCACTAAGCTCCGCTATCTGCCATTTTTATCAAAATTTCGTTTTATGAATTCGATGATCCACCACCACTCCGTCTGAAAAGAATGCGCATTCCAAAAGCAAGAGTCAACACACCACATAGCAATCGAATGATTGCCCAGATTAAGTTACTTATATCATTGATATAATCGAATTTTTTTTTTTTTGCAAACATAACTAATATAAGAAGTGTTTGCGTAATTCGTAAAATCTTATTCTACGGACTATGAATTCTGAGGGAAGGTAACGCTTTTTTTTTTGACAACAGATGCTGACTTTTGAGCTCCTGCACAGGATACCATAGTCTATTCTCGAACAATGTAGTCTGAGAGAGAGTGTAGTGACTTCAAATATAATAAGTATCAAATGTCATCGATGTGGATTTTAAGCAAGAAAATGGACCGCAACAATATAAACTTTCAAGTTGATGACGGGATAACAAAATTTGTTGATACCTCCTGCTGAATTTTGTGCCTCCCCTTGCCAAGAAGATAATTTCATAAATGCAAGTAATAGATCAACACGTTTTAAGTAATGGCAGGTGAAAGAGAATGATGTTTGTGGTTTCCGCCAATGGACGGCAGTTCTCAAAAAGAGTAAAAAATTGTGTATGTCAGCCAATGAGTGTGACAGAACGCGTCACCTATCGGCATCTTATAGCGCATTGTTGGCAGATGATATAAACTCAGTCCAGTTCTTTCGCAAGGAATTATTGACTGAACCGATCTCGAAATGTCCTCTGTTTTAGGCAATCTACAATCTATTGCAGGACAACAGCTGCAATATCTTTGGCAAAAAGCTGACACTATTCTGCAGCCATTGCTACAGAATGACCAATTGAAGCCATATATCATTACTTTTGGTGTGCTCGGACCACTTTCATATATTTTCTACAAAAACTACATCTACAACCTATATCTTCATCCATTAAACCGTCTTCCTGGACCTCCAGTTGGTTGGGATGGTCTTTTTATGCTTGGTAACTTTAGGGAAATTACTATTGCTGAGGTATGGTTATTTGATGGGGAAACTTTTATTCGTAGAGCGCCAAGAGATTAACCGATGGGCGATATACGATTTAGACAGGAAGTCCTCAAATGAAATGGGTAGAACAATACGGAGGCATTATTCGATACTATGGGCTCTTCAATGTCCCAAGAGTGCTGGTCGCAGATCCCGAGCTATTAAAACAGATCCTGGTCACACATCAATACGACTTTATCAAACCAAAGGAGCTTGCTGAATTCATCGGTCGAATTCTTGGCATTGGACTTTTGGTTGCAGAGGTAAGTTAATTGTTTCAAGAGACTATCATTTTGGCTGATTGCGGTATGTAATTGGTTTTAACAGTGTAATAATGGTTCAGGGAGAGGAACATCGCCATCAGCGCAAAATGTTGAATCCAGTGTTCTCATTAAACGCAATTCGTACCATGGTACCAGATATGTTTGTGCCAGGAAAGCGTCTTGTGGACACATGGACAGAACAGCTGAATTCCGGAGACAATGAAGTTAATATTCTTAACGGTCTCAGCAGAGCAACTTTGGACGTCATTTCAATTAATGGGTTTGGTTACGACTATGCTTCTTCTGTCCCTGGTGCTCCACCAAACAGCCTAAATGAAGCTTACAATATCATCTTTGCTGGTTCAGACACTTTTGTTCGAATTCTATTTGCAATCCTACCATTCATGAGGAAATTACCTCTCAAGAGGAACATTGACTTCCGACATGCTATCAATGTCATTGATACCGAAAGCAAAAACTTAGTCACGGAGGCTCGCAATCGATCCAGTGGCGAGAAGCATGTATCAGGGCGCAAGGCTACAAGAGACCTGTTAACCATAATGACTAAAGAGAGAGACGAAGTTAGTGGTGAAGGAATGAGTGATGACGCTCTTCAAGCACAGATTATGACTTTCTTGGCAGCTGGGTAAGTGGATCAAACGATGGTGAATATCAGCTGATGTGCTAGCGTGACACTAACGAACAAATGAATTTTAATCAGACATGAGACAACTAGTGTTACTGTTACATGGGCACTTCACGAACTTTCTCGACACCCAGAACTCCAAGACCAACTCCGAGAAGAAATCAAATCGGTGTTCTCAGGCATTAATTATGAGCATTCTCTGTTCGCGGATCCAATGGGAGTGGATGAAAGTGAACTAGCTGATGCTAATATTCCAAGCTTTGAAGAAATCAATAACCTTCCTTTCCTGAACAATGTAGTCAAGGAAATTCTGCGTTTAATTCCTCCTGTACCCATGACAAATCGAACAGTGAGCAAAGACATGGTGGTTGGTGGCTACCTTTTCCCTAAAGGTGTTAGAGTCTTCGTACCACCTGCCGTCACTCAACGTAGGAAATCCATTTGGGGAGACGATGGTATGGAGTTCCGTCCTTCACGATGGGACGAACCACTTGCACAAGCTGCTGGACCATACAGTTATATGCCATTTTTGGCTGGTGGTCGGCAATGCATAGGATATCGCTTTGCGCTGATCGAAATCAAAATTTTACTTGGAGTATTGATCAACGCCTTTAAATTTACTGCTAAACCAGGAGTTGAGATCAAAAAGCGTCAAGCTATCACATGGAGACCTAATCCTGACCTCATCCTTTACGTGGAACGATTATAGTATTTAGACCATGTATCATTTATAATAAAATTGCAAATCAAACTGAAAAGAAAATCATAAGCAAAAAAAGATAAAAAAAAAAAAAGGGAAGAATACTGCTGCCTTGTTGTTACCTTTGGTTGCACAGTGGTTGTTGTTGTTTACCTCGTTTTGTCCAATGATCACTGGTCAGCTTTTTACTTGTCCCGTACCTTCTCTTTTTTCACCTTTTCCCCCACCCCTTTAAATTTTTTTCCCTTTTCTCTCTCTTTATCAGCTGAAATAATGACTGAAGCGCCTCGGCGTTCTAGGTCACGCTCGGCCAATACGACACCTCGCATTCCCCCTCAACAGGCTCCGATACCAGAAACTCCACCTCAGATGCAAGGATACCCGGCCGGTGGGCAACCTCAAGCCCAACAGCCACTACCTAACCAACAAGCAGCAGCAGCAGCTATGAACCATCAAAACATGCAAGAAGGTCCCGCATACCCAAATACACCTTATATGCAACAACAGCAAATGGGTCCACAACAAGGTGAACGTGGAATATTTAGCGGTTTTAGAAGAAAAATGCGCGAAGCAGCTGGGTTCATTAATACCGACCCATATAGTGAGCGAGCTTATGGACCTCAGATGATGCCACCTCCTCAACAACCAATGCAACATGGATACGGTAATGGTGCAGCATCACCCGGCGCATATGCTGCAGCGCAACAATATGCTCAACAAGCACATATGCCACCACAAAACCCGCAAATGATGCAACAGCAGTATATGCAACAGCACAATCCGCAATTCATGGGTGCGACGGGGAATCCGTATGCACACTCGATGGGATATGCCCAGACACCTGTAATGATGCAACAACAAGCATACGGCGGTATGGCTTATCCATATGGACATTCAAACGGCTATTATAATCGAGGCTCTTATCCAGGAGCGTATTCATCTTATGGTCAGGCGTACGGTGGAGCATATGGAGGAGGTTATGGAGCTGGCGCATATGGAGGTAACCATGCCTACGGAGGCCACGGATCATATGGTATGGGAGGCTATCCTTACAGCTATGGCTATGGTGGTGGAGCGTATATGGGCTATCCTAGGCAAGTACCGATATACGACGAGCATGGCAAACGAATCTTCCCTGAGCATAATTACGTCAGCTCGGTTAAAGATTTGTAAGTATTGGTTATTCACGATAACGAAAAAAAAAATTGGAGCATGCTTGATACTAACGTTTTGTATTTGACGGTTGTTTTTGCATAGATGGTCTAGCGATCATCTTCTCTAACTATACTGTAAGGAGCGCAATAATAATAACAACAACAACCAAAAAAAAATCTTAATCTTAAGGGAAAAATTTGTAGTTTTGTAACCTGTCAGGAATGCCATCTCTTGCTCGCTGTCTGTAATATACCATTTATTTTGCTCTTCGTATTGATTTGCATATCAACTTTCTATAGTTCTTTCTATCCCTCTTTTATTTTTTTAGATTTGTGGAATTTGTACACTGTTGTCTATCAACGGTGGTACTGGGATGAGCAGCAATTTTATTTCTCTCTCAAAATTTTTTATTATTATTATTTCTTCGTCTCTGTGTCCTTCTTTGACTACTTCTGACCCATTGAAAATCGTTAACTGTAATTCAATATTATATTCACCTTTCAATGTAAAATCTGATCTTCTCAGCAAAAAGTTATTATCATTTATGGAATTACAAATAATGGCATATCTATCCGGAGCAACAAACAAATCGGTCATGGCCTGAGATTTGTCTGAGCATATCAGCCAGCTGATGTAGATGTGGCTAATCTTCATTCATAATAAACGCATGGTAATATTCATGCCATCATCAAGATCTATTGATCAGCTTTCAATAGCAAAAAGTGCACAGCATGAATTGGTTTCGGCTTCCGGCCCAAATAACATCCAAATGGAAAATAGCAATCTGCGTTACATGACGGGGTTATCAACCCGAGACACAGAGCTTTTTGATTTTTCTCTTTTTATTTATATATACTAATTCAAACTTGAGTATATAAGATGGATACCAGAATCGGTACTTAGGTTCAGAGCTTTTTCAATAATTCTTCAACGAGTTCATCGAATTCTTCATTCTCGATGAAGTGACCTTGGTTGGGAATCTCATGATATTCTGACTGCAACTGTTGAGCAACATATCTCTGTTCGGCAATTGGCACAAGGTGATCGTCGGGTGAAGCAAATTGTATGATAAATGTGCAGTTATCGCGTATAGCTTGGAAGTTCCAAGGATGAGAAAAGTATTCGGCTTGTTTTTCACTTGGAACCCCCAAGTCAGTGTGATAGCCACTAACAAGAACTATGCCTTTTACCTTGTGCTTTTCAGCATAGCTATTCAGAATAATGTCAAACATAATTTCCAATGTGCTACTTTCGGGTTTCATATTTGTTTGATACATATAGTTATATCTGAACTAACTTACCGCATGGCTGCAATTGCTCCCGTGCTAGTAATGAAACATATGGAACAAGAGTAGCTTAGAAAATGTACATAATGATCCACCCATGTAGCTCATATACCTAACCTGTGACCAATAATAACATCTTCTGCGCCGACTTTAATTTCGCTTTCAAGAAACGGTATCCATACCTAAAGCGCTGATAGGGTGAATACCACAATGCATGATATTATGACGCTCGTCATATCATGTCCGTTTGATCCATACCGATTCTCGGCCAATCATCCAATCTGGAAACTGCCGTAATATCACTTTGGAGAACACTGGTTGTCCTTCCTTAGTAGCTTCTCTCAGCTCTCCAGCAACCGCAGGGAACCTGTGTAGCCAGAAACGCAAGGTTATGTCAAAGCGAACCATCTTCTTTCTTTGGACCTCCCTTCCAGTCGGATAGACGACAAGAAGCTCACCATAGACTACTTTCTGGAAACTCACAATAGTTTCCAGGTGTAATGACGCATTTACCATTGGACATGGCGAAGGTTTCAAAGCTATGAAAAGTAGGGAGTTTGAAACCTGTGGTAGTCATTTATATGCGCGAAATGGTGTATTATTCAGCCAGGCACAAATTCTTGAAAGCGTTTCCACCATTAAACCAGCCTTGCAAATGACAACGACTGTCAGGCAACCTCTCAGTCGAAAGCACGCAAATGTTCGACCGATCGACCTGGATGGTGTCTCTTCTAAACAACGACACCTATCTCTGTCGAAGTCCAAAGCGACCCCAAAAACTGTGCCCACTGCCCAACATAACATGCAAATGGAATGTTCGGTCAAGAATGGTAGCTTGCCCAATTCAAAATGGGAACAGCGGCAAAATGAACCTTCATTGACACTGAAAAACAGCGAGAGAGAAACTGAAAACAATAGTCGAAAACTGACGCATCCGTCGCGGCAGAAGGACAACAACAAAGACTTGAAACCTGTAGACGAGTTGCAACAACATACACAGGTATCGAATGCTATAGCATCTACTGTAAAAGGAAGAAAAGCACCTTCAGGCAAACCATGTACATTGTTGGTAAAGAGAAATAACTCCTTAGGTGTCTCTAATGAAGTGCCAGAGGAATCTACCGTTACTGATAATGCAATAGGGGATTGCACCAGCATACCATCGTCACCAGGTGCTAACGAAGATTCACTATTATACACAACAAATTCTATCCTGAGCTCCAGTCCTGCATCACCACTTTTCTATGAAAAGATCGCGCCTATAGTCAGGCGACACGATGCTGACAGATCTACAGCAATAATAAGAAAACCATTTGGGAAGCATAGCCCACTGGCAGTCAAGCACAGGAGCCATCAAGAACACATACAGTCGACCAATTTATTGGAAATAGCCGATAAACCTTGGAACGCTAAACATACCCGTGCAAGCCGCTCCCTTCTGCCAGAGCTTACAATGACCGCCACCATCAGTCCCTCCTCTAAACGCCAGACTATTCCTCATGCAAGCAGAAATGTGTTATCTGTTAAGCCTAGTAAATCGAAAAGAATTGCAATCAACGATAGTCAGGAATCAGTTTCGTCTCACCCACCAATCAAGATTTATACCAAACCGCATAGTATTGCCAGCACAAGCGATATGGATCCGTATTTACAGACTTGTCCAATTTGTGATGCAGAATATCCTACATCGATCATTGAGGAGCATGCTAATGAGTGCATTGGAGACCTTATCAAAGAATCAACTCGTCAACCGAAAGCTAAGCAGAGACAAATGACACAAACACTATTGACGCCATTGAAGAAGGCTAAACCGTTCACCGTGTATAGAGACGAGGCAGAGCCACAAGCCAGGTTAAAAGTGGCAAGCCGACCAGTAGAACTTCAAGAGAAAAGGGAATGTCCTATATGCAAAGAGAAGATAAATGTTGATTTGTTGCAAAGGCATGTTGAAGAGGAATTAGACGAACGTTCCTCCAAATCAGTGACTGTCAACATTCCAACACTTTCATCTGTCATAGCAGGCGGCCATACTCAGGCAATTGGTTCAGAAAACCGTCAGAAAACGACACCCAGCATATCAGTGGATGATGATAGCGATTCGGAATGCAGCGTCATTGATCTAGCCACGGATGCAAGCTCTAGTTACCTTGATTTAAGGTCACCAGTACCGAACGATGACGAGCGGCAACGATCATTATCTCCAGTTGAAGGGTTTCAAGATATTCGGCAATTGCAAAGTGAAGATCCAGGTTACCAGATGTATTTCCGACAGTTTGGTGATGCCCGACTAGATAGCTCAACATCTCGAAAGAGACGTAATAACCCAACCACAGCAGATCAAGATGGTGGAGAACCTGGAATTACACCCACAGTAAACAGACGAAAACCGAATCGTAACTACCGTAGGTTTCGAGGTGGTTCCAATTACCGCCGTCCACGACAACGAGCAGTCTGGGGAGGACGGAAGTAGATTAATAGAAGGACGTGTATAGCTGTTTGCAGCTTTCGCCTAGCGGCAGCGACGGAATAGTTTTGCCGCGAGCATCACGGCTTTTCGGCTTGGTACATTTCCTTGATTGTCTTAAATAAACTGTACATACATTCTGTGATATACGTTTAACCTCAAGGTCACAATGTCGCAGCTTTTTTATCATACTGTGAGTCTTTATTTAATGCCATACAGGTTATGGAAAAGACAAACAGTTTGTATATGGTTCGATTCGGGTGGGCCATGACAAACCGAACAGGATAACATATATCTAGTAGGATAATGGATAGCAGGTCAAACGGTTTAGATACAATATAATTGTTGGTTTTCTATTCTGCTGATACCCTAGATATGAAGAAGACCATTTTAGTTGCCATATCGTGGCATAGTGCTTAAGATCAAACAAGCCGCGGAACTTGGGTGTTAAGCACATTTTTAAAGAAAATTTTTGAGCGTCATCATATTGACAAGTCGTAAAATGGGCTTATGGTTTTGATATGTATCAAGTACGTTTCCATTAAGTCATACAGTCACTCAATTTCATTTGTACGTACGAACGGATGTCGCGAGCATAGAGGCGAAGCTTTTGTTCTCTTACATACCAGGTGATTATGATTAGGTGGGAAAAATTCGAAAATCGGGACTTCAAAAGTTAGTCATCGCTGGTCAAGTTGATCCGATGCCTTTGGGGATGGTAATAAGCAAAGGTTGAGTGTCATGGATCAATTATTAAAGCATAAAAACGGGTACAGAAAGTATATACGAACATAAATATACAATAACATGGAAATGACCGTTAACCGGAGCTCCGAATTTTCAGTATCGAATTTTTAAGCAGTAACGATATAACAGAGTTTGGACGATTAATAATTTAATACCCAGTCTACAACATATAAAATAGGCGCATCATATTTGTTTTTTATGTTATTTTGGCAGGTTGTCTGGTTCCGATCATGGCTTTCGCTGTTCCACGAATTCCTGATTCAAAGTATATATCCTGCATTGCTGGTTGTATCATTCTATGGATTTTCTTTGGTATTCGTCAATCCTTTGGTCTACTCTTGCTTCCCATTACGACTGAATATGGCTGGGGTCAGTACATTTTACATTGTGCATATCCATAAAAAAAATTTCCCAGTCGTTGATTTAATTGTGACAACAGACAGATCAACTTTCTCTATAGCGGCTGCCTTGTTACAATTATTCTGGGGTGTTTCCCAGCCGTTCATTGCATTTTTGGCTGAACGAAAAATTGGATTTGGTCGAGTTATTTTTGTATCCTCAGTAGTGTACGCTGTTGGCATTTTGATAATGCACTTTTGCACACAATCACTGTCGGGTCTGTTTATTTTCGCTATGGGAATTGTCATTGGTGGTGCCGCCGGAGGCAACAGCTTCCCTGTTGTTCTATCTTCCATTGGAAGACGATTCCCACAAGGCAGCAAGAGGCAATCACTGGCTTTTGGTGTAGTATCAAGTACAGGAAGTCTCGGCCAAGGGTGCTTTTTACCTATCGCCAACGCCATGATCACTAGTTTGGGCTGGAAATGGTCACTGATTGTATTTGGTAAGCGTCCCTGGAAAAAGTTACGTCCACGCAACAGAAAATCCTGATCATATCACTTTATTTGTTTCCCTTTATTGTATTAATTATTAACCACTGCATTATGCTATAGCTATTATCGCCTTCGCTGTATCTCCTTTGGCAATTTTCTTGCGCACAGTTGAGCAAATGCCTTCAGAATCTATTGTAAAGTCGGATGAAGAACAGCCAGAAGAGAAATTAGCAGATCAGATCAAGGAAGACAAACCTGATTCTGTGAACAATTCCAAAGAAGTTCAAATAGAAAATGCAGATATATCTAATCAACCACAAACAATTAAGGCTGCGTTGAAAGAAGCTTTGAGCTCTGTGACATTTCTACTGATCACACTTGGATTCACTGTATGCGGTTTCCATGTTAGCTTCATCGCCACTCACCTTCCAGCATATCTTGAAGGACATGGCATTGATTCAAGCTTAGCAGGTATATACCCAAACAATAACCGACAACGAAATTGCAACGTAATCTAACGTGGCTTTTATTTTGTACAATAGCATGGTCCGTTTCAATTCTTGGTTTTGGATCTTGCGTTGGAACTGTCGCTATGGGTTGGCTATGCACCAAATTCCGCCCGAAATATCTCTTGACTTGCCTGTATTTCGGAAGAGCTATCATATTGGCAATCTTTATCTGGGTACCAATCTCGTTGACGACTATTTTTGTTTTTTCTGTCATATTTGGCGTAAGTTTGTTTGATCATTGCCGATATACAGCGTCTCCGCATCTTTCTAACACTATACCACGCCTTTCCTTGAATAGTTATTGTGGCTGTCGACCGTTCCGGTAACCACCAAATTTGTTGGCGATGTGTTTGGATTCCGTTATCTTGGTACCCTTACCTCCATCACCTTTGTTGGTCAGTATACAACGCTACGCTAGAACGTAAAAGTGAGAAATTATTAACAAAGGTTATATTTACAGGTCATCAGATAGGCGCTTTCTGTGGAGCATATATCGGCGGCTTAGAGTTTGATGCATCAGGATCTTACACTAGAATGTGGTATGCTAGCTTAGCGCTAGGAATATTTGCTGGTATCGCCAATTTGGTTGCAAGCGACAAATCACTTCGAGGGCATCATCCTCAACCTATAAAGGAAGTGGAAGCATAAACATTGTCAATACCTTTATATTATATAAATAATAATTACAATTTGATGATAAAGCTATACAGTTTATGTATCTAGTGACATGTTTGAGATATTAGCATAGGCAATATGACAAGGGGATCAAAATGGCGCAACGTCGTATGCCTGAAGACAGACTGGTACCCAATTTCAGTCGGAGTTGCAAACAGAGGTCGAAATTTAGCTGTTGGGCACGCATGTAATACTCCTTCCCTTTTCCAACCAGCAAAAAAACCAGACATGACGGTGAGTATGGGTCACTATTATGACTTGGATGCATATATTAATGGATGGATGGAACCGATGGATGTATGCGACCGGATTGGATTGAACGAGATCTTTCGAAATGGTGCCATGATTGAGATTCAACATTGAGGATTACCACATTCCAACATTTGCCATCAACGATCCTGTAGACTTCAAAATATTAATATGATCGACAGCAGAATAGCAAAGTAGTTACTACATTTATCAATATTTCTCGGCTATCCATGTGTCGTCATCCACGGTAATAGCAACGAATCGTAATTTGCAACGTCGAGAACCTGACCCATCTAAGATCTAAATCACACAAAATTATGAAACAACGGAATTCACTGTAATTAGACCTGAATAACTGATTGCATTTTCTTTTGACTAGTTGGCTGTTGATCTTCTTAATCCTTCCCTTGATTCCGAAAAGAGCAAGCACAAGCTGAAGAGACTTGTTCAGTCTCCTAACTCCTACTTCATGGATGTCAAGTGTCCTGGTAAGCTTTGTTTCCGTTTCAACTGGGTTTCCATGTCAATGGTGCATCGTACATGATTTCAGCCCCTTACGTATTATTCCTATATTTCAGGCTGCTTCAACATTACCACTGTCTTCAGCCACGCTCAGACTGTCGTTCTTTGCTCTTCCTGCGCAACCGTCCTTTGCCAACCAACTGGTGGTCGCGCTCGTTTGACTGAGGGTAAGTTGATTAACGCTATTGGATAGGCATGACAAGGATTAGCATAATTAAATGGGGTTTGATTTATGTTTTTATTAGGCTGCTCTTTCCGCAGAAAGCTCAACTAAAATCGGTCGCTTTGTTTTATTCGTTTTGTTTCAACATACCTGTGCGACTCGATAGATTCTGTATTTTGCCTCGGCAAATATGACACACGCACGCACGCAAGGTTTTTTTTTCGCAACATACGGAATACTTCAAAAATTTTTCAAAATAAAGCCAAAAAACTGAATTTTTACTTGTCTGAAGTAGCTTGCAACTCTTATATAAGTGATAGGAAAATAGGGACCAAAGGTTGAGAGGTAAGCAATATAATCTCGATAAGGAGAATGAGAACATTCGTTACTTCCTATGATTCTGTGATCTATGTCTCAAAAAGTGGGCAGCTTTTTTGAAACAGAATTAGTTTCAATGGTGGCGTGGATTGGAAGGCGTCGCCCTGTGTAAATAAGACATCACTAGATTATGTTTTTTTTTCTTGTTGTTTCGTTTACTTCTTTTTTTGGTTCCTATATTGCTACAAGATGACTTCTCTTGATCCTGAACCTGCAAATTTATACCTTCGACGAAGACGAGGGTCCGTGCTCGAATGGTCAGAAGGCAAGAGGTAACTTAACACTATTTTTTTCATATGATATATAACCGCTTTTGGCGCTAAAGTACCCTGTAATCCAGCAAGCGCAATATCACTCATGATATGTCAGGCCATGGCTTAGTAACTGATACTCCCCATGAAGTGTCAATTGTTAGAGGAGATCCTGGTATCCTAGGTCAGTAAACAATTTGATATCCAAGTAATATTATCCTATGACTAGTCCGCCATAATTATTCACAAACCTTTATTTTGATCAATTATAGGCTTGGCAGGCTTTGCCCTTATCACTTTTTGCTTTTCTGTATTCAACGTCGCTTTTCCACACGAATCGCCAAACATCTTATTACCAGCAGCTATTTTGTTTGGAGGGATAGTGCAAATCATATGTGGGCTGCTAAATTTCGGAATCCATGGTGGTACATTCACGGCGACAGTTTTATCGTCCTTTGGAGCATTTTGGGCCGGTCAAGGATTAATGATGATACCAAACCTTGCAGTAATTACTGGATTATATACTACAGATATGCTTGCTAAAGCGAATGGAGTTTATAATTTGGCATGGTCTTTAACAGCATACTGGTTCATGTTTATCAGTTTACGACTACAAAAAGGCACCTGGGTCCTGGTTGCAGCATTATTCTTTGTCGGAACCACACTACTCTTGCTCTGTGTAGCAAGCTTTGGTGAAGTGGTAGGCTGTCAACGAGCTGCAGGAGTCACAGGATTGATAGCAGCTGTACTCGCTTGGTGGAAGGCAACGGCTGACCTTTTGATCGAAGAAGGTGAAATTATCCCAACTGGTAGGTGGGATCATACATCAGAAAAAGGAGGCTAATCCTAACGCTGTAATTTGAACATAGTAATAATCGTTATTAAATAAAATGTCCTTTGAAAAAAATGTGCACGTTTTACAGTCTGGGTTATTGGGCATGAGCCGTACCAAATGCTGGGGGAAGGTTCCCAGAATGGAAGAGTGAAAATTTGAATGATGCTCACAGACCCTGTGATTGGCCCGGCTTTCGGATTAAAAGCCTTTGCCTTCCAATCTTCATTCAGTATTTGTGTGTATTTTTTTTTGAGAGGTTATCAAACTATTACCCTTTCCCGACCTTTTTCTTTCTTTTACAGCTTTGTTTCTAAACCCTTCCCATTCACTACTTTTTTCACTATGGAACAGCTGATATCAATACAAAACAACAGTAAGAGTACCTGCGACGACGGTACCATTGATATTGAAGACTTTGTGCAAAATAAACTACGACCTTTCTTGCACAAGTTCAAGCACCAGCTGTCAACCTTTGATGACCCAAGCATTGCACTGCAGGAATTCACTTTGAGCAAAATACGAAATGCCTATGAAGCTCTAGAGAAATTCGATACCGATATTCGACCAATGGTAGATGAAGCTATAGCAGCCTCCATTCAATCGGCGCAGCAGCATCGCCATGCCATGGTTGCCACTTTTGTTCAAGCTCTTGAACAAGCTATGCACGATTTGAACGAAAAGTTTAGAGAGATAGAAGCCCTGTCAGATGGGTACCTCGAGAAAAAAATGGAGGACACGATTGATGCTACAATGCAACAAATTGAAGAGGTTGATGGTCGTATTTCTACTGCCTTTGAAAAAGCCTTCCAAGTACGTCAAAGAGTAGGTGATAAAATCACCGAAGTAGCTGGTATTGCAAGCGGTCGTATGGACTCTGTCAAAAAGGCCGTTGCCGATGAGGCACGACGATTGCTCTTGTACGATGAGTTGCCAGTTGAATGGAGAAACAATGCGGTAGGGGGTCACCTTCTAAGCAGCTCATTCAATCACATGTAAATAATACAATGAAACTAAATGTCGTTTTTATTTATTTTATTTTCATGCTTACAGCATATTCTAACCGGTTATCGATTTCTGCCTACACCGTCCGCCTGCTGGCATTCACTCACCTATGTTCATAACGAAACAGGCAACATTTATACTCATCTGTTAGGATTCTTCTTCTTCCTCGGTCTTGGCGTATATGAGTTGTTCTATTCGACTTCACTGGCTTCAGTTCCGAATTTCGATCGAATCATTTTCGCTATCTTCTTTATTGCTGCATGCAAGTGCCTCATGTGCTCCACTGTATGGCATACTCTTTCGGGCATCAACAATTATGATATCTTCAAGCGTATGGCTTGTTTAGATTACGTTGGCATCAGCGTTTTAATATCCGCTAGTGTCGTCCTTTTGGAGTACTACGGATTCTACTGCAACGATGTCTGGAGAAACACATATATTGCTGGCACCAGCATCTTGAGTGTCATTGGCGTTTGCATGCCTTTTAGTGAGTGGTTCAACCAAAATGGTAAGTGTCCAATCATAATACATTTTTTAACCCTCGTTGATTGACTTGCGTCAAGGAGTGATCAATTTTAATAACGTTCTTACCTTTATGAAGAATTCAAGTGGCTCAGAATCTCTTTTTTCATTGCTTTGGCTGCTTCTGGCATTTTGCCCATTCTCCATTTGGTTGCTATCCATGGAGCTGCACATACCTTAAGCTGGTTATCACCTCTTCTTTATTCATTGGGATCTTATCTATTTGGAGTGTTTGTTTACGGAAATCAATTTCCTGAAGCTGTTTGGCCAGGTAAATTTGACCATATTGGCCATTCGCATCAGTTCTGGCATCTTTTTGTTTGTGGAGGCATTTGGTTCCACTATGTTGCTGCCTTAGGCTTCGTACGAGAACGCGAAGTCTTTGGCCTCTGCTCCCTCTAGAAACTTCATATACACACACTAGATCATCTCGTCATCCACCATTGTAAGATGTAGCCTCTACCCTATCTAATATCTTTCCATTCGCTTGTATATTTTCGCCCAACTTTGTATTACCTTCAAAATACATTTCACTTATACCATTTGAAAACTACCTGCAGTTATTAATGCTGTTGGAGTCCCAATAAACAGTATTTCATTAACATTTATGTATGTGTTTGTGGTTGTCGTGTAGTTTCGTCGGGAAAAAAAGAAAGGGGAGAGGAGAAGGGAGAGGGGAATTTTGTACAATCAGGTTTGAGAGAGGTTGGTAAATAATCAATGAACAAACTACACGTTCTTAGATCAGAGAGATTTTAGTTCTCACAAGACCTCTTCTAAACGTGTTCAAAGGTTGTGGAACAAGTTGCAGTCTTCTAAAAGCTTCTTGTATATGCAGCGGCTCCAACGGTGTCTGATCATTTTTTGATAAGCTGAAGAGGCCCATCGTAGTCTCATCGCCATCTTCGTCGCCAGATTCTCTCTTCCTCTTCTTTCCAGCTGCGGCCGATTCGTCTTTGTGCAATGCGGCTAGATCGGTCTTTATCTGGAGTGCACCTTCAGTCAGTGACGAGACCATTTCAAAGGTCAAGAATCCTAAACTGTCGATGATGTCGTCGTTTGGTTTGACATCAATGAACGAGCTCATATATGCCCAATCTCGGAATCGTTTTGATTTCCTGTATGTGAATGATGCTTGTCTGCATTCAGAGTAATGTACATATTCTTCTCTTGTCATAGCGCGGGTAATCTCATCAGCGTCTTTCAGTCGTTGTATACTATCGTTGTATGCTTCTATCTCGTCTTCATCTTCAGAATCTTCATCTTTGGATGACTTCACAAATACATCGGAAAACTGATTAACTAGCTCCCAGGAGAGTTTGATGATACTGCGGTGCATTTTTCCTGGTTTGTCAGCTGTAGACATGAAGAAATGTTAATTCATGACTTGATAGTATTACAACTGTCATGGAATCATAGTACCTGCTGCCGAGTCTTCCATCATATCTTCAACTTGATCTCCTCCTGTTTCCTTCGCATTCTTGCGAACATCCTTCCAGCTAAGGAACGATCGTAGCCGGTTGACTTTTGCTCGGTCGTGTCGCATCAAAAATATCAAATCTTCTGCGTTCATAGATCTTGAGTTTCGCTTAGCTGCCATAGCCGCCGCTTGAATAATCTATCACAAGTTAATATTTAGTATTTGACCAATTGAAACGCTCCTGCTTCAGAACTGCGTCCATTAAGAATATACTCACAATCTCAATAACTTGGGAGCGGACAATATCTTCCACGAGCATTGTTGTCTCCGGAAGAGGATCGGATACCTCTCCAAAGACAAACATCATTTGCTGAATTTCTGACTGGAACTTATATCGACTCTACAGACAAGTAACATGAAAGTAGGCATTAGTGACACAGATGGCATTAGACCAATGAAGATAGTACTGGATACATGTATTTGTATTTGTACCTTTTTATCCGCGTTGGCCATGGTTCAAATTACCGGAATTCAAACCCACGAAGTTTCATTCCGTGGAGACGGCTGTGCGCAATATTTGAGCGGACAAGCCACTTTCAAAGCTACAATAATTAAAAAAATGTACATGACCAAATTTATGGTATAAACTCTGTAACACAGCCAAAAACGAAAAAAAGAAAAGTGCTGAAGCGCTATATAACAAGGAGCAAATAGTAAAAATGTATCTAGTTAACAAGGTAGTGATTATTTGATTCTAAGCTGTACTTGTGGCGGCCATAGTAGCAGTTGTAGTATTGGTGGTTGCGGGAGAGCTGTTGGTTGGTTCAGTGATCTTCGCCTCTGTCATTGGAAGGCATTTGCTAATTTGGATGAGCTGTGTGTGCAATAGTTCTCGTTTGGTATCATCGTCGTTCTTTTCTTGCTGTAACAGCTCGGTAATGAGGTTAGCGCTTTGTTCTAAGATTTCTGAAATGTTCGTTCCAAGTGATAACGCTTCTGCCTTTGACTTTGGCTCGTAGTTCTCCAGCTCAGTGATATCCACCTTTCCTGTAATCAACTTCAATAGGTCTTCTGTCTCCTTTTGCCTTTGCACCGCCGATCGAGATTGCTTGATAGCCTGTGGTACATCGATGGAGCCAAATTCAGCTTGAATAGTAGTGTCCGATCCATCCTTAGCAATGTCAGGCTTCATAATCACTTGAACAGCGTCCCAAGCTCCTCTTGTAAGCTTCTGCAACTTCTCGTTGACATAACCGCACAATGCATCAACTGCATTATCACGGGCCGTTGAATCGTCCGCCTCATCTCCAAACACGCCAGCAACAAAATCCCACATGCTCTTCATGTATGCTTCCCCACGGTCATCACCATATACAGGAAAGACTTGGGCAAGGTCTTGAGGTGTGTAGAATTGGCTTGGGAGATTGACACCAAGTGAAGGGTAGGCACCGTAGTCCCAAATGAACGCAGGTCGAATATGATACTTGTCTTGAACCATATCATCAGTCAACGCCATGCTACGATTGGTGTAAAATGTTGATGGAAGAACTGCTCGATTGATGGTTGAAAAAGGTGGCAGAGTCGCAAACGGTTTATCGTGAGGTACCAAACTTGAAAGGTCTTGCACTGTTTAGGGTATAGATATTACATTAAAATTCCATAAATTATGTACACCTAGTGTAACTCCACTTACCAGCATGAACGGCAGATAACGAGCCGTCTGGTCCAAAGATAACACCGGCTTCTGATATCTTCTTCTTTTTCTTCTTTTGCATTGTGGAAAAGGTCCTATTAGGGGTAATTGCACGGGAACTACCAACATCCATACTGCTCTCTCTGTATCCTGCAGATCCTTGCCTACCACTTTTGCGAAGTTGTATAGCTGGCTGTTGTTGGTAGGATGTTGTTGTATCCAATCCCAAAATATCTACATCTTCTTCTACCTTGACAACTGACTCTCGTTTTACTTGTGATATGGTTACATTAGGTGTTTGAGGATGCTTTATAGTGATCATACTTTTTCGTCTTTCAGGTGGAGAGGCTTCCTGGGGTGTAACTGGTTGCTCATACGTTATACGGCTACCTTCGCGTTCTATAGCACGAAGTCCATAGGCTTCCAGTTTATCTGCATTTCGCCAATATGGTGTATCTGGGGCGTTATAAATTTTGGCATTGGTGCATATAAGCTGAAAGTCATGCTTGAAAGCATCCATATTGGGATACTGGTTGCTTTCAAGTTTTTGGCGCATTGTCGAAAAATCCATAGGGTTCTTGATAACGTTTAAGTAATCGGTGACAATGTTGGTATCTACAGGCTCGAGGAAAAAGCCATAAGCGTCCCGTCTGTGGTAAGAAATTACGGAGTAAACTGGTTAGCAAATCACATTTTGAAACGATTTGCATAAAAGCTGATATATATGACATACTTAACAAAGGTATCTAACAGTCTTGAACAAATAGTCTTTAGATCGCGTTTGGCAGGTGTCCAAACTCTTGGCTGTTTGAACTTTTTCTTTGATTTGGATGTTGGTTTTGGGGTTGATTCTCTGCCAGTAGCAGCACTAACGCTTTGGAAGCTTGCCTCTGATCCACGCCTTGAACTATCGTATACTGAAGGGTGATCAATGGTATGATTAGCGCTCGACGGCTCTTCACTATTACGAATGACGACGTCTTTGTGGGCTTTATTTCGAGCAAACATTGTTTCACTGAATTCATCGTCAAGGTCTTCTTCAGAGTAAACTGGTCTCTTGCATTCTCTTTCATCAAAGTCGTATGGATGCACCGCTGAAATGGAACGCTTTCTATTATGGGATGTCATATCGGATTCAACATCCAATGGCTCACTCTCACGTCGGTGATTGCTGTATAGATCTTCCTCGTTATGCTTTCGCTTATGTTTCTTGTGATGCTTATGGAGCTTATGATCTTTGTGTTTATGCTTCTTCTTCTTTTTATGATCTGCTGAATCAGTCTGCTCAGTAGTGACTTTTGGCGGATTCAACTGAAGCTTGAGTTTGATGCGAGGTGTGATCGTGGGTTGCGTAGGCTCTTTTGAGAGCACCGGCGGCTTAACGGCATACCGCCCATTGTGACTATCAGGATCTGAAATATCTGACAGGTTGTCCTCGACAGAAGAGGAATTCTTTTGCGACGACATTTTCTTTTGCACTTTGCCGTTCCCCTGCTGCCAGTGTTAGTAGAAAGGCGGGGAAAATTTTGGCAGGCTCAATTGCCCAAGTGCAGAGCCAAAATGATTTCTACGTCATCAAGTTTTTGTTTTCCAGCCTCCCAACCCACCTCAAATAGTTGTCCTGTCAAACGGCCCTACTTTGCTCTATATAATTCCAGTTAATTCAACATCATGACTTTAGTTGGAAGTGTTGCCGGCTTTGCCACTCTAGGATTCTCTGTTCGTGCCTATGCACTTGGCATCCAAAAGCGACCCGTCCTTGAAGGTGAGAATAGCAAGCATTTAACATCGATGTTTGCGATTTGCTGTTACTTAATTGACTTTTGACATTCAATTTCAGGTATCTCTGGTCACTTTTTGACCGCTGGTGTGTTCGGTGCCGTTGGTTACTGGGTCCATAACCTCCAGAATAACCAGGTTGAGCTGATTGAACGCAAGAAGCAACTTTTGTTGTCCAACAGAGCGCGGGCAGAACAGTCCGAGGACAAATAGACCACGACTGTAATAGATGTACATCCACCGCAACCCCCTTACCACATTCGCTTGTCTGCATTATTTTTATATAAAAAGAATTTAAAAGATTGCAATTTTATTTATTCACAATTCATGGATAGTTACAGCGCACGCGCATGATCTTGTTCCACCATGGTACGAAGGATAGTGGTTGCTTTAACAATATTCTTCTTGTATTTTGCAGATACTGGAATGACAGCAACCGTCTCACCTTTTCTCATAAACTCTTCCATTATAATATTTTCGAATTTGCTGAAATTACCTTTGGCACTAGCTGTAACATCTGCCTTATTAGCAATTACCACGGATGGTCGCTTAGTTAATCCCTCGGAGTAAGCTTCCAATTCCTTTGTCAGAGTATGGAAGTCGTTCCATGGTTCATCAACACTGAGGTCGATCACATATACTAGCACTTTTGATCGCTCAATATGTCGTAAAAATGAATGTCCTAGACCAATGTTTTTGTGGGCTCCTTCAATTAGTCCAGGAATGTCCGCAACCGTTAACTGGAAAGCGTCCACAAAATCCACAGTTCCAATATACGGGTTAAGGGTAGTAAAGGGATATGGGGCAATCTTGGGATGAGCATTGGAAACAGCCGATAAAAAGGTTGATTTTCCTGCATTAGGCAAGCCAACTAAACCGGCATCGGCAATGGTTTTGAGCTCGAGTTCTAGATACCGTGTTCGTCCATCACGGCCACGAGTTGCAAATTTAGGCGATCGATTCTCCGTTGTGACAAAATGTGGGTTGCCATATCCACCTGTGCCTCCTTTAGCGGCAACAACTGTTTGATCTTCCCTTTCCATGTCGGCGTAAAGTCTTTGTTGTGATTCCTGACGCTCTTTCCATCGCGTATAGCGGTCTTCTTCCTCCATGAGTTTTTGCGCTTCTCGGAAGAAATCACCTTTAGCAAGAGTAGTCTCTTCTGACCGTGGATAATGTACCCATTTCTTCTTAAGCTTCTCGTCATTGGTTTCTTCTTGGTCCATTTCTTCCAAACGTGATTTTGTACTGGCTGGCGGATCTACTTCGCGAATAATGGTACCCAAAGGAACTTTAATGATTAAGTCTTGTCCGGACAAACCGTGTCGTGCAGCACCTTGACCAGGTCCACCACGCTTTGCTGCGCATAGATATGGTATATGATTGAGAGTTGTTTCATCCGGTGAAGCTGTGAAAATTACGCTTCCACCGCGACCGCCGTTTCCGCCGTTTGGTGGACCTTTGGCAACGTATTTTTCTCTATGGAAAGATACACAGCCGTCTCCTCCGGCCCCTCCTCGAGTAACTACGCGGACGAAGTCAACAAAATTACGTCCCTAATATGGAGTGTTAGAATAGGCTATTTTAACCACCTTGCACAATGGAGGTAGCCATAATACCTTTCCTCTTAACTTGTAGTCGAGGGAGCGATCTCTTGAATTATGTACATTTTCAGAATCAAGTCTGTTGTGGGTCTGATGAAATTGTCGTATATAACATACACTAACTCTGAACGGTGACAGAAGCTTCACCGAATTCTTTGAATGAAGCAGTAGCATATCAGTTTTCATGCTTGAGTCGGAACGCTCCCTAGCTGGTATGTGAGAAACCGTCACAATCCGACGTTCATATCAAGACAAAGGTATGAACTTCGAACAAGAGAAAGAAAAATGTTTTAAGCAATTAAAATTTTTTAACATCTATTGAGATTACATTCAATTTCTATACTTGTCTCCCTCTACTAGTACAAGTGAGATCGGTATGAAGCTCTTGCGTGCCAAAGTGACTTGCGGAAAGAACGGACAAAATGGTATGCTGGCTGGGCCGAAATCGAAAAAGACAGTCCCATAGCGGAGGCAGAAAATTTTTTTTCTTGACATACAGTATAAATTAAGGTGATGTTTTGCTAACGAGAGATTTCTTCTTTACGCCTCAGGATTCAGTCATCTAGGATTTGAACGGATGCTTGCATCTGATCAGTTCGAGAGCTGGGTCAATCACCAATGAGCACCAGCCGGCGTAGTCATCGAATTTATATTCGGTGCAAGCATGGTGGCCACATTTCGGTGTGGATTGAGTGTATAGTCAGTTTTGGTGACTGAAGCAAGACCAACTCTGGTCACTTCTTCGGAAGTGCTGGAGGTCATCCATATTTCATGCCTTTGGACAATAACTGTTTTTACAGTTTTGATCTTCGAGGAAAACCATGGACGGCACATTCTGAACCACATATCTTATAATAAATTGAATATAAATATAGCGATTTACACACTGATGTTACGTATCGTAAGGGCTATACAGTCGTAGATCCTGTACTGAAATGTCAAACATTGCATCAACATTAAACATGTATGTTACAACGTCAACATGGATCATTAAAATTTTTTCCCTTTTGCTTGTCACAGACATGGTTGATTAAAAAAAGTGTGTAGAAATTTTCTATTTGATTCGAGGGAAAATGACTGGGCTATGAGATACGCCAAGATGTCTATCATGATTTTGTGTTGGCCATCCAGTGCCAAAATGAGCCTGCGCCAATGTTCGCTCACCAGCGTTGACTCCAAGTCGATTGAGGATACTGTCAGCCTTCTCTGGCATCACGCACTGTAGCAGAATGCCTGCTATTCTGCAGGACTCAACCGAGTAGAATAAAACTTGATTCAATCGCTCTCGCCTCTCGGGAATTTTGACAAGGTTCCATGGTTGATTATCAGTAAAATGGCGATTGGTCTAGTGAATAAGAGTTGGTTAAGGACTGATATATTTCTTGTGATGGGTCATGTCATGACGTTCGTCCTCACCTCGGCCAAGACGTCAAATATACTTTGTAGCGCTTTACCATATTCGTGCTCCTCAAACCGATTACAGAAAAGATCTACAAAGAGTGATAATTAGGTATTGAAAGATGCAAAGTGGCGACATCGAAGCAGTTCCAGTACCTGGCAATGCTTGCAACTGATCTTGAAGGACACGATCATCCTTGGTCACTGCATCCTTGTTGTAGACTGGTACCGCCCCATTTGGTATTAACGCTGGGGCAGTGGATCTGGCAAGGAGATTACCCAGTTGTCCTGCTAGATCTTTCTTGTACCGTACCATGACAGCCTCATGGGAATAGTCTATATCGATACTTTAGCGTACTGTGCCTAGATCATTCAGCAATAAACCATATGACATACCACCATCATCAGCCAGTCCTCCATCTCGTAAAAGATAATATCTCATTGCATCCACACCGAAATAATCCAATGCAGCCAGCGGTTCAACAACATTTCCTCGACTTTTCGACATCTTTTGCTTATTCATAGTCCAGTGTGCATGAGCCACGATTTGTTTTGGCAAAGGAAGATTGGCAGCCATTAAGAATGCTGGCCAATAGATTGCATGGAATCTGATATGGATTATCAATTATTACGCGTAAAGCGGATATATGGCTGTGACAGAAACTCACCTAACAATATCTTTACCGACGATATGGATATCCGCTGGCCAGCCATTCGTCACGGCCTCTTGCTCATCTTTCCATGGGTATCCAGTTGCAGTAATATAGTTGACTAGAGCGTCTAGCCATACATATATAGTGTGATCAGGATCGTTTGGTACTGGTATTCCCCATGTCAATCGTGATCTCGGCCTCGAGATGGATAAATCCGACAACCCCATATCTATCCACGATTGAACCTCTCTCATACGATTTTGTGGCACCACAGCATCTATTTCAAATATATGAGTTGAGAAAAAAGCGTTGATATAATATAACACAGATTTCTTACTTGGATTGGATGACAGCCATGCTTTTAGGTCGTCTTGACAGGCTGACAATTTAAATTTGTAGTTCTCCTCAACCGTCCATTCAACAGGTTGTCCAGTTTCCATAGAGACCATAAATTTTTCTCCCGATTTTTGATCCACTGTCTCTTGAACTTGGCCACTGGTGTAGAACGCTTCGTCTGAAATGGAGTACCAACCTTCGTGTTTGCCTTTATAAATATATCCATTGTCCTCCAAAATTTTCTGTGGTATCATTTGGCATTAGATCCTGTATCTGAATTTCTAGTACACCAATTTGAAACATACCCATATCTTGGCTACAGATTTATGATGCCGTTGTTCTGTCGTTCTCATAAATGTTGTATATTGAATATTAGCTTTGTCCGCCAGATCCTAACGGCAACATCATGATATAAACATGTGAACGAGAATACTGAACTCCTGTGAATGGAAACTCACCTTGAACCGTTGCGATATTTGGTCACAAAATGATAGAGGTTCCATGCCATTTGCAGCTGCAGCTTGCTGTATCTAATGTAGGTATTAGTAACGCAGGTTGAAGTTAATGACGTATATCTGATTTTGATGTTAACCTTGAACCCATGCTCGTCTGTTCCGGTTAGAAGCAATGACGTTTTGCCTTTTAACTGGTGATATCGTTTTATACTATCAGCAATAACTGCCGAGTATAAATGTCCAATGTGAGGAGCTTGTACAAATGGTGAGCATTATAGAACATAGTCGACAAACGGTTTCGAAAAACAAATGAATTACCAGCATTAGGGTAGAAAATGGGTGTTGTTATGTAAAAAGGCTTCGTGTGCTGCCATCGACGTTGAAATGCTTTTCTACATTCAGCCAGTGAATGGGTGCGAGCGAACAAAACAGGTGCCCGCATGGAACAAAGCAAAATGGTGGTGTCCCTGTCAAAAGAAAATTGTGCCTTTATAATTGTTGCCTTCGTTGGGCGGGCAATGAAAATCTCTGTGAGCCACCGTACGGCTGATTCAGATATGTTGCAAATTCGTATCTTTTGCTGCCATTTTTCCATCTGCAATTGAGAACTGTCATAGTTTAAATCATTTCATATGAAAAGTTTAGAGTTGAGTCATAGTTCAAAAGAATGAGAAACCTTGGAGAAGGTTGGGTAAATGAAGCATCTATAAAGTAATCTCTGGATACTTTGCTGGGCACATGACTAAAAGTAGGCAACTAGTACTACATAATGCTGAATGGATATAACCGTTAACTCCAATTATAATGTATAGTTTATATACAGGTATTGTATCTCAAACGTTTGTAAGAATTTGGAGGAATGCATCGGGCCGAAAAAAGGAGAACAGGTTCTTCTTACTTGCACCAAATCTCATTGTCTCCTCAGGATAATCCAACTTGTGTAAATTGGAAGCAACAGTAGATTACTGACTAGCAAGTGGAAGTTACTATACATGTAATCGATTCACCATGTTGAGACGAAAGTAATGGAATGACGGAGTCCATACCTCAATCAGCAGAGAGGTTTTTCTTTCTATTGCATCATGTAATTCTCAGATGAAATGATCATGCGACGTCAAAGAGAAATGCTAAAACCATTATTGCATTTACTTGGAAGGCATCATCTGGGTTGGTCAAGGTTTAATGTAAAATTTGATAATGTTTACTTATGATTATATTATGTTTCTGTTGTTGTTAATGTTTTGTTATAGAATGAGACAGGAAACATCAATTCAAAGCATATCAGCGTTTTGAGAATTTCAAATTGTATTTCTATACCAGCTTTAGGAGAAAGAGCTTGCATGTACCTGCTTGCCAAGACATACAGTTCACATTAGGGACGCTATAGACCTACTGGGTTGCCTGTATGTTATATATCAAATAGTTGCCTCTATGTTATATATCAAATAGTTTCCTTGATATAACGAAGTACTATATATTATGAAAATAAACTTCATTATCTATATTCATGTCGATAATTTTCTTTCACAAACATTTCTTAAAACCTTTTAGTCGTCGCGTGCTGGGGGATTTGTGGGGGGGGGTTACTGAAAAAGTGAAGGCACTGTAAGGCAGATCACGTGCACATAATACGTATTTCGCTGGATGGGAGGGGGTTGGTGCTTTGACATCCTTGCTTCGAAGTTGAGCATTAAGATGGCCGAGAGCGATAGGCTACTGCCACTCATTCCTTTGTCTATTCTCACAAAGAATAGCTTGGTTGCTGCTCAATCTCTAGAAAAGGCTAAAGAAGCACTGTCTGCGGTCAAGACATCTGCTAAGTCTGTTTCCACTGAAACTTTGCGACATTTGTACGAAAATGAACGGATCGAAAAAGCGCGGCTGGAGACGCTAAACGAGCAGATACAATCAGTTCAATCAGTTACGGCTTTCAAGTGGGATTCGGACAGTATTGCAAAGCAAATTGCTATTATTAATAGCCAGCTGTATCGTAATATCAGCCTTGAAAACAACCTTGCTTTCTCGGATCCGCGAGAGACACATCTGCTATACTTCACTGACTTTCATCGATATCTCACATCGAGTTTCACTCACCAGCTGATCTACTGGTCAGATATCTATCGAGTTGCCGACGGAAAGGTTGTTGATCCACCAATTCAACCTCGGGATAGTATGGTCAGCCATGCAGTCAAAATTGCTTACTTATTACTCCATGTTTACCGGGATTTCTCTGGCTGTTTAGCCATCATGAAGGCTCTGTCATCTTCAGAGGTTAGAAGAATTCGTAGACTCTGGACTCAATGCCCCTCACGAAGCAAAGAATTATATAAGGAACTTATCGTGCTATTGTCTCCTGCCAACAATTATCGCTCCTACCAAGATGCGCTCGTCAAAAAGCTCTCTAATATTTCTTCTGACTCAAGATCCAAGCAGGGAATGATGATTGCTGTCCCATGGTATTTCCCACACTTCAACGAAATCCGTCATATTGCTCAGGAGTATACTGCTGGCGGTCAAGACAATAAGTCGGATGACAAGAGGCAGCGTTTGCTATCTGCTCCTGGTGCAAAAAAGTTGAATGATGTAATGGCTATATTGAGGAAGTGTCAATCAAATTCATCTTCGGAATGGGAGGACTACGAGCCTAAAGCCACTGTAAAGTCTGTCTCCTTGCAAGGGCTTCGCAAAAGCATCGACCCGCCAATAGACCTTTTGAAATTAGCACCTGGAAATTTGGGTGTCCACCATTGGTTAGTTTCTCGAGTATACCTTACGAAACAACAACTCATTGACGAGAGTATGGAAGTGGAGCCATTGGCACCTGGAGAGGAACTTTTATGTGACAATGTCGAATTGAACGAAGAATCGTATGATGTCATTTCCGGTCTGGAAATGCCATCTGAAAATACCAACCCGAACGTCGTCAGTAGTGTACCACGACAAGAGGTCGATAGCTTACTTGACCCACTTTCGAGGCGATCATCTACTTCGCAACAAGCTAGTGACCAAGCAGAGTCACCAGATGCGATTGGCCATGGTCTGCCAAATGTAGACGAGACGCTGCCTTCAGAGGAATCTGCAGTTTCTCATGAAGGTACTGGTCTGAACATCGAATGGAATCAAGCGATTGCACAATCTGAACCCACACAAACTGAGACTGCGGAAGCCGAGACTGTAGAATCCGAGATTGCAGAAGCTGAGAACACTCAGAACGATAGCACCTCCCATTCTCCGGAATTTTCAGATCCTTTACGTGCATACTCATCCACCATGCCGTTGGAGTCTTCCAATAGCCCTCAGCCTGAGCTCAGCACACACCATGTCGATGACGACAAGGCAACCGAGCAGAAACATTCTGATGTCAACTTACCAACAAGTAACGATGAGGCGATATCCAAACCAGCGGAACCTAGGCGTGATTCACGAAAGTCACGCTTATCACCCAGCGCCCCTACGTTTGTTCCGAATTTGATGTCAGTGAGCCCAATACCTGAACCTATAGCATCAAATCTCACTGCTTCACCTGCTTCAAGTTCTACCTTTGAGGAAGATTTGACATCTATTCCTAAAGACGGTAGCCCAGGACAAGTTGTTTCTTCTAGCGGTGACCAATCGTCTGCAGACAATGATGATGATGATGAGGTTTGGAGAGGATATCAACCAAGTACCGTGGTAGTTCAAGGTAATGTTCAAGCTGAGGACAGTGAATCTGACAAATGGAATGGATATCCAACGCCAAAATCGGAGGACACTAATGACGAGGAAGAATGGACTGGATATCCTGCACCGTCGAACCAAACTGTGCAAGATTTGCGACGCCAGTCATCCAGGTCAAGTACATCAGAAGACTGGAAAGGTTATCAAGCACATAAAACTGAAGACACATGGAAGGCTGAAAGTCGTCAACAAGCTTCCGAGCATGACTGGCAAGGTTATACGCTGGAAACCTTGGATGAAGATGAGCTGGATTCTAGTACAATGATGAATGGAGAGTTTGAAAAAAAGCGAAGAGAGCGAGAATCATTCACGAATTTCGATCCATTGGAAAGCTTCAAAAATCAGATCCACATGCCGGAGACATCGAGTACTAAACCTAAATATCATGAAGGCGGAACGATTGGAAGAGCTGCTTCAAAACGTCTACAGAACGGCCAATCCGCTCACGCATCGTCCAAAAAATTTTAGTGAAGTTAATTCACTCAGAAATCACATAATCGTCCTATACCCAGTGATTGACGAAAGAAGCTGCCGTAGATATCTTCCTTGCAACGTATGAGCATAAAACAGCATCGGTGGAAATGAAGAAAATTATAAAGGTCTGTTATTAGTATCAATAATAAACTGCTATGCTTACAATGAACTACCAAGTTTAATCAGCATCGTTTAAGATTTGCATTTGTACACACTCTTCGAAGGGCTTGATTTTCATTTTCTTCATCAGTATAAATACGCTTATGTAACTAGTATCTCATAATCAAATGTCTCGAACAACAGGATATACGAATTTTATAAATGCGAAGCGTAAGAGATTTGAATAGTTGTACAGTGGAAGAGAGTACATACTTTTCAAACGATACTTTTAATTCATACCTAGGATATTCCTCAGTATGATTAAGGCTCCTTTCTTGCTACACAGCAAATTTAGCTCGGAGCATTGAGAAAGATGAACACCTGAAAGAAAGTTCATCAGTTACAAATAGTAATGTATCCAATTCTTTGGCTGTAAATACACCTACATTGAGGGCATCCATCTTCACAATCGCAAGCTGAAATGTTTTCATATGAAGCGCGTAATAGCCTTTCGAAAACATTGTACGCTTTGCCAGTTATCCCACACGCTTCAGGCTCATATAGACTGATTCTGGAACGAATAACAGCTGCATTTAGCTTTGGCAGTAATTGTAAGATCAATGATACAATTGCTCGAAGTATGCTCACCTTGCAGGTCGTTGGCGGGCAGCTAATGGACTTTTACATTCTGTTCGCACGTCTCCGACACTAGAGTATGCAAAACTGGGTAGTAGAGATAGTAGCGAGTGACCTAAAGCATAATGTCAGTTTATGCTGTTCAACGATGAAATCCAAAAAGTCAATATGAATACCTGCAGCGTGAACGGATGAGTTCATATCGATGTCAAGTTCTGCTAATTCCTTGATTGCATTACTAGGCACATCAACCCAGAGCCCATTTGTTGTTCGGACAATTGGATCCATGTACACATCAACAGCATCAAGGATATGATTTCTTTTGTCGAGTTTATAATAGCCAAAGACATGGGTGGAAACTATATTCTACTGCTTAGTCTCCATGACACATCCATATGAAGATATTGTGATGTTTAACATACCTTTTAGTTTGCCATAAAAGAGGCGCTGCCCTTCCGCCATGAGCCTTGAGCGAGACGTATCCGTTGCATCTACATCAGTATAATCCCTTTGTCTTGTTGTCCAGTCGACGTGTACACGCCTAACTTTGGCAAAATGCTGATCTACATTGCATTGATCAACTAGATATGTGATTCCTTGGTGAATGAAGATAGCACCTAAAGCCAGTGTTAATTGTCTCTCAGATGTTGACCTATCAGTATATAAATTTTACCTTCGTATATTTCGAATGATGCTCTTGAGGCTTCAATCTCTTCCAATACATGGTTTTTTCCATTGGTTGTGTCTATCACCGTATACATATCCTCGGTAATCCCTCGAATGTTCACCATCGCGGCCGGATTTGGTAAAAATTTAGGATGACAACGATATAGCTGTTACGGTTGATTTGAGATATTTGAGGTGTTATTGGATATCATTTCGCTCACCTACAGCATTTCACTCTTACCTCATCTTCACCTTTAATTAAGTGATCTTTGCATATGATTTTAGTTATTTCTCCAAAATAGGAGCAATCTTTAACCAGATTAATAGGCTGTTCAGCCGCTGCACATTGTAAATGACCCTCAAGAACAAGTGGACTTTCGATGTCTACGGCAATGGCCTGCATTCCCTTGTTGAAAAGCTCATGAGGTTGACGCTATTAGAGAACAAAAAACACGTTAGTTGACAGTTCATATCCACATAATCATCAAAACGTACCATATAATGTTGGTCTATTGGATTATCTGCAGCAACCAAAAGTGCTAATGAATCATTGCTTCGTCGACCAGCTCTACCTGATTGTTGCCACTATTCAAATTATAAGTATTCAAATCATGAATAGAACCGATTTGTACTGAACAAGTTTACCATTGCAGATATTGACCAGGGAATACCAAGCATCACAACGGCATCTATTATGAGGTACGTTAGGTAGCGAAACACTAAATTGGTCATACCATGAATCCGTACCTAATGATCCAATGTCAACACCCAGCTCAAGAGCATTGGTAGCAATAACAGCCAAAAGATCTCCAGAAAACATTTGCTTTTCTATACGTCTTCTATCTTGTGGGGTATAGCCACCGCGATAAGACATGACTCGGCGCAAAAGATCTCCTTTTGAGTTTTGCTGTAAGTTTAACCTAATTTGTTTCATCAAGTGCTCACAAGTTCTTCGAACCTGGAAGATTAAGATTGGATCAGAATACATAAAATGGAACTCAAGGAATATGACTATTACTTACTTTGCAAAATACAATAGTTCTAATATCATGTGAGATGAGGTACTCCAGAACCAGCGCAGCCTCGTCAATGCTATTCCTTCTCCCTAGCCGGGGCTCATTTTCATTCAACAGTGGCGGATTCCATAAAACAAATTCCTGCAATAATCAGCGTTGAGAAAGATATGACTCATAAAATGTGCTATAAAAATGTCAATTACCTTTTGTCCGCATGGAGCTCCATCGACATCTACCAGGTGTACGTCGTCCAGTCCAAATATATTTCTCATGTGCTATACTCTCAAATGTCAGATTGTCGAAGATGGCCATAACACGAACAAAGTAGGTATACAGTACCTCGTCAGCGTTTCCTATGGTCGCACTACAAGAGATAAAGCGAACACCATCATTACCATGAATGTTGCACAAACGCCTCAATCTTCGCATGATAAGAGCAACATTTGATCCGAAGAGACCACTGTAAATATGGAGTTCGTCAACCACAACGTATTTCAACTTTCGTAAAAAGTGGCTCCATTGGCGGTTATTAGGAAGGACGCTGTGATGGAGCATATCTGGGTTTGTGAATATAATGTTTGCTGATTCGCGGATATATCTTCGCTGATCTTTTGGCGTATCTCCATCAAAGGTCGATATCTACGGCAAAATTAGGCATTGAGAGATAGAAGATATAATAATCCATATCAATTACCATGACATCTTCCAGGCCAGTACATTCAGTGATAATATCTTGAAGTGATCGTAGCTGATCTTGGGCAAGAGCTTTGGTGGGAAATATATACATGGCCTTGGTATCTATATCTTCCACGAGTGCTTCAAGTACCGGTATCTGGTAGATCAAAGATTTGCCACTAGAAATAGATTTAGTTTGACGAAGTTCTACATATTGTAAGTCAGTAAGCACAAACCTCGCCGTGGAAGTGGTGACGATGACATTCTGTCCATTACAGAGAGCATTGATTGCTTCAGCTTGATGGCAATACAAGGATGTGATATTTCGTGATCGTGATAATGCTTCTCGTATAACAGGTGAGATCTGAGCATTTATTTCGCCTAATGTCGAAGAGAAATGAGATATTACGTGAAAATGTTCCAATACACGCACGATATATGATACTTACCCCACTGTGCGGTACGCTCAGGGTATGATCTACATCCACTTGGAACTAACTGGTCCTTGTAGAATGGTGCACTTTGTATTTGAGTCAGGAGATGGTTTATCTGTGGCCGCCCTACTGTTGCTACTTGAGAAATAAGGCTGTCATCTGGGTTCGGTAGCGGTTCTGGCAGATTATCCATTTTTCTATTATTGATCTCTTGAATAACATCGAGTTTCTAGAACCACATTAAGTAACCAAGTGGACAAGATGTAAATGTAAGGTATAAAATTTGCTACCTTTTGTTCACAATTTTTCAAGAACTGAGCTGCCGCTTGTCCAAATGCCTTCTCTCTCTTGAGAATAGCCTGCTGAATAGCGTTCATTTTCATAGCTTTCGGAGGTGGCTTTTCTCGGTCATTCATTGAGTCTGCCCTTTTTTTCCCTTTTGTTGGTCCAAAGTCTATCATAATTTCACCGTCATCATCCCTACGACAGCGAACCATCCCTGGCGAGATAACACCTATGGATGCAATATCTTCTATCTTGAGACCTTCACCTTCTGATTTATTGGATCCGTCTAATGATGATTTTACCGACGCAAATGATAATGAGGTCGAGGATACCCGTCCTTCGAGAAAAGCAAAGAGAACGTTCATCGCTTTGAATGTATCAAAAATTTGAATGACAGGACTTGGCCATGATTTCGGATCGTTTTGCTTTGATCGGGAAGCCGCATGATTGTCAAAAGTTTGTGTGGGTGATCTCTTGCGCTTGGGAGGCATTTGGTTGTTATACTGCGGTCAACAAACTTGACGCTGTTCCCGTATCTGTTGATGTCTACGAAAATTTTTATGGGTAAAACTTCACAGCATGGAGAGAATGAGCACTTCTGATACAAAACTAAATTCATGAAGTTTATGTATACTTAGAGATTAACCATTGTTTAAATATGACTGAAAGGATTATGTTTAACTTAAGGTTATAACATTCTTCATTGATATTTTATTACCATAGTCTCCACTGTGTGCATTGATACACATATCCACTTGTAAAATTCGAATCGAACAGAAGCTTGTGACGATGGTAACTAGCTTATGCCTTATCCCAGAGATACACTATCTAGTATATTCGTACCCTGGCGTTTCATATCAATTTTTCAGATATGCCTGCCTGTGCGCTTGTCCGGGAAAAACGCTTGGGGCCGCAATTATATTTGAGTACCCCGCTGCACGTGTCTTGGGAATTTCGGCTACGAAAGGTTGCGCTTCTCCAAAGTCACTTGTTAAGCTGGAATTATTTGGAAATGTCTAACAGGCAAGTGTAATGTGGATTTGTTTTCATCGAAAGTTCAATTGTTAAAAAAAAAAAAAAAACAAACTATTAGATCAACGGGAATGATTACACTTAATACCCTTTTTCATCAATTAAAAGGTATTTCTTATAACTCTACTCCAATTGCTTGGACGATATGTTAACATTGCTAATATTTGCCGGTCATTACAATAGAAAATCCTGTTAACTGGGCGTTATTTGCGGTAGGTTGACTCTGCGATTTCGTTTTTACGGCATTCGTAAGTTGAGTGAAGACTGACTTATTTGAAACACAGGTACTAGCATATGTTGTTCGCTCATATGTATCATCCGCCAAAGCCATCACAGTTTCACCCAAGCATCCTGAAGTCATGTTATTCAAAACATATAATCCAAAGGAACTAAGAGCCTTCGACGGTACGGATGATAACGGTCGTATCCTCATGGCCGTCAATGGAAGTGTCTATGATGTTACTCGAGGACGCAACTTTTATGGTCCAGGTCAGTAATTGCCATTATTTTTTTCTATCAGGGTCACGATGGTGATAGTGTAAAATCATGACCAATGTTTTCCGTTGCTGTATTGCATTTACTGACATGATGTGCTGGTCCATAAAATGGTGATAGGTGGCCCATATGGCAATTTTGCAGGCAGAGATGCGTCACGCGGTCTAGCTAAAAACTCGTTCGACTTGGAAATGTTGACTGACGACGATAAGCCAATCGATAAACTCGAAGATTTGAACAAGGATGAATGGGATTCGCTTCGGGAATGGGAGCAGCATTTTGCTAACAAGTATCTTCTCGTCGGTACCCTAGTAGAGAACCCATAAAGCAGTGCAAATAAACCTTTATCGTCTGTAGAAAAGTCCCCCTCACATGAACCAGGGTTAGGGTATTAAATATCGAAGTAGATGGCGTGACTCGCCCCTACGCATGATGGGGGGATTTTTGAATTTTTTTGGGACCCGTAGACTTTTTGGTTCTCCCTTCACAGAACGTTTAGCATAATAACCTATTCTATATACACATTTTTTTAAAAACCAAACAAACCCTTCTCTTCATCCCATCTTCCATACCAATACAATCTTCTCTCTTGCTATTCATCAAAGTCTGCTTTGACATACAGTATATTTAAAGAACAGCTATTGTTAGCCAAAGTGTGGCCTGAGTTGCAATATGGATTCTCTACTCACTGTCCCGATGTTTGCTGATATAGACCTCGACGAAGAACCTATTAATAGTAAGTATGATCGAATTAATTGGAGGAAGAATATTATGTGCCCATTTGCCGTGGCAATGCTATGCACATGGACCACTATTCTAATTCCCTCAACAAAATTATAGAGTCTGACTTCATAGTTCACACCCTTCCAAGTCCGCCGCTCTCAGATACCGGAATATCCGAGGACGATAACCAGCCAATATCAGACGATGGCGACAGAGTATCTGCCAGCGAAATAATCAATGAGGGTGAAGATAAATACAAGGAAATCGCAAAAACGCATCGATACTCATTTAATGACATCCCAAAAGAGCTACGAATACGGATACTCCAGTTGCTTACTGTGACCGATCTAATGAAGGCAGCCATGGTAATTTCTTTGACGATAAAAATAAACGTAAAAATGATCCAAGCGTTAATCTTATTGTACATTTAACCCTAGGTCTGTCACGACTGGAAAAATTTGGCTTTCGATGGTTCTTTGTGGAGTAACATCGATGTCACACCATACTACAAGAATATAACGACGGAACAGCTGTTAGCACTGGGTGTTGCAGCCGGAGGGTTCCTGAAGATAGCGAATTTTAGGTAACATAAACATGGGTCATTTGTGTACAATTTAGATACTTGACAACTGATCACGAGCGTATATCTGGTCACATAGAGGTTGCATACAACTTACTGGTCAGTCGTTGCGAACATTGGCTGAGTGTTGTCCAAATGTAGAAGTACTCCAGCTAAATGGATGTCGTACGGTTTCGACTCCAAGCATTGCATGTTTCGTCAGTCAAGCAAGTAGATTGCAAGTATTAGATGTATCTGGTCTGGACTCCATCAAGAATCATACACTTCAAGCAATAGCAAGCTCTTGTCCAATGCTCCGGAAACTCAATGTTGCGTGGTGTCGCAATATCAATGCCGACGGAATACACTCCATTGTTCAAGGATGCAAGCGTGTGGAATATTTAAAGATGAACGGGTGTGCGCAGTTAGATGAATCAACCATGACAGCAATTGGAGAAAATTTGATGGATCTAAAAAGGCTCTGCTTAGCGTCATGCAGTGATATCAAAGATTCCGCCATGCTGGCATTTTTGACAGCCTCTCATGGAAAATTGACTCATTTAAATCTATCCAATTGTGTAAAGCTTACGGATCTGCTCGCTAGCAGTGTTACTAAACATTGTCCATTATTGACGCATCTGGAATTGGCATGCTGTTCTCTTATCACCGATGATGGATTAACGTACATGGTATCACGCTTACCAGGACTAATCAATTTGGATCTTGAAGATATCTTCCAAATTACTGATGTTTCTGTTCGAGAGATTGCAACACACCAAAAGAATCTTCGAAGACTTTGTCTATCAGGCTGTGTACAAGTAACCGATTCAGCTATCATAAATCTAGTTCTGGAAGGAGAGTGTGCCCATTCGCTGGAGCAGTTGGAGTTGGCGAACTGCAGCTTAATCACTGACCGAGCCTTAACCACCATTGCAACACATTTGGCCGCAAAAGACATCTCTTCGATGCAATCTCCAATATTGGATAGCACATCTGTATTCTCATCGTCACCCCCTCTCCGCCAAGGCACAATGTTATCGTGCATTACGTATTCTTCTGATGAATCTTTCGACTCTGCATTTGGTAGAAAGAAGCGCCAACTCAGTGTTGAAGTCCTGGACTGTAATAATATTACAGAGAGTGGAGTACGCTCTGCTCTCGATCAAGCTGCTCCATTACTGGAGATCAAAAGTTTCTATTCCTGGAACGACAACCGTAGAAGGGCACAGGCAGATGCAGAAGCAAATAACACTCCAAATGCAATTGATTTGACCGGTTTGAGAGTCAATGTTCGACGCGTCCGCTATTATCCACTAACTAGAACTCGACGACGACGTGGAAACCAGAGGGAAATGAATGCCACTGCCAATGGTCGCTCTGGTTCTAGCTGTATTATCTCCTAAAACGTGGATCTGAGTTATTGTATCAATCACGATCTATTCTGCACGTTATCATATATCTCTATTCTTTTGTTCATATTCTCTATTTTCAGCACGCAATAATCTCGGGTAAAATGAGAGTACACTTGATCATTTTGCGTAAAGTATTGTGCTATGCTTTCCCCATTCTTGTAGTTCCCATTATGCGTTAAATCGCGCCATGTCTATATAAACTTTGTTGAACAAAGACGACAACTGCAATTCAATTCTGGTTTTGCCCTTCGCATCGAATTCTGCACATAAGGAGTTGTCGGACTATTGTACCAGAAACATTTTCTCTTCTAGTATTTATGGCATCCTACGATCAAACCGGAGACAGCATCAAATCTTGGCTCCATTCCCAAGCCCCACCGGAATTGAGTCTTCCTCAGTTTCAGTCTTACTTTCCGGTGGAATATAGGTTGGTTGATAATGGTGACTCCTGAGACAGAAAAAGGTACTGACCGGGATTCCATAGAGAACACGCGCAAGTTAAAGATCTTTGGATGGACTACCGTGCCCATTACAATCACATTGTAAAAGTCGTTGACAGTGAACTCCAAGAGGAAATGAACGAACGCGAAATCAGTCGCAACGATGTATGTAAAAAAAAAAAAACCTATTCATCATAGTGCGAATCCAATTATAAATTCATTATCTTCATTTAGACACTCAAAGATTTAAACGACCTGAATATCGCCTTAGCCAACCTAGCTGAAGCAGAGCAAGAATTGGATCGGCTTAACAACAATGTTGAGCGAGATATTCAGGAGTGTCAAGTTTTGATAGCAATGTAACTGGCCTTTGAATATCAAGTTCCAACTTATATTGATCATTTTAACGTTAACTCGGAAATTGTTGAATTGCAATAGGAAACAACAGGAAGTCTACACACTTTCAGACCAAGAACCAAACCGGCTGCTGCAAGATGAGCTCACCAAAATTTCTAGTAATCTTAAGGTAAGGACAATCTTAGGGTTGCTATATTGCAACAGATTCTTCATACTTTAGTAGCATTCACTGGTGGACATAGAATTTACTGGGATGTGGTATTTTGTAATAGGAACTGCGATTATTGTGTGATCACCAATAGATTACAATGAATAGGCATATTTTGTGTCGAAAGACAAGACAACCAAACACTTTATTGCGGCAGAATTAGACACAGGAAATGAAATCTATATTGTGGTTGTGGCCACTGCTACAAAATTCTGGCCTGACATCATGGTCAATATTGTGGAGATTCCTGGTGATACGATCGTTGTTATGAAATGCCTCGGCGAAGCATCTTAGAGGCATTCTCGCTTCAACTGATATGAGATGCATTGACGAGTAGCAAAACTATATAAATTATTGTAAGAAGACAACCATAGCTTACGTAGCTTACGTCTTAATCCGGCACGTCTTTCCTTCATCTGTATATGTTAAAATGTTGCAAAATAAACTTATAATCTAATTGAATTGGAATTTTTCAATTGACGGCTTCAATTTGCTGCTTCTCGCTTTGATCTAAATATTGCGTTATCGACCATGTTTGATTTAGCCCAATAGTAGCTGCTGGACAATGAGGTAATCCAGCCAAACTGGCTAAAAAGTGAGCTTTGCCATCTGACCGTCACACTGCCAAATTTGTGAGGTTATGGACCTGAGTCAAGTGCCTCGAATGCCCACCTAAACTTACAGAACCCTGATTCCTTCGATAAAAAAAAGTTAACCAATCTACGTAATCAATTCCTACTGGAACAAGAGTTAGTTAATTTTGGTAAACCCTAATTATCAAAACTGTCAGAGAATTTTGGCGCAGTATACAGCATCACTGGCGTTAAAACTTCAACCGCAGACAATCGGTACAAGACAACGTCGTGATCCATGCAAGACATCAGCGCTAGACGCGAAGCAGTGTTACCATCAAAATCGAAATCTGATAGCCGTATGCCTAATTCAGGTGACGGTGCTGTCTCCCAACTCCTGGGCAAACTCGACGAAGTGAGTTCAGGGCAGGGTGGCGCATAATAATAGTTGTAGCTTTGGTCCCCGCATATAGCACTGTAAGGCATTCTATGTGTGTACTGATAAGGGTCTAAACATTTGTAGGCAGGACAGACTATAGCCAACCTACGGTCCATCCTCACATTTAAAACCGCTGAACTAAATGAGCTAGTTGGACAACTAGAATTGACAAATCAAGCTATCGAGAACGTCGAAACCACAACAGCCCACATTGAAACCATGTTAACAGAAATGGGCCTGGATACCATCGAATATCATACCCGCGAAAGCATGCTTCTAACTGCTCAAGCCAGTTTAGATCATGCACTCAAGTCTGCCAATACCATATATGCAAATGAAAGTGAACATAACGGAGTGAAATTGTCGAGACGACGAAGTCTGGCGAGCAGTAGTAGTGGTGGTATTCATTCAGAGAACGGTGAAAAGAAAGAGAGACTGGTAAGACCATACAGAATATTAATTTCTAATGATAATGCATATAACACTTTCGTTATTTGACAGAGTACAAACTATGGTGCTTCTAAAATTCGTTATAAGCCAGATTCGAAACCAATTTTGAGGCAATTACATGAAGTAATCAGACAGCTTGGCTTGGATTCTGCAAAGTTTTTCCAAAGTATTGGGTCTACAGGTGAGGTTTAAAGATAAAGCAAGATTAAGATTACATACCACTAACGAATAATCTCAACCAGATGACGTTCAAAAATTGCAAAAAGCATATGTTGACCTTGAGATTGCGAAAACCATATCACTTGCTGCAAAAACCAATATGAAACGCCGTACTATTATGCTGAGGCGCTCAAGAAGACGAGATAATTTGGAAGAGATTGACATCGTAAGTGAATTTTAAGAGTTATTGAACCAACCAGACAAATGAAGGAGGGTGTGGGTGGCATACTAACCCGCCACTCCGTTTGCAGCTTGGACTTAAAATCCGTGAAGCAGTCTCGATGTGGCAAGAATATACTTATTCCGCCCCTTTGCTAGTAGATGGAAAGGATATATTGGATATTCTTGACCGTGAAGATGATTTATTATCGAAGAACGTGAGTACGCTAACTTTGTTTGATTGGCTTTTCCCTTTATACACTGCGCGTGATAAGTGGGTACTAAATTTACAAAATTTCATAAAAAAAAAAAATAAGCTGCCCGTGTACAAAAAAATGTCAATAGATATCAGCAATCGGAATTCTCCAACGCCAACCACATCAGGGACCACTCGAAGACTAAAGGCAACTTCGTCCACGGGGTCCAACGGGTCCAATCCGAGTACACCTACTAAACTAACTTCAGCCGAATTCGCAGCTGACACGTCTGATAACAACAACACTACATATCTTGTTTCGCAACCGAGGTTTGCAACTGTTACTGGTGGAATGAAGAACAAGGCACTCCATCGTCATTCTACTGGCACGACGGTGCGTCCAAGCAGCGTTGTAAAACCTAGTACGACTTCAGCTAGTACTATGTTACCACGTGCGCCACTCGTGATAAAGGCGACAACGAACAACTCCAGTATCAACAACAAGAAAGATGTTACTGAATTACGAACAGCCCCTTCCTCCATTAATGGAAACATAGCTGCAATTGGTGGCTCGGTAGAAAACGATTCTAGAAAAGAAAGCAAATTGCAAAAGCCATCGTATATGGGGCCAGGATCAACACTAAGACTACGGTCGATGATGGCCAAACGAAACGCAAATAACATATAAGTATTATTTAAGTTGGCCAACAATAAATGTTATTATTTTTTCTTTCTTCAAAGAAAGAGCGATCTCCTCACGTGGAATGCGCAGGCATGATGATACTGGTTGTGTTGTGTTGTGTTGTGTCGGATGACGGGCACGGTTGTGTTGAAATTGGCAGTCAGTTGAATGTTGTTTGTGACAAAATTGGAAAGTGGGAAGGGGAACGACTGCCGAGACGCAACGCCCATCGGTGTTTTTAAATGCTTGGAGTTGTGCAAACTCATGCTCACCTTTTTCTTTCTTTTTCTCTTTCTGGAGTTTATAGCATAGCATCTTTGGGTTTTCTCCTACTTCTTTATCATCCCTATTCATTCCTTACAGCATAGCTTTCCCTTTTGATGAGAAAATCAGCATCAGAAACAACAGATGCACTTAGCCAGCGTCGCATATCAGGTATCATCATACCTAAACGACAGTCGTTAGGAGCTATACGACAGAACCAAGGGGAAGGTCGACTATCTAGAGGTGCTACCCGACGACAGACTGCTCCCGTCAAGGTGTGCTCATCATATCATATCATATCATATCACAACTGTCTGAATTTTATTTAAAACCTCGGTTTTTTTTTCTTAGGTATGGAGAGCACCTGGACACTGCGAAATACCTGATATTCTAGGAAAAGCGTATCTTCGACCGGCTTTAAACAAAACACTTCCAAAAGCACCACAGCCAATTCCAACGAAGAAACATTTGCAATCTACGAGGGTAAGCAATCTTGAACCTAATATGGGGTTGCACGAGTCAATGCATAGACACTAACCAAACAACCAACCTTTACTTTTTTACCCTCTCATGGAAACCAGCCTCCGTGGCTTAGTCCTTGTAAAAACGAAACGATACCTGAGCTACCTCCAGTATCAAAACAACGTCCAACATTCGATTTTGAAAAACGAATACGTAAAACTATTCCCAAGATAACGCTCAAAACCACCAACCCCCGATCGCAGTACACCAGTGAATTAGAAATTGGTACCGGTGTCAATGGTGCGGTGATTCAGGCACGCTCTCGTGGAAATTCCGAAAGGTTGGCGATCAAGCGATGTCAGATCGATATTGCAGATCAAGACTTCCGTATAGCAGTTTTACGAGAATTACGAATAATGGCCAGCGGGCATGACAATATCATTCAGCTATGCGAGCTGACTTTATGGCGAAACGAATTATGGATTGGTATGGATCTTATGAGATGTTCAGTCTTTTCCGTTTTATGCCATCGAAATATCCCAGAAGAATTTGCAGTCTATATGGCTCGAGAGGTAACTAAAATAATAATAATAATAATTATACTCTTTGTGTCCTTCAATTCTTACTTTTTAATATTAAATATTCTGATGTTTCCTATTTGCGCCAGGTTCTTCAAGGATTGATGTTCCTGCATTCTCGCGGGTACATCCATAGAGATGTCAAGTGCGAAAATCTTTTATTGGGCCAAAATGGTCAAGTCAAGCTCGGTGATTGTCCCGCATTTTTGCATGATATTTACCTGTTAACAAATACACACATGACTAATATAACGAGGTCTCCGTTCGAACAGCCGACTTTGGATTAACAGCAAACACCCGACATCTCAACAAGGAGCGTCTCGGTACTTCCAAGGTAGGTTTAAATATTAGGTATTTGTTTGTAACTGATGGATGATCATATCTAATTTTGACCGTAACATCGCCTTTCTCTTTCTTAGTGGATGGCTCCCGAGGTGATTCGTGAGGTTGCCTATGATGAAAAGATCGACTTGTGGTCGCTCGGGATTACCATCATTGAGATGATGGACCGAGTACCGCCACATTATGCTATTCGTGATGAGCAAGAGTTTTTCAATATTGCTTTAAATGATCCTAGCCCCACTTTCACTTACAGCTACCCAAGTATGTACATGCGTGGACTGGTTGCATGGCTACTAGAGGAGAGTCCTCAGAGCCGTCCAAATGCCCGGGATGTCATTTTGGTACGTTGTCACAAAATATTTCTCCATTCTGCTTTTTCTTAGTTTTCCTGAGTTGCGACCATGCATGGTAATGGCTTGGCCACTAAACTTTTTCTTTTAGGAAATCGACACTCATGTTCAGCACGGACTACTCCATTCTTCCACACCTGAGAAACTAGCTAGTTTTGTTGAACAAGTGTTGGCTTGCTAAGGTAACCTGCCATAGTGACCCCAACCTTCCACTCTTGGTACATCTTTGATTGGGCTGGCCCAACCGAGGTTTGTTGTTTTTATTCAACCCATTTGAATCTTCCCTAATATGTCAGCACATTTACCCTCAATTAATTGCTACAGATCATGTTACCACACAGCATTGTTGATGAGTCGGAAACAGAAGTAAACATCCGTCAAAGAGATTCCTTTTTGATCTATCCAAAACTTCCTTTTTCTTTGACTCTTCGCCATTCCATTATTTCTTTCGTCACTAACCAACTACAAGAAATCCCGATAAAAACAACTGACAGATTATTTTTTCTTCTATCTCATGAAAAATTTATCCCCTTTTCACTCATCCCCATTCACTCATTCACTTTTGTCATATCACTTCATACACCTTTATTTCTCAAAGAACTCCCCTTCATTGTATGCTCAACACTTCATTCGTTTTATGCAGACATACACGATATTCACAAATTGTTTTCCTTACATCACACTACTTTTGTATGTCAAATTGTTTTTTTTTTATTACAAAACTATTTTTATCCTTTTATCCTTACGGACCCACCCCTCCGAGAAATCGACTTTTTTAGAGATGTGATCATTCGTGTGGTTGCTGAACGGCTCTGCTGAGGATTTTGGCGCTTTGTTTCCATTGGTTCAGTGGCGGGTATGGCAGATGGCAGGGATAATGAGGTTAAACTGGAGCTTCTGGCTGTTACATTTGTTTTGAGTGGTAGCTGAGTCGGCGGTTCTGGCGATAACGACATGTTTGCTATAAGGCGCTTGGGTGAATTTGAGCTAGTATCGCTTGTTGCGGAACTATTGTTTCTAGAACTTGTCGTCGATACGGTTGTGATACTGTCGTCTCGTAGAGATTCCGAGCTATCTTTGTCTCGTATGGTCGGTCCATCAGAGTTGTGATGCAGCTCAGATACAGGTGGCCGATTATGAGGGTCAATATCTCGTAGAAGTTCCTTATGGTCTACCAGGACCATGATACTCTCCGGGCTGCCGAACCAGTCGTCTGCTCCACTCTCAACGAAGCTTCTCCATTTTGCAATACGTTGTCGAAGTCTCTTGTTTTGTAGCTGTGCAACAGACATTGTTCTTAATAGCTGGAGTCGGATGTCATCTTCAGGAAGGGTTGGCCGGCACCGAGAAGCGTCGTTCAACAACTCGCAGAACTCGTTCACAATGTTCTCCAACCTTGAAAAGTTACTAGATAGTATTTCTATAGATGATATATGTGCTTGCTGCAGTACTTCAATCTGTACGTCTCGCTACAAAAGATTCCACACGTTAGTTCTGTGCCTTGAAACTATTAATTCTCCGTGGCACTCTAAAGCTGAGCAGTTCTTCTACCTCTCTGATGATCTGTCGCAAGCGCTCATTTTCTTTATCTTGTACACTTGCATGGTGACCAATAGAAGTGCAAACTGACATTATAGCAAAGTAATAGTGAGGAGTAAAGAAAAGAAGTGTAAAGAAATAAAAAAGGTATCAGGCACGCCCATTTTAGGATGTGTTTTGAAACCCACTCGGATGAGCTTCCCTTTGCATCCGCTGTTTTTGTTGACAGGCAGTACAGTATAAACGAACAAACAATTTATACTGTTTGATTTTTAAAAATTTGAAAGGCATGAGATATGCCAAATGGTATTAAATTCATCAAGATACTGAAGAAGATAGTTTTCGGATCAGCTTAACATTATTTTGCTACTTTCTACACCATTCTATTTCCCTTTTTTTTTTTTTTTTTGTTTTCTGATTATGCAAAGCTCAAATAATTACCGCGAGCACTATCTAATTCTCCATGATATTCTAAAGTTGCAAGATCTTTGTCTAGATTGGAGACAATATGTGAAAGTAAATCTGCGGCCTCCACATAGCCATGATGTCCTGCATTAGGAAGCAAAAATACTTTGGTTTGAGGTAAAATCTCCTTTTTCACCTTGGTGGCATATCTAAAGTCTATCCAGTCGTCTTCGCCATAAACCATGTAGAGTGGCAAATCCTGCAACTGGTTCAATTGATCTTTAAGGGGAACATGCCATGCCTTTGTTTAACAAGAAATGAGAACACGTAAGATATAACTGCATATCATATCATATAACCAGTATTGCGTTTACCATTGAACTATCCTTGGTAGGACCCATTAATTTGGAGAAAGCCATCTCTCCGGAAACCGACTGGGTAGCTAATTCGTAAATATAGCGGATGACAGTATCGTCTTGGTATCCGAAAGCTTGTATGGTTCTTACACGCGAACGAGCAAGCATTCGGAGTACTCGAGATTTCGGTAACATTCCGAGAATGCGTTGTGGTGTCAACGTCCATATTGATGTAAACAGTATGCGTGAGCTTAAAGAGAAAAGCTGATCAGAAGGAAATCGGAATCCTTGGAGGCCAATAGGGCTAAGTAACACTAGACGATCAAGTCTTTCCCTATGTTTTAAAGCATACGATGCGGAAACAAAACCTATGACCAAGATGATGTCAGACACCAAGAAACAACATGCTCCCATTGTGATTGTGTATCTCCCTTACCACCAAATGAATGACCGAGAAGTGTCATTTTCTCTATTCCCATGGCTTGTCGCCAACTTTCCAAGCTATCTACAAAGTAAGATTGCGCCTTGACGGCATCATTGCCACAGTATCTGTCTCTGGTAGACCTTCCCCAACCAAGTAAATCTATAGCGTGCACGGTATAGTGCTTGATATCGGAATAATGAGTATGGTATGACTCATTTTGCCTAAGCTATCAGCCTAATTACCTTCGAGAGTTCGTCTATGTTCCGTATCCATATTCCCTTACCACCACCGTCTGTAATATAGTCAATTAAGGTTAGCACAAAGAGTTCGATATCCAGTAGCAGGCAATATCAATGACTTTACATCCATGCACCAGTACCAAGTCCGGCTTCTTCCTATCCGTAGAGTCACCGTTTGTTGAAACACTACTAATGTAACAAGGTTTTGCCGATCTTCTGCTCCATGTTGGTTTAATTTCTGTCATTCGAGCTTCAAGTGGCTGTTGGACACAACGAAACATTGCTCTTTCAGCTGCTGCAAGAGATTGTTGCTTTTTACTTTGTAACTTTGGAGTTGCGCCGTGACCGCGACCAGACAAGTTTCGCCATATGTCAGCATAAACTTCAGTGACGCTCTCACTGCCCATTGAACGGGAAGCCAAATGCGAATTGACGCGAGTCCAAAATCGCATTGGTAGGTTGCAGGTATACGTAAGCCGCACAGACTGAAAATCCTTAATGACTTTGAATGGTCGGCCCTTTAAAGAATTGTCATGCCACACAAAAGGTTCATTATTTAATTCTCATGGTTTGAGTATATTGAATATTGTAATGTAGTATAATGCAATTATGAAAAAGAGTACAGTAAGATAGACAATTAACTTGGTTAATTTGCTGCCTGCTTAACGGCTTCTGCAGTTGCAGGCTTGATTTCTTCTTCAACTGGGTTATCAGCCATCTGTTGCAGAGCATCTGGCTTTTCCAAAGCCTTTTGGAACTCTTCCTTGTTTGCTCCTGTCTTGTTATCGCCCTTGATCAAGTCCTCTACTTTCATGGATTCTGGTAACAGATGGTGGATCTGCGCTGCCTTGATAGCATGCCTGTCCATCTCGGTAGCAAAACCTTCGCCTGTCTCCTTGTTCCAATTCACATTAGTATGATCGGGATGGACGGCCTCGGGATCTTGTTGAGCCAGAATATCGTTAGTAGTATCATTCTCGCGATAGATGGCGCTTGCATCGGGCTTTACTTCGATATTGGCGTCTGACTTATTTGTAGAGTCTAAGACTGATTCTGGTTGTCTAACTTCCTGTTCAGAAGGCGCTGGTACAGGTTCTTGTACTTGAGACATATTACTTTACTTGTCGTAACTAATGAAATTCCATTACCCACGTTCGTATAGGCGTCTTTTATAGTTTGGAATTTTCCTTCCAAGTCCCTTGTGCACCTGAATTGTACATGACGTCTGATTTCCATCATTACTGACACCAATTTTGGGAAAACCACCTTTCTCCAGAAAAATTAAATGACACTATCCAAGCAATGGCTCAACCATATGCAGCTTATGGAGACAAACTTCAAATAAATTATAGTAATTAAAGACTTGCCAAGAATATTACTTGAATAATAACATGAGCAAAAAACTCTGCGTACGCAAAGTTCTTGTCTTGATAGCCAACTGATCTGGCATGACAGTTAGCTTGCCCCAAAAGCTACACTTTTGGCGGATATACGGAATAATATAGCACAACAACATGATATCTGAGGACTTTTTAAGTCCTATAGTTCACTGGCATTCTCACGTTCAAGCAGAGTGGGCTTGGCTGGTAATTTGTCAACTTCGAAAGTAGAAGCTAAGAATCAATTGAGAATCTACCGACTTTTATTTTTTTATATTTGTATGTTTTCAAACTTGTGAAAACTTCTCGGTTTCGAGGTTTTACAGAGGTAAGTGAAGTTTAGATAAAGCTTCGATGCTACCACCCACCACAATTGGACCAGCTATAAGAGCTGCAAACGCTATAAACATTGTTAGGAACAACAGCCCATATAGAATGACCACTCGCCGCCTCTGCTTCTTTTGACGGACAGTCCAGGTTGGGTAACGGATCTGTTTACTTGGTCGTAACCAAAACAACATGAGTGCATGCCAACGGTTTACATAAGGTATCAAACAGAACACCGACAGAGGAAACAAGATGAAATGTCCCAAGATAAAGTCGGTTGCAAAGTTGCTCATTTCTATGATCTTGCAAACAAACTCGCGAGCTGGTTGCGAAATGGCTACAATAATAATGCGGATTAATTCATGGTTGTCTAACAATGGTGGAAATTGTCAATGTAAATTATCATACCATGCCATCCAAGCTAATGACAACAAGAAGACGCGATACATTCGAAATAAAATTTAAATATGTATGCATAGGTAATTCGACATAAATAAAGCATTCCAAAACTTACCCCACGTCCGTACCACTGTCCAGTCCACCAACCACGGTTAGTTTGATCATGAGTAAATTCTCGTGTCAGGAAGAGAATGGTCATGGTCTTGAATACGAGTCTTTGCAATGAAATGACCGAAACCAAACCAAGAAGTACATTAGGTAGTTTGAATTGCTCAAGCACCAGGAATATTTCAAAGAATATAATGGCATTCAAGACTGCCCAACCATGTGCCATGGCGGCAATGATAGAACCAAATTTGTGACAGCATAAGCTAAGGAGAGAGCCCAATGTTATTGAGACACCGAAAAATGCACCTAGCGCACCAGCATTTAGGAGAATAGGTCCAAAGGCAATTACACCAATTCTGATCAATCCAGACGGGCGATCGACTGGTGTAGTAGGATCTTCAGTATTGACGCTACGAACAAAAAGATATGCTACCATACATATGAGAGTATAGAAGAATGGGCCGATTATTTCAGAGAATACTATGGTGGTGAATTTTGCTCTTGGGACATCGTTTGACAACTTATCCCTTGGTTCGCCTAGTTTCTTGCGTTTGTATCCAGTGATTTGAGTTCTTGATAATCGGCAGTAGGCAATCCATGAGTTTGCATGTGTCTTTGAGTTTCCTCTAGACAGCCATCTAAGGAATTCTCTGTAGTCCACCAGGAAATCCGTAAAGGCGAATTGGTTAGGATTGAACACAAATGGTGAGAATATGAGGGCAATGACAGTAAGCCAAAAGTAGAGCAAGTGCGGCATCCATATGGTCATTGAAGCGAATAACAGCATAATGAATATGCGTGCTCCAAAGTAGATACTTGGAACGGCAAACCTTGAATATAGTATGCTGAAAGGTATACGTGTAGTGGCAAAGCCACGACCAGTTGCTATGTATCGAGCGCCGCCATAGTTCAAATTGGTGAGGATGGAGTTAGTGTATATTTGAGTCACAAAGATTTCGAAAAGAGGTGATAAGGATATAAAATGTTTTCCCAGACGAGATATACTTCGGAAGAATCCACGTTCAGTCAATTCTTGGAGGAATAGAGGCATGAATGCCATGAAGAAGACCAAAAAGATAGACAGAATACAACGCTTGATCCAATCTAATACAGGTGCCAGGTTATAGCAGCCAGCTGGACTGAGAACAGCATCATCTGGTGCATCCGGATTGTACTCGCAAATAGTGAGAGCGGTTCCCATAGATCCCACAAAAAGGAAAACAAGCATAAACATTTGAACTGACAAAATGATGAAGATGTTGTTGATGTGAAATCCAGGATGGGCGTAATAAAACGTCAAGAAGCGGTCCAAAGGGAGCTGTGTTCCGATATAGTAGTACTCTCTTGACAGCATTTGCTCACCCATACCAGTACCAATCTTGGTTGTGAAATTAAGAATGGAACCAAAACCAAGATCACGACCTTTTCCGCATTGATAGTATTCCGTGTGCTTGATACGTCCGCCTCGAGTAAAAGCGTTCATACCAGCATAAATATCTTCGTTTAGATGCAATCCCTTCTGAGCCTTGCTTACGCCTCCTCTAGTTGTCATAAAGATTGCGTTCAAGAAATCAGGATGTCCATAGTGAAGCTGTAACAATCAACAATGGTTTGAGTCATCCAACGACCTGAACGTTCAACTTTTGATAATATCCTTACCTTGCCACCAATTTTGGCCATAATGCGCTGAGTCAAGGTACCGAATGTCTGTTCCTTACCGGCTGCAACGTCACCTAATATACCAATGTTCTCAGAGAAGATATATTCTCTTGCACCAACAATTGCAACAGGCGAAGAACTAGTATTCTCTTCAGGGGCATTGTATGGGTTGGTATCCGCAGGATTCATTTGCTCGAATTCTCCTAACACATTGCGGATCTTGAGACATTCTTCCAGATAGTTGTCTTGATTAGCGTCAATAAGTTGTAAGTATTCGCCACGGTAAAATATCAAAGCGTGATTTTGATTGTCTGACTTTCCGTCTCCTAAAATTGGGTTTCCCGGGAGACGTATTCTGTATTTTGGTATTCGCTTACCATTTTCCGATTTATCGCAATAACCGTCTATGAGACATGAATACATTATGGAACTTTCCTCTTCCTTCTTTGGAGGCTCTTCCTCTAGGTATGCAATTTGTAAATCCGGATAAGCGCCTAGTAATAGTTCTGCGCTCTCCATTTCGTCGCTGTTGAACTTCGTGTAACGCTGCATGGCAACCAACATTTTGAACTTTCGGGCCGCCATGTAATCCAAGTCTCTTTCCAGCGCAACATTGTCCCGTCCATAACTTTGAACAACATCGGGATTTTCAACTCTGTAAAGTAGTTTGATGGCTTTTGTGTAGTTCATGAATCCAGAGATAGTACGATACAACGTTTGAGAGCGTAACGATGCCCATATTCGAGTACGCAATGTGTATTCGGGAGCTGAAGACTTGAAGCCAATACAGTAGAAAGGAAGGTCGTCAATCTTGTGTTTGCTATTTTCCTTCTCGGAATTTTCAGATGTGAATGACATATTGCTGTTACTGCTTGGAAGAACCTTTTCGTCTGCCATTATCTTGGTATCTTTGACAAAGTTGTCCCATTCAACAGCATGGAGTTGCTTCAAATACTCCAATAGTGTCACCCTAGTATTCTGATCTTCTCTACGAATTATTTCTCGCAATGTCAATATCATTTTCTCTGCGTAGTGAGGCTAAGGAGCGTTAACATGACACATTTTTATGGTATGATTTTACATGTATGCTTACCACAAGAACTGTGAACGCGGGCATTCTATCAATCGACTGTGGTTCAGGCATAGGGGTAGTCAAACTTTGTGCAAAGAAATGAATACGACGCTCTGCTTCACTCTGTTGGGGGAAGTATTCTGTTTTGAAGGCAGTATCTTCCTGAGAGACAAAGAATGTTGGTGGCTTAAGGGTCTTTTTGCCATCGGAATCGATGACCTGATATAAAATAAAGAGTCAATTCAACTCATAACTGCCTATTTTTTTTCTCTTTTCTTATTCTTACCTGTTGATACAATAGCCTTTGCACATGCTCTACTGATACAAGGTGCTCGCGGTACATTGATATCACAATTGCATTCCAAATTTGCGAACAAAGAACTTTAGGTTTGTAACGAATTTCCATATCAACTGTTGCAAGAATTTTAGCATGTATGCGTTTTGGAAGTCGCGAAAAGATGTTTCTCCAAGGTGTCCATATCGAAATACCGAGATAAAACGATCTTGCAACTGAGAATACGGTGTTCCAAATAATGTACCATAGGTAGGTATCCAGAAAGAACAAGCACAAGGCCATAATAAACATGAGAAAGAGAGTAAGTAACGGCATGTTACTGCACAGCATACTACCGACAATAGCATCGTTGCAAAATTCAATTCTCATCAATCCCATCACCTTGAGAGGATCTTTGAAGGATAGAGCCAAGAAGAAGTAAGATTCAAGCAGCTTGCAGGAAAATACACATGTCCATAGTCCAATTGACATGAATCTGTCCATTCGTTTAAGCTTTGGGAAGTTTGCAGTAAAGTATTGACCAGCGAGATCTCGACGGGTCTTGATCTCGGCTTTCTTGTGGAAAAGCTGTGCAGTTGGAACGAAAGACAGGTAGCAGACAGTTCCTATGCTGAAGAGCAGCTGTACAAGGGCAACTATTTTGGAGATAAGGCCAGTTCGACTGATAAATGCACAATATATGGTAGGTGCTGTGTTGATGATCAAAAATATAAGTAAGATTCCCAGTCTTCGGAAAAGCGTTTTAGTTTCTCTCCATGTTCTTGGTAGGTAAGAGTACTCTGCACAGCAAGCCATGATCGAAATAATTGTGGCAATAGTTCCACCTAATGCTGTAATTGACCACTGGACAGATGATTCTTCTGCAGCAATTTCTTTGTCAGAACTCAGGTACAGCGTCTGCGCATTAGCCGCAGTATAGTACCAGAAAGTGGAAATGTGGATAATCCAAATTCTGCTGAAATTTGCAACTAAGTGCATCCAGGACCGTTTTTCTTTGTAGGTCTTTATGAAAGCTTTCTTCCATACGACATTCTTCAGCTCTGAATACCGTTGACGTGGTGGTTTATCCATTAACTTTGTTCCATCGGTAAGCTTCATTCGCATCATAGATTCAGGATACCAAAAGGCTTGGTTCACGTCGTCATAGCCGATGATTTTATCATGATCTTTTTCTCGTTTAACAAAATGTCCATCAGACACCTCATAGGATTGGTCTCGGATAAACAAGTACAATGGCGAGATGATTTCATCTAAGAATGTGCCTTCTGGAACAACTGGACAGTCGCGACTGCTGTAATAGTCATCTGCAAGCTTGAATATAAAGCATATTGCTTCAGATGTGTATCTTACTACGGCTGCTTCTCCCCATATTAGAAGATACAGGGCAACCTGCCTCACTCTCTCTCTGTTGCTCATAGAGTTCATCTTCTTTTTCCAAGCTTCTTCCATATTTTCCAAGTTAGATATAGCAACAGATGTTTTGCTGTCTTTGGAATTTCTGTCGTTAATTTCTCCTTGTACTGACTCGTCTACATCGACATCTACTTGGGTAACAAAGTACCACTTCTTATAGTTGGAACTGTCTCCTCCAATGTAATCCGCATGTAACGATATTAAAGCATGCTCTGTAGACATACGTGAAGCTCTGGATTCCAACATCACCATCATATGCTCAAGCATGTTGTTTTTGTTATCGCGTTGGAATCCAAATTTATTCGTCAAGTCCACGAAAATGGCATCAATCTCGTCGTTGGTGATAGGCATTGTGTGATCTCTTGCCCAAGCTGGATAAGGTTCTCCATACTTGAGTTCTGGGAGTGGTGGCAATCCAAGTTCATCTCGCTCTGTAGTGGTAAATGATGATGCACTACCATTTGCTGATGATGGCGCTGTTTGATTTCTGTACTTTTTGCTTTCGATAGCTTGTAATAATGAATCAGACGATGTTGCGAATCTCATATATCGACTATCGCCTATTCCGTGCAGTGCACCGAGAAATCCATCACTATCGATTCGAGGTAATCTAGTGCCTGTTGGACCACTGTATCCATTTGAAGATTGGCCATCCGAATAGATGTCAAAATCTAATTTTCTATCATTAGTAAACATCGTATATCCATATCTGGATTTTCATCGTTAATAAATGTACCTTTCAGTGATTTGATAGTATCATCACCAACATTTTCAAATTCCGCAATAAGGGCATCACCACCGAAGCTATGAATTCAGAGCAAGTAATGGAAGTTAACATACGTAATGTCATATAAATGAATTTGATGAAGTACTAACTTTCCAAGGTTCGTATGTGCATCCTTATCTATGGTATCTTGGGAATTCCAGCCATATCTTGAATCGGATGGTTCTCTACTACGATTATAGGCATCATGTTGATCGGCACGGTTAGCCGAGCCTGAAGATCCCTTGCTAGCGTTGTCTTTGCTTTGGTCGTTCTTAGGCATCTATTATGGTATCTCTTGAATGGTTATTGGTTTTTAATGAATGTATAGGTTGTTGTGTATATCGAGGTAACTGATGCTCCACGCTTATATAGTTGGAGATGTAGTGACAGTAACTCCCGAGAAGCACTTTCGGACCTTCTTATTCTAGAATGAGAAGCGTTCGTACCAAACGCTGAGATAGAAAGACGTCAAAGGAATAGAGTATATCTGGAGCAAAGGTTGTAATCGTGAGTGAAAACGAAAACCAGAATAGTAAAAACTTTGTTTTGGATTAAAGAAGAAGGGACAAAATGATTGATATGAGTTTTACTTAATGAATGCTGTCCGTAGGCCCAAAAAAAATAACTATATGGATGAAGTCCAAGATCACCGCCAGCAGACAATTACCAGCTTTGTGCAACTTAGGGGCCTATAAAAGTAATATATAAAAGTCGACTGGAATGCTTTACAGAGATCCAGGGCTTTTCACTAATCCTAGGATCCTTGTAACATCAAGTAGAACACTAGGGGTAGAATTCTGCTGCAGGGAATAACAATGATAGGAGCCTGTACTTCATTTTCTTGACAAGACATAACTATCCACACCTGTATCCGTTAGGTGATATACCTCAATAGACAGAGTATTAATAAACTAGGGTACACCAAAATCAGGTTCTGAGCAAGCTTTATTCATGTGCGGATTTTTTTAGTCACTTTAGAAAGTCATTAACCTCCTAGTATACCACAGACTATTATTAATTTTCATTTGACTTTGGAAATGTATATATTTGTAGGGGGTTCATGAGGAAATCTACCACAGTTTGGAGATATATCACATCTACGGCTTCCGGTTCAGTACTGCGGGCAAAAGTTTTGATTCCAGGCTCATTTCTAATATCTTAAGGCACAACATTGGTGCTGATATGGTAAGGATGTCGTGAGTATGGAATTTTAACTTAAGAGTCTTTGGCAACCGGATATAGTTCATCAAGATTTAACCGTCTCTAATGTACATGGCCGATCATAGAGAAATAAAATGCCAAAACTTCAATTTATTGTAAATTTTTTTTGTGATCTTCAATGTGCCTTACGGTATGTCCTATTCATAAAATGAATACGTGAACATCGCTGAACAACCTACCTATATTTTCTTAATTGAACAATCAACTAGAATAAATAAAGCGGATGGTGTCATGATAAGCCAGTAACGCATACCTTTAAACTTTTTAAAAAAAACCGCCATCTGATGTCATCTATACAAATCGTTTCCATCTCTATATGTAAATCTACCGAGAGATACAACGCTTCATAATTTGATAGCCGAATATTTGTGTACGTCAATCGATCAATTTCATGAAAAGGAATAGTTAAATTTACGTTATATAGTGCAGAATCTCTACACTCAATAGAACAGAAAGCTCAATTTACGCTGAATTGTCTCGCATTCTTTTAAAAAAGTGAAGTATTCACCAAATCAAGCTACTAGCATAATGTAAGTTTGTAAGACGTATTGCTATTAATTGTGCTCAACAGCGTGTTTATGCTCAACGTCACCAATTTTTGGCAAAAACGAATCCGGCATAAAAGGAAACTATTGTTTGTACCAGTCACTTAACAAACAATGCCAATGCCCTGGATCTACCTCTTTACCTTACGGCTATTGACAACTTTTGCGGCAACGATTAGAGCTTACTGGAGAACGGTATATAGGTAAAATAATTTTATATTAAATTTTTACAGAAACAAGGAGTAACTACTGTTATTATATCCTTATGATGACATACATCAGGGATATTGAAGTCTCACAGAGCGTGTTAATACAGAATGATACAATTATCACCAGTTAGTTGATCTGCCGTATTCTGAAATTTCCTTTGGTCGCGTAGCTACACAGCCATCATAACCTTGTGAACAACATGATGCGAATGCAAAAGTACAAAGCCGGTCACCGCTATAAAGTTGAAATGACACCGTCATCCCTAGTTAGTATATGTAGCCAAGAATGGTCTGCTGGTACCTATGAACACCAACCTTTCCTGTTCACAGAAGGAATGACATAGTTCATCAGAGCTACTTCGACAGACTGGAGCTTTGGTGAGCTTACCGCAGCGAATTGGTTTTGCTACGGGGTCCCCTGGTAATGCTATGCATGATACCACTGCATACCCACAAGGTGTGTTGGAAGCTTCCAGACTAGAGATTGGTAATTGAGGGATTTGTGTATCGCTAAAGTTGACAGGTATAGAGTATAGGAACTTGAGATAGCATAGTATAATTAACAGTACAGTACATCGCAACATCGCAACATGTGTGAAAAGAGAGGTCAAGAAAGTGAAGACAGACTGGTAGAAATTTTGACTTGTGACTCCCACCGTGACATTCCCCAATGGAGATCACTATTCAAAAATGGAAAATTTTCAGGCTTCCATGATCACAGTCAACATGAACTGGTGACGGACGATATTGTTTTAATGTAAGCATATTATATGTAAAATGGTATCCTGTAATAAATCAAACAGTAAATGTTAGCACGGCGATGAGAAGCTTGAGAGATGTGACAGGTTGATTTTAATAATAGAGACAATCGTTTGGCAATATTGATGTGAAGTGCCAATATCAGATATTTCCGCTTGGTAAGAGTATATTGCCACAACATCTCATTTCGTTCATCCTTGTGCCTTCCTAATGGGTTTAGCAAGTGATTTCAGTTGTAACCGGACTGTAAGCAATAACATCAATAGGAAATAGTGATGCATGAATTGTGCATTTTAAACACCGCACCAAGAAAGCAAAGTCATGGCGTCAGAGGGTCAAAACACGTTGTCGCGGTCGCTTTATCCTCTTCATTTGAATCGAAAGACTTTTTACAAACCATCTGACATTGGCAATATCCTCAGGGATTATTTGCTACTTGCGTTTCAAGAATGAGTATTATTGCAAAGATCCCAAGTTGTAAGTGAATTTCAATTCGATAGGCTATCATCTCGTCAACTATACGGACGCTAGCAGGGACCGACTAATGACTCTCTGTTAAATGCAGATTCTGCACATTACAGCATGTGTTCACCGCAAATGATCCCAAGCATTCCTCGCAAACGCAATTTCAATTACTTATTAGCTGAAAACTCAAGCCTACATCGGGAAGAACCTAAAGCAAAAAAGGCGAAAGTTTCGGAGCTATTAGACCATCCGTCCCAAAGAAACGACCGACCCAGAAAAACAGTAACTTTCTCTGACGACATTCGCGAGATACGTTTCCAAAATCGTGACACTCCAAGGTCGCTTCTCCATGATGGAATAGACGATGATGTAGAAGACGATATAGAAGATGGAAATGAACACAGCAATGGATACTATCTCTCCCGTATTACTCTACATGATATCACTTTGACCCCCCAACAAAGGGCACTGACTAGGACGCTCAGCTTATGTGACATTGAATTCGATGATCAATTTGGTGATGAGCTGGACTCTCAATTGACTGGTATGCATCTCGGTGAAGTTAGCTCATAAACTCCTCATAGCGAACCTTGCTTCTACTACACTTCACTCTTTGTACATATCGCCTTATTAGCATTCGTATAACCTTACTCCCTGTACCGTAATTTTGATTCTTGTACATCAACAGCCGTACCTCATACATAGCTTAAAGGCGTTCGTAAATCACATGTACATACACTTTAACTGCAGTATGTAAATAGAAATAATACCTCAGTAACGATACGCTTTTAATAATAACATTGAAAAACGATGAAGATAAAAAAAGTGGGATGACCTTACTGTTTCAGACATATGGATCACAATAACAAAATACTCGAGTTCATGTAGTCCTTGATAGCGATTAGTATATGAAGTTTACTTATTATTTCGTCTGCATGATCTCAATTTGCCGCAGCAAGCTACAAATTTCTACTGTGAAAAGATGAATATCTGTACTTTGGCCATTTGATTGGCTGCAAATCTTTCTTGTTTGATGATTTAATCACGTGCCTAATATTGGTGTAGATTTTTTAATTCTTCAAGGTTTTTTGGGACAGATCGATCAAACCAATCCTTACATAAGCAATGTCCATACCTGTTGGTCCTGCCACAAATGCGCGACCCTCCTGGGCGTTGGATCCTGAAAATCTCGATGCTGCCATGTCTGAGGTTCCACTTTTTATGAAGGAACTGCCTGCAGAAGAGAACGACACATTAGCGGCGCTTCAATCGTTAGTATACGATGGCACACCAGAAGGTTGGTTCTAATATGGCTAGAAGTTAATTGGACAGCAGAATTAAGAAAAGGAGTTGCTGACCCATTATGGATCAATAGAAATTGCCGAGAATTTCAAAAATCAAGGAAATGAAGCTTATGGTAGAGGGAGAGCTGGTTACGCAGACGCCATCAAATTCTATACACAGGCCCTTGACGTGGAGTGCGAAGATAAGAAGCTCAATGAGGCATGTTATGCCAATCGAGCAGCTGTGAATTTAGAGCTTCGTAAGTTGGATATATCATATTCGAATATTGTCATAAGACGACTAATTGACGCTTTGGCCGAGACCAGAAAATTATGGCAAGGTATTGAGAGATTGTGCCAAATGTCTCGGTCTTAATGACAAGAATGTCAAAGCACTTTATCGATCAGCAAAGGCGTTATATGCTTTAGAAAGATTGACGGAAGCCCTCGACTGCTGTGATCATGCATTGGTTGTTGATCCAGAGAACAAGGCTGTCATCCAGGAAAGAGAACGCTGTAAGAAGAGGATTGACCTACTTGACGAGAAGAAGAGAAAAGAGGAAGAAAAGAAGAGGCTGGAGCTAGAAAGGAAAGAAAAAATCGATAAGATGGTCAAGGTATTGTTAGACGTCCATTCGAATATGCCAATAGGTTTGACCCACCCATTGCAATTATCCTAACCGTTACTTACATTTTGTAAATAGGAGAGACATATCAATTTCAAAGTTACGGACGAAGGTGTTGCAAAGACTGCGCAGATACAGCTCGACGAAGAAACAAACACGCTGTCTTGGCCAGTTTTCTTCTTGTATCCAGAATACAAGGAAAGCGACTACATTCAAGCTTTCAATGAAACGAACACCTTTCAAGATCACCTCGAAGTCATGTTCGAACAACCGGCGCCATGGGACGCGAGAAAGGACTATACAGTCAATAATATTGAGGTATATTTTGAAAACACATCTGGACTTCACCCAACCTTAGTGAAAATTGGCAAAAAGCTGCAGCTGGGAAAGATTCTAAGCCTCGACAAATATACAATCACAAATGGTGTTGCAAGCTTTATCATTTTGAGCAAAACCAGCCCCTTCAAGGAAGAATTCTTGGAACGGTACAGAAAATAGATAATATACCAGAAAAGAATAATACATCTCATAGACAACCAACACTGTATGTACACATTTTCAACGGAATACACCAACTGCACAATAAGCCAAATGTTGTGGTCATGAAGTGAGGGAAGTATCGCCTTACAGAAAACAGGCATGGAATATATAGAAGTAGTATAACGAAGTTATATAGCTTAGAACGAAAAGGTTTATGTGTGAGCTGCTTCATAAAAGGTGAGGAGTCCATATGCTCTTTGTAGCAAGAGGGTTTATGCACTCCTGGATCCATGTGATGCAACGTCCACAAATCCATCCTCATCTTCGGATGTACTGTGGCCGTCATGGCTGATCTTGTCTTTGCCGATAACGCTGAGATCGCTATCGGAAACATCACTTCTTGATTGACGAAGTGAATGCTCAATATCTGACCAGCTACTTGAGCTTGAAACAGTGGCATTACTGTGACCACGTGCTCGAGGAAGCTGTAATGAATTATTAACGCTTTGATACTCCATTGCCTCATCTTCTTCGTTTGCTTCGATGAAAGAGCTATCTTCAAAACGCCAAGGTTCTGGTTCTGATTCATGTCTTGGCGAGACTGGTTGCATTAATGGGCTGTACGAGATTTCATCCGGTGCTGTGCTATGGATGGAACCATATGGTGTAAACTCTTTGCTTTCTTCCACTGAGGCATAGCTTGATGACTGCCCGGACGGAGGCATAGAGGCGCTCGATTTCGCTATATTTGCTTCATTGTCTTGGTCATATCTTGGTGGATCAGGTCTAGAGACCTCGTGACTGTCACTAAATGGGTCATCCACATGCTTACTTTGCGCCGTTTCCAGGGTGCGGTCTTTGGTTTTTAAAGGCATTATGCCAAGGACAGAATTGCCTCTTCTTCTCAGCCTTTCTTGCTCTAGCCGATTTTCTTCCTCATCATCAAAGTGGCGGTTCTGGTATTCTGTATCCGGCTTCTGCTGTTTCAATTCGAATTCCTTTGAAGAGCCTGCATGTTTTTCGTCTCTGTCCACCTATAATAAAACGATAATTAGGCTGGGATAACCAAATATAACTAAAAATTTTGTTTTTTCACAGCCGTGGCTGACTGTCGACGTCATCATCAATAATGCAGTTTTTGCTTTCACTTTACCATGGCAATGGTTTCGTTCTGAGGCTCTTGAGGTCGATATGGACGGCGTCGCCTTAAGCCAGCTTTTTTCAATAACTTCCGTGGATTGAAGCCTTCCTCCTCGTCGGACGAGTCGGAGTCTGATACAGTGTGGTATCTTGGTCGCCGTGTTGCACCAACAAAGTCGTATTCACGGTTATAGTGTTCATCGATATAGTAATAAGTAACTACTCCAGCAACTACTGCAGCACCAACAATAGCAGCAATAATTGCAGGATGAACCATACTGATATGGGAAAAGGAAAGGGAATAAAAGGAACAGAGGTAGACAAGCTTGGCGGTCAAAATTCTTTGATGCTCCTTGGTTCAGACCTCTCGTGACCAGGACTGTCATATGAGGTTATGCTTTTTCCTAATCCTTGTTATGGTGTTGCCAGTGAAGAATCAATGGGCAATACCACCGACACAAGTTCCTTTACTTGATAGTAGTTCGAAATATGTTACATACTACGAAGGAAATCTACCTCTGATTCTAGCAGCTCCCCATGGCGGGCGGTTGTTTCCAACCTCCATACCAGATCGTATTCCAGAGAATGGCACTGTTACAGTAACTGATGCCTATACAAAAGACATTGTCCTAGGGATTGCAAGGAAACTTCGAGAGAAAACCGGAGCAAGCCCACATATTGTCTTACTGCAACTTGCACGTACCAAAGTGGACGTCAATAGAGAAAAGGCAGATGCAGCCGATTCAGACGCCGGTCGAATGGTTTGGCAGGTGAGTTTTGTTGACGCTTAATACGGTGTTACCAAATGTACGTCAAGTTGACGTTAATGCCATAAAACTCAGGAGTATCATGATATTATTCAATATGCAATTGAAAAGGTCAATAAGAGCTATGATACTGGATTGTTCATAGATATTCACGGTATGCTCTGGAAAGTCTTTTAAGTTTTGTCAATCAACACTAACGATGTGGGACGTAGGTCATGGACATCCCGAAAATTGGATTGAACTAGGCTATCTTCTTGATAATTATACATTGAAGCTCTCAGATGACGAACTGGATCACGGAAATGCCAAGTTTGAAGCATCTATTCGAAGTTTGTCAAAGAGGTACCCTGCGATATCGTTTTCATCATTACTCCGCGGCAATAGTTCGTTCGGATCACGCTTAACTTCTACCCATCATTTAAAAAGCACACCATCTAAAGAAGAACCAAATCCATCTCGAAATCAAAAGTATTTCTCTGGAGGTTATTGTACACAAGCTTATGGAAGTAAGGATGGTGGTAATATTGATGCCATTCAAATAGAACTACCAAAACCGCTACGCTTCTCCGCGTCTGGTAGAGAAATCGTAACCACAGCGTTAAGTGAGAGTTTAGCCTGGATGCTTCAAACATTTTATCACGTTGATATTAGAGCGAAAATGTAAAAAAAATAAATTGTGTATCAAAAACCGTTCTCAAAAGTTAAAGTTGGTTAGGCTATTTAATCTGGTTGACAAATTGTGATAATTTACAATGATTGCTCTTCAAAGAAGAAAGTTTGATCCTTAATTGTAGTAAGGTATCGATCGGTATAAAGGTGGGACCGGCTGAATATATACTATGATCGCTTGGGCAGACCGTTATCAAGTTCATATAAGTCTTGGCTGGAGGTGTCAGCGTTCTCGTCAGGTTGTCCGGATTGGAAGGAATGATCATCCCATGCATCGTAGCCAAAATCTGCCTCTTCGTCATCGATGGCAAAACTCGGTTTAAACTTTGGATTGCTGTTTTGTTCTAATGTACCTGGTGAGGGCGATCTTGCGTCTGATATCTGATCATCTATGTGGTCAGCCAATTCAGAGTCGTCCACGCTATCTAGTAGGTTGGCAAATTCCTCTTCATCATGTTGATCTCCCAGACTGATTTCTTGTTTCTCCTTGTGCTTCACAATCGTGTCGATAACCCAGAATTGAATTATGTTCATGATTAAAGGGAAACTGGAAATAGATGAAGGTATTGTGCATTAGAGATCGCTGCTTTATATCCATACCAATTATTGGGCATTTGAATTCGGAAGGCCATAGCATGACAAGAAGTACTTACATCAGCATTACAAATACAACTTGTAGTTTGTAATCGCCCACTGTCCATTCCAACACCCACTGTCCAAAGGTGAATAAAAAGGGGCAAATGGCGAAAATCAAGACCACCACCAATTTCATAAGCACCAAGGCGGTGATATATATCACCAGCTGCTTTCCCCATTGTATGAACTGATTGATCAACGGGGGGTCTCCATAAACACCACTTTTAACACCTTGCACGCCGAACCTGGCAGCCAGTTGCTGAAATCCAAACAGAATTGCCCACAAAATACCAACACCCACTGTTGTGTCAACAAAGATATTTAAGAAATACCTACAAAACACAAGTTAATTAATTTTGTTCTAGTTCTGTTGCACTGCGCTGATGTTCGGACATTGCTTACCAAACACACGGATTGCTGGGATCGGCTTCATTTTTTCCAGAGATGTACGATACCAAAAGATTTAGGGTATGAATAACAATACCTCCAACGAGTTGTTTGCTAACATCAAAACCCCTACAATTCGCAATACGATAATTATTGTTAGAGAAAGATAAGTAATATATAATTCAATCTATTGGTACTTGCCATATCCGAACTGGTCGCTGTGGATTCTCCCTCTGACGTTTGATGATTAGGGTAGAGAAAGCTATGGCAGCTAAGCAAACTTGAATCACAATGGCGAAGGAATCCAATAATTTACAACCAGATTGATTGCCTTCATCTTCTGGAGCTCTTGCTATGAGGTAATCTAGTGACATTTAATATGATGCGCTGATCTGTTGCCGATCAAGCACGTAGTGAGGAGTGCAAAGAATCTGTTCGCTGAAATCAAGTGACAGAAATCCAGCTCAAAATGGCCTGGTTCCCAAATTCGGACGAAAGTCCCAAGTCTCAGAAAAAGGTTTCCTTAATTGCATCCATTGAAAATTTTTTTTATTAATATAATTTTGTTTCGCAATGATACTCGGTGAAAATTGCTGCCCTGGAGATAATTTTGAATTTTATAATAACTATGATAAGCTTTTTATATGATATCACTGGCATTGAACAGTAATAGATTCAACGATAGCACTGATAGATGCACTTTGCTCGGCCCAGTTCACAGGACCGTGGGCCCACTGAGCAGTTGAAGCAACTTTAGAAGCGTCCCATATACCAACTTGTACTGAAGATGCTTCCGTTGGGTAGCGGTATACACCATCTTTGAGGGTGCTTTCCTTTGTCACAGTTCGAACGACTTTTCCATCGACGTACCAAGTAATGGATTCAGAAGTCCAGGTAATTCGATAAACGTGGAAGGCAGTACTGTCATCAGGAACAGTGTATGAACCTTCTTTAGAATAGTCGGGAATGGCGTGATAGTAATAAGAGCTCTGTGCGTCATTGCTCACCCATTCATAATCGATCTCGTCACCGCCTGGAGACATCCAGATGAAAGCGGTAACAATACCATTTACGGGGGCACTCTTGAGTTTGGTTTCGATGGAACCATATTGCATCAAGAAATTGGTACTGAATGTAGTACCTGGACCTGCCTTTCCTGTAGTAGGTTTGAGAACCTTCATCTCAAGACCACTAGAAGTTAAGTTCCAAGTACCGGGAGCATCAGATTGGTCAATCCAATGTTCGCTCATATCAGTAATGGAGCCAAATTGTTGACTGAAGTTCACGCATGCCGCACCACTAGCAGGTGGAGCCTTAACAGCATCAGGTTTTGCCAGAGTCGAGCTTCCAGATACTCCTGATTCATCCTGGCTTGCACGAGCATTTACAGTTGCGGCTCCAATGCCTTGGAATGCTGCACTTGCCAAGCAGAGTGCAATAATTGAAGAAAACTTTAAAGCAACCATAACAAATAAATGTTATTCGTAAATTATAACTTTATTTTGCGCCTTTTTATAATCTTTATACAACAAGCCGATGAACTTACTTTAGGTCTCTAAAATTAGTTCACCTAACGATGTCGATTGGCTCTGTTTATCGTTTGAAGGTCCTGTATGTTTCAGGCATGAAACATGCAGTATTTTACGCTTTGTACCAAAATTCGGTAATTAAAATTCTGGAGAAAAGGACGATTTTCGATGATAACGGTTTTTTAGAACTAGTTGTCTTATACATGAAAGGAACACACCGTAAACTGACAGAAGGAAAACTTCCACTTCATCAACTGGAAGAACAAAATGAATCTTATTATTCAGGTTGTATCGAATCCCTGTACAATTTGTAGGATCGTTATATTCCTAATTTGAACAAACGCAATGTTTTACACTGGAAGGTCTTCCAATATACTGTATGTGCCAGTTTCTCGGTAATACAAGGCATTCTCTACTTTTGTTTCTAAGAGATTAATGAATAATGTTTGAGATTCAATATGGTTTGAGTTTTGAACAGTATATGTAAGTAGTCAGTGGGGCAGCTACGGAAGAAAGGCATTTAAATTTGTGATTTTAACGTATTGCAGTCAGTAATTACTCGTTCAGCATGATGGTTGTTTTGTTGATTAATGAGGTTCAGGGTATTTCGGAAGTTGTACACTTGCCATCTTGGTGGATGAAATGCTGGATCAAGTGAATTCGATGTCCGATATGGAACACTGTCATCAAAGCACTCGTAGAAAAAATTGGTTTGCAAGATACAAGAATGTCGCAACCTGTTGTAATCGTTACCGGAGCATCACGAGGAATCGGGAAAGCTGTGGCTCTTGCTGCTATTCAGTCGCTAAATGCTAATGTACTAGCAGTTGCCCGCTCAAAAGATCTACTTGACATTTTGAAGCAAGATGTCGATAAATGTGGAAAGAGTCATTCTCTGGAAATTGTAATTGGTGACTTGACTGACGAGAAAGTTGTAACAAGAGCAATCGACAGAGCTGTAGATAAATGGGGCCGCATTGACGGAGTGGTCGCGAATGCAGGGTGAGTAAATATCCCATGCGGGGTTAATGCAGTCTTTGTTTATGGTTTTTGACATGTCTGTTCTTCCATGAAAATTTACAGTGTAGTGGAACCAATGGCACTGGTAGAAGATGCCCCAGTTCAAGGATGGAAAAAGTATTCAATATAATTTAAGCCAGTATATTTTCATTATATGAATTGTAGCTAACACATCTATGTCAGGCTCTTTGACATCAATTTGTTTTCCATCATCACATTGGTCCAAGAAGCCCTTCCTTATCTCCAGAAGACCAATGGGAGAATAATTACTATTTCTTCTGGTGCTGCTATGAAGGCTTACCGGGGTTGGGGAGCATATGGAGCGTGAGTAAGCAGTTCATCCTTATTGTTGCTCTCGACCTTGCTAACCTCGCAGAATTGTAGATCTAAGGCTGCCTTGAATCATCTTACGGAAACATTAGCAGTTGAAGAGCCCAACATAACCTCCATTGCTGTTCGACCAGGTGTTGTAGATACAGACATGCAAGGATTGATTCGCCAAGAAGGTACTATTTCATTTTGTGACCATCAGAACGAAGTTGAACTGGTATTAACATTATATTAGGTAAAGCTGTCATGGGCGATTTTCACAGCAAGTTTGTTGACCTCCACAGACAAGGAAAATTGGTCAACCCTCAAGATTGTGGACATGTTATTGCGTCGTTGAGTATCAACGGCAGTAAAGATCTCTCCGGCAAGTTTGTTAGCTGGGACGATGATATTTTGGCTGAGCATAGGCGTAAGGATTGAAAAATAAAGTCAGGTCTATACAAGTACTAGTTTATTATCATGGAGTGACCATTATAGGATAAGAGTTGTAAATTCAATTTATTATAGAGAAAGAATGCAACTTGCAATCCTTCCTCGAGGCATCTTAGGTGACAAATTACTCTTAAGCGCAGAGATGTCTCTATATTTTGTCAATTGAGTGCTACAAACCTTCAGGTAAAATGGCGTCAGCACACACGCTCCATACAGCTTCTTGCTGTTTCTTAGAATAGTTCATTTCCGCGGGTATTAATGATCAACTAGTGAATAAGACTTGTCTTTTTTTTACTTCCTTTTTGTAAGATAACGGCGTCAAGTCCAAATGCGCTACCATAAGTATAGATTTCAAAGATTTTATTAGGCTCCGAGCAAGCCAGCGTTGGAAGTCATGCTATTATGAGTTTGTGATCCTTGAGGGCATGTTCATCGTTTCAATTCAACTGGAATTCTCTCCCTTTCTAGAGTAGGCCATATAGTGCGAGCCCGTTTTTGATGGGTTTCTTATAAGGTGATGGTTAAACCACTACAAAGCCTAACATTCAGTGTAAAACATTTACTGATGTTGGCATTTGCCACTCTTGAACTACAGAGCTGACATAATGGGATGAGAGAAGATTGAGATTTTCATTGGTTGGGACGTTAGTACAGTCCAAAGGTATCATTCCATCAATTCAGCAAAGGAAAAAAACAATGTCGTTCAACCATCATCCAATAATGCCCTCCCTGTCTTCTACCCCATGGTCATGGAAAACTTATCCCATCAGCATTTGTGTGAGTCTGACAGATAAAGGAAACTCATGTTGCAACATAAGTGACTATAAAGCATATCCTTAGACTGTCCCCATCTCATCGTTTCCCATGTCAAACTGATCTATGGCTAAACCGTTTCGGACATATCGTTTCAATGAGACTATAAAGTTGTCGGGATGTTTCCCTTCCCTACAAATTTTTTGTCAAACTACTACCCTGTGTCTAGTCAAAAAACCAATATAAAAGTCGATGTAGTTGGCAGAAGAGTGTCCTGCAGTTAACTTAATATGCTTTATTTACTTCTATTGTCATTATCATTTTTCATTTCCTTCGCCACGCCTCTTTCCCATAGGGCTCCGGACTTGGACTCTGTTTTACAAAATGCTGGTGTAATTCCTGATGGTATATAACTTTCTGTTGACGATGATCGGTTATTATTAATAATCGAACCTTCTTTCTACTTTCAAGTGGTTGATTACGGATTCAAAAGTCAAGGTCTATTAGCTGCCGTGTATCCTAATAGTCATATTGTAGCTCATGGTAACCATTTGACTTTGGATCAAACTGCATATGAACCAAATGTACGATGATCTCACACTGATAAAGGCACCTATTATACGCTCATGTTGGTAAGTGGCTTTTATTAAAAAATGAAGATCTCCATCATTGACAAAAAGCTTGTTATGATATCCGACGTCATTTCCAACCCATTATCAAATATCGGCTAACCATCTTGTCATGCAAAAAATTACCTTGTCCTTTAGGTGGATCCTGATGCTCCTTCTCGATCGGATCCTTCGATGGCACCATGGAGACATTGGGTTGTTGCAAACATCCCCGGATCACAGCAAGACCAAGTCCATGCACATGCCAACCAAGTCAGCAACTATTATCGACCCTCTCCTTCCTTCAGGCACAGGGGACCATCGATATGTATTTTTATGGTACAAGCAGACCCAAGGCAAGTACACCGTCAAGGTCATGCCCCAAACTTATGACGACCGCCATTCGTTTGATTTTCGACAATACGCTGCGGATCACCAACTAGAGTTGTTTGCCGTTAATTTCTTTTATTCCCGTAACGACACCCCAAGTACATGAGAGCCTTGTACGTACTGGATGACAACGAAATTAACGGTCTCCATTTTTGGACAGTGGTGTCAAAACTTGAGATGAAAAAAACGAAAATAAAATGCGCGGAGTCCTACAAAGTAAGACGAATCAAAATACTTTAAAACAATGCCACAAGTCCAAAAGGTTGTCTATAAAGCATAGGAAGCGAAAAGGGAAGTTTAGCGTGAAAATAATGTTGTCATCACCGAGTGGGGCCGCCTTTATGTCAGTCATAGAATCAATCGGCTTAAAAGAGTTCCAAACGTCATCAGGGATCTATTGGTTATAATCCAAACTCTTATTCATTGTAGTTTGCTTCATTTGTTTCCACAAATTATCAATTTGATTAAGATCCCAGCGACTTTTCGCAGGTCAATCTATCTTTTAAATTCATTTCTCTTCTCTTCTCTCCGCGCCTTTGGCGCTTTGCCTCAATGTTTGGGTACACCATCCTCCATAAGCAAAAAACCACCATCGATTCCCAAAGACAACTTCAACGGGCCTTGGTATATGGTGTTAACAAAGTCAACCAGTGCTCCTGGTCTGGCAGCTATTCAGGTTTCCAAAACATTTGTGCAGAAAAGAAGTTGATTATTTTTAGGTTTGGAATGACCTTTTTTTCGAATCGACACCATAACTATTTTTTATATGCCGCGAATCGGATGGTGTTGATGCATTTGTCTTTTAGTCTTTGGTATAGGCACGTGTCTATATTTCGTATATCACGTGCTTAATATTTTGCGTCCATTGAATGACGCTAACTGGGGGCGGCATTTCACCTGACGTTTCTTAGCCTGTAGCACTTGCTGTGCGAGCAATGCATAACGAGCAGCAACAATCCCCAGATGACAAGACATACGACAGTATACGATTTGGAGACTTCAAGTCTTACATGAAGAGAAAGAAGCGAAAGTTGAAGGATCAGGAGCAGCTAATGTGAGAACTCGAGTTTGATCGTTGCATATTTGTAGCATTCATGGAATTAATCTTAAGATTAAAGATTGGCCGCTACCGACGAGAGATCAGAAATATTCAAAGGCCTCACCATTCACGTGAATGGATACACGAATCCGTCGCATTCGACTCTAAAAAAGATCATCACAGCTCATGGCGGAGATTTTCAGCATTACTGTGAGTAGAGACGAATGTCAGTTGATGAATTTTGCAGCTTTCATTGGCCCTGATGCATTATTTCACTCCATTCAAGTATCAAAATCTAAAGTTACTCACATTGTCGCCAGTAACTTAACGAATGCTAAAATAAAAGAGTTCAGGTATGTCTCTCTCTCATCATATCGTTAAGCAAGACCAGCGTACTCATCGAAGTATATTCAAGAGCTTACAAAGTAGTGCAACCGGAATGGATCATAGACTCGGTAGAAGCAAAAATGCCACTTCCCTGGCAAAATTATCGGCTAAATTCTCCCGTAGAGGTTCATCAGAAGGAGCTCGGCTTTCAGACTCAAGCAACACCCAACATTTCGAAACCGACAGTCGAAAACGATGAATCAAGTAATCTACCTCCAGACGACCTAACGTCAAAAGTAGAGTTGAAAAATAATAACGAAATGGCACCCCTAACTTTACCAAAGTCACCAAAAGGTAAAGAGGTGGCACAAGTAACCGGATCCGAACTCAACGTTGCTCTATTAGCGAGCAATTGGGCACGAGAAAATAGTTCTGTAAATCCGGAATTCTTGGACAAGTACTACACGACATCTAGATTACACTATCTTTCTATGTGGAAAGCAGAACTCAAAAGCATCGTAACAAAGTTACGGATTCGACATAGCAGCCAGAGCCAAAAGCGGAAAATACCTAGAAATGAGAATTCAAGGATCATGTAAGTTACTTTGATATGACTACATCTGTAAGTCAATTATGGCAAAAATATACTAATCGCGAACAATATTATAAAAGGCATATTGATTTCGACTGCTTTTTTGCTTCCGTCGGTATACGGGATAGACCTCATCTACGAGACAAACCAGTAAGTTTCACTGGTAGAATATGATCACTATTGGAGCTATCTAATACAAAAGGTGTACAAAGGTCGCAGTATGTCACTCAAAAGGCGTTAAGGAATCCTCATCTGGTGCAGTCGGTAGGTTTTGGTAATCTCTTAATACGTCATTCAATTTAAATTCTTATTATGATTGTGTGCAGCATCATGTAACTATGTAGCTCGAAAGTATGGAATCCGGAATGGAACTATGTAAGGAGTTGAAAGACATGACCTATACCTTCTATGCGTACGATCTAACGAAAATTCATAGTGTGGGATATGCCCGAAAGCTTTGCCCAGAGTTGGAAGTCATACCGTAAGACAAAGGTTTGCTCTATCAACAATTGTACAATTGCTCATTGTGCACAAATTTCCAGATACGAATTCGATAAATATAAAGAGGTTTCCGAGAAATTTTATGAAGTCAGTATCTTTCCATATGACACCTCTATTGAGTTACAAACTTACCAATACATGGTTCCAGATACTTTTTGATTACGCTGATGAGCTTGAACCAGTCAGTGTTGATGAAGCTCTCATTGATGTCACCAGCTCTATCACCGATTCTTTGACAGTCGAAGATCTTGCAAGTAGTATACGGTCGAAAATACGGGACAATACAGGCTGCGAAGCTAGCGTGGGGTGCGGTTCGAACATACTGTTGGCAAGGCAAGTATAGATAATCGGATCAAGGGATCGGAAAGATTACTAAGTCTACTCAATCTACCCAGACTTGCCACCAAAGTAGCCAAACCATGTGGTCAATATTTTGTAGAGAGCAACAATATTTTGGACTTTTTACAGCCAATATCTGTATACGACCTTCCAGGGGTACGTTATCTAATGAATAGCTATAATTTACGCATACGATTAATGACGCATATCGTTTTGAAAGGTCGGCTACGCAATGGGAGAAAAGTTAACCAATATGGTACTTACAAATTTATCTAACTTGTTTGGAATTTAATCTAATACGATGTCAAGAATTTGGAAACTATAGGAGATCTAAGAAAATGTCCAATGTCGATATTACAAGAAAAATTTGGCAAAAAGACTGGGGAATCTCTGTACAAATTTGCACGAGGTATCGATGATCGGCCTCTTTCAGTCGGACAGCCTCGTCAATCTGTCAGTGCTGAAGTTTCGGTGAGTCTATTGAACTCGTATAGCTACGTAATTAAGTCTGTGTACTTATGACCAATATTAGTGGGGTGTCCGTTTTGAAAATGATGACCAAGTCCGCGACTTTGTACTAGGATTATCCAAAGAAGTGGAAAAGAGACTACAAAATGTAAGATGCAAAGGGAAATTTATCACAATGAAGGTATGGAAATAACGTTGTCGCCTTGCAATAAAATTGTACACTGAATATTATAAAAGATAAAACGACGAAAGCTAGATGCTTTAGAAGCACCAAAGCATCTTGGTCATGGAATGTGTGATAACTTTTCCAAATCAGCTTCATTTGAACAGCCTACAGATGATGCTCAATTCATATTTGACGAAGCAATGAACTTACTTAAATCATATCATTTTCAAGCTGCTGATATTAGAGGTATTTTATTGGGTTACAGAATTTATAAGTTAAATGTGCACTCAAATATTTTCTTATTCATTGCAGGATTGGGTATACAAATTCAAAAGCTGGATAATGATATTGGGAAGAATCCCATAGAAGGTACATCTAACTTTTATACTTAATTCTCCTGATCGTATCTAACTATTCAACTTTATAGAGGGACAATCCTTACTTCCATATAAGAAAGTACAGACAGTACAGCAAGAAAATATATCAATGGATCTCCCTCAAGAGGGAGAGTCTGAAATAGTCACAAGAGTGGACGACACCATCTTTAAAGCAAGTACCTCTGCTGCATCATCAAAGAAACTTCCTATGGTAAGGTTGATAAACCGCTACTTTCCCCAAAATTTCTAATTTAACATTTGCATGAAGGAGGTAGAAAGGCAATCGTTTTATGAACTTCCAGTGGATATCCGCAAGGAGCTTGAGAAAGTATACGATATCGTTTTCCTCGAGGAATCAGGTGATTGTGATGGCAAGGTCCCTAGTGTTAGTCTAATATCAAATCCAGAGGAAGAATTTGGCATGCAATCGCAAAAAATGACTGTTGATGCAAGGGACGCCGATCATCAAGATAGTGAGCAGTTGCCCGAGATTTCACCACACAAAGAATATTCTTCAACAAAGGAAATCGACAAAAATGCAGGCTATCAATACGATCCTACTCAACATGATCTTCCTCCTTGGTCGCAATTGAATCCTACCGACCTTCTTGCTATGCCTGATAATATGAGAGCGAAGGTATTGAAACAATACAGTGAACAAGACCAAGGTACTACAATAAAAAAGAGGCCAATCTCGCCTTCTCAATCTCATCAAACCCCTAAACGGACAAGAACTAGAAGAACTCCAGGACAGAAGAATTCATCTTCTCAAAATAACACCAGAAAAACAGGTGATGGCCAGGAAGCCGGAGCAAAACGAAGCTTTACTTTGACACAATTATTTCCTCCTCAAAGTCCAAGTAAACAACGATCTGTGATAAATCCTGTGGATGATTTATCAGAGTGGGATCCAAACGTGCTTAATGAATTGCCTGCTGGTAAGATTATATACATCTATTTAACAAGATACGTAGATGTTCATGAATTTCATCATAGATATCCGTGCTGAGCTACTTGTTGAACATCGGCGCCAGAGGGAGCAGAAGCAAAGGGATCTTCAGAATCAACTAGATGCTGCCAAGGTATTATGACGATAAAGACTGGGAAATATAAGTAGAAATTCTAACGTGTGCTATTCATAGATGTTCGCCAGTGCCACGAAGTCAACCTCAACCACTGTAGTATCTGTTTCTAAACCAGCATTAATGGGTAAAACCGATATATCTTCCATACGTGATATGCTAAAGGCTTGGATTTTGGCGTTTAATATTGAACCAGAAGAAGAAGATGTAGAAACTGTTTCCAAATACGTTTTGAAACTCGCGCGGGCACGAGACTTTCATCAAGCTCAGCTTATCGTCCAATACCTTGAGATGCTCGTTCATCAAGAAGCTTACCAATCCAACGATTCATCTGAGCCGATCATAATAGGAAATGTATGGAAGCTCCATGTCGACAAACTGAGGAAACAGCTGGATCGAGAAGTATACGATCTATACAAATGTACATTGAAATGGCACTCATAATTATTATTAGCTACATTTAAAAAAGTTTAACACCTTCAAGCCAATCTGTATTATACAACACTCATTCTTTAAAACTAATTTCTACACATACAATGTAAATACATAATACATCTATTCATCTATTAAGCCAACTTAATTTTGGAAATTGTTCATAGCTGCAGCTACAACTTCATAAATCCAAAAAGTCACAGCGTTGACTGGAAAAGCTCGCAAAACTGTAGGACCAATACCCCGAACAAAAACTCCGGGGCCTTCGGTTCTCCAAGATCGCACTACACAGTCCCATGTCGATCGATAGTGAGGCGTGTTAATTGAATGATAGGAAGAGGTGGATGAGGGTGAGGAGGAAGATGTGCTGCTATAGAAACGAATAGATTGAGCACTGCTTTCGAACGCAGCCGATGGTATATGAGTGGTCGGTTGTATGACTTGCATTTGCATTCTTGACTTAATGACATCTAAAGGGTAGATGCAGCCCCACGATATGGTACCAGCAAATCCTCCTGCAAGCAATAGTTTCCATGCATTTTCTCCAGAGATGCCTCCATTTTCGACTTTTAAAGATCGCTTGAGACCTTCGTATACAGCAAAGTAAACACCGTACGATGGTGCATCACGAATGATAGTGATCATACCACCTTGGAAGAATCCTGGGATGCCACCTCGACGGAAAATATCCTTTGCTACCTGTATAGACGTTCTGCTTCCTTTGTGCATTTGTGCCTGTATCTTGACTAGATCCGTAGGAGCGGACAGCAGAAAGCATGCAAAACCCGCTCCACAACCAGCTAGGAATACTTGTGTCAAGGTCGGACCTGGACCTCCAAAATGATTTGGGTCGGAACTATACCGATTGTTTCTTTCAAGAAAGCGAAGGATATTTCCATACGACACAAATAGGATGGCATTCAGACCAGCCAAGCCAACGATTGGAGATAGTACGCCTTTGAACAAGGAACTGATCTGTGTTGAAATGACCGTTTAGACTGATATTTAATACGATTATTACAGTACTAGATAACTAACTCCCTCCATTTGTACAAGGTTTTTGAAGGTTTGCATTGCTGTCAATGTCTGCGGAGGCACGTTCGTGGTACTTGGTGCATCCATTCGTGGGGCTTGCAATCGAGCCTATGATCAAAGATTACATACTATTAAAAATATTGCATGTGTGCGATGGATAGGTTATATTTTTCTCACCTTAAGAACGTCCAAAGGACTACCGACAATTATACCAGCTGCACCTCCAACCCAACCTATCAGACCAAATATGAATTAGCGATTCTGACATGAAAGAAACAAGATTTCAAGCTACCTACCTGCAACGAAGTCACTGACACTTTCCGCTTCAAAACGAGAGGTTTACGTATGAGTACATTGGATGGTATACGATTACAAGTATTGTTTCTTGAATTGGTGATTGCTCTTACCCATGTAACAAATTAATTGTTAGGGAATGTGCTGTACAAACAGGACAGAAAAGTGTGGAAAACCCAATTTTTTTCTGATCAAAATGGCGGAAAGAAACTCAGGAACAAATGTCGCTTATTCAAAATCAACAAGTGTAGACGCAATTGTAGTTTTCATTTACAGATATATACGCCTCAAGTCAGCAGGAGTTACAATTTTTTGACATTGAGGGCAAAGCTTCTTCGTTCCCATACTATGTAGCCAACACTCCTCGCAATGCACATGCCAGCAAACGACCGAAGTGAGTGGAGTTTTGTAAGGTTCAAGACAGATCAAGCATTTTGGCATAGACCGACTTGCTGATTCCTAAAGCGGTGCAAAAAAGTCATTATGGAATGATATTATAGAAATAAGTTTCACATGATACTCTTGTAAGATCACTCTTACTTACCAATTGATGAATTTGTGACCGGAGGGATTCAATCACAAGTTTGGTATGTCCTGCTGTGTGCGTTGGTATTGCGGCGTCTTTCAGCAAATGTTGCTTCCATCCATCATCTGATACTGTCGCTTCATAGCCTGGCCTTTGAGTTGATTGGTCAGGCGCACTGGGTCCAGATGAGCTTGATCGTGATATTGGTGTTCCAGACACCATTTCGCGAAGAGCAGCACTGTCTTCATTCTCGTCGTCGGGGTTTATAACTATGTCTCGTTCAGAATATTGTGCTTCTCCGTATTGATTTACATCATCATCCTCAACGTCTAAGTCGTCATCAACATCCTCTCCTTTAACCGTCGTTGACATGCCTGCACCTGTTCAAACTGGTTAAGAGAAGCGTCTACTTGGCAGAAAATCCATTGAAAGTTCGAAAGCTTGCCTCCATAGCCACCTTCAAGCATGGCGGTTGCTCTAACACGGCGCTGTCCAGCCCACTCGTATTCCTCCCACGCAGCTTCTGATGGTCCATCAACTTCACCGTCATTTACAGGTGGGGACGTAGAAGATCTTATATTTGTTTCTTGGTCTACAGATGATCCGTCAATGTCTTCGGAATTAACGCGCGCGAGACAGCCATCAATGTGCAAATTGACACTTTCTGTATCACCAGTCAACACTTGATTGCATATAAAACAAGTCTGCTGTAAGCCAGTATCGAAAGCTGTTTTATTACATGTCAGTACACGTAGCAAAGTGATGATTAAAAAGCATGATGCTTAACTTACAGTTATAAGATTCTTGATTTTCCACAGATCGAGTCCACACATCTAGAGAGCGTTCACCTTTAATCATCACACGCGTATTCAAAGCCTCGATTCACCATTGAAATACCTGAAATAGTAGTACTCTGTATTGCTGCATTCCTAGCTTCTCTGTTTTTCCGCACTTTCGACAAGCTCTCTTCGTACCTTGATGAAATCTTTTTCTTGCCAGTTGTCTTTTCTAGCTGTTTTTTGGCTACAACCGCTGCACCTCTTTTACCTCTCCTATTATATCAATTGTTTGTCAGTGACTACAAGTGATCTCGGCATGTAAGAAATTAAACGTACGCTTTTGATTGTTCATAATCATTGAAATTAAGTTGCTGGATCTCGTACAGTTCTACTTGATAATGGTTTTCGTATTGTGCAGGTTCAACTGGAACTCCACATATCGGACATTTTGGCCAGTCTCGCCTCGCTGCAAGCAGTGGTCAAGCAACTTTAGAGCTGAAGAAATCACTTTCTTATTGAACTATAAGAAACCAACCTTTTTTTGCGTTGTCCTCTCTTAGTGAGCCCAATTCCCGTGATAAACGAGAACGTTTTTTATCTGGCCTACATGAGTAGCGGTGATTTGAGTTAATGTGCTGGTATCCTGTCGTTGCCAAAGTAATTAAAAATCTCATTTACTTTTTACTTGAAATTATGGTTAGAGAAAGTTCTGCTGGCTGAAGGTCGGGTGAATGGCCCTCGGCTGGCAGCTTCGTCGGCTCCATAGCTTTGCCAGATAATAGGAAAGAAAAAAGTGACTGCCAATATAAAGGAAAGGCAAAAAAAGCTTCCTGCCATCAAATTTTTTATGACGTCATCAAGTGTACACTTTTTCTTCGAACCTCACCATTTTGCCTTACAGACATAGGTCGACCCTTTGCATTTCATTAGAATAGAGGCCTCACCACACTCAGGAAACTTTGTAAGATATTTTAGGATTGATTATTGTATATTATCAACATGCAAGGAACTCCACCAATACTGCAGAATATTCCTGATCCGGATGCCCTTCAATTGGAATATAAACGAATCTTACAAGACTTGACTTTCAATTGCAAACCCATCATTACCAATCTCACCATCTTGGCTCAAGAAAACAAACAAGGTGCTACAATGATAGTTCGTGAAATTGAACAAAAAATAAGAACGGTAAGTGTTACTTCTTAATTATAGCTACTACACCAAACTGGATTCCAAATCGACTTCGCGAGATGACTGGAGTGGCAATGGGAAATTTCCATCAGCCCCAGAAATGCCTTACAAATCAGAGAATCTTCAAGGTCATTAGACTGGTTCCCGGTCAGGCTCTTACGTGCCGTCGAATAAATATGACCATGCTATTCTCTTTTTTCTTTGTTTGCTATTTCCATTGAGCTACCAACTATTCTTCACCGTTCCTTGCATTTTCAAGTTTCCCTATTTCTCTATCTTATCTTCATAATTACTGTTTCTATTTTATCCTATACTTGTGCACACTGGGAGCTGCATGAAGAGCAGAAAGGAAACCTTTCAACCACTTGTAGTGGTGGTTTCTTTCCGATTTCTGATCAATGGATGTCACATATCCAACCAGCAAGTTGTTACACGATATGCAACAGAAGACAAAAAGAGAATGAAAATTATGAAAACGAGAAGGCAAGATTGAAAGGAAAAGAAAAAGAAAAACAAAAGAAAAAGAAATGAAAATGACCAAAAGAAAGACATTTGCAGTGACAAAGTTGCTTTAGGTTAATGGAATATAAATAACAAGCAATTTGCTAAACATTGGATACTAACATCCATGTTCCTACCCTTCACTTCTTTTTAACCAACTGTAATTCTTTTCCAAATTCTTACATTTCATCATATACATTCTGGATCCAATTTGGTGTAGCCTTTTAGCAGTGTTTAATATGTCATCTCATGGAATATCTTTTTCTGTTACAGAACGCCCCAAGTCAAAAGCTTCCGGTAATCTATCTCGTAGACTCAATTTGTAAGAACGTCGGTGAACCATATATGCAATTGTTTGCCCGGAATATCGCCTCGTTATTCCTTGAAGCTTATACAAGAGCGGAGGTTTCTACGAGAGGAAGCTTTGAGAGACTACTTCAAACATGGAAGAATGGCATGCCAGACGGACGACCGGTGTTCGCCAGAAGTGTAATTGAGCCTATTGAGAGATCCGTAAGATATCTTCAGCAGCAATCTCCACGGCAACAACAGCAACCTCCTCCGCAGCAAAACCCAAATGGCATGGTATGTGCGATTTGCTTTTCCAAGCTTCGGTGACAAAATAAAAAAATGGGCAAGTTTAGTAATAGCAATTTCTGTCTCAGCGAGATCCTAGGCAAAGGTATGCAGCACCTCCCAGTCAACCACAGTATCCTCCTTCTGGAATGAACCCCAGCCAACAGCAACCACAATCAAGTGCGTCGCAGTCTGATGTAATGTCAACTCTGCAGTCCATAATATCACCCCAAAATGCAAATGGTGGAGACCCTACAACACAAATTTTATTTCAGGTAAATGCATTTTCCAGATAGCTATGAATCCAGTGCATGTTGCAGATGAAATAACCAATACATTAGATACAATCTCTATTACCTACGTTACCACCAGCTCAAGCTGTCCCTATTCAACAATATCTTGCTCAAATATTACCTTCAAGCACCGCTCCCCCAGTACCCACGCAGGTCAGCTCCTCGTCACCTGGGTTGGCGAATACTACGCCGCCTTTAGCTGACAAACGCAATATTGGATCATCTATCATGATGGATCGATCTACTCCTCCTGTAGAAACGCCTCCTCCTGCTTCCGTACCGTCGACAGCTGGCAATGTGAATACTGTCGATCTGATGAAAAATTTGACATCTTTGGGACTTCTGAGTGGTATTGCACCTGTGCAACCTCCTGAAGAAATAAAACATACCATGGATTCCGGCAAAGTGACAATTGCTATGTTTGGACCATTTCGCTTGAATAGCAAAGATATTCAAACGTAAGTTTTACGATATTCTACCAACTGAAAATGCAATATCTCTGACTTCATACGTTTTCTTATTCATAGTGTTCGTAAAGGCGCGGTTGAATTCTTATACTCTGCAATGCCACTCAAGTGCAAGCAATGTGGTTACCGATACCCAGACACAGAAGAAGGTAAGAAGAAGATGGACGCTCATCTTGACTTTCATTTTCGACAGAATCGTCGATCGAAAGAGCGTGCAAAGCGTGGCCTTTCTCGAAGCTGGTTTGTGACTGAGAGCGAGTGGATCAATGGTGTCGATATTGAGACTACAAGCCAGCATCCACCGATATTTGCAGATGAACAAGCACAGAATGGCACTGGTGGAGGAAGTGGACAAGTAAAACATAAAAAGGTTGAAGAATTGGATGCAGACGCACACATGGTGGTTGTACCGTCCGATAGCCAAGGCAAACCCTGCCCCATTTGCGGAGAGCAGTTTAACACTATATGGAACGATAGTGAGGAGGAATGGATGTACAAAAACGCATTAAATATTAATGGGACGGTAAGTGAACATTTCGTAGTATAAAGTATGAAGGCGGCATTCCTTATTCTAAGGTCCATATTCTCTCAGATATATCACGCAACTTGCCATGCAGATGCTAGTCATAATATGGAGGTGGAAGAAATAGACACAAATCAAATGGAAAAGAAGAGAAAAGCAGTAGATGAATTTGAACAAGATACTAAAATATTAAAGACACAAACGACAGACTGAATGATATCACAATTGAATAAATACTTTTTATTGCAATGATTTTTGGGACTGAGTTTTCATGTGCTTTTCACTTACATGTTCCCATTCCTTTCACAAAGTAATCCACAGTTACTGAATCGGCCAGCTCAACTAGATTCAGCACGAGTACATCCTGCATTTGCTTCATGGCAGCCCGGTCCACGGCCATGGGCTCAAGATTCCCCAGCATATCCTCATTCCATATCTGGAATTCCTCCAATCTATGATGTTTCAAAATCAAGCCCAATGTTCTATGGTTACGTCCCATCGTCTGCATTTATCGAATCAAAAAAGAGCAAGCTCTAATTTGATGTTTGTTATCGCTCCGCAAGTACTTCATAAATATGTAATTCAATCAAGGAGGAACTACTGGCACAAAATCAACTTTCGGGTACCCAGTACCTCATGAACGAAAGAAATGAAAATGGTAGAGTGTGTATTTCATAATAAAAGATGGTCTTTTACAAGCTACAAAAACAGCGGAAAGAGACGCAAAGGTTGAGGGAAACAGTAAAATTGCCACTCATAAGTAGCATAAATTCAAATTATCATAAAAGCTATTTCGGAATTTCTCTTCCATCATGACCTTATTTAATGTTTCTGTATCGGGAGTAGGAAGGAGAAAGGAGTTGTTTTTAGAGATAAATGTTATGAAACAGTCCCACTTCAAACTACATAACGTCTTTACCTGAGTGCCAACAATAGATCCGATGATGATACCAAGGATAACAAGAATAGTGACACCGATAATGATCTTCCATTTAAGATCCTTCCACCACCTTTGGTAAAAATTGAAGTCAATTAAAGGTCCTCAAATAGTAGTTTAAAAGAATTTGTACACATACATGCGCTTTCGTACTTGGTTAGCTCCTCTGCGGAAGTGGCCAGCCGTTGCTTGCAAATCCTCTGTTCAGCCATCATAGGAAATAAACGAAAAAAAAAGTTAAGCGTACAAAGGGTCGGTTAGTATTCGATGTATCATTATTTATCGCTATTTGTCCCCATATCTACTATCGCAATTCAAATTGTGTTGTGTGATGGACTGTGGCTGTCAACTGCTTATTGGAAGCTTGCATAGAATTCAGCCGAACGTATTGAAAGATACGGTGGTGACCTTGTCTAAAGAGAATAGCAGGTTTGGTGCCAGGTAAAAGAAAAAAATCTTGGAGAAGGCTATGGTGTATAAAACCGATCGTTTGCTGATATTCCATTCTAGAGCTTGTCTCCGCCACAACACCCAAACCCCATTTGCAAAATTAGCCCCAGTACATACCAGTCTTGCCACGAAGATCATCTAATCTTTCACCACGTTGCATGACCTTGTCGATGTTGTCTTGCATAATGTTAACTACTTCGTCAACCTGTTGTTGGACTCGAGCAGTCTTGGCATTGCCTCCAGTAGCCGAGGCGGTATTGGCACCACCGGGACGCTGTGAGTTAGGAATGTAAGGATCATATGGTTCTGACCTATTAGTCAAAATAAAATAAAGTGAACATGTTAGTGATGGGATTCTAAAGATGTAGTAGCGCAGTTAAGAACAATTGAATCGTACATTTTGCAAAGTTTGTGTGCAGAAGGAAAAAAGTAGGTTGAGCAGGATAGGTTCAGCGGAGAAGCCCAATATTGGACGGCTGGGTCCAAATGCGACGTCATATGCCAAAAAGTGAGAATCAGCTCATCCAATCCACTCAGTCATGAACGAAGGCATCTCGATTATAGTGGCAGTGTTTGTCATCCTCATTGCCATGAGATGGCTGCTAGGTAAGTCACCATCGTCGAATATGACCATCTGAACTTCGGACATCTGATACTCTCTTCATTCGTCTGCAAATTTTTGGGATTAACTCATTAGGGGCTCCACAACCATCGGGATCGCAGAGTCAAAGACCAAACCGACCGCGACACCGGGTTACCCCCGAAATGGTACAGTTTATTACTAACTTTTGATGAAAAGGGTATGACGGTAAATTAAAACGCAATGCATAGGTTGAAACGGTCCGAGCTATGTTTCCAAATATTCCTTCTTCAGCCATTGTGAACAGTCTACAAACAACTGGGTCCGTTGAAATAACTATTGAACATGCACTTCGCGATGGAACGCTTCCTATGGTAAGCCAAATATAACTTTTGCATAATCCCTTTCTAGCTAGTATATATATTGAACGAATCTCCATCAGCCAGCAAATATCACTCCGCCACGATCCCCACCAGCCGTAGGAAGCAACAACAGGAACACCTCTGGACAATCCTCATCGACATCTTCAGCAGTGACACAAAGTAATTTACTTCAGCGTTATAATTTGGAGTCTAAGCTCGCCTCGGATCATGGACCTGAACCACCAAAAGTTTGGGAAACTGATGCGCAAAGGAGACAAGAAATGTTGAGGAAGAGAAAAGAGCACATGATACTACAAGCTAGGAAGTAAGCAAACTGAAGATCACTGAAGTTGTTTTAATAACCCGTATTTACAAATCATTGGTTTAGGAAAATGTTGGAGTCTCAACAAAAGGAACAGCAGACAACGGTGGCAGAAATAAGTAATAACGTTTCGGCCACAACTCCAGCTGAAGTGGAAGAGCACATAACTGCCGAGTCATTTGATGAGATGTCCGTCGATGAATTGAATGCGCTTCATCCTAGTGAACGAAGACGCAATATGATGGAAGCATTAGAGCGTAGAAAAACAAAAGCTGTTCAATAATAATAATAATAATACCTTCTCAATTTTTTTTTTTTTTTGATGATTCCTATGAAAAAATGTGCAAGTCACGTAGTTTGCCCAAGAAATTTCAGTTGTACTAACTGAACTTGCAATCTGCTTTTTATCGTTTAAAATGTGGCCGCACGATAACTTTACAGCCAGGAAAGAAGCCGTATTACGATACAATGCAGTTGCACTGATCTCATTATGGTTCATTTCTTCGTCTTCGAACCCGACATTAGATGCTTTGCTAAATTATCCTTTGATAAAACTGCCGCGTACGTGTTTTAGATCAGCCGACTTTAAAACCATTTCCTACTAATCATTCTACTACCGCAGGTATCGCATGTAAAGCTCTTGTCATGTATAATATTATCAACGCAATAATATCCATATTTCAGAAACCTCAGGACAAGAAAGAACCAATTGCGGCACAAGCGGAAGGTATGTGTAAATTCTTGGCTGAAATTAACTTGAAACGAATTCTGGGTTAAACCAGATCTCCTTCATAGGCTCAGAAACTTGGTTTGCAATCAGCAACCTGGTCTCTTCCATTCAAAAGGCATTCAGCAGCCCCATGAAACCAACACCACCGCTTGCGCAACCCATCTCAAACCCGACTCAGCAAGGTGCTAAAGGTATGGTACCTTTATTACAGTGTCAATTAGAATCACGAGGATATTAATGTGATTCAATAAATTGTTTAGAATTGTATCCATCCTTACACAAAATGTTTCCGGATCTCTATCCTGAGCAACCTCCTAGCACATCACAGACATATGTGAAGCAAGTTGAACCTTGCTTGGACATTTCTGCCTTGCGAACAAATGCAGCTGCTGCGCGACCAGTAACACCTTCATCTACCATCACATCATCTGGTATTCAGAGAGAGCGACAGTTATCAGCATATATCTCTCAGCCCACAATTACACCAGGTCAGCCCCTCCAGGCCAATGCTAAGCCTGCCATTATCCCTAAAGTGATGTTCCAGTCATGTATGCTGAACCAGGATGTCCAGCTCAATGACGACAGTAACAATGAGACTGATAATTCGAAGAAGATCAACATCAATGAAATTAGAAAAGAACAGCAGGTAATTTGATCAAAACTGACCACATGATTGTGCGTAAGTGTTATCCCTAAGAATTGTCCTAATCCCTTACTATACGACTTCTAGTACAAAGATATCAAAGAACAATGGGATAAGATAGATGAAGTACAATGTGTGGAATATTGTCATCAGCTTCGAGATTGGATTTCTGTGCGAATGATGAGACCTTTGGTGGAGACTATGGACAAAGTTAATAAGGAGCTTGATGCGAACAATTACAGTCATTTGAACTGCTACAACTGCACCCTGTTTACCAGCACGACCTCACCATCCGTTCCAATGCCACATTCATTATATCAGTTGGCGCAATTTTACTCTAATGTAGGTTTTGGATGTGGCTTTAGACAGTATATATGAGCTGACTGTTAATACTTACAATGATATGTGTCTTGACGTTGCCTACAGATTCCTATCACAAATCAACGCTTAGATACGGAAAAATACCTTTTGGTGCCTGGTTATGAACAAGTAGAACATCGAGCTTATATCATCAAGCGCATAAAAGGTAAGAATTTCTTAAATCATGTAAAGGTTTTATAAACAATCAGGTCAAAGGTCATGATATTCATCTGTTGTAAAACAGAATTAGCTTCAGGATGGAGGCTGGCTGGCTTTAGTATAGTCAAATCAGAGCCAAATCAGCCAAACGATCGTGATATTGTTCTTCACATCTTCAAGACATATTTGTCTGAAATGCATACAGACGTAACTCCTCCTTTGGTAGATGTAAGTATCTGCGAGGTTTATGTGATTTCAATTGCTGCCTAAAGGAACTAAGTTAATTAATTCACATTACTTATCAATACGCAGCCACCAATGGACTTACTTCGATTCCTGGTCGCATACGTGTGGGCTACGCCAAAGTAAGTCTTTAGTCTTGGTATAAATGGATTAAATATTCTTAGCATTGCTGATTACTAACATGATGTACATTTTAGACTTCACTACGTTTTCAAGGGCAATCATCCGGACATTGACGGGTCTTCAAAAGCATGAGACGTAGTATTACAGTGGAGAAAAGCAACAAACGCCAAATAAATGTTACATAATGATTGAATGCTATGTCTTTTCTTTGTTCGGATACGTATACGTATTAATTAATAGATGCCAGGAAGGACGATCCAGCGGCCGCGTGCAAATGTATTTGAGTATTTTGACCCAAAAGATTTTTTGTACCATCTCTCAGTTTCGCCTGCAGTTACAGATAGGTTGATGGTAGTCCATAGTAGACCAGCCATGAGGGTTAGATTTCGCAGTTCATTTAATATGCACAATGAAACATAAATTAAAATATCCGCCAAATAATGGGGACAAACGACTTTTTCAAACCAATCTCCGCGTGGTATTCGATAAATGGTAGATTGAGCTGAGGACGTCGAGGGGCGTGTATTCATGCGGATATTAGCCAAGATACGATGGCAAACATATTGGTGATATGAGGCATAAACGAATAGGGCGATGGCAATGATGACATGTGGTCGAACAAGGTGGTGAGAGTCAAAGAGGATCATTGGTTGTTGCGACAAGTCCCATACTCCTAGATTAGCAGCTCCTTCTAACCAAGAAGCAAAAACCATGGCTCCATAAAATCCAATGCCGATGAAGTAGTGTGAAATATTCATTCTTGCTTGTCTGGACGGCCGTTCGACTATGTTGACTTCGTAGAGCCGTCGTCCAAGATGAAGTGTGATTAGACAAAGGGTGAGAAGACAGATAATGGGTGGTTGAGTATTTGCGAAATCCGGTGTGTCAAAGTGCGCCAGCATTGAGACAATAGGTCCCTTTTTATGCTTCCACAACAGTATAGTTATTTCTAGATTACACCATAGTGCGAACAAAAACCCTATCAAATAAAAATGTAAAAACCATGCCTTGGGGACAGTCTGTTGGGAGATCCATAAAGAGAATTTGGAGGTGGGTTGATCAGAAGTTTCTGTAAGCTTTCCATAAGCCAATACCGAGGCACGTAGAGTTGGTTGGAACTTTGCAAGCAGAGAAAGTGCTGAAAGAATATGTAGACAGCAACATAGTAGAGCAATGAGCAGCATGACAGCCAAATGGGCTGTATTGAATTTGGGAAATGGCAGACAGTTAAAAAACCGTGACTGGCTGAGTATGACACAAGACCTTTTGACTGGCGGTGGATCTACACAAAGAACCGCGAAGGACAGAACCAATCGCTGAACGAAGCATTCACTGATGGCAACGTCCACCAGAACAAAGCGAGAAAACTCAACAAACAGCGAGGAACTGTTTGAATTCGTTGATTACACTTCGGCTTCCAACTTTGAGCGTTTAGCAAATGCTGTAGAAGAAATCTTGACGTTATGGGGACTCAAGGACTCCGACCACGGCATTACTTCAGACAGTGTCCCTGAAGCAGTACAGTCAATGGAAGAAACCTTTCGAAAAGAATCTATCTCAATAGAAGATACTACTTATAACCTTATGTACCACTGCCACCTGAAACTTATTAAGGAACACCACGATCCGATCAATTCACCTTTCGCAGCAGAAGCGCTGATGAGTTCTGTGACAAACCATGACACTAAGGAGACAAATTTTCATGCCTTACATCGGTGGACTTGTTTACCTCGGCTATTGGTACTAGAACCTACGAGCGACTCATTGCGATCACGATTATTCGCAAGTAGCAAGGCGGCTGTGGACGTCAATCAAGCAAAGATGTTATTGTCAGCCTGCCGAATTTCATTTCACAACACAGGATGTAAAATACCGATATTCATACGATGTGGGTCAGCCCGACATGATCTTTTCATTGGATACAGTCTATCAAAGGATGAGGATCAAAACATTACAGAGTCAAATTTCAACACAATGGTTGTACCATCTCTACCATCAACTTGGTCAGACTTGAATATAGTACGAAGAATTCTGCGGAAAAAAATGGATATCGATGAATATGGTAGCGGTAAGTTATCTACATGGAATCCTGTTCATTAGTGTAAAATTCTGGCGTCATATAATTCCGTTTTGCCTTCAATTCATTTCTTTTCGTGCGCTTCTAACTTCCGCTACGCAATCAGATCTAGACATTCAGGCTACGGCAGCTTTTACATATAGCCTCAAAAATTGGTTTGACGAAGACTGGAAGTTATGGAATGATGAAGATGATGAATCTGATGACGGTAACACTAATGTTAGCGCCAGCAATGATCTATTAGAACGAAACTTTGACGAAACTTCCACCAAAAAGGAGCTAAAACCAGCATCGTCACTTCCTCGTCTGGACTTTGGGTCATATAATGACCCCCTTAGATCTCTAAACCTCACAGCCATCTTTCCGATAACTAACCTTAACACTTTTTTGGAAAATCAGTTCAGCTCTGATATGGACGCAGTTGTTGCTCCCATCTGGAGAGTTGCAACCGAATTCGCCCCTGATTCACAACAACGTGCTGTGCTGTCCTCGTCTATCGATGACGCTATCTCTTCCTGGATAAAAGATCCTGCAAACAAAGAATATCTTGCGCCATATGACGACAGTAACGTAATCAATGATGACAACATCCAACGAAGTCGACTGTCAAGAGATCCTAGACGATTACGTAATTTGTTGAATTCTGGTCGATCGTCTAGTGATCTTCCAATGCCTGGTGGTCTAGGAGGAGGAAAGGATAATGGTGGTGCAAATGTTACATTTGTTCCATCGGATGAGGTAGAGAGCGTATTACATGCTCTCTTTGAAGCAAATCTCGAAGCTGAACATTCAAACCGACATTTTTACGGAGAAACATTTAAGCTCCTTTCATCTAGTAATACTTCTTTACCGACTGCGCGTTCTCTTGGATTCCATGTCAAATATGACCAATTAGTTCCTTACAAATCATTTTTATGGAACCTGCTCGTCCTAGCCTTGAATACTACCACTTCTAGCCATAAGATCGCCAACACTTCATTCATTAGCTTTCTCAAGATACTTTGGTCAGAAGTTATGCGACAAATACGATGGTACTGGGAGCATAATGTATTGATACCAAACGTAAACGTACGCTCCAACTTGATTCCCGACGACACTGAGGACTTGAGTGACAGCATTCATACCGTGACGCCAAACCTTGCACAGGAGACGATGGGTATTGATTTGCGATTTAATATGGTGATTAGAAACTTGTCAATAACGGTTATATTTTTATTTGGAACGATCGAGTATTTACATACTCTGTTTTTTTGGCAGTTACATCAAAAGCTAGCAATGATAAACTGTTGCATTCGAAGGCAGCAGCAAATCCAGAAACAAAAAGGCCACAGTGCTCCATCTTTGTCAACGACTTCAAGTCCCTTAATGAAAAAGAAAGCATACCGTAATCTATTTGAAGACGTACGGCCAACTTCACCAGATACTACAAACAAGGCAGTGTCAGGTTTTAACCGTTTCCTAGAACGATTTGTCGAAGGTGATGATCATCCTGGAATGTATTCTCAAACTAGCGGTCACGCCTCAACTCTGGTAATTTATTATTCTGTCGTTTGACGTGTGCACGGTAGTTATTCTTTTAACCGTAAACAACTTTTGTACCGGCTCATGTTTATTATACTGTATAGGTACCAGAAGATTCAAGCTGGGACGAAACCATGGACATTGAGGACGACGATGACGAATATTTTGACTCCATCGAAGATGTAGCGCTCTCAACCACTGCACATCCAGTAGGACAGGCTAACCATATGGATGAATCATTTGTCCAACTTGACAAGACTTCCAGTTCTGAAGGAGCCACTAAGTCCGATTCGGAATATCCGGAAGATGTTGGCCTTCCACGCGGCAGAAAAGAGACCCTTAAAGACGCTATGCTCTGCAATGAAGATGAATCATTGTGGATACCTGAAACTCAAGTAAGGCTCCTCATTGCACTATTGGACCATTGTTCATTATCCATTTCTCTAATTTAGTAAATAGGATATTGGCTTTATGACGGAAGATATGGTCAAGCAGCAGGCTGAGGTATTTGAAAGTCTCGGCACATCTGACGATGCTGCAAAAATCCGAGCTCAGCTGCAATCGGCTCATCTACTATCCGATATGCAAGCATTCAAAGCTGCCAATCCTAAAGCGGTATTCAACGACTTTGTCCGTTGGCACTCTCCCAAAGACTGGATTACTGACGGTACGGAGGACGGTAAACCTCAGCTTAGTGCCAGAATGGCAGAGGCGGGAAATTTGTGGCTTGAGCTATGGCAGGTATGTCTAGAAATCTGGCTCAATTGAACCTCCGATAACTGACCAGGTATTCTCCATCATTTACCGCAGGAAGCCAAACCTATACCAATTAGTAAACAAAAGCCACTATTCAACATAAACATGGAAGGCGAGAAGGTACATTGTACATGATGACATAAATGATAGATATACGAGCTTTTTCTTTTATATTAACTAGCAATCCGGATAGGCATTGCACTTTTTGGAAAGCATGTCGGTGTACGAGATCTTTTCATTGTAAGTATACGGACAATCATTTAACCATTACCGGTCAACATGTCCTCTCACTCAATATGACGTTTTAGCCTGTTGCCCACTGTTGTGTTGATTGCATATGATACATTAGTATCACACCCTGTCACTTTACGCGTACCATATATAACGGAAAAGATCTCTAAACTGGCAAAGGACATTAGCACATTTCCATGGGATGATATGCGACAAGGAAAGATTTCAGGTGATTCAATTATATCATCCATACGCGAAAAGGAGATATTGATATGCAGAGCCACCTCCCTTCTGCGAAAGGTAATACACTGTGTTATTTAAGAACCCCATTAATATTAATTTTATGGCTTTAACTGGTTTGTATAGTTACCCCGTCAAGTGGAATTGGTCGATCGACTAGTCCAATCATGTGAGAGTCAAATCCAAGATGATCAAGAACGGGAAGTGGTCTACATGCTTTTCTCATCTGAAGGTAAGTTAGGCAACACAAAAACGTAACATGGTAATACCTTTTTTGATCGATTTTCATGTGACTAACTAAAGGTTGCTCTCTTTATGCGATGAATTTCATTCACCCGCGAATAAAGGAGGTCTTATTTGTGACCCAACATGGAAAGAATACGTCCTTCAAACCTGGGTTGCACGACCAGAAGGTAGTAAAGCGCGATTACAAAGGATGTACTGTCAAATGCAAAGAGGAGACGTTCGTATAGTAGATATGTTAAGCCATGATGGTATTTTCACGTAAACGTCGGTGTTCCTATCCGCGGACAGAAATCGGGGCTTGGAATGAACAAAAAAAAAGGGGAATATCCGTTTTGTTCAGCGCAAACCAGGCAGCAATGGCGGGACTGAGCCAAGCGCACGCGCACGAGTCGAGTGCCTTGGGAATAATATTTTTACCGCATTTTCAATTTTTTTTTTTGGGTATATTTTACCAATCAATCGTCAGGGCCGTCTTTGGTTTTTCTGTGTTATTACTTTTTTTTTTTTTTTTTTTTCTTTTATAAAACCATCTCTTTAATATTCGAATGGCTGCTCACCAAGTCCTTGACAAGTTCAGCCTCGAAACCCCATTCGGCGTTGCCTTGTATCCTTATTTCGACAAAGCATATGCTGCAGTCACCGGCAAGTCGGCAAATTCATTTGCCTTCATAGAAGGTGTGACTCCCCTGTCAACACAACGAGAAGGTATACACATTTGAACTTTTGGTCATTATGGTTCAATGCCATTTCAATGCTCATTCTTAATGCAATTTTGCAGTTCTCATCTCCTGTATAACTTACTTGGTTGTCATCTTTGGCGGCCAATACTTGCTGCGTTCTGCTTCTGCATTCAAGCTGAAGCTATTGTTCCAAATTCACAACATGTTACTCACTTTGGTCTCGCTGTCACTCCTCCTCTTGATAATTGAGCAGCTTTTACCAATCATTGCTCGACATGGGCTCCTCTATGCAATCTGTTCTACTGAAGGCTGGACTCAACGTTTGGAATTGTTATATTACTTGAATTATTTGGTAAAGTATTGGGAATTGGCTGATACTGTCTTTTTGGTGGTTAAGAAGAAGCAGCTCGGTGAGTTGATTTTGAGAAATTAAAGTGAAAATGGCCAGGGCACGTTAGAAATAATAACTCATGTACGCAATTGCTATCTACTTGACAGAATTCCTCCACTACTTCCATCATAGTATGACTATGGGTAAGTTCACTGTTCCCCCGCCACGCGCCCACCTATTTTCCGCGAACGAATGGCAATGAGCCAGCCAAGCATACTTCTCCTTTTTTATTTTGTTATTCAGCGTATTGACCAACAATATTTTCCCAATTTACAGTTCTGTGCTACACTCAATTAGTTGGTAGGACCACTGTGGTATGCGTCATTCGTTTATTTCAACAGCAATAATTGTCATTTTTTCTAACATAAGTTATTCTCTGAAGTCATGGGTTCCCATTGTTCTCAACTTGACTGTCCATGTGGCAATGTATTGGTATTATTTCCAAACTTCCCGTGGCTTAAGAATCTGGTGGAAGAAGTATTTGACGGTTTGTGTTATTCGTGAGCGCTTGGATTGGTGTTATGCGGACTCTAAAATCTCACTGATGGCTTTTGTCCTCCTATTTAGACAATGCAAATCATTCAATTCGTGATCGACCTCGTCGTCATTTACGCCTGCTCCTACAGTTACTTTACATTCACCTATGCTCCATACTTACCTGGTGGTTTCGGAGATTGTGCTGGAACTGAAGGTGCTGCTGCTTTCGGATGTGCCTTGTTGACCAGCTACCTGTTCTTGTTCATCAATTTTTACCGCCAGACATATAAGGCTAAGGCTAAACAACCACGAACGGCCACCAAAACACCTGAAGTCCAGAATGACATTATGGGTGCTAGATCCACCAAAGCTTAGAGAAAATGGCTACATTGCGTGGTTGCTATTGCACATTCGATCACGGAGAAGTCCATTATTCATCACAGACAGACTAGTGATTCATCATATTGTTGTAGAAACAAAAGCCACATTTAAAGGCTCGTTGTAAATTCTGTTATTTGTTTTGCTCTTTCGAATCATTTCCCATTTTCTTTCTCCAACCAGTTCATGCGTTTGCATTTTAACCACATTTTCAACAACATATGTCTGTCAGTCCTTATATTACAATACAAATATAGCAATATTTTTAAAAAAAGCTCTTTTATTTAGCATTGATGTAAGGCTAAAGTTGTGCATTTAGGAAAAGGCATGAGGTTCAGGGGGAAGTGAGTAGTACACTTGTTTATGAAAAAGTGGGGATGAGAAACAGGTATGCCATCTAATCGACCTTGATACTGGCAAAGATCCTCTGCAAGAACACCAAAGTAGATACATAACCAACAGCACCAGTCATGACGGTGACAAGAAGACTGATGATAGCAGAGTAGCCAAAGTACAATACTGTACCGGTGAAGCTACCAATATCAAGCTTAGTGAAATAATACAATGCAGAGTACAGGAAGACGTAGAATCCAGATGCACCAGAAGTGAGGAAAGCTCTCCATGACCAATGGTAATCCTCGTTGCATAGATGGAAGTAACACATAAGAATAGTTATTTCTGAGCAGGTCAAAATCAACACAGAATAGACAAGGAAAAGGAAACCTAAAATTTGTGGCGAGGATTGATTGACTCTGGTTAGAATAATACATCAACTTAAATAGACCGCCAGAAAATCCCAACTTACCAAGTCCATAATAGATGCGATGGAACCAGATACTGTTCATAATGAAATACAACTCAATAAAGATAGCACCGAAAGGAAGAAGACCGCCCATCATGATAGATGGAATGGTACGAAGGTAGAAAGGCTGATCGGGGATTTGGCGAGGGATCTGGTTAGTTCTGACAGGATGCTCGATTCTAGGTTTGCGGAAACCAAAGTAGGATCCAATAACACTGAGAGGCAAAGAAATCAGAGCCCAAAGAGCCAGAACAGCAACCATGCTACCGAATGGAACAGCACCAGAAGAGTGGGAAGCAATCAAGAAGAAGTTAAGGCCAAAGAGTTCACCAAGGATGATACCAGGGAACATTACAGCAGTCAAAGCAACATTAGCCTTCCATGCTTCACCACCGTTCATCTTGTATACTCTAGCAGAAACAAAGCCTGCAATGCTGCCAAAGACCATGAAGAGGATGACCATAACAGTAGCCAATGAACCACGGTTTGATGGTGAAAGGAAACCAAGAACAGCAAAAACTGTGAGAGGCAGTTATGTTAGCATTAACACTAATATTTTGTTAAACAGCACCAGGAAACTTACCAAGTGTAACACCAGCCATAGCAAGAAGTTGAGCACCATTACCGACCAAGACAGCCAAGAACATGGAACGGGTAGGAGGGCGGAAGACATCTCCGTGAACAAGCTTCCATCCATAGTCTTCCTGAACATCTTCTTGAGCATCCACGGCATTGTAGCGGGAGATATCCTTGTGCAGTGCGCGAAGTAAGATCATAGCCACCATTCCAGTCAAGAAAAGAACAATGACGATAGAGTTAACCAATGAGAACCAGTGGATGGATGGATCAAAGATATGGAGGTAGTTATCCCAGCGAGTAGCCCAGGGAGTGGTTGATTCCTTTTACGTGAAATACAGTAAAATTAATACCGTTACAGACCTGTTGTTTGCCAGAGCACCCAGATGGCTAATATAATGAATACTTACAATCCAAGTAACACTGTATGTATATGTGATGGTATCCTTATCGTCATATTTGAATTGATATGGTCCGGTACCGGTAGGTGCGCAGCTGATTTGACCATTTTCTTCCTTGGTGTCACGGCTGACGGGACGAACAACAACACCAACAACTCTATAGTTATCGTCTTCACGAGCGTGATATTTTATCTCAATAGAGTAGTGGGTGTTCATGTAAGACTTCTCAGCATATCCAAGCTCGAAACCGATACCATAAAACTCTCTTTCATCACCTTCCGCACGATCATCCTTTGCATTTCGTGCAGCTGGAAGACCATCGATCAACCAATTGATAGCATAATTCTCCTTGACGCGCTCGGTAATGAATTCAGCATCCTCCTTAGGAATAGGCGCAGTTGTGCAAAGCTTTCTACATTCTGTATCTTCCAACATGTGGATCTGCAGAGAGATAACGAAAACTAGAGTGTTAGATTCATGAGTGGAATATGAATGCTTGTACAATAGCGCACAGCATAAGTCGATAGCATGAATGGTGACACTTATAAAGCTGTTGCTTATACAAATTTTGTATATTACTCCAACCAAAGCACATGGTTGACCGCAACATTATAAAAGTGAACCATTCTACCATCTGAAGCGATTGCTTGGCAAGTCTTACCTGGAAAGGGGAGTTGAAAATACGATCACCAAAAAGAATGCTTCCAAGCGATTCTGATTGCTTTTGAGGTCCACCTTCAGGTTGGCAAAAGTGGAATGGTTCATAATAATAATCATACGAGATGACAGACTTCAATTGGGAATTCGAGCTAACAATTGGTGTGAGGGAATTAACGTAAAGAGGAACCAAATCGCCTTTCTTATAGTTGTGAGGGGCAACACCAGGTAAGTAGAATGCCATGCTTGCATTCACCAGCAGAAACAAGGCAAGCAAGCTAGAAAGCCGGCCATGATGACCCATGATTAGTTGTTGCAGAGAATGGAATGCAAGTGTTAGTTGATTTTTCTTGAGCCGACCAGGCTAATTTTATGTTTTGGTATTATGTTTGTCGGACTTGAAAATATTTGGACTTGGCACATCTGTCAGGTACCCAACAACCCAATCCAACCCAACCCATTATCATCGTTTCTTCCAGCTCAATGATATTTCTATAAACACATCGTACTTGATATTAAAAGTGGAAAGTTTTTTTACATCTGATTTGAGCTTCCTCATACCCAAGCTCTTATCTCTTCTGGTGGCGGCAGATGAATCACTCATCGCTACGTTGCCTTCTTTGGTCCAACAACAAAAGACGTGGCTTCCTGCTGCAGGCTGACCCCAAATATCAGAACACTGATTCGAAGCCAAAATGAAATATCTATTTTGATGGCCAAAGCATATACAAAAGTAAAGCTAGGAGGCTATAACTACAGTATTAATAAATGAAAACACTAAGCTAGAAGGTACTGAGATCTATGTTTATGCCGCCTTTTCAGTTTCCTTCTCGATTTTTCTTCGCTTTGACGTTTCGATTATGTTCCTGGTAAAATCATTTTCCTATTATTTAGAGCTCTGATCCCATAAACAAAAAGTCGACCCTATTGCATATTGCTTACCTCTTATGGGCAATCTTTCTTTTATCGTAGCTAGACATCGTATTAATTTGTTTACGCTCTATTGGAGCCTTACGGAGCTGCTTTCTCATGTTTTGACTGAAAAGGAGGAGAGGCGCAGTGTCAGCTATTTGAGGAACAAATACTCTAGAAACTTTGTACAACAATCGACTCCAATAACGTACCTCGGCTTCTTCATAGTAAGCATCCACTCTGGTACCTCACAGCCAGAACCTCTCATAACATTGACAATACTTTTCAAGTATGGTGCGTCATCTTTTGTGAAGTAGGTAATAGCTTCACCTACTCGACCAGCACGACCCGTTCGACCGATTCTGTGGATATAACTTTGCACCGTTTGAGGGAAATCGTAATTGATGACGAGATTCACACCTTTGAAATCAAGACCACGCGCCATTAACTCGGTTGAAATGAGAACCCATATGCGGCCAGCTCGGAATTGATCAATGATATTATCTCTCTATCATAATGCCAAGTTTTAGCAATTTTGAAGAGAGCTAGAAGCTATGAGATATGAGAATCCTTACCTGAGACTTTGTTCGCTCCGAATGAATGACATCAACATTGATACCATCATATACTAGCTCATGGAAAAGCTCCTTAGCACGGTCAATGGATTGAACAAAGATGAGTACTGGGGGCTTCAAACCCTTTTGCACCAACTGTCGAATGGCGACAAGCTTTCCGTCCTCACTTCCAACAAAGAGCAACTCCTGCTTAATGGTTTCTGTGGCTGCGTTCCTGTAAGTTTGATAGAACAGGTTAGTCAAATGTGAAGAAGTACGAAACCGTCGTGTAAAAATTCTCACATTGCGCCAATAACAATTCTAATAGGATCTTTCATGACAGTCTTTGCTAGAGTTTCGACTCCTGATGGTATGGTTGCACTGAAGAGTGACTTTTGTATATTAGTGTTTGTACAAGCCGCAAAGATTTCGTCCATTTGTTCCAAGAAGCCAAGTTCCAGCAATTTATCGGCTTCATCGAGTACAAGATGTTGAACACTAGCAATTAAAATTATTCAGATCAGTATAAAATGAACATTATTCATTCTAGAATGATCTTTCATGGTACATACCGATTGAGTTCGATCTCATCACTTTGTATAGCGTGAACCAAACGCAATGGGGTACTAATGAGAATATCTATAGTGGAAAGTCAATATAACGCGATAGTAACATACCATATGCGCATTTTGAAAGTAACTTACCAAATTTCTGTCGTAACTTTGGATCCTGTGCTTGTGTTGCTGCTGTCGCCTTTGTCAACATGCATATCTTGAACTTCTTGCCTGCACTTATTCGCTTGATTTCGCGGAAAATCTTTTGCAAACGAGGGGATTTAGATCATAATTTCACATCTAGATGACGTTCTTAATATTTCATAAATCTTACCTGCTGTGCCAATTCACGAGTTGGAGCCACAATAAGAGCACGATATCCAACCTTTTCAGGCCCATTCAGATCGTGGATGATGGGCAGAAGGTATGCCAGTGTTTTACCTGAACCAGTAGGAGCACACGACATAATATCTCGACCCTGTTTAATCCCAGTAAGTATATTTGATCACTGGACAAGAATATTATATCTTCCGTAAATTCTTACCCTCATGATAATTGGTATAGATTGCATTTGAATTGGAGTAGGCTCCTCAAAACCATTCTCATTCAGATTGCGTCGAATGTATGAGCGAATATTATAATACGGTGTTGAAAGGTCTGCAAATTTGCGAAATGGATTTGGTATATCGTCACCGTATACACGAATTCTATTCTGTTTTCTGAATTGGGCCACCTTCAGAGGTCACATATGCATTAGCTTTTAATCAGCACTGGCATCTAACATCAGACGTCGCAAATTACCTCTTCCTGGTTTTTGAAAATGTTCTCTTCCTCGTCTTCGTCGTCTTCAGAGATATGTTGCTGCTCATCATCTTCTTTCCCCACTTCTTTCCTAATCTTCTTTGCTTTTGAATTTTTGGTTTCCGTTTTCTTCTTGTTATTGCCGACAATAGTATGTGTGTTCTTGAAGAAATCAATCTCGTTCAATAAAGATTTCTGTCGCTCTTCGGTGTTATCAGGCTGCTCAATGAGAGTTTCTTCAAGGTCTTGATCGGTGGACGAAGGCTACGTGAAAGTTGTTGATTCAATATCAAAATGTACAATGACCTGCCTGAAAATAGAAAATGAACTTACGTCCAGTAATTTAAAATCATCCTTGAAGCGCTTCTTGTCGAATTTTGCGCCTCCACCTAGCAATCTAAAGAGATCCATCTATGACAGTGATCAAAAAGCAGTGCAGTTGCAGTTGGCCAAAAAAAAAAAAAAAGGCTATCGAGAAAGCAGTCACGCAACGTACATTTGCTTCAGAAGCCAGCAACGCGAAAGCAGTTCCGACTGTACCTAAGGCCATGTCCAACATACCACATTACCCTAGCTGACATGTCATTACTTCAAATTCTACGTACATTATCGATCAGAAGATATCCTACTGTCCAATTTGCAAGATTCATCAGGTTCAAACACTCGTCCTGGACGAATGAAGAAGATCAATCTCTCAAGCAATTTGTTAACGAGAACGGAAACAAATGGAGTGTTTATGTAGCGCATTATGCTCCTCACCGCTTACCACAAGATTGCCGTTACCGATATACTGATATTAGTAGCCCTGCAGTGAAAAAAGGTCCATTTGATGCTTCAGAAATTGAAAAACTTCGTCAGGGTGTTCGGGAATTTGGCGAAGGAAATTGGAAGGCGATCCAGCAAAAATATCTACCAGACAGACCAAACCGCAAAATAGCAAATGTTTGGAGTCTTCAAGCAAATCCCAATCTTGTTACTGGATCTTGGACGGATAAAGAAGACCAACTCTTGCGTAATGGAGTCGCCAAATATGGACATGAATGGTCAAAAATTTCGAAAGAATTTCTCCCCCATAGGAGTCGCCAGAGTCTAAGATACCGATACTGTGATACCCTGAATTTAGATATAAAACATGGAAAATGGTCCCAAGATGAATTAAGCTTACTTCTACAGCGTGTGATCATGTTCGGCACAAACAATTGGAAGAAAGTGGCAGATGGCATTCATGGCAGAACCGCAACAATGTGCCAACAGACTTGGTATCTCAAAGTAGATCCTTCATTGAACAAAAGAGATTGGGATGACACAGAGATCCGAATATTCTGGAAATTGGTCGAGAATAGAGGTAAAAAGTGGACCACCATTGCTACTCAATTACCCGGCCGATCAAGCCACGACTGTTTCTTGATCTTTTGGACGACAGTGAGGCAAGAGTTGGGTATGTTGATTGGAACTTCCAGCAAGCTTAGTTTTAGCAACGATTGGGTAAAGCAATTTGCAAAAGATATGAGTCAAAGCCTTGATACATCCAAGCGAATAATACGAGCATCTGACGGCCATACACAAGAGATTGATATCGGGAAATGGAGCGATAATGATATTGCTAATTTAGTGCAACTCGTAGATGAGCACTCTCTTAGCAATGGCACTGTTGACTGGGAAAGCGTCGCCGCCAAATTTCCAAATCGGACGAAAGAGCAATGTAGGAATGAATTTCGATACCATGAAAAACATCGGCAAGAAACACCATTGTTCAGCCAGGAAGAGGATGATAATTTGGTCACCCTTGTACATAAACACCAAACCCGTTGGAATCTCATTGCCCAAGAGCTACCGGGTCGCACTACTGATGAGTGCAAATTACGCTGGAACAAGCACACAAAATGGAAGCAGGATGATAATAGAAGAAGACCGAGGCTGACGGATGACGAAAAGGATCTCATTCGCGAAGGAGTCTCAATGTTCGGGAACAGCTGGATAGCCATTTCAAATACTTATCTACCACACATCAGTCCCCAACGCTGTATGAATTGGTGGCACAGCGTTGGAAAATATCAAGACAGCGTTTATTCCAAAGACGACATTGATCGATTCCTGAAAATAGCTGTCAAAGTTCAAGGTACTGAAGATACTGACAAGATTGACTGGAAAGCTGTGGCTCAACTGGTTCCAACATTATCACCAAATAGATGCAAGGAAAGATGGCAATCATGGAAAACAGAGACACAGCCGTGGACAGATGCAGAGGAGATTGCACTTATTGAGGCAGTGCACAAATGTCGAGGCAACCCACAATATCGGAATCGTATGTGGGCCGCAATAGCAGAAGAAGTTGGAAACAATCGAACACCGAAACAGTGTGCGTCAAAATTGAAGAATATCCGCATGAGACGCGCATTAAGTGATAGATTTTCATAAATTTGCTAAATAGTTGTATAATAGTTACTTTTTATGTGTAATTTTGAATGTTGTTTTTTTTTCTTTTTTGACTGAAGCAGTCTGAACAATAAACAGGATATATCGAAATTTACAGTATTTTGATTCATGCCTCGGAGTTCTAAAATTGTCTCCGTACGTCACAAACGAGCGCTGCTCAAGGTGAAATTTCCTTTCTCAGGCGAACGTGGATCCGAACCCTTTTCTCTGCATCCAAATGTCTTACCGCAAATCTTATCAGCCTTCGGCTGCTTCTCAGCAGCAAGTAGAGGATACAGGTTTGTACGATTTAGTCATGTAGAGATTTACTAGAGGTCCCCAGTTGAGGTTTCCTTGCTAGTGTCAACGATCGTCGCTGACTTGGTTGAACAACGGCCCAGCTTCAGCACACTGCAATCCTGTTCAAGGAATGTTGCCTCGGCTGGAACTTCCTTGGAATAGTATTTCCATTTACATATATATAACTAAAAATATAACTTACCCTCTTCTCTAGCTAAAATTATGGACAAAACTTGGGAAGTTATTCAGCAGAAAAGTAAGTCGTCTACATAGTGTATCGATGTCGGGGTTTCAGTAGCCTTGGCAAGATATCATCTGCTACTCATCATCTGGAGACAATGTTTAACCGTGTTATTGTCGTTTTCAATTAGCTTTCACCAAATGGTAAGCTGAAAAGTGGGGTTCTTTTGGCAAAATGTACAGTATCTAACCACTGCGGGAATACAAAGGGTAAACAACAAGTTGGATTTCAAAGGAGTTCCTCATATCGACAACCTGGGAGATGATCTCTCCAGTGGTGTTAGATTAATTCAGCTATTGGTAGGTGGCAAAGCCCTTGCTTGTTTCCCGCCAAAATTGCCAAGATGCACTGCCCCTAACATCATAATAGGAAATCATTGGGGACACACCCCTTGGACGATTCAACCAAAACCCCAAAATGAGAATTCAAAAAGTCGAGAACGTCAACAAGGCTCTGGAGTTTATGAAGCTCAGAAATCTTCAATTAACTAACATTGGCGCTGAAGGTTCGTGTATAAACGATAATGCTTTGGGTTCGGATATGAAGGATTGGGCACTTAACAAAAACACATTCGAAATCTTAACGTTCGTTAGATATTGTTGATACCAATACAAAGCTCATCTTGGGTATGATTTGGACCATCATTTTGAGATTCACTATTGATGATATCAAGTAAGCTCCTCCACAATAGCAGAAGCCCTGTCCACACTGCGCCTCCGTACTAACAGATTCAAATCATTCTTTCAGCCAAGAAGGTTTGACGGCAAGGGAAGGCCTTTTACTATGGTGTCAGCGTAAAACTGCACCATATGATGATGTGAATGTTCGTGATTTCACCTACAGCTGGACGGATGGTTTGGCATTGTAAGTTAGACATTGTAGTTGGAATGGCCTACTATCGATCTGCGGAATGTTATTAATATCGTTGACTATAGTTGTGCTTTGATCCATCGCCATCGGCCAGATCTACTTGACTACCATGCTTTGGACAAGGTCAGTACCGTTAGCTGATCTCACCCATTACATTTATATGCCAAACTCAAACGCTTTCACCACCAGTCCGATAGACATGGCAATACAGCCCTTGCATTTGATGTGGCTGAACAGCACCTTGGAATCCCGGTAAGTAAACTTGACAAAGCTTACGGTTACATGAGCTATATCTGATTTTTAGGATGAATAGAAACTTTTGGATGTAGAAGACGTTTGCGACATCCAGAAGCCAGATGAGAGATCGGTCATGACCTACGTTGCGGAATACTTCCATGCATTTTCCGCTTTAGGTACGCTACTTCCCAGCATTAATAAGTTTTACAACAGCCCCTTATGATAATGGTCTCTAATGTCATTTGCTTGCAGATAAGGTGGAGACTGCTGGACGTCGTGTGGCCCAATTCGCTGAGATGATGGCCTCAGTTTGGGAAATGCAAAGCGACTATGAAAGACGTGTTCAGGCTGTGAGTACAACTCTGGAAGTCCTGGTTTGAAGTTTTAAATTAATTGACATTATAACTATATTGTTACATCACCTTACAGCTCATGAATGTTGTTGATAACAAGCAGCAAGAATGGAAGGGTACAACGTTTTCTAATTCTTATTTGGAGACAAAGCAAAAGTCGGGAGAGTTCACAACATACAAGAATACGGATAAGCGCACTTGGGTTGCTGAAAAACAGGACGTTGACAGTCTACTTGGCAATATCCAAACCAAGCTGAAGACTTACAATTTGGCTCCGTATGTTCCACCATCTGGGTTGACATTGGCTGTAAGTACCATTGCATTTAAATAACATGACAATAATTATGATGATGATCCTAAGCGCACGGTGAATCTTTATTATACAGGACCTTGATAAAAAATGGCAAGGCTTGTTAGATTCAGAAGCCAACTATCACCGAAGCATAAATGGCAAGATACGCGAGTAAGTTTATGATGGTAGCTCATCTGGATGTGTCAAGCCAAGATTAACCCCTGTGTATTTTTGCGATACATAGAATCAAGGAAAATCTTCGCATATCGTACGCAAATGCAGCGAATGATTTCCAAAAGCAGCTTAATGCTCTAGCATTAGAATTGGCAAAATTGGATGGCGATCTGGATGTAAGTAGACTAAATGAAAACAGGGACCCATCCACATTGTATCAAAAACATATCCTCACGTTTCATCATGGCAGATTCAATTGAATACTGTTCAAAAGATAACCGGAAAACTCCAACCCCTTCAATCATCCCTTCAAACCATTGAGGATCTGGACAGACAGTGCGAAGAAGCCAATACAGAAGAAAATGACTACACCATTTACTCTGTTGAGGATCTTAGCTTTGAGCTCAGTCTTGTTCAGAAAGCGGTCCAGAAAAAGAGTGCATTTATCGAGAACCAGGTGAGTTGAGAAAATTGACGGTAACGGGAAGTAAGAAATTTATAACACATGTCACTGACCCTAACGGTAAACGAATAGAATGTCTCAAGAAACATGACCAACTTGACACCTGCTCAACTTGAAGAGTTTGAATCAACATTCAGATACTTTGACAAGGATAATAGTAATTCTTTATCTCCACCAGAACTTAGTGCTGCACTTGCCAGTCTTGGACTTTTCCATGAAGATAGAGAATTCGACGAAGTATTTTCCCAGATTGCCGAAGGTCAAGATCATGCTTCTTTCGAACAATTTATCCGATATATGGTGTCAGTTACTGAGGACAAGGCAACACCAGAACAGTTGTGCCAGTCATTCCGCGCCGTCGCTGGAGACAAACCATATGTTACGGAAATGGATCTCAAGATGTGTATGGTGCCTGTACCCGTCATTGATCATTTAAAGCAGACGATGCCAAAGAGCCAAGACGGATACGACTACACTGCATGGGTCAACTCTGTTTTTAATTGAATTATGTAATAAAATAAACTGGTGACGAGACATCTATTATCATCAATTTGTGATAGTACATTGACTTGATGCAAAGAGTATTTCGATTGGGCGCAAAGTTCGCACGCTGGCCCTTAAAATGAAAATTAAATTTTCCAAGCGAATTCATGCGACGTCATTTGTAGGTCCCTTGACGCTCATGTTGAGGTTCATGTGCTCATAATGAATAGAATCTCCCGAAATTTCCAGGCTTTCAAAGTATCTAGAGCGATTCAGTATCGCTCTGCTTCCGATTCTTCACGGCCATTTCCACCTTCTCACCCCACACGCCCAATACCGGCCGATAAATCAGCCCAAAGCAGTGCAGCCCTGTCGCAAGACACAGATGAGAATACTGTGTTCGCACCAGCCTTGGAAGAATTGGCTAAAACCTCAAAACCATTCAACTTAGGTTCAGACAGAATAGAACCACCACGCTACGATGACTATTTCAACCGACATCACTTTGATACATTTAAACTTCTTCGGGCATTGGAACAACAGGGTTTTACACGCTCTCAAGCCGAAGTCATCATGAAAGGCATAAAATTCAAGCTGCGTCATAGGTATAACTAACTTGTCCACTGTTGGATAATGGGGAATCATCCTTTCTCTAATATTAATTTGATCTTTTTGTCAGCACTGCGTATCTACGACAAAAGATGCTCACTAAATCGGATTTGGAAAATGAGTCGTACCTTTTCAAAGCAGCTTTGTCTGAATTACGAGCCGAGATCCAAGTTTTGCGACGTAATGATACACAAACTTTACAATCAGAGGCAGCACAGATTACGCGAGAAGTAGATGCCCTAGCTCAACGGTTAAGAGAGGACATTGGCAATATGAAATCCGAAATTTCGTTAGACATGAATAACCGAAAAAACGAAGTCCGGGAGGATCAAAAATTGATTGATATGCGGATACAGGAGATTAATAATAAGTTCACTATATCTTTGGGAGACGTTCGGACGGACTTGGAAGCTGTAAGATGGGAAACTATTTGGAAAGGCATGATTGGCGTTGTTGTCGCTGGCATTGGTATCGCAAGCCTTGGCTACCTGCTTTTGAAACATACCGACAAGAAATCTCGTCAAATAGAATTAGAAAACCAAAAGATCATTAAGCAGTTGCAGGAAGAGGCTAAATTCGCACACACAGCGGAGGAAGAAGTCATCTTTTCAAATTAACGTCTGCATTCATGTCTACAGTGTCTCTTTATACCCCCACACCTCCCTAACTCTCTACCCCCTCGTTTAGACAACCAAATTGTAATACATTTTTAAAAAATATATATTTGCTAGAGATCTACTTTTGAAATGTAATCTTAAACGGTATTCCTACTGAGATGACATAATTGCTGTGTTCGTTTAAACTAACATATCTGCTGCAATATCTAATGCCATGCTTATCTCTTGCTTATCTTGACATGACTTGAGTATCCTCAACACCTGAGAAAGGCACACAGATACAATGCAATACCATCATAGATGTAGTTACTTGCTATGGCCGACGGTCATCATTCCTAACTGCCCAGCTACATATTCTTGGTTCTGCATGTTCCTCTGCTGACCTCGACTACATATTTCTTGATCTCGACTCAGTTAACTCGAGACTTTAGTTTAACATCTTGATAAAAAATCCCTTTTTTTTAAGGCAATATATCAAGCTGCAATATACCTTACTCTATTTTTTTATTATTACTATTATTATTATTATTTTGTTTGTTTGAAGTGAAGCTGCCTAATAGCACCAATCTACCTAAATTTACATCGACAATCAAACCAACTTGACTGTTGAAATGCATGGTAACCAATGATAATTTCAAAAAATGATGCTTAAAATATAAGGGTTATCGTTTTCTATAATTCTCGGTGTAAGAAATTACCCTTTATGCAACGCTGCAGAAACGGCTTGACAATGACTTGAAAAGATGATATCATTGCCTTTTTATTTATAACTGAAAACAGAGTTTTTTAATTTCATCATTACCATAACATTGCCCTGATGAATAAACAATAAGCGCCGTCAAATTGAAAGCTCAAGAATTGTATTACACTGTCAGCAAGCGTTATTTAGAGTATAACTGGGGCAGCATCACGTTGGGACGCAATATGTCAGGTGATTGCATCGCTGGTACCAATAAAGACAATGAATGGTTGTAAGCAGTGATATAACAACAATTTTTAAAATTTTAACTTTTTTATTGGGATACTTATACAATGTGCGATAAATTTCTCCAAGCCCTTCTGTCATGGTGAAATAGACTTCTTAACGTGCTAGATTCTTCTGGGATCAGTTGCATTTCTGATGATAGACCATTTGTACGGCAGCTTTCCTATTGGTTTCATTAACACAGTGTCTATTTCAACTTCATCGGATCATGATGTCAACATCACCATACAAGAGTAGTTAACACACCAAAGTACAGTTGATTGAGCCGATATGTGCCGTAATGTAATGTTTGAGAAAAACCAGGGGAAGGCAAGATCATGGTACATTCCTAAGGCAGAAAATTCTAAATAGTAAATGCGCTAGAACTCCTCTTTCACCACTAGATCTACTTCCCCTTCTTTAGATGAAGTTAGGTTAACAATCAAGTGCATCTGAAATTTTAGTTTATATATGTAACGAAGATTGTTCAGTTATCGTCTCTTTTTTTTTTATTTTTATTTTTTGTTAAATTTTTACTGGGCTCTCCGCATTTGTGCTGTTACCCTCACTTTGAACCTCTCCACATACAACCTTTTCGCTTTATTTTTTTAATCTTCTAAAAAAGCTTTACCTTTCCCCCTTTTATTCCTTATAAATTATGAGGCTACAACAGATCAACCATCGATACTCTTTTCCGCCACTACCAGCAATGAATAGTATTCAGAGCAAGCCTCTTTTGCCCGAGAAGAACCGAAACTCCATGGATACTCCTGAAGACCAGCTGACGGATATGTTTGCAAAGTATATCCCGAGTTCTCTCTTCGTCTCGAAAGATAAATTGGAGCCCTTCGAAAGCCCTTTAACAGAGTCCAACTTGAAATTTCACACAACTATCGTAAGTACCATGCTTCAATGATCTTTCACTTTCAATATGCCGTCTTGAATCTGCGTTTCATGCTTGTATTGGCCAATTTTCAAAATGGGGATGGGCAGTCCGACTGAATTGCAACCAAATCCGAGTTAACTATCGCACAGCCTTCGACATATGATAGCGCGGCAATATAGATTTTTTCCAATTTCAGGAGGTATTCACAACCAACCGAGCTCCGGTAAGGTAACGGAGTAAGGGGTGAAAGTTGATCGACGTTCGGAAGAGCAGTGATCAATGGACAAATTTAATAATCAAGCTTGGAACTAGTCCAATAACTCTTGGGTGGCTAATGATTTGTTCATCCGAATACCACTGTCTTCTTGAGTTCACGACATCATCCTTGTCTATTCGGTCATCCATATGCACATCTCCTTATCCCCTGCAACCCCGTACCTCCTTCTTGCCACGTTGCTACTTTATTGATGACACATGGAAACAAATCTAAACTGTTGGGGGATTTCGATGCAAGCGTGAAACACAGATTGACAGTACTCCTGTTACTGTTCTTACAAATTATTTTCGTTTTCTTTATTTAACTTTAGTTCTCGATATAGAATCCACCATCCAAGGAATCAAAAGCTGCCCTGGTATACCGCTATGTTCAATTGCAAAAGCATATGGTCAAATTAGAGGATCGACTTCGAAGAGAAATCGAGTCGAAAAAGATCAGCATGGTGCCATTAGATCTGCAAGGACAAGCATTTGAATTGATACGTGACGATCAAATTGAGGGATGTTTGTCGGTCGGTAGCAATGTGTCGGTAAATGATTTGCACAGTAGAGCATACCAGGAAAATCCTTTGTCTCTCAGTGAGAACACCTATTTTCGTACGTTGGAAGACCAACCCGCCAAAGAACTGCAGCCTACCGGTGAGAAAAAGCGCAAGTCATTGAAACGAAGATTGATTTCTCTACTGCACAAAGGTTCGCATAAATCTAAATCTGCAGAACATCATTCAAAAGAACAGTCCTCCCTTGATGCAAACCCTCAGTCACTTCGTGAAACTGTTTCAATGTCAACTCTTAATCATCAAAGACTGAGTATGGAGGAATGCTTGAGAAAGCATCGATCTATGCCCATTGGTACAACGTTTACTTTATATCAAGAAGAAAAGCTTAAGTTGATCCAACAAACTGCCAAGCTGTCATCAACCCCTATATCAAGCAGTCCTTCATCACCAACACAAAAATCAGTGGGTTCAAACAGCCATCATAACCGTGACTCTGGTGTGTCATTGTTAGCTTCTCTCTCCTTGAGATCTCTGTTCAAGATGGAAAACAATCAAAGTCACCAGCAACGAAACTCAAAGGACACAGCAGTCGAAACACTGGAATCTGCAGAGGAACTTTCTGATACACTACGTGTTTTAAAAGACATAGGTTTGAAGCGACAGGACAGCTTCATTGCCTTTCGATATCCCAAAATGGCTCCAATAGACCATCTAGAGCAGGCAAACATAAAGTACAACTTGACAACTCGTGCTCATGAAATTCAAATGCTGGAAAATTCACCTATGCTCTGTGCGCGTACCAATCCCAGTTCATTTCAAAACTTGTCAGCATTCGGTGTATCCCTTTAGACTATGCGGTACCCTTTCTCGACAGATCTCATACTTAACACCCCTATACTGTATAACCTCTTGGTATTGTTTTCTCTCCTTGTAAAAAACTTCATTACCTCCATATCAAATACTATCTGCACCGTCAAAAGACAGCTCAGTTTTGATTCTTTATTTAATTTATGTGTAATCCCAGCAAGCCTGGATGTCCTTATTCTTGACAAAATAAAATGTGAACATGGTTCAAATATGTAATACGGTTTTGTCTTGCACCTTGATAAGGTGCTCGTTTACGAAATCTATGTATTAGTTGCTGGCAATAATGTATGTACCATCAAGTCTACCGAGTTGTCCGACATTCAAGGCCCCAAGAATTTATACGCCAAGCATACCACCAAATTGACTGGCATACTGCATTGGTCGTACATCAGGATGTGGCTACACAAAATAAGGATGTTAATACTCTACCACACTATTCCTTGCCTTCATTAGCCCATGTACACTTACCACAGCATCAAATGTTCGATATTCCAATTTCATACTACTTGTGATGTTAATCAGCGCACCCTTATTGCCGACGCTATCGCTGTTTTGAGATCAAATGCATTAGTACTAATATCAAGTTGGGCCATTAATAGTGGACATCAACATACCAATAATTAGGAGCAGAGAATACGGTAACACACTTGCCATCATGTTCAATGACATAACCGTTCTCCTTAACTTCGTGACTACGAATCAACATATCTAATAATTGAATGCTAATGTGTTAATATGACATACATACTTGATATTTATGAATCTTACACTAATCCACATACCTAGACCGTTATGATCAAGGAATGCCTTGGTGACATCAGGACCGAACTGTATGCCTACACCTCTCTTGCTTGGACCTCGACCATCCTCAGGCTGAGGATCGGACCACAGCAGCTCACACATCAATCCTACATCATTCACGTTAGTTATGAGTTCATTAAAGCCTGGATGACGAATTTAATTGTGACACTCACCTTCAGTTCCAGGCTGTCTCTGAGATAGTCGATCAATATTGCGAATGTCATCCAAAGTTACATCATCCTTTGAGAATAGACCGCCGTGAACAACAAGAATTTTGTGCTTAATGACATGCGCAAGGGGTAAAGCGTTGAATGTCTCCGAAAATAGCTATGATAGAGAAAGGGACATCACGTTAGTTCTTTCATAAAATTGGCAATGTTGCGTCAATGATAATACGATGGGTTACTTTGAACATGGTCTCACTGAACTTGGCTTTCACCTCTCCTTCAAAACCATAAATCTTATTCATGTTATCGGTTTCGTGATTACCGCGAGCAAGGTATAGGTTATTGGGATAGAGCCACTTGAACGCAAACAGCGTCAAGACAACTTCAAGGGAAAAGCTACCACGATCGACAAAGTCACCGTTGAATAGATAAGTGTGCGTAGCCGATGGGTAGCCATTGAGCTCAAAAATGTGCAACAAATCGTAATATTGTCCTTTTCAAGCAATGGACGGTAGGGTTAGGTACATGTCATAAAACCTTTGTACTATCTAGAGTATGCTTACCATGAGTGTCTCCGCAAACAGTGAGTTTGTTATTTTCGGGAATGTCAATGTCGATTAAGGAAGGCGATTCTAACATAATGTTTCGAACAGCCATAATTATCTGCAATTTGATATATGGTGTTCAGCCGACGTATAATCCACGCACTATAAAGTATAGATTTTACATACTCTGAAGACATATTTTTTGTGAATCTTCTTCTGATCTTTCAAGCGTGCGATCATCTCATCCAAGAACTGTTTATCAATCGTTTTTGTTTCCTCATTCATTCTTGGTCCATCATAGGAATCCTCAACAGCTTTTGGAAACTGGAATTTAATAGAAATTTATGTGATATTCAAGTCTGGATGTACTTACCAATAGCCTCAACGTCTAAGGTATCTGCCACGCTCCTGATGGTTTCGTTGTGCTGACAGAGGTATTAGTAGCCAGTACATCTTAACTGTTTAAACCAATATAGTCAAACCAGCTTACTTCGATCGCCTTTTCAAATTCTACCCTACGAACGATCTTTTCGCATTCCACCATTTTGGCTTTGGCATCCTTATCAGCAGGAGCTCGTTTGACCACCTGACATCAAGGCACCTGGTTAGCAAAAGATATCCCAACAATAGCGTCATATTCATATATCCTGAAGTGCTCACAATCTTGAAATCGCGTAGAGATTCTTTGAACTTTGTCAAAGCCATATTTGCAATAGCTCTACGATAATATCCCTAAGGAAACCTCAATCAGAGTCCAATTGTACAATTTACGGGTGTGAATGGATACAATTAAAGAATTACCTTTGTATATGCTGGATCTACTTCGATCGCTTTGTTTGCATCTCTGAGCAATATAATGAATGAATGGATAATAGTGATATTGACTTGGTGAATGCTTTTAACACGTACGCAATAGCGTAACCATACGCCTCAGTTTTGATATAGCAAGCGGACCGATTTGAATAATAAACAGCCATTGTTGGGTTCGCTTCTATGGCAGCGGTGTATTTCTCGATGGCCTCTGCGTAATGCTTTGCTGCAAGTGGATTAATCTCTGACCATTTTCAGCAGGTACAACATGTCCTTGCATATGTACAACATACCAGAAAACAGAGCATTAGCTTCTGCCTTGAGCTCTTCTGCTTTTGCAGCTGAAGCGGAGGTTACAGCATCTTCAGACATGTTCAGGTATAACTTTTCGAATAATGTCTAGGTAAAATTTTGCTTTCAATCTGAAATGGTAGCTAGAATTAAATCTGACCTTTTTCTGTGAATAAAAAAAAAAAAAGGAAAACTCCGTCCTGGTTTTAATTTTGACATCTGGAGTTCCCTGGGTAAGTTCAGCCGCACTGTTCTCTGTCTAATGACTATTTCTATGACACCAAAAGAATGATATTTTCATGATATGTCTGAAAAGACAGCCTCTCCATAGGCTATAGGAATTGGAAACAAATAAGCTGTCCGTTGTTGTATCGCCGTAAATAGCGTAATTGCTAAATGAATCGCGCTAAGAGGGTATAGAAGAATAGGCAACTCCATATGCAAATATGCCCAAGATGATGATTTAACATGAAAATGCATTTATTCAGAATGTCAATATCCAGCCGTCTCATATGACAATCGTATGGTCCAACATTCTCTGCTGATTTTAATGGATGACGTAACAATTGATATGAAGAAGGCTCCCAATTACCTCTATTCGACTTTAATCTTATGAAGAGTCTATAATTCAAGACGAAGGTATGTATTATAAATTTGAGTGATGCTACCCGACTTCTTAAAAGTAAATATGCAAATGATTCAGTTCGAGTGTGAAGTATGATTTATCACATGACCTGTGGCAACTCCACGAAAAGCCCGACTCCACCGATGCCGTTCTCTCTTCAACCTTCTGATATAAACGTCATTTAAACATGAGCTTCCTGTAAGTACAATGCAAAAACAACTCTAGCACAATAAAACAATGATTTTGTCTCTCATAACATATTGATTGCCATAATGGAAGTTCTGGTTTCAAGAAAAACATGAGCAGAGCGGGTACTACGGTAAGTCACACTTGCTTGGCATAACAAACAACATTTCAATGTCATGTAGTAACAAGAGGCATCGTTTATAGCTCATGCAACGTACTGGAATAGTGGATAAAACAGTAGACCGAGAGTTTGACGAGGAATATGAGCGCTACAAAACGTAAGCCAAGCAATGTCTACACTGCCTTGCATAGTGACTGTATACAAACCAACTTTAAATATGCAGACTTGAGCAAAAGACAGAGAAACTGACAAAAGAAGCTAAAGGTTATTTAGACTCATTAAGAGGTAACTTAAAGAATATGCTTGGCGAGAACCTGAATTGACATATACGCTCGCTGACATGTCACCTCCACATAGCCATGACCAATGCTCAAACACGCATAGCTACTACCATTCACCACTTTTATGACGATTCCGCCCCTATGGGTCAATGCGGTATCAAATATAAGGAGACCGTTGAAAAACTAGACGAGGAAGCAAAGAAAGATATGGTAGGCTAAGCGTCATTGTTTGCTTTTGGTAATAGAACATTCCTAATGCGGCTGGAAAAAATAGGATGCTACATACAGAACTACTATTATAGAACCTTTGAGCCGATTCTGTGCTTATTTCCCAGATATTAATGAAGCCATCAAGAGACGAAATAAGAAACTCTTGGATTATGACTCTATGAGGTCAAAAGTAAGGAAATTGGTTGACAAGCCAAGCGAAGATCCGCAACGGCTTCCAAGAGCCGAACAGGAAGCAAACATGGCACGTGAAGTATATGAGAATATCAACAGCATTCTCATTACTGACTTGCCCAAAGTTATTGAACTTCGAGTGCCATATATTGACCCATCATTTGAAGCTCTTGTCAAGTCCCAACTTCAATTCTGCCAAACAAGTTATGAACATTTGGAGGGCTTGAGACAATACTTCCCGCCAGAATCGGAGAAGCTAGATGGCCGAGTAGACGATGTATTACAACAGATGAGAGAGCTTAGTATATGCGGTAACTTTTAAAGAAATTTTAGTGTCTGTATTTCCACGCATATGATTCCTTACCGTCAAGATAATAAAGATACAATGTAACATATGGAATGAAGTTTTCTTAGTAAGATTTTGTATATTTTGCCCCCTGGTCATTAAAACCCAGGCCAATTCGATTTTCGCAAGCTAACAATAACAATTATAAATGTGCATTCTGTTTTGGACATATAATCGGCATCCTGAATTTCAATTGTAAGCAGACAAATCGTGACCATATACGACATATATGATGTACATATTGACGAAAATTGGGTAAATGATTTTAGCATTTTTGCTGGTAATCGAGATGAATTCTTACATCGACCAACTGCAAGAGCTCAGTTCTGGAATCCGCCAAATGATTTTGTTCTAGCAGGAAGGGATCTTAGCCCATCTGCTACAGACACTCACGATGGCACCTGGCTAGGTATCACTCGGGATGGGCGATTTGCAGCTCTGACCAATTATAGAGAAAAATTGTTTGTGGGCAAGTTATCCAGAGGCTACTTGGTGAGAGATTATCTTATCAACGACAAGTCACCTTCAGACTTCATGAAGTCTGTTCAGCCACATAAGAAAGATTTTGGTGGATTTAACCTCATATGCGGCCAATTGGGCAAGTCTCCATCTCTATATTATACCAGCAACCGAGAAGATGAAGGTATTACAGAACTGCAACCAGGAGAAATATATGGTAAGTTCTATACATGTACATTTCATTGAACAGAATTTGGCGGCTGTGACACCGGGAGAACATGTCGAAGTGTTCACAATCAGTTCAATATCTTTGTCTTGCTCACTGCATGACGATAACGAGCAGCATTACCCAGCAGTCCATGCACGAGCCATGATTGAGCAACGTGGTGACGTGCTTAGTCCGACTAGCGGATAATATAATACCGATTTATATGTATTGGAACCCCGTTTGAAGACATGCATAATGTGGAAGCGAAAGTGAGAGGAGCTATTATTAATTATGGCATTTTTTTTTCTTCGACAGGCCTATCTAATTCTATACTCCAAAATCCCTGGGAAAAGGTCAAGAGAGGAAAATCCAAGTTTCAAGAAATTGTGGATAATGTACAAGATAAGGAAGAATTAATAGAAGCACTGTTCAATATGATGAGGTAAGACGGTTTCTCAATCAGTTTTTTATCCAGCGAGAAAGAAAAGAGCAAAGCGTGGAAAAAATGGACTGACTTCCAAAAATTTATAATTGGCTTGTTGGCTTACATTATTATTACGTTCTGCACTCCGTTTCGCTGAAAAGGGAAAGTTGTCCGTACTCGGGTTCAACAACGGCAATATGGGAGGAAGTCATAAACACAATATTCGTATCCAAAGTTGATATAGAAAGTTTGAGTTACGCTACAAGAGTTACTACGATAGTTTTGGTTGATTACAAGGGCCATGCCACCTTCATTGAAAAGGAATGGTATCAAAGTACGAGCGAGCTATCGTACCAATTGCATATGGAAGGCAACAGCGATGATCCAGAGCGGCGTTATGAGTTCGAACTAACAAAGTAGTTATATAATAAATAAGAAATTGTGTGTGGAGTTTTACCTCAATTGTACAAGTCCACCATCTTCTACGATACACCTTTTTACCATATCTGTTTGAAGGTGATTCAAACAACTAGATGATCGGACCTTGATATTAACAATTAACCTGCGCCCTGAAATTGGACATAATTTTTGTGTTGCCTGGTTTGGTGCGGAGACCATACTTATTTACTGGTTTAAAAAAGCGGCGCTAGCAAGTTTTTTACATTATTTTTTCCTTTTTTTCTCTCGCTTGGTTTTATCTTTTCTCCATTATTGTCATGGCCGGCTCATTCGTTCTTTGTGAGTTATAATATACAACAATCCGTAATATCATCTGTATTCTAACGTTGAAACAATGTTGTAGTTGGTGGTTCAGATAAAAAAATCCCATTAGAACAGCAAACTCATCAGTGCCCTCGCTGTGGAGATCCATCATCCGTCAAGTTAACTCGAACTGAAACGCAAATGGTTGTCCTAGGAAAAACAATTGGTAAACCAGGAAACATGCGGGTTCGATATGAGTGCCAGAAATGCAAGTGGAAGAATGATAAGCTACCTGAAGGCAAACGAGGTTCATCAGAAGGCAACTCCAAGTCTTTGGCCGAAACTGAGCAAGGCACCTACTTTTATGATACAAATGGTGATTGCGAATATCTTCCACCAGAAAAGGCGTTTTAAAAGCGACCTCTCATCTTTCATACCATATATCCGTAGACACCGAACTAATTTCATTTTCTTTATACTCAAAACGAGCACATGTACATAATAAACAATTAGACGCTCAATAATGCTTTATCATGGAGAAGAGTATCGTAACAAATATGAGTTTGCAGTATCTACAAAATGAGAAAAAGAAGATTGTATTAAAAGAAAAAGGAGGGAAAGCAGGAATTAATGTGTATGATTGAAGGATATCTAAAATGTCAAAGATAATGATAACGCCTAAGTACTCTATAGCACAAAAAATATGTTGCTAACAAGCACAGGACTTTCGGCCGCGAAGGCTATCGTCTCGGCGATTCAAGTGAAAACTGTCACTACCATCCATGTCGAATTCCAACTGAGGAATTTTAACCATACCAGCAATACACGAGAAAGCCTCTTCAACATTTGTGCCATCTTTTGCGCTTGCCTCGAAGCATCGTATTTCCATTCGAGGTGATGAATGTTGCTGTGCCCATGCCCGAGCTTGGCGTCGTGAAACAACACGATCGTCAATATCTATTTTGTTACCGATAAGTATAAATGGGAAATCTTCCAGCAGATCAGGCGGTAAGGAGGATTGCTTCAAGAAATCTGCCCGCCAGCGTTCTAAATCCGAAAGATCGGGTTATTGAATTAACAGGTCTAGAAATGACAAATGGTCATTTGTGATGTATACCCCCTTACCTAGATTGTGAAATGTTTGGAAATTGGTTGTATCGTAAACAAGGCAGCAAGCGTCAGCTCCACGGTAATAGCTTACGCCTAGCGACTGGAATCGTTCTTGTCCAGCCGTATCCCAGAGCTGTAAAGTGACTTTTCGACCATCGTCGGTATGTACATCTTTGGTTATAAAATCAGCGCCTGTAGATCACTCGTTATGTTAATAAAGTCATGATCAATCGTTTGTCCCGACTGACTGTCGCCAAGAAACGTACCAATGGTAGCCTTGTATGAACTGGTGAAACGCTTATGGATAAACTGATAATAATTAGGAATTCAGTTGAAGGATCCTTCGCATTTGGGTATATTCAAAGATTACGTTAAAGTAAGAATAGTTTGCCATTTTACCTGATTTCGCAAACATGTCTAATATGTGTTATGGAGGGTGGCGGTCAATCATAGCATTTGTTAAATAGATTGAACAAGCATTATGCATTAACAATAGATACTCTACCTTTCCTACGCCACCATCTCCTATAATGACCACCTTCAAAATGTCTTTTGGCATTACCAGGTGAAGAAAATAGTTATAATTTAATCTTGACTTACAACCACTGGACTCAAGTATTATCTCCAAATGCCTCAGCTGTTATTTGAAAGTCCGTGCCCTGTGCCTTGCTCAACCACAATCATTACCAGGATTGGAATACTCTCCAAGGTGGATGATGGCTACTGTTAATTCACCGTTCTCCAAGGACGATAATTCCAACTGGCTCTTGTATTTACTCACTGATTCTGCCCTTCCAACCGGTGGGTTTGTCGCTTCCTCAGGTTTAGAAGCCTCCTTTCAAGCTGGACTCATCCAATCAGCCACCGCATTGCCGGAATTCACATTATCAGCTGCACATTCATTCGCATTCAATACTGTACCATTTGTTCGCGCTGGCTACTATTCTGTAAATGACCAAGATCCAATAATCGCACTTCAAGATGCCGATGCAGCATGCGAAGCTCTGATGATTGGTAACACAGTGGCAAGACGAGCTTCGTTAGCCCAAGGAGTTGCTATGTTGACACTACACATCAAATGCTTCTCACCAGATGACCAATTAGTCAAGCAATGGAAAAAGTTGATCAGATCAGAAAAAGTAGATGGTCACTTTGCTGTGTGTTTTGGACTTGTCTGTAGACAACTAAGTGTAACAATAGGTATGGAAATGAAGCCATGAAAAGATCTCAAACCCGAAAATCAGTTCTCACAAGTTAATTTAGAAAACACATTACATCTATGGTTGTACTTGTTTACTCGGACTCTGTACTCATCTGCAGTAAGAATGAACATCATCGGGCCATATGAAGCCCAACGTATGTTACTGCATGCCAAGGACGGGATTGAGGATGTGGTCCAGAAAACCATGCACCTGACCGTGGATGACGCATGCCAAACCAATCCGTTACTGGATGTCTGTCAAGGAATGCACGATCGATTGTATACGAGACTTTTCAACAGCTAGATTTCGATACATAACATATATTTAACTGGTCTTCGTATAACAGCGTTGAACGAACTATTTAAAGGACATAGGATCTCAACTGGATTGAGAAAATAAACCAGACCTTCAATTGTACCTTTTACTCGTGTTCTTAGTTTTTGCTAACCCTTGTGTGGTTTGGCTGAATGAAATGGAAAACATTGTTTGTTCATCGGACTGTGAATTACTAGATGTCCTCTTGTTTCACAGATTTTCAATTGGTTTCTCTCCACGATTGATTATGGTGACCGCGGCGTTTGGAGATGAAATGATGTGGCACATTCACTGAAAATTGCGGAGGGCTTACATTTTTTGTACATATGGCTATACCAAAGTCTTCTTGTGGTTTCTGATCTTTGGCTTATGGATGTTCAGCATATGCCATAACCAAGAAACGTTGAGATTGGAAATGTTCTACCAAGCTGAAAATTGAAGATTAAAAAGTATCTGAATGCAGCATATTTGTTTTATGTTAAGTTGGAATTTGACTGTACTATACCGGCTATCTATTTACGGTTCTGCGATGAATATGTTAGTTTGATTCGGCTGCCATTAATAGTGGGACAAAGTGTGAATTGGTTGATATTTTCAAATGACATATTTGAATATATTGAGATCTTTTGTAATCGTGGATAAACTTACTGGAAAGTTCTACCAGAGTCTCGGAGTCGGATGTCCTATTGACTCATAAACACTGAGGGCTAGCGCGCGGTGAGGCAACCGAGTTCATACGAAAGTTTGCACAAGCACCGGAAGCGGCATTTCAAATGTGTGCACGTGATCTAAGAATTGAACGGCCAAATGCACAAAATTTTGCCCAGGCTCCCACATTATACCTGGCACAAGAATGAGCAATTGGAATTTTCAGCATTTCGACACTCAATCTGATTTTGGTGTCGTTGATGAGAATGGAATCACTCACAGAGTTCGCAAGAAGCCAGGAAGAAAAGCCAATCCTGCGGCATCTGCACAACGAAAGGTTTGTCATTGCCAAGACTAGCCAGCTCCATTATACCAAGCATTTGAAATATCCTACTTGGCAATATATTTAACATCCATTATCTTGTAGGCTCAGAACAGAGCAGCGCAGAGGGCATTTAGAGAACGAAAACAGAGGGAAAAGAAAGAGACTGACGCAGAAATACGCCGAACAATGAATGAAGTTAACCATTTACGCAAAGTTGTCAAAGAATTACGATTCGAAAATAAGCAACTGAAAGCCATGGTCATATCATATATATTGACTTGCTTCGAATTGAATAGTTCTCATCCAAGAGTTCATGCAATGAGTACAAATTCCAGAGTCAAACTTCCAGCCGATGAAAATATGCCTGCACTTATGAATATTTTTGTTGATGAAAATGGTCATATCCTCGATCTGGAATCTGCAGCATTAAATTTGGTTGATGCTGACTCACCGTATCCTCCTTGTACCGCACCTTCAAGAAGCTTGAAAAATGAGAAAAAGCTTCATCGATTGTTTGATGAAACTCTAATCTTTCACGAACAAGTCAACCCTGCTAAACCGACCGATTGTGCGTTTGCCTCCGACTCATCCATTTCCCCACAGTATGAACAGTTCACGTCTTCTACATCTGTTTCTTCGCCTGACACCGACATGACATCCTCCTCAGTGGGAACCGACAACATGGCAGTACTTCCAAACAATTTGCCTGCAACGGAAATTGATCAAACTCTACAACTGATTGAAACTCCAGGCTTCCCTCCACCGTTTATCTCTACCAAAGAAAACACACCTTTACCAGGTGTCCAACGATTTTGCCAGTCCTATCAGGTACCTAACGGCCATGCCGAAAACTTCGTAATGTTGGAATCTAACAGGCAGATGGTGCAAGATCTATGGAAAAGTGTTGCGGGACCTGAGCAAGATAGCTTTATTGACGGGCCAGCCCATCAATGGCCCACCAATGACGTTTCCTTCGGAGATTTGGATAGTCAAGGTTACTCGTATCCACCAATGCATCCTATCCAAGCTGTCCAGTTGCTGCGATTACAAATGAAAGTAGGCAGCATTATTGGTGCCGACAAAGATATTCTTAATCCCAGTAAGCGATTGCTTTTCTACGAAATATTTTGTCCTTTCCCTCTGTGTTGAATCTAAACTCCTTCATTGTTGATATAGCCGATTTGCAGCGAGCGATTGTGCACGACCGCCGCATTGATTATATACCTGGTCCAGGGTTGCGTGACCGTATGATATTGTTCCGTGATCACTATGATGCCGACGAATGTTTCAATCTGTTAGCAACAAAGTCTATCTTCTTGGGAGGAGAGGTGACCAACCCAAGTAACTGGGCTCTACCAGAGAAGTTTTACGATAAATATTGGTTTCTTTGTGCCAATCAGGTCGGTTTTGCACTTAATTTTTTCTATATTTTTCATTGACTATTTAGTTTCTCATATTAAGCATACCCTTTCAGGATCTCCAGAATGCAGAAAAAGTTGAATCTCTGGCAACATATCGGCAACGTATTTTCGCCAAAGTGAGAGAGAGGAGAGCGCAAATGTACACTCAGTCTGGCCTATATGATGAATTGGGTGATTTATTGTATTCTTCAAGCCTATCTAATATGGGTGTAAGGGAGTACATGTACTGTATTTAAGTATTCAGCTTGCTAATGCTGTTTTGTCCTATTTCATACCCTTTGCCACTCTTTTTGTATATTGTCCTACGTTGCTTTTCGCCTTTCATCTGTTTCCATGCATACATACAAAGAATATTTATAACAGACTGCGCTACCTTCCACTTTATATACGCTGCTCTGAAATGAATGTTGTCTTGCTCACAATTGTAGTTATCGTCATTTACAAATATGCAAATTAGATATTCTCAAAAAATTGAAACTTGGCGTGTTGAAACCCCTCCTACAGTGAGCATATAACATGGAACATATCCATTTGGGTGCCATTGAAGATAATCAAAACTTATAATGGCTGTTACCATACACCCTCAAGGTACGTAAGCACGTGTCGAGCTCACACTCTTATATTTTGCGCCACATTTGTTTTTCTTACATAAGTATGAGGAGTATAGGGTCAACGCCAAGGCTATTGTGAGACATAATGTACTGATGGCTGATAACAATTGAGCGGCCGAAACTTTGAATCTGTCCGAATGGCCATCCAAGTCGACTACCAAGCATAATCAGCCACGCGGTATCATTCTTTGCAAGATGCAAGCGGGAACACTACACCATATGAGAAACGTAAATAGTCCCATTATATTGGCCTAGGGTGTATTTGGCTTAGGGTGTATTGGAAGTCTATGTTGCTGACAGTTGCAGATTATACCATACGGTTTTTTATGATGTCTTCACGTCAACGTACGATCTTTGCGCTCCATGAAGGAAAGAAGTAACGACCAAGATGTAAAGAAAGTTATTTGAAAATCATGATACTGGAGTATTAACATATACCAATTTTGACAAGTGCTTACTTTGTATTTTGATTCTTAATTTTGAAACTGGTATCAGCATACACTATAAATCTGAAGATTATATCACATAACCTTATTTCCTCAATTTGCTCATGACCCCTTTCTCTTATCCACCTTGCTAATAGAATCTTCCTCCCGTTGCCTCCCTCACTATACCGTCTTAAGTAGCGGAGGAATGCTACCAAGCTGTCATATTTTGTGTTCCTGTGATTGGAAAATTGCATTCTTGCTGTTTAAATGTATGGAATGAACTTGGCAAAAATGATTTGAAATAGAGACTAATGTTTAGCATTAATAAAAAAATCACTGCGTCCTTTTCTCCACATGCACAATTGGTGCGTTGATGTATTGAAAAGTTATTTTATTGCAAGACTAATACTTTTTGTTCGATTTGAATGGCTGAATAATGGCAGGATCTATGTATATGAATGGGGATTTAATGGTTATGCAGAAGTCTGTTTGGTAAGTGAACACACTGCTTTGTGACCGTTCTTCCAGTGGTCCTTTTGGCATGCACGAGAGCAGTATGCAGCCTTTTTGCAGGCACTGCACTTGGAGAATTCACCCTTGGTAGATTCCTTTTTGTCACAATCTGGGTTGGAGCAGTTTACCAAATTGATGCTTTCAGCTGAGGCGTCCTTTGCAAGTTGCTGGATGAGCTTTTGTTGACTTTCAGGGTCCATTTTTTCAAAGTTCTCCATGTTTTGCTTTTCAAGAGCAGCCTTAGCAGCCATCTTGGCTCTAAGGATTCGAACAAGATAACTATATGCCTCCAAATCACCGCGAACGAGAGCAAGTTCGAAGAATGACTGTGATTTGTCAAGGTCGTAGAGACCATATTCCTTTGATCCGAAAATCATACCCAACAATGTCATGGCATCAGCGTCGCCTCCATTTGCAGAATCCTAGAGTTGCGTTTAGTATTGAATACATTGAAAATATGGAGAGCAATATTAACAAGCCCACCTCTAACAAGGAAATGCCAGTAACGATAAACTCCTTCTCATCATCTCCTTCAATGCCAGCTTCTTTTGCAACGTTCATATCCTTGGACATTAGCAAATACATTCTACCCACTGATCTATATCGTTAGCATCACTCCTTATTTTTATTTCCGTTCAGATCCGCGCACTTACATGCATTGGATGCAGGGGCATAGCCCCATTGTTTTGCCTTCTCAAAGTATTCAACAGCTTTCTTCAAGTCCTTTGTAACACCAACGACTGGCTCGACAGCCTGATAGAGAATAGCGAGGTTATGGGCAGAATCAGGATAGCCTATTATAAAGAATGATACGTATTTGAATGTTTTTTTAACCTAGGAGAACTATGCCAACTACTTCAAAATAAGACCTTACCTTCAGCACATGCCTTCTCGTACCATCCGAGGGCAGCCTTAGCATCCTTCTCACATCCATAGCCTCTCTCAAGATAGAAAGCAACCTTGTGTTGGGCCATCTACAACATACATCAAAATAAACTGATTAATGATTAGATATTGTAAGAATATCGCAATAGAAAAAGTCTTACCGGGTTACCGATCTCCGCAGCTTTGAGGTACCATTCGTACGCTGCTTTCTTGGGATCGGTACCGTCGGTACAGTTGACACCACCAGCCAATTTATCTTCTTGTACATATAAAGACCCAATCTGTACAGCAGCCATGGAGAAATTTTTAGAGAAAACTCGCTCCAACAATTCTTTGGCACCCTTGAAATTTGGACTGGCGAGCGGGCTCATCTTTGCACGGTCGTTCTCTCCTTTGATCTCTTCCCTAACACCACCATAAAGGAAACTTGCAAGTAGAAGATCTGGTACTTTTGCGTCATCTCCTAGGTTAAGGTCGGCTGTTGCCTTTGTTACATCCATGTTTGCTTCAGACAGACGCTCAACTGCTTTTTGCTGAATGTTTGTCAAAAGTTCGTATTCATCAGACCACGTCATATTGGCTCTTTCCAATTTCTTTCCAACGCTGTTCTTTTTCTCATATTCCATTGCCAATTGTTGTGCAGCTACTGGAAGCATTGTTGGCACCTGTGGCGCAAATTCCGGATCGACTTGAGCATAGAGGGCAACAAGTAACGAGGACTGTTGTTGAGTAAGTCCCAAGAATGGTGGGATGGTTTCTCCAGCTGGATGCAAGTTATAAATTATAATCCTATTAAATTTCGGTGGCATTACACAGCTGTTCAGTCCATTTTGGTGTCACCTACCTTCTGAAGTTATTTGAGCCATGGTGTTGATCAGACTTGTTGATTGAGCTCCTTCGAGGAAATTTCAAAAAAAAATGTGACTGTCCTTAACCGCAATTTTCGATTGAAAGCCACGCAGAGGCAATCCGTTCTTGGAAGCAGGAACATGGTGAAGTCGTGACACACTGAAAATCTAATTACATCGTTGACAAAACGGCAACTGGATAGTAAAATTCTGCAGGGTTGAAAAATTTCTCCTCGAATAAAAGGAGAAGGGATATACTACCGTCTAGAAAAAAAGCAATATTGATAATGGAGAATTGGTCATGATCATCTTTCAATCCCTAAAAGGGGAGTTTTTATGATCCATGACGCGCTCATCAGTCAGGAGTTATTCCCCACCCACTTGTTCACCAGCGCAACAGCGGTTCCAAAAAAATAAAATAATAATAATCTGCTGAGTATCTCTTCTTTATTGTCACGCCTTTACTTTCCTCTTCTTTCTCTTTTCTTACGAGAAGGCACCGTTGGCTGCTTACTGGACTTGACCCCTTTGCTTAGCCCTACCAGTCAGCTGCTATGTTCAAGCCTATAACAAGCATTACCAAGTTGACTACTGCAACATTGAAATCATGTGCTATGGTGGCCGCATCTACATTCAACTCATTGTCAAATCATACATCTAGTGGCGACTTACCTAGTCAAGCAACTATAGATTTTTGGGTGGCAGATACGCAGCGTGGCCTTGTGAGTACAAAGTCAATTTTTGACTTTGATTACTTCTTTTGGGATACATGGCCAATTAATTACCCATATTTTTCCCCGAATGTAGGACGCATTTTTTAATGACCAGTTCGACACTGCACAGTATATTTTTACTCAATATGCTGCAGAATCTCCATTTCATGCTGTAGGTTATGCTTTGATGGGCTATGTGGAAGCAATGCTGGGGTTCGAATCGGAAAGGATTACGGTTGCGCTGGTACGACTGTCCGACGCTCAAGCACTTGCGCACTCTTTCGCGAAACGAGCTAAAAATGGCAAAGACCATGGCCATCATTCCAAAAAGACTGTTGACAATTCAAGCGACATAGACGTTAATAATTTGGATGTAGGACCAGATTCCTCAATTTGCTTCCGTCGGCGGTCTTCGACAAGCTCCGGTGACTCTGATCTGTCTGATCAGGAAACGAGAAAATCAAACTCTGGGCACTATGAAAAAGATGGAAAGGAAAGTTGTGGAAACTTGAAGGGATCTGGTACAGCGACTGAATTGGACTATGAACTCCTAGAGGCCAACTGTATGTTGATGTCAGCCACCATTCAATTCTTACGGGATAACTGGATAGACTACATGAAAGCAGCCTACAAACTTCGAAAAGCTTATCGAATGTACGAGCACATGTTTGAAAACATTACCGGAATTACGACTGAAAAATATGCTGCCAGATTGAGGAAAGATCTCAAGAAGCAAAAGAGTTCTCAATCTAAACCAAAGCTCCGAACTCATCGAATTAACTCGGTACCTATATCATCAGTGGATGTTGCTGGAAGATATATACACTCTCGATCAGCTTCACCTTCATTAACTGCTACACTGCTATCCGCAAGTCCCCCGCCAACACCTTTGCCAACAGAACATGACACTTTATCCACTCCACAACCGGACAATAGTTGTTTCTTCTCTGACACTATTGACCCTTATCAACTCTCTCCACCAACAGGCACTCCGTCGTCCCCTTCGTTTACAGCCATCTTAGCCAACACACAATTTGAATCACCAAAAGATCAGAAAAGATTCTCGCTTTGGGTCACTGGCTCTCCATTTCAAAGTATAGAGAATGAGCAAGCAATTTCGTCTGTGTCCAACATCCAACCTCCATCCACCGACACCGACACCGACAAGTCCGTTAAGCAAAGAAAGCGAGCTTCTTTGCCACTCTTTGGAAACGAATCTATAAAGGATTTTGGCAATGATATATTATGGGGTTCCAAGAAAACTGACAGCAATGCTTCCGGTGTGTCAATTGCAACAGTAGACAAAGCACTGCAAAGTGGTGTATTTTTTGGTGTTGGACTGTTTGCACTTATCTTTTCGCTGCTTCCTCCTAAAGGTAAGAAAAATTGAGATTGTGGTACTGATTGCCCTGAACACTATTCCCTAATCTAAAATGGGGCGTGTTTTCTGATTCCGTAGCAAACAAACTACTAAACACTTTGGGATTCCATTCGTCGCGACCATTCGCACTACACCTGCTCCATACTTCGTATTCAAGTTACGGATTATACTCGCCTTTGAGTGCATTAACGCTCCTAGCCTACTATACCAATTTGTCCTTGTTTGTTCACCCTCAGCTCCTTCCTTATTCATTAAGATTTCAAGATGCCAGAAGCATGTTGGACAAAATGAAGGATAAATACCCAAATGGCAGAATATGGATGTTGGTGGACGGTAAGCTTTGCAAATTAGAAGGATTTACACGACGAGGAGTGGAAACTCTACGAGATGCACGTCGCAGAGAGAGTCTGGCCCGGCCAGAAGATCAAGGCTCCGCAATGGCATTTTCCAGTAGCAGTAAGGCTGGTAAGGTCACAGGGCCAAGTAATGATTTCCCTCGATCGCGAATGCAACAAGAGTCGATGAATGGTGGCATGGCTCAGCTTCAAGCCCTCGCTGTGTATGAGATGGGATGGTAAGAAGGATGATTTGGTGCATGATCACAATCCTCCAATTTAACCTAACAGCGCCATCCCTTGCCATCAAATAGGGGCCAGATCTGGCTTGGTGACTACTTTCAAGCATCGGAAACTTTCTTTCGGCTGGAGAGTATGAACAACTGGTCCCGGGCATTCTATCACTATATAGCAACATGCTGCATGTTTGCAGATGAGGAATACGACAAGGCCGCCATAGAGTTCTTACAAATTCCAGATATCTTACGCCGACAAAAACAACTTGGAGGTCGTCTACTCCCTAATGAAATCTTTGCAGAACGCAAGATCTTGGGCTGGAAGAAGAGAGCGGATATACTGGAAGCTAATCGGGAAGCTCGGACCCAGTCACCAACACAAGAACGTGCGCCTCAAAATCAAAGCTTAAATGGAGAAGCATTAAGAAAGAGTGTCATCGTTAACCCATTATGGGAGCTTATCTATCTTTGGAATGGCATACCCCATGTCAACGCAGATGTGTTGATGCAGATGAAAAACAATTTACAAATGCAGATTGCCAAGCTCTCTGACCGTATTCGATCACAAGAGGCTATTGATTTCCAGAATTCAACTTTGCCACTAGATGGACAATCAGATACCGCTATACTATATTTGCTGTACGCCACAGTCATCCGTGAATTAGGAAATCTTGATGAGTCCAAAAGTTATCTCAGCAAGTTACTTGCCATGGACAAGCAGATCCATGAAGATCGATGGGTGATTGCGTATGGAATGTATGAAATGGCTATAGCCGCTACCATGGATCAAAATCGCGTCGAGGAAGCTAGGAAATGGGTATACAAAGCCGAGAATTTCTTCCAAGGAAATTCACATTACCACCAGGCACACACACCCAGCGAAATTGGATCAAATAACAGTGATTATGACTGGGAAAATCGCTTACATGTCAGATGCCAACTACTTCTCGAACGGCTGGAGGAAATGTAATGAGAGCAGTGACTTTTTCCTCATCTTCACTTTTGCTTCAACAGAGCCTTTACTTTGCCACGCCAAATCATACCCTTTCCCCAATGTACACATACTACTAGGCTCTATCGGTAGGCATATGACCTTCGTGTTTATTAATGCTGTTGTATAAAGAAAGACCCCCGAAAAACAAAAAAGAGAGGAAATGGTGGCACCTTTTTGCCACAAACCATGACCAAAAATATTCCAATATGTCTAATACGTCCACATTGTATAACTTTCAATCCAATCTGCATCATCAACATACTCTACATTGTAATCATATTGGAAGGTGTGATGAGTCATAGACTGAATCAGAGCTTCATGACGTGCCGCCAAGATATCAGCATCAAAGTAAAGAATACTCGGCAATAAACTTTATAATTATCATTCAAGGTCAAACATTTAGCTCCAACTAGATCTGACATCCGAGTGCCTACATCTGTTGTACAAGAAGTGACTAAGAAAGTGGTTTCTCCATGATATATTACTCTGGCAATTAAATTTTTCTTTAGGTTCATTTACATACATAACGCAGCTATGGTAGTCGTTGATTGTCAGATCACCGCGATCCACCAGTTTGCACGTTCTCCAATAGTAGTACCAGAAAAATCTCAGGGTAAATTTCAACATTTTCCTAAATAGGTTTAAATATCCATGACGACAAGATATCAAAGCTGAAATAGTCGGTGGAAGGTATTGAGTGGTTCAGAAAGTAATAATTGAAGCTATTTTATTTTGCAGGGAAGATGCCGATTCCTTCAGGTTGGGTACCTAGTGGATCGCAAGAACTTCACTAGAATTTCTATCAATTTTAGTTAAGCTGGATCAACGACGTAAATGGGTAAGCCGATACGGCCGAAAGTGCAGGTCACCCGGTTGCCCTATTAGGTTCATCTGGAGAGGCCATGTACCTCCTCCCTCTCTCTTTTATCCTCTTTTTATATATTTTGTAACACTGCTTACTGACTTGGGCTATAAAGTCTTTAAATCATATCAGTGACATCACATTCCATCTCAACATTTCTTCTACCAATTTCTGTCTGTGAACATCAGCTCTCATGAATGTAGTCGCTCCAGTTGGGGCTGAAATCCGCCGCAATAGTCAACCCCAAAAGGGTCTTCGTAAATGGTGGAAGAAGGTGACCAACAAAAGTCAACCTGCTCCATTTCCGGGGCATATGCCTCCTAGAAATCAGAGTAAGCTATTTTCAATGTCTAAATAATCCTAACAATGAAAGTTCGAGTCACTTTACTTTTTCATATATACTCACATATTCCCTGTCAACTCTTGATCTCTCCTTATAATAGAACATGGAGTTTTCGGCGTCGCTCTGCCGCAATCTATCCGATACGCGCGTGCCAACATTAGCTATATAGATGATGAAAGCGGAGACCGTTTAACGGGATATATCCCCATTATTATCGCTAAGTGTGGTTCATACCTTAAAGAAGAAGGTAAATATCTAGATTATTCAGTGTCAATTCGGCATCGAAAACTTTATTTACAAGCCAATATCACTCATCTTGTAAAAATTGTCAAAATTTTATGACCTTCAGGTCTTCAAGTCGAAGGAATTTTTCGACTCTCTGGAAGTGCAAAGAGAGTAAAGGAGCTGGAACAAATTTTTGATAATCCTGAAGAACAGTGGGGTGCTAATCTACCCTGGGATGGCTATACTGTTCATGACGCTGCGAATATCTTGCGCCGCTTCCTCAATTTTTTGCCAAATCCAGTTATTACACACCAGCTGTATCAGCCTTTCCGAGATGTCATGAGTAAGTTGCTTCTCCCTTAATGTTTCTTTTTAGCAATGACACTGATTTACAACTATATCAGGTGACAAAACCAATATGTCTACACCAGAACGCATTGCAGCCTTCCAAAGGCTTATCGAGAGACTGCCACTGCCACATCAGTTCCTATTATTATACCTACTAGATATGCTTAGCATATTTGCTCAAAACGACGATGTCAATCTCATGAGTGCTTCCAACCTTGCGGCTGTTTTTACTCCTGGAATGCTCTCGCACCCTTCGCACGACTTGGACCCAATCCAGTACAAAATATCTCAGCGTGTAGTGGAGTTTTTGATTGAATTCCATATGTGCTTCAACATGCCTCACGCCACTGCCCTGCATAAAGATCCAGTTACGCACCCGTCAGCAACACAGCTGATTTTACCACCACAACAACATACTCCACAAGAAGTCGTTTTGAATGATAGTGAAAAGCTAAAAAACAAGGCTAGCTCTGGCACCTTAGGGTCTCAAAGCAGCAATAAAACAATCACTCAGCACAGAGTTGCGCCTGCCGACTCCGCAGCCTCCTTTATGACACCAGATCAGCTTTCCATGTCTGCAGCTTCCTCAGTGATATCCGCATTGGATAAACCAGTCACCACCAGATCCGAAGGCATCGTCCAACCCGGCACTGCTTCGTCTTCATCCAAATTTAAGAACCCACTGGCGAGCATCAAACAAATTATGCCGAAAACATCATCAGTTGATCTGCCTACTACTAGCAACGGTCGTCGAGAAGTCCCTGGTGTCCCTGAACCTGAAGAAGACATCGATGAATCTAGTAAAACAGCTGTTAAGCGTAATCATGCGTGTAAGTTGAGAATAATCAATCTTTCTCTGAGACTTAAAACGGTGATGATATTTATATCCCCCTTTTCCAATAGTGCCTTTTATGGGAATGCCAACTTGGTACTATGGAGTGATCGCTGCTATAGGATCCATCTTCGTCTATGAGATATATCAAATGTTTGCTGGAGGGAAAATAGAATCAATTGTATTCTACAGCACTATATCTGGCTACTTTTTGCTGCTGCTATTTGGCATCAAATGTGAAAGGGAGATCGTTGAAAAGCAACGTACCGCATCACCTTCTCCTGAGATGGAAGAGAAGACCTTTGTTGAAGAGCCAAAACATGCAAACCTTCTGCGAACTTCCATGAGCTCGTTGTCAAGCGTAGTCATGTATGATTCGCCTAAAACACAAGACGGGGTTCATGAATGGGGAACCTTCACTCGACAATCAACCGGTGCAGATAGCGGCTATGTTACCCTGGCTGGCAGTCATGATTTACATGCTGAATTTGGGAATGCAAGAATCATTCAACCAACAAGTATCAAAAGTGTCTTTCGTGATTCTGAAGGTCGATATTTATCCAACAATCCTCCATACCCTGTCGCAGCTGAAGATATCTCAAAGCCAAACGAATTAGATATTCCTGCTAGCGAACAAGAAGTATCTGATGATTCCGACGAATATGAGGAGGAATGCGAATCTATTTGGCTCTTCGATAATGCTTCCATTGCTGAGGATCAGGCTGCGGAACAAGCCATGTTACAAGACAAGGAAATTATGGCGGAATGGAGAGATCTTTTAACTCGATCTTGGAAGACTGATATTGGCACTAGTCAAAAACGAGTGGCTTTTGTGCCAAGCTCAGAGAATTCTTTGATTGAAGATACCGAAGCTGCATCAATACTGACAGTATCCAGTCGATTCAATGAAGAGATTCAAGACGACGCTGTGACTCCAAATTCAGATGATGAAGATAAAGTCCTCGCCGACGATATCGACCCTGATCAACTGTATCGCATGTGGGACAGGATCCAACAGCAAATCACCGATGATGAAAAGTTGGCACGGCAATTACAACAGGAGGAAGAAGCAGCTGAAGCAAAACGCCAGTATGAACTTAATACCATGAATCCATTCCTTAGCGACCAAAAATCCATTTCCAGTAGCAATCAAACCACACCAAGATTACAACAACCTCAGAAGAAGTGATTCCCTACACATATGTTGCTGGTGTGTGGTGTGTGTGTTATCCTTATACCTACATACTCCCTTGTCATATACACGTTCGTAAATCCATTAGCATTCCCATACAAAGTGGGTAATACTGCTATCAGTTTATATCAAAGATGTACTATCCCATAGAATAACAAACGTACACGTCTGGTTAATCCCTTTGTGTTTACATTTTGGCATGGATGCTGATGCATACGAACAGCTCCTAGTACCTCTTTTTTTTTTGTTATGTATTTTTTTCTTCTTTGATTAGATCAACCATACGACGAAACTTGCCCCCTTTCTTACCCTTGCTTTCTACACCATCACCTCCTCGAACCCAACTCTCCTTGAAGTCCGCTTCACAAAAAAAATTCTTTTGGTAACTGTTATATTAGTGTACCTCTAGTGATTCTGTATCTTATTATGTTATAATATTATTATTTGATCAAAATGGTTAGTGACGGCTGATATCATTGTGGACTATAATGAAAACAGGAGAATTCATGCTATACGTACAGTTACATATTGTCACGAAAGGTTTGACAAGATGACACACTCCTCCCGAATTTGCGGTACCGGGGTCTGGCTCAAATTTTCAGAATCTTCGATTGCCACAGTTACTGTATCGGCTGGTGATCAATTTTGTACGCCATTAATTTAAGCAAAGACCCGAACATAAAGGAGCTGAACCAACTTCAATTGCTATGTATAGACGACTACGTGCCAAGACAGGGAGAGTATCCAGGGCACAGAAAGGCCATAGAAGGAACACCACACCACCAATAGTTGTTTTAGTCGGATTGTTTCAGATTTTTACATTTGATGAAACCAGTGACAACCTAAATGGCTTTGAAGACATTTCACGTAGATGAAACTATTTTGATGTTTGCTTGTGGCTATGAACAACTATTATGTCTCCATTGGAGCAGAAACGGTGCTCAACGTCTAGTTTATACAAAGAAAATAAAAACAAAATCATTGACAGGGGCAAGATCCATGATGCAGAATCCTTTATAGCGTCAAATAACAATAGCAAAGCGTGACATTTGTGACCATGCCTATTCGTTTGTTGCGTTCTCCTTCTTATGACATACTATACCTGCTCCGGCTAGCTGCTGGATCGACCATTACACCTCTCCAAGGGGCCGGGCCACCAGGGGGATATAACCCTTGTTGAACGCTATAACATCTTGTATAAAAGGCCCACGCAACCTGCATCTGACGGATTCATTTTTCCACGACTTGACTACGGGCTACTCACCATGAAATTCAACATCCTAACACTTTTTGCCCTTCTTGTTCTTGCAATTCTTGCAGATGGTAAGCTAATTCTTTCCTGCAAAGCAAACAGCTATGCGAAATGATCTAGGAACTTAAATTCAGAACCATAATAGCCCATAAGCATCATAAGAACAAAACATCAACAACAGATTCAACGGAATCGTAAGTAGCTGATGCTCACTGTCAATCCGATTTCGCATTCCTGTCTCTATTGTTCTAATTGAGCCATTCACTGCATAACTGTATATTAACATCCAGCACTGCCGAAACTGATTCAAGCACTGCTACTGATGCAAGCGCTACTTATTCACCTGCCATTGGTGTTATTGCCACCGGCATCAACACAGCTATTGATCCCTTGAACACTCCTGAAATCTCTGGCTCGGGAGATTCCACCGACACTGCTAGTGTCACGGATCAGTCTACTTCGGATTTGTTATCGAGCACTACAAGTGACTCTGCCAGCTTGCCAACTACAAGTGTAACTAGCATGACTGCAACTTCCTTAACCAGCTGTAAGATGTCAGCGTATTTTTCAATAATTTGCATTTACATGGAATAATCTAACCATTTGCGTTTTTTTTAGCTGCAACATTAAGTTTGTCACTAGGGTCGACAGTTTTACCTTCCACAACATCTGCTTTGAACCTGCCATCGGTTACTCCATTCCAAACCTCTACTCCCAGTGATGCATCTATCCAATTTCCAACACTAGCAGCTATAGGAACCTTGGTTACAGCTGGCTTGGCAATTATTATGTTATAAATGTAACAATATGCACCATCAACTGTGTCCTAACTGTACAAAGTACACTTAATGTTAATAACACATATCATACTAGTCTCCACAAATTCGTTTCATAAATAATGACACAGTTGAAAACTGGTTTCAATGTCAAATATTTGGATTCTTTACTCATGGACAAAATGTATCGTCGGTGATAGTATTTACAAAGTAAAAAAAAAAGAACGCGCTGCGGCAAAGTTTTGCCAAGTGACATGCTCATTTGTCATATAAGAGAAGGTAGTTCTATTTCTTGAGCTTTTCGGCCTCCTTCTCAGCGTCTTGTTTGAGTTCATTGGCCTTGCCTTCGGCCTTGGCCTTTGCTGCTTCATATTCACCCTTTGCTTCGTCAGCCTTGCCCTCAGCCTTACCCTTGAGGGATTCATAGGTTCCTTGAGCCTTTCCCTTAGCTTCATCGTACTTTCCTTCGATATTAGCTTTGGCAGCATCAATTTTACCCTTGCCTTCGTCGATCTTTCCTTCTACTTTAGCTTCAGCCTCCTTGGCTTGCGCACGGCCTAAGATTTTAATGTCCCCACCGTTATTTTTATGTTACTCTATTTGCTTCTTTTGTGATCTGGAAATCATCAAGCATACATACCCTTATCTGTCTTTGTATAGTAATAAGCACCACCGACGGCAGCTAGACCTAGAGCGATCAACAAATTCGTATTGTTGTTGGCCTTGGCAGAGGGGCCATCAGTAGAAGCGAAGCGGCGTGCAGTGGTAAAACGAACAGAAGTACGTGGGACAGCAGTACGAAGAGCGAACATTACAGATACGGATTGTATATGAGATGGTAAGTGGTCAACGGGTTGGAATATCGCCATTTTATATTTTTGACCGTCGGGACCAATGATAAAATTATGACGTTCTTTCTTCCTGCGTCATTTGGGGAATCTTTTGATGCTGCCTTTCAAGGAAATGCCTTACTGTTTGTACCTTGCCTGTTAAAATGACACCATTTTCGCATCAAGGCACCCACGTTTTTAGCACGAATTCTACGTGTATGCAAGTCTTTTAATATGCAAGTTTGCAAGGTCAACCACCGCTTATATTAAGTCTCAGATCACAACAGGAGAGTGCTATGTGTTGCGAATTAATGACACAGTAATTGAATTATGTATTTCCAAAGAGCACCAGTTACATCACGAACTGCGATAGTAAGATAATGGAACCAGTGAATATGACCTTTGTAATGTACTATAACGGTAAGTTTTCTTGTCACCAATATCGAAGCACTTCACAACAGACCATCACCTGCTTAACAGGTGTAATGTAAGTACGACAATGACAGGAGCCTTATTAACAAAGTGATAAAATAAGTTTGTAATATCGATTTACAATATTGATTTTAACCAGGCTGTTGACAACTCTTCACATAAGGTGTAAAGAGGTTGATGGAGCATATGCAATATCAAACATTTTCTCTTCCCAAAATTTTTACACGTGACGTGCCAAAAATCAAGTATAAATTGCGAGAAAACTTTTTCGTATTTACTTCTTCAAACAATACGGTCCTTCAATTGCTAGAGCTTACTTTTAGCTGTCAATGCCAAGTACAGTGTGGACACTGGGCCAAGAGCAGAATTCCAGGTTTCTATATTTGGTTTTACTCGACTATTGAGCATAGCCATTTGGAGATGATGGATACAACTCTCAACACATCTTGCAATGTTAAAATCACAAATGAAAATAAATATCTAACCATCGGTTTCGTTCTAGAACGGCTTTCGCAAATTAGTGTTTCAAATGGAGCGTATTAGTGAAAGATAATGCCACAACTGATCGTTATTGTGCTCACTCTGGTTCCAGCTCATTTTTCAAGACACATCCTAAATCATGGATGGTCAGCAAAACTGCTACTCCAATCAGCTGCGAAAATGAACACAGGAGCACAAGCATTTGATAAGTCACTTGGACCACCCCATCTCTGAGAATAACAAGATATACCCAAGGGAAGATGAGGAAGAGAAATGAGTAAGTGGAAGCGATGTGGCCTAATAAGTCGAAGCGCAAGCCACCTGTATGAGTATCAGGCCTTTGGATAGAAAGTCTATAATGATTGCAGAATTGCAAAGAAGGATACGACACCATAGCTTCTCAAGCTTACATCACCATTATCATCTCCCGAACCATTATGTTAATAGTTGGACGTGGCTATTGGCGTTCATCAATGGACGATCACCTCTTGGGACTGGCAGCAAAATGAGGACGGAAAATGCCAATATGAACAGACGTTTTAAATCAGATACGGCATTTATGTAATATACAGTTTCTACACTTGACACTGATCAAAGATTAGCTAGGTAAATCGGTATGTATACATGGGGAATTATAACAGTATTAATTATTACAACTTGTTTAGTAGAAGCGTTGGCTAGATAGATCATTGTCATTTGGATTGCATATAGATTACATGCGATTAATTGGACTATGTTGAAGTGGATAGCTGGGAAAGAATGGTGCAGGTTTAGCTTTCTTTGTTTGACCTTTGCTTGAGGGCTTGGTGGAAGGAGCAGAAGCACTGGAGACAGAGCTAGAGGATGAGATGGAAGACATGGAGTTGCGCTTGAAGAATGGCATTTCAGCTTAAAATAAATGTTGTGTTTCACTTGATGAATCATTTCCCGATGCTTGCTTCCAATGCTTATATACCTTTTTAATGTGCAAGCTGTTTGTTTGCCATGCCGCTTTTGCCAACCGCCAACCCCTAAGGAGCCTCAGCCTATTTTTAATCTCCGCTATCTTGGCCCTTGGCAACCCGCTGTAAGCGTGCTACGGCACATCCACAGTTGGAAATGACATAAGCCATTGTTCCAACAAAGATTGACAATATATTGGCTTCGAACTACATCGAAGATACTATCATTACTACATATCATATCATCTCAAGTACCATTGACATATTTTTGATTTCCTTTGTTTGTAAATGCGTTTTGAGACAACAGCTTCGTAACTGACAAAATGAGGCATGATTATAATATTTGTGTGTGAGTATCAATGGGATAAGTTTCAACGTAAGAGTTGGAAGAAATTGTTTATAGTAATTTCCTTCGAAAACCTTTGCAGCCTCACTGATGACAAGAAGTTGTTGGAATTTCTCCAGTAGTAAATTGGAATCTTCTGGGTTGACATGTTTGAGTCATCGACTTGGCCGCTTCAGTGCCGAGAGTAACAATCCTTAAGCAACCATTCAAGCAAAATTTAGGTCGCTAGATGTAATACCATCTCTGTATCCATTTCCACAATCTTCTTCGCAACTACCAAAATCTATTCAAAGCTTTCCCCTTGGAAACAACACCAGCTATGCTTCTTAATACATTAATAGTGAGAGTTAGTAAGATGAATTACTCACACATTGATTCAATGCACCATTCTCATATTGTAAAACTCAAGTATCTATGCCCAACTGTAACTTTGTTGAGCGTGCTCTCCATATCCCCCGATCTGCATAAACTGTGGTATAGAATTTTAATCACCGCCAGCTTAAAGCCTTGGCCACCCAAGAAGTTCACCCATATAACTTGCATGAATTTTTAACAAAGATCATGATGACATCTTAACTGAGTTACAATACTGATAAATTGAACAATTCAATACACCGGTTTATCCATCCTTTTGAATATCGGGTTAGGCAACTGTGGGGGAGGAGGAGTCTCTGGAACTTAAAATTCAAAAGAGTTCCCCACCATTTCATCAAACCATCCTCACTCTTCAAAGCCCAATAAACACTCAATATGGCTTCCTCCTCCTATTCAAGAGCTCATAAACACACTCCAAACTATGAGCATTTCAAAGATAGATCCAAACCTATCATTTAATATCAAAAACTTTGGCCACAAACCCCACAAATTTCGGTCAACTTTTGGCGGTCCTGAACATCATAACCCAACACCCAACAAAAATGTATCAGGGCTCTACAAATACTCAGGTCGCTACTCGTACCTGGATAATAAGAATAATACCAAATCAACCCAATTACCCAGGCAATTTACCATCATACATCTAAAACATTACAAACTATTATCAAATACTATGCAAAACCCAAGTGTTCTCTCAATGACGTTCAGCCCGACTAATAAACCAAACAAGACTCAACAGGTCCAGTGCAAGAGTCCAATAAATCAAGGTCAAAAACGCAAATCAAACATCTATTATACACATTTTATCACCCAACACTTGGTTTTGCTGCGTATTCAAGCAAAAATTTGTAAGTAGCGGCTAACAGACTGGTCATTGAATTGATGATCACTAATATCATCTACTGAGTACAGATTTATGTTACGCAAAGCTTGTCTCTATCAAACTAGGGAGAGTAAACGATGGCGAAAAAAATATAAACCCAACAAAAAAAAATAAGAGAAAAAATCGAAGCGAATGGAAGAGAAAAAACAGAGAAGAAAAATATAAACCTAACAAAAAAAAGAAGAAAAAACATCGAAGCGAACGGAAGAGTAAAAAACAGAGATGAATGCTATAAAAAAGAGTATAAAAGGCGGCGAAAAAAAATTATAAAAACCATCAAAAAAAAAAATGGAGAGAGACAGTAGAAGTGAATGGGAGAGTAAAAGGCGGCGAAAAAAAGAAGGGAGAGTAAAGAGATGCGAACAATATTAAACTTTACCATTATTTTTAACATCATTGTAGTTTCAAACCATTAGAAATTTTTATACCATCAATCTTTCATTCATTATTTTCAAACCATCAAACGATATCCTATAACATATACTTTCTACATGGAACGAAGACCTTTCGGTTTGCCCAACCTGCTGGTCATAAGTCGACTACCAAATGCCCTTCAATATGGTAGTCGACTTAAAAGTCATTTTGCGAGATAGTTGGCTGTTTGGTACCGCATAATATACTTATTATTATGACAAGTCAATCACGACAACCAGAATTGATAGACTCTACGAAGCATCAAGGCATCCAGCGTAGGGCCGGCGTGATACGTAGACAGTTTAATAGCCATCCTAAACCCAAAATTTAAGGGTTTGTTTAGGGATGGTTGTTGTAAAAACTGTCAATGATGTTTAAGCTGGCCCAACTTGTAGGACTGACAAGTTGGGAGAGTGCGCTTATTTCGTTGTGCGTCCGCTTGATGTTACGACTATACTTACCGACAATTTGTATTACCAAAAGTCGCTGTTCTCACTTAAGCAAAGTGCACAAAGTCTAGGTACAGACTTTACAACGTTAATTGGCACACCTGTCAAACAAAACGTTACCAAAGCTATAAAGTTTATCAATGACTTACGCTACTATAAAATGGCTTTAACGCCATATAAAAACCATTCAAATGTGCTTGCAAACTAACAAGCAAGTTGAACAAACATCTATTGTTCATATATACCGTACAAATTAAAAGACTGTTGGCTGCTAGTATTCATATTATCATCTACCAACTACGTTTAACTCGACACACTTTACTACTGGATGTCCCGTTAAGTATACAAGGTGTGCAAAGGTAATGCTGGAGCAGTGGACAGTAAAGTTTTAGCCAGATAGCTGATCATCAGATAAGCACTTAAGATGGTGGATTGTACTCGCCATTAGGGCAGTGCGAACCGATGTCTTGCGTTGATGGTCAGCTATCTGGCTAAACTTTACTATCATGGGTGGTGAAAGGTGCCGGAGAGGATGGCACTTTTGTGGTCCTGCAATGAAAGCATTACCTACCAATTGCACTACCGTGGCAGTCCCACGCTAGTGCAATTGGCATCCCGGGCTGGGAATCGCATTTAACCTTCAACGGCCGGCCGATCAACAACACACACTACACCATCTAAAAATGCCAATCAATTATGATAATCAGTCGATGATTCCATTGATCAAAATGCCATTGATAAGCTAATGGTCCTGTTACAAATGCCTATGCGAACATTATCGCAATTCATATTCAATTATCTTTCCCAAAAGATATACTAATAGGCAATGTGAAGTAACTACAAAATCAACTGGCAGCCACAGTCTTTACAATCAATCAAAGAATACCAATCAAGCAATCCATCAAACAAACCAAACAATACACCAAACATTCAATTATGTAATCCATTATACAATCCACTTAACAATCAATCAAACATCCAAGTCAATCAAGCACTAAGCACTATTTCTATAATACCAAACCTCAATCTTTGGCATTCAAACACGAGCCCTTATATTGGGAACCTTATAAACATTCAGCTGATCAAGGGGAATGAACCTTAAACCTAATGGCTATACAAGCCAATACAACAACCACTCAAGCAATCAAGCAAATTCTAAACAAATAGCAAAAGTCGTGCTCTAAAACAAGCCAATGATAAAACCATTAAATCATACCAGACAACTTTCATCATAAAACATCTCAATCAAACACAATCTAAACATCAAGCAAAATCATTCATCAAATTCGGCCAGCTGACAAAGCCTTCAAGATCATAAACAATCGGGCATACAAAGCATCTTCATTCTATTTCATTTCTTTTCATTCATTCCATTTTCTTTTTCATAATTTAAAACTTTTATTATTCACTCTATTCAATATATTTCATTACAATCATTAAAAATTATCAAAAACACACTTTTTGAGTATATGAATTTGCTGACAATGACATGTTGCGAACTTCACATTGAAACATCCAAAGACAATCTATGGCCGGATTATCAGCACGTTCCAGTCGTTACTGACAATGACATAGTATGAACTTGAACAACATTAGCGAATTGAGATGATTGACAATGGCAGTATCAAAATTGGGAGCATTACAAGCATTGACACCTTGACAACGGTGAATGCATGTTAAACCGACTTAAGAAAAATATATTTCTAATGGCAGTGGTAGGAAGAAACAACATAATTTCGAGAGTGAAAAATCGATAAATGGTTTATCGTACAGATAGAACTAATATGAATACTTATTTACTCAATTTTCATATTCTTAGTTTAGATATCTTCATCTATCAATTTTGATGGGATCTTACCATTAATTACAGCCAATGCAATCAGCCGGTGCAGCAGTTAGCGGTTCTCTTTCTTGGAGAATTGGGCTTGCTGAAATCGTCAGGCAGATATAACAATAGCGAGATCTACTGGACCCCATGGAATATACATCTTAGGTACAGCTTTTCATTGTCATTTTGAAACGCCGTATCTCAGGTATTCATACTGCAAATTGAATTGCCATTATCTGTTTTTGGCCATTTGAATGTGATTGAAAGTTTTTGCTACTAAAGATGCCAAGTTTTAAGCTAAGCCCACTTTTCTTCGATACATTTTTCTTAGCACAACGTATCACAAAGGGCATTATCTTGTGTGAACAGCGACGGGAGGTGGCGGTCTAAATTCATTCCTGTATTAGCCAAAACATTGGTGACATTGGATGATCATCAACATTACTGCAATATGCCATTCCCCAGTAACCTGTTAGTGCAACTATTGAGATGTGAAAGATAAATTCGCATTTTCATCATATTAAATATACCTATGTACTATGTTTGATTCAGCTTGGTGCTCAAGGTAAAGGTGCTTTGGGTGATATAAACGATGGCTTTACCATCAAGAGTTGAAGTACACAGCCATCTTCAAAGATATAGCTTTTAATATAGCAGTCTGCTGGTGGGGAGGAAGTCTCGGTGAATGGTCCTAGTTGCATATATTTCACTAGTCACGCGACTCAGAGAGCAGAGTTGATGTTGCGATATGTTTTATATTGCACTGTACTAATATCTTTAACGGACACATTAGAATTGAGAAGTACAAAACGGAAAGAAAAGAAATGGCGGTACTATGCTGGCGTCTATTGTTTACACATTACCATGAAAGTAGCTATGTAAAGTAGTAAGGTAATGTAAGGAAAGGTATATCGAAAGATGTGCTTCATCAATTTAGAGTGGTCAACTCTAAAGCTCATATCAAAGAATATTCATACACATTACAAGATTAACGTCAACAATAGGTAGATCGAGTTTTCCATTATAATAGTCTTGCTGGGATGACTAGTATATGACGATATTTTGGGGTTTCTTATTGCCACTACCATTTAAATGCTTTTCCAGACCAGGTGCGTGGGTGGTTACCATGTTCTTGTGGTAACACGGCTTCACTAAATTAATGATATTTCCCCCCACTACACATTAAATTTGATATTACTGCACCACAAAAATTGGTACAATATGAGTGTAATGAAGGCAATCAAATTTTTTGCAAGCGGCGTTTGATCAAACATTCTAGTGATTCTATTCCATTCTCCACAAATATCTTCTTGCAAACGCATAATGTGGTTGAAACGCCAAAATTTGGCAAATAATATTATGCCATTAATTTAAAAAAGAAAAAGAATCAAAAATAACACAAACAAGCTCAGTTCAAGGAGTTGAGGCTGTGCCACTCTCTGAGGCGCCTTTCAATTCCGAACCTCTAAATACAGTCACGTTTGCAGGCCGGGCCACACCCAATTTACTTCTCCGGGCTGTGCCTGACTAAACGTTTTCGGTTTTGCTTGGCTTCTCTTCATTCGCAATGATGCCCTACAAGCAGCTTTCAGAAGCGGATGAGATGAATTCGTTCTTCATCACGCCTCGCGATGAAGAATACACACCTCTAACCAAAACAACTTCAACACCTTCATCACGAACAAACTCAAATACCGGATCCCCTGACGATATCCCGCCAGACCTCGAGCGACTACTTCAAACTGACCCGAAACATGGATTAGACTATCAGGCTGTTCTGGAGAGACAAAAGCAGTTTGGAAGAAACGAAATAATAGAAAAAAAGCGTAACAGATTTCTTCACTTCTTGTCATTCTGTAAGTTCGATCTGGCCCGTTTAACTATTGCACCATCCTCGTACCACCCAAGCCTAATCTTTATCTACAGTTATGGGAACTATTGCATATCTCATTGAGATCAGTATCATATTAACAGCTGTTACGAGGGACTGGGTAAACTTTGGCATTCTACTTGGTTTACTCATTGTCAATGCTATCATCGGTTTCAGTGAAGAAGCAAAAGCAGAATCGGCATTGGATGCACTCAAGAGTACACTAGCTCTTCATACTAGATGTATTCGAGCTGGAGAGTTGATTGAGGTTGATGCGAGAGATTTGGTTCCTGGCGATATCATTGTTGTACGACTTGGCGATATTGTTCCAGCAGATGCTCGCCTGCTAGGAATTGATGCAACTGGTGAACCAACAAGCATAAAGCTTCAGGTGGATCAAAGTTCTTTGACTGGTGAATCGTTACCGGTAGATAAGGGTATAGGAGAGTGTGTATATTCCAGCTCTATCATCAAACAAGGCCAACAGCTGGCAGTCGTCACCAAAACTGGATCTCATACCTTTATTGGACGCGCCGCAAGTTTGATCTCTATCACCACTGAATCTGGTCATTTTCAACAAATCATTGGCCAAATAGGAAACTTTCTCATCTTCTTGACCATCATTCTCGTCCTTATCATTTTCATCTTTGATATGGTGGATACCAAGATTAGAACAGGAACCGTCACAGGCCAAGACGTTTTGAATACTTTGGAAGAGATTATTGTGCTTACGGTAGCAGCGTGAGTAGAGTTATTACCGTGCAATGAGAAAGGTTCCTATCACTAATCAAAGAGAATTATTATTAGCATTCCGGTTGGATTACCCACTGTGATGTCTGTGACTATGGCTGTTGGTGCCAAGCAATTGGCCGCCCGCCAAGTCATTGTCAAGCGGTTGACTGCGGTTGAAGAATTTGCTTCTGTATCGGTTCTCTGCTCTGATAAAACTGGAACTCTCACACTGAATGAGCTGACTTTTGATGAGCCTTACCTTTCACCTGGAGAAACCACTGACAGCTTGCTCTTGGACGCTTATCTTGCGTCGGAGCCTGGAGCCAACGATCCAATTGAAAAGGCAGTGCGTGCAGCTGCGGAAGCTACAGTTCCTGCTCTGATAGCCAACCCTGGAAGTCACCATGGAGTTCCTGGATACAAGATTACAAACTTTATTCCTTTTAATCCTTCATCCAAGATGACTCAAGCTACTGTCACCAACCTGGATATGAATATGTCCTATGAAGTATGTAAAGGAGCACCACAGGTCGTACTTGGCTTAGTTAATGGGGATATATCAGCTTATGAAAATGCAATTGCTCAATTTGCTATAAGAGGACTTCGAGCTTTAGGTGTTGCTCGCACATTACCTGGTACTTCTGAATGGCACATGGTTGGTTTGATATCACTTTTAGATCCACCTCGACCGGACTCTGCAGATACCATTGAAGAATGCTTGCGACATGGAGTATCAGTCAAAATGATTACCGGAGATCAAACTATTATTGCTAAAGAAGTTGCGGGACGCCTTGGTCTTGGACGAGTTATACTGGATGCCAATCATTTGACAGACAACACAAAGTCTGAAGGAGAGTTGATCGAAAACTGTGTTCGCGCTGATGGATTTGCTGAAGTCATCCCAGAACACAAGTACCGAGTTGTCGAATTACTGCAGAGCAGAGGACTCTTGGTTGCTATGACTGGTGATGGTGTTAATGATGCGCCTGCTCTCAAGAAGGCCAATGTTGGAATAGCTGTTGAAGGTTGCACGGACGCTGCTCGGTCAGCGGCTGATATTGTATTGCTTGCTCCCGGTTTATCAACCATCATCGATGGTATCAAAACCTCAAGAGCTATCTTCCAACGTCTACGATCTTACGCATTGTACAGAATCACATCCACCATTCATTTCCTAATCTTCTTCTTTATTATCACCATCGCTGAAGACTGGCAAATGCCTGCCATTTTGCTCATTCTCATTTGTGTTTTGAACGATGCCGCAACACTGGTTATTGCTGTCGACAATGCAGTCATATCGCCTCAGCCGGACAAATGGAGATTAGGCCAGCTTATATTTTTATCATGCATCCTAGCCTCTATTCTCTCTCTCTTCTCGTTTGGCCACTTTTTCATTGCAAGAGACGTATTCCATGTTACCAGCGAACAACTTTCAACCATTATGTATCTCCATATTTCTTCAGGTAAGGCAATGGTTTGTTTCAAATGAACTGACATGTTACAATTTGATACAAAAGTAATGACAACTATTCTGGTATAGCTCCACACTTTGTGATTTTTTCAACCAGAATATCAGATTACTGGTGGCGCAATAGACCTTCTATCATATTCACGGCCGTCATTCTCGGTACACAAGTCATTGCTCTCATTTTCTCCATATTTGGTGTATTTGGAGAGAGTTCCAGCGTTGGATCCATTAGCTGGGGTTGGGGTCTCTCTATATTAGGCATCAGTCTTGTTACATTTATGTTGCTTGACTTTGTCAAAGTTTGGATTTTGAGGTCATGGAGCTTCGAGCTCACTGCAAAGCTTTGGCCTACTCCCGGTCGTCGTGCTCGTGTTCGGCAAAGAGAACTTACTCGTCGCCGCCGCGAAAATGCTCAACTCAACTGGAGCCGTGTGGCAAAAGCTGCCAGAATTGTGCAAATCGCAAAAGCTTTCCAGAATCAATAACGCTTTCCTAACTGCCCAACAACGTGTAATAGATATTTTTTAAACAAATCAAAACCAAAAAATATTGTGTACAGTATACATAGTGTAGAATTAAACTTGTATGTATACGTAGTGATATGAAGCTATCATTTATATCCCTTATTCTTCACATATACTAAATCATTAACACAGGCATACCGTATTGTTTGACAATTGAGCTGGTGGCTATTGATGAGGAATAAAGGCGCAGTGTGTATTATGTAGAAATGCAAAGGAAAAAGAAAAAGAAATACAGGATAGGTGCAAAAGATAGTAAAGAGTTGTATGATCTGGTTGGTGATTATAAAGCTGTACCTCTTTCCAAATTCTCCCGGATTTCTTTGGTGTATTTGTCGTAGAACCTGGCAATCTTCTGATTGAACTTACGGTTCTTCTCGTTGATCCATGAGATATCGTCGACAGCTTGCTCGCGATCGCGCGATCTAGCCTGTCGCTTACGTTGTCTAATGGTGCCAGCGTTAACATTTGGAACACACACATGCGCATCCAATGGAAATGATCACTTACTGTTTATCAACATCAGCAACAAGTCGGTCTATTGCTTCCTTTTGTGGTTGCGTATCGATTGTAGCGTAATCCAAATTATTTGCATCGCGGTTGAAGAAGCTATCTTCCGATAAGTCTTCGCCGTTTCGAAGAGCTCTCTCGAACGCCTCCGCCTTCTTCTCGTAATATGCCGCCATGTCAGGTTTGAGTTCTGCTATCAGCTTTTTATATTTCTTGTGTGCAGCTTGTGTGTAATCTATTCAATGGATGGCGAGTGGTCAGCATCGAAACTGCAGCTTCAGTAAGCTGAACTTCATACGTTCACATACCAGCAAAGCCCGTTTCAGCGTTCTTAGCCTTCTTGGCAATTTTTTTCTCCCATGCCTCCACACTTTCAGCAGAATACTTCCAAAACTGCTTTCGTTCGTAATCCTCTCCTCGGTCTTGCGCTTCCTAATCACAGATAATTATGCTCTTTGTTAGCTTCGACAGCTTTTTCCATTACCGAATTCTTGAACTGAACTACTAACCTGCTTCTCCAAAAGTTTCTCTGCTTCTTCCCTTTTACGTTCCGATCGCTTTTCGAGTCGAGGATTTTCTTTGCTACGTTGAAATTCCAAGTTTCTATCACGGCGATTGCCTTCTTCCACTTCTGTTGCCTGTTAGCGAACAATACCAGGTGAGTATCAAAGCAATGCAAACATAGCGAGTCACCAATAATAAACTTTATACCCTTCGTCTCTTAAGTTCCTGTAGCTTTTTAAATCGTGCAGCCATTGCAGAAGAAGAAGATCGATCTCCATATGAATCGGAATTGTCTGTCGAGGGTTCCGCTGGCGTCTCCTCGACTTCATTTATGTTAGTAGCATCCTCTAGATTATCGTCAACACGGGCTTTCTTCTCTGTTGGTGCTGCATCCTGTTCTTTTACGGATATATTCTTGGAAGCTTTGGCAGCTTTTCGTTTTGGCGGCATAAGATTGAATGCTATTGCTATTACAATGGTAGCTGAGCTGAGTTCTCAGTCACTTTCATTGAGTGGCTTACCTTGAGTCCTAAGCGTGACTGGAGAAATGAGGGAAAGCGAAAATTTGCGTGACGTCAACAATTGGATTGTTTTGTTCGACCCTGTCGTTCGCTTGTCCGTAGAATTTCCTTCTCTCTCTGACGATATGTCTTTCATCACTCGTGCCGTTGGAAAGTCGTCTTTCAACGCCCTCCGCGTTCAACGCGCCAACTACAACTTCCTCGCCAAGGCTGTTGCTAAGCCCCTCGGTGTCCAGACTTCTTTGAAGGGTACGACAAATAACATTTGCCACTAAAGTTAATACAATGACCCATCGCCAGGACAATGCTGACATGGTTTTTAATTTACAGTTCGCAACTATGCCACCGAAACTAAGTCCACTGGTGAGATTCGGTAAGTAACATTACTATTGTCATCAACTTGAACTTCTTGTACAGTACAATCCAACTCATCCATCACGTCATTTCAATAGCTCCGTTATTGGTGCCGTCGTCGATGTTCAATTCGAACAGGACACCCTTCCTGCTATTTTGAACGCTCTTGAAGTCCAAGACAACGCTGGTGGCCGCCTCGTCCTCGAAGTTGCTCAACATCTTGGTGAAAACACTGTCCGTACCATTGCTATGGACGGTACTGAGGGTAAGTAATCTTGTTATTTTTTTTTTCTTTGTTGAGGAACCACGCGGAAAACCCGAGCTTAATTGCATTCTCAACTTTCCTTCTATACCAGGTCTCGTCCGTGGCCAAAAGGTCGTTGACACTGGTGCCCCCATCACCATTCCCGTCGGTAAGGAAGTCCTTGGCCGTATCATCAACGTCATTGGTGAGCCCATTGATGAGCGTGGTCCCATCAAGGCCAAGAAGTTCCTCCCCATTCACGCTGAAGCTCCCGAGTTCGTTGACCAATCTCCCACTCCCGAAATTCTCGAGACTGGTATCAAGGTCGTCGATCTTCTTGCCCCCTACGCTCGTGGTGGTAAGATTGGTCTCTTCGGTGGTGCTGGTGTCGGCAAGACTGTCTTGATTCAAGAATTGATTAACAACATTGCCAAGGCTCACGGTGGTTACTCCATTTTCTGTGGTGTCGGTGAACGTACTCGTGAGGGTAACGATTTGTACCACGAAATGATTGAAACCGGTGTCATCAAGCTCGACGGTGACTCCAAGTGCGCTCTTGTCTTCGGACAGATGAACGAACCCCCTGGTGCTCGTGCCCGTGTCGCTCTTACTGGTCTTACCATCGCTGAATACTTCCGTGATGACGAAGGTCAAGATGTGCTTCTTTTCATTGACAACATTTTCCGTTTCACTCAAGCTGGTTCTGAGGTGTCTGCCCTTTTGGGTCGTATTCCATCTGCTGTCGGTTACCAACCCACTCTTTCCACTGATATGGGTGGTATGCAAGAACGTATTACCACTACCAAGAACGGTTCCATTACCTCCGTCCAGGCCGTCTACGTCCCCGCTGACGATCTTACTGATCCTGCACCCGCCACAACTTTCGCCCATCTTGTTAGTATCATTCGCTTTTTTTTGGTTGTTTTTGAGGTTGTATAACTTATTGTTAACGCTTAACAATGTTAATTTTTTGTATAGGACGCCACCACTGTCTTGTCCCGTGGTATTGCCGAATTGGGTATCTACCCTGCCGTCGATCCTCTTGACTCCAAGTCACGTATCCTCGATCCTCGTATCGTCGGTGAGGAGCACTATGACGTCGCCACTGGTGTCCAACAGATCCTCCAGAACTACAAGTCTCTCCAAGATATCATTGCCATTCTCGGTATGGACGAATTGTCCGAAGAAGACAAGTTGACTGTCGAGCGTGCTCGTAAGATCCAACGTTTCTTGTCCCAGCCCTTCGCTGTCGCTCAAGTTTTCACTGGTTATGAGGGTCGTCTTGTCTCTCTTGCCGACACCATCCGTTCCTTCAAGGAGATTCTCGAGGGCAAGTATGATTCCCTTCCTGAATCTGCTTTCTATATGCAAGGTGATGTTTCCGATGTCGTCAAGCGTGCTGAGGAGCTTGCCAAGGAGATGGAAAACCAGTAACTCACCACCATTAGTTGAAGTGCAAGAAAAAGTGGCATTTTCTTAGTGTTTGAAATTGCCATAAGCTAAACAGAAAATGAAATTTAAGCCGATCATAGATCATTTTCTCATTAAACCCAAATAAAAAAAAATACAGTCGTTATATTAAGGCAGATCTGAAGTGTTGCATGAATGGAGAATCGTAGATGAGGGATCTATTTGCTTTTTGTTCTATTATTACTGCGACTATAAAATATGAAAATCGTGTCAGATTAGACTTGATTAAGCTTTTTTATTTCTAGACAAGTTAGGTGGGCAGTCTAGTAATCAACTGCTACAATTCGCCCATCAACAGAAGGCGCAATACTAGCCCATCGTCGGATCCAATGTGTATTGCTTTTTACATCTTTATCATCCTCTTCATCATCGCTTTCACTGCCAAGACACTCAGGGTGGCCTTGTATGGAGCCGGTGAAGGCTGTACGGATGGCTGCAGTTGAGCAATGTCGAACAGCTCTAGTTTCTTCATGTTCATGATTATTGGTGCGACCATTTATTGCTTTTTGTCGCCACTTGTGTGCTACAGAAGCGACGATTTCTTTGACCTTTTCGTCGTGATTGTGTAATTGGCTAATGGTGTCTTGAATGGCATTTACATATTTCAAACCAAGGAAGAACTTTCGATACAAGGTTGAAATAATCAATCCTTGCTCATCGTCGATCAGAACGTTCTCCGGATCGACTTTCAGCGAAGTAAATCCGTCGTATCCGTCAGCCATATAAGAACGAGTTGCAAGCCAGTAGCTTTTTTGGAGATCCAGAGGTACCATATTCTCTATCTTGTACCGATCTTGGTTTGGTCGAAAAGGAGCTGGTTCGTAATTAAAGGGAGATGAAGGACGGCCTGATTTAAGACACTCTGATACACCTTGTTTTGCGTGAACCACCAAATGCACTTTTCGAAGTCGCTTGCCTGACGCAGCTGATGGGTTCCATTCAATACGTAATCCAGCCAGTTGAGGAAAACGTCCTTCTTGTTTTGGGTATTCAGAAACGCTGTTCTCCAAGGCATCCCATAGTTGCTGCCCAGTTACCTTGATGACGACCACTGGATCTTCGTATGGAAATATGTCCAGGATATCGCCTAACGTGACGGGACCAGGGCCATGAATTTTGTCGCTACGAAAAGTTCCACCACAACAGAATGCAGCGTCTACTTGACCAATAACGGAGTTGTAAGCATTCATCATAAGGTCGCTCGTCAGATTTCCAAGATTGGCTTCTTTTGTACGAACAGCAGAGCTCCTTCCGTCAAGTGCCTCCAAGGTATATCCGATGGCATACTCTGTTTTGGCTGACACAGTCTCTCCTATATCACGGACTAATTGTTCTGTTTCCTTATCCTCCTTGATATCCGATGTGATTGGCTTCCTTGCAACTATAGGTAAAACGGTTTTTCATAATTATACTATATACAATGACTGATCCTCCTCATCCAGCTTTAGGTTTTCCTTCTTACCTTGAATGGTATCTATTATACATTTTCCATTTTTGTCCCGCACTAAGTCCATGGTAATCTCTGACAGTTCTCGAAAATCCGTTCCGCTTTTGACGACACGTAGTTTTGTAGATTCTGGAACACCTTCTTCTGGATCAAATCCTATTTCATTTATATTTATGTCTCTTGTCCAATCTTCACCGACAATGTCGATGCCTCTGGAAACATAATAGAAATGGTCATGTCTATATACAGTAGAAACAGATAGTTAGTCCCATACTATACAGTTTTCCTTATAAACTTCCAATACATACCCTCCCATAGACAAATCTATTTCCTCCTGACACTCTATGGCAAGTTTGATATCATTTGGGACTCTCATATGTGTCAATGCCACAACCAAGTCGACGTGGTACTCGCCATTTGGATCCCGAAGTTCCCGGGACATAGCTTTAGCCGTCTCCACGAGATCGTGGTATTTCAATTCAGGTGGAAAGCTATAGAAAGAGATGTGAGTTTGGAGTCACGAGAGTTGGATATGGAGCATGTAATGAATGTCTATTCAGAACTTACGATGGGATGGTATCTATCCATTCCCTACAACTTCCTGTTAGTACAATGCTATTTGCACATTGATGACGTACAGACAATATAATCGCCAACATACTTTTCAACCAAGCCAATAACGCCGATGCGGAGTCCGTTTGCTTTGCACTCGAGGACAAGATGCCTTTTAACGCCTATGGGTGGTAAATTTGTATTTACGTCAAGCACATTCGATAACAGCCAAGGAAAATTAGTCATGTTCATGAGCTTTTGTAATTGTGGTAACCCAAAGTCAAAATCTAGTTCAATATGGAGAGTGAGCATATGGTCATGGGTAAAACTTTTCAAACACCGTGCTTACTTGCCATGATTGCCTACACAAGCGGCGTCAATTATAAATTGGTTTAGGACCGCCGGCCTATTGAGCTGTTAAATATATATATTAGAGTAATTGAAATGTTCAATTCACATACATGTGCTTTCCTCGAGTTATTGAACTTTCAGTACTTGGCGAAAAGACATCCCCACTGAAGAGAACGACAGGATCTACATAGCCTTTGGATTCAAGGTTTTGCCTAGATTCTCGAACTGCTGTTGCGAATCTGGCTGCTCCACCTACAGGCTCTGAATTACCAGGGGAGACATGATAGACGTCGTTAAAATGGACAATACCACAACGATACTGTTGAGCCATGGCAATAAGCAATGTATGAAAAACCAGTGCAGGTTGCTAACAGTCTTTCAGGGGGACGTACTGAAATGCAGAATGACAGTCACATGCGGCCAAATGATTGTGCGGAGAAAAAAAGTCACGCTGCTATTTGACCAGCCAGCTTTACCGTCATGCTTTTCACAGGCTCTGCTGCACATAGTATATTACGAAGTGTCATCAACTATAACGCATGCATTTGAAATTACCTGCTAAGTTGATTGACTCCTTCTCACGTTTAATGGTGACATTGAAAAAGGATCCAACCAAGAAATTAATAATGTAGTTGTATCGCTCTATGAAACATTGTGAGAGGTATAACCATAACAATTTAAGCAATACCCAGCTAAATTTGTAAAATGCTACATATTGTCAAAGATTTATTGGGATGTAACCTCTGTGATATTAACCAGCTCGGTTGACAGGCAGAATAGGAAGGAGGGAAGCGTACTTGTAATGGGGTTATGATAAGAGAGGTTTAGGGAACAAGAGATGGTGTTGATGGTTTGTTAGAGGTTTTGTTAATAGCTGATATCTCAGCAAGCTCGCTTATAGTAGCAAAATAGGTTTTTGTAGGCAAGTGTCTATATCCAATTTTCCATTGAGCTACAGGGCGGTGGCTCATGTCACAAAAAGCTCTTCACACTCCGTCAGATTAAACTCTCAGTTGAGAATACCTCGTGTTCTTTTAAATCAATACAGTATGCTGATGAACAACCATTCGAATCACACTTGCAGTTACCAGTCAAATCTCTTTTTAAATAAACTGTTCTTGGCTAGATCCGTCTACTGTGCGTGAGAGGTGTAGAATTCCGCACCTCCAGGCAGCAGCACATTTGTAGGCATATAGGTGCTTGTAATATACAATTCCTATTTGCAGATAACAGTCTCTTTTCTGATACTAATGGATGGCTTCCCATGTCCAAAAGTGATATAATGTGTGAATGTCACTAAAAATATTTGCATTTTTACAGTTTTATGTGCTATTTAACGTTGGCCTCTTATTGTCTTCCTCATATCACATAGGTCATTATACGACACATAATTGGGAAAATCTAGGTATCCTTCCTACAATGTTACGTTTTGCAGACCTCCCTTCGCTTGCGGCTAAGTACAAATACAAAGACTAGGTGTATCAATTTATGCATTTGAAGTAATGTCATGCCTATGGGGCTCGGGCAGGATCATCTGACAATGAAGCATGACGGTTTCTGGGCATGCTAACGTCGATGAGCTTAATGTAATCACATCAGCAAAGAGTACGATGACAAAAAGAAATGGCGCACAGCTTGTAACCGCTGCATTTATACTCATTCATTTTGTAAAGTAAATTAACGCATACACATATTAAAAGAACTACTTTGCAGTGAAGTGGTCAATTAAAGTTCACCTGGGCATCAATGGTATATTCAAAAGGTGGCTTCGCTACTTGAGACTGTCGCGCATTGGACGGCATATGATCCTTTAGAATTCATGGTACTGTGACCAAAAAATGAACCATTGTCATTTGTACCACATTGATAATTAATAGTACAAAGGCAGTGTGAACCTTTTAGGGTGAAGATCCCCCCCTCCCTGTATATCAACTTCATATCTTTGATGACATTGGAACTAACATGCCATAGGTTGTGTTAGATAGTTTATGCAGATAGTGCAGTAAATGATTCAGAATTTCAAATGGCGACAGAGTCTCTCAGATTACAATTGTCGACTGTTGTTCCTCACATTCCCGGCAATTAATCTACCATATACCGTTAATGTTTCTCTCGTCAGCCTGCCACATATAGTTTCCAATGGATGAATCCGGTGTATTAGAATTTTCTGCAAAGCCGAGTAAAACCGATCCAAAAACAAACGATTCCATCGAAGAGTAACGATTGGAGTACTTTGAGATGGTTCGTTAGCCAGTGGCTGGCTGGCTAGTAAAGTGGCACCACTAATGGTCAGTGTATATTTAAGGTTGATATTCCATGAGCAGTAATAAGCTGTTTTAGAGCACGATGAAAGATCCAGCAATTTTAATCGATGAGCGATGTTCCGTTTTCCCGCCTCAGATTGGTGAATTCCTTACAGTAAGCCCTTTTTGGTGAGAATTGCACGCTATCGAGTTAGGAAACTGGCGTGAGCAACTCAATTGGTCGTATGGCTGGTCCTCGAACAGCGAATCAGAATCAAGTATTCAGTGCACATGGCATGATATGAGAAACTGCAGCCAATCAAAACCTAGTTTTCCGTGCACGTTGACACATTGACAGGTAACCAAGCATTTCTTTGGCTCAGCCAATCAAAACCATATGTTTACCCATGCTTCACGTCTATGCAAAATAAAACGCGACAGAGGTCGCTAATAGTATTGGTCAGGAAGATCCTAATCTATAGTACATCGAAACATTTCACTAATAAAGAAGCCTTTGGTTTGAAATAGCTTAAATGTGTATCCATGATGGTCAAAAACTGTAGTAAAAGATCAAGTATCTTGTTTTGTTATGTTGTCGTGAGGACACATGTGGGTTGGTACAACACAACTATAGTCTTCATTGGACGCACGAGGCCTCAGGTGCTTTGTTTGAAATGGGGATTTAAAAGTATATGGAATCCAATTCCCGCCACCGCCTAATAAAAAAAAAAAGATCCTAGACCAAAACTTCGTACAAAGCTATAAAGAGGCAGATTCATCTTCCCTTTCTTTTTTTCAAATTAAAGCTTTCCATCTTGCCTCTCTCGCATCTGGCTAACATGACGACTACTTCTACTCCGTCAATCCATAACGTTGAACAAGCTCAATTGGACCAAGCTGCCGACAAGTTGGCCTCTTTGGAAAGACTTGATAAGAGTGGTGCTGGTTATTGGAATTGGTTCACCGTCCGCACCCTTCTTACCTCTGGAGCTGGTTTCTTCACTGATTCTTATGATGTCTTTATTATCAACTTGGTTACTCCTATGCTTGGTTATGTCTACTACTCTGCTCATAGCAACAAGATGCCTTCCAACATTGAAGGTGTCGTGAAGGGTATGTCTAGTGTCGGTACGTTCTTTGGTCAACTCATTTTCGGTTTCTGTGGTGATATCTTTGGTCGTAAGATCTACGGTTTCGAACTCTTGATTATCATTGTTGGTACTATCAACTGCGCTACTTCTGCCTCTGCTGTTCGTGGTGTCTCTGTTATTGGTTTCCTTTGCTTTTGGCGTTTCATCCTTGGTATAGGTATTGGTGGTGATTACCCCATGTCCGCTACCATCACTTCTGAATGGTCCTCTACTGGTCGTCGTGGCATGATGATGGCTTTGATTTTCTCTATGCAAGGTATTGGTAACTTGGCTGCTGCTATTGTCACCCTTATTGTCTTGGCTTGTTTCAAGGGTGCTGTCAACGATGATGTTATGGCTCTTGATTACGTCTGGCGTCTCTGTATTGGTCTTGGTGCAGTCCCTGCTGTCGGCACTGTTTACCTCAGATTCACCATGCCTGAATCTCCTCGTTATTCTTTGAACGTCGAACACAACCCTGAAGCTGCTGCTGCCGCCAAGGGTCAACAAGTCTCTGATGAATTGGTCCAACAAATGACTCGCGTTGACAAGAGTGAACGCAACCACTTTGCTGAATTCCGTGCTTACTTCAGCCAATGGAAGAACTTCAAGGTTCTCTTTGGTACTGCCTCTACCTGGTTCCTTCTTGATATTGCCTTTTATGGTCTTGGATTAAACAACACAATTATTCTTAACGCCATTGGTTTCTCTTCCAAGCCTACTCCTTGGGAAACTCTCTGGAACAATGCCGTTGGTCAAGTTATCATCTCTGCTCTTGGTAGTGTTCCTGGTTACTATCTTACTGTCTTCACTATTGAGAAGATGGGTCGCCGTACCATTCAGCTTATGGGTTTCGCTATGTGCACCATTCTCTTTGCTATCCTTGGTGGCGCCTACCATCAGATCTTGAACGCTTCCATGCCTGGTTTCATCGTTATCTTCACTCTTGCTCAGCTCTTCCAGAACTGGGGTGCCAATGCTACTACCTTCATTATTCCTGGTGAAGTTTTCCCCACCAAGGTTCGTGCTTCAGCTCACGGTATTAGTGCTGCTTCTGGTAAGGCTGGTGCCATTCTTGCTTCCTTTGCCTTCAACGTTGTTGTTGAAATCGGTGACACTACCTCTGGTGAACACGCATTCCTTCCTCAAACCTTGGGTATCTTTGCTGGTATCATGTTCCTTGGTTTGATTATCACCTTCTTCTGTATCCCTGAATCTAAGGGCAAGGATCTTGAGGAGTTTGAAGAGCAACCCAACTTTGATGGCGTTCCTGAAAACCTCGACCCTTCTGAGAAGGTTTAAATCTCTTACTTTTGCGAATCATTTTTTTCAATTTTTGTATATATACCACACAGTTATCGGTTTCACTATAAATAATAGAGCAAATAAACATTTTACAATCAGTGTACAACAATTTCTTGGTCTTTGATATTCTGATGTTGTATCACTGTAACACTTACCAGACGTACTGAAAGCAATTGCCTATTAGTATTCGGTATGACTCAATGAACTTGATTTATTAGGCAGTTGAGTAATGTATGAAGCACCATTTTGAATTCGAAATTGCTCGTTGCTGCCTGTATATGTTATTCCTCAAGCCAAAGATTATGAGCAAAAAAGTGTCCTCAAATCACTTCCATGCTCAAATCTTTTCCCTAATTCCGATTTACCAAGATAGTAAGCAAAGACAGTTAAATCTGGGTACAAGTCATTTATTAAACTGACACTCGACACATACAAAATAGATAGTTAAACCATGTAATGCCCTACGTCAAATATATACTATTACAGTTCACTATTTGACATTAAACTGGTTCAGAAGAACCAAGGTCACGTGATCAGTTGAGTAAAGAAGTCAAAAATTATGGAGAGGGTGCGAGTGCGAGGTGAGACTCTAACCCGTGATCCCGGCAATCACGGGCTAGGATATGGACATTGCCCATCCTCGAACCTGCGACCTCTGGATTAAAATCCCAAATTTTAACCACTACACCACAATCCGGTTCTAAATTTCTACTAATATAACTTTGATGGCCACCAAAGAAATCGAAAATTCAATCGCGTTTTTCTCATCCCCTAGACATCTACTGGCTCCATGTTTGATTTATGTGACGCTCCTCTTTTCTCTTCACGTAGCTGTACCATTCTTATCTCTCTAAAAACCTTTGAGAGTGGAGAAATATGATATACAGTAACCACAGAGCCATTGTGAAATTCGGTGTAACATAGCTTTTGTACTCACAGACTAGGTGTAACATGGCTGTGAAGTATGCGGCTGTAGTTTGGGACTGACAGGAGATATATTATAAGCTTGATGGCTTTAAAAGCGTCATAAATGGTTTATTTAACTCGTTTTTATCGTGTTAAATTGTCATAATGGTTATTCTATAAGCTTCAAAACTCGTACTTCTAACGCACTGTAGGGAGCTGTTACAATATAAAAGCGAGCGGATGCAAACAGTTAATGGGAATACCTTCGCCAGGTTTATTTCAGGCATTCCCATTTATATTATGGTCCACACAATGGAGAGGTTATTATGCTCATCTAGACAGTCCCGGGGACATCTATTATTATTAGCTGCTACTTAATGCTTTGAATTCGGAACAAAACCCATAATATTTTCGATACGCATAGTAAACTAGGCACATATACGTATTTGGTAATATCCCTGACCTGCTTTAACAGAACATCAGTATACATCCTGTGAAGGCGTGCGTAGTGGGCTCATTTGTAAATGACATCGCCATTGCAAAGTACGATGTTGACCGACCTGAGCTTTATTATGTTATGGCAGTAGAAAGAATCCTAGTCCTATCAAAGAGACACAGGCCGCAAATTCCAACAAACCTGCTGGAAATATTTGACATTGCGAAAGGGCAATTGATGTCCGACACCACTGATATACTAAAGTGATTCCTACCAACGCTTTTATATTTGCTCAATGGCAGATTTGCTACTGACGTGGGTTGGGGTGATCTAGGTTTCCTTTGCGTTTCCTTTTTTAATTGGTCAGTCATATTCTCTAGTGACGTTGATCATGTTCATTTTCAAAGGGCTTGCTACTGTCTGTGTGCAGGTCAGTGGTCATGACGCAAAGCTAAGACAGAATCCGACGGACAATGTTCTCTGCAAGTGACCATTGAGATATATGCCATTGTTGCTATACGACGAAGTCTATCTTTTGTAAATAGCAATTGCATATGCGATACTGATCAGGCTATCAGGAACGTCAATTCAGAAGGTATTCAAAAAGCACCGACGTCCCAAATGCACATTCCCACTTAATCTCAACAATAAGGTCAGTCTGTATCATGCTGCTTCTTCTCATACCATGATCCTAATATCTTCAACACCCTCTCATCTTTGTCGATATGGCTGTCTCTCTCTCTCTCTCTCTCTCTCTCTTACTATATAGTTTCAGAATGTCCACTTTAAGTTAATTTCATATTTGGTCATGTAGATGTCAATATGGCTCGGTAAGGGTAGTATTGGATCTCCCACAAATATAAATCACCAATTCTATGCTCTACGTTTTCAATATTTATGTTGATTTAGAGTGCTTGGCTGTTGGCTAAATTGGTAAATGGATGTGAGAATTGGGAACGTGATTGACCATTTTTGTCATCCTTGGCAGTAGATATATGTAAGTTTGTGTGGTTACATATGGGTGTGTAACGCGATCATGATAATTTTACTCCAAGGCACAATGTCTAATTATTTGTACAATGTGTGTTTTTCTGGGCAGGGGGTATGGGTTAAGTGTCAGCCCAACTAACCGCCTGGCCGTATGATTTCTTCAAATTGACCGGTTCAGTTTGTATGCTCAGTATGTTTCTCCATGGCTAGCTTTCGTTTCAGGTTCTACTTGGACATAAACAATGCTTTCCGGTATTCCCAAATTCAGATTTTAGCTTTACATCTCTATCGTCTCTTATAGGGTGAAGCTCAGCCATGATACAAGAAACATACACTAATACATTAAGGATACAGACGTTCGTCTCATATAACTGAGACTCTTTGGAAAGGAAAGTGCAAGAATGATCAGGTACTTGATATTTCCATCGCAATTCCCATATGAAACGATATTTTCTATAAAAACAGTGTACATCAATCTCCATATTATGCTTTTCAACAAATATTACTATGGATAAGTTATCTCAATTGTCGTTTCGATGTCATATTCCTTGATCTGTTTGAACTTATGATCCCTGAAAGTAGGGGCAAGGATGTTGAGGGGTTTGAACAAGGGCCTTATTTCAGTTGACCAGACATAATTTTTGATTTCCACTGAGAAGTTTGGAAATATTTAAGGCCAGTATAGGTAATGCAGGTCGGGTGGCAATACAGCACAGCCAATATGGACACATTTCAATTGAATCATTTGCAGAAGTACACTTGCCTTCATTTGAATTGTCGTTACACAGTTGGTCACTGCCCTGAAATTTTTGCTGCCAGGTTTCCCGCCCATTTTTTTTTTTTTTCCGTTTTGAAAAATCCGCCTCTTTTGGGTGGAGGTGTTTCTTCTTTTTATTTCAAATAATAGGATGGCCGCTGATTCAATGCCTTACGATGGTCCGCTATTGATATCAGCACCTGGAAAAGTAATTCTGTTTGGTGAACACGCTGTGGTCTACAAAAAGGTATGGTACCAAACTAAGAAAATAAAATAATACTTTTATAAAAAGACCTCCCTAACTCTTAGCTGTCAAATAGTCGGCTGTAGCAGCTTCACTTGGTTTACGTTCTTACTTATATCTGGAGAACCGAAGTGACAATGTCATTCATCTCGAGCTTCCTGATGTTGGTCTAAGCCGTAGTTGGAATTTGCATGACTTACCACAACCACTTCCTTATGCAGCCAGTGCCGATGGTATGTCAACAGAGGCTGATGGGCTTAAAATGATGGAAATCAGACCATCTGTACTTATCTTGTTAATTTGCTAGATTCTCATCATCCATTGGACATGCCAGCTGTTTTGAAGCAACAGTTGATGGCACTCATTATTGGAGATGACTATGACAAAAATCCTGCAAAGGAACAAGCTGCGCTTGCTTTCTTATACCTTTATATTAGTCTAGTTACACCAGGAGATGTCCGAGGACTGTCAGTTTCTGTCAAATCAACATTACCAGTTGGAGCCGGTCTTGGTAGTTCAGCAGGATTCTCAGTGGTGCTTGCAACAGCTTTGTTGATCCATTTCGGTCATATAGTAGTTCCCATGAAGAAAGTGCCAGAAGACCAAGTCCAAGACAGATCAGAAGAAAGAGAACAAGTTTTAAATCAAGTTAATCGATGGGCGTTTAAGGCTGAACAAGTTATTCACGGTAACCCCAGTGGCGTGGATAATGCAGTTGCTAGCTATGGTTAGTTGTCGATCAATATAATGAATTGCATCAAGGTCATTCAACAATTTTTTTAATTTTTTTTCTTATTTGATACTATTAGGAGGCGCGAAAAGATATACTAAAGGAGAAGGTTTTACAAGCTTGCGTGGCTTTAAATCACTTCGATTGCTATTGACAAATACCAAAGTGCCTCGATCCACTGCTGTGCTAGTCGCGGGTGTAGGAGACAAGTGTAGAAACTACCCTAATGTCATGAATCCCATAATGGATGCTGTTCAAGCCATATCTGATGATTGCACAAAACTATTTGAAAATCATGCTGATGGTGTAATTACCAAAGAACAGGTTGTTGCTCGAATCGAGGTAAGTATGGATTGTGTGGTAGACTTACAACGTAGTTACAATATGGAAAAACAGGTATTGAAACGCTCTATTCTACCAGGATCTGTTCGAATTGAACCATTGTTTACTTTCAGCCATGGGCGTCAGCCATCCCAGCCTCGAGCAAGTCAGAAATATAACTCGTCAACATGGCCTAAGAACCAAATTAACTGGAGCTGGAGGAGGTGGCTGTGCTGTTACAGTTATTCCTGATGGTGAGTTTTGTAACCCATGCGAGTTTATATCATAAAGTAGACTTGATAAATATACTTCCTTTTACTTTTACTTACCAATGTTATGCCGCTCCGCAGATACCCCGCAAGAAACCATTGATGCTATCGAAAAGGATTTGTCTCTGGCCGGATTTCAGTGCTATGAGACTTCTGTTGGCGGACCCGGAGTAGGTATTAGTTTATTAAAGGATAATGAATGGGATGCAACAACTCTCTGTAAAGCAACTAGAAGCGATTTAGAAGCTATAGCAGACTGGCACTGGATGTAAAAAAGAAGATTAATACTGAGTTTAAATAATAATAATAAGAGGACTGCCGCACAATCGTCGGTTGTTCGCCATAACGTTACTTGTATATTTTTAGACGTACCAACATGGGTGACATCTTAAAGGACGTACCTGAATTCTTCGAGAATGAATTGGGAGAATCCATCATCTCGAGAACAGATGCTCTTGGTAAGCGTTATTTGACTATGCTCTCATCACGACCACCTGCGAAACGCTTCAGACCCTGACTCCTTTTCGCTTCAAAGGTACCTTTCGTGAGCTTGGACCTCCAGATTTATGCCACATCATTAAGGCCAATGTCAAACCTGGGGTTAGAGAGGTAAACTAAGCTTGCATATCGAACTTTATTCAGATGCGTACTGGACCTACGCACCTTGTCCATCTCCATCTGCTAACATTGCACTTTGGTCATCTCGATTCTTTTCAGTTGGGCAGCTACCACTACGTTTCTGGTGTGGATGCTTCGTCTTCAGCAACACTTGCAGCATATTTGAATTCTCTGACCTACTCGTTGGTAAGCTTTTTGATGTCGGATCCTATCATACTTGACCCGCTACAGTATCAGCTAACCCTCAGGCTTATATTTGCCTTGGTAGGACGAATCCCAATCATGGTTCTCCAAATCAAACGCATGGCGTATCCGCTCTGGTATCTATTGGTAATCGATCTGAATGACTATTTACCTTGCATTACTGATGGATAACTCGGGCTAATTCTTATCTATAGCTGTTTCAATGCTTTCTCGCGCGTCGATGTTAGAGTTGAGGTCAAGATTCCCGGTGGTGTGGAGAGCTATGTTGTCGACACCAACGGTGAACGGTAAGACTCCGTTCCCATGATGTGTTTGGCTTTGCTGGTGCTTGATCTAACAAAATACTTGTTCATATTATAGTCACGAAGCAACTGCAGCGATCTGGCAGGAGACTTTCCTATCTGCCCTGTTGAGAGCTATTCTATATTCCGATGACAGTTACTACAGACTGGCAGGTTATAGAAAGATCGATCCCATTACCAGCTTGTCTGCTGAGGCAAAGTTCTTGGAGGCCGCAGAAAACCTCTTCTGGCACGGTAAGTTCTCTCTAGCGGTTTCACAAGTATCGATTGCGGAGCTCACCCAACAACTCTGAATCTTTGTAGGCTGGCAATTGGGAAGTAAGCCTGAAATCCAGGTCGCCACCTCAACCAATAATCATTTGACCAATGCTATTATGAAGTACTTTGGTGATAGCTTCCGCTACGGTCCTGCAATCACTCTCTTTGAAAAACATATCCTTTTTGATAGCCCGAGCGTCGTTACGTGTTCTTATTTGATTGCATTGTATTTCGTCTATGATTGATTTATCCTTGACTGTTATGTTCACTGTACCAGAAAGATCCTGAAGTTGCCGCTCTACTAGCACAGTCTTACATTGGACAAAACGAAGAGATCAAGGCTGTTCAAGTTTTGTATGACGCATTGAAATTGGCTCCCATGAGCTATGCATTGTTACACGCTCAGATCGACTTTTTACGTAGCAAGGTGAGTTTCTATGTGCTGCATTTGGAGGTATTTCAGCGATATAGGAAGTATGTGACCAACAACTTTTTGTTATAGGGAAAATACGATGTCGCTCTCAAGCTTGCCAAGCATGCTGTGAACAATACCCCATCAGAGTTCCTTACCTGGGCAAAGCTCACTGAAGGTTGGTGTCTGATTACCATTTGGGTGGTTGGCAGTTTGGATGAAATTATTTAACCAATTTGAAAATGTTTTGAAATTCAGTCTACATTGACCTGGAAGACTACAAGAGTGTAAGTTTAATATAGTGTGAAGTTGACTGTGCTTGCTGAAATTAATCACACATTATCTTGTAGGCTTTGCTCACATTGAACTCATGTCCTATGTTCACTTATAGTGAACGTGATATGCACCGTATGCCGTCCCCTGCTAAGACTCATTTGCCTATAAAGCCTGAGATTATTAGTTCTGGTGTAATGGAGGACGATAATGTAGGAAGAGACTCTGAGGTATGTTACTGAACAATTGAATAGGCGACGAGCCTGCTAGATCATCTTTAATTATTGCCATTTCTCACAACAACCTCTTTATAGGCTGACCCTAGTTTGCTCCGCTTGCCTGCCCCAGCCTTGCATGGCACATTTGCAAAGGCATATTCCCTTCTCACAAGACTTGCTACCAAAGTTGGTTGGGATGATTTGCTACGATTTAGATCTGCTGTGTTTGTGATGGAGGAAGAATATCGCATGCAGAAGGCTCAAGAAGAAAAGAGAAAAACAGATGTTCCTGGTCAAAGCGAAGCAGACAAGTCACAACCAGAGGATGCTTCCCAGCCATCTGAAGAGGCTAAGGAAGCAGTCGAAGAAACCAAAGCTGAAGGCGATGATGAAACTGCCGAGGCTACAGAAAAGCTTGAGAATGTGACTTTGGATACATCTGACTCAAATAGTAAGCCCATCGACGTCTCACACGAACAACTTGAGAAGCCACAGCAAGCAGCAGAAGAAACAAAGGTAGGTAGCTCGGTGGTAACAATCACCATCATGGGATCGTATTCAAAGAATATAGAAAACTAATATACATTCTTTCAACCACATAGGACTCTAACGGAGATGGCAGCAGTCAAAACGTACAAGATTACAGCTTCTCGTTCAGTAATAAGCGACTTTGCGAGCGTTGGTTGGACAACTTGTTCATGGTTCTCTACGAAGACCTCCGTGTATACACATTCTGGAGAACCGAAGCTGCTCACTACAGACAGCAACATATGCCATACCGTAAGACAGGCACCGAGTGGGAGATCCTTGGAGATCTTGGTCTCCGTCTCTGGCATGAAAATGAGGCAAAAGAAGCCTTTGAACAATGCCTTGATCACAAATTCTCTGCCAAGGCATGGATGCGATTGTTGGAGATATACGCCAAGGAAGGCAATGTCCAAAAAGCTTTGCTGGCGGCTGTCAAGCTCACTGTATACCATGAGCGTTGGTATCACGAAATTGTGGTAAGTAAACAACAGTACAATACGTGCAATTAAGTGGATGTAATCAATGTCTAAACCATCTATCTCTTTCTACCACGCATGGATAGTATCCTACCGATATCGCTTGCAATTTGAACAAACTAATTCGAATGGAGGGTCTTTCAAAAATGCAAAATATGTTGACATCCATGAACTTGCCCAAGCCTGTGCAACGACTTATGACACGCTATTTTGATTATGGTGAGCTCTTCCAGGTCGAAGGCTACGAATTTTAGACATGGAGTGCGGTCAAATGCACTTGAAAGTAAAATATCCAAAAATTAACTCTCTGTAATATCCGAGAATAAGCTTTTTTTTTATGACATTGTAACTGAGGGACATTATGTGATTATTAAACAAAAATTATCATAAATCGACATAACCATCCATCAAGTGAGAGCATGCTCATGGAGATAATGGGATTAGATTAGGCTGTGTTTTTACTAGAGGATATTTACAATGATATTTTTCTACACAGTGCAATATTTCATCATTAGCATTTGAGAAAGGCCCGGCGAGCCAGAAGTGACGTAAATTAAATGAAGGTTATAAGCCGCTTCGCTACGAAGGTCCGTCTCATCATCTACAATATCATGCCATGGATGAGGAGTTTGCCAGTCATACACCGTTTCCAACAATCCTTCAACAGTATGTCCACGCATTGATTCCTCCTCTCCGAGATCCAGCACACATTTTCGAGACGGCAGTACCAGCGCGCGCTCGTAGTATGGAATAGCAAGGTGGGTGAGATCTGACAAAGATGTTGTTGAACTGTTAGTGACTGTTTACAAAGAAAAAATCACGCCAGTATAAGGTACTTACTGATACCATGAAATGCCCGTGCAATGTTATACTCTGCTTCTTGCGCGTATTGCATGTCCCTCCGACGCTCATAGTACTTGTATAGGAAAGTGAAGCCTTGAACAATTTGTAAATGCCGATTATCTGTAATCCTCTGAATAGCTCTACTCAGGTACGTTACTCCAACTAAAAGAGATAACAGTGGTTCACTTGGACATAAAGCGTAGGCTCGGCAGTAGTACACTTTCATAAGAAGGATGGCAGTGTTAGCCGCAGGCGAACCATGCATACAGTTTAGACTAACGTTTCTTCACTTACCAATAGCTGCAGTCTGGTTTTTCCCCATCTGTAATACACTACCTAAGAGAAGTAGCAATGATATGAAAGGTTTTCTGGGGAAATTTTCACGAGATAATCGTCTTCGCTCAGAATGAGATGACTCAAGGTCTGCAGACGTTTCCAAGAATTGTGAAAGTGCAGGATCCTCCAACTCTTCGTCTGGTGTAGCATCGCCAGCGTCTGCCTTGTGTGCTTCTCGTATAAGCCTATCCACCAATTTGACCTGTCGAACAAGGTATTTTACAGTCATAGATGGTGCATACCACGTTATATTAGGAGTGCCACTTTTGGACGGTAATATGGATCAGAAGAAAGATCAGTTGATAGTTTACATAATTTGGTAGAAACTCACTTTGATAATAGAGCAGTATACAGCTTGTAACCATCATCGTGGAATTGGTATATGCCGGTGATGTTCCTGACTACTTCGTAAACAGTAGCAAAGTCGTCGGCGAGCATAGCACAGGCTTCAGTGTTTATCCATTAGTTAAGATGGGCTAGCATGGATCTTGTGTAAATAATACAATGCTTACCAATTATAGTCAATTTTAGACCTAGTCGGCGTTGGGGGTCGTGATAGAACACGTTGGCGTCCCCGATCCGTGTTAACATACGATAAGCCTCTTTCTCATTACCAGAGTTGGTAAGCATAAAGCAATACTATAGATTGTGTTAGATTGAGAATAAATTATGTTCAGATAACGAAGAAAGAAGATTGATGATTACTGTGATAAAGGTATCTAGCCATTCTGTGAAGCTGATGCCGCGAAAACCTGTCGCACTAGCAATCTGCCGATACTTTTCTTCCAACTCCTTCTGTTCTTCTTGTAGTTCTTGAAGTCTTTGAGCTTCCTCGCTGTCGTCGGGCACAATGGTGGATTGGACTGCTTTGGACAATCGGATGGCCATCTGGTGCAATTCTCCCTCCATATCGGCTTCTGTTTCCCACCTGCTGCCACCAGGTCGCTTAAGTTTGAATCCAATAAACTTTTTAGACTGCACAATGGAAGGGATTATTAAGTATAATGTACAATCGCTTCATGATCATCGCCTTTATTTCTGTCATCGAGTGGACCCTTACCTTATCAGAAGGATACAGTGCCTTGATGTTAGAAAACTCTTCCCATAAGATCCTCGCTTCATCCATAAAGTGAGCAGCTGCTGTGATATCAGTACCGCCACTGGCTTCAATACGCTTCTTGATCTCAGTCAAACTTGCAAATGATCGTTTAGTCCATTCTGTCCTTTCTTCTTCACGTTGCTTTTCCCGAGCTCGTTGCGCTGCTTTGATTTGATACTGCCTATTTCGCTGTTCCTCAGCAATGAGAGCTTCGTCAAAGATGGAACCAACACCATGGATTTCTTGTGATGGTGAGAATCCTGCTGTTGTATCATTGGTGCCTCGAAGTTCCTGTAGCCTTCGATTCTCTCTATTTCGCCTCATGACTATTGAATGGACATGATGAGAATTATACAAATCACCACTAGAGATTGAGAAGTATACTAACCTTGCGTTACCAAGTCGAATGCCTTTTCTTCTTCTCCGATTTCTTCATAAACTTGGGCTAATGCCATCATGACATCTAGATTATCGGTTTGTTCCTCCAAAACTACAAGTTGATGAAAACTTTAGTTGCACAGTACGATGTGGAGGTAAAGAAATGAATGTAATGTAGATGACCAACCTGCATTGTAAAACTGGATAGCGGTATCCAATTCTCCAACTTCACGATAACAATCTCCAGACCTGATAAGTACATCAACATCAACTGCCTAAAAGGTAGTATCAACAGTAAGTATAATTGCATAAACACAAGCTGACTCGAAGCATAGATTGTATCGTACATCTTCCGTATCAATGATAGCTTGCAATAGCTTCAAAGCAATGTCATAATGACCTTTCTCCATATATGCAGCGGAAACTTCTTGATACAGATCGCTATATTCTGTTACAGGTGCATTCATCAAGTACTCAACATGTTTCTGTACATAAGGAAGGTTATGTTAACATCAGTTGCATAGTCAACGTCTGAAATGTAGGTCACTCACCTTAGCTACATCAGTATAGCCGAGATGGATTCGACATACTGCCATGCGTGCTCGTAGCTCCATTGGAAAATCTGCATACATATTCGTCGATGGGTCTTCAGGGATAGGGTCGAAGTCCTCATCTAAATCTTCAGGATCAAGAGGGCTATCCCAATCGATTTCATCAATACGCCGTTGGAGATACAATATGCCAAACTTGACGCACATGAGAGCCTTTTCGTATTCATTCACCATTATGTAGAGTTCGCTGAGCATGTTGATTTCCGTGTATCGGAAGACGTTTTCGTCATTTAATGATGCCTCATCCAAATTATCGTTTTCAAAGTGATAATCCATGGCGCCTTCATAGAGTTCTATGGCCTTCGTCAAATCATCTTTGCTGCGATACAGTTTTGCAAGTTCATCAATGACTTTGACATGGTGTGGCGTCATTGTGAGCAATTCAGTAAATCCGCTAATAGCAGCTTCAGTTTTACCATCCTCCTTCAATAAAAACGAGCGATCCCAAAGCGCATCTGCATCTTTTGGATTTACAGAAAGCGCTTTTTTCAAACAATAAATCGCTTGGTGGCGCACCCCTAGATGACTAGAATAATAATTTTACATTAGCAAAAAAATATCAAGTGGTGAAAAGGAGATGATTAGGCTATGACACTCACATGGAAGCGACAGCAAGTGACTTCCATGTATCGATATCTTTCGGTTTCAGATGAGCAGCAACCATTTTCAAAAGCAAAGCCCTCTCTGGATTACCTAGTTCTTCTTGAATCATACCCAAATTGACCCAGGCACTATGAACTTTGGAATCCTGTCGAACAATTTCCTGATAGAGCTGAATAGCTTCAGCATATTCTCTATTAACGTAATGTTGATTGGCTTCTCCAAGCATTACTTTGATCTCAGGTGTTAAAGGATGTTCCCGGGGACCTCTTCTCGATTTTCCTTTCCTTCGTTTCGCTCTACCAATGCCAGTTGTCATTGCTAAATCATGTTCAAACTCTTCCATGTCTTCTTCTGCAATATCCCAAAGTGATTCAAGGTTGGAGTTTGCAATGCTGCTATCATCGGTAGTCGCCGCTGCCATAATCTGCCTAGTAAATAAAAATGAATGAGATAAAATAACCCAATTTGAGCGCACACGATAGGAGCTCAATAGTACATACTCAAACTGGCGTTCATTAATCTCTTCGTCTTTATCAAATGCAGTAGAATCAGTGTTTTCTAGCACCATATCTTGAAAATCTTGGTCTATTTCATTTTCCTCCTCGTCCTCTTCTTCGTCGTCGGACGGTTGGTAATAGTCGCTTTCACCAGAGAAATCTTCCAGTGCCGATTCGAATCCCAAGTCGTCATCAGATCCATTGTCCATATCCTCATTTTCTTCAACATTAGTTTCTTGCTGATCTTCTACAGTATCAGTGGGCTCTTGCGCAGAGACTTTCCGAGTAGATCGCTTGGGCGGCATAGCGTCCACAGGGCACACACGCGTTCAGGCAGTATGTCGCATTTGCCTTCTGCATCCAAAAAAATAGCAGTCACGTGAACGTTTCATAGAATAATTTCAATAATTTAGCAGAACTGTTGACATCGTCAGATTGAAACGTCAAATCCCATCCTCCAATCATGTTGCACACCGAAGTCACTCAAACCACCATCCGTTCAACCGACAGCCAGAGTGCATGGTGCGTCTTGGCGAAGATATGATTGTGCAGCGGAATGCTTTGATAATTAATCCATGCAAGAAGGTTCTAAATTTTAGATGAACTGCATAGAAACTAAGGATGAAGTAAAAAATACGTATAACCTATGAATAAGCGGTTCTTGTGATTTTTTGTCATTATCAATGTGCTCACATGAAAAGTATCAGGATGTGTCATTGTCCTGTAATTTTTTAAAAGAATTTTTGAACCTGTTTTTTTCTTCAATACATGTCTTTATGAGCCACCTGAACAAGTTATTTGAAAGTTATTTTTGTTGGGCAATTGATAAGAACGGGTTTTGGGTTTGTTTGAGTGTGGGTCAATTTTTAGAGTAAGGTTCCGGATACAGTTGGCCATTTCTTATGATCATTCATTCCAGCCAGCCAATGATATTTCACGAACATTCTTTCATGGTACGATAGTTGGAACATGTTCTACATTCTTTTCTAGCTTATGGTAGCAACGCTAACGTGCCGTTCTAGACTGACCACCCTAACTCAGGGATCGTAAGTGACGTTGGTTTTGGACGTTCTGTGTGAGCGATTGGACGGTTTACCGGATTTGGAAGCCGGTCCGCGGTGGCAGCTTTTGTGTGCTTGCAGCAATACCCCAAAAGCTGATGTTGAAGATTAGAATATAAATAGGACCCACTCATCGCTACGTATTCTAATCTATCATCTTTTAATCAGCTTTCAACACACTCAACCATGTATTTGAAGACCTTTGTCCAGCAAGTCCGTATCGCTGCTCCCCGACCTGCTATTGCCATGGCTAGACCCTACTCTATGATCCCAAGCACTCCTCTTGTTTCTGCCACGAATCCTACATCTGGTAGCTCGGATACCCAGTCTATGTATGCTACGAAAGCCGATCAAGAAGAGGTCCATTCCACTGTCTATGTCTCTGGTGAACAACATACCGCTGATGTTGATGCTCCTTTCATTCCCTCAGTCAACCATGTCTTTGATGACTAGAGGTTGAATATTCCCACAAATGATTGTACATATTTACTCGAACCACATATCTAGTCATCTCTTTTGAACATTGCTTTAGTTTGCTCCAAGTCTTGAACCTTTAATACATAACCAATGTGTCTGATCTAAATTTTTGATCGGCATCAATTGTCTCTCCGCCAACATTTGTCCGCGCGTATTTCTTGTATTGAACTGGACTCATAGCCACTAGGTATCCTTTTAGATATAGCAACTGTCAGAAATGAGCGAGAGAGCACCTTTACTTGGCAATCCAGCAAACGCGGTACACGATACCGAACCATCATTTGCCTCGTCATGTAAATATACATTGTGTTCCACATACTTTAATGTGTTCTTGATCTTTGTACCGCTTGCGATCACTGCTTCATTACTGCATTGGTCTGACACGGTGGTATTTTCTCTCAACTTTTTGGCCATCATGCCCCTCGCCAAACTTCTTGGATTGGGTAAGTATTCGACATGTATGCACACTGACAGATCTAGAGACTAATCCTTTCCCACATAAAGCAACTGAGGAACTTGCTCTGCGTACTGGTTCCACCGTGGGAGCTCTATTAAACTCCACATTCGGCAAGTGAGTCATATCATTGTCAACCAATGGTTTGAAAAGTGTGTGAATAATACGCCATTAAAATGCATTTATTATTGTTACAAGTGCTGTGGAGCTTATTTTGGGATTCATCGCCCTTAAAGAAGGTCTGATTCGTGTGGTGCAAGGTACTGTTACTTCTGTGATGAAAAGTTCACATTCCCACTTCTAATATGACCAATTATCACAAGCATCGGTTCTTGGTTCCATTCTCTCAAATATTTTATTGGTAATCCCTGATTCACACTTGTCATTGATCTTAGATCAATCATGCTTACAACTTCGTATTAGGTACTCGGATTTTGTTTCTTCCTCGGAGGTGTCTACTACCCAGAGCAATCTTTCAATGTTACAGGTACTGAATATCCGCTAAGGTGTTAATGCGTGCCATGTCACCCATCTATAACCCCCCTATACCCCTTGCTCAGCTGCGCAAACGTCTGCATCGCTCTTGGCTCTTACTGTTTTGGCTCTCCTTATTCCTGCTGCCTTTAGTTCTACGTCTGCAAGTGGAGAAGAGCGAATCGTCGGAATCCTCAACTTGAGTCATGCAACAGCTATTTGTCTTTTGATTATATACTTTTTGTTCCTGTTCTTCCAGGTAAGTCTTCGAATGCTAGTACCAACAGTATAAGTCTCGGCTACTCATTCTCCTCTAGCTGAAAACCCACACTCACCTGGTAATTGAAATTATACTAATTATATTGGTTGTGGAATCGTGAATTGCGAGTACTTACGACCAGATCTAGTACGAAGATGAGCCTGATGATGACGAACAGCCGCAGACCACTCTTACATTTTCTGTAGTACTGTAAGTGAATATCCGCAGCTTCTCTGATATGATGTTTACCCTTTGGTAATAATCTTAATTTGATAAAGTCTGGTTGGCATTGCTGCATTGGTCTCGCTCCATGCTGAATTTCTCGTTGGAAGGTAAAGAAAAAATTGAACAGTTGGCGAGGACCTATATACTTCGCATATAATGTTGACCTCATAACGCCTCATTGTAATAGCATCGAAGGTATCGTTGAACAGTGGGGTATTAACGAAACATTTGTGGGTATCATCTTGCTTCCTATTGTTGGAAATGCTGCCGAGCATGTGAGCTCGGTAACTTTTGCGTTGAAAGATAAGATGAATCTCTGCATAGGTATTGCCATTGCCTCTTCACTTCAAATCGGTCTTTTGGTAACTCCCATCTTGGTCATTGCCGGATGGATCATTGGTCAACCTATGACTCTGTTTTTTGAAAACTTCGAAACAGTCGTGCTTTTTGCCAGTGTCCTCATTGTCAATTATTTGATAGCTGACGGTAAAAGTAACTGGTTGGAAGGTGCTATGCTACTGGTGAGTAGAAGATTTGCATATTGTCTTGGCATAGCTGACTGGTAATTGTTCTGACAGCTCGATCCTATTAAAATTAGGTTTCATATACCATTATCGCCATTGCATTCCTGTTCCACCCAGCCACTAAACCTGATTTAAATGCGTAAGGCGAATAACGGTATTTGACAATACATAAAATGATAGTGTACCATCGCTAGATATAGTAGCGAGGAAAAGAGTAAATGAAAAGATTAAATATTTACTGCAGTTGTCGATGAATGAAATCACATGCGATGTCGAAATTTTAAATAGTGTGCATGCATGATTTTTTTTTAATGAGAAAGTAAACGTAAGAATAATGATGATTGAAGGTAGGAGATTCATACAGCTAGTCGTTATTGGCATTTTACATACCAATATCAATGATTCATCAAAATCTATGACGTCGGCAGAGTTGAGATTGGGGCGCAAAATTTTTGCTTCCTGAGCAAAAAAATCATTCGCAGAGGTAAAAACTGTGAAATCTTTCTCTTCCTCCTTTTCAACCCACTTGAATTGAATCATGGCCGGTATCACCGTTAAGGACGTCAACGCTCACGGTAAGCATAGTGAACTTTCATTGGATTTGGAAAGTAGTCAAACGACGATTCAATCATTGTTGTTGGTACAATGCATGTAAGATCAGATCCAAGCCACCATTTTCAACATGTACCTTCACTGTACTATTTGGTTCAAATGCAACGCTGTATCACCTCGTAAACGATGCACCTTGACATTCTAACGACAAAATTGGTTTAATCGATTAATGGAACAATGTTGAATACATTTTTTTTAATTGGATTCTGACCTATTTTTCTGGCCTTTCAGAGTTCGTCAAGGCCTATGCCGCTTACCTCAAGCGCACTGGCAAGCTCGAAGTCCCCAAGTGGGTCGATATTGTCAAGACTGGCACCTACAAGGAGCTTGCTCCCTATGATCCTGATTGGTTCTACATCCATGCTGGTATGTTTTCGATCCGAAGTTTTTGCCTTTATGTATAGCCCTTTGGCTGCTTTTTCGACCATCATCTAATCATACTCGTGATCAATCTTTCAGCTGCTGTCGCTCGCCACATCTACCTCCGCAAGAGCGTTGGTGTCGGTGCTCTACGAAAGTTGCACGGTGGTCGTGTTAACCGCGGCTCTCGCCCCTCCCACCACGTTGATGCCTCTGGCTCTGTTCAACGCAAGGTCCTCCAGGCTCTTGAGAAGGTCAATGTCCTCGAGAAGGATGACAAGGGGTAAGTTGGATTATAAGACAATGAACCTACATGCTAAAATCAAGAATGTCTCATACTAATCTTGGGTGAATACAGTGGCCGTTCCATCTCTCAAGACGGACGACGTGATCTTGACCGTATTGCCATGACTCTCATTGAGCAAGACGAATAATTTCATCATGTTTGATCATAGAGCGAGATTAACCGTTGAAACAAAACCCATAGCCCAAAATAAAAAAAAGCTTTATCATAACCTAAACCTAACCTCACCAAAGGTTATTTCTACTTTATTCCATAGCACATTGTGTCATCAGCTAACACCCCCAAAGCCCTCCTCCCCGCGCAATCGCACCCACCGCACCCCCACCCCCCATTGTAAATACACGCACGCGTGTCCCAGTGAGACCTTCACATTGATCCACAGCCGCACAGGCAAACCTTGAATTTATTTATTCAGATTGCTACTTTTACTGATGATGTGGGACCAATTCTGTCTCGCTGCAGGTTTCTGCAGGTGCCACCCATTGAGGGGCGAAGTGTAACGTTATACTAAACTCGTGAGGTTGACCAACCAAGCAATGCAGGACAAACAGAGGGGTGCGGTGTTCCTTTCTCTTCTCTCTTCTCTCTCCCCCCCCCCAATGTATGTAATGGGAGACACAGAAAGAAGAAAATAACATGCGATGGCTGTGGGGGGGCCAGCATACAATAACGCACCAAAGTGCATGTTGTCATATCCCCCAACCATGTTAAAAAAAATAAAAATAAAATCGGTAGGCAAGCTTGGGCATTTTTATTTTCAGTCGCTTTTTGCACAAGCCAAACTTATTTTCTTCTCCTCTTCTTCTACTACTTTCTTCGTCTTTTCTCCTTTAAAGTATCCAAGCTTCTTCGTCATTCATCTATTATATATGTCTTCTATGGACACGCTTACTACTTCGTCGTCTTTATCAGATGATTATACAGCTTCACGACAAGCTGATACTATCGAAGCTGGATCCATTCTGATATCGCTTGCAAACAGCCACAAACCAGCATCGGCTGATATTAAACAGGAATTGGAATCCATGCCCAAACATCACAGTAGCTATTCGCCGGAGGACCGCCACTCCCTTCCACTTCCACCTACAGCTCCACATTCAAATGACCATGAGGTATAGACCTTTTTTTTTTTTGTTTATTTGCCTCTGTACTTGCCTATCGCTACTATTTCCTGCTACACCCTGCCCTTATCCCCTTGACGCCTACCATCACAGAACTCTACTCTTTTCCTCCTTATTTTATACAATGATTTTTTCTGTTTGCTTGTATTCAGAACAACGGCTTATTGACCATAAATATTCTTGTTAGCTTTACAGGCGCCCCATGTCCATACATAATCTTTTGTGTAAGTTCTACGGATATTTTTCAATATTCCTCCCCCCACCCTTGTGATCAGTGCATTGGGCAAATAGTAACCGGAATGAACATGATGATTTTATTTAGCGGATGATCGATCTACCATGACACGACCAGATTCACCACAATTACGAGCCATGGTGAGTGTGACATATTCATCTCAGTTTAAAATATGCTATAGCTGTTTAACTCAATCTTTTTAAATAAGAACCGTCGAAGGCCCTCTATAGAAGACCAAAAGGCCCCTGTGCAATACCATTCGTCGCCACCTATTATACATAAACGTTCGCTCGAATCCGAAGATTATAACATGCCAATGAAACAATCTTCGATAGCAAGAGAGGCTAGAGAATACTGTAAGTGAGATTTTCTTTTTATTTGGGTAACTAACACCCCCAATCTGCATAAGCGTGTGAGTGGCACTGAGATCCCCAACGTTCTGTCCTACAGCCAGTCATCAGCGATATTCGTCAGATTACGATCGCCACAGTAGTAACAACACCTCAGGTTGGCAATCTTTAAATTTTCCGAGTTTTCCCTAGTCTACCCTAGCCTCATAAACTTAAAAAACCCATTTTAAGCAGCTCCTTCAAATGGCAGACCCATGTATCGAGACAACGTAGATGATCCATACCGTTCTAGGAAGGATCACAAGTTCAGCGCAGATGCCTATCATTACGACCATATGTCCAATAATACTCAACAAAGGCAGCAGCAGCAACAACAACCACACCACCACCCCCCCACCATTCACCATAGCCGCAAGTCATCCATGTCATCATCATCCTTGCCACAAAAATATTATGCTATGGTAAGCCCACATCCTTCCCCCGCCGGCCAACGGCTGTGGTACAAAGCGGCTAAAACTTCCATATATTTGCTATTAGAAACAAAGTCCGAACGTCAAGAGAAACGCAACACATGCTTACATTAGTTACACTATCTTTATGGATATAACACGCAGGGCTTCTGTAAGGGAATGAAATTTTAGTTAATAGACCATATTTTCATAATGACTTACAATGAGAACATTGTAGATAAGACATCAATTGATCAATGATGACCCTGTTGCTGCTTACGACAGATCGTATCATACTCAATCTTCACCTACGCCAAAGTTCGATAGACCACCAACAACAGCTATGTATGTGAATGCCTCACAACAACCAAAAAAACAATCACAACAATACAATCGACCAATTCATGCTCCACCTGAACAAAGGCGCAGCAGCATGAGTTATCTGCCACAATATCAACCTCCTCATCCATCCAACGAAAGGTATAGTGATGCTCCACCGCCTCAACAGCCCTCACGCTATCGTCCTCCTCCTTCTTCACCCGCCACCACCACCGACTTATATCAACCTCCACAACAACAGCAACAACAACTAATAGCCCAGCCATTGACCGCCTATCTTCGTGATCGCAACACTGGTATACCGCGATAAAATAAAGGAAGAGCCTTTGAAACAGTAAACAAAATGGTGGTTGAATAGCAAGTTATCTCCACCCCCCTCTCTATACAAACTCTCGACCCATACTATTGATCAAAAGATGTATATAATTGTTGAGCTTCCTTGGATATTACAATCACCATTACCATTTCAGAAAGCGCCGTTTTCTCACTCGTTGTTTTTTTTTTCCTTGCAATCTTCATGTACATATTTTGTATCTGCCTCTGAATAAAATTTTTCATTCATATAGGGAAACTTGGCGAGATGCTCTTATGTCGATAATGTCATATGGTGAAGACGGGTAGGTCATGCATGTGGAGAAAATAACGTGAGATGAGGCCAGAACCTCGTAGATTGACAAATGCGATATCTTGTAATGCAAAGGGAAGATTTTTTTACTAAAGTGTAAAAAATAAAAAATTCATCCCAGAAATACAATATGTACATGTAGGAACAAGAAAAAAAAAAAAGGGAATTGGGGAGAGAAAATATTATTCTTCATGGTGGAAAAACGAATTATCAATGAGAAAGTGGATGGGGGCTGGATACCATCTCGTAGTAATAGCAGCCTAAATTCTATTGTGAACGAGGGTATTGACAATGTCGATCTTTAACAGAAACAACCTGTATTAAAAAATATTGAGAATTAGAAGATGATTGTCCAACACATTACAGCTAGTCCGATTATAATTTTCATTTACCTCAATTGTTCCTGCTTGCGAGGTGCTGATGTAATAACGGTGGCTTTCAATGCCATGGACCATATGGCTCTCCAACACCTTGCCTTTAGAATGACGTTTGTGTTTACTATCCCACACAAGTTCATATCGTCTCCATTCAAAATCAAATGGTGGCGTGCCAATAAGGTCTACAACAGCTTGACCAGAGTCTCCTGCAAATTTTTGCAAGTGTTAGTAAAAGCCATCTTTAGACAGCCCATTCCCGATTAACGATCTGCCTAAAATGTTCCCTCCTGCCTGTCATCCGCCACCCCGCCCCGCCCGCCCAAATGTAATCAACCCAACCCAACCCCCCCTGCTTATTGAGGATCTAAATTTGAAGTTCAAGTCCCTTACCTTCTCGAATGTTTTCCAATGTATCCTTGCCAGCGCTAACGCGTGTTGAAGGAAGTTCGTAAATGATCTTGGTGAGATCCCGAGGATAGGATCGACACTTGTTACGTTGATCACCAACAGATACAATGGTAAAATTACCAGCTTTGTCAGCAATGGTACTAAGACGAGAGAAAGGCGATTGGATCTTTTCTTGCTTGCCATTGAACTGGTAATCTAAGAATGACAAAGGAAAATAAAAAACATAAACAAAATTAGCATATGATGCGATCGACCAAAGGATTGGATGGCTTGAGTGTTTTCTTGTTGGCAGCCTATTTGATATTCCGTTCCTCTGCAGGGAAATCCTCATATTGTTTCCTTGCGGGTGATCGCCAAATCCCACCAAGTTATCCTCATTTTTTTGTTTTTACGATTTGTATAAACAAAGGCAAAGGGTGCTCCCGAGTCACCTTCCCAAGTAGCATAAAATGAAACACACTTACTGATAGTGAATGGTCCAACACCCGAGAGAGTAAATTCCAATTGATCACCAACGCAATGTTCCGCTGATGGGTCGATCGGAATGATCGTGGCAATGTCCAAAGCAGTGATTTTCACCATGGCTTCAGGTCCAAGTCTGATACTTTGGCAACCAGCGTCGTCTGACACACTCTGAATCTCTACTTCGTAATCTCCAGGAGCTTGCAGTTCATGGGGTAATTTCAGTTCATATTTGGAACTGTGGATATCCTGTACGTGATATATTTTTCCGTGAGGATCTCCTTGATGACGAACTCGGATACTGGCGGAGAAAGGTGGACGTCCTGAGAACTCCATGGGCAATGCACTGGCTTCATTTGAATCAAGGGATTCACCCACACACATGACTCGTTGACCATTGCCCTTGGTAACAAACTTAGCGCTGGCTCTAGGCAGGACAGTTTGTTCGATGGTAATGGGATAGTTATCAGTAGCCTTTGGTACAGTTGATTGTGTATAGATTTCATCAGAGAGACGATTGAATGAATATCGCCAGACACCACTCTTATGTGTGTTCAATCCAATACGTGTACGACCAAGTCCAGCATGAATAGTCTCTGTCGACTGCACATGGTTGTCACGTCGGCCATTAGCAGAATGTGCGATATCATAGGATACGATGAATGGGCTATGGCCTGGAAAAATTCAAGGCAGATAAACAACGCAATAATAAAAAACAAATGCACATCAATAAACCAAACAGTAATGGCTAATTATGTGATTATTTGGGAACACTTTTTGTCTTACCTGATAAATTGATATTAACGGAATCATCTGTGCCTTCACATACAGGTCTACGCTCAAATATGCCATGCTTCTTGTAGGTGACTTGGTTTTCGTCAACCATCAATGTAGGCTTGTCAAGATATGCCACAGTAATTGCTGAAGCGCTCACATCACCAGGACAATACGAATCTTGAATGTTAACCAATTCATAGCGACCAGGTTCCCTAACCACCAGCATGTCGTTGGCATCATTAAGCTGAGCATGGTAAACCTTGTCGGGATTCCTATCCGCATTTCGGAACAGAACACGCCATGGTCGCTCACCAGTAAGACGAAGAGGAAGACGAGCTTCACGACCTTCGACGATAGTAACATGAGCGTCTTCACCATTAGAGGTATAGAATGAGGCGGTAGGTCGATCCTGGCGAACTTCAATAGTCACATCAGCAACATCCAATTCCTTGCTACATCCATTGGTATCTTGAATCTAGCACAAAACAGAGAGTGGTCTATTAGTTGTCATTTACAAGTCAAAACATTGTTTCAGGCTATTACGCACCTTGGCAAGTGATACGATATATTTACCACCAATTTCGAGTGGAGGAATAGTGATGGTGTGTCGAGCTTCGCTAGCTACTTGCTCGAATGAATGACGTTCACCAGCATTGAAAACATTCCAATACAATGTGTATGGACCAGCACCACCAAATTCGACGTCCAAATCAACACCTTCACCAATACATGTTCGAATCAAGCCTTGGCGAGCCAAGCGATCAGTGAATCTGGCTGACGGCTGTGGGTGAACCACTTGCTTGATGGGTTTAATTCCAGTTTCGCGATCCTTGTAGTTTGCATCATCCAATCGAACAAAGTCATAGATATAGGTGCTGAAGAAAATGAAGTCAGTACATGCCAGTTCCAACCAGTGGCAGCAGCACACAACACAGTATGATATGACTTACCCGCTTGTGCTTGGCTGATATTCAAAAACATATCTACTCTGATCGATTTTCTCAAACTTGGAAGTTACAACCGCCTTCTTTCGTCCTTCTTGCTTAGACACAGTATATCCTAAGTAGAAAGGAGCTGTACCTTGGAATTCCAAAACAAATTTCATGCCGATTTCATTCTCATCAGTGCACTGTGATGGAATGGGCGTTGCTGACATGTGGACTTCAGGCAATGGTGGTTGTACGACTCGGCACACAGACGGGAACATGACATCGCCTATGAAGAAACATGTCAGAAACAATAAGTAGAAACTAGGTCATCATCCATTTAGTTAACTCTCACCTTTGCAATGACGGTCATTCACACTCAAAATCTTGTAGTCGCCAGAATGGGCTACTGGAATACTAGTGACTTGGGCATGAAGATCTACAGATTTCTGGATGACTTCAAGTGATCCGAGATTCATGTATTCGTATACAATCGTCCATGGTGCTTCTCCCTGCAAACGAATCGGTAAATCGGCCGTCTTGCTTCCAATGAGAAGTTTGGCAGGTCTCTGTATATCGCATTCAAATTTAACAGACGGTGGTGAATGCACAGTCAATTTAGTTTCGACGGGTTCTTCGTACTCTACAATGTTTCCTGTGCCATCTGTCACTTTGTCGATTTGATACCGATAGTCAGTTGGAGAACTCAAGGTAAGATTGAACATCAAGGTAACCTGGTGGGAAGCTGCCCAGTCCATATCATCTTCACTTGTCATGGGGGTATTAATTTCTGTAGAAGTCGTGGAATGATCTTGCTTGCGAAGAGGAGAAACATAATTATCGGGTTGGATATTGTCGATTTGATGTTGTGTGATTGAGGTGCCGACTTTTCTGGTATATTCTACCTTCAAAGGAGGTACACCAGATACGACCATGGTTAATGGTTGCTCCATGCCTTGACAGTATTCGTTCTGAGTGATGGACGTGAAGGTTGCTTCTGGGCATGTGAAAACCAATGCCTCACTAGACTGCAATCTGACGTCTAACTGATCCTTGGAGGCGATGTTGTCCAATCTATAAGCACCTGGCTTCTTGACCTTTATATAATATACCTCTAACCCCTGCTGTCCTTGGCTGACTTCTGTTGCTCTACGTAAATCACGATGGGAATAGTCTACATTGGTTCTAGCCTTTGTATCAAAGTCGAATCGGGATAACGTAACATGGCGGGGTATGGTGTTATTCAAAATGATAGGCAGCATAACTTCGCGTATTCCAATTTCGTTTGAAGGTATACAATAGTAGTGATCGTCAGGGTTGAGCTTTGCGGTGCTGCGGAGAGGATCAGAGTGAGTGGTATGAAGCAAAGTGTATAGAGAATGTATGTGATTACAGGGAGAAATGGTTCCTTACCTATACGGCAAAATGTTGATTGTATGTCTTCCGAGAAGATGAGAAGAGTTGTGCATGATATCTTTTACGCGAACTGTTGTTCCCCGAGAGACGGCAAGTTGCTGACCCATGACACCACCTATAAAATAAAAAAGTTACAGTACCGCCGCTAGTTAGTCGTCAAAGTCAGAAGCATCAAGGCGAACTCATGATGTAATAATAGAGGAAACGCACCAGTCAATAGTTGTATTATGGTACCACTAAGGACTGCTGAGGGCAAAGCGAAAATGATTGGGTTGATAATGACCACCAGCAATGCCAGGACCAGAGTCTTTGTGTTTGAGAATTGAAGCCAAGGTATCTTTACGATCCAAAGAGTAAATAGATAAAGAAGATCAAAGCAGCACCATTTGAAGAGCGAGCCGCTATAGTTTTCTGGATGCGTTGTCCAGTATAGCTGAATGAGATCGACGATTTTCAGGGATTGCAACAGGCCAAAAATGGCCACAGCCCATAATCGTTGTGACGGGAAATCGATAAATCGATCCGGAATAAGAGCTCTTGAAGCTGCATGCGACTTGGTCCGCCTTGCAGTGATGGTTGTCGCCGTCATTTGTTGTGCAGTTCAACGAGAACTTTTTTTTTTTCTGTAACCTCGACGCGATCCTATACTTTTGGACCGCTACCATATGCATCAAGCCACAACAGTCACGTGACTATATCACTGGCATTCGTTCGTCGCTTTCTCTTTGCTTACCATTAACATGAGTCTGCCTACTGTTCACTTCATAGAGCAATTTCTTATGTACTACTTTGATTAATAAATTTGTGTTATTCAATACTGTATTTAATGAGTAAGCAAAGTTGCTTGTGACCTTGTGAATCTTTGCCATGTATTACGATTGAATATGGAATATTCACAACTGACAATTGATGTAATCGACGGTTAATAAAAGTCCTCAGCTCCTTCTCTTTCAAACTTTGAAATAAATATATATAAGATGCAAGTAAAGTATCACTAAGAGCAATGATTTTGCCAACAGGATGATTTTATTTGCTCACGGCCTTTCTTCATACGTGAGCATTTGTCTACCGGCTTGTTTTCACCTTGCCAATCAATGCAATTATCCAACTCAATGAACATTTTACAAAAACTTAGTTTATTTAATTACTGGAGATATATAAGGTAGATGCTGCACTGTAGTAACGTCAGTATCCTGATTATTGATGAAAGCTGCCACCTTGACAGTTGCACATTAACGTCGCAATCTTGACTCATGGCTTGTGGAGTGGAGAAATATCGCAGGTTTTTATCATTTTAATTTAGAGAGAGAGCTATCTTTTCCTCGTCAGCCTCTTCTTCGAGATTAGAATGATATACTTTTTCCAGCAGCTGTTTACCTTGCTCACTTGATTGTGGATCGTCGTTGAATGATACCTCGTCGTTTGCGATTACCTTTTGACCGTTTACAACCAGTGCAGTGCCTCGTTCTCCCTTTTCTTCCTTCACGTCAAGCCTATAGCTTACATCTTCTGATGACTTTTGGGATAATCGATCTATCATAATTGATGCAGTCAATACTTGTCTCAAGTCATCGCGGTAAGACGGTATCTTGATGAGGAATACGGTTCCAATGAGCAATAGCGATATTAGGTTGATGACAGTAATGGTCGCAACCCAGCCGGCTGTGATTTGTAATCCTTCATAATACTCCTCAGAAGACACCGGCATAGGATATACAGTAGCATTGGCCCTACTCTCTAGTAAAGCTATCAGTTCCGATGCGTGATCAACCAACGGTGCAAACATGCCAGTTGGTCCAAGATAATCGGAAAAGCTATCGCCACAAATATACATGTTACCATCTGTCTTCCAACACGGCCCGGAAGGATTATTGAAAGACGCCCGCGATCTAAGGTATATATGTACTGCATAAATCTGGAGAGGGTCAATATTTCCCTTTTCCAGGATTCTCGCTATTGAAATGGTGCGGTAATTAATGAATACGACGGTATCACTTCCATCACGATAGAGAAATGCATGTTGTATCGTAAATGTCCCTTTATACTTTTTGATTGCCTGGAAAGTATATGCGTTGTTATCGTCCTCAGAAGTGAAAGACTGTATGATAGCCTCATTGGTATTATTGAACCCTGCTTCATTGACGAGACCTCCGATTTCTGCAAGAGCCGTCGGCATGTTTGCATTTAGGATTCTAATGTTGATGGAAATCCCACTGGTAGTTGCTAGATAAGTAGTTGCTTCTTCGTCTGTGACCAAGTCAATCGAGCTGCCCAATGTCAATAAACCATTTTTGGTAGCCAACCTGTTCCGTGATAACACTGCGGCACCACTAGCGGGTAGAGTCGATAACGGTACGTCTTGGTTATTAATTCCTTCCATAACAAGACTGAATCCTGAGTCGTCACCGGGTATGCAATATAATCCATTCCCAACTCCTGTAAAATTTGAGCTCATCATGATTGTGTCGTTTATCATATATTTTGTATGATTTCCTGGACAAGGGATATCGCGCAATATAATAAACTCTCCATATGGAGATGTACTATCCATACGTATCCTAGATTTATTAGAGAGTGGGAATGTTAAATCACTGTCGTTGATGGTTACGTACTCATAGCTTCGGTTGTTGGTTAAAGCTAAGGTGAAATTCGAAAGGCCTGCACCTTTACCACATCCAGTTGTTTGGTTACAAAAGAACTTTATCATTTGCGGACCATCTCCAGGAAATACTGGCCCATTGGTCGGGCTAGTGCTGCCCCAAAGGTAAGAAGGTGCTTTTTGATTGCTTTCGAGAGAGATATTTTGCGATACTGGATCAAAGTATCCCCAGTGCTTGTCCCAAACTCGGCCCAATATTGTTGGTAAAAAGTTGATACCCATAGTAAGTACATTCAATATTATGATTGCTATGAAGATTGATTGTTCCATGTTATAACTCTTGTAATTTCTTATCTTTGATAGCTGGCTACTACTGAACCAAACAGTTGCATCGAAGCATTGAAATACGTAGGCGAGATATGAGACAAACATAGCTATGGCGATGTTCAAAATGTATTGCGTAACCTGATATACAAAGGTCACTTCTGAGACCGACAATACTCGCATGCTATTGATGCTGTATGGTTATCTTCAGGTATAAAGGAAGAAAGAGAGCAAGACACTGTGGCTGAGATGGCTTTATCGAAAACCCTTTTTATATATTTGTATTCACACAAGGAAATGCGAAGTTAAGAAACTTTAATCCTGATACCACTATTTACACTTCCACACCATATAGTTCACGTCTCAAGACGAAGTCAAATGTACCACGACCATCCATCCCGACACTACATACCAACTACAATAGAAACAGCTCAAGCAAATGTCAAGTCGCTGGATGGTGAGTTCATGTATTTCATCACTTTATAAGGGCTTTAAGTCAAGACGTACATTAATGCTTAATGCTAGGCCGCGGAAATTGAGCATCTACGTCTGATTTGATTTGACCATCTGAGAACTCAGCTTTGTACAGAAGATAGATTCGACATCCTAGTATGGATGATTTGTTACACCAGCTGTATTGCAGTTTTGAATGTTGGTACTTTGCCATCTCCACTCAGTGTCGAGTGTTAAGTTTCCGGATATTTGACCAACTTATATAAATTTGCTATGACTGCCTCCCTTACAGGAACTGTCTACGGATATAGACAGGAAATTTATTTTTCGAAGTTGTAGCCTGTAACCACTTGTAAAGACTTCACTAACCTTGGACGGAAGGTAACGTGTGACGCAGACTTTTTAAGGCTACCCTGACCCAGTAAGTTACCAGGAACTGTTTCTGGAGTGGCACCCAATCGGAATCGTGCGCGATCGGCGATATTGTTCAATCGAAATTCGCAGTTAATCCTAGTACGTACCTGTAGCATTCAAACACTCCTTCGTCAGGTTCGATCGCTATTTTTAATATAGTTGCAATCGAATGTTCATATATATGTGATCATACTGTATTTGTGTGGCACTGGGAATAACTTGGACCGTTATTTGACAAGTGCTATTCAGTCTATGCTTATTGTATACAGATTGTGTGTTATTTGTTTAGCCATTCCACATTTCAATTTTCAAATTGAGGGTCCATGAAGACCATTATAATCTACTATAGTGGTTGAAAAGATCATTGGATAGTACATGTCGAAATAGGTGAGTGTATACCGCATGCATTCCGAACTTGGTGCTGTGATGATATGTTGCAATATACTGTAGTGATGTTTGAAAAAGAGTAAGAATTATTTATCGCTAATAGATATCACCATTAAATGAATGAATGAGGCCACAAACCCTCAAACCTTATAGTGTTCATCTGCATTGAAAGATTATGTTTTCAAATGTGAAAATGTATGGCATTGATTGATCTCTTCGGACTAAAAACCGCGAGAGTGACTGATTGGGATCAGTCACTCTCGGGGTACCGGCCATTCTCTCATTATAGACACCTAATTTCAGTTGAGTGAAAATATTTTTAGCCATCAAATGCAAATTATATCTGTTATTAGATTATTGGGAGGATGATCAAAGATCAATAAATGGCACCAATGATGTACCGTTATAGAAAAATGCTTTGTATCTTGCATTGAAATGTAAAAAAATTTAAAAAAAAAAGTCAATGCAAGCAACAGATTATGTAAAAATTATTTTTTCGTTTCATTCTTTTTACAGTAGCTACGTCGCTTTACTGAGAGCCTGTCTTACAAATTGTGCTACGTCGGTCTGCTTAGATTTGCTCATTAAACTGAGATCAAGTAATCGGTTAAGTTCCTGAAAACATTGGTCAGATTGCAAGTAGATGTAGTGGAACAATGGATGTAAAGAAATTGAAATGTAAAATTTACCGAGAGTACACATTTTGCAGTTGGTCGTCGTCGCATATCTGTATCCAGCATCCACATCACCATATCCTTTATTCGCTCGCTAGGATAAGCGAAGGAAAATGATGCTGGAGCACCCCATAGTATTTCAGCAAAGATATCGTCGGTGTTATCCAAGTAGTATAATGGTGGTACACGATCCATCATCTCGATAATGGTGATTGCCATAGACCATACATCTACTTTTTCAGTATATTCCAATTCTCTTATGACTTCGGGTGCCACTAAATATTGAAATTTTTTGAGTCAATATGTGGATGATGCCAGTGTGTCATATCCTATTTTATATCTTACTCCACTTGGCTGTTCCCAGTCTTGCCGAGTTTGTCACACTCAGAGGCGTGGCCAGTCCAAAATCTGCCAGCTTCACTTGGCCAGTTCTGCTAACCAGTAGATTTTCGCATTTGATGTCTCGATGCATGTATCCTTTCGAGTGAAGGAAGATCAATCCGTGTAGGCACTAGTAAATAAAAATGGAGTAAGGAAATTTCATCCCAACATTATTTTGATAGGCGCATGGATGTACTATACTTCTTCCACAATGAACACTGCGATTTCCTCAGGTAGACCAGTGGATATTTGACATAATAACCCAAACACTGAACAACTCATTATCTCCATGGCAATCCAGATTTGGTCACTCCATAGAGTAACCTCCTTGATAGCAACGACGTTTTCATGGTTCAAGGAGCCCATGATCCTTAACTCTCTGATGATATATGCCAGATGTGGCTGATCGGTGTCGTCTATAAAGCAACGTTTGATAGCATAGACTTGTTTGCTTGAACGCCTACAGTTTGCTTTTATAACGGCACCATTTGCCCTTGAAATTTGTTAGATATCTGGTGGTGGCGACTGAAACAAAAGATTTATTCAAAGTTTTAACTTACCCACTGCCAATTTTTATAAAATTGACATAACGATCCTTTGGGTTTTGTTCAATGATTTTGTTCGAAGGAACCACTTTTCTCATCATTTTTTCAAATTGGGAATGAGGTTTTTGTCTAAGAGACCTTGAAACCGGTTTGGGAATTGGGAAGCAGTCAGGAGGTTTTCCTGCAGGGATCCATGGTTTCTGAAAGAGAGTAATGCATTAGTATTATTTTGTTTAATCTGAAGGATAGAAAAGAAAAAGAAGTGCCAAATGACAATGATGCGTTTGTGCTTTTTGGGAGTTAAAGGGAAGTAACACGCATCATCATCAAAATTTAATTTTTTATTTAGCTAATTGGGAGAAATTGACTTGCCTTGTGTAAAGACGTTTCGTTTCTGACATTTAAGCCACGGGATCTATTTGTTTGATCAGGCGTAGAATATGATTTTCTACGATGTGTTACTGCTGAGGACACAAGAGCAGGGTATGGTAGTGGATCAGTTTTAAAAACATCAGGTATTTGCCACTTGCCCGGAGGCCGCCAAGGAGCCTGAAAAGAAAGTTGCATGAATAAAATTTTGAACTGCGAGGTAAAAACTCATTCAATAGAGAGAAGAGTTCCCCGCTTTGTTTTAACCGTCCTTGAATTTAATAAATACAATGCGTAACTTACCTTGGTCGATGCAAAGGCAGACTTTCTACGAGCAATTCTGTGACAAGGACCTGATGGTGATAATAAAATCCTATTTTGGGAATGGTTGCTGTTACTGGCACTGAAGATCACTACTGTCCCTTCATGGAACGGTCTATCGGTTTTATCCATGCTCTCGGTTGAACTCTGAGATGTGTGCCCACGATATTGACTGCTTGAATCTGAAGCTGTGAAGATCGATACCGTAGGTGATGACGCATCCGACTCTAGCGTTATCATGTGGAATTGTTTGGAGTTGGTTGGTGAACGCAGTGATGTGTTACTGGAGTGTCGTATAACAGACAATATAGTACTTATTAGGGGTTGTCGCCAGGAACTTCAAGGTTTGAGGTGTATGCGTTTATCTAAGAAAAGGACTGTGAGGAGATGCGTTGAGATGCGCTGAGCCCTTTGTTTGGGTTTAACTGCAGATACTGAATTGATATTATGTCTCCACTCCCGAAGCCGGATTGATTGTACTGGAGTATTAAGAATATTACAATAAAATATAAAAAATATAAATATAAAAAACAAAAAAAAAGGGAAAGAGAGTATATACCGAAGTATGGAAAACAACCAAAAGAAAAGATGCTACGTGTTTCTATGTTGACATTCCTGTGTTGCCTGGATAGCATAACCTTCCCAAATTAGGCCTTATTTTCTGCCAATTCCAACTGCTACCATACCGAAATGATGTATGAACCAAGCCCATCTTCTTGGACAACAGCATGAATTACAAGCTTTTAGATCACCCATTATTATTTTTTATACACTCTTGTTTACTTTCATTATTGTCTTGTATTATTTATTTCGTAGCTAACGGAAGGAAATGCAATTCAAAAATACAGTACGGGCCAAAAATTAATCACTCTTCTAGTCATCGTCATCGCTGAGCAAAAATTCTTGTACTTGTTGACGAAGTCGCTCATCTCTGTCCTTAGATTTGATTACTTCAGCTACGTATGGTGGTAGATCGAACTGACCAGCTTTATAGTCTCGTGCGTCAACTTGGCAGCTATAACATAGAAATTTCAAGAATGGAATGGTCTGGGCGCTAGAACAGCATGTCTTGCTCGCCGTGCTGCTACAACAATTTGCATTCTCTGAACCACCACAACATTCGCCAGCATCAGGAATATTTGAATCATCCTTCTCACAGCTCTCGTTTCGGTCCTTGTCAAGTGTCATCACCGTTATGCGGTCCCGCCATCCTGTTATATCCCTTTGAATTGGCCTGGTCCAATAGGAAGTGGTTCGGTTATTGGGTCATGAGATATCAAAGCATGGATTTTACAAACATATGGCCATTTCCGTCTAAAATAGCACAATTTGAAATAATCATAATAATACTTACATTAAGCAAATTGCACACTTGTTGGTGACATCAATGTCACTGCTCACAGTCAGTTTGGAAGCCGTTCGAGAAACAGTACTGACTGTCGAAGGAAAATCACGGTCTAAACCAGTGATAAACTCTAAAGACAGGATCAGGTGAGTATTGAAAGACATAGTCTATTTTATATCTGACAGCCTACTTACCTTCTGTCAGCCGTTCAATGCTGCTTTTAGAAGTCGCTTTGGTCGAAAAGTTTGTTGTTGGTATAACAAGGTCGTCAATATTATGGTTTCGATTGTAAATAGCGATCTCTTTTGCCAACATATCCTTCATAGGGCGAATAATTGCCACGTTTTGATATGTAATGGCGTTACCTGATCCAACATCCAAAGCAGCACTATATCCTCGGCCCTTGCTAGTCATGGAGATCATTTTGATAGCTTGCCGCGTTGACGATTCCCCGAGGAATATAAAATCACATCTTCAAGCAGCACTCAAGTCAGATATCGTCATGGAAAGAACGAAGATGATTATATACTCACGTTTCTTTTTGTGCACGACGGTACAGCATATTCATCTTAAGATGCCAGTAAATGTCTTCCTTTGCCGAGTTCTTTCCAATATGCTGGAACAATGATCGAAGCTTTTCGGCATTCGAAGAAGAATTATCGTGGATATCTTGTACCTGCGCCGAAATGTCTGTAAGCAAGTTAGTATGTCGGCAATAATTGCACAGTCTGAATCAGTGGAATCATAGTCATACCTTGATGCCCTGGTCGCAGCTCTTTGTTAACAATCTCAAGCACCTCTGAAAATGACTGGCTTTCAGTGTATTCAGGGTTGAAGACATCCTCCAGCTTGTCGCAGTGGTATTGGAATAAACTGTATTTGCTTTCCATCATTTCAGAAATTTTGGGTGTCGTGCTTTCCTGTTAAAAATTGGCTGTAAGATTGACGAATTAAAGGTTAAATCTTAACTACACACAAAAAAGATGCTTACTGAGCCTTCGAATAATGCTGATTCGTCAATATGGCATACTGATACTGAGCCAAAGGTGTGAATCTTCTTCTTCTGTTCAGGTCCCTGGAAACTGAATCCAGCGGTCAATTCCAGCATGGCACTGTAAATTAGAGAGTTAAAATGAAATCAACCAGAATGAATAAATCAATGAAATGAAGTTTACAGGGATGAAGGGCCACCAGATACAGCCAGTAGAACCTTGCCTATGCGTATCTTTGACTGGATCGCTTTGGATCGGTTGATTACCGTTCTGTACTTTCCGACAAAAAGGAATTCGAAGCATGACCTGGTACACAGCAATTTAGCAAGGTACAGTAATGTTCAAGAAGTGAACGTTCGCAAATACATACTGGCAGAATGGAGAGTGTCGAAGAATGACTGCTGCTGGTGCAGTCTTACATTTAGTACATATCTTGTGAGTTGGCTTTGGTGCAGCTGTAGATCCCGGAGTCATTTAATGTAGCAAAGTTAACATGTACTGTTCAGACTGTTTTAAGAACAATGCTTGCTTAAACATACCCAGTAATACAGGCTCTTCTATGGAGCACATTTGTCTATCTAGGAATGCAATTTAGGATCGTCTACAAAGCGCAATCGATTTTTTTTTTTGGTCAGCTCGGCCAAATTTGCAGCCCAGTGTGACTGTCAAGCATTTTGCTCACTCAAGGTAGCCGTCCATTCTCAGGGACTGATCAGCAAGAACCATGGCAACACTTCGCAATTGCACGCGAGGTATACATACGCTCGGTGCAATCCGAATGCCACGGAATGCAGCAATGCAGTCACAGCCAGCTTCGCGTTTTGGCAAATTTGAGCGCCTAACTCCACCCTCACTCCAATTCGTAGATGTTTCTAAATGGAAGCGACGAGAAGTCCCGACCGACATAGAGCGACCTCCATACGCTGAAAGTGGAGAGCCATCAGTGTGGGAAGGAGATATTCCTATCCTTAATCAAGACGCTACTGAAAAGATGACGAAAGCCGGTGATTTAGCGAGATGTATACTTGACATGGGAGGAAAGCTGTGCCAGGTAAATGATTCGGCTCGTGCCCCATTGTTCCTAGTGCGACGTGCAGATAAATAACTATTTTCCAGCCTGGAATTACAACAGATTCCATTGATAAAATACTACACGCAGCAATCCTATCTGAAGGCGCTTACCCATCGCCACTAAACTATATGGGTTTCCCAAAAAGTGTTTGCACGTCCATAAACAATGTCATTGCGCACGGTATACCAGATCAGTAAGCTCACATGGACTGAATATCTTCGTAACACACAAGATGACTCACAATAATTATTAATTGTCGCAGTCGTCAACTAAAGAATGGGGATATTATTAATATAGATGTAACGGTAAGTGGAGGAATGAGAATTCCGCAGTGTATTTTGAAGATCTAACGTCTCATGATGTTGCCATAGGTATACCTTGATGGCTATCACGGAGACACTTCAGCAACGTTCTTGGTGGGTAACGTTGATGATCCAGGTCGAGCGCTTGTGGAATGCACGAAAGCGGCTTTGGATAAGGCGATAGCTGCATGTGGACCTGGGGTTCCTCTTAAAGAAATTGGTAGGATTATCAGGTATTAATGAGTTGTTTTACCGTTACTATCAAATGTGAATCTGTATGGCTCACGAAATTTCGTTTTCGTAGTGAGTATGCAGCCTTGAATTCATTTTCAGTATCCGAAGAGCTGTCTGGCCATGGGATCGGAAAGCAGTTTCATTGTCTACCTCTTATTTATCACCATGGTATAGTATATTTACTCCGACTCGGCTTAACAAGCGTATTGCTAACCGACTGTGGCTTTGCCGAATTGTCTCTATTTACATTATTTCAGCTAACGATGAGGACGGTATTATGGAGCCTGGGATGGCATTCACTATCGAACCTATTTTGTGTCAAGGATCGGCTGTTGGTATACAGTGGCCGGATAAGTGGACTATAACGACCGCTGACGGGGGTAGGAGTGCACAATTTGAACATACGGTAGGACTGTTTTTTAATCAAACAAAGCAGTTCAATCAATGCTAAGTGATCACCTCTCTTCTCAGGTCGTTATTACTGAAGATGGCTGCAATATATTAACTGATTAGAATAGATACTCGCTCTATAATTGTTTGTATGATAACTTCTGCATCTTCATTCTAGTCACGCTTACGTCATAAAATTTAAAACTGGAAGGCGGAAATTCGAATCACATATCGGAGATGATTTGGCGTTTCATTTTTCCGTGTTGAACAGCATAAATAGCCAGGCGGGTTGTCGTACTCGATGTTATTTAGCTCACCTCTCCCTTAGAAGATATGTCTACTGCTAAAGCTTGCTGTGAAATCCCCCCTGTTGTTTCCAACTACAAACCCATTGGTACTGTTGTGAACCTGGGTGATTTGCCCGTCTACACTGTTGGAAACAAGGTAAGTTGCTTTGCATAAATGCCTCCATGTCAAAAAGGTTTGTTTTGGCTCGTGTTACTCATCTCACTTGTGGCCCAATGAATACTAGGAGTCCAAGAAGGCCATCCTTGTCATCATGGATATCTTTGGTTTACAGTATGTTATTCGCTATAATTAGGTTTGGGGATTTTTGTAGCGTTATTCTAACTTTTATATTGTTCCATGGTACAGCCCGAACACCCAACAATTCTGCGACGTTCTTGCCAATCACTGCGGATATCAAGTTGTCATGCCTGACTGGTTCAGAGGAAAACCCGCCACTCCTGATATGTTGGGTGACATGTCTGTCCTTATGGCATGGCTCCAGAAGGTCGGAACCTATGATATCGTATGTATTCTCAATGAGTGGGTTTTCGACGGGGGTTTGTAATGGTTTTTGTATTGAGTTTAACATGATCTTCCTTCTTAGATCAAGCCCCAAGCTGATCGTGTTAAGGAATATCTTGCCGCTCAAGGTGTAGTTAAGACTGGACTTGTTGGATTCTGCTGGGGTGCCAAGGTAAGCCTTGCAGATCACTTTAATCAATCGGGAAAAACGCCATCAAACTTTTAACTTATTCTGTTAAATTCTTCTTGCAGATTGCCATCCAGCTCTCCTCTGAAGACAGCTATTATTCTTGTGCCTCTCTCATTCACCCATCTTTCTTCACTGTTGACGACGCCAAGGTTGCTCAAGCTCCTCTTCTCCTCATTCCCTCCAAAGATGAGGCGGATTTGGTAAATATGGATTTTGATGATATCTGATGGTTAAAGGAATACATCCGTTGACTAACCCATTTACGTTACATTTACGTTACGAATAGACTGAGTTCATGGAAGTCTTGAAGCAGAAGCCCATCGGTGACAAGTGCCAGCATGTCCGCTTCGATGATGTCCACCACGGTTTCGCTGCTGCTCGTGGTAACTGGGAGGATGGCACTGCTGATAAGAAGCGTGCTACTGAAGCCATTCAGCTCACTGCCAACTTTTTTGCTCAAAACATCCAAGTGTAAATGCTCTCTCTATGTAAATTGTACCGAGCCGTCCAATATGTTAACATGAAGTGCAATTGTTTCTCCATTTATATGTTGATTTCCAAATGTAGCACATCAAACAAATTGTAAATCAAGTAGTATTGGCTGGAACATCAATGAGATAGATCCATTGTACAACATTTGGATATATGTGACAATAAACGTTCTATAAGTGCTAAACTTGTTACAATTTGGCCTTGATGGCGTTTGCTTTGAGCTCTTCCGGCTTAGCAAATCGAGCGATTCCTTTTCCAAGATGTGGGCGGTGTGTATTGGTAAGTAGTCTCATGGAATCAAGTCTGCCTTTGCCAGCAGATCGCCAAGCCCAAGTTCTGGTATACACATTATCGACACCCTCTACGACTTGAGCAATCTTATAACCGATAATTGGAATGAATCTGTTGAAAAAGGTGTTAATAGTGGAATTGACCAACTACAGCCAAACGATATTTGTACTTACTTCATACCATGGCCACTGTCACCGGTTGCAACAATCAAGTTTTGGTATTTGGGATGAGGAGTAATGATAAAGTCACCATCAAACGAATCACTGTACCAGCACACTCGACTGTCTGCGGCATCCAGTTCATTTAACTTGGGCAAGAATTTTCCCAAAAATTCGCGGTACTCTACCAGCGAGTTGTGAGGAAGCGTGTCCTCTGGATTACTGACCTTGGTTCGCGGTACAGAGGTCACGCCATCTTCACTTAAATTGAGATATCCTGCAGCGTGGCATGCTACTTTTACCTTTCCGTCATGATTGGCAGGGAATCCGTAATAGCCTAAATGGAGAGGATCAGTTTTCAAATTACTCGCTTTGGTTTAAGCTTTGTCTGACTTACCGAGATGAGAGATGTCACCGGCCCACACAGGGAAATCCTTTGTAAAATAATTCTGACAAGTTTTCTCGTCTGGTTTGAAATGAACAACAGCATGACCAGTGGCAGTCAAAGTACCTTCCATGTCTATCAAGCTGGCAGTCCAGGCACCGGTGGCTAGAATGACAAGATCAGCATAATGTTCTTTTCCGTCCGCAGTTCGAATTCCCTTTACTTGTCCGCCATTCTCGACAATTAGTTGCTTCAAGGTGCTGTGAGGTCCGTTCTGATGTATCTTTACGCCGTTTTGAAGGCACTTTTCATATACGTGAAGGACAGCTCCAGTGGAATTGCACCATCCTAGATTCAAACTATGGCCAATCAGTTCTCTTTCACTTAAAAGCTATACTTGTGCACCGCTCAAATAACCACATCAATTAGGAGCCTTTTTTCACTCACCGGCGTACTTGTTGAAATAAGCAATATTGTACCCGTTGGCAACAGCGTCAGAAAATTGAGGGAAACGGTCGACAATACGCTCAGGAGTATTCAATTCTTCAACCGCATGCCCATAACCAGCAGCGCGAATATTTTGCAAACTGAGCCTTTCATAATCAGGAAATTTACCATTTCTGCTAAACAGAAGTAGGCCACTCTCATTATAAACAAGTGGTTTTCCTTGTGCCTTCGCCTCTTCATTCCATTGTCTCCAGATTGGAAGAGCCTCACAAGCGAGATGCTGATAGATCACATCATCACCGTAATCCATTCGCACGATCTTGTTAATATCTATAATATCAGTCATTAGCTACCTTCAACTTAACGGATTCCATGAAGCTATGGTTCATATCAAGGCGGATTTTTTGGTACCTGTGGACGCTGCATCCGAGGCAGGAATCTTCTCACGATCAAAGACATAAATGTCGTATCCTTTGGGCTTGAGTGACAATGCATGAGCAGTTGATAAACCAAACGAGCCTCCACCAACAATTATGATTTTAGCGCCGTCCTTAGGAGGATTATATGCTGCAGTCGACATCTGGAGAAGAGGTAGAAGTGAAACCAATGGAACGGGATAGGAGGCAAGAGAGAAGATTATGAATAGGTCGTTCGAGATTTTTAAAATAATTTTCGTTCAAGAAAATAAACTTTGGTGGAACCGGTTGTGCGAAATGGTAAACATGATTGTACTTATGAAGCTTTTGACATGCTCTATACGGCTGAATTACAAATGAAATCAAACATACAACGAATAAGATATAAATTTCTAAAGCCAAAGTCTACATAATTTCTCGCCAAGCTAAATATAAGGGAAGGGTTGTGGAAATTGACAGAAAAGGGGTACAGATACTTAGTATGTAGGCTACCTTCTGACTCACTCCGAGATGAGCGGCTGACTTGGGTCGATCGAGGCTCCGACTGTCGGCTATCATCCAGGCAACGCTAAACAAACTAACACATATGATATCCCAGCCAATACTAGATTGCGCCGGATGGCTGTACAAGATATTGACCATCAATTGGATCAAATTTTTAGATTCACTTGTTGCCAATAGAGAGAATATCTGCTGCAAAAAGTTTGCGAAATTCGCTCCTGCGGCGAAAAGATAGATCGCTGCTAATGCTAATGACTGGCGGGATGTATAGGGCCGGAGTAAACGTTCAGGAAGAATTAAAGGAACTATCAAGACGGCGTGCATGGCAAGAAGGTTGGGCATGAAAGCTGACGAGGTGGCTACAACTGGACTGATAAGCACAGTTGCAATGCCAAAAGCTGAGCAAAAAGCAGTAACGGGAGCATTGAATTGAGTATTGCCTGCTGCTCTGGAAGGCAGAGCTGCCATTACAGCAAAGAATAGGCATGAGGCAAATGAAATGGCCACCACTTGTCCCAACAGCATGTAAGCCCATGGGAATGGTATATTTCGTCGTTGAGCTAAGCAGGTAAAAATACGTAAATTAAAAAACAACCTCGGCCAACACGACGTCTTGACAATGAAAAAATTGAAAAAAAGAATCTTACCTTCTAAGGCTAGGAAAGGTGTCCATACAGATACGGTGAATGCACAAAGTTGATGGCTCCATAACCACTGTACTGCACCAACACTGACCGTTCGCCATGCGTCATCAAATAAGGAGACGTTATGAAGCCAGTGACTTAAAGAATCTAGTAATGTTTCTGGAATGACCTTAGATTCCACGTGCCATTTTGAATAGCTGTAATGGAAATATTTGAACATGTAAGTCCATGTTGCCAGTAGAGATAATGTCGCGAAAAAGAGGAACAGGGTTGCTGAACGATTTGTAGCTTTTTGTGCTTTAACCAACGAGGGTAGAATGCATGCCAATAAGCTGAAGATAAGAGCGAAATACGACGCAAATATTGCAATATCCCCGGTATAAGTAATCATTTGAAGGGGGGGGGCCAAAAAAAAATTCGTGGGTTGCGCGGATTATTTTTTCTCTTTGAAGCTTTCTGGCTGTCCAAAACGAAGCACGAAATTTTCATTTGATTTCGTGCTTTGGCCCGTGACAACTGAGCTCACCAGCAGGTCACCTGCGGTTTGATAGCCAGCCCCATCCTCTTTTACTTTCTTCTCCCTTTCACTCTTAGATCCCACACAACATGGCTTTTGCTCAACAGCATCGTCGACCGAATCATTCCATTTCACAAGCACCACCTCCTTCAAGTGATTCAGAAGATTCTTATGCTATTCTGCATCCGCGTGGCTATGTTAAATCATCTGCTCAGCGCCGACTCAGCATAAGTCTTTCCCCTACCTCTGACTCGGAAACCGACTGGCATGTTATCAATGCCAATAGAACAACACTTCAACGTACAAATAATGCAGTATTATTATCACCACAATGGACGCCTTCAGAGCCAGAATCAGTCTCCGCCAGAGCATATCCTGATTACGAATCTATGGTATCCGACATTGACACTCAAACAGATACAACCACTGGTCGTCAACAGTTTTCTTTTCTGCCTGCTCATGATGGTACAGGGACATTTGCTGATATAGGTGGATTCGTTTCCGATAGCTCAATGGGAAGTATCTCCACAGCATCTGGTCTACCGTCCCGCAAACGGCCAGCCGCGATAAGAGCCCAGACTACCGACTTCTTGCCGACCACCGCCAGCATGCCAAATATATTACTGCCCGATGGAGGCATTGTACCGCCCTCGTTTACTGGCCGAAAAACCAACAATTATCCACAGGAGACTATGCCTGAGTTTGTTCCTACCATAGCAAGTAGGTCATGGAGAGAATTTAAACTACAATCGTCATCTGAAGAAGAAGAAGGCAGTCTAAGCGAGAATGATGCTGTATGGCGAAAACGACGCTTGCGATCCATTAGTCCCACCGATGAAAATTACAAATGGGATACCACTACCACTAATATGAGTAGTGATGAGATCAACGCAGCAAGACTTAAACGAAACAAAGATTTGGACAGGTAAGATAGATAAATGATGGTGGTACGAAGAGGCTGAGTTTTTGGTTTCCTATATCTGATTTACCAACCGCTGGAATTTTACCAAAAGAATCCCTACCCATCATCCCTCGTTACCGGGATCTGCAACGTCTGCAGCTATAATACACTCGGTGTGGAGAAACTTGCGGCGTTTTACCACTCACATCATTGAAAATGATACCACCACTTCCGAGACATTAGGCACACTCGTGTCAGAAGCAACACTAGAAGGATGTTTACCCTTTGGGTCCCATCTACATATGGATTTCAATACCGGCAATTTGTCGAGCAGTAAAGATTTCGGCTTACATGGACCGACGTTGGAGCATATGGGACAGCGATCCACGAACTAACTCTTGTTGTTGAACAGCCTTCGAAATTGATGTCGTTTTATAACATTACTTCTTTTCTGGGGTGATTTCGGTATATATGTAAGGTTAATTTGGAGAGAACTGTGTGGTGAGCTGAGGAAGGCGCCGATAAACAAATTACAGTATTGTATAATTTTTTTTTTAAACCATTGCCAATATAGGTTATCCACAGAACAAAATTTTATTTCTTCAATGTTGTGTGCCTGCTATTAACAACCGGTGATGTAGCCAATATGGATACAAACTGACAATCATTCGCCAGCAATAAGATTACGCCCGCCCAAAATGTAAACAGTGGGCTGATTTTGCCGTAAGAAAATATAAAGGCACTGCCCAAACTCCACGAAACAAACATTTCACTTCAGAATAATGGATCTCCCACAACCTAAAAGAACACCACACCCACCCACTAACTCAAGCAACCAGTGGAAAGATCACCAGCGTATGTTGTTCAACACTGCCTACGGCCACAACGACATGGTTACTTCGTATGGATTCTCTAGTCCAAGGATAAACTCTTGGGATAGTAACAGTGGTCCGTTCATGCAGAGCGATATATCCAACCACATGAGAATAGATGTCGGACTTGTGTATGATGATATGTAAGTTAGTGGTATGGCAGCACCGTAGATATGAACCTAGCACAATCAAGCTAACATATTCATAACCTAGTGAAACAATGGAGCCTTGCTCGCTTGATGAACCTCTCTCCGATACCCTCCAGCAAACCAACAAAACGTAGTACCAGCTATTACCTCCAGGATAAACATATGATCCTTGTATATATATAAAATGCAATATAAAATGTGCTTTTCAAAACGTAAGCAAAAAAAGTACATGATAAAAAGTTGCTAAAGCATCGGAGTAAAATAAACGATTAAAGACATAAACAGTGTGTCAACAAAAAAAAGGGAATGTATGGAGCATGATATAGAGTGGTGAGAAGGCAATATGCATGATGGCTTAGCAAAAGTGAATGTTAGCTTCGTTGAATGCAACAAGCAATCTGAATATGGAGTAATGGGTTAGGAGACCACAGCACTTCATGAAGTTTTACACAAGTTTTGAGGGGACTTACTTTAAAAAGTCATCCAGGTCACATTTAGCCGCTCGAGTGTTAGCCATGTCAACGCTTTCCAAAACAGCATTAATCTTTTCCTTAATGTCGAATGTATCGTCGATCATCTAAGAGCATATTGCTTTAGGATCAGTGCCTTTCAACTGATTGACATCATCGTACATACCATATCGTGGGTAGAACAGAATGTCTTGTAGTTCTTTTCCAGCATATCCAAAACGGATTGTGTCTTGAAGCTTGAAGACAGAGTCTATATAACATTGATAAAAGTTAGAGCTGTAACCTCGTGTATCCAAACTTTGGACGTTCCAATTCTCACCTTGTTCTTTCGCACAAACAGAATACGCATCAGTCCATCCCATTCCTTAAAATCGACAGGCGGTGGTGGATTTCTAGGCTCGAGTCGAACAACACTGGATTCAACTTGAGGCGGTGGTCTAAAGTTGTTCTTGCCGACCTTCATAACATGTTCGACTTTAGCATACAATTGTACATTGACTGAAAGGCGACAATAAAGTTCATCTCCAGGTCTAGCGATAAGTCGAAGAGCAAATTCACGTTGGAACATAAGAACAGCGCTTCGGAACATAGGTCGATGCTCGAGAAGCTTGAACACAAGGACAGATGAGATCTGATAGGGTGTGTTGGAAATGCAGACATCAAAATATGGGAGTTCGGCCTTCATGAAATCACCAATCATGATTTCCAAACGTCTTTGATCAGGGCTATATACAAAGTCAATATCTACTATTTCAACGACTGTACTTTTACAACTATCCTTTACACTTACGTTCCCTGCACACGCTTTTGAAGTTCGGCAGCCAATCGAGGATCCATTTCTACAGCAACTACCTTTTTGGCAGCCGCTAAAATTCTGACTGTCAAGTTACCAGTACCAGGACCGATTTCAAGTACAGTATCTGTTGTACGCAAGTTTGCCTGAGCATCGTAGATTAGTATAAATGAATAATCCTGCACAATACTGGACAATGTCGAAATCTGTCGTTTAGTTAGTGAAAGGAGTTTAGACATGTACCTTGTCGACAATACCCTGAGCAACAAGCGGATTCTTCAAAATGTGCTGACCGAGGTCCTTGTTGAAGATGGGACCAAAGGCACGGTTAGTAGAAGCAGCAGCGTCCTCTTTACTCTGCTTTTGTGCCTTTTGTCTTGCCGTTGTGACTTTGGGCATGTTGGATCGATCGAAACAAGTATAACAAAAAAAAAAAAGTTGCTCCGAAAAAGGGCAACTGGAAAATGGCAGTCACAGAGCAACGGCCCAAATGTGAAGTTTTGCATAGCTTGCGTTGACAAGCTCCATAATGCTGCGAACAACGAGGGTATTAGGACCTGCGTTGCGCGCCTATGCGCGAACCGAGGTCACAAGGACGGTAAGGACCTATAGTTCGCTAAGAAGACAAAGACAAGCAGGTAATTTGCGCTTTCGTTTTGGATTCACTTTACTGCTAGTGTACTTTTTACCGAGATTCACCGTGTAATCAACTTGTATGCAGGACCACGGCAACGTATTCATAACCACCAGCCTCTAGCTCGACCACAAAGAGTTGCAGCTGCTTCTGAACCTTTGAATGCTCCCGGAGAAGATAAGTCGACGTCGCACTCTGAACCCCTTATTGAACACGACGCCAAATTATCCGAAGATGCAGCTGCCACGGAGGTCAGTATCCCAACACCCTCAGAAGCTGTCGTCACTCCGGATTACAAAGGGGCTCTCGTACTGTCACAACCTGCACTGGTGATTGGAAGACAAATTGAGATGATGAATGTGTTCTTGGTAAGTTCAGGCGACGCAAAGTAATAGTATACTTGTCGAACAGTAGCTAATGTCCCTTGACAGGGTTTTGAGCAAGCTAATAAATACTCTATCATGGACCCAAATGGAAACTACGTTGGATTCATTGCCGAAGAAGATAGTTTAACAAGCACTATGTCACGACAACTTTTACGTACCCATCGCAAGTTCAATGCTACTATCATGAACTCTGAAGGAGAGGTGGTGTTCAAGGTGCGTGTTGTGTAGTCTAATCCAACTCTTCGAAGAAGAGCTTGGAATACCGACATTATACCAATCAAAAAAAAAAAAAAACCAAATGGAATATAAGATGCATAGCTCTCATATTTTATTTCTTCCATTCAATAGATTACTCGGCCATACTCTTTGATCAACAGTCGCATTTTCATCCACACCATTGATGATGAGCTTATTGGCGAAGTTCAGCAACGGTGGCACATGTTACGAAGAAAATATGATTTATTTGTTGGGTAAGCACTTAACCTCTTTCCAATTGTACATATTCTTATATTCTCTGTTTACTCATGCGCACATGGTTTATACTTTGATTCACCGTTGTCGTCCTCTCCTATAGTAAAACGCAATTCGCTACTATCGATACTCCTTTCCTCGGTTGGGACTTTGATCTTCGCGATGAGCAAGGACAACTTATCGGCAACGTCAATCGAAACTTTGTAGGCTTTGCTCGTGAGGTAAGCAATCTCATCTCTGCTGACATATTGTCAGTACAATACAGATGACTCAATGGAATGAATATAGCTTTTCACAGATACAGGTCAATATGTCTTGCGTATGGATGCGGTGGAAGGCAACTCCAGAGGGCTGACTTTAGATGAGAGAGCTGTAGCGCTAGCCTGTGCTGTTAGTATTGATTTCGACTTCTTTTCACGTCACTCCTCTCATGGCGGTGGAGGATTCTTCCCATTCCCGTTCTTTGGATACGGAGGTGACGAAGCCCGGGATGATACCAAGGAAGTTCCTCCTGCACCTGATTCTACACCACCGCCGCCCCCATCCCAGCAACCACCATCATCGTCTGACACTGGTTATGGTGACGTATGGGCTGAGGAATCTGTTGAATCGCCCGACGATGAAGACCAAGGCTTTTTGTCTCAATGGAGAAACCTTACTGGAGGGGATGGTGGCGATGATGATGAATGGTTCTGAGGAAAATGCACCAAAGTAAAGCAGATGTTGGCCACAATGTTAATACGCTATGTTAGAACATATGAATATAAAAAATATACACACACATACATTTGCATATATGCCTTGCAAAAGTGATATCTGGGCCACCCCATTTTTTCATTGATGGTAGCTCACAAACGGTCGGATGAAAAAGCTAAGGCAAGAAGTTCATGAAAGATGGTTGTATCTTTTTATTCAGCGGAAATATGTACGAGAAATAGAGGTGTGCTGTTGGTGGCAGTGGGGAATAATAATATACGAACAAGCTAAGCGACAACTGCTTGGCTAATGGTAATATCGCCATAGGGTTTTGATTGTTTGACTTTAACCATATCTTTCGTAGACAGAACCAAGACGTCAAAGAAGAGCTTGACAGCGTCAGCACGCTTGATGTCTTGACCAGCCATCTGCTGATAAGTAATCTTTGGTTCTTCTGCCGTTTGCTTCTTCTGGTCAAATGTAGCTTGCAGGCGTTCCATAGTATCGGTTGTCTGTTTGCTAATGCCCAAAGGAGACAACAATTGTGATGACGATGATGTAACTGGGCTGACATTGGCTTCATACGGCATGATACCTGCTTGTGTTTCTGGCACGTCCTTTGCCACTGTGGTTTTTGCCGCGGCAGTTGTTGCCTCCTATAAACCGCCAAACGTAGAACAGATTGATCAGACTAATGAACATAAATATTGCATTTGTAGCATAAAAGATAGATGCGCCATTACCTCGCCAGCTCCAAGAGCAATATCGTATTCATCTTCATCTGCATTAGCTCGAGTTCCAGTTGCTGGTCCAGTAATCAACTTTGGTTGCTTTCTCTGATGCTCTTCGTCGTCTTCGTCATCTATGCTGGTAATGCTAGGTGATCGCTTTCGGCCACGGGTAAACAGAGTCTGAAGCTCCGGTGCCAAATTAAGAGGGGCATTGAGGTTGATGAAAAACTTGATACCTTGTTTTTCAATTGACTTGAATCGAAGCATTTCAGAGGATGTTGGAAGGAAAGTAGCTTCTGTAACTATATCGGATGTATCATTGATTTGGTCCCTAATCTTGTTGTGAGGAAGCTCTGTGACCTTGTCAATAATGAGTCGTCGTCGGTGGATCTGCGGTGTATTTGCTTGAGCAGAGGGGGTTCCAACGTCAAAAAGAAGGTCATCCCCAATGGCTTGCGTATCTGGAATAAGCGCTATACAAGGAACAGGTTAAGTGGAAATCGATAAATTAAGAATATTAATAGAAAGCGTTTAGTTACCTGAGTTACTCTCGGTAGTCATGGATGCATCTGGAAGGTCAAATGACGAATCAGGTTGTCGTTCGTCAGGCATAGGTTCAGGCAGGAAATCAGGCTCAGGGCCAAGATCAAAGTCGAATTCTTCATTGTTGGTATCTTTAATGTTCATGCGTTCCAGTGGAGCACCAATATCGTCCATAGTGAGTGATCGTTCGAGCGCAGCATCTCTGCCCATCTCGATTTCATTCATATCGTTGAGGCCAAGATCTGCGAGCTGTAAATCTGATTCAGCGCCATGTTGGAACAAGTCACGACCGCTTTCGATGCCATCTAATATATTATCGTTGAAACCAAGACTGAGGAGTTGTGCATCGTTACCACTTTGACTGATGGTAATATCCTGTCGGCGAGATATGTTGCTCATTGAAAGGGAAAGATCCATGATTGGCTCATTTGGGTCTCTAGATGAGGAGGTAATCATCATGTTAGATATCCAGTCAGATCAATTGGGTTATTGGGTACAAAGAAAAAAAAGAAAAAAAAAGAAAAAACAATACCTGTTGAGATGCAATGGAGCCTCTGGTAAGAGAATGTCAAATTCCGTAAGATCGTCAGATAAAGTAATAGCATTGATATTGGCGATGTGACGGTGAGTGTCTGGCATATCGACATCACCCTTCTTAAAGGCCTAGTGATAAAAAAAGACATGATATTTTTGTGACTTATTAGCAAAAACAGATTCCAGCATGCTCATTACTTTTTGCTCTTATGCTTATTCCACATTCTTACAGTCTTAATTTTGACTAGTGCGTCATTGCAATCTTCAAGAAGGTAACGCGTTTTTCGTGAGTAAATGCGGACGATACCGAGCAAAAGCTGACCGGAAAGGCGCAATGTAAGTAATTCCTGTTCTTCTGCTGTGATGGCATCTATATCAAATATGCAGTAGATTAGTCATTGTTCGCAATGACATTTCGCAATGAAGGGAGTCAGACGTACCAACGGTTTTTTCAATGTTGGTCTGCAAAAACTGATTCTTTGATATCTTTCTCTCCCAATGTGCAGCGAGCCACACTCGGGCTAATGGCCCTTTTCGTGAGATGATTGCCTCTGAATACAACATGTGGAATAGGGAGAAAGGAACTGAGCGAAAGACGCGATAACGCGCTTTTTTTTTCGTGTACAGGAATTTTTCAAGCTCAGAAACTCCAACCCCGCTTGCCGCTCCTAAATGCTCATCATCATCATAGTACGGCTTTTTGATTTTTGACCGAGCCGAAAGCCGTGTGTATGTTCAAGAATAGAATAAGGCACAAGTACATCTTAATTCTTGCTGTTCTTTGCGCCTGATCCATGCTCGCCTACTAACTATATAACCCCAACGCTTCTTGGGACTCTGTTCTGCCTGGTATGATACATGTCTTGCTTATAATAATATGTTCACTCACTTCTTTTGCTCTACCAACAACTTTGATATTACATGATTGTTCATGTTCTTCTTCTCCTGAATGTGCACGCCTCCGATGTAAGTGGAGTTGAGCAGAAAAGAACTCAAGTACTGTCCATAGGAAATAAGTTCATTGTGCTCGGTTATCTCATCACTCTTCGCTTGTTATTCTAGATATTGACATGCGGATATGCCATGACCATTGCGATTTTGCACTACCCTGTACCAGAAATTGCTTAAAAAGCAAGTGTTTACCTGGCACTTACTAGAAAACAATTAATCTCTTCCCTATTTCATCCCCATTTATCCGCTTCCGTTTACGTATGTGAATACGTAGCCACATATTCTGTATGCTGCCAAGATTCGTTACTTAACCAAGTTCAGACTTCCCAATTAGACACAGACGATATAAAATACATTTCTTTTTGCATTTAACGACAGAAAAACAAGCTGCGCTTATTTTGATTGTGCTGTTTAGAGCCACATTAAGATATCATTCGTATACAGCATTTTAGGGATAAAAAAAGAACAGATGAACTAGGCAAGAAAAGAGAAAAAAGGTATTCTATGGTACGTTGCGTGCGGAAAGGTTTTCGATATTCATTTTTGACCAGATCCGTCCAACCAACTTTCACAAAGAAATAGGTAAAACAAGTAAACAATTGCTGAGGCATAGGTTAGAACATTTGGGCGTGGGTTGGGAGGTTTTTTTTTGGTTTTTTTTTTTTTTGACGTGGCCTGTTAACTATTTTTTTTTCCGTATTATTTTTTTTCCTTAGTAACTCCTTGTGTTGAAGGCGGTGGATTCTGGCATTTGTGAACTTTTGTGTGTGAGATTTTGAAAGGGCGTATATATGATGCTTTCCTACAACAAACCAACATCGCGAAGATTGTTCTGGATAATGATATCGTTCACAGCTGCCATAACGAACTTCACTTGCTGTGTATCGGTAGCACAGGTAAAATGAGTATAGATTTGCTTGTCATCAGATTGGTTGAGTGACACAAATCGATTGAGAAGGTAATCGCAGGCAGCCTCATAGTTGTTACCACCCTAAAGGTTCGTTTGAGTTTAAGCGTGAGTAAATGTAACATTCAAGAAATCGCAAGTAATATTAACGGTAAAGAAGTCCTTACTCTATAATCGGGGAAGTAATCGGCTAACGGACTGACAGGTAACTTTTCGGCAAACCTATCAATCTTGTTCAAGAAGAGAATAATGGAGGTTTTGACAAACCAACGTGAATTGCAGATGGAATCGAACAAGGTTAAGGCTTCTTGCATACGGTTCTAGATGACCAAAAGTTAGTATAACGTGAATTTCCCTTCTAGTATGGGACGCTAGCTACAATGTCATACCACAGTCTCATCTTCAATCAATACTTGATCATATTCAGAAATAGCAACCAAGAAAATAATCGCGGTGACGTTTTCAAAGCAGTGAATCCACTTCTTTCGTTCAGAACGTTGACCACCTACATCGAACATACGATAGGTCAAGTCACCAATAATAAACGTGGTTTCAGTGATACCAGTAGTCTTGACGCGAGATCGAAGGACATCCTGATCACTTGGAGTGTATTGCGGATGGCTAATGCGATCTATGGCATCAAAGTAGCTGTAAGGGGGGCGATCGGTAAATTAGTGGTGAATATGAAAACTGCAGGATCAGGAGAAGAAAACACTCACTATTGGGCAGAATCATTGAGTTGATATTCATTGCTTCTTGCAAAAGCTTGCCTGACGCCTCTGTCTTGCCAAAGAGACTTTACGCCATTACCAACGTCTGGCGGCATGACGTCGGATTCGATTTGTGGTGGCTGATCAAGAATGACAGCGGCATATTCACGGTTATTGGGGTTTTCAAAATCGATGTCCATGGTCTCCATTGCTTCTAAAATAACTCGCATGGATTGTGTGGTATTACTATAAATGATTTCTCTGAAGCTTTCCCGTTCGTCTTGTGAGTAGCCGCCGTCATGGATCAATTTCATCTGCTTGAGGATAGTTGACTTTCCAGATTCACCAGCACCTACATTATAAAAAAGTAATGAATGAACACGGATGCTGTGTTGCGGATGGACTAGGTCGGAAGTGGCGGTAATGGTTTCTGAAGAAGACAGTAAGAAAAACGTACCTAGAAGCAACATCTTTATTTCATTACGCATGTTAGCTCGATCTCGTTTTAATTGGTTTTCAATTTCGTCATTGCGAAGTTTTCCATCTTGATCTTCTACTGATTGACAACAACCCATTGTTGCAAGAGGATGAAGAAAAGAAGCTAACAGCACGCTGTGTCTGACTGAGAGCGGGAATTTCCTTTTTTTTTCTCTTTTTTTTTTTTTTTTTTTTTTTGCAGAGAAAAAAATCTTGTTGCTGTGTGTTCCCTCCCCCCTCTCTCGCTGTAATTTTTTCCCCAGAAAGGATCCCGGTTCTAAGATCAACATAAACAACAGCTTTCATGGTTGCATAAAGCGCGTGCCCATCGGTCCTCCGTAATCTGCTTATCGTAGATTTGCTCCCTCTCCCGATCACATATATAAATGAGAAGCTAGTGAAAAACGGCATTGAGATATGAAAAGGAAAATGTGTAACCCTCACAGTCAAGCAGACTGAAATATTGTGCATATTTTTCCACTCTACATTTTTTTTCTTTCTCCACCAACCTCGCCTCCCCCCCCAATCTTAAACTAAATTAAATTAATTTTTACTAAATGCCTCGGTGGTCAAATGCAAAAGCATTACGTTTCTAAATGTTTTATTTTATTAATACCTGCGATATGATGAGTTTCATAACATAACATGAGGATATGAGTAAATTGAGGATGTAAGTAAATTTACAAGGTATTTTTGATCCTGAAAAATAAAGCGGTGTACGACATTAAATATCGCTACCAAACACGTGTATGCATTACAGAAAAATTGCGGCGCTGAAATCGGCTTGGGTTCAACCTATCATATAAGCTCTACTTGTCCTTCCTCTAAGAGCAATTTGATGTCGCTATAACGAACCATATATATTGAATCTGGTGAAAGTTTAATCTCGTATTGCCTGATATCCAACATATTAGAATGTCAGAGTAAAATTCAGAAAGTTTCATATTCAACCGTCTTACTCACCTTCTTGACTCCAGCTCAAACATACCCTGTTCTGCTTTACCGCGTACAATTACTGCAGAGTATTCATCGGGTACACTAACTGTTGAGGGTAAGACGAAAGATTAGGTCCCATGTTCCATTTTCATAATTGTAATTCGGAACTGCCTATCATGTGCAGCGACGTTTGTCTTACCTGAGGACAGAGTATTTATCTTTTCATTGACATCTTGTTGGGACTGTGGCAAGGTATTTAAGAATGACTTGGAGTAATGCTTTTCCAGTAATTCGGCGTAGCTGGTTGGTGTTACCGGAAAGAAAGTGTTAAGATAAGAAATAATGTATCTATCATTTGGAGCAGCGCGACCCAAACTGACCTTTGTGCAAATTCATATTCTTTATCTGATAGTCGTTCCCTAACATCTGGTCGATTGAGTAGGTATGTGGTATGTTTTTCTATCTGTTGTGACCATGTTCAGTTTCCCAAAATATAGCATGGGTTAAGTTCAACACCCTATGGTTTGCTTACCTTGTATAGTCGCGTCCGCAGATAATTACGTATTAAGAATTTAATTCTTTCCATCTCTGTCTGGTACAACATCGAACGAAATCGCATATCCACGTTTTCTGATAGTCCCTCCATTGCTACCATACCCTAACACATCGAGTTTGAGTACAGTAGACTTGTGCATTTTGCTCATTCATTGCCACTCACTTGATGCTCTATGAGTTCCGTAAGATCCTCAACCAGCCTCCGTCGGTATGGCAAAATCTCTGGGGTATTTCGTTCATTGATCCAGGTCTGAGTCATTTCCGCAACATCGTCGGTAGCAAATTCGTCATCAAATCCTGCTTCGTATATCGCATCAGTCGATTGTGTTATATGTATTGAAGAATGCAGTATACTATTGTTGTCCATATTCGGTACCACGCCTTCAGGAGAAAACGTACGCGTCCAGAAATAAAAAATGCGTTCGAAAACCCACGTACAGTCAATTTTTTGTTGTGACCATCAAAATTTGTCGCAAGCGTGTGTCTGTCTCTTTGCTTTATTTCTTTCCAGCACACCTTTACATATTCTCTTAAAAAACTGCCATTATGAGTACATCAATAGACGATAACGAATTGCCAAAGGCCAACGTCACGAGAATATTAAAACATGCTGTAAGAACATCAATCGTATAAATTAGACACATTTCTCATAACCATGAATCTGACCAGTATAACGTGAATGATCCAGTTGCCAGCAAGTACAGCTTTACAAAAAGACGCTAAACTAGCCATCAGCAAAGCATCAACTGTATTTATAAACTATTTGAGTGCCACGTAAGTCTTTCCCACTCGTTTGAGTTAGACAAATCCTTCCACAACCTAACATCAAACCTTGACACAGAGCAAACGATATTGCAAAGAGTGCCAACCACAAGACAATCACGGCACCGGATGTTTTCAAAGCTCTAGAAGTCCTAGAACTGGAAGATTTTGTACCGAAACTGCAAGAAGCATTCACAGGTATGATGAAGAGGATAAGAGCACCAGTAATTTTTCATTACTTTATATACTAACAAATCATTTGTAGCTTATCAGCAACTACAACAGGAAAAGAAGAGCCGAAAGAAGGAAGGAAAGGCTGAAGGTGACGACGACCAAAATGAAGAAGGTCTATCAGGAGACGAAGAAGAGGCTCCGTCATTGTCGCCAAAACGAAAAATGGCATCGTTAGAGTTAGCAGACGAAGAATCCAAACGAATGAAGACGGAAGCTAATGCAGATGGTGGATTGGAGGCATCGTCTGAAGCTGCTGCAGATGATAATTCTATAGACAAAACGGAAGTGGCTTCATGAGAGGCGTCTAAACTAACCACCCACAATAAATATTACACCCTTGGCAACAATACTTGGAATGTTTGGTGTTGTTGATTTTTCATCTATTCGGCGTTCACTCACAACTAGTTTTTCCAATTCCTAATAATTTATGGCAAATAACATGTACTATTTTATAGTTAAAGACAATGAGGTTATTTCTTCCGTGACGAAGTATGTTACAAGTGGTTGCCTGATGATATAATGTGAACATTGACTGTTGACTATTGAATAGCTACTGCATAAAGGATTTTCTAATTTGATCTATGCTTGAGTTAGACGACCAAGTACAAACACGACCGCACTGATAGCAGTGACTACGGCCGCTCCTTGGTAAAGAACTGCTCCGCCATAGTTTTCAAAGAGATAACCACCTAAGAAGCATCCAAATCCAGTTCCCAGTCCTCCCTGAAGGCCAGCCAAGATTCCTTGCGCTACACTTCGTTGAGTAGGAGGGAAATAGTTGTCGACTTCAGAAACAGCTGTTGCCCAAAACAAGGCGAAACCAACACCTGTATGGTATATGTTAGTCAAAGCATCCCAGCTATACATATAAGCCCTACCCCTTTAATCTATTGCGTATATATCGCTTACCATTGAATAGCTGAAGGACCAAGGCAAAGCAGTTGGTAATGAGTAGATCAGGAACGAGAAAAGTATATGCAAGGGCTCGAATCAATGTAACGGCATGAGCGACAACAACTAACTTGGCCACGCCAAATGTTTCAGTAAGTTGTTTGCAAAATAAAAACATGGTGAGCTCCATAACTGCGCTTGCGGGACCAGTCAGTCCCAACCAACTGGACGATACACCGAGATCATTTTGCAGGAACAAGAATAGGAATTGATTAATCATGGCCAATATCATACCGTACAAAAACACAGTAGTCAAGAATGAGATGATTCTGGTATTCCATATCATTTCTGGCGAAGGGGCTTCTGCATCCTGAGTAGGGTACGGTATTATACCAGCCATGTATGCTTCCATGGAAGGAAGACGAGATAAAGCTAGACCGATAGTTAATGTTCCGGTCTCTTCCATGTAATCATCAGCTTCCTCTCTGATTGTTCGTGTCAACGATGAAATGGATGCATAACTCATAGATTTAGTCAGACTTTGCAAAATATCGTCAAAAATGCCAGTTTCCGACAGATTGAGGGGTAGCTGTGGGATGGAGCTAGAACCTTCGGCAGGAGCTAGATTGGCCCGGTGACCTGAAGCACCGTAGGATTTTTCGATAGTTTGAGATCGATGATGTAAAAGTGGAGCGTTCGGGTCATTTTCAATGGTCATGTTGCTTTTGGTGTCATATTCTTCTGGCTCTACAGTGACAGTAAATGCAAGCATCATGAATAGCAATGACGATATTGCAAAAATAATGAAGATAGCGTTGAGGTTGTTATGCCACATGGACACAGCTTGACCAGTGAGAAAGACAGTGAGACCGGCTGAAATAGACCCCCAGAGTCTTTGCTCTCCTGTGAAAATGATGAATATTAGTAAACCCCTTGTCATATCATATCATATCATATCATATCATGCAATGGCATTTATAATTTGTCAAGCCAAATACAAACGCACCATACAATATCTTGTTAGGGCCTAAAATCTTCATCACAGCGCTATCAACGAGGGAGACCAGTGTGCCAGTGCAAAAAGCATAGAGAAACACGCAGATGGCCGTCAGTGCCAAGAAAGAAGGCAATTGAAATGTCAGCCCTTTCTCATCTGGAGTAATTATACCCAGATACATGACGATCATGATTGAAGAGCCACCAGCAAGACAGAGTAGACCCATAAGGCCACCATGCCAGTGAGGTTTCTTGTCGACAACATGAGTCCAGAAAGGGCAGGCAATGGATTGTACAAAGGGTGCTATGGCCAGTAAAACACCAATTTGATCTGAGGAGAAATGCATTATTTTGTCGTAAAATAGCGCCAGATACGGCGGGGCACTAGCCACCATAGCATATACTGCTACGAACAGTAGTTTGCAAATGAAATACATTGAAGCAAAAGAAATGAAAGAAAAGGAGGATGAGAATCCCTATTTCTAAGGATTCTCAGTGGCCAGCGTTACATTATTTAGTACCGACAAAAAAGCACTGTAGTTGCATATTTGGTAACACTCAAACCCCCTATGCTTTGGACGGGTCTCCGTTTGCTTGCAAGTGTGGATGGCTAGTTGGGTTATATGTTGTATATATTTATTGTATACATTTATATATTTATCTTATTTCATATTTTATTCCACATTTTTAGTCATGGTCTGATTTACATACGTGACATGGTCTGCATCTACTTTGAAGTCGTCATCTATAGAACAGTGTGGAAATACATTTTCGTAATGGTGCTTGCTGAAGTCAGGGTCAATGATGAAAAGGCTAAGTTGTCTAATATGGAAATTTTCAAGTCAATTTCATTACATCATTTGAGAATGGGATCTTTTCTTTTTTCCGACTTGGATCAAAAGAAACGGTATTTAAGAGTTGCTGTTTCGATCATTCCAACAAAACAAAAACACTCTTGACAATGTCTACCCCTATTACAAACGCAAACAGTGAGAACCAATCACAGCCCTCCCAGATTGTTGGCAACATTAAGCAATATGCTGGTCTTGCCGAAGAAACCATCGGTAATGCCCTAGGTAGCCAAGCTTGGACTGATGCCGGTAAACAACTAAAGGAAGATGGAATTCAAGAAATACAGAAAGCAAAAGAGACTGTCGCTCATGCTCCTCCCAACAAGACCAATGCCAACATCAACTCTGTGGTGGGAGCTGTCAAGGAGGAAGTTGGCAATTTGTTAGGCAACTCAAATGTGGCTAATAGTGGCGCCGAACAACGCCAAGCCGGACATACCGAATATGAAGCTGCTAAGGCTGGTGATTACCTTGAAGGCGCTGGAAATGTCATTCGTGGCAAGGTTGAAGGAACTGTTGGTAAGATTGTAGGTGACGAAGATGCTCAAGCCCGAGCTCAAAATATGGAACTGGACGGCAAGAAGGCCATGCAGTTGAATGAACCCAAATAAGGGTCAACCCGGCAGAACAACTAAGCTCCATATATGTAAATCGTATACTATTTTATCTTAATATATAATTTATTGCTTTGAAAATTAATAAGGCACAGCACGTTCTCTAATGCCGTGCTGGTATAAATGATGGGGATATGAATGTCATGTCTATAGAAAGCGCACGTATCGTGTGTTAAACGCTTCCTGCAACACCACCCTTACGAAGACCAACAGCCTTTTCCACCACTTCTCGCAGAAGGTCGATCAGAGTGCAGCAGGATATGACCAACACAGCTTCCAGTTCGTCAATGGAATCACCTGCAATCTCCGTCATCACTGAATTATGCAATTTAAGTTTGCCGATATTGACCAAAAATCCCATACTATGACTGTCGAAGGAAGCAACAATCATTCTCTGTCCATCGACGACTTCACAAACTAGGTTATGAGAAATCAGGGATGGTCGTGCCCATCGAAGACGCCTAGATTTGTACTCCAGCTCGTAGACGAAGAGCAATGGTGTAACGGTCATATTCTTAAACTCGGTCTTGTCTTTTTCCGAGTTGCTATTATTAACTGCTTCACCCCATTCTAGGATCATTTGGTTCTGGTATGCATGTCGCTTGGTTAGAGCTACAACTGTACCCTTCTTCGATCCTTTGTCCAGAGGCATTCGATAGAGAGTATTTTGAAATCCCCAGTCGTAAGAATGTGGCTGGATCTTTTTGTAGCAAAGTTTTTTAGTTTCCCCTATATAGATGTCATGATGCTGAGGTTTAAGGAATGAACTCTTATTGATCTGAAATACTGTGCTTTCCACAGTGTTGATACGTGTAGGGGATGGTTTAATAGATGCTGATATGTCTTCTCTGTTTGGTTGGATGAATCCGGTAACGGGCGATTCGTTGGATTCCGATGTGGTAGCAATAGGAGATGTTGTCAGGACATGAGGCTGATTATTTACTGTAATTGTCGATGAGATATGCGATAGACTTGGAACTTCGTCTGGTTTTTTAAAAGCTGGCAATTCAACCACAGGACTATCTGGTTTGATTGTTAGGACAGAGCTGGTCGCAGTCGATAAGCTACTGGAAGTCAGCGGAGACGAGACGGAGCTAGTGTCGGAAACTTGCTGGCCGAGGTACTGCTTGTCGTACTCTTCAACTGATAAACCATGCAAAGCGCTCCCTAGAATTTCAGCATCCTTGACATCGGCAACCACATCTATCGCATTGGGCTTTTCATAAATCTGAGAAGTATCTACAGATTCAGGCCCTTGGTAATGCGGTTTCTGTTCCTGAGTCATTCCAGAAAGTGGCAAAAAAGATAGAAAAGAGGACTGTCTGAATTTCAACAGCGCTACTTTTTTAAGGTACATGACATGAGACAAGCCACATATTGCATGACAGTTTCTTTTTCCAGAGCTAATGGACCTGTCAACTTTACCAGCTTCGTTTAAAGAATTTCTCAAGGTTAATGACATCGATCCAACCATATATACCATAAATAATTTGCCAAGATTCGTTCGATGGAACACGCGGTTTTCCAAATCAGAATTACCTTCAGCTGAGGATCTTCAACAACAATTGGGTGCTCACAAAGTTTGGCCTGTCAAAGGTGTCGAAGGGTTCTTTGGCATTCAATTTGGCGAAAATCAACCTGACACTGAGAGCGAAAGTGATACTATGCAGAATAAACGAATTGTTGATATACCAGCGTATGGCGTCTTCCGTTATTATTTTCCTATCATGCTTTGAAACCATTTGACGATGTCGTTGACGCTTTATTGATCTTTTACTAGGTACCGTGGTAACAAGATATTCGGTATTGATCTCAGTTCAGGTCTTGCAGTATTGGCATTACAGATAGAACCCAATGATCACGTACTCGATCTGTGCTGTGCACCAGGTAACCATGAGGATTGTTGTAGGTTCAAGAATAGACAAATGGACACAGTGCTAATAAAAGATTTAGGCGCAAAGTTGTGTATGATCTCAAATATCATCAGTTCAGAAGGAACAGGGACGGTTACTGGTGTGGATATTTCACCCCACAGAGTTGCGACATGTCGATCCCTTGTTAAACGATACAAAATTGCTGAACGGGTTCGATTATTCAATGCGGACGGAATGACCTTCAATGTGCATGCTCCTTCTAGATTAGGACCGCGAGTGATTAGAGAAAGTGATTATGATGAACCAAGCCATAAGCGACAGAGAAGCGACCAGAGTCAGACTGCAGAACCTTCTAAACCATCCATTATTAAACCATTTTATGCGCCAAAAATTCTTCGATTCGACCCACAGTTGCAAGGAGAGGCGTATCTATACGATAAGGTAAGGAGTCTTGGATGTAGACTATATGGTATAGATTATTGTTAATGGAAAAATTATGCAGGTCATTGTCGATGCCGAATGTACCCACGACGGATCAATCAGTCATATCCTCAAGGTTTGTTAGTTGAAACCTGATCTCCCAATCGACTGGAAATTATTGACTCATTTCGCAACGCACTAGTATCAAACTTGGGGATGGGATGCCTTCGAAAAAAATTTTATGGATCCAGATCGCATACGTGATATTTGTCAATTGCAGGTAATGTTTTGATCTGCACGCTGTGTAGCAAACATTTATTCGATGGGCTAACAATAGTGTGGCCGATAGCGAAATCTCATGGCGTCAGGTTGGTCGTTACTGGCAGATGATGGTATCATGGTGTATAGTACATGCAGCCTTTCAGTACGACAGAATGAAGAAAACGTTGCATGGTTTTTACACCATTATGGTGATGAAGTGTCTCTGGAACCTATCCCTGGCATCAGCGATGTGGATGTCAAAGCAGCACCAACCAAAGGTGACTGGACCCACCCAAGCATGACCGATGACGAGAAGCAGGCTATACAAACGTCTATTGAGCGCTGCTGTGTGCGATTTGACCCTGTTACGAGTACAACTAGTGGTTTTTTTGTCAGTCGATTTAGGAAGGTGCTAAAGAGGCTGAATCGCATGGGAAATGGCAATATTTCAGAGCGTACCAATAATCACTTGGAGTAGTTGTGTCTCCTTTTTACCGACCATTGGGATGCATGCCATAGCACACCATTTGGAGTTGGAATAGCTTTCGAAATCAATCACCACGACCACGTCGTCAAAATAATGATTTCTGGTTGGGACGGAGTATGGTCCGTTACAGCAAGGAGGAGAGCGAAGTTTAAAAGTCGGTGCCTGTAGATCTTGTTTCTCGTTTCGCTCTCAGGGTTCGCCAAGGCAGGCAACTTGTTCATTTCAGTCATAGTCTTCACTCTAATTTTCATTGTAAACAATTACTTGTACATAAATCTATTAACGCTGAGAAAATCTGGATATCTTTCCACAATATCCCATTTGGATGAATTGGCCGTGCTGCTCAATCAAAGTCTGAATTTCTGGTTATGGTAAGCTGTTCACAACGAAACTTGATCGGGGTACCACTCCTGTTTGGACCGTGGTTTTGAAGACGAAAAACGTTGGTAACTAAAGTTATTCCGTTAAAAGTTAGTCAGCCTAGAGGAAGAAGAATTTGTAAATCCACCAACTGTCAGCTCCACCTCACTAAGCTTTTATCGGCCAAGATAATTTATTTCCCAAGAATAACTGGGGGGGGGTTCGGACTTGATTTTACCACATTACGGCTCACGCTGCTATTTTCTAGATAATTTAGAACGTCTTGCTATGTTTAAAACATAATGCGGCTCCCTCATCAACCTAAGTTAAGCGGAAGTATATAGGTTGGGGGCCTAAAAATGCTATGGAGTTTTTACACGCTCTACACGGCTTCAGCCACCATCTGCATTGGCTGAAGTTTGGCTGGCGGAAAAGAATATCGTGCAGTATCCAACGTCTTACGGAGAATTTCCGCAATGCATTTCTTAGACAGCCGCTTATCATGAGGAGACCGACCTTGTTGCATTTCTGGTAGGGCCCAAGCGTTTCTGCACATTGTACATAATGATGAACGGAGGCTTTGAAATGAAAGCATGTTTTGCTTTAAGGGTCAGCTCCACCGAATCTAACTACAACTTATTGGCGGAGATCTATTGCCATCCAAGAAAGGTTGACCGAGAATCCCATTCATCTCAGCTTTCCTTTTTTTAATTCTTGCAATTTCCTCTTGAAGCCCACCATTTTGCAGTTGCGGTTTCATTTAATGAAGTGGAAAGATTGTAAGTTTTAGGACGCCGAATAATAATTCAAACTAATCATATGTAAGTAGGCGATTAGAATTGAAGAGCGCACAATAAACCATTTCTTTACGTGGGGTAGCGTGTTTTTTACAGTGTGGGTAGACTCTTTACTGTGCCATTCACATGTCGTTACCCATCCTGTATTTTTTTACTCTCAATGCGTTGTGTCACCAATAAGCGGCCGTTTCGCACATTAAGGCCCGCTTGTCGTATTTTTTCATATAATTACAAAACCTAATGGTATATCATTCCCTCTCATTTTTTTCCTACTTTCCTTTGCCCCACTCGCCCTTCCACCATGACCCACTTGAGCGACTTCAGTTTTCTTCGTACGTCATAACAGCAGTTATCCGAAAATATCATAATTTTCATCCATGAGCACAACATAACTTAGCTTTACTTGCAGAACGAGCTGTCGAACTTGTCGGTCTATACATCTTCCTTATTCATCGCGTGTGGAAGGTATTTCTCATCATAAGCTCGAACAATTTATCAATGCCATTCCAGTATCTTATTGTATTACGTTCAGGTCAATCGTTTTCAATGCTTGAAACCTTCGAAAATTAGGCAGGGCGAATTGAAGACAATTATGACATTATTAGTAGCGATAGCTATACCGTTTCAGCTATTTTATGGTAAGTTGTGCTGTACCTGGTGTTACGCAAAATAAAAGATCAGCCATGCAGTTCTGACAATGCCATGCGTTATTAGATATAACGTCAACGCGTATAAAATACCAAGAAGGCTTTGCTATGGTGCCATACAATGGACAGATAGAAATTATGTCCAAGCCTGAGTTAATGTGGACAAAAGCTGACCAGGATCTGGTTATTCCCAGTATGTTATGGATTGACAAATGATTAGACTCATTCTGATTTTCCGCACGTTGTCTAATTCATTTTCGTTCTAGCTGATTACTCTCTGTGCGTCGGATTTTCATTGCAAACGTAGGTGTTTCAAATTCCGGTTCTATTGCGATCTGCCAAGTTCTTTCTTTTGTTATTTTTAACATTTTTCTTAATCAAATTAGCGGCACGTTGCTCCTCCTACAATGTTTCTGGAACTACTTGTCGGCCAGTGTTGCCAAAAAATCATTCATGTCTAGTTTTGAGTTCCGCTTCTACTTGATTTGGTAAGTTTATTTGTTACATATCCAGTATAGCTCGTCGCCATCACTAATACTTTGTAAATAGGTGTGTTCTCAGTGTGGTTATGTTCCCTCTGCTACAATGGGAGTTCAGTAAGGACAAGTACGACACCAACTGGAAAGAAATTATTCCTGAACTTGCTTATGGTTGTGAACTGTTTATCGTTGCCTTACTCGGTATTTGGGCTAGTTTCCGTTTCAGCCGTCTTATCAAGCAGACTCGCAATTCAGCCAATGCTAAGGAAATTTTGAGCAGACTCAACTATTTTGTTGATTTGAACGCTACTTTGACTATGTCCTTGTTGATCGATTCCGCTTGTTTCATTATTCTCAGCGCTGACGGATTGACTACAACCCAATATTTGAATGCTCACAAGTAAGTGTCACCACCCACAAAGCAATGGAACATGTTGTTTGCAAAAATCTGACTCCTTAGTGTGATAGATTCACGGCAGATCTTTTCATTTGTGTTGCCAATTTTTCTAGTGTCATTATTTGGTTCTTGCTTATCATGATTTTCCATCCTGATGATGAAATTACCAACTTGGCTAATACTTACTCTGGTCCACGAGAACTTTCTAATATGCCATCTACAAACGTTGGTCACGCAATGTCCAGCCATGCCGAATATGTTTCATATCAACCCATGCATCTCCCTGAGAAAGCCTATAACGTCTCACCTATGGCTGATCCCCAATTCGACCGCAACGCTACTCAATCGCCAAACTGGCAGCGACCAAGCTCTCCCCAATATTCTGACACAAGACCGCTGGCGGTTGAAGAAGGGATCAAGTTTTTCCCCGTTACAAACGTAGGAGGTGCCACGGGAAGAGAAGAATACTCTTTGCAAGAAGTAGATGAACGTGGTGACCGAGATTGGCTTGCCCAAAGCCCAAGAAATCGAGGTGGTATGAAGTACAGCCCTGAATATCAATAACTGTCATTTTTCTCCTTCTTCATTTGACCATTGTTTATACATTGCAAGCTTGTGTGTTCTCTCTAAAGTAAATAATAATATATACTATGTTTTTTTCAATCATTAATTCATACTGTGATAATTGGCAATGTGTTTGGCAGAAAGGGTGATTGTCTGTGTTAGGCTTCAGGACGCGGTCATCGCGACGCGTATTTTATTGTGGCGAGATTTTTCCTTTTTTTTTTTTTTTTGCTTATCCCTTCCCCGTTTCATATTAAACGAATCGAAAATCACAGCACATTGACCCGATCTGTAGATGACTTCGCAATACAAGCGTGCAGCACCTGGTATGGACCTAGTCTTGACTCATTTATAGCAATACAATGATAGGGATCTCGTCAATAACTTTTGTTCCTGTTGCATCAGCGGAGGACGATAGCTTCGATGATGGGTTCACATTCAAAAAGTGTAAGTCAGCTTTCATGCTCATTTGATGGCTTGCCATTGATGACAATTATATTGACAAGACTCCAGCCAGGAACTCGGATGTCAAGAATGAGAGTCAATATAATATATCCGGCTATGTACCTTCGCCTCAGTCTATGGAGCTGGTTACTGAGGTAGGAATATGAACAGTTGCTATCGCCGCATATCAAATGGCAGCCGTGTACTCAAATGTGAATCTGCAAGTTTCTAAACCAGGTAAAGGAACAGGAAAATGATACCCCAACCAAACGATCATTGTGGAAACAGGAGTCTCCTTCACAAAGACGCGCACATGAGAACAATCACCTAAAGGAGATCTGGAATGCCTCTCCATTGGCTATACGGTTTGACGAAGACGAAAATCAAATCAGTAAAAGTAGCTGGAACCCAGGGAGAAGATCAAGTTTTATGTCTCGATCCAAACAAGAATCCACGGTCTCTCGTACCTCCGTCGGTAAGTCATCAACATGCGTTTTGTACTTTATCATACCCAGCTTATTGAACACAATCAGCAGCCTTTCCACATCCACACTTAGAGCCCAAGAACTTTTACAAACATATCATGCCTGACTTACCTGATCCAGTGCGAATGAGGCAACTATTAGCTTGGTGTGGCCACACGATTATTGCCCAGAAGGAGTCGAAAGCGGATATTAAGATGTCGAAAGCAGAGACTGCCGGTTCGTATACATTGAAGCGACTTAGAAACTGAATGTACTTGGTACGAATCATCCAATTTTTTTTTTCAGCATATTCGATACAAAAAATCATACTCAAGCAGCTGAAGGACGGCAAAATCAATACCTCCTGGTACACACGGGTAGTGAGTATCATCCAATCTTTGCAATGGATCACCAATAAGCAGTCAATACTGATGTCAAATCTTAGCCCTCTAACAATCCTGTTGGGTATAAGCGAAAATCTAATCCCAGAAATCAGCGCAATCTCAAGTTGGTGGAAAAGTATGAACGAACCACTGCGATGTAAGTGGTCTTTGGTGGTAGCACTTGATTTGAAGAACTTGTCCGGTCATGTTCAATAATGATTTGTCTTTCGCTCGGTAGAATGGAGAAAGAGGATAAGGCTTGGAGAAACATGGCGATGAAGCTCAACAATTTTCATGCCGGTGTTTTAGATTCATGCCCACCATTGCCCAAACTGATGGAAAACGATGGAAAACAAAACGACAATGACTTAAGAACTCGGTTTCAGCAATATTATCTTGATGGCATCTCGAAAGATCAACTGGAATTCCTCAACAAATATTGCACTCCGTCTTCCACAGATGATGTTGATGCAAAATTAGTACGCACTATCAACTCGTTGCATGCGAAGGTATATATTATTAATTATATTGAGCATTGATGGGGTCACAAGTGACAAACATACGAACTAATAATTTTGAAGGTTGACCTATTACAAGAGAGTTTGACCACCAAACTACATGATCAACGTACTGCTGAAACGTTTGGAAAACAAGTATTGGAGAAATTAACCTCGCTACTTGACAGACGAGAGGGCACTCAAACTGATATCTCGGATCTGCCCACCCTGCCTGATTCTATCGAAGTACTACGAATGCTAGCCAATGAGGTAGACACTTGATCGAATTGTCATATGAAAGTTTTCAAGTTGTAAATAGGAAGTACAGAGATATGATTTTAATAGCTTAACACAGATGGTATTTTTATTTTACATGGTATCTAAACGATTTGATGGCTCGTTTCCAATGATGTTCACCTTTAATGTGCATATTGTGCATTTTTATTTTGGTAGCATTAATTTTCCAGCAATCACACAAAAATGTGGGGTAAATTTTTGCTGACCAACTTGATTTACTCTTCGCCACATGAGGTACACCCTGACGCTAAAGCTTCAGCGTGTGAATAGCTCCGGTTCTACCATTGTACCGTTGAGCATTTAAAACCTTTGCATCTTTTTCTCCTCTTTCTTCTCTTCATTCATATATCTTTCTCTACAATATGACCAAAGCATACGTCGTTGGTGTCGGTATGACGCAGTTCCTCAAGCCTCGTGGTTTGGTCGATTACCCTGGTATGCATCCCATTCCATTTTGCATGACCTAACATGCCATTACCGCATACTAATCCAAAGGGTTTTATAGAAATGGGTTTGGAAGCCGCCACAAAGGCATTGTTAGATGCTGGCATCTCTTATGATAAAGTCGAATATGCTTTCACTGGCTACGTCTATGGTGACAGCACTGCTGGACAGCGTGTATTATATCAATTGGGCATGACTCAAATCCCAGTTATCAATGTTAACAATAATTGCTCAACTGGCTCAACGGCTTTGTACCAAGCTCGCCTTCTTGTTGAGAAGGGCGTTGTTGACTGTGCCATGGCCCTCGGCTTTGAGCGCATGGAGAGAGGCTCTCTTGGTTCAAAGTATACTGATCGTACCAACCCACTTGGTAATATCTCCGCCCAATCTCATATTTCTGTCAATCTCGTGATAATTAGTTTTTAAAGTTTAAACATCCCTCTTATAGACCACGTTATGGGAGTCATGGCTGAAAACCGTGGCTTTGAACCTCAGGCTCCTGGTGCTGCTCAAATCTTCGGTAATGCCGGTATTGAATACATGGAAAAGTATGGTGCTACCCCCACTCATATGGCCAAAATTGCTGAGAAGAATCACCGACACAGGTATGGCTGACAGTTGTTGAATATATATCAATTTTTAATACTGGATATTTAAACTGTTTTTATAGTGCTCTCAACCCTTACTCTCAATTCCGAGATGTCTACACATTGGACCAAGTCCTTCAGGCACCCAAGGTCTTTGGACCTTTGACTAAACTTCAATGCTGCCCTACTTCGGATGGTGCTGGCTGTGCTATCATTGCTTCTGAAAAGTTTGTCAAGGAGCACGGCCTTATGGATCAAGCTGTCGAGATCGTTGCTCAGGAAATGGCCACCGACTCTCCAAAGATGCTTAGCAGCAGTGCCATTGAATGGGCTGGTGCTGACATGACCAGACGTGCTGCCAATGTGCTTTACAAGAAGTCTGGCATTACTCCTAATGATGTTCAAGTTATTGAGCTTCATGACTGTTTCTCTGCCAATGAAGTCAGTATTTACAACATTAACAGTATGTTTACAATATGTGATCTGATAATTTTTACTTTTTCAGCTCATCACCTATGAAGCTCTTGGTTTGACCGCTCCTGGAAAGGCACATACCCTTATTGATTCTGGCGACAATACCTACGGTGGCAAATATGTCATCAATCCCTCTGGAGGGTTGATCTCCAAGGGCCATCCTCTCGGTGCTACTGGATTGGCCCAATGCTCTGGTGAGTACATGTTAATTTCGCTATTAGTTTTCAATGTATGATAATAATGATAGTATCACTCTTCAGAACTTGTCTGGCAACTCCGTAACTGGGCTGGCGACCGCCAAGTTCCAAACGCCAAGTACGCGTTGCAACACAACGTTGGTCTTGGTGGTGCTGTTGTTGTTACTCTTTACAAGAAGGCTAACGATGCCAAGTCTGAACCTCGTGTTGGATATAACCCGGTAAGTAGCAATCAGGAATATTATGATTCCTAGGAGTTACTGTACTCAATTGTTTCACTTTTTCAGGCTGTTGAAGCCCGCAGTGTCACTGACGAAGAAATTCAAAAGGCATCTGCCAAGGTTAACCAGCGATCCGAGGTCCTTGCCAGACTTTAGGAAGCTTATGAGAATTCGTATTTTACCTATTGACTGGAAGTATTTAATAAAACAGCATATGTCTTTGTAAAAATGTAACATTGGTCATGCGTAAAAACATACAGTATGTCAGAAGACTTGATCAAAGCTGCTCTGTGTCCAGATAAAGTATGGAATACCCGTGGAAATATAAAACCTCTTTCTAGATGGCCTTTTGTTAATAAAAGCAGTGGTTAGCTTCAACACCAGCAATACTCAACACGACATACAAAAGTGAATCAATTCAGATTGGATTGGGATTTGAACTCCGAACGTCACGTCCCACAAGAGTGTAAAAATGAAGTTGGGAAGGCATAGGATTGCTGGGCTCATGGCGTATTCAAATCCGCTGCTCAAGGCTCTGTTATATGAAGAAACTCCAGAAGCAGCTGAACTACTAGGCCATGGGGACGCTTTCATTGTCATTGTCCCTCCGCTAGATTCCAAGGATGAACTTATGGTTGATAGTGACTTTCTTGGTATGTGGTGAACATAATATTGACTAAAAACAGATTCCTTCAGTCCCTCTAATTGGACCTCTTGGAACTCTAGCATCCCACATGATACAAATCCTATTAGAACCTTCTTCAATCGGCTCACTACGATCGAACCATATGTCCTTACCAACGCCTACTGTTTCCACGTCTATGTTATCACGTATCACCTCACCTAGGCTTGAACGTATCGGATCATTAAATTTTGGAAACAGCTCAATATCTGATGGCCGTGATCATAGGCGGAGGGTCCTATCTTACGATGATGCCAATCACAATCGATCTACAGCTAGTATCTCCAGCCTTGAGAAACAAGGCATCACCTATACTACCCTCAATTACAAGACCGTCACTATCAGTGATAACACACTGAAGACACAAAAAGGGTTTCAGTATGTAAAGCGGACAATCAAGTATGATCGACTGTATTTTACAAAGACCGGAAAGCATATATTGCTATTGTATATAGAGAAAGCATTGATGATACCGAATGCCGAGGTAAGTGAACGTTGGCCGTACTTGTAAACAGGCAGATATTTAGTGCCTAACGCATTTGATGGAATACAGGTGACTCGTTCACATACTAGAAAGTCAATTACAAACCTTCATAATTTTCGCGACGTTTTGGAAGCATTCCCAGCAATTAGCTCTCCAATTTCTGCTCAGCTTGAACAATCTATCCAAGCATTTTGTGATCGAGCCATCGAATCCAAGGATCTATCCAGTATGCATGACGACATGAAAGTATTATTACAGAAAGACTACTTGGTACGTAAGCGTTAGGGAAGCTTGAAAGAATATGAAAGGGATCTAATCGAATCTATGTTGCTAGCTTTTGGAAAGTGTGGATCGTCTTGTTAATCAAATGGTCATGGACACTAGTCATCTTACAACAGAATCATTGTATCAAATGTTTGAAAGGTGAATAGATATCTTTACGAATTTCTAAAACTATTGCATTTTTCCATCTAATATTCATTGACGCTTCAATAGTTACATCATGGAAAGGACGTACGATATCGTCTTCTTTAAAATCACCAATTTCCAACAATCTTTAGATTTATCATTAGGTAATGCATTGCAGCGGATGTCCAACCTAGACTTAACGCAAGTTGGACTACCAAATATCAGTGGCATGGCAAAGCGACTTTCTAGCGGGTTGGAAGTGCTTCGAGAGATCGGAACTTTTCGTACGCCCAAGGAGAAGCTGGATTGTCTACTGGCAACCATGTCTAAATTAACGAGTTCTTCAGTTGCCAAAGACAATGAATCGATCGGAAGTGCCAAAAGTCACGGTAAGTTGTGAGAAAATTATACCAATGTTGGATGAACATAGCTGACATAAATGAATTACCCGTAGAGGATCCTCCATTTATGAACTCGGATGTCCTAATACCACTTCTCGTCATCACCATTATTCAAAGCCGGGTGTCCAACTTGGTGGCAAACTTGACGTACATGAAGGAATATGCATTCGAACACAACGTCACCACCGGAGAGTATGGATATGCACTTAGTACGTTGGAAGGCGTTATACAATACCTTGTGGAATCTGAGCAGAATCTGAGCGAAATTTCCACACGTAACGAACAATTTTGGGCACACTTACGCGAAGGTGATTTATGCTACATTCAAGATATATACGACGATGAAAACGGAGAGAAACTGTCTCGTAGCACACAGAGTCTACAATTGGCTAGGCAAGAATCAGACACTGAAGACCCACCTCCTGAAGCCATCAATTTCTGGACACCAGGCTTTGAGCAACCACAAGGCGCTGAGATCGCCGATGCTTTTGATGAGAAGGAGACTGTATCTCATCGTGGTCGACCTAGAACAGGCAGTATTCGATCGATCTCGTCCGGTCCGAGATCACTATCAGTACTGCATACTCGAGATCCGCAAGGAAACAATGCTCTGCTTTTAGCATGCTTTTCGGATAATGCCAAGCTGGTGGAATTCTTACTCGAAAGGCAAGGAGGTTGTGGACCTCGTGATCTCAACAATGAGCTCAGGACGCCACTTATGGTGGCTGCAATGCATGGTAAAATTGATGTTGTTAAAGTCCTGCTACAAGACAAGTATGTACAAGAGACAATTGAAAGGGAAGATTTGGGTGGCAACACCGCGTTACTTCTTGCTTGCGGATATGCAGACAATGAGCATTCTGTTAGTGTTGTTGAGGAATTGATTAATACTGGAGGCGCACGGTTGCGTATTTCCAACCACCAAGGCAATAGCCCATTGCATGTTGCAGCTATAGGGGCTACCAAGGGACACAAGGAAATTTTGCGATTCCTGTCCAAGATGATGTCCAGGGATTTGCTAAACGGACAAAATGCTGAAGGGTCTACTGTCTTTCATCTATGTGATGGACCTGATATCTGTATGGCTCTTGTCAAAGAACGTGGAGCCACTGCTGATATTGCCGATAAATCTGGACGAACTCCTTTAATGTCTTGGTCTTCCAAATGCAATCGAGATATGGTAAAATTTTTCCTTGATCAAGGTATTGACGACCTAGATCTGATTGATGTGCATGGACAATCTGCTCTTCATTTGGCATGCAATAGTGATGTTCTTGTTGCATTACCACTCTCCAACGATGACAATACCCAGCAAGTTGTAGATGTTTTGCGCTTGCTTTTAGAAAGAACCACCATGGAGCAGCTGAATCGTCGAGATAAAGATGGTAACACGGCTTTACATATTGCCTCAATGCGATCTGGAGGTTGTCCACTAGTTCAACTTCTGCTAGAGAAAAATCCAAGTTTAGACATTTACAACAAACTTGGTCAGCGCCCGGTGTATATTGCAAAGGATTCGGAAACAATCGATCTACTTGATGGTAAGAGCATGGCATATTGTTGGAATGAGTCCGTGTACAGATGCAATATATTTCGGGACCAGGTTTCTAAATTTCATCAACCTTATTCCTGCCACGTTTCTTTGGTTTACATAGATACAACTTTGTTCCGTAAACCGGTTGGCCAGGATTTTGATCGCCAGTGTGCAATTACAAGGGCAGAAATACAAGAATCCAAAATCATGTATGTCATAAAATGTGGAATGGTATGTCGTCTGGGCGTTGTGGCTGGACTTGAGGAGATAGTGTAAATATTGACAGCTTGATTTTCCAATTACAGCAGGACGATCGGCAATCCATTGTCACAGTTCGAAGGTCACTTGAGGACTTTCGATTTATTCGTCAACAAATTTTGTTTGAGTTGCCTGAAACGTTCATGCCAACATTATCGGACATCATAAATCCAGAAGCCTTCGACCTGAAACCACCTCGACTCAAATTTCTTGAATCTGCAACTCAAGCTTTGAATCGATTCTTGAAATGTTTGTTTGAGAACAACACTCTAAAGATACATGAATTGATTTGGGAGTTTGTTATGGTCCCAGATCTGCAGGTACGTAAAGATGGGATAGAGACAAATATCCTGCCTGGTATGGTGCCTCGTTCCAATTATAAACCTAAACTTGTCCCCATTGTTTCCACGTACTCCAAAGCGGGATGTTATAAGACGACGATCTTCAGCCAAGCGGGATTTGTTATTAGACTCCATCGCTGACGAATATTCCTCGAACTTGGAGAACTTGGAGAGCGAAAACCATTTTTTTGTTTTTACAAAGAACACTATGCAACCTCTAAGAGATGCATTCTCCCGAGTTGCATGGTGTAGTAAGCGGCTACAAAGCTATAACGAAGGTGAGTAGAGATTTATTGTTTGTGACTGGATGCAGCAGGATAAGAAGTTGAGGAGTTAACATTTTTACCTCATTAGATGTTAATGCCGAAGTAGCCCATATCGCTCAAGAAATTACTCGAAAACAGGCCTTCCAATTTTCTAGCAAATGGCCATGTGTCGCGTTTTTAACAGGAGTTTCCAGCCCTGATAGTCAATATGATGTGAGTGCACGACTTGACATAATAATGAATGTCCCATCAAGCCTCTTTAACCTTTTCCGGTAGACCGATACGGTGAAAGCATCTGAATTTTTACAAGCCATCCAAGGAGCAGCAGCGCTAGCAGAAGGTGTACTGGTAAATGTTGGAGAATTTCTTACATACTGTTTGTGCGAATGAAATGATCAGCAATTCACGGTTTTTCCTAACATATAAATAGTTGGGAGTTCAGCGACCCCTTAATCTTATAGAAACCATTCAAGAATCCATAGACGAAATGGAAAAACAAAAGGTATCTCTCCAACGAGCAGTTTCGTGGAATGACGTGTTTTCTACAGCAGATCAACGTAAGAAAATCATGGACACTAAAGATCAGATGCTGGAGGTAAGAATATGAAAATTCTCCCAATTTTATCTTGTATATCTGTTTTATTTGCCTACAGGTCAGTTGCTGATCTTTTTTCATTACTCCAGTTACAATTTAAAATCACCAAGCTCGCTTGTCAAGTCAATTACAGTCATCAGAGAGTTTCAGATGAGATGGCGCAGCTTCAAGCTCATCATGATGAACAACTGGAAACGGCGATCAAAAGCTACGTTCGACATAAAATTGCGTCTGAACGTGGCAAACTTAAGAAAATGCAATTATTATTCGAAGGCGTAAAGAGGAACAGCGATCAAGTTGCCTGACTTTATCTCGCCTCGGTTGACCCTAAAGACTTTAGGCATAGTGCTGGTCTTGATATGGGAAAAACGTTGGCCCTTGTAACGCTCAGGCGCTCCGGGAACGTGATCGGGATCTCCAGCACACGGCAATGATCTACATGGCGGTTCCCACCACAACAACTCCTTCTTAAGGCTGAACGGCCTTTCCATTTTGATCTAGAAACCTGTTTACGGGGGCCTGCGAGGTCACTTATAATCCGCGAGTTTGATTCCTCCTTCAAAAAGCCATAGTTTCATCATTGTGGGACTGTAAAAAAATAAGAGCTGTTACTACTTCAAAATACCTTTTTAATCCCTCCCCCCTTGATCTCACTCTAATTAATTCTCTCGCTTCTTCTCTTCTTGCGTTTGTTTTTCTTGTTCTCCTCTTTTGAGCACAATTCCTTGAGAGTCTCATTCCATAGACTCATTTCGACATCTCGTCCACATCTCCCCCCGCCGCCCTGTACACATACTGTTACATACATAAACTCAAAACTCAGCTTCCATCAATAACAACTACCATCATGGGCTGCTGCCAATCCACTGAAGATATTGAAGGGCGACAACGTAACGATGAGATCGAAAACCAGTTAAAGAAAGATCGTATCAATATGAAGAGCGAAATAAAAATGCTCTTACTTGGTAAATACACGTTTACCCCCCACTCATCTTTATATCTTGGTAACTAACCGCTCTTCTCATGGATATAGGTGCTGGTGAATCAGGAAAATCAACTATACTCAAGCAAATGAAACTTATACATGATGGCGGATATACATCTGAAGAGCGTGAATCATTCAAAGAGGTTATATTCAGCAACACGATTCAATCAATGAGAGTTACTCTGGAAGCTATGGAGATGATGGGCTTACCATTCCAACGATCAGAAAACTATGGCTACAAACTTGCCGTTATGGACGCACCATCACAGATTGACGGATCTCACCTTGAACCACAACTTGCCGATGCTGTTTATTCATTATGGGCTGATCCTGCTACTAAGCAATGCGTTGCGCGAGCCAACGAATTTCAATTGAATGATTCAGCTAGATAGTTAGTATTTTGTTATTGCCTTCCTGACGCCTTTTTCGGTCGGAAGCGACCAGTCTCCGCACCTCTTTACTAACTGGTGTATATACTAGTTATTTTGACTCAATAGAGCGAATTGGCCAACACAACTACTTACCTACCGACCAAGATGTATTACGCTCTCGTGTCAAGACGACAGGTATAACAGAAACAACTTTTGTCATCGGCAATCTGACATGTCGTATGTTTGATGTTGGTGGCCAACGAAGTGAACGCAAAAAGTGGATCCATTGCTTTGAAAATGTTACGGCCATCATCTTTTTGATAGCAATATCAGAATATGATCAAGTACTGATCGAAGACGAAACAGTGGTAAGTACCATGCTATGCTATGCTATGCTACTCTATTTTTTATTTATTTATTTATTTATTTATTTTTTTACCACAAATTACTGCGTTCTGTATCTAATGGAATATCGGTAGAATCGTATGCAGGAGGCTTTGACACTCTTTGACTCTATCTGCAATTCACGCTGGTTCGTAAAGACGTCTATCATCCTTTTCTTGAACAAAATCGATCTGTTTAAAGAAAAACTACCCAACAGTCCAATGGAACGATACTTTCCGGATTTCCGAGTACGTAAAAACATGCAAACCCAAAAAGTATATTTTTTGTTTTTCTTGGTTTGGTTTTGGTCATCGGTCACTAACGGCTTTTATGTAATTTCCATTCAACTTTTATGCTTTAGGGACCAAGCACTTACGAAGCAGCGTCGGAATACATCTTGAAACGATTCGTAGCGCTTAATCAATCTACCACTAAGCAAGTCTACACCCACTTTACATGTGCGACTGATACGCAGCAAATCAAGTTTGTCATGGCCGCAGTCAACGATATCATTGTTCATAACAATTTACGTGAAGTTGGACTTTTATAAATGATGGCAGCTCCCCCAAAATACTTATCACCTCTATTTTCTTCTACCACTTTGTTAAAATAAAGCCATTGTAAATTTTTTTTTTTTTTAAAAAAAAATGGGTTGCCCAGGATGAAGAAGAAAATCGAATATGGTTTAGTGGCGCTTGCAGATCACCCTTAGGGTTGCCAGAGTTCTACAACGCAAATGAGCAACTTAAGTTTTATTCGAACATTACTATTTAGCATAAAGTAGTTATATCATATCCTCTGGAAACTGGTTCCATAGTATGGTCGATATACTTAACTATCTCAAGGCGCAATGTTTTGATTGGAGTCTTGATGTGAAATGTTGTGACTCCGATTTCATGGTTTCTCACCATCTGATTCACAAACTTTTTTTTTTTTTTTAAAATGTTAACAAGTAAGCTCCGAGCTTTCCACTTTCACGGTTGTTCTAATCCAGTATCACATACATGGGTGCCCCGAAAGTTAATGTAGTGGGCGCAGGTGTTCAAGGCCTTACGGTAGCTCTTATCCTTCAAAAGCAAGGGTACGATGTAACAGTTATCGCAAAGTACTGGCCAGGAGATCTTAGTATCGAATACACGTCGCCGTGGGCTGGTAAGTTTCATGCCAATTTACAATTATTCCATCTCCTGGTATGTTGACGAAATTTTTAGGTGCGGATTGGCAGGCTATGGCTTCCAATACAGACACAAGACTACAAAGTAAGGGCAAGACAACAAATGATGATCCCACCTATATTGAGAAACGCACTTATCTCACATGTCCTTGTACTTGACTTGATGTTATTGTTATTGCAGAGTTTGAAACTGATACCTTCAGAGTGTTGTGGAAGCTATCACATCTTCGACCCAAAGATACTGGTATCATGAGAGTGCCATCATACATGTACTTTGATGAAAAGACCGACGATACGGTTAATCCTTGGTGGAAGGATGTTGTACCAGATGTAGGTATAATTAAGCAACCCCCTTTCCTCGTTTCAAAACCAAGGTTTTTTGTTAATTGCGTTTGGTTTGCATTACATTAGTTCAAGAGAATTCCCCAGGAAGAGTTACCCGGATCTGCTGCAGTTGGACTGTCTCATACCACTGGTAAAAATTTGTATTTGTATGAAGGGGGTTGTCTGTGCGCCGTTCCTAAACTTAACAGATTTAATGATATCTCCCCGCCCGCCCCCCCCTCATCCTTTTTGCTCCGTAAACAGTGTGCATCAATACACCTCACTACCTCAAGTGGCTCCTATCAGAATTTACAGCACTGGGTGGTAAGGTTCGCAAGCAGTTCTTGCGCCATATCCAGGATGCTGCTGATGAGGACGGCTCAACCGCTGCCATTGTGAACTGTACTGGTTTGCAAGCTCGACACCTAGGTGGAGTGGAAGACAAGAAGGTGTTTGCTACACGTGGTCAGACTGTTCTAGTTCACGCTCCCCATTTCAAGAAGATCTTGACCCATCAAGGTAATGTTGGATAGGATAGGCTGGCAAATATTCCAGTATAATGCATATTAACACCTTTAGTTAGGCAAGGATTATGTGACTTATATTATTCCGCGATCTAATGGACATGTAATTTTGGGAGGAACACAACAGCATCATAATTAGTAAGTATGCAGGGGGTGTATGTGTGTTTAATGATCTATGAAGACTAATGGTAAATTGTGTGATACCAGTGACCCAGAGCCCAATTTCGATACTGCCCGTACTATTATGGAGAACACTTACAAACACTTTCCCGAATTGACGCATGGAAAGGGCATAGAGGCACTAGATATTGTAAGGCAGAATGTTGGCCTGCGACCAACCCGCGAAGGCGGTCCTCGAGTTGAAAATGAATTTTGTAGTAAGTAGACGGTACGGTATTGGACAGGGTGGGTCGGACATGGGGCAATGCAGAACTGACAATTTCGTCCATTGTAGCTGCACCGTCGGGAAAAACTTTGTTGATCACCCACAACTACGGTCATGGAGGTTATGGTAAGTACCGAAAATATATTTTGATGATTGACATAGCATAAAACTGATGGCGGTTGTTACAGGTGTACAAACATCGTGGGGTAGTGCCACAGCTGCTGCTAAATTAGTTGTCAGCGGTCTCTCCCAAATTAGAGGAGCAGCCTCAGATGTCCACGGGCTGTTAGATGACATTTGGAGTAAGCTTTAAGCTAACGCGAGAGACATCATGACTATAACATGGGCAGTTGCAATATAGCTCTATATGATTTTAGTGGTTTTAAAACTGTGAGATTAAACAAAACAAAAAAATAAAGAAGGGACTTCCTTAATAAAAGGATAATGTACAAAAATACAAGATGCTCAAAATTGAACAACATGGGTTGAGGGGATAGGGAGAATTAATGGAAAAAGTAATCACTTTCTTTAACTTGCTGGATATCAAATTCTCCCTTTGCAGGCAAAGGCATGAAATTCAGTTCTTCCCAACTGTGAGTATACTTTTTACCACGTCTTGCTGTAGTAGTAGAAGCAGCTTCTGGGTCTTCATCATTATCCTCATCAGCATCTTCTTCGTCACCAACGGTACCAAAGATAGCCGATAACTCATTATCGTCGGATTTCTTCATATCTTCAAGTTCACGACGAACAACATCTTCGGAAGCAAATCCCATGTTAAGTACCTCCTTGTCCGCGGTTTCTGGTGACAACAACTTCTCAGCTTCTTGCTTGACAGATTTCTTGGTAACTCTAGGTACTTCACGAGATACAGGTACTTTGTATCCCTGGTAACGTTCAATAAATTCATTGCGCAATCTTTCCATAATGGGTTGTTTGTGCAATTCAATGAATTGGTCTCGGATGATCTTGTTCATGGTATCGACATCGGCTGCGTGCGTCCAATAAGAATCATGTACAGAGGCGAACGCAAGACCAGCCTTTTGACAAGCAACGGCAGACATCAACATATGTGTAGCATCAAGAGAGTGAATGAAGTTTGGAGGGAAGGCTGTACTCTGCTTGTGTGAGTTCACAGGACAAGAGGCATCTGGATCTTCAATAAACACAGTTTGTAAGAGTGTGCTGACTTGTCGTTTACCAACACGTCGGTAAGGTTGAACAATGGGTAATCCCAATGGTGTGGTCCATACAACCGATGTCATCTGATTAGCTCCAGGGTTGCGGGCAGAGAAAGTCTTTTTCTTATTGGCACTAGCATATATACGCTCGATAGTGTACTCCATTGCATTTGGGTCCAACTCGCTATTTGAATCAGCCTTGAAACCTTCTCCGATACTAGCGTCCATGGCTCGAATGGTTTCCTCTGGTATACTTTTGGCAATACGTCGAGCAGAGTCGGTTAGCCAATCTTGAATTTGACGTGCGCCATTGAACATCTCTCCAAGCGAAGCAAACACTTTCTTAGCCAAATAGCCAGCCAAATGATACACTTGTGAAGGTGGAATATCACTTCGTTCTTTCAGTCGATTCTCGATTTGTTGACGGGCACCGACAAATGTAACACCATATACATTAGTCATGACAGTTTGCTTGACAATCTTTCGAGAGATCTTGCCCTGCAAGATAATGGCATCAGGGTGCCCTTCAGCAGCTTCTTGATCGACAAGCTTGTTGACCATCTCTGCGACACCGGTATATACATCAGCTGGACGATCACTAGGGGCAAGATTTACAGCTTGAGCTCCTGCCAAATCACCACCAAGTGCAGCATAATGCTGTAATCCATTGCAAGTACCGTCTTGATGGATGGGTAGCCGTGAATTGAAACTTTCAGGATCTCCACTACGAACAGCAGCCGACACTTCATAGCAAGCAGCTAGACATTGCCAAGGATCTTCTGACTGAAGCCACCAGCGATTACCAGTTAATGGGTTATCAGCGGAGTCAAAGATGTTATCTAGATTCTCCATCACATAGTTCTCTCTTTCGGTGAAAGAGTGTTTGTCGTAACCGTGAAGATTAGCAAGATGAATCTTGAGCCATCGGTATCCTGATGCACCAAGAGGCTTGGCAACATCGAAATGTAGCAGGCCACGACACAAATCGTTACCTAGATGGTTTAGAGTAGGAGGGATGGGATATGCTCGACCACGGAAATCCATATTGTGAGGGAAATACATTGGTGTATCCAAGAACTATGTAAACAGAATGGTGATCAATAAACAACCCTAACGACGATAGAAGTTAAAATTGTATCCAAGTACATACCGCTCTAGCAGTTTCAACCTTATAGTTGACATCACATCTCAAAGAGTGATGATTTCGTTCCGTATTCTGAATTTCCTTGACTCGCTTGATCCATTCCAGTTTTGCCTTTGGGTCGGTGGCGTAGTTCTCCGGTTTCTCTGGTAGTGGAAGGTTGCCTTCCGTGACAGGTGGGATATCAGCTATAGCCTCTCCGGAATTCCAAGCTTCCAAAATCACATCAAACACAGGACGATTGACTTTCCATCGTGTAGCGCCCAAGACATCCAAACCAGTGAGAACTCGATCTAAATATCCTTCTTCAGAAGCACGCTTCAGGTATAAGACTTGTTCTGGTGAATCCTTGATTCGCATACAAATGCTCTTGGTGCTCAAATAACCACCAGAGTTCCATGTAAGCCAAGGGCGAGGTGGAACGAGCATGGGAAGGAGGCGAGGATGCAATGTATCGCGAACGGGCTCCTTTGATAGCATCTCGGTCAAGCTAGGTGAAAACTTGATAATACCGACACGTTTGCCGCGAACATATTGATATGTATGGAAAAAAGCTGGTATCATTTCAGTTATCTTATTGCCAGTTTCTGGATCGACACTTGGCGTTGGAATCTTGGCTGCTTCAATGAGCAAACTTGTCAGAACACTGCCAACCTTAGCTCGAGTGGCACTGGGCCAGACAGGATTCCATTCGCCACTATCCAAAGCGGTAACTGTTTCTCCATCGGTCGTAGTCAATGCACCAGCAGTCGCTTCCTTCTGATGAGATAGCCGCATACGTTCTCGACGTAAAGCCATGTTGAACAGTTTTCCGCTTGAAAATAGAGCATGCGTCTCCTGATTGCGAGCTTTGCTTTGCTGCGTTTGTCTGTCCTTCATAAGGACGGCATTCCACTCCATTTCTACTGCTCGACCGACATCAATCAACGCTCTTGCAGTCTTCATACCGTCAGCCACTCCGGAAGATCCATGTAATCGCATGAGCTCTAGAATAGTGATAACTGAGAGCTTCTCAGCCGGGAGAAGCTTTAAGAATGGTCCATATACACGTCGGTCTATCATACATCATGTGATCATTAGCAATTGTACCATGAACAGTAGTGGTAAGGTAATATATACTTACCATTGTCATTTGACCTATCACAACGCTGGACTTCCTCCGCAATCAATGGCGTCAACCTTTGATGCCAGTTCCACATAATCCTCTTCAAAGGACTGAGGTTCATTGCACCCAATTTATCGCCACGAGCCAAAGTCTCTTGTTTCTCATAGTTCAACTTCTCCAAAGCTACTTCGTACGCTCGCTCCTCAATCCGGAGCTGAAGTTCATATGGGTCGGTGATACCAGACTTCTTTGATTTTTCCAATGTCGCAAGATGTTCTTGTAAAAACTTTACGCCTGTAGAATTCGTTGACCTCGCTGCAGGCACTTGTGACAACGGTTCAGTCAAAACGTTGGATGCCTGTAAGACTTCCTCCATAGGCTTGATGTCGAAAACCATCTTCGTTGCAGCTTCGAGCTCTCCTAGCATTTCTGTAACTCCACGAGATGCGTTTTGCCGATTCTCTTCGATTAACTATACCACTCCCGTTTTAGTGATATTGACAATACTTTTGTGAAGCTTACTGTCAAATGTATCTTACCTTGAGAAATAGTTGATCATCACCATCCTTCAAATACGGGGACCGAAGAACCTGTTCAATCGTGATATTGGTATCCTTCTTCATTTCCTGTAATATGGCTCGTGCAGTTTGAAAACCTGAAGCTCTATCATTGGGAGAACCTTCGATTAGTGACTGGCAAGGGTACCGCGGTGCCTTGCTTTTTGCGACAAACCAACTTACTTCATGAAACCTCTCGTTACAATGGCATAGGTATCAGCATCCGGCGATAAATTATGTTTTCGCATTTGATCAAACCAAGTCAAACATTGGGAAGTCAATGGCTTTGGTGACGCTTCCACAAATCCTTCCAAGAAAGTGTTGTAAATGTGGTTGTCAGCAAAGATTTTCATTTCTTCTGGTTTGTTCTTATACAGTTCCACCATAACTCTAGTAGCTCTATCCATATCATGTGAGCGAATGCATGCGTATAGTACAGTAAAGCTCTCCGCGATGTTGGCAGGCAAAACTTTGGAAGCCACTTTATATGCAGGTAGGGACGGATTGGGAAGGACAATTCGCTTTGGTCCAGGAGTAACTGTTGACTTTAATATCTCCAAAGGTGGCATTGAGCCTTCGGAGCTCTCTGAAGCATGATTTGAACTGTTAGAAACGGTTTCGGCAGTTGCAATTCCAGCACGTCTTTGCCATGAGACAGTATTTCGCAGAGTTGCCGAGCAAGGCGTGTGTCGGTGAACTTGTTGAAATGTCAAGGCTAACTGTAATGGCCTCCGAGGTAGCTGTCTATACAAGCTAACAAGAGGTAACGACATGTTGTACGATTGGACCTGCAATGTCGTCGACTTTTACTTCAATGTTAGCAAGGTCAAGTATATCATTTTTTTTGCCTTTTTTTTTTTTTCTTCTTTTCGCTGCCAAATTTCGAGACGCAAAAAATTTCACAGTCACTCTAACCACCTCCTGCTAGTTGCCACCGCACGGAGCTTGCAGGACAAACTGGTTTCCTCACTTGCAATGCCATGGAACCAAGTACTTTCATTGAATTACAAGCGCTAACTAATGCCGCTAATTCAAAAAAGCAGGAAGGAAATCTAGCTGCTAGCATACCCTATCTAGCCAAGATTGTGCATTTAATGGATACTCAAATCTCCAAACAGCGCTCAGCACAAGATAAAAGTTTAACACTAACGCTGGAGCTTATGGCAGTCGATTCCCGAACAGACTTTGCCAACGCATTGTTCCAAACCCACCAATACGCTGAGTGCGAAGTTCAAACAGGATTAGTTTGCAAGTTTTTCGAGAGATATCTCAAGAAACCTGATCTCAGTGAATCGGAACGTAACGGAATCGAATCGAAACTTCTAGTAGAGTACGATGCGTGGGCTGACTGCTATGAAAATTTAGGCAATAGCTTTTTGGCCGATAAAATTCGCAAGCGGAAAGAGAAACTTCAACTCGCAAAATGAACAGTCACCTAAGCCACCCGCCAAAAAATTTTATTTTGGGGGAAACACACTATTTAAACAAGCTACGTTCATGGACAATATGCATTTATCTCTCTCTTAGTATTGGTAAGTGTTGAAAATTTTTTCATTTTATCCTCCTTTCAACATCCACGAGCGGAACGATGAAACTATTCTTCGTCTTCATTTTGTCTTATCGACCATGACGAAATAAACCGCTACGCTTCGCTGAGTGTAGCTGTATACTTGCCAGTATAAACTCCTGACCGCTTCCAAATCCATACCCTCTTCAACTTACCCTTGTTATGAAACATTCTTCTAACATAACTTCAGATTTCTTTCAATACTATAGGAGATCCTTTCTTATATTTTCGAAGACTTTCTGCTCTCGGTACGTATTTGGAGTTCTGGATACGCCTGCCAAGGGTGAATGAGGGTCGATATGATGAACACTTCCAAATTCGCAGTTTCCACCGAAGGGACCATGTTATGGGCTTCTACTGCAGTGTATATCCTTTTAGGATGTGCCCGGTAAACGCGGATGCAAGTAACCGCTTGCAGTATGTCGCTCTTCCTGATGCTGGCAAATAATCTTCCTTGGATGTCTGATCCCGACTCTCTTCATTCTTTGGCAGTCCTATCACCTCTATCGGTCACAGTTGGCTAATTGATATACATTTTTCACTCACAGGCAGACTGTCTACTGAGTTATACCCTTTTATTTTTAATGAGAGAAACAATTTTCACTATGGTAAGCTATCCTTCAAACCACCTGTTCTTCTTTTATGGTTGATATGATGAAGGAAACAAACTATCAGTAATAGGAAGAGCCGTCTTATGGGTTCTTCAAGCCCTGTGCTGACAAACGTTTGTAAACATATCTGAAATACCATATCACTTACATATCTATTATGTGCATTCAGTAACTAATGCTTACAATCGTTTCCTTTATCTATCAGGTTCCTGAATATGAAGTTCCATATTGGATTCTGCAGTGTAGGTTGTTTTGGTAAATTGTTAATAAATAGTGATTTCAATCTTCCATTGTTTGTTTTTAAAATGTTATTACTTTCGTAATTATATCTTTATTATGTTACAAATTCGCTCATATGATGAATCACCGTGTTTTTGGCACCTCTTGTTTGAATGCCCACCCGCCTTATGGCCGATGGGTATAATGCACGCAAACTCGGATCTGATGAACGATGTAACATGCCAATAAAGTACCAGTATTACCGTAAAACCTGCTTTTGGGGCTAATTTGATGGATATTATAATGATTCAAAGGCGATTAGAATTAATGTGGCTGGCGATAAGTGGAGGTAGGAGCTGAAGTGAATCGCTTGTATAGCAAAGAGGGCTCATGGTTGTCATTTGTGATGTGAGGTTATAGCCGTATATTAGCTTCATATTAGCAGACATGATCTCCACGACAAGACTGGGCCAGCAGTTTTTATTCACGATCATTCCCAGTATTATCTTGGCATGAATGCAACAGAACCCATATGACATAAAAGACAAATCCCACAACTTCATATCAATTGAATGGTTTTGACCAGAAACGAAATTATTGTACAGTATAAAATCTTTAGAAACTTACTACGGTTTTAGCGAGCCGTAGCAAAGCGTATAATTTACCAACTTATGCACCACTCCATGTGCATTGGTGAATGGCAAACCGCAAGACGAACATATCTCCAATTCATTTGTGGTTGATAATAATCAAGCACGCGATAAAGGGATATACATGCACATAAAAAAATGACAAAATTAATTACTGTAAACAAAAAATTTGGGAAGATATGGCGAATGATTGAAAAAAAAAAAAAAGGTCATCGGTCCCTAAATCCAACTCATCACTTCCTTTCAGTCTTAGTATTGGCTTTTCGCTGTAAAAAGGCGTCCAGTTCCTTCCTTGCACGTTCAGTACCAGAGTCGTATTCACTGCTATCTTGAGGATCACTACTGGCTGTGGAATGCTTTGGACTCTTCAACAATGACTTTCGTCCCAAGCGAGAAGGTAAATTGGCGGCTTTGTGTAGGCTAGTGTGCTTTTGTGAGTTGGCAAACTTTCGAAGAGGGCTATCATTCTCATAGTGGACCTTTTTCCGTGATTGCCCAGTTAAACCCTGATCAGATACAGCGCCAATGCTTGGATTCTCGTCTTTTACATGGTGCTTTGAGCTTAGTTTTTCATCCCGCCATTCGTTTTCGTCAGCTATCACTTTTTGCTTGCTTCGTTCTCTCTTGAGCCGTCTGTTGAATCTATGACTAGCACGCTTAGCTTGAAAGCTTGGTTTTCGATTTACGGCTCTCTTAATGGGCGTGACTGATTTTTCGCCTAAAACTCTGTTGATCACGGCAGCGTCCACTCCCTGTATACCTTCCTTGAAAATGATATCGGTGGCTTCCAAGAACGACAGTCCGCGGCTCATTTTGTGTTTCAATACATCCGCAACTACCTTTTCTTGCTTCTTTGGCGAAGGATATGGCATGGACTCTACTTGTTTGCCAGTAGGTGTGAGATCCAGCTCAGATTGTTCGGAATCAGATTTGTTGCCTTGGGATTCCGCTTGGTTATCGGTTGAAATGTGATTGTCTTCTGCCACGAAGTCGTTAGACTCATTTACTTCTTCCTTGGTTATATCAACTCCTTCCGGCTGTGCAATAGTCTCAGCATCAGATTCCGAGGAAATGCCATTAGTCAGTGGTTGCTGCTGTTCCGACTCCTCACATATGCTAATGGTGGTCGTAGTGGTAACTTCAACTTCAGCTTCAACTATAGCAATGCTATCGGTTGCACTTTTGCCTTGATCATCAGCTTCAACAGTGGCGTTGTTGTTACCATTACTTTCACCTTCAGTACAAGCTTCGCTCTGGTTTTCAATTTCCTCATCGCTTTCCAGCTCATCATTATCGTCGTTTTGATCTTCATCTTCGCTTTCGTTTTCTTCTACCCTTTGACCGTGCTCTTGGTCATCATCTGTTTCTTTGTCTGCAGACTCCTGTTCATCCTCCTGGCCTATATCACTATTAGAATAGGTTTCTTCATCTTCTGATTCATCTTGATTTCCGTCAGTGTCCTCCTGTGAAAGTTCATCTTGTTCATATCCGTCCGACGAAGGATCAGTGAGTGCTTCTTCTATAGCTTTCTGCTCATATGCAGCTTTTGTTGGTGTCCCACGCTGAATAGTCTGCAACATTGCATTTTGAGCATTTGAGCGTATTGGGGTAGTTTGCGAAGCAACCACGACAAGCTGTTCAATGGGATGAGTCTGACTTGACGTTTTTGCAGGTGGTGGGCGGAAGGACTTGATTGACTCCAAAAACTCATTTCCCTTGTGAGCAATGACCTCAATATCATCGTCTCTACAGCTGAGAAAGAAAGCTTGTATTTCTGCGGGAGAGACGGTGTAGGGTCGAATATAGTTTGCGAAGCATCTACTGTAAAACTCGAGGTCATTTTTGGTCAATTTCCGAATCTTGTGACTAGCGTCCTCGCTGAACGAAGATACTTTGCGTTTCATTCCCAAAAAACTTGCTAGAGATCCATATGTTGCTGTACTGGTATCTTCTGTAGATTGATTCCGTAGTCGTTGCCCAAAAAAGTTTGTGAACATTTGCCGAATTTGAAAATCATCAGCTAGGTTAAATGGTATCTGTTTATCAACTCTAGTATGAGGTTACTTCAGTAAAATGGTATTTCCAACACAGTCGTAGATGCAACCCATAACGTACCTTCCAGGTCGCAAAAGTGCAGCATCCAAAAGCTCAAATGAATTTGTCGTCATGAAAACAACTGTAAACGGTATTAATCTGTGAGCTATTTGCGATATCAAACAATACACACCTCCTTACTTGTTCCTTCCTGTGAGGCCACACCATCCAAACTGTTCAAAAGACTATGCCAGCTCAGGCCATTGTGGATGTCCTTGGATCCTGTAGCAATAGCATCGACATCCTCGATCAAAATCATTGAGTTCTGGGGAATGGTATTCATCATTGAATTTAAGATTGGCTCGGTTAAGGTTGGGTCGGAAAGGTTGATTGTGCAAATATGCATATAAAAATGACTAGCCAAAGCCTGCACTAGTGATGATTTTCCTGTTCCTGGTGGACCTACAAACAAGTACGTTCGCCGATAAGGAATGCTCTGAAGTCGATATAATTTACTAGATTCGAAGAAACGTTTTATGTCTTTGAAAACTTATTAGTTACTGTCTAAAAACCTCAAGGAATGGGACAATGACTTTTTAACGTTAAACAACTTACCTGTAATAAGATCTTCTTTCAATCCAACCGGCAATACCACTGAGTGCAAGTCCCTTGTTTGCTTGCAATAATTCGATGACCCTGGTGTATCACGACCAATTAGATATTACTTTGCAGATAAAACACTCTAGATATATGTTTTCTTACATCGATTATACGAGCTCATGTATTGATAAATCTGTATCTGAGTGGAATATGTGAGGAAAAATTCGTCAGAATAGCTTTACAATCTTGTATATTACCTTTCCGTCATATTTCTTATGAAAAGACGTAATCGCTTCGTCTATAAGCTCTTGAAGACAAATTGGGTTTCTCGATAATGTCCACAAGCTAATCATCTTGTTCGCAGTTCGATGTGACGGCCTTGATAAAGAAAATGCTAGTCCGCTGGGCTGTGATTGTGTTCCGAAGGGGTCTTTTCGAACACGGATCTTCTTTCCTTTGAAGTGAATACTATGACTTCCATACCCTACGTTGATAAAGTTATAAATGCAAATCGATAAGAAAATGGTGGCATTTGTGATTGATAAGATGTTTGTAGCTTGCATCGTTAATACCTGGAGTGTACTTTACACTTGAATTGCTTTGGTCTTCACCAGGAAGTCCAGGTTGTGGGGCATTTGACCCTACAACTGTCGTTGCAATCAAGTTGTTGAATTCGCCATGTTTCGATATATCTGCTAAAAATTCTTCAAGCGCTTGATACACTTCGTCTCGTTCCTCGATTGTCACGCTGACTGATATAGCGTTCCAAATACGCGATTGCAAGTTCGATAGAGCGGTGTGTGAGGGGCCAAGCAATGAGCCTAACATTATTTGTTAGTATTAGCTTTCGTTCATTACCATGTTGCATTCATTCCATACCGCATATGAGCAAAAAGGCGCCAGTTGATAAATATTCATTGTCAACCAGGACGCGAATGGCATCAGTTGCAGTTTTGCCGAGCAGATTGTCTACGTATCCCGGTTCAAATAGTTTGTGAATAGCTGATAGACTAGATTCTGTGAGCCTCTGGCTAATGTTCTTGAGCCATGACCAGTCGAGATCTTGGAATGCTGCCATTTTGTCAAATACTATGTCTCCTGTTGGAACATTAAACTCAGACACGCGCGTTATTTTTGTAGTCGTGACTTCTGGAGACAAACGTTAAATATTACCGTCAATTTTATTTGACGCGACTTCTGATGTTCCGCTCAGAGATCAAGGCCAAGCCATGTAATATACAGCAGTAAAAATGATTATCATGTCTCCACAGAAAATTACTATTGTCTTTTGCGCGATAAAATAAAATGAGAGAGGAAAGGGGACACTAAGACAATTCGTAGAAAGGGTACAGAAACGTCAACTTTGCCTGTGGCTAGCAGACAGTAAGCTGGATGTCCTCTACTATTGCCTTGAGGTCTTATTAGCAGCTTCATAGCGATATTTTCGATTTGTATACAATATGTTACATATTGCGGCAAGTATATTGAAGTATATTACCACGTCATTTGTTGCATCGCAAAGATAAGCCATGTCGGGTGGTGCTACAGTGTTCACAGTCAAGGCAGTCAATTAACTTGCTGTCTTCAAAATGATGCAATTGAAATGTTTATTTGGCATGCAGACATGTGCGCTTAGGACTCGTATTCTAGACCAACTTCAGTGTAGGTTACTTGTCATTAGATCATGAATTCAAGTTGCTCTTGTGCTAGGATGAGCATTATCATAAAAGAAATACTTAGTACCATCATTATAAAGCCAGCTGTGCAGAATTGTCATGGAGCTATACAGAAAATTTGAGCAAGGTTTGATTATGTGATCGGATGCAGATCAACAATGGCAACTTTTGGAAAACCAATTTCCACACCGCAACTCACCAATGTTCCACAAGCTGTGATTTTTGGATCTCAAAATTAGAAAATCACAACTATGAACTCCATCCTTCTACCGTTTCTATTCACTTTCATTTACCACCACTTACTCCAACCCATTCCATTCTTTTCGTTCCTGGTTGTCGACAAGCATGGTGCGTTCGATAGCGTTTTTGCTATTGCTCTGTGCGTTTTTTCCAGCCATGATAAATGCTATTAAAGCTAGTTCAACAACTGGAAAATACATTATAGAATTAGGAAATTCACCAGATATTGATAGTTGTAAGTACCTGGTTTAGCGATGCTGAAATCTAAACCCAACAAATTATTCAAACTGTACTGAACCAAAAACGTTAGATATAAACAAAATATTTGGTACATTGCAAGCAGCAGTCCCTATTGCCATTAACAGCACAGTCCAACTCTTAAGCTATAGCCGTACAACTACAAAAACTAGTAATGACTCCGTCCAGTTGTTACAAAATGTCAGCATTGGGAACTTTCGAGCAATCACCGTCTCCGCTCATTCTCTTTCCATATTGCAAGATTTAGTGAAAGATCACCCTGATATTCTTTCCATCGTACCTGATGTTGACCTCACTTTCGATCTCCCGAAGCCAATGGACATTGGGTCTGATTATGCCAAGCGATCTCTCAAGCCGGTAACTTACTGAAACTGTATATATACGACCATTCTAGGCCTTCAGAAACTAAACACAAATATCTTGAATTTAGAGAAGCACTAAAAAGTACCATGAATCCAGTTACTACTCAAGGCAAAGTGGCGCGCCATGGAACCTGTTGCGTATATCCGAGCGCAATATAGGCGAAACTCATAGCTACGGATATCGCAGCACCGGAGGGTGAGTCTTAACCTTATGATTTTGAAACGAAAAATACATTGATCTAATCAAAAAATGTAGACAAGGAATTACTGTCTATGTCGTTGACGATGGCGTTGATACAAAGCATCCAGATTTTGAAGGCCGCGCCAAATTTGGATGGACTGCCATCTCTAAAGAGAAAAATGGTCCTGGAGGTGGCCATGGTAAGCTATGCAGTAAATATTTCAATGTCTGGCTGTAGAATCACACTAAAGCTTGAAATTACCCATCACTGAATCGACAGGAACCCATGTTGCTGGCATCATCGCTGGTAAACATTATGGTGTTGCCAAAAAGGCGAAATTGGTATCGGTCCAAGTCTTGGATAAAAACGGCAGAGGATCGATGTCGAACCTCATTGCTGGTCTCGACTGGGTCGCAAAACACGCAAAACGCGGGTCTTCCATTGTCAATTTGTCTCTCGGCGTAGATAAAAATACCCCTGGTGCAAAAGCCCTCAATCAAGGTAGGAAAATGTCTATTTATGCAATGTCTTCAATAATGTCCTTATCTGTTGCGTCATGATGTCAATAGCCGTAAATGCCCTCGTTGAAGCTGGTATTCCCGTCTTTGTTGCTGCAGGAAATTCAGCTAGGTAAGTATTGGTTTTAACTGCGTGCACTACTTTGAATGTACCAACTTATATCTACTTCTATAGTGATGCATGCAACATCCTTCCGGCTGGAAATAAAAATGTTTTTGCCGTCGCTGCTATTGATAATAAGGATGTGATGGATCCTAATGCATGCTACGGCAAGTGCGTCGGTCTCTTTGCTCCTGGTGTAGACGTAACATCCGACTACTTGAACAATAAGCACGCTACCATGTCTGGAAGTTCTATGGCGTAAGTGGGATGTGTTTGGAATGTCTATTTGGTTTTAGTAATGGTTACGGTAAATTAACTGCCATTTTTTGCAGATCTCCGCATATTGCTGGCCTTGCTGCACTTGAACTTCCACACATGGTATCCAAGAAACCCGCTGATATTTACAAAGCCATCATCAAGCGCGCGACTACACATAAGATCAAGAAACTTGCATCTCACACAGTCAATGGCATAGCATATAGCAAGTTTTAGAAGAGCTATAATAATGCAGTGCTACTCATTAATACAGCAAGCTTCAATAAATTAGGATACTATTACTTTACAATTTTTACTCTAAATGGATAGCATTATGATCGAGTAACTGGGTCATAGCTAGGAGAATTTACTAGATTTGTTGCACCCTTTGAAGACAGAAGAGTACCGTAGGCTTCCAAAGAGACTTTGCCAAGACTAGTACTATTATCCAACGCAACCACTCCAATGGATATAGTGTTCTGGCCATTATGGTTCAAAATTCCTTCAGGGATGTAGAACAGTGTTTGTGGTCCGAGATCATTTGCTGAATTGTTGAAAATTGAGCGCTATGAAGATTTAGGCAAAATTACATTTACATGGACCTACCATATTTCCCAAGTTTCCATCCGTTCACAAATAAAACAGCGCGATACCGTTTGTTGCTGTCGCCGTTGAACCTTACCCCAATAGGAATGTCATAGTTTTCTGGAATATCTAGACTGAACGTTGTGCGATACCAAGAAAATCCAGTTCTATTCCTATCATCCGGTACAGATACTGTTGTCCATTTCGAATCTGGATAATCAGGAAGGTGCCATCCTAGTCTTTCTCCATATAATCCACCTTCGTTGTAAGGTCCACGTACTTTATCCACAATATCTTCTCCATGAAGATTACCTGGCACGGAAATGTTAGTGGAACAGGATTATACCCAATTTTTACTTTGAGACTCACCTTGAATCCTCCATTCGATACTGCCAGGATTAAGGCCGACCAATGACACATCAGTAAATCCGCGTGGATTTTTATAACTGTCATCCGAAAGACCATCCTCTTCGTGTCCAGTTGTCCATGCCAAAAGTGCCAGGACATTTTTTCCATTGGCATTTAGTATTGCTTTATCGATACTTAAAGATGCTGTAGTTGCAGTTATCCCTCCAAGATACTCTCCATTCAACCAGGCAATCCAAGCTCCACCAGTTCCTGTACTGGCTGTGACCATTATACTTGTGACGGAATCGGAATCGTTGAAAGTTCCTCGGAACCATAGGCTTCCGTAGTGATAACCTGCAAATGTGGAATATAGTCAGCATATTATTGCATATGACAAGCATCATGTGCCTGCAGCTTACCATAGTCGTCACCATAAAGCACAGGATACGTCGTTGGCTTGACTGGTCCATTTGTACTTGTATGGTTTGCAACTACCCAGTTTGAATCATCAAATGACAGCAGCGTTTCTGGAGACGCTGAACTGTACTTCCAATTGGCTTTTGAAAGATCAGGTAAGGAAACTTTGCTGCTAGGTCCAGGAAGGTATGACGTCCAGGTGCCATAAGAGGTGCCATTCAGTTTAAGAGCATTGCCGTTCCAAGTTACTGTGGCTATTTTTGTGGAAGCAACAATTTCAATAATGGTGTCTTGGTCTGTATCTCCATAGAACGCTAGAGTGTTGCCACTTATTGAAGCGTTGCGAACTAAATATGGTCCAGATATAAGTACTCGCTCATCCGGTGCAATTTCAGGCGCCCACCATTTAGTAGCACTTTCGTATCCAGCTACAAGAATCAAGAGATCTTGTCCAAGTGACGAGACACAGATAGGATCTGTACCGCTAGGATGATGATAATTGACCTGAAGAACATTGTTGGTGTAGGAGCTTGTTGCATCCTCGGGACTGCAAGTCAGCTTAGTGGATTCTGCGGTATACTTAAGCGCAATTTCACCAGTGTCTCCTTCATAGGCATAAACGAGCAAAATATCACGAGAACCTTGCACAATATGGGTAAAAATTTCACTTGTTGAATATACCAAGTGTTGTGATCCAAAGTCGTAGTAAGTGGTGATAATTTTGGCATCTCGTCCATCTAGTGTCAAGTAAGTACCCTTTTTGGTTGGAATAGTATATCGACCATCTTCTGTGCTGAGGAAGATGTGAAATCTGTCAAATATAACTGTTAGAAATGATTCAGTTGATATAATTATACTTGCCTGAATGGAGTAAAACTACTTACTTGCTCACGCTTTGAGAAGACGCCACTAGATGCTGCGCTATATAAAACTGTGTTTTCGTGTTGGGATCTTGCAGTGAATCCATAAGGATAGCAAGATTTGTTGAATATGCAACACCATGTTCTGTTGAGGTAAATGGCTTGACGGTATTTATAAATGTAGCTGAATGGCTATAAGTACAGACCCAAAACAAAACAAAACAAAAGCTTCAAAGTAATCATATTTAGCCTTTACCTTGCAGCTTTACTTCGTAGGCTTTTGGGGTCATCATTCGAGGCTCTGAAATTGACGCTCCGTAATCATAACTGGTGTAAACGGCTGGAAATTTGTGAATTACAATCTAAACTTTCCTGTGATGTAGTGTATCTTTAACTTACTAGGCTCAGTCATATCGCCCCATGTCGTTCCACCTACAACATTTTATGGTTAAATGAAATCAAGAAAATGGTGTCCTAAAGTAAAAAGATCCTCACCATAAGCCATATATAAGTTGTGTATCGTAGCCCCATGGGCATAATTATTTTTGTAAAAGACCTTGGCAAATTGTTCATTTACCAATTTCCTACAACTGTCGTACCCTGGACCGCCTATTCAGAATATGACACACTATAAATTATCCAATAACGCTTAATTCAAAGTTACATCATATCTTACTCCAAGGATCGAATGCACCTCCTAATTATAGATGAACAGGTAAGCCTTTGTTTTTAAATTACACATTCAATGCCTCATACCTTGAAACTCATATATTGCGAGCGGCTCACTTGGATTGGTTACTTGATGAAATATTCTGAAGATCTTTGGCGTACTAACTGGCCAGGTATCAGGATTACTACAATCAAACCCGACAGGATAAGAGTCGAATCCATAAATATCGACTGCACCGTCGCCATTCGCAAAGTTCCTCAAAGGTGCTGCGTCATTAAAGGTTGTGGGGACGGTAATTCCATCTTCACGAACTTTATCTTCGATAGCTTGCATGTAGGCGGCGTCCATATTGTATGTATATTCATTTTCTACTCGTTGTTGTTTGCGTTAGTGATGTAGATGAAAGTTAAGGAATGTTCGTAGAACTATTTTTAAAACTCCATTACCGATTTGATACAGAATAACGGCACCACCTTGATCAATTTGATGTTTATCAATGTACGGATCGACGGCCGAAAGATATTCTTTCCAGTTTGCTTCGTACTCATTATTATTTTGTCGAGCTTTGCTCTTCATATTTACCAGCCATCCCGGAAATCCCCCAGCATCGACCTCTGCATTAATCTTATGAAAATGGCGCAATGAACGCATATCAGCACGTTAGTAACCATGCCGAAAGTCCCAAGCTTCCTTTCGTCATCTTACGTATGGTCCGGGTCGGGCAATCACGTTTAACCCCACTTCATGAGCCATCTGCAAACACTTTTCAATATCGCGAACCCCTTGGAAATCATAATCGCCTTTTTTCGAAGAATGATATCCCCAAGAGAAATATAACGATACAGTGTTAAATCCTAATGCCTTCATCTTTTCAAACACATCTCTCCATAAATCCGGTGAAGGCAATCGAAAATACTGTGGATTTATAAGAGTTTAGTTGGGCAGTAAAATTGTATAGAAATTCAACAGTGGTTCTTACGTGAAACTCTCCGGAAAAAACGAACTGACGTTCACCATTGATTAAGAGAGAGTATTTGTCCCATGTAACCTTGCTGGAGTAGTTTGTTGCTTTCAAGCTGTAAACCACACTGATGAAATACAAGAGTACTACAGTCAATATTCCTTTTTTGATCATATTTCAAGGCATAAAAACCTGGCCGAAAGTACTTGCCTGTTTATAAGTTTTTTTAACACAGTACCATGACAGCAGCTGTGAGAAACTGGTAATCCTTATACGGTAGCTACCTTATTTGGAGTTTAATCAGTCAGGCGGGCGATCATCAACCTCAAGACCCGTGGTTTCAGAAACTGCTCACTGAAGAACGAAGGTTATGGTGACTATACATGGATGGAATCATTCAGGTTGGAGAACTCTTCAATTCAAATTCGTTTTAAACATTAGAATCAGGAATTTGAGAAGGCAGAGTATCAAAATGGGTATAGCATATTCTGTATTTAATTGCATGGTTTCCCCCAGAGATGTGGCTGTGCACGTGCAAAACGAACAGTGTTGACTCCAACTTTGCTGTTCATCCACGACCTCAAAAACCTCTTGTGCATGCTTACATATGCAATCGTGGTACAACATCGTCGGTCACGAAAGCATTATTGCTGATCTACCCTACGTAAATGAATAATACTGTTTGCATACTTATATTATGGAATCATAAAGTATTCATTCATACCTTTAAAAACATAGCAAGACACGTCAAAAAATCTAGTTCAAATACACTTATTGTTTATCTATACAGCTACAAGATGTATAAAAAAATATAATTTATTTTTAAAGGCGGTATGTGTCTTTCGAACTATATGGCTTAAGAAGAAAGGTGCGTGGGGGGGGGCGAACAATCTTCAATAGTTCTTCCTTGCCTTGCTATATTTAATTGCTGGATTTGCGGGAAGCATATGTAGGAGAATCCACAGTTTGAACCCTGGGCTTGCCAGACAGAAGGGTGGCATACGGCTCAATAGTAACCTTACCAAGGCTTACTTCTTCATCAACGGCAATGACACCAATGGCGATCGTGTTTTCACCGTGATGATTCAAAATACCCTCAGGAGCATAGAAGAGTGATTGTGGACCCAAGTCATTAGCTGCAATGGTACATGCAAAATCAGTCATATGTAGATCAAAGGAATTCATTGTTTAAGATACTCTACTTACCAAATTTGCCGAATTGCCAACCGTTAATGAAGAGCAATGCGCGAAGCCGTTCAGTGCCACTATTATCGAAGCGAATACCAAGTGGAACATCATAGCCTTTAGGAATATTGAGATTGAAAGTAGTACGGTACCAGGACACTCCAGATCGCTTGGTGTCTGGTACAGATACTGACTTCCACTTTTGATCAGGATATCCAGGAAGATGCCATCCCATACGCTCACCGTAAAGACCACCTTCGTTCAAAGCACCACGAACAGGATCAGCAATATCTTCACCTCCGAGGTTGCCTTCAAATTTGCCACCATGTCAGCTACACATTCCAAATCATTGTATTTAACATTCAAAGAACTTTCAATACCTTGAACCTTCCATGAAATAGAAGTGTTCTTACTACCAGTCAAGCTGACTTCGGTAAACCCTCTTGGTGTCTTATACTGATCATTTACATTCCAATCTTCTTCATGCCCAGTAGTCCACATCAAAAGTGAAAGGACATTCTCGTCAGATGTAGCAAGGTCAGATTTGCTAATTTTGAAATTCTGGACATCACCAGTCTCTCCACCAAGGTACTTTCCATTCAACCAAGCAACCCATGCGGATCCATCTCCCATTGTAGCATTGACCTTAATTCCAGTAATATCAGATGAAGAGTTGAATTTACCACGGAACCAAAGACTTCCAGTATGATAACCTGTAATAGGCAAATTGATTTTAGACTTTGCATATGAATATCTCAACACAAATATATTTCTTACCATAATCATCGGAATAGAGAACAGGCAAGGAAGCAGGAGGGAATGGATTGGTGGTAGTTTGGTGGTCAGCAGCTACCCATTTGGAATCATCAAAATCGTTAGTAGTTTCAGGAGAGGCAGGGCTGTACTTCCAGGTAGCTTTTGTCAAGTCAGGAAGCTGGATGTTGTTCTTTGGTCCAGAAAGCTTGCCGGTGAGTGTTCCATATTTTGTAGACTTGACGGCAATATTGACTCCGTTCCAGGTAACTTGGCTGACTTTGCTGGAGGCTACAATTTCAATGCTGGTGGTGGAATTAGTATCACCAGTCAAAGCCAAACGTGTTCCACTGATTTCGGCACTTCGGACCAAGTAAGGACCAGAAACAAGAACAGTATCGCCATTGGATGTCTGAGGAGCCCACCACTTGATTGCGGTGTCATAACCAGCTGCGATCAACAGCAATTCTGATCCATTCTTTCCAGTAGCGGAAATGAAAGCGCTGCCATCAGGATACTTATAGTTGATCTGGAGGACATTTTGACTGAGAGAGCTTATGACACTTGCAGATGTTCCATAAGTCTGAACCTTGTTGGAGGATGAGGTGATGGCGACTTCACCATCTTCACCTTCGTAAGCGTACACAAGGAGGACGTCACGAGAATCCTGCTTTATGTGAGTAAAGATGTCGCTGGTAGCATACAGCAAGTGTTGTGAGCCAAAATCGTAGCTAGTTGTGATGATTTTTGCGTCACGACCGTTCAAAACGATTGAAGTGCCAGACTTGCGAGGAACGGCAAATTTACCATCAGCTGTATCAATAGTAACGTGGAATCTTGATTTCCCTTTGTTAAATATTCACTTAAATGATATATTTTGAGGTTCAGAATACTTACTTATCGAGGTTTGTGGAATTGGAGGCAGCGTGTTGCACAATGTAGAAGGTGGTATCGCTACCAATATCCTTGATGCCATCAACACGGATAGCGTCGTTGTCAACTTCAGCAGTGGTGTTCGTAGTGGACACAAAAGGCTTGACATCGCGCAAGAAAGCACCTTTTAATTCAAATATTGATGAGTAAATGGCATTTCTTCGCATTTAGTTGACAACTTTCGTTAACACTCACCTTGAAGCTTGACTTCATACGCCTTAGTGGTCATAAGACCTGCTTCGGTAATAGGTGAACCATAGTCGTAACTAGTGTAAGCGGCTAGACGCTTGGATGTTAGAAAAGCTGAAAGTTCAAGTAACAAAAGATATTACGACCCCACTTACCTGTAGTTGGAATCTCTCCCCAGCTGTGGTAAACACAGTTAAAGGTTAGTTGAGTGGATCAATTTTCACAGTAATGAATTTTCCGCAATGTTTCCTATTTACCTTGTCCCACCTAATCAACAAGGAAGATCAGCTCAGTTCAACAGCGATTCAGAATAATATATGTTAATAAACTTACCATATCCCATATACAAATTCTGGATTGTAGCTCCTTGTGCATAATTGTTCTTGTAATAGATCTTTGCAAATCTTTCGTTGGTAAGTTCTCGGCATTTCTCGTAACCAGCGCCCTAAAACAAATGTTAGATACAATTCTATATATTGAGATTAGTAGTAAGCGAAATACATACTGCCCAGCCATCAATAGCTCCGCTTTGGAACTCAAGAAGTGCCATAGGCTCAGTTGGGTTAGTTGAAGCGTGGAAGTCTCTGAAATATGTGCTGACATTACTTGGCCACACATTAGGATGACTGCAGTCGAAGAGGACAGGGTAGTTGTCCCAGCCATAGATATCTACAGATCCCTCACCAGTATTCCAATGGTCACCAGTCCATGCGTCATTAAAAGTGGTTGGAACCGTCATACCATCGGCCTTATATTTAGCTTCTACAGCAGCCATGTAGCTAGGAACCCCACCAACAGAATACTCGTTTTCTAAGAGAACACTGTCAATAACACGAATAATTTTATATAATTCAAGTCTCGTTTCCATTGCTTACCAATCTGATTGAGAATGATCGGTCCCCCGTTGCCAATTTGATTGGGAACAAGATGCTTGTCTACGGCAGTCAGCCATTCCTTCCATGCAGCCTCATAATCAGTTGCGTTTGTGCGTGCTACACCCTTAATGTTGGTCAACCAACCAGGAAAGCCTCCTTCCGAAACCTCGGCATTGATCTATTTGCTTTAGTCAGTACGATAATCTATATAACGTTTAACTTAATGAATAACTCTTACATATGGACCAGCACGAGAAATGATGTTGATACCGTATTTCTTTGCAGTTTCCAAAAACTTTGAAATGTCTCTGACACCTTCAAAATCATATACTCCTTGTTTTGGAGAATGATATCCCCAATAGAAGTATATGGAGGCAGTGTTGAAGTTCAATGCTTTGTATTTCTCAAAAATATCAGCCCAGAGATCTGGTGAAGGTAAGCGATAGTACTATTATGCATATTATGTTAAAGCTTTATGTATCCACTATATCAGTGTAAAGAGAGTTGCTTACATGAAACTCTCCTGAAAATGTGAAAAGACGTTCACCGTTAATTTTCAAAGAGTATTGGTCCCAAGTAACAATCTTGCTCGAATCAACACTGCTTCCAGAGACAGCACCAATAAGGGACAATGCAAGGGAGATGCTCGCAACAAGCTTCTTTGCAACCATAATTCAAAATATAATGAGACCTGCTTGAACCTATGTGTGATTAAATACCCTGTGGTTTTATTTAAACACTCCAGCGATTTCCCCATGGAGAAAACTTTTGAGTTCAAATGTCACAAAGTCAAATTAATCAGACACATAGCGTCTATGCCGAACAAATAACATTATAATGTTGGAAATTCTAGGAAATGTCAAATAATTTGCGACCATTCAGTAAAGAGCTATGACATTCTTTCCACTAGCTTACTGAACTTTTTCACTACTTTGCTTATGAAAAACTCCCCGCATTTCTCATCTCGGACTGCAAAGGAGATTTCGTTTTTGGGCATTTCTCCGATAACGTGCATAATTCGTGTACGACAGCATTACCCAAGATCGTCTAAATTGGATGCTTCGTCGGCCACGCTGAGCGTCCCCACATCCATTTCAATCGGTCGTCACATGGCCAGAGTATTACTGACTTGTCTGTGTTCCAAAAAGCACATGTCTTCTTCCCTTTCTACGCTCTATAGACTGCGACATCAACGCTCCCAGTGGTATGAATAAATTTTTATAAACTTATGTAAGCATCCGTGGAGATCATCAGGTTACGTTTGTTTGTGGAATTAACGAACTTTATAATTTTTATTAAAAATGAATTTTACTGTCTTTAGATGTCACTAGGGTCATCAAATAATACGAATATATGGTGTTACGCACTATATGGAATCACTATCAAGTCGTCTCAAAGGAAATAAAGTCTATTTTGCAGCACCGTGTTTATCAATATTACGCTATACCGAAGTTGTAGCAGGTATTTAATGCGTGGTAGTACAAGGCTATTACAACTACTGTGAGTAGGGGCAAGTTCGTTACCGAGAGTACGAATAAAAAGTAGAGATAAAAATGCCAATGATGGAGTAGCACATCATAGTACATTCTTGCCATGCTGCATCGTACTCGGGATTGCTGACTCGTGCTTTGCTCTTCATCGTCATTAACTATCCAGGATATCCGCCTTCTGAAACTTCAGCAATGGTCTAATGTTCATAGTCAGTATGCTGATCATCAGATGCAAATATTAGAGTAATATTTACGTATGAGTCTGAACGAGAAATGATAATGATGCCGTACCTCTTCGCAGCTTCCAAAAGCTTACAAATGTCTCTAACGCCATAAAAGTCATACACCTCTTGTTTTGGAGAATACCCCAATAAAAGTATATAGAAGCGGTGTTGAAACCGAGAGCCTTTAATTTTCTCAAAGATATCGCTCCAAAGATCTGGTGAGGGTAGGCGATAGTACCAGTATTTATAAATTGTTAAAACTTCTACTATTTTTTGTTCTAGAAAGTCAATGCTCAGATGGAACTCTCGAAAATATAAATTGACGTTCACTGTGGATCTTCAGTGAATACTCGTCCCATGTAACCGACTGGCTGAATTTGGTAACAGAACTCTTCAGACCAGATGTTACTGCGATCAACGACATCCTCATTGATATGTTTGTGAGAAACTCCCTTCGTCACATATTCCACCCAAGGAGCATTATGACCTTATTATACCAGGTCAACGCCTTACGATACAAATTACGTACGTTATCTGATTCATAGGCCACAGACTTGCTTAGCTTCGAGGTCCTCCTTTTTTTTATTATTTATTATTATTTCTTCTTTGTATAAAAACATTAAAAAATTATGCTTTATTTTTAAAGGCAATATGTTTCGAACAATACAGTTTAAGAAGAAAAGTTGCGTGGGGGGGGGGCGAACAATCTTCAATAGTTCTTCCTTGCCTTGCTATATTTAATTGCTGGATTTGCGGGAAGCATATGTAGGAGAATCCACAGTTTGAACCCTGGGCTTGCCAGACAGAAGGGTGGCATACGGCTCAATAGTAACCTTACCAAGGCTTACTTCTTCATCAACGGCAATGACACCAATGGCGATCGTGTTTTCACCGTGATGATTCAAAATACCCTCAGGAGCATAGAAGAGTGATTGTGGACCCAAGTCATTAGCTGCAATGGTACATGCAAAATCAGTCATATATAGATCAAAGGAATTCATTGTATAAGATACTCTACTTACCAAATTTGCCGAATTGCCAACCGTTAATGAAGAGCAATGCGCGAAGCCGTTCAGTGCCACTATTATCGAAGCGAATACCAAGTGGAACATCATAGCCTTTAGGAATATTGAGATTGAAAGTAGTACGGTACCAGGACACTCCAGATCGCTTGGTGTCTGGTACAGATACTGACTTCCACTTTTGATCAGGATATCCAGGAAGATGCCATCCCATACGCTCACCGTAAAGACCACCTTCGTTCAAAGCACCACGAACAGGATCAGCAATATCTTCACCTCCGAGGTTGCCTTCAAATTTGCCACCATGTCAGCTACACATTCCAAATCATTGTATTTAACATTCAAAGAACTTTCAATACCTTGAACCTTCCATGAAATAGAAGTGTTCTTACTACCAGTCAAGCTGACTTCGGTAAATCCTCTTGGTGTCTTATACTGATCATTTGCATTCCAATCTTCTTCATGCCCAGTAGTCCACATCAAAAGTGAAAGGACATTCTCGTCAGATGTAGCAAGGTCAGATTTGCTAATTTTGAAATTCTGGACATCACCAGTCTCTCCACCAAGGTACTTTCCATTCAACCAAGCAACCCATGCGGATCCATCTCCCATTGTAGCATTGACCTTAATTCCAGTAATATCAGATGAAGAGTTGAATTTACCACGGAACCAAAGACTTCCAGTATGATAACCTGTAATAGGCAAATTGATTTTAGACTTTGCATATGAATATCTCAACACAAATATATTTCTTACCATAATCATCGGAATAGAGAACAGGCAAGGAAGCAGGAGGGAATGGATTGGTGGTAGTTTGGTGGTCAGCAGCTACCCATTTGGAATCATCAAAATCGTTAGTAGTTTCAGGAGAGGCAGGGCTGTACTTCCAGGTAGCTTTTGTCAAGTCAGGAAGCTGGATGTTGTTCTTTGGTCCAGAAAGCTTGCCGGTGAGTGTTCCATATTTTGTAGACTTGACGGCAATATTGACTCCGTTCCAGGTAACTTGGCTGACTTTGCTGGAGGCTACAATTTCAATGCTGGTGGTGGAATTAGTATCACCAGTCAAAGCCAAACGTGTTCCACTGATTTCGGCACTTCGGACCAAGTAAGGACCAGAAACAAGAACAGTATCGCCATTGGATGTCTGAGGAGCCCACCACTTGATTGCGGTGTCATAACCAGCTGCGATCAACAGCAATTCTGATCCATTCTTTCCAGTAGCGGAAATGAAAGCGCTGCCATCAGGATACTTATAGTTGATCTGGAGGACATTTTGACTGAGAGAGCTTATGACACTTGCAGATGTTCCATAAGTCTGAACCTTGTTGGAGGATGAGGTGATGGCGACTTCACCATCTTCACCTTCGTAAGCGTACACAAGGAGGACGTCACGAGAATCCTGCTTTATGTGAGTAAAGATGTCGCTGGTAGCATACAGCAAGTGTTGTGAGCCAAAATCGTAGCTAGTTGTGATGATTTTTGCGTCACGACCGTTCAAAACGATTGAAGTGCCAGACTTGCGAGGAACGGCAAATTTACCATCAGCTGTATCAATAGTAACGTGGAATCTTGATTTCCCTTTGTTAAATATTCACTTAAATGATATATTTTGAGGTTCAGAATACTTACTTATCGAGGTTTGTGGAGCTGGTAGTAGAGTGTTGCACAATGTAGAAGGTGGTATCGCTACCAATATCCTTGATGCCATCAACACGGATAGCACTGTTGTCAACTTCAGCAGTGGTATTTGTGGTGGTTACAAAAGGCTTGACATCGCGCAAGAAAGCACCTTTTAATTCAAATATTGATGAGTAAATGGCATTTTCTTCGCATTTGGTTGACAACTTTCGTTAACACTCACCTTGAAGCTTGAGTTCGTATGCCTTAGTGGTCATAAGACCTGCTTCGGTAATAGGCGAGCCGTAGTCATAACTAGTGTAAACGGCTAGACGTTTGGATGTTAGAAAAGCTGTAATATCACCTAACAAAAGTATTACGACCACTTACATGTTGTTGGAATCTCTCCCCAGCTGTGGTAAACAAAGTTAACGGTTAGTTGGGTGGATCAATTTTTAAACATGACGAAGTTTCCCGAAATGTTTCCTATTTACCTTGTGCCACCTAATCAACAAGGAAGATCAGTTTCTGTTCAACAGAGATCCATAATTATATATGCTAATAAACTTACCATATCCCATATACAAATTCTGGATTGTAGCTCCTTGTGCATAATTGTTCTTGTAATAGATCTTTGCAAATCTTTCGTTGACAAGTTCTCGGCATTTATCGTAACCCGCACCCTAATACGAACGTTAGTTACAATTCCGTTCTATTGAGATCAGTAGTGGTAAAAACACATACTCCCCAGGCATCAAAAGATCCGCCTTGGAACTCAAAAAGTGCCATAGGTTCAGTTGGATTAGTTGAAGCGTGGTAGTCTCTGAAAGTAGTGCTGACACCGGATGGCCACGTCTCAGGATTGCTGCAGTCAAAGCCGAGAGGGTAGCTGTCCCAGCCATAGACATCTACAGCCCCTGGACCATTGGCAAAATTGTCGGCAGTCCATGCATCATTAAAAGTGGTTGGAACCGTCATACCGTCCTCCTTGAATTTAGCTTCTATAGCGGTCATGTAGCTAGGAATCGGATTAATGGAGAACTCGTTTTCTGAAGACAACACTGTCAATAACACGAATAATTGTATATATTCAAATCTCGTTTCCATTGCTTACCAATCTGATTGAGAATGATCGGCCCCCCGTTGCCAATTTGATTGGGAACAAGATGCTTGTCTACGGCAGTCAGCCATTCCTTCCATGCAGCCTCATAATCAGTTGCATTTGTGCGTGCTTTACCCTTAAGCGTGGTCAACCAACCAGGAAAGCCTCCTTCTGTAACCTCGGCATTGATCTATTTCTTTCAGTCAGTATGGTAAGTTACGTAACGTTTACCTTAACAAAAAATTCTTACATATGGACCAGCACGAGAAATGATGTTGATACCGTATTTCTTTGCAGTTTCCAAAAACTTTGAAATGTCTCTGACACCTTCAAAATCATATACTCCTTGTTTTGGAGAATGATATCCCCAATAGAAGTATATGGAGGCAGTGTTGAAGTTCAATGCTTTGTATTTCTCAAAAATATCAGCCCAGAGATCTGGTGAAGGTAAGCGATAGTACTATAATGCATATTATGTTAAAGCTTTATGTATCCACTATATCAGTGTAAAGAGAGTTGCTTACATGAAACTCTCCTGAAAATGTGAAAAGACGTTCACCGTTAATTTTCAAAGAGTACTGGTCCCAAGTAACAATCTTGCTCGAATCAACACTGCTTCCAGAGACAGCACCAATAAGGGACAATGCAAGGGAGATGCTCGCGACAAGCTTCTTTGCAACCATAATTCAAAATATAATGAGACCTGCTTGAACCTATGTGTGATTAAATACCCTGTGGTTTTATTTAAACACTCCAGCGATTTCCCCATGGAGAAAACTTTAGAGTTCAAATGTCACAAAGTCAAATTAATCAGACACATAGCGTCTATGCCGAACAATTAACATTATAGTATTGACACCAGGATGGATATCAAGTAACTTGCGACTATTCAATAAAGATTTATGGCATTCTTTCCGTGTGCTCACTGAACTTTTTCACTACTTTGCTTATGAAGAAATCCCCACACTTACCATCTCGGCCGGCAAAGGAGATTTCGTTTTTGGGCATTTCTCCGATATAACATAACATAATTCGCGTACAACAGCATTACTCATGATCGTCGATCTTGGATGCTATGTCGGCTGTGCCGAATATCTCTATATCCTGTTCAATTGGTCATCACATGGCCAGTATTACTGACTCTGCCTATGTTCCAAAAGCACATATCGCCTTCCTTTTCTACGCTCCATAGAATGCGATATGAGCGCTCCAACTGGTTTGAACAGAGTGTTATAACTTATGTAATCATCCGTGGCGATCCTCGGGTTAACTTTATCTGTGGAATGCACGAACTCTATAGTTTTCATTACAAACTTAATACTACCCGCCTTACAACGTTTGTATGACCATCACACTATAAGAATGCTCCCCACCTTTACAATATTTGTATGATCATCAAACTGCAAGAAAATATGAGTATGACTCTCTTTATGAAATCAGTACAAGTCGTCTCAAAGGAAATAACGTCGATATTGCAGCACTGTGCTTATCGATGATATGTTACAACTTCAGGGTAGTCGGTATTTCATGTGAGGTAGCACAAGGGCTATTACAAGCTACTACAATTAGGGCAAGTTCGTACATAGAGTGCAAGGCCGAGGATGGAGCAGAGTATCATAATACATGGATGACAAATTTTATATGGTGTGACTGAATTGGTTTGATAGAATGTTAGCAGCTGTATACTTTTCCAACAAATGCGTCTGTATAAGCGAGAACCATTAATCTTCTTCATAAAATATTGTTACTAACTTCCCATTTTCGTCTCCATCATCTTCATTGTCCGAGTTAATGTCCTGATCAAAGAAATGACTGAACTTGGATTCCTCTACTACTTCTTCAATAGATAAATTTCTGTTTGGAATGTCGTCTTCAGTCTCATCATCACCGTGTGGGTGAACCAAGTTTCCAAACTCAGCGCTCTCACGCATGATCGCTTCGGCTGTCTTCAAGGTATCGTCATCCTCGACGCCGCTGGGTATACTAGTTCTACCAGACTGGATATCTTGAGCGATAAGTCTTCGACCACATTCAGGCACAAGAACTTGCTGTAGGTATTCTACTGGATCTTGAGGAGAAGACTTTGCCGGCGTCAATTTTGCAGACTTGATTAGCAATTTCGTCAGCACTTTCATGATCCGATGTGAACCTTCAGCACCATAGTATCCGGGCTATGCCGTAAGGTTAATGAATGCCGAATACGCAAGATTATGAAATACAGAAACTTTTTTTTTACCAGAGTGGATTCGAAACGATCTAGAACCTTGAGTGTGCTCCGTGCTTTGTTCTTCCCAAACTCTTTATACGCTGCCATGACAACCTCATGAAACGAGCTCGCAGTCTTTCCTTCGATAATGTCTTCAAGCTCATCAATAAATAGCAAGATTCGTTCCTCTAATTTGTCAAAGTCTATATCCATGTAGTATCCTTTTCGAATGCCTTGTGGGATCATAATCTGTTCTTTCTTATGCATTCGACAAAAGAGATATCTCTCCCTGTTGGAGGCTGATAGTCGGTTTTTGGAATATCGTGGTCGTATAAGTAATTGCATTGATGAAGTTTGAGATTCATCCTGATTTGGTGTTGAACTGTCGCTATTTGCTAATTCATCCGCTGATTGCTGCTCAACATCATTAGACGCCATTGCCTTGGATAATGCATCCTCCAGTGATTTGGAGAGGGGTTGTTCCAGGATTTGGTGACAATAGGGGCATTTTATAATTGTACCTGTTGAGAATAAAATACGTTAATACGGGCCATATGTATTACCAACTACAACCACATCAGCACCTACTTTTCGCGATTTCTAATTTATGATCCAGAGCTGAAACACTAGTCATTCTTGCCTTAATTTCATCAATAGACGTGGAAGACTCGTTTTCTTTTCTTCGACGGCTCTTCCTTGGCTTCGGTATACTGAGGACATCGGCGCGAATAGTTGTCGAAGTGCTGAAGGGATTTAGTGGCTTGATTTTGGTATTGAGTGATGCAGCGAACAGATCTTGTTTTTGCTCTTCACTAGCCCGAGCTACAGAATCCATGGATCTCTTCTTGAGGTAGGATAATGCTCGAATGTTGCCACCTGAAGATGGTATCTTTCCTGCAGGTAAATCATGTGTGCGTGAAGAGGAGCTCGATAGCTTTAATAACTTGTGCTTTGGAATCAGTAGTTTGTGTTCATTTTCCAACTTGGAATTCTTTTGTGTTTCTATATGACTCTTTGAAAGTTGTAGCCGACTGCCGGGCTTATCTGATTCTGAATTCTCTCGCAGTCGCTTTCCTTTGGAGCTCATGACTGTAGGTGGCGATTTGGGGCTTGCTTGAAAATCATCGTAGTCATCATCAAACGACCTCAAACTTTTATCGTTTCTTTGGTATGGCTTCAATAATCCTGAGTGTATTGGCCGTGGTTCCCCCTGGCGATTACGATTTCGATTGCCTGGATTGCTCATGAGTGAGGAAACATGTAATGGACGTTGTCCAGAGACGTCGTGAATGTGACTGCGTAGGATCACTCAAGTCGACCGCGACTTCAGTAAAGTGATATTTTCTCTGGCCATATACCTTTCGACAAACCTCTATACCATAGCACAAAATAAATATTAAATACCAATATGATGGATGGGTGGTATATAAGTCAATTTATGTTACATTGATAACTAGGGATCTTCTAAGATTTGCTTAACAGATCAATTTTCTGTACAAGCTCAACAATCTGGCTACGGTACATCTCTTTCACATCAGAAATATCAGCCCGTAATTCTTCCACTTGCTCCGTCCTCTCCCCAAGCATCTCCAATGCAGCATGGTATCTGGGATAAGTTAGTAGCTATTCGCGTATTCTTTTTTAAGAAGCAGATTTCGTCTCACCTTTGATTAAGTTCTTCGTGATCGGCCTTCAACTTGTCGGTGGCCTTTGCCTCCTCATTCCTTAGAGACGACACATTAGCATGATTTTGAAGTCAGCATTGGAACATATATCCAAGTACTTACAATTTATCGATATCGTGCGACAATTTAACTAATTCCTCTGCGAGCTCATCTACGGAAGGGTATATATATCAATATGCTGTCCGGCTTGATCTCAAACGCAGTCTTGAAAGCTTACCTCTTGATTGAGCAGACTGTTGAGCTTGCACTTGATACAATTGATTTTGCCCCTCAAGTTGTCTGATGGTAGCATTCAATCGTTCAATAACAATAGTTGGAGGTCCAGTTGAGCTGGAGACAGGACCGACATGAGGACTACTATCAAAACTGGATCGGTTACTGGTGGCTGGGCTGGATTGCTCAAAGGCAAACCTATTCGCTCGAGATTCGTCTACGCTTTCATTGACCCAGTTTGCCACAAACGAATTTTGCCGTTTGCTACGTCCAAGTGGAGAGGTTAAGGAACCGGCTCGCAGCCGTTCCTGACGAGCGGCTTCTTCCCACTTCTCTTTAGCTTCTTCAAGCTGTTGCGCCACCATTTGTTCGTACCGTCGTCGTTCTTCGTCCAATGACCTGGAGTGTTGTTCGTCAATCATCTTTATATCATTTTCCAATCCAGATAATTTCTTGGCCATATCTGCATTGGCCAATCTCTCTGCCGCCAACTGGTTATCGCTGACTTCAAGTCGCTGGTGGAGGTCATGGACTTGCTGCTGCAATGTTTCAACTCTTTCGCTCTGATGCATCATTGTTAGTGACCGCCTCTCACCGAAATTGTCATTAAAACCTCTTACATATTGTGCCACGGATCCTTCCAGCTGGGCCTCGTTTGCTGCTGATTGCGTGAGAGATCCCTTTGCTTCCTCCAGCTCAGAAGTAAATCTTCAGCAAAAGAAATTAATTAAAATTGCTTTCGTATATTATCGCACTAGCCATTCGACATTATATCGTACCTCCTCTCTATCTCATCTCGGCTCTTCATCATTTCGTTGATTTTAGCTTGTAATACCTCAATCTGTCTCAACAAGGGTTGTGTTGAATCATCCATATTTGAATGGACTTCGTCAGCATAAGCTTCGGCGACTTGCAAACGCTGCTGCAATCTCTGTAATGGAAGGTCAACACAATGTCCTCATAAACTGCATCCGATGAACGCGATATAGACTTACAGCAATGTCCTTTCGCAAGTTGTCTTCGCGATAACCGGCTTTCTCTTCGATAGTCTGGATAGCAATCTGCAGTTCGCGAATATTTTTCTTCAACTTGTCTTCGGTTTCTTCAGCCGTAGTGCGAGCTTCTGTCAATTCCTTGTGAAGTCGATCATTTGCTTTCAATTCTTTTTCTAATGCTGCTGCATGAGCTGCTGAGGCTTCCTTTTCTCCGCTCTCCTTAGCATCTGATAACTCCTTTTGCAATTGCTCCACTTGTGCCTACAATTTAAAATTTGGAAATATTAAACTACTGTGATTTGAACATCTTGAAAACTGGGAGGGATTGGTCTTACCTGATTCGCCTTCAGCTCATTCTTAGTATCCTCCAGACTCTTCTCAAGTCGTGCAATGGTCTTTTGCTGTTTATTAGATGTAATAGTTGCATTTTTCAATGATTCTGTTAGACAATTATTCAAGTAATTAGTAAATGGCCATCAGGACAATAAGATTATTGTGGTACATACCGCTGTTTTTCTTTTCCGTTTCAGTCATTCTCGCAACTTTGGCATTGGCTTCAATGAGATCGCTTGATCCCTTCTCCACTTTCTTCTGGAGATCCTGTACACTCTTTTCAGATTCTTGCTTTTCTGCACGAAGCTTTTTGAGAGCATTCATATGCTTCAGTTCCCTTTTGGATAGCGCCTCTCCCTCCGCCATAAGACCTTGAATCTGCGCATCCTTTCCTGCAAGCTGCGAGCGTAAATCATCCACTATTTTATTTCCGCCCTTACTGCTCATGAGTTCGTCGATCTTGGCCTTTAATCCAGAGATCTCTGCGTCACTCGAATCTTGCAATTGTTGCAGCTGTTCGTGCAATTCAGCATTGGTCTTCATGACACTCAAAACTTGCTCTTCTCGTTGTCGTAAAATGGCATTCCATTTCTCATCATCGTTTGAACTTGATTTTTTGTCGTCCACTTTGGGTACCGGTGCTGATACATCGGGTAATGTTGTGGTCGATTCTGCGGTATCAGCTGTCGTTTCCATAACCGTTTCATCTCTTGTTTCCTGCTTCTCAATATCACTTGATTGCTGCCCCTCTACATTTTCAACAGTTGCATCATCAGCTTCATGTTCAGCTACCGGATTGGTCGAATCTAAACCTGGCTTTTCTTCGTCTACTGATTCACCTAATACTTGTTCTTTGGGTACTTCGTCTTCGTCTTGCACATTAGTCAATCCTGCATGAGTTTGCAGATTGGCATCTTCAGTTTGATTTTCTTTTTCTTCCTTTGTAGATACTGTATCATTTTCAGCTTCTACCGCCTTGATGCTAAGCGATTCATTTGCTTCTTTATTTGCTGTTGCATTGTCAAGGGAAGTCTGTTTAATTTCCATTTCCCTATGCCCTGAGGGAATAGATTGTTGTTCATCTTCCTCTTCCTGTTTCGCATTGGTTTCCACCAAAGACGGCTCGGATACTTCCTCTATTTCAGTTCCTTCATTGGCTTTCTCTTTGCTTATATTGAATGCGGGCTCAGCTTGCGGGATCGAAGCACTCTCTGAAGAAGTCTCCTCTTTAGCGATTGGCTGTGGTGTTGATCGTCCAGACAGAGATGGACTGGGTGATCTACCAGCCTTTTCCGACATAACTGCTGCAAGTCTCGCTGAGAGGTCGCTCGCTGACCGAGGCGATGGCTGATTGCTAGAGACTTTGGTCTTTGTATTAACTTTGGGAGATTCAGGCGCCTTTATTGTATCAGTCTGCTTTGTAGCTGCTGCAGCTTTGGGTCGTTTACGCTGAATAGTTGTCACCATACCGCTGATTGGATCTACATATGTGTCGGTATATGATTCTGCACAAGGTCATTAGAATCTATGGAATTCCTGACTGCCTACATCCTTCAAATTACCTTCATCCTGGGCTTCTGTATTGTTCTTATTTGAAGATCCTGTAGAATCCTGGTCAAGCAAGCTGTCGAATCTAGTCTCAACAGAGGAAATGGCTTGCTTGAAGAACCCTCCCCAGGCATTGGCGCTGCCTTGCTTCTGATCGCCACCGAAGAAGCTCATGCTGCCGATTCCAAGGTGAGTGGTTGTCGGAATACGAAAGAACGATTGTGAATGCAGCTGTAAATTCTAAAGCCTTTATGTCGCTCGCAAGGAGCGGTGAAGAGACACAAATTGTGAAATCTACTAATGCAAAAGGACAGGAAATAAGGTTACGAGAGCGCTATTGCAACTTGGTGTTACCAGGGCTTGCCACGACATTCCTTACAATATTTTGCCTGAAATTGAGATAGCTTTACAACAGCAAGCAGAATTATGCTCTTCGTTAGTAAACAACCATTCGTGGTCGTTTTTAATTCATATGATTCTTATATCTATGTTTTTTCACAGGAGCGCCAACTTTTCACCTTATGCTAATCATTATATTACTTGCTTTGTCTAAGCACTTTGATTTCCCACTGGTTTATTTCACAAATTGTTTATTCAAGAAGGACTTTTCTTAGTCTTCTTTTGCATCACGGAACAATACAGAGCATGATATGGAGAATCAGTTAACTAACTGAGACTATAAACTCTTTGGAATCAAATTTGAAGTGTACCATAAAGGCGAATATCCCTACTACTAGCACCAATATAAACAACATACTGACCAGACAGAACCTTCCAACTACTGCTATGAGTATCCCAAATGCTGAGCTCTTTAGAGACATCGATCAGGAATGAGACATTAGATGTTTGCCTCGGTGCAAGCATTATTCTTTCAAAGCCTCGAAGAATTTTGGGTGGTTCTTGTGCACTGGGGGGAAACCCAATGTATAACTGTGGGACTTCCGCACCAGGAACGAACCCAGTATTAGTGATACTTGCGGAAATTAAAGCATTTTGTCCTTGATTTTGGATGGAGAGATTACTGTAGTTAAAGCTGGTGTATGATAAACCATATCCGAATTCAAAGAGAGGAGTGATATTCTTCGCATCAAACCATCTATAACCAATAAATAGTCCCTCGGTGTATATTACAGGTTGGGATATTGAAGCATGGGCTGGGTAATCTGACAATTTACGAGCAATGGTGTATGGGAGGCGCCCAGATGGATTAACGTCACCGAAAAGTATAGCTGCGATAGACCTTCCAGATTCTTCACCAGGTAATCCAGCGTTGATGATAGCTTTGACTTTGTTTATCCATGGCATCAGAATGGCTCCAGGGGTATGGATTACAACTATAACGTTTTGATTAACTTGTGCCACTGCATTGATAAGGTCATCTCCTTCATTCCATAAACTAAGGTTCATACGGTCGCTTCCTTCGCCGGAATCTGCATTGACAAAGACAATAGCTATGTCTACAGAACCAGCAACTTGCATGGCTGCTGTCAGATCATTATCGAGACTGCTCTTGATATGAGTAGTGTTATGAGCACGAGCTTTGATACCTTGAATAGGGGTAATAAGATCGAAAAAGTATGATCCTCCAGATCCCCATCCAGCGGCAACTGTTCCATTATAGCATGGCCCTTCAGTACAACCGCCTGGTCCATAGTACGCAGCACCAGCATCACTACCGATGATTCCTAAGTTCGCAACTTTACCAAGTGGGAGTATGCCGCCAAGATTTTTTAGCAAAATGGCTGATGCTTCTCCTATCTCACGAATAGTTTGCTTATGGTTTCCTCGAACATCAATAAGCGGAACTCTCAGTGGGTCTTGCGAGTTAATACCTACAGGTGGGAAATTTTGATCTTGACCTAGTTTGTACCATGTAGCAAGAATTCGAGCAGCCATTTTATCAATGTTTCCTGGCGTAACTAGTCTATTTCGAACAGATGATACTAGATTTTGTCCCCAGAAAGAGTCAGGACCAGGCATATCCATGTCGAGACCTGCAATCAAACTTTTGGCGCCTGAGTGGGTTGATCCCCAATCGCTCTGTACAAAGCCTTGGAAATTCATTTCTTGTCTCAAGATTCGATTCAGCACGTCTTCGTTCTCACAGCCATATATGCCGTTAATCTGGTTATACGAGCACATAATGGAGCCAACACCTGCCTCAATAGCTCTAGCAAACGGCCATGCATAAACTTCGTGAATAGTTCTATCATCAGCATTTGAAGTGCCCTAATAACCATTATTCAGTATCAGAATCCTAAAATAACTGTAGTGTACAAAGAACGACATTTACTGTCAAGCGATCTGTTTCCTGCTCGTTCAGAATATAATGCTTGGCGGTTGCAATCTGTGATACAATAACGATTATTAGTCTAAAAAAACTATAACAAAGCCCAATGTCACCGATGGTAATTTCTGTTGAAATCGAGGCAAGAGTGACAAAGTTCACATACAACACCGTTATCTTGAACACCTTGTATTGCAAGCTGACCCATGACTCCTGTTAGATAGGGATCTTCACCAAAACCCTCCCAGTTACGGCCGGCTTCAGGAACACGAGCAAGGTTGATATCAGGGCCAAGCTGGATATTTATACCCTTTCCACGGAATTCAGAACCCATTTCGCGAGCACGTTGAAGAGCCAAGTTACGATCAAAGGTTGCCGCAGTGTTAATGCCAGCAATACCGCCAGTAACGTTGTATGTCATGCGAACGGCAAGTGGGGAGTCTTGCAGACATAAACCAGGCCAGTTGATTTTACTGATGGGCGCTGTATTGCCAATGCAAAGACCGCTTCCAATACCTGTTCCTAGGGCGACCTTTTCATCGAGTGTTAGGGAAGATAGAGCAGCATTTGCCTTTTGATAGGCTTGCTGCCATGATATTTGCGCAGTACAGTATAATGGCACTTCTGCGATAGCAAGGAATATGATGGCCAGATATAATTTCATAATGGAGTGATAAACATGTAAAAAGTCAACTGTATCAATGCTGAAAACGATATTTTTTGGTGATGGCAATTTATCTCGGTCATTTACAGTACAGTAAATTCCATCTGAATTGTTTGATAGTTCTAATATCTCGTAGTAATTAACGGTACAATAATTTTTAACAATATAATAGCGAAGTTTCAATTGAAGGAATTACTTGTACTAAGTAATTGAAGTGATAGAGGATGTAATTGTACGTTAATTGAGATGTCATACCTGTGCACGGACATTTCATTGAGATATTGCCGACAGAATCAGTGCCAGAGTATGTTCCAGATCTATCGATATATGTACCATTTTCTGCTCTGAACATCGCCGTTTCATAGTATTTTATTTTATTGAACTTTATTTTTTACGCTGTGTGCCAGTGGAGCCGTTGTTCCAGAAGTAGCTTCGGTTTTCTGGGAAATTGGCACATCACGAATGGCAATTGTGCAATGGCCACGGAGTCTCAATTTAATTTTTTTTCTGTAGTTTTTATTTTTTTTGAAGCACGTTGCTGAATCCACCCCTTTCCCTCGTTCACACTATGGTCAATACTCATGATGTCTCCATCGCCGTCATCGGCGGCTCTGGTCTTTACCACCTCGACCATCTCGAAGTTATAGAAGAAGTAAACCCAGAGACTGTAAGTAAATATTCAATAGACCAGTGCCTGTAACATCCCTAATACTAAACTTATCTGTAAATCAGCCTTGGGGCTTCCCCAGCGACAAAATTGTCATTGCCCGTTCCCCAACTGGAGGCAAAATCGCCTTTTTGGCTCGGCATGGTCGGGGTCACTATCTTACTCCCTCCGAAGTCCCTAGCCGTGCCAATATTGCTGCCTTGAAGCATCTTGGCGTGAAGGCTATCCTTGCTTTCTCCGCAGTCGGCTCCCTTCGGGAAGAGATTCCCCCTTGCGACTTTGTCCTGCCCGATCAGGTTATTGACCGAACCAAGGGTATTCGTCCATCAACTTTCTTTGGTGATGGCCTTGTTGCTCATGCTATGTTCGCTGATCCCTTCCATGCCGGATTGGCTGATATTGTCTATGCCCAGCGTGAAGTCCTAGACTTTGGCGCTAAGATCCACAAGAACAAGACAGCTGTTTGTATGGAGGGACCTGCTTTCTCTACTCGTGCCGAATCTCACATGTATCGCGCCTGGGGTGCTGATATCATCAACATGTCTGCTTTGCCTGAAGCTAAACTTGCTCGTGAAGCTGAAATCGACTATCAAATGATTTGCATGTCCACCGACTACGACTGCTGGAGAGTTGAGGAGGAGGCTGTCACCGTCGAGACTGTTATGCAAAACATGGTCAACAACAATGCCAATGCTAAGAAGCTTCTCCTCGCTATTTTGCCTCCCTTGGAACAGGCTGTCGCCAGTGATGCCTTGTTGCCTAACTACAAGGGCTCCATGAAGTTCTCAGGCATGACTGCTACAGAGAAGAGAAATTCAGAGACTGTCAAGAAGTTGGAATATATTCTCCCCGGTTACTTCTCATAGATATGTACGCTATTTAGAATTACCATGAGTCAAACGATGTCAATATAAATGTATATCAGATAACATGTAACCGCTTTGTTTGTGCAATCTTGTTTGCTGATGACGATTGGGCTGCCATCAACAAAGCTGGTTTGTCCAATCAGCGGTACCGTAATTTATTACATATGTTTGTCACGTTGTCTGAAGAGCAGTCTATATGTTCAATGGGAATGGCATTATTGGTTTTATTTACCAGCTGATAAAGCTGTACGTAGACTTGGACTCAGTTTCAGCATATAAAAGGAAAGTAGCGATGAAAAACGTTTGCATACATCTAATCCTGGTGCATTACAATATAAAAAGTCCTCTGTTTTATCCTTTATGGATGTCCCCATATATTGTCTCTTGCAACTGTCAGCGGACCAGCCGCCATGACTCCACATCTGTCGCTTTGAAGCTTTACGGCAATAGGTGAAGGTGAAGGTTCGCTCCCTGGAGATGAGCTTGTTCTAGAACTAACGTCCAGATCTGAAAAGTTCATATCTGTACACTCATTTCCATCCAAGGATACATTTGCGACGCTGCTCGTTATCATTCTCAAAGTTTGATCCAAAGTGTCATCGTCATCATCTTCTACGTTTGTGTTAACGCTATTGTCTGTCATTTTCCATTTGTACATATTATTGAGGTTTGGTAGAGATGCTTCGAAACTTGAGAAGGAGTGTGCGTTTGAAACTGATTGCGATGGGTTTCCTTCATAAAGTAAGTCTTGTCTGGATGATTTTAAGGTGCCCGCTGATATGGGGGCTGTAAAGCAATTTGAAGGCATCATAAAGTGTATGATGTCAAGCGGGCATGGAATACCACTAGTGCCAAGTAGCATGGTTTTTTGTCTCTCGGTAAATACAGGACACATTATTCCTGATCTGACCAAGCGTTCCAGTAGGGTGCAATCAATTTGGACATAATCCTTTGATAAATGAGTCTTTAAGGACTCTTTGAAAAGATAAAACTGCGTCAAGACTGATGTTTCCAAAAGACTTTTCATAATAACGTTCTCTAGTATTTACCAATTGCAAGCTTGAGCATTTCGTATACATGATCTCTATGAAGCGTCGTAATAAGATGAGCTTGGTGCCAAGGGTACTTTGTTATCACAGTAATGATGTTCTCAAATGGCCTCTCCGCACATTTTCTAGAAAAGTGCAACTGGAAAATAACAAGGGAGGGGTATTCAATATTTTAAGTCAGAATGGGATAACAATTGTCAAACGCCATACCTTGTAGTTTCTGCAGACAACAAGGAGAGAATTGATTTCCTCTCTGGTGACAAATGGTGGACAAACACCACTCACGTTTCCTCCTGCTGCAGTCGACATGGTACGAAGTACAGATGGATCTGGAGGGATTGCGGTTGTACCAATGAATTTGCCGCGCCATTTAGGGAATACAACACGGAGCAACTCTTCTTGCGAACATTCTTGTACCCCTACTATTCTCCCTTTAAGTGGTCGCATGTTACACTGTTCTATCGCAGTTTGCATATCACTGTAGCTCACGAATTCAACATACGCATCGGAAAGTGTTTTGCCACTGGTTCGATCCATCATAACCTTTGTAGATACGCCATTATATACAACTGGGGTTTGTTTGTGTATCCATATAATCTTATTTTAACTTACATGAATGGCTTGATTATAAATGGAAGGAGTGGGAATTTGAGAGCAGGAGAAAAATTTCATAATATCATTTTGTGATACATCCCAAGGTATGTTGCTCAACTTGACACATGGCCAGTTACCAAGGTGTTCATTAAAATTTAAATTAGCATTACTGGTATGATAGCTGTAGTCGTTACTCATTTTGGGTTGATTAAATTGGAAGGACATTGTATCTGTGAGTCTTCGAATTCCTGTTGTTTGTTGAGGTCGAACAGATTGTGATGGGTATTCGTATGGTGATGGAGAACCATTCAGAGGTAACAGATCCGTTATAGCCTGTGTTGAAACGTGGTGTTAGAATTTTCAATCACACATACGATTATTGCAGTGTTCACATACCAAGTCGCACTGAGGGCACACGATAGAATACCAATTTCCTCTTTGTAAGGCTTCAGTACGAGAAATCTTTGCACAAACAGTACAGAGACCATGCAAACAAGGTTTCATAACTGCACTTGCTAATGAAGTACGGCATCCCACACATATATTATAATCTGCGGGTGCAGTCAACTGAGGAGCTGATCCTCGTCGCACTAAATTCAAATGTGTTGGGATGTGAGTACGAAAGAAGTTAATCTCATCATTTGCTATGGATTGTTTTCGTTGAAACAAAGAAGGTGGTTGCCAAGTATCCTTTGGAAGGGACCGATGAATTGGAGAGTTGGGGACTGATTCAAAAATGCATCGTAGTTGATCATTTCCATCATGAAATTGCTGGGATACAAAGGGTGGAGAACTTGCGCAAAGTTTTGTTGTCTAATTATTATATGAAGAAACACACAAAAAAAAAAAAAAAGAACAGAGACAATCATCAATAATTTTCTAACAAGCATATTATTCAACCATTAAAGATACTGACTTGCTCACGCTTTGGTTCCAAGGCAATATGATCTGATTCTATTGTCGATGATGATGATGCAATACCGAAGGGTGTATCCATAATGAAGTATACAGGCTATATATTTTATAATTTGTTTTCGCCAAACTGAAACGAATAACGATAGAAAGGGAGAAAGAAATAAAGCGCTGGTTTTATATAATTTCTATCGAAGGTGGTGTTTGACAAACATGAAAGTGATAGTTAAATACATTTTGCAATGTTAATGTAGTAAATGGGCTTTTCATCGACAGTGGTATGAGAGGAGATTACTTTAGTGGGCATAATTAACTGCAGTCCTTTTCTTTACTAATGGTCTGTGCCGACACAAGTATTGTGGTGGTGGGACGAGCATTCATTTAACCCTAGCTTGAAGAGAATATCTGTAAATGATGATGGGCTGTGTCATCAAGCCAAAGCTGGCAATTATGAAATTTTTAAATTTGTTCGCGGTGTCAAATATCCGGTGCCATCCCTTATCGACAATACCCCTTACAGTGATATTTCGTTCTTTCTTCCTTTCTTTCTGTCTTTCTTTCATTTTTCATAACTTTGATGACATGCAAGGGGATTCCCAATTTTTATGGTAGAAATTACTACATACCAATTAGCTTGCTTTGGCTTTTTGAGCTCTCCCAGGAATCAATTTTGGCAATGTTACCGAAAACGACCTTAATTTCTACTGTGGCCCATTAGCAAGAAATTTAAGGTTAGTTGATGGCACTTCTGACTTGGGCAGGCATTAATGACTGAGTGATCCATTTCTCAGTAATGGGAAAGATGAATCACAAACGTGCAAAGGCATAACGTATATAAGCAATTAAATTACCGGGATATTCAGCCCGCAGCCGGTGAATTTTTTCCGCGCGGTACTGAGTCAGTCAATAACGTTTTGAGGCTGATTGAAACGGACGATCAATTGTCAGGCGGTACACCATTTTTGCGAGCGCCGGAATTGTAGTAACTCAAGCTTTTCAAGTCTATACCACGTGTGCTCCAGCCTGTTGTTGTATAGTGTTCATGAGTAGTCTTTGTTGGGCTTCATATCGAAATACCCTGTCAACTATTCCTGTGACATTGATCAATGGCGTCTTCCTATGTAGCTTTTACAATTCAATAATCCTAATAATCCTATTAGTTTTGGATGAAATGATCTCCGTCCAAATTTTTTTGGCTGAGTGAATTGTAAGCTGTGGCCAAGCTCAGTCATCAATCTGGATGGGTTTCACAACGAACGAACAAAAGGTTTCTTTTTTTTCTGTTTTTTTTTTTTTTATATATTATAATTTCTTTTTAACTTTGTGCTTGCCTTTCTTTTCGTCCTATCTTCGTATACTCCAATTATGTTCAATCGCTTAAGGTCATTGTCGAAGCCCCCAAGCCCTGTGGATGATGGGCCAACCACTAGTATTCCGATTATGGACCCACCTGGCAATATCGCAACTCCCGTAGCATCGCTGGATGATAGCCAGCAGGCGAAAGTATCTCGATTACGAAAACATTTCGACGAATACCTGTTACCCGAAACCGATGAGTACTACGAGAATGAGAAAGGCTTTTTGACTGATGGTACACTGCGTCGCTATCTTCGTGCACGAAAATGGGACGAACAGGTGCGTTACAAAGCAAAGACACGAAAGGTTTTTACAAAGCCACTTGACTAATAATTTGGATTAGGCTGCTATCAAAATGCTCGAAGCAACCGTTCAATGGAGAAGAAACGAGAAACCAGAGTGCTATGACCCTGATTACATTAGTCCAGAGGTGGGTAGTACGTTGTGACGGGATATCTGATGACCCGGCTGGTGGTGGAGGCGGTAGTGGAGTTATGTATTGGGGGGCGGGGCGACGGGGTGGGAGCATGGTCGCCGAAATTACCGTTATCTGGTGTACCGACAATTTTGTATTTACAAATCACTTACACAAAAAGTAATTTCATTTATTCTACATAGGCTGAGACCGGTAAAATGTATTACTCTGGTTTTGATAAAGCTGGACGACCAATTTGGATTATGCGACCTCGGCTGGAAAACTCTAGAAATGGGGAAAGACAAGTGAAGCACATCATATTTAGTTTGGAGCGGGCCATTAGACTTATGCCCGATGGAGTAGAAAATATTGCTATTATTGTTGATTTTAAAGACGCTTCTAGTGGCCATAGCCCAAGCGTCGCAACTTGCAAGAAATTTTTGGATATCCTTGGTAACCATTATCCAGAGCGACTAGGAAAAGCTTTCGTGGTTTCAGGTAAATCTTTTTTCGGCCCATATTGATTAATATGGTAAATTCAGTGAGTTTGTATTTGTTTTGTGTTAACGTCACTATGAATTTCCAGCACCTTGGGTATTCCATGCCACCTTCAAAATTATATCCGTCTTCATGGACCCTGTCACTCTTGCAAAGATTAAATTTGTTATCGACAAGAAGGAAGATACCGAAAAAGAGCGCCAAAAGTCTCAAACCGACAATGAGTGGGTCTATTTGGAAGACTACGTTGACCAAGACCAGCTGGAATGTGTGTATGGAGGTTGTTATAACTTCAAATATGACTTTGACATATATTGGAATGCTTTGTTGGATCACACTGGACGACCATATAAATTGATCCGATATTAGACGTGTAAAAAAATCTGAGTGTACTTTTTTCTTTCGATTAAACAAAATAATAGACCTTTATCACCATCGAGAGGAACAGTTTTGTGACGGGGAAAATTGAAGTAGACGCGCTCACTGAAGTGCCTGTGTAATGCTGCGTGTGTTAAATCATTTTTCTTGAGCAGCCATTGGAGCATAGCATTCTTTGCATTTAATACTATCGCTTGACATATCATCTTTGGTGTTGGGAATGCATCAATGTCAAATGTGAATGGCGCAGGCGGCACAAACAGAGTTCCTTCACATCACTCGTAAGTGGGACTTTGGAGAATTGCTCGTATACTATGAGCATACTAACATCATTTTTTTTACGACAGCACAATGTATCAAAGTCATATATCCGATAGAACCAGGGCATTGGTATCTACTATTGATGACAACGACCATGATTCTTTGCACAGCGTAGAAAGTGACGATGAAGGCATTCACACTCCACAGCATCACTTGAATCCAATACAGGATTATCTCAATTCCAGTCCGTTAGATCACGGTCCACCAGAATTATCAACAATTTCAGAACAATATGGAGATCCTTCTAGCCCTTCACAAAGAGCTTCAGCTATAAAATACCAACAGAAGGTGAGTAATGACATCAGCACCTGTTATGCGGACATGTACGCGTCTCTTACCCCAGCATCGTTATCCAGCTATCGTCTTTATCACCCCTGCTGAAATATGAAACTCCAAGACTTGCACGACATAGAGAATTAAGTACTGGTCGAGCTCTTCATGATGCTTCAAATACAACCGGATTCACTTCGCATAATCAGTATTCTAGTGTAAGCAGGGTGAAACTTGAAACGATATCTTTTTAAGCGTTTACTGATGATACTGTAATGCAGACGGTAGGAACACATTCTGACATCAACCTGATAACTCCTATCAGCAAACTCCCACCGAAACCTACATCATCCTCTCATAAATCTGTAACCAGGCGTCTAAGACTATCAGGTACTTGATTTGGCCTTTCCGCAAAATGTACGCACAATGTATAATTTACACATCTGTATGATTTATTCGCTTCTAGCATCGCTTGGTCCAGCTGAGAGACTTGTTAGAAAGGATGAAAGTTCTCCATATCATAAAGATGATGTTAGAACATCCCCCCCTGCCATCGATATTTGTAAGTATATGGTAATGGCCAAAACCGTCTCTTTGCATAAATGGCAGTATTGATCGAATATATCTTAGATAAACCTTGGAACCGTCATTCATTGGACAGTCTCCCGCCACTTCTTGACCCCCTTGAACCAGAAATTGGTAATTAAATGACAATCTGAGAGCCAATATTCTGAATATACAGCTAACATGTTGTAGCCCGATCGGAACCCCCACGTTACGTAAATACAGAACGATCAAAACAATCGGCGCATAGTAAACTATCTACTGTAAATAATTCTCCAGATAGTAGTAAGTACATCATGCCCTTGACAAAATGGCATAGATTGAAGTGCTCATATGTTGTCAATAGGCTCTCCCTCTGAAAACGCTGTGTCATCATCATCTACTGAGACTACGCCTGAAGCGAAGACAAGTCCACCACCTAGGAAAAGAATTCGAACTTTAATGGATGATAGGCTGCCTTCTTCGACCTCGAATGGTTATGGCTCTGCAACATCAAAACCTTCAATGCCCAAGGTTGGTGGAAAATAACAGATATTATTATGCCAATGGAATGTTGTTAACTTTATTTTTCATTGCAGTACCTGTCAGAAAAGATGATCGATAGATCCTCTTTGAAGGATATGATCAAATCTGGCAAAATGGTGAGTTGAACGGTTTAAACCTAATTTTGGTGACCTCTTGGATAACTAATCTTTTATCTTACTATTATTTGCAGGATATTCCGAAATTGGAGGATTTGAGAAAAGTAAACAATGCTCCAAATCAGACTTCATCAAATACGTCCACAACCATTCCAACTAGCTTAGACACACTATATACTCGACACAATAGCCCTGATCTTCGTACAGAGATTCAGAGAGAGAATTCTATTGAAAGACAGTTCACTAACACGCACAATTCACTTCCTGGTTCACTTTCAATGAGCAACACTCCTGATACCAAGCAAAGACAATTTAATGATCGTAGACCCTTTGAAACTACCCGATTCTCGAACGCGGCCGACAACCAGACTAAGGATTCCACTTTGACACGAAATTATCTGAATGAACAAGAGCGACGTGCCCTAGTTCGCCAGCAGGAACAAGAACGATTAGAACGAGCGGAACGTGAAAAGGAGAGACTCGAGCGTGAAGAGAGAGAGAAAATTGAACGTGAGCTTCAGAGAAGAGAGCGTGAGCGACGTGATTCCGAATATAGACACGATCAGGAGCACAATCGGAAGTCATCAGGATCGAACCAAACTTCGCAGCCTCCTAGTGGCAGACATGTGCAAGATAGCCAGACGCCAATGCCACCTCCTAAAGCTTTACCCACGCCAACCTGGAAAACAACATTGGTAGGCAACCTTTCCAATCCATATTTACCGTTTCCAATGCACCATGATTAATGTTGCTGTTTTAGGTTAACAAACATTGGTACACTGTGCTTGATCAACTTGGTAAAGGTGGTACTGGGCGAGTATGGCGGGTTATGTCACACACGCACCATCGCATCTTTGCTCTCAAACATGTGTCCTTAGCGGATGTGGATTCTGAAGCTACCATTAGCAGTTACGTTAATGAAATCCGACTGCTTGAACGTCTGTCCGGTCACAGCCGCATTGTTAAATTGTACGATTATGAAGTCAACCAACAGAATGGATATATCCAAATGGTAAGTAATTTGGTTTATATGTTTGTTAATGGTATGGATACTAAAGACTTTCCATAGATATTAGAATGTGGTGAACTAGACATGAACACACTATTGGCAAAGCAACAAGGGAAGCCGATCAATCTTAATTTCATTCGGATGTATTGGGAACAGGTAGGTGTATTGTGGATAAAAACGTATGTTTTGATGGCGTTTCAAGCGACTAATTGTCTTGATTGTTCCTGCTATCAGATGCTTGAAGCTGTTCATGCCATTCATCAACAAAAGATTGTTCACTCTGATCTGAAGCCTGCCAACTTTATCCTGGTTCAAGGGGCTTTAAAATTGATTGACTTTGGCATAGCAAAAGCGATCCCCAATGATACCACGAATATTCAACGTGATATTCAAGTTGGTACTTTGAATTACATGTCACCGGAAGCCATCAAGGACTCTCAAACTGGACAACATGGTGGTCGGGAGATGATGAAGGTAAGCATATATACTCTCCATATTTTTTATTGCTACGCATTCTCACCGATTTGGTTTGTGACAGCTTGGTCGGCCAAGTGACGTGTGGTCGCTAGGATGTATATTGTATCAAATGGTGTATGGACGAACGCCTTTTCATCACGTCAAAGGCATGTGGCAAAAATTAGCTTGCATATCCAACCCAAGTCATGAAATTGAATTTCCCAAGATCGCTGTTCCCATCGCACCTCCGGTGCGGCAGCCTGATGGGACTCTTGTGCCTGCTGAGCCGTTGTCACCCACCAAGAATGGCATACGTGTTGAGGCCGATCTACTCAACGTCATGAAATACTGTTTGCAACGTGATCCAAAGCAACGAAAAACTATCCCACAGCTTCTTAAAGATCCGTTCATTAAGCCTGATCAAGTTCTCAAAAAGCTCTATGAGCATGCATACAAACAAGGGTCTGCAGGTCAGCCGCTTGACACGGATTCTGTGGACAAGGCCATTGAGGTAACTATATCTGCGTCTATTTCAATTGTAACAATGAGCAATGTAAAACCGTTGCTAATAAGTGTATTTTATGGAACAGGATATTCTTGATGCTTCTGTATAATTTGTACCATAGCCTTTCAGTCTTCATATGTTATCGACTCCATCCCTACTGAATTTCCTTTGCGAATCTTATATTTCTTTGATAGCAATGCCAATTGCTAGATGCTCAATTTTATTACTTGCGCATAGCGCGAACTTGTACATAAACTGATTGTTGTTCACAAAAAAAAAAGGAGAGAGAGCAGGAAACAAATAAAAAAAAATATATATCCCCTGGTGACATTTCCTACGAATCCGCCAACCTTAGTTTGATGCTATTTAAAAGTAGGAAATGTCTGTGAGATTTAACGAAGCAGACAACAAGTGATTCATCGTTGATGAAGGGTCATGCGAAAAGAAATTATATGTTGGTTGTAGCCCTCCAGATGTATACTCGGTTTAACGCATCGACACTGATTAAGTATTCCATATCATGTGAAAATGACACATCTCGAATGACACTGGTACTTTGAGAATGGCTGAAAGTCTAAGAGGCAAGCAGCTTTAGTGTGATCAAGCGTACGCAAACTTCATACACATATCAACACACGTACCCTCTTTGGTGGCAGACGTTCCTTGCTACCATCTGACAGGTCCTTACTTCGAGCACCGTTGCCAACGTCGTATACTTGAATATTACCAAAACAATCTCCCGAAACCACTGCCTTTTCACCTACGATATCGAAACAGATGTTATGAAATGACACACACACAGCCAAATACCTGCTTCTGATTTAGCCATGTTGCTTACCTGCTGCTTCGTACAATTTCATACGCAGGCATGAAGCAGGTGATTCTGGCCACTCATAGGATGTGAGAATATCAGCATCCTTCCGGGTACTTTTCACGGGATTCCACATTATAAATTCCTCATCACTGGAGGCTCTTGAGACTGCATTGTAAGAGAGATGTTAGGTTGACATTTGAAAATCAAAGTGCTTACAACAAAGTAAAATGCTAGTACTTACTAACGCATTGGAAGATGGTTCTATCGTTGCCAAGTTTTTCAATCATCAAGATGTCGTCCACATACGATTCATGCCATTCTTGAGATACGGGGTATTCTGCCATTGGGCTACCGAATTGAACCATGCCTTGTCCTCGACGTTTATGACCGGGTTTAAACTTTATCATGGCCGCCATTTTCGCACTTCGAAGTCGGTTGATCGTGAGCGCACCCAAGCTATAACGATACATTTTGCCGGTATCGCATCCAATGAAAAGCCATTTCATGTCGTTACTCATGCAAAGAGCAGTTGGTATTTCGGCATTTTTAAGATTGAATCTTGCCAGGCATCTATGATTATATCATGTATTAGCATATTAACCTAACAATTACCTACTGCTGATCATACACATATACTGACATGCTGGTATCAAGTTTGCTCTCAGGAGATCCAATGTCCCATAATCTGACTGTCATATCACCACTTGCGCCTGCGTAACGAGAAAAATAATTTAGTAACTAATATATCGATAGCAACACGAGAAAACATTGCAAAAATGACATACTGAGAAGCCAGCGCGGCTTCGTTTTGGAAAACACCAATCGAGAGATTTCTTTGCTGTGGCCAAAGAGATATCGGTAGCATTCTGACTGGGTAGGATTAAAGAGTTTGATAGTACCCAATACACCAGCAGCTGCAAGAATATTGTAAGGCTTTTCTTGTGCCCATGCGTCCATACATGCCAAAGTCGTCCAAGCTAAGCAGTAGAATTCTTCCTTATTTTCCACATGCGAGTACCTTTTGATAACCCTTCCTAGCCCGGCATCGATCAGTTCCACTGTGTCTCCTCCACAGACAGCTGCAATATTGGATGACACTAATAGATAGATAGAAATGTTAATCAAATTGAATACGCCAGTATCACAATTTCTTTGATATCTTACCTTTATCAATACCAGGTTCAAACTCGACGGCCCAAATATCGGTATCTTTGGTGCCATCTCTATTGGGGAATAGGATTTTGGACGGACCTCGCAAAATGTGTGTCAGTCGGTAGTTTGAATCTATAGTGAAATTACAGGCATTAATTATTATGGTTAATTGGCTGACACCACCCAAATCATAACATAAACTATACTCACCAAATATTGGGAACGGTCCAGAAGTCTCGTTTTCAAGTAGTATTGATGGATAGCCTTCAGTATCTCTAGAAGAGTGCTTTTTACCGCTCTTTATTGTCGGCATGCTAACCGTTTCCTTGAAGCCCAACCCACCAATGTTGTGGCGCTTTTCTGCAACGTCCTTGACATAATACGTCTTGGTGCGGGTATCATACATGAGCTTTTCTTCAAATGGGCTATCTTCCCTGGCATCCGCTAGGGCCATCTTCTTTGTCTCCGGGTCGATTTCATCTGAGCTATCGGTATCGGATAGAATGAAATCCTCTTCGTTACGTAGATAAGGAGATTTTGTCATCACTCGAGCCAGTCTTTCGTCATCATCTTCTTCGTTTGTATCTGCATGACTATACTCGTCTTCTGAGGACTCTGTTGTGTACTCTTCCGTTGTTGATGTTTTAGAAAGACGAGGTCGCCCACGTGGACGGTTTACCTCTGGTACTGAGGCTTGTATGACTTTTCGTGGTCGGCCCAACGGACGTTTAGGTCCTGGTTCTTTGATGGGGTACACGCGTGGTCTTCCTATAGGTGCTGCTGATCCGGGTGACTTTTGAGGATGTTTACGTGGTCTCCCCATGCGCTTTTTAGGTGTCTCTAGTTCATCTGATTCTGGAGTTCGATGCTTTGGTGGTCTTCCCAAACGCTTTTTAGGTGTCTCTGGTTCGTCTGATTCTGGAGTTCGATGCTTTGGTGGTCTTCCCAAACGCTTTTTAGGTGTCTCTGGTTCGTCTGATTCTGGAGTTCGATGTTTTGGTGGTCTTCCCAAACGCTTTTTAGGTGTCTCTGGTTCATCTGATTCTGGAGTTCGATGCTTTGGTGGTCTTCCCAAACGCTTTTTAAGTGTCTCTGGTTCATCTGATTCTGGAGCTCGAATCTTTGGTGGTCTCCCCACACGTTTCTTAGGCCTTTCGGGTTCATCTGGCTCTGAAGTTTGACTCTTTGGTGGTCTCCCCACACGTTTCTTAGGCTTCTCAAGTTCATCTGATTCTGAAGTTTGACTCTTTGGTGGTCTCCCTACGCGTTTCTTATGCGTCTCTGGTTCATCTGATTCTGAAGTTTGACTCTTTGATGGTCTCCCTACGCGTTTCTTATGCTTCTCTGGTTCATCTGATTCTGAAGTTTGACTCTTTGGTGGTCTCCCTACACGTTTCTTAGGCTCCTCCGGTTCATCTGATTCTGAAGTTTGGACCTTTCTAGGTCGTCCTATCTTTCTTTTTGGTGGTCTTCCCAATTTCTTCGGCGGGTCTTCACTTTGGCTGGCAGAAGTGTTTCCATCTGTAGATTTTTTAATAATAAATTCAAATCTGAAAAACGTGATAAGCTCTGGATCAAGAGAGGACTATTACCTTCGTCATTTACTATCATCCTTGTACGAACCACCCTCTTTGTCCTCTTTGGTGATGCCAATAGTTGTTGTAATTGAGTATCATATGCAGCTGCTTCAATTCAGGATTATGCAATATTTTTGGTTAGCCTCCGCATATAGTTACTGATAGTCTGAAGCTTACAGCAAGGCACTGATTTTTTTTAATACGTCTTCTATAATGCATAAAGAGCACTTACACTTAGTGTGAGAAGTCTTGGGTTTTGCTTCTGATTCACTGCTTTGGTCAGAATATGGCGTAACTGCTCTGGCGTGTGAGTTGTGCTGACTCTCCAAGCTATCAAGCTCACGTTGCTTGGACGTTGACTTTGGAGTTTTGTTGCGGGTGTTTGCCGTTTCATTGGTAGAAGAATAGCTAGATTCATCCTCAGTTGTTGGCTGCGGATCCTGCGACTGAGATGTAAAACTTTTGAGGATGCGCTGAAAGAATCCAGTTGGAGCTTTTGCGTCTGAAGAAATCTTAGTGCGAGTGGACTTAGATCTTTTAGAAGGGCCACTATTTGAAGGAGAGGACGATCTTGTGCGCTTTGAGTGCGCCATGGTGCTTCGTTGTTCGCGATCGGAAACGCGTTGTACCATGACAGGCGAAGGACAGCACGAAATTGAAAAAAATTCACAAGACCCCAATCGGCCCTGTGGTTTCAGAGTAGGAACAGGTGCGCTGTTTATCTCATAAAAACGAGTTTTGTTCATCAAGAAATTTTTTTTTTTTTGTTTTTTTTCTTCTGTTATAAAGGAAAGCAAATGAATAGAAAAATAATAAAAAGAGAAAACAAGGAAAACAGTAAAAATAACACAAAAGCATTGGCTTGATTGAGCATATATAATAATTGGCTTTAAAGATTATCTGCTGCTTCCATTTTACCCATACGGAAGGACATATTCATAACTCCTTTTCCAAGTTCTGTAGTCGGTGTATCGCCTGGATTACCATAGTCCTGGTTGCTACTGGTTGAAGGTGATTGCTGGTAATCTACCTCGCCTTGCTGCCAGCCGCCGTATTGTTGCTGGTAATTGGATAATTGGTTAGAGGGGGGAATATCAATTTTCATTTGGTATTTGCTAAGACTGGCTCCGCCAGATCTTGGTTCAAAAGCTGATGTGGGGTACTGTGGTGGAGGTAGGTGCGGTCCTGCGCTACTAGATGTGGTCGTGTACGAAGGTGCATAGTAGGAAGCGGCGCTATCAGCTCGATGACGGTTCCAGCTGTCAGTGTCTGTATGAATATTCAGGCCAAGAGGAGGATGTGAAGATTGTTGTGTATGTTGCGAGTGATACATGGCTTCGCTTTGTTGCATATTCGGGTCAGGAGAGTGAACGTCAACCCCACTAGGAGAATGAAATACAGGTGAATGGTTATCATCAGGAGAAGACATATCTAACGAATGCTGAGGGTATCTAGGAATCATCATTGGCATGCCATCAGATCTTATTGGAGGCGAAACCAAAGGTCCATAATGATATGGATAATGGCTAGGGTACGGTGAGTAGCTGGCTCCGTATGCTTCTTGAGCACCTGGGCTCATTGGATGACGTGGATGTTGAGATGTGACAAACCGTTCATCGTTAGAGTCTCCAGTGGATTGTCTAGAGAGGTTGTCGGAATAATGGCCAGGACTGCGACCACGTACGACCAATGGTGCTGTATGACAAGTAGCTATCTTGTAGCGCTGATTGTTCTGGCAATGCGCAAGTAACTCCACTACAATTTCATAATACTGCTGTGCAGCACGCCTTTTACCATTGTTGGCCGTAGCTGTTTTGAACTGTAGACGCTCAAAGGTAACAAGTGAGGTGAGTTGGACTTGATGATTTGAAGTATTGATGCCACCGCCGGGGCCTAGATGACCGCCAGGGCGAATAGGCTTTGGAGTAGGGACGATCTGTGGACCCTTATCGCGCTTGGGAGTGTGTTGAACAATATCAATTTTCTTATCACTATCTCCTACTCTGGCACCAATCCCAAACAAAAAGTGCTGAACGGGTACATAGCCGTTTTCAGTTTTAATACAGCACGGTAAATCAGGCTGCTCGATATATCCCAAATCTTGAATTATTTCGAATGCACCACTGATTTGGAAATAGTTGCGGCGATAACAGGTCCAGTCACTATCGGCTAAAAAGAACCCTCGGTCGATTCTGCAGTTGAGTTGAACTCGAAGTCTATGTTACATGAGAGCTGTTAGTGAAATGGTTTGTAAAATGATCTTCAACCTAGACTACATTTGACTCCTTTACCCAGCTGATCTATCCATAGTCCAAAGTTCAACCAGTTGTTTTGTGGGGGTGAATAAGGGGCCGCCTTTTACGGACATTCCGTGATCAGCTCTTCGAGATCTTCTGCCAGACATGATAGATGACATTGAGGATGATCGTGAAGAAGCGCTTTGGCGCCGGGAACTATCAATATCATCAGCAATCGGAGATGTAGGTTGACTCAAACTTTCAGAATGAATAGGAGACATGTCCTCAGGATGTGGAGTGCCTGGTTGAGACATTGCTGCCAGATGTCTAATATTATTTATGTGTAGAGGGAATTAAATATCGGTTATCAAAGTGTTGGAACAGCATCCAAGCCAAACATAGTGAAAGCCATTTACCCTGGATAGCTAGCGTCGGGCTTATGTTCTTGGTGCCTGAGCGAGCGGGCGGGCGGGCAGGGGGGTAGACCAATATTAGCATGAAAAATTTATCTCCAGTCAGTTACATAATTAAAAGTTGATAAAATAGATATTTACATTGCATTGGAGTGAATGACGTTAGGGTATGAAGGATAAGTCTGATAGTAAGGATTGTTCATCTCGGGCCGATTGGATGGATTTTGAGCATGGTCATGCATTGACCATTTGTCATCTTCCATGGTAGTTTGCATCTTCTTGTTTGCTAATAAAATATAAAGGAAAGACTTGGGGAGGGGGTAATAGCGAAACAAACGAAGCTGAAAAATGAAAGAAAGGAAATAAAAGGCAAAAAACGGCAAGGAAAGAAAAAGGAAGCCAACGAAATAAAATAAAATGGGTTTCGCTGTACACAGAGCAGCAATATATATATATGGACATTTCGACAAGGTTGAAGAGGCGCCAATCCGCAATATAAAAAATGGAAACATCAGGCGTTGGAAACAAAGTTGGTTCTCGCTCTTATTTTTTTTTTCCCTCTATCCCGAATCAAGAAAACTAACTACAGTGTCTCTAACATGCCGCATATCATGACCATCCAAGGCCTCCTCGCTTGCCACCATATTGTTGCTTTCGCATCTTGAGCCCGTCTTGAAACTGCTTTTCAAGGTCTTGGTTCATTTTCTGGCTAAAACCTGCATCGATTGCACTATGGCTAGTCCCAGATGATTCGCCTAATGTAGTTTGTGGGGAAGAAGTAGTACTACTACCCTTCTTTGCACCTAGCAACCTTAAAAATTTGTTCTTCTGTGCATTATCGCCACCGAATGATGCCTTAGTCCAATCGTTCCATCGGCCACTGTTGCTCTCCTCAGCTGCTGCCGCGGAAGGAGCCTTAAAGCGGAAAGAGGTCATTCACTATTTCGTAAATGATTTTATAATATAGAAAAGTTACCCACTTCAGTTGGAGTGGCAAGCTTCTTGACTGGCGTTGCTTCATTTTCACTGTCTGATTCATGTTTTCGCTTTTTCTCCTTCTTGTCTATTATCAAGAGCAAACCCGCTTCAATTAGCTTAGTGTCGAAATTGTAGCATAGATCATGAGTATGTCCCACCTTTGCTATCTTTCTCTTTCTTCGCTTTTTTCTCTTTCTTTTCTTTCTTGTCCTTCTTGACCTTTTTATCCTTCTTTTGTTTCTTAGGCTGAATGCGGACAATTAGCAAATCTAAACATGACAATGTGAATCCAATCGCGTAACCCACGACATGACTTTACCTTGTCTTCAGTCATTTCTGTAACCTCTTCTATTTTTTTTCTTTCTTCTCTTTCTTGTCTTTTTTCTTTTCAGAATGACCCATATTATTTTGGAAACGAGGCAAGCAGGTGAAGCGCAATTTTTTTTTATAAGATTAATTTTTCCAAAAAAAAAAAAAAAGCAAGTCCTTTGCAGGCACAGAGAAACGACTTTCATAATGTGGGTTGTGTTTGTGGTGCTGGTATTTGTTCTACAATTCAGCTCTTCTACTCTTTTCTAACTGGTGAATATCATCCTGCTTGTTCAAAGCGGCAAGCTCCTTTTCTGTCACACTTTTGTATGTTGCTGTAGCGCTAGCTGGGACAGAACCACGCAAACCCAATGCAGTCACTGAGGAAGCTCGAGAAAGGCCAAACCATCCAAACCGGAAAGCTAGTTCGTTGGCTGCGATCTCACCAAATCCAAGCATTACTCCGTTAATGAATGGTAGAATAAAGTTTATAGCTGTCGACTTTAATACGAATATTAAAGTGGGATGTCGCCACCATGGTTCGCGTTTAACGACAATTGTTTGAGACTTGTAGCCTTCGTCATCGACTTCACTTGCCGTAATGGCCATTTCCGTAATATTGGCCATTTAGATTGTGAATGGAGCAAAGAATGACTGAGATGCACCAGAAGTTAGCGCTTGGGAGTCACGGGAATTTCGTTAACCACGCACAGGCGCGCCTGAAAATTTCAAAAGGTTGGCTCGACTTCACTGGCTGGCTGCATTTCAATTCCTTGCACCTCACTCATGTCGGCTCTGGTAAGCCAATGCCCAGGATTCTGTTGATGTGCACTGCTAGTAGACTAACAGCATATAATTTAGGATCTTTGGAATGAGGGATCTCCTGTACAGGCGCCCATTCCTCCAAGCTTGTTTCCGCTTGTCGCTTACATCACCGTCTCAATCGGTCTGGTAGCTACTGGAGCCTTTGCAGTGTAAGTGATTGCTAGGTTGATGCAACAATTGCTTACTCTACACCTTACTGATATCTATTATAGTCAAAAGCGCAACACTCCTATCTTAGAGCAGCTCACCCTCGCCATCCCTGCGTCTTTAATGCTCGGCGTCGGAACCGTTTTTACTTTCCTTTCTGTCGGTTTATATCTCTAAATGTTATCAACGCCTGTGCAATAAAATAACAAAATAAAGTATTTCCGTGTGTGAACATCTCATTTGTAGCGTTTGTGTTGATTACTACTGCACTATATGAACATTTTATTGTTTCAATTTTACATTTAATTACATTGATCCAAATTCTTTCTCGAACAGACTTTGATCAGTCCAGAATAGGGAGAACCGGCGTTTCTTCTCGGCTAATTCACCAGAATCAGTTGTTTCCTTTGGAACGTTTGGTTTCAATTTAAGATATAAACTTGAGAGTTAAATTCTGTAATGTACTGCTGTAATTCAATGCCGGCACTCAATGTTTTACCTTTTGGAAACGTTGTATCTCATTTTGAAGATCGTTAACAAAGTTCTCCAACTGTTCGTGAAGTTGCTGTGTCTCCTATTTGCACCATGTCTTGTTAACATTTGGATATCAAGTAAAATTCTAGGTGCTATACTATACCTCTGGTATATGCGTATCTGTTTCTTGGTCATTTATGTACACTTCCGAAAATTTCTCAATCACTTCTATGGCGTTTTGGCTGTGTAGAGTCTGGTGTTAATTACCCAGTTGCGAAATCAACGGCTCACTTATCAACACATTAATACCTATCAAGCATCATCTGCTCAATCCTTTCCATAGAAATTTCCATTCGATCTTTGGTTCCTTCAATCTCGTTCTTCAATCTCTCCAGCTGGACAATAGCTGGTAGGTCTTCCGATTGAGGTTCCATGACTTCATCGAGCAAATCATCTGTACCTTCTTAAATAATGTCAGAGATATAAGCTGCGCCGATATTTGAAGGAGTTACCTTAACTTACTTAATTGCAAGGAAAGTATTCTGTTGAGGTTTGAGAGGAAGTTCTCTTCATCCTCATTAGAAATGAACTCTATGTCAGACTACAACTATGCTGTTAGCACATTAATTGAATTTGGCTGTATGAGCGCTATTTACTGCTTACCGGAGGAGGATCCATTTGATGCGAGAGTTCTTCAATATCCAAAAGGAATGCCCGTTGATGATCTGTTCTTTCATTTAGCAATTCTTCTTCGATTTCCAAAATGTACAGTAATAGCTGATTGACGGCAGCTTGCTCCACTAAGAGTTTGGTCATCTAGTCCAATTGCATGTGAGCAACCGAATCAATCTGTGGTCCCAAAAGGTAGGGCTTTACCTTATCTAATTTTTCCACGTTGTTATTACTGGCACTAGCGGATTTCATTCCATGTGCTCTCACGACTGCCGTCAAACTCGCTTCTGCGGCATCTGCTATGCATGCTGACAATCTATCATTGTCGACCCGTGCTATGGCCTGTCGATCCTTTTTGATCGCAGCTTCATAGTCTTTAATGGATGATCTAAATATGGAAATAAGCATTGTGTCATCGGTAGTAGCAAGGCAAAAGCACGAAATAGCGATTACCGTAAGATTGGCAGTAGCTGTGGTAGTCCATTGAGCTTGCCCATTTCCTTTTCTAAAACTTGTACTGCCGCTATCTGGGATTCCAAATCAATTTCAGACATGATAAAGTCCTTGTGAGATGTCTCGATCCTTGAATAGACAAATATATGGTGAGAGTGCTGCTCCATGAATGTATACCAAGCATCCTGTTTATTATCAATCCTTACCTGTGTCGCAGTTGGTCGAGCGATTTATCTTCGTTGGTACTGATCTGTGAACATTCCATCAGCATCTAAAAGTAACAGCCTGTTAATGTTAGTGTACTTACCTCCGAAGTGCCAACTTCATGCAACCCCATTGTGCTTGCTTGAATACCATTAGATAATTCTTGGTTACTTTGTAGTAACCGATCAATAGCAGCGTCACACTGAGCTACTCTGTATACCTTTTTATCTTCGAGAAATCTTGTAAATACCAAGTTTTCGTTGAACATTATCTAATGCAATAACATTTCATCTGGCCTACCATTTGATAAGATTGTCGATGTTGTTAAATCATTATCAACCAACTCCAATTGAGCCATTTTAAGCTATTTAACGTGAGTTACCTCAAAAGTCACAATTCTATACTCCAACTGATTTGTACTCACTTTTTCTAATTCCATATGTAATGCCCACCGCTCATGGTCCAATTTATCGGACGTCTCGGTCTTGATCAAGTTCAGCTGATCGAGATCACGCTCAAGTTCCACAATTGACTGCCTGTAAACAAGTTTGAACACACTATTCCGTTTGAAGGAGATAAACGTATTTGACTATATCTTACATCAATATTCTGTGTTGCTTTTGCAATCCTGTAGTGTACAGTGCTTGGCGGTTCGGTTCAGCATGTCTAAAACTAAGTGATGAATAGAACGATTCCCTGCGATGGCTTAGAAAGGAGAAGTACAACTTACCGCATCTCGGGTTGCTTTAAAGATTTATTGGGTGGGTCTTTGCGCTTGGCATGGTGAAATTTACTTGCATGGCCAATCATGTAATGTTGGTAATAGCAAATGTTGCTTGCCCGAAACACGCGTTCTGGGTTAAATTTGATCAGTCGCGAAATTTTTGTAACTTTTGAAGTTACGCGGGCTTGATTTCTCCGCTTAGTTGTTACATTATAATGGAGCCTCCAAAACCCACCACTAGCAATCAGAATGGTCTCGGCAAACGAGCGACAAAACTTAATATGCTATTTGAAAAATATGTAGAACGCATAATACAATCAATCAGGTATGTAATATTGTCACAATTACTGCAATTGCTCTTGTTCGAATGTCCTGACATATAATCTCAATTCAGTTATGCCAAATTTGCAATATGCTTCAGCGAATTGGATGAACAACAACACGAGGCGCTTGTTATGGCGCATCAACAAGTGTGTGCATACCTTGAAAGTTCTATACGGGTAGGTTTACGAGTCAATGCCATGTTTGGACGACCAAATACTCACAGTTTTCCTCTTGTAGGATGACTTCCAAAACATATTAAGCGAACGACAGCTGATAGAGAAACTGAACGAATTGGATAAATTAGTGGAGGAAGCGAAGCGAAATAGCAATGCGGCAGAACTCAAGCGATCTGCAGCAGGGTAGGTGAACACTCATTATGATGTATTGTCGTGCGTAGTAGATTTAGCCATCACCAAATAGGATTGTTATCGAGCCTGAACAAGCATTACGTGCACGGAGTATCCCGCTAAAGTTAGCAGAAATTGAGCGATTACGGAAACAGTATTCTGAGGTAAAAAATCGATAATGAATATAGAGATTTGAAACCAAACTACTGACGTTAAGTTTGGTGCGAATACAGCTACAAGGACAGAACCAACACCTTATGAAAACTATTGTTAACCAACGAGATCAGTTGACTGGCCTATGCAATAGCGTATCACAATCTTTAGGACAATTTGAGCAGGTAACTTTAAACCATTTGGTATATGTTACAATGTTCAAAGACGTGTTATACTCAATCCTTAGTTATCTCAAAGGCGGTTGAAACAGCATCAGGAATGTCTGACTCACGTGACCTCACCTGAGTTACTCCAAAATGGAAAGCTCTGACAAAAAAGCCATTGTTTTCTATATTTTTTTTCTTCGCTGTCTTTGTAAGCTTAACGTTCTCGCTTCGCACATTCAGCTTCTCATTCCCACCATTTTTCTCTTTACTATATCTTCTGTATAACATCTACAACTCACTCGAATGACATCCACAAAGACTGCACCCAATACTAGTTCCACTAAACCCAATGCTGATAATTCGGCCAAATCTCCAGATCTGACACTTGAGTGCCTCAAAGTAGACCACAGTGTAGTTGCAAAGGAATTGGCGAAATTTCGCGCTTGTGAGCCTGTCACACGTACTTTGTACTGTCGCGAATGGGCACAATATATATACAAGAGACATTTTGCTTACAATGCGAAGACCCAAGAAGAGATGTCCCAGTTAAGAACAATCTCTGGTCCAGGTGGTTACAAATTGTGCGTTGGCGGTCCAAGCTCAGATACTAGAGAAGTTGCTTCAAGTGTCTGTACGCGAATTTCTAAGCAAATGGAGTATTACTTTTCCGACGTTCAGAGAAAGAACCCACCAGGCGAATTCTTGAGCAATCTCCTGTCCGAGTGCGAAAGTTGGCAAAAGCTACCCAACAGTATGTCTTGGTTACCCGACTATTTCGATCCTATTATCTTTGATAGCTTCCCGGACGCTATTCCATTGCCTGATGATCCCAAAGATCCATCACAATTGCTTGACGCTATCATTATAGACAAGACTTCATTAGCACTACCTAGCTCAAGTTTCCACTTGCTCAAAAACCTTAAGGCCGAAGTTCTCGCTTCACAATCTCAACCTATATGTGGACACAGGAAACCTATGGCAAAGACACCATCCGATTTGGAAATGGAACGCAAGATTTTCACAGACAAGTTTGATAAAGTCACAAACGCTGTATACGCTGACATTGAAAACCTCCTGCTCGACGTTTGGAGCGATCTCAACACAACTTTGAATGGGTTCAAAGGTTTGATGGCGGATTGGCGAAAGGAGATGGGTCCCGATCTTGTTATGCTTGTCTCCGAGTTCTGTCGAAACAACCGCAACAAATTAATCGGATTCAATGAATACTGGAACCCTTATGCTGAAACTTTCAAAAAGAAAAAGAGTACAACGTCTGTAGAAGATATTGACAAAGCATTCTATCATTACATCGACAATGCTCGGGAAGTCACGACACTGTTTGACAGAGAGTTCATGGCAGAAAGATATAAAGCGGCAATCAATTTGGTTCAATCATTGCAATCGCTTTGTGGTACTGTCTTGGAAAAGAAGATGGAAGACATGAAGGCTCATGGAGTTGAGAAATTTCACAAGGCCGTTTTGGACAGCTGTTCGACGGCACGAAATTTTGTACTGAAGCCAGAGCATTTGGAAAATGTTCAAGATAATGTCGACAATGTGAAGGAGAAGATGGATATTGTTCTCAAGGAACTGTACAATGAGTTAGATAGTATCCAGGAACAATATGAAAAGGAATCTCAGAAGAATGTCGTTGGTCGTCTAGAGAAATTGGCTCATAAGGAATTCAAAAAGAGATTCAAGAAACTCGAAAGTATGCAGCAATCACTTCGACAAACATTTGCGTCCGAATTTGCAACCAATGTCTTTCCAGAACAACAATTTGCTCAACTGGCTCTTGTGACGTTAATATCCGTCATGCAAGAAGGTGAACAGATGGAGTGCGATGAAATGGATGATTTTATGTTCGACTTTGTGGATGAAAACGAAGAACTTTTGGCTCAACGCGACGACTTGATTCTTGATTTTGAAGAAGGAGTACACACTGGTAGGACCCAATTGTCTGGACTAATAGGAAAACTGTATTTAAAGGAGGGTATGCGAATTCAAGGAGATAGCTTGGCATTGAAGCGTCAAAACAGCTTGCTCAAGTCCATGGGTATACCAACGGATGCTACAGAGGACCCGATTAATTCACCGCCGGCAAGTAGCAGTGGAAACAAGAAGAAGAAGAAGAAGAAGAAGAATGCTGCTTCAGTCGCCACTGCTGATAATGATGAGGCTTCTGTTGATAGTGCTATAGCAACGGAAGTTTTAAAAGTACAATCTCCTACCGCTTCTCACGCGAAAGCAGTTGCCCAAGCTAATGGTGATGGCAGTAAAGCTTCTGCAGCCACTGCTGGTTCCAGCTCTCATGTTAACTCTAACAAGCCAGCAGTGACTACACCTTCTGTGCCAATGAAGTCTCAATCTGACCAGTCATTCAGCAAAGGTTATGAACCCCTCACTTCTAATCCATCCTCTTTTGCAAGCAAGCCCTTAAAAGCTAATATGCATAGCACGACTATTCCAACGCTTGCTGCGACCGAAACTCTACCAACGACTGCAGAGATACAGCGCAACACTAGTTCAAAAGATAATGCATCCAAGGTGGATGAAGTGATAGTATCACGGCCCTCTGCCACCTTAGAGAAACCATCGGCTAATGCGGTAGAATCAATTTCAACTGTTTCTGGCACCACTCCCAAATACAGAAAGACCGGAGAGGTAAAGCGTAAACCAGAAGCATCAAGTCCTCTGACCAAACCGAAGGAGACTTTTTCAAAAAACAAGTCGAACACGTTAGCTGCATCAAACTGGGGCTCACCTTCTGTCAAATCGGATGTACCACCTACTTCTGATGATCAAGAGACATATGAGAAGACAACGGACAGTGCGTGGCCAACAGGGGAACCAACAGCGCCATTGTGGGGAGACAAGCCGAGTATCTCATTCAACAATAGACCAAAAGGTTGGGGTGACTCAGAGAAAAATGTAACATCGGCTACAGGCAATCTTTGGGGTCAACAATTGAATCCACAAGATATAATGGACCAGAGCGGATGGGGAGATGCCTCTCACAAACCAGTTACGGACTATCCTTCAAAGCCTAACTCGCAAACGAGCAACCCTACAACAATTGCACAAATTCAATGTGACACACAAAGTCTCATCTCCAATGTACTGCAAGAAAGCAGCGCCGAAGCTGAAGATGATACAAAACCCGACCTTGGGTTCGAACTTTCTAGCATTTTGGAGGAGCAAGATAAGCTAAATCAGAAGTACGGCGATCAGGCGGGTTGGAATGATGCAAAATCAAATGAAAAGACGGCTGCTCCGCAAACTAATGAAGCCGGTGCTGAAGATACAATCAAATCAACTCCTCATTTACCGCCTGGACTTCAAATGGTAACTCCAATGGGAGCTGAAAGCACATCTTCTATGTATGACAATATGGCACACGAACCTTCCAATACGCTTGTATCGATGGTCAAGAGTCTTCAAACTGAGAATGCACAACTTGTAAACGCTCTACTTTCGGTACAACAGGAATTGAACACCATGAACGTACGCTATGGCGAACTCGTAAAGCTTGCCAGAGAACGGGAGGCTCAGAAAGCAATCGAGATGGAGGAAGCTCGCCGTTACATTTTGAAGCTGGAGGCTAAAGTCCACCTGCTTGAACCTGCCGATGGCAATCATTTTGACGTCAGTAGGAGAAACATCGAACACGAAACTAACAGCGGCCATAGCTATTCCAACGATGAATTTGGCGGGCATGGTAGAGAAGATAGACACCGACGTCAACCGCTGAGCAAGCCAAGATATCAATCTACGAGCTCTGCGTTCGAAAGTCAAGATCGGGATAGAAGACGTAACAATAATATGTGGCGAGATAATCGAGTTATTAAATGCGGCAATTGTGGAGAAGCTGGTCACAAAAGCAGCGAATGCCAGGTACGTTTTCATAGTGTTGTAAGTTAAGTTCTTTGTTGATCCAGCACTAAAAGGATTTTTCCTGACCTTTAGGATGCATGTCGTTACTGTGGAAGCAAATCGCATTTATCTGAATCTTGTGAACTTATTGTATAAGTGGAACCTTTCACTCTTATACCCTTGTAAATAATAATTGACCTTGATTCCTTATTACAGACAGATTTCCTTCAAAGATGTAAACCTTCAATAACTCATAAATAGTCTTCTAATAACTGTACGATTGTGTTTACTAGTATGTTGTAATGTAATTTATTTTTGAAGTTGAAAGGATTTTTTGTGAGCACGTTGAATGGGATCAGGTCAAACCTGGGAAAATGAGTGTGAACAAGTTGACCATCGGACTTCAGGAAAATCGCTTTTCCAGGAAATGAATTTCAACAGTCAGCAAAATTAAACCACTGGGGTAAATGGCACATATAAATGGAAATAGTGAGAGCACTTATTGAGCTTCTTTATTTTCTCAGTTGTCATGGCGGATAACGAGCAAGTTCGCTTTCCTAAACTAAAGCCTGCCGAGCCACAAGGAACCCACTTGTTAGCGGTTGAGCGACAAAATGCCTCCTTCAAGCCTGAAGAGTTGTCAGTCTACATGCATGGCCAACAATACCTTGATGCCAGAGAGTCCATTCTGAATACTTTACAAAACGATCCTATTTTGGGAGACAAAAGCAAAAGATATTACCAAGGTCGAGATCAACGCTTTCATCGGGCTATGCAAAATGCAAAACGATTTGCAGAATTAATTCGGTTAGTTGACTATATCTGATGTGGGGAAGCGTTCATCAATGTGAGCAGTCGGCTAATTGATTTACTTTTCCTTGGGTTAGAGAGCACAAATGGAACGCTGAGGAAACACTCATTGCTGATATGTTGATTGATGAATCTAATCAGGTAAAGCAGAATGGGGATCTCAACCTTGGTTTGCATTGCGTGGAAGACGACTAACAATGGTCAATTTAGTTCCGGCTACATCGTAGTATGTTCATTCCAACAATAACCAATCAGGGAACAGAGGAGCAAAAGAAATTGTTTTTAGAGCCGGCAGAAAAGTATCAGATTATTGGGTGCTACGCACAGACAGAGGTAAATTCATAGGTCTCTCCTTTCCCAATATTGTACTCCGCGCCGTACTCAATTAGTTTCTGCAATAGCTTGGACATGGCTCTAACGTTCAGGGTCTGGAAACGACCGCCACATATGATCCTTCTACTCAGTCATTTATCCTCCACTCTCCCACGCTAACGGCAGCAAAATGGTGGATCGGTGGCCTCGGAAAGGCTGCTACCCATGCTTGTGTTATGGCGCGCGTGATCACTCTTGGTAAAGATTATGGCCCTCATCCATTTATCGTTCAAATTCGAAGCCTTGAAGATCATCGCCCATTGAAGGGAGTTACAGTTGGAGATATTGGGCCCAAATTTGGCGTATGTATTGCCAAACCGGAATGATCTACTGAAAATAATTATCAACTGACTTGACATATGTACCTCACAGTTCAATACCGTTGATAACGGGTTTGTTATGTTTGACAACTATAGAATCCCTCACATTAGTATGCTCGCAAAATATTCTCAAGTAATTAAGTCAACTGGTGAATACGTCAAACCACCAAACGCTAAGCTATCTTACGGTACAATGGTATTCGTCAGAGCTAATATTGTCATGGGTGAGTGAAATTTTTATACAAATCATATCCAGTTTGCGTACATAAACTTGGGATTAAGTTTACTTTGCGCTACAGAAAGTCGATACGTGCTTGCAAGAGCAGCAACGGTAGCTGTACGTTACTCAGCTATACGATCTCAGTTTGTTGATGCCACCAACCCGAAGAAACTAGAAGGCACCAATCGCACTGTAGAAACACCAGTCATTAATTATAACATGGTTCAATACAGATTGTTCCCTGTCATTGCCCAAGCCTATGCTTGTTTCTTCACCGGCAAAGAAATGTATAGGATGTACAATGAGAACCAGGAACGTATGGCACAGGGTGATTTTTCATACCTTGCTGATCTTCACGCTACTAGTTCTGGCTTGAAGAGTTTGACTACTACTATCTCGTTGGCTGCTATTGAGCAGTGCCGGTATGTACATATCTCACAACATATTCTTATGACACTATATCATCTCTTACCCGTTATGCCTTCTATTACAGTCGCGCTTGTGGTGGCCATGGATATTCCATGTTCTCTGGTCTTGGCCAATTTTACCAGGATTACCTTCCAAAGGTCACCGTAAGTAGTCTTGTACTTCATACTCCTATCCATTTGAATAGTGACTAATGAATTACTAGTGGGAAGGCGACAATTACATTTTGACTCAACAAACAGCAAGATACTTAGGCAAGACCTTCCGAACTGTTGCAGCTAGCAAGGGTGACGAACAGCATACCACTTTTTCGGCAAGATACATCCAGGATTTCCTCGCCAATAGTGGTGCCAGATGCCCTGCTCAATCTGCATTCGACTTCATGAACCCTGAAATTATCTTATCAGCGTACCGATATAGAGTTGCCCAGATGATTGAGACATTTGTTCGCAAGACTGATCAGGAAAATAGAACTTTCAACTCCTTGCTGGTCTTGGTATATCAAATCTCGCGAGCGCACTGTCAGCTATTTATTTTGTCCAACTTTTTGGCGGCCGTCTTCCCTGGACCAAGTCAGGCGGAGCTATCCAAGGAAGTTCTTGGTGTCTTGAGAACCATGGCATTGCTCTATGCACTCCACACAATGGAGGAAGAACTGGCAGACTTCCTATGCTCCGGATATATTTCATCTGATCAAGCTTCCATGGTGAAGGAACAAGTTGTTTACCTTCTAGGAAAAGTTCGACCAGATGCAGTAGCTTTGGTCGATGCGTTTGGCCTTCCGGACTACTTACTCAATTCTGCACTGGGCAATAGCAAAGGTGAAGTTTACGAGCAAATGACTGCCATGGCTGAACTGGAACCATTAAATCAGAGAGCCGTCCATCAAAGTTACGAGGAGGTTATCAAACCTTTTGTATATGCTGGAAAGCACCTTTGGAAACGAGACAGTAACGGTATTGCCAGATTGTAATAAATAAATTGTTTTGATACCATTCATGTCATCATGATTTATCTATACTATTTGATGAATTAGTGTTATGGATGAAGTTATCCTTCAGTTGGTGACATTTTGTCGCGGAAACTACTAGCAGTTGGCGACAAATGGAATTTCTATACTTGTTCAGTTGAAATCCGAGTATATGTAACTGGCGAAGCGACGTGACGCAAAATAAATTTGCTGGTAAATTTTTATATTTTACTGTAGCAATTGACGAGAATAAACAGCACTGGCTAGACACACATTGAACACAAACATACCATGGAACGACAGCAGCAACCGTCATCGCGTACACCTAGTGACTTTCTCAATTCTGTTATCGGTCGCCAAGTGCTTGTAAAGCTTAATTCTGGCATCGACTACAAAGGTACTTACTTAATGCCAACAATGTATAATGCGCTTTGATCGATCTCTTGGACACTAACACGGTGTTGTTAGGAATTCTGGCATGTCTAGATGGATACATGAACATTGCTTTGGAGAACACTGAGGAATATGTTGATGGAAAGTTAAAGAACACCTATGGCGACACTTTCATTCGTGGTAACAATGGTATGATCTCACTATGTGCGGAAACTACGCGAGATCTCTTCACCAATACTGACTCATTCGTTTCACAGTCTTGTATATCAGTGCTGCGAAATCAACTTGATTAGCTTAAGCAACTTAACCTTACACTTACACTGTTTGTCAATGCTTCTGGTCCTGTATTATACATAAAATTTACTCGCTTTCAATATCTCGCCCATTGGTGTGGTCTTTGATTTGATCTTTCTCCCCCCTCCCCTTCCTATAAACGCTTTTAACAGGTGTGAACAGCCAATAATTATGGCCATAGAGATTAGCATTATCTTGTTCACGTATTATAAAGCGGAGATACCATTACAACTTTTCTTTCCCCTACCATATCCAGAAAGGAAAGCAAACGAGGATTACAGAACATGTTGATGTGTATTGTGATGGAGCAAATTATTATATGTAATATGTGGATACAATGCTATCATGTTTCAAAAAGCTGTATTATAGTACAAAGCAGGTAAGTAATATATATGTCGAAAACATCAACTCCTACATTGACAGCATAATGAAGGTATACATGTATATACTGTCAATATACTATGAGGTTTTGGTGCGAACGGGAGGTACGGTAGCAAACATTTGATTATCCTTTGATCTCGTAAGACGATTATACATCTTTGCGAAATCACGAGAAGGGAGATGATGGTTATCCTCAAAAAACTGAGTAACTCTTTTGTTATGAATGGCATGTTCGATTTCGTCAGGTACCAAACAAAAGTCTCCTTGATGCTTCAAAAGCATTTCAACGGCTTGGTTGGCAGTGATGATTTCTTGACGATCAGGTTCAAATCCATTTCGGTAGAGTATATTTGGTGTAATGACGGTGGCAAGGTTCTTGATATCCATTTTGTTTTGAGATGAGAAACTGGATACCCATAGCAAAAAGTCACTTAGTGCTTCAAGACAATCACGATTCGCTTGCGGAAGCATACAACACAGCAAATGTAGAGCCTTTCTTCGATCCTCTTCGGATTCAAGACCTATGTGTGAAGTTAATAATATGTCCTGGCAGCAGAAAAGAAAAAAAAAAGGGGGGGGGTTAATTTGACTCACTTTGCGAATAAATAAAAAGTCTATAGAGTTTCTGGGTCAACAATGGGTCTGGTAGACTACGTAAGAACTTTTTGAAAAGGGCGGCAAGTTGAATGGAATTAGTTTCTTCTTGTACTTGATGACCGTTAGGGTTTCTGTTGATGCTCTCCACCATTTCTTGTAGCACTCTAATGTTTCCATTTTTCCGAAACAATCCTTCAACTGTCATGTCTATGATGTACTTGTGAGTTTCGCCAACTTCTATGAAGGTTAAAATGACATAAATAGAGATAATTTGTTACCTAGTTGCTTCATTCTCAATATTGAGTCACTAAAAACTATTGGGAGCTTGAGAGGACAAGGCCCAAATCCGAGCTTTGCGTTAACACCATATCGTTGCACAAGAGTGTCCAAGGGAACTGCAAAAGTGGCTGTTGGCTTTACTCCACGTCGATTTGCCTTGAAGGAAGTAAACAACTTGTTCCATAAAGTCCCTCTTTTTTGCTCTACCAAGTCCAATATCTCGTCCATAGTAAATTCTTCATGTACAAGAGGTCCCAATTGTAATGCGGCTGCATGTTTTGCCACCGTATATTGCAACTTTGTCAATTCAGTAAGGTATGTTTGCAGTTTGCATTGATCTGGTGATATGCTAGGCACTCGTCGGACTGATGGGTTTGATTTTAAGCCTGATGATTGCAATTTTGGGCCTGCTGTAGAAGGTCGTATATCTAACGGATTCGATTCATATTCTGGGCTTTGTTTTGAGAATTTAGACTCCATTGGATCTCCAAAGATGCTGGTCCTCTGTTTCTTTTGTGACAACCTCTTGGCAAGACTTCTTGACATTTTTGATGAGGAGGTTTCAATCTCTAATACTGGAGCAGTCTCTTCCGGTATAGATTCATGCTGATCAATACCTCTGGGCTGGATTGTATTCGCACGACGCGAAGAACGGGATGTTGAGCGGAAAACTTTGTAAAGAGAATAACCCGATCGCAAATCCTTCATATCAGAGGCTTGCATTGTATTATACTTTTTATCACGCTCTGTGAATGTATTTGCATGTCGACTATTGCGCAATGACTTTACATTTGGATCTTCTATATCAGGAGATTGTTTTGAGGACCTCACTGAATCGTCAGTGCTTCGGAATGTAGGTTCTAAAACAAAATTAAATTAGAAATAACGCTTTGATTGATAGATGGATATAAATGTCTACCTACCTGCATTTCTCAAAAGACTGTTAAGCCGGCATAAAGCTACCCAAAGCAAGAATGAATATTGTTCAAGAAGCGATACCGTCTCAAAACAAAGCAGTGATGTTTCTGGGTCAGTTCCGTGACATCTATTACAAAAGAGAGCAAGGGTGCCAACATCAAAAACAGCACTGTTCATGTCATTTGAGAGACTTTCATGGCATCGTTTGCAGGTAAAACAATGTTGGTGCCAGCGATACCGCTTCATCTTGATACATTCTTCCTCTATTATTTTGTTACATCCGTAACAAAGATCGGCTGTGAAGTCTACTTTCGAGACCATTGGTAAAGAATTACTGCTAAATCGGTCCGATCGTCTGCTGCTACTGATTCTTTTGAGGAACAGTGATACTGCAAATGATACGTCATATTCTTGCTCCTACAAATTTTCAAAATCAGAAAACTAAAAAACCAGGTATCCAACAAAAAAAAAAAAAAAAACGTTAGAATAAAGTATACACATACCAACTTCAAGGCGGATTTAAGACCAATACGAATCAAACTCTTCAGATTGTTTGCGAGCCCAGTGATTAAAGACAATAATTCCTGAGTAATTCCTATTCGACGAAGGCCAGTCTCTTGCGTTTGAGATAAAAGTGCAAAAAAGTCAACGGTTTTGCGGCTGAGCGCCCGAGCTTCCTTTTTAAAGTTTGGTCCTATTTATAATAGACACAAGATCTCAGAAAGGTTTGTTGTACATCAATCATCGGCATTGGGATGGGTAATACCTTCTCCATGGTTTTGGATGTACAGGCCATCCAGCAAATCAATGACCTGAAACAGAATATGGACATGGTCGATAAACCTTCTTGCCATGTTAACACCGTCGATGTATTTTCCAATCGAGAAATGCAATAGCATATCAGATATTGTTGCAGCTGACGATTCTTCAAATGCTGACAGAACCGTCCATATTTGATACACCTTCTCTTCTGTGTCTCTTTCCATTTTCTCCATGGCATCCCGATCTCCGCTGGCAAGAGCTATGATATGGTTTAGTGATTTGAATGAACCTACTAATAATGTATTCATGAGTCTGGTCTGAAATTCTCACCGTAGCGTTGCTGAACATAGAAATCAGATAATCGAACATTCCAAAACTACATCACAAAATGCTTAGCTTCTTACGATAATTTTTTTGAAACATTTCAATTAGTTCGAGACTTTTTTTTTTTTTTTTTTTTTTACCTTGTTGATCATGTAGCATTCTGCATGCCAGCGTTCGTTGTTATCACCTTCGACAAATTGTTTGAAGATGGTAACGTCACAAGCTTTACACCGAATAGCATATTGCGTTGAATAGTGATAGTGGCATAATACATTTCCTTCATGTTCGTAGTATAAGTCGTCAGGGCCAAAATGGGTATCGCACTGTGAACAAGTAAAATGATCCAAGTGGTATTTCGAGTCAGCTGCCACAATATAGGTGTCACGTAAAGCTTCACCACAGGTGCGGCATGTAAGATCAAGTCGCTTAAAATAGTCGCGTTCGCATACTGGGACAGACTTTCCATTCTGTTCTAGTGGAAAAAAATGGACTGACGCCAATGGTATGCTACATACCTAAGGGGAAAGAAAATATTTGTATCAGCATGGTATTTTGGGTGGGGAGGGACTAAAGGTGAGGAATATGCAAAGCCAGTGGGTGGTTGGGCGATGGCTGCATGCGAATGGAGGCGATTCAGCTTACCCAACACTTGAAACAGTCGTAGTGATATACTGACTGTAGAGCACGAACAGACTGTTTAGTCAGAGGCTTATCACATTCAGCACAAACGCTGGAAGGAAGTGGGTCGGAAGGCGGTGTAGCAGTTAGCGTAGCCATACGGCGACGTTATATGAGGAAAGAAGAAGAAGGAGCAAAGGAATATGGTATAAAGAAGAAAGAAGAAGGAAGGGGAAGTTCAATAGACAAAGTCTGGGCCAGTTTCCTTTTTTATTCAGAGGTCAGGTCGGAAAGAATGGCTGCTTCGAATCTAGAATGCAGCTTAATGCCATTTTCCAAAGTTACATTTGGTATCGACTTATGGAGTTGTCCCATATTTTCTAATTGTTGACTTTGCTCTTGGCTAAGCTGCCATAAGTATCGACGTACGGGTCTGCGTCTTGTAGCTCGAAGTTGGCCAGGTATTGGTAGTGTTTGCGCCATTAACATGGTATTGTCGGACTTACAGATAGCGAGCACATATGGCAGATATTCGGCTGCCACTGACCGAGCATCTTGAGTCTTGCTGCGCAATGGTAGAAGTGGCGCTATAAATGTCGATGAATGGTTGCTGCAAATATGAAGATATTAGAAAATAATCTCTGTTTTTTTCTATCTTACTAAATTTCGAAATGCCTTTTACTTACACTAGAATAGAACTCGTTTCTCTTGTACTTCTTGAAATTACTATATCTGGAATATTCTGCTGGTTTAATGTACTTGCAGCTTTCGCGATCCGACTGTCCATATGCCAGTGATCGTAATCAGATGGAGTTTTCCAAAGGCACTTGTAGCCCAGGACATTATCTTTGCTAGGCCCGTATTCATCAATTTCATTGATCTACATATAAATATGCCTAATAAGTGACTACCGCAATATAACCATTTCATAACAAGAAAGTGTTGTTGTTTGTCCCTTGTTACTCCTAAGCTGCCATAGACCCAACCCCTATCCCGCTATGAATTATCCTAAGATCAGTCTACGTACCTGATTAGCCTTTCCGTTGCTCAGGAAAGAATCGATGTAGGATTGTGTATCATTTGCGTTAGCCATTGTTTCGAGATTGAAGTCGTCAGATGTCCTTGGGGCAGTGGTTATAGCTTGTCGTTCGGCCAGGATGGTGGCAATTTCGTCATGAAACGTTTCATCACTCCCTATAATTTGCTCAATTAAGAATCGATAAACACATAATGACATATTGTTATTTCCAGAGAACGCTTGCTTCCTGGACCAAAGCTCCAAGGAGTTTAACAGTTTGCGAAGATCTTGGCCAAATATGATACACAAATAGTACAGTTCGCTGGGATCTATAAGATATCCTTCTGCAATGCATACCAGCTGCAAGTATTGTGTTGTTGCCGCAATGGGAGGTAGTTCAAAGTACAAGGTCGTCTGAAGAGCTAGGAGATCATAAGGAATAAGTCCGATATCTGAGGGAATATAATAAGGTTATGTTTGATCAGCACAACAATATTAATGAGTTGATATAGCAACAGCATGATAAAATGCTTTTTTGATTTTACCATTACACGTCATAACTATAGGTCGCTTGCTCTTTTGCGCCAGACTGATAACAGCACTCCAGAATGTTTTGTCCTCTTCGTATAGAATGTCGACCTCTTCCAAGAGAATGAGGCTTTGTTTTGGGGTTCTGGCTTCGCTTAGAGGCACATCTTGAATAAGCGGTGGTGGAGGCACCGATTCTATCTCGGTTGCTTGGTTTGCAGCTATTGACTCATTAGGTATCTCACTACAAATTACTGGTTGATCTTCCTTTTCTGCGTCCACAGATGCTGTTGATATGCTGCTGGAGTCAATATCAGTTCCACTAAGACCACCAGTGATATTCACATCCTCACGAGTCGAGCTTGTATTAGTTGATGTTTCTGGAGGTGGTGAAACAGATTTAACCTTCATTCTTAAAAAGTGCCTGGTTATGTCTCCACTTCCAACAGCGGCTTTGCTCGCAGGTTTAGACTTTTTTACTTTGGGTGCGGAATCTCCTTTTCTTGGCCTGCCTCGTTTCCGCTTCCCACTGTCCCCAGACACTGGTTTATCTTCAGTCTTCTTGGTTACATTATTGTTAGCAATTGCATGTTCTTCAGTATTCGCCTTGCTAAAGCCAGCAAAAGGATCAAATGTTTCTCTGTCAACATGATCGAATGAAACTTGGTGGCTTTCCGCCATTTCCCCAACCATAGCAAGTATGTCCTTGGCGTTTCGCTTTTGACCAGCATTAATCTCGAAAACGTCGTATCCAACCTCGTTTGCCGCAGTATATACAGATGCAGTCTTGCCAACTCCATGGCATCCCACAAGCAAAATCAAGTTGGATCTTGCTTTCCCTTCCATCTTTTTGGTTTGACCCGAGGCCTGCTTTCGCCGCTTTTTCGGTTTATTAGCTATTGGCATAAAGTCGTCATCATTTTCGTCAACATCATGAGTGGAGGAGCTCATTATATCGATAATATCTTGATTACTGAACTCATCTCCAACTTCATCCTCCACAATGAAATCCTCGAGCTCAGTTGGAATGTTTGATTTTCGATTAGCTTTCGTACTACTGTTCACAGTAACATTTTGGGTCGGCTTTTGCCCAGTCGACAGAGGTGCAACTATGGGCGATACCTTCATTTCCTGTAGCCAGTCACGTAGATAAGTGCAGTTTTCAGAGTTACCAAGCAGCCCATCAATTGTAAGTGGCCGATATTTGTCTCGCCAAGGAAAGTGACGAGGATCCTGAGTTGGTAAGGCATGTTCATCCGTTGGTATCGGGTATAAATAGTCGAAAAGTGATAGACAAGCGTCAGATCTCCAGCCTTCTGGATACAGCTTGTCTAGTAAGCGTATCATCTGTGATCTCGATAACAGTGGATATTTGAGATCTGCACAATCAGATTGCGACCGCCGTTTCATTTCCTTCTCTTCCCTACTTCGAGTTACTCGCTGACGTGTAAAAAATGTTGAAGATAATCGGTCTGGAATTGACTGGCCACGACGTGGCTGCTTGTAATTAGAGGACGAATATGTCTTGGTGTCATGACTCTCTTCACGGTAACCCACAAATAGCTCGATGAGCTCTTGGCCACTGGGTTCATGTTGGTAAATATGCCCTCCTTGAAAGACCTCTGAGTCAGGCCACTGAGGCAAGCGTGGACTTGTTTGCTTTCCAACGGCTCCTTTTTTCAACGGCTGATTTGACGCGGAAATCAATCCTTTGACTGACGGCTGCTGCTGGAATATGGGAGGAATGTTGAGAGTGGGCTGTGGTCGATCGTCAACATCAGTACTTTCCACAGTGGAGACACATGGCGATTCAGCTACTTGATCGACTTTGGCTCGAGGACGAAAAAACGGGTGAAGCTGATCATTTGGAGGGCGCTCTGCCATTGCCATTCTTTTCCCGTTGCTTGAAAATTGCAAAAGCGCGACGCGCACTACCTTTAACAGAGACTTACTGACTGCTAGTGGAACTTGGAACAATTTTCAACACGCGACGTGGTGAAAGTCACTTAGCCTGAGTTTTGTTTTAATAGTTAACAACACTGGTTGAAACCAGACCAAGTTAATATTTCTTTGGAGTGAGTAATCAATACTCAATATAATATAGTCTGATCTTACGATACTTGTACATATCTTATTCGTATGCATCGTGATTTCGTAACATTAGTTTCTTGAGTCGGTAATATGTTAATGAACACTGATACGCCGAAAAATTACTAAGATATCCACTTGGAATGTATCAAGGATCGCTAGTATTGTTTATGTATCAAATCATGAACATCCAGCATTGTACAGAAAGATTACTTTCATGTTAAGAACACTTGTAGTGCAAGGCGAGATTCGGTTTCTCTTGTGCCCAAACTAGTATGTCAATCCATGCTATTGCTAGTTTTCTTTACTACTGTATCAATTATTATAATTATTTATCTTCAGTTGCATGTAGTCACTGAAGGTGTTATCAAGATTGGTGTTGAAACCAAAAGGAAAATTAAGGAAAGAGTGGGAACGAAAGCCAGTGTCTGGTGCAAATTTCTGGCCAAGGAGAGAACTCCGCAACGACTTGGTACAGCTCACCTTGTCTTATGCAACCATCCTCGCGAGCCGTTCCCGCATCTCAGCTATACACCAAGTTAAAGCGGGTAGGAAAAGGAGCATATGGTTCAGTATATAAAGGGTATGTTTAAACATCATTCGGCGCTCATCTACACACTTTCATGCCTTAACCATGTTGTAGTCTTGACAATCAGTCAGGAAAGGTGATTGCAATCAAGATTTTGAATCTTGATACTGCTGAAGACGATGTTGTCGATATTCAAAAGGAAATTACTCTTCTCTCGGAACTTACACGTTCAGAATCTGTCAATATCACACCTTACCATGGATGCTTCTTGAATAAAGCGAAACTATGGATTATTATGGATTTTGCGGCAGGAGGTAGCGTACGAAATCTGGTAAGTGAAAGCTCTATGAGAAAAGATATAGATATAAGTTAGCTCCTTCCTAAATCGAATATTGCATCTCCTCTTTATGTAGATGAAAGCTGGCAAAATTGAAGAAAGATATATAGCAGTGATTGCGAGAGAAGTCTTACTGGCATTGAGATACCTGCACAAAAACAATATCATACATCGCGATATCAAAGGTAACAATGTCATACATATGTTTTATCATGAATGTTTAAAGAAAATACTTATATTCTGCATGTTCGTGATTTAGCTGCAAATATATTGTTGACTGATGAAGGAAATATACAACTTTGTGATTTCGGTGTTGCTGGACAAACGTCTATGAACAACTTGAAGCGTAATTCCTTCGTCGGCACACCGTATTGGATGGCCCCAGAAGTCATTCGCGAAGGAGCATTGTATGACTTTAAGGTATGGATCATATTATCATGTCTGTGGCGGTGGAGGTATATAATATAAGCTCAACAATTTGTTAATAGGCTGATATTTGGTCCTTTGGTATAACAATATACGAGATTGCCACTGGCAATCCTCCACTAGCAAATCAAGATCCGATGAGAGCTATTATTCTGATTCCTCGGTCGAAGCCACCGCAATTAGATGGCCCATTTTCGGCAGCAATCAAAGAGTTTATAGAACAATGTGTGAACGAAGAACCAGATGAGGCAAGATAATGTTTGCAACTCCTATGGAAAGAAGCTCTTTATTCAGATTATATTAATGATATTTTTCATACAGCGACCAACCGCAGAGGATCTCCTTAAATCCAAATTCATCCGTTTTGCTAGCAAAACAAGCTCTACGATCTTGATCGACCTGATTAAAAGATATGATGAATGGAAGCAATCTCAGGAATCCAAAAGAAGCAGCTTTAACTCACAGGACATGAATAACAGGTAAGGCAATTACATTTTGGATATTAGAGGTAGAACCTAACCTTTATTATGTTATGTATTAATCGTCGTACTGGCCAAAAAGTGATATAGATGATGAGTTTGATATTAGTGACTTTGATGATCTTAATAATGATGGGTGGGAGTTTGATGTAAGTGCTTATTATGGATTGGAGTGCGTGATAGCTCTAATCATCTATCTATCAACTTACTTTACGGTTTTACTATTTAGACTTTCAGAAGCGTACAGCAATCCGGCATCCTCGACTCCCAAAGTGTCGTCACTCCAGTATCATCTCAGTCCTCCAGTATACCCAACAATGCCCCATCTAATCAACCTGACCTTCTACAACCTTCAACTGGCGGACGTCCATATCAGAGGGCATATTCCGACACTCATCCTTTGGTGCGCTTATTCATTGATACCAAATCGGCTCAAAACGCACAAGGCAATAATCTCTCTGTAAATAATCCCAATGCCTTCTATGGTAGCCCCTCTGTACCTTCAGCGTCCAATACAATAGCAAGCGTTCCTAGTATCTCCCCATCCGTTTTTCCTACCACAAATACCGATCCAAGTCTTGACCTTTCCCGTGCTAATCTGATACTGGGACAATATTCAGCGAACTCAACTGTAGCAACGGCTCGCCAAGTTGACAGGAAAGCAGCAAATGAGCTTCGAATTGGCCAAGAGCACATCGATGCTTCACATTCGCCTGTATCGCCATCCGTGGGACTCTCGCTTTCTGCTCCACAATTACCATCGGCTTCACCACATTTAAAACCTTTGGATTCATCTAGTACAACGCCTACAACTGTGAAAGCTAGTGATGCACATCAATCCGACCAGCTACCTGGAGATCACCACGATGCTCCCTCAATGTTTGATCTCAACTCATCAACAACCATCACTAGTACTGCTAGATTGGCGCCACAGCAGACTTCACTGGCACCGACCACACCACGATCCTTTGAGAAATTGTCTCCTACTGGCCTTGGTGTTGGTAAGCCGCTGGCCATGCGTCAAGGATCACTACCAGATCAATTACCACCCTCTCGGCCTGGATCTCGTCGACCTTCACGAGCTACTGGTACGTCACCAGGCACCGAGGAGTTTGATGCAGAAGCCGCAGAGATTGCGCTTACACAATACGCACGACGAGCAAGATCGACAACAAACCTCCATCCTGAAGATGAGGTGCCATTAAAAGCACTTGTTACTAACAAGCATCAGATTGCGGAAGATGATAAAAAGGTGAATGTGCAAGGCAGCAAACTTGGAGGGGGAAATGTAGGTGATAGCGGTACACGGCATCCACAGAATATTACCACCTCGGGCAATTTCTTTTCATCACCAACTTCCAGCCCTACTACGACAATACTACCAGAGCTTCGCCCGCTCCGCTTATCATCTTTGAAGACTAGTGAAGATGTTTACCAGGAACTAGCAATTACTTTAAATCACCTTGACGAACATCTGGATGCTGTTGAACACGCCATATCTGCCATCAAGCTGTAAAATTTACACTTTCATCATTGTTTTAATTCCTTTTATTTTAATTTGTAAAATGATACGTATATTACAGCCCTCTGGAAATAATTGAATGCAGATAGAGCCAAACAAATTGTGTACAACAGGTATAGAGATAGTAAGGGGTCGGGATGCAAAGGACATTACAAGTCTAATGGTGATCATTTCGGGAATCCACTGCCATTGGCTCATAGCTCCCAGTACTGCCGTTGGCTGTCAATTTTGACGGAATAGGTGCGAACAACGGTGTATTTATACTTGAATCTTGGCTGTTACTATGGCCTGGAGTGTTAGGTTGCGGTGTATTCGGACGATATTCTGATGCGGGCTATATAGAACCACAATATTCGTGTCTACCATTAAAATAGGTGAATCAACCGGGATTACTATCTCACTAATTGCCCATACCTTGTGATCCTGACCATTCGATGATCTGCCCTTTGAACCTGATATTGTTGAGTTGGAGGAATAAAGATCTAGAATATCAAAGACGGCGTCTGTAGAAAAGGTTAACTTCACAAGATCAACTAAGTGTACCATCTTATGCACAACACTTACCCTCTATTTCATCTAATCGCGTAGAAATCAAATCCCACCATTCACTATCTTCATCTGCCGTAAGTTCATGTCCAATAATCTTAGAGGCTAAGTATATAGAAGCGCCAGCTATAATTTGAGGAGTATATAGAAGGCAAAGGGGAGACTTGATACTAAAGCGTAACGGATCAGTTGGAATCGGATGGGTCGATTTTTTATTAATCGGACATACCTGTCATTAACAAACATCCAGGCTGTTTGTGCAAGTCGATTTGACTCTGGCGATAATGGCCACATTAAAAAATGTTCACATATCAGCTTCAATACTAAAATTGTAGGGTAACTAACCTCTTAGTTCATGAACGTAAATTAGCAGGTAGTGATATGGGTGCTCTATCGTCAGATCAAAGCAGATTGCCTCCAGAAGAACACCTTCGTCGTATAAGATGATATCCCTCCATCTCTGAAAGTCTTTACTTTGCTCGTCTAACACAAGTTTCTCGTTTTTAGCAGCCTTTTGAGCACACACCGTAACTATGTCACGCAGCTTTCGTCCAGATTCTTCGACTTTAGTCGCTAAGAAGATAGCGGTCGCTGCAATGTCCTACAATAGGTATAGAAGTTATCCAGCATATTCAAATGTGATCCATCTGCAACATGGACCACTCTACTTACATAAAATGGATAATCTTTTAGAGATTTCCGCATAAAAAATCGGTGAAAGAATACCATGGCCGTTGCGATAGTAATTTGTGGTCTACTCACGAAGATGTTAAGTTGTGTTGGATTCCTTCGAAAAGTGGGGAGAAGATAAGAAAACTTACAACTTTAACGTCATGCCTACAGATTGTATGAAATTACAGCCTTTGGCTCTGTCTTCCTTCTCTTTCTTGACACTGAATCCATCAATGGTAACCGAAGGGGTATTGGCAAATGCCTCCTTACGATAATACCATTGTTGCTGTAGTTTCCATTAGAATTATACAAGTCCAACATTCCAGTATGCAGAGGCTTGGAAGTCAAGGATACCTGGTTTACTTCCGATGGTGATGCCATGTAAAGTCGCAAAAATGGTGGTGACAGACGTTTTCAAAAAAAGACTTACTGGATGGCCGCATTTTTTATGGTACAAAACTGCAGGTAAAGATCAACTCAGACAATAAAGTTGGGCAACAGTTAGCAAGAGCGAACAAAACAAGAACACCATCACACAAATTAAAATAACTGCTTGACTTATCCTCTCCGTGTCAAACAACTGCATATTTATAACTAACTTTGATAGTATACATCTTCGCGATCCCAAATTATAACATTTTACAGGGTATTGTTGTAGAATACAATTAAATAAACGTATCTAAACCTGCTGTATCTTATAAAGCACGTGTAGACATATTGAATCCGTCTTAAGCGTCTTCAGAATCAATCTTGCTGGTAAATGACATCCGCTGACCTTTTACTAAAACCTCGATGCGAATTTCGGTGGAGGCGAAAAATAATTCAATTTGAAGATCAACCCGGTCTCCGCTACGTACACCAGGTAGATGCGGTATTTCTATGGGGAAATCAGCAATTTTTCGAACACCCGGATCAGTAACCTGTCGCGGTATTGGACCATCTCCATCGTAGGCATACAAGTCGGCTAGAACAATGGCAATAGTTAATTTCGTGTAACAGCCCCAGCAATAGTCTATCATTAAATTGTACCTACTTTCTGTATTGGCAGGGTAAGATATCCAAAAGTTTTTGCGAATAGGATGATGTTGTCCTTCAAGCCTTTCTCCTTTCCGAACATATACATCAAATCTTGTAGAGCATCGTTTGATACCATCGACAGTAATTATTGCACTATTATCAGGATCTATCCCCTCTTCAAATTTCATCCGAGTCATAACACCATAGGTTCGTCGCGCAATTTTGCTTGTCACTTTGTTTGGACGTAATGCATGCATAACAGCACCATGAACTACAGCCAGTTCACCTCGAGGTGGTGATGCAATCATAGTGACTCGATCACGAAATTCTTTTTCAACCACCGAGTACAAGTAATTAGAAGATCCAAAGCCTCCAACCATAAAGATTGCGTTGACATAGGTCTTGCACTGCTGCAGCTGCTCGTCGATTAGTTTGATGACTCGTCGAACCACAGGTCTAAAGACTCGATCATTCAATTCATCAGCGGTAAGATGAAGAATTCCATCCTATGTATATGCATGGTGATTAATATGTAGATTCAGTTAACTATCATCATTCTTTAGTCATCATGTCATGGCTGTCCATACCTCCAACCCGATAGACTCATCAGTCTGATCGCATTTTGCTGCCGCAGGCAGCGTCAGGTATTGCGTGTCTTTCTCATTGAAGTTCGGCTAAAGAATATATTAGCGGCAGAAAGTAAAATCGGGCATCGTAATGAACTGATTAATCATACCTTGATAGTTTGAACAAATTCATCCATCATCATCTCAAAAGCGCATGGTGGAATAGACTTGATATATCGTTTGAGTTTCGATCTCAATAGCTTGCGCATATTCTCATCAATATAGGCGCCTCCGCACAGCCCACCATGACCTCTCGTGAGCTCCTTCAATGTTCTAGTTTGCGTTGGATCCAATTTTTCGATTTCACTGAGAGCGGATAGTATCATTAGTGTGGCCATTTAACCAACGTAGGTACAACTTGAAACCACATACTAGACAATAAGATCCACAGTGCCACCGCCAGCATCAACAATCATGAATTTATCTCCGTGCTCAAGATTGTAGGATTCACAGCGCTTCTCACAGTATAGAGCTGCAGCTTCAGGCTCGCTTATTAACATGAGCCGTTCAACTGGATCGTCTCTTGATATGATACCAGCGCGTATAGCCGCCTGTCGCATACTAGTTTTAGCTCTATCAGACCAAATTGCGGGAACAGTTAAACAGTATCTAAATCTGTCAGGGTGATAGTTATTCGCAAAACCTTTTCGTAATTCTTCCATGACATGGTCATGGAACAGGTGAAGATAGTCTGAGATTGGTTTGATAGGGTCAAAAGTCTCCGATCCAACGATCAAAGGTGGCATTTCACCATATTCTTGGTTATCCGATAGATGCAGCTTGAAGCATTTGAGCAAAGTAGACTCTTTGGTATTTGGATTAAGAACGGCTAAGCGGGCACCGTTACCCCAGTCTTGAACTTTCACTGGTTTGTGCTTATAGAGAAGTAACGTCGGTGTCTGAAATAGCATTTGAGTATGTAAAGTTGGCTATTTTGCGACAGTTAGTGTTATGCTCATATAAAGCGGACAGGCATACCTTGGAATAGAAACCACTGTTTTTATGCCATTTTGTAATATCGTGGATCGTCTCGTCTTCAGCAAATGCGTAGCTGCATCCCTATCGACGATAGATAATGACATATATGTCAATAATGTAACGGGTTGCATCAAGCATTTATGGTAAAAAGTTACGATACCAACTGAGAAAGTAGTTCCTAGAAAGATATATCACAACCGAAACATTAGTCATAAGCTAAAATGGCTTTCAAATTGTATAGCGGCAGCGTACACCTACCGAAATCAATAGCAACGACCACTGCGTAGTTCTTGAAGTCGATTGGCTGACTATTCATAACAGGCTTTATCAAAGGCGAAGGCGGTGCATCATTGTTAACAATATCTCTTTCATTTCCATTTGAATTGACATTTGCTGTAGGTGTTAGGTCAACGGGTGATGAGGAAAGTGGGGGAACCTCTTGGCTGAATGCACTGAATTAGTAATTTCAATAGTGACTTTCAGGAACGCCAATTGCTGGACACTACTGAGTAATTTACCTAGGCTTGCTACTTCTCCGGAAGAGATTTTGCATCATGAAGAATGGCTACTGCGCAGACAACGAGATTCGCGTTTGTAAGAAAAGCCAAGAGTATGGGTGGATTTTTAGGCTAGAAATAAAAATGGGACTTTATTTTGGGCCTCATTTTGTGTCCAACGTTTATGCCAAAAACAACGCGCTCAATACAAACTGTACGATATGGTAACATATATTATATCAAATGTACCATATACGCAATGATGAACCAGTATAAACGAGAAAATGTCTACAACTCATACATACAGTGTAGAAGAAACCATTCGGAACAGTTGCTAACCATAACTGTGGTTAATCATGCGTAATGACAACGTACGGGGAACCGTGGGCTGTTGCAGCGGGTTTGTATACTTGCTTGTAAGCTATTCCAAATGGCCGATTTAGCTACGAACAAATCTTTGCAATATCATCAATTACAGACAATTCCAACCAATAATCCTTCTCCCATTCATTATTTGACCTGCTGAGTGATTTTTATTGCATTAAACATATACCTCATATACTATGGGTAAGTATGTCAATCTATGCTACTTCGTTATCGTCCTCATCATCTTCCAATAAATCAACCACAAGAGTAGCGCTTGGCCACAACATGGACTGATCTTTGATAGCATCATTGCTTGGCTGGAAAACTGTTCGTGGATATGGTGTCATAATGGTGAACTCATATTTATGAGTATAGTTTGAGGGTGGTTTTGTGTGTTCCGTTGTATCGATCTGATCGTCTTGAATGATCGGATATGCTTCAACAAATTGGTACAAAGTCTGAAGATATTTAACGGTGTGAGAAAATACAACTTGGGTTGGCAAAGTAAAAGTTTCTGACATTTACCTCTATGGTATCATCGGCTTTGAATCGTCTGATCACCCGGCTACCATCAGGAAGTCTGAAGCTTAGTCTCGTAACACCTCCAGGGTGATTTGTGTCAGGTTCTTCAGAAAATTGATTGGCGAGGTAATATCGATACTCTTGCTTTTTCTTTTCTAACTCTTCTTTCTCAAGTTGAGCACGCTTAGTATTCTCTTCCACACGAGCCACTTCTTCACGAGCCAACTGCGCTTTACGCTCCTATTAAGCACGTGGGTTTAGAGACCAAACTTCCGCAAATACAGGTACCGAAAATAAATGTTTAAGAAATGACATACCTTTTCCTGATCTGCTTTCAAACTCTCTCGGTATGCACGATCCTGTTCATCTCTAAGTAATCTCTCCATTTCTCGTTCTTCCTTTTCTCTTCGCATGCGATCAAGGCCAGGCCCATAGCGATCTTTTGCGCTTTGTAGTCGACGAATTACTGTAGCGGCATCATTAACTCCTTCAATCCTGTCAACTACAGTCATTTTTGGGGTTGCGTTGACAGCACCACCAGGATATTGCAGGGTAATAACGGCAACGAACGGGTATGTGGTTGCTTGAAGAGTTGTGCTTACTAAGGACAAATACATTGGTAAACAATGAATAATTTTGCCCATATTAAACTCTACTGAACTTGATACAAACCTTGATATCCTTCGGTTTCTCGCACATTACCACCCCAGGTAAGAATATTATTTTCCCGTAAATAAGTTATCAGATCTTCAGAAGTGAGAGTGTCGCTGAATGAAACTTCATTAGGCGAACAGATGGTATAATCGTCTATACGATCAGACCGAATGAGCTACTTACTGACAAAAAGATGGCGTGTCGTCATGTTCATCACTCTGGAGGACAATCATTAGAAAACTAAGCTGGCTCTTAGCCGTTTCGAGTGCTTGTGAATAACCGCCTGGGAAAAATTCAACATGGGTTGTGCCAAATTGATCTTCAAATTCTCGTAGGAAGCGAGCAGCAATCGCCTGTGGATCCTGTCTTTGTTGGGATAATGGTACACTTCTGTTTCCACCTGTTATTGACTGACGTGTGAAGTAACGTGCTATTCGAAGTAGGAAATGTTTGATTAGTAGTTGCTTGCCCTAGGAGATACAACAATTAGTAAAAGCCTTACATGCAAACGATAACACAGCCCATGTGATGTTCCAAGCAAATCCAAATGGCCAGGCTAGGAATGAGAAAATTCCCCATTTTCGAGTTTGTCTTGAATGTGTTCGCTGGGGTATAGCTGGACGACTGCTTCCACTAGAAGTCAAAGGGGTCGTTTCAGACGATGTAGAGGCGGCCACCTCTTCTGCAAGCTTTTCACGATTAGCTGTAGCAGACTCTACAGCTGCTGCTCCGTCAAATACACTTTGGACTGCCATCTGCAATTGTTATCCGAGTTAGAATTTGCATATAGGCGAGACTATGGTGCACCACGACCAAAAGTGAGCTAACCTCTAGATTCCAGTCGTATCGAGTCAGCCTAGTCAAAGCTTCATCGATATCTTCTGTCTGAGTAACAGACTATATAGAAAAAAAGAATTGGCGTGTCAATTGTATTGGAAAATGGGCCCGATAGCGAGCAGGCTATTAGATAACTGGGAATGACCTATGTATCGGCCACTAAAACTGACAATATTGCATAGATGTAGGTGTCAAAGAAATACTATAAATTACCTGAAACTGTTCTAATACATCCTTCTGTAGTGGCGTGAGGGAATCCAAGGTATCCATGCTTATGATGTAAAATGCAATAGAAACCAAAGGATGGAAATGCTGAGCGAACTGTTGAAGATCCTTTGCTTTCGTCACCATACCAACTCCGCGTTAGAATTCATTCAAATTGGGTTTTTTTCTTGGTCAGCCGTTCTTACACTAACAAACCATATTCCACATGGCCGATATAAATCCAACTATTCCTGACACCGGTGCCGTCGAAGAACCTATTGATCTAGTCCGACTTTCTTTAGACGAGAGGATTTATGTCAAATTACGCGGTGATCGAGAATTGCGTGGTAGATTACACGTTAGTAGATCAACACATTGGATCCATGAAATCAGTATTAAAGAAAGACTAAACTATCATTCTTGACAATCAGGCATTCGACGGTCATTTGAATCTAGTTCTTGGAGAAGTAGAGGAAACTATCACAATTGTTGATGTCAATGAAGACACCAATGAAGAAGTTATACGCGTACGGTTTGCACAGTTGACAACTATTCTGCCGAACTCGAATCCTTAATAACAGTATTTATAAATGCTCTTAGATCGTCAAGCGAAACTCGGATATGCTTTTTGTACGTGGAGATGGTGTCATCTTGGTGAGTGATATGTGGATATACGATGTTGAGATCCGACTATTCATTTTATACTAAACCCGTATATCATCTTTTCGTAGCTCTCTCCGCCAAGTAGGGCATAGACTACATCTGTTGATATGTTAAACGACTCACAACAATTGCATTAATACATTCATATTCAAACCTGTATCTTTATATGGTATTATGAGACTTTACAAGTCAGACTGGGAGCTTCAATTATTATAACAATGTTTCCCAATATTGACACATGTAGCAGATGAAGAAGTATTATAGTTTAGGGTTATATCAATTGGTTACTGAGCTTAATTACACTAAATGTACAATTAGCTATATAAACATGAAAAAAGCACTAGCCGGCAGGACCAAGCAAAAGTTACCAAATTCATTGAATTCCGGCTTTGTCCCCCTCTTTGGCGGCATCATTTGAACGAAAGCGCGAGCTACCCAATTCAAATGATTGACTAGTGGTATTTCCGAGCTGAGGACTTTCTTCTCTAACGCCATAATCAGCTGCAAGTTGTTGTGAGATACTAATATTATCATTAGTAGCCATATCATTTGTTTTCGGGATTCTGGGCTCGAATGGGATGCCAGAGTGGGGAGACCATAATGAAGGATAGTATTGTCTGTATGCAAAATAAGCAAATATAGTTCCTAGTAGAGCTCCAGCCACTACATCCCAAGTATGATGTTTATAATCTGTGATGCGAGACACCCCTACTAACACAGCCCCGAGAATGGGCATAGAGACGATAAATCCACGATAAAAGTACCCGGTCTTTACAACAAATATCCTCAACTTTCCAGCAAAGTAGAGAGAAAGATATACGAGGCCAGCAAATCCAACTATTTCAGCCGATCATAAAAAGACAGAAAATTTGAGCTCGCCAGCCGTATGTTATGTAAAATATATTTGAATGTACCTACTCGAAGTATGACCGCTTGGGAATGACTTGAATGCATCTTTCAGGAGATAATCAATAGGTCGTGTGCAAACTGAGACGTCGCTAAGGCCCAAAGGAGGATCTACAGCTCCTTCCCTTGGAGCACACACTGCTAGGAAATCAGGGCGATGTGCACCGACTGTCAGCTACAAGTATATGGGAAATTGCCATTAAAACACACTATAGATTGATACATGCAAAGCCAATACAGTCATACCTTTACTATCTCCGTTATCATGATCGTGAAAGATACTGAAACTAGAAGACCTAAGGTTCCGTTGTGAAGATCGAGAGGGCTGCGTACTAAGAAAATAGATACGGTGGCAATTATGAGAAAAGGTACAACCACAGCAAGTACCTAGAATAGTATGATGACAATAAAATAGGCTTAACATATGTCTCAATCCAAATTAACATGATTTTCGCAATAACTTACAGCTAGTACCCCTATAGAGAGTGTATCATTTTTTAATGTGTACATCAGCCGTCGATTTTGCAATGGAAACTCTGAGTAAAATGGGTCAACGCCGTCAATCACCAGAAAAACGACAATAAGAATTATGACCAGAATCCAGTCTTTTATATATGATACAAAAAGATGTTTTCTTCTCCCTTTTAGTGAGATAGAAGGCATTGGAGAATATGAGAACAAATATAGAACGAAGGAGGTGAAAAGAAACTGCAGTTTTTGAAGATTTTGATCAACACATTTTAACTCCGAACCATTACAACTTCGGCTATGACGTGAACGGCAAAACGGGAATTACTTGAGATACTACCAGTAGTTACTACCAGTTCAACCAGTTATCAGAACACGTATTGATGCTCTAATTCATTTGAATATCGGAATTATTTATTTATTTGTCTTTAACCTGAAATTGTTTGATTGTAGATTGCCTTGATAAATATGAAGTAAAGGCATTTATGACAGGACAAAGGAAACCCCAATCCAAGTCTTTAAGCAATATTGCCTAAATTAGAACTGCTTGATTTACCAAGCTGTTGTATGGCAAAACGATTTGATATCATAGACTCAGATTTATTTTACCGAGAAGAAAAGCTATGAAAGGCGGAATGTGTAGTTACTGTACAAAGAAGATTTACTGTGAGTTTCTACATTTCTTATTATACTATATGTACATGATAAGCTATAGCTAATTAGCAATACTATACTAGTGGTGGATTTCAGGTGATTCTAAAAGAATGTCTTTCCAAGGTACAGCAAGAGAATAACCGTCTGCGAACACTACTCGACAATTCTGCTTGTTACTAGCACACGACTGAATGGTACCTGAATGTTGAAACAATGGTTAAGGAACTTTGACGCAAGGTTGTATTTCAAAACGTGAATCGAACGTTTACCAGCGAAATAAGGACCACCCTTCCATCTTGCCCATATTGGCGTGTTAGGTTTGAGCTTTGCCACCATTTCTTGTATGTACTTTGCGCGTTGAGCCAATTTTTCCAATTCCCGCTTCTAAAAGAACCAGGGACGAATATTTAAGTTAAGATGTTCCCGTCCAATCTTCCTATGCAGTTGGCTACGGAACTTACCGGATCGTGTGTTGGACAGTATCCTTCCTTGAGAACCGTTCCATCCTCTAGCTCTTCCACGTGTAGCGTAAGACCGGCATCCCTTGCACAGCTTGTGTGAATTGCTCTACAGCAACGTCCCTTCCTACACTGAATGCAGGCGCCATCGACTTTTCCACATAGCAAGCATTTCTAAATGAACCATAAGATTAATTTCCAAGCAAAAAAAAAAATGTAAATGCAATCCAGCACAGTGAGAATCGTGACTTATCCTCATTGCTTACCAGTTTCCATCGCGCATTAGGTATACTATCAACTCCAACGACCATATCACCTTTTGGCCCGTGGACCACACGCGTATCAGGCACAAATTCAGCACAAAGTCGATGTGCCTTGCGCCCCTGGTCAGTTTTAAGATCGGCTCCGAGCAATGGGCAAAGAACACACTAAAGAACCAAATGGATGAATAATCAGGGCTATCCTCTGTATTGGTTCTAGTATGCTTACCTTATCATCACTAACACCTTGTGGTGAGTCTTTATGCTTTCTCTTCCTTTTTCGCGCTACTTCATCTCCATCACTGGCTGGCTTCACTTCTTTAAGGACATGTGGTTCAAATACGGATACGTCAATTTTCACACTGTCTCCTATACAAGTGCATGCTTTGGCTTGTCGACCTATTTCCACCCAAGAATCCAATGCAAAGTTGGTGCTTTCAGCGCAATTAAATCCAAGGTTGTAGCCAGAATGATATCCATATGGGAATGTGATGACAAATTCGCCTTCATGTTGGACGAGCCGGCTGACAGGAATAGAATTGTTGGCTAATACAGTTGGTGATGCAATGAACGTCTTGTGTCGTAAAAATTCGCTACAGGCCTTGTAAGCCGGAGAGAAGATATCTATTTATAAAGGTTAATTAGAGACGCAAACCGTTTCTTTCTTCAAGACAAACAGATTGCCCCAAACTTACTTTGCATCACGGTCTCAAATCTCTTTCTGTAAGTTGCAGGAATCGCATACCACTGCTTTGGCGCTCCAAAATGTAAATAATTGATCGAATATAGGTCCATATCCTTTCAGCCATGTCAGAGAGTCAGTCTCGATCCAACGCACGTAAGTTGTTAACGAATATATAGCTGATTTACCTCTACATGCCATGGAAATGTCGCTTTCCATTGCCCGAAATACAAGTATGCTGTATTGACACCAGGGAGTTCCACGCCTATCCTATTCAAGATATTATCCAACTTATTCACATTCCATATCTTGGTTGAGTCCTCAAACAAGGCTGTAGGATGCAAGCTACATTAGTAAACCTCACTGGTATCAAGTAAACCTCGACACAGTCTACTTACTTCCTTGCATATCAGCACCATACATCGGTTGTGAAAAGGTAAGGTTGCGCCAATATGTCCGCTCCATTTCCTTACAGTACTCCACAGTATATTTTTCATCGTCTTCACAGTGGTAATCGAAGGTGAGTGGGTCATGGTTATCAGATTGTGCTAACTCCAACTCCTCGGCTTTGATCATTCGTTTCGTTTTGATGGGCTTTGCCTCTGTATTTATTGTAGTTAGTTTTCTTGGCGGTGAAGGCGGTGGAGATCTGAGGTGGGTTTCTTGATGCAGTGCAATGGGGGGACTGGGAAATTTCTGGGCTGAGCCATCTACAGTTGCGGAACTCTTCAGAATATTTCCATGTTTTGACTTTGACCTGGTCTGTAATGGAGAACATGACTTGAGTTTCTGCACTCTCAACACCAAGTTTAACACAAGGTAGGTTAACTTACGCTAGCAGAAGGTGGCGCTAGTGACGCTGTAGGAAGCAGGAGGTAAAATATGAATTTGATTACTCTTTATCCGAGAGGCATGTGATCTTTGAAACAGTAAGTCTTACGTTTTCGAATATCGGATTCCATTGCGTGATGAGGCTCATGAAGAGTTATTTTACGCTTTTTTATGGCAGGTAGAGATTGAGCTTGAGTGACCTTTGCTTTTGGAGGACGATGCTCTTCTGCCTCGCAAAGCTGGTGCCATTGTTGCACGGTATATGGCCGTCGTTTTTCGACATTAGTTTGTGTATATATACCTTGGCTACCAATGATATGTTGAACCTACGAAATAAAGATCAGACAAGAGTGACAAGATACGTGAGGTTTAAATTCATACGACAACTTACAATTGGATTTCGAACTCGCACGGTTTCCAACATATTTTGTACGTCTGGGAGGGACTTAGTCCTAAAGATTACAAAACAGAGTTCAGCAAGAGCAATGGGCGCAGCATAGCTGTTATTACGAAAGCCAAAGCACTGACCATTCCTTTGGTGGTATTACTTTGACAATTCCGGCTTCTCGTCCATATGAATCTATTGACTGAACAAAAGAAAGAAAGTCTTCAAATTCGGCCATAGTTGGGCGAAACACTGGTATCACACCGCCATTTTCCTAGTAAATGAGAGCGTTTGGGTCTTTATGAATATATAATTGCCGATCTTTGAATCGCTTTCAGACGCTATATAGTACATACTTGATCGTAATATTCGGCTGGCTCAATTTTCCAAATGGATGACATGAAGAATGAGTCGATTTCAGTTGACAGGAACAAATTGTATAGTTCTTGCAATTAAGGCTGAATCCAAGAAGAAAAAAAAAAAAAAAAAAAAAAGGAAAAATTTGAATTTTTAAAAATTTAAAATCTAAAAAGTTCCCAAATGTCGTTATTGACAGATGCTGATAGAACTGTTGACCATGCTGAGGGTATACCACCATATTTATCTAATGTTCGTGACCAACGACTATAGGACGATCCGTTAGTACTTAAATACACCATGGCCTTTATGCACCATTTTCCTTCTCTGCCATTTTTTGACACAGACGTGCTAATTTTTCCCCGCAGCCCCATTATCAGATCTGGCCACCATGAAAAGGTTATAAATACATACATAGTATATGTAATTATTTTGCCGCCTTCACAAAACGTAAAGGACCTTGTCGTCCTAGACTACAATAACTTCAAATGGTATTATCATTGTCCTTTACCTGCAAGCAATTATTGACAAACTGAGTTGCATCGCTCATATGTATAATGGCATATGTAACCTTTCACAAGTATATCGTCGATAATAAAAACAATGACAGCACATAAGGCTACCGATTTTTAATATTATGAAATTGGTGGAGGTGCTACATACTCAGTAGTTATCGCAAACCTTGAATTTCCTTTATTAAGACTTGCACTAGATGGCTGTACAGTGTTAGATATGGCGTACTCAAGGCAGCATTGTAGGTTTGAATGGCAGTGAGTGAGTTCGAGATTTATTTAAAAAACTGACAGAAAGCTTTGTAGTATAGCTTTGCAGAATAGCTCTGCAGACTTGACTGGTCGGAAATGTTTTACAGGTTTGGGGCTTGTAACATGAAATGATTTTCATTGAGCTCCTTGCTACAATGTCATGATAATATGGCTGTTATGAACGGCCGATAAAACTGTTTTCGCTCCCATAACACGTCAAAGGATACTTGGATAAAATGCTTCAAATATTCTTTCTAGGTGTTAGTATGGCTACTGAATAACTTTTGGATATTACGGAGCTGATCTCCTGATGGTATTGAAAGTTCAATTTGGCTTCCGTTGGGCTCCAAATTTGCTTTGCTGTGACTCTGATTTCTCCAATAGCGAATTGGCACGAGTCCCACACCTTTCCCCCACTGGTCAATATGAAACTATTCATCTCTTCAATCTTGGTCCTGGCACTGGCATCGAACGCACTTGCAGCGTCTAATGCACCCGAAATAGAACATGGTTTGTTTGTTTTTTTTTTTGGAATTCCTGTTTACCATCTTTGCGTGCGATTAACGCAATTTGCAGGTATGGAGAAGGTCACATGCGGCAGCGTCATCAAACTTACAAATGTTGACACTGGATACAAGTTACACTCTCACGCCGTAGCATATGGTATGTATTGAAGTTATCATAACCTTATTGAACATTCTACTGGTGTTAATCTACTCTGTTCCTTGGAACAACCAGCATCCGGCTCAGGGCAGCAATCTGTTACTGCCCTCTCGTCGTCTGTGGACGCAAACAGTTTCTGGAAAGTTCAAGCCTCGCATGGTCGAGGATGCCATAGAGGGTAAGATTTGTTGACTGGTAAATGTAACTACAGGATAAAATGTAATCTAACACATTTGTAGTGAACCGATACCTTGTGGGGCAGTCATTCGTTTGCATCACGTCAACACCAAAGGATATTTACACTCGCATAATCACAATTCCCCATTATCACATCAACAAGAAGTCAGCTGCTTTGATAAAGAAGATACTGGTATGTCTTTGAATAGCAGTTTCCTAGGTTAGAAACTGGCTTTAATACTTAATCACTCCATCTTTCAGGCGATGATTGGCGCTTGGTTTGTACCGGCAAGAGTAAAGAATGGATGAGAGAAGAGAGCGTACGGTTGGTGCACGTCGAGACCAAAAAGTACTTGAGTACAAGTTCAAGGTACACTTTTGCAGCGCCAATTTCTGGGCAATTAGAGGTTTCATGTGGCGGAAAGGATGGCTCGACTACATTATGGGCTGCTCAGGTACGGACAGTAACAACTATGAATCCAATTTTGCCAATCACAGATCGTATTAATGTGGTGTGCTGAATTCTTTTGAAACAGGAAGGGGTCTATTTTGCTTGATTAGAAAAAGAATAAACGTGGTAAAAGAACATTTGTCCCTTAACGTCCTTTGAATGACTATGGTTACAAGAATGAGAGGATAGAAAATGTTTGAATTTTGACGTGGAACTACAAAGCCTAAACGATGACTTGGGTGTCACCGAGAGTTACTGGTTTATATTCTGTTCCACTAAGTGTATCGGAAGGTAACATGAAGTCCTTGTTTTCAAATAGGTAGTGTTTGTTGATTGCATCCATACATGCTCTGAATTCTGCCATCTTCATTGAGCTGCCATAACCTGTAGACCATGATATTAGTCATAGATCGACCCAACATAACGTTAATATCTTGAACTTACCTTCACCAAGCTTTTCGTCTCCCGAAAAGACACCAACAATGAAAACAGGGGCATTGGTGCGTCTTCCAGTCTCCTTCAAAAGTCTGGAGATGGGCTTCTCTTTGCCATATCTAACTGTGAGACGAGAAAGGTGTGCTTTTGGGTTTTCGATCTTAATAACGTCACTAACATTAACATCTCTAGACAAGATATGGGCATGGACAAACTTCTTTGCAGCTGCTGGACCTTTCTCCTGGTGAACCAAACCGATGATAGCGTTCAAGGCACCGCTCATCGTTTCTGAGTGGTAAGCTCCTTCAGACTCGGCAGCATCCCAGCGTAAGACATGCTGAAGACCAATTTCACGACCATACTTGGCTAAACTGTTATTACCTATATAGGTGGCCAGTACTTTGTCAAAGGCGATTGGAGGTAGTCTAGGATAGCGAGTACGCAAAAACTCTGTACAAAACAAGCCAGCTACTCTCTTGCCAACGATCTCCAATTGGGTATTGTTGACATCACCAAAGGATTTGTGTGTTACTGCACGTTCCAATGCAGGTTGAGAAACTTCTAAGCCAATACGAGCTCCAAATGCTGAAAGTGTTGGTGAAGCTGTTGAAGTGGTCTGTATATTTCGAACGCTGGAAGCCACTAGGAATACAATAAGTGTAAGTCAGATTGTTGAATACAACAAAATATTCAATCGTCGTCATTCTACTTACAGAAACCACGAGAGAATAGACGATTGCCGAACATGCTAAAGTCTTTTTGTTCCAGTAACGTGCAAACTGACAAAAAACAGATGATGCAGCAAAATTTTGGCAGTCCTGAATTATTGGATGTGTCATTTTGTTTACATGATACAACTAAATATTTAAATTGTGGAGCGGAGTTGGATCGTGCGACAAGCTTAACCAGAAATGAAAGCCTTATGAAAGCCCCCTCTTGCCTTCGCATAGTCCATTTGCAAACCTTTCGTCCAACCTATAAGCCACCGTTAGCGTTTCTCTATCTTAACCGTATGATGCCGCTTCTCGCCCCTCCGGGGAGGAAGTGAAGGACCCTATTGTTGCAGCCGAGCAACGGATCCAAGTACTTCAGAACTAAGTTAACTCAGGTCGTCAGAAAGGACTATATTGATTTGCAAATATCACAACAGAAATGGTAGGATTGCAACAGCATCTTGCCCCCTCATGGGGAGAAACCCAGAAGATCCTTCGCACCATTCTGACAAAGTAAAACAATCAATCGACCGACGCTGAAACCTGACGCGATACTTGGGACAGTCAAGTCATTAGTGAAAGAGACCATCACCAATATGCTCCAAGAGTACTATAGGCGCTGATGCTCCACAGTATCAGAGGTCAACTGCGGATTTGGGGTGGCCATCGCTGGCTGATTGTATCTCTCTAGATGCCCAGCTCAGCATGCATACAACGTCGTAGCGAATCCGGTTCACACAGCTACGAATCAAGGTATCCATGCTGCGGCTCAATGAACTTCGGAAGCAGATCATGACGGATTCATCTTAATAAGTCAAATTAGGAATCTAGTGATTCCTTCAGGAACCATGTTTAATAAACGGATAAAAGAAATGCAGACAAGACATCAGTGGATACATAGTGAAACAGACGACCACCAGGAAGATTCATTCAACTCCGAAATTTGCCAAGTTGCTATTGAAAATGTCGCCGCGGCCAGTTATAAGAAGCACCGACTGCGCTTATTCCTCTGAAGAAAATGGACGTTCAAGCTCTGATGGATACTGATGCAGAGCTCATGCATGCGACCGGATACCGACCATCGGCTTGGTTTGCAAGCTGATCAAAATCACACAATCCCTACGCGGATGTGAATGGGACATCCAATAGCACACAAGGCATTATCAAAATTACGTTGTGGGGTGTCAAGCTCACATTCCACATCGTTCCTAACCTACGACACCATGTCATCCATGTGCAAACTTTACCAAATTTCCCTTCTGGGCCAAATCCATTCTCTCTCGCCAAGTGCCTATCAAAGGTATTAGTTTCGATCCGGAGGTGAAGGTTGTTCTGGATAAATTTCCATATGTGGTTGCCGCCAACCATAACTAATCTTGTAAAATTCCATGTTGAAGTTGACAACAAAAACCACATTTACGTTTCTATCAATGGGAGTGCACCCTGACAAACAAGCCATAGTGGAAGCCGAAGTAGACGAAATGCGGCGCAACGGCATCGTTAGCCCAGTCCAATTCTCTGAATGGGGATTCCCATCCAATGTTGTTGCCAAAGCGGACGGTTCTCACAGACTCGTCACCGACTTCCGTAGACTGAATCTTTGTCACAAAGCCCATCAACTTCAACCCTATCAGCATGCAGGAAGCCTTATAGTCTCTTGGACAAGCGAAGTGCTTCTCCACAATTGATCTTGCATCCGGTTTCTGGCAAATACCTATAGCACAATCGTCTAAAGAGTATGGCGCACCACCCAAACCTAGACATTGCCACATGATGGAACCAGAACCGAGAAGGCGTCAATTTTGGATACCGTTATCAAGTTGCTACAAACCAGAAGCAGATAATAGACAACACTACATTTTTGCTTTGGTAACGGTGCCTTAGGTGGAATTGCAGGGATACTCCCTGCACCTGTCAAACGACTAAGAAGACATCTATATCAGCTATCTAATCGAAATGTACATACCTCAGTACTCATCATCGCCGAGTACAATATATCAAAAGTGTGTGCAGAATGTCACTCGAAAAGCCTCGTCAACCTAGAGGTTTATCCAATATCTAATTTTTCATGTTTGATCAAGCGAAGAAATCGATCACGTCAATTGATTGGGCGAGGCTCAACAAGAAAGCAACTTTTGGTGCTTTTCTCGATCTTAACAAGATCAATACAATAGTTGAAAAGCATAATCTTGATTTTGATAATCGTATTGTGGCCCTACCTAACGGACTAGTTAGAATACAAGGGCTGCTGTAGCCGTCAATCGTACCAGCAATTTCGTTCCACGACAAACGAAAAAATCTCATAAATCAGCAGCCCCACAGTCGAACGCTTCTGAGCTCAAGCCTGAGGATCAAAAGAAGCCTGAAGACTATATAATGTCTCGAACCAAAACTCCGCTGATAATCGAAAACGGACCATCCTTGCAATTCTCAAGTGCACCTCTTGTAGAACCGTGTGCAATAGAGACAAGATGGCGTCCAAATACATTTGATTTGAAATTGAATATATGGCGACACATAATGAATGAACAACCAGCTGCTTTTGCTCGGCCATCAACCAATGCCGAGGATGACGCTGGACCAGGCGAAGAGGCCGTGGTCCAGCATCAACTAGCTAGTCCGGTAAAGACTTACAGCTAGTCAAGAACGTTGACATCAATTACAAGATACGGTTCAGAAATAAAAGCTTCTTCTGTTTTAATTACATTTACATAGAAACTGACGTTAACTTGCATCATCTCCACTCTTAACTACGTCGGGGGGTGGCTATATTGCTCCATGCAATATTGGTAAGTAAGCGCAAAGATTGTTTATTGATCAGTATACAAAGATGGTTCTAAATGATATACAAATTTATGCCCTACTTTTCGTCGTAATGGGGTGCACTTAACAGCAATTTCCAGTACATTTTGTGTCTATTGTCTCACGTCGCATATAGAGTAGCTTCGCGCAGTCACATGCCTTTACAAACTGTAACCTTCTGCAATAGCCCAGTTGATGGAAAGCAGGGAGGTTACACTTGGCACACAGCCTCTAGAAGTTACATATGCAGATAAAGGATTTTCACCATATATACTTCCCTTTGGTCTCTCAATATCACAGAAAGATTGTGCGGTGCATGGAAGAACTGAGGAAAGTTATAGAACTCAGCCCTGTTGAACCCTTAAAGGAAACCTTTACTGTATAACAATGACATCTATAATCCAGTGATACAAAACACTTTCAACACAGGCACCACCACCATGTTAGAGATAATATTCGCAGGCAATAAAGCCAAAAAAAAAAGTGTTAGAGATTTCTACATAGACATGCAGTTAAGCAATTGCCAGTGGTAAGACTGATATCTTGGCCATGCTCTTACGAATACATTTCTCAATATGCATTTCAATTTGTGCATACTATAAAGTTTATACTTTTCCTATACTGTAATAGATAAAAGAGTTGTAGAATGAGTATACATTCGTCAGGAGTGTTCTGTGTGTTCCTTCGTCTCCTTGACCCAAAAAAAATTATTAGCAGCGTCCCTTTGAACCCCCCCCACACGGAATGCCTTGACACCAGCGGGAGCAAAGCTTGAACTGACTGTCTGGGAAATCTTTTCCCATTAGAGTGGGCACGTTTTCTGTTGCCTTTCATCACTCTTCATGCATCTGAGATATCGAAGGCGTCCTGACTTCCCCTCTCTTGACCTTTTCCACAATTTTTATTCCATTAAAATAAGCGTGAATTGACTTCATAAAGTTGAGAGAAAAAAAAATCGTGATTATGATGACATTGGAGCAAGAACAAGACGGTCAGGAACCACATTTGAAAGAGAATCACGGTATTATATCATCCCGCAAGTCTAGCAAAGTACTTCTGCAATCCTCCTCGCTAGAGCTTCTGCATATGCCTCCTCATGGGTTCATGAAGAGTCCAAGCACAGATGACATTGATTCCCCAACATACCTTTCTTTGTCTGCCTCTTCTTCAATTTCGCCAAAGTCATCGGCATCCACGCTGTTCACTCGAGCGCAAATTCGACTATCTTCTAAGTTTCCAAAGCGAGTACAGTCAACTCTTTTCCCGGCGAGAGAAAGCAAGGACCACACAGCTAGCAAAGGTTTATTTGGACACAGAGGATCGTCTTCTGTGACGTCGCTACGAGAAACAGCAAGAGATGAGGAAGAAAGTGAAGACGATAGAGTTAAAATGTCGTCTGTAACAGAATCCATAATAGGTTATCATGTCCCTTGGAGATATTATCATCGCAAAAAGGTAAACGGGTTTTTTTGTCGCTCCTTACTGGAAGTGGAAAGCATCTGCGTGTGAGATTGACTGGCCGCTTTTTATTTTTTGTCAAAGTTTACTGCAGATTCAGAGGAGCCACACATCTTTCACCGTGAATCTACACAGTCTTTGAACATGCCTCTGCAACTGTCGCAGTTGGCAGACCAAACTACCTTGACCGAATCCACTCGCCCACATAGCATATCGACCTGGCGCCCGACGACTGATATGTTTGACAACTCCTCCGCTCCTTCCACATTACGTTGTGCAGATTCGATCGGTGGCCATTTATCAGCTGGTCTGAGGCCAATCTCTCCTTTTTCTGTGTCGGACTCCTCTGACGGTGAACAGCTAGATGTTATTCCCTTTGGTGTGGTCGGCCTTCGTCATCGTTGCCAATGTCTGTTGAGTCAAGATAAAACATCGACAAAAGACTTGGAAACCTTATTAGAATCCGCAGAACTATTAGCTGTTGGATATGATGATATACCTAACCAAAAGGATATCAGCTATCTTCGAGAGCAACTTCAAACTAGAAGAATCGATCCAGCGGCAATGGTAAGGAGTACATCAACGAATTAAGAAAAAAAAAAAAACGCCAACTCCGCCAATATCAAATTATTAACAACCTATCATTTTGACAGCTTAAGCAATTGCTCACGATTGCATCAAATCTACGTTTTCAAGCGACAATGGCACTTCCCGCTAATGGCTATGTGATTGAAGATTTATTTCCTGCAAAGATTCCGTCGGAACACTTGGATTTGCAAACACGCTGGTTTCGGCGCCATTTTGTTGGGAAAGCTTACGCTACATTTGTAGGTCCCAACCACATTATTTCTGTAGTTCGGGAAGAGGCAAGAGAATTCTGTGGGCCTGGAAATGCCGCTGCAAAAATTTTAGGACAGCAATATCGGATCATCATCCGAACTAGCAAGGTAAAGTAGTTGAGGGCAATTTCTTTATATATGTGTAACATTGAAAAAAAAAATTAACTGACAGCTTTTGAAGTTGCCAGATCAGCGACATGTGATACATGAGGTTGTCGCCAACGAAATGGAGAACAGGATTGAATGCTCAAAGGGTAGTGGTCACTCTAGCCATGGATCAATGAACGGCAATAGCAAGAGACCTTTTTCTTCACGTCACATCAGGAATCGTACAATGCGCGCCGCCGTAGCTTCGGTCTTTTCTGAAGCTGACCTATCCAATTTTAAAGAGCTATCCGCGGAAGAAACTATTCATTTAGGATTAGAGCGCGAGTTTCTTCGTTTTGACGAGTCTGGCGTAAGTAGCAAAGTTTAGTTTATTATGTTGTGCAAATCGCTAATTACAATCTTACCTGCCATAGTCACCAAATCATTACAAGTTTGGAGTGTTGGTTGTCAAGCCTGGTCAAACCAGTGAAGAAGAGTGGTTTGGAAACTCGGATTGCTCGCCATCATTTTACCGTATGATGAACGCCATTGCAAATAAGGTTGAATTGAAAGGATACCTTGGCTGGGCAGGTGGTCTAGACACAAAAAGTAAGAAAAGAATTTAAAGCTGTACTATCAGGAAACGGAATTTTCACCATGTCTTTTCCATAATAGCTGGAGAGTCTGGCACCCATGTTTACACCTCTAAATGGAAAGATTTTGACATTGTATACCATGTGGCCCCACTGATCCCAACTCGTAAGAGCGATCGACAGCAAATTCATAGAAAAAGACATGTCGGTAATGGTACGTATTATTCTACGCTTGTCTCTTGAACTATCAATCATCCAGTTGGGATACCAATGCTTACTTCTACAACGTAGATATTGTGTCACTAGTATTTTTAGAGGGGGATGCAAAATTCAGTCCGGCGGTGATAAAGTCTCAATTTCTTCACGTATTCATCTTGGTACGTGAAGAACTGGTTGAAGGTCACGTTGCTTGGAGGTAAATTGTATGACTTTTATTACTATGTAATGTGAATGTCAACTGACTTGCATAACCATAACCATAGGGTTGAAGTCATTCATAATGACAATGTACCTGAGTTTGGGCCAGTACTCCCTGCTCCGGCATTAATCTACAGTGCTCATGATCTGCGAGCATTCCTTTCAACAAAACGTAAGTTCAAGGCGTACAGGCGGATATGTATGATGTTTACCTAAGTTTGACATTATTACGATCATCTAGTCATTAATGCTGAAAATGCCGCACTTAAATCACCCAAGTTTGCTATCCCGAATGCAAGGGCCAGAGAAGGCATCCTCGCTAATCTGATAATGACAGGCACACAACCAAGCTCACCAGGTGGAATACCAAGATCGTCAACTGGTGTTGCTAGTGATCCTTTATCTGCACGAATCAGAAGAGGCGCGGTCCGATCAGAATCATCGTTAGCTCCTCCAAACATACCTCCTATGCCAACACCATCCAGATCTAGTATGCTAAGGGAATTGACAGGTCTGGCTCGAAGACGAAGCGGTGTTCAAGAAAAGAGTAAAAAGGATCCTCCTCGACGAGCTGCTTCGGCACCATCGCGTGACAAGGAAGCTTCGAAAAACAAGACAACCAGTAAGTTGACCGAAGCAATAAGTCTCGCCTTATGGCACCTTTGGCTAACTGTACGATACACTACCTACTGAACAGCCCCCAACCCACCTTTGCCTACCGAGATCGTTAAAACTGCCCAACCTGTACGATCGTATTCCACCACCAAAGTTAGCGCTTCTCGCGCAAAGTCAGTTTCAGACACATTAACAACTTCGACTCAATCCAATACCAGCGATGGTAAGTCAACGGTGATATTGGAGCGATCTGACTTGCCATCAGCAGCTGATCATCAGCTTCCTGTCGGGTTGACAGCTTTCAAATCTCGTGCGCATAACTTGTTCATGATCGGACGACGTGAAACACCTAAATCTGACAAAACACAGCAAGATAACTCGAAACGATTCCTGCGTACATCCGCCGCTTTACAAAAATTAACTCCTAGCATGACCATTTCAACTAAATCACCTAGCCAAGCGTTGGATTCCAAATCCCATAGGTGATGATACCAAAGTTTAGAATCGCGTTTACCTTTCCACACTTTCACTTCCTGTACCATCATTTTACTCTCTCTCTCTCTCTCCCTCCCTACCTATTTCAATCGTCGTATGTACCAATTGTTATTCATAACGATTTATGCACTCTAGTCTTCTTTTTGGCACAACTATCAAAAACACAAAACGCCTCCTTTCATTCAACATGCATGATCATATACAATGATGTATGGATTATCGGCAAGTTTCGTAACATATCATATCTCTACATGAACATATTCGATATTCAACATGAAATATTCATTATGATAGTCTTCCTATGGATTTACGGATCCCATTTCTTCCTTTTTAATCAAGTAAAAGGGATCTTTCCCTCGCTTTAAGTGTTAATCATAATAATTCAAAAGCCACGTATAATATCGAGTAGCCTAGGATGACCGCTCCAACGTGATCTTTCAAATGGTATGAAAGAACACTATTTCAAATATACAGAGAAGGAGAGGGAAAAGAACAAGGAAATAGAATTTGAAAGAAAGTGTTAACTGACAGTAAAGGCAAACACAAAGTGAACAGGAAGGATTATGAAAGAAAAGAAAAAAATTGGAAAAGAGCCGTATGGGTAGTGTTATGCTACTAATGCAATACCCGCATATGACATGGAGACAGTGGGAAAAAATGAGAAGACAGCGCGAACGTGGTATGGGATGGTGGTAGTCATTACTCGACTGAAGAGCCAAATGTATTTTCACCAGAATAACTATTCAATGGGTGAATTGATAATATTAGTCAATGAAAAATTTGAATGTGACCACGAGGTAGTCAGTAACGTTACAGTGACTTACGTGATATACAGGAAACCATCCTCGTCCTTGTGCTCCTCATACATTGAACTCATTAGCGCTACATGACAGGTTAAGTGAGATACACATGAGTAAAGCCAGTTGTCAAAATGCCCATTTACCCAAACCGTCTTCCTTTTCGACAAAATGCATATTTACTTACCTGCTGTAGGTGGTAGAATTTCATTCACAAAGATAAAGATGGCCTTTTCTGGGCTAAGCTTGATTCTCTTGCGAATTACGTATACAAATTGACCAACGGTCAAGTCAGATGGAACGAGATACTTCTTCTTGTCAATAGTAGCAATATCAGATTTGTCGACTTTTTCGCAAATAACGGGGATTCGATCAGGGTACTTTGTTCGAATACGATCAGCTTCAGCCTTTCGCTTTTCTACAATATGGAGTATTTGTCAGTGTTATGGCTCTTGGCAACTTGGAGAAGCAGTAATATATTGGTCGGAGGACAAACAAAAGCTTGACAATTTCAAAATGCTTACCGAAGGGATGTTCGTCCTTAAACTTGGATCTCATTTATGCAGAAATGTACAAAAGGTATTAGCGCAAGGAAGTGTGGTTTGTAGGTAAACAGGTTAAAGTGGGTTGGCGGAAACGCAGTTAGAAGCCCATATATTTAAACCCTAACTGCGGTTGGAGCGTGACCTAGCAAGTCTCGTGATTCTCTGATGCTGCTACGTTTTTGGGTCCCGTGAAGCTCAGCGCTTTGACCTTCTGCTTGAGCACACCTCATACCTTCCACTGCGTATGCGCAAACATCGTATACCCATCATTCAATTCACTCTAGCATATTACAAAACTTAAAAAAATAAAATACTGTATTATCTAGGACAGTTAATCGTGAAACAGCAAGGTGAATGAAACCAAGGTAAAATCGGAAAAAAATAAATTCATGGATATTGATTAGAAAGCTATCATGTATTCAATCCGAAGCGGTCACCTCTTTCTTGCTACCGCTACTGCCGATTCTAAACATTTTACCAAGAGAAAACTTGATCGAAGCAGAGCTGGCAGATGAAGTAGTCATAGAACGAGCCTTGACAGATTTGGTGGTGCGTTTGTAAGCATCCTATAATAAATCAAATTTGCATGAGATATTAATGATAATAATAAAAAGAGGCATTTTGAGGGATGGATAAATGCAAAAAGTACATACCAAGAAGGCGATTTGAGGCTTATTGAATGCGCCTCTTCTTTTTCTGCGGACATATTCGATAGCATCCAAGGGCTGCATACCCATTTCAATAAGAGCGATGGCAACAAGGACAGGAGCACGGCCAAGGCCAGCAACACAATGAACAGCAATAGTGGGTCTCATATCAGGATCATCTTGACTGGTGCTTGCATTCATTCTAGCTTCTCTATCGCGAGTTTCTACCAGTTTCAGCCATTGACCAATGATATTGGCAGGAGGGACTCCGCCATCTCGGAAAGGCAGATCCAGAACATTTATGCCTTCTTCAGTGAGTCTACTAGCATTGTAAGTAGCTTGGCAGCAGCGAACAACATCAGTGACATTCAGACGGCGGAACTCATCCAAGTAAAGAGGAAGAGTTGTCTCTGTAGGGCAATCCAAAAGGAGGAATCGCAGAGGGGAAAGGGAGATAGCTGGTGTTTCGATTACGGAGAAAGCGCGGGAGAGAGGAGAGCATCTAGCGCGAGAGCTATAGCGGGCGTCAGTGGTATTGATCATATTCATTGAGTTTGAGGAAATGGATAAGAGTAAATGGAGGAAATGACGTGGCTTGGTATGGGAGAATGTGAATGGGAGGTAAGATGGTTTGTGGTGGCGATTAACAAGTGGGTATGTGTGTATTTGAAGTGGTTAGAAAATTGTTTTGTTTCTTTGGCAGGTAATAGTTTGCTGCTAGTAAATCAAATCAGTTGCAAGACCAATTATCCAGGATCCAACAATGTGCAAGGGAATTCTTGAAGTTGAATCAAAGGGAAAGAAGCAGCGGGAACAGAGAGCAAAGCGTTCAAGGAGCAGCCGACAGTGTTAAGAAGATCGTACTGAGGTTGAGTAAAGGGTTGTCGCATAGGTAGAGGGAGCAGTAATCAGCAATGTATGTTGATGCTTTCCAAGAGGAAAGAAAGACGTAGAGCAAAACAACGCTGAGTTTAGAGATTTTGAAATCTTATAGTGAACTCTGATTGGTATTGTAAAAAAAAAAAAATTTTCCCTTTCCAGAAATGCTCGCCGAAAGATGAGACTTTGATAAGCCTTAACAGTCTGAAAATGTAAATTGACTACGGTTTGTGAGTAACAATCACTAACAGAATCAATGTTCAATCTATCATGACATGCAAATAAAAATGGCTCTTTGTTGTCTTCACTTCTCTCTGCTTGAACTACCTGTGATCGGATCATATTGCCCAGGCTCAATTTGCGTGAATATTGCCTTAAAACCCAGCTCCAATTATGTTTTGCTTTTGCACGCAACTGTCCATATTTGTACGCTTTTTCACATACTGTTTTATTTCTTTTCAGAGGCATTTTTATTCTTATTTGACTCATTTTACTGAATATATTAAAACAGCAACAAAAATATAAGTAATAGATGGCTACCAGAGATATTTGAAGAGATCCTTACTTGGATCATGTTGCTGTTGTGGTGAAGCTTGATCGTAGAGTTGGTATATGCCGCTATAACCCGAGTGGCTTTCTGATAGTGCTAGTACCTCCGTGTCAACAGCCCTGGTGGGGTAACCGCCTCTACACTCTCCCATGACAACAGAGATATATTCAAGCGCATTTTCCCACTGACTCAAACTGATAAGATTGTCTGCCAAAATGTACATACGTCGCTCAAAAATAGACAATTCGCGCAGTTGCTCATCATTTTGCATTTCTTGGCTGAGACACGTTTCTGAAAATTGGAGTGCGAGGCCCAGACATCCTAGATCGACTTGTCGTTCATCATCGTCAACAGCAGGATGGAATGCAGACAAAAACTCCTGAAGAGGGATAACTGCTATCGGTGCACGATCCTAAAACGCATTTGAGTGAGAGGATTTTCCAATGAGGTTTCCATTTTGGTTAGGTCAGAAGACAAATCCTGAACCTATGACTCACTAACCTCTCTATATTCAAAATCAAACAACTGAAGATCAGAACCTTTGAGTACTGCCCAGTACCTTCGCCATCGCTAGTCAGAAAATAATAATGGGAAATGGTGTTAGTTTGTATCGAAATTTTTTATATTGTCCAGTTTTTGTTTTTAAATCGTTCATGAACCCCTTTCATATGGAGCCAAATTATATACTTACAGGAGCCGTTCGACCACGGACATATACTGTCAGATAATCCCCGTAAAAACGTGTTTGATTAACCACTTCCATAGTTCGATGGTTAACGTAAAGTCCAATGCTAACGAGTATTTGAAAGTTATCCATCATACTATTTTCGGGCCAGCCTTTTAAGTCTATGCGATGGATTCTCTTTTCAACAGGTCCAACAGCGTCGAATTCTATCTTCTCCTTTCCAAGGCAGATTTCTACTGCTTTCTTGTTACCACGAAGGAATGATGAACCTTTTGTCTGGCAATAAACACTGAGGTTTGCAACGAATGACCCTTCTACATCACTGATTGCGTAATTCAGTAAATAACATGTTGGAGGCACTTTGGACAAAAAAGTAAACCTTCAGATGGTTTCAAAAAAATCCCGCTTTTCAACTTACAATAAAAATGTTTCATCAAAATTTGCTTGTGAGCTCGTCTTTCCACACTTGGTACTTCTCATTAACTCGCTGGAGCATATATCGTTCTCTATTTGAAGTTCACATCGAACGTCACGACCTAAACATTTGTTCACGTTTCAAAACACATCAATCAGTACTGCTGTCAACATTAGGTGTCTTTTTTGTGGAAATAAACCTACATTTGGCAGACGATTTACTAGTGATCTGCAATACTCTAAGGTAAAATAAACCTTTCGGGGTAAATTGTGTTCGTGTTTCCCTGGCCACGGATCGCTTTCCCTGAGACAAGGCTTTCTTGAATACAATATTGTCTTTTTTTTGGTTGTTTAATGCAACTCCTTCAGCAATAGACCCCTTTTGAATCCATTCCATTGTTTCTTTTGAAAATTCATCAAGTGATCGATTTGGTCCATTATAGTGTACTATTGGTCTGGTCACAGTCAAGGCGGTTCGGGCAGGAGCAATTATTGAACTCTTCGGTATATCAAGTGTCTGTGGGCTTGTGGGCATAATTTTCTTCTGGCGTAGAGCTTGTGTTGAACTAATAGCCATTCGCATAAGGGACCTTTTGAAAACAGAGCCCATAGACAGAGTAGGGAATGGAGTGGTATATGCCCTGTTACTAGTTTTAACAAACGTAGACGAGCTCAGTCCACTAGCATTGGTGCACTGTCTCGCTGACCGATTTGGAGGAGAGCACGGATTTCGGAATCCTTGTATGTGCGACATCTACACCTGAAAAGTACAACAGGAAAAGAAGATGAAAACTGTTAGTTGTTGGCAGAGATGGACATAACTATAATAGATCTAGCGAGTCTTCTTTATCTTATTGTAACAAACCTTAGCTTAAACTTCCGAGAGTATCTGATAGAGTATCGGACTATTTTCAAAATCAAAGTTTACCTAACAATGACTGTGGACGTCAGTATTTCAATTATAACGACTTTCGCATACTTATAACTACTGTTATTTGAGTTGATACAGATGACCTAGGTGCTTCAAAATGATGAAACTCACGTTTATTTCGTGATCCTGGTGTTAAGTAGTATACATCTGTAAATCGGCTTACAAAATGCAGCGATTAGCTGTCTTAGAGTCAACTCTTGACCTTGGTTCAGGAGGAGGTACATGATATTAAAAGTACAGAAAACTCCTACATAATAATTCAACGATACAATTACAGTGCGCATGAAACTTTCCATGTATTGACAAGTCAATGCCATGTGTGTCGGTGGCAAATTATCATCGGTGCTGGCACAAGAGAAAAGGCATCACTTACAACCGTTGCTTGAAACATTTTATATCAAGAAGTGTCATGCTCAAGTCTGGAAGAAATATACAAAAGTAAGCTTCACTCCATAATGTAAATAATCTTAACACACACTTTTAACCATCTATTATAAATAATGCTATTACATGTATAACGTTGAAGTTGGAATTGGCTTGACCTGCCGCCACCTGATCATATTAACATAGTAATCTGGGATATGCATAATATTTTACTGACTTATTAACGCTATAGTATGCTAAATTCCTTAGTAAAATAGGATAATATGTACACTAAAGTCAACCAGTTTATAATCTTCAATTGCTTTGCTTGGAAAGAGTTACATTACTTAAAAAGGGAAAATTATTGGTTAGCCACAACTGTTGACATGTTCAAAATAGCATGCAATTACTTGAGGTCAGATATTCATCTATTGTTACGGCAATAACTTTCCTCGGCGCTCTCAACGCTTTAGATTATTACAAATCTTTATTCAATTAGACATTCGACGTTGCTACCGAGGATTCGTGGAAACGTGCCCTACCAAATACAATGATATGTATCCGGCTGTCATTACATGTAGATTAGTTTTGAAGGCTACTATGCTCTGGTTGTTCATCGGATGGTGGACGTGGGTATTTCAGTAGACTTGTAGAACGGTGAGTCATTTAATATAAGTGAAGGTGCGTCTTTGAAATGCCAATACCCCTACGGTTCCCTAGCAATATGACTGTTTGAAGTCGTCATCTGAGTTCATTTGTTTCTTTCTATTTGTCTTCTATTTTTTTCTTCGTTCGTATTTCTTTCCACCATATATTTATTTACAAGAGTTGAGCTCCTAAATAATGGTACTAACATGAGTATTCAGCTGTATTAACTTCTGTTGAAGTTTCTGGTATTGCTGACAAACGAGAGAATCCAATGGTAAATGTCTTGCTAAATTTCTTGACATGAAAATTTTCTTGTAAAGATTGTATATGTGTAGGCTGCATATATAGTGATGATGAGTAATATGAAGATGGCCAGCTCTAGTTAAAATATTTTGATAACAGTATCTAGAATCGAAGTAGGAATTATATCACAATAATGGACAATGGGACGTTGGAAGGTCTAGAGAATGATGAGAAAACATGATAACAGAATGAAGAAAGAAGCAAAAGCTGACAGCTGTCAACAACCAAAAAAAATCTGCAAGAAATTGGTCAAAAAGTATAGCAGTGACTCAAATAATATATCCAAAGATCCATCATTAATCTCGTTTGACGAGGCTTTGATAGATAACTTTACTTCAAATTCAATCATTAACATTAGGACTAATCATAAAGACATATTTAGAGAAGTGTTGAAAGCATTTATACTCGACATGTCATATTCCTCTCTCCATTTTGCACGTCAGTTCCTGAATCTTTCGTAACTAAAAATATTCAAAGAATATTAATTAGAGCAAGTTTATTTTGAGTGCTGTTACGCAAGGCAGTGTTGTTACCTCGTTCTTTCAGCACCAGATTCCATACTTTGTTACAGTTAGATAAAGTGATGTATACCAGTGTGTATCTATATGTATACAACATTGTTAGAATAAAATTTCAAATTTGACAAGTTTTTACATCGATTTCATTTCAGTTCTTAGCTATCATCATATAAATGTGTGTTTGATGACAAGTGGTCGTATCATCTTTTGTGTCAGTCGGTAGCCAAAAAAAAGTTACAAATTCAAATGGCGCAATTTGACGGTAGTTTCAAGAGAACGTTTTCATCGCAACTGGGGGAAACGTTTGGAGTGAGCATGCTTCCATCTCATCGAATTATGAGACACGGCAAGCAAATATATGATGATGATGACAAATATAATAAATACGACAAACCTTGGTCAGCGCATCCTACATGGCGACAGGTACAGTGAATCGCTCATGATCCGGAATACCTTTCCCCAAATCGTGCTGTAACTGAAGTAATCCTAATTGCCTCTTAAAGTCGTTCTATTCAAGTTTAAAAAGGCCTCTGATTCGATATTCATTATTTGCTCTCATATTAGTATTACTAATATTGCTCTATGCGCTGGAATCAAATCATACTGAAATGATCGAACGCTGGAAGCAAAACGGCGGTGTATATAATGCTGGTGATAATCCCGGCGTTGTTAGAGACGACAAAAACAACGAAGTAATTGCAAATATACAAAAAGCGAACCCGAAGGGAAAAGTGGGTCAGTATAAGGATAAAATCGCAAACGATAAAGGCATTCCTTATGGTAGCGACGAAGAACGCGATTATGCAAAGGTCAAAGAAATGATGGATTCCAAGGTCCATCAGAATCCTATATCCCCCGAAAAGCTGCTTTTCAAGCAATGGCCACCACCAGCATCATTGTATGATGAAGATCCCAAATGGGCAGCAAGACAGGACCAGGTGCGAGAAGCCTTCAAGCATGCCTGGAAAGGCTACGCATCCGATGCCTTCGGGATGGACGAGTATCAGCCATTATCGCATAGAGGTCATGATTGGTCGCCTGGCGGTATTGGACTGATGATAATTGACTCTTTGGATACCATAATGCTCATGAATTTGGAAGAAGAGTATACACAAGCCCGAGATTGGATTGAAAATAAGCTCAGTTTTGACAAGAATCAAGATGTAAATTTGTTCGAAACTACCATTCGAGTTTTGGGAGGATTGTTATCTGCATATCATTTATCTGGTAACGACCAGCTATACTTGGACAAGGCAATTGATCTAGGAGACAGACTTTTGGGTGCTTTTGATTCTGACTCTGGAATCCCATATGCTGGTGTGGTTTTATCTACTGGAATGGCGCATAAAGTTCATTACATTCAAAGTAGCACAGCCGAAGCAACTACCATTCAGATGGAATTCAAATATCTCAGTCATCTCACAGGCGACAAAAAGTACTGGGACAAGGTAGAAAATGTGATGGAACGAATACGACACTTGATTGATGATAACCGAACATTGGATGGTCTTCTACCTATCATGATTGAGTAAGTGTATGCGCATATGTTCTGTAGCAGGAGTGTTGTTTTGATGATAACATTTTGCATATTTGCTTCTTTTTAGCCCAAATTCTGGAAGTTTCGCAGGGAGTGAAATCCGTATGGGATCCCGGGGTGATAGTTATTATGGTAAGATCAAAACCTCGAACAATATTAGTCAATATATCCTTGAAATCTCTTAAACAGCAATAACAATCACCTTGTAGAATATCTTTTGAAACAATACTTGCAAACGGACAAGACTGAACCAATTTATCGCAAGATGTATGACCAGACTGTGGACGCCATGAAGAAATATTTGGTACGCCACTCGCAGCCCAGTAATTTTCTGTTCTTGGGAGAGCTTCCTCAAGGACAAAGCAACCCAGACAATGTGTCACCAAAAATGGATCATCTTGTCTGCTTTATGGGAGGAAGTTTTGCGCTTGGAGCTACTGAAGGACCTCCTCTAAAGGAAGCCACTCGACAGTTATCCAACCAGGATTCGGAAGACATCCGCCTTGGAAAGGAGCTTACACGAACATGCTATGAAATGTACAATAGCACAGCTACAGGACTTGCAAGTGAAATTGTTTATTTCAATATGCAGAGTTCGAACGTACAAGCTGCAAGTCAAGATTCTCATAATCGAGATATCACTATCCAACCACGAGACACGCACTGTCTTTTGCGGCCCGAAACTCTGGAAAGTATATTTTTGCTGTGGCGGATCACTGGTGACGAGATGTATAGGTAAATCAGTTGGCTGGTGATTTTAGGCGATCCACTGTCTGCCATGACGTATTAATGAAATTATGACACACAGAGAATGGGGGTGGAAAATTTTTGAAGCTTTCGAGAAGTACGCCAAGTTGCCAAAGGGTGGCTACGCAGCACTAAGAGATGTAACTGTTATACCACCCCCACAAGACGACCGTATGGATACCTTTTTTTTGGTAAGTATTTATGGAGTTATTATCTATATCTGGTTCAATACTGATTATTATTGCGTACAGGCGGAGACCTTAAAGTACCTATATCTCTTGTTTGGGCCAAACGACATCATGCCATTGGATAAATATGTATTGAATACCGAAGCCCATCCATTGCCAGTATTCAAACCTCGTTGGTAAAATATATTAGTCGTTGAAGAGTGATGTTGTATTAGCTGGAGCTGTCAATGTCCCAAAGCCAGTTCGCTTTGTAATTCTTCTGCAGGTACGGCTTGCTGCACAATTGCCACAGACGTACCCCAAAAACAAGCGATAACCCAATGGTCATACCACGTGCCTTCAAAATAAAATTCCGCCAGCCTTGAAAACGTTCATTTCCAACTCTGATCTATTTCCAGGCGGCAATCTTCTTGTTCCCCCTTCCTTTCTAGTCAATAGATCCTCATGCCGAAATGAAATTTGCAAAGTATTTGGAATCAGAAAGCATTCCAGAATGGCGTAAAGCCTATATAGATTACAAAGGACTGAAGAAAAAATTAAAAGTCATTGAAAAGGTGAAAACCTGAAACATTGGTTTATTAGTTCTTGACGAGAACTTTTTTTTTTTTATAATAACTTATTGCCCATGTACGTTACAGCACAAAAAATCAAGAGAAGCAACAGCATCAATCAATACTCATTTATCTGACGATGAGAACTCTACTTATGTCGCAGATGATCAAATTGATCCGGTTGGTAGTGCTAGAAGTTCGAATCTAATACGTCGTGCTCGTACAGAACCATATATTTCGTCGCAAAACTCAAATGTGATTAGTGGATTCCCGAGTGGGCTGTGGAGGCGATTCTCCTGGAAGTATGGAAAGGATACAGCCTTATCCCAATTACAATCTCGACCAGGTAATCGCTGATCTCACCTAACCATGTACAGGGGCATAGCTGCAAACAATGGTGCCTAATTATTTGTTTTAGGGTCCATACAAAGTCGCCAGGGTTGCGTCCTTGATGATGTATTAGAGCATGCTACCCAACCGGAGCGCGACTTTTTCATTGCCCTAGACACGGAGCTGGAAAGGATTGCCAACTTTTATTATGGTACTTTGACACCCCTTTGCTTTGAGAAATGGATATTCATAACGTTTGAGACTGACCAAGAGTTTGTAAACAAATTAGAAAAAAAACACGAAGCAGAATCAAAGCTAGCAGCTCTCAGAAAACAGGTCATGTTGATTGAAGAATATGGAAAGCATTTGGTACAAATTGGGGTTTGTATTTTGTTTTATTGTGTCTGTTTTCCTCCCACTCCTACTCGTACAGTGGAATCTAACCTTAATTACAATATGAATAGCCTGTCGATCCGTATACACATCCCACCCTCCAACGATTAATGGTGTGGATGCGTCTGCGAATTCCTGATATGTCCGATCAAACTAATGCCATGGAAACAGGAGATCCAAACATTCCATCAATGTCTCCCGGGAAGCAACAGGAAGATCATCAATCTCACCACATAAGCTATAAGGTTTGTTGTTATAATCTTCAATATTTCTAATTGAATCTAGTATCATAGCTGACATGTTATTTCACTTTAGGTGGCAAGGGGGCGCCTAAAGAAAGCTTTGTTTGAGTTTTACAGGAGTTTAGAGTTTTTACGAAATTACAAAGTACGGTTCTATGCAATGGATGTTCTGAGATCTGCTTCGGTAATCAAGCTGACATTGCAATTTTAGGTACTGAATGCCACAGGATTCGCAAAAATTCTTAAGAAGTTCGATAAAGTAAGCAGTGAAATTGTCTTCATGAAAACTTGAGCTCAGATTGCTCATACTCTCAAATTTATCAAGACAGCAGGATGGAAGGCTACAAATCTCTACAATCAGAAACTCCAAGAATATGATTGGTATCGATCAGATGATCTAGACCAATTGATAAAGGACACAGAGGTATATATAGTCTCTAAAATTTACTTACACTTATGACTACGAGCTAATCCATCTTTTCAGAGACTGTATGTAAATGAATTTGCAGGCGGCCACCGTCGGCGGGGGATGAGAAAGTTGCGCATACCAGAAACCAATAGAGACTACCACTCACCAGTATTGCGTACCGGCCTTTACTTGGGACTAGCCGTTCCTGCATTTGTTCGTTGTTGCGAGTTAGGTATGTACGGCAACTTTAACAATCTCAAAACTGGCAATGAGTGCTAATTTATCTTATGCCTGAAGCCCTCGATCCATCAACGCTAACAAGGTTACCAAACTTATACACCAATCTACAAATTTATGGATGTTTCATACTACCAATCATATTTTGCATGGGATTTGCTGTCAATTTGATGGTCTGGAGCAAATCTAGGATCAATTACAAATTCATTTTCGAATTTGACCCTCGAGACAATCTTAACTACCATCAGTTTGCGGAGGTAAGCAACAGAGAGGAAATGGAGGAGATGACTACGTTACATTAAGAAATATCTAAATCTAACCCTTTCAATCTGACAACCACAGCTCCCGTCCCTTTTATTGTTAGTCATGGTTTACGTTATGTACATAGATTTCACTGAAATGTTTGCACCGACCATTCCTTCAGAAATCTGCCCTTTAATTTTTTTCATAATCACTATCGTGATATTATTTTGTCCTTTCAACATCTTGTACCTTTCTGCTAGACGCTGGTTGGGAATTGCCTTGGTAAGTATCTGCTTCGTATTGTATCAGCCTAAATGGTCGCTTTTATGTATTAACAGTAATCATAGGGACGCATTTTCTTGAGCTACTGTTTCAGAGTCGAGTTCAGAGACTTTTTCATAGCTGACGAACTTAATAGCTTGTCATATTCTTTCTGGACTCTCTCATATTTCTTCTGCGCGTACGGATGGCATTGGACAAATTTAGGTTTGTCATTATAATTCAATTTCCAATCTAAGGCGTTGGAAATGTTAATCTTCTTGTACCTCAGATCAACACTGCCCAATTACAAAGATGTGGTTTACTCCTGTTATAGCCGCCCTACCACCTTGGTGGCGTTTATTACAATGCATCCGTCGTTACAAAGACTCTAGAGAAACAGTCCATCTTATCAACGCCGGGAAATATGTAACCAGTATTTGGGCTACATCATTGACTGGTGTTCGGCGTATTCACAGTACGTATATCTATCATGGAGATCCTTTGTAAACAATACACATCTTTCTAACCAAGCTCCTAACCTTAGACTACCCAGCCATGCAAGCTGCCTGGATAGTGGCATGTATTATTAATAGCACATATACATCTGCTTGGGATTTGAAAATGGATTGGGGTTTACTTCAACGTCACAGTAGAAACTTCCTTCTTCGAAATGACCTTGTTTTCTACCACTGGGTAAGAGTTAAGAAGACAGAACTTGTTAAACGGTAGGATGCTCTACTAACATTGTGTATAATTTAGACATATTACGTCGCCATGCCAGTCAATGTTATTCTACGTTTCTCATGGATTGTTAACACCGTTGGCCTTCCGGTTGGAGGCGAAGTGCTTGGGTTTATATCTGGAGGATTAGAAGCCTGCAGACGATTGCAGTGGAACTTCTTCAGATTGGAAAACGAACACTTGAACAACTGCGGTCAGTTCCGTGCTATCAAAGAAATCCCACTTCCATTCTCCGTCATGGAAGAAACGCAAAGTCGTCGTGGTAGTGAGATACGACTTCCAACGGACGATACCGAAAGATACCCCGAACAAGAAATGACGAATGTCACCCGCCGTAACACTTTGAAGAAATTAGCATCACGTCCAAGTTCTACGCAAGGAACATTCTATGGTAGACGTGATTTCGAGAGCAAGCGTGACGATGACACTGATGAAAAGAGAAAATCGTCTGATGGCGTGTTCAACCGGATAACGAATTTGGTGGTCCATTCACCTGATAGTGACTCAGAAGAAGATGATGATGACGATGAGGAAGTTTCTCATAGTGACACATAGACGTACTCTTCAATTCTAAATATTCTCATCATACCATATCATTATTTGTATTCTTTATATAGCAAAGAATAGTATCAAAGAAAGCATCAGCAAACGATCAGTCATTCATTTCATAAATTGCAATAACAAGTCATTACACACTTTGAACCAGTATTTGTCATGCTTAGCAGCCTCTTGTATCAAACAATACGTTTCCCTTTCAACATGCGATATTACAGTATGATGCGATAATGTAAGTTGTATTTTTGATGTAAAAATAAATTTTAAAAAAAATTGGCTCAATGAAAACAATAAGGACTAGTGCAGTCTGCTAAAGTCATCAGGAGTTATCTGGTTTGTAATGCCTTCTGCTCTGTCGGCTTCTCTCTTGTTTTCAGCAGCGGTTGCCATGTCAACAAGTGTTTCGATTTCACCTGACTTTTCGCACATTGCCTTGAACAATCCTGAACCAGCACCCTTACACAGTAGATTATATGGAGTATCTAACTCTGCAATGGTACCTTGGTCAAGGACAAGAACTCGGTCATAGTCGATAATGGTTCGAAGACGGTGAGCAATACATATAAGAGTCTGATAGCGAAAAGAAGTATTGCTTCAGTTAGTGTTGTGGGGGGACTCAAAGAAGCGTCATCATTTAACCTACCGACTCAGAGAATTCGTCACGGATGGTGATTTGAATCTTTCTATCAGTTTCGTAATCGACGCTAGCAGTTGCTTCGTCCATTATGATAAGCCGGCTGTCACGAAGAAGTGCTCTTGCCATACATAGTAGTTGTCTTTGTCCTTGAGAGAAGTTTTGACCACCATCACTGACTGGGGCATCAAGTGATGTGATACCTTTGTTGTTTTCTTCTTCAGTAGCGGTGGCAGAATCGACATTATCACCACTGGAAATAGTACTTCCTTCACCAGGGGTGGAGCTTGGCGACTGATTAATGAGGTGTACACGAGAAAGGATGTCCCAGATGGCCTCGTCAGAATGAATTTCCAATGGATCAAGATTGGATCTGATTGTGCCTGAAAATAATACTGCGTCTTGAGGGATAATCGTAAGTTTTGATCGCAAACTCTCGACACCAATCTGAAAAGGACGATACGTTTAATCAACGTGAATGCTCACTAATGCAAGCGCTCAACACAAATGATCGCCACTTACTTCAGTAATGTCGATACCATCAATCTTGATAGAACCGGTAGTAGGGTCAACAAACCGGAACAAGCTAAGAGCGAGAGTACTTTTACCTGAGCCAGTTCTACCCACAACGCCAACTTTTTCATGAGGACGGATGTCGAAGCTGATGTTCTTGATAACAGGGTCAAGGTCCGGTGCATAAGAGATACTCAGATCCTTGATTTCGATGGCAGCAGTTGTAGGCCAAGCAGCTGGAGGCTGGTGACCTTCGATAATATACGGTGGTTCTTGATCAATCTCAAGGTATTCCTGAACACGTTCCACAGAGTTAAGATTCATTTCGACTTGAGTATATTGTCGCACAAACCAGTAAACACCTTCCAAGAACGATCGAGAGAAAGTCAAGGAAAGGCCAGCCAAACCAGCGTCGATAGAGCCAAACCTCAAAAGGATAAAGACACCGGCGGCGAGCGTGACAATTGCACCAGTCAGCTCAATACGGCAATATAACCAGCGATTGCTCATCCAAAGTAGATAGAAAGACGAAGTATAAGTATCTAGGCGATACAACATCTCGCGCATGAATCTCTCCTGTGCACCATATGCACGAATAGTGCTAACACCAACCAAGGTTTCTGAGAAGTGACTGTAAATAGGTGATCGGCTAACAGAGTTCAATCGCTTGAATTCTCTGGAAACTTGAAGATAAAGTTTTCCAATCATTATGTAGAGAACAGCTATTAAAGGTGAATACGTTAACCGACAATGCCGATAATCGTCAAAAGCATTAAGAAAAAATACTTACAAACAAGCAAACATGCAATAATGAACATAGGCGTGACTGATATCATGACTACGGCAGCAGCGATGACCATAGTACAACATTCAAACATAATTAGAGCGTTTCTAGCCATTTGAGTATCAATGGTTGCAATATCCTTTCCGAAACGATTGAGAATTCGTCCAACTGGCGTAGTGTCGAAGAACCGAATGGGAGCATGCACGATACGATCCAACATTTTGTGGAAAAGCACTTGCGCACCACGGACTGATCCTTGATAAGTCAGAATGGCCTTGCAGATATCAAATACAAGAACAACGAAGCACAAGAGGGCATAGATACCAATGTAATAATCCACATTAACAGGTTGACCCTTGCTGGCAATCCAAGGTCGCAAGACGGCATCTGTGGGAGCTTTTTCAGCAATATAGTTGGCGAACTTCAGAGGAGTATAGTAGATAGGAAGGTCATTCTGAGTGTGCAGAATAGGTTGGTAATAGCTAACGGCATAACTGGCGTCAACTTCTTGGTAAGCAGAAGCCCAGACACGAATCCAATAGGATTGTGCAATGACAAGAAGTCTAGCAAGAATGAAAGCAGCAATAACAGAGCTCCAGAAGAGCCATCCACCGCATGCATCAAAGTAAGCCTTATAAACTTGGAATTTAACATGACCTTCTTCAGATGCTTCTTCCTGGATAAGCTTCTTGGCTTCCTTGGAATCGCTAAGATCGATGTCGTCTTCGACTTCAATACCGGTTTCTTCAATGGCATCCTCTTCCTGAGCAATTTCTATGCTTTCCTCCTCCCCAACCATATCCTGAAGAAGGTTCCTATCCCGGAGATCTTGAACATAACCACATCCACTAACGGAGCCATTTTCCAACTTTACAATGTATTTGGCGTGAGGGAGACAGAGTTTAACATGATGAGTAATAAGAATTACGGTACGGCCAACCATGAGATCACCCAGTAAGCACTTGTAGTATAAATGCTTTGCAGTATGAGAGTCTACAGCTGAAAGACAGTCATCCAAGAGAACAGTCTTTGCATGTGAATATACCGCTCGGGCAAGAGCAACACGCTGCTTTTGTCCACCAGAGAGAGAGATTCCCTTTTCACCAATTTCCGTGCGATCACCGTCTGCCAAAACTGAAAGATCCTTCACCAAAGCACATTGTCGCAAAACCTTCTTGTACCGAACTTCCTCGAATTTTTCGCCAAACAGAATATTATCACGAATAGAGGCATGTTGCAAGAATGCAGTCTGGCTGACAAAGGCTACCTCGGTAAGTTTTAGTTCAGGGTACTTAGGATCCACTTGAGGGTATAATGCAAACTTCTCAGAATAGCGCAGTTGAGAGGGTAAATGAACTCTACCGCTGATACAGTCCATTTCTCCAAGTAGAGCATAGAGTAAACTTGTTTTTCCTGATCCAGTGGGGCCGCATACCATGCTAATTTCATCAGTTGGAAAATCCAATCCAGATATACGCAAAGTAAATGGAGGGGCTTGATTGTCTTCGGAAGCTGCATCAGCATCAGTTTCTATGTTGTTCTTATCATTTTGTGTCTCATCAGGTAATTCAATATGCCATTGGAATGATGCATTTTCGAAACCGATCCTAGTGATCTTGTCATATTGGGGTTTTCCACTCTCGTCCATGTATTCAGAGTCATCGACGACAGGCACCTTAACTTCGTCCTCCTTGAGGTATTGTGAGATACGAGTCAAACTGGCATATGCTTCAGAGAATGTGCTGAAGGCATCCGGCAATAACAACAATGGATTACGCAGCATATCGAACAATGTGATAGCCACGAACGCAACACTAAAGGAAATAAATCCCTAATTAGTAATGTGTAAACGAGCTGTTATGTCAATAAGGCGGACGATGCGTTACCTTGCGGTCAACTCTTCCTTTGATACTTTAGTGTACCACATGAATGTTGCAATTGTAACCAAGGTCGGTGTGATCATATACAGAGCCTCAAATAAAATAGAATATGAGACCACCCTCCACAAATGCTTGATCTCAAGAGCACGAGCATCATTGACTTTCTGAGTCCAAGTCTTCTCCCAAGCAAAGAACTTAACCATGCGAATACCTTGAAGAAGTTCATTGGTAAGTTCATTTCGTTTGTCCTTGGCTGACATAAGAGTCTGGTAGACTTTGTTAAGTTTAACACTAAGCCAGCCAGTGATGGGGAATGATATCAACATGATAACCAAGCCAATAAGAGCGGCGAAGCCAAGTAATTTGTAAAGGTAAAAGAGAGAAATAAAGATTTCAACAGGACTGTTGTAGAACATGTTGATAAAACTTGGTATGATACCCAGTCGATCAGCGTCAACACTCATCAAGTTGGTAATCTTTCCAACATTGCTGATAGAGCCAACGTCCTCCTCATCGTTTCCTCCCTCTTTTTCCTTCTTTACCGCTTCAACTTTACCAGCAACATCCTTTCTTTTGAGTGTCTTGTAAAAGATTTCGGCATCAAGTTGGTTGAAAGCTCGAACATTCCATCGTCGTCCATAATACAAGTGAACGGAGGCGACAAGCATCTTTAAAACGCTGACAAGGAACATCATGAACACATAGAAATAAGCCGTAGAAAGGGGTCGTCCATTGGGATTTTCAAGATATTCCAAGAATCTTTGCAGAAAGTAGGGAATAGTATATGATACGCCAACCGTGACATTTGATACCACGAATTGAAGCAGAACGGAATCCCAACTTGCCACTACCATTCGTCTAAGGACATTATAGCTGGCGGTTTTCTTCAAAGTCTCTTGGAATTCCATGAAATTCCATCTGGCCCTATGTTGGAAACTAAGCGTATATATATTCTCCCGTTTAAGTGGTTGCTTGTTACCGAAAATAACTAAAGGTGTCATCCAGTCGAAAAGTGCCCATGAAAGCACGCTAGCCCACGTTTCTGTTGACAATTCAAGTCCCTATGATACAAATTCATATCAATATATCACGATTACCTCTGACGCACATTTCCAACTCTGCTATTTGCACTACTTACGTTCTTGATAATTTTACCATCGTCTGTAATTTCCAGAGTCTCATCGTCAACTAGGATCAAATTTCTTGGATCTATATCTTGTGGTTGCAAGACTGAAATCAGCCAAAGTACGGTGCAGAACGTGGTATAGATTGGAGCCAGAACTTTCTCGACGCCTGTGGTTGTTTCCAAGACAACAGAGCGTATACGTATCCATGATATGGAGAAGGTAAGGGTATAGAACAAGAGAATAAAGATATGGTGTCGATTAGCATTCGAAGCACCTGCTTTGTAGGTGGAGAAGATGGTGGATGAGAGTAGCAGAAAGATGTATGTCTGGAAGGGATGAATTGTCAGTCAATTTTGATAAAATTTGACATCAATAGATATCAAAAACCAATCTCACCCAAGCAGCAAAACTGATGATGGGGTCCAAAACCAGATAAATAGGTGCATGTTCACTAGACACAAAGTCTCTCAATCTCCAAGCAAATAAAAATGTGTATTGCCCCATTGTTAACAAAACGATTACGGATTGTACAACTTGGGGCAGGGGTTGCTTCCACCTGTTGGGGATGTTTGGAAGCTTTTCATCTCCCCCAGGCTTATAATCATGATTCTTTGAAAATTTCGTTGATAGCTGGTATATCAAAGCTATCAAAGTAAACAGTAATGGAATTGTAGCATCAAGCACACTATATACAAGAACAATCACGGACAGATAAGCAACTTAATCTATGGTAGCTGCATCTAACTAATTCAGCCACCATGAAAAACTTACGTTTCTCTAAAGCATGGAGTTAAGTCCAGACCGTTTTCAGTCAGCGGTCCCTAATAAAGGAAGTTAATATCAAAGGTAACGTATAGTTTGTAACTAATATTTCTTTGATAGTGCTGCGGTAGATAACTATTTTGTATCAAAATAATAATGGGTATACCTGATACTGCTCACCGCAGATTGCCGTGAACAATGTCATGTGTTAGCGATCGCTTGATTGAAAATCAAAGTAGAGTGGAGATATAATTCTCTAATCTGGAGTGATTCAAGAATGTTGGAAAGGTTTAAACTTATATGTGTGGATTGGGCACTGTGGTGAGCACCATATTCGGTAATTATCTCTGAATTCAGTCAGTGTGCCTTGTATCACGTCGCCGCAGTCATTTACGTGTAACGGACTCGATAAGCCAATTTTGTAGCCTTTGAAGTGATTTTACTGCGGCCCAAATCACCCATTGCTTATTGCTTTTAAAGCAATATTGAATGACTCAACTGTAAATCGATCATGCCAATATGAACATTTTAATGTGACATCCTCCCATCTCAGAACAGATATGATCCATATCGTCTAAAAATTGCTATAACAGGTCATTTCTCCGCTATTTTATTACATTCAAAACTCACATTTGTGTATGGAAGGCTACCCTCAGACACAAACTTACTTATCCCGTTCCGATATTGAAAGCATGAATATTCGTTACACGTGTTCGTAGAATACCGGACAGGTGCAATTGGACCGATAAAGTTCAGGCCCATAATTAATCCGACGTTGTGATTGTGTAGGAAGGTTAGAAATGCCTCTCTGACAAAATTTCACATCGATTTTTATTGAAAGATCCAAGAAAGCAATTGACGAACATTTGTGCATGTTAGGCGCCACTACTATAAACGATGAATGTGCAACTTTGCTCCATAGGGGTATCATAGCAACCAAGACTTTTTTGTTCAAAAATATTTATCATTTGCCCCAATTGACCATACCTTATGACAAGCAGCACATTTCTCTCTAAGATAGTTGCCAACTTTCATACTTTGATATATTATCTATAATATCTTTTTGCTACTGAACCAGCTATACCAAGGAGTTAATTAAATTAAAATTCTCAATATAATATGTAATGGACCAGTTTCTGGAGTTGTCCTTTACATTTGCATTGGGACTGCTTGTCATGCCGCAGTTAATTGGCGTTCAGCTCAAGTTGTCCGTGCGTTATGGGCATTTGCTTTCTGGAGTGTGCATTGCCGCATCAGTCGCTTCGGACCATAATCGCTGAACTCTTTCGGTAATTAATCTCAAAGCATTATTTTATGCGAACGAAGCGTGTAACCATGTGTAACGACGGAAGACAAGGCTTAGAGATAACAGCATTGTATATTGACAGCCATAGACATATAAATGCTGAGTTGGAGGCTCACATGTACTTGGCTGACGACAATGGTCTTCGTGAAGATTTTTCGTGATATGTTGTACATGATATGCGATATTAACATGACAGCGTTATCACGCAGGTAGCCTTTTTTTTTTGTCATTCCTTGGGATACGAACAGTTGGAACTTACATAGTGTTGTGGTGCCGACGTTCGCAAGGTTATTCTTGTCCAACCTTGCCTAACTAAATGCAATGTATTGTGAACTTTGTTCAGGTGTCACTTTGCAATTGGTGAGTAAATTGACGAGTATCGTATCCTAATTAGTCATCAGACTTGAATTGATCGCTTTGTACTCAAGAGCGTCGAATGGTTGCTTCCTTTTGTCGCTTGCACATAGCATTTGAATATAGGTAAACATACAAAATTTTGTGTTAGGCAGATTGCAAATCCAGCGCACAGCATCATACGATGAACCATATTTTCATGCCTAGATCGCGCTAAACAAAACAGCAAGAAAGTATACGTTCTCATACTCAAATTAAACTATATACATTTATTTACTTTATAGCTTGTTAGCATCTTCTATTGATGTTTTCCTCTATGTTATGATATTGCCAAGAGCACATGGTGGCCAATACCAATTATCATAATTTCAGCGGATTGATCATGCTTAGCACGTGACGGTGACCCAACAAAGTCGTCGACTGGCCATGAAACCCATCAGAGGTCGGACCTAAAAGACCCTGTACAAGCTCCACCTTTCATTATGACTGACACTCAACAGCTCAGTTCCTCACTATCTGATCAGCCAGAGGTCCAGCAGACAGTAAATCGTCAAGGATTGGATATAGTTGCTGATGAACATAGCATCCATACCCAAGAGGTAGCTACTTCCAACGGGTTTGTGTCCACGGAGCAATCTGGATCGGTCACACGGGATACCCCAGCCTTGACAAGCGATCAGCATCCATCAGATAAATGGGAGCAAGACACAACCATTTCTCCCCGTCTACAAATTGTCGACGAAAATCAGCAGTTTACGTAAGTGGAAACCTTGATAAGACTAAAAACCTTGGTTTTACGAGAACTTGCATTCATACCCCTTTCCGATGTAGGAATGATTTACCAGAGTATATGGAGAAATGGGGCCTAGCACATGCTGGATTTGACTACAATTGCGTTGCGGTTTTTGGATCCCAAAGTACAGGAAAGAGTAAGCCATCAACGTTTTATAGGCGACTGGATTTTCCGTGCATGAGTGACGCTAACATATTTTCGTAAAGGTACTCTTCTTAACCGTCTTTTCGGTACTACATTCGATGTGATGGATGAAACCCAACGAAGACAAACAACAAAGGGTATCTGGATGTCTCGTGGTCGTGGCATGCACGTTCTAGTTATGGATGTTGAAGGAACTGACGGACGCGAGCGTGGCGAAGATCAAGATTTTGAAAGAAAATCTGCCCTATTCTCCATGGCTACCAGCGAAGTGATCATTCTCAATCTATGGGAGCATCAGGTTGGATTGTATCAAGGCGCCAACATGGGCTTGTTAAAGACAGTCTTTGAAGTCAATTTGCAACTTTTCCAAAGTCAGCGAGGGTAAGTGTGGCTTTATGTCATACAATTTGCGATAATGCAATTTGCTGATTTATTTGATCTGTTTTTCAGAAAAGAAAAGACCCTCTTGTTTTTCGTCATTCGTGATCATGTTGGCTCTACCCCTCTAGCAAATTTGTCAAACACTTTGCAAGCTGATCTAGAAAAGATCTGGGCAGGATTATCTAAGGTATGTACAAGTCCTGACTGTGATGACAAACAATTCATCTAACATTACGTTGATTCACAGCCGGAAGGATTGGAGAACTGCAAGATTCAAGATTACTTTGACTTTATGTACACAGGACTTCCCCACAAAGTTCTACTTCCTGAGAAATTCGACGCTGAAGTTGACAACCTCCGTTCAAGGTAAATTTTCTTGAGGAATAGGCTCTGTGTAGAATGTTGAAAGAGTGCTTATTCAAATGAATAGATTCAACGATCCATCCGATCCCAATTTCGTTTTCCATGCTGAATACCACAAGCGTATTCCAGCTGATGGTTTCCATGTTTATGCATCTGGCATTTGGGAGCAGATTATGAGCAACAAAGATTTAGATCTTCCGACACAGCAAGAACTCTTGGCTCAATATCGATGTGACGAAATTGCTAATGTAAGTCTTTCGCTCACCCTTCCAGTCCTGTACTCCAGGCCACCTAACTCGAGCTCTAGGCTGCATCTGAAGTGTTTTTGGAAGCTATTTCTACCCTCAAAGCACCTGTGTTGGATAAGGGCCAGATTGTGTCTGACTTAGGCCCTCAAATGTCTACCGCTAGAGAGCAAGCACTTAAATCCTTTGATAAGGAGGCATCCAGATATCATTCTGGAGTGTATGACAAAAAGCGACTTGACATGTTGAAGAAGCTGAATGCCCAACTGAGCGTATATTTTGTTGGTCAATTGCGAAATTTGCACAAACATGCTGTCTTGAAGTTTCAAGATTACATCAAGGTCAGTAGTGAAAAAGAATTGATTAATTTTGAAGGAGATTATCTGACTCGTTTTTATTCTCATCTGTGATAACAGAATGAGCTGAAGAAGCCTTCCTACAACTTTGCAACTGTCGTTGAAAATGCCACCGCCTCTTCTGAAAAATATTTCAAGGAGAATGCTCAGGAAATTGTGCTCCCTGATACTGATTGGTCTTATGAATCGGAATTCACTCAACTTAAGGAAGATTTCTCAGAGCTCTCTGGTAAGGCTCGTGCGGATGAGATTAAGAAAATGACAAAAGCTTTGGAAAAGCAGGTGGAGAATGATTTGGCCGAACCTGTTTCTATGGCTTTGAACAACCCAACTGATGACACGTGGCACAAGATATTATCTTCGTATCGAACGGCAAAGGAGCATGGACAAGATATCTTGATCAAGAAAGCAAAGAGTGAGTTAATAGATGAAATATGCTACTACGATAATGAATTTGTGAATACTCACAGGCACCCAACATCCAGGCTTTAACTCATCTGACGAAGAACTCGAAGAGTCCGTTAATAATCTTGTACTCCAGTCGTGGATGCTTCTTCGACGAAAGATTGATGAAGAGCTCGCCGATAGCATGTTGTTGCTCAAGCTGCGATCCAGATTCGAGGACAAGTTCCGGTATGACGAACAAGGATTGCCCAAGGTGTGGAAGCCTGAAGACGATATCGATGCATACTTCAAGAAGGCTAGAGATGATGTGAGTGTTCTCAAATGTGATGAATCGCTACTTCTGGATATAACAACTAACACTGTACTGTCCAGACTCTTGCTTTAATACCTCTGTTTGCAAAGATTGACACCTCTCGAGATGATGATTTAACTGTAGACTCCACGGAAGATTTTGACTTCCAAAGGTCTCTCATTGTTCTCAGCGAATCTAAGCAACTTGATATCACCAACAGATTTAAACGTGAATCTGATGCTTTCTATCTGGAAGCCAAGCGATCTATTGTGGCAACTACGGCAAAAATCCCAATGTGGCTCATCGTACTTTTAATCGTCCTTGGATGGAACGAGTTCATGGCTATCCTCACTAGCCCAATCTACCTCATCATGTTTGTATTCCTGGTAACGGCTGGATACATTGTTTACGCACTCAACCTTTGGGGTCCTCTGGAGCGTGTTCTCTCTGCTATAGCTGGCGAAGCCACCAAAATCATTCGCGAGAAAGTTGAACATGGCGTCGAACGAGCAAGAGACCAAGGCATTGAACTTACTGCAATGAAATCATTTGCCGGCTCATCATCGGGAACTTCCAATCAACGAAATAAGGAAGATTAGAGAGCTATTTTAATTAACTGTATTGATGAATAGCTCAAATATCACTATTGTAATTGGTGTGCTGTAGAATCTATATACATAGCAAAAACATAAACAATATCTTGCTACCTCTCCACGTTGAAGATTGTGCAGATCCTATAACGGAATGTATCCATTACTTTGGTAGCAATGCGGGTCTAACTGTCTGCTTCGTTATCAATCGCCTCTTCAAGATTAAGGTACTTGTTTGTGAGGAAGTCGAATTGGTCTTCTTTCTGTAAGCACTGGTATACGTGATTTGGAACCAACAGCTTACGCATTGACGGTTGGATCTGATCATTGTTAGAAGACGAAGTAGTGTTGTCATTCGATGATTCAACTCTATAGATTTCCGTGCTGCCTTTGACAATGCGTCTAACTAACACTTTGGTGGCCTATAAAACGGAATCCTTTAGAACAACTATTTGTAGGTATCCTTGATTCAAGGAAGGCTGCATATTTACCTCCAACAACAGGGATCCTGCCACCATTCGTTGATCTATTGCGTCTTCCAAACTACAGCGATCATCTTTGGTTTGAAGACTTCCATCTCGAGTTTGTACAATATCATTTGCAATGACACTTGGTAATCGCAGTTGATCTACGGACGCCCAAATCCAATCCAATCCTCGTTCCCGAGCAGGTTCAGGTTTTTCTGATATCCTGCCCATCTCTACTGCGCGAACTTCTTCGGCGAGCTGTATCATCTTGGGATCAGTAGGGAGTGTAGTTAACTTATAGCCAGCTGGTATTGTTGATTGATCAATTTCCAGATCCATGTCATCTAAACAATATCCATATTAGACACAGATCTTGGAGGATGCAGTACGATTAGCAATTTCCATGACCATGAACGCACCTTGTTCTTTGACTTGATCCCAGCCTTTACCCAGTTTTTGAAGCAATGGTAGTATACTGGTAATACTGTTCATACCTCCAGTGCGCTTGCGATAACTCCATCCCTTTGGTCGATATTGGCAAGCTTCATCGGAAACTTGAGATTCGTAAGTATGTAATGCTCGCAACGTGCCACAAAATTTACAGTATCCGAGTGCGATCTCCTCCTCAACATTATGTACAATAGGTTTGCCTATGGTGGTGCTTTGTGTTTTGGTAGGCGTGAATCCATTTTCTCTGCACCACATTACGCATTTTTTAGTTGTTAAAGCCTCCGAGGCTTGCTTTAGTACAGAGTCGCCACTTGCTACAGCTTGTTGTTGCACTGCTAATCGAAAAGCTCGAGATCTATGCCACTGTATCCGGTTTGGAATTAATAATAGGCCGGTAACGAAGTGTGAAACTCTCTCTACCTACCTCTAATGCTTTGCGATGACCAATGTGATAATCAAAATACATATTTGTTGTAGGCGCGCATGCATATGGGGTCGATTGAGAGGTGGACACTAGTATCCACAAATTAATGATGAATTCCCAGGGTATAACGCAAATACATTGACATCATGCTTACCATGTGCTCTTATGATAGGGAATGATGTGATCATAGACCGCATTAACTCTTCGAGAGGATCTCGGCGTTGTACTACTAGTCCGCTTGCATCGCTTTGATTATCTGGTAAGGGATGTTTTACCATCACAGCCATTGGATCAACGAATTCTGTATTTCTATCCAATTCCAAATCAATGTATCTCTCAGAACCCAGTGTTTGCTGTCCACTATGAGTATCATCTAACTGTCAACAGAAGATGGTTAAAAACTGAGCTGAGAGTATAGTTTCGTTGTACGATAGATATGGCATACCTTCAGTTGATGAAATACATCAACCAACTTGTTTCGACGGCTGTCGACAAAATGAAGCTGTACTCGAATGGGAAATTCTCCCCATCCTAACCGAGTTAGATGAAAGGGAGACTTGCTGACATCAATAACATCATTTGGCTTATAGCTTGGATGGAGGTGGTATCTAACACATGACAAAAAGGACGCAATATCTTCATCGCCAGGCGGTGTTGTAACGTATATCATCCATTTATGCGTGTATTGACGTAACCCTGGCTCTCGCTTGTCTGAATGATGTAAGGTAAGGATATTGATAGTATTGTAGATAGGTAAATGAATTATAAACCAACCTAATGGTATGAATTTGCTAACGTTGCCAACAATTACGCGCTTCTTAATATAGAACCTTGAACCATGTTCATTAGTATGGGGGTTGGCTACAACGGAGATTGATTCTACCGGTTTGGTCGTTTCTTCCTTGTTTTCTTGCTTGGGCTGGATTTCCTGACTACTAATATTCTGTTGTTGATTCGATCCCACACCTGTCGCACTGCCATCTTCGTTGATGAAGGCAACTTGAGTGTCACTTCCGTCTTCGTGTTTGGTGTTATTGCTTGTTGTAGATAGTGTATTGGTCGATTTAACAGTATTGGCTTCCGACTGCAAGTCTTGAGTTTGATCATTGTCTCTTGTCGGAAGAACTAATGCATTTTCTTCATCATCCGAGTCCATTACGACGTCTTCGTCGAACACTTTTATGGTTGGCTATAATCATACATAGGATCAGCATTTAAGATATTATCACTTTGCGATGCTTGGAGCAATAGTTTACCCGTTTTATATTTGATTTTTTGTTTCTGTGAAATACCTTGATGAGTATACATAATAAGGTGATACACCACTATTTAAATAATGAGCACTTACCTGATACTTGTCAACGGCTTTGTCAGAGGGCGCAATCGGATAGGGTGATCAGATGGTACCTCTGATTCGTCAATAGGCGTACCACATTGCTTAATCATCTCTTCATATGGCCCGAATTCCAAACCATGAGCTATTCGACAGTGGTTGAGAAATCCTTGCTGATTAGCAAAGTCGTCCCTGTGGCACCTTGGGCATGCAAGACTTTGCAATGAAATTAGATCAGTTATAAGGTATATCTATCATGTCTACATAGCTATGAGATCTTTCACCTGACATATACGCCATCGGCACGCCGTCCGAATAGTGTTTTCGATGAATTGTCGGAGGAGAATTTGAAATTTAGTCGCGCTTGCCTTTGTGCAGAGTCATTATGTAAAGGTGAAGATATAGAAGGCAAAGGAAAACTTCTATTAGAAGCAATGGTCTGCAATGCCGATCGACGAGTGTTGTGCTGTGCCTCTGGAGTTGCCAAAGCAACTATATCTATACATGATAGCATTAATACCAAACCAATTTGCATAGATGAAAGCATTGCTGTTGACAGTAGATATACCATTATGAACAGCTTGACGTATGTCACTCAAAATCTCTTCGGCTTTTCCAATTTCTTCGCGTATAGCTGATATCTCTCTATATTTCAGATAGATCTCTAGATCAAACTGGTGATCGATGATCTCTGAGATCTTTGCTCTCTTCTCCTCGTCTATTAAAAACGTTAGTTCCGTTTCACCCTTGCAATTGAACATCAGAGGCATTATAATACCTTCTGAGGCTAGACTATTTGCCTGGTCTCCTAAAGAAGTGTGTGTAGCTCCATTCATGAATAGAGGACAGAGAATATACTTTACTGCTCAGTCCGCTATTAGAAAAAGAAAACTTTCATATTTCTGAAATTATGTCATAAAATAAATGACGTAACTACTGAAACTTTAGTGCTCTAGTGGAAAGGAATTCAGCGGCAATGGGATCGCGTCTGTCATCGACAATGTCAGTGAACACGATTGCAAAGACGAACGACTCTCAGCAATGGTCGATCCTGGAGAAATTACTCTTGGCACAGTGTGTTTACAAGTTTGGAGAAGATAATTGGCCACTCATATCGAAAACACTTCGACAGAATATTTTGACAAACCGATCAACCGATTTTTTTAATCAGAAGGTCTGTGAAGATTTGTTTTTTGAATAGAATGCCGACAATTTATTAACAAATACTTATAGAATTGCTCATTGGAATATTTTACAATGATTGAGGAGTTGGAATCCGCAAGGTTCGTGGTTGTAGTAGTAAACGCGAAATGCTGTTAATAACACTCCATCTAAAACTTTCTTCTTCTCATCTCCTCGCAGACGACTTTCAGCTGTTGCAAATACTATGCCATCAGCACAAGATATGCCTCCAGTAGTCAAACTTGCAAAGCAACTATATCTCGAACGTATGGAAGAACTCAAAGCACAGATAAAAGCGGATGAAGAATCATTCAGAAAGTTGGTCACCGAAATTGACGAAATTCGATCCGGAAAATGGGATAGCAAGTTGAAAGAATTGTTTCCAGAGGTATCTGAACCGACGCCGATGGAAATTACAAACGATAGCCAAGTTCCTGATGATAATTCGTTAACTACCGAAACTGGAGGACCTGAAGTTATTATCCATCAAGCTAGTGCAGTCCCGGATATAACAATACCAGCTTCCGAAGAAAAGATAGATGTTAAAGCAGAAGTAGAGGAGAAGCCACTAGATACAAAAAGTCCAAGTGTACCAACATTGGTCTCCGAAGCAGCTCAGACGGTTGTTGAATCCAACAGCAATGCTACGCCACTTGAGTCGAACACCGTCCTAGCTGATGCTGTAGCGTTAGTCACAACAGATTCCTCAGTGGCTTCAAATGAGACTACATTGCCAACGCCAGACGTTAACGAGATCAATGGGACGATACTTACTCCATCAAACCCGAGCTCAAATGACGTTGCCAAACCCTTTGTCGACACAGTCATAGAAGAGCAAAAACCATCTATACCAGAGGTATCAGCTCAAACGATCGAAGAAAAGGAAATATTGTCTGAAATCGAACCTACGCCTCAAGTGACTGAAATTTTAGCACCAACAGCAGAGGTCACACCAGCGGTAACGCCAAAAGAGAGTGAAATCAAACAAGACATCTCAATAAAACGTAAACCTGACGATATTGAAATGATGAGTGTGGATAATTCACCAAAACGAGCCAGAACTCAATCTCGATCTCCGTCAGTCACGGCAGAGCCTACGATCGAAGCAATGTCACCGGCAATAGAAACGCCGCATGCAGAGACACCGGTTGCAGAGACACCAGGTACAGGTGCGGACCATGCGCCAGCCGAAACTCCTGAAAGGAAGGAGGAGACGCCGGTTGCCGCAGTTGAAGAAGTGCAAGGTAAAGCTATGATGATTCTTGATATAATGCTTATTTGATTATATCTCACGCTTATATTCTTTGCGTTTAGATATTGATCATAACGCTCGTATTCCTGATACCCCCGAAGGTTCTGTTAGTGTTGCCAGCAATGCAGCAAACAGTACTGTAACGACACCCGGACCATCTACTTCAGACCGCAAGAAAGGACCTAGCTCGAGGGAACTGGAACAGCGACAGAAGTCGTGGCTGAAAAATATTAATTTACTATGGAGTGAAATTTCAAATCACAAAAATGGAGCCATGTTCATGAATCCAATCAAGGAAAATATTGCGCCAAGATATTACGAAATAGTTAAGCGACCAATGGACCTTAAGCAAATCAAGCAAAGAATCCGAGATGGGGTAAGTGGAGTTCAAACTTGTAGTAGTGGCGAGTTGATGATTAAACTACCTATATTCATAAAACTTTCCGTTTTGTAGACTATTCGAAACACTATGGAGTTTGAGCGAGATATTCTCTTGATGTTGACAAACTCGTTGATATATAACAAAGAAGGAACCGAAGTGTATCAGATGGCATTGGAGATGCTGGAAGATGTTCAGGAACAAATACGAGTTTTCAAAACGGCAGATGCTTACTCATCAACCAGTAATGTGCCAAAAGATCCCAGTCATGGATTGCGACGAAGAAGCATTGTAAGCGATGGCGGGTCCATCCAAGGTGATGCGGATACTGCATAAAAACAAGGTATATAACAAAATTCGCCGTTCTGACCATAAAAAAAATTATCATGGTTGCACAAACTGTCCATATCCAGCAGAAGAAAAAATTATTGAGTGTTCTGTAATTTACTCGATCATGATATCTATACATTTGGTTGATATAAATCCACTGTTCCTTTAGAAATTAAATAAAACTTGTCATGTTAATTGTAGAGTAGATGCTGAAAAAATAAAAAAAAATAATAAACAAACCAGATAAGATTGATCCTTGATTGCTTGTACAAGAACCAAATTTCAAAAGCCTATCAGCAGGCGCCGAACAATTTACCCTCCCGCCTTTGCTACTACCTGTACTACTTGCTTTTTTAACTTTGAGCAGCAAGTCTTTTCAGTCATCTGGCAACTTTGCGTCCACCGTATACCCTAATTCTTCTCTGATGGGCGCCGTATGCTGTAAAGAAGATGACATTGCTTTTAATGAAGAAGGTATGAACTTGCACATTTGACTTGAATTGAAATTATTAGCCACTGCTTGGTACATGATTTTATTGACATTCTTCCCCCAAAAAAATAAACACCTGGAAACCTCCATACACACTTGCAATGCTATAGTCGAGGTAAGCATTCTTGAATTCTACGAGCACCATGCCATCCCGCTCTCATCTGACCAGTTATTTCGTTCTAGCTGAACCACTTTTACCTTTTGCGATCAGTGGGCAAAGGTGCCTTTGGCAAAGTCCGGGTTGTGCAGCACAAATCAACCAAACAGTTGTATGCTTTGAAATACATCAATAAGGCCAAATGTATCAAGATGCGAGCTGTAGATAATATTATATCCGAGCGACGTCTTCTTGAACAAATCGACTACAGCTTGATTGTCAACTTGCGTTATGCATTTCAAGATGATGAGAATTTATTCATGGTTCTTGATCTCATGTTGGGTGGCGATCTGCGGTTTCATCTCGAACGAGTTGGATCACTCCCAGAAGACCAAGTCCGGTTCTATGCTGCCGAACTATCATTAGGTCTCAACTATCTTCACAGACGACGTATTGTTCACCGGTAAATAGATTTATTTATTTATATTTGACATGTAGTTCAAGCAAGCCTTTCCCCCGTATGCAAGAAGAAATGTGTGCATTAGGTTAACGCTTATTTTTTTTTTTTACCCCACGCTTATTATAGGGACATAAAACCGGATAATATACTCCTAGACGAAAAAGGCCATGCGCATCTGACGGACTTCAATATCGCAGTTCACTATAGCGACAAAAAACCTCTTACAGCTGTAGCTGGGTCTATGGCATACATGGCACCAGAAGTGTTACTTAAGAAGGGATACTTTTCCTCAGTGGATTGGTGGTCGCTTGGTGTCGTATTGTTCGAATTACTTTTTGGAACGGTATGTGGTACATAGCTTGTCTATAAATGTCCATTGGTTTGATTTGATTTTGATGTCGTACTGACCGTTTAACCCCACTTTTTATAGCGCCCTTTCCGTGGCAAAACCAACGAATCTCTCACCAAATCAATTCTGAGCGATCCTCCAAAATACCCAGAAAATGTTTTTGAGCTTGTGTCGCCTCAGTGCCTTGATTTTTTACAAGGTCTCTTGAACCGGGACCCGTCTCAACGTGTTGGCGTGGATGGTGGCTTTGATAAGATTCGCAACCATGGCTGGTTTAAAGGCATTGATTGGCATGCCTTGGAACGAAAAGAGCTGAAACCACCATTTACTCCAGATGTAAGTCCGCCACTACTGAAAACCATATATTTTAAATCCTCATCTGACCCTTTCATATGCATTCTCTTAATCATTACAGAGCAAGAAAGCAAACTTTGATCCCTCTCATGAGTTAGAAGAAATCTTATTAGAAGATAACCCGCTCAAAGTCAAGAAAAGGTCCAAGCCAGTAGCATCAAATGCAGGAGGCTCCATCAAAAGTCAAATCAGTCAAAATCATGATCAATCTCCAGAGATGCAAATTATGGAAGATAAATTCTTGACTTACGATTATACCAAGCCGCACGAAAATGCCATGCGTCGTCAAGAATTTGAACAACGGCGATGGGCGCACAAGTCTGGCACTGACAATCATAACCTGCCGATCATGGACGAATCGAGATATTCACAACCCACGACTAGGTCGTACAAATCTAGCGTTTTAGATCAACTTAATAGCAAGCCAGCTACTCCAATATCCTCAGGAGATATTTTGAAAATGGATGAACTGGCGAGAATGGCAAGAATGAGTAACGGCCATGGCCAAAGTACAGAATCTGAGTGGCGTCCACCTTCAGGTATATTGTCACCTTCCAGTTTAGAGTCAAAGTCTTATATGAGACCATCCCCAACAATGAGTCACAGCTCTCCATCTGGACAAAGATGGGAGAATTTTAATCCTCCCGAAGTTGGTATGTCTTCAATGTCTCGACAGGGTAAAAATGGCGTTCGCCGCTACAGTGATCCTGCATACGCAGATGATCATGATCCATTCGTCGACCACCCATCATCACCTGGCAAAGCTCATAATTATGGTTCCGAAAGGTCCTCTAACGAACAACAGTTTTACGATCGGTCGGATGGTGGATATCGAAAACGTGTTTCAGAAGACAGTGGACAATATCCTCCTTCACCGATTCCAAGTGAATCGAGCTTGTTGAAATCACACGGATACCCAATTGAATCTTCACAGCAAGGATATATAGTTAAATCTGCGTTTCCCATGCCACCACCGCAACAGCCTCCTCCACCCATTCCCACTAGCCAACCAGCCTTTCGACCGCATAGAATATCAAATCGCCCCAGCAGAGAGAGATTACCCATGATTTCGACTTCGACACAAGGTGGATCAGCTTCCTTATCATCTCCAGGAACTGCCATAGTACCTCCCAGACTACTTCCACCTACTTCACCTATACCACCCATACCATCTGCAGCTGTCAAACCAAGACCAGCTTACAATCCCAACAATAGCCGTTCAAACATGCTTCCTAGCCTTCCTCCACGATCAGCCCCTCCTCCCATTCCAGTGTTACCACCTCTTCCCAATGATCGAGTGTAGCATAAGCCACGGTTCAATTTCGTTATACAGAGCAATGGCATGATTTCGTTTAAACAAAATTCATTGTAGTACTGTTACTCCCTTGCCCCCAGTTCATAATTGCTGTATTTTTTGTACGATTCTTTCTTTTCTTCTTGTTCCTGTTGCTGTTTCTTTTTCCCCATTTTTGCTTTTGTTGCAATTCAACTGATCTGTTCTGTTCCATTCTACAGTAGCTTACACTGTACAACTCTATTCATTTTTTGATGTAAAAAAAAAAATAACGTAAAACTTTAGAGAGAGAAAAGAGCCAAAAAAAAAAAAAGGCATGATGATATCTAATTGTCTGTATGTGTTTCAGTTACGGAAGAAAAAAAAAAACCAACTATAAGAAGGGTGTTACTAAGTGGTACGATATATGAGCGAACAATATATGAAGATCAAAAATGAAGATAAAGAAAAAGTTCCTGGTTGGAACAGTAAAACGTACAAAGATGTCAATTGGAGCCAACGACCAGCGTTGAACAAACAAAACGTCGCAATAATAAAAACCGAGATGTGGGCGGAGATAAAGGTGGCTTGCATGGCTAAGCCTGCTTCTTTTCGGACTTTCGCATCAGCTTGGCATAATCTAGAGAGGTAAATTAGCAAATAGATTATAAGCTACTGTTTGGATTGATTAGATCTAAGAACTAGTCCTTACGTAGTCCACAAGCATTGCACAAGGTTCGTGCTCCATCCGGTCCACGTCGCCACTCTGGGGTATCGGTCGTGTTACATGAATGGCACCGTGGGCTACCAGTTGCTCGTTTCTGTACATCCTTAAAATTTAGTCTTTCCGCAAGAAACGGGTTTGGGAAGAGTTGAACTGGGGGAATTGCATACACCACCCGTGAGAACACACTTACCGCTCGGCGTCTATATTGTTTTACAGGTAACGATGAATTACCCTCTTGATTGAGTCGATCGTTGCGATTGGCGTCATAATCATAATCCATCTGAGTGTAAACCAATTGATCAAAATATATGATATTATTATGGAGGAAAATGCATCAGGGAAGAAAGACTGGATCAGAAATTATCGGAAAAGATCACCCTGGTGAAATTAATTCCTAACAGCACAAATACTTACATCTGGCGATCGTTTCAGAGATCCCCTCTCACTATCATCCAGCCAGTCAAACCGTGTTCGTGATGAGGAAAAAGTCGATGATGACCGCATACTTCTTAAGCCTTGAAGCAAGTTACGGGCACTTTTTTCCATAGCGTTGAATAATTCGCATTGCTCTACTTGTGTGTCATTTGTCGTAATCAACGATTTGTACCGATCCATATCTTCACACAATAGGTGACACTGAGAAATAACCTAAATTTACATATCGGTCACCAATATCAACAAAATCTATGTCAGTCAATGGGAGATACCTAAAAAAAGTAGTTACAAAAGGAATACCAATTGCTTCACCTTTTCGATATCTAATCGCTTTGCTGACTCATGGTCAAAAGTCTCACTGTTCATGCTGTCATATGACGGCGTTCGAGATGGCAAAGTCCATAATTGCCTTCGGGGAATGCTCATAGCAGATGGCGTAGAGCCTAATCTCCCTCCAAACAAAGCTGGTGGTTCAGTAGGTAGAATGGGTGGTAGTAATGGTGTTGTTTGCTCATTCGAAAACCTATTTATGGGACATTTGGAGCTCGGGTTAATATAGGTTTCATAGCAAGCCAACATCTCAGAATTAGGTTGTAGCCACCTTTGATTACTAGCTGATTCAGCTTCTGGGATTACATTGCTCTTTTTTGCGGTGTCTGTTATCTCTTGAGAGCATAGTTGGAATACATCCATAATATTGAAAGGGTTGAAAAAAGAGTGTGTCAAAAACTATATGTAACTTTTTTCAACTTTCTATCTGAGATTTTATCGTTTTCGGAAACTGAAAATGTACCACTTCGCAACAATTGCAGAAGTTTGATATGTGTGGATCCAATGAAATGAGAAGCAAGCGTTACTGCTTTTACTTTGTTTATCTTTTTACCTTTACAAAATAATCTACAAATGCTCAACATCGATCTTTCCTACGGGCTGTTTGCCAGTGAGTCCACCTAATTCTCCAGTATCGGGTTGCTCCTTAACATGGTCTTTAGTTCCTCCAGTATTCTTGGGCTTGACATATTTAGCCTGACCTGAACCTTGAGGCTGGTCATTTTCAGAATTCTGTTGAGACTTTTCATTTTCTTGGATTTTTCCAGACTGTTTCTGTTGCGGTTGGTCGATTCCTTGATCTTCTGGCATTGCTTGTCCGCTGTCTTGCACGTTATCAGACGAAAGATTTTGGTTCATACTATGCTGATCTCCTGATAGGTTTTCTTGTTCACTCTCTTCAGAATGCGCTTGCCGATAAGATTCCTTCACTTTCTCGGCTGCTGATTCCTGAGAACGTACAGAACATGTGGGTGCGGATGCTTCATTGGCAGCAACAGGCTTAGACTGATATTCAGACATGACGTAATGACAAAATTATGTTGAAACGAAATATAAGCAATCTCTGATATGTTCTAATCGTCAAATTTATAGATTTTTAAGCTACTCATAAATCCACTCAAAAGTCAATAGCTAGTGATGAGATCATAACGAGGACATAACTGCCAAAAAGAGGATCACCTGTTCCATCACCGAAAAATTTGGGAGTTCCACGTGACGGTCAAAAAAGGGCAACGCGTACAAAAGTTTGAACAAAGAAAGGCTTGTCCAACTTTTTAGGCTCTCAACTTTTTCTATTTTTTTGCTTCTGCACCCGCCCAAGCCCACCAAGCCCTACCTCATTAACTATACCTCACTCAAGCAATCTTCACTATGAAAATAACATCCTCCACGCAAGAAAGGTTCAGTCACTTTGATAAACACGTTGACCGAACACCTAATCTCTGCAGTCGAAATCAGCGGCCTGGTTGGACTAGGTCACGGTGCAAATCACCATTTTCTGCTGAAGTGGACGCCAAGCAGCACCAATCCTACTATAACAAGAAGGTAAAGGAACTATCATAATCAAAAGTCATGCTCGTTAAATCACATCCAATTAACCACTTACTCTGCTTGTTTCGTTGTTTTATAGCGTCGGCGGACACAACCTTCTCTGAACAAGGATGATCTAACGTATTATCCTCAGCATACTAGTGCAATATCGGAGGAATACCTAGTAGAATTACGAAGAAAAGCGTTCTCAGAGCTTCATATTCAAACACAAGCATATAACGATTCGTTTGTGGCACGTATGCAATATATGGAATCTCTGCCTCAAGAAGAACAACGGCACTTGTGGGGCATGCTGACCGACGCAAATGAAAGACCCCATGATAAAGATGCTCAGGCTGTGCTAGAGATTATCGATATGCTGGAGCGAAATTCTGTGAACGATTATGGCGCATACCTTGAACGCCTTCAGGTAAGCTCCGAGTTCCGGTTATTTGAACTGCGGCATTGCCTCTCTCATTCTGAATAATGGTCATTTGTAGACTCTAGATGATTCACCGTCCTCTCCTGAACATGACGTTGGTGACTTTTGGTAATTGCAAGAAGCGTTAAAGCCCTTGTCTTGCATAACCAGCTCCTTACATCCATTGACAATCCTTGTCGAATGACAAAACTCCACCACGCCATACAACACCTTTCTTTCAGCGACACTTTGCTCTTCACTTACTGTTCAACATTTGATCATTTTTTTTTCCTTCTTTCCTTTTCCTTTTCGATTCATCACGACAAAACTATCCAAACCGTCTATATAATCATAATCTGCCATCGCCTTGTGCTTCGACTAACGGCGCTTGTATAAAAAAAACCATCGTCTTTATATATAAAATCACAAACTCGTATTCAATCAACAGCTGGATTTGTTACAAACTAAACCCTCACAAGCAACATGTATACTGTAGTATTTTTCATGACTCCCACATTCGGCATTTCTTCTTTATTTATTTATTTATTTATCGATATGCCGATGTGTCTCATACCTCTATGCTGGAGTTTAGAAGTAAATAAACTATATTACCATTACCAGCTGCACCTTTTCTGTATGAACTCCTCACCCCAATGGGTACACATGAGAATTGGCACGTGTGTACGAAGGAGCGATATTTATTAAACGTACCCAACTATACGCCAAAAGGCGTGCCCACAGGCTGACTACCACAACATAAGGGAGAGGAGTAATTTGCCATACTGCTACTACTTTTACATTCAAACGGCCCATGGTCATTAAAATTCCTTTTATCGATTAATTATGTTGCAACATCAAATAATAAATCTTCTACACCCAAGAGACATTTCCCGTTATTGCAGGTGGCAGATTCTCTGCACCAAAGCCAGTCCACTGTGCGCCCATATCCAATTCTAACCTGGTACTGGAATATGTGGCAATCTCGCTATGGCGAAACCAAGATCGATTAAACAGTTGCCCATTCAACGTTGCAGTTTGAATGTATCGATTTGTATCGGTCAAGTTGTTTGCAAGTATAGTAAAGACTTGTTTTTGACCTAGTTGTAAGGAGATTTCAGGAAACAAGGGTGAAGACAATAGGTATACATCCGTTCCGGCTACGGGATAAAATCCCATCATTGACCAAACCACAAATGAACCTTCCGCACCACTATCATCGTTGCCTTTAAGAAGGTTGGGTTAAAATATGTAAAATTTTATAAACATAATCCACAGCTGTAGATGGCACATTGCCATCACCATAATCTTACCTGGTAATCCCGACGAGTTTGTAGAGAAATGCGTTCTCAATAAGTTGCGAATGATATCTGTGGTTTTATCTATTCGGCCAGCCCAATTGTATAGATAAGGGATAAGGAAGGCTACAGCCAAAAGCATTAATACTCTAGATCTGAGTTTGTCTGATATAGGATTGACTTACCTGGTTCGTCGCCCATATCGTGGTATCCCATGTCAAAGTAATGGTCGAGTCGCTTAATATATTGCTCCGGCCCACCCATTAGCTCAATTAACTTGATTTGATCTTGCGGCGCTGAAAAGCTGTATATCCAAGAAGATTCTTCGTAAAACTCACCACCCTAGGAGAGGCAATATGACATGAGCAACTATTTATCGCAGACAGACTCAGGCAATACAATACTGGCCGTCTTACATGGGAGTCAAGAAAGCAACTAAAATGATTTAGTGTCGGGCCGCAAAATTGAGGTGGATATAGATTCCATGAACCATTCTAAATTATTATGGATGGTGAATAGAACGATACGCTGTATGAGTTTTCCATGATTAAGTCCTCACCTGGTACTTTGGCATAATGAAACCTGAAAATCCATCTTCTTCTACATCTGAGTTCCAAAGATTAACCCAATTATTTGCTCTTGCCATGAACTCTTCATAAACACTGGCGTTTCCAAGCTCTGAAACGGCATATAAATAATGATGTAACGTGTACCACATTTGTCGTAGCCGTATACTTACTGTGGGCTGCGAGAGCAATGGCAAAGTCATTACGAGCATACTCTATGGTGCGTGATGCAGAACGAGAAGAGTATATGGGAGCATCGTATGTAGAGCCATCGGGTGCTGCCACATATCCATTTTTGCTGTAGAAGTCAATGTCTGCTCGTCCATGAACAGTCCATGCTGTGACTGCCGGTTCCTAAATTGGAGGACATTAATTACCATTGCGAATTTTAGACTATGCTTTTAGAGTATTATAATCACTCACTATAGTGGCATCCTTCATCATCGCTTGGAATCCATCCTCCCAAGAAACATTTCCATAATTCGAGCCATGTTTGAGAAGAAAATCTGTAAGAGGCATTTCTGCATTACTTCCACCCTGCGAATACCCTGGACCCATACCCATGTAACAATCTGGCATGAACCCCTCATTGCGATAAATGTCTATTAAGCCTCTGACCATATCAGCTAGTGGTTGTGGATGAGTCAATGCATACAACGGCATAACCCCATGGTATGTATCCCTTGGGATGCGATATGTGAGCCAAGTTTACCAGTTAATTTGCAAATCCAGAACATAAGCTCTTACCAGAGGCAATAGAAGTCATCATAGTATGGCTCCGACGATTCCCACTTAGGGTTCTCTCCAGTCTTGTTTACCGGTGAGATGAAGTGTCGATAAAACTATGATTGCAAGGACGTTAGCATATCTGTTAATGTTGTCTACTCAAGTCAAGGAGATCACTCACGCTGGAGTAAAATAGCACTTTGTCATCTTCAGTTCCCCCATCCACATAAATTTTGTTTAAAGTGTCCTGCCATATTTTCTTTGCTGCCATATGAGTATAATCAAAGTCAAATGTGGGCACCTCCTCCTCAGCACTAGAGCAAGCTTGTGATTCTGATACAAATGAAATGCCGATTCTAGTGACCAGAGGTTGCTCAATTGATAAATTTTCAAATTGGAAAACGCCTCCCAAGCCTATGAAGAGAGTTATTGTTTTTGATCCCGCAATAACGAATCAATCTATTGCTAACTTACTTCCATAACCTGCTATTAAAGTAGTCTCTGTATCATCATGGAGCTGATCATCAAAAAGGGTAGCGCTCGACGATTCCAAATTGAAGTCGGTGCAAAAGTATACTTTGAATGCGCCACCAGGTGCAAAGCTAGGCCGATACGTACCGTGGCCAGTGATTCGGCTATTATTTCGCTTGTCGCGTTCGAGATTCACTTGCCCACCCATAAAGGAGTTCATGAGGTCGCGGCCAACGTTAACCACAACCGCAACTTTGCTTGCATTATGAAAATCGTATCTGAGGAGACTGGTCTTGTGTGTCGCTGTCATTTCTACTGTGATATTAAACCTCTCCAATCCTATGGAGAAATACCCAGGAGAAGCCACTACATGATTTCTAGTTTAGACATTTTCACACAGTCAAAGCATCTAATCTATCTGCTTACTTCCAGATTCTTCAATTCTAAGTGAACTATAGTCCCAAATCTGCCATTCTTCGCCTGTCACTGGTTGAACCTGTATATTACCGTAACTGTAACATAAATGAGATGGATCAGAACTATTGTGAATAAAACGGCCAAGTAGAAAGGTATTACATTACCTCGGATTCTGGTAGATGGTGAAAAATCCAGATGGCCAATATGCACAGTAAATGATCATTGTTAAGTTGTTATTCGGCATAATCTTGCATGATTAGATTCGTTCCTGAAGGTACATTACCCCGCCTGTCTATTGCACATCACAAAAAGTGGATACGCGTCAGAATCATTTTCTTCAACAGTTATGTCCATATAAATATTAGCTTACTCCGTCACTATGAAGTTGTGAAAATCCACGAATTACACCTTGAGGATTGTAACCTGCTTGGTTATCATTGCCCATCATATCTGGGCCAGGTTTCGCTATGCCAAAGGGCAAAGTTGCTCCAGGAAAAACATGTCTACAACGAAGATTATTAATCCTTACCTAACCTTTATGAATGCTAATATCTCTGTATATCATACCCTGGGCCACTAGTGCCAATTAATGGGTCAACATATATGGTATTATCTCGTTGATAAAATGGATCGGTGTCATCAATATGTGAAACATGATTGTAGCGTGGTGCCTTTGAGTAAGATATATTGATCACAAGGAAAGATATAACTGCAGCAACAAACACGATGCACGCACGCAAGGTAAGGCGCGCAAAAGAAGAACGACGTGGTAGTCGGATGATGGTCATGATGCCACCAAAATTGTGAGCATGTGCAGTGAGCTGCAGGCGGTTGTACGGTTCCTGATACTGTATATTAATTTTTGAACACCCGCAGTTTCAAGGCAGCCACAACTCGGCTTTGCTGAATCCCAGGTTTCCACTCCAGTGAAACGCCCAAAATTAGTAAAAATTTGACCTTGTCACATTTGAAAAGGGACTGCTCTGCTTTCACAATTCATACATTTTTCCTCTTTCAATTTATTTGAATAAGCAACTCACATAATGCTGTCAGGTAGTGTTTTCGGTATGCAAAATCCACGTAACCGATCGTCTATCAAAAAGGTACCAGCAGCAAACTGCTTTTGATCTAACCAACCGTCTCCTCGAATATCAATTAATACGGCAATGTCGCTCAAGTTCTGTTCACCAATACGACTAGCTCTCCATATTTCCAAAGCCGTTTCCTGATGTATGTATCCTTGTTCATTATTTTCATTAAATATCGCATCGTACTTGATACGATCAGATATAGGAATGCTTTTCTGTACGGCAGCAGTAGGAGGAGGAGGTAAATGTGATGTAGGCCTAGGAGGAGTACCACTGCCCATGGCTTGTGATTGTCTTCTACCAGGCGCTGGCCTTGGAGGAGGGGCGGGACCAGTTGATTTCGTCAAAGTTTCTGCACTTGATCGAGGTCGTGTAGGAAGCGGAGGAGCATTCAGTTGATTGTCTGGGTATACTTGTGACTGTACATGGCGAGGACGAGGTGATACTCTTGGTGGTGGTGGTACTTGACGCTCATTTACAGTGGAGTTCGGTCGATTGGGAATTGCACGTGGGGGCTTAGCAGTATTTGAAGTGACACTGTTCCTATTTGAACTGGCATTGGGTCGCATAGGTGGAGTTGGATGCGATGGTAACGGCGGAAGTACGCGTTTTGGAACGGCTGGTGTCTCGTACTGACCAGAGATAGGTCTACTTGGAATTGGAATTGTTCGTTTTTCAATATCTGAAACGGCACTACTTCTATTTGAGCTTGTATTGGATCGGATGGGCGGAGACGGAGACACTGTTAGGTTGGTCAGTCTGTCAGTCGGTCGTTGCGTAGTCGGAAGAGTTTGCAGCGGTTCTGGAGGATCGGATTGGGCCCAGTGCCGGACGTACTCGTTGCCATCGCGAGCGATCTCGGCAAGTGCCTGGTGGGCCAGTGGCGTGTCGATCGCATTGATGGCCCAGACTGCCTTAATCGAGATCTGGCTGAACTCGTCCCAGTCGTACGCTGTCAACGCGATCCTCTTTAGCAGGGCCAAAGGTTCTGGCGAGCCGATGGCCGCGAGTACCTCCAAGGCATCCTCGTTGGGCACTTCGCGCCGTTGAGTGGCGAGGGCCTCCGCGATGGGCGATACATATGCGGGGTCCGGTTGCGCCGCCGCAACCATGAGGAGCAGCTCGAAGGTCTCCCAGTTCGCATGCGTGACCGCGCTCTGAAGCGCAGTCGCCACAGCATCCCGTACGTCCGGCAGATCCTGGATCCCATCTCGCCGCTCGGAAAACGGGACGGATTGATCATGAAGGTAGGCAGTGAGTTCCTCAGGGGTCATGGAACCCTGTCCGTCAACGACTTGATGGATAGCCGGAGCCGGGCTGCGATGGTGTGCGGCAGGATTCGCGGGCTCGTGTGTAGGCCCTATAGAGGAAGGGGTCGGCCGTGGTGGCATATGACTACTTGTAGATCGAACAACAGGTGTGTTCTCTGAATCAACCTTTTTTATATCATTCGTCACTACATGATTATGAGAATTTCGAGAGCCTCCAGCGGTGGCTATGCTTTGGCGCTTGACAATTGAAGGTACAGGAGGTGGCAGACTTTGTTTCGAAGCAGCATCCACTGCTGCCCATTTTTTACGCAGTTCTGAGGGCTTCATAAAAGCTACATCTTCTTCATCCTGGCCAACCTTTGCTGGTGCAGGAGCAGGCGGAGATACTTGAGATTTCACCGACTGTAACTTCGAAGGCTTTATTGCAGGTGTTGGGACAGGATGTTTCGCGATCTGTGGCGCTGTCTTTGTATTTTCCAGTCGAGCTCGCAATGCTTTAACTGAAAGGGATCCTTCAACTTCACTGTTGCTGTCAGATTCTCCATTTGCCGTTTCATTGCTTTCTGTTAATGTTTTCCGACCTTCAACACTTGATTCTTGCTGGCTGGCTCTGAAACGATTGTCTCCGGCAGAAACGGCCGTAACGGTAGGCTCACTTGTATTTTCCTTGCGACTGTTTCCAAGTGTTGGCTTAGAGCCAGTATCTACGAGATTCTTCCGAGGTTTGCTAGGTGCAAGAATGGCAGGAACAATCTCGACATAATTGAACGGAAACAGGCCACTCTCCCCTGACTTTTGCAAGACTCCAAAGTACCATCCAGATTCTTGAGATTCAACAGCATTTTCAATAATATCACCTTTCTGAAAAGACAATTCATCAGAACTTTCGCTAGCATCACAGGCGTACAATGCCCTGACAGTCGACATGACGATTGATTTGGACTTTAGTGTGATGCTGCTAGTATTACAGAAATAGAAACCTCGATTCGATTCGTTTTCAACAAATTAGCAGTCACACAACTTCCAATTGTGGGTGCTGAACCAAAACTTCAGAAAAAAAAAAGAACAAGTCGGCTAAACTTTGTGGAGAAAACCTTCAACCTCAACCCCGTTCTCCATCTTCAACATGAGCAATTACTTGGCCAACGACCATTTGGCTGAGCTCTTTGGATATATTAGTATAGCATGTTGGGTGGTAGTATTAACACCGTAAGGCTCCAATTCAATTTTATCATCATATATTGCACATAGGCTTCTCGACACTTACTCTTGTATACAAACCACTATCAGACAAATATACCTGAACTTCCGCAACAAGACTGGAAATGGCATATCATTCAACTTTTTGCTCCTATGGTTGATTGGAGATATTCTGAACATCTTGGGCATCATATTACAACGATTGATGTTCACCGTGGTAAGTTTCTGATAGAGAAGTATAGACCCTGCATGCAAAGATAACCTTTTTCACCCTGCTGATGTTGTTTATTGTTTGTTAAAAGTTCCTTCTTGGTGTATATTACATATTGAGCGATACTATAATAGTCCTTCAAGTACTCTATTATCGAAGGTCTTCAAAATCTCAACTATTGAGCGATCATGGCGAAATGCTTTCCGACTCTTACGGATCAATGACTACTACTGCGGCGGATGAAGAAGAGAACATCTACGAGATGATCAAATACGAAAGTAAACAAAATCGAATTATCAAGCGGATAGCGACCTTTTGGGTAGCAACGGCTTCGTTTATTACTGGTTCGATTTTATGCGTGATATGGTCACTGTGGCCCACAGGATCTCCGACCGACGTGGATTTAGGCCAACTAAAACTCGTTCCTCAACTACTTGGCTGGATAAGCGCATCATTTTACGTCTTCAGCAGGATACCCCAAATTCTTAAAACATATCGTGACGAATCTGTAGAAGGATTGAGCATCGGGATGTTTGTATTTAGTGTGGTTGGAAACATCACATTTGCAGTCGTAAGTTTAGACTTTTGATTATCTGGTTCGGGGGTGCAGTGGTAGTAAGAAGAAACCACCTTGATGATACAGGGTGGCTAGATTTGGGAATTTTTGATTTTCCCAAAAACATTGCCTGTTTTTTTTACTGATCAGTATTGGCGCTCAATGACCTTTTATGTTATTTAGTCCATCATTTTGAAATCTCAAGACCCTACTTATATTGCAATCAATATGCCCTGGCTCTATGGATCAGCTGGAACCTTGTTCTTTGACTTTACGGTATGTATTTAAAAGTGATATGCAAGCTAATGTGATAGTGTTACAGTGAAACTAATGTTAAGGGCTCGGTGTGTTTCATCATTATTAGATATTTCACCAATTCCACCTGTATCGGAAAATCCAAGACTAATTTGGCATGATCTACATCGGACTGATCAAAATTTTGGGATAAGGTGCCACCCGAAAAAAAAGATGTATGTACTGAAAGTCAGCTTAGACTATGAGAATTTATAGAATGTATTATAGTGAATTGTAGAGAGAAACCATAGAGTGAATATACAAATGAAAAAAAAATGGAACAAGAAATGTTTTGCTAAAAAAAAAAAAAAAAAAAAAAAGAGAGAGAGAGAGAGACAGAAAGAGAGAAAGGAATAGCAATGTTAGACTCTTCTTTTTCACTTAATGGAAAAGAAGAAAAAGGAGATGCAAAGGCATTCAAAATAACGAGCACAGCCTGTCATATTGAAGTGGCTCGACATGTAGAGCTCGAATCAATCGAAGCTTTAGGTTTCCACTGTGGAGGATCATGGCGTAATCGATGAACTCGCATATGTCTCCTTAGATTACTGCAAACACTAAAACGCCTACCACATGAAGGATCTGGACATGCATAGGGTTTTTCACCAGTATGAGAGTAAGAATGGACACGTAATGATGACGGTCTAGCAAATGTCTTGTTACATTCGTGACAGATGTATCGGTGACCACCAGAAGCTTGCTGAGAACTGTTCTGAGAGTTCTTGGTTCCAAATACGATGATACCGTTTTCATGCGGTGGTGAAGGAGTTGTGTCCGTTAAGGTGTCCTCCTCCGATCGGAGACTTTTCGTAGCAGATGCTTGTAAAATGACAGGACGAGCAATTTCTTCAGTCGAGGTTAAAGGCTTTCTATTAACGGAAGATACGCGGCGATGGTAAGCATTTAAATCCTGACGCTGGGATGCTTCTGAAAAAGATCGACAGTGTCTTTTAGTGGCGGTGTGAGGCTGTCGATCGGTGACCGTTGATCCCCATATGCTATGCTGAAGTGCAATGGACGGGTCTCCAATATCGCTACTTGGTGGAGACCATGTGGATGGTGGAGATGATGTTGGTGTGCTTGATGGTGATATTTGTGTTTCTATCGAAGGAGAATGGCGAGTTTGGTACGGTGGTGTTACGTGACTATGTTTAAATGGTTTATAGAATGCAGCAGAATTCAGTGACATATCATGATCTGAGAGTGGTTCGTAATCGGTTACGACATGCTGATGGCGAGTAGCTAGTAAAGAAATACATGTTTTAGTTTCAAAGGTAATGTGGCACAAAGTATAAGTACCAGCCAAAAAGAAGATGGTCATATCTTTACCTGACCAGGGATGAACATCATCTTCCTCTCGAAGTAAGAGATGCTTGATGGACGGTAGAAATTGTCTATCAGCAGGCATACCGAGGCAAAAAAGGGATAAAGCAGTGGCGAACAAATAGCAAACTACGAAAGAAAGGAAGAAAGAAGGGAAAAGCAGGCAGAAGTTGAAAAATAAAAAAGAAGATAATTGAAACTTCAGGGAAAAAGAAGAGAAAGAAAGAAGACCCGTTTTATTTAAATGGGAGAGAGAGAGAGTGAGAGAGGAACACGAGTACAGGCTGGCGATCATGCGTCGGTCGATCATCAAGCTTAGGAGGAAACCCTTTTGAGAGACGCACACCTCATGAGGTTTGGTCATGGGATTGAGTAGCTTTGAAAGATTTTACGCACATAAACATATTTCACAATCTTTTAAGATCTCTCTTTTGACCCTTTTACTTTCTACTCTCGTATAGAAGAATTAACGTAGATATTTCTTACTAATAGTTGACGACGCCCCCGGGGATAATAGCGGCGGCGAGGATAACAGGTTGCTTAGCACTCTGGCGGCCATGCATCAAAGATTGTTTGCCCTCCTGACTCGCTCAGCGCTCTGAAGATCTGAGCGCATCAGTTCCGCACCGGTCCAACTATGGATCATGGGGTATTCGGAGAGTACTCGCAGCTGCGTTAGCCCGAACAAAAAGAGTGGGTTGTACTCATGACTCTCGGATCTTTTAATTCCTCTCGCAATCTTCTCCTTCCCCCCCCCCCAAAAACAAACACAAAAAAAAAAATATAGTTTTTTATGGTCATCATCATCTTTATAAAAAAAACACAGAAAAATAAAATGTTGAACTTTTTTCATCGAAATTGGCCTGTCACGTCATATATGTGCTTTCTATTTTGCGGCAGTTGAAAGCCTGCTTTTGCATGTGATACCAGACTGCCAGTTGGGGATAATATTGTATTGCTTTTTGAATCAAATGAATGGACCGACCACCTCAGGCTTCATTGCACCCTCTACCATCTGTTTTAACCACAGATTCTGAGCCATCATCCCTCCCAGTGAAAAGGCTCCTCAGGCACTCCGACTTGGATAATCTTGAGACACTACAAAATCGTTACGCGAGAACTCGCCCAAGTTTTGAGCAGACAAATGCAATGATGGACAATATAATGTCTATTAATACCTCTCGTACATCTCGAGACTTACCATCATCAACTGAACATGAGCCGCAATCCCCACGTCGGAGCTTCACGTCGCCAAAGAAATGGCCACTTCAGGACGGTCGCCTACAGGTACAGAGTCCGTCAAACTGTATTGTGTCTTATTGCTATATATTGAACGTTGTATTTTCAGATTACCATCATGATAGTCCAATTGAATGTCCCTATTCATCGGCCCTACATTAAGCTAACACTTGGAGGTAAGATCATTGTTGAGCCAGCTGCAAAAATATAAACCCTCTGATTGCCTGACTGACATATCATGGGGGCCACGGCAGATCAATCATTCACTACGTCAGTTAGTGAATTTCAAGAAGGTAGATGGTATGAAGGGTTTGAATTCAAGGTACGTGTATACAGGGAAAGGGGCATTAATATAGGATCGTATATCACACCACAAGACTGACTTAAACGTACCTCGAAGGTCACCTACCACGCACAATTATTCGACACCATACATATGGACCTGTATGACTCATATAGCTTTTTTGCTGACCGCCATGTCGGAAGAGCTGAAATCCGTTTGCGCCATTTGGATGGTCTACCAGAAGTATTTACCAGTTATTACGAGATATGGGATAAGAAGCTTACCACGGCATCCAGCTCAGTCATTGGTAGGCGAAAGACATTATCAGCCAACATTGGTGCTATCCAAAGTCGAATTTATTACCGATACCAAAAAGACGAACACAATACCGAAAAGATACCAGAGCTAAAGCCCGCAGGTTTCTATGTCAGCACAAGCCAGTCTCTGATAACCGAGGAACAGATTGCAAGTGAATTCGAACGACATTTGAAATATCAGCGCGAGAGAAACAAGACTGGCGTAACATTCCGTAAATACGAGGAAGGGAACGAATACGGTGAAAACAACCTCGACAATTATGAGGAATTCGATGACTATGGTGACGAAGGGGATGAAGACGAGGATGCTTATTTGTCACGACCGTTATCATCTAAACCTGAAAAAAAGCCATCGGAAACGACCCTGACAGAGAATACATCGGACAAACCCGTTAAAACCACATGGTCTAGTTACTTTGGATTTGGAAGTAGCAAGAAAGCCGACACAGCAGTAGCGTCCTCGACAAGAACATCGTCCTCGGCCACACTGCAAGAATCACGTAGTGTCAACGCATTTGGGGGGATTGTAGACGATGACGATGCCCTCAAGTCCTATCCACTTTTAGATACATTGGGAGCATGGACTACTACCAAGGAAACAAATCAAGTTCTTCGATCGATAGGGAAGCTACTGGCTGCATTTGTAAGGCTAGATGATCCTCATACGGATTACGATATGACTTTTTTATTTGATCTCCGGAATCTAAACCTTTCCCATACTTTCAAATAACAAACCTAGGGTCAAGGATTTGAGCTTTCAAACTTGCAAGTTCTCGTAGGATTCACTGTTCTTGAGAAGTTTTATACAGACCTGCCAAAGTAAGCAAAAATTCTTTAAATGTCAAATCTATACGAGTCTCATACACCTAACTCACCAATCGGGAATTATTTAATCAGAAATAGAACCTGGGATCTTGTCACGGACCTTGGTGAAATTGAGCCAGCTGCTCACTTTTGGAAGTTTTCTATAGCCGCATGTAAGTGGTAATCAATTTTTATTTTATTTTATTTTATTTTTTTTATTGGGGGGGGGGGAAGGGCATGCTAAGAGATCAGAATGGAATATAAAGGGGCCCAAAATCAAATGACTTGATGTCACCAGCAAGGTGGATACAAAACAAATATATCCTGACATATGATTTACGTATAGATGGCTGGAAGGGACTCACTTTCATAGGCAAAAGTAATGGCATATTGACTAACGCCACTCGCAAACACTCGGACGCACTTAGTGTCATCGAATATTTATCACTGCCTAAAGAAGATTTGTTAGCATATGAGTTCAGAACAGGCGAAGTATTTCGACCTTCCTATTTTATTGCGCGTGACCGTGCGACGAACTCGATTGTTTTAAGCATCAGAGGTACCATGGTAAGCTAATGACAAAGATATGCTATACATGGCAAACCGCTACTGACGTTCTTTTAACCTTGCTTACCTAGAGTGCGTTTGACACGCTGACAGATCTTGTTTGTGAATATGAGCAATGGAAAGGCGGTTTAGTCCATCGAGGCATGAAGGTAAGATGGTGTGACATAGCCAGCCTATCCTGGCAGAATACTACAAATGACAACCCTATTCTACTTTTCCCTATGGTTGCTTATCCTTCCCCATTTTTCTCCTTTTTTTTTGGCAGTCATCCGCCCTCTGGTTTTTCCGCAACGTGGCACCTCAACTGATTGCTTACACGAATCAGCATTCTACCTCAGCCTTGTTCATTGTAGGACACAGCTTAGGGTCCTCGACTGCTGCTATTCTAACGATCATGCTGCTTGACTATATTGACGAATTCAGGAAATCTGCTGATCAAAATGACAACCAAGATTTTCAGATCAAATGCTTCGGATTCGCTCCTGCCTGCGGTCTTAGCTTAGACCTAAGCGAACGATACAAAGACCATATTCAGTCATACGTATTTGGTGATGACGTGGTTAGCAAGATGAGTTATGGCTCTATGATGGATGTCAAAGAATTGGTTATCGCAAGTTCGGAAGCCGCGCACGGTCTTAGTTATAGCAAGGTCTTTCTCAGTAACCAAGTGGTAGGCGCTTCTTGGAAAACAATATTTGACGCTGTGGCGGACTGTCGGTCAAAATGTTTGGAATCCCTGGCGAATCCTAGGGTACGTCATATTTTTGCCACATATTTCCCTACATAATAATCCCCCATTCGCTCTTGCCTTTTTCAGTGCTAACTTCCTTTTGAATTTTTTTTTTTTTTTTTTGGTGAACAGTTGTACGTAGCAGGGAAAGTGTATCAATTTTGGATGGATCCGACACCAAGTAATCCTACCCGAATGGTCATAGAGCGAACTGACGCAAAAAGAGTTTCGCAGGAAGTGGTTGTCAAACGTAGTATATTTCTAGACCATTTGCCTACCAACTTTGATGTCGCATTTACCAGAGCTCGAGAAGCGCTGATGCTGCATGGCCGCCTGAAGCGCGCAAGCACAGACGCTAAAGGAGTCCCGGCTGGCGTCCTTGACAAGTCTATAGCAGAACGCCGTGGTCGCATCTCGTTGGATGAAGAAGTCAAAGAAATTGCACAAGATCAAAAGAACGAAGAGCAACAATCAAACCTTGCATAAAAACAATACGAAAATTCTCTCCCAATGTACTATAGACTGGCACGTCGTCACGCCTGGGACTCCAGATTGGATACACCCTTGGCATAATGACAACTTGCTTTGAATAGATTTAGATTGCTTTATTGTAAATACTGGTTTAATCCGAAAGATCATTGATAATAGTAGATATAAATTCTTTGCATTAGTTCAATTTATGATAAGCTTTGCTGTGGATAGGATACATGTAGGGGTGTTGTTTTATAGGGCTGTTGTGGTATGATGTTGTATATTTTCAATATTGTTCAGTGAAAATGTTGTCTGTAGCGGGATTTGTAATTTCTTTTTGCCACGCGAGACAATACCAAGTCTTGGTGCTTTCTCCACGCTAAAGAATGAGTCTGGAGCAAACTGAATTCGATTGTATCATCCTTGGTACTGGGCTTATAGAATCCATAATAGCATCGTAAGTGTTGCTAAAAAGTGTGGTGGATCATCCATCTTAGTTTCAAGAGCTAACCAATCTAATTGTAGAGCCATTGCAAAGACTGGAAAGTCAGTCCTTCATGTTGATGATGCTGATTACTATGGAGGCAAATGGGCTTCACATCCATTTAGCGATCTTCTTAAATGGATAAAGTTAAAGAGATCTGGTAGGTGTACTCCTACTCGTAACAAGTTTATATCGGAATAGGGCTCTGACACCAGACTTTTTAGACGTTCGTATGAGCAACAAAGAGACAAATGAATATCCCCCATCATTAAATGGTAAACATTGTACTTAGAGACTGGCTTAATCATATGAAAATAATAACCTGATTAAATAGGATCAAGTGTGGATAGCAAGCATACTGTTAATGTCGATGCTTTGAAAACCCGCAACGAAAGCATTCGACATTTGGAATTTTATGTCTACCCATCAACACCAGATAATACATCTGACGATGACGAATCCAAAGTCCATACAGAAACCAACATATTGATAGACATGAACCGAGAAAATGCTCTGGAAAATGCTCAGGATACCATTACACAATTATTGAGTGAGCATTTCAGCAACCCATCCAAGAACACAAAGGAAGCTATCGAATTTGAAGTCGATCAACTTGTGTTCAGCTTTCCACCGACATCATCTTTCACAGTAGATATCAAAAATTCAATTGGAAGAGTTCAAACCTTGAAAGAAGCCCTGGATGCATCTCGGCATTACAACTTTGACCTTTCGCCAAAGTTACTGTCTTGTCGTGGAGAAATGGTTGAGGTATTGATCAAGAGTGGTATTGGTCGCTATCTCGAATTCAAAGGCTTGGAGGAAAGCTATGTCTTTGAAGCTGAATCAAAGACATTTGACAAGGTGAGTGGTGTTCAAGCGGACTTCATGTAATCAATTTCGATTATCCTGACACAGTATGCACTTGCAATTGTAGGTTCCTGTCTCTAAAGAAGGTGTTTTCTCGACTGAATCTATTGCCCTTATTGATAAGAGAAAATTGATGCGTTTTTTGACTTTTGCTGTGAGCGATGAGGTCGATCCGGCTGTTCTTGAAAGTAAGTGGAGACTACCTATAACACCAATTGAACCAATAACTAATAGCCATATTCTACCAATCGAATAGCCTATGGTTCCCAGCCTTACAAGACCATGTTGGAAGAAAAATTCAAGATAAATGGTAAACTTCAAAGGGCCATCATATATGCAATTGCACTTGTTCAGGATGATGCAGAAAAAGGTATGGTTGTTGTGTATAACCCACCACCAAATGATGCTCTGTTTAACCAATATCGCATAGTATCGGCAGCTGAAGGCTTAGAGAGAACAAGGGCGTATCTCAAATCTTTGGGTCGATTTGGTCATTGTGCATTTTTGCGACCATTATATGGAGGTGCTAGTGAAGTAGCACAGGCTTTCTGTAGAGCTTGTGCTGTGCAAGGTGGAATATACATGCTGAACCAACCTGTACACAAGTTCTTGTTAAACGAAGATCGGTCACAGTGCTCAGGCATTATTACTCGCGACGACCAGCAATTCACTAGTAAATGGATTATCGGCGGTATGGAGTATATTAATGATGAATGGATTGCTAAACCTGTTGAAGAACGAAGGTAAGCTGTTGTCGAGCAAAGTGTACATGTTATGACACTGTCAAGTAATGTCATCAACATCTTTCATAGCACTCGATGGATATCCAGAGCTATATTGGTCACCGACGAGCCACCCATTCTAGCAGAAGGCTCAGAAAAGGAAATAATTAGATTTGCAGTATTCCCACCGAGTGAACAGGTCGGTATCGCAAAACCAGTATTTGCGCTTCAATTGAGTAATGAAAGCATGAGTTGCCCACGAAACAAATGTAAGTATATATACCAAACGTCTCCAAGTAGTCAAGTACATTTTTTAATAACTTTGGTATGACTCTACACTTAGACATGACCTATTTATCCACTATAAGTGATGATCCAGAAAAGGATGCAAAGTCTGAATTAAAAGCAGCAATTGAAAAGTTGACTCAAAATTGCCAAGGTGAGAGGTGTCTCATCTATACGAACAATGATACGCTCAAGTATTAATTCATTATCTTTTTCCGTTAATTTCATACCAGTACAACCACTGCTCTTGCTATACTATAAGCAACGCTCACAAAACACTAGCTTAATCGCAACAGATGTCATCCCAAGCAACTTCATTGCTTGTAGCGACCCTGATGAGCTATTGGACCTAGACCAGCCATTATCGGAGGCGCAAAAGGCATTCATACGCTGTTGTGGAGAGAATCAAGAGTTTTTACCATCTCCAGAAATTGATCCAGATCTTGAAGAGTAAATAGCTGATTGCTTACAATTTCTGGAGAATATAAAATAATATTTGCTTGAAATAGTTACCATTGAAAATTTCGCCAAGACGCCTTGACAAAAGAATAAAAGGGAGGTCATTAAATTTTTGAACACACTATTTTCAGCATTCTTGGCAAGTCCCACTTCACAATGGGAAACCAACCATCAGCGATCCAATTTCAACCAGCAATACAATCTCGCAAAGAGCAAATGGAGGCTGCGAACCATTACAGGTATTTAGCTGCCGAGGAAGCAAAGTTCATACAAGAGAGCGAACAAGAAGCAGGGTCCGCCCGAACTAGTGGCCATACTGCAGCAGGTACGCATTGATACCGTTTCAGTAGCCAACGAATTTTTGTATCAAACACTCATAAAACCTGTTACACTCTCTAGCTGAAGATCTTGAAAAACAGGCCGATATCCATCGTGTACGAATGCATGAACATAACCAAGCCGCAGCCAAAGCCATTTTCTACGCCAATAACCCTTCTCGAGACAGCCATGTACTCCTTCTTCATGGTTTATCTACCAACGAAGCTATACCCCTCGTCCGAAATCATATTGCCCGTTTATACAACATTGATTCCATAAAACATATAGTTATCTTGACAGGACTTGAACAGATACCGCATGATGTGATCCAAAGCTTCTGGCCAGCAGCCGAAAGAGCTATGCGAGAATTCGATGTTGATATCCAATATAACAAACCAAGTGATGGAGTCATATATATTAAGTTTGGAGACTCTAATGGTGGAGACCCATCGGACAATCTTCTTGAGGAAGACTTCCTACGAACTGATATTCCTGTGAGTTACCAACGTATACATAGCTTTTTCTCCCAATCTTTTATTTATAATATTCTAATCTTTCTTGCTTTAAGGATAGACATAAACAAAGTCCTTTGGAGCAGGCCACGTCGTTCTTGAATTCAAAGTCGGCCGAGGATATGATGAACAAATGGGGCGGCGTGGCTCTTGGAGCTGCAACATTAATTGGAACTGCAGCAGTAGGGAGCATGATCTACAATAGGAAAAAGGCTGAACAGAAGAGACGATAATCAAAATTAAGGAATGGCAATGGTGTTATTTCCATGTAATAAAAACCTTGAGTTATAAAAGACAAGAACTTAGAATTTTTTCATCTTCATTTGAAACTAGGAGTAGACCGTGGAAATGTTACCTGCCTTTTTATTGTTCTTGGTACCAATAATTTTTTTTTCTTCGGACAAGCAATGAATGTCAACAAGGTTGGCAATCACATTTGTAGGCGATTGAAGCCAGCCATTGCAACGAATATACGGACGCTTTCCACCATATCTGAGGTAAATCCTTACAATTCTCATCCTTTAACTAGATGCATTACACGCACTGAGCTGTTTTTCTCAGCTTAACAAACTTCGCAACACGCATCAAGTAGACGCGAATGATGTACTCAAAGAATGTTTGGGCAATATCAAGGACCGAGGAAAGGCTATCAATGCATTCATAAGCGTCGAAGACAAGGATTATCTGCAGCAGCAAGCAAGTGAAGCGCAGACGCGATGGTTTAAAGGTATGCATTGTGAATGACAGGACACTGCTTTTAAAATTTCGTCGACTCTTTTTGCTGACATGGTTATCAATGAAGGACACACTAAAAGTGTTTTGGATGGTATCCCAATAGCAATCAAGGACAATATATGTACAGAACGTATGAAAACGACGTGCGGGTCCAAAATGCTAGAGGGTATAAATCATCAAATTTGAATTCATGTAGCTTTTCCAGTTCATACGTTTTAACTGACTTGAGTTACAGACTTTGAGTCGCCATTTGATGCAACTGTTGTTAAATTACTGCGTGAGGGTGGAGCGTTAATTGTTGCAAAATGCAATCTGGATCAGTTTGGAATGGGGTAAGTAGTTCTCTTCATTAAAAGCCACACTTTTTAGTTTCTTACGCCTACTTACAATACATCGTACCCGACCGAACAGATCACATAATGTACATAGTCATTTCGGTCATGTTAACAACCCCAAGAATACAGATGGGCATTTTCACTTTTCCATTGAGTCACTTCCTTCACATCGTCGCTCAGCAGGTGGAAGTTCAGGTGGAAGTGCGGCAGCAGTGGCGTCAGATTTATGTTTTGCGTAAGTAGATGGAAAGGAGCATCTGAAACGTGTAATTCCTATGTATTTCTAAATATAAATTTTCTATATCTGATTTTGCGTAGTGCTTTAGGATCTGACACTGGTGGTTCTGTGCGACTACCTGCATCGTATTGTGGGATAGTAGGATTCAAGCCTTCGTACGGTCGCATTTCAAGACGAGGTCTTATAGCCTACGCTAACTCACTTGACACTGTCGGTATCCTGGCTCAGGACGCACACGATGCTGAGCTGATATATGGTACATACTTTGAACTTCGGGCTGAGTACGGCAAGAAGAGTTTTTATTCACAACTCCTCTGATAATGACTAGATATACTGTCAAAGTACGATAAACTGGACCCGACATCTATGCTTCCAGAAGTTAGAGAAAGAATTGAGCAAGAATATGCGGATTACTATGATGCTGTGGACCATGATAGCTTGAAAGGTATTAGAATCGGTGTGCCTCAGGTACTTACAAAAATTCAAATTTTATAGAGATCTTTTGTCGGAACTGGTTGCTAAGTATCAGTGAACATAGGAATACAGAGTTAAGGAATTAGATGACTCTATCATGAATATATGGCGCACAGGAATCCAGAAATTGCAAAAACTGGGAGCTACCATTGTACCTATCTCGTTACCACATACCCAGTACGCACTTCCAGCCTATTATATCCTAGCTCTCGCTGAGGCAAGCTCCAATATGGCACGATATGATGGCATGAGATACGGTAGGTTATAGTTTGACCGTGACAAGATATGGGCTATATTTTATGCTAAATCACTATAATTTAAAGGTCATATGGCTGACAAAGCAACGTCAGACGTGTTGTATGCCGATGCCAGAACTGAGGGACTTGGATCAGAAGTCAAGCGGCGCATCATGATGGGTACATTCGCGCTGTCAGCAGGGTAAGATACCACTGGTGGCAATAGTACAATGACAGGTATACAAATTGGTAATAACAAACTCTACTTGTGACAGCCATCATGACGATCACTTTTTGCCAGCCCAAAAAATTCGACGACTTATTCAGACTGACTTTAACAATGTGTTTTGTATGCCTAACCCATTATCAGAAGATGCAAAAGCAGACCTTGCCAACACCAGCAAAGTCCATGCTATCATTACTCCAGGAGCAATTTCTACAGCACCCCTGATTTCAAATTGTATCCCAGAAGTGGATGATCCTACGCAACATACCAATGTCAAATCTGTCGATGGATTTATTGACGATGTTATGACCGTTCCTGCTAGCTTGGCTGGAATTCCTGCTATTTGTGTTCCTGCTGGAAAGTCGAGTGTGGATGGATGGCCTGTTGGCCTTCAGCTGCTAGCTCAGTATGGTGATGAAAAGACTCTCTTGCACGTTGCAAAATTGTTTCAGTCATGAGTCCCAAAGCTTTCAGGACTCAACTTTGTTTCATCTTGATATAAAATAAAATAAAATGGTATATCTAAAATATAGAAAGTTGATCCAAAGACCGCCACTGCCTCTTACCAGACACAGAAAACAAATTGGAATTTCTCATTGTGCTTTCTGTAGCATAGATGGCAAGTTATTCCGGTCCACGTTTCGGCCTTAATACTCATTATTGGACCATAGCATTTCAATAAATGAGTTATATATTCCATCTTGAATATAAATAGTACGAGTTTTCAAATTTCTGTTAACGCGGTTTGCAGCTTTTAACCTTTTCTGCACAGAGCTGACTGTGTCAGTCAATACATTTTATGTCAATCAAGCACTTTGGTGGGTGGGTGACAGACCAGCCAATCATTACCTGCACGTGCTGTGAGCCTAAATGATGGGCTGAATTTCATGATCCGACTCCGCATTAGAAAAAGATTGAAGCCGCTACTACAGCCAGCTTGAATCGTTCCCAAAACGATCTTTCCTTTCACTCTTCCATTCGTTCATTTCGAAATGTCTACTCCCGAGGTGACAGTCGGTGGAGGTAAAAATCACCCAACAGAGCCTCCTCAAGGAAAAGAACCACAAGTTGCCATACGGACGTACTCTCAGCCGTTTGACCAAAAGTTTGTACAATATGTCTTCTATTCAACGTACCTTGACCTCGTACCAGCAGGGATCTGGACTAGGCTGAAATCACCTCTAATCATCATAATCTGGCTCGCTATATCTGCATTTGCATTCATCGAGATTCCTAAAGCATTACAGCACTTGGAGCTCTCTGGAGGATTCATGATCAGTATCAAGTGCTTTTTAGTCGTAGCAAGTATAGCATTTGGATTGGTAGCTGTCATCTGGTACGTTGACAAGATGGTGGTCTCAGAAAGGATTGAGCATGGATTGGTAAATGATATGGGAGATATACAACAATACTACCTTGGATTTGACACTGTTGAGACCATGGATGGCGACAAGAAGGTTACCCAATACAAGCCCGTTGAAAGGGAAAAGGATGATTCCCATTTTTGGGTCCTCACTGTCGATGATAATATAGTAGGATGCGTTGGTTTGAACCATTGCCAAGTCCCTGTTATGGACAAGTACTATGAGCAAGCCATTAGATCTGCTCGAACACCGGAGCCTGCCCAACCTTTAGAAGGTCAACCTTCATTTTTGGCAAAAGCCTCGTATCTATTGGTTAAGGCCGATGACTTTATCAGTCTTTGCGTTGTCCGCGGACACAATTCTCTCGTTAGCCTATACCGTATGATCGTACCTATTCCTGATAAGACAGTCCTCTACAAGGCACATAAGAAGAATGAGGCCACTCTGCAGCGACTAGCAGTCAAAAGCGAATACCAAGGTCATGGGCTTTCAAGCATCCTTATCAAGCGCGCCATTCTTTGGGCTCATCAACACAAGATCGAATACCTCTTTGCAACCACCGACGAATTACAAAAGAATATGGCAACCATATTGAGCACTGTACATGGATTCCAGAAGGTGGAAGAGAAGAAGACTGGTTATTATAGCCGAGACACTATTTGGAGGTTGGATGTTAACGAATGGATTGAAAAGTCGCTAAAGGAGAAGGAGGCTGAGGCTGAGCAGGAGAAGGCAACAGAGAAGAAGAGCCAAAATCCTTCTACGTCTTCCACTACAAAATAGATAATTCCTTTGATATGCATTTTTCTACTGTCTTTATTACAAGGTGCTTCATTTACTTTTGTCATTCGTAGTCAACTTCGTCAAGCACTACAAATAATATCGTTGCATTTTGCTTTGTGTTATATTCACGTTCTTACCGTCTCGTTCTCTTCTCCGTTACTCAATCCAAATATGTACCTTCTGTCGTTCGGGTTTGGCTACATCATAAGATACACGAAACAGGCTACTTGTGCTATAGCTCATAAAATGCCTTCCGTTTACACCTCCTACTCGGTTCTATTAAGATGACTTCCACATTCATAGATATTTATAGTTATATTTGGCTAACCATAGTCCTTAAACCGTTTGCGTAGGTATTTACGAACGTCAACCACACACCAATATCAGTTTTCTTTTAATACTACTTCCTTACCAATGAATTGAATTCAAATATTTCTGATAGCTAATGTATTAATCCTGACTGGCTATTTTCGCATTTAGTTACTTTGTACTATGCTTCTATTACATGATCAAATTATTTAAAATATACAGTTTGAACAAATAAACTATGGTACTCGCGATGTATGTATTAATTACTGGGGACCAGGCTGCCAAAAAGGCTACTGCGAAAGCCACTGATTGTACGACACAGTGTCCGTGAACTGTCAGATCAAATCAACAACTTTAGCTGCTATGGCTTTGGAATAAAATATGCTACGACGAAATACATGTAATCTAATACAACTCACTTCCTGTATACATAGCATTTCTTCGTATGTCTACGTCAACGTCGTCACCAACTTTGGTGAGTCTGCTCTTCATAGCCAGATCAGCGTACACTATGGTATAAGATTTTAATCACCGCCAGCTTTTTTTGTCTTTGCCACAAAGAGGTTCACCCACATCACTTTGCATGAATTTTTAGCAAGATCATGATGACATCTTAACTGAGTTACAATACTGATAAATTCAACAATTCAATAGACCGGTTTATCCATCCTCAAGAATATCGTCTTAGGCAATTGTGGGGGAGGAGGAGTCTCCGGAACTTAAAATTCAAAAAAGTTCCCCTCCATTTTATCAAACCATCCTCACTCTTCAAAGCCCAATAAACACTCAATATGGCTTCCTCCTCCTATTCAAGAGCTCATAAACACACTCCAAACCATGAGCATTCCAAAGATAGAGTCAAGCCTATCATTTAATCCCAAAAAATTTGGCCACAAACCCCACAAGTTTCGGTCAACTTTGGGCGGTCCCTGAACATTAAAAACCCAACATAAATGTATCAGGCCCCTACAAATATTCAGGTCGCTACTCGTACCTGGATAATAAGAATAACACCAAATCAACCCAAATTATCAAGGGAATTTACCATCATACACCAAAATATTACAAACCATTATCAAAAACTATACAAAACCCAAGTGTCCACTCAAAGATGTTCAGCGCGACCAATAAACCAAACAAGGCTCAACAAGCCCCAGTGCAAGAGTCCAATAAATCAAGGTCGAAAACGCAAGTCAAACATCCATTATACACACTTTATCACTCAGCACTTGGTTTTGCTGCGTATTCAAGCAAAAATTGTAAGTAGAGGCTAACAGACTGGTCACTGAAGTGATGATCACTAATACCATCTATTGAGTACAGATTTATGTTACGCAAAGCTTGTCTCTATCAAACTAGGGAGAGTAAAAGATGGCGAAAAAAATATAAACCTAACAAAAAGAATAAGAGAAAAACAGAGATGAAAAATATAAACCTAACAAAAAAAAGAAGAAAAAAAATCGAAGCGAACGGAAGAGTAAAAAACAGAGATGAATGATATAAAAAAAGAGTATAAAAGGCGGCGAAAAAAATTATAAAAACCATCAAAAAAAAAAAAAAAATGGGGAGAGACTGTAGAGGCGAATGGGAGAGTAAAAGACGGCGAAAAAAGAAGGGAGAGTAAAGAGAGGCGAACAATATTAAACTTTACCATTATTTTTAACGTCATTGTAGTTTCAAACCATTAGAAATTTTTATACCATCAATTTTTCATTCTTTATTTTCAATCCATCAAACGATATCCTATAACATATACATTCTACATGGAATGAAGACCTTTCGGTTTGCCCAACCTGCTGGTCATAAGTCGACTACCAAAATGCCCTTCAATATGGTAGTCGACTTAAAAGTCATTTTGCGAGACAGTTGGCTGTTTGGTACCGCATAATATATCTATTATTACGACAAGTCAATCACGACAACCAGAATTGATTGACTCTACGAAGCATCAATGCATCCAGCGTAGGGCGGGCGTGATACGTAGGCAGTTTAATAGCCATCCTAAACCCAAAATTTAAGGGTTTGTGTAGGGATGGTTGTTGTAAAAACTGTCAATGATGTTTAAGCTGGCCCAACTTGTAGGACTGACAAGTTGGGAGAGTGCGCTTATTTCGTTGTGCGTCCGCTTGATGTTACGACTATACTTACCGACAATTTGTATTACCAAAAGTCGCTGTTCTCACTTAAGCAAAGTGCACAAAGTCTAGGTACAGACTTTACAACGTTAATTGGCACACCTGTCAAACAAAACGTTACCAAAGCTATAAAGTTTATCATTGACTTAAGCTACTATAAAATGGCTTTAACGCCATATAAAAACCATTCAAATGTGCTTGCAAACTAACAAGCAAGTTGAACAAACATCTATTGTTCATATATACCGTACAAATTAAAAGACTGTTGGCTGCTAGTATTCATATTATCATCTACCAACTACATTTAACTCGACACACTTTACTACTGGATGTCCCGTTCAGTATACAAGGTGTGCGAAGGTAATGCTGGAGCAGTGGACAGTAAAGTTTTAGCCAGATAGCTGATCATCAGACAAGCACTTAGTGGTGGATTGTACTCGCCATTAGGGCAGTACGAAACATTATCATCCAATGTCTTGCGTTGATGGTCAGCTATCTGGCTAAACTTTACTATCATGGGTGGTGAAAGGTGCCGGAGAGGATGGCACTTTTGTGGTCCTGCAATGAGAGCATTACCTACCAATTGCACTACCGTGGCAGTCCCACGCTAGTGCAATTGGCATCCCGGGCTGGGAATCGCATTTAACCTTCAACGGTCGGCCGATCAACAACAGTCAACTGCATCATCAATTAATTGAATACTACGCACACTACACCAGCTAAAAAAGTCAATCAATTCTGATTTTTGATAAGCTAATGGTCCTGTTACAAATGCCTATGCGAACATTATCGCAAACCATATTCAATTATCTTTCCCAAAAGATATACCACTAGGCAATCTGAAGTAACTACAAAATCAACTGGCAGCCACAGTCTTTACAATCAATCAAAGAATACCAATCAAGCAATCCATCAAACAAACCAAACAATACACCAGACATTCAATTATGAAATCCATTAAACAATCCACTTAACAATCAACCAAACACACTCAAGTCAATCAAGCACTAAGCACTATTTCTATAATACCAAAAGTCAGTCTTTGGCATTCAAACACGAGCCCTTATATTAAGAACCTTATAAACATTCAGCTGATCAAGGCGAATGAACCTTAAACCTAATGGCTATTCAAGCCAATACAACAACCACTCAAGCAATCAAACAAATTCTAAACAAATAGCAAAAGTCGTGCTCTAAAACAAGCCAATGATAAAACCATTAAATCAAACCATACAACCTTCATCATAAAACATTTCAATCAAACACTCTAAACATCAAGCAAAATCATTTCATCAAATCCGGCCAGCAGACAAAGCTTCAAGATCACAAACAATCGGGCATACCAAAGCATCCTCATTTCATTTCTTTCATTTCGTTTTCATTCATTTCATTTTTCTTTTTCATAATTTGTAACTTTTATTATTCACTCTATTCAATATATTTCATTTCAATCATTAAAAATTAACAATAACACTTTTTTGAGTATATGACTTTGCTGACAATGACTTTATCAGAACTTGCTTCAATTAATAAACATCCACATCCAAAGTAATACTTTGTGAACATACGAGTCGATATGAGAGTATAGTGACAATGACATTGTGTAAACTTGGCAAGATAAATGTAGGCGGACTCTGAATACTGGAATGGGTATGACAACGAGTGAATATGGGCTTAACCGAAGTTGAGTAAAGTATAATTTAAATTATTACGAGCATTTATTATAGTATACCATTCGAATAGCACCCTTTCTATTCATATATTTACAAAGGTAAGGACGAGATGGAATATTCATTAAGATAAATAGCCGTAGTGAATTACTTTATGATCTTAAAACTGTTCTTGGATCACATCCGGAAAATGTGCATAGTACGTGGTTGGTAACCAGGAACTGGTTTAGGAGTAGACTTTGTTGATGACCTTTTGCTGGATGGATGACTTGATGTGCATGGAGCACCAGAGACAGAGCGTAAGGAGGAACCCGTAGAGCATTCAGATTCCTCGCGGTAAGATCCTGGAACCTCGGAGGTGATGAACATGTTTTTGTTGAATAAATGCATAACTGATTGATGCTAGACTATACGTATCCTTTTATAGGCTATGAAAATGCCAAGTTACTGCGGCTGGGCTTGCCAATGCGAACCATGCGCGGTATTTTATTCGATCTCCACTGACTGGGCCACTTTGGCAAAGACCAGTTTATTGTGGAACATGTGCGCGTAGAAACTTGAGCACAAACGAACATCAGAACATTTGAGTCAACGAGAGAGTATACTTTGAAAAGATAGTGATGTGAATCAGATTGCAACCAGCATTTGGACTTATTTTACTTAGAATGTCCCAAATTCATATCAAGGTCTCATTTCACTGATGATACAATCGGTAACGCCCATGGCATAACAGGCTAGGTGTCGATAATGTGCTCAATTGGATTATTTATTCCTTATTCAAATTTAATAGTTTCCAAGTCCTCTACCTTTTGGCAATGTATTCATTTGCAAATAGCGTACGATAAACTGGCTGTGGAATCGACACCATCGTCATATTCTCTTCAACATATACATACCAATTCCGATCGGCTATTTACACGTCAAAAATTTATAATTTCAAATTATTACTATAAATGATTACTTAACCGCCTTTGTTGTCCTATTGCCGTGATGGAAAGCATTACTATAATTATTATTTGTGGTGCGCCGAATGGAAACAATTCATGTATATGTAAGTTGGTTAGAAAATGTGTTCGATAATATCTTTCAAACCGTGAGGTTATTTGTATGGAACCAATTGGTAAGCAACCGCTGGCTTTTACATGAGGGAACCTTACTTGGCTGCCTTACGAGAAACTGTTGCTAATTGATAAAGTTGGCTAGATCTGACAGTAGCCGTGATCCTTGATCTGAATGTCGCTACGTACACCACAAGAATAGATTTTTGAGTTTGTTTCTAGAGCAATTTTTCCGTATCCTTCTACCATGGTCTATCCGTTCCAAGTTTCAAAAGGTGGGCACACTTTTTCACGCGGTCGATGATATTTCCGCGGCAAGTGACTTTACAGAACTGTCATGTGCTCCATTTGCCGGTGCAGATTTACATGCTCACCGTGTGACAGCCTTGTCGTGATGTCAGCCAATGGGTATGATCTGTACGTTATTAATTGTTTGGTGCTATGTCGGCTTCAGTACCGCTTTACCGGATTTTAAAGTTTAGTATGCAATCAAGGACGTATGGGTCAGGTCGACGACGGACTGTGACATTACGTGCATGCGAAATGGATTCCAGTGGAGAATGATGGTGTCCGCTTGTCAATCTTTCTGCATTAATCCTTTCCGCAAAACATAGGAATAATTTCCTCTATTCTATAACGTAGATCTCCTTCTCGTGCGAGTCATCAGAGTTTAGTGCGTGACGAAAAGTAGGATGCTTGCGCTTGGAATTTTTTATTTTCAAAGCTGACCAATAAGCATTCAGCATAATCCAAAAACTTGGACTGGCGTCTACCACTTACCGCTTGTGCTTTGTCAAGATGTCTGCCGATCCTTCAGGTCCTACTGGGATCGGTCTCGGTAGATCCAATGCTACTAAACTCGGCAAAGGATCACGCAACAAGACAGGATTAAAATTATCACCGTTGCATTTGAATACCCCTTCCCCTTCAGTCTCGGCCAGCTCGATGTCGTCTCATTCACCTGCTAATAGCCGACAATTAACGCCATCTAATAGTTCTTTCAAAGATAAGATTGGTAATCTCTTTAGTGGAAACAAATCCGGACTTGTTCCAGCAACATCTGGTCATGTTGAGGAAGAAGAGCAGTCGACAGCGGCGGCGATTCTGGCTGGCCAACTATCCTCGCTATCCCTTCAAGCACCCAAAACAAAAGACTATGCAGTGAGAGCTCCACCTCCATCGGAACTATTCATTGATAGTGCTCCGCCACCACCACCTTCAAGTTCTTCAAGTGCATCATCATTGACTCCAACAGCTACACCGGCGGTTTCAATATCGGAACCCGACGGGGACGAGCACTTCATGGAATTGAAACCTGAAGATTTCGAGAATCTCGACAAGTTGGGTGAAGGAGCTGCTGGAACTGTACGAAAAGTACTGCATAAACCAAGTGGCCTCATAATGGCCAAGAAAGTATGTACTTTACTTTATATTATTTTTATTGTTCATTATTCCCAGCTTACTTGGTAAGAAATACCTTGCCGCCCCCTTCCCGATTAACAACCCTTGTTTTTTTCTTTATTAACACTTTATTGTTTACCTAACTTATATAGTCGATTACGGCAGACCCTGATCCAGCTGTTCAGCGACAAATATTGCGAGAATTGGCGTTTTTGAAGACATGCAACTCTCCTCATATTGTATCATTCTTCGGCGTTTTCTTAGACGATGGTGATACCACAATTGCGATATGTATGGAATACTGTGAGGCTGGCAGTTTAGAGGATATCTATAAGCGCGCCCGGGATCTTGGAGGTGTGATTGGCGAACCCGTTCTGGAGCGTGTTGCAGAATCAGTGTGCAAAGGACTGCTTTACTTGCACTCAAAACATGTTATTCATCGAGGTGAGGATAAAAGATCAGTTGCCGTATACTGCTCACTTCCGAGCAACTAACTCATGCACCATCTCCACGTATCAACAGATATCAAGCCATCCAACATTTTGGTCACCAAAAAGGGTGAAGTCAAGCTATGTGATCTAGGCGTCTCAGGAGAACTGATAAACTCATTAGCCCAGACTTTCACTGGCACAAAGTATTATATGGCGGTAAGCAAATTAGTATTTTTTTGTTTTGCCTCCCTCTCCATGTAAAATCCTTCAGTAACAGCTCACTTATAACCTTTCATTTTAGCCTGAACGTATCCAAGGTGCTCCTTATTCTGTGCAATCGGATATATGGTCATTAGGTTTGACCATCATAGAAGTATCGCAAAACCGACCAGCACTGCCACCACCAGGACAGCCTCATCTTTCGATTTTTGAATTACTTGATTTTATTGTCCATCAACCAGTTCCTACCCTAACAAGCGAACATATTTCAACGGAGTGCAAAAACTTTGTTGCTTTATGGTAAGTTGGTTGAAAAAGATTATGCAAGCCAGTCTTATGGTTACTAGGCAACCAACGAAAATGCCGCCTTGAAACTTGCTTCGGGATTACTAAATTTGATTCTTTCCTTTCCGTAGCCTTACTAAAGACCCGCGCAGTCGACCTGGTCCACAGAGGATGCTTCAACATCCCTTCATACGGATGTGGGAGAATGTGGAAATAGACCTGAGCTCATGGATTAAAGAAGTGTGGAACTGGAAGTAGAACGTACAATTTTCATGAGAAAGAAGAGTGACAAAAAATTGCGCAACTCCAAAATCTTTTCACTCGCCCCACCATTTCTCAGCAACAAAGTAATCATAACAAAGAAAAAAAAAAATTGAAAAACACTGAATAAAAACATAACAAGGTCATGGCAACTTTTCTGTTGCATATGGAACAGTTTTATGAGTTGTGCATATGCGATTGCTATATGAAATTGCATCGAGCATTATACCGAAGCGCGCGCGCGAGAGAGAGCGCGTGAAATGAGTCTACAATTTTTATATTTGGCGTAGATAAACTCAACACTTTATAACTCCTCTCCCTTCTTCACCTTCTTCCTCATTCATTACTGAAAGTTGGCGTAAATGACCTTTGCGTTGGCGTCTTCAAGTCCACATAGCCACCATGACCATTTGCCACATACCCCTTCCAAGCTGCACACACCTACTCGTCAGAAACGTGCAGCGGATGACAGCTCTTCGCCTTCTAATCGCAAGAACAAGCGGCCAGTCGTAGATAATGCACCTCACACTCCATTGAGAGAAAAACACGCTAATCAAGTTAACAGCGCTCGTCGAACATCGTCCAAGCCGCTCATGATTCCAAATTCTTCCCCTCTCGACAATCATTCGCCTGATCACACCGGAGATGTTAAACGAGTGTTGCCTTTACAGCGAGCATTTGAACCATCGTCTATTCACTCGCGCAGGAAAGTTAAGCGTCACCCTGATATTCGAAGGGCCATGCTCCCTGATACTCCTTGGAAAAAGCCTTCGACACTGGAATCGTTTGCCCACTTGGCTGGCTCCCATCATACCCCTATTCGACAAACAAACAGACAAAGTGCAAGACTTATCGTTACTTCGGACGATGAGGAATTAGAGAATGAAGAATCAAGTATACTCAAACTGGATCAACTGGGACAAGATGGAGAGGAGGAGGGGGAAGAGGATATGGTGTTTACTCAGCCATTTGCACTTGCGCTACGAGATCCTTCAGATGATGACCACCCTGTTCAATCGACGCGACGATCGTTGCTTAATGAACTTCTGAGTAGCAGCGGTATTTCTCAACCAAGCTCAGAACTCGATCCAACCTACGACAATCAAGATATAGATGATTATGATGAACAAGGTGAAGATGATGATACGGATGACGAAGAACAAGGTGATTTTGGGGTGGAATGGCCCAAAGATCATCATCATGTATCAGAGTTGGACAGCGAAGAAGGTCATCCTGTGTCGAGTCTTTCGAATTTACGCTCTAGTCCACCACCGCAGGCGTCTCGGGACAACATATTGGCAAGCAATAATGGACTATCGTCCTTTACAAACGAAGTTGAAGGGGATGACGATTTAGACGAAGTTGATGCCTTCTTCTCAAGTAACCTGCCACAAGATGACAAACCGTATGATATCACTCTCACTGCAAGTAGCTTTGCCACTAGTTGGCCACACTTTCTCACTCGCGAGTACTTTGAAGAATGCCAAAGGAATGAAGGTACGGGCTATTGAGTGGAAATAGCATCAAAACCAAACGATACAACCATTCTAATATCACTTTATTCTCAAACAGCTAATTGGATATTACCAGATACGCCAAAAGATGGCCGCATGAATGCGTCACCTTATTTTGAATCGAACTTCCATATCCTGAGCAAGATTGGAACGGGTGAATTCGCGGAAGTCTGGAATGTTAGAGATATGCGAACAGGAGAAAAGTACGCCATTAAAAAGACAAAGCAACCGTTTCTTGGTAACAGTGATCGGTAGGTGCTTGAGTCTATGATACCACACGTAGCCTCAACATTCAAAAACGCGTGTTGCTAACCAATCGCTTTTATAGACGAAGACACTTGGAAGAAGTCAACCACATGTGGAAATTGAAAGATAGTCAACATTGCGTCGAGCTAGTGAACGCTTGGGAACAAGAAGGTTTTCTCTTCGTACAGATGGAACTATGCAATGGTGGCAGGTACGTTTTAGCGGTCCATGTTTTATTTATTTTGTCGCGCAGTAAATTGCTCAATCTCAACTTAAGGTTACGAATGTTCAATATCAAATCTAACAATTTTTCAAATATTTTGTTTTCTTTTCCTGGTCACATTTTTATAGCTTGGAAGGATACCTTGGATTTGAAGAACTAGATGACCTTTCGGAAGACAGGATATGGCGTATCGGATATGACATTGCTATGGTAGGTAGCTTAATAGCCGTAAATTTGACCTGACCAATATTTGACTCAATCATCAATTTCATTTAGGGGCTTCGAGACGTACATGAGGCAAGCCTTATTCATTTGGATATCAAGCCAGCTAATATTTTGCTGGATGATCTTGGCTCGTTGAAGATAGGAGACTTTGGTTTATCCACAGCATGGCCAGTGGTATGTTATCATTGTGCTTTGTCTACCTCGTAAATTATCATGCCACACAATTTTAACGTTTGTTTGTACTACAGCAGAGCAAAGGATATAGCGAAGAAGGCGATCGTCGATACATGGCACCTGAACTCTTGCGAGATCATTTTGATAAACCTGCTGATATCTTTAGGTAGGTAGTATAAATGATAAAGTCAGCAACAAACGTGACAAATGAACTAAAATGCAATTTTGCAATTTGCTAGCCTCGGGCTTATATTACTCGAAATGGCTGCAAACATCATTCTTCCAGAAAATGGCCAAGGATGGCAAATGCTACGTGCAGGCGATTTCTCGAACTGTCATGAACTTTCCAACGTTTCAAGTGAACTCCAACATCTGATCTCTCAGATGCTTCATCCTGACTTTGACGAACGAGTTACTGTCGAACAAGTACTGGCCCATCCCAAGATGAAAGAAATTCACATGGTAGAGCGAAATGCCGAAGTCGGAGTTCTATATCAGCACATTCAGCGCTTGGAAACCATGGCAGCCGTAGCACTTGGTAAACGAACGCATGAGCACCTTCAAGACGAATCGTCCTTTTGTACTCCTGTTGACGAACGCGATGCTTGGGAAGATGATACATAACCAAGAGAGAAAAAAATTTTATTCTACCTTACTTCATCCCCCTGTCTCATTATTTTTAAAAGAAAGTGTATATAAAACTGACTACGAGCTGTAAATATTAGCGACCGATAAAAAAAAAAATTGACGCCGTTCCAAAATTTTAACACCTTTTCTGCTTTGTTCTTATCTCCTCATTTCAAAAATCTCTAATCAACAACATGGCAATTAATCTTGAAAGTCTGCAAGTCAAAGCTAAGCAACAGCTCAAGGATTTGGATATTGAGCTGTCCAAGTACAAGTTCCTCAATGATATCGAAGCCAAGACCAAGGTTCAAAAGACCCACATCGCACTAGGTGGTGCCTCTATTCTCTTTATCATGGTGTTTTTCAACTTGGCAGGTGGTCTCATCACAAACACCATCGGTTGGTTGTATCCTGGTAAGTATTTCTTATCGAGTAGGAGGTTGGTGTGATTTTGAATAAGGAGATTTCCCCCTCCCCACGCCCGTTCTCTATCCTGTGGGTCTGTGTGAAAGTGTGGCGCGGCAACTGCACCCATCAAACGCGTGTATCAACCAACCATGGGCTTAACAGTTGTTAGTAGCCCTAGTTTGAAGGATACATATATCCCTGCCAAGCATTCTCCGATCACTTTCAACCTGGTTTCATCGGAAACTTGGCATCATGCGTCATTAGTCGGTCTATGCACCAATTTTAACCAAAACCCTTGGATTTTGAAACCCCGTCTTCTACACGCCCTGTTTCACTGACCTTTCCTGCCTTGTTTTATCTAGCTTATGCTTCTTTCAAAGCTATCGAGACTCCTGGAAAGGATGACGATACTCAATGGCTCACATACTGGACTGTTTTTGGTTTCGTTCAGACCATAGAATACTTTGCTGATATATTGCTCTACTGGTTCCCTTTCTGGTACACATTCAAGGTTCTACTCTTCCTTTGGCTCGCACTTCCTCAATTCCGGGTAAGTTTTCATTACAGGGTACTTGATTACAACTTGATGGAATACTAATTATCTTGTAGGGTGCCGAGTTCTTGTATAATCGTTTCCTTCGTCCCGTCTTGATCAGGGCTCAGCCTAATATCGATTCCAAACTCCATAACGCCTCTGCTGAAGTCTCTAGTGTCTTCAACGGCGCTAAGCAAGACTAAAACACAATGAAGTAAAAAGAAAGGATTAATATGCATCAATTGTAATGTTAAAAGCAATCAACATAACCGCAACAATCGAAAATAAACCCTTTTGTCGCACAATATAAGCGAATGTTTTGTTTTTGCATATGAGTTGGAAGGGTCTATTTGGCAGACCGACTTTGGGCAGCACCTTTCATTTTTTATTTTCTTTGGTTTAACTTTCCGCATCCATACCACGCTCATTCCCTGCATTACAATACCTAACTATACAGCAATATGACTGTTACCACCGAGAATGAACAATTGTTGAATCTGCTCAAATCATTTTCTAACTCACAGTCAACCAGGGTAGCGCTGTACAAGGAGTTTGACGAGTGAGTGCATTTCACCAAACAGAAGCAGCATCAACGATCCCAACTTGCTCCATACTTAATTCTAATCACATGTCGACTCTACAATTACAGTGCATTTGCAGACTACAAGGCAAAGCGACTGCCTATAGATCAATACCAATCCATTTGCGGGATCGTGACTGACGGTTTTCAAGAAGTGTCACAGCAGATACAATCTGTTGAACACCAGCTTAGAGATACCTATTCCAGAGAAGATTTAGCGCAACTGATTCGAAGAGTTCAAGAAGGAGAGCGGGAAAAATTAAAATTGGTACGATATCATACATTTTGCGAGTCCTGCATCTCAATAGTACTTAACTCAACGTCATCTTAATGGCAGACTGTAAATATTCAAATATGGGAAATCGAGTCTGAAACGGGCGATAAGGATTTTAGTGAAGCTATTACTGAGGCACGACCAAAGTAAGTGCAGTGGAGTATAGAAGGCGAGAGGGTTCTATAGGCTCAACCAGGTTCACTCACAATGGGCATTTCCTTGCAGACTGGCAGAATTGTTAGATTCTATCAACGACATATTAGAGGAAGTCCGAGAGGCAATGTCTGAATTATCATATGAATGAATAAAAATACATATTGGAGATGTCAAAGCGAGGTACAAGCTTGTGAATGACGTTTAAGCATTGTTCTCCAGCTTGACACGTGAGATAGCTGAACAATTTTAAATTCTTTCATTTCAGATTGGTCATCTCATCCCCGCTCTCCACTTTTCTTCACATCACATCACTATGAAAATCGTTCCTGGACTTGAAGGCAAGTTCCCTCGCCTTGCCGAGAGCGTCAACATGTGGAATCATCATGGGGAACATTACTGGGATTCTTCTGTATCCGCCAATTTGCTTATCATTGAAGCTCGCCCCAACTTCCTCGTCTTCGAATTCGTTGTAGGCGAAAACCACGTTAATGGGTATGACTCTGTGCTACGAGCATAGCAAACCATGAACAGCCACTAATACGTTGTTAAACTACAGTCTTGGAAACCTTCATGGAGGTTGCGTTGCCACCGTGATTGATTTGTGCAGCAGTATGGCTATTCTCGTCAGCGGCGAAAGTATGTACTCAGGAATAATGGTTAGCTTTGTCGACCTAGCAGATTTACTTAGAACTTTTGCTTAATACAGAAATGGCCGAATGGCGCAGCCCTGGTATCTCGACAGAGTTGGCTGTGTCTTATATTGCTGGTGCACCTGAAGGAGCCAAACTCCGTATCGAAAACGAACTATTGAGATCTGGAAAAACACTCGCAAACTTGTATACAAAGATATATGACGAATCTGGCCGACTTTGCTATTCTGGAACTCACACCAAGTTCTGCATTGATTCGAAAATATAATAGTAGATTTATTATTTAGAGATTAGATGAACGGATGATTAAATGCCTTTTGAATTTTACGCTTTGGTGCCTTTTTTGTCCCATTAAATGTCCTGGTAACTCCTCCAGCTTTTTCCACACAATGCAGTCATGTGATTTTACCAAAGTACAGAGTTACATAGTGTTGCTGTTCATTCTCATGCTTTCTTTAACTAATCATATCACTCTGAAGCTGTCAATGTGCAAAATTGACAGAGACAAAAAAGCGTGCCTCAAATGGCCGCTGCTTGTGTCCATTTATAAAGCTACCATTGAACAACAGAGAAGGCACGTGATCATCTCCAATTTCCAATGAACATTTGCCGACATTCTTTATTGCACCACACACTTACAAAGAAAGTCGACAAAAACATTATCAAGGGGGGATCGGTAGACATGCGACTTCCATCATTACTCCAGCGTCTATTTTTTATCCTTTCTACCGTTGCGCTCTTATCATTTCTCACACCAACAGCCAATGCAGATGGCCCAAAAGATGCTGAAGTAGTTCAGGAATTCTTTTCAAAGAGCAGCGGACACACAAATAACTGGGCCGTATTGGTAATGGTCTTGCCTACAACTATCAGTTACATCTCACACTGTTTCAATATACCTAACCGCCTTGTGCTTTTTAGGTATGTACGTCAAGATTTTGGTTCAACTATCGCCATATCGCAAATACATTATCCATGTATCGTACGGTCAAGCGACTGGGGATACCTGATAGCAATATCATTCTTATGCTTGGCGACGATGTTGCATGCAATCCTCGAAATAAATTCCCAGCCACTGTCTTCAACAATGCTGCACGTCTGCTTGACCTTTATGGCGACAATGTCGAGGTCGATTATCGTGGTTATGAAGTGACAGTCGAGAACTTCATTCGAATGCTCACTGGTAAGTAAGCATATCGGAGGTTCATGATGATGATACAAAAGAGTTTAAGCTCTTTTCATTAGGACGAGTTTCGGCAGATACCCCACGCTCCAAGCGACTCTTGTCAGACGATCGGTCGAATATTCTAGTTTACATGACAGGACATGGAGGAAATGAGTTTCTCAAGTTCCAGGATGCTGAGGAAATAAGTGCCTTTGATTTGGCGGATGCATTCAGACAGATGTGGGAGAAGCGAAGGTTAGTAGACAGAGGATTCAACAGTTGTCTTATCTTACTCGCACTCACAGTCTTCATTTTTATACCCGGTTAGATACAACGAGATGCTCTTCATGATAGACACTTGCCAAGCCAATACAATGTACAGCAAAATCATGTCTCCTAATATCCTAGCCACTGGAAGTAGCGAACTAGGAGAAAGCTCCTATTCTGTATGTACCTGTCACTTTGTCGTTATCCAACATTTGGTAAACTAATAACCATTTTACTTGTCAGCACCATCCTGATTGGGATATTGGAGTAGCTGTTATCGATAGTTATACGTATTACAATTTGGAATTTTTAGAGAATATTGATATGTCCAGTAACAAAACGCTCAAGGATTTGGTAAGTCTCTGTTTATCTGATTAATTTAACGGGTCGTATGGCGGTTTGGTCTAGCCTGGCTTTCCGTTCTTTCCCATTTGGGAAACCTTGCTCGCCGACACAGATAAAGAGGAACCAGCTGGTGTGATGATAATCATTAACTAACCGCAATTGTATCGCATCCCCCATTCAGTTTGATTCCTATGACGCTGAAAAAATCAAATCGACGCCAGGCATACGAAGTGACCTATTCCGCAGACCACTTGACCAGGTATTATGATGAAAATTTGCAAATCGGAAATATTGCTTGCAAAGGGAACCAGGTATTGATGTGTAATATGTCAATCAATCCAGGTCCGCGTGACTGATTTTTTCGGGAGCGTTCAGAGAGTAGAACTGACGCCAACAAGATACAATTTGACGGCTGCAGAGAACGCCAGTTCTGAATCATATTTACTTGAAAAGGTAACCAGACATTACTCTTGCATTTCATTTTTTTTCCACCTAACATTTACGGTAAAATGTGTTGACCAAATTATCAGACGACTATAGATACATCTCCACCTTACAACTTACAGTCTAAATCACATCATGTATTCCACGTCAAACAGAAAGAACAAGCTGTCTCACCGTTTATTCTGTTTTTGCTGGGTGCTGGAGCAATCTTTACTGCGCTGAGAGTTGCCAAGCAACCTCCAGTACAATGAACAACGTGCGCCATTCTACCTGGTGGGATACGTTACACGTAGGAGCACTCCAACAATAGGCTATTTCGTTTCCACCTTTTTGTATAAAAATGAATAACATAGCTTATTTCTCTTTGACAACATTTTTATGGCTTTATGAGTTTGATAATAATTGTAGGGGAATTTTTTGGGCTGTCATCATGCTTACATGGAACTCTCACGCAAAATGATCGTCAGTGGGAGCTTGGCCGTGTTCTTAATATTTTTTATTGGGATGGGAGGCGGAGGTGACACTTGGACCAAAAAGAGGACTTGACCAATCCGCGCTTGGAGGAGAACAATGTGGCAGGCGTTTTTTTTCTCTCGAGAGGCCTGTTTCACACTTTTTGCCTATAAAACTCATTTCTAATTTATCCTAACGGTCATTCCTCTTCTTTCTCTTATCACCTTTATCCCTCCCCTTTAATGACCCACTCTATTCAAACCAATTTTGCCAAAGAAGACCTATCCAATGGTGCTGGCAAGCTGAAGGATGCCTTGACTCAGACAACTCCGACTACCACTCTCTCTGGTCTTTCACTATCGGATATTCACAAGGTCGTGGCCTCTACGCAGCCTTCTCCTCCCAAGAGCCCTGATAGCGAAGAGGCGTCCAAGAAGTCTCGCCGAAAAGGAGCAGAGGATGCCAAAACTGTAGTGCAAGGCGAATTTGAGTCTGAAAAGCACTTTTATCCGCGTGTATTGAATGCTCAAATTCATCCTTTGGTGCAAAGCTTTTTTACGCTAGGCAATGAGCGCATAATAGCACGATATACTCACTTGAACCCTCAAGTTAATCCTGAAAAACTCAAGGAAATTCTCTCGTATAATCCAAAATACTTCCAATGGGCAGGTAAGTCATCTTGTCCGACTGTCGGTGAGGGTGGGAAAACCTCCATTGAATGTGAAGACGGCGTTATCGGCATAAACGAAATCAAAGACATGCGATAAAAAAAAAAAGGGCGGCAAAAAAATCCCCCAGCCCCTCCATTCATCAACCATACCGTATCGTTAATGGTGTCTCTTGATCAGCAACGGGATAACCTAAAATGCCCCAAGACCACCGAAAAGCAGCAAAAAACGCCACATGGTCTTTTTTTCCAATTTTTTTTTTCCCTTGTCCAGCTCACATAACAAAGGGGAAGGAAGGGATTCGATCCACAGTAATCGTCAGCCAAACTATCTACATGAATCATAGAGAGACCCTTTTCACCTCCTGCAACAGTGGTACTAATATTCCCCTTTTATTTCCCTTTTATTCCCTTGGTTAGGTTCCGACTTGTTCAATGTGACTACCGCGTCTGGCCAGCGCCAAATGATTGTTATCGAGACCAACTCGTGCCCCTCTGGCCAAAAATCCATGCCCTTGTTGTCTGAAATCGATGAACATAATGAACTCGGTGGATACCGAACTGTATTGGAATCGGCATTCCGTGAACAAATAAGCAAGGCAGATAGGTCTCTCGGCGACTTGGCTGTTATCTGCGACAAAAATATGATGGAAGCTAGTGGATATGCTGCGGTCCTGGCTGAAGTTGCCAAGGAAAAGGTTTGGCTGGCTGAGTGGCACGATGAGGAAGAAGATGTACCCGTTAGATGGGTGGATCGAGTCCTTCAAGTAAGAGACGTCAACAAAGGTGAGTGATTGACCTACTCTAGGCATACAGTTATAATTTTGCAGCATTCCAGTACTGACTGTGGATATAATCCCATTTTTCTTTTTCTCCTCCCTTTTTTTTTTTTTTTTTTTTTTTTTTAAAAAAGAGTGGCATCCAATTCGTGCTTGCTTCCGTTATGTTACCCAGAAGCCATGGAACCGATTCCCATTGAACACAAAGACGATTGTCATGAACCAAATTATCTCCTGTCTAGCAGGTGGACGTAACAAAATGATGGCCGCCAGGGCTTATGACTTCTATAACGCCGAATTAGTCGACACCGGTCTGTCAGTCCGTGTCCCAGAGACTATCAATAATGTCACACGAGGTGAAATTCCCTTGTGGATACACAGTATGGGTGGTCATGCCGTCCTTAAAGTACCATATAGTAACGCAGGTAAGAGAAGGAAAAATAATAATTTATTTTATTTGGGATATCCCCTTTGTACATCTTTGCTATACCAAGAGACCCCCGGCCACTAAATTATATTTCTGGTTTGATTAGGTCAAGGTGTATATACTATTACCAACCCAAACGAACTAAAGGACTTTTTGGAGCAAGATCACCATTATGACAAGGTGAGTCATGATATGCTCAGCAAAATTGCTTAGCCCATGAAAAAAGTGGTTCATTAGGTTTTAACGTACATTGTTTACGTATCAATCAACTAGTTCATCGTACAGTCACTTGTTGGCAACGCCTCTTGGTCCAGTGTTACCAGAAGTGGGAAATTCTACCACGTAGGAACGATTCCCAACAAGAAGTCAAACACTTTTGTGAGTGACTTGCGTATGATGGTGACAGGTAAAAATAAAATGGACTACGAGCGCATGTTTTTAGACATTTAAGACTAATCTGTGACTCTCTCTGCCTTAGGTAATGCCAATGGATTCCGCCCCATTTGTATCTATGGTCGCAAGGCTCGACTTCCTTTGACCACGAAACTTGCTCCTGATGGTAAATGGTGTAATATCTGTCAGTGATTTTTTTCAAAAAAATTCCACTAACGTAATGAATCCCTCCCCCATTTAGCAAATACATGGGACATGCTCGGAACAAACCTAAGTGTCAAGCTCCCTGAAGGCGGCTGGACCACTGATACAGGAAGATTGATTCTTATGGACCGTAAAGACTTTAATCAACTTGGACTGGGTATTGATGATTTAATCGATGCATATATTCAGACTGTTCTCGCTGTTATCGCCATTGATCGTATGGCAGCTCGACTCATGGCCAATGGCACCTTTGATTACAACTTGTTCTCTAGTCTCAACCCTGACAACGCCTTGATGCAAGAAATCAAGATGGCTAATGAAGACTGGTAAAAAATCAAATTACCTACTGCAAGCAAAACCAGTGCCTCTTAATACAAAAAATATTGTTTTCCTCTACTCTCAATCTTGTTGCTTTCTAAATCACAAAAATTGTATCCCAAAATTTCCTCAACTACATCACACTTCACTTGGTCTGTTTCCTCACCAAACCCAACGCTTGATCCATGTATCATTTCTATTACTTTGTAGATATATCATGTTTTCACGGTTGAATTATGTACTTAACAGTGCCTATTCGCTCGGTTACATGTATGTCTTGCAATGTGTGAGTTTGTACGGCGCTTTTTTTTTTTTTTAGATATACCTCTACAACTTTATTTTTCCGTTTCCTTTGAGCCCCTTTGATTCTTTCTTCTTCTTCTTCGTCTTCGTCTTCGTCTTTCTACAACATCTATGCACTTTGATGATCAAATACATCAACCAACTTGGGAATCATGAAGCTGCCACAATCGACAGCCAATCTTATCGTGTGCTTTTCACTGACAATTGATTATATTGAGACAAACATAAGGGAGAAAAGAGGCTTTAATGAAGATAAACCCAAGATGTAAAAAGACGGAAACAATTATTTTACATAAGGAAGAAGAAAATACGGTAGAAAAGAAAATAATGTTGGATGATGTGTTGGAAAAATGCTGAATGGGGTAGATAGGAATAATTGGAAAAAAAAAAAAAGGACGAACTTTTGGTTCATTTTCTTTCAAACAATCCATCGTCGGTGAAAAAGGGAGGCCACATCAGAAAACCAATATTTTAGGCGGTAGTGGATTGCTGTCTGCTATTGTTGCTGTTGTTGTAACCGCCACGTCCACCGCGATAGCCACCACGTCCACGTCCACCGCGATGATGGTGACCACCGCGACCTCTGTATCCACGATGTCTACCTTGATCGACAGAGGCTTGACCAAACGTCTCAACATTCAACTTTCTCTCTTCGTGGAATTTGCTGCGTCGGTTATCACCGTACTTGGTATTACCCTGTTCTGATCTCTCCTTTGCTTCGCACGAAATATTGTCAAAGAAACTCTTAGTCTTGTTATAATAGTCATCGGCGGGTGGGATAATAACTTCCTCTTCATCGTGAGTAGCCGACTGGTCGGCAGTCACGTCTTCTTCATGAGGATGGGTCACTTCCTTGATAATGCTATCCTTATTGAACTTGGCATTAGAAGTTTCGAAATCAAAGTCAGAGTTAGGGATCTGAATGCGATTGGCATTGTTGTTGGCGGTATTGTTGGCATTGCCATGGACGCTGTAACGAACATTGACTCTAGAGTTGCGGTTACCACGGTTGTTGCTCTTGATCAAATGTTCACCAGTACCAGGTAACTTGGATGCTCCAATGGCAGTAGCAGCGGCAGCAGGCTTTTCATTGCCAGTAACGTTCATGCCACTAACACTTTTGGCCAACTGTTCAACATCAGTAGATGTAACCTCAGTTCGAGGGGCATTGGTTGGTGCGGCTTCGACAGCGACTGCAGTCACGGATTCCGTAACTTGTGACTCTTGTAGCATCGGTACAGGAACACCGTTGTCGACAGTTGGGGGTACCATGGTGGTAGTAGGCGCATTCTGGGTGTAGTAAGGAGCTTGTGTGTAAGGTGCGGGAGCAGGAACGGCAGCTGGCTGTTTAGAAGTAAAGCCATCCTGGTTTGAGTTCTGCAATTCAAAGAGTCACTTGCACGCTCTAATGGCCAACACTATTGCTATCTGGTTCAAATCGGGTCTTACCATGATTGCAGGATCATTAGGATATTGTTGCTGGGCGGGAGCAGTTTGCTTTGGTGCAGGGGGTTCAAAAACTTGCAAATCCTTGATATCTGAACCTCTAAATACAATGTACTCAAACACATTATCAGATGGAGGGATTTCTTCGCTGGGGTTTCCTCGACGTCCTTCTGTACCAAAGGATTGCACTGTAGGAGAAGACAAGCAAGAATTTATGTTAATTATACTATTTTTTTAGGCATGTAGCCGGGTACTGCAGTGATTGTTGTTGTAATCATTGTTGTGGCTATGGAGAACGGCGCAGTTGGATCGCAAAGTTTCGTGTTGGGGAATGTTTACCAGTCTACGTGGTTTGTCACATGTGTAGCCGATCGATAACTCGAGATCAACAGCAGTGGCCACAGTAAATATAATGTTGAAGAATTCAGGCGCTTACCATTTTCTAAAGCGACAGTAGAATCTTCAGAGTTGATGTTGTGCAAAACACCAACATAACGAATATCGCTACGGCTGATCAGCTAGAATGTGGGTTAGTTGATCGAAAGATATTAGAAGTATTTGAAGAAAGTGAGTATCACTTACAGAGATCTTTGATCCAATGTATCCCTGTCCTCCACTCATGTTTAGTAAAGAAGTAAAATGGGAAACAGTCAACTATGGAAGGTATGAAAGTGCGCACTGTTTCTCGTCCACTCGGTTGGTAAATGTCGGAGAATGCAAACATAGTAATTGCACTCATACACAACAAGTGTGATGTAGTTTTGTGCGGTAGAATTAAACGTATATAATTTTTATGGACGTCAAGTGAGTAATTGAAAGCCCTTTTAATCCATGGTATTGTGAGGAATAAGAGATCGCTTTATGTATACTAAGTGTTAATACATTTGGTTACGGATATAGGTACACTTGGATTTAGGAAATAAGTTGTTGGGACAGATATTATTTCGTACGGATCCAACTCATTTGTCACCGATCCGTCAACACTAGCCTATGCGTACACAATAATATTCATACAGAAGAGAAGATGCGCTTAAGTCATGCCGTAAGAAATCCAATTTCATCACCAAATGTTACTCCTGCTCTGAAAGTTGCTGTATTCTCTGTCAAACAGAAACCTTTGGATGGTCCTGCACAAAAGATGAGCTCAGATACACAGATACTATCTAATGGTATACATTTGAAGAATTTCATGCGGAAAGGGCACTGTACATAAGAGGTTTATTTGCAAAGTGTAAAAAAATAATGGATATTAGGCAGAAGTTGTTGGCTTCTTCTTCTTCTCTGCCTCTTCCTCCTTCTCTTTTTCGATCTCGGCTACTATTTCCTCGACCTCTTCAACTTCCAAATTCTATATTGAAGTACCATAATAGAGAATGATTGTTAGATTATACATTCATGACTGAGCACCCGTTGCGTGCAGTAGAGCATATATTCGCAAACATACCCTGACTTTCTGGTCATCGGTCATCACAGCAATTTCAATATTCTTGGCTCCAGTTTGCACAACCTGGATCATACGTTCATTTGTAAAAAAAATGAGACCATGCCACCACCATCGTATTGATAAACTCTGTGAATCATACCTCAAGCAATGACTTGACAGCAAGTTTGATGCTCTCCTTCTGGTCCATGTCATTTTGGTAATTCTTCTCTAAAAATTCACGGACAGTTTTTGAGCTCCTTCCTATTGCGTTTGCCTAATGGAATATGTCTCAATTAAATCCTTGTTCTAATATTAATTGTAATTCCATATGAGAGAAATGTTGTACTCACCTTCCATGCAGTATCAATGCCTGATGGTTCCGTCATGAAAAGTTTTGGCTTTTTGTCCGAATCAAATCCAGCAATGAGTGTTGAAATACCAAATGGACGAACACCTGGCATTTGTGTGTATCTCTGCAGATTGATTCTATTAAGTACATAATAATACTAATGGTGGATTCACGATGTTGGTGGATGAGAGAAACTGGTTAATGAGTCACTTACTTGTTGAAGCTTGGCGATAAATCGGGTGATATATTCGATAGAAACAGGATCCTCGACGGTAAGGCGATGACTCTGGCACTCAATTCGAGCTTGTTTTATAAGCACGCGAGCATCTGCGCTAAGACCTGATTGAACCAAAAAGTTTAGGTCTCTACAAGGACATTAACAGCTTTATGTTGTAAATCCCATACCTGCAAAAGCTAGACAGACATGATCGTCAAGCATGCAAACCTTGCGGACAGTGCGAGGATCTTGAAGCTTCAACACTGACTTCTTTTCAACACCAAGAACGACAACATCCTTTCCACGCACACCGACCTATGGAGAGCATATATAGTGGTCAGAAACAATGGAGCACGAAGGAAGTGCAAAGGTTGAAGATAACTGCGAACAAGTTGCGTAATCGTCTCGATACAATGGCCAGCATGAGTATCATGCTGGCCCAGTTACGATTACGATTCCTTGTTATACATATTCAGGGCTTGAGAGAGAAATGCTGCCGATTCTTACCGCACACGTCCCCTTTCTGACGGCTTCAGATGCGTACTCGACTTGGAAGAGATGTCCGTCAGGAGAAAAGATGGTCAAAGATTGATCGTAACTGGACATTATGGAGTGTTCTGCGGGAACCAAGCAGCCGAAACAAGCGACTTGTGAACTTTTGTATGAGTAGACGCGTCGGCTCTCAGAAACGAACGTAATCTGAGTAACGTCATCACATTTACATGAGTAAATTTTAGAAAAGCTGTGCATTAAAAAATAAGTCACGAAGCTCTCGAAAAATCTAGCGGTTATTCAACTTTTTTCTTTTAACAACTACTGGATTCACCATGGAACAATTATTACAGTGGGCTATAAACAACACAGATCAAGAACAGCTTCGAAAGGATGCAGAGGCTATCAAAAAGGGAGAAAAGAAACCCGACCCTTCTAAGTTTGATCCCAAGGTCATAGAGGCCATTCTCGGCAAAGACGATGCAACTCGTATGAAGGGTAAGTCGGGTTAGAGTTGGTTAGTAATTAAAGGATTTACGACATGGATCTCATTACTTTATTGTTCTGAGTAGAGGCTGTCGACTGTATATCGGATGAAAAGGACACTGTAGAAAACAAAGTCATTGCTCTTGACAATTTGGAAATGGTGAGTGTACAACTGCGATATTTCATTCATGCAATTGAAAGTGCGTATTACTAAGTGCTTGTGCCTTTTTTTTGTTTTGTCTTCAGTTGATTGAAGGTATAGATAATGCAATGAGTATGTATTTATTTCCCCTTTGTGCCTGTTGTTGATCAAAGGTCGTCTCGTTCACCTTATGCTGATATAATTGACCATTGCTAGATCTCGAAAACATGAACTTGTGGCCAGCCATCGTCGCCCAGTTGAACAATGACAATGAAGAGATTAGAAAAGGAGTCGCTTGGGTGTGCGGTACTGCCGTTCAAAACAACCCCAAGGCACAAAAGGCAGTAAGTAAACGACAGTCCACCTTGTGTACAATGCTAGCTGGAATTATGAAAGGCGGCCTTCATATTAAACACAACGTCGCATTAGCTTTTGGATAATAATGGCTTAGAACCACTGTTGAACCTTTTGAGAAATACTGCTGAAGACAAGGAGGTCAGAGCCAAGGCTCAATATGCACTATCTGGTTTGATCAAGCATTTTCCCGAAGGACTCGCTCAGTTCAAAGAAAAGGGCGGATTTGAGGCTTTGGCTGAAATTGTGAAGAATCCACAAGGTAGATTGGATGGATAGAATCGCATTACGTTATAGTGTCCTAATTTGCTAACGCCCTTCTCCTTCTTAAAAAAATTCTGTTACATCAGACTCTACTATCCTTCGCAAAACCATTTTCTTATACAACACATTAATGCTGGAAGATCCTTCATTGTCCAAGTTGTTGGCATCACAAGAAATACCAGAAGCATTTGCCAAGGTGTTAACCAAGTCCATTGATGAAGAAGATGAGGATTTAGCAGAGAAGGTATGCATAGGAATGGCTAGGTGTGATGCAATATCACATATAACTGTTAATCGAAGTAATCATGTGAATCTAACACCCTCTCTCTCAGACATTGCGTTCTGCCTATACTCTTGTGGATCAAACAAATCTCTTTGTTCCACCAAAGTTGGCATCGGAGACTATCCGAGCAGGAGACAAATTTGGTGTTGATAACCTGGGCTTATCAAATGAAGAATGGACCACACTTACAAAATGAAGGGAAAAAAGCAAACTCTTGTTTGTTTAACAGTTCTTGCCTTAAATAATGTTATTGTGCATAACTGTAGACACAATAACAATCCAACACTCTCATTTCCAATACAATGTAATAAATTTGAATGCAAAGACACACGAGAGCTGTGGCATATGAGGCTATTGTAATGTCCAGGAGATGTAGGGTATATTTTGTTGTAAAAAGTGCTGTTAGTAATGCTTCTGTAGATTTTCGAACATGCAGTTGTGTGTACCATCAAGTGATCTGTAAGCAAGCAGACTATGCGGTCATCCAAAGCATGTCGCATCACTTTCATGCTCTACATTTAGCTGAACTGCTGCTTATGTTGGTCTAAATTAAAAAATTATATCAGCTATCGGCCGACCTGCATAAGCCCATTTTCAGGATACTACTTCAGGTAAGTATAGATTGAACGACAGACAGAACACATGCACTACCTCCATGGTCATTTATTGCTTTGTTGTCACTAGGTAGAAACTCAGTCATTGTACCATCTGCTTTACCTACTTGACTGAGCGCTGCATTTAGGCATATTGATATTATGTAGGCATTTTTATCCTCTTTCTCTGAAGTATAGTAGATAAGCTTTTCATTATTTCCGCTTTTCGTTTTCATTGAATATAATAACCAACCCTTGCTCGATCAAGTCGTTCCGGCATACGTAACATCTACCATCAAATAACATGACATTTTGATGGTCAAAAAAATAAAATTTCACCATCCCAAAAAACCAGAAAAACCCCCCATTTGTTGTAGACAACGATTTGCAGCAAAGTGGTGTGACATTTCCACAAGGTCCACCACCCAGTAACAAGGTTAAAGAATTTCGTACCATTGTAACGTAAAATGGTAATAGATTGACCATGGTTTGGTAAGTGGGTAGCCGTGTGTTTGGGATATCCCTCTATAAATGATTAAAAGGTTTTTCATTTTTTCAAGCCTAACTGCAGTGTCCATTCATCTTTTTCCCTCACTTGCTCCAGCGCCAAGACTGGATCTTACCGCTTATATGGGCATCGATAACGATGTTAGCGCAAAATACATTACATTCGGTGAATCAATGTACAAATCGGGTCCAATTGAGACTCCATGCAGTGCCACTAAAATAGATTAATGGTGAAGCTGTTACCAGGGAATAAAAGACAAGCTGATGGCTGTTATTAAATGGCAGGGAAGATCAATCACAACTAGCGTCGCAAAGTCATTGATTATGACAAGATCGGTATTTTTCAGTTGCCTCATCGAGTCACTTCCAAGTAACTCCTTAATGACCTAAGTGGCTGTAAGAGGCTGATAGTCCCACAGCCTGGTAACGGTAGCTTAATTTGACCTAATGCCTTGTGAGCGCAATCGCAATAAATACGGCTATTTCGCATCGTGATCACCATGAAAACCTACTCCGTCTCTTTTCAAGACGGCGGTAAGGAGACTATAACGGAGTGGTTATTTTAGTTGGATACTGATAGCCGATTTTGTTGAATCGATGAGGCTTATTTTTCTTTTGGTAGAAAGCATTTAAACGCTATACACATTTTTTTAAAGTGCACTGCAGTAGCTGGATACGGGTGCCACAGATATGGGCCTAGGCCTTCTGTAGTTTGGCTAATAGATTGACATGTTACATTAACAAACCATATTATTCTGGTTTGATTTGGTGAATGAAATGAAGATGGTCTGTATTTGAAGCGGGTATACGTTGATTATTTCAGAATAATACGGGATATTTAGGAGGAAGAAGCAGACAGCTAGCGTGCGAAGCTGCACTTCACATAGATGATGTTACCAACTAGACCTCGTGTCTCAGTATAATTGTATTATAATTTGAAAATTGGCGTAGAAATCTTTTTCCTCACATTTTTTCCATGGGCAATTTGAACGCAAAAGAATGCGATTTTTGTTCAGAAATGCCGATTCCCATCTTTTTCCTTCTTTTCGCCATCTTTTTCCACTTTGGCTTATTCTCTCAAGCTATTATTTTTTCCACTGCTTTAATTTTGTTAATTTAATATCTTTGAGAGTGTATAACGAAGAAAATACATTTAATATAGTGACGTCTTCAATCTATCTTATCTACCATCTATGTCAAAACGACGTATTCCGGCTTCTGCCTCGTCGCCCAACGTTAGCTCATCGACTTTCACTTTTTCATCCAACAGTAGTAGAGAAGGTTCTTCTGGTCATACGTCCAGTACGTCTCTATCGAGTGGAAATGATTCCTCTATCACAACACGTCGTAAACAAGCGGTGAAAACGTCTGTCACTGCCTCTGCATGCAACGAAACTGGTTATCCGGAAGGCAACAGTAGTCGAACTGAGCGACAAAGAAGCGTTACAGCTTTTTTAAACAAACTATTTCGGTATGTGTATGCTATTCGTATCAGCACGATGGTTATCATTATGGCATCCTTTTCTGCGCACCTTTACTGATGTTACATTTATTATTTCTACTATAGCATGGTCAGCGAAGCTAGTACGAATAGTCTGATTCACTGGTCTGATGACGGAAAGTCATTTATTGGTATATATAACTCTCTTCTGTAATTACATTCACTGCAAAAACCCCCAAAAGAAATCAAAAAAGCAAGCATCAGAAAAGCGCGCTTGTCAATCAATACTGTTTCTGTATTTGACAAAAAAATAATAATAACTGGATTAACGATTGACTAACAGTACATCTCATTCTGTTGGTAGTTGAACATCAGGATGATTTTTCCCAAACATTACTACCTCGATATTTCAAACACAATACATTTGCTTCATTTGTCCGCCAACTCAACATGTACAATTTTCACAAAGTACCCCATGTTGAACAACGAACATTATTGTCTGATACACTGAAAGATATTTGGGAATTCAGTAACCCGAATTTTCAACGTGGACGACCAGACCTTTTAAGCTTTGTGTATCGAAAGCGCATTCAGGAACGTGAACAATCCAAACCAGAGAGCACTGTTCATACACTACTCCAAACAAGCCAAAGTATTCGACAACGACAATCAGAACTCAGCTCTGAAATACTTAGTATGAAATCGGACGTTCAAAACCTTTGGAAGGATACCTTGGACATCCGAGAACAACAACAAGAACGCCAGGAATCGTTTGTCAAAATAGTACAATTTTTATCATTCCTTACTCGTCTTATTGTTCAGTCAAACAACATTGGTAAAGTTATCAAGTTTCTAACCCCGCTAGCTCAAGCTGCATTGATGACTGAACCTTATTCTTGCCCTCCTCCAACAGGCGAGAATATATTGGAAGGAGATCTTTCCAAGAAACTATTAGCATGTCCTGAAACCAATGAAATACTCAAGATGGCACAAGAGAATGATTCGTATCTTACATCAAAGTCCATATGGCCTGTACAATCAAGTATGGTACCAAATGTCCATGTGTCGGATGAAGAAATTAATGATACGATTGCATCCACTGTTCGCTCAGCGAATGCCATTGCCAACGACATTGAAAATCTCAATCGAAATGTCGAATTAATCGCCAAACGGTATAACTATGATTTTGATTCAGAAGACCTGAATTTCGGACTTTATAGCGGACCTTCGGCTGCTGACTCTACTAACAGCATAGATAATAAACTCAATATAATTCAATACCATCATACAGGAAAAAGAACAAGTAACACTAGCAGCACTGAAGACAATCAACATAGATCCAAAAAACGAGCTGGTTCAATTGGCATGAACAATCCTGACTGGCTAACCACATCCAACTTATTCAATATTGCTTCTTCGGATTCTCAAACCTCTAGTTCTTTAAATCCACCGCCGCCGTCTATGCCAACCATCGCCCTGCGGAGAGCCACTGCTAAAGCTCAAGTCCCTCCCATTATAAGTGAAACCAGTTTGGCTGAGCGGTTTCAGCCACCATTGTCTTATGTTCCTATTGTTCCTCTGACTAGTGACCCACCATCTAATCTAGTGGATAGTACCTCCTTTGATGCGAACACAATAGGATATGATGAATTTGCAGCTACCTGTGACTATTCATCTGGTCATGATACTATGAATGAGTTCTCTGGATTATTTGGACCTCCGCCTACGTAAAGGGGGCTTTTACCCAACGGAGAATGTCAAAACTCTATGCACTACAGCCCTCCACTTTGGATTTGATGTGTGTCAAGTTCTGTATATTTGAATTTAGGTGTGATGATCTTCTATACCCCACTTTAGTCTTTGTCAATCAGTAGTTGTAGTTCTGATGTGAATGCAACTACTTTCTTCATTCATTGTATCTTCATCTTATGTTTTCCGCCGTGCCCTTCCTTACCTTTCCCTATACAGATCTTACTCAGCTATGTAAAGAGACCCAACCAACCAACCAACCAACCAACCAAACAAACCAAAATCTCATCTGAGGATTACAATAAAATCATAGGCTGTTAACATGTATCTTTTGAGAGAACAAGCTTGTAGTCGGATGAAATCGGAATGAGGACATGTCACATGCTTTTTTGACAGCCTACTAGTGAACGTTTATACCCTCATGCCACGCAAGACCCTGTTATGGAATACAAAAATCACCGACCCCGGATAAGGTAATACTTAGACCTATCATATCTTGTACTGGTGGGGTGGTGGTGGTGGTGATGGTGGGATTTTCACCAAGGTATTTGAAGCAGGAATATTGGTTTGATTGCATTGAATTCCATTGTACTTCACATTAATGTGTCTAATGATGGGTTTGAGTCTTTTGGCTCATGGCCAAGTTGGGTAATATTTGATCTCGTACAACGCTTTTGATAAGATAAATAAAATGATTGGTGTAACAACTGGACAATGGGCAATGCTTATCAAAGACGATTTCCGTGTTTTTCCTGGCAGCTAGAGATGAGATAGTTTGAACTACACTATGAACCAAAGATCATAGATAACCCTTTGTACTCCATCCACACTGTTATCCAGATCATCTCTCTGCTTGATAAACGGATGCCTTTATCTTCTTTCTCATGTTGCTCTCTCCATCCAATATTTCTTCTATCCCAAAGACTTGTATGAATTTATTTTATGTATAGCCCCCCCAAGCTTTCATATCAATCCTGTACTGGAGAAGATAAAATGAAGGCGGGGGCAAATCAAACAACCAACCTATAATCTTAGCATGTGACCAGCTTGGACTTTTGCACTTTTGATAAGCGGGACGTTAATTTTTTTTTTTATATTTTTTCCATGGCCCCCCCAGCAGGCTTAAAAACTACGCCAGTGTATTCCGATACCCTCCCTTTCTGCTTCTCTCCCCACTCTTATCCTATCTATTGCTTTTTGTATACCTTCAAATTGTAAATAATCGTAGAGGGTTTTACTAGCACCATTCCCATATAACAGAATAGAAGCAACTACTACTACCACTACCACTACTCGAACGTTTCGTTTTTTTATTATTTTTCGATTCCTTACACTGTCTGTTGAATGAACTCGGAGCAAAAGGAAAACACCTCATGGGCTGGAGCTATCCCCGTTGCGCAAGGATTGTATGATCCTCAATATGAAAAGGATGCCTGTGGTGTCGGTTTCATCGTGCATATCAAGGGTGGGAGATCGCACAAGATATTGAGCGATGCCAGCAACATTCTATGTAACATGACGCATCGAGGTGCGTCTGGTGCAGATATTAGAGACGGTGATGGTGCCGGTGTCATGACTGGTATTCCTCATCAGTTTTTTGTGAACGAAACTTCAAGAGACCTTGGCATTCAATTACCCCAGGAGGGCCAATATGCTGTTGGTAACCTTTTCATGAAGGGTGATGAAGCTGCTATTCAAGAATCTAGAAAGGTCTTTGAATCTTTGGCCGATGCCTTGCATTTGAAGGTGTTGGGTTGGCGTCATGTTCCCCGTGATTCCACTATCCTCGGTCCAGCTGCTAAATCCAAGGAACCTGCTATTGAACAACCTTTTGTTGTTCTCAAGGATAAGAAATTCGATGAGCAATACTTCGAACGTCAACTTTATGTATTGCGAAAACATGCTACTCATACCATCACCATGAAGAAGTGGTTCTATGTATGCTCCTTGTCGAACAAGAACATTGTCTACAAGGGTCAACTTACTCCCAAGCAAGTTTATGCGTACTTTTACGATCTCTGCAATGTTCAGTACACTACTCACTTTGCTCTCGTTCACTCTCGTTTCTCTACCAACACCTTCCCCTCGTGGGATCGTGCTCAACCTATGAGATGGTGTGCTCACAATGGTAAGTAAAATTTCGCTCCGACTTAATCTGAGAGTTAAATCCTCCCCGCCGTTGATGGAAACCTGTGCATGCCTCCCATCCAAATGTCGCTTGAGCATCAAATTTCTCACGGCCCTTATTCCCACTATCCAAATAGGTGAAATCAACACACTTAGAGGTAACAAAAACTGGATGAGATCTCGCGAAGGTGTCATGACTTCGGATAAATTTGCCGACGAGCTCGAACTTTTGTACCCAATTGTTGAAGAAGGTGGTTCTGATTCGGCTGCTTTCGATAACGTACTCGAACTCTTGGTGGTCAACGGTGTTTTGTCTCTTCCTGAGGCTGTCATGATGATGATTCCTGAAGCTTGGCAAAATAACGAATATATGGAGGAGGAGAAGAAGGCTTTCTATCAATGGGCTGCTTCTTTGATGGAACCTTGGGATGGTCCTGCATTGTTCACCTTTGCTGATGGGCGTTACTGTGGTGCCTCTTTGGATCGTAATGGTTTGCGTCCTTGCCGATTCTATATCACCTCTGACGATATCATGATCTGTGCTTCCGAAGTCGGTACTATCTATATTGACCCCGAAACCGTCGTACAAAAAGGCCGATTGCAACCTGGTAAAATGCTTTTGGTTGATACCGTGGAAGGTCACGTGGTCGACGACAAGGAACTCAAGCTAAAGGTTGCCTCTCGCTTTGACTTTAAGCAGTGGGTCAAGAACCAAAAGATCACTTTGGATGATGTTGTTGCTAAGGCTGCTACCAAGTCTGCTTACCAGACCGTTTTGGATGAGACATCTATTAACCAAGATCCTCGTCTCAAAGCATTTGGTTATACTTTGGAACAGTTGAACCTGCTGATGATTCCTATGGCTAGCAATGGAAAGGAAGCTCTTGGATCTATGGGTAACGATAGTGCTTTGGCTTGTTTAGCTAAGCAACCTCGCTTGATCTATGAATACTTCCGTCAACTCTTTGCACAAGTCACCAACCCTCCTATCGATCCCATCCGAGAAGAGATTGTCATGTCTCTTGAGTGCTATGTCGGTCCTGAAGGCAATATCTTGGAAATCGATGAGAGCCAAGCTCACAAGTTGACCCTCCCATCACCTATCCTTTCTATGCAAGAATTGGCTGCTGTCAGAGACATGCAATCCGACTACTCTGGTTGGAAGGTCGCTACCATTGATATTACTTTCCCCAAATCTGAAGGTGTTCAAGGTTATATCAATGCTCTCGAACGTATCTGCAAGGAAGTTTCTACTTGTATCGAAGAAGGTGACAAGGTTGTCATTCTTTCTGACCGTGCTACTAGTGCTGATCGTGTTGCCATTTCTTCATTGATCGCTGTTGGTGGTGTTCACCATCACTTGGTCCGCAACAAGCAACGTTCTCGTATTGCTCTTATGGTCGAAACCGCTGAAGCTCGCGAAGTTCATCATTTTTGTGTCCTTCTTGGTTATGGTGCTGATGCTGTCTGCCCTTATCTCGCCTTGGAAGCTATGCTCAAGTTGCACCGTGAAGGCGCTGTTCGTGATGACTTGACTCCCGAAAAGCTTGTCTATAACTATCGTAAGTCTATCAACAATGGTATTCTCAAGGTTATGTCCAAGATGGGTATCTCCACTCTTGCTTCTTACAAGGGTGCTCAAATCTTTGAAGCTCTTGGTGTCGATGACACTGTCATCTCTCGTTGCTTTGCTGGTACTGCCTCTCGTATCAAAGGTGTCACCTTTGACATTTTCGCTTTGGATGCCTTGACTTTCCATGAGAATGGTTATCCTTCTCGTAACCCCGTTCAACCTGCTGGACTTCCCGAATCAGGTGAATATCACTGGCGTGATGGTGGTGAACCTCACATTGCTGAACCTAGCGGTATTGCCAACTTGCAAGATGCTGTTCGTCAAAAGAACAAGTCTTCTTATGAAGCTTACTCTCGTAATGCTCATGATGCTATCAAGAACTGTACTCTTCGTGGTCTTCTTGACTTTGACTATGACAAGGCCAAATCCATCTCCGTTGATCAAGTCGAACCTTGGACTAGTATTGTCAAACGCTTTGTCACTGGTGCCATGTCTTATGGTTCCATCTCTATGGAATCTCACTCTGCTTTGGCTGTTGCCATGAATCGCCTTGGAGGAAAGTCCAATACTGGTGAAGGTGGTGAAAAGCCTGAACGTTCTGTACCTCTTGATAATGGTGATAGCCGTCGCTCTGCCATCAAGCAAGTTGCCTCTGGTCGTTTCGGTGTCACTAGTTTCTACCTTTCTGACTCTGATGAACTTCAAATCAAGATGGCTCAAGGTGCTAAGCCTGGCGAAGGTGGTGAATTGGATGGTACCAAAGTTTCAGACGAAATCGCCAGCACTCGTAAGACCACTCCTGGTATTGGTTTGATTTCTCCTCCTCCCCATCACGATATCTACTCTATTGAGGATCTTAAGCAGTTGATCTACGATCTCAAATGTAGCAATCCGCGCGCTCGTGTCTCCGTTAAGCTCGTTTCTGAAGTCGGTGTCGGTATTGTTGCTGCTGGTGTTGCCAAAGCCAAGGCTGATCATATTTTGATATCTGGTCATGATGGTGGTACTGGTGCTTCTCGATGGACTGGTATCAAGTATGCTGGTCTTCCTTGGGAACTTGGTTTGGCTGAAACTCACCAAACTCTTGTTCTCAACGATCTTCGTGGAAGAGTTATTGTCCAAACTGATGGTCAAATCAAGACTGGTCGTGATGTTGCTATTGCCTGTCTGCTTGGTGCTGAAGAATGGGGTTTCGCCACTACTCCTTTGATCGCTCTTGGTTGCATTATGATGCGCAAGTGCCATGTATGTTCTATAATATTTCATTCTTTCTGTATGCTGTTTGAAAGTTTCTGTTTCTCACTCCATCTCCCTTTATTTTTCCAAAATTTTATTTAGCTTAACACCTGCCCCGTCGGTATTGCTACGCAAGACGCTGACCTTCGCAAGAAGTTTGAAGGTTCTCCTGAACACGTTGTCAACTTCTTCTACTATGTTGCTGAGGAATTGAGAGAAATCATGGCCAAGCTTGGTTTCCGCAGTATCAATGAGATGGTTGGTCACACCGAACTCCTTCGTGTCAACGACTCTTTCCGCAACTACAAGACTGCCAACATTGATCTTTCTCCCATCTTGACGCCTGCTTCTACTTTGAGACCTGGTGTTGCCACCTATAACATTCGCAAGCAAAACCATAATCTCCATGTTCGTCTTGACAATTTCTTGATTGAAGAAGCTCAGCCTGCCCTTGAGAACAAGGAGCGTGTGGTCATTGAAACCGACATTGTCAACACTGATCGTGCTCTAGGTACTACCCTCTCGTATCATGTCTCCAAGCGTCATGGTGAATACGGTTTGCCTCATGACACTATCCATGTCAAGCTCAAGGGCTCTGCTGGTCAATCTCTTGGTGCATTTTTGGCTCCTGGTGTCTTCTTTGAGTTGGAAGGTGATGCTAACGATTATGTTGGTAAAGGTCTCTCTGGTGGTAAGATCGCTATCTTCCCTCCCAAGAGCTCCTCTTTCAAGTCTGAAGACAACATCATCATTGGTAACGTCTGTTTGTATGGTGCTACCAGTGGTCAAGCTTTCTTCCGTGGTATCGCTGCTGAACGTTTCTGTGTTCGTAACTCGGGTGCTACTGCTGTCTGTGAAGGTGTTGGTGATCACGGTTGTGAGTACATGACTGGTGGTCGTGCTATCATTCTTGGAAGCACTGGACGCAATTTTGCTGCTGGTATGTCTGGTGGTATTGCCTATGTATTGGATCTTAAGGGCAACTTCAAGGACAATGTCAATATGGAAATGGTTGAACTTGAAACTATCAATGACGTTGCTGAAATTGCTGAAGTTCGTGGTCTCATTGAGGATCATCGTCACTACACTGGTTCCGAAGTTGCCGATCGCGTTCTCAAAGACTTCAACAAGTACTTGCCCAAGTTTATCAAGGTCATGCCTATTGAATACCGTGCTCTTTTGGAAAGACAACGTCGTGCTAAGCTTGAGGAATCTGCTCCCAAGAAGGTGGAAGAAGCACCAGTTGCTGCTACTGCTCATGAACCTTCTTTGGTTGATCTTGAAGATCAAGTCTTGGATGAAGAACAAACCAAGGAACGTCGTGCCAAGCTTGACAAGGTCCGTGGTTTCAAGAAGTACAAGAGACGTGGTGACAAGTACCGTGATGCCAACAAGCGTTGCACCGATTGGGATGAAATCAACAACCGTCTCTCTCCTTCCGAACTTCATGTTCAAGCTGCTCGCTGCATGGACTGTGGTGTTCCTTTCTGTCAATCTGACACTGGTTGTCCCATTGGTAACATTATTCCCAAGTGGAATGAACTTGTCTACAAGGATGAATGGCAATCTGCTCTTGACCGTCTTATGATGACCAACAACTTCCCAGAGTTCACAGGTCGTGTATGCCCTGCTCCTTGTGAAGGTGCCTGTGTCCTTGGTATTACTGAAGCTCCTGTCAGCATCAAGAGTATTGAAGCTGCCATCATTGACCGAGGTTTCGAGGAAGGCTGGATTGTTCCTCGCACTGACATTGTTCGCACTGGAAAGAAGGTTGCTGTCATTGGTTCCGGTCCTGCTGGTCTCGCCGCTGCTGATCAATTGAACAAGGCTGGCCACACTGTCACTGTCTATGATCGCAATGACCGTATTGGTGGTCTTCTCATGTATGGTATCCCCAATATGAAGCTTGACAAGAAAATTGTTCAACGTCGTGTTGATTTGCTCGCTGCTGAAGGTATCACCTTTGTTACCAATGCAAACGTTGGTGTCGATATTGATGCCAATGAAATCCGTGCCAACAACGATGGCGTTGTCATTGCTACAGGAGCCACCTGGCCTCGTGACCTCAAGATTAAGGGTCGTGAAGCCAATGGTATCCACTTTGCTATGGAGTTCTTGCAAGCCAACACCAAATCTCTTCTTGACTCTGAACTCAAGGATGGTCAATACCTGTCAGCAAAGGGCAAGAACGTCATTGTCATTGGTGGTGGTGATACTGGTAACGATTGTATCGGTACCTCTGTTCGCCATGGATGCAAATCTGTGGTCAACTTTGAATTGCTGCCTCAGCCTCCCAATCAGCGTGCAAACGATAACCCCTGGCCACAATTCCCACGGGTCTTCAAGGTTGATTACGGTCACTCTGAAGTCCAATCTCACTTTGGTCGCGATCCTCGTGAATACTGTGTCTTGTCCAAAGAATTTGTGGTGGATGCTGAAAACAATGTCAAGGGTATTAACATTGTCCGTGTTGAATGGACAAAGGATGAAAGTGGTCGATGGAATATGAAAGAGATCGCTGGCTCGGAGGAGTTCTTCCCTGCCGATCTTGTACTCCTTTCTATGGGCTTCCTTGGCCCTGAAGATGCCCTTATTAAGCAACTTTCTGTCAAGCAAGATGGCCGAAGCAACATTGAAACCTCTCGCGGCAAGTATGCTACTAGTGTTCCTGGTGTTTTCGCTGCTGGTGATTGCCGTCGTGGTCAATCTCTGATTGTCTGGGGTATCAATGAAGGTCGCCAAGCTGCTAGAGAAATCGATACCTGGCTTATGGGTAATACTTACCTTCCTGTTGCTGGTGGTATTCGTCAACGGTCACTTGAGCAACCTGCCAAAGCTATAGTTGAGCCTGTTGCTGCATAAACAATATGTCTCCTACTTTTTCTTCTAAATTCATCTTCCTTCACATATACATATTTTGTACAAGCATACGTACACTGGCTTTTTCAAACTAGCAAGTACCTTTTTCTTTTTCTTTTTTTATTTTTAACAAAAAAAAAGGAAAATATTTACGATAACAAAATAACATAGCATAGGGTCTCTATGGCTGTAGAATTGTCATTCTTTTTATTTCTCTAGTATGTATTCAATATTATATAAAACAAAAAATACAGCTATGTTTTGTCAATGAATACAATAGAAAAAGAAAGGAAAGGAAAGGAAAAGAAAAGAAAAGAAAAGAAAGCTGTACTGCAGTGTGGTTGACTTGCGCTGTCTGCCGTACATGTGCATTATCATTCACCTTATCGGCTTGGGTACTAGGATCAGGAATTCAAAAAGGGATCCAAGACAGAATTGATTGCCAAGCAGCAGTTTCTCCTTTTCCTTTTAAAAACAAAAATTATAAAAAATTTTGCATTGCGCGCCCATGCCATGCTGTCTAAAGAAAACATTACGCCCTGTCAAGCAATCATGAATCATCGATAAAAGCCATCAAGGGGATAGACAGGTCACATGAATCCCAAGGAGAGCATTGCCACACCGCCCCGCCCCCGCCCCCCATTCCTTCGCATTTCTTCAAGATATTGCTAAAGCCCATTTCAATCTGTTCCTATGCACCAGATATTGAGAAGGGAGTTGTCGCGTATTAGGTAAACTGGTTGTTATTGGAGAAGAAAGTTATTGCGACAATCGATGCTATCTGAGGCGTATAAACACTCATGATGGGCCCATCTATACTTTATAAGATGTAGGCATATACACAACACTGACTCACACAGACACTTACACACGCTTCCTCACGCTTATCCACACGTCTCCATGTGCAGAATCAACCCCATGTATTGCAAAGATGTACCATATCGGAGTATAGCTTATTACCACTCGGAAAAGTCCAAATTGGACTGAAGGGCTTGCGTTTTCCTGCTCTGAAAGTTGGGCGTCGAACGAGCCAAAAAAGCATGGCTTGTTCTAATCTGATGGTAATGTTGACATCTATCCATCAGTCTATCTAGCCTGTCTACGGTTCATTTCCTCTCCTCTCTTCTTTATACCATTCAAACTCTGTCAATGCCAACATCAATGTTGTCCACTTGAAAATAGCCTTCATAAACATAAACTTTATTTATTGTTCATAACTTTAGAAAAGGTCAAACATAAACGATGTACCGGTGTTATATTCTTATTTCTCGTATTCGTTCTTCCCGTCCCTGTTCCCGGTTGAAACGTCTAAAATGAGCATAACGGGGTTCTCCTTGGCGCCTTTTGACGTGTAGCTGGGCGTTGTGATGCCTCCTGAACCCCTTTGATTGTGGGTGATAGGCACAAATATTCGAGATCATCGCGTATAATAGTCGAAATAATAAAAATAAAAAAAAACGGTCGGTTAGTCTTGGTTGAGACAGCATGCTATATAAATCCACCATGGACGAGACAGGCTTCTATACTTCCTCACTCATCTTTTATTTATTGGAATTCAAGTTCTCACCCTCACCCTTTCATATTTCTACACCATGTCTTATGTCGTTAAACCTGTCAACTTGGCTGGCGGTCAATGTGCTTGGTGTGGCAAGTACGGTCACAAGAGACCAAGTTGCCCTTTACTGAAATGAATATCCAAAAAAAAAAAAAAAGTCAAATACCAATACTCTATCCCATGTCTTACCAAAACCCTCTACCAAAACCCTCTACCAATCCAAAATCGCACGCTATGACATCAGTCAATGGCCACTCGCTCTTGGTTCGAAGTATCTTTCAAGTATGGTCGGGCTCACTGTGTCCGTTATGCTTTTCTTGGTTTATTTTTTATTCCTGTACAAAGTCATCTTTTATTTTTTGTTTTTTTTTTTTTTACCTCAGCGCCGGCACTTGGCCGTTCAAACCCATTGTCCCATTTTTCCATCTGTTCATGCATAGAATTATCCTGTCACTTCAATAAAAAAAAAAGTTTTTGTTTGTTTTCCTTTTGGTTTATGGGCTTTTTTTTTTTGGTCGTCAGTCAATACCCTCACCACCAATTTTAGAGAGAGTCATTGCCACGTCGCAAGGCGCTATAAACTTGTATTTGATTGGCTGACTTTTAGGAGACGTCACGTCGGAAATCATTAAAACTCGCGTCCTTCTGAGCTTACTGACAGAACCCAACCAGTCCGTCCCTGTCTGTTCATCACGTCAGAATCAGCTTGAAAGTTCGGTGCATCTACTTCTTGTCGTGCAAAAGGTAAACCGATTGTCCACTATATGGAAAATCCTTTGCTGGATTGTATACACGCCACGTATCGTCAGCCATCATCCCGCTGGTGGCAGTTGATTTGGACTGTCTATTCCCCCCCAGCTTTAATAACTGACCTCATAGCTGACATTTTCACTCTCCTTCTTTCTCTGCTGAATCTACTCTAGCTTTCACATCATTTTGATAACTAAATCTTGAGTGTTGCAACCCGGACTCACTTCATTACAAGATGCAGATGCTAACGAAGGTAAACGCATCTTCATCTTAACACAAAACCTGTTCTATGCATGCAATGCATTCTAAGCACATTTTGCCATTGTTCAGTTTGAGTCTAAAAGCAATCGCGTTAAAGGAATTGCTTTTCACCCAAAACGTCCTTGGATTCTTGCATCTCTACACAATGGATGCATTCAACTTTGGGATTATAGAATGGGAACATTGCTCGAGCGCTTTGACGAACATGATGGTGAGCCCTCAATCAACTCTTTCGACTAACAGACTTGTAAAAGGTCCTTGTCACTGTGACATACTTTCCCAAACTGACATGATGTACTACTATTTCCCATAGGTCCCGTAAGAGGTATCGCTTTCCATCCATCTCAGCCCTTGTTCGTATCTGGTGGCGACGATTATAAGATCAAGGTGTGGAATTACAAAACCCGCCGTTGTCTGTTCACTTTGAATGGCCATTTGGATTATGTACGCACCGTATTCTTCCATCACGAAAATCCTTGGATTCTATCAGCTTCCGACGATCAGACCATTCGCATATGGAACTGGCAATCTCGTACTTGTATCGCCATCCTTACCGGTCACAATCACTATGTCATGTCGGCGCAGTTCCATCCAAAGAACGATTTGGTTGTTAGTGCTTCTATGGATCAAACTGTTCGAGTATGGGATATCTCAGGTGCGCTACACAGCTGTTTTTTTACTGTCAGTCCTGATATTTCGGTCTTACTCATTCATATTATCTTATAGGCCTCCGAAAAAAGAACCAAGCTCCTGGCTCACAAGCCTATGAAGATCACTTTAATCGCCAAAACAGCCAAGCTGATCTATTCGGCAGCACTGATGTCATGGTCAAATATGTTTTGGAAGGTCATGATCGAGGTGTCAACTGGGCTACCTTCCATCCCACCATGCCGTTGATTGTATCTGCTGGTGATGATAGACAAGTCAAGCTTTGGAGGATGAACGGTAAGTGGGAAATGGGATATACATATTGAGTAAAGTCCGCATTACCACTGTAGACTCATCCCATGGATGTCCAATGTAGATACCAAGGCTTGGGAAGTCGATACTTGCCGTGGCCATTTTAACAATGTCTCCAGTGCTATCTTCCATCCTCGTCAAGAATTGATCCTGTCTGATGGTGAAGATAAATCCATTAGAGTCTGGGATATGTCCAAGAGAAATTCTGTCGCCACATTTAGAAGAGATCATGATCGTTTCTGGGTCCTTACCGCTCACCCAGAGCTGAACTTGTTTGCTGCAGGTAAAGATATAATAAGGACGAGCCTGTTTCCTTTGAAAACCTGCGTGTATACCGTTGGTCTGTCTCGTGCTAATTTCCATCTTTTCCTAGGTCACGACAATGGTCTTATTGTCTTCAAGTTAGAACGTGAGCGCCCTGCCTTCCAGGTCAATCGCAATAACCTCTTTTACATTCAAAACAAGGTCCTCCATGTTCACGACTTTAACAATGGTAACGACCGGGAACTCTTATCAGTTCGCAAACTTGGAAGTCAATATGTGCAGCCCCGTACCTTATCATACAACCCTGCCGAAAAGGCTGTTCTAGTCACTTCCCCTCACGAAGGAGGTACTTATGAACTGTTCAACCTTCCTCGCGACCTTTCTGGTGATCTCCGAGAACCTGCTGATGAAGGAAAACGTGGAAGTGGCTCCTCTGCCATCTTTATCGCCCGTAATCGTTTTGCTGTATTCGACAAGACCAACCAGCAAATTCAGATTCGCGATCTTTCCAACACCGTTACAAAGTCATTCAAGCCACCTACACAGATCAATGAGATCTTTTATGCCGGTACCAGCACCTTACTCATGTCTACTGCTACCTCAGTGATCCTCTTTGATATCCAGCAAAGAAGAACCCTTGCAGAATTGACTACTCCTATGGTCAAATATGTTGTTTGGTCAGCTGATATGAATCTTGTGGCCTTGCTCAGCAAGCACAGTAAGTTTTAATACGATGCTTGTAAATGGTTTCACGAATTTGGTTTTTTTAAACATCTATCTATGACTTAGCCATCACCATCGCCGATAAGGATTTGCAGCAAAAGTGTCTCATACATGAAACCATCAGAATCAAGAGTGGTACATGGGATGATGCCGGTGTTTTTGTTTACTGTACCTTGAACCACATTAAATATGCTCTTCCTCAAGGGTAAGTTGTTGTAAACGGTGACTCCTGGTAGATCGGGTTTGGAGAGATTCTAACTAATGCCAAATTTTAACACACCAACTTGTAGTGACAACGGTATCGTTCGCACCCTAGATCAACCCGTATATCTTACAAGAGTCAGCGGAAAGCATTTGCACATTCTCGATCGCGATGGCAATGCTCGCGTCATGCAGATAGACCCTACCGAATATCGTTTCAAATTGGCTTTGGTCAAGAGACAATATGATGAAGTTTTGCACATTATTCGCAACTCTAACCTTGTTGGACAGTCTATCATTGCCTACTTGCAAAAGAAGGGTTATCCTGAAGTCGCTCTTCATTTTGTTCGTGACGATCGCACTCGATTCGAACTTGCTTTGGAATGCGGTAATTTGGAGGTCGCCCTTGAGACTGCTCGTAATATGGATACTGAGGATTGCTGGCAAAAGCTTAGCATTGAAGCTTTGAAACAAGGTAATCAGCAGGTGAGTAGTCAATCTGGGCAATATGCATATTGTAGAGATTGATAAAACGAGCAAATGATTAACATGTATTTTGCCTTTTTTCTTTTCCAATTTCTCTCCCTCTTTGTCAGATCGTCGAGTCTGCATACCAGCGTATCAAAAACTATGATCGCCTCTCCTTCTTGTACCTTGCCACTGGCAATACCGACAAACTGCGCAAAATGCTCAAGATCGCAGAGCTTAGAAATGACCCCATGTCACGTTTCCAGAATGCTCTCTATCTTGGCGATGTTGAAGAACGAGTCAGACTCCTTCGGGACGTTGGACAACGTGAGTGCAAAATCAAAAATTTATAATTCTTTGTGCGCATTATTGAGTACTGTAACTTACCCTGCTCTCACAGTTCCCTTGGCCTATCTCACTGCCAAGTCCAACGGCCTTACAGAACAAGCTGAAGAAATTCTCGCTCAAGCCGGAAAAACAGAAGACGAGATCGAATTGCCAGAGGTATCCAGCCAGCCTCTTGCAGTTCCTCAGCCTGTCATCCAGCTGCAAGATAACAACTGGCCACTCTTGACGGTGTCTCGAAGCTTCTTTGAAGGATCATTCTCTCTCGATCAGAGGAACGATCAACAAGCAGCAGCTCCAAGCTTGCAGTTCACCGAGGACATTGAGGATATTGAAGAAGCTGGCGGCGATTGGGGTGCAGATGATGATAATGAAATCACCGGTATCTCGCAAGTGCCACAAGGTGGTGATGATGATCTGGAAGGAGATGATGAAGAAGGTGGTTGGGACATTGATACCGATATCAAAATTCAGATGCAAGAACAAACCCAAGCACCTGTGGAAACCACTGAATTTGTTGCACCTACAGCTGGTACAAGTGAAGCCGCCTCTTGGATTCAAAGCTCCCCTCTTGCTTCAGATCACATTGCTGCTGGATCCTTTGAAACAGCTATGCAACTTCTTAATCGTCAAGTCGGTATTGTCAACTTTGAACCCCTTAAATCACGATTTATGGCCATCTACCAGGCATCTCGTGCTTCACTTTCTGGCAATCCTAATATACCATCCATGTGGGTATATCTTCGTCGAAATCAGGAGGATTCTGATGTTCGTCGATCATTGCCAGCCGTTGCTCATAATTTCCAAAACCTTATCACCGCCAACCTTCAACCTGCTTACAACGCTTTCACCAAGGGTCGATTTGCTGTGGCAACCACCCAGTTCAAGACACTTTTGCACTCACTACTATTCACCGTTGTTAGTACTCCCGCTGAAGCTGAAGAAGTGAAACAGTTGGTTGGTATCTGTAGAGAATATCTTTTGGGCTTGGCCATGGAACAGAAGCGTCGTACCATAAGTACCTCTCCCGAAAACACAAAACAAGCTTTGGAATTGGCTGCCTATTTCACTCACTGCCAGCTTCAAGTACCACATATGCAACTTGCATTAAGACAAGCTGCCAAACTCTGTTTCAAGGTCAAGAACTTTAGCAGCGCTAGCACTTTTGCTCGCCGACTTTTGGAATTGGCCCCGGTCACAACTGTAGCAAATGAGGTGAGTATTTTTCTACTTTTAACGTGAAACCCCCCATTTCCATAACAAACTGATAAATCTCAATTACTATGATTAGGCTCGTCAAATCCAAGCCGCTTGTGAACGCACTCCCACTGATGAAATCAAACTAGGCTACGACCAGTACAACCCATTCGTTGTCTGTGGTATATCATTCGAGGCAATCTACAAGGGCTCACCCAAGGCTGACTGCCCTTATTGTTCCACTTCTTACCTTCCCGAGTATCAAGGCAAAGTCTGTACAGTATGTGAAGTAGCACAAATCGGATCTCAGGGCTCTGGTTTGAGGGTTACCGCATAGAAATATTTTGTTTGTACCATGAGATGGCAAGACATGTAACAGCTAGTCTTGATTCCTAGTCATTGTGTTTTAGCGTGGAAAAAATAAGAACGAAAAAAGACAAAGAAAAAATTGCCCCCCAAATTCATTAAACATACGAACCTACATTTCTTTATTATTACACAACTCTTGATTCTGCGAAAATCCTTTGTTCTCGTGAAATGCATTCCTGTTGTCCCCTCACGAAGGTGGAAATACACCTGCAATTTGCTTTGCTTGGAACAGCAGCTTGTTTCTTTTTTTTTTTTACACATCCCGTACAGATTGTTGTTATGGCTACACTTGTACTCCTCTTTCTTGACAAATTTCTCAAATCAAACTAATCCCCCACCTCCATAAAAATTGGACTCCAACGTTTCCTTTGACAACCCACAGGTTTTGTTTTATTATCTACAATTCCAATTTGTTTTATTGCTTATTACCTTAAAGAGTAATTGATAGCCATTTTTCTGTCTATTTAACTATTGATCTTTCTAAATTCGACGTATCGTTATAACTATCTAGTTTCTACTTAATCAACCTCTTCTACAGTAGGCTCATCGCTGGGGAATCCACCGGGAGCAGCACCGGGAGCAGCACCAGGGAAGCCACCGGGTTGACCGGCACCAGCGGCGCTATATAACTTTTGCATGATAGGGTTGGCGACAGCTTCAACTTCCTTTTGACGAGACTCGAACTCCTCAGTGGAAGCCTCTTGGTTCTCGTCGAGCCACTTGATAGCTTCATCGACAGCCTCAGTGAGCTTAGTCTTGTCAGCTTCTTCGAGCTTACCACCGACGTTCTCATCTTGGAGAGTGTTGCGGAGATTGTAGGCATAAGACTCGAGACCGTTCTTGGCAGCAATACGGGCAGCAGCTAAAAACACGCACAAGTTAGTAACCCCATTTTTAAACTATCCCTATTTCTTTTTTATAATAATACATACCAGCTTCATCTTCGGCCTTGTACTTCTCGGCTTCGGAAACCATGCGCTCAATATCTTCCTTGGAAAGACGGCCCTTGTCGTTGGTGATGGTAATCTTGTTGGACTTACCAGTGGTCTTATCAAGAGCAGAGACGTTCAAGATACCGTTGGCGTCAACATCGAAGGTAACCTCAATTTGAGGAACACCACGAGGAGCAGGGGGAATACCAGTAAGTTCGAACTTGCCGAGGATGTTGTTATCCTTGGTGCGGGCACGTTCACCTTCAAAGACTTGAATCAAGACACCGGGTTGGTTATCAGCGTAGGTGGAGAAGACCTCGGACTTCTTGGTAGGGACAGTGGTGTTACGCTTGATAAGAGCAGTCATGACACCACCAGCGGTCTCAATACCGAGAGAGAGAGGGGCAACATCGAGAAGAAGGAGATCTTGGGTCTTCTCGGAGGTGTCACCAGTAAGGATAGCAGCCTGGACGGCAGCACCATAAGCGACGGCCTCATCGGGGTTGATGGACTTGTTGGGCTCCTTGCCGTTGAAGAAGTCAGAGACCATCTTTTGGACCTTTGGGATACGGGTAGAACCACCAACAAGGACGATATCGTGGACAGCAGACTTGTCAATCTTGGAGTCACGGAGAACCTTCTCAACGGGTTCCATGGTGTTACGGAAAAGATCCTGGTTGAGTTCCTCGAAACGGGCACGGGTCAAGGAAGTGTAGAAATCAACACCCTCGAACAAGGAATCGATTTCGATGGAGGTCTGAGCAGCAGAAGAGAGAGTACGCTTAGCACGTTCGCAAGCAGTACGGAGACGACGGACAGCACGGGCGTTTCCAGTGATATCCTTCTTGTGCTTGCGCTTGAACTCTTGGACAAAGTGGTTGACAAGACGGTTATCGAAATCTTCACCACCAAGATGGGTGTCACCAGCAGTAGCCTTGACTTCGAAGATACCATCTTCAATGGTAAGGAGGGAAACATCGAAGGTACCACCACCAAGATCGAAGATGAGGACATTGCGCTGTGAATGATGGAAAGATTATGGTCAGTTACGTGCTAGTTTTGGTCCGGGTGTGACGGCGATTTCTAATGTTATTGCTAATCGCGCAACCCCATCTATTTTTTTTTCGTATTTTCTGAGCGATTCCAGAAGCTTCGGAAAACTCAAAATGTATAACTCACCTCACCCTCAACCTTCTTGTCGAGACCGTAGGCAATAGCAGCGGCAGTAGGCTCGTTGATGATACGGAGGACGTTCAAACCGGAGATCATACCGGCATCCTTGGTAGCTTGACGCTGGGAGTCGTTAAAGTAAGCAGGAACAGTAACGACAGCGTTGTTGACGGTGGTGCCAAGGTAGGCCTCAGCGGTTTCCTTCATCTTGAGAAGGACCATGGAAGAGATTTCCTCGGGAGTGAAGGTCTTTTGCTCACCCTTGTACTCAACTTGAATTTGGGGCTTGCCTTCCTTGTCAATGACCTTGAAGGGCCAGTGCTTCATATCAGACTGGACTTCGTTGTCGTTGAAACGACGACCGATAAGACGCTTAGCATCGAAAACGGTGTTGAAGGGGTTCATAGCGACCTGGTTCTTGGCGGCATCACCGATCAAACGCTCAGAGTCGGTGAAAGCGACATAAGAGGGGGTGGTACGGTTACCCTGGTCGTTGGCAATGATTTCAACACGATCGTTTTGCCAGACAGCAACGCAAGAGTAGCTATTGTATAAATACAAGATAATGTGAGTATTGTGCCTGAATTTTTTTTTTCCAAGTGTACCTTTATATCAAAGATTGTAAAACTTACGTAGTACCCAAATCAATACCAACTGAAAGTACATTGTTGCATGAATAATGAGTGGATGAAATAAAGAAGTATGAGATAGTAAAGAAGTGTACATACCAGCTTTTCCTTCAACCATAATGAATTATATAAAAGGTAGGAGAGAAAAGAGAATTATAATAGATGGGAACACTTTATAGCGCGATCGTGTTCCCGAGCTATTAGCAAAAAAATTTTCGACACTTTCCTCGACTTTCGAATACTTTCCATTTTGGACGGAGTTTAGATCCTTGGGACGGGCCTCATCTTGAGGATCATCTTACAGCTTTATGGCTCGAAGAATACTACATCTTTGGCCATGTTGAGCACTGGGCTTTGATGGACTTAATTGCATTTTTGTTATCAGTATTTGAACGTTTTGTTATAGGATGTTCCACATGCGTTTCATATATGTGGGGCTTCGGCTGGGCTGTCCTTATGTGTACTGCTACAACATTAGGCTTGGCTTTAGCTAGTAGATATTATATTACCAATCTGCAACCCTAAATGGCTGGAATACGTGTGGGGTATGTCTTTGATTATGTTGGAAAGTTGATTAGGACTTGAAAAGCCATTGTGAGGTAGATACTGGAGAGTGCTGCTTTACGACGTTGGACAAGGCTGGACTTAGTAATTTTGCAACTCCAGCTCGTCACATTTTCCGCTAATCTGTAACTCTAAACACCGTTTAATGTCGAAAACACACTTTGTATCTGCAACCTCGGTGTTTTGATTGAAGTAAGGCCTATTACTGACTTGTTTGAGTGATCTACATGCGCAGCAGGCAAGCTTTCGGCATGGGACAAAATGGTAACAGCTACAAAGCTGATCAAATGTGGCGGCCATTAACAACAACAGGTATGAATTAAACAGATTCATTGTAAGGCAATATTTTATATTAAACTTCCACTCCAGTAAAGCTATTTCAGTTCTAATGTAGAAAAAGTACCTTGACATCATTAGTAAAACCGGAAAAAAGGTTGCCGAGCCTGGTGGTCAGTCCATAGCCAACTTTTTCGAAACAATATAAGTTTTTCCTTGAACATTTCCAAACTCAACTGCGAGCAACATCCATGAAGTTTTGGCCAATCCACCTGGATATCAGACGTCTGCTAAAAATTATGCATCCATACGGACGTTTGATTTATTAGATGCAGAAGGCTTGACTATGTGTTATGCATTATTTGTTGTCTGTGAGAATGCTGAACGAAAGCGGATTTAACTTTGGACACCACCGTCTTGTAACCCACCTGCGCCTTATATGGCTATCAGCCAAGCAAAGAAATGAAACGGGGTCATTCCTCAGTTGTCTTTGCTTACATTGATCGTGAGAATTCAGCGGAGCAATACTTTGCTAGAATACATGACTGTACGGCGGTATCAGGGCACAGTACGACGTTTGGGGTCATGAAACTAGTGCGGAGGTGTGTCACTGCCTTTGCCAATTGTTTCCTAGTTGAGATTTGTGAATAAGTTATAGTGTATCTGTAACATAAATCAGAGCAACCCAGGGGCGGTAGACTTACATCGAGGCTTATAAAAAATAAGTTATGAATGAAGTTATACAATTCTCAACGCTATATCAAAGGAAAAATATCAAATAATGTTACAGATTTCGCTCTTAGTGTTGCAATTTTGCTAAATAGTTCCAATTTTAGCATTCAACAAAAGACGTGACTGTGGGCGCAAGGCACTGCAGATTTACGCTGTTTGTCCAGAACAAAGTTACAGTGAGGTAATACACAACCAAGTAATGGTGGGAACTTTTGCAACAATACTTCAGTCGGTCGGTGCCGGATGATAGTATATTGTTACGATTCATGTAAGCCTTCACAATACCGCGAGCATTATAATAGGTTACAATACGTATGGAACAAATTGACCACCGGAAGGACAAATTATTATGCGTTGAATTTTGGAGGTAACAAACTTTAATTTTAATGCGCCCAACTCTGTCCGAAAACGATATAAAGCACTGAGGCCAGGACAGAAAAATACAAGTTAACAAAAACTTACTTGCCAAGCAAATAACCAGTTTCTCATAATGAAAGTCGTCGCAGTCCTCTATCCCGGTGGTGAAGCAGCCAAAGAACAACCAGCTCTGCTTGGTAGGTTAATTCAAACTCAATGTTATTATCATTGTGGATGATATTAATTGTGTTATAGGTTGCGTTGAAAATGAACTTGGCCTTCGTGAATGGCTTGAGTCTCAAGGTCATACCTACGTTGTCATTCATGACAAGGAGCCCCCGAACAGCGAGCTTGACAAGCATTTGCCTGACACCGATATTCTGATCACCACACCCTTCCACCCAGGTTACATGAATGGAGAGCGTCTTGAGAAGGCTAAAAAGCTCAAGTTGGCCGTCACTGCAGGTGTTGGTAGTGATCATTATGACTTGGAACATATCCACAAGTATAACCCCAACTTGTCAGTTCTTGAAGTCACCGGATCAAATGTCGTTTCAGGTACCCTTTGCATCGCCTTATACTAGCTGTGACTATAATTTCTTTTACTGACATCACACTCTAACAGTCGCCGAACATGTCATGATGTCCATCCTGGTTTTGATTAGGAACTTTGTTCCAGCTCATGAACAGATCATTCGTGGCGATTGGGATGTAGCTGAGATTGGTGAGTTACAATGCAAATAATTGTCACGATGGCCAAAGAGGCAAAACATGAATTTCTGATGTGTATAATGATTTTATAGCCGCCCGCACTTATGATTTGGAAGACAAAGTTGTTGGAACCGTTGGTGCCGGTAGAATTGGATACCGAGTCTTGCAGCGACTTGTGCCTTTCCAGTGCAAGGAACTTGTGTACTATGACTACCAATCCTTGTCACCTGGTATGTTATTATTGGTAATTGAATCAAACTATCCTATAGCTAACACATATCTCCTCAAAATCTTTCAATTAGAATTGGAAAATGCCGTTGGTGCCAAGAGAATAGAGTCTTTTGACGAATTTTTGGCCAAATGCGACATCATTACCATCAATTGCCCCTTGTATGAAAACACTCGTGGTCTCTTCAATGAGCAGGCTCTGAGCAAGATGAAGAAGGGTGCTTATCTGGTCAACACCGCCAGAGGTGCAATTGTTGATAGGGATGCCCTAGTCAAGGCTGTCAATAGTGGTCATATTGCAGGCTACGCCGGTGATGTGTGGTTCCCACAACCAGCACCAAAGGTATGTTGTACACTAACATTGAATGTTTGCCTTAACCCACTCACTCACTGATATATCTTGGTATAGGATCACCCTTGGAGAAACATGCCCTACAACGGAATGACACCTCACTACTCTGGTACTTCATTGGATGCCCAGAAGCGTTATGCTGAAGGTACTAAGGATATTCTTGAAGCCTTCTTCAACAACAAGCCCTTTAAGCCCGAGGATATCATTGTCAAGGCTGGTGCCATCGCAAGTGCTTCCTATGGTCAAAAGAAATGAAGCGTAATTAACCACTTCCATGATATTTGCCTCCTCACATGAAATATTGTATCTGTCCAAATACTGTATCATGTACAATTAGTTCATTTGAGACAAAACTGATAAACAATATCAACTTATTTCTTGGAAAATATGTGTTGAGCAGAACCAGTGTCTATCGGGAAATGTTTGACCCTTATACTGTAATTTTAGTCTGCGGTTGCGTTAATGTCCAATTGGATTTCGCGGTGGCAACGAGAGCAATTTGTCGTCCGGTGCAAGTCCTTTTACGCTTGAGCAGCAAAGGAAAAATTGAAAACGTTGTGTCGTGGAACATTATAATTGAGTCTTCAATATGAACAACTATATTTCCGTTACTCAAGAGCAAGACAGTGCTTTCAAGCGTAAGGGATAGTTCTTCTTCTATTGACTTTGACATGGTAGACTTTGGGAATTCTGATGAGCTAGCACATTCATATCAAGTTGTCGATATGGAAGTTGAAAACGAAAGGATGGTACCTCTAACCTGTGAGAGTCGTCAACTCCCGCAAAGACCTGGCTTTATAACCATTGATGCTCACTACAGGGAGTTAACGCAGGTCCACTGTGATAAATGGCCGTATCATATCTACAAAAATGATGCAACTAATGCTAGCTACGTTATGCTCTGCATGCTTGGAATCTCTGATATCTATGGAAAGCTTGCTCTTAACTCAGTTAGTTGTCGAATCTAGTTCGCTGGCTGGTCTTCTAGAATTCTACTTGTCTGTTTCTCTCTATCTTCTTTTCGCCTCTTGGATAACTTTCTTTTCATACGCTCTTGGTGAATGATGTCAACCCTCGGACTAGCGTTAATTCGGGCCCATTGCATGAAATCAAAAATCTCTGGATCTATCTGTCTCGTTCTCTGTGGTGAAGTTCTACAAGCCTTATCTCTCAAGTTAGAAAGCGTCTATTTTCTCAATTTTCTTGGTGATTCGCATGCTCTCTTCCTATTTGACGTCTCGTTCCTTGTGTGTATGTGTCGAGCATTTTCTTGTGTCAATATGAATTACAACGCTAAATTTAGCCATAACCTGAGTAAACTGAATCGCAGCATGAAAGCTTAATGCTAAATTGTTGCCATTTGGTCTGTGATCTCCACATGGCTATGATGAAAGACCTTTTTTTGGCGTACACTCGAGCACCTCCGAATGAATCCTATTCGCCCGACGATCACTAGCCATTAGGCCACTAGCCTGGTACTGACTGGCTGTTCCCCTTTTTTGTTGTCATTACTCGGACTGCCTGGGGTGCCAACCCCGACTTTGTGTCACAACCCTGTCTATTATGAAACTCGACAGAGCATAGTAGCACCAGGTCAAAGCTATGTCCTTTTCATTCAAAGTCAACCGACGAGCTTCTCGAGGGAGCAGTTGGCAAAAATTTCGATCGCTTCACAAGGAAATGTCCGTTCGAAAGTGTTGTGAGGAGTACGTATAGCAGCCACTCCACGACGCAGTGATCAAGCTCTCAGAGTGTCTGCGATCCGTGCTTATTCGATCACACATACTGGCCAATGCTTACCTTCTCGATCTGCAGGGTAATATCCCACCACCCATTTTTTTTTCTCAAAACTGCTTTTATACTGTCATGCAGATTGTGCTCAACTAGCCAGTAACGACAACAAATAGGTTTATTCCAGTGGATGCACTGCAAAATGTATGGACAAGTTTGACCAGGCAACACCCGTCGTTGAACTCCCCTCCCCAAATCACGTTGCGGCGTTCTGTTGATGCTTTGACAGAAGCTACTGTTACTCTGGCTACAACCTATTCAAATCATATTGTTTTAAACTTTGAACAGCGAGTGAAAAATTTATTTGAAGTACAAGATTTCAGCCAATTTTCCGGTAAAATTTTATTTTGATGGTGATAATTTCAAAGAATGCTACTGATAGTACCATCGTAGACTTTGAAAAACGCTTTGGTTTGGAAACTCATTGAGAAGTATATGCCCTTCCAAGAAATGCAACCGACAAATGGTGATTGGCCAGAGGATTGGCCAGAAGATGTTTCTCTCATTATGGTCGCAACCGTTGACTATCTTTGTAGTCAATTGGAATCATCGATACCGCGGCTACTCCACCAGGAAACATTATCGGCCTCACCAGGTGAATATATACCTGCACTCAAGTTTATGTTAAGGGACCTTGAATTTGTTAATCAACAAGCCGAAAAAGATGAAAACTTCGATCCCAAGGATCTACCGAAGCTATTCTCAATTGGGCCACTACCCTCTATGGGATGGCGATTCATTTCGTTGAGCGCGGGTCTTCTGGTTAGCATTTTGCCTTCAATCCGAGCCCCTCAAAGTTCATCAGACTATATCAATGTTTATTATGAAATATTCGACTTTCGGCCGCTTCGCATAAGAAGGTAAAAACTTTGAAAGTATGTTATGGGAGATACTTGAATGCAACGTCTGCTAACTTTGAATAACTTAGCCTTGATGAACTCAGAATGAAAAAGCATAAATCCTCTTTTGCAAACAGGATATTGACTGACGGTCATGCTGTGAACTTCTTATTTGCTCGCAAAAAGGGGTAGAAAAGACAGTACCGACCATGTGCAGCTGGGTTTTGAGGATTTCACAGATGCGGAAATTGCAACTTATTTTGAAGTTGCAGCGATTGATCCTGGTCGTACACAAGTATTCACTGCTGCTTACAATTCTGGTCAAGAAAGACATCAAATCAGAAGGTGCTCAACATCTGAATACTATTCAATGACTGGATCTCAACGTCGCAACCAGAAATTGCAACAGGAGAAGAAAGAAGCGGGGATTGCAAGGATTGAAAAATCTTGGCCTGCCGGCAAAACATGTAACATCGGTCAGTATCAGTCGTACGTGGCCCATTTACTGAACAATTTCGACGAATTGTCAAAGTCTTATGACATATCAAGAGGAAAGATGAGATTTGACAACTATCAAGGTGTGCAGCGCTCTCGAGAGGAGATAGCGAATATGTTGATAAATGGAGGAAAAAAATACAGCAAAAGCAGGCGTAAACATATTCAAAAAAATCGTAGATTACGGAGGAGACATAGAAAAAACCGAAAAACAATAAAAATTTCCGAGAAGTGGAGCCAGATTTACAGCTCTGACAATGATGACATCGAACTTTCACTTCGTCCCTTGGTCAATGCAAGGTAGTGTATTGAATGTTTTGAAATTACTTGGGTCAAATTTTTATTCACAATGTATGCGTAGAACTTCATACGCCAGGACACCCATCAAACATTGGTCAAATGAGCAGTTCACAAGGTCTGATAAGCTTCCAATGATTGTTTTTGGCAATGCCATGTACAACAAAGACAGCGTGCCCATGCGAGGCCAAAGAGTAGGTGTTACAAACATCCTGTGGAAAACATTGAAAAGAAGAGAAAGGCAAGGTCACCTAGCTGCAATAACAATTGACGAATATCTGACCTCTCAGGTAATTGATGCAAATATGAAATTGAGGGAATCCATTTATGCTAAAACCTTTAGGTTTGCCTAGATTTGTAATCACTGCCGCAACCGTACTCTGCAAAAAGTCAAGACTGCCGATGGCGTCTCTCACCACAGTATCCTAGTTTTCAATCACTGTCAGATACTGTGGAAAAGAGACATCAATGCGGCAAAGAATATGTACAGTATTGCGATGGCTATGTGGACTGACGGCCGCAGACCCAACGAATTGGCACGGCCACAACAAGAAATCGCTGCTTAGAATGCAGTTTCTCTTTGAAAAAAGTGATTTAGATCTTTACACTCTCCAGTGGTAAGTGAAATATATATCCATCATCATACATACTGTTCATGGACTGACGTATACCTTCTGTTATCCCTAAAGCAAACGTTAATTCTTTTGAATCAAATTCTATTGCAATAAATAGTATAGCCAGTGTATTAGGTTGAACACCGCAAACGGATATTTAGTATATTTGCTAAGTTTGCGCTGAACCTTTCACTGAAGCTCTCCCTTCTCACTCCTAAATGTTTCGAACACGAAATGTTACCGTCATGATGCTTGTCATTTCTGCACATGACCAACATCCCCACAGCAATATACTTCAGAACATTTTGGAATAGCCCGGGTGAGCTTCATTCTCCAAATAGTAAGCACCTTTTTCCAGTCTATTCCTCAAAAGATATGTTGGTATCCGTGGCGTCATCTGTTAAAATACATTTTTCTATTCGCTTCGATAAATCGTCATCATTCTGAAAAGCGATCAGGACGGGAGAGAGCTCCAAAAACTTTGGTAGATCTCAGAAGCGGTATGAAAAAGGTTCAGGGACTTGGCGGCATGGGTTAAGCTAAATTGTGAGGAGACCCAACTCGACAAAACGGCGTGACTGATCGGCCATAGAATACGCCACATATGGAGATTTGTATAGATCAAAGAAGTTTGGTAAGGCAGACCCAAGTATGAAAATACCGTGTAATGACGATCTATTCTATTCATCCTCTATTCTTACAAGACTTATACAGTGATGTCATGAAAGAAATAGGGACTTGTTCTGCATAACTTATCTTTCACCATCTTCTCATAGCGCGTATCTGTTGCATGATCAAGCGTTTTGCACCTGCAGGTCATTAAAACATATCATGTATAGTAGTTGAAAACAGCTGCGGAGCACTAGAGCACTAGTAGATGTACAGAGATATTATTTGCCCATTTATGGTCTTACATGAAGGGGATCGACCAATTGCCCAAGTGATAATCATTTGGCTCAATGCCAAATGATCTTTGGCTGTTTAGTCAAGCCACTAATGTCACTTGCTAAACAATAGACCCTGTTAATCTCTCATTCAAACGGTATTTGCTACACTAAGGATACTTATTATGAATACTGCAACGCGGCTGCTGGATAGGACAACCTCCCCATCCGTTTCTCCCAAGTCAAAAGGAACTGGTAGGTAGCTCAATTTTTCCTCATTTGGCATCACTCCCTTAGTCAAAGGTTGTATCGTGGTTCTCTGATCAACGCTTTAACTGGCTTACACACTAAAAAGGAGGCAAAAAAAACCTAGTAACAGGGTTGTCTCTCTCCTTACCGTCGACAGTTCAATATCAAATGAAAGCGAGAATCGCTTGCTTCTTCTCTACATATCGTATTCATTCCTTTTAAACTTTATTGCGGCTTTTCTTTTTTCACAATGAAAGCAACGATGAGCATGGTTTGGTTATTCCATTGTTTGATGACATTAGTCATAATCTTCCCTTCGAGGTCAGCAGCTGTACCTATACCTGAAAAATATGTACCATTTGTACAAGATGATTCTATAGTCGGAGGGCCATCTGCAGCATACCAACATCGGACGCAAGAGCGCAGAGCAAGCTTGCAAAAGCGTACTTCAATGGGTGCTCCTCCCGAAAATCCCGCGTACAATACCGGACATAATGAAATCCATGATGTTATTAATCTCGCTTCAAAAGACAAGTTCATCGACTACACGAAAGTCGAAAAATAAGAACTATCAACGCTGGAACAGAGAACATATAGCACGCAACAAGTATCCTGTCATTCTTACCACTACTCTAATTTAACTCTTTTTTCTGTGAGAGAACCTTAATAAAACGCCAATCCGTCTACATTTTGTAGCGGTATCCTAAAGTACACCTAGAGGCACGACATGCAAATATCTGATCCACGTCATTCAAGTGTAAGGTTATCTTTTGTGGAATATCGATGGTGACAGTTTTGCATAGATAATAGTCCATAATCATTTTTGATAAACAAACGGTATGTTGGTTATCTCCTACTTGCATACTGTAAATCTCGTTCACTTGTGTCTGTCAAAAACAACGAGGTCAATTCAGACTTACATCAGAGTATGTATAGCAGGTGTATAATGTTTTTCATTCTCTAAGACATGCTCACTTATTTAGCAGAAGTCATCGACGAACGATGCGTGTTGTACCACTTTATTCGGAAACCTAGACTGTAGATCCTCATCTTTGCTTGAATGGCTCCTGGGAAAGCCCCTTCCTGGTACCTGGCAGGTTTCAAAATCAGACTCGTTGTTTGCCTGCTCTGGGTTTCATCCTGTCTCCTAAAACGATTTTTTTTATTCTCTGTTTTATTCTGTCAAAGCAAACACTTTGAGGCACCTGGCGCTGTTTGTCATTTTATGCCCTTTTGTAATACAATGTATTCCAAAAGTTCGGTCTATTTTAGCCTTTTGGTATCTAATTGTGCATTGGGTATCTTGATCTCTTGTCCAACTTTTATTGGGCGGGATTAGCCTTGGCAAGGGGATTTAGGGGTTAAGTGTGCTATTTTTCCTGTGCTTCAATAAAACATTTTGTGTACTGCCAACATCTTTTCATTGCTTGTTGACCCTTTTTTCTTTCAAATTTTTCTTTCATTTTCTGAGACTTGCCGGCTTTCCTTGCATTTTTTCCATTACACTCTTACTACCAACCACAAAACAAATACGCTTCCCCATCTCCATCATAGCTTGGCAGGAACATGGAACAGCGTGTATATCTAGACGATAGGTCAAAACAGCTAGACGTATCAAACGACGAAAAAAATTATATTAGCTTGTTACAACCTGCAAGTCACTTGCGCTCTGACAACCTGCACGAAGAGGAGAATGAAGAGGGAGAGAGCAGTTGCAATGTGTCTCCAGCTTCTTCCAACAAATCGTTTAGAGATTATTCCACTTCTGCCGCCAATTTTGATCGATCGACTCCACGCTTGTTCCACTCCATGATCTCCAATAATTTGTCACGCCGCAACTCTACCTCAAAGATGAATAATCTAGTACAAGACTTTTCTTGCATAGCGGTGATCGATAGTCCCAGTGAAGAGTATGTATACTTCAATGACCTCATCATGTACGCGGATATGCTAATGAACTTTGGTGTCACAGAACGTCGTCCTTTGACACAGCCAGCACGGTATCTGTAAACGGAAGGTCCAAGCCCTCAAATGATACCGCATCGTATTATAGGGAATATTCAACACCTGACAGTAGCAACTATGTCAATTACAGCCCTTCATTCCTAGAAGAACAGAGATCTCCATTGATTAGAGGTATGCTTCTCCCACAATGTTACTTATGTGCCATTGCGCAATTATGATAAGAGATGGAGTTTCTCATACAGCCGATGATTTGGTTTCTACGCTCTCCTTGTCAGACAACATTGAAAAAGTTCGTTCAAATTCGATGAAACCCTCCTTCTCTCCACGTTATTTCGAGACCGATACTATGCCTGATGATAAGTTCCAGTCGTTTAGTCGACGTGAGAGTAGCCCAGCCATTGTAAGTATATAGTGCCATGTATTGTAGTCTAGATAGGACTACACTGTTTCTGTGCGTTCCTGCTAATCATCATGGATTCTCAGAGCACTTCCACTAGAACAGATAGATCAGATGAAGCCTATTCATCAGCCTGGAAGCGACTTCAAGAAGACAAGAACAATATGTTGTTTAACGACTTCATGTTCCCACAAGATCATCCAGCCATGTCTCACCCGTACGGCGGCTCACATGGGCAAAACAAGATTTCCAGCTCTACCAGTACCATGCATCGAGAGCAAAAATTAGGTGAAACACGTATAGCTTTTGACTCTCAAAAACTTATTGGATCTCGCCTAGGTTCGTCTTACTCCAACCCAGATCTTGCGACCACACGCAGACTGAATGCAATGGGAAAGGGATACTCTCAATACCATGGCAACGACCAAATTTCGGATGACAACAGTCACGTGGCACAATGTAAACCGTTTCAAAAGTATGGCACTTGTCATCGACTTGAGACCTGTCCATACTTTCACAACACCGACTTGCTGAACAATCCATTGTCTAATCAAGTCAACAACGCGTTATTATCCAGAAATCATATGCAAGCTAGTTTACTATCCAATGCATCGGTGGGAAATTTTGGATATCCAGGCAATATGTCTTTCAACTCTGTTCACTACCAGCAACTAGCAGCTTTGGGTAATTTAGCAGAAATGAAACAGTTGGCCGGTTTAAATGCAAATTCTCCAGATATGTCAGCTTTTGACATGGACACAGCTCTACTAAACGCCGCCCTGAATCAATACATGCAAAACAGATCTGCAACAACCAAGCCTAGCAACAATCTTCACAATCCAAAGAGGTCGGCTCCCAGCGATCAAGATGCAAATAGCTTTATTGGAGTGAGTTTTGAAGAGGTCAGGGCTGATATATATCCGCTTTGCAAAGATCAACATGGATGCCGTTTCTTTCAAAGAAAGCTGGAAGAGCAGATACCAATGTACAGGGACGCCATATTCAATGCCGTGTACGATCATTTCGGAGAACTGATGACCGGTGAGTTTTGTTGACTGGCTATAATTGCCGATAATAGGCATGTTGCTTTGCTGATCAGTTTGAACAGATCCTTTTGGAAACTATCTTTGTCAAAAGTTGGTTGAATATTGCGAGGACGATCAGAGAATGATGATTGTAGAAAAAGTTGCACCAGATATTGTCACCATTTCTCTCAACATGCATGGTACACGTGCTATCCAGAAGATGATTGAATTTTTGAACCTACCTCAGCAGGTAACCACTAGTTTGATTCCAATATTTTACAATTCAAGATATTCTTATGCCTAAATACTCTCATACTATCATAGACAAGAGCAATTGTCAATGCCCTGAACGCTAACGTGGTGACCTTGATCAAAGATCTGAATGGCAACCATGTCATTCAAAAGTGTCTCAACAAGATGGCCCCGAGCGACAATCAAATCATATATAACGCCGTGTGCAATAACTGCGTGGAGGTTGCTACACATCGGCATGGATGTTGTGTACTACAACGCTGTATAGATCATGCTATAGACAATCAAAGGACACAACTTGTTGCTGAGATCGTGCGACATGCTCTAACTCTGGTTCAAGATCCGTTTGGCAACTACGTGGTCCAGTATGTCTTGGATCTTGGTGACAGTCGATATACCGACAGCATGATCAAACAGTTTATTGGGAACGTTTGCTCCTTATCTGTTCAAAAGTTCAGCTCCAATGTGATTGAAAAGGTATGTACAGTCATTCACTAGCATGCACGATACGAACTCATACTTATACCATTATTGTAGTGCATTCGAGTAGCGGAGCCTGATACACGTGCTGCTCTCATTGATGAAATGGTCAACAGACTGCGACTGGAGAAACTTCTCAGAGACTCATATGCCAACTACGTGGTGCAGACATCTTTAGACTATGCTGAACCAAGGCAACGTGCACAGGTACAGTGATTATATCGTTTTCGGCCGTTAAGCACACAGCATGATACTAACCCACTATCTTATTCGTTTGCAGCTTGTGGAGTGCATTAGACCGCTATTACCAGCCATTCGCAATACCCCGTATGGCAAGCGAATCCAAAGCAAAATTCATAGAGAACAACAAAGAGAACAAGAGCGTCACTATGTTGCGTCATCCTCATATATCGGCTTAAATCACACAACATTTCCTTTCACTGATATGCAGCTGAGCGGTCTCTCGAACCAAAGCCTTCATCCGCACCAAGTTAATAACTTACCTGCCAATATGGCGTTCAATAATGTATTTGAAAATCAAATGGGTAATACCAGTATGGTTGGGCTGCATAATGTTGCTAGTGCCTACCAATACATGTAAGTATGTATGTTGTAACACCACCACTCCATTTCTATCGATACAACTTCCCTTCTTTTGCCCTCAATTTCTTTATCCTTGTTACTGTGCTATGATATGATTTTGGTTTTTTTCTCTCGTTGTTCTAATGTGAATTTTTTCAATGTCATGTTTCTGTTATTCTTTCTTCCTTCTATTTTTGTATCTAGTTTGGCAAGAGTTATATTGTCTTTTACATCTATCCTTTTCCTTATATCTTCCTTGGAACCGTGTCCTGTCATTCGTTAGTTTCGAAAGCAATTTGCTCCATACCATGTCCTTGTTTGATTGTTAGTGATAATGACACTACATGTTCTTACACGTAAACGTAGTATCAACTAGTTCCAACATATGGATTTAACCTTTTTTTTTTATATATATAAAAAAAGAAAAAGCCCAGTTTGCATATGTCAGTTTTCGCAGAACCACGTTGGCATAACAAATGTGGGCGAGAGTAGCGCTATTTGAAAAATTTGGCATGATTCAAGTGGACCTCAACGTGCCATGCAATACACGCCGCGCCAAATCCACAACATTCTACTAATCCACAAAAAATAAATGTCACCGGTACAACGAAAAAGACCAACCTCGACCACCAAACATGAAACAGAAGCTACTGAGCACTCAGCAGCAAGTCCAAATCAAAAGAGTGGGCTGCTCATGCTCGCATTTAACATTCTCAGCTGGGCAATTGTGCTATTTTTTATGTCGTCATACCTTATAACCGATTCATGGACTTGGGGATACCGAGGGAAGTGGGTGAACATCCACACATGGATACCAGTAAGTAAAATGCTATATTACAAAGAAACGTAAGCTTCTAGAGCTGATTTGTGTCTCTTTGGATAGAAAAAGCCCATCGAACTAACTGACCAACAATTGGCTAAATACGATGGCACCAATCCTTCTCTCCCAGTCTACATCGCGATTGAGTAAGTTTATGTTTTTCTTTGTATGCGACCAAAAATTCGGCGTGTTTCGATAGTCTGTGATCCAGTGACGGGAAAAAAAAGCCCAGTGAGGCGCTATGCTCAAAAGGGTATACTCAGTGAGTTGGTTACCTAGATACATGGCTGCGGGCTGGGTCTGTCAAATCATATGCTTGGCATTCAGGAACCTTTTATTGTTTATGGTACTAATTCTACAAACTATAATCTCATGGGGTTCAGCGGTGATGTTTTTGACGTAACCAAAGGGCGAGGATGGTACACACCAGGTGGCAGTTATCACTTTTTTGCTGGGCGAGATGCCGCTCGTGCATATGCAACTGGCTGCTTCAAAGAACATCTTACGCACGATCTTCGAGGACTCAGCGAAGGTCAACTCAAGGTAAACATATATAGGGAATCGAAAATGAATGCCATATCGGATCAGATCTAAACCAAACGTCGTAATATCAGAGCATCGAGAATTGGAAAAGATTTTATGAAAACCACCACAACTACTTTAAGGTTGGGACAGTCAAGCACGTACCAATCGATCCCAAATCACCCATACCAGCTCCCTGTGACAAGGCAATGCCACAGAAACCAAAAAAGGAAGAGGATGACGAATCGAATGGCAAACCAAATTAATATTGTCGCCGTGTTTACCAATAAACTCCAGCAAATGGGTTGGAATGCCGAATTCACAAATTAAGAAGCAAAAGACCCCATGACTCAGTGTCCTAGAAGTCTGCGAACCCGTGTTACTCAATAAGCCTACCGTGCCGACTCTATTTCTGGCTAGCAACGGGCCATGACCACCTAAATATATAACAATAAAAATGCAATGATATGCACTTATCATTACGTATTTTAGTTCTGAAATTAGGTGTCCGGCCAGGTCTGGATAGTTAACCTTTGCTATGGAGTTTCTACTTTCATTCCAAAGGAACGAATTCAGTTGGGATGAATTGACTTGATTTTTGAGTTTACAACAGACAGGCGGAATTGATCGTCTTTGCAAACGTGGTATTTGGATAGCTTGAGAAAGGAAGCGCCTCATGCGCTAACCCCCGCCTCAATAAACAAAAGAGAACCCAAAAACCATGCCTGTGTCTGCTGCTGTAGCCATATCAACATGGCGTCAAGGTTTTGCCAGTCTCGTTCTGGAATCCCGAGCAAAATTGGTTACCCAAGATGTGATAACAGATCCGGAAAGAACGACAAGTCATTGCTGTGACACTGTATCACGGGTATATGGTGGCAAAGCAGTGGTAAGTCGAATGCTGGCTCTCTATAATTGAGACTGTCATAAGTAAACATTTTAGGTCAACGGCAGTAACCTTTGTAATATAGCCACAGATGTCTTCCAAATCTTTCGACAATAGCCGCACCCACTCATGTGAGCAACAAAAAAAAGTGTAAAAAATGGCTTGTGTGCGGATTCGCCTCCCCCCCTTTATTCCTTCAGAAGTAGTGTCATGCAAACTAAACTGCCTTATACTTCTGTAATATGATACCATTATATGTAGTGGCTTTTAGGAACAAGTGACATGCAAAAAAATTTTTTTTAATGCATGTCCGTGATCGTGACTAATAGAACGGACATTATTTCTTTTTGTCCAAGAAAAGGAAACGGGAAAGAGTACGAAGAGGTAAATCAACGATAGCTTAGTAGAATTTCTTTAAAAGTCGGGTAGAGTGGTCTGTGGGATACGTTTGGCGATCACCCAATTTTTTTTTTTTTTTTTTTTTTTTGCTGCGACTCGACTCTTGCAGGTACCCAAGCGACTTTGGGATCCTATTTGGAAACCTGTACATGAATATAAATATCAGCCAGTTCTGGTTAAACGTAAGTTGACTCTCAGCTCATTCTCTCCATTCTCACCATCCTTAGACATGCCTCCACATGCAACTTCATTCCCCTCTGTTGGGCCATCCAAACTATCTATCAAGACAAAACAGCATTGTCTCAATGTAAAACAATTGATGTCCCAAGAATCGGGAATCATTTATTTACGTGGTGCCTTGAACGGTTTACGGGACGATACCGATGTGGAAATAAAATTTAGGCAGGAAAGCAACTTTTTCTACTTGACTGGTAAATGTTCTCTCCTATTTTCTTTTCCTATGTGTTCTTCTACGGCATGGTTGGTCCTGTGCTGCTACTTTCATAAATGATAATGATTATCTGCCGGTGCTCAACTATTTGAGAGTCCGTGGTTACTGAAATGTGTACAAATGCATGTCCTACCTACAATCTCATCACCATACCATGCCCATGAAGTTATACAAAGAAAATCATCTGTGATTATGCTAATCATATATTCTCCTTTCAAATAGGTGTCAATGAGCCTGAATTTCAATTTGTCTTTGACTTTGCAAGCCATGTCAGTTATCTGATCGCTCCATATATTCCCGAAGCGGAGAGAATGTGGAAAGGAGAACCTGATACTGTTGAAGAAATGCTGCAGAAATATGATGTGGACCAAATCATCTATGAGGATGACCTCTCTCGTCTGATAAAGGCTATCAATCCGCAAACTGTCTTTGTATTGGATACTACCGATATCACTCCCATTGCTAATGTTGTTCCTGCGGATAAAATCGACATCAGCTTACTCAAACCGGCCATGTACGAATCCCGTTTGCTCAAATTTCCGTGGGAGATTCAGTTGATTAGGAAGGTCACTCATTTGTCATCCCATGCCCATATCACACTAATGCGAGAAGTACAGTTCGGTAAGAACGAATCTGAACTACAAGCTCTGTTTGAATGGGAATGCGCTAGAAATGGCGCAGGTCATCAGAGCTATCTACCGATCGTGGCGTCAGGAAAACATGCTGCAACACTACACTATACACATAATAATAAGTGGCTCAATCGAAAGGAGAATCCAGATATGCTACTTTTGGTTGATGCTGGTGGTGAAAAAAACTGCTATGGAACGGATATTACTAGGACTTACCCCGTTAGCGGAAAGTTCTCTCCGGAAGCAAAAACTATATATAACATTGTCTTGAAGATGCAACAGGTATAGGTCTTTCCCGAATGGAAGAGATTTCTCTACCCACGCTACCAATTACTAACGCAGCCGCTGTAGGCAGTATTGGACAGACTGAGACCAGGAACACTCTGGACTGATATGCAGAATCTCGTCATTCGTATCTTGTGCGAAGAACTCATTCGAATTGGAATTCTGATTGGTGAACAAGATGAAATATTGAAACTTGGACTTACAAGAGCATTCTACTTTCATGGACTGGGCCATAGTGTTGGTTTGGATGTTCATGACGTCGGAGGGTCAGTATCGTGTATCCCATTTGTGTTACGTGCATGACCTTGTCCCTTATAATTGCCATCCGTATTACAGGCGAAAAGCGGGCGTTTTTAACTGTTTGGGGGATGAAGAGGACAATATCGCTCGTAGCCACTTTCTTCTCGATCGACCGTTAGAGGCCAATATGATTATTACAGTCGAACCTGGACTCTACTTTAACAATGTCAGCCTAAATGCTTGGACTACTTTCCCTGGACTTCAAAAGTATTTTAATATCGAGCTACTTCAAAAGTATCGCAAAGTTGGTGGCGTTCGCATAGAGGATACGGTACTCATAACTGAAAACGGATACGAAAACTTGACCATTGCCCCAAAGACTGTCGATGATATTGAAGCCTTGATGGCAGCCACGCATCCTCTGTGTTAACAAATATACTCGACACATCATGCTCACTAACCCACTGATAAAATATTCCCATGTCTAGAAGAACTCGCACACCTTTTTCAAAAACACAATATTCAGTTTCTTATTTATGTAAAGTGTGAAAATCCTATTATCATATCTTCAAGATAACGATCACACTTTACTCTACCCATATACACACATTTCATACACTATCTCCTCTACTGTTCTCCTAGCTACTCAATCTCCTTGTACATTCAAAGTTAACCGATATAAACAAAAGAAAAATAAATAAATGCAATTTCCTACAGTAACAAAAACAATACAAAAGCAGATACTTACTTGCTTTTGTTCCCAAAATATCGATATCGATGTATTGGGTTGGCTTGTTCTAGACGAATTTATGTATGGTATCCCGAAGATGCCTGGCACCATTAATTTTCAATTTGCTCCACAAAGAAAATAGTATGATTTCCATGAAATTGTGCTACTCAGACCCTACTTTCTGTTCTTTTCGCAAATGAACGTTCTGTGAAATAAAATCTGTGGACTTCCCATACAATTCTTACACAATGTTACGTATTACTGCGCAGCTTCCGAAGGATCGGTCAAAAAAAAAATAGGTTTGACGTGCCGCATACCACAACCTAAGGCGACACAGCCACGATACTAACTATGTTCCACTACATTGAAATACCCATAAGAAACAGCAAATCGAACACTGAATGAGATGCCTGCATTGCAGAAGGTAAGTCGATCGGCTGCCACGCCAACTTCGTCATTGAAAGGCTAATACAACAAGATTACTCCCTATTATGCAAATAACCCGCTTTATACATGCCATACATGTTCTTCAAAAGTGGCCCTATTTTTTATGTTTACTTGCAAATTCCTTTTTTATGTAGAGTTCCATCGCGCTTGTTTACGCGCTGGTACTACTGAGACTTCTTTTCCATGTCAATCATTGACAATAACAGTAAGTTTAACTTTTTTAGTCGTGTGCTTTCCAATTTGTTTGCAATCAACTTCTTTTGCTAGCGCAATACTCCCACTTCATTGAATAATCCTATTTCGTTTCCTCAGAGATACCACACAAAAGTAGCTTCCCTCTTGTTACTGAAACCAGAAATCTGGCTTTTGATCGCAAGGGGTACATCGGCTTGCCTACTTTATCATTGAAAGATACATTAGCTTGATTAAGTCACATCACTGCACATTGCATGTACAGGCGTTCGGAAGGTCTCTCATCCTGCAGTAGAGATTTATAGAATATACCGATGGCCGAGAATCGGAACTCAGAAGGATCAATTCTTTTTTGGCTCGCTCAGCTGACAGGTATTGGAATTTTCAGAGTTCCAAGAAATGGCAGTTATAAATGGTTGAATGAGCTCAGCGTATCGTTGCCTTGAAATCCCAATAATCAAGTGCCTTGTTAATAGGTTTATGAAATGTTGATCACCGTATTGTACTCGATACTTTATAGGCGTACATCACATGGTTCGCCGAATATGCAATACTGTGTTTATCAAATTCCTTGCGGATACATCCTGATTTGTTGACACTGACAAGAACTCGAACTTCACACTAGCTTTGCTGTAATTTTTGCCCCAATGGTTTCTCAAGCATGAATAGAAATTAAAAAAAGAAAATTGACTATTACCTTACACAAACGCCTGTGTAATGAGCATACAACATGGAAAACAATAATATTGCTCCCATCGAAGGCGAAGACATAATCTTGTGTGAAATTGAAGACTCCATCTCTACAGAGTTCAACATGTCAAATATGGAAATCCTGTAGGAAGAAGTTAGCCAACAATTGGACATTGAAGCGGAAGACATTGTTGCTGAACTTTTCTGGTGTCGTTAAGAATTCTGACGGATACTGATGCTACTGTAATATTGCAGCATGTACCACCAGCAGAAGCAAGTTCGTCCATAGTCATAGGTGAATCATCTGCGGAAAAGGTACGTGCATGAAACCAAGAGGGGCGTACAAACGATACAATGCACATCAAGCCGAGCAATTATTGATTATGTGATCTGAGCAATGTAAGGCCGCCAAAGAAGTTTGCCATATTGGCTGGTATTAGCATTAAGACGACGCAACTCTGCATCCAAAAATACAATGATGATGAAGTACGACGCTTGCCGCTAAGCAGTAGAACCCTGGATCTGGACGTAAAGATAAGACATCAGAATATCATTCACAATTTCTAGTAAAGTATGTTGATGAGCCCGCGACACCTGTAATATTTGATACTAGAACAGCGGTATATGTAGTGTTTTCCGGGAACTATCCGATAGACACCTGGCGCAGAACTGCAAGTTGACATTCAAAAACTAGATATAATACCGGTTGCAAGAAATATTGAACGTGTGCACAAACTATGGAGGGAACGAATTGAAGTGTGGGAGGCCATTCCAGATCTGGATTTGCTACGAACTGCTTGTTCATTGATGAGGCAGGATGCAATCTCTATATTCAAGGGAATGATGGTCGTTCTCGAAAAGGGACGCCAGCCAAGGGTATTGTGGCAACAGCCAATGGTATCACAATAATAATCTTGGGAGCCATATCACATGCCGGTATGATAGACATATCTCTAAAGAAACCGCAAGCGGTATCAATGTTGCAGAAGACAAAGGCAAATGGCACAAAGGCGATGATGATAAATGATCAACTTGGAACAAGAATCGAGCATTTTCTCACCTACATATCAAATGAGATTGATGTGCTAGATAGGAACGATATGAAGGCACATTATCTAGTAACGGATAACGCTTCAATACATACTCCACTCAAGGTACGTGAAACTATTGAAGAGTAGAGGCTACAACTGCTTGTATCGTCCTCCATATTCGCCCTTTTTGAACCCAATTGTAGAATTTTCTTTTCAACAATAAATGCCTTGTGTAAGGCGAAATGCGGTGACGGCCGACTGACTGAACGTATTGGGGATCTGCCCAGAGGATTACTCGGACTGGCTGTCAAGTGCGGATTCGCCATGCCGTATCATTGTTTGCAAGATGTAAGAGGAGATATGGCAGTCTACTTCAGGAAGTGGAATACTCTTTAACCTTATATATTACTCCAGAAATCGAAGTTTGAATGGACCGGATGGCTGAAGTTTTCATCCCATTGATATAACGGGTACAACAACGGCTTTTGTGTTTGATTGTCCTACAAGTACTAACGCTTCTACGACGAAAGGCTTCTAAAGAAAGATCATTTAAGATATTTGCAGTAGACCAATAAAGCTATTTGGTTTGATAGAAAGTTGAATACATTCTGCATCTGCCTGAGTTAGCTTCATCTACCTGTTGTTCCTGGCTGTAATATTCAGTTCTATCTATTCTATGTAGCATAGATCATCTCTTGAGCCGAAGGAAGGATAGGGTGGAAGATCTCTAGACTCATGTTTTTTATTCCTACGGACTGGTCTAGTAATTTTCTGGAGAATCTTTTATATCGACAATCTTACATTTCGACAAAGAAATTTTTTGGAACTTGATAACAGTTAACGTTCATCCGCTACTTTCATTTATTGTCTTCAACATGGCATGAACTATCAAGAACCACCCCCACAAACCTTACAACATAGAGATCTCAGAAGTTGCTTGCCGTTCTACCACATGATCACGGGATTTCGCCCGATAGCATTTTCCAACGGGCAGCAGATTGCGTTTTACCGAGCGTAATGCCATTTTTAGCTTTTTATCTCAACACTGCAATAAATGGATTTGGACAGCAACTGCATAGAGTCATTAATCGCATCTTGGATGTGAAACCTACAGCATATAACAGGAAGACACAGTTGCGAGAACAAGGTTATGCACAAACTGACATCAATGGCATAATTGAGCAAGAAATCTATGAACCTACCAGAGACGTCATGCTAGCTGTTGCTCAACGATCAATCAAGATACGGGCAATTCCAAAAATTTATATATACTACGACTTAAAGTAAGCCCGGAAAAGCATCTCGGTGGGTATTATAACTTGAAGAAAATCCGTGAGACAGATAGCATGAATTCCTTTCAGTGATTTCCGCTGAGAAACTCATGGATCCCAGAATATATGCATATCGATACCAAGATCTTACGTGACAATATTTTTCATGAAGGAAAGAGAGAGGTATTCAGTGGAAGCGTAGATGGACTCCTGGGGAAGGCGGTAGATCTGAACTGCAGGCGATTAAGACCCAAAGCTAGCACGACGATATCAAGTTTCGTAGCACATTACACACTGATACTGTTGGCGTTACAGCACTATAACAAATGTAGACACTCAGGCAGGTGGCTCTCGACACCCAAAAATCCGTAGGACAGAGAAAGAGCAACATTACGGATCTTACAATCACGGAGTTGTGCGTAACCACTGGGTCGTACGCTGTAATTGATCCAAAGTGCCGGGACCTGTTAGTCTGCATGTGGGACAACTCGACACCAGAAGAACCTTCTGTCGTGCGGTACACCAAGAATACTCAGGCCAAGCCAACGGAAAGAAAGGAAACATTTTAAAATAAGGGGTACCTAGAAGCAACAGTCTCTCATTATCAACGAGGAGAGCCCTAGCTAGGTCCTGCCACCACATCCATATCACTACCACATGTATATTCGCTATATCTGATAGAAAGGTCCAAGGTCTCAGCCGAGATCAAAAACTTTTACTCGAATACTTCAATGGATAGAATACTGCATCCAGTCTCCTTACATCGAAAACTCAAGTTGTCTGACATCCATTAACAAGAACAGAGAAAATGATGGATTGGCAAATTCTATTCGCGCACAGTTTGGTCAAAACTTGTATCTTGGTTATGGGAAACTGGTCTGCAACATTGGCAAAGTTCCATGATCCCATACGAGGGATAGGTATGCACCGAGCTTTGCGTAAAAGGGGTCACCTACTCTTAAAGATAGATGATTATCACACAAGTAGGCACTGCCAGGAGAAGACTGAAAAATCTTTCGGCGAGTCCCAAACCCGCGATCTTGGTAAAGAACATAATCAACCGACAGTGTTTTCCATGGATGGCTAAGAAGCTCCAATCAAAATTGTTTGCAATCCATGGCAGGTACCGCCTTCTTAACCCAGACGTCGCTGCCACCAGGCATATGTGTCATATCTTGCATGGCCTAAGGCAAGAAGGCACAGGGCACACGAAGGTTCCGTCGTCCTTGCCACTGAACTCGTCGCTATGTGATTAATCTGCAGTAGGTATCACTACTAACTACGCATAATGCTGGTAAGGCAGACTCTTATTGTACTTGGCGCAGTTCGAGCTTTTCCCATTCAATGCAGCCCTATGGTTTAGGAAATTCCTCAGTAGGTCCCAACAGACAAAACAAAAAGCGGGGGGGGGGGAGATGCTTCAATGCGCCAAGCATTTACAAACTAACAAAACTGGTAGCTCCAGCTCACCTGATCTTTGTAGACAAGACCACGTCCCCAAATCTCTAAAAGACAATGATCCACAGCCTTTGTTGCCTAACTGATAATCATTTTTTCTTTTTCAAACAAACACTCTCGGTAAGGAGTTATGCCGACCTATGCAGGTCAGTGGTTTCAACATCACGGATGTTTTGCTGTACCCAGGCGATCAATTTTTTAGGTGCAAACAGTTCCGTGATCTTCATAGACTACCACCAGTAACATGTCAGCACCATCAGCGGTAGCATCAGATTCAGATTTATAGAGTTTATTGGCCAAACATTCCTCTTAATATATCATCATGATACTATATTTCATTTGCCTATCCACCTACCATGATCATTTAGTGCGTCAACTGTAGTGCTAGTCAAGTATTCAGAATCTGCAGTATGTCAGTTCATCGAAATCAGACATCGGCCAATGTCTGACTTCCTAGCATGTTTGCACACCGAGCTCAACTTCCTATCCACAAAACCTGCAGTATTTGTAACAACATACTGGTGTGATCTACAACCTTTTCCATCGGATCGAGTAAAGAGACTGAGAGACGATTCGCTAAGCCTTGGTGTAAATCAATGACCATATGTCTTTGCACTCCAGTAACAACTTGCACTATTGACCAATTCTTTCAATGAAAAATTATGTTCATCATACCTTGCAAGTCCTTCCAAAGTCAGCTGGAAAGGTGTCGGCATACGTGGATAAAATTTTTTGAAATGTTGTCTATGCGCAGACCAACGGACTTTGCGATGAATTGAGCAGTGTCGGTCATATTCTTCTCAAAACCCATGCATATGCTGTCATATCTCCATTCTCTCTCTATTGTTGTTGCCCTGGGCAGATTAGTAGTCTGGTAGTATTTGGAAGCAAACTCCGAATGACAATCGTCGGCTGCCCATATTGATGTACGCGCGTCTACCTTATAAACTTGCCACCAAAGTTGAAAGCCGAGCCACAGCTATTCTACCAATATTCTGCCTGAGATTCCGAAAGATCAAAGAAGAAAAATGGTAAGGTTCGGCATGAGATCGAGTGCATTCCCAAACATGAAGATGTGAAGTTCTGCATGGAACTAAGTGAAAGGTGAAAAATGGAGGGTATAAGGTTCGGCATGGGTAATCAAAAAAATAAAAATGGCAGAGTTCCGGAAGTTGTAAGGTTCTGCGAGGGATCGAAATGAGTGAAAACTAACCTGGAAGATGTAAAGTTCGGCGTTGAGATCGAGTAAAGAGTTAGGAAGAAATGAAATATGTAAGGTTCTGCATGGAATCAAATGAAAACTGAAAGGCTGAGAGGTGTAGGGATCGACTTGTAGGAGAAGAAAAAGTGATAAAACAAACTGTTGTAGGGTTTGGCGTGAAATTGAGTGAAAATGGAGAAATAAATAATGTAAGTTTCGGAAAGGATCGAGTATAGATTGATGAATGAAAGAGTGGGGGTTAGCAAGGAATCAGTAAAGAGCACAATACTGGAAATATTCCGGGATTGGCATAGAATTACAGCAGTGAAAGAACAGAGAAAGATTACAAGACGTCCAGATCAGGAAGTAGTTAAGAAAACAAGTAGACATCAATGAAATCACAACAGTTATAAGAAAAACTTAGATGATCGCTCATTTAGAACCACGACTCCACCAGCACTAAGCACACACATAAAAAAATTTGTTAGTATATCTGCTGAAACAATACAAAATCAGATGGTCAGTACCTTCATACCCTCAGTATGTAAAACATTACCTTATTATTAGGAGGCTTAGTGTGATTCAAACATACTCACTCATTGATGTCAACCTGCAACACACGGTTGTGAAGATGTTAACATGATCAGGTCAACCAGTAGCAGGGTACCTAATTTTTGGTTAGTGTAAGTTGATAATGCTAAATCATGGAATTGACAGCTGGCCAATTTAAACTTCAACCTCTCTCTTCTCTACAGTTAAAAATCATGATGCTGAACACCATATTATGAGTGACAGCTTACATTTGAACCTCCTTTCTATTGTGAGATCCTTCTGGTTCGCTGGAATTGAAGGCGGTCAACGTATGGGCAGCCTTAGCTCACCTACAAAGACATAGGTAATAGTGGTCAGGAAAATACGAAAATGAATGCTGGCCACTAACTCATCATTTCTATCCCAACCATCACAACATCATGATATATGGGCAAAACAGCATAATGACAAAGCAGCATTGTGCTATTGCCCATCTAAATTATCAACAACTCACCTTTTCACCGCTATATCATATCTGGTTCTCTGTGAAGCACTAAGGTTGAAAGCAAGCAATGCATGAAGTGGGCAGATATCAACCTACAAATGATAAGTATTAGTGATTTGGAAATTTACCTTTGGATGCTATTTATCTCTCAACTATCACCAACTTTCATATCGTCGAGATATAGTGACAGAATGTGAAGCACAAAACTGTTGACATGTATCATAATCAGTGACAACTTATCCTAGTGTCACCAAACCAAAGTTTGTACATTGGTGAGTGACAAGCTAAAAGTGAGCAAAATGGTGGGGCAGCCATCCGCGTGCAGAGTGATAAGAATTAGTGCACTGTCTTGAAACATGAAATTTGAATGCTAATCGCTAACTCTCAATTTCTCTATCAACTTCAACAATAGCAAGTACCCGAGAAATGCTCATGTGGCACAACAAAGTACAGACTTCACATCACAACTGTCAACACGTACCTTTTCATCGCTAGACCATAGTTCGATACATTCGTGAGTGGCAAGGTAAAAATGAGCAAAATGGGGGGCAGCTATCAACTTGCAGAATGATAAGAATTAGTGTTTTGTCTTGAAACATGAAATTTGAATGCTAATCACTAACTCTCAACTTCTCTATCGACTTCCACAACAGCATGTACCAGAGAAATGCTCATGTGGCGCAGCAAAGTACAGATTTCACATCACAATTGTCAACACGTACCTTTTCATCGATATACCATAGCTCGATAGTCGTCGGCTTGAAACAGTAAACAACAGTCTAACACTCCTTTATAGAGGTTTTCTACTATAGCATAGTTCAACCAATCCTTTTACCACCTTTGAGCGGTATGGACGAGCATCAGAAGTAATTATAGGTATATTCCATGAATGCGGAAACCAGTACTTTCGTCATATGCAAAGGTTTAACTATTGTTATAGATTATACTCTGGAAGGAAGATGTAAGAGCTCACGTAATATGATATCATTCAAAGTATTTTCATGCTTACCTGTAGATCACATTATAGTATGTATGACAGGGAGTAACGCTAAGCATCAAATTTTTAAAAGCCCATATTCCATTTGTTACGGAAACCAGCACTTATTATCATTTGCTCATCTAGTTCCATGTGCTGGACAATACCCTGTTCGACAAGATGTAAGTGATAAATCAGAGAAAATGCAGACAATCATGAATTTAAGATATACACATAATACTCCCGCATTGTTACTCCTGTCAGTCACAGAGTGAAGGCCGACCCATGACTCTAATTCTGAACACAAAGTCTATCAAATCGAGCATCCGCTTGCGCATAAATGTGCAAGTTTCCGCGACCAATATGCTATCTTCTCATTCTACTTGCTGGCTCATACTATCCAATGTAGTTCCTAACATGCCTGCTACAAGCATACCATCTAGCGCATTTAGGACGAATCCAAGGTCAATAACTCTTCAGTGGGGCAAGATACAAAGGCACGGCAAAAGTTGTCATTCCACACAGAGGCTATTATAAGCATGTGTTTCGAAACTCAGGTAGTTCACAGAAGGACATCTTTTGCTCTAACCGGAGGAGAGGTCTAGCGAGGTAACAGGCTCTCATGTTACCTCTAACATCAGCGAGCAGCGAAGCAGGTATCACCCAACCCTATATCAAAGCTATTAAAGCATTCAATATTTCGCTGCATGCGATGCCAAAGACTTGCATCCGGTCGAAGAAAACTGCCCGTAGAGACTTAAATTCATCCTGGGAAAAGAGGTATTTTGGGACGTCCACTGGTAATATATACTTTCTTCCTCATAGCGGATGATAGTAAGTCGTCTACGTTTATTCCATACATCATCGTCTCTTGGATGGCTTTGTTACTTCCTATTGCTTCATGACTTTTCTTGCTTCATGTTTAGCAAAGGTAGTAAATCTCACCAACCATCGGATGAAGTGGAAGAGAAAAATGCATATGACAAGTTCCATATAGCGAGTTTTCTCCCGCTGCAGTACAACTCCATGGTAAGTTGTATGCGTATGAGAGCGTATCATCTTGAATAGTTATTGACCCCGGAGGCGTGATATGTCTTGTGATCGCCTTTAAAGTAGCAGACTTGTATAGCACCTGAGTAGTTGAGCGGAACTAATTTGAATGGAAAGATTAGCGCAGCGGCTGAAAGGTATTCTTCAAAAAGGTAACTGACTGAATCGTGCAAGCTTCATATAGCCAAGAACTGACTTATTACAAGAAGCCACCACACTAAATTAGACACAAAGTCCAATAGGTATGGCTGCATGACAGGCTGGAAAACCAGCAAACAGCTAGGAGTCCAGTTGAAGATTTCCATACCATAGTTGGTCAACACCGTAGTACGACTTCACATTGATGTACTATAGTAACACCCATAATGAACGCAAGAAATTCATTTAACAGAACTTCTGTGCCTTCCGTGAAAGACCAGGAGTTTTGCCGGATGGACCAATATGGAACAGCATAGAGAGACGATAGGACGGAAGGAACATGTAGGGGATGCAAGTAGTGCCATAATGTTTATCCAATACAAGAACTGTAAGGATCGAATAACTATAACCGCCGCGAACGGATGACCGGTAGACAAGGCGGTAAGCGGCGAAAGCATAACGCTAGAGGTGAGCATGCTCACCAAAAGGATGCAAAATCACCAAATAGTTATTATTTAAATATAAATATACGGTAATGGCCACTGAAGGATATACGGTAATGCAACTGTGGAACACAGAAGCAAAATACTACTCGCAAACCTATCCTACACGAACCCACTGCAGCTTCCAAACACGGATTTTCAGGATCCAGCCGTCATCCGAAAACAGGTTGAGTGATTGAAAAACACCACCTGGGAAGTGAAGTGCCAACATATCGATCAGTAGCTTCTGACGAAGATACATCGCATGGAGACAATGTGGGGGAAGAAGAGGTATGGCAAAAAAAGGGGGGGGAAGGGGAACTACTTTTCATGCAAAAATCGTCTAACAAACTCCGATCGGAACGCACAGCCAGTAATATCTCTTTCATGCGAATATAACGATGATGTCACCAATACTATGTAGATTCCAATAATTCTACCTTGTTGAAAGAATTCAAGCTGAAAAGCGAGAAGGTAAGCTTGAAGTACTGCTCATTAGAACAAAGAAACCCCTCCAATGCACGGACTCACCCCGGTTCAACTCCTATCTCCGACACGGGACATAACCGCGAAATAAGGTTTCCCGCCCTTGTCAATAATCCTAGTTTGGTGGGAAATATGGCAAATTCGTGTTTGGCTGTCTAGAGTCAATGGAAGCTCTGTGTCATTCGCCTTCACTACCTTTACCAGAGAGCGACCCTTCTTTATCAGAATGAAGTAAGGTTTCAGTGTCTTTTGAGAGTGTGCATTTCAGATCTGTGCTGTTAGATTAACTGATCGATTCGCAAAGGCTGTTTTGGACCACCTTGGTAGTTATGTGAAGATGGATGTATAAGGATAGGTATTTCAAATTAGTTTAGACTGTATGGGAAGGGTAATGTATTCTTCATATCAACATGTTTAAACTCTATCCTAACTTGCAGATGTGGAGGTGGCGTAAAAGAATCTAGTAGGTGTCTTTTCAAGGATATTTATGACCGACGTCCCAAACTGTTTCCAAGTTCTCGCTTATGGTTAACGTATTTGCTGTGGAAATCGTTCCTGGACTCTTCCTACTGAAATAAAGCTTTCACCTCTTCAGAGTTCATCATCTCAAGTGACCGTTCTCTATATAGTTAATAGTCCGGGACAAATTATTTCCAAACATAAATTCTGCGTGATAGCATTACCGTTCCAAAGCCACCATTTGTTTGAATGAAAAAGCTGAGTAACTAAAACGTGACAGAAGAGACTGCGTAGCATATATTCCGCAGCTAGTTTGCTTTCCCAGTGGTCGTTGACCCAATTTGACAGCGCTTCCAAATGGCTCGGATATGACGTCTCACACGCAGCAAATAAACGCTTGCATACCTGCTTAAGTTGACTCAGCACAGCAAACGAGAATGGCTGCACTCGGACTCTTAACTATATTCAACCAAATTTCCAATCAAATTCTGTCATATCCACCGCAAAGATATCATAAAAGCATGAGGACCAAGAATTGCGTCTTGCCACCATGTTGAGGTCACCACCAAGGTATGAAACGGATAATAGACATTCTCGTTATCAGCAAGTAACGACTCCAAAGGAATGGAAAATATCTCTATTTTTGGACTGTATGACGTACAAAGCCATGGGTAACTTCTCCTACTCACTTTCAAGCTCAGTTATACTTGAAGCCACATCTGAAAATAGCTTACACTGTCTACCTTAAGTATCGCACTTCTTGTTCATCTCATTTCACCTTTTCCCAACTTCAACTTGAGACGACCAATATGGAAAGTTCAAATAGCACTGTGTATATATTGATAGGTGTCATCGCGATATTCATTATCGCATGCTTTTCAATAATAATGGCATATTCTAAAAGTAAGAAATCGAACACTACATTGCCTGCATCTGTCCTTTGTTTGACACACTATTCTTCATTAGATAGACAAAAGCTTCTACAGAAATCAAACAATTTGCCAACTACTACTGAAAGGGGCCCTCCAACATATGATGAAATACCAAGTTCCACAGCATTGTTAAACCCGTTTCTGGAAGACTCCCAACCTAGCTCTCAGCGATCTTCCATTCATGACGAGAGAGCACCATTATCCAGAGAGTTTACAAGCACAGTTATAGAAATTCCACCACCTTCGTATCAAGACCATACAAAGGATTTGAGGCTACCGAAGCTAAACTAAAGCCCGTCAACGAGACATCGGCAAACCTTTAGTTACCATACTCTTTTGAATCTTCTGATAGAAAAAAACTTATACCCTGTCCCATATTCAATCTAACACATTATAAACTTTCTTATCTCGCTCATTCATATGGTTACCGATACAATATTTCAAATTTCTTTCAATAATTAATGTTGTGAGGTTTGCCTGCTGTATATTTGCAAGTCCGATCAAAAGTTTGGCAGCACTGTCAGTGAAGGTTGTATATTCATAAAACATATAACATTATTATAATCCTATCTTGTTTCATATTGTTGGTGATAGGTGTGGTTTGAACGGATAAGCATTTACAATACTAATACTTATACCACTGTTGTATTTTACAAGAAGGACACAGGGTCTATCCACTTTCGGATCAAAATGTAAACGCTGTTCAACATTAATTAAGGAAGAGAATTCGCTTAGGTACAATTTATATATGACAGTTCAATGTGCTCTTCTCGTTTTTGAGGTTCACTTATAAGTTTAACTGTAGATTTGGTGAGTCTTCTTTTCATAGCCAGATCAGCCTACCTATACTATAAAATTTTAATCACCGCCAGCTTTTAAGTCTTGACCATCAAGAGGTTTCACCTACATCACATACATGAATTTTTAGCAAGATCTTGATGACATCTTAACTGAGTTACAATAAATTCAACAATTCAATAGACCGGTTTATCCATCCTTTAGAAGATCGTGTTAGGCAACTGTGGGGGAGGAGGAGTCTCTGGAACTTAAAATTCAAAAAAGTTCCCCACCATTTTATCAAACCATCCTCACTCTTCAAAGCCCAATAAACACTCAATATGGCTTCCTCCTCCTATTCAAGAGCTCATAAACACACTCCAAACCATGAGCATTCCAAAGATAGAGTCAAGCCTATCATTTAATTCCCAAAAAATTTGGCCACAAACCCCACAAATTTCGGTCAACTATGGGCGGTCCCTGAACATCAAAAACCCAACAAAAATGTATCAGGGCCCTACAAATATTCAGGTCGCTACTCGTACCTGAATAATAAGAATAACACCAAGTCAACCCATATTATCAAGGGAATTTACCATCATACACCAAAATATTACAAACCATTATCAAAAACTATACAAAACCCAAGTGTCCACTCAAAGATGTTCAGCGCGACCAATAAACCAAACAAGGCTCAACAAGCCCAGTGCAAGAGTCCAATAAATCAAGGTCGAAAACGCAAGTCAAACATCCATTATACACACTTTATCACTCAACACTTGGTTTTGCTGCGTATTCAAGCAAAAATTTGTAAGTAGAGGCTAACAGACTGGTCACTGAAGTGATGATCACTAATACCATCTATTGAGTACAGATTTATGTTACGCAAAGCTTGTCTCTATCAAACTAGGGAGAGTAAACGATGTCGAAAAAAATATAAACCCAACAAAAAAAATAAGAGAAAAAATCGAAGCGAATGGAAGAAAAAAACTGAGATGAAAAATATAAACCTAACGAAAAAAAGAAGAAAAAAAATCGAAGCGAACGGAAGAGTAAAAAACAGAGATGAATGATATAAAAAAGAGTATTAAAGGCGGCGAAAAAAATTATTAAAACCATCAAAAAAAAAAAAAAATGGGGAGAGACAGTAGAGGCGAATGGGAGAGTAAAAGACGGCGAAAAAAGAAGGGAGAGTAAAGAGAGGCGAACAATATTAAACTTTACCATTATTTTTAACGTCATTGTAGTTTCAAACCATTAGAAATTTTTATACCATCAATTTTTCATTCTTTATTTTCAATCCATCAAACGATATCCTATAACATATACATTCTACATGGAATGAAGACCTTTCGGTTTGCCCAACCTGCTGGTCATAAGTCGACTACCAAAATGCCCTTCAATATGGTAGTCGACTTAAAAGTCATTTTGCGAGACAGTTGGCTGTTTGGTACCGCATAATATATCTATTATTACGACAAGTCAATCACGACAACCAGAATTGATTGACTCTACGAAGCATCAATGCATCCAGCGTAGGGCGGGCGTGATACGTAGGCAGTTTAATAGCCATCCTAAACCCAAAATTTAAGGGTTTGTGTAGGGATGGTTGTTGTAAAAACTGTCAATGATGTTTAAGCTGGCCCAACTTGTAGGACTGACAAGTTGGGAGAGTGCGCTTATTTCGTTGTGCGTCCGCTTGATGTTACGACTATACTTACCGACAATTTGTATTACCAAAAGTCGCTGTTCTCACTTAAGCAAAGTGCACAAAGTCTAGGTACAGACTTTACAACGTTAATTGGCACACCTGTCAAACAAAACGTTACCAAAGCTATAAAGTTTATCATTGACTTAAGCTACTATAAAATGGCTTTAACGCCATATAAAAACCATTCAAATGTGCTTGCAAACTAACAAGCAAGTTGAACAAACATCTATTGTTCATATATACCGTACAAATTAAAAGACTGTTGGCTGCTAGTATTCATATTATCATCTACCAACTACATTTAACTCGACACACTTTACTACTGGATGTCCCGTTCAGTATACAAGGTGTGCGAAGGTAATGCTGGAGCAGTGGACAGTAAAGTTTTAGCCAGATAGCTGATCATCAGACAAGCACTTAGTGGTGGATTGTACTCGCCATTAGGGCAGTACGAAACATTATCATCCAATGTCTTGCGTTGATGGTCAGCTATCTGGCTAAACTTTACTATCATGGGTGGTGAAAGGTGCCGGAGAGGATGGCACTTTTGTGGTCCTGCAATGAAAGCATTACCTACCAATTGCACTACCGTGGCAGTCCCACGCTAGTGCAATTGGCATCCCGGGCTGGGAATCGCATTTAACCTTCAACGGTCGGCCGATCAACAACAGTCAACTGCATCATCAATTAATTGAATACTACGCACACTACACCAGCTAAAAAAAACAATCAATTCTGATAATCAATCGATGATTCCATCGATCAAAAATGCCATTGATAAGCTAATGGTCCTGTTACAAATGCCTATGCGAACATTATCGCAAACCATATTCAATTATCTTTCCCAAAAGATATACCACTAGGCAATCTGAAGTAACTACAAAATCAACTGGCAGCCACAGTCTTTACAATCAATCAAAGAATACCAATCAAGCAATCCATCAAACAAACCAAACAATACACCAGACATTCAATTATGAAATCCATTAAACAATCCACTTAACAATCAACCAAACACACTCAAGTCAATCAAGCACTAAGCACTATTTCTATAATACCAAAAGTCAGTCTTTGGCATTCAAACACGAGCCCTTATATTAAGAACCTTATAAACATTCAGCTGATCAAGGCGAATGAACCTTAAACCTAATGGCTATTCCAGCCAATACAACAACCACTCAAGCAATCAAACAAATTCTAAACAAATAGCAAAAGTCGTGCTCTAAAACAAGCCAATGATAAAACCATTAAATCAAACCATACAACCTTCATCATAAAACATTCAATCAAACACTCTAAACATCAAGCAAAATCATTTCATCAAATCCGGCCAGCAGACAAAGCTTCAAGATCACAAACAATCGGGCATACCAAAGCATCCTCATTTCATTTCTTTCATTTCGTTTTCATTCATTTCATTTTTCTTTTTCATAATTTGTAACTTTTATTATTCACTCTATTCAATATATTTCATTTCAATCATTAAAAATTATCAATAACACTTTTTTGAGCTATATGATTTTGCTGACAATGACATTATCAGAACTTGCATCAATTAATAAATATCTAAAGTAATACTTGGTGAACATAGTAGTTGATATGCGAGTATAGTGACAATGACATTGTATGAACTTGTGAAAAAATAAAAATTCATATTGATTATGTGGGACTAATAACAGAACCAAGGTAGGAGGACCCTGAATAGCGGAATCGCCATGACAGCGATTGAATGTGACCTCAAACGATAGGAAAAAAACGATAGGGAGAAGCATATAATTTTAAAAGGTCTACAACGAGAATATATTTTCTAATGAATGATTTTTAGATTGTCTCACTATCTGTTACGATATGAAAGTGGCCAGATTGTGTTGGTTTCCATCACTACTTCATAAACATGATTGAGCTAATATTGGATCGGAGTAAATATCTGTTGTTCTTCGCACAGTAATTCTCAACAGGAATGCTCGTCTTTTCTCCTGAACATTCAACTCAACCATAATTAACATGCCAGCACAATTTTGAAGTAACAATTGTCGGATAAATTCAGCAATTTCAGTTCGGAGGTTGCTACTATCTCCGTTAGTACATATGTCCGATTCCCCTATATATTCCTTCTATATTCGAAATCCGCTCCATGACAATCAATTGACCTGGTCCATTGCAGCCGAACTTCAACACTCTCACTATATTGTCTTCCCACGACGATAGCCAAAGGATTATCAACGCGCATTTTCCAATTGAAATGTCCAGAACTGCATTAACAAATTCAGAAGCAGTAAGATTAACAGGACTTCTCGGTGGTTACCACCGGACACGGACGCGTGAAAGTAGTTCCCGTTTAAATTCCATGCTATGTCTCATTCCATGCATGCAAATGCTCTATCAGCAAATATTCATATACAAAAGAATTCAAAGCAGAAACGACATATCAACTTCATTAATGTACTGAAACACGCGCCAAATTGACAATTATATCAGCATGATTTTCAACGAGACGCAAGGCAGGATGTTTATTATTGAGAATATTTATTACTCTATAACCTTCAAGAAAGGCATTTATCTATGCAGATATATACGAAGGTAAGGGTGATATGGGATATACAGTACGATTATAGGCTAGATCAATTGATGTCATGATCTTAAATAGTGTGCTTGAATCACATCCGGAAAACGTGCATTGTCCACGGTTGGGAACCAGGAATCAGTTTAGAGAAGGCCTTTTTTTGGCGAACGTTTGGTGGATGGTTGACTTGATGTGCATGGAGCACTGGAGACAGAGCTAGAAGAGGAACTCGGAGAAGTTTTAGACCCGTTGCGGAAAGTGCCTGGAGCCTTGGAGGTAATAAACAAGTCTTTGTTTGAATTGATACATGCTGATTGATGCTAGACTATGCGTGTCCTTATATGGTTATCAAATGCCAACTTACTGCAGCTAGGTATGTCAATGCCAACTACGCGCGCCATTTTCTTCGATCTCTCATTTACCGGGCCACTTGGCAGAGGCTCAGCATTTTTGTGCAACATTGGCTATATGAAGAGTTCGTAGTATGAAGAAACACAACATTGATGAACGCCAGGGTGGGGTTCACTTTGAAATGAAAGTGATGTGAACCAAACTACAATCAATTCCTTCACATATTTACTTCTTACAACCTCACAAGGTGCGACAAGGTATCTTTCATAGCTGATACATTCGACAATACAAGACATAACATGTTCAGTGTCTGAGACATACCCCACCAAATTATGTAATTGTTATTCTACATTAATATTCCTTTAACTTTCAAGGCTATCCATTCAACTATTTTTAGATGATGTCCGAAGGACAGGCTGCGACATCAAGTAATACCATGTTTCTCCGCATCACCCATACCGTCAATTCTAATCCAACGCGCTATATGATAGCAGTAAGCACATGCGGAATAGTGCACGTGTAAGTCGAAAATACAATCAACATCAAGGAAATTTCAAGAAAGCACTTCAGGATAAACGATTGGATGAAGTATGGTATCATGTATATTATTCATTATTTATTTGCAATTTGTGCACATATCTTAATAACATAAAAACTAGGATGGCCGTTATCTCTTGATGGCAGCTGATTGGACTGTGTTGTATTGGGTAATTGGAAAAGTACGGAATAGGTGCGGTCATCTTTGCTGACTTCATGCTTGAAGTCCTTGTAGAAGTGAAAGAACCACCAGAGACAGAGCTTATGGAAGAGTTTGAAGAACGTTTGAAGAAAGGCATTTTATCTTCAATATATTTATTTTCAATTGATGAAGAATTTCCCAATGCTTGCGTCTACTGCTTACTTTTATTTTTATGGTTGAAGTTGAATGTTTGACATGCCACTTTTGTCAAACGCCAACCCCAAGGTGATACAGGTTGTAGTAATGACTGTATTCTTGTTCGAAAGTCAAGTTTAGAAAGGAGAAAGGCTGTGAGATTGTTGATGTCACTCGCTACTTATTTATTTGTACAGACACTGATATGAATACCGTATTAGGTACAATGCAGTTAGTGATATAGGAAAATTTAAAACGTTAATAAAAACGTTGAGGGGCTTTGATTTGAGACATAATTGTAACAGAAATTATAAGCTAATGGTTCTGTTATACTGGACGCATACAGGATTCCAGAAAGCATTCGAGACCGAATTACTAAGCATTATTTTGTAGTTTAGTGACCATTGTAAGACACAAGAAATTAATTCTTTCATTGACTTTGAATTGGATAGCCCTGGTATTGAAATCTGAGGCTTTTTGAAAAGAATGCGTAATCATTGTAGTTTCGGACATGGTTATAATCTGAAAATAAAAACCTTTACCCGAGCATATCATACAAGGCTAATACTTTGGATTGAGGGAAGTCAAATTATTCAATTAGGCATAGTTAGATTTCGGACTACTTAATTATTTTACATGGCAGAAGGGCTTGTGTTTCTGTTGTTAACAGGATTGCGATCATGAGCAGACAAGAAGAGACATCACACATATTAAAGTTGACGTCAAACGTGAATATATATTTATTGTTTGAACGTATATATCATCTCTAATAATTGCTATGCTATTCAAACAGTTTTTCGTTCTGTAGTGAAAGTAAATATCAATAGCGCGCATATAAGCACTTGCTGACATTGTGAACCCAAAAATTGGACCCATACCCGGGATCGTGTGACCTCCTCTGGAAGATCGGCAAAGTGACGAACTCCGAAATTATTCAATGGCGCAGAAGTTTGGTCTACAATATTACAAGACTTGAAGATCTGTCATCAGTATCAGAACGCATTAGTATGTCAATGTGTACTGACTCCTAATCCTCATAGTTCATTCGTGGCAAAAGACCATGTACTTTACAAGCATGATCGTTCAATGTAGTCGTTACACAAAAGACACAATCGTTAATGAAGGCGGGCACTCCAACGGCACTGCAAGAGCTACCTCGGAGAGTTTCTAGCTATATTCATATCCAAACATACCAAAAAGCGCTCCAGTAGAATTCTCTGGATACTGGCTGTAATATAGGCTCCGAAGCTCACAGGGTTCTATGTACTTACACACGTGTGCCATTTAGTAAGTCTTTGTCCTTGGAGAAGAAGTGAGAACGTGCTACTCCTAACAAGCTGCACGTGTACCGAGTCCAGGCATAAAAGGTACATTTCATCGCGTCTCTAATCTGCCATCCTGCTTCATTCTGACCATGTTATTCAACTGTCCTACAATAGCTGCTGCGAGTGCCACTCTGCTCGCTGCATTAATCGGTGGTGCATCTGCTCAAAAGAACATTCCTGACAACGAAGTACCTAACGTTGGTGGCGGTGTCTACCACGTCGATGATCCAGCTCTGGCCAACTATACGTTCAAGTATCTCCCACCTTTTGCTACTAATTATGGCGGCTACTACACCTGGGCCTCCAACAACAATACTGTGGCTATCAAGAATGTTACTGCTGTTGTTGCCCCACTGGGCCTGAAGCAGTTAGGCAGTGGTGACAAGACCGATACCAAGTACGCATTCTTCACTGTCAATGAAGGTAATCCCAAGAAGATAACCACCAGCAACACCAGTTCCAAGTCAGAAAACACTCACTGTAAATCCGAGTCAAAGTCCGGACATGGCCATAATGAATGTGGCCATGGCGTCAATGGCAAATTTAAGAAGATTTTGCACGTAATCTTCGAGAATGAGGTTGCTGGATGGACGATGGGTGATTCATACTGGAAGTTGCTAGCCACTCGTGGTAAGGTTTTGACTAATAGCCACGGTGTGACTCACCCTTCGTACAGCAACTATGTTAGTCTTGTCGCTGGTGACTACTTCGGGATTGAGAATCAAGACTGGTACAATGTCAACACTACGACCATTTACGATCTGCTCGACGCCAAGGGTCTTGACTACGCCACTTACGCAGAGTGGTATACACCCGTCGCTACCGAGCGTGGACCCAATGACTGCAATAATGCCTTGTACCTGGGACCTCTGGACAACACCAACCCTCGATGGAATAACCCCGTGTACCGCCGTGTCGATGTACCAGCACTATTGTTTTCTACATACACCAGCAGCTATGATCGCTGTAGCAAGATCTATAATGCAACTGAAAAGTTTGATTCTGATGTCAGATCGCATAACCTACCAGCTTACTCGTTCTATGCACCCGACATGCTTCACAACGGTCACGACCCTGAATCTGACAATGACTACAACCACCAGGCCACCACTGCTGGTATCTGGTTCAATGCCTTCCTGGATATGTACTTGCCTGAATTGACAGCTCAGGGTACATTGGTTGTTGCAAGCTGGGACGAGGCTACATGGCAGAATGACGATGACGCTGTGCCAAACAATAACAACTCTATCGCCACTCTGTTGTTCGGCTACGGCATCACCCCAAACACCACTGATGACACATATATCACCCACTATGGTACTCTTCGAGGTTCCATCACAAACTTCGGCCTTGGATCTCTTGGCCGTAACGACACCAATGTCACAAATGGCGATCTTTCTATGTTGGTTAATTAGAACCAGAGTACATGCATCTCGTCAGCAGGTGGACTTATAATTATCGTCCGATCCTCAATTAATGTACTGGATGTGCTGATACATCGTTCAAGTATGATTTATTTTACATTGTTCCCGAAATTGGTGAACTTCTTCAATTTAAATATATCGTTATACTGTCTTCTATTGCGAGATAAAGTGTGATTCCATGCATACGAAATAGGATCTGAGGTTTGCAGTGTTTTGACTTCTGTTACAAATATACTGAAAATTTGAAGCATTCTGCGGTAATGTGCATCCGTTCACTACGTCAAGCGTGACCTAAATTTGCATATCATTTAGAACCAACTTTGTATAATGAATTTGTAGCGTCTCGGTTACGACCTCCCGCCAAATTTTTCAGTATAATATTTAAAAACCCGGCTTAAAAAACCATCTGCCACCATCGAGATCATCTGCCACATTGTGACTGCCATAAAATGCTTACTCCAGTTACACAAAGCCAACGACCTTAACATTCCGTTCCTACATATTGGTATGATATTTTCAATTGTGTGTTGATATCATTGGCTTTGTTTTAGTTGGGCTAAGCTACGGCAAGAAACACGACGCCTATCTGGCTAAATGTATTAATTCGTTTATGTAAACCTCAAACGAGAGGATTGAATGTATGATAAAGTCACCATTAGTACAAAAAAATATATATTCAGCTTTAATACTGATTTGCTACAGCATCATATATAATGAATGAATAGGAAGAAATGGAAATGGCTGTCAGATTCACTTCGATATCGGCTCATAATAAACTGTTACAACGTAACAACGATCTTCTTTGCTGATACCCCATTCGTTAAAGCTTCAAATGCGTCCTGAATATGCTCGAGACCATGACCAACGACTTCAGCATCAGGGGCAGCGATATACTTTCCAGTCTCCAAAGCCTTTTCGAGGAAGTCTTGGAATACGGCCTTACCAACCTCATTTTTTTTTAGATCACTACCCCACACAAACTTGCTGGTCACTCCTAATTCTGCGGGGATTGGATTTGGGCCAGTTGGTGCCATAACATCGGCGACGAATTTTGAGCCGTTTGTCTTGCTCAGAATATTGGCACAAGGTTCGAGGGAGCCCGTTCCTATGGCCATGGCTCCAGCCGTGGTCTTGTCCTTCAGAGCGTCAATGATTTTCTGAACTACATTTTCATCCTTATAGTCGAACACCTGACTTGCACCAAGCTTCTTCAAATAATCGAAATTTCTCGGGGAAGCGGTTGAGAATACCTCATAACCTGCAGCGACTGCCAGTTGAATTGCATTGCTGCCAACACTGGTTGATCCACCCCAAATAATGACCGTCTTGCCAGTTGATGGCTGGGCGGGCTCCGTTGGAAGTTGCAAGTCAAGATACTCCTTGAGGAAAAGACCAGATGCTGCAGTGCCCAATCCTAATGGAAGTACAGACGCATGTGCGTAATCTAAAGTCGATGGAATTTTTGCCGCCACACTTGCGAGGACAACCGTGTAGTTCTGGAAGGCGCCTTCGGCAGGGGTATTGTGATCCGGAAGGGTTCCCAAAGATATGCCGATGACTCTATCACCAACTTTGAAGCGCGACGCTTCGCTGCCCACCTCAACAACTTCGCCAGCGAGGTCACAGCCAAAAATGGTAGGGTACGTCAACCATGTAAAAAGCACATCACCTTTTGCTTGAAGGGCAGTGTCCACAGGGTTGATAGCTACAGCATGATTCTTTACGACGATCTCGTTGGCACGCGGAGATGTATAAGGAGAAGTCTTGACTTGTAAAGGTTTTACCAGTTTATCAACTTGCCAGGCGCCGTTATTTGAAGGAGGCATTTGATTGTCTTGATTATGTTTAGGATGAGAAGCGGAGCTTGATTTGGCAGTAAGCTTATATATCTTTGGGCTAACACGGATAAATTTACACCGATATAGTGCGGCGCACAATCACTCAGTACTTTTCCGGAACGCGTAAATCATCGGGACGTATACGTCAACCATGCCAACCATGCATAGTTCACCTCGGGAAACCGGGTAGTCAGAACCGAACCATAAGTTGGCAAGCATTGTCATAGTGACTGTGAAGTTCCTGGCCTGCTCTCAAATGAAAATACACGATTCAACAAAAGGGTTCATGGATAGCTTTGACCATATGAACTTGCTGTTTACAAAATCCCCAATACTGACCATCCAAGAAGTTTTTCTTGAAACTGATCCCCATACAAGTGACAGATATAATTTTTACTGATAATTCTAGCGTCCAATCACAATACACTACGTTAACTGTCTCTTCATCAGTATACATATATTTTATCTTTAAACCGATCTCCATACAAAGTCGGCAGATATGATTTTTATTGATATGTCATAAATTCTAGTATACATTTATAATACACTACGCTTACCATCATTTCATCAGTATAGCGTGTATTATTATGTCGGTACGCAATAAATTTGATGGTATATTAAGTTTACATGGTCCGCCACAACCCATATCGGTGAGTTGACGGTTTATTCACGTATCATATTCAGACTATCTTCAGATTCAATAGGATTATGTACATCAACTTCAATTAATGATTAGCAAGCTGATTGATTTCAATAAAGGTCCATAATAAGCCTGGCTACAAGGTAACAAGCTTCTTTGCCGAAACCCCTTTTCTTAAGATATCATATGTTTGCTGGACATGCTCAATTCCGAGCCCAATCACTTCTGTATCTGAGGTGTCGATGTACTGTCCAGACTTCAACGCCTTTTGGAGGAAGTGTTCAACAATAACAGGACGAACCTTGTTCTTTTCGAGATCTGTGCCATAAATAAATTTGGGACTCATACCCGTCCATTGACTCTAGTCTAGTAGAAACATTGAAAGCCACAAAATTGGCGATGGCTGGTATAAGAACTAGTCATGAAGGCTTTAAAGAAATCCATTGCTAAACCAGTTTCACTGGCGCTGGTTAGAATTTTGGTCTCTTAGGGCTTTGCTCAGAATGTCAATACAAGCTTAGACTGAGCTGGAACCAATAGCCAATGCGCCAGCGACTGTCTTGTCCTTCTGAGCGGAGACCATTCTTGGATCACAGTTTCTTGTAATGTTTTCTTTGTAAATGCCATTGTATACACCTCGTAACTGCTGTAACAGCCATCTGGATCGCGTTGCTATGAACACTGGTTGATCCACCCCCAAAGGAATGAGCGTCTTGTCTGTCGATGGTACAACTGGTGTCGTTTGGAGGTTGTAAATCCAGAAAGTCCCTTTAGTTGCAGACCGGAAGCTGCAGCAGCCAGACCTAATGGAGAACAGCAGCATTCTTCTGGCTTTAATTTGTAGGAATTGGGTCGCTAGATCTGCCGGGACATCGCTGTAGTTTTCGAAGGCACCTTCGGCTGGGTTATTGCGATCTCGATCATTACGAGCAGCAATAACCAAGACACGATCACTGGTCCTGAACCGCGACGACACATCACTACCGACTTCGATTACTTCGCCAGTAAAAAACGGGGCTGAAGATGAATGGATATCCCAGCCCTGGCGAAAGCAAGATTGCCCATGTTTTGAAGTAGATAAATTGTGGGAATGATAACCACAGCATGATACTTCATAGCAATTTGATAAGCACTTGCCAATGTATACGATGCAAATTTGACCTTTAATAAGTTTGCCAGTTTGACAGATGCATATGCTTCAGTGTTTGACGGAGGCACCTTTGTTGGGTGACAGGAACGATGGAGGGTGGTCACTATATAAAGTCATTCTTTATTTGCGCAAAATTAAGTATACATCGCGCACTGAAATTATCATCCAAAGGGCTCTTTTTGGAGGGTATCATACTTTTCGAGCACCCAGTATTGACTTTGGCAGTATAGACAGATGCCTACAAGCTGATCTGATCTCAATTGGGTACAATCACGGGCATCAAACCCATCAGTAAGCATCCGTCATCATCCTACCTACAAGGACACCATCCTAAGGTGGCGCCTTCTACATGATGTTATTGGCAATTGGCGTTCGCGGTTGGAAGTAGAGTAAAAGAAAATGATTGACGATACTTCAGGTATTGGCGAAGCTGAATTTCAACAGTGAACATTTGATTCTGATTGGCTGATACCAATAGACTGGCTGGACTTTTTTCACTACCAAACTGCACACAGGATTCCAAGTGGCATTTAACACAACATGGGCTACGTTGCGTACTTGACAGGATTATCTGCCAGTTTTTTAACCGCCGTAGGCCTATACCTTTTGCTAACTGGATCAGGTGAAGCGTTCAATGTTGGCCTACTACTTCAAACCGTATCACCTTACTCTTGGGCATTAATCGGCATTGGACTATGCATTGGCCTCTCCGTAACAGGAGCAGCTTGGTAAGATCAATCGAGATTATTACGAGTGCATCTATGATAATCAATTGATAGAAGGAGAGGAGATAAGCCTCGCAATTTATATCGACTTGTTCTGAAATGGGCACTGCTATATACGCAGACATTAACCTGTAGCATCTCCGTTTCTTTACTTAGGGGAATCTTCATAACAGGTTCATCCATTCTTGGCGCTGCTGTCAAGACTCCACGAATTCAGTCAAGAAACTTGATTTCTATCATCTTTTGCGAAGTCGTGGCTATTTATGGTGTCATTATGGCCATCGTGTACTCGGCTAAACTCAATGATGTTGGCCCAGACTTGGTTTTTAGCGCCTCAAATATGTTCACAGGTAAGTATATTATATCTAGTATTGCTGTTTGCTTGAAGACTTATTTTAACGAATCGAATACCAATTAGGACACGCGTTATTTTGGGGTGGCATGACTGTTGGTTTATGTAACTTGTTCTGTGGTGTTTGCGTTGGTGTCACTGGATCCAGTGCAGCTCTTGCTGACGCACAAGATAGCCAACTTTTCGTAAAGGTGCTTGTTGTTGAAATCTTTGGCTCAGTTCTGGGTCTTTTTGGTCTTATTGTTGGCCTCCTCGCGGTAAGTTTGGGAACATTTATACATATATCCGCCAGATTAGAATGGGATTGACTGAGATATAACTCTTTTAATTTTTAGATTGGCAAGGCACTAGACTTCCAATGACAACGTCCTTTAACAGTATACTAGAGCAAATTTGGTTCAGTTGTCAATACCAACATGTTTTTCACTTGTTTATCGTTTTATTTTTCTGTTTTTGTCATGTCGCAATCAGCTAGTACTTGGGAGAAACGACTCGTCCTATACACATTCGCACATAATGCGTTCTTTTAACGTTGACATAAACAAGATGTTAAAAAGAATGGTTATAGATGGTTGTCTATCAGTTTTTGCAGAAAAATATGCTTTAATGCTCGTCAACACAAGCGCGAGGCTGTCTATGCGGAAGTAATTTCCTTTGTCTTGCTCTTCAGGATGTCATCAATCTCCTTGACGTGATTGTCGGTGTATCTTTGAACCTAGCCCACAAAGATATGTCAGCACATGTTCCAATGAACTTTGGATAGTAATTCCGTCTCCAATATACCTGCTTCTCCAACTTCTTAACCTCATCTTCAGATAAGCCAGCTTTCTGATCCTTCTTCAAATCTTTCATGCCATCTTGTCTAACGGATCGAATGCGAGTTCTAGCTTGTTCCGCAGCCTTGTTGGCAATTTTGACCATGTTGTCGCGATGCTCCTTTGTTGGCTTTGGAATAGGTACTTTGAGGTTCTTTCCATCAGAAATAGGATTAAGGTTCAAGCCTGCTTCCCGAATGGCCTTCTCAACCGGTTGTAAATACTAGAATCGGTAATGTTATTAAACTTCTTCATTTGTTCACTTGGAAACTTGAAGGATGCTCACGTCTGGCTCGTGCAGTATAACCAATAAAGTTTGTGGATCTTTGACAGTGATTTGAGTTATATGATGCAATGGTACGTGTGATTGTTCGATGTTGACTGATACACCTTCCAAAAGAGCTTTGTCCAAAATGGATTGAATTGAATTGAATTAGGACTAGCAATTGCTTGGACGATAGTTTGTAGAGGCGTTGTTGTTAACTTTACCTGGATTAGCTCGACCGATTCTGATTCCAGAAAGATCCTTCTTCAACCAATCCGAAACCTGATTCATTTTCTTCACAAGCTGCTGTTCATCAAACTTGAGCTCAATGTCCTCGTCCTTGTGACCACGGTCAGATTCTGCTTCCTCCTTCACCGCTTTCTTAATAGATCCTTTGCCACCCTTAGCCTTTTTAGATGCATACCAACGGACTGATTGGTGGTGGACGTCGGACAAATGCTGTGTGGTTGGCACACAAATTGAAGGAATGGGAATGGTAGGTCGCATGATTCCAGTGGAAGGTACGCATACTCTGTTTAATCGGGTTGCCGTCCGTGCGATCCGTAATGTGACTGCCGCCTTGTTGGCTGTTGATAACATTCCGGCAGTTGTATGGTACAAAGGAAAGACTCCCTTCAGTTCGTAAAATAAAAATTTGGCTTTTTAATTTTTAAGTGACTTGGGAAAAAAAATACATACACATGGTTGAGTAAAACATGTACAATGATGGAGTAGTTTAAACTGTATAATATATGTAGATGCATAGTATGAGAAGAATGAAATATTGATACATATTGGTAGGATGTTGATGACCAAGTGGGTGGTGTCATATTACGAGGTGGCTGGTGCTGGGTATTGTTTAACGGCGTTTCTTTTCATCGAAAGGCTCGTGCTTGGCAGACGTCACTGACTTGACGGCTGCCATGGTATTTGCTCTGTCAGAACCACTTTTGTCCCAGTTAGGTTGATCCACGATATCATATTTGGACTTCCATATCCACGAGTTACCCACAATACCGTTGCCTTGTCGATCAGCCATTCGGTAATACTTCGCGGCTTTGAAATTATCCTTTTTTACCCCTTGTCCATGGGAATAACAAAAGCCAAGGTCGTTTTGCGCATCGGGGTCACCTAGATTGCTTGCTATCTCAAAATAATATGCTGCTGTTGCAATATTCTTCGGGACCTAATGAAACAGAAAAATAAATGAGCTCAGTTAGTCAGATGATATATAACATATACGGACCGTATGACTGGCTGGCTACAAATCAGAAAAACTACAACTTACACCCCAGCCATGTTGGAAGCAAACACCAAGTTCGTATATTGCCAACACTAACTCCTGCTTAGCCACCAAGGTGGACTGTGCTATGCCAGTTTGAAGGTCGTATACCGCACACTCTGCCGCTCGTTGAAGGTAGCGAACAGCCATAGTCGGGTTTGGTTTACATCCCTATGCAGTAAAAAATTAATAATTAATTCTAAAAAAAAAAATATTTGGGTGACTAGATCACTAAAAATCGTAAACTTACCCAACCATGCCTCAAAGCAATCCCATAGAAAAATAGACCAAGGGGATGGTCTCTTTCTGCAGCCATCCGCCAGTAATGAGTTGCCTTTTCCAATTTTCCATTTTCATGACAAGCTAACCCGAGTTGCAAATATTCGTCAGCTTGTGGTGTACTTGACCCATCATCTGGTTGAGGCGGAGGTGGATGTCCAGGTTCAGATGATTCAGGTTCCTCAGGCAACGAGTTTTGTTTTTCATTTGCCGATGATATTGCCATTGAAACACGGGTGCTCTTACGGCGGGGTGGCAAGACTAGTGAACGACCCCGTCTCAAACTTGATCTTCGGTCTACTGATGCGTTAGCCGTATTGATCGGTGTGACTACAGCATTATTTGCTTCCGTTATCAATGCAGAGGCTGCATGTTCCTGTATTGGGGTTATGTCCTTGGCGGAATGAAACATGGAGTGTCTTTTCTGAGATTTTAAAGGTGTTATATCATGCTCCACAAATCTCGATCGAGGAACATGTGCAGATCGAGGTTGAGCATTTGATTCTAAATCAGTTGTGGTAACTGTGAGAGCAGAGTTTTTGACCTTGTAAATTGGCTTCTCCGAAAACGATATTCGTTTATCGTCAGTGTCCTTTGAAAATAACGAAAACCGCTTCCTCGAGCGATCTGATTCTTGCTTTGGAGTAAATGCTTGCTTTATACGGTTCATGTGTGAAAGGGAGATTACGAAGCAAAAAGAGAAAAGGGTGATGATGTACAGCACATTTTATTTGATTTGGAATGGGAAGGTTTATTTTTATTTTTTCGAGTCATAGCTACCTGATTTAGAAATCTCCAATTTGTACCTTGACTATACCAGCGCCACCTTTCATCACCAACTCAAAAGCCTCAAGAGTCTCCTCCAGTTTGAACTGCTGTGTGACTAAGCCATTTAGTGGAACTTTGCCTTGGTTGACGAGTTGAATAGCCTCCGGATATGCATGACAGTACCGGAAGTTACCACGAACATCCACTTCTCGGACGCTCATTACTTCGATCGGAAGCAAGGCACTGGTTCTACCTAAGCCGATAAGCATAACTACGCCACCACGACGGGCAGCGTACATGGCCATTTGGATGCATGATTCTACGCCAGTACATTCGTAGCAGACGTCAATAAGCTCTCTATCAAAAGTACCACTTTGTACCATTTTCTCTATCAACTCTTGAGACCAGGCAAGCAAATCCGGGGTATCCTTAGGAGGTAGAGGTAGATGAACAGTTTGTATTTGTGGTAAATACTCCTTGGCAAAAGCTAAGCGGTGTTCATTAATATCAAATATCGTCACTTGGCCGGCACCCTTGGCATATACGGTTGCGGCTACCAGCAATCCGATTGGTCCAGCTCCGAATACCAGTGCGTTTGATCCCTTGGATACAGGAGCTCGGCTGACAGAATGGACCGCAACTGAAAGAGGTTCTATCAGAGCCCCATCTTGATAACTCATAGATTCCGGCATACTATAAAATAGAAAAATTCATAGAATTGTCAAATCAGTATTATTTCGTTTGAACAGGAATTACTAAAATCACTCTACTTACGAATGACAGAGATACTCTGGGAAACAAGCATAACGACATAGTGATCCATCGTTTGGTCCAAGCATCAGTGATCCTGAGAAACGCATGTTATAACACAGATTGTAGCGGCCTTCCTTACAGCGTTCACACTCGCTACAGAATCTGCCTGGCTCAAGTGCAACTCTGTCTCCAATTTTGACCTTGGTGACGCCTTCACCCACTGCTGTGACAATTCCAGAAGATTCATGACCAAGAACCATTGGTTTATTGGGATCTAATACTCTTGAACCAATTCGACCAGCATGATAATAGTGGATATCTGACCCACAGATGCCAGTTGCTCTGATATTGACTTGCACCTCTATGAAACAAGTAACATAGGTCAGGACGTATGCTCTCGGATTCGCTTGCTGATAAAACCACATAATTTCTTACCTCCTTTCTCAGGTTCTTGGATATCCCTGTTTTCCTATTAACAGTAACAATAGACAATGGTCAAAAGTTAGTTGGCTGTAAGAAAAGCTCTCAAGATGTCAACAAACAAGAACTCTGATAACGACATACCAGGCGCAAGTCCTTTGGTCCATATATGATAGCTGATAAATTGTCTGCAGCCATAATTGTATTCTTGTGAAGGCCTATTAGAAAAATCAATGAAGATGAACAAACGAGAACGGGAAGTCTTGAGAACTTAAAAGCGGTTGGATATCAGACACCGCCATGGAGTTTTGACTGCTATTTTTCCATTTTGAGTTCAGTCAAGGCCCGCTTATAAAGTTTTAGGTAGAAAATGGTACTTTTTCCAAATTCATCACTTTTACTCTTTCTTTCATGTCTTCATCTCATCTTGCTCTATTCAGTCTCGAAGGGAAAATTGCCGCTGTTACCGGAGGAACTCGTGGTATAGGCAAAGCTATGGCCGTCGCTCTGGCAGAAGCCGGTGCAGGTAAGGAGCTCATTATTGCAGGAACAGGCGGAAGCGGAGAGTTAACGCTGTTTTATGGCATCTCAAGATATTGCCCTCTTGCAACGTGATCTGTCCAATACTGCTGTCAGGGATGAAATTCGTGCACTTGGAAGGAAGTGTGAAGTCTTGCCTCTAGATATTTCAGACCATGAATCATGCGTCAAGGCAATCCCTGCTGTTTTGGAGACAATGGGAGATATTGACATTCTGGTTAACAATGCTGGTGTGCAAAAGCGACACAAGTAAGTATACGCAATACGGTACGGTTTGTGAAATCAATAACGAGCTAAGGACTTATTTCACGACTCTTCCACGATCTAGATCCGTTGAGTTTCCCAATGAAGACTTTGATATGGTCTTGCAGTGCAATCTCAAGTCGGTGTGGACACTTAGCCAAGCTGCCGGAAGACATATGGTTCAAAAGGGTTCAGGAAAGATAATTACTACAGCCTCTCTTCTTACCTTCCAGGGTGGTATCAACGTGCCTGCCTATGCAGCCGCTAAAGCAGGTGTTGGCTCGGTCATCAAAGCATTGGCAAATGAGTGGGCTTCTCAAGGTGTCAACGTGAACGGTATTGCTCCAGGCTACATTGCCACTGATATGAATACTGCTCTGTTGCAAGATGAGAATCGCTGTCGACAACTCATGGAACGTATTCCTCAAGCCCGATTTGGAACTCCAGAAGATTTCAAGGGTGCAGTTGTTTACCTTGCCAGTAACGCTAGCAACTACGTGAACGGAGAAATTCTTGTTGTTGATGGAGGCTGGATGGGTAAGTTCATTTTTTACTGCTCAGGAGAATGATATCATCACTATGCTAACCGTATCAAACGTATGGAAATTTACAGGCCGATAAATATGTGCTTTCAAGGGTCATGTCAATAAAATTAAGATTAAACGGTTCTATTTGTGATGTATTCATTGTGATTTTACTGATAAGAGCTTTACAGACGTTTGCAATATGACATGATGATGTAGAAATAATAAGATTGGCGATGACAAGGAGTTGTGAGTTGAAATCAGAGTTCTAGTCTAGCGAGGAGGATACCCGTTGGTTGAGTTGTAATACGATTGTTGTGGTGGCGTAATTGGATTGACATTCGGGTAGTACGGGGTGGGCATGCTATGCTGATCTTCTACTTCCATGGTTGGCGAGACTGGGACAGCGATATGGCCAGTTTTATTGCCCATAGCAGTTAAGCGACTTTGTACCTTTGGTGAACCGATGACATTCATGTCATGACTACTACTTGCCAAATACCAATACGTAGTAACCAGTTCACGTGGGACTAACCAACACATTTTATCGGTTGGGTCACCACCTACGAATGCCGCGCCGTGAACCAATGTTTCCACAAGTTCGTCAATATTGTATAAGTCTTGGAATAAAATCATTCGATCTCTCATGTAAGCAGTAGGAATGAGGTCTATGCGGGGATCATGTGTGACGGCGAGCTACATAAGAAAGAGCTGAGTAAGACCAATTATCCCAAGTCCACCGCTGACAACTTCTTTTACCGGCTTTTTCCCTTTCTTTCCATTTCCAAATAACTCACTTTCTTTCAAATCACTTACCTGAAGAATTGTTGGTTGCATTCCGGTGGTTGGTGATTGCGTACTCGAAAATAGTTCTTCCATAGCAAGTTTCATTTTAATGTGTTGGATAGCTGCCAAGTTAACTTGACTGGGTGGTTTGGAATCGGGAGCGGAGCTGTACTTTCGTACAGTGCTCGACGGATCTTCTTGTTTGATATTAGGAACGTCCTCTACCGGCCATGGACGAGGTTCAGGATCCTGCGGAAAGGGAGATGTCGATGAACTGGATTCTTCTTCGTCAATATAAAGATTATCAATGATTGTAGACTCTGGTTTAATCGGGTCTGTGTCTCCTTTGGTAATACCAGAAGGGGAAGCAGCCTTCACATACGACTCGATAACTTCCGGAGGTAATACTTTGGCGATCTCACATAGAGAATCTTCATTTAGGAATGGACTGTGTGGCGGAATGACGACTTTGTGTTGCATACAAACCAGTTGTAAAGTCAAGATCAAGCCTTTCAGGTACCAATTTTGAATTCTAAGCTGCTCAGCTTTCGATTTGTACATATCCCGTTGGCGAAGAGTTGCGCGCCGATCCACTCTCAGTCTTTTTACCATGTCTTCCATGTCTTTAAGATGACGCTCCTTACGCTCACGGAATGCTCTTTGGGCCTCCCGGTTTTGCGCCTTGCGAGCAGCCGCTGAGGTAGGTACAGGTTTTCTCCCAGGCTTCTTACGAACGATGTAATCATGATCTTGGTCTGCTTCGTTAGAGTTGTTATAGAGCCCATTCTGCTGTAGTAAAAGGCTCATAGGATCCATGGCTGATAAGCAGTTGGTTTATTGAGAACGGGGACAAAGCGGGTAAAAACGTAAAAGATTGCAAATCGACAAAATTATATGTACGGGTTTGGGCGGAGGCAGTCTGACATGTGAAAAAGGCTGACAGATTTATTACAATTGTCACATAATATCATATCAAAGCTTCCAAGCCTTGTTCTTTGAACCATTCTATAGTTTCCTCTAAACCTTGCTGTACAGAAAACGCAGGTTGCCATCCAAGGTAGGTTGTAGCTCTAGTGACATCTGGCTTGCGTTTCTTTGGATCGTCCATAGTGGCCGGTAAATGTTTGATAGGCGTATCGGGGTTGACACGATTTCGTATCATCTCTGCAAACTCCTGTATTGAGTACTCCTCTGGATTTCCCAAATTTACTGGCTCAGTAAAGTTTTTGTTCATCAACAATATAAGTCCATCAATCAAATCATGAATATATTGGAATGAACGCGTTTGATTTCCATCGCCATATATTGTCAGCTGTTCGCCTTTCAAAGCTTGTATGATAAAATTGCTGACAACTCTTCCATCGGCTGGTGACATTCTAGGACCTGTGCAAATAAAAAAAAAAGAAGGACTTTCCGTTAATAACGTGGCTGACCATTTTGTGCAATCTTTTGCAGGGAAAAATTGGATCAGCGGCACCCATGCCACGAATACATACCAAAGGTGCTAATCATAGACAATAATACGTGATACAAACGCATCCATAATTGTAAAATGCGGAAGGAGAGTGATGCACATAATCATTAGCAATCAATATCCGTTCGTTATCAAATGGTCAGGTATCACACTCACTTGAAAATACGAGCCACTCGTACATCGACGTCGTTTTGTCGCATATATGAATATGTCAATGTCTCAGCAATACGCTTTCCCTCGTCGTAACAAGCACGTGGCCCAATGGGATTTACATGACCCCAATAAGTCTCTTTTTGAGGATGTTCTTCAGGATCGCCATAAACCTCTAAGAATATACTTTCACGTGAATTCGAGGTACGGTGCACGGCTGCTGAATTGAGAATGAATTTTTTTTTTCAATTTTTACCTGATGTAGAGGTTAATAGAAACCGAGCCTTTGTTCGCTTTGCTAGTCCCAACATGTTGATTGTACCCATTACACTGGTCTTGACTGTCTTGGTAGGATTATATTGATAATGCGGTGGCGATGCTGGACATGCCAGATGGTATATTTGGTTAACCTCTATCATAAACGGGTCTACGACATCATGACGAACGAGGTCAAAGTGAGGATGACCAATCCAGTGTTGAACATTTGTTTTTGTCCCCGTAAAAAAGTTGTCTAAAACGATAACTTCGTGTCCCATCAACATGAGCCTATCCACAAGATGTGAACCAACAAAGCCAGCTCCACCAGTGACAAGAATCCTCAGCCGCTCTGACTGCCGAAGCATACGCACAGGTAGAAAAGATTTAGCATGAAGGAAAGATACAGTTCCATCGTTGTGAACTATACGGTCTGATGGATCTTTAGGAAGATACAAGTGTCGAAGTGTTTCCAATCCAACATTGGAGTGGACTGACTCATGGCCAACCGTCGTAACTCGATTCTTGGGATCACGGATATCTTGTGCATCAGTGTTTGACGACTGTGTCTGAGGTTCAGCGCACACAATTTTGTCAGAAGTAATTTGAGCATGAGTATCTCCTTTATCCAAACTGTCGTTTGCTTCGCGTAGAGAGGCTGATTGTGCGGTCATCTTGTGCATAGGTTGAGTAATTTCTGCAAAAGAACCCATGTCAACGACAAAGAATTCCCCCAACCCCCCACATAATTTCAATGACGGTGATATCGTAAGCCACACACTGCACAATGATGCGACGTTATCCGCACAAAAAATTGTTCATATAAACTGAGACGATGTAGCCTTTATATTTAAAACCATATGGACGATACCAATTGAATTTGCTTGTTATATTTGCATAATAAAGGCTATCAAAGATGTATGCTTATGGGCAATTTCTCCTCATGGCTGTGAAGATGTTTTCATTGTCAGCTTGTATTTTGTTTCGCCCTCTTGCCTTAGGAGGATATGGCATTGCATATCGCCCTCCCCTTGATTTGAGTCCTGGCACGCACACAACACAACAATCTAAGAGTCTTTTATCCCAGTGTCCAAAATACTGCCATTTGCACTTTTAAGTTCACAATTATCTTCGAGACCCTTGCACGTGCCACATTATCAGTGCAAGCAGACTCTACAAACGATGCTCAGGGCATGGGCATGGTTTTTACGAAGAAGCCCTAAGACCTGGCGAAAATCACGGTATAGTAGCTTGGACGTTTGATCAATATCATAGTTTTTGCCAATTCCAAGTATATTGTTGTGTTTTATGGTTATCTTCAGCCTGGCAAGTGTACCTTTAAAATAAAAACCTCTTCATAAACGGGTACCAAAAAAAGGAAATCTCCAATAAAAAGCTTCAGCATGAGAAGATGTACAAGATACTGCACAGCTATAGGAGCATTCCATGACCAGCATTCTTCTCATAAACTGAGAAAATCGGTTTCCCATTCTCTGCTTTTTCTTCCAGTAATGCGGAACTTTTTGCAGTAGTGATTTTAAATTTGATCACTGAAATAAGGATGACAGTGAAAAACTCAACCAAACCCCTTAATAGTTATCGGAGAAAATTAAACAATCGTTAAATGTTTACCTCATTCAGTAAAATTCATAAACGAAATCATAATGTTGCCTGTTATTCCTTTTTTCTTTCTAGTGAGAAAAACTTTGCAGCATCTTAGATATGAGAGTCAGTCCAATAACAAGGATCGATACCCCCATGAAGGCAAGCCATTTTGACGGGCCAGCCAGCCCCATTATCCTCGGGCTGAGGCATGACTGCAACTACCTCCGCAAATCGTGTATCTCACAAAATACCCAAAGACGAAGCCATAATAATTTCTTTTCTTCTTCTCTCTTCAAACAAGAGCCAAAAGACTACACATCTGATTTATCCAAAGACGATGACAGTATTGCCTACACAGGTAGCATTGCTGAAAGTGAAGATGCTGCTGGATCCACGACGGTCAGTAAGCACAATAAGTTTGACGCCAATGTTTACTTTCGCAACCCTTACACTGTGGCCGGTGCTACTGTGGATGGATTTATTGACCTAAAATGCATGGTCGATGGACAAGTCAGAATCGGCCGAATTTGTGTGGAGCTTGTTGGTTACGAAGGTGAGCTGCCCTGGTTCATTGTTAAGGTTGAGGAATCGGTTATTAACTTCATTCATTTTTTTCCGAGTAGAAGTCAACGATCGCGCCAAGATAAACACAGAGGAAGCAACATACACCCATGAATTCCTTCATCAGGTGCAGAAATTGCAAGATCCATGTGACCCATATCCTGTTTGTGATTTGATGAATAGATCTAGTACAGATAATGAATTCTGGTTGATGGAGAAAGGTCGTGCCGCTCTTCCATTCAGTATCACACTACCTAAAGATGTCAGCTCCTCTTTTTCAGACAAGGCTGGAAGTGTTCGATATGTTGTGGCTGCCAATGTCGAATTTATTACCAATGCTAGAGTCAGAACATTATGCGTTCAAAAGCAATTGAAAGTACACCAAAACCTCAATCCTCTTCCTGAAGACTTGGAGTCTTTGCAAAAGACTGGAATCGTCGAACGTGTGTCAGGAAAAGTTTTTATGGGAGGCAATGGCTTGTTATACTGCGAAGCCCGGATAGCCAAAGCTGTATGGACGGCAGGTACACCAGTTTCTGTGTCCATTCGTATTCGCAATGCAACTTCCAAAAAAGTCAGTAATGTCAAGCTGGCTCTCATTCGGCGGATCAAGACCTTTTGTCTCGACAAGGGCCCTTCCTTATCAGCGTACAAAAGTGAAGAATCCGGAATCAACAACTTATCACCTGTCTCTTTGATCCGACAAGTCATTGCCGAAACATCCCTGTCCAGAGCGTCGTGGTGGAATGGGGTACTCAGAGACACTGAGAGTGAATTCATGACCGAAATCACTATTCCTTCCAAAGAACATACTCTACGTAACCGTACCATTGTACAGATATCTCATGTCTTGCAAGTAACCTTATGCACGGCGTTAACGTAAGTGGACTTCTTTAAAGATGAATGAATTCATGGATTGCCATTGACCACCGTAATGTACTTTTATATCAAAACAATAGGAGTGAGGTATCAATGGAATTACCATTAGTAATCCTACACCCAGTATCATTGGAACCACCACCGCAACTCTTTTCTCAACCCATTTTGCCAGCTCGTGCACCTATTGGTTTTGGTGCGATGACACGCTTGGCCCCGTCTATGACTTGCGATACCTCCGTACAAGCAGGTAAAGATGAGCCTGTGGCATTGTCAGCGACGGCATCTTCCACAGCAACATCCCCGTCAGTAGCGTCACCAATGTCAGTAGAGAAGATGGACGGAAAGATTAAAGGACCTCTTAAAATTGCGATTGATGGTAATAGCGAGCCGACTTTTACTGATCTTGGGTGGGCTGCCAACGCCTTGAACAGTGCTGGCAACGCAACAGCTGCACGCTAATATTCATTCTTTTTAAATATAATCCTCATCTCCGTGTCATCAGCCGATGGAATATTAATACCTCATACTATCAATATAAATGCAATAAAAAAAGCCCTACAAATTCATTGCCTTCTTTATTATAGACGTTACCAATTGTGCATTTCATAGCCTACGCTTTGATCCCGTTCATTGACTAATAAAGCAATGACATGGCTGTCAGTGTTCAAATTGAACTCGTTAACATTGTTCGAAGTAATTTCAGCGTATCCAGAAGACTTGACAGTTGCATATGTGCCCCACACGAAATCACTTGAATACCAATCGCGTGTGAATGTAATGATTCGCAATTTCGTTCCGCGAAATAGATTTACCAAGTCTTCCAAAACTTTCATAGGAGTATGCTCGGGTATCTTTCGAATAGTAAGATGCACCAGAGGTGCTTTAAATCCTTTGAGGACATTAATATCGTCTTGGATCATTTTCCATGAAATGGCTAGAGACTCCAGTGCCTGGCAATCTGACGCGATCAGCTTCATGGTGGTTAGTGGATCTTTATGGCCCTTGCATCCATAAAGATGTAAAAGCTTTAGATTCCTTGAGGTATTTTTGATTATCATATTGATCCCCATATCTGTGATTTTTGACATATAAGATATATTAAGGTAGGTCAAATGTATGTTATATTTGGCCACAATCTTCAGGCCATCGTCCGATATGCGTTCATTGTGGGATAGGTCCAACTCTCGCAGTCGAATGGTACAAAATTTGGCAACCGAATATAATGATGTGTTCGTCAAACTTTTTGCGTATGAAATGTCCATGGATGTAAGGTTGTGGCACGTATATACTAGTTCAGAAAGAGCAGCATCCGATAGACCACTAATGTGAGTTAGTTTCAATGATCGTAGATTGAGAGCAAGATCCGCCAGCCTTTTCAACACCTTCTCATTGACATGATCACAGTGGGACAGATCCAAGGTATGTAACTTTGGTAATGTTGCATAGGGATGGATTTTGCGAATTGTCGCTGTAGAAAGGAAACGAGCCTTTGGAACTCGCAGCACTTGAAGCTCCGAGCAATGTCGAACGATTGAATCAAACCAATCTTCTGGTACAGAGTCATAAAGAGTCTCTTCTATGAGAGCAAGATCAATTTCATGAATATATTTTGATGTCGATTTACGTAGAATGGGTAAGCATTTGAGGAACGTATTAAAGCTGTGTAAAGGTGAATGAGATTGGCTATTGAAATCGGGCTTCTTCCAAATGATTGCGTTAGCTTGACTGGATATTTCTTGATTCAACAATGCACATTTAAATAACTCTCTGTTTCGAAGATAGGGTAAAACAAGGACAAAAGTGGCGACTGTCATTGCCGAAATTCTCGTGAAAGGGTTCCGCATTCCATTAATGTATTCCAGGGTATACAGTATTTCCTCATTGATTAGTGGTTGAGGCTCGGCATGCCGGCTACTGCTTCCTTCTGCTTGCTCATAGCTGCTAGCATACGGGCTCATTGGTGATGATGCTACAAATTGGCTGGAACTGGCCATGGTTACAACATACACAAAGTACAAAAGTATGGGGGAGGGCGGGTCACTATGTAAAACAATGGCCGTGCGCAGCTTACGGTTGACCCTGAAATGAGGAAAAATTTATAATCTTTTGCTGCGTACTTTGCTCACCTTTTCGAAAATTCAAAGCAGCAGCTAACCACCACAATGCTTCCGCAGGTATATTAAGCCATACAACACCATTGCTAATCACTTTGCAATGTAGATATTAGTAACATTTGAAGCTTTATAGGCTATCACCGAACCTCGCTCTTATGCCAATGAGAAAAAGTCGGATAAACGCTCATCCCAAATAAAGCGGAGAGCATTCAAGTCACCGGTGATCGAGAATAAGCGCAGCATTAACTCAACTTCAAAATATTTTGTAAGGAGTGCCGTTCAAAACGAATTAAATATAGCAAAAGAAAACATTCATATCCTCAAGCAAGTACAAGCTCTCCAAGTAAAGGCAAGCGAGTTTCGATAGTTAACGGCATCCACCGTAACACGTGCCTGACTTGTACGGCTCTCGTTCACTGTGACGCCGTTTGGAAAGTTGGAGAGTCTGGTGGCTAGGTGGAGATTGGTCGCACAAGTAAGATAGTGGATATGGCAAAAACGATCAGGGTTTAACATTTCCTGCTGACACGTTATTTCCCTTGTATGGTATACAGCATGCCCGCTGTGGAAGTGCTCAACTCTGTATCATGGGATCGGGGTGACGAGAATGAACCAGTCGTAACATTGGAAGATTTGCTGTGTCAGCTCAATATCTCATATAAAGAAACAGGGTATAACGAAAACACAAAACAATTTGAGTATCTCATTACACAAGGAATACAAGGACTGATAACAAAAATAAAAGAAAATTTTTCTCAAGTAGTAATATATGAAACAATTTGGGATGTTTCAGAGAAGATGTTTACCGATCAGCCTTCTTTCTGAATGAAGCGGAATTTAAAGAAGTTCCTATATAACCGACGAACTGAGGAAAGACAGACCTTTTTTTTTTTTTCTTTTTCCTTTTCCACCCCTTTCCAACCCCGTTGCGCTTAAGCCTGTGCCTACTAGGCCGCTTGGTTGCCTGCGCTTATTGTCCCTATTCTTGCCTACACCAGCTACAAATCAATTTTCTACATGATAGCCACTGCAATTGCTCAGCACCATACTATAACTCCAGATTTTATAGGTAAGTCATTGTACCTGGAAGGGAAATTTGGCGGACCTACTCTAATAGACTCCATCTAATAATTATTCAGATTTCACAACTTCTTCTTTCGATGCAATACTCCACCCAAACCAAATTGCTGACCCTCTACAAGAACAGCAAACACATGTGAAAGGGAAGCTGCGAGCCGATCATTTACCGCATTTACTGCCTTTTGTTCGTCTCATCACTGAAAAGTGCAATATTTCATCTTTGGTTATTGTCATTGCACTCATATACGTCAAGCGTTTTCGAGCTACTCTTCCAACTGGTATGTATGATTTTTTTTATGCAATGCAACGTATTATCATAACACATTCTCATTCCTAATTATCAGGTTACAAAACCGAATCCAATACTGCCCATCGAATCTTTGTATCCAGTATATTAGTTGCAAGCAAATATATCGATGACGACCCTGTCACTATTGGTCAGATTGTACATGCATCTGGTGACGTTTGGTCACGAAAGGAAACGGCTCGAATGGAACTGGCCTTTATGAAGTTCTTGCGTTGGAACTTGTTCGTTAGTGAGCAAGAAATTACCAGCTTCCTCAACGAGCACCGGTTTGCCGTTGAATTGGTGATGCCTCCATCCTGCTGACGTTATTGGTGATGAAGCTTCGGACGTTGTAAATTGACGCTAAACTAGCCGGGCACACTAGTACATCATATCGTTCTCCGCCAAGAACATTCTCCTAAAGGAAATCCAGCTTTGTACTATACAATTTTAATTTTTAATGATATCAGGAGCCAGGAGCTTTTACCAATCAAATGATCGCGCTATATGACAAGTATACGTCTTGTTAATACCTTTTCCATTATCCCCGTTTCGCTTACATCATATCCCTACTCACCCGACAAACTTTCGTGCATCCAAGCATATGTTTGGTGCAATAAGTGAAAGATTTTTCTCCTCTACAATGTCTGTCCCACTTTATATCTATTTACTCGGCTGTGATTATCGCATCGTGTATTTGTTTATTAGAATAAACCAATGTATATTTTCCTCTACTAAATGCTATTCTGACTGTATTGAGATGTCATTCAAAGATTAATCATATGTTAATGCACGATGCTTATCGTTTCACATTTGTCTTCAACCATTGCTGTATTAGTGTCATCCGGATCGATATATAGTGCTTTCTCTTCATTTATCAAAATGGTGTCAAAATACAGGATCTCTAAACTGTTAAGGCAAATAATCAATCCTGCATTTTGTCTAGCATTTATCTATGACGACATATGGTCGTGCTGGACCGTTCCTTGTAAATTTCGAAACTATGGTACAGAGTTTTCTAATATGCACTACCTATCTCCTCGTTTATGTACGCTATGCAAAACTCTCCCCAACGAGCATCATTAACTGTGCGCACTATCTTCAATTAGACTCATCTGACGGAACCTTTCTAATATTGCGTAGACACTGTCGTTTTGGGCCGTTTGTCTGAAAGCCTCGTCTGCTTTTGCCGACTTTGATTGTTCCTTAACCGCTTGAACTTCCTTCTCTAAGGTCTCGCCACTGATGATTTCCTCCATAATTGTCTTTGTACTGAGCTTCACACTACCCGTCTGCCGGTTCTCAAACCCAACAAGGGTCATATATACTTGATGTCGATGGGCGTGAGACATGTGCAGCTTGAGAGATACTCGAACGTGGTCGAACAATTGGAACTTGATTGGCTGCGGTAGATCGGCTGCATTGATTGTAACATATGTCTGGTTGTCTGTATCATAAGCGCAATTTGTGATGTAGCTGTTGTCTGTTGAGAGCTCCCTTGAATTAGAACGTTCTCAGATTTGAATGCGATCAAACTGAGCACCCTTATCTTACCATCAGATGAGTTACCAGATATTATAGACAGGGGTACCATCAATTCCCCGGATTTATCTTTCAAGTAAACAGGACCTTTCAACACTAGCCTAAAGTAAATTGTTGAGCACAAATTCGCTATTGCACGTTTAGTCTGACTGAATCAATTACCTTGGGACAAATACAAAGAAACCGTTGGATCGTATTTCCGAAATGATACCGCTCATTATAATTGGCCCATTCGTTAGCTGTTGATTAAATAAGTTAATGCAGTGCAGCAGTTATAAGAAAGCGGCCCTTAAACGTTTACCTGCTGGAGCACATAAAGGCTTTGGAACAGCTCGGCTGAATCCTATATGTTGAAAAGTTGAAACAGTGTAAGCGAAATTATTGGCATGCAAAACTCAATACATATAACCCGACTTACCCTTTGAGCTAGTTTGGACTCCCGCGTTTTCAAATTGAGATTTAAACAAAGGTTGACCAACTTGGAATTACTATGTAATAAACCGGATGTTGCGGTCAATACACTACCTGGTGCGTCCTGGACACACTCCATTAATTGGCGGTGCACGATAATATCAGCATAACGACGAATTGGTGACTGCAAAACAATGATGAGTTGATCTTCCGATAACACTTTTGTAGAATATATAACTTGCTTACTGTGAAATGTGTATAGAAAGGAAGGGCAAGTCCATAGTGATAGTAGTCGTCCATTGATGAGTTCCCGGAAGATATATACCTGTATACGAAATCAGTTTGTGATATTATATCATAGAATCATATCCGGCATCGACTTACCCTGCTTCGTTCATTGCCATGGTCGCCATCGTTTTCAAAAGGCTAACCATTACAGGATCATTAGAGCTTTGATTGGCTATATGTTCTAATGACTGAGCCAAGCTTTTGTTCGATGTGAAATCGACCTGGTATCCTTTAGTTGCAGCTGCCTCCACAAGTAACTTGAATCGCTCCTTGGTTGGTGGCGGATGGTGACGCAGTAAAGATGAATCTTTGAAACGCTGATGTATCCTTTCCGCTACAGAAGCATTGGCCATAATCATAGCCTCTGCGACTATTTCGTGAACCTCCAAATCTTTCTTTGGGATGATGTCAGTGATATTATGCTCGCTGGCGATTTGAAATTTGACTTCTGAACTTTCCAGTTCCAAGGCACCCTTTCCTAAACGTCGTTCCTGGTTGATATCGTAGGTTAAGTACGAATATCAGGAGCATTTATATGAAGCAATTCCGATCTACTTACCCGCACAACGCGCAAGATATCCACTAATTTTACTATTGATTTCTTGAGTCTTTGCCCGAGCTTTTTATCCAAACCATTGACAGTATCAGCTCCATTAAATAATTCTTGTGCTTGCTCGTATTCCATCTCGCATGCTGACCTGATAACTGAACGTCCAAACCAAGTATCTAAAACTTTGTAATTCCTATCTAATGTCCAGATCACAGACACTATCAAACAAAGTGGGACAATATTAATCAGTAATTTGAAATAAGCACAATAGGAGGTGTGGCTGATCGTCTTCATACCTGCAAAGCGGTCAACTCTATGGCGCAAGGAGCACACCCTTTCACTTAGCACACTCGGTAACATGTCAAATCGTCTATCAGCTAGATATACTGTGGTTCCTCTGCAATCAGATAGGATCAAATTAGACGTCTGTTCGCCATATTTCTGTTTTCATAAGCCGCCTCACTATTCATACCGTGCCCTGGCTTCTAAATCTGTATGGGAGTTTTCCTTGACAAAATAGGACACATCGGCGATATGTACCCCAAGTTCAATTCGTCCATCACTCAGTTCGTTAACAGACAAAGCATCTGTAGAGGAATACGGTCAGCTCAATGTAAATTCATGCCATATTGCTTGTTTGATACAGACCATCAATATCTTGGCAGTTAGGAGGATCAATGCTATTGATTATTTGGTTAACGTTATACGAGTTTTTGCAAACACCACTTCCTTCTGATAGTAAAATGACTCACCTAAAAATGTCTATATTTCGAAGATCTCTACGAGAAGCCAATTCCTCCTGTATTAAGTAACGTAAGATGCATCAGAACAAAATAAACATGGCAACAAAATAATGATGGCTCACAGGTGTCGGCTTCCATGGAGCATCAGGGGTGTCCACAGGCATTTCTCGCATACATGCTTCACCAAAGCCCCTAGATGCTTGAGATTCCGGAATTCCATGTTCGACTAAAATCGCAGATATTTCAGTATCTAATTGATGTATGGGGCCTGTAAAAAGGGTAGTTGCAAGTCAGATATTTCAAGTTGTATTGGTCAACGGCAGCAACGATCAATACCTAAGGACCGCACAAAATGGCCATTTGGGTACTGGGAAGAGACAGGCCTACAAGAAGAAGAGGATCAGTAAACATTAGCTATACAATAGTAAAGGGCGAAATATTACCAGCTGTCGATTCGTACGACAATACGTTGATTGCGTATTGATTTCACATCATGATGCCGAATACGTATTTTTGGGATAACAGGATGAAGAGGAATGGCTATGTGCATTGAACCTCCTTGTTCTATACCTTCTTCTTGAATGGTAGCCACGTATGATCTCCAATTTCTTTGCATTATTCCTACAACTCGACCAACCGGTCGACTTTTAGTAGAATTTGGCTCTACTGAAGCCTGATATCCCATGTCTATCAATTTGAATAGTCAACACCTGTATTTCTTGTGAGATGGAAAAGAAATCTATGGAATGTTACCTTCGTCATCGTTCCCATCATACGAAATGCCAAATGAAGGAGTCGCTTGGTTGTTTTCAGATAATATCTCAACCACGACAGTGTCACCCTGAACTTTATGAAAAGTGAATCACATATTCATTTCCGATACGCCAAAGCTGTGGAAATGCAGTCATACCAGCTCTATTCCTGTGTTCATTGCCTACAATCATGATGTCTCCCAATTGATTGTTACTATTTGTTACGAACGCTTGATCCCTATTGCTCGGGTTGACTTTTATGACACCGGATACATAACGGTTGGATTTTATACCAGCTTCCAAATCTGCCGAAGACTTGTACTGGACGGTGTCAAGTGTGTTAGATTAACCATGATGTTGATCTCATCCTTTGCACTTCATTTACTTACCTCGGTATAACCAGCAACTGGTCGACCTGTTTTCTTTTCAGCGCTGCTGAATACTCGTATAGTATCTAGGTCCTCTTCAATTTCCGCTTCTTTAAGTACTTCTCTAAGGTTTTGTAAAGTTGTATGATGTGGCCACATCTCTTTCAAATATTGCTCAACTGAATATACATCTACACCTTGGGATAAGCTTCCTGTAAATAGCTCTGACAAAATTATAATGCGTTTCCCTGTATGCTGGTAATACCACTCTGCAAGCTTTCGCAAAGCACGTTCCTCGCGGTGCAAAGAAGACTCTCCTGGCAGACGCGGGACCAAAGTATCAGAGCATATTTCGTTGTAGAACACAATGCTGTTCCTCCTTGGATCACCAACTATCTGGCGTAACCTTTTGTATGTTCGTGTTTTATCATGCTGTTGTAACTTTCGTCCAGAATGAATAAGTGCCGAATCTTTTCTGATCGCAAAGCATTGATGGCACTTACTGACAGCATCACTGTCTGCGGAACAATGATATTTCTGAGTTCTTCTTGTTCCAGGATTTCAAGGTACCGAATTGCCACCTATATGGATATCAATAGTCAGTCTATAGTTTATTGAATGCTTGAGGAACTCGTATTGCAGAAGCACTTGCGGATATATCAGGAACAAGATAGTGGGTAGCGTCTGTGGTCAATAAGGCAGAGCTAGTCGGAGAGACCTCTTGACAACTCGGTATACGTTTACATGCTTCCGATTGACATGGAATGTCGTCTCTAATATAACCTGCCTGTATGTTAATTTAAACCATTACAGTTTATGTTATTGCAGATCAATACAAAGTGGTACGTACGTTCTCTAACAAGCTTGACAATGGAATTGTTACGGGTCTTTCGGTAAAATTCGTGACCAGTACGTTGCATTAATGAAGGCATTGTATTAGTTTATATGAACTGATGGAGTGGTATAAGTAGGTGTACAATGTATACAAGCTGAAGTAAATTATGCCACAGTGAATGAATACGGGGTTTGCGATTGAGCTGAGGATGAAAAAAAGGAAGTGCAAATTGTGTTGGGTTATGACTGATGTTCCCAAGAACTATTATTTGCTTGAGCTCCAATCTGCTTTAATCGTTTCAACTCTTGTGAGGACGGAAATTCAACATCCCAATAACCTGGTGGAGTTCGTGGTCGTTTGTACAGTTCGCGGTGGCGAGAATTCTTCTTGATACGTTCAGAAACATGTTGCAATCTATTGGGCTCTTCAACATCAGGAAGCGTTCCTACCGCGCGATAAAACTTGATAAAACAGGAGAAATCAAGGAAAGCCTCTTTCGTTAATATGTTTGCTTTGTTCAAACAATTTCTTCTTTTCATAATCACCTCAGAGCAGCATGTACATGTCCTGCCATGCATTTTTGTTCTTTCGTACTTATTACGAACGACATCAACATAGGCAAACTCGTGTTGGGGTGATATTTCTTGATTGTTCACATTGTAGGGTATCCTATTTTCGTCAGTCATTTCTTTCTCCTCTATATTTGTTGCCATATGGTCATGAATTGGTGACCTATTATTGCTATTCAGTGCTAATTTGTTCAGAACAGTAGATCGTTCTTGTGTATCACAAGTTGATACCGTTGGTGCATATCCTTCTGCGCGGTCATCTTCGTCATTCTGTACATAACGGTTTTCTTCATCTTGTTCAAGCATATCTTTGCAAACTTTGGGCAGATTTTCCTCTGATGGTTGCGTGTTGGTGGCTGCTGGCAATGTTTCAAAGGGTCGTGACATTTTCAGGTTATTCGCGAATGCAATGGCTTGTACCTGCTGTAAATCCAAAGATTCATCCTGGGCGATTGATTTTCCATTATAAGCTCTCAGACTGGGTGATGGGTGCTCAACATAGCCAGGGTATACGTCATCGTCTCCTCCACTCGCTCGTGGTCTTCGCGGTGTGTTTACAGTTGCTAGTATCTGGCTATTCTGATTCCTTCTTGACCGAGGTGTAGCAGGTAAGAAACTAGATAGAATATCTGTTGTCACATCTGACAAAGCTGATTGAGACTGAATATACTCTGGAGATGATCGATGTGGAATAATACTATCTTGAGATGATCTTTGTTCGCGATGATAGTTGACTGCAGCGTCCTCATCAATCAATTCGACTGACGTTCGGGAACTAGGTTCTCTATCAAAGCCAACATCAAAAGCTGCTGAATTTCCAAACAGGGCAATATCATTACTAGGTGAACGCGTCGTAGGTGTCTTATGTCGCGTCGATAACCTATGGCAAAATTTCCGTCAACATCATCTGAATACCCCAGTCTCGCGTTCTTGCCCCCTGATAGCTTACGCTGCTCTCAACCGTTCAATGATTCTATCACGGTGATCCAAATCTCGTTTGTATTCTGCAGTTATATTAAAATATGTCAGATTGCACTATGGAGTCGTTAGTAAGGACAGCAGGACCGTAACTTACGCTCTATTTGCGTCTTGTATATTTTCTTTTCGGCTCGCTCTCGCTTCAAAGCATTTTGCAATTCTGTGAGGTTATGTCAGTGCATTTAGATTCGTAGAGTAAAGATTCAGAAATATGTACCCTTAATAGTCTCTTCGGGGATCATCCATAAGACTTGCAGATCGGAATTGTTGCTATTGCTCCACGTTGTCAAAGACCGGTACGCGCCTTGCTCACAAATTGAATGTCGGAGTACATCACCATATTTCAAGTCACAGTCCCATTTGAGTGGGATCTTACACCCTTCCCAACTGCCAAATGTCAGAACTATCATACATTCCATACACCTCGGAAGGGCAGCTTCCACCTATCATAACGCTTATCGAAAACGATCTATCGGAACCTTATTCAATCTACACGTATCGATACTTTATTCACAATTGGCCAAATCTCTGCTTTATGGTAAGATGTGTAACCTGCCTACTTCTCTTGATTCAATTACTCGAGCTTGCCTACGTAAACAGCATGTTCATTCAATGTCTTTGGATTTACATATCTCTTCCTCTGTATTTCCGTACATGTGAACTTCTCTACCAACCTTACCGCTTTGCGGCTTCATATCCTAAGTATATCCACACATTTCTTACCCCTTTTCTTTGGATAGGCCATGGACGGAGAAAAATGTGTTGGAGTAGTAATATGCAAACTGGATAAACATCGAGAGGCACTACGAGGATACATTGCTATGCTGGCCGTAGCAAAGGAATATCGAAAACGAAAGATTGGAACCACTCTTGTGCAAATGTCGATAGCGGCAATGAAGGAACAAAACGCAGATGAGGTACGTTTGTTAGAATGGTGCTGGCCCTTACTACAAAAACCAATCAAGGGTCTGATTCGAAATATGAGATATAAAAGTTAGTCACTTCTGCTACTAACTGATATACTTGGATATTCAGGTGGTCCTTGAAACTGAATATACCAATGCGGGAGCGCTCAGCTTATACCAACATCTTGGATTTATCCGAGACAAGCGATTATATCGATATTATCTTAATGGTGTAGACGCTTTTCGTTTGAAGCTCTTTTGTCGCACAATGGTGAAAAACTGATTGGGCAGGGGAAAATTTACCAACGCTAGAGAGGCAGCTGCGCTTAAAGACCAAGCCACTTTTGCCATGCTTGTTCTCTCACGCTTCTTGTGGTAATGGAAGACTATGAAGAGCATATAGATAATAAACGAAAAAGATCACGAGCAACTCAAGCCTGTATACCATGTCGTAAGAAGAAGGTGTGTCCTTGACTATCATTCTTCGCCAGCAGCTTGTGACGGTAGCTTTCACAATAATGCTGACCTTCTCCGATCCAGATAAAATGCGATGGCCGAAAACCAATTTGCTTACATTGCGAACAATTCGAAGTTACATGTGTCTGGGCTGAATCAAGGAAGCGTGGACCACGTAAAGGTTATGTCCAGCAACTCGAAGAAAGAGTAGCCCTGCTGAAGCAGCGCTTAAAGGAAATCGGGGAAGAAGCTCCTGCCACACCCCCAGAAATGGCACATTCATCGTCTGCCGGCAGCCGTCAATCGGTTGATCCAGAAGATAACAAGCTGAACCTCTTAGAAATAAGAGATTCTTCCATTCCAAAAACGCCGAGACCATTCAACGATAGTGTAAACGACTTCCCCGCACGCGATTTAACGCTGGACCTAGTGGATCTTTTTTTCACCAACCCGAACGCAACATTTCCCCTTATACACAAGGGAATGTTCAAGGATAGTTTAAATAGAGGCGAAGTTTTCAATGGTTTGCTATGGGCTGTTATGGCTGTTGCGGCCAGGTAAGCATCCTTATCTTTTCAGTTTAGGGTTCGGCGGGTTAGTCAACTCCGCCGTTTGTTAATATACAAGTTATCATCTCAAAGATTCTCGAAGGACAGCAGAATCAAAACAAGTCCACCGCATTTAGCAAGTGACAGGTTTGCCTCGAGGGCAATCTCATGCATCGATGCCAACACATTTGAACCAACGTTGTACAATCTCCAATTTTGGGGTATCATGAGTTCTTATGAGTATGGTAGAGCCAGCGGTGCGCGTGCCTGGATGTACGGAGGAATGGCGATCAGGTAAACGATTCATAGATATTTCATACAATATTGATGAGGATGTAACAAAGACTGACGTGTTGCACAATGTATAGAATATGCTTAGAACTCGGCATGAACAAAGAAGAAACACTGAGCGAACCTATGTATGGCCCAGATGGCAAAGTGGATGAACTTGCGATGGCATTAAGACGCCGCATATTCTGGAGCACCTATAGCATTGATAAGTACGTAAGAAATCAAGGGTTTTCATGTTTATCCAGATACTCTAACACAGCTTTTACCGATTTTTTAGATTCGCTAGCGCTGGCACAAATCGACCGCAAACATTAGAAGAAGGAGACAGCGACTGCAAGTATCCTACTGTTGCTGAATCCTTAATTCTTTTGGAAATCCCAACATCATTAAGCGAAGCTGCTTCCAAAGATACACTTGTTGATGTACCTGTTGTGCATTTGAGCGCAGTACGTCTCTTTGGCGAAGTCAACCGGTATATGAACAGAGCAAAACCGGTCAGTGGAAAAGCTATCAGTTGGCCACCAATCCCTCAATTTCAAGAGTTGGATAGGCAAGTTAGGAGTTGGAGAGCAGACCTACCGGAACGATTTCATTTCACCCCCAGTAACCTAGCACGACACCGCACCACCTCCAGTAAACATTACATGTATTTGTGGCTATCAGCACATATCCTCTGGGCCACGAGCGCTTTGGTTTTACATCGTGCCAGTCTTGCATTCAGTGGAAAAGATTTGATTAAACTTGTAGGCGATCCATACACTATTGCTCGTGATCTCGAGAGAAGCATATCACTTTGCAAGGAAGCTGTGGACATGGTTATGGATATATTTTCAGTTATAATTGACGAATGTGGTAGTAACATCCAACCATTTATATGCTATACCGCGTATACTGTCGCAACTGTACTTATGACAAATCGAGCTAATGAACTGGCAGCTTCTCAAAGAAGTAACAAGAGATTGTCGATACTTTACAAAGTGATGGAGGTAACGTGAATATTACTTATAATGAGTGTATGCTTACATTTCGTAGAATTGAACTTTTGTGACTTCCTCCTTAGCATATGGAACCATATTGGCCAATGTGTGCGAGGGTAGCAGCAACTACAAAGCAACTTCATAATGCGCATAGTCGAATGTATACTATCAGTCCAGAAACTGAGTTGTATGACAATCGAAAATATGATCAAGCAACTGTTCATCAATTCTCTCCTCCCACTCCGCGAGGTTCCTCCAAGGATAAGGCAAGCTCTACATCGCCAGTGATAAATGAATCGCCAAAGCCTCCAGTCTCGCCGCCCAAAAAGAAGAGAAAAGTTCGTAATCATTTGATCGATGCTGCCACCTCCACGTATCCTGTTGCACTTCAACCGGCTCTTGTCCCTGGATTGGATAGTCATCCTGAAAATGCTTCTGTCCAAACTGGCTATCCTACGCCAGAACAACATGCTTTGCCGGTCGAAGCAACATTACCTCATGTGCCTTGGATGAACGACAATACCGATTTCAATAGCGTGGACTTTTTGTTCGACGGTACACTCTTTGGACAGACGATATTCGATGGTCAGAGGATGCCACCTCCTGGGCTTGTTGAGGCAAACAACCTAGATATGCATCTATTCAATGGACCTTTGCCTAATGCTTCAGAGGGTTTCGCGAACTACAAGCCACTTTGGGATGTTGAGCAGTAACGCTTTTTTTTTCTATTTAATTTTACTTTGGTATTCACGTTTATCACCGTTTTGAAAATGGTGTTTTTATGTATATATGTGCCAAATTTGATGTGTCTTTCATTGGTGAAAAATGAGTGCTCACAATGTTAATAAAACGGACCTCTTACTTTGACAAAATATTTGCTTGTTATGCCATTGTGGCCATATGTGAACCAACGCTACAGAACGAATCCCCAGTACTATTGCCAATTTGAACTCATCGATACCATGATGATTGCAAAGTCGTCTCTCTGTATAGTTAAGTCACCATTCCTTGTGCCTAAGCTGGCAACTCCACTCATGTCATCCCCAAATTCTACTACTTCATTCATCCATCACTTCAAATCTGCCTTTATATAACCACTGTATTTTTTTTATTTGGGTTTAATGAGAAAATGATCTATGATCGACTTAAATTCCATTTTCTGTTTAGCTTATGACAATTTCAAACACCAAGAAATTGCCATCTTTTCTTGCACTTCAACTAATGATGGTGGTGAATTACTGGTTCTCCATCTCCTTGGCAAGCTCCTCAGCACGCTTGACGACATCGGAAACATCACCTTGCATGTAGAAAGCAGATTCAGGAAGGGAATCGTACTTGCCCTCGAGAATCTCCTTGAAGGAACGGATGGTGTCGGCAAGAGAGACAAGACGACCCTCATAACCAGTGAAAACTTGAGCGACAGCGAAGGGCTGGGACAAGAAACGTTGGATCTTACGAGCACGCTCGACAGTCAACTTGTCTTCTTCGGACAATTCGTCCATACCGAGAATGGCAATGATATCTTGGAGAGACTTGTAGTTCTGGAGGATCTGTTGGACACCAGTGGCGACGTCATAGTGCTCCTCACCGACGATACGGGGATCGAGGATACGAGACTTGGAGTCAAGAGGATCGACGGCAGGGTAGATACCCAATTCGGCAATACCACGGGACAAGACAGTGGTGGCGTCCTACAGCAAAAATTAATATTTGTAAAGTGTTAGCAATATCTTCTACAACTCAAAGACAACAAAATAAAGAGAGACCGATACTAACAAGATGGGCGAAAGTTGTGGCGGGTGCAGGATCAGTAAGATCGTCAGCGGGGACATAGACGGCCTGGACGGAAGTAATGGAACCGTTCTTGGTAGTGGTAATACGTTCTTGCATACCACCCATATCAGTGGAAAGAGTGGGTTGGTAACCGACAGCAGATGGGATACGACCCAAAAGGGCAGACACCTCAGAACCAGCTTGAGTGAAACGGAAAATGTTGTCAATGAAGAGAAGCACATCTTGACCTTCGTCATCACGGAAATATTCAGCGATGGTAAGACCAGTAAGAGCGACACGGGCACGAGCACCAGGGGGTTCGTTCATTTGACCGAAGACAAGAGCGCACTTGGAGTCACCGTCGAGCTTGATGACACCGGTTTCAATCATTTCGTGGTACAAATCGTTACCCTCACGAGTACGTTCACCGACACCACAGAAAATGGAGTAACCACCGTGAGCCTTGGCAATGTTGTTAATCAATTCTTGAATCAAGACAGTCTTGCCGACACCAGCACCACCGAAGAGACCAATCTTACCACCACGAGCGTAGGGGGCAAGAAGATCGACGACCTTGATACCAGTCTCGAGAATTTCGGGAGTGGGAGATTGGTCAACGAACTCGGGAGCTTCAGCGTGAATGGGGAGGAACTTCTTGGCCTTGATGGGACCGCGCTCATCGATGGGCTCACCAATGACGTTGATGATACGGCCAAGGACTTCCTTACCGACGGGAATGGTGATGGGGGCACCAGTGTCAACGACCTTTTGGCCACGGACGAGACCTGAATTACAAGGAAAGATGAGGATGCAATTAAACTCGGGTGTTGTGTGCGCGCGGTTCCAGAAGAAAAAGAAAACAAAGATTGCTTACCCTCAGTACCGTCCATAGCAATGGTACGGACAGTGTTCTCACCGAGATGTTGAGCGACTTCGAGGACGAGACGGCCACCAGCGTTGTCTTGGACTTCAAGAGCGTTCAAGATAGCAGGAAGGGTGTCCTGTTCGAACTGAACGTCGACAACAGCACCAATAACGGAACTGTCGAAAGATATGAATTGGTAATTGGTTAATTATATTCTACCAAGGATAAAATCTCGAACGGTGAAAATAGAACATACCGAATCTCACCAGTGGACTTGGACTCAGTGGCATAGTTGCGAACTATATAGTACAAGAGATATTGTTTAGATGAATTCCGGCTAATGCTTTTTGGGGGGATACGACGTATTGTGGGCGATAATGTATAAATAAAGGTAGCTCACCCTTGGTACCGACTTGGACGGCGAAAGGCTTAGCAACGGCCTTGGCGAGGAAGTTGGCGTTGGCGCGTTGAACGCGAAGGCTACTGAAGGAAGCCTTTCCGATGGCACGACTAAGGTAACTCATTGATGAAGGAAAGTAAGGGCCTTTGTTTTCTCTGAGACTGGCAATGTTAAAAAATTTGGAGGCTTAGCGCGAGGGCCCCCTTACCCGAAAATATTGTCGACGTCATCATTTCTGGCCGTGTTGTTTGTCTGTCCCAACGTTACCAGTCCAAACCTCGAATCTTCTTGTGTATAAATTCCATCATGAACGTTCTTGCTAGATCTGCCAGAGCTGCCGTCAAGCCCATGCGCATGGGTAGGTATCGACTTTGACCCCTGTTTATTATGAATACCTGTCTAATTGCGCTTTTACTTGTAGCTCGCTTCTATGCTTCCGAGGCACCCGCTGGTGCTGCTAGCGACAAGCTTCGTCTTACCTTCGCTGTCCCTCATCAGGTGCGCTCAATGTTTTACTGTTTTTTTATTAACCTCAAATACGAGATGTAGAATCTGTCGCTCACCATTCCTCTTTTTCGAACTATTTTCTTCGCATTTCAATTCAAACAAACTGTCATTGCAACACCAAACATTATCACCACTTTTACTCAATGTTATAATTCACGTACATCAGGCCATCTACAAGAACACTGAAGTTCAGCAGGTCAACTTGGCTGCCACCTCTGGTGATATGGGTGTTCTCGCCAACCACGTTCCTACCATCGAACAATTGAAGGCTGGTGTTGTCGAAGTTTTTGAGAACGCCTCCACCACCAAGAAGTACTTTGGTAAGTGTCATTCGAATAAAAAAAAAAATGTTGCAAGAGGTGGTTCCAGGAGAGAGAATCAATTGTTACTGTGAGGCAGTGGCCCGGAAGGAACTATGATTAATAGAATGCAACTTTCAAATTTTATCCAAACTTTCTCGCGGGTACCTGAAACTGACCTGTTCATTTTGTTAACAGTCTCTGGTGGATTCGCCACGATCAACCCTGACTCTACCCTCAACATCAACGCTGTTGAAGCATTCGAGTTGGACCAATTTTCTCCTGAGGCTGTCAAGGCTGGTCTTGCCCAAGCTCAAAAGCTCGCTGCCAGCGGTTCAGAGGAGGAGAAGGCTGCTGCCAAGGTCGAAATCGAAGTCTATGAGGCTTTGACCACTGCTCTTGCCAAGTAAATCTCCAGTATAGAATAGATTGAGGAAGGGTATAAATGTTTTTTAAATCAAAAATGTAAAATGCAATTGCGGTATACACCATTGTGTTTACCTTCTCTCGAGTGTATGGAGCAATGTGGTTGTATGATGGCATTGAGAACGAACGATTTATATAGGACTATGTGTGAAATGATCTAACATGAATTAAGAACGCGTATATTAATGACGAACAGCCAGGAGGGTAAATGACAATGGCTCGCTCTTCGTTATTAATATGTCACTAAAACAAGTTGGCTATTACCCAGTATACCTCATGCTTCGCACACTTGGATATATTAGATCATTCTCTCTCTCTCTCTCTCTCTCTCTCTCTCTCTCTTGTGGTTATATATGTATAAGGAACTTTTTAATACTTCGTTCACAGCACTCTGAAGGTTGTAGCAATTTGACTTTATGCTCAAAGCCATCGTTCAAAAATCTCGGAATCAAAAATTATAAAAAAAAAAATTGTGCTGCTAGGTCAGAACTTCTGAAGTCTAATTCTCTTGTACAGAATGGAAAATCTCAGGTAGAGACTTTGAAACACGCTTTAATATGACAGACATGAAGCATGTTCTAATCAAGCACAACTCTTAGCAAAGATGTCTCTGAAAAACCTCAAGGCTTCACACCAGATGGCAGTTCAGAGGTAATTGGCATGGATTTAATCGAGTTTGTTGAATGACTGCCACAGTTAGTAACCAGCTATACAATTACTCCAGGCAATGGTGACAGAGAAACACGATTCATTCAATTCACACACTGCGAACCAAGCACCTTCATTCACGGAACGATACCCAAGTGAATTGAAATCAAAATCAAACCTAAACTCCCTCCCGGCGAGAGCCTATCTTGATGAAGCAGTGGTACCAACTCTCCTAGAAGGAATGCAGCTATTAATTTCGCAACGGTGAGCATGTTGTTTCATACTGTGCTGTCTTGAATACTAGAGAGCGCTTTGAGATATTTGGTTAGCTTATTCCTGTTTGTATCAATAGACCAGCAGACCCTCTTCATTTTTTGGGACATTTTTTGATTGATCGTTCAAATCAGCAAAAATCGGAACAGCGACAGGAACATGCCTCCTCAGACTATGCCACAGCATCACAGATCCAAGATGAAAAAATGTACTAAGTTATTCTGTCAACTACATAATCAACCTTTGCGCATGTATTGTAACAAGAACGATGTAATTTGGGAAAATCAGGCTCTGTTACAAATGTAAATAATCGGACCGCCTACAAACCATTTAGAGGAGTTTGCGGGCCGCTTTTCATTCCAATTGCTTCCCCCACCCCAAAGTTTCTCTCTCTCTCTCTCTCTCTCTCTCTCTCTCTTTCACACACAAATAATTGAACAAAGAAAACATCTTGTATATATCAGAATAGCTCGCAGTCATCGCAGAGCAGAATATTATATACTGGAAAAGCACAGGTACAACAACGGGGTGAAGCGATGTGAAAAAAAAGAAATTGAAATTTTTTGAACTGTGAATTACGAACGAGAAAAAATGTACAAGAGTAGAGTTTTTTTGTTTTTTTTTTTCTTTCCAAAAATATATTTATATATTCTATGCTTTTGACCTTGGGGGAGAAGACAATCTTTTGGACCCTTGAAAGCTGTCGGACTCCAAGATCAAACCCAGGGCAGTGTTGGTTGGGCGCTCATCTGGTGACCGCAATTGAAACCGAGATTGTCGTAAATATGGAGACAATATTACGAGATCCTCTTCCTGTGACGGTCTCTTCTGCGAGAGTCTTTTGTGTATTTCAACAGAGTCTGGCGGTCGTTCCTCTCGTTGTTGAGTGGCCTTTGTTTGTCGAGCTAACGATCGAGAGTAGCGCAGGCCGCATGCATTGCAGAGGCTAATAAAGGCGAAGATGATCAAAACACCAAATATATTTTTAGTCATATCAATAGAAGTTAACAAAAAAAATATACCCCCCAATTCACTTACGTTTTATGTCCTGATGGACCACGGCGCCATTCTGGGCTTGTATCTGTCCCGCAGCTTTCACATGTGTGGGCAGAGAATATGTTTTTGGGCTGACTAGATCGGAAATACGATTCAGACGGCCGTGGCTGATCGTTACGTGCAGTGGACATGGGTTCCGAAACAGGTGAAAGTTGAGGGAAATTGCATATGCGTCTAGCGTATGGGATTAATAAATTGGTGGGCATTGATTGTGATGAATTTTGAGTAATTGGGTGTGGGGAAGATAAGGTATCAGATCCTCCGATGTAATGCCTTCGTGGACTCCTAGCCTGCTGAGACACGATTTTATCGATTGGATGACTGGGTTGATATGGATATGATTCTGTACAAGTGGAGCTTTTTGAATGATTATTTGGCAAAAGTAACGAAGTACCCGTCGTGTTATTTGGCGGATCGGGGGGCAAGATCATGGTGCTTGCAGATAGATTTGGTACTTGCAGCCTATCATCTCTGGAGCCGTTCAAGTGCATTGACATTGTTTGGTTTTGGCCATTGGAAGCGATAGGTTTGGTCGATAACGAGTCGGATAATTGAAATAATCCAAACATGATGTTACCATAGGTGATAAGGACGCGTTCTACTGTCTTCAAGGTATTGTCGCATTGAAAGGAGGTGCATGAACTAGTGCAAGTTTTTTGTATACAGCTGAACCCATTATCTTGCGTATCACTGTCATTCATCATGGTCGCGTCAGATTTGGCTCTTGTGTTGAATAACGAAGCAATGACATTCTTGTTATAATTGACTTGACATATAGCCGAATTTGGTGGACTATCGTGAGGTTCTGGCCAAGATATTAACAATTGTTTTGTGCGGTTATCAAGAATCTGAAATATGCGTTGAGATGCAGGATTCGCTAGTTTGGAATACTGGTATACATTTGAATGTACGTCATGATGCCTTAAAGTCTGTTTTGTGTTTTCTGCTTCCTGCAGTATAGCAAAATTAAGAGCGAGGCCCATTCTTGATCAATAAACAACATCAAAACAACTTTAACAAAGCTTCAAGTCCAACCATACCGTCATTCCATAATCGTAGTCTCCACATCTGAGCTGGGATTTGGATTGCAATCTTGGATCACTGCCATCTGCCAAAATATGCAAAGAAAACCGGCTTTAGCATAATGCATAATGTGGGGGACTAGAGCATGACAAAATTTATCATACCTGTATCGCAATGAAAGAATGCTAATATCAGCGATTCTGTCACAACGTACATGATTACATCTACAATGAGCCAAGTCTAAGATCACAATCACATAGGGGAGGGGGGTTAGAAAAGAAGTTAGGGATGAGACATAGTGAAAGGGTAAATCTGCGGCCAAGTCAAAAAAAAAAAAAAAAATGGATAAAAACACAAAAATTATCATATTCTTACATCGCCAATGCTCAAAAGTTTGTCCTTTGCGTTTGGTGGCTGCATATCGTTGACATTTTTAAGTCGACATCTTATAAAAAATTTGATCAGATATGCGTAAATATAACAGTCGTTGCATGTATTGTGGTGAATGCCTACCGAGTTACTGAACCACCTAGTGTATGAGCATGCATGAAATTGGATAAGTCCTGACGTGCAAAGACAGCTTCTTCAGGATGGACGAAATCAAAAAACGTTTTCCCGAAGAATCGATGGCGAGCAGTCATAGACAGCGGGAGATATATGAAATTTAAATCTCCATGCGACAAAAGCGCCCAAAAGCAGGAATGCTCCATGCAATATCGAACTATAGGTAGGCGAAAGTAGTTTGTAAATGGGGATAGAGAGAAGAGTGAAAGAGAAAGAGAAAGAGAAAGAGAAGGAGAGAAGGAGGAGGAAAAAAGATAAAGAGAGAAAAGTTTTAGTGATCAAAGATTGTGGTGACAGGCTTTTGAGCAACAGCAATAACAACAACAACAGCAGCAGCAGCAGCAGCAGGAGGATGAGATATTTGGTGATCAAAAGAAAAAAAGGTGAAGAGGGGACTTATTTTGGTCCTAAAAAATTTAGGTATTACACAACTCACATGGAACATGTAGTACTTCTCTTCAATTAAACCCCAATTAAATAACTGGCAGGCATATTCAGCCATATATTAATAAAACATGGCTTTATTTTTCACTCAAAATCAAGCCCTTTTCTGTTGCTGTTCTGGCCGTTTTTTATCGTCTGTGCCTTTTCAAATAGGTAGAATCCCTATCCTCCGATCTCTCCCCCCTCCCCTCTTGTCTCCGCCACAATTAGTAACAGCCTCCCCCCCCCCCAAGATCACTTTGCTCACGTCATTTTCCCTCAATTTTCAATCAGCCTCCGCACCACTGCTTTGTGCTCCCTCCCTCCTCCCGATCGAAACCGATCAAATATATTCTGCAGCTATCTTTCATCTTCTCCCGCTTTGCTTTCAAACAATGGCTGACTTACCACCCTTTGACCTTGATAAGAAATTTCAACTATCACAAAGCCCTCATCCTTCATGGAAACCGCAGGATTCTCAAATTCGCTCAGAACAAGACGTTAATAAGATCTCTTTGGAACCTCAAGAATTAGGAGTAGGCAATTCTTATAAATTATTGATTGGAGGCGTAGTTCCTCGGCCTATCGCATTTGTCAGCACGCGGTCTAAAGCAGGGTTATACAACTTGGCACCCTTCTCTTTCTTTAACGTTGTGGGCAATGATCCACCCACTGTGGCTATCAGTATTGCTATGGCCGGCGGCAAGCAAAAGGATACTGCTACTAATATTTTGGACACTGGAGAATTCGTCGTCAATATTGTTTCTGAATGGCTTGCAGAGTAAGCATTCCGTCTTCATTGAAATTCATCTTCCTGGAATTCTCTCACACATTTCAATTTTTGGTAGGGCTGCAAACTATACAGCAATTGACGCGCCACAAGGCAAAAGTGAGTTCCAGCTTAGTGGGCTGACGCCAATCGATTCCCTTCGAGTGCAAGCCCCAAGAGTGAAGGAAAGCGCCTATCAAATGGAGTGCAAATTACTTCATCACTTGCCCATCATTAATAAGCAAGGCAAAACAACTTTTCTCCATATCATTGGAGAGGTTTGCATGTTCCACATTGACGATAACGTGGTAGATACGAATAACTTTCATGTTTCCCTCCAAAACCTTAGACCATTGAGTAGACTGGGTGGTATATCTTATGGACGTACCACCGAAGGATACGAACTCCCAAGACCTAAATGGGAAGAGGAAAAAGTTAAATTCGAATGATATATTCCAATCAATCCCCTAATAAAAACCAAATGGGTATTTCATTGTGTTATGTGACTGTGCAGCTACAATTCGTTAAAGTTGTAAAGCTGCCGAGGTTTGCAATAAAAATTCATCAGTCCATTTCTTGTACACTGCAAATGAGTAAACGCATGTTGGTTTTGGTCGGCTTACCGGGCTCTGGTAAAAGTACATTTGCTACAAAGCTGGTAGCCACGAAACCCGAATGGAGGAGAGTAAATCAAGATGATTTAGGCTCTAGACCGGCATGTGAGCATGCCACCAAACGTCACATTGCAAAGGTAAAAAAAAAAAAATCCATCAGCAACAATCATCTGGTGGAGCCAAGTGAACTGACATTACCGTTAAGGGTTTCAACATTGTAATTGATAGAAGCAACTTTGATTCCAAACAACGAAGAACTTGGATCGATATCGCTTACAATAATAATATGCGAGTAGACTGTATTATTTTTGACACTGCGGTGGAAGTGAGTCAATATGATTTCAACAGGACAATATTTTAGTTTTCCAAATATGAATGCGTACGAGTTTTCCTATAGGAATGCGCCGAAAGGATTAATGTACGCCAAAACCATCCAACGCAGGTAGAAGGTTATCATGGCATTCAAATTCTCAACAGGTTTGTTCACAATTATACCCCACCTACTATGGAACGACCAGAAGGTTTCTATCGCATTATCAAACTGCCACCACGACCTTCCCCTGAATGCACAGCACAAGACATCGATGATGCTCTGAGTATTTTGGAGAACGCGCAAGAGATTTCGGAACCCGCAAGGCACCGAATTGCCGATCAATCTCGTCAAGCGACACAAACAAAGCACAGCTACACACGATAACACGGATATTCTGAAAAATGTATACGGTATCTTGTTATTGGAGACTAGTGTCAGAAACACTGATGTCTATGTCAGATGGACATGTTTTAATACATTAATATAGCAGCTTTGTATTTATTTCGCAGTTTCCTTTATATCTGTATTTATTTTACTGACTATATAAACAACGAGCTTTTTTGATTTTGAACAATCCATGGGAATCGCCGATTTAGACGCCAATAATCCAGCAGGTTTCAAGTGCATAAATGGCTACAGTTGATCTTCACTGCTGATCAATACCAACTACAGCTTTTTCGAAAATTAAAGTCGCACCCGGCAAAAATCGATGTCAAGCCTTGGCAAGAATAGATGTCATTGGATAGGTGCATTATCCATTACTAGATAATGCCCCTTCATGTGCGGATATTGATCCATTTCGTCCTTTGTTGCCTTCAGAAAGTTGATATAATGCCCTGTTACCGTCCCTTTGCTCACATGTCCAGCAATCTCCCCTCGCTTTCTCTTCCTAGGTGGCAGTTGAGGAAGTCTCAAGCTGCATTTGATTAAGCCTGAAGCAGAAATCGCACTCAAGATGGTGGTTGTTTGTGCCCGTGTTTTTGGTACTGTAACTAATGCAGGGGAGCCTTTTTCGACCAGGCTATACTACGTTTCATGTTAATATGAAAAGCAGATTCATCAAGAAAAACACAATTCGTTGTAAAAATCCATGTCCGTTGTCTCCCACTTACGAACCCACTCCAGACGTTCATGGATATTTTTAGATCTTTAAACGTTTGTCGCAAACGCTCCATTACTTGTTCCAAAACGGACCATGGGTTTTCATCGATACACTCTGTAATGACTTTCTTGTGTTCCTCATTTAAAATACGCGGACGATCTGTCTTTCTAGGTTTTTCAAAAATGCTATCAGGATCGCTTTCGTACTTTTTGGCCCATCTTTGTGCCGTACGGACGTGGATTCCCAGTCGCTTTGCGGTAGCAGAAGGGTTCAAACACTTCTCAAATAGCAACTTGGAAAAATCTCACTTTGTCCTGATCTGTGTATAGCGTATAATTACGCTTAGTCGGTACTTCTCTAGTAACAACGTCAGCTTTGCGCCTTACTACTGTTTGCATGACATTGGACTCATTGTCTCTGTCAGGAACCAAACTAGACATAAATTTCGTATACGAACTAACTGTTTCAAGAGCATATTGCTCCTCATCAACAATATAATCCATGGGCTCGGGTCTGGCACACTCGTCGACGACCATGCCGTTTCCATCTTCATATAAAAATTGAATGCTCATCAAAATGTACTTCTGCTATAAAAGTTGGGATAAAACAAAGAAAATCGGTGTCAATGCGCCTGGTGCAGTTTATATATCGTAAAGGCGCCAAGGCGTGTACGACTTTAATTCTTGGAAATATGACATCTGATTTGTCAGCCTGGCAATATGTATTTTCGTGCTACATGACATCCATTCTTGCCAAGGCTTGACATCGATTTTTGCCGGGTGCGACTTTAATTTTCGAAAAAACTGTATATCAATTGACTCATGCTCTTCATTATACAGTAATAATAAAAAACACGACTATCCGGATACAGGGGTCTCCATCACAAGGTATCATTTCATACTTTTTTTCCTCAATAAAAAAAATGACATGAATTGTGTCATATCATACCCTTCCTGAGCGAGCCTTTTCCCTATAATTTTTGAGCACTGTATTTAGCCAGTCACCCACCCCTTCTAATTCATGATGGGATGCGCCACTATCGGATTTTGATGGGTAGGTAAAGGCCCCTTGCTCCCAGGTGTGACGTCTCAAAAAAAGGGCATTTTTATCTGATTTCTCGTATGGCGCTGTTTGTCTTTCGGCACCTTCTCCTTCGGCCATTGCCTAATCTAGCGAATTACGACTTGCGCGTGTTTCCAGGCAACGAATCACTCCAAATATGATCGTCCAAGGGGTAAACTTCTCGCCAATCACCGAGCGAACTCGGCCTAACTCGGCGCATCGGTGCTAATAAAATTTGGTACTGCGCACGGACGGATAAATTGGGCCAAAAAATCCGAGAAAAAAAAATTTAAATCATATAAATTAATGGGCCTTCTGGCCCTGGATCACGATTTCCCTTCATTTATTTTTTCGTCCATACTTCTCTCATATTCATTTTATGACGAGCCATGATCATGATACCACGGCTGTGCCTAGTCCAGCCAGCTCATTAGACGAAAAGAAGGCTCCTGCCATTGATGTTCTCGATTCGACGGTCGCTGTTGGCCAATCTAAAGAAATGTCTGAGCAGTCAACCACCGCTAATGCAGACAAATTGGGAGAAAAGGATGCCGAGCACGACGACGAAGATGCGCAATATCTCGAGGGCAGTCAACTTGCCTTTGTCGTGTTTGCGCTGTGTCTCGTTGTCTTTTGCGTGGCGCTCGACAACACCATTATTGCCACCGCCATCCCCAAGATTACCGATGCATTCCATGCCCTGAACGACGTTGGATGGTACAGCAGCGCCTATCTTCTCTGCTCTTGTGCTTTCCAATTACTCTTTGGTAAATTCTACGCTCGCTTCAACAAGAAATACGTCTTTTTGACTGGCTTGCTGCTCTTTGAGGTTGGATCTGTGCTCTGCGGTGCTGCTCCCAATTCCACGTGTCTGATTGTTGGTCGTGCTGTGGCTGGTCTCGGTGCCGCAGGTCTGTTCTCGGGTGCCATGATCATCATTGCTCACAGCGTGCCTCTGGCCAAGCGTCCTTACTACAGTGGTCTGATCGGTGGAATGTTTGGTATTGCCAGTGTTATTGGTCCTCTCTTGGGTGGCGCTTTCACCGATGCCGAGCACGCCACCTGGCGCTGGTGCTTCTACATCAACTTGCCCTTTGGTGGCATCACCGCGATTATTTTGATGATTTGGCTCAAGATGCCCACTGGTATCAAGAGCCAAGAAGAAGGTTGGTGGAACACCTTTATGGCCTTTGATCCCCTTGGCACCATCACCTTTGTGCCTGGTATTATTTGCTTGTTGCTCGCATTGCAATGGGGTGGCACCATGTATCCCTGGAGCGATGGCCGCATCATTGCGCTTTTTGTCATGTTTGGTGTGCTCATCATCGCCTTTATTGCTATTCAAATCTACTGGTCGGCTCGTGACGATACCCGCGCCACCGTACCCGTCCGCATTGCCAGCAAACGCTCCATCTTTGGCGGTGCCCTCTTTGGTCTCTGCTTGACTGCCGGGTTCATGTCGTTTGTCTACTTTTTGCCCATTTGGTTCCAAGCTGTCAAGGGCACCACCGCTGTGCAGAGTGGTATCGACAATCTCCCATTGATTCTTTCCCAGACGCTTGGCAGCATTGCCTCTGGTGTGCTTATCAGCAAGATTGGTTACTATGTGCCCTTTATGTATGCCGCTCCCGTCTTTTCGGCCATCGGTGCTGGTCTCATCACGACTTTCCACGTTGACACGCCTACTGCGAAATGGATTGGTTATCAAATTCTCTTTGGTTTTGGTTGTGGTTTGGGTTTCCAACAGCCCTCGCTTGCTGCTCAAGCCGTGCTTCCCTTGCGTGACGTGTCCATTGGTGTGTCCTTTGTGTTCTTTATCCAAATGTTGGGTGGTGCTCTTTTCACTTCGGTCTCGCAAAACATCTTCACCAACAACCTCGTCAAGAATATCATCTCCGCTGGCATCGACGTCAATCCTGTACTCATCATCTCCACTGGCGCCACCGAGCTTGCCAACGTCCTGCCTGCTGCCGACCTTCCTGCTGTCATTGTGGCTTACAATGATGCTCTGACCAAGGCATTCCAAGTCAGCATGATCATGGCCTGCATTGCTATTGTCTTTGTTCCTTTGGTCGAATGGAAGAATGTCAAGGGCAAGCAAATGGAGATGGGCAGCGGTTAATTTCCCCCCCCCTCCAAAAAGCTCCTCAGCATCCTGATTGTAGATTTCTCATTTTTTTTTCACTTACACATGTAATCTGTTATTACAATATTGTTTTAATCTGTTTTCTAAATTAATAGAACTACCGACATAATATTTAGCAGATGTATTACATAATAACATATAAACTCCTGCTTTATTCTTTAGAGTTTTTTCGAAAATTAAACGCACCTGGCAAAAATCGATGTCAAGTCTTGGCAAGAATGGATGTCATGTTTCCAGAAAGCTTTGTCGTGTTTTTTTTTTTGTTTTTTATCTTTTGCTTTTTTTTTCAGAATGAGGTGGGTTTTCCTTGCAGTACATAATACCATGTTTCATTAGAGCTGCTCTCCATTACGACACTTATCCCAGCAATTGTGAGAGTGCCAAACAAATCCTTTAAAGTCACTCAGTCTCAAGCTATTAGATGCTTCGCTGATTCTAGTCATTAATGTCTCTTTTTCCAAAAACCGATTACGCTTTACTTTGCTCTTAACAACTGACCAGAATTGTTCAATTGGGTTGAGCTCAGGAGAATATGGAGGTAAATAAACGTAACGATATCCTCGGGACGTGATATATTTGGCTATGTCGTCTCGCGTATGGATAGGTGCATTATCCATTACTAGATAATGTCCCTTATGTGCGGATATTGATCCATTTCGTCCTTTGTTGCCTTCAGAAAGTTGATATAATGCCCTGTTACCGTCCCTTTGCTCACATGTCCAGCAATCCCCTCGCTTTCTCGTCCTAGGTGGCAGTTGAGGAAGTCTCAAGCTGCATTTGATTAAGCCTGAGACCATGGAGGATTTTGATAAAAATATATCGCGTAGATGTTATATTTATTATAGATTGTATTGGACATGGAAAGGTAGTATCATGTACAGTGATGACTTTAATTTAAAGATATTGCCTGACGTTTCAATTCCGCCCTTGATCTGCAAAAAATTCGAAAAAAAATTTTGCGGCTGAGTTTGGTGTTTCGCCTTCTCAGTGACATTGAGTTGCATGAATCGCTGGAACGATTCAGAGCATAGCTCATGTCACTTTGTGTATAGCTGACCAATGATGAATGTCTATGGATAATCTTGTCTGAGACGTAAAGTATGCTGTTATTTAATGACTGCCTTCCTTCTGAACAGTCGGTTATACCTTTTGTTCACCCTTTATTGTTACTATCATTATTGTACAGGATAATATTACATTTTGAATTATACACATCGTTAAACGTGTGGGGTATAGTGTATTGTTGCCAACCAATTGCTTTCGGCTTCAGTTATGTCGAAAGAATTTCATCCCCATCCAATTCCAAACAATAAAGTATATACATACAATGGAGGTAATTGGAACCAATAGGCAATAGTAATCATCGTCTTTGATAGCGTCCAGTATCTAGCAGGATCAAAAAATGTCAGGTGGTGGTTCAGCAGTGAAAGTCCACCAAATTTTTAACTAACCTTATACCCAGTGTAGGGCACGAAATAAGTCCCTACAGCGGTATAAGCTGTGATAGTAAAGGTTGCAAACGTTGCAGCCAGTAGAGCATATCCCCATAGGTACGTTGAATCCGGCGCAGTTTCCGGCATGTGAACGGTCATCCGTCTGGTATAAATTGGCTGTGGTATAGACAGTTGAGGACGATGGGTTGGACGATCTTTATTCTTCCTCTTTCTGTTTGGTTCCGTGAGGACAGTAGAGGAGGCTATTTCATCGATCGGCGATAAAGTGATTATTGGTGATTCCATCACTTGGAGAACCTGAAGATGCTAATTGAAGAGGGTATGCTTTGCGGATTCTCGTGCCTTTTTTCCACAGTCACAAAAGTGATCAAAGTTCAGATTTTTTTCTGGTTGCGGGAATTGCTTACTGTGCAAACCCTTTCCCGTCTTATGTCAGCAAACGAGCAGGATCACTACAACGAAGTACGTTTCGAGTTCATTTGCACGCTCCATTAGAATTTCAAACTGGTTCTAATCGAGCCACATATAGGAATTCGACGATGCAGTCGATGAAGAATACCTTGTCGAGAGCGAAGTCGCTGAAGAGGAGCATGACGCAGGCGACGAAGATTTCATGGATGACGAAGAAGAAGGAGGTAATGATCTCTTGGTAACTGTATTATGCTACAGGAATTTGGGAAGCTAATATGAATGTGGCAGACCAAGAAGAATACGGTGGTTTCCACGGTGTTCGGGAAGTAGAAGGCGATGATAGTGTCCTGGAGATAGCAGACGATTCCGTTCAAGGTTTCTTTGAGCATAAAGGTATGTATATATTGCTCGTTAGACAACTGATTACTTACAACTGATGTTTGTACATCTAAAAAAGAACCTGTGTATACTGTTGCAATGCACCCAAAGGAAAGCGACATCATCGTTAGCGGCGGTGGTGATGACAAAAGCCACATTTGGCGAGCGGATACTGGAGAAAAACTTGTTACTCTAGACGGTCATACAGACTCGGTTACCAGTGTTGCTTTCAGTGTGTCTGGTGAATATATCGCTTCTGGAGGCATGGACGGCAAAGTTCGTGTTTGGAAAACAAATACTGGAGAGTTCTGTACTCAGGTTGATGGTCCCGATGAAATTATTGTGAGTAAGATATGATAGTCACGTTGAAATCGCTTATTCCATCATTACTCACACACAACGATAGTGGTTGGATTGGCACCCGAAAGGAAACGTCTTGTTGGCTGGAGCCACTGATTCTACAATTTGGATGTGGGCTAGTAAGTGAGCTGATACACTCTGGATGTTTAAACAAATGTACGCCATTTAACCAGTTTGATCTTAGTGCCATCTGGAAAGTTCATGAATATTTTTAATGGACATGCGGCTCCGGTTACTGCTGGTCAATTCACTGCGGATGGTATGTATGGTTCTCAATCCGATTGATCCGTTGAAGCAGCATGGCTAAACTAGGACACATTTAGGTAAAAATATTGTATCAGTAGCAGAAGATGCATCATTCATTGTGTGGGATCCAAAAGCAGCAGTATCAAGTGTTAAATTGACTGGTTCAGATGGACGTTTCCATTCTGAACCAATCAATTGTGTTACCACAGACAAGGAGAGCAACTTGGCATTGACCGGATCAGCAGATGGAACAGCTAAACTTCTCAATCTACACAGTGGAAATGTATGTTTGATTTGATATCATTTATAATGCTATCCAACTACGAACTAATTGGAAATCCACAGATTATTGCGTCTCTAGAGAACCATTCAGATTCTGTAGAATCCGTCAGTTTTTGTGATGTGTAAGAATTCATGCTTTAATGCCAACTTGTACTATTTCTTGGCGCTCATCCATTCCGTCTTCTAGGCTTCCTCTTGCTGCTACTGGATCTGTCGATGGCAAAGTTAGCATTTGGGATATCCAGACTCATCGTGTTCGTAACACATTAATACACGACGTAAGCAACTCCTCTCGAAGTCAGGCGTGGAAGTGTAAGGGCAGCAGACTAAAACAATTACCTTTCAGGATGCCGTGATCAAGGTGCAATTTGTACCAAACACTGTCAATCTTGTTACTTGCTCTGCCGATAGAACAGTACGACTTTGGGATACCAGAAACGGCGAGTGCTTGAAGAAATGGATGGGTCACCAAGACGCTATCTTGGACTTTGCTATTTCAAAGTATGTGCATTTGCGTGATATTGCCAAGTACATTTATTCTCATGGTATTAATATATTATGAATTTACATAACCACAGCAATGGAGAGACTATCGTAACCGGATCAGACGATGGCACATGTTTGGTCTTCAAAGCATAAACCTAGAAACTAAAATCACAGATTTCCCTTACTTTGCAAACCCTGCCAAGTGCCAATCCTTTAATAACCAAGCAACCAAAATATTGCGGCAGACATACCGCCTCATCTTCAATTTTTTCAACAGTTATATGTCACTTATTTTTGTTTTTTCATTCAATACAGATTATTCATTCTTTTTTGACTGAACCAATTTTTTGTATGTTTTATTTTTATAAGGATTCTTGATAACACAATTTAGAGTAATTCCAAACATAGACGAACTTAGAACTCTTCACCTTCGTACTTTTGTTCATCATAGAAAGAAGCAAGTACAGTTCTATCGGCAAATTTGCGCCCAGCAAGTGCTTTAAGGGCAGTCAAAGAGTCATCAGTGTTTCCATAACGAATAAATATCTGAAACGAACGTTTGTCAGTACAGTGATACCAGATAATGGGGATGCAGGTTTTAATTGTAGCTTGCATGCACTTACCATTCCTAAGCCAGGAACAGCATTGCCTTCTTGAGGACGCGGGATTTTCATATCAACAATGTCACCAAACTTGGAGCACTCGTCTTGAACATCCTCCCAAATTTCTAAAGATGAGGTAAGAAAACATGAACTCTGTCAAAATCTACATATCTGTTGTAAACATATTTCTTTACCTTGATATTCGGTAGGATCTTCGAGTTCTTCAGGTGTAACCATGTTCATAAGTTGAACAACTTTTGTTGCTTCTTGATCTTGAACACCGGTGGCAGTGACTGTGTAGGGTGCTGACAGAGGCATCGCTGTGTCCATAGGCATTCCCTTAGATCCAACGCTGGCACGTTGTACAATGAGTTTTCGGTCACCAAGCTCCATGTTATTTAAGCCCTGACAAGCCAAATCCGTAACATTGGGGTCAACGTATTCGCAGAAACCAAAACCCTGGTACAAGAAATTATGTCAATTCAATAAGATCCACTAAATAAGAATATGCTCACACTCTACTTACCTTTGATTGACCGGTCTGTGTATCTTTTACCAAGTTGAAAGCTCGAAGTTCACCAAAAGATTTCAAAAGCTCCATTACTTGCTCATCATTGAGATAGGTGGGAAGTCCACCAACATATATCTTGTTAGGTGTATCTGGTACATTTGTAGAAACAAGACCAGGAACATGGACAGCTGGTGCTTCATTGTAACCAAAGGCTGGTTGATAATCTTTTGGTCGTCGAATCTTCAAAGCCTGCCCTTGGAAAGATATGCCATCGAAGGCCAATGCCGCAGTAGCTTGATCAGGATGATGAAACTGTAGCCTATAGTTAATAAAATAACTCTCTTCAAGCGTAGATATCATTTCATATTCACTTACCTCAACAAAAGCATAGTTTTTATCGTGGTTGACTTGTACAGAAAGCACTGGTGCTGATGATGCAAGATTCATCTGCATCATGGTACTATTGAAGAACTCCCCAATAGCTTCTTCGCTGATGTTGTATGGGATTTGTCCTACATATAGTCGGCGGGATTGGCGGGCCATTGTTGCGTTGACGGCAACAGGATTAGCATTTTCAGCGGCTCCAATGATAGCTGCACGGCCAGGGTCAACTCCAGTGCCCATACGGCCTCCCATTTGCGCAGGGAGAACAAAGAGACCTGATGTTTACAGACTAATGGTTATTGATGTTTCAAACAGTGGCAAAACGTTGGTACATTAAAACCCACCTGCTTGCTTCACCTGTTCAGCTGTCATGCCTTCCATACCTTCCGGTGGACGATCCCAGTTGTCGAGCTTTCTTGGTCTAAGATGTAGAGGGACAACTGAGCTGTCTCCACCGCGGCTATGTCTGCTGCTGTGTCGTGGACTTCGGCTTCTTCTGCTTGATCGTCTGTAATCGTCTCTGTCTCTTTCTCGGTCGCGACTGCTACGTCCGCTGTGGCGATGCCTATCTCTATCTCTGTCCCTTCCTCTATCCCTGTCCCTTCTCTCCCTGGAGCGATCTCGGCGTGATCTGCGGTCTCGATCTCTGTCTCTGTTGCTATCTCTATCTCTGGTTCGATCATAGTGTCGGTCAGAGCCTCTATCAGATCTAGAGCCCTCTCGTTCACCATGTCCTCCATAATAATCTGCATTGCCTCCATAACCTATTCAAAGAGAGAATAGTTAGAAACACTGACTAGTAAAAGATTTTAAATCATGAATTTGGAAACAGTTATCATTCTAGATCACTATCTCGAATTAAATTGCTCCAAGGACCATGTCACCATCATGGTCCTGATCATTATAGTTGATCATGTTGTAGATTCAATGTGATCAAAACTAACCTCCATTGTCTTGGTAGTATGGATCACTGCTGGAGTGCGACAACTGTTGTCCCATAGAATTTAAGAAAGAGGAAGCCATGTCGGCTGCGCTTCGTTCTAGAACGATGTGACACGTAAGCTCCGTTGATCAATTGCTTCATACGTGGTTGATTGTGAGTACATACCTTGCGTCTGCCAGGACATTGCGTGTATCAACTGAATGTGATGTGAGCGACTGTTAAATCTTTGACACTGTACCCAAAAAACATATTTGAGTCGAGCACGTGATCGCCGTTGTGCCATGAAATTTCCTCACCGAAGCCGGCATCAGAATCTTTATTAGCTTTTAAAGTAACTAAGTAAAATGTCTTCTAACAATATGAACATTAGGGGAGTGAACTTTTTTTTTTTAATTCTTATCAAGAGACTATAGCCTTAAGGTATATTGGCTCTGAAGTTAATGTTCTCGTATTGTCTTTCACATCAGCTATGTTCAAAGGTATGTCTCCTTCGCCACCGCTTTGATATTGTTGCTTACCTGCTCGATTTCAAGTTCACTAGAATTAGTTAAATAATTGATTCTATTATTAAGATTTTCTCTTTCTTAAATATAATATTTACTGATAGAGCCTTCCAACTCGAGTAGGACTAATGACACACCATTACTGTCTCTACTTATCTGTTATCAATTTACATGTCATTCCACTTATTATCCACGATACTTCGTGAATGATCTGGATCTTTATAATAATAAGCCTTTATGACACCTGTAGCTTTCAAAACTATTCAGAACATAGTTATGCTGCACAACGTCATGAGCATGTTTTTGCTGATACTCTTACTCACGTTGACTTTGGTTACAGCTCTGCTTTTTGATACGCCAACCCGAACCAAAAGACAAGTAAGAGCAGATGTATATTATATTCTATTGTCCTGTAATAGATGGCTAATGATGAGTAGGTAAATAGTGTAGTTTCATCCCACAAATTACATAAACAGATAGATTGAATGTGGGTTCCAAAATGGACAAAGGATTAGCGTCTTTACACTGATTATGATTCTTCCTTGTCAAATGAACAATATAGCGTCAAGGATTCCTTGTGGTAAGTTCTTCCTTACCTTCTGGTTTCTCTTCTATTTTCGTGCTGTTCCTAATTACCTTGATAAACAATTTCAACTTTAGGTCGACTTCGAAAGTTGATTGATAACTAATAGCTGAGGCTATATGAATAATTATCTTGAAGTCTATATCAGTCAGTAAGCCTTTCAGATATACCTACATGGTTTTCATTTTACCCAGTTTCACGAGACTAGCATTCATCGTTAGTGTCCAAGTATCGGTTCTACGGCTTTGCTTGAATGATATCAACGTATATTTAGCATCATGCTGATCGACAATAGGTTAGTCTTAATTTTCCTTTAGATTGAACAAAATTTGTTAGTTGTTTTGGAATCAAGTGTCGTATATACTGTGAAAGGTCATAACCAATGATTGGAGGCAGCAAAAGCAGCTCCAATACATATAAAGTTTTTGGAATCCACTTTTCTTTTATATCTTACACAGTCTGCACTCATTCGATTTATTAGCACTTGCCAACACACGACTTATCTCTGCACTACATAGCTATAAATGCTCTTCGACTTATTGTGTGGATGTTTATATAAAGAGGAAAGTAGTCAAAACTTTTTTAATGCCATAGCTTAATCTTAATATCTCATCTCAGAGGCGATTGGAATAATACCGGAAACAAATTAGCGGCCAAAGCAGTATAATGGTGGTAAGTCATTGACTTCCACGAAATACTGCAGAAGAACTAAGTAGAAAATGAAACGGTAACGTGACGGTCCTTTGGAGCTTAGTAAACCCGATTACCAATTGAAAGGGATGGCCAATTCAATGAATCAAAGGCAAGCTCTAACAAGTTGCAATATGATCAAGTTCAAAAATCAGAATGGCTACGTATACAATCTCCTCAGATATTGAGCTGCCAGAGATGGAGTAATAAATACTCCACAATACGCCACTTCCACTCAGCCACACGAGACGATTCAACAACCAAGAGATGATATTTCAGAGGCAGCTCAACAGAAAAAAACTGAGAAAACAAACTTTGGAAGGCTTCTCAACGTGAAGGTTCAAAAAAACTCATAGTGTCGGGTATTCGTAATATGGGAAAGTCGACGATGATGTCCAACAAATAGTCCCGTAAGGAACTGGTCGGAAGATAGAAATTTTCAGAAGATGCATATTTAGATGCTTCCAGATACCTTTATAACTATTATAGAAGTATTTTTGAATGCCTATATATTAGCTACGAGCTTTTAATAAGCGTGGTAGCCATCCCAAGCCGTTATATTATTGCTATAGGATAGCACATTTCTCAGGCCATATCATGATATTTTCGTTGAAACGGCAAATTTCCGCCGTTGTAGCGCAGTGGATAGAGCGTCAGTTTCCTAAACTGAAGGTCGCGAGTTCGAATCTCGCCATCGGTTCCTTTTTTAGACTCCATCAAGAATTTTTTTGGTTTTCGAAGTATTGAAGTTTTCGTGTCGTAGTAAACAAAAGATAACTGCAGACTTAACCTCTCTGAATTACAAGATACCTTTGTCGGCCTAACTTTTACGATGATCGTCCAATGTGACTCGACTTGATCGGAGTCATCTTGGACACCTCTTCAGAATAGTCACGTTCAGAATAACTTTGTATAATCAGTCACGTTAAGAAAGTATAAAAGAACAACAGAAGATATGAATAAAAAGCAGTCATTTTTATCTCACGAGAAGTTCACTCGTTTGCAGGGACATTACCATTAACATATAAAATAGAGAACGACACCTTTTTATCCAATTGACCAAATTTATTGTATTGCTAGTTTTATGGATTTAGCTTCCTCGTATTGTTTCATAGTGCGGGTCTAGTCTATGCATCTCAAATCAATATATCTTTTCAGTGCACGTTCGTCGTTTGAGAGTCCTAATTACTCTAATAAAGGAAAGCTATACACTTGTATCATTTTTACTTTCATAATGACGGTAATGGTGATATCATATTGGTAAGTTTGTCGACCAAGTATGCTGTCGTAGGCATACGAAGCATGAATGTTCGGTAGTATATGCGCATTTTATCTGATCAAGCGCAAGTATCTCTTTGATGTATTTAATCCTTCTTCCTTTCTCTTCACCCGCGCTTCAAGTTTTGAAGCTTACTTGCATGCCTATTATAAACATTATACCCAATGATTTTCATATTCTATCTCTGTCATCTTTGAGATCTTTCATTAACCATAATAACCAGCGCATTGCTGGATCTAAAGAATTTCTTCGTTGCCATATGATACAGGTAAACCATACTACACTTTTGCGATTCTTTTATTTTTCTTTTCTTTTTTTAAAAAACAAAAAGTGATGAGACCGTCGCCGAGATATCCCCGGTCACACCACGTGGGAGGTTCTCGCAAGAGAATCATGACTCACACTTGCTAAAGTTCAACTGCTGTCCTCTGATTTTGTATTAAACGTTAGTTATATGAAGTCTGCAAGGTGGTGTGGCTAAATTTTGTATTTACCATCAATTTAATAGGTTATGGCCAGCTCAGACGAAACATTAAAAAAACGAGGGTGTCCTAATGACCCACAGAAATATATTTCAAGTTCAAAGTTATCTCAAGAGCTTCATCCTATGGCTTGAAAATGAGTATTGGGCTGTGTAGGGTGCATACTGTCTTTCACAAAATACTTCGTGAGTCCCCCAGATATGTATAGGCAGACTTGAACTTGAATTTCGCACTAGCGTTGTTATTCTTTTTGCCTTTTGGCTTCAAAAGCAAATTTGTATATTCAGCATGTAACCAGATATGTTAGGTATAGTGAACATTATTTGTATAAGTCTTTTAAGCAGGATTACCAAAATCAAAACGGGATGTGGCTGGATGAAAAGGTATGTGTACATGTTAAATATGGAAGTCCAATCCACGCCAGTACCTTGTTTTGAATTTTATAGTGGGTGCTATAATAAAGGCACGGGTATGGGACTATAGTTGGCTAGATGTATCCCAAACACAATAAGTCTTGTGCCGATCTGCACTAAACAGCTGTGTGCCAAGTGGATTCCAAGCAACTGCACAAATCGGCTGTCTATAGATATTATGATGTCAGATGCAGGTTATTTAAAATGTGTGGACTATGCAATCAACCTACTTATGTCCTGGAACTGACGACTCATGCTTTCCAGTCATTGTATTCCAAAAGTGGATGCTACCGCCTAAAGTTTGTGATTGTAAACAGTGCTCATAATTAGAAACACCTTCCATCACCACAGCACAAAAACTAGGGACTACATACTTGCCGATCCTGCTGCAGCATAATGACCATCAGGACTATTAAGATTACATGCATTAGGGAAGTGATTATCGTATAATTGACAATAATTGAAATGTTTCCAGTATACCTGAAGCACGCTCTTGACCAATTTAATCCATTTCGATAAGATTCATCTCTACCACACGGTATTAAGATCAGATACAAAAGCATAATGAATGAGCCAGTACAATGGGACTTACTGAAATGTACGGATTATTCTGTACATCCTCAAATCCACAAAGTGTAGAGTATTATCCCGTGAGTTTGTCAATAGCTTAGAGCCATCTAAATTTCATTTTCAGCTCCATTCCAGGCATTGGTCTATCACAAAATGTTAATCTACATACCTGGAGATACAGAGACTGACGTTACTTGTCCAGTATGAAGGCCGGTGAGCTCCTTAATTCCATTTCCAGTTCGCGTGTCCCATAATCTAACATTATTGTCAAGATGACCACTAGCAATGGTGGAGCTGGAGAGTGAACTGATTAGAATATGATGGATGATGATTTTTGCTAAACTGCTCTTACCCTTCACGATCGATTAGGCATACATCGTTACAACTGGAGAAGGTAAATATCGTGCGCGTGCCTGAGAGGGTTCAGTATAATCTAATAGCTTTACTAGTCAAGGATCCGTAGATAAAAGTCACTTACAATAGCCTTTATGCAGGTCCCATACTTTGAGTGTCCTATCCTGGCTACCAGACACCTAGAATGAGCAATGTAATACTTTTTGGTGAGATCAAAGATATTTCCCTCTTTGTAACTCTGACGATGATCTTACCACTCTGTTTGAGTCGGCTGTGAACTCTGCTGAACAGACCTTTCCAATGTGTCCAGTCAACGTGTGCTATGGCAATGATATTAGTTGAGACGAATGTAATAGAACTTTACAGTGATATCCAAGTGACGACTAAAGCTTATAATTACCCTTATTCTTGAGGAAGCAAGGTCCCATATTCGCGTCGAATTGTCCATGCACGAGCCAAGGATGAACTCCTCAGTTTCATTGAAATCAACGGAAGTCAGAGTTTGTAACGATCCAGACAGTGTATGTGTAAGGTTATCTTTTCACAGAGTCAGTAAATCGCTTATTACGAATGTAGACTAAGGTTGTGCGACTTACATTGCCTTGAATTATAGACTCGGACTTTCTTATCACTTCCACCTATAGCGTACATATTTCCCGCCGGTGAACAATTGATACAGTGAATTTCTCCTTCAGTGATCGACTGATACCAGCATTAGTTCAAGGCTGTTGCATTGGTTATACAGTCATGCGATGGTTACCTGGGTTTGGAATGGTTCACTTGGTAATGAGACCATTGATATTCGCAGTGGGACATCCTGGATATTTTTAAGCCTATCAAAGAACGTCAGTTTAAATAATAAAAAAAAAGAACTAATAAATCAACTTACTTTTCGAGGTCGTTATCGCCAGATTTAGAGCGGAAAGTCCATCGCTTTGCTGATTTGTTGTTTTCCGCAATCTTTGCTTGTTCGACAATGCTATTTGAAACTATGTTATTAAAGGATGTAACATCATGCCGGTTCATTCATAAATGCTCTCACCTCTCGTAAAACATGGTTGCTTCATTCATCTTCTCAGCCTCTTCATTCATTTTTTTGAGCCATCTTTGCACCAAATCAGCATTTTCTTTTTCCAGTCGTTTGTTCTTCTCTTCAGTGGTAGAGAATTCTAATTGGAGAGTTGATAATTCATCTTGTAGCACCTAAGCAGCAAAAGATTAATACTTTCGCTATAAACAATTCAGCTAACTGATATTCGTACCTGAATCGCAACATCTTTCTCTTTCAACAAATGGGTCTGCTGCTCCAGCTTTGCTACTGTACGTATTATATTAGCTTCCATTTCTTCTTGTCTATAATTAAGAGATGGTTGATTGTTGGTTGAGTGCAGCAAAATTTCAAAATTTACGTAGTATATAGCTTACTTGGCTTTCGATTCCTTGTCAGATTCTTCGTAAGCACGTAATTTGTCATTCATATCGACAAGCCGTTGAGCATTTTGTCCCTGAATCTTATACATTTCTGTCTGCTCAGCTTTTAGTCGCTGAACTTCTTCCTTAAGCTGTAGTGTTCTTTGTTGCATATCAGGCGACCTAAATCAACAACATTTTAGGTTGGCAAGCAATGTGAAAGAATAGCGACCAAATTGTTAGCTTACCCATGTTGACTAAGGCTATTTCGTTCCTCCTCTAACAAACTATTTCTAGAAGTGAGGTGTTCTTTTGCCGTTTGAAGCTCTGCTACCTGATTCCTGAGCGATTTCAGGCTGTCATATAACTGTTTGTCTATAGCGTCAAAAGCGGAGTGAATTAATGGCGGTGAAAGAATAGCGCGGTTGGGCAGTGTTCACGATCCCATTCCATTGCATTGTGCACAATAAGGTGAACAAGCGGAGATACCCATACTGAAAAGTTCACGACGTAAAAGCCTGTTGGTGCTCATTATCAGATCAACGGAATGCGGATCAACTTACTGCTATGTACGAATGTGGTATATGCATGCTCTCGACTGTTGCGCTCTTCTAGTCTTTGGAGCAGCAATTGCTCATAAGAGAGAGCAGCCGTAGACATTTATTTCAAATTTTAGGCTGTATGATATTTAGGCTGTGTAAAGAACAAAAGGTGTGACTTTATACGATATCGCCTTGAGGGCAAATAACTGCGAACTTGAATCACCTCTGAGCCACACAAAAGCCCGTCCCGGAAAAATTGCGCTGCTTGCGACAGCGTGACCTTAGAAAACTCATTGTACAAAACATAATTATCGCTTTGAAAATAAAACTTTCCAAGCGATAAGTATCCTATTGTTAGTCACGCACCAAACTTTGATGACTCGCACGAGAATGAGATCTACGCTATAGAATAGAGGAAGTTATTCCTATGTTTTGCGGAAACGATTAATGCAGAAAGATTGCCAAGCAGACACCATCATTCTCCACACGAATCCATTTCGCATGCACGTAATGTCAGACGTCCGTTGTCGACCCGACCCATACGTCCTTGCTTGAACACTAACCTTTAAAAGCGGTAAAGCGGTATTGAAGCGGCCATAACACCAACGAATTAGTAACATACAGATCACACCCATTGGCTGGCATCACGACAAAGCTGTCACATCATGAGCATGTTAATCTGGCCGGCAAATGGAGCACATGACAGTTCTGCGAAGTCTCTTGCCGTGGAAATATCATCGACCGCGTGGAAAGTGTGCCCGCGTTAGAAACTTGGAATGGACACATCAAGATAAAAGGATACGGAGAAATCACTAGAAACAGACTCAAGCAGCTATTCTCGCGGGTATGTAGCAACATTCAGATCAAGGATCACGACAAAAGTCAGATCTAGCCAACTTCAGCAATTAGCAAGAGTTACAAGCCATAGTGCAAGCTATCCACCAACACATCACTTCAAATCGAGAAACAACACTATTCTGTTATGCACTTACAATGAACTGATGGATCTTGTACATCAGCCAAGTATGGTTCCCTCATATAAATCGCACCAGAGGTTGCATACCAATTGGTTCAATGCAAATAACCTTACGGTTTGAATGATATTATCGGTTATTTGAAGGGCATACTATAATAAATATTCGTAATAATTTATAATTATACTTTTTTTAAGCTCGGTAAAGGTCATATTCACTCGCTGTCATAGCAATTTCGCTATTCAGGGTCCTCCTACCTTGATTCTGTTATTAGCTCCACATAAATCAGTGTGATTTTTTATTTTTTCGCGTTAAGTTCATACAATGTCATTGTCACTACTCGCATATGGACTATTATGTTCACTAAATATTACTTTGGATATTTATTACTTGAAGTCAAGCAAGTTCTGATAATGTCATTGTCAGCAAAGTCATATAGCTCAAAAAGTGTTATTGATAATTTTTAATGATTGAAATGATGTATATTGAATAGAGTGAATAAGAAAAATTGCAAACTATGAAAAAGAAAATGAAATGAATGAAAAAGAAATGAAATGAAATGAAGATGCTTTGGTATGCCCGATTGTTTGTGATCTTGAAGGGGTTGTCTGCTGGCCAAACTTGATGAATGATTTGGCTTGATGTTTAGAATGTTTGATTGAAAGTTTTATGATGAAGGTTGTATGGTTTGATTTAATGGTTTTATCATTGGCTTGTTTTAGAGCACGACTTTTGCTATTTGTTTAGAATTTGTTTGATTGCTTGAGTGGTTGTTGTATTGGCTTGAATAGCCATTAGGTTTAAGGTTCATTCGCCTTGATCAGCTGAATGTTTATAAGGTTCCTAATATAAGGGCTCGTGTTTGAATGCCAAAGATTGAGTTTTGGTATTATAGAAATAGTTCTTAGTGCTTGATTGACTTGGGTGTGTTTGGTTGATTGTTAAGTGGATTGTTTAATGGATTTCATAATTGAATGTTTGGTGTATTGTTTGGTTTGTTTGATGGATCGCTTGATTGGTATTCTTTGATTGATTGTAAAGACTGTGGCTGCCAGATGATTTTGTAGTTACTTCAGATTGCCTAGTAGTATACCTTTTGGGAAAGATAATTGAATATGGTTTGCGATAATGTTCGCATAGGCATTTGTAACAGGACCATTAGCTTATCAATGGCATTTTTGATCGATGGAATCATCGATTGATTATCAGAATTGATTGACTTTTTTAGCTGGTGTAGTGTGCGTAGTATTCAATTTATTGATGATGCAGTTGACTGTTGTTGATCGGCCGACCGTTGAAGGTTAAATGCGATTCCCAGCCCGGGATGCCAATTGCACTAGCGTGGGACTGCCACGGTAGTGCAATTGGTAGGTAATGCTTTCATTGCAGGACCACAAAAGTGCCATCCTCTCCGGCACCTTTCACCACCCATGATAGTAAAGTTTAGCCAGATAGCTGACCATCAACGCAAGACATTGGATGATAATGTTTCGTACTGCCCTAATGGCGAGTACAATCCACCACTAAGTGCTTGTCTGATGATCAGCTATCTGGCTAAAACTTTACTGTCCACTGCTCCAGCATTACCTTCGCACACCTTGTATACTGAACGGAACATCCAGTAGTAAAGTGTGTCGAGTTAAATGTAGTTGGTAGATGATAATATGAATACTAGCAGCCAACAGTCTTTTAATTTGTACGGTATATATGAACAATAGATGTTTGTTCAACTTGCTTGTTAGTTTGCAAGCACATTTGAATGGTTTTTATATGGCGTTAAAGCCATTTTATAGTAGCTTAAGTCATTGATAAACTTTATAGCTTTGGTAACGTTTTGTTTGACAGGTGTGCCAATTAACGTTGTAAAGTCTGTACCTAGACTTTGTGCACTTTGCTTAAGTGAGAACAGCGACTTTTGGTAATACAAATTGTCGGTAAGTATAGTCGTAACATCAAGCGGACGCACAACGAAATAAGCGCACTCTCCCAACTTGTCAGTCCTACAAGTTGGGCCAGCTTAAACATCATTGACAGTTTTTACAACAACCATCCCTAAACAAACCCTTAAATTTTGGGTTTAGGATGGCTATTAAACTGCCTACGTATCACGCCCGCCCTACGCTGGATGCATTGATGCTTCGTAGAGTCAATCAATTCTGGTTGTCGTGATTGACTTGTCGTAATAATAGATATATTATGCGGTACCAAACAGCCAACTGTCTCGCAAAATGACTTTTAAGTCGACTACCATATTGAAGGGCATTTTGGTAGTCGACTTATGACCAGCAGGTTGGGCAAACCGAAAGGTCTTCATTCCATGTAGAATGTATATGTTATAGGATATCGTTTGATGGTTTGAAAATAATGAAAGAAAGATTGATGGTATAAAAATTTCTAATGGTTTGAAACTACAATGATGTTAAAAATAATGATAAAGTTTAATATTGTTCGCCTCTCTTTACTCTCCCTTCTTTTTTTCGCCGCCTTTTACTCTCCCATACGCCTCTATTGTCTCTCCCCATTTTTTTTTAATGGTTTTTATAATTTTTTTCGCCGCCTTTTATACTCTTTTTTTATATCATTCATCTCTGTTTTTTACTCTTCCGTTCGCTTCGATTTTTTTTCTTCTTTTTTTGTTAGGTTTATATTTTTCATCTCTGTTTTTCTCTTCCATTCGCTTCGATTTTTTCTCTTATTCTTTTTGTTAGGTTTATATTTTTTTCGCCATCTTTTACTCTCCCTAGTTTGATAGAGACAAGCTTTGCGTAACATAAATCTGTACTCAATAGATGGTATTAGTGATCATCACTTCAGAGACCAGTCTGTTAGCCTCTACTTACAAATTTTTGCTTGAATACGCAGCAAAACCAAGTGTTGAGTGATAAAGTGTGTATAATGGATGTTTGACTTGCGTTTTCGACCTTGATTTATTGGACTCTTGCACTGGGGCTTGTTGAGCCTTGTTTGGTTTATTGGTCGCGTTGAACATCTTCGAGTGGACACTTGGGTTTTGTATAGTTTTTGATAATGGTTTGTAATATTTTGGTGTATGATGGTAAATTCCCTTGATAATTTTGGGTTGATTTGGTGTTATTCTTATTATCCAGGTACGAGTAGCGACCTGAATATTTGTAGGGGCCTGATACATTTATGTTGGGTTTTTAATGTTCAGGGACCGCCCAAAGTTGACCGAAATTTGTGGGGTTTGTGGCCAAATTTTTTGGGAATTAAATGATAGGCTTGACTCTATCTTTGGAATGCTCATGGTTTGGAGTGTTTGTATGAGCTCTTGAATAGGAGGAGGAAGCCATATTGAGTGTTTATTGGGCTTTGAAGAGTGAGGATGGTTTGATAAAATGGTGGGGAACTTTTTTTTGAATTTTAAGTTCCGGAGACTCCTCCTCCCCCACAGTTGCCTAACACGATCTTCTAAAGGATGGATAAACTGGTCTATTGAATTGTTGAATTTATCAATATTGTAACTCAGTTAAGATGTCATCATGATCTTGCTAAAAATTCATGCAAGTGATGTAGGTTGAAACCTCTTGGTGACCAAGACTTAAAGCTGGCGGTGATTAAAATTTTATAGCATAGGTATGCTGATCTGGCTATGAAGAGCAGACTCACCAAAGTTGGTGACGACGTTGACGTAGAAATACACAGAAAGGTTATGTATACGGGAAGTGAGTTGTATTAGACTACATGCATTTTGTCGTAACACATTTTATTCCTAGCCATTGCAGCTAAAGTTGTTGATATGATCCGACAGTTCATGGACCCTGTGGCGTACAAGCAGTGGCTTACGCAGTAACCTTTTTGGCAGCCTTATCCTTATCACTAATGGACACATCCCGAGTACCATAGTTTATTAGTTCAAACTGTATACTCTAATTAATTTGATCCCGTAATAGAAGCATAGTACAACGTAACTAATAGGCAAGTAGCCAGTCACGGTTAATACGTTAGCTATCAGATATATTTGAATTCAATTCATTAAAAATGAAGTGGTGTTATAGTCAAAGAAAAATATATTGGTGTGTAGGATTAATGTCCGTAAATACCTACGAAGAATGCTTAAGGGCTATGTTTAGCCATATATAACTATAAAAATACGTGAATGTGGAAGTCATCTCAATAGAACCTAGAAGGAGGTACGAACAGAAGGCATTTTATTAACTTTAACACAATCAGTCTGTTTCGTGTATCTTATGATGTAGCTAAACTTGAACGTCAGTAGGTACATATTTGGGTTGAGTAACGGAGAAGAGAATGAGACAGTAAGAACGCGAATATTACACAAAGCAAAATGTAAATCGATATTATTATTAGTTCCTGACGAGGTTGACTACGCATGATGAAAGTGAATGAAGCACCTTGTAATAAAGACAGTAGAAAAATACATATCAAAGGAATTATCTATGTGGTAATGGAAGATGTAGAAGGTTTTTGAATCTTCTTCTCTGTTGCCTCTCCGGCTCAGCCTCAGCCTCCTTCTCCTTTAGCGACTTTTCAATCCATTCGTTCACATCCGACCTTCAAATAGTGTCTTGGTTATAATAACCAGTCTTCTTCTCTTCCACCTTCTGGAATCCATGTACGTACTCAATATGGTTGCCATATTCTTTGTAATTCGTCTTGTGGTGGCAAAGAGCCATTCGGTCTTGTTATGATGAGCCTAAAGAATGGCGCGCTGGATAAGGACGCTTGAAAGCCCCATGACTTAGTATTCGGTTTTGACGGCCAGTAGCTGCAGAGTGGCCTCATTCTTCTTATTTGCCGTGTAGAGGACTGTTTTGTGCGGAACAGTCATAAAAAATATTTAAAGAGCTTCATTTATTATATTACTCTATATAGAGAGATTCCGTCAACAGTTGAGCCAAATCCTGGATGGCTGCATCTTCTTGCGAAATATCGTATTCCTCGTCTATATAGGATTGTATCCGCTTCATGGATTCAGCCAAAGAAGCCGATAAGTCAGGATCTACCAAGTATAGCACATGAAATGAGTCAAGGGAATCCAGATTGTATCCAGGTATTGCATGTGTGTAATATCCCAACTTACCATACTCGCTACTCTCCACAATCTTGTAAGCACCAATAGCCCAAACAACATGCATTAGATTCTTTGCTACAGACTTGTTAAAACCGCCAATACCAATGCCTCTTCCCTCTTCTTCTAATCGCTCCGTAGCCCAAGAGACTAGCTTGAACGCATCCGACTTTATTGCTGGCGATGTGTAGAGCAAGTTGGTAGCGTGCATGTAGGTAATAATGTGTCTTATAACTTGGAGAGATCTGACGAGAAGGTCTGTGTTCAATGTGTTCATAATAATGACCATATATCTCGATATCACTGACGGCCTGTCAGCAGCGGTGGCTAGAAATTGCGTGAGGCATGGGCTGTCTATTACTGACTGTTCGGACATGTTTATCGTCAACTTGAGAAATGCTTCCAATAGACTAATAGAGATAAGATACCATTTGGTATGTCAATGTCAATTGCTTTAAGGTTGCGGATTGTTTGTTCATGAAGTTGGCGGCATACATACCGTGAAGCTTCATGCAGCACTCTAGCATCATTCTCATTCCAAAGAATGGAGCTGATGAGAAGGAAGATATCTTCTTGTTCTAGTAAAATGGTACCAGTCTCATGATGAGATGCAATGTTTGCTAGAGTCCCGACAGCCAACTCTCGTGTTCTGGGTCGCTTTGTTGTAGTACATATCTTTTCAAAAATCGGTTAGGATCAACCAAAGGTATCTGAAAATCTGTTCCATTTATTTCATGACAAACCTTAAGAATAACAACTTGTATGTTGTTTTCCAAGATTGCTGCTGCATATTCATCAATACCAGCGAGATCCCAGGCTGTACAAAGGGTACGCTCTAGAGGCGTGTCTTCTATGGATTCTGGATGCTGGCCATCCATATTGCCACCAACTACATTTTCAACTAGCTTGAGAATGATAGGTGCGATAGTAGCCTTTGGTCGCGAGGTTGATTCACATTCGTAGCCTAATGGTGGGGACGGATTGCGAAAACTCATTCCACATGCATGCCTGTGGCGAGTAGAGGTTGATTTGACAGGAGCGACGAGCAATCGTTACTCATGCAAAAATTAATTTTTCGGGAATTGACTCTCTGGCATTTTATAATCAGATCATCAAGTCACGAATCAATGGATTTTTTATGTAGTTTATATTTCACAGAGAGAAGAACTAGTGAGAAGAGATGCTGATAAGGATAGGTTAATTCGAATACAATGATGAAAGAATAGTGAATATTGATGTGAAGGTAAATCTATCCGCTGCAGCTCATGCAAGCTTCGCGATTGTCCAATGAGCATTGCATAGCAGCCAAGTTTTCTTCATTTATCTTTCGCTCGGCAACGTTAAGATTTTTGAGTGCGTTTTGATCAACGGTGAACTAAATAGATGGCAAGTCAGTGACTGTAGGTTTGTTATGGGTAAAAATGGTTATGTACTCACCTTAATAGCGTCTACAGCAGGTCGAGATCGAAGATAATACATTCCTGTTTTGAGACCCTTTTGCCAAGAGTAGAAATGCATGGAAGTCAATTTGCCGTTAGTTGGCTCAGCCATGAAAAGGTTGAGGGATTGGGATTGATCAACAAAGGCACCACGATCTGCTGCCATGTCGATAATAACCCTTTGTGACAGTTCCCAAACAGTCTTGTACAGATTCTTGACATCATCTGGGATATCGGGTACCTGTTGAACGCTTCCATTATGGGCAATAATCATATTCTTTATATTGTCGTTCCAAAGACCTCTTTCAATCAAGTCCTTAAGTAAGTGTTGGTTCTGCAAGACACAATGTAATCAGTAGACTGTTGATAAAAGCATCACATCAGGAGCTGATCAGTATACTTACAACCACTTGGAATTCACCACTCATGACACGACGAGTGTAAATGTTGCTTGTGTACGGCTCAAAGCACTCGTTATTGCCTAAAATCTGACTGGTACTGGCAGTAGGCATTGGTGCAACCAACAGTGAGTTGCGTACACCGTGCTTGGAAATATTTTGTCTCAATGCATCCCAGTCCCAGCGATCAGAAGGCTTGACTCCCCACATGTCGGGTTGTAAGATACCCTGGCTAACCGGAGAGCCTACATATGTCTCGTATGTTCCATCAACAGCAGCCATCTCGCAGGAAGCTTCCAACGCAGCGTGATACATAGTTTCAAAGATATCTTTGTTCAACTGTTTAGCTTCGGGAGAGTCGAAAGGATAGCGAAGAAGGAGGAATGCATCTGCTAAGCCTTGCACACCAAGACCAACACTGAGGAAAAATAGTTGGTTAGGGCAATAGATAACATAGAATGAGCTGTAGGAAACATTCTACTTACGGTCTGTGGCGCATGTTGCTGTTCTTAGCTTCTGGAACTGGGTAGTAGTTAGCATCAATGACTTTGTTCAAGTTCTTGGTAACCACTTTAGCGATAGAATGTAGCGTATCAAAATCAAATGTCTTTGTCTCTTGGTTGACAAACTTGGGAAGTGCAAGAGAGGCCAAATTGCAGACAGCAACTTCGTCAGGGGCTGTGTACTCAATAATCTCTGTGCACAAATTTGAACTGGTGATGGTACCAAGATTTTTCTGATTGGACTTCTCATTACAAGCATCTAGAGGGGATCGTTAAATTTTTATAATAACCATTCGATATTTGTGAATGTGGATGCCTACCTTTATAAAGGATATATGGCATACCAGTCTCAATTTGGGCGTCCAAAATAGAGAACCAAAGCTTTTGAGCCGGAATAACCTTTCTGGCTTTCCCTTGTCGCTCGTACTTCTCATACAGTTCTTCAAACTCCTTGCCATAAGTATCCCACAATCCTTCAGCTTCGTTTGGACAAAAAAGTGACCAATCTTCGTTAGCTTTGACGCCTGCAAGCCAAACAATATTAGAATAAGCGTCGAGGAGAGCCGAACAAAGCAAAATTTATGAAAACACGTACGCTTCATGAACAAATCAGGAATCCATAATCCAAGGAACAAGTCTCTGGCACGAAGCTCTTCTTTGCCAGAATTTTTGCGCAAATCAAGGAAATCAAAAATATCAGAGTGCCAAGGCTCAGTATACCTTGAATAGAAAATTAGCATCGATTTTAGATATGTTCTATCAATGAAATTATCTTACATTGCAAAACTGCCGTTACGTTTGCCACCTCCTTGATTAACGAAACGTGCAGTATCATTGAACACACGAAGCATAGGGACGATGCCGTTTGAAGTGCCATTGGTGCCAGCGATGTAAGACCCAGAAGCACGAATTTTTTGGAAGCTGACACCAACACCACCGGATGACTTGGATATGCGAGCACAGGTGGTCAATGTGTCATAGATACCTTCGATGCTAAAGCACAATTAGCATGGGCATGAAGTCGTATGAAAGAGTTATGACACACGATGAATTACCTATCGTCCTTCATCTGGACTAAGAAGCAGCTTGACATCTGCGGTTTTGGAGTACCAGCATTGAACAAGGTTGGTGTCGCGTGAGTGAAGTAACGTTTAGACATTAGGTCATAGGTCTCAATGGCAGCGGCAATATTGCTGCCATGAATACCTAGAGCAACGCGCATAAGCAAATGCTGTGGTCGTTCGACGACTTTGCCTAGAAGAAAGTATGTTATAAATACAAGAAAGATATCGAACACGAGGCATAGTAGCAGGCTTACTATTGCAGCGCATCAGGTAGCTTTTTTCCAAAGTCTTAAAGCCAAAAAAATTATAGTCGTAGTCACGCTCGTAGTCAATAGCGTTATTAATTCTTTCCGCGTTTGCCATGACCACTTCATACAGGTCCTTTGAAACCAATGGAACCTGGCATTTTTGGATTGGGTGAATGTAGTTGTAAAGCTTTTCAACTACTGTACTGAAGTCTTCATCGGTCTCTTTATGGAGGTTAGAGATGGCAATACGAGCAGCCAGAATAGCATAATCAGGGTGCGATGTGGTTAAGTAAGCTGCTGTTTCAGCTGTCAGGTTATCGAGTTCAACAGTTGTGATGCCTTGATACATGCCAGTGACGACCTAAGCAAATATTATGGCCAAAAGCAGCGTTAGGGTTGGCAAGAGGTACGCGACATGAGAGGGATGAGTCATCACTACACGTACCTTTTGTGCAATCTTTGCGGGATCAACGTATCTTTCGTCAAGACCAGCAGCCAATCTTGAGATTCGCGAGGAAATCTTGTCAAAATGAACTTTTTCAGTTCTGCCGTCTGTAATGTTATAATGTATGTAAGAGTAAGCATGAAGGTCATTCCGTTTGTACAAGTTATCTGGATATGAACTTGCCTCTTTTAACTACAAACATTTCTCCTTTTTCAATGTACTAAGTGGTGAATAAGTTGATTCTTGTGGCCAGACAAGGTATGTCGCTTTTGAAAAAGGGGGAAAATAAAAAAGACAAAAATGTGCAGGTAAGAGACGCGACGCGAAATTTTGTGAAAAAAAAGCGTCAATAATTCGTAACCCAGATCCACACCGCCACTGAGTTTCAGGCTAGGGAGAGGGAGCTTAGCAAACTCGAGGCACGCGGATAGTAATATGGGCCTTTAGTCATCGACTATGAGGACTAGAAGCACAATAATGAAAGCAACAACCATTATTTCATCCGATGTTATGAGACGCGTTCTAAAAACGCGTTTCATAACATCCCAAGCTCATCGTTACAGTCAACGCTGAGTCATCAAACAAAACGGTAACCAGAGATTCAAACAAGTCATTATTAATACGTACTACAAAATATATGATGCTGTAGGAGTCTTTGTCTGATTCAATGCTTTCACTGCGATCTCAATCTAAATAGAAAATGAAGGTGAGATGGTAATACTAACGGTAAGCTAGCACGGGCCATTTGCTGATACTTACGCATGCGACAAATACAGCTATGACCTGTAGCAGAGAACAGTAGCGTTAGTGAAAGCAACTTTTGAGAGAAGAATGGTATAAATAATAATCAGGAAGAATTGTTGACTTACAATTAACCATATTATGATCAGCGTCTGGTACCTGTAAAGAATTGGTAGAGTTAATAACATGACAAAAATGGTTCTGCATAGACGCTCTCAAATAGATTCCGCTTACTCCACTCCAAAGTGATTAAGATGCTCTCTTAACATGCTAAGAAGATCGGATATAACGCCGCATCGATCATTAAGGATTTTTGCACGTTGAGGAATCTCAAGATAATCTAAAGTAACAGTGAAAAATTTGAGTATCTGAAATCCTCGCTAGTACCAACGACCAATGCAATAGCGTACCTCGAATTGCCTTGTATAGAGGCTGAAGTGAAGGCTCTGACCAAAAGATCTCAGGAGTATCTAAAAGGGGTGCTCAGCGAAAGTCAGATCGAAACAGTACTACCAGTTAATATGGAATGGCAGCTTACCAAGGACATTCGACACCAGATTAACATGCATTCTCAATTTGAAAAGATGGCCATTGATCTGCGTAATTTCAGTTCTGTTCATATCCAATCGACCAGTCTGAGCTAGCTTTTTTGGAATATGCTTGGTATCCTACATGATAAAAAGACGATCAGCCTGCTGCTAAAGTGTAACCAACTCATCATAATTCTGACCACCAATGGAAAAGGTCATACCTCGATTGTGCTATCCATCATATCTTCAAACCGCGCCAATACAGCACTTTGACTCACGCCGTGACTAATAGTAAGTTTAATCATATGGTTTTCGCTCTTCAAAGTGATCATATCGTTGAAGATTCGTGGTTTAGCCTGGTTTGTATCGTATTGGAAGTGCATTTCCTCGATCTGCATATCTTGTAGATCATCCTCACTATCTTCAAGTGGGCGAATTCGAAAAGGTGCAAGATCTTCAAGCAATAACAATTCTTGGGCACGGCTAAAATTCCATAGAACGACTACTCCATAGTCAAAAACAAAAAGCTCTCCACCTTCAAACCTTGTATTGACATCAGGCGTTTTGGTAATGGCGAGAAACTCGTTGTCAGATAAAGCTTTTGAATGGGTTGCCTCGGATGCATGCTCGGCAGTATTGAATTCAGTATTGGTTTCAGCAAACTCTACTGGCGGATCAGCAATATTGGGAGGGCTTCCATACATATTAGTGAATTCGGGTGTTTTACTTCCTATAAAGTCTGATCTCTGTTCGTTGTTAATAGGAGATGGGGTATAGTCATAGTTTGTTGATGAGGTGCTTCCTTGGCTGTAATCGAAATTACTATTGGCTTGCTCTGCTGTCTCATTGTAATCTGGTAACGTCTGGGCTTCGTAGCGTGCTGTATCCTCATAATCATGTCTATGTGAAGGGTAGTGTGAATATGTTTGCTGACTGACATCCTCTGCATAATTGTCTTCTTCGTAACTGTAATCATATTGATCATAACCAGCAGGGGTGTGCTCGAAATCATTCCCACTATCATAGTTGGAACGACCTGGCCATGGGGCACTCCTGACTCGCACGTTTGATGCATTTTTTCGGCCACCAGGGCGTAGTGTCATTAGTGGGAAATGATATCTGGCGTACAAACATTCATCATAGAATCTTGGGGATACATGATGCTGTTGGCGTAGAAATTCGCACAATTCTCTCATGTTATTGCCTTCAGCGGTACAATATGCAGACAAGCGTGGAAGATTCGCGAAGTCTCTTTGATCCTTAGTCATCCTCTCGGCTATTGTGCGAGATCCAGAGAGATGAAAGTCTAAAGGTAGTCGCAGGCCTAGGCCATCGTCTTTTACTTGATCATCATCGTTGTCAACTGGAGGTTCGGCAGCACTTGGGAAGAGGACAAGCTTTTGGGATGTTTTTGTACTTCGTAGAGGCTGTGCTGGTTTTACACGCTGAAAGTTTTCAGATCTATATAGACCAGGAGTTAGAGGTTGCGGTACTGGATTAGATTTCAGGACGGCTTTGCTAATGGCTGATAGGCCAAGAGGTGTAATGTCGGTAGCTCTCCGCTTGAGAAGAGATGGGGCGAATCTAGAAGGACCTAGTGAGCTGTCCATGGAATTTCGCTTAGCTTTGAATTGTCTGGCTGTGGAAACCAACTGCTGGTGATTGTCGCCATCCATCCTGTCAATGAATGACAGACGGACTTTTCTTTCAGCCTTGAAAAAGCACTAACTTTTTATTCTTTTCGCCTTATGGGACTTTTAACTATACTCAAGAAGAATCGACAAAAGGAGAAGGAGATGAGAATCCTCATGCTGTAAGCTTGAATAATAACGAAGCTGTTCTATTGATTAAGCAGCTCATCATGTACATTCTTTCCTTATACTACAGCGGTCTTGACAATGCCGGCAAGACTACCATTTTGAAGCGAATCAATGGTGAACCCATTGACACGATCTCACCAACTCTTGGCTTTAATATAAAAACACTTGAACATGGACCATATAAACTCAATATATGGGATGTAGGTGGTCAGAAATCAATTCGATCCTATTGGCGCAACTACTTCGAACAGACCGATGCTCTTGTTTGGGTGGTCGATTCGGCAGATCGATTGCGCATTGATGATTGCCGGCAAGAGCTAGCGCAGCTTCTACAAGAAGAGGTAACTATGTACAATGAACTGATATATATAACCTTAGCTAACCTTCTTTGATACAGCGTTTAGCAGGTGCCACGTTACTAGTTTTCGCAAACAAACAAGATATACCAAGTGCAATGACGGATCTTGAATTGAAAGAGGTACTGTAATGAGGCGTAACTTTGTAAATACTTGGGTAATCAAATGACTAACTGGATACCATATTAAATAGGCTCTAGACCTGGACTCTATCAAATCACATCACTGGAACATCCAAGCTTGCAGTGCAGTAACCAGTGAAAATCTATTGCAAGGCATGGATTGGGTAGTTGAAGATATTGCATCTAGAATCTACATGATGGATTGATACCAAAAGCAAATAGACAATTGTAAAACAGACGAGAAATTTTATAATTATGATGAGGATGAATTTTTGCGGATATTTATAATGTGAGTATACCGAACAATTACGCTGATTATCATCTTTGCGATTGTGGATTGATGCAAAAACCAAGGATGGTGGAAAACTAAGAAAAAAGGCAGAACGGATCACTTGGAACACCAAAAGAGATGCAAAACAGGCAGAAAGAACATTGGTTGCAAAACATAACGTACAGAGAAACGAAGTGAAGGATGACAGAAAAAGGGAAGTAGAAGGAGTGATTGAGTGAGAAAACATTGATTGAAAATAGACATGAGAGGCACATACTTTTAGATAATCGAAAGCAAGATGTCTTGTGGTAGGAGTTGGGTGGTATGGTGGGGAATAGACTGAAAGATCTATATGGTAATGAGGTATCAAGTGCATTAAAATTTGCTTCTCTCACAGGTGTTGTAAACAGGGGCATCTATTTCGTGGTAGGCGCTTGCTTTGACGTTTGTGATGTTTTGTTTCTACAGTGGGTTGCCAACAATATTGTCTAGCACGGCCGTAACGTCTCTGACGGTAGCGAGCTCTTCCAAGAATGGTATCATATCAATCAATTCACTGTCATGAGGGTCATTGAACCACGACGAGACAGGTACAGCATTGGCAGGATGGAAAAGGTAGCTGGCTGGGGAGTTATCCAGTATAATAACTTCCCTTACATTTCTGCCTAATTGAGACAGATCCTTGACGTATGTACCCATGTGGTTAAAGCACGATTCTCGGAATAGCCGATGTTGGACAACCCGATGAATGTCTAAGACGTCGAGGACAGGATCTGCATACTGAAAGCGAGTGAATTGATCATGGGAGTCAATCTCTTGTTCAATCTGGAAAAAATAATCCAAATAAAGTGTACCTTTGCTAAGCTAGCTGTGAATACCACTATTTCGTATATATTGCTCATGCGCTTCATGAAATTATCGACACCAGGTCTCTTGAGAACGTAGACGTTATGTACAGTTCCGTCAATTTCAACAGGTACAATCATATCGGCTTGTTGAGTAGCCTTTGACAAATATCAATTAGATATTAAGGAAACAGTATTCGGCATGTGACCAGCTTAAACGTACCCTGAAAGAGCTATGGACTAACGTTTCATCCAAGTCTAAGACCAGGCACTTCTTGCCCTGATCTTCCGGTGCTGGATTAGACAACAGCCAGGCTTGTTGCTGTTGCTGATCAATTTGAAACCGAAGTTACTATGATGTAAGATAATTTTCCCAGTAATGAAAATTTAAAAATATTTAAGACGATGCTTACCGGATAATGCAAGGCGTCATAATGTAAAGTTGGTTCAGGTTGTTGGGGAATAAAATTGGTGGTAACGATAGGTGGAGCAGACAGGTGGGTTGGCGCAGGAGAACGAGGGTCCGGAAGAGTTTCCTGACCATCCTCGGGCCCATCTTCTCGATTGTCAACCACCGATGGTTCGGTTTCAACAGTGCTAGAATCCACAGTCTGGCGAACAGAACCATCGCTAGGAGCCACAGTTTCGTCTTCGGCGACTACGGATTCATCGGTTCGTGGCCCTTTTTCGGACAAGGTAATGTGCTGGCGGCTATTATTAAGTGTGGCTTCTATGGAAACGCTATCCACGTCACGCTTTTCCAATTCGCTGAGCTTAGATGATAAGTCAGTAAAAGAGGTCGCAGTTTGCGAAGAGGTCGCGTTGTTATTCTGGAAGATGGTCTGCTGCGGTTCCGTCGATCTATCGCCGTCACGTATACGGCTGCCGAGTCCGAAAGAACAGCAACTCCATCGGGAGAAAAGGTTTAGCTTCCGATGAACATTGGTTTCTTCTTCCATGTGAACTCGGCGTGGGGTGTTAGATCGTTCAGAACGTGATAGAACGAACCGTTTTCCTGTAAGAATAAATTCCATTAATAAACAGTGAATGCTAATTTTCTTTGCTCTCATGAAAAAAGAAGGAGCCAAGCTTCCACAGTGTATTTGGCTGAGATCTAACGGCCATTTGTTACGAGATCGTGAAGAAAGATACGCCAATAAAATCTTCACCAATACCACTCGATCGAGCCAATAAGACAAATGAAGCAAAAAGATAAAAGGACTATAATAGTTTTACACTTACCATATCGTTTCAAAAATTGGCCATACTTAGTACAGCCGGTGCCTGCGTTTTCAACATGTGTAGAACCCAGGTCAATACTTTTGTTGCGTGCAGGCCCTATCTCTGTACGCGGATGAGAACGCCAAGGTCCAAAGGAGGCCCTTTTATTCATGGTTGCCAGATTCTATGAGAGAGTCAAAAACGTGCGAAAAGGTAATATGCTCGGCGCTTGGTGGGAGTGACGCTATTTAATATACAGGGCGGAAAGGAAACCAAAATCGAATTAGAAATCAGAGTCCTGAAATGCAAATGCTCAATAGTCTCAGAGGACCTGCGATGGAATACAGATTATTGACGAGATTATTCAAGAAAGCAACACAAAATCTTGTTAAAATGGAAGGCAAGTCTGGGTGCACAAGTTGCTTTTATAGAGCTTTGCAAATTTACTGCGTTTGGGTTGTGTTGCGGTGTCGGGGCTGAAATCCACTATTGCACGATTAACACCGGTACTCCAACTGTGGGTACCAGTTGAAGCACCTATCACTTACGGCTTCCAACTCATCAGAAAGGGAAAAGTCATAAATGAATTAAAGAGAGGGCCATGAAAGTTGGGTTTGTAAATTAGATACTGACTGATTTTAGAGAACGGAACAGTGAATTAGTACTAAGCTTGAATCTAGTCCTCGGCATCCATAGACTGGAAAAACAGCAGGGTAATAATGTGCTAACAGTAGAATATTAAAGATAACATAATTAATAAGGTACACGAATGGATCAATAAGAAGAAAGGATGAGTTAAGTGCTATCAAAACAGTTTTCCGAAAGAAGGGCATGTTGATTATTGTTGCAGAAATCATTCTGACCTTTTTTCTCATGAACACAATTGCCATTTGCAAAGCCAAACCCAATAACTATATAGTATACATTGCAACGGTTATAAAGCAAATAATGTTCTCTCTAGTTTAACAAACAAAAGAATCAATAGCTTGAAAGCTTATAGCATATCTCTGAATTTCAAGGCATATGCCGTTTCAGTGGCATCTATTACTGGATCAAGGTCAACTTTATGATTTACGAGACAGAAAAGGAGCCAGGGAAGATTTACTATCATCGTTAGGCAATTAGAAGACCCATGGTATAAACCACAGAAGAACAATGGATAATTGATGATACCAAGGTAGACTCCTATTGTCTTGTTTATCTCATCGAGTGCGCCTCCTTTAATGAATTCATACATATAGCGCCATTCTTTCATAAAAAAAAAGTGCTTGTATCCAGAGGCAGTTAATGAAAACACGAAACTTCGAATGTACTTAGAAAAAATAAAAAAGAAAACTCTACAATTATCCTATCAAGTGATCTATTCGGCTGCTAAGAACGGGTTCTCGATTTCTTCTGAGCCATCAACTGGAGAAATAAGAATGATAGCCGTGCCTCTCAAAACCGAAAGCCCTAAGGTTCGGGTCTGGCTCGTAAACTGGTCAGTTTCCAAGTCTTTAATATGTTCAGTCGTGTTATCCAGCACGAGATTAAGAAGAGGATCGTATCCTTTCAAGGTACCAACCACTATACAGAATTATTATGTTATTGCTTTGGAAGCAAATGTGAGGGGTTTTAGTGGGCACTCACCTTCTCTACCACCGCTGAACTTTACGCGAATCTCTTTGTCTTGGTATTTGCTAAGGTCTAGGATAGATTCTTTCTTTGGCTTTTCTTGACCAGCTTGGCTGCCGCCTCGGCTGCCGCCTCGACCACCTCGTCCGCTACCACGACCTCTCTCACCGCCACCTCGACTTGATCCTCTTCCACCCTGCCATTTCAGAGCCAATCACGATTTAGATAATCTAGCAGACGTAAGATCAAGAAGATAAATCAAGATCGAAAAAAGCTTACTCTTTCTGACATGTTGTTTTGTATATGCTTGTGCTGAATATAAGTTTGTGTTGTTCAAGTGTCGACTGTAGTTAATGCAACAATTGAGCGAAAAGATCTGCAATACTACTGATTAAATATGAGTATGAGCTGCTAATTAAATTCGATAGGGTTGATCATAATAAATTATTTGAGAAATTCAATCATATAGCCATCGGTGGATCTGTTCTTTCTTTTAGCTTACCTAGATTTGTTTCAAAATGAATTGAGTGATCAAAGAGGTAGCCGAATAGTGGAAATCATAGCGTGACGCGCCTTTTGTAACCAGCGCCTGCTAGGTATCCTTCCCCGCTCTTTTCCCTCCAGCATTACAACCCTTACGCTTCAAATGTCAGGTACATATTTACTCTCTGTATAACTTTCGAGGACATCATTCAATTTATACTAAACAGTTCGCCTTTAATAGAACAGCAGCCAGCTGCCACTCAACGCTACAAAGCTCATCATACTTATGAAGCCCAAAGGGATGACGAGCTTACTCTGATGATGGGCGACATTGTCACTGTCACCGACCTCTCTGACCCTGACTGGTGGGTTGGCGAGACCACTGACGGCAAGTCTGGTTACTTTCCCAGCAATGTGAGTTGTTTCGGGTAATTCACTTATACTCCTCATTTCGATTCAACTTGTTCTAATAATAGTCCAACACTTTATATTATGATGTAGTTTGTAAATCCTATCAGTGATGACCAAGAAGAAAAGGCTGGAGGAGATGCTACTGAAGATGTTTCTGGAGATGCAGCTGCTAAGGAAGAGACCATTACAAATGACGATGCGGGGCATGATCAAGAAGATACTCCGCAAGGTAGGGCATGTAAATAGAGCTTGTTGCATCTACCTGTGGTAAATACTTACAAGATGACTATTTGGAATTACAGCTCGAGTTATAGGAATTGCCAGAGTAATGGAAGATTATGCTATGCAAGAACCAGGCGAGATTACTCTCCACAGAGGCGTTATAGTCAACATTTTGGAAGACAATGGCGAATATATGAAGGGTGAAATCAACGGAAAGGTTGGCGTATTCCCTTCAAAGGTAAGCAACCATTTCAGGTAGACAATTTTTTATACCTTCCTGCTGAATGTGGCATATGGACACTTGTTCTACAGTATGTCGAGTTCACCGAGATTCCTGGTCAACCCGAGTTTGGTCGCCCAGCCTCAATCAGCCAGTCAGTTGAAGAACCCGACACTGAGAGTAAACGTAAGAACATTGCACCCTTTCGCATCTTGAAATTTTCGAAATTGACTAATCTGTATTATTGATCGATAGCCAAACCCGGATTCAAACTTGCAGCATATGGTGTAAAGCAAGGCGGAATTGGAAGCTTATTGGCCGGTGGAATCCCTGTTTTGAGACCTAGTGGTGCCAAGAAGACACATAGCCAAGATTCTGTACCCAAACAAGAAACCCAAGAGGTAAGAAAGCAAGCTATTATAGCAAGGATAGGGTTATCCTGTCTTGAATATAACACCTGCGGTTAATACTTCATAGACAAAGGCTCCTCCAGCTGCTCCAAAGTCACCTATTGAACGTACAGCAGCACCTACTATCCCGCAAGTTGCCAGCCCACAATCAATAGGTTCGTCAACACCAGATAGCCCTCCATCTCATAATGACTCAGCTTCTGTTCCTCCTAAAGGTCAGTATTTATTAAAAATTTGCGACAATCAATAATTTTTTCTAATCGATTACTCTAAGAAGGTAATAAGGTTATTGTAACACATCACTACGACCCAGACGAAGAAGACGAGCTCAGCTTGATGAAAGGGGAATATATCACTATTTTGGAACGTGATTCAGACGATGGATGGTGGAAGGGCGTAAACGAACGTGGCGAAACGGGTGTATTCCCTTCCAACTTTGTTAAGGAGATCACTGAAGAAACTCCTCCACCTCCACCTTCAAGAACCTCGAAGCGAGTGTCCTCAAGCAGTGAAAGTACACACAAGTCTCCTGTTGTTGGAACTGCTCGTCCACCGCTTGCTCGTCCACCTTCTATTCCAGCTGGTTCACGTCCATCATCACATGCTTCCATCGGCAACAGACCATCCTCCGTATCCGAAAATGCTCCTCTTGGTACACCTCCTCCTCTACCAAGCTCACCATCTCCTGCACGCACTCTGTCCGTGTCTTCAAATACATCTATTCCTTCTCAAGTTTTCCCTAATGCAAATCGCAGCGCATCTTTGAATGCTAACAGTGGGTCATATAACGCTGAGCCAGAAGATCTCAAGTCTCCGCCTGCCCCTCAGGCTATTGCCTCACCGCAAGCAGAAGAGGATGTATCAGACATCGCATCCGATGTACCAAGTTCGATGGCGGTCGAAGTCTCGTCTTCTGTTGCAGAAGAACCAATTGATGAAACACCTGAGGAAGCCAGTGTAGAATCTAATGAAAAAGGCGTACCAGAAGCTCAGCCTGAACCGACGACAGTAACTGAAGTCGAACCTGCCGCTGCCATCACTGTGCCAGAGGAAGCTGAACCTGTCAAGGAAGAGGAAGATAAGACCGAGACAGAACCAGAGAAGGAAGTCGAAGAGATCGCTCCAACTGTTGTTGAGGAAGGGTTGAAATCGGAAGGTCCTGAAGTCGCGGAACCAGTAGCAGAAAATGATGCTGTGGAAGTACAGGAAGATGAGCAAGTTAAGGAGGCAGTGCTCAGCAAGAATGACTCGGAGGAAGACGCAGCCGCTGAAGAAGAGAAATCTCTTGCTCCAACGGAGCCAGAAGAATCCAAGCCTGACTTCGACGCTATCACAAGTGGACCGAAGCTTGCTACTCCCAACCGCGCAAGACCTTCGCGCAACCGACGACCACAGGAGAGCAAACCTAGTGAGCCTAGCCAAACAGCACTGTTGGAACAAGAAGTTGCCAAGGTGAGTACAATCAGCAGTTGTGTCTCCACTTGACGTACATTAATAATTCCCTATTTAGCAACCCGAGGAGAAGCCAGCTGTTGAGGAAAAGGCAGCACCTGCTCCACCAGCCAAACCAATCAAGCCTATATTCCAAAAGTTCCCTACACCATTTGCCGGTGCAGATGCCAGTGCACGTACGCTGAAGCCAGTTCAGCGTCGAATGTGGGAACCAGCTGAAGCAACTCAGGAAAGTAGTCCGGAGAAAAAGGTTGAAGAAAAGAAGGAGGAACCGCCACGTGGCGTGAAAAACATAAGCTCTCGCTTCAACTTTGCTGGCGTTCCTTCTAGTGGTGGTAATGAGGTTCTAGAGACCAAGCTGAGGAATCATACCAAAAATGAAGTCGAGAAAGCCCGCAAAGAATTTGAGCGGCAGCTAAGTGAAGAGCGGGACGAACGTAAGCGCTTGGAGGAGAAGGTGGCCGAGTTGTCGGCCACTCTTGAAACACTTTTGGCTCGAATCGGCGGCGGCGAACAGTAGATGGACTCTATGTTGCGACAACGATCTGTCTATACCATTTTTTCTTTACCAATGCACAATCGGCTTCATCCATTTGGCTGTTGAATTTCAATACGGCTAATATAGTTTTTATATTATATTTTATCTTACATGAAACCTATGCTAAAAATGATTTAGGTGTATGTATTTTCACTCTTACGTTTTTCTAAAAACAAGGGAAAGAATACAATGAAAATGAAATTGTAATATTGGTATTGTGAAAGTGTGGGTAATAATTTCACAATTCTTAAGCTAGTAACATAAAAAAGGAGAAAGTTAATCTTGTTTGCGAATATATCCAACCACTTTCCATGGTCGTAGAAGACCAGTGCGACCATCGATTTCACCATTCCGCTCGACATTGTCTTTGAGCTCAAATCGATACTTGCTGAAAATACCATGGAGAAGGGTAGCGATTTCAGCAAGTGCAAAGTTTCGACCAATGCAGATACGTGAGCCAACAGAGAAAGGAGCAAAGGAACCAGGAACCTTTAATGGCTCGGCCCAACGATCTGGAATAAATTCTTCAGCTTTATCCCAGTAGCGAGGATCGCGGTGCATACCGAATATAAAGACAGTGATCTGGACTCCCTTTGGAATGATGACATTTGGATTTGAAGGTAAGACAAAGTCACTGCTAGTTTCGCGAGTCAAATTACTGGCAGGTGGATAAAGTCTCAAAGACTCATTGATCTGAAAGCTATGTCAGTGTCGTAAAACAATACCAAGACAACAACATTACTAAACGAAATCATATAACTTACACAACGGTTGACATACTCAAGTTTTCGAGTTTGATCATATTCCAGTGGGCCAGGGACCGCCTTAACTTCATCGATGAGGCGCTGCTGCACATCATTCCGACGTCCGAGTTCGAAAGCCAAGAACTATGCCGAAAAATAATGTCCAATTAGTCAATGGCTACCTAACCTGACCGAAGACTATGTGTAAACACTTACGCTTAAGGTGTTGGATGAAGTCTCAAAGCCAGCCAAAAAGAAAACGTAGAGCTGATCTCTGATTTCGGTGTCAGTGAGCTTTCGACCATTATCATCCTCAGCCTCAAGTAAGAAATCTAAAATGGTTTTATGCTCCAGGCTATCCGCACCTGTGGCACGAAGTTTTTTGCGATCATTAATGGCTTTAAATATGAATTTGTCGACAACCTTGTTAGCATGACGGTATATTATGTAGCGCATAATATACCCTCCCCAAGGAACTAGTAGCAAAGGATTCTCCAGTTTCCGGATCAAAAAGTTCATATTCTCCTTGAATTCTTTTGGTGCTTCTCCCGCCCCAATTACGTCCGCGATAATATCAAAAGTGAAATCTGCAAACAAAGCTGTCATATTCACTTCTTTGTCCACTAACGTTTCCAAATTGGCTACGAAACGTTCAGTGTGGCGAACAAATGTGCTTTCAAGCACTCTGAGAGCAGGGATTTTAAACCCTTGGTCCAATAAGTTTCTTTGTGTTTTCCATATATGTCCGTGTTGCCCTCCATGTTGAAGTGTAACCAAATTATTCGCTCCCCAGTAGCGTCGGACTTCCGCATTGGCACCGCCTTTATCTAAATTGGCTTGCAGATACACCTTCTTGAAATCTTCAGGTTCGGTCGTGAGAACTAAAGAAATTCAATGGTAGGTAAGTTAGTTATGCAGGCCTACTCCCTCCGCAGTCATTGTCCTATCTGCTGACGACACTTACTCATCGGTCCAACTGGTGTATGCATCTTATAGACACTTAGTAGCCGTTCATGCCACGTCTTCATTTGAAAGAAGAATGGCTCCCCTCTCGACTGACCAAAGAAAAAGATCTGTTCAATATCTGGGGTTGGTAGGTTCATTTGTTTTATTCTGATATGGAGAACAACCGGTTTAATATGTATATCCTACCATGGTGAAATTGTACAGAGCAAGCACTTACTTTTTTCGGCTATCTGCATCAAATGCAATGGCATAGGCGATCATTGCAGCAATAGGAGTTAATGTAATAGCTGCAGCGCTGGTAATTGCCGCTGTAGAGGATATCATGACTAGGAACAGAAGCAAAGAAAAGAAGCCCAAGACAGGGTCGGAGACAAGGGAGGAGGGAGAAATAATCGAAAAATTTGTGGGCTTCAAAAAGTGACTCGCCGGCTTTAACTTTCTACTATTACCGCGTTCGTTACGGACAGCTTCGCTTACGTCGTAAAGAAGCGCGGATAAGAAGACAATGGTCTCCGCATATTATTACATATCAGGATAATCCATGGAAATACAGTGACCATAGCTGGAAATACTCTGACCATCGCTAGTGTTAAAGAATTGTGATCAAACAGAAATAGGATCCAGACTAATGATATATACTTTTGTGTCTTTATTTCATGCTTATCCGAGAAATCCTCTCGGAGAGTTTTACCAATTCACAATGTGAATTTGATTCGTGATATGCTATGTTTTGTAATTACAACTTGTGTAAAATTCAATGCTCTTTGTTGGCCTTGTAGTAGATGAGGCCATTGGTAGAGGCATCATGTGATATAGAGGAGAGAGAAATAATCAATTAAAATTGTGGGCTTAAAACATTGACTCCCCGGTTTTAACTTCTAGTATTGCCGCGTTCGTTGCATACCGCTTCGTCAGCGTCGTAAAGAAGCGCGGATAAGAGTACGAAGGTCTCCGCATATTATTACATATCAGGATAATCGCTGGAAATACATTGACCATAGCTGGAAATACACTGACCATGGCTGGTGTTAAAGAATTGTCCTCAAAAAGAAATTGTACACAGACTTATGATATGGCCACTTTGTTTCTTATTTCATGTTTATCCGAGAAATCTTCTCGGATGCTATGTTTGCTAATTACATCTTGTGTAAACTTCGGTTCTTATTGGTGGACCTTGTAGTAGTTGATGAGGCCATTATTAGAGGCATCATGTGAGAGGGAGGAAAATGAAATAATCCAAAAGCTGTGGGCTTAACCAAGTGACTCGCCTGTTTTAACTTCTACTGTTACCAGGTTCGTTGCGGACAAATTCACCAGCGTCGTAACGAAGCGTGGATAAGAAGACAAAGGTATCCGCATATTATTACTTATCAGATAATCGCTGGAAATACACTGACCATAGCTGGTGTAAAGAAATTGTATTCAAAAAGAAATGGTACCCAGACTTGTGATATGTACACTTTGTGTCTTTATTTCATGCTTATCCGAGAAATCCTCTCGGAGAGTTTTACCAATTCACAATGTGAATTTGATTCGTGATATGCTATGTTTTGTAATTACAACTTGTGTAAAATTCAATTCTTTTTGTTGGCCTTGTAGTAGTTGATGAGGCCATTGGTAGAGGCATCATGTGATTTAACCTCACCAGCACCGGTAAGTTCAGGCAAAATAGCCTTAGCCAATTGTTTACCAAGCTCAACACCCCATTGATCAAAGGAGTTGATATCCCAAATGACACCTTGAGTGAAGATCTTGTGTTCATACAAAGCAATCAAAGATCCAAGTGTAGCAGGGGTAAGCTTTTGGAACATAATAGAATTGGTGGGTCGGTTACCCTGGAAGATTTTGTGAGGGACAATGCGCTCAAATTGTTCTTGCGACTTGATCGACTTGTCCTTTTGAAGTTCAGTACGAACGGCCTGTTCATCCTTACCAACCATCAAGGCCTCGGTTTGAGCAAAGAAGTTGGACAAGAGAATATCATGATGCTTTCCACCAGAGATGGGGTTCTGGGTCTCAACGGGAGCAAGGAAATCGCAGGGAATCAACTTGGTACCTTGGTGAATAAGTTGATAGAAAGCGTGCTGACCATTGGTACCGGGCTCACCCCAGATGATAGGTCCAGTAGAAGTCTGGACAACTTCACCAGAGCGAGAGACATATTTTCCGTTAGATTCCATATCACCCTACAAAGATGAAAGAAGGTGAGAATGTGGAATACTAGGCTACCTAACGGGTTTACTATGAGCTTACCTGTTGGAAGTATGCAGAGAAGCGGTGCATGTATTGGTCATAAGGAAGAATGGCTTGAGTTTGAGCACCGAAAAAGTTGTTGTACCAGACACCCAAGACACCCATGATAACAGGCAAGTTCTCTTCCAGAGGAGCAGTCTTGAAGTGGTTATCCATTTCGTGAGCTCCAAGAAGCAACTGATGGAAGTTATCAAAGCCAACATAGATGGCAATGGACAATCCAATAGCGGACCATAGAGAGTAACGTCCACCAACCCAGTCCCAGAAACGGAACATGTTCTTTGTATCAATACCAAATGCAGAGACCTCCTTCTCATTGGTGGAGAGAGCAACAAAGTGCTTAGCAACATGGGCTTGCTATATTAATCATCAGGAAATATACGGCATTAGTCAGTAATTCATCAGCAACTAAATTTCAAACAGCGGAGTCGTTAAGGGTCCTTGCGGAATGCCGGGCGATAATAATAATAATTCCGACTTGCATCATCATCACAACCCCATTACGTCTGGCATAGCACTTGGCCCACAAGCAAATAACAACTGAATCCTATTACTTACATCTTTTGCGAAAGAGAGGAACCATTCCTTGGCAGAGACTGCATTGGTGATGGTTTCTTGAGTAGTGAAAGTCTTTGAAGCGATGATGAACAAGGTGGTTTCAGGGTTGACAACCTTGAGAACCTCAGCCAAGTGAGTGCCATCAATGTTGGAAACAAAGTGGGCATGGAGATCCTTCTTGGCGTAGGGCTTGAGAGCTTCTGTCACCATGACAGGACCCAAGTCAGAGCCACCAATACCAATGTTGACGATGTCAGTGATGGCCTTGCCAGTATAACCTTTCCAAGTACCGTTACGGATATTCTCAGAAGTCTTCTTCATCTGTTCCAAAACAGCGTTGACTTCTGGCATGACATCCTCTCCGTTGTCATAGATGGGAGTGTTGGACAAGTTACGCAAAGCAGTGTGCAAAACAGCACGGTCTTCAGTGAAGTTAATATGCTCACCACTGAACATCTTGTCACGCATTTCAGTAACCTTAGCTTCCTTAGCCAAAGCAATCAAGTTCTTGAAGATATCATCAGTGATTCTGTTCTTTGAGAAATCCAATAAAATGGAAGAGTTGGTGGTTTTGAAGCTTCTAGAGAACTTCTCAAAACGGGAAGGATCCTTAGCGAAAAGGTCCTTCATTTGCAAGGATTTTCCTTCAGCTTCATACTGCTGTTGCAGTGTTTGCCATGTAGAGAGCTTGGTAGCAAGAACCATTGTCGGGAGGAACTAGTTGTTAAAAGGTAAAAGATGACACGAAAAATCAATGGGCGTCGGGGAAGCAGAATATATACGCGGAAAAATACAGCCCCAAAAAAAATCCTTATGCAAGAATCTCCGTCTCCCACTCTCTGGCCCTTGCTATTCCCATTGCTTGCGTCACAGATTTCCACCCAGTCAACAGTAATTCCCCTTCTGGTAATGGTTCTTTTTTATGCAAATCTGTTATCAAACTATACGACGACAAAGTTGGATCGAGTGTTGATGTATTACCTGATTTTTGACATGACAGGGCTAAAGTTGAGTCAGCTTCCCTATCCATATCTCATGAGGAGATTCGGGACTTCAGACAGATGTTAGTTCCTTCGGTATGGAAAACGTAAAAAGATGGAGAAAAGCCAACAATCGGACTTGGCCAATCAAATGTACCAGAAACAGTTGTGACACAGAGGATCTATCAAATTGCACTCTGTCGCCAGCAGGCAATCTCCTTCAACGTCATATCTCCTTCGACTTTTTATCACTCCATGTTGTTGATCGTGGCCCACTTTACCTAACGAACACATCAAAAGATCTTCAAAGCTACATTCCATAGAATGGATCAATGGCTGACCAATTCATTTGCAATGTCCTCTAGGCCCATGATTGCTCGATTTCAAATATGGGGTTTGTTTCTTTGGATATACTCCATTCAACGACAAGGTTAGATGGATAGCAAGACGAATTAACCGCTCTTTGAAATGTCAGTGCACAAAGATGAATCGGTTCTCGTCTACCGCAGTCAAACCCTATTTGAGACGCTAGATAAAAAGAAATTTCTCGTGATTCACGTTCCTAGCCGATATTGCATCATGACTTAATAGTATGATTCACTATTGAGAAAAGATAATCATAGGAACCATCCACCCCAGCCGTAAAAATTAAGTAAGGAAAGGTCCGGTATTTTATGTGAGTGAAGAAGAATCAGTTTGGAGTGCTGGACATAACCCAGAGACCAGCTACGACAAGAAGAACTGTTACGAGCATAAGGTTGCATAATGAGCTTGAGTTGATCCTTGGGATATTCCTCCACCTCCACCGTTGGTATTCAGATACGGTTTGTTGACCTCTGAAGTTGTACGATAGTATTGCCGCCCCGCCCGATGTAATGAGTTTGATTGTTGGGGAATGTGCGGACAGCACCTCGATTCGTATGGGTTGCACAAAGTTGACTAAGTTTAATTAGGTTGGTTAATAGTCTTGACGATATGCCGATCTTGATTTGTTGGATTGAGCCAAGGAAAAACTTGTGTTGTCTATGCCTGGTCTAGTTGTGCGGCATTCTTGGAGAGTGGGCCAGAAGAAAAAGTGGACGGCGGATCATAGGCAAACTAGAATGAAGGTTCAACAGGAGGAGGGAGTGGTAAGCACCTCATCGAGGCATATCACTCACAAATAGTAGTCCCATTACTTACAAAGGGTAAGTCAGTATAATCATCCATCTTGTCCCTACTTCCTGTAGCTTGAGAGTTAGGGAAAGGCAAGGTGTCACAGGTATGTCAGCCACGTCTCCTGTGACAGTTTACTGTAAACTAGCTCTTACATTATTCTTGATCGATGAAGAGAAGGAGTGTACATGGTATTAATGACATTCAAGATGTTAACGTATGATTGATAGTAAAGTATTTTGTTGTAGTGCGTTGAGCATGTCGCCGGTTCTCAGATTATTGGGAGAGGTGTAGGAAAGAAGCAATCGCAACAAAGTAACGAGCGAGTCACTGCCTGGTTCCATTTTGGAGTTTGTTCTTGGAAGGTTCCCAAACTGACAAACAAGTAGGGTACCGACCAGATAACCTGAGAAATATGGATATGAGTACTGAAGTATCAAAGAAACAACTGCGTTCACTTTAGCTAAAGATACGAGGAAACATAACAAATATGCTTCCAAACACAATCCTCGGTTCATCATAGGCGACCATCCTCTTGATCTATAACCACTTTATTCCGTTTGACATGTAATAGGCAATGATCCATTAAATACAAGTTTATATAGTTCATAATAGTGATACTTAACGTGTTATTAGAGTTCAAAAGAAGCAGATTCACGAATGTCACGGCTGCTTGCAGCAGCATGGACTTGGAATTTACCACTTGGGATAACCCATTTTTGGGAGGTAACATCCCAGATGCTAAGTTCAGTCTTGCCAAGTTGGAAGCTGACTTTGGAACGTTGGCCAGCACGAACAGTCACCTTCTCAAACCCACGCAACAACTTGGGGGGTTCACCAGCAGATTCAGGGAAGCTCAAGTAAAGTTGAACCACTTCAGAGCCTTCAACCTTGCCAGTGTTTTCAACTTCGATACTAACATCGACTTGAGATTTCTTGCTGTTGGTGTTGACCTTGAGCTTGTTGTAAGCAAAGTTAGTGTAAGACAAACCAAATCCGAAGGGGAAGAGAGGTTCAACATTCTTGGCATCGAACCACTTGAAACCAATCAAAAGCTTTTCGGTATAGGAGATCTAATACGCACACACGATAAAAAAATGAGTGTGTGTGTGAGAGAGTAGGGATAAGTAAGTACTGGTGCGTATGTACCATTAGTGGGCACTCCTTTATCCCACTTACAACAGATTCATTGGAAATACTGGCAGGATAATCTGAGAGCTGCTTGGCAATGGTATAAGGGAGACGACCAGAGGGGTTAACATCACCAAACAAAATATCAGCAAGGGAGTTTCCAGATTGTTCACCAGGCAAACCTATTGAGGAAAGTAGCATGTGAGATTTGATACACACTGAAAAATGTGAGGATATATCCAAATATTACCAGGCCAGACAATGGCTTTAATGTTAGGATGGTCAATCCAAGGCATCAACGCAGCACCAACAGAATGGATCACAACAATTGTGTTTTCGTTAGCGTCGGCAACAGCTTGAATCTGGAAGCGCCAAAAAACACCTTAATGTCAGAATATTATGCAAGCCATATTTGAGACACTACAAAAATTTCATTACCAAATTGTCACCATTATTGTAAAGAGTCAAGTTAGTACGATCGCTCCCTTCTGAACTATCCGTATTGGCAAATACAATGGCAATTTCAGCACTTTTAGCAACAGTCTCGGCAGATTCGAGATCATAGTTATCGTTTGTGGTATGGAATGTAACATCATGTCCAGCACGAGCCTTGATACCGTCGACTGGCTATAAAGGAAGTTTCGAGAGAGAAAGCGAAATGAGAACAGATAATTACTCGCAAACAAAAATCACAGTAGCTTGACTATGGCTTACAGCAATGAGAGGATCGACAAAGGTAATAGTGCCAGAGCCACCACCCTGCACGACAGTTGCTGGATCACATTCATAGTATGAACAAGCGGTGGCGTTATTCATCCTATATTATCATAAGATGTAAAAAGAGAGATTGGCGGTAAGAATCTATAAATGAGGGTCGATATCTCAAAAGCAATTGAAGCTTACAAAGGATCGTAAAAAGCGTCACTGCCAACGATGGCAATGCTCTTGGTATGCTCGGTGAGAGGGAGGATGTTGTCATTGTTTCTCAACAACACAGTAGCAGCAGCAGCTTGGGAGCGCACAATCTGCGGATGGTCACCTTTGACGTTAACAGAGCCAACGAATGTCATGTTGAAACTATTTAGATTGGACTTAGGATAGTTCTAAAAAGAGTAGGTTGTGTTTATAATGTCGCTTTACAAATAATACGGAAATGTGCCTTCAATCTTACCTCGTTTTGACCCATCTAATTAGCACCAAGATTGTCCAGTGTTTATGGAGAATACAAAAAATCAGTACCTGGCGTAAAAGCCAACTCATTAGCGCACTTCGGCATTACCTTATACCAAGCAGCAGCAATACGTGTAGCCATATCCGTAACACGACTTTCTGGTACGGATCCATTCTTCACAGATTCAATTAAATTGGCACCAAAGTATGAAGGGCCACCAAGGCCCTCACTAGTGATGGTGTCACCAGGCATGTCCATATCTGAGTGTGAGAAAGTATAATTGGAAGAAAGAATATGACATGAGTTGAAAGATACATATTCGGTTTTTTTTGCCATTGAAATACATGCCTAAACCAGCATTAACAGCCTTGGCTCCAGAGTGGGTGCCAAACCAATCAGACATGACGAATCCCTGGAAATTAAGTTCACCCTTGAGAACCTGGTTCAAAGTGTGGTCGTTTTCACAAGCATAAGTACTATTGATTTCGTTGTAAGAGCACATGACCTGAAGTAATGGAAATATTAATATCGAGTCAGTTCAAAAGTGACCTAGCAGCTGTCCATTCAAATATAAGGGTATACTGACGGAACCAACACCAGCTTCAACGGAACGAGCGAAAGGCCAAAGATAGATTTCATGGAGAGTTCGATCATCAACAACTGTGCTTTCCTATTTAGGTTAATAGCGGATTGAGGAATAGATCATAAGTATACATCAATCAAACAGTTATTCTATATTGGCTTTTTTCTTACTGTTTGACGATTGGTTTCTTGGTCATTGAGAACAAAATGCTAAACAAAAAGGAGAAGGGAAATATGGTGAGTTGGTCAGAACAGAACGAGTGTCGAAAGTGATAAACTCATGGACTTACCTTGGCAGTGGCAATCACACCTTGTGATTGAATACCTTTCACTGTTTCAGAAGCAGCAACACCACTCAAGTATTCACATTCACCAAACGATTCCCATCCACGACCACTGTGTAATGCGTGAAGATGAAGTAGAACAAATATGATGGGATGAGGAAGAAGAAGTAGAAGAAGAAGTAGAAAAAGTTGAACAAAGAAGGTGAGCTTCCTGTTTCAGTGTTTCAACTTACCCTTCAGGAGAACGCATGAAGTTCATAGCTGCACAAAACTAAATTGAGATACAATTTCTTCATCTACACTTCCATGGACAATGAGACCTTACCAGGACCCAATTGAATGTTAACACCTTTGCCGCGGAATTCTTCACCCATCATCATACCACGTTTGTGCATGATATCCTTGTCGAAAGATTGTGCAGCAGTGATGCCAGACAGTCCAAGGGTGACATTGTATGCCATACTGTGATAAGCAGCAATGAATGAAGGAGGGAGTTAGGGCGAGATCGTGAAGGACAAATAAAGGATAGGATCCTGGTGGCTTACCGAACTCCCAATGGTCCATCTTGAAGACAGAGAGCAGGGAAATCTGGATTTGTACTGGCAAGCGTATTACCAACACAGTTAGATTGCATGAAGCCGACACCAGTGGCCATGCCGACCTTTTGTTCCAGGGACATTTTATCCACGAGTGGTTTAGCCAATGCATAAGCTTCTTCCCATGATTTTTGGGCTGTGGCCCAAGACACAAACTGTGCCAAAAGTAAAGAAGCTGTAGCAATAGAGGACAAGTGCATGCCTGCTTTTAAACGAAAATAATAATAATAAAAAATTGAGAGGAAGGATCAAGTAGTCTAGTTTTTATATTTCAATAACGCTTTGTCTGTCCTATGGGAAGATTCAGGAACGCCGTGGAAAGATCTTGGTTTGCTGCGAACCGTAAAAGGTGGAATAGAACGACCAAGTTAAATGAACGTTTAAACTTTTTTAGCCGTTCGTCTAACATGACAGTACACAAGGAAGATCGGCCTCCGTTGAACTCAGACATATGAATTACGCTCCAAACCGATCACAACTGGAATTACTAATATGGTTTTTTCATTGAGAAAAAAGGACAGAAACTAGAATAAAAGATCGGTTTAAAAAGAATATAACAAGGAAATGCAATATTATATTGATGAGAACAATCGCTTTGTAGTATTCTAATGGCCACTGTATGATGTCAGGGATTGTATATCGATTCTACAAGGCTCATAATCCAACATGACCTTGCCTGGATCCTAGTGATGTGCACTCTGCTGAGGGTATTGCAGACAGTCTTACAGTGGTCTACAGCACGTGGGATCATGAAAACATATTAAATATTGCATTCTTTTGCTAGCGTAAGTTGCATGAACAAATAACGACCACCAATATATCAGCAAAAATTTGAATCCACAGTATCTAGGCAAAGTTTTAAACGTAAAATATCATGCAGGATATGAAAGCCCAAGATATATTGACAACAGAGATGTTCAGACAGCAGAAAGTGTGGGGCAAGATGGCGCTATTGCACACATGGCGGGAAAAATTATGATTTTCCACTCTACTACTTTTGGCCAAGTAACCTAGCACAAGATCACCACAGAGATTTATGTTAACCAAAAACGATGCTAATGAGCGATCAACTTACGATTACTGAAGTGGTACACCGTTCTCATCCATGTCTAATAAAGTACAATTTCTTTATCGACTCAGAAATTTGGAGGTCTCAGCAAACTCTAATACATCGGTAAGCCGATAGTTTAATATACTTCGGATATAAGCGATCCTGGCGTGTACTAGATCGGTCCTGTCCGAACAAGATGTAAGTCGCGGCCATGAAATATTCATCCTTGCTAATAAGTTACTTTCATTTAAATGATAAATGGATAGGTAATCTTTAGATAAGTCTCGTCTTTTCGTTAATCGATGAAAAATGTCGTACACTGAAAGTAAAAAGTCAACCGATTATTGAACCTTGAACAAATTGCCGAATCTTGCCAGAGAACCGCTACAAGCGTCCTAGCGATTCTGTAAGTGCTTCCAAGGGGATATCCACGTGACCTCCGCATTTACCATATGGCCTCGAAGTTTTTTTAATTTTGCGGTTATATGGCATCCATACGTACGGCATATCCTTAAGTTTGCATGTAATTTAGCATGCAATATTGAGTAAGTTAGCGTAATATTGTTTATTATCAGTCTACAAAGTTGGTTTCTAAATGATATGCAAATTCTGGCCCTGCTTGACGTTCGAGTTTCCTATATACCACAAAATTTATTGCAAGTGATGTGACTGTCCATCTCGATCATTCTTGCATTTTTTTTTTTTGTATTTTGTTCCGTCGTGTATCGAAATCCTACAACTTCGTCATTCCACACACAATGTCTGCCCCGGTAACATCCTGTAAGACCATTTTGGCTTCCAAGGTCTCGGCTTCCTTCCGGTAAGTGTTAGTCTCGAAGATTTATTTGAAGCATTGGGCTTATATTTTAATATATCCAACATTTCTAGTGATCAAATTAAGAAAGATATCAAAGAACGCAGCATCCGACCCAAGTTGGTAGGGTTTCTCGCTAACGAAGATCCAGCTGCCATCAAGTATGCTGAATGGACAGCCAAAACATGTGCAGAAACTGGTGTCGAATTCGAACTTCGCAAGGTCGACAAGCAAGATCTCGAGCAAGCGATCGATGAAGCCAACGAGGACGCAGCTGTTAATGGTATCATGGTCTATTACCCTGTATTCGGAGGAAAGCAGGTACAGAGACTAGAAGAAAGAGATTTAGAGGGAATGAACATATTGCTAATTATGTTTCGATAATGACATAGGATCAATATTTGCAAAACTGTGTTAGTATTTACAAGGACGTAGAGGGATTGACCTTCAAGTATATCTACAATGTATATCACAACATCCGATTTTTGGATTCTGAGGAGACGACCAAATGCATTATTCCTTGTACCCCTCTTGCAGTTGTAAAGGCAAGTAATTCCTCCAAGCTGCTGGAGATTTGACCAAAAACAATCTTCCGTTAACCTCTATGGCGGGAATAGATCATGGAATTCATCGGTGTATACAACACTGTACTTCCTTATGGAAACCGTTTGTACGGACGCACCATTACCGTCATCAACCGAAGTGAAATCGTAGGCAGACCTTTAGCTGCTATGCTTGCCAACGACGGTGCAAAGGTGTACTCTGTCGATGTTACTGGTATTCAGACGTTTACCCGTGGCACTGGCATCAAGCTCCAAGCCCACAAGGTTGAGGACACTGATTTGACTTTGGAGCAAGTAGTGCCACAATCTGATGTGGTTATTACTGGCGTTCCCGTCGCCAGCTATAAGCTTCCCTCAAGCCTCCTCAAGGATGGCGTGATTGCCATTAACTTTTCATCTTTTGCCAACTTTGAAGACGACGTAAAGCAGCATGCTTCGATATTTGTTCCTTCCGTCGGCAAAGTGACTGTTGCTATGTTGGAGAGAAACTTGTTGCGCCTTCACGATTATCAACAACGTGAAGCCAAATAGAAAAATGCTACATCATTTGTAAACCATCTCTAGATTTCTCTTTGTTTTTGTGTTAGGATGCCTTCTCATCCAGCACAGCATGTTTCAGTGTAAAATATATCATTCAATTTCATTTTCTTACATATACTGTAGGAATAGTATATTGGGGAAGAGGGAGGGAGGGAGGGGGGAGTAATTACAGAGTCTACTGGTCGCGAGTTACAAGATCAGCGGTACCAAAGTTATCGATTCGGGGGTAGTTTATCCTTTGTTCGTCCAATTGATTTTGGCTCCATACAAGCATTCGAAGCAAGCTTGGTAATTTTGGATCCTTCTCCTGGCTTTGACTAGTCAATATAGCAGCATTAAGTTCCGAAGCGGTCTTTTGACGTTGTGCGGGGTGAAGAAGGTCGCTAACAGGAGACTGTCGGGTGTCTTCAAAAGCCATCAAGGCCATAGTACGTTCCAATTCCTCTAAAAACTCAGGGTTTTCCTCTCCTCTTGGTGCCATCTCTTCGGATGCGAACTCCAAGGCTTCGGCAAATTCTCCGCGACGTATCAACTCAATCAATCGCTGCTGTTGGAGATGAAAGAAGAGTTGAGGATTGGTATCTAATATCTAAAAATACGACAGTACGTTAGTTCAGCTGGAAGATTATACGCAACTTTACTCTTTAAAGTTAGAGATATTAATGTCCTTCAAGTGCAATGCTTACATCAGGATTGAGATCATTGACTCTTTCAATGGCAGCGTCAACGTTGCCTGCTTGAACAGCTCGCCGAATGTCCATGCGATCTTGTATCGACGCTATATCTACCATAGGTGCCAAACCGCTTTCGATGCTAAATTGTTCAGCTGCATCCTTGTAGCCTTCAACAACAAGATAGTTCATTACAAGTTTGTTGAGATCCCTACATAGTTTGAAATTAAGTCGTGTGTGGGTGTGAGAAAGATATAAAGAACCAAATGACAGTAAGGAATTGTAACATACTGCTTATTTATCTTGACATCAGCTAACTTTTTCTCCCATTCTTCCTTTGATATTGTTTTTTTAGACAGCGTTGAGGTATTGGACATTATGAATTTGGTGGGTGGGAAGGGAAGGGGAAAATGACTAAGTCAGTGAAAGAGAGGTAAAAGAGAAATTTTTATTGTACAGTCTTTTCGGGGGGGGGGGAATAGCCTAGTCATCATCGTCGTCAATTATATAATGGGTAGGTTCTTGGTGCGCTATTTCTCCATCTTCATCCTCGTCGTCGTCGTCTTCTTCATCATCTCTCTCCCCGTCGTCGTCTTCTTCATCTTCTTCATCTTCCTGATCGTCAAGTTCTTCTATGTCCTCCTCCTCTTGGAAGCTGTGGTGATCAAATTCATGTTCGTCGTGATGTTCCTCTTCCTCTTCTTCTATATCTTCATATTCTTGGAGGGGCTCGTCTTCCTCCTCCTCCTCCTCCTCTTCTTCATATTGATCATGATCTTCAGGTTCAGCATCTTCATATACAATGTCTTCACTGTCCTCTTCAATCTCATAATATTCCCCATTATTGTGTTGGAGCGAGTCATGTTGGACTTCTTCATGACCATCATGATGCTCACGTTCTTCAGTCATTTCATGGTCTCGATCTCCGTTAAAAGGTTGACTATAAAAATCAGGTATCAGCATTTTTTGACTAGCATTCATTCACAGCTTCTCTTCAATTGCTAATGCCTCTTTTGCATATTATCATACTTACTAGTCAATTAATTCCATGGTAACGGCGCTCAAAAATGCTGGAATGCTACCTCGTTCATTAACACAGTAATTGTAGCTGCTCTCCAAAGTCTTCATGTACATATCCTTGTTTGCCCCAACAATCTTGAGTGTGCCTTGATCATTTTCTGATGACTTGAAAACGAACGAAATGTCGCTTGCATCTGCGTACATGGAGGCCAGCCGAACCATGCCATCAGCAGAAAAATCAACTTTATAGCCTAGCAAACTTGAGACGGCTTCGTGGTATTCTCGAACTTTGGCTGCCCATACTTGCTGCATTCGAAGAATTCGCTTTTCCTTTTGTGCGACAGTGTTTGCCATTCGTTCATTCTCAGCCTGCAAATTCTCGAAGCTTTGTTCTGGAATTGTAGATTCAAATATTCTCATCATGGCTGGGTTATCATTGGACTGCTGGAGACGAGCAATCAATTCTTGGTTCTCTTTCTTCAAAGCGTCCAACATGCTTTGCCGTATGCCTTGCTCTCTTGAGGCTGGATTATCCTTGAGTTGTAATATTCGTTGCTTTGGCTCTTTGCTCTCTGTCATTGGGCTGTCTTCGTCATGGATCGTGGTTGTCGCTGGTTGAGCTTCCACAACGTGGCGGATGAGATCGTCAGTCAAACCGCCAACGAGTAGACCTTGTCGCAATATATCAATTTGCTTCTGTAAAACTTCCAATTCCTTTGTCTTAAGTTGGAATTCGACATCCAATTTCGACAATCCTGCGGTATAAGTAAATAAGTAAAGCGCGTGCAGGCAATTTGATGGTACTTTGCATATTACTATGCTCAATGGCCGTACCTTTTGAAAGATCAATCTTGGCTGTGGTCATGTCAACCAAACTAGCTTTGATCTGTTCTCCAGTTGGTAGTTGCAGAATGGTAGGGGTATTTTCAACTTGTTGGGGTGCGCGATCTTGCAGTGCTCTAGTCCTTTCGGCTGTCATCATGGTGCGAAGCGCTTCAATCTCTGCACGGTATTGTCCAAGGAGGCCTTCAAGCTCGTTCAAGCGTTGCGATTTCGCTGAATCATACCGTTCGCTCATATAGGTGATTTCTTCGATATCATAAGATTTCTATGCCACAGAAGAAGTTAATAATGCGATTACTTACGGGAAAACTTGACAATACAACATAATTACCAGATGATCCCTTAAAATACTTATTTCTTTTTGTAGTAGTTGCTTGTCTTTTATCAGGATATTAGTATTAACTTGATCAATTTGTCGGAGGTTCTCTTTTTCTCGAATCTGTTGATTCAATTCCGATATCTGAAATTGACAAGTTAGTCCCATGCCAACTTTCAACTTTTGCCCACCAATTGAATATTTGGCTATTGTTCACTTACTCGTTTTTCAGCTTCCATTAATAGGGTCTCCTGACTTTTCATAAGCTCAGACAAATCATGTTCAACTTTTGCAGAAGAGGATTTCTCGCTTCGTAAAAGGCTAACCTCTCTACAGACGGCATAGGGAGTGGTGAAACCAATGTTATCTGCGTTCTCCAAAAAGCTTGCCCTGTTGTGAGAAATAGAGTTAATTGCGATCAGTCGTTGCATAAATAACATAGTCTTCAACGTTTTACCATTCTGCTCTTTCGCGTTTCATGGCTGCATTCTCGACTTCCAATTGGACGGACTTGTCCTTAAACACTGCCATACTTCGAAGCTGATGCTCCAATTCATACTTCTGCTCTCGCAGCTTTTCAACATTTTGATAAATGGATTTGTAATGTCGAAGGTCTCTATTGAGTATACCATTTTCCTTTTCTAAACGGTGTACATTTGCGACATGTGCTGCGTATAATTGTCAATCACACAGCGACATTAATGAGTGGTAATGATGACTATACTTACAGTGTAACTCTTCCTCGACACGTTTAATATGTTCAGGATCGAGATCAAGAGATTGGTATTTCTGCAAGTCAGTTTCACACTTTGCCAGTCGTTCCATCGTAACAGTTGCTTCATCCAGACGTTGTTTCAAGAGATCCGAATTTTGCCGTTGCTGAAGCGTACAAGGTGTCAATGGACAGACATATTGAGACAACAGAAAAGATCTGTCAAGGTTTCCTTACCTGCTCAGTTAATGCGTCTACAGTGACTTTCAGTTGGTCTCTCTCTCTAACATATTCTGCTTCCTTTAGTGACCAATCTTGACGAGCGGACTCATACTCTCGCCTTAATGTTCTCAGCTCCTGCTTCATATCTGAATTTTCTGTTCGTAGCTGTATTCGCTCATCATCTTGCATCCTCTGCCATGTGGTGTTAATGAAGGCTGTGCAACATGAAATGCTTAGTGATGATAAAAGTGTGAGTTTTTATACCTTGTAAGTACTTAGTTCACTTTCAAGTTCTTTGTTTGATTTTTTCAGCATTTCAACTTGCTGAAAGTGATATACGGCTCGAGATTCAGCCTCCTGTCATTGTTCAAGTAAATGAATATGGGATCCTGAGAACAACATGGTTATTGAGAAGATAGACAATGTCTCTTACAGTCTTTTCATGAATTTTTTCCTGAATAGTGCGAAGCAATTCTGCCTTTTCCGTCTCGAATGTGGACTCTAGCATTGCTTTGTCGCTTTGGGCTGCCATCAATTGTAGCCGAAGCTCGTCCAACAACGATCGAACCTCTGCCATTTTCTCTTCTACAAGAAAGTTAGTACAGTTAGAATAATAATAAAGGATGTAATGGTTACTTCGGTCTACCTTGTGCAGGAGGTGGTGACGGTGAGGCAGGAACGGCATCGGCAATTGGTTGCTTCGATCTTCCGAATCGAAAGACAGCTTCACGAGTAATCCGTGGCCGCTTGATTGTGTGATTCTATGTACAGTTGTTAGAGAAGTGGAAAGGTGATGAGGATCTGGTAATTGCGTACGTGTTCCAGAGGAGGTTATGACTTACTGTCGTGCCATTCAGCTGGTCATTGGAAGCGGATCGGAATATGGTATTGTGCGTATCAGCGTCAGTTTGCATCAGAGCATTGGATAATTGTAGAGACGATTCTAGTAGACTTGGAGCCTGTAGATCTGTGTTAGGCGTGTCTCCATCGTTGACCGACGAGATCATTGAAAAAGGCGGACAATTTTTTTTTGTCCTGCGAGGCTCCTAAAAGAATCGAAATTCATTCTCGGTCGACCACAATATTTTCAGTCCTCACCACCCAGTGACGATTTCTTACCATTACCATGCAGAAGTTGTATAATTTTGGACCTCACAAGCTTTGTGAGAGCCAAGTCTTTTACAAGAGCAAGTTCTGCATTGGTCTGGTCAATCTCAAGCCCATCACTCCGTAAGTTGATCACGAAATGCTGTTTGTGTATGCGACAAATGTCTAACACAGCCCTAGTGGTCGTATCCTTTTTGAAACCAGATCATTTACCACTATATAACATTGACAATACCAAATTTCACATTACTTAGTGGAATACATTTACCTCAAGCGATTATAACTGACCCTTTTACAAACAGATGTCATGGTCATACCTAGACGCATCGTTACCCGGTTTGCAGATATGACATCCGATGAGGCCACAGATATGATCTTAAGTGCTCAAAAGATTGGAAATGTCATTGAAAAAGAGTATGATGGGACCTCCCTTACTTTGGTGATGCAAGATGGCCCACAAGCTGGACAAACGGTATATACAATGTGACATTTAATTCTTCTAATTTGAGATCGGTCATACTGACGCAAATGATTGAATTATATGCTAGGTTCCTCATGTACATATACATATTATACCACGAAAAGCGGGAGACTGGGCAAACAATGATGATGTATATGACGAGTTGGATGGTAAAAGGGCAGCAGCAGGTATCAAGAGAGTGGATAATGAGGAGCGAAAACCGCGAACCATTGATGAGATGAAGGAGGAAGCCTACAGACTACGGCCACTTTTTGACCAATTTGAGGAGTGATTCATTTCCTACGTGTCGATAGCTGCTGCCTTATATATTGAATCTTGTAACTTATCGAGTTCGCTACCTTGTACGTGATAGACCTATCAAATACAGTTTGTTAAAATATGTTCATTATGACCATTTTCCAAAAGATGTATTCTTACACTGGAGATAAGGCCAACCATGTTTTGTTCTGGGATTTCAGCTTTGGCGCGAGGACCCCATGAATATTGGAAAACTGGCTGATCACTTTGTGCGGTATCGATATTCAATTTTTGACGCTGAAGGTAGCCTTGCCTGACAAATCCATCCAATATTTTCGCGCGATCGCCAAATGTTTCTGACTCTTCTGCAATCCGTAATCGATTAAGGTGTGACATAAGCATTTCTAACAAATGATGAGGGATCATATTAATACAGATGAAGCTGTGTTCGCCCCATTTTCTAACATTAGAATACTCAGTATACTGACCATCGTTCATACTTTGCTCGTTGACAAATATAAGAGCAAGAATAACATAAAGTAGCCCGGTGGACTGGTATTCATCATCGATGTGATGTATAATCTGAGAGTCGTTCTGTTCTTCTGGAAGAATATTTCGCAAAACGTACGTTTTACTTAATGCGGCCTTCCCATTTGCAGTTGCTAATAGTATAGAATAAGCCATGTCAATATACTGTGGAGAATGGCAATTCCAATTCCAAGGCAAAATTACCAACCTCGTTTTGCTGCAGCCGACTTGTCTTTTGAGGCCAGCTCAGTCAACTCCATACCAAAGAGGTGTCTCAGTTTCGCTTGCGTCCTTTCAAAGATTACAGGAAATGAACGTGAATAATCGGCAAGGACTACCCGAACGATAGGCTGGTGAGTATGCAAGACACATTGATCACAATGATGTACAAATGCCTACTTTTTTTGGAAATATCATCTCTACGGATAACTTGTTTTCGATGTTCGCAGGCTAAAGCGTATCTGACTGTGTCATTGACTTTTCGTTCAATTTCCTGGTGAATAATGATTGCGATATGTGTCAATTGAAGTATCCAGGGTTGTTTGCTGATCCAATATCTATAGTAATTATTATTTACCTGGGAAGTTTGTTCTGCTGACTGATGTGAGTCCAGCTCTGTATATGGCGAATCTTCTTGGCGCATTCGCTTCGGCTCGCGTTGAGTACTTGACGTGGATGGTGCAATATATTCGTCGTCGTCGTCGTCGTCATCGTCCTACGCGAATTATCCTAGATCAGCCAGAGTTATTTCAACTAACGCGGTCAGGACAATGTGATGGTACATACACGAAGGTTGCGTTGTCTTCTTGTCCTAGATGACTACGAATGACAAGTATTAGCGGGAATGTACCGAGATCAAGAGTATTTTAGATTCACAATGCTTTAATCACTACCATGGAATTGGGGAAAACGACAAAGGCAAAAAAGAAAAAAAATAGGAATATCCAATTTCCGCCGTGGCTCGTTTGCTCGCTCGCGTGTTTAGTTGTTGGACAAAAACTTTAACTTTCTCAAAAAGCTGAAATAATCTCATCTCATGAACCATTTCTCATCTTGAACATTATTGGCGACATTCAATACAGAGACATTGAGAATGGTGCAAATGTCAAAGTCATAATATATAAAAACTTGAAGAAGGAGGAAGGAGTATATTTATTGTGTGGTATTATACACTTCGGAACATCGTACAATTCTCTCGCTTTTCTTGCGGATAAGAGTGCTGCGTCGACCTATGCTAGAGTTGTTGCGGCGGGTTTCTGGACTCTGAATATAAACACCATTCTGGTAATGGTCTCGATAGTAATCGGCATCTTCAATAGAAATAGATTAATTGACTTATACTGGTGGTGTAAAAAAGTAGAGGAAATATAATCACCTTTACGCTCGAAGTCAGGGGTAGTTACATCTCTACGCTTTGTGTATTTTTCAATCTTCCAGACTTCGATGTGAGCTTTGAGTTTGTCGATGAGACCCATTGGTGGGGAGAGGATGTATAGGAAAGGAGTGGAGGAGTTTGATAGGGTTAAATTGTTAGAATGAAAGGAAAAGAGTCCACAGGACCGATTGCGATGATGGAGTTAACAAGCGAATTGAATTTGTTTGATTGCACTCCGATCGTGTTAAGTGTAACCCCCTTTCTCGGATTGAATACCAGCCAACATCACAGACAAGCAACTGCAACTTAAATACTTTATCTGCCTACTCATTGGGTGAAGTGGGCTGTAATGTTATCAGTCACACCTCATCTGATTGTTTTGGGCTGTAAGCCTTACGATGCATAGCAAACGCTTTATGGACATCCATAAATAGTCTTTGGCTCGCTGAGCATCAAAGGCACAAGCTTTTTTGCGATTGCCGTAATGGTTTTAAAATTTAAAATAAAGAAAAGTTCTAAGTGTAGTAATTTTTTTTGTTGTTGGGCTTGCAAGCCTTTTGTTAATTAAGCCTCCAACCCAGCCCAGCCCAAACCCGCCGTTGAAGCCCAACCCATTGAAGTCCGCCAGTGTGGAGAAAAAAGGTGCGGTGAGAGCGGACTTCCATTCACTAAAGGGTGACGTTGTCGTCCAAATTTCCATCAGACTGCGTGGGAAACTTGTCTTCACATTCTTCACGTTTTTTCCTTCTTCCTCTTCTATGTTGTCCTCTATATTAACTCGCTCAGTCAAACAGGTACGATAACTTAAGCTATATTATTAATGGAATATAGAAATCTGAAATTAATGGAAATGTTTAACAATACCCAGACGTCTCGCTCATGGCTCCAGCCTGCTCTTCACAAGCGAACCTTGATTTCCGCTACGTATAACGCTGCTGTGGCAGGTTTGACCAATGAGCAAGCTGAGGTAAGTCAGTGACCTATATTTATACGTGTTATTAGCTGTGACAGTAATTTGTTGGATGATTAGCTGCGGGAAGCTGTACATCAATTTGCACAGACTGAGTTGGCTCCGCGTGCCGCTGAAATTGACAAGGAAAATGCCTTTCCCATGGATATGTGGAAGAAGTTCGGAGACATGGGATTACTAGGCATTACAGCTCCAGAAAAGTATGGCGGTTTGGGTTTAGGCTACACGGAACACACCTTTGTCATGGAGGAGATATCTCGAGCCAGTGGATCGGTTGCCCTAAGTTACGGTGCCCATTCTAATCTCTGCGTCAACCAGATTGTTAGAAACGGCAACGAAGAACAAAAGCAAAAGTACCTCCCCAAGCTGATCAGCGGTGACCATGTTGGTGCTTTAGCCATGTCTGAACCTGGTTCTGGATCCGACGTTACAAGCATGAGACTCCGCGCTGAGAAGAAAGGCGACAAATATATCTTGAACGGCAACAAGTTTTGGATTACAAATGGTCCTGATGCTGATGTGCTGGTTGTGTATGCCAAGACTGATCCTCAGGCTGGTGCTAGAGGAATTACAGCATTCTTGATTGAAAAGGTAGGAGGAATGAATTTCTGATATAGGTGTATCTGTTGCAAATCTGATATCCTGTATGCGTATATTACCAGGGTTTCAAAGGCTTTTCTACTGCTCAAAAGCTTGACAAGTTGGGTATGCGTGGGTCCAACACCTGCGAGCTAATCTTTGAGGATTGTGAAGTACCAGGTAAAATACATTTCGACAGTTTATATTTTGTATGCCTAGCCGAATTGAAGACTGACCAGGTCTACCTTATCATTTCAATACGAATTACCAAATACTAGCCGAGAATGTTCTGGGACAAGTCGGAAAGGGTGTCTATGTTCTCATGAGTGGACTGGATTTGGAACGACTAGTCTTGTCCGGTGGGCCATTGGGGTAAGTTCTTTTTCGTTCGAATATTGAAATGGCATCACCCCTTCTCGCATATTGAATGAATTCTACATACAGTCTGATGCAGGCTGCTTTAGATATCACCGTTCCATACGTTCATGAAAGAAAACAGTTTGGTCAGCCTATTGGCGAGTTCCAATTAATCCAAGGAAAGGTTGCCGACATGTACACTAAGCTCAACGCCTCAAGAGCCTACGTATATGCTGTAGCTCGTGCTTGTGACAATGGACAAGTCAGCAACAAAGACTGTGCAGGTGTTATTCTTTATTCAGCTGAACGAGCCACCGAAGTCGCATTAGATGCCATTCAATGCCTTGGTGGTAACGGATACATCAATGATTTCCCCACTGGTCGTATCTTGAGAGACGCCAAGCTTTACGAAATCGGAGCAGGTACCAGCGAAATTCGTCGTATGCTTATCGGTAGAGAGTTCAATAAACTGTACAAGTAAGATAAAATTAAGAAGGGAACCAAATCCGATATTTTAGACGTTTCTGCTTCCGTGCGTAATAAAACTATATCCTTTCCATTATGATGGGTTCTGATGTGCTGCATCCAGCTATGTTTATTATGGGCGGTTCAATGACACAACAGCTACCATAGATGACATTTATTCGCTGGGTTCATCGGTGTATTTGCAGGACATTTGAAAGCTTTAGCGAACTCATCAGAGTTTTGTGCGACACCATTAACGCGCCATTTGTTTGGCGAGTGCGGGTCAGTGTAAATCTGTTGTTGAATATAAATTAGCAGAGGATATCAAGGTATAATCCAATACAATTACTCACCCTTTGCACACTTTTTTCTGGTCTGATCCTTTGGCACCAGATACGACCAAAATTAATAAAGAAGAGTTGCTCAGGTGTGAACTTTTCAAGACCAGGTATCTGTTCACTCTTGAGCTGATCCATCGTTGTATTATTTAAAGAATTACGCCAAGCATTGAATGCGATAAGCACACCACCATTGTCAGCCAAGTTTTCTCCAAGTGTAAGCTATTTAAACATCAGACTGGTTAGCAAATCTTAATCGTCGATAGTTGATATGTGTATAGTCTATTTACCTTTCCATTGACGTTAATGGACTGATTATTGGCCCCAGTAACTGTAAAGCTCGAGTATTGTTTGACGAAACACTCTGCTCTTTCATTGAATTTGGTCTCAGTCTCCTTCGACCACCATGAAACTATTTTTCCATCTGCATCATACTGTCTACCAGAATCATCGAAAGCGTGCTGTTTTGAGTCATATTAGCGGAGGAATATCGTTAAAATGAAAAATATAATAAAATAAATGATTGTGCATACCGTCAATTCATGACCCATCACTGCACCAATGCCACCATAGTTCATACAGCTTGGAAATTCCAGATCAAAGAAAGGACTCTGGAGAATACCAGCAGGGAATACAATTTCATTCAAAAGTGGGTTATAATAGGCATTGACATCTTGTGGATTCATTCCCCACTGTAACTTGTTCACAGGTTGTCCATAAAGCTCCCAAGTATGCTTGGAGTCCCATCGAAGATATGAAAGGTGGTTTTCATAGTACTTGTCAGGAAAAGATGAAATGCTTTTATAATACGCGTCCAGAGACTCTGGCGACATAATGTCTGGGTCGGATTTACTGAAGCCAACTTTTTGAACGATTTTATGGAGCTAGGATGTACAAGCATAGGTTAGACCTTTCAACATGCATCAACGAGTGAAATAAGGCACCAATCCTACCTTGTTTAGAGCCTTTTGTCTAGTTTCATCATCCAGAAAATCAAGAGCTTGAAGGCGTTGCTCTAGGGAATCTCTTATACTATGCAAAAAGCGGTCTGCGTAGCTTTGGGCATCTGTACCAAATTTGGTCAGGGCATAGTATCGTCCGACGAGTTGCCCGAGTACATCTCCAAGGTTGCGGGTACAAGTTTTCCAACGAGGTGGGACAACTTTAGTACCATCCAAGAATGCTGAAAGCTTAGTATTAGCTGCTCGAATAGATGTGGATAGATCGTCAATGGTGGAAAATATTAGAACATTGGTAAAATGATAGCGCACGGTCATGATGTCTGTCTCAGAGACGAGCTTTCCAACGCTTGTAAGGTAATGTGGTGACTCTACAATTAATGTTTCTACGGGCACATCCGAAGCTTGCAGTTGAGAGACTAATAAAGACCAATCGATGTTTGGCGTTACTGCGGTCAATTTTTGGATTGTCATAGGGTTATAGTTCGCAACAGGGTCTCGTAATTCGTCCCTACATTTCAGTAGTTCAAAACGATTGTCATCATATTACATTACAATACTTTAAAGATATCCTTACGAGGAATTACTGATATTAGCCAAGGCGGTTTCAAATCCGATAATACTGTCAACTGCCGATGCAATGTCGTAGTCTGGGCCAAAGAGGTCGCTATCAGCGTCATTGAATATGGCCATCCAGGTGTCTTTGACAACACCTTTATACAGTTCCAAGGTTGATGGAACAGAATAGTATTGCTTTGAAGGGAGTCCCATCCCGCTTTGAGTCAGGTAGATTGTGTTAATCTCTGGTTTTTTTGAATCTGCATCTCCATAAAACCCGAATAACGGATAGGCTCCATTCGAGATCAAAAAGGAGATTGCGGTTGTAATTGATTTAACGGCGTCTCTGTCATTGTCTTTCCATATAGAATTAAACTGTTCCAGGACTGAGTGAATCGGCTGGCTTCCACGGCTGTCGATAGTTTCCTCGTTTTTGCAGCTGTCATAATAATGCTTAGCCTTATTAAAAATCTCCTCGTCTTTTTCCTTCAAGTCGGGTTCTACGGAAAAATTGAAAATAGTATGCAAATCGCTGTAGCTATGTTCAAAAATCTGCTTCAAGATATCTTCAATTTCGTCTGAGACCTCGTCAAAAGTGCCAGTTTCTGTCAAATTCGGTATTGGTAATCATCCTAATAATTGGTTATATCCATTCGAACACACGACACCTACGTGATTGATCATCCCCTATTTCATGCGATTTTATCCATCCTCCGCCTGCAAAGAAACTGTTTTTTAGAGCTGTGGACCTTAGCATTATATGATCGGGGTGGCTAATTTACATGAGTATTGATAAAAGTCTGCACACGGGTCCACTTTGGTGTCAATGTCATGTAGAATTGCAGAAGCAGTAACCAGACAAGACTGTGATTGACATACTCCTGTCGTCTCAGATGGGAAGCCAGTCAGTTTGAGTAAAGCTTGAAATACTCCAAGCATTACAAACCGATGCAAAGATAGCCAAAGAAGAAAGAAAAGCACTTTTTTGTCGTAAATGTATTCGCTAGTTACTAAAAATTTGCACCGCCAAGGGGTGTTTTTACTTCCTGCATGCGAAATCCTTATATAGCAGATTTCTTTGCTTTATTCACCTAGCTGATGTAGAGGTTACTATATTAAAAAATAAAATAAAAAGTCATAATCCCAATTCAGTGGAAGAAGCCGTCAATTTCAGTTAACATAAGAATATCGGTTAGATAGTGGAAAGCTGTATTATTCCTTGGTTTGATGACCGGTCGCTGATCAACATTGGTTTGAAGCAAGGAGGAGGGTTTGAATAAGCAAGCAACCATTTGAAACATCAAAGACCTCAAAGACCATCTCCCTGTATTTACATATGTCGTACTAGATCAGCAAAGAATTTAATCAAAGTATCATGAGTATGGAAGTTTAAAGCGATGGTTTGTAACTGGCGATTTCCACAAGCCATTATAAGGTAATACAAGGGATGCCAGGGGGAAGCGAAGGAGATCAGACACGTGGAATAGATGTCTGTAAGAGGAAACAGTTCCATGGACACTCAATTGCTTTGAACAAGTGTTGGTAATCCATAGTTTGAAGTTGCGAGATGACTTTGTACAGAGGAGCATGCGCAATTCAATTGCACCTATAGGTCAATCTATTAAGTGGTCAATTTATCTATGTAAGAACCAACTTTCTTAAAAGTATAACATAATCTTGGATATTGTATAGTAAAAAACAATAATTCAAGTGAAAGTATTATTATTAAGCCTCTGAGAAAGAAGATGAACAGTCTTAACTGTAGAATTTTGCTCAGAACAGGTAAGTCAGTCGCTTATTCTCCAAACCCCGTTATAAAAATTTTGATCACGTGAGCAAATTTTTTTGGCTGGAGATGGCCTCATATACTCTGCTATTGCCCAAGTAGTCAAGTCCTTCTTTTTTCGCAATGGTGAGATATGGCTTTAATACTACAGTGATGGATGAACAGGATTGGGATTCGACATAGAGCAGATGGATGAATTGGATGATAAATCGATTGATGTATACTTTGCAACATTTGGACATCGACATTGCCATTCATCTACTATTGGCAAGATATCCAAGATACTCTGGAAATAAAGCAATTCTTCGACATTAATGCGACACGACCTCGTGAATTGACTTGTCTTAATATCAAAAACATAATATAGACGGCCAGCAAAATAATGAAGAACAAACATTTCAATGTGCTTTCTTGCTAACACGAAAATTTGTATTGAATTATAGACCAAGGGTACCACCTCGTTCGGTAAGCGTCACACCAAGTCGCACACTCTCTGCAGACGCTGCGGAAACCGCGCCTTCCACAACCAGAAGAAGACCTGTGCTTCCTGCGGTTATCCTTCTGCCAAGATCCGTTCCTGTAAGTGTCGAATCGACTTTTTTGAAATACTTCCATATGAAACACTCTTTGTAACTTATGTCACCTCATGTAGACAACTGGTCCGTCAAGGCTAAGCGTAGAAAGACCACCGGTACTGGACGCATGCGCCACCTCAAGGACGTTTCCCGCCGTTTCAAGAACGGTTTCCGTGAAGGTACTCAGGCTAAGAAGCAAATCAATGCTTCCACTGCTTAAATGTTGCAACCTCTCAGTTGTGCTATGAGACTTTACACTAAAACCTCATCCATATAACATTTTTGTCTCGAAACTTTTTGTTGGTGAATCTGAATAAATTAGCCTGCAAGGAGAACTAGACATACACTTTTGATTTCTGATTATTATAACACAATTGTTTTGGAAGTTCATATCATTTATTATGAGTGTATTGGTATGTTCACCGCGTACCTATAACCCGGCATCTAGGTATGATGATGAAGGGCCTCAAACGGCAGTGGGTTTATATTGCAAGGTGCTGAAAAGCGTACGACCTGTAGCACATTGAACGTACTGAAGGTCGCAAATGCGAATGACTTGCGTAGGAAGGGGATGGGAGGGATATCTAGCTATGATGACATACACGAGATATACACGATTAATCAGACGGTTTGCAATACTCGCACCTGCTGCTTTATTTCAAAAAGTTGATGGAAAGGAGTCGAAGAAAGTATATCTGATGTGAAAAAGTGTCAGAAAAAATATACAAAAAAAATATGCCAGTGACTGCCAATCATCATTTAGTCACAGTGGGCTGCGACTGTGCGGAGCTTCACACTACACACTTTACACTGAAGTCATGTCGCTGAATGATCAACTAAAGTCATTCAGAAAGAGCTTAGCATCACAGCCAGTCTATGGCGTAAAGCGATCCGCTGGAACAGCGTCCGAAAGCAAAAATGAAAGCCGGACATCGTCAACGCCAGGTACTCCTGCAATCTCTAATAATACTAAAGCCGCTTACGAAAGCGCAATGGACGGCAAGAAGAAGAGCAAGCGAGCAAATCAAGGCGTTGGTATGATACATTTGTCTTGTACAGTATGCAATCAACATTGAAAATGATCAACTGACTTCCTTGAGTACGTCTCCTATACAGTTTATTCGCAACCTGCTAATACAGGAGCCGGAACACATACGATGAGTTTACTCTACACAGTGGTCAACTTTCTCAAGGTACGCTTTAGCATTGAACTTGGAAAATGAATCTCAACCAGTGTGTTGATAATTTGAACCAAATATCTACTTGTTTCAGAATTGTGATGATCCACAATCTATTGTCAGTATCCAATCCCGAACGAACGTTGATATACGAGCTAATGCTGAGCTCTGGGAGAAGCTGACGACAAACGAAAAGATTGATTATGATGAAGTCAATGGGACGTTTTCCTACAAGGTGCTTGATATTTTCCACATTGTTTTCGTCCCCGTGAAAAGGAGATTAAACATTTTTCGTCAATCATAGCCAACATTCCAGATCAAGAGTAAAGAGGACTTGTTACAGCTTTTGCAGGAGAAGCGATCGCAAGGTGGGATGGATTACAAAGATCTTAAGGATTCCTACTCGAAACTAGGTGTTGCAGTTGAAGAACTTGCCGCTGCAGGTCAAATTCTAGTCATTCGACACAAAGATGGAAATCCGAGAGTGTTATTTTGTAATGACGAGCAATACAATACCCCAATTGACGATGGTTTGTTGATTTAACATAATGTGTGACTTCAGCCAAGTGGAATCTGATGCCCATCGCTTATTGTGAAATAGAATTTAAGAAGATGTGGACGGAAATTCCAATTCCTGATGAGACAGATTTGCCACGCGAGTTAGAAAACGGTAAGCCTATTTGTTCGGCCATTGCCCTGCATGCTTCAACAGGATAAACATACTAAACACCATTGTTTATCTTTTATGCAGCTGGTTTGAAAACTATGGAAGTTTTCGAGAAGAAAGTTATCACTGAACCTAAGCAGAAAAAATCAAAGAACCGTAGCAGAAAGGGCAAGATTACAAATACTCACTTGCAGAACCTTGATTTGACGGTTGACTATGTACCAAAAAAAACATTCTAACTATGATGTATCAAGGAACTCACCCAATTTAGACCACAATCCAAGTATTCAAATATGAGGAAGATGCCTCCATTTTATGCTTGTTGTATATCACCATGAAGGCACTGTTTGTGCTGCCTGTAATAAATAAAATTGTTTTTGATAATCCTTTTACCTTATTGTGTTCAATGCAAATCAAAATTGCGCGGCGGCGGGGCTGGACTGCTTCCTGTTACGCACTATTACGCGATTGAGAAGTCAGTCGTTGCATTTGCAGTTCGTACTCGTCTTAACATATTTGAAAATGCAGCCGCGCTCACAGGTATCACGGCGTACGAGATCTACGCCTTTGAGAAACGAAACGTTACTTGATTCGTCATCGCCGCCGCTTCAAAGCCCATTGCAAACTCCATCGCGCATCTCAGACATATCGATATCACCAATACCTCTCAACCATTCGCAGTACTTGCCTTCCAATCTATCCGAAGCTTCCCGCTCATCGATCAGTCTCACACCACTGGCTGTACGGCACGCAGGGCTAGTCTCTCAAACAAATGATTCTCTAATCATTCCATCAAGTCCCACAACGCAAAATCAGTTCCTGCACGATCCCACCCCACATCGACAGCCATTTGAAAAAGCTTCCATAGCTGACCCATTTTCTCAACCAACTACCGAGGAAAGATTGAGGATTTTACGCCATGATGCATTACAGCAGCACTTGTACGAGACTGCTGCATACTTTGGTGAAAAGGTAGTTGCAAAGACTGGTAAGGGGTATAGTGTCATCATAACAGTGGTGTAGCTCCCCATTTTTATGTTCATTTGTAATAGGGGATACAAATGATGTATATTGGCTAGCACAGGTATATCACCAATCTGGGCAGTTTGACAGAGCAGCGGATCTACTCAAGAAGAAAAAGACATGGAGTGAGAGTGTGGCATGTCGTTTTTTGGCTGCTCAATGTGCAGTAAGTGGAGCTACACACATTGCCACTGCAAATATCTTTTGGAAGACTCACTTACCATGCTATTTTGTAAAAAAGATCGAATTAGAAAATTGGAAAGATGCACTCGATCTTCTTGGTCACGACAATCCATTTGCAAACAAAGGTATATTCCTTCATCACTCGTTTATCCTTCTTTTGTCCGTAACTAAGTCTAACGATCTGCTTCCATAGATTTCCATCATGTACCTACGACAGATGGAGGTATCAAGGTAATTAAGATAATCTCACAATAGCCATTGGTGGTGAATTTCAAAATACTGAAGGCTGTGGTGAAGTTAGAGGCATCGATGTGCTATGTACGTGGCCAGGCACACATGAAACTTGGAGATACTGCGAAAGCAAAAGCATGTTTTAAAGAGGCACTCATAGTCGATGTAAAATGCTACAATGTGAGTAACAGACCATTGATGATACGCTTATGTTCATACGTTGACTATGATATTTGTTACTGCTTTAAGGCGCTGGATGCATTGCTATCATATAATATGTTTGAGGAGCACTTGGGTAAATATATGGTCGCTTTGATACCTTTGCATATGCATCAAGCGCTTACTAAGCATGGTATTATAATAGAGTGGGATTTCATCTATGGATTGCCATATCAAGATCAGTGTGGGGACGACGCAGATCTTTTCCGATCATTGTATATAATTAAACTAAAAAAGGTGAGTGGTTTGTGTTAAGGGAATTGTAATGTATTTGGTACTTGATGAGCTCACTACAGGGCATCATAGTATTCACACCAACATGCTGTAGCCGAAGCTCAGAACAAAGTGGAGCGTGTATACGGGTTAGGGAATAGCGTGGATGTAATGCAAAGTCGAGTCGAGACGCTCTTGGCTCAGAGCAAATTCGAGGACTGCTTGGCGATGTGCAAAAGGTATTTACGTTAAGCAAAGGTGGGAATTATCATTGGGATAGCCCCACTTACACCCTCCTTTCTCTGAACTTTTCCACAGAATTCGGCGAGAGGACGAGTTCAATACCGCCCATGTTCCTGCCTATCTGACATGCTTGTATGAGCTCAAGAAGAAAACTGAACTATTTGAGTTCGCTAACGAACTTGTCAAGCAAATCCCACAAGCGGAAGTAACTTGGTATGGAGTCGGCATGTACTACTTTTTCATCAAGAATTATACGGAGGCGCGACGGTATTTCAGGTAATGGGATCCTATACACTCTTTACCATTCGGTGCTATTGGTTGTTAACGTTCATACATTTTTTCCATAGCCAAGTCACTACCATGAATCAATATTTTGCTCCAGCTTGGTTGGCATTTGGCCACACTTTTGCAGTAGAAAAAGAACATGATCAAGCCATTAGTGCCTATGCAACCAGTGCTCGTCTGATACCTGGGTATGTATGTAATAATGAGACGTGACCTATCCTTTCTACTGACAAGGTTTGTATTTAGGTCCCATCTTCCCCTGATGTATCTCGGTATGCAGTATATGGATGAGAATATCATGGAAGTTGCATACGACTACTTGCAACAGAGTTTAGCATTATGCGATAATGACCCCTTCTTGTTGAATGAGCTCGCGGTATATCACTATTCCATGCACGAATACGAACAAGCACTCGAATACCTAGAAAAGGCGGAAGAACTCGCAAAGGGTCATCAGAGTGAGAAAGGAATCATCTGGGAAAAGCTTTGGTGCAATTTTGGACATGTTCATAGGAAGCTCAGGTAATTATGACTACATATTGAGTAACATAGCATCTGATATGGACTTTGTCATTTATAATGATCATATCTCTTTATACATTGTAGGAACTATGAAAAATCTTTCTATTACTTGAGCAAAGTATTGTCTGTTAATCCCAAGAACTCCGATGCTCACGCTACAATTGGAATGATATACCACCTCAAAGGCAAGATCGGCGATGCCATAGCGAAATACCATGAAGCGCTGAAGAACAGCAACACGGAAGTGATTGTCACTGAACTTTTAGAAAAGGCACTATTGAGAAGTGCAGATTCGACATTGGATCTAGTCTTGAGTGAGGATCCTGACGCTACGATCGATAGTGGTGGATTCGATGTTGATATTGAAAATTGGGACATGTCCAAGGCAGCACCCGAACGACCACGGCGACTTCTTCAAACCCCAAAACTCAGAGGAAATGGAAAATCAAACGCAGACGTAACAGATCGGTCCAAGATTCGTGAACTAGAATATGATGCAGAGGCTGAAGGTACTGAGATTTTGCAAATGGAAGCAAGCGAGGATCCGTTCCTTGTTGATCATGGAGATTTAGATCCAAATATATCAGGAACGTTCTTTCTACATAAGCTACGTACTTCAAACAGTCCAAGCAGTTCAGCTGGTAGCAAACGCAAACATTCGCCATAAATCACTTTTTATACCCCTCACGATATTTGTAATTAGAATAGTATTATAATGTAAAAAAGTTCTTCAATTTTGCTAATTTACATTTCTCATAACGATACATGTATGCCTTTTCTATTTTGTTCCTCCCACCATCTAATTGCTCCTAGAACTTTGCATTTCCAAGCAGAATTTCCGGTCGCCATGTCTTTGGTTCGAGTACATTGCTTGAGAGTGGATTCTGCATATTGCTTTCCTTCTAAGAATGCATCTTGGTAGCCTTCAATGATGCTCTGCTTCGTGTTCAGAGTTGTAGCTATCTCAGCTACACTGAGAGACGAATTTTCGATCAGTTCAAGCGCGAGCCAAAGTTTTCCTTTGTTTAGCAGATGAGGATATATGACAAAGCGATAGAGTCGACCGATGTATCCGAGGCGGTGTAAATAATCTTGCTTGCCTTTGATGCCCAATCCAATTCTGACAGAGCGGTAAACAACAGTAGCGTAAGTTGAGCGATCGTCCGTCTTGGGTCGTTTGCGGGCGATAATAGGATCTACATCTGGAGGGTCATGCCTTAACCAAAATCCGGATCTTTGATCTCCAGCGTTTCCATTTGAAACTGTGAAAAATGTATCAACCAAAGCAGTGATTGAGTTGACTTTGAGATGTTTTAAAATGGTATCGACTAACAGGCATGGTCCATCGATGACGACTCCGGTTTTTTTGTTCTGAATGGCACGTATAAGTATTCCTCCTTTGCACGCCATTCGCCCGTCACCAAGGGTCACGTCCATGCCTTTTCTGGAACCTCCACGGAAGCCAGACGACATTCCTATACGATGAAAGTACCACCGTCCGGGTATACGTTGCTTTGGGTGATTATGTGGGTATGGGTCGGTATGGGTCTCTTCGTCGTACAGGTAAGCTTCTACCTCCAACACTCGATATTCGTCATTTTTACCAACGCATAACGTGAATTCCAAAAGTAACTTCGAGCAAATTTCTTCAAATAGCTGCTGATAGTAGTCTCTAGCATTGCCTAATCCTTTGTGTGGGACAATGTTTAGCAATCCCTCAATGTGCATTTCCAGAATGCACACCAACGGTCCAAAAAGGGTGCCAAGCAGTTGATTTTACCAGTCACTAACATCACATTTTGTCGTGTGCTGATCATCCCGCGATATGTAAGTTTAGAGATAACATCTGGCGTCATTGTTATTTCGCGATATTACAGCACTTTATAAGAAACAAAAGTTGGGGGGAAATACTATTCTAACGTTGATGGAGGGTATATCTTTAGGAAATGGAGATGGAAAGCGGAGCAATACTGTTTGCGTATGTACATTGTGTGCGTTTCTCTAATTTCTCAAAACGCAATACACGGAAACAACCATTACAAAAGAACCTACAACAAGAAGGCCAATGGCAATGATTTCAAGGAAAAGGCTATGACCTATATCGTCATCATTGTGCTCCAACAAAGCTTGGGTGCTTTCTTCACTATCTGCTTTTGTCCATCTCTGGAAGGCAAATGCACGAAGGTATGCACATCCAGGCATCATATAGTTGAGCAAAGTTGCAGTCACACCTCCAACAACACCATAAACCTTGCCAAGACTGTGGATCTTGATGCCGAGGGTGACCATGACAGCAAACAACAAAAATGTGATGAGGATGTGTTGCAGGCTGTTTGGACGACTTTGGCGAGAATCGAATCCAAGCATCATTTGTAGGGCTTCACGTGCGGGGTAAAATGCAGTTGGAATGGTCAAGATCAAACTAATAGCAAGTGCAAGTCTTCCAAAATTAATGACAGGATCAGTTGGTGAAAAGTTGAGGAACATATTGGCTTGTACATCAACACCAAAAGTGAAATAGCCAATATAGCCAAAGCCTAAAGCCAGTATAAGAGAAAGCGACGTGGCCATAGCGGTGGTTCTGCTCCATGACTGTGCAGATTGATCTTTCAGTGACAAAAAATTACTGAATGCGACCTACAGGAAATGATAAGACAGGTTAATGCACATGCGTGGGGAAATCCAATTTTGAAAACCAGGGACGCAAAAAGTTATTTTTATACCTGTGCACATCCGAAGGCAAACGCCATGATACCTAGGGATCCTAATACGTCAGATCCCACCACAGTTACAGGTGAGGCATGTTCAGATGCATAAGCAGGGCATCGAATAATGACAGTAAGGAGAATCACAGGAAGGAGTAACACAGATACAATGGACCAATTGGCGATTGTCCCTATTGAGCGAGACAGGTGCAAAGGGAAAATCTGCAAGGAATTTGTCACTCAAAAATCCTGTGGAGAACGTGTACCCGGACCATACTTAAATATATACGTACAAAAACCCAAGAAATGATAGAAATGACAAAAACGCGATTCGCAAGGAGGGGAAGGTCTGGAAAGTATTGTTGAAACAACACTGGCATCGAGTCACCAATTACTGTAAACCGATAAACAAAAAAGTGGGGGATGTCAGTGAGTAAACTTCGGCCAGCATTGACTGCTACAATAGCAAGTTCCTGCATTACATACATATGAAATAACTTGTGGTGACACCCAAAAGTTGAAAGAACACAAAGAAATTGTACAGGTGAAAGCCGTGCTTTCCCACTGCAAACTGAGCTAGTTGAGCCACTTGATAAAGATGATTCTTTTTGCCTACCAAGATCATCATGTACAATGAAATATAGGTCATAAATGCAACGACCAGAGCTACAATGGTGCCAAGAATCACCCCACAACTCAGAATAGCGTAAGCCAGACCAATGATCCCAGCACCCAACGTAGCGTTGACTAGATTGAATGCCACCTCAATAGGACTTCGGTGACCATAACCAGGGGTATCGGACTGAAGAAGATCTCGTTCGCTTGCTGTCAATTGAGGCGTGGTAGACGGAACTGTGCGTTCACTTGTTCCATAGGAGGTCGGTAAGTGGGAATTTGTCATAGATGGGTTATAACGTTCGACTTGCAAGTTATAGTGAAGATGATGTAAAGAGAATCCAATGGGAGGTATATGCGAGCGCTAACCGGGTATTGGAGTAAACAACAAGGATAAAAAAGAAAAAGAGGAGAGAGGAGCAAATGGTATCGGAACAAATAAGAATCCAGCTGATAAAGTACAGCCTGCTGACCATTTGGCGCTGTGACGGCTCAATTCCAATAGAAAAAAATTCCAAAAGAAAGGAAACTCAGAACTGCCAGCCAGCCAGCCATTGTGTCTCATTTCAATATAATGGGAGAGTCATGAAAGATTAAAAGTAATTAGAATTACAAGAATATCTTTATTGTACTGATAGGGTGTGAAATACATGATTTAATAAATAGGGTAGAAATATTAACAGCGATGTACAAGTAGAGTTAGGATCATCATCAAGGCTTTTTTCTGTTACGGCTCAGGGTTCAAGTATACAAAGGGGTAGTCAAGGAGTCGATAAATACCAGTGGTGGCAAACCCTCCGAGAGAACATCATCATAACTAGGTAGCTGTTCGGCAGATACTGAGTAGATATCGTCATCGAATTCCGTTAGTAGTCCCCGTAACCAACCTTCTTCGTTGAGAGAAATAGGTGAGGATGGAGGGCTGGCTAATGGTTCTTGCGTGGGCGCAGTTGAGATCACTAATGGAAACGATAAAGCCATTTCCTTTTCGGATTCGAAATATAATCGAAGGCGTAGCCTATGTGAGATATCCAAAGCTTTTGATTTCAGTGTTGGAGATACTAGTGGCGATGTGAGTGGGAGATGTAATGATAACAATTGTGTCAAAGAGTTGGAGGTTTCAATGTTGAATTCCGTTTCTAATTGTGGAGAAAATAGCCCAATTGAGATATACGCACTTATGTCGCATTATAGGAAGGCATTGGTTACTTACGTCCAATTTGAGTGACGTGAGATATGATGCCATCAGTAGCGGTCTGTTTGAAAGCTGGCTTTTCTAAACCTAATAATGCTTGACCAACACTAAAACGCAGTAGTAAAAAAAAAAAAAAATAGTGAAAGGAAAGGGGTGGATAATAAGTTGGTTTTGTTAGTTGTAATCTATTATTATGGTCGGGGGGCTCGTGTTGTACAAGGAGACGAAGCGCGGCCTGCGTCCTTACCTATAGGTTTCGATTTGATCAAGTCTAACTGCAACTTTGACTGCCCGACAGCCTTCAAAGAAACTGACCAGTTTGCCAGAAAAATCAAAGCGTCTCAATTGCATACATGCCATCTTGGGCAGCTCAAATTCATATCGTATTTTGTCAGCACGTTGTCCGCGGTAACGGATATTGGGTATATACGAGGCAAGATGGATAGCCCCAAGTGAATGACGGTTAATAATCACAGGAAGACTTGTGGACAGGGACGGACGACGAAGATAGCCATCAGCAATGACTCTGGTTGATATAGAATACGCGATTTGATGTTGTGGTAGATTAATAGTGGGTGGTAAACCATCGCATGGGAACGACAAGTTCCATGAGAAAGTATGCTCGCCAGCCTCCATAGGTGTGGGTGAGTCTAACAAAGATATTTTTTCTTTGCATAAGACGAACATAGCATGCGTATCGGTCATTCTTAATCTTTCTGGATTTCGTTGATGTAAACTTCTTGAAACACCTTTCATTTTTATAAAGATGGCTCGGATGACTGTATTTGACGACAGTTGAATAGTGACGGTCCCAGTGAGAGAGTGAGTTGTAGCATTCAATACACCTTGTTCTGAAAACAGGTCTATGACTGTTGTATTAGGGGATAGTTTGACGCTTGTTATAGGACAGATCATGACCACTATATAGAATAATAGAAGAAGTGGAAAGAAAGAGAACCGCAGCTTCCCTTAGCTAAAGTTTTATACACTTAGTTTATATATGGTGTTGCTAAGTGGGGGGTGAGGCAAAAAAGAAGATGGTGGTGTCTGGCTGGCTGGCTGGCGCTGAGACGCAGCATGTGATGCGTCAGGATTGGCTGAATCAATTGCTCTCGAAAGTTTCTTTCACGCTTTCCTACTGCCACAACTACATGGTAGATCATCCTACTATAGCGCAACACAATCCTTTTTTAAAATAGGTCCTCCTGATCTAACTTACCTGATGACAGTCTTGAGGGGATTCTGCTGACGATGATGATTTTCATTGTTACTTAAAAAATACACATCTTTAGTTTTCAATCAAACATTCTCCTTTTCTTCCCTAACCCTCTCCCCTCCCCTCTCCACCGAATGGCCCCTAGGCTCATCACACTACCTTCCCAAAATCATCGTTCTAGTGGCTGAATAGTGAGGCATGTTCTCGACCTATCGTGACCCTTTTAAGATGGTGCAACATAAGCCAAATGATAGATATTTTGGGGGGGGGAGATTGGAGATGAGTTTCGTACCCCGCTTTGATGAATTGGTCATATTTATCATACAACCTTATCAATTTTCCTCTACTACCGCTATTTGGGAAAACCTTTTCTAAAGTTCCTGTGGCGGGACTGAACGCAAGCCTTACAGTCATCACAGGCATAGTAGGTCATATGATACCCAATGCCCTTTTGGGTGTGCAATGAAACAGGTTATCCTAGTAGGTGTTGGCATTTCACACACTCACCTTATTTTTGTGTATTCGACGTTGTCCTTCTCACCTGGTGTTCTATTTTGTTTAAACACAATGGAAAAATAAGAAAAAATGGATATAGAGCGACAATTTTTTGAATAACTCCTATATTTTCTTTCATTCGATTTTTCTCCTCCCTAACAAAACTGTCGATCCTCGCAAAACAATACGACTAAAAGTTTTCCCCGTTTCATACCAGAACGTCTTTTAGTAATAAGCTTCGCGATGGAAAACATTAACAAACAAAGAGCCTTTTATATGCTCATTAATATTTTGCTGTTTTTATTGTTTATTTAATCGCGAATGCAACCCTATGCAAATGTTCGAGGTTTACTCTTGCGGCCGCTTGATGCTCTTGGCCCCACATAGCTACCAGGTGCGTTATGCGTAAAATTCACCTTGTCAATGAGCTCGTTAATATTGTTTACCCCTTTGGTGATTGCAGCCAGGTAAGAGGTAAGTACAACGTCGTTATACTCCTGAAAAAGGATATATTTGGATTTAGTTAGTAGATCCAATTGGCAACAATGCTTGTCCATCCTATCCTATCCCATGCTATCCCTTCTCATCCTAAGTAGATCAGATCTAACCTTCAAAAATTCTGCATTAAAATCCTTATTGTTCACAACTGGTAATCGATTACATAGGCTCGATATTTGTCGTTCAATATCATGATCCACAGGAATAACTCCAGCTTCAGTATCCTTGAGGTACTCTAGTAAAATCCTAACCCGAATTTGAAGCATCTCAATGGCATTCCGCTGCGTTGTCAGATTGGATATCACTAACATACATATAATACAGGTTAGTTTTTGTTTTATTCCTGTCTGCCCTTGATTTCTGTTTTTGTAAACTTACATGATCCTCCAGCGCCGTTTTTATCTGCAGATAAGCTGGGTCGTGATGCGTGATCAACTGCTATCCGTTCTGCCTCACCTGTTGCGATTTTATATTGTGCCCGAACAAATACAGCTTGCGCTTGCCCATCGATAATATCAATCAGCGACTCGTAGATTCCTAGAGGAAGTTCTTTGTGTCCGCTCGTCAAAGAATTGGGGTTGAGTTGCAAAAACAGTGGTGATTCATTGACGCCGAAAAATTGGGTATGTATTTGGATATCCGAAGCCGTAGGATTGACTCCCAAAGCATACCATCCCATTAGGTCCAGCTGTGGAAATACTTGCTTCACTGAAGAGGGGAAAGGGTGAAAGTGAGGTCATTAGCGGGGAAGAGAATGCAGGCACTTATGCTATAAAAAAAAAAACCGTGGTCAGACGTACTTTGTTCCTGCTTCATGGTAAGGTATTCCTTATCGATGATGACTTTGTTGTTTTCGTCTCGAGCGTATAAAAGCTCAAATGAGTTGACAATGTCAATTTCTCTGCCAGACTGAATTGCCAATAAAGCGCCAAAGACCGCATCTGCAAGTAAAATAGCCGTAAGGCTGTGGAAACAGCCAATGCTGACAAAACAAGATTCTTTACAAGGGAATGCTACATACCTTGAGCATTTCGTTCAGGATTTTGGACTCTGATGCGCGTAAAATGATCGGATATATTCAAAAGAACCAATGGGTGACTAGAAAACAAAAAGTTAATTAGATCTCGAGCTGAATATGGAAGTAACCATATTGAAGTTTACATACACTGAAATATTCAAACCCGATACATTCTGCGCATTGGATAGTACGGGTGCAGAATCGGTAGTAGTTGGCGTTTTGCCTTCCTCTGTAATGTCCATTGCGCTCATGTTGTTAGGAGTAGAATGAGCCTTTTGGAATGGAGCAGTTGCAACGGGGTTTAAAGTCTGGCGTTCAGAATAATGAGACGAAATTTCCTTTATACAAAATCAGAAATGAGAAAAAAAGACGTTAAAAATTCAAAAGCAAAAAAATAAAATAAAAATCAACTATAACAAGTGAGCTAACGATAATACGTATCAGTTAATTAAGACTGTTTTTGGAGTTTTTCACGTTCATCCTGCTCTCTAGATGCAAATAAACCGCGACCGGACAACAGGTCGACCAAAGGACGATGACTATACCACCAGGACTTATTGCTCTTACGGTTCTTCATGTCAGTTTCACTAAGAAGGTCTTCAATAGGAGTAAATTTGACGTGGGTACCCATAATGCCGATGACTGAGACACTCTCTTTGGAGTGAGTTAGCTCTATTGGTTGGCATTTACCACCTTCATGTGCTTCATTGAACGCTGCACTAGCATGGAGTTCAACAAAGTCGATGGCCTTGACAGCAAGGCGGGTAGCTCTAATTCTGTCCATGGGCGATGGAGTGCCACCTTGTTGGATATGTCCAAGGATAGCCGTGCGAGAATCAAAGATCTTATGTCCTTCATCTTGAAGGATATTACAAATAACATCTGTGGTGTAGGTCTTGGACACTGTTTCGGTACGTAGAATGATACGGCCTTCCGATTTTTCTTCATCGTCATCATTGTAGAGATCAATCAGGTGTCGGACGTCAGCTTGGAGGCGAGCGAGAGAGATGCCTTCCTCTGGAATATATATAGTATTTGCTCCGGAAGCTAGACCGGCTTCCACTGCAAGATATCCAGTTTTTCCACCTTGTACTTCAACAACAAACACACGTCGTCGAGATGAGCGAGCAGATTGTACAATAGCATCACAAGCTTCGACAATCGCATTAAGAGATGTATCAGTTCCCAAGGAAAAGTCAGTTCCCGGAACATTATTAGAGATGGTGGCGGGTATCTGGCAGAGCGGGATGCGAAGTGAAGGATATTTGTATCTTGCTTTCTCCAATTCTAACAGGGCGGTAAAGGCTTCAAATCCACCAATAACAATTAATGCTTGAATTGAATATTTTTGCATTTGGTAAGCAACCATGCCCATATCCATGTCTGGCTGGGATCGATTGGTGCCTAATTCAGAACCTCCTCGAGATGTCCATCCATCCACAGAAAGCCAAGTGAGTTCTTCAATGGTTCCACGTAATAGCCCAGGGAAGCCATTGAAGACACCTAGAGGAGTGTGACCTCTATTCAATGCATATCGAACGATTGTTCTTGTAGCTGCATTCATACCACCTGCAGGAGCACCAACGTGTAGAATGGCAATGCGCATCTGTTTATGCTCAGGAAGTCGCATGGTTTGGTCATCGATAATGGTGGATGCAATGTAAGCGTCATATTCATCCGCAAATTGAGGATCACGAAGTTCCATTGCCCGAGCAAAGTTCTTCTCACCAATGGCTTGAGCAACAGCGTGGGTCAGTTCCACAGCCTTCATTAAAGGACGGCATGTAATCTTGTTGTTGCTTGTGCCAATAAGAGGAGACGGGCTATCAGGAGTGGAGCGTAACACAGCTTCAACGGCTTCAACGGATTGAATGGTTGCCAAGATACGATCATAGGAAGCTGGAGAACCACCTCTTTGTGTATGGCCCAAAGTCGTCACACGAGTGTCCAGTCCTAGCTTTTCAATCAAAATGTCCTTAATGTAGTCAGCTTTGATGGCATTCAGATTTTTATCAATAGCTCCTTCTGCAACAATGATGACAGTCTTGCGCTTTCCAAGGCGGCGATGGCGCTGAGCAACATCACACATAACCTGTTCCCAATCGTCTTCTGCGGGTGGACGTTCTGGAATAAAGACAAAATCAGCGCCGGTAGCAATACCGGCCATCAGCGCTAACCAACCACAGTGTCGTCCCATGACCTCAATAACAAAGGCTCTTGAATGCGACAAAGCTGTGGACGAGATAGAATCAACTGACTCACAGATACGGTGCAAAGACGTAACGGCGCCAACAGTGATATCGGTTGATGACATGTCATTATCAATAGAACCGACTAAACCGACGATGGTCAAATGTTGATACTTTTTGCATTGTTCCTCCGAAACCTTTCCATTGTCCTTGAGTTCCTTCAATAATCCAGGCCATTCTGAACGGAAGACATCGGCTCCAGTCAATGACCCATCACCACCGCAGACGATTAAAGCGTCGATGCCATTTGAGATCAGGTTATAAGCTGCCTGAAGTCGACCTTCGCGGGTCTTGAATGCCATGCAACGTGCAGTACCAATAGAGGTTCCTCCCTAAAATGGTATGATGTCAATGCTGAGATTCTACTTTCGCCAAGTTCAGCTATTTCACTTTGTACTTACAACTGCAAGCCAACCACGGACATCCTTCCATTCCATTTTCTTAATAAACGAGCCGCCATCTACCAGACCTTGGTATCCTTCGTAGATGGCAAATATATCACATCCTTTGGTAATGCCATAGCGAACAACTGCCCTAACACAAGCGTTCATGCCAGGTGCATCACCTCCAGAAGTCAGAACACCAATCTTCTTTTTCTGACCAAAATGCCTACTTGCCAATTCAATCGCAGGAGGAACGCCTTCATGTTGTACGTGACATTTGTCGAGCAGTGTAGTGGAGAACGGACTTGCTTTGTTTGTAAATGAAATGACGTTACCCAAAGGATCCACTGTGTAAATTTCCCGCGAAACGTCCTTTTTATCATCGGACTGAATATCATGCTTCTGGAAATTCTGATTCATCTCGGTCAAGACTTGTTCTATTTTCTAGATCATAAAACAAAAGAATAATGTCAGTCTATATCATAAAAGTCACCAGTCCATCTATGTATTGTGATGCGTCAGTCATACCTGCAGGTTGGAAGTGGCAATCACCAAAACAATCTCTTCTAGTGTGTAGTCAACGTCGGGGCTGACGACTGCCTTTGTGGCCGACGCTGGGTTCAACTTGAGTCTGATAGTCAAGTCTCTTTTATCACCTTCAGAAAACAAGGATAACCATGCAGTTTTATCCATAACGCTATCAGCGCCTTGTTTACCATCATTGACGATTTGAAAGCCAATAGCGCAATAGAACGCAAGAGCTTGATCGAAGAGGTCCGGTGTTGGGGCACTCAATATGACGTACGATAGACCATTCGACATCCAGAAGTAAGCTGTAAAAAAGCAGAGAAGTGGAAAAGAAACGATAAAACGAGACAATGCAAGTTTGGCGACAAGTGTTTTTATTTCTCGGTTCATGGGGTCGGTGACGGCGATTTTTCCTGTCCACTCCCAACCGGGAAAAAAAATGTCTGGCCATGTTTTTGCATCAAATTTTCTGGGAATCTCCTCATTCTTATTCCGTAGTTTTAAGATAAATGCTTTATTTGACATAGAAGCCTTGGCTCTCGGTGATTGCCATCTCAATCATTCTCTTTAATTTTTCTGCAGAATGGTATCGAAAGAGAATAAGTTGGTTGAAACAGGTGTGAGCAGATGGTAATCGATCACAATCGCTGCCTCCACACGTTATTTGAAATCTCATCCTAGCTGTTCCCGTGGCAGGTATACGATCACTACCTGTTACAAAAGTCAGCAATTTACGCTGCATCTGTGGCTGCATCTCCGTCATGATATTCCAGAATTGGCTGTAGAAAGGACGAGTCAGTAAGCGATACTTCGATGCGATGCGATGCGACATTAAAAAAAATTGGTACCCAATTGTTTCATCGGTTTCTTCAAATCCATGGTATTCAGTTTGGCCTCTGAGCTGTTCAATATCTAAAGGCTCATCGCTACCTCTAACAAGCAATTCTATTTCTTCTGGTCTGAACAGCTAGAAAACAAAAAGACAAAGAGATTTGTTATATTGTTTGTTGTTGGGAAAAGGTGAAATGAAATAGTGTGCAAAATTGTATTACCGATAGAGCATTGCCACCACAGACATGGTAGAATCCCCGCTTGAAAGCTCCAAATTGACGCTTGATGCTATTGTGCATCACAAAATCAACATATTTATCAACAAATTGTTGTCGATTGGCGTTGGTGACCATAGTATTTTCGCCATCTGGAATAATAGGAACGGCTATTCGCTCTCCAAATGCGTCGTATTCTGCAACAAAAGGTCTACAAAACACACTCTCAACGTCACCAGGAAACTCTAATAGTTGTTCCAAGCCTCTTGCAAGACCAGGTCGGTACACTCGTAGATCTTCTAATCCAACCTGGTGACCAAAGAGCTTCTTATAACACGCAGTTGGAAGATGAATATCGAGAATGGTGGAATTGTAGATGGATAGTCCAATAACAATGCCCACCAAAAAGTACTGATCCTCGTTTTCAAAACTAGCAGGATTGAACCAACAAAACGTCGAATCATCGTCATAGGTAAACATACCAAATTGTGGATCAAACAAGGATCGCACTAGGAGAAGAAACCATTCTTTCCTCAACCCTCCAGCATCAACACCGTCCTCGCCAACAAATTCAATTTTGAGGGACTTTTTCAGGTCCGTCTCATTTTGAGCGAGCTATAATCAGAAAAAGCACATTAGTGGATTCTTGAGCATGCAGTCCCGCCACTGGCGCCAGCCTACTAACCTGCCGCAATGAATCTTCGATGAGAAACTCTCTTCGCACTCTGAGTATCAGGTATGGCATTGTTGGCTTTTGATGGAATAGCATGTTCAAGAAAGCTTCTCTCCACTTCGTTTCCTGTTGATCTCTTGCATCTGCCTCCATTATCTCCATCTTAGCACCCATACTGATTAAAAATGGGTATTGGCAGAACGAAAATTTCCTACAGAGGACTCTGTTAATCAATTGTACTACTTGCCCAAAACGCATGCACTGTTACCCACCCAGATCTAGACTGCCATGATTCAAAATCAGCCATGAGGTTGACGTAGTCCACCATCGTATTGTAGAACGCAGAGAAAGGAAGTTTGGACGATAAGCTGTTGGCTGCAACTAAAATGAAACGATCAGGTTATTCTACAATGCAGCACTGATTTCTGAACATTCTGTGTCTTACAAAGTAGTGCCATGACTCGTGAACCGCTGATGACTCTCCAATCTGCTTCATAGGCAGCAGGGAGGCCGACGACACTTCTCCTTGCCTTGGTGATGCGATAAGTGATAAATGAATTGACTAGATTAATTCGCCTTTGAAGGTATGCGGTACTATAACTAAATGAGGTATGAGATTGGTGCTCGGTACTTTCACAAGGCATTTAATGTCACAATTACATACTTTGCGAACCAGTTCGCAAGTGCTTGATGGCATTCGTTGCTGAGCCCGCTCAACATGCCGAGTATGCGTTTCAAAATGTTATGATGGTACCTAGTTTCTTCCGCAAAGTTGTGCTGCGCCAACAATGGATTCTATCCAAAACGGAGGTGAGAAACATGTAGTAGCAAGAGAGAAGAAGGGTTGCTTCGTACCTCTAATAGTATCAACAGAAAACGAATATCCGATATTCGCTTGAGAGGAAGACCAGGTCTTCTGAGCAATTTGTCGATAGAGGTCATCATTGTACGTATGACACTGACTGGCTATAAGTTGAGCCGAACGTTAAAATATGTATTGTTGCTAATTGCATAGATAAAGTATATATAACCAACCATGTCAAGAATAATCCTATACGCCTCTCGAACTTCATCCATGGCGATACCGGAATCTGTAACTGTTGATTCTCGTCCCTATTTTGCAAAAGGTTAATAAGAAGCAAAAACATGCTGGAAGATGACAAAATATTATACATTTAGGAAGCTCGAGTTCAGAGTTGACCAGTTGCTGAAGCAAGCTTCAATTACGGTTTCCAGTTGGCTAAATTGAGCTTCGAGCTCTTTATCTGAAGAACTCTGATGTATTGTCTTTCGATTTCTATGCCGTCTCCGCATCTCTCTGCCACCACAACGGGACACAACTTGTTTCAGCCGTGAAAGCGTAAGTGGTGCCGGCGTAGGAAGGATTCCTTCCTTCTTATGTTGGACTAGATCATTGATAGTGTCACATATCGTACATCTAAAGCATGATACTGACGCTGGAAATCGTAGATCACTATATGAAAAAGCACTAGTTGATGAACAAACAAATAGCACATATACATGCTCATGATTTTTGAGATATTACCTCCCACAGCACAAACATTTCCCTCGTGCCTACAGTAATATGTTAGTTTGCTAAAATTCTCGGCATTGCTTGGCTACCAGGATTCCTTGTCTACGTACCAGTATGACATTTGGTGAAGATATTTGTGATGCATTCTCTGGAGAAACACTGTTCTCAATAGAGGACTGGGAGAGTCCAGTTTCTGTCATGGAGAGGGCCCTACTGATGCGATAATGCTAGTTCGGTCAGTGCAAAAAGAAGAAAACAGGCGTTCGGAAAAGATGGCTTAAGGGCCCTCACTGAGGCTGTCAGCAGTCAAAATCCGCAAAATGCGGAGGATCAAATTCACTCGCCCTGGTCTTTGGAACTTTTGAAACTTATGCCTTTCCTCCAATGTTCAAAATTTCGAGAATCGCGAACAGGGGAATCATACCACGTCATGCTCGCACTTGGATGGTATTATTGACTGTTTTCTGTGATGATACTAAATCTGTTTAATATTCACCATATCTGTGTATAGAGTACGGCTGGAATAGAAAAGTCTCATTCAGCCATATTATTCCCTGGCCAAGGTTCTCAGTACGTGGGAATGGGGAAAGACTTGTATAATCGATATCCTCAATCGGCAAAGCAGGTCTTTGATGAAGCAGATGAAGCACTCGGTGGAAACCTTGTAAAATTGATATTCGATGGTCAACAGGTCAGTACATAACCTCATGTAATATTAACATGGGATCGAAAACTAATGCTCCGAACGACATGATCCCCAACAGTCCAAGCTGAAACTAACGGAGAATGCTCAACCTGCTATCCTTACCACATCTATCGCAATTCTGAGAGTTCTGGAACATGAATTAGATTTCGATGTCGCAAAAGCTTGTACCTATGCTTTAGGACACTCTCTAGGTGAATATACAGCGCTTGTGGCGACAAAGTCCATTTCGTTGACGGATGCCGTTAAATTGGTTCGACTAAGAGGCGAAGCTATGACCCGAGCTGTCGCCGATCGACAAGGTCAAACAGCTATGTCAGCACTGGTGGTACGAGGTGACCATCTCCGTGAACTGGAATTCAGCATGGATGAAATTAGGGCCAGCCTCCCACCTGGTGAACTAGTAGAATTGGCCAATATAAACAGCGTATGTTGCACACACAGGAAGTAATGCAAAGAAGCTGGTCCTGAGTAATGAAAAATATTTGCCAATTAGACTTTCCAAGTCGTTATTAGCGGCACAAGCAAAGGTGTGGACGAGGCATCTCGGATATTACAGAGTAAGGGTTTTGCTGCGCGCGCTGTCGATCTTCCAGTATCGTAAGTTACTCTAATACACATTGAGAATGTTGGGTTCTGCTTCCTAACGGCCGCCAAAGAGCTCCATTCCATTGCAGTTTGATGCAAGAAGCAGCAGATGTCATGAAGGAAGCACTCACGAAAGTCGAAATTAAGAAACCTATCGTTGATATTGTGTCTAATGTGACTGCAAAGCCAGTAAGTTTGCATCCTATCCATGCTCATATTGCCCACCATTGACATACTTATTCCATGATATCTCCATTAAAGTACAGTAACCCGGAAGAGATAGCCAATTTGTTGGTACAGCAGGTCACATCGACAGTGGAGTGGAATCGCAGTATCGACTATTGTAAACAGCAAGATATCGATGAATTCCTCTGCTTCGGTCCTGGCAAGGTACTCGCTAACTTACTAAAGAAGGAATATCCACTGGACAAAATAAGATCTATCACCACAGCTGACGATATTGACGGTTTATACGATGAGCTCAAGCTCAAGATTGTCAATTCGGTATCTCGAACTCAAGAAAACACTTCTAAATAGCTTGTTTTTTAAAAACTCTATTCATTTTCTTTTTTATTTGTGGATTTGAGGTCTATTTTACATGACTGTGTCGAATTAATAAAGATCTGTTTTTTCTACTTTCTCTTTGTCTTTCCTTTGGCGGCTTTGATTGGCTGTCCACCAGTTGCTGCTGCCTTTTGCATAGCCTTAGAGACTTCTTCGTCACTTTGGACGAATGATATATCATCGAGGCCAGCAAGGTCGCCGAATCTCTTTTGGAACTTGGTCAACTGTTCACTTTCGTCATTGACGCCCTCTCGAATCATGGAAGGATTCCACAATGGATGATTGCGAGTATCCTTAGTCAATCTAACTTGAGGTTTTGGTGATGTCGTTCGTACGGTATAAGTGGCTCCATTGCTAAGGACAATGGTTTGTGTGAATTGCTCTGGAACAGTGGCCTTTCCTGAAGCATAGCGGGCAAGAATGGTAACCGGTTGTCGACGAGCAACAAGGAAAATGCGCTGTGACATTAACATGTTGAGGTGGAATGAAAAAATGAAAAAAATCGAAAGCGTAATTTTCTAGTGTGAGGGGGTTCGATATCTGACTTGCAAAGCCACCCAATTCTTTGGTCAGAACTCAACCCCACATGCACCCATGGCCCAACGCCTGAATTTGCAGGCTGATGATGAGAACACTCTCTTCCAAGAGACACACTTTTCTCGTTACGGTTATGAACGAACGTAAGAAATTTATTACCACCAGTATGATAATTACTCATTCCTTACGTATTCACACTACAACCCGTTCGTTGTAGGAATATATTTGGCACTGTTATATTAGAGACCTCACTACCAACATATCTAGATTGTGCAGAAGAGTTTCCATCAACACGCTATGATTCTTTACCCTATCCTCCATCTCGTGAAGGTATTAATTTGTATCCTATTTTATGATTGGGAAGTGATAATTGAACATTTTAACATACAGCTCCAACGGAGACCAAAATGTCCAAGCATCTACTCAGTATCTCAGCTTCAGAACTCAACGCGTTCATTGCCTGTGATGGATACTGGAATGGACTATGTATTCCATTGGGGATGGAGAAAGGTGTGTAATGATCTATCTCTACTCAATTATGGTCATATTGGCAAATTCTTATAACATTGAACAGGCAAACTGGAGATTATATCCGTCGATGCGTTTGAGCAAATTATAGACGATAATTTTTACTCCCAAGCTAAACATATGGTTGTCTGCATTACCACAGCAGAGGTCAGTTGATACGTTTTTCCGGATACATAATTGTCATAATGAGTTGATTTGTGCTCACATTTACCTGATAGCGATCAACGGATGAGAACCCTTCAACCAATTACGAACTCAGAATTTATGGTGGTACTCGCAAGGCATCTCCATATCTTGAACAGACGTTATTTAATATTATTGGTCGGTTCTTTGACTACGTTGAATATTGAAATGTCATGGCCGTTATTTATCAACATCCTTCCCATTATAGACTCATGTCAGTTAATCAAGGTTGATGCTGCTCCAATGCAATTAAATCATGTGAGGTAATGCATGATGATAGATCTGAAAGTATCCATGTTGTTCAAATCTAACATATTGTTATCGAATGAACATATGATGTAGCATAAGACAGATAGACGGTAATATTCGAACTGCAATCTTGCTGGCATCGACTGATGGAGTCGTGCACATGTACTGTCAGGTTTGTGGTGCTTTGGATGTAGTGAAATTTTGTTTCCAGGTTACTGAACGAGATGTATGTAGAGCTCAGAAAGCGATAACTTTCTAGAGATAGATGTTGGTGACTATTTCCCAATATTAGGAAAGATGGCTGAACAGAGGCTAAGGTAATTGCAAATATCATGGCTAGATATAAGGACGTTTTGGAAATCACCATACTTACACCACGGTACATTAGTGTACTCTACATGGACATCTACGATCATGATCAAGGTCGAATCCTGTGTGCAGGTGGCCAGAACGGTGAGCTTTGCATTGGGGTCTACAACCTCTCTGGAGTTGAAACAGCTTCCTACAGTACGAGACTTTTTAGCCCAATCTCTTCTGTCAAAATTTATAATTCCCGATCGCCAATTACGCCAGATATTCTGAATAATGGTGACTCAATGGATAGGAATGCGCAAGATGAGTCCGAAACAAATATTGTAGTGACGTGTGCAGTCGAACGCGCGATAATATATCAGTAAGTTAGTTGCTGATGGCCAGCCAGCCACGCTAAAGAAATGTGCTGCTAAGCTAATCCCCATTTTGCATTAGCTCTGTACCACAAGTTGGCCTTCAAAACGCCGTCGTCTTACCTGAGTCCAGTCATTACGATTCAGTTTTGTGCTCGCATGTTATGGATGTCGATTGGGATGGTCAAAACGAAATCATTATTGGAACTTATGGAAAGCAAATCTTGATATACAAGAAAGGTATTCATCGTTGTGCTCATAACTTTTTTGTCATGATATTCCTGCTTACCATCACAAATAGCACCTCCAAATTCATACTTTATTCTTTGGCAAAGACAATTTTCATACCCAATCTATCGTATGGTGCATCTTGATATAAATCACGATGGTCTGGACGAACTCATCGTTACCACGATGTATGGTGTCCATATTCTTCAGGTATGATGTTATGTTCAATATGTTTAGCGCTTTCAGATGATATTAATGCGATCTCATTCAGCCAAATATGAAGAAGGCTAGAGCGCAACTACTTCGAGTATTAGAGTTCGCGGAAAGGATTAAAAGAAGGATGTACAATCTGTTGCGGGAACAACAGACGAGACGTGAAATGGAAAATTTCATTGTATTTGAAGATCAACCTCAAGTCTAATACTACTTTCTTTTATTATTTTCATTTTTTGGAATCATCATGTACAACTCTATTTTTTTCTTCGCTTAATAAAACCTCCATCCAATACATTGACAGTTGGTACAGATTGCTTTTCTTGTTGCAATGGCCGTTTTGATTTGTTGAACTCGGGATTAGATTCGCCAACAGGATCAGCTTCGATAGGTTTATAGGCAGGTTCTAGTTGGAGGCACTCATTGATTTGTTCTGTGAACTTGGCCGTGGAGGCACGATTGCTCTCATCCGAAGTAAACTCGTTCGCCATCAAATGGTTCCAAATGATAGTAAATTGATCTTTGGTTAGTGTTTGTGCAAGCTCCTTGGATTCCTCACTCAAATTTGTCGTGGCATCCCCTTTTATGACAAAGAATCCAGTCAGCTTTCCAGAACCACATTCTTCCCCAATGGATAGAAGCTCCCAAAATTCTCGAACAGTCATAGAATGAGATTCTTCATCCAAAATATCCTTTATCTTTTCATGCTTTGTGGCATCTTGCTTTGTCGAACCTTCGCCATCGTCGTTATCGCTATTTGTATCGCTGTTATTCATTGGAGACGATGCTGATGCCTCTCTTTCGTCTTCGTTTGTATGATTTTCAGGCTTGTCGTTGTCTCCTTTACCATCTTCCTCTGCATCTTCTTCCTCATCTTCTTCCTCGTCCTCGTCCTCGTCGGAATCATCCTTGCTATCATAATTAGCATAAGATTTCAAAAGCCTGGCCTTGGCGTCATCAGGAAACTTGGGTATGACAGCTTTTGGATCAGCATTGTCATCATAGGAATATCCATAGTGCCACTTTACCCGACCTAATTTAAGATCGTGCGTCACACGCGTTTCTCTTTTGGCAATTTCTTGGTCATCCACTCCAGGGATGCACCACCATGCATCTAACTGTGTCAAAAAAGGTGCACCCCCGATAGCTCGGAGCCACCATGAAATGAGTCCCCGGTCAGATTGTGTGTGCTTGGATGGATTTTCTACTGATCGATGGAAAAGGTATTGAGGTTGTGCTCGTGCGAATATGTGTGTAGTGCAATTTGAATGAGTTGCCAAATAGGATTTGACCAAAAGGGAGGTAATTGGTGCAGGAGCTTTATAGCCTGTTGTGTCAACCTTCGAAATATACGCTAGGGAAGGAGTTTGATCTGTCGTTTTTTCTTTATACTCCATAACCTCCATGCCACAAACAAAGGCAGGTGATTCAGTACCAGTGGTCTGATGTGCAATGAGAATGAGTCTGTGGATCATGCTGGATTGGCTGAATGTGCCGCCACCACTGAGCTCTATTGGGTATTTACATAAAACTGGTTGTGTAGCAAAATGGTACACGCGATAGATTCCTCCACCTTCACGAGGTAATTGAGACAATACATTAAGTAGAGCCTTTTGGAATGAAGACGACATTCTTTGATCGGGAATTGTCGATCGTGTAGCGATTCGGGATTGCTGGCTTGCGGCGTGTGCCTGAAAAAAGAAAGAGGCAATCAAAAGGTGCAGGTAGCACACAGTCTCAACACGCGATAAATTTTGAGGAGGCCGTGCAGAATCCACTCTCTTTTGAGTCCCCTTTGTTTCCAACAAGCAGCCACTCGACATCGTTGCATGATCCATGTATACCCATCAGCAATCTCATCCTCCATGGATTAACGATACATCTCAAGTTCTCACAAATGAACGCAACCCCCCGCCAAATTCAAAACTTGACAGAATACGACAAGCTCAGCAATGGATTGAAAAAATCTTGGGTTACCATCTTCCCACCGGCGATCTTCAGTATGATCTTCAGGATGGCGTTTTACTCTGCCAGTTAGTCCTCGGCTTTTGCCATTCTTATTCAATGGAACTTGCGATACTCCTTGTTTTGCTGACCTTACTGCCGTCACAAATATGACAGAGTTCTAAATAAATTACGACCAGGAACCATACTCAATATAGGTTATAAAGATCACTCGTTTGTCAAGGTATGACCATTTCTTATGGCATTTTGGAACCATACTTGCGTCTAATTTTCTGATTTCACTTAGATGGAAAACATCACAAACTTCTTAAACGCTCTCCGTCAGGCAAGTTTCAACGCCAGCAGCAAAGAAAATCGCTGGAATTGAGACATGCCTTCTCCACAACTTATCCTAACGACTGAAGTTTTCATTCACAGATTGGACTTAAAAATTCAGAATTATTCCATCCAAACGCCTTATTTGAGGGCAAGGATATTATGCCAGTAAGTTCATAACCTATTTCTCATATGGTGGTAACTCGTAGATGCTAAAATAATTACAAACATCAAGGTGGTCAATACTGTCTTGGCCTTGGAGCGTGCAATCTCTACCAAAGCTTTACCACCGGTCAACAAGAAGAGATTATCGCATATACCAAATTCCAGCTTTTCCAAAAGCACTCCGTTTGAATTATATGAAGATTTGACAAAGCCAACCCCTAATTTTTCACACTCTTCAGAATTGAAGTTTCGATCTGCGCTGAATAACATACCCATGGCAGAACTGTCACTAAATGACTCTCCGTTACCCAATAACGCCATCATAAATCCTAAATGCAGTCGCAGCAAGCACCATTCTGAATTCTCGTTCATGGCCGATATGACACCACAGGCTATACGCCGAAACAAATCCCGTTCCGAAATCATCAGTGACTATCATAACTCACGTTCGGGACGGCAGGATCAATCTCAATATCGCCATGTAAAGGATATCTTGTTTGATATGCAAGGGCAACCTGAACTTCCTTATACCGGAAGGCGAAACTCCTCAGTAAACATGCCTCGTGATCCACTCCATTTTACGTCCAACCTTGTGTCAAAAGCAAATGAACTGACAGAAGCTGCTTCGCAAGTCCTTTCGACCACAAGTACGGCGGCTATCGAGCATGAAAACCAAATGTCAAATCCCAAGTCTCCATCTGATAGTGGCTATGGAACGAATGGTCGCCGACGACTCTCCAAACAACCTTCTATACCTGCATCATTTATGTCTAGTTCAAGTGATTCCACTAGTACTGTTACCGCAAATAATACCCAAAAGCACAATAATTTCAATTCAACTCGCAGTACTAACAAGCAAGACCATGGTAGTGTCAAACACGGTTCTACCAACTCAAAACAAACTCTACTTGAGAATCTCCATTTCCCCAAAAAGTCTTCTACTCGACAAAAAATACCATTTCATGCTAGATACCAAGAATGGAGTGATCAGCATAAAGATAAGCTTACCGCATCAAGGATACAACACACTGTGGGATATGACGACGCCATGCTGGATATGTCAGGACACGATTCTTATTTTACGTATGAAGATGAACTACAGGAATTTGGAAGTGTACAGTCACCTAATCCATTCCCGTCGATTTCAAGTCCCATACCTACTGTCAAAGAGTCTTCCGAAAAGACCAATATGTTCAAGAGTGGTAGTGTTGGGAAACACAAACAAGATCGCCTATCCAACCCTTTCTATAACAATTCATCCGATTCTAAAAGGGTCACGGATAGCGGAAAAGAGAAACTTAGTCTTTTTGATGAAGATGGAGACTTGATTGCACAATACGTAAGTGTTACAGAATTATTTATTTTAAACTGAGAAAATCGACACTGACCACAATCCTTCTAAAAGCAATTGGGAAATTGCATAGGAAAAGGCCAATATGGATCTGTATATAAAGCCCTCAACTTAGGCACTGGTCAGATGGTTGCTGTAAAACGTATAGCATTAGAAAATGCCAATACCAAGGAAATCGATGATATCATGGTAAGGACTGTATTTACAGGACATAGCGAAAACTTCAAATTACTGAACCTTACATTCACATTACAGAAAGAGGTAGAGCTATTAAAATCACTATCTCACCCTAATGTGGTTCAATATGAAGGTTTCAGCTTCAGTGAGAATCACCTCAACATCATATTGGAATATGTAGAAAATGGCTCTCTGCGCAATACTCTCCAGGCATTTGGAGCCTTTCCTGAACGACTGGTTGCATCATACTCTGTCAGAATTCTCCAAGGTCTGGCATATTTGCATCAAAATCAGGTATGTACATGGCAGATGGTAAATTCAATCATATGAACATGTCCTGAACAATGAATGTTTGAATAGGTTGTCCACTGTGACCTCAAAGCGGCTAATATCTTAACTACGAAAGGCGGTAATGTCAAATTAACCGATTTCGGAGTATCTCTAAATCTGAAGATGAAAAATGTAGAGGATGGTGTAGTTGCTGGAACACCAAACTGGAGTATGTATAATGGCTTATGTTTACTGAAGGATGTAGCAAGAGATACTGACCTTGATTGATTAGTGGCTCCGGAAATCATCGAATTGAAAGGTGCCCGCTTTGAATCCGATATATGGTATGTAACATATATGTTTAATTCTTAGCTGAAAGATTCACACACCCTTGACTAACTTACACTTTGCTTTGCTTTAACCAGGTCTCTTGGCTGCACCATTATCGAACTGTGCACTGGCAAACCTCCATATGCCGACCTTATCTCTATGGCCACACTATTTCGTATTGTCGAAGATGACTGCCCTCCTCTGCCAGATAATATTTCAGAGGTAATATGACAATTTAATTTCACGGCAGGCTTGGTCATATCTTAATGAAAGTTGCGACTAATCTTTTTATACCATCTGTTATCTCTCTTCTCCATTCCATTTTGTTGTTTCGATTTCTATTCCAGGATCTACAACATTTCTTGCGCCAATGCTTTCAAAAACTTCCGGCGGATCGTCCCAGCCCAGAGGATCTCATGGGGCATGCTTGGATTCAAAATAATGTCAACAATTTACCATCAGAAGTAATTGTGGACACAAACCAACACCTTCGATATCAAGCACTAAAACGGCACACGACTGCGCCTGAAGGGTTATTGATGCAGCAAAGGCAACTTACCAACCCTGATACCCTAGACGATGATGATAAATCACGTCCATATAAACAATCCAACTATTCTGAAGGAAACTTGCCAGCTTTATCAGCAATAGACAAAGCCTTGCCAGAGATACCTGCTTCACAAGATAATCCGGTAAACGACCACCATGGCCTATCAGCACGGAGTGTTGGCTATCTCATGTCCAAGGGCGCTGGAGGAGTTACGTCTCGGCTGTTTGCTAGAGCCAGCAAACGATTCTCGCGGGAGATGGAGTATTCTGAAATTCATCGTTTCATCAAAACCTCATTCTCAAAATGTAAGTGCAGTTGGATGTATAATGTGAAGATGACCTATATGCCACTATACTTACAGTATTTAATTTTGAAGCTGTGGTCTGCAAGGCGTGCCAGCAACTTATTAAAAAGCATGCTTTATTCTGTGAAGGTAAACCATATTTATGGATGATTCTACAGGATGTGGACAGCGCTAATCAGTTGGTCGTATATAGATTGTTCTCTTATTTGCCACGAAAAATGTAAACAAAACACACAGCCATGCTCAATCTATGTCACAGGTAGACCATCCTTCGACGAGGTAATTTACAATCCTTCCAGGGATGTCGGCTTGACTTGATGTTTAACCTCCTCGTTACACTAGCTTCAGCAACGAGAATCATCGCAAGCAGTGGGCATGGATATAGATACAAATACTCGTCCGCGCCCACTATCAGAACCTCCTCATGCTATCTCACGACGTAAATCAGGCACTACTATACCAGAGATTTCAATTTCAACGCAATTTGCGATACCTTCCAGCCCAATCCCTACCTCATCACTCTCAGCAAACCTACGCCAACGAACACGTAAACTATCTAAAGCGTTTACTTCTGTCTCATCTACCAGTTTGGTGGATCTTGGTCGTATGGGGAAAAGTCGTGAAAGTTTGCAGAATGTAGACAACGACAACCGTACAGGTCATTTATCCAGTTTGCGTGAGTATTCACAAGAACTCCGGCCGTCATTGTCGTCTCTCATCAGTCAAGAAAACGTGCATGGTCCCAAGAGGAGAAAACAAGACAAGGAAGAATGCGTTATTTCTTGATTAATATACATGTATCTGATTTGTTTGTATGATAACGGCTGCTATTCCAACATAAAACATCATGTAATTTCTTTCTATTACTACTGCTGCCGAGTGTACCATTATTCTTACTAGCTACAAAAGTCAAAACTGTGGCTCCTCTGTTGCGTAGTTGACAAGCCACTAAAGCTAACCTGGTTGGAAACGTTTTTAAAGGAAGTTTTTGCACTAGCATTATTTTGAGCCTTAGCGTAGGATCTCCTGCACCTATTTTTATAGTGCACTGTCCATGTGGCTGAATTAGATCTCGATCTGTAAAATATTTAAACGACACTTTCATGATCTGATAGTATCGAACTTCAATTTGTTAATACCAACATCCAAAGACAATGTCGACTTCCTCTATTCAATTTATGGTTAATCTGGCACAGGCGTCTCCTATAGTGGACGTGGCAGCTTGTGGAGTAGTCTTCCTTGCTCTTCTTTCTCGACACAAATCAAGCCCTAGGATGCACTACTATCTCCTGGAATTGGCAGTCATCTGTGGAATTATCTATAATGCCCTACTGATTGACAAACGCAAAACTAAAAGTTCACCTTTAGATACGACTGAGAGCACTGCAGCTATGGGCATGATGAGTACTCTCTCTAGTTTATTCACTCAGCTTGCGGGCCTATGGGCACTACATATTTTCGCTGCAATCTATATAGGTGGTCGCTCGATCATAGCCAGTATTTTCTCCTTCATCGGAACACTCTGGGTCATGGTGATCATTGTCCTTAGCGCAATAATTAAAGTGTCACTTGCCAAATACAAGGTGCTCGCACCTTATACAATGAGAAAAATTGTATTTTGGTCATACCCTGCGGTGTCTATCTGGTCTCTGTTTGCTCTTCTTGTCATTGGTAGGTTGTCTACACTAGGTTCACACCAGCACTATGGTGAAGCTCGCGGGATCATGATGAGGGATTGGAGCCTTTTGGGGTCATTCATTTTTATGGTCGCAATATATAACATCTGGTTGACCGTCATAACATTATATCCATTCACGGAATCTGCCTATGGAGCTGTGGAATTGGCCGATCTCATACTGTCCACCTTGTTCACTAGACTCAGTATTTTGCTTTTCGTTGGGTTCTATTACAGACTATCAGTAATGTTACCCTTAGAGGAGAGAATACCCGTTAGCCAAGTAGTACCAGAAGAGGAAATGACTCCTTTTTCCTTATAATTAGATAATATGATTGAACGCTGCAGCCCTTTAAATATTATAATGATAATAAGCAATGTATATTTTTTCCGATTGAAAGCGTAATCCGAACTCAATTTTTGATCCTAACGAGGATCATGTGGTTGAACATGGCTAAAAGACGAAAAATTTTGTAATTCAAAACGTATCATTATTTGCAATCATATAATATGTCGCCTACATCTCCATTGTCAGGGAAGCCTGTTCGCAGAGGGTGTAAGGAACAGAATTCCGCTGTACCTCTTTAGTGTTGGGGTTAGCTTTGGCTGAGAGGCTACCGCTTCCAATATCCCATGCAGCTGCTGGTGGGTAATCTCTACAATTGCGACGTCCAATTTGGATTGTTTTCCAACAAAATTTTAGAGTATGTTCAATGGAATTCGTTCCTTGAATCAATAGTGTCACCCAAAGAAGAGATTAAGTCAAGGAAGCTCGATTTAGTTGTGTCAATAATAATACTACAAGTGATATATACTATCCAAATTCTTGTTTATTCATGAAAGCCGACATGTATGTGATCTATCCATATATTAATAGTAAAAAAAAACGACTTGTTCAAAAACACGACCATTCATTTGCTTGACCATAACACATTACTTGCGAGGCATTTAGGTTTTGCTTAAAATAAATGTGTGGAAACTTCTTTTAACATACCAGGAGAATGCAGATGACGGACTGTTTACATTTGTGTGGCTTCCAAACCTTATAGAGCAGAGCAAATTACTGTCATTTTCAGATCGTAATGGATCATACCTTTTTCGAGCAGCTGTTGGTAACGAATGAAGGAAACTCAACAATAACATGTATTCCTACAATACCGTGTACGATTCTTTTGAATGGCGCCGCCGCCCAACGATAATATAACAAGTTTTTGCGCGCATTAAATGATGCTGCGAGGATGCAGAAGCATGCGGAAACTAAGATTACTGCGCAAAGTTTCCGACAACACCGTTGTCGGGTAATCAGTGGTGCCAAATCGTCATAACTTAATTTGATACTCAGGTACGAAAAGTTGAAAATGCATTTATATATTGGATATTGTCGTTTACCTTTACATGTCACTATCCCACAATATGATATTATCTATCGACGATCGTAACAACCTCTATAACATTCAAAGCGTACTGGATCTTTCGATATTTGCTGTGCTGAGCATCATACTCTCATTGCAACTCTTCGTACGACATGGATCAGTGAGATTCCATTATTACATTCTACTACTAGGCAACATCCTGGAAGTGATCACAAACGGAATATTGGTAGCGAACGGTTATGGTGCTTTACTCTCATCTAATGCAATCGTTGTGTGCATCTTTTTCGACTATTTTGCATCTATATGCCTGTGGTTGACAGGAATGTTGGCTCTTCGTCAGTTTACTGTTACCTATCTTGGTGGGGCAACAGCTCTGGTTACCACCATGTGTTCTATTGCTGTGATTGCCTCTTTGGTCTTCATTATTATCGATGGAATACTCTCTGGGGACAATATACGTATTTCCTCAAGTAACGTATTTCAATTGTACAATGTCATATCATGGGGCTACTTTGCACTAGTAGTGTGGACACTGCTGATGCTACTGGTCGTCCGAGCTACATATCGTAACAAGGTATCAAATAATGAGAACAAGGCTGCAATCATCAAGATTTTTATCCTGATTGCTCTGTATACTGTCATGCTCTTCATAGCAAATCTCCATAGTATCATTATAACATACATCAGAACGGACAGTGATGACGTTTATTTCGGCATGTATATTTCCACAATAGTTGTTGCAATAGTGTTCATCAGATTCGCTACACTCCTATTTGTAATCTTCTATAACAAACTCTCGGTGATGGCACCTATTGCCATGAAGGAAGCGGTCATGGAAAATATTAGTGAAGTCATTTAAATGTAGATATTCTACTTTAGATATTGTATTACTTGTACCAAATGGTACCCCTTGCTGTTCAAACGCTAATATTATTAAAACAACTTTGCTAATTAGATATTGCTTTCCAAATCACCACATTAGTCAATGGGCTACATTATGAGCTACATTCATCTCAATTTCCGTTTACTCGACCTTTGGAAATTGACCATTGGAAATTGCCAGTTTATAAAACAGGGGGACTGCGTACCACACAAATGCACAGCCCACAGCAGTCTCTATAAGGTAACCAAGAAGCTCCCGTTTGTCCTTTGGCCACACCAAGTTTTTGTCAAAACAGTATTACTGTTAAATATGCTCAATCAACATGATAATTTGATTAACACAATTAGATTCAGATGTCGAAAGTTGCGGTTGCATTATTCGACGAATCGAATTAATAGGTTAGCCATACGATACTGACCGCAACGAGAAAGGGTTCAGGCAGCAACTATACTCTATTGACAAAATCTTGCAATTGGGCCCTTCTAAAGTCGGATGGTGGCCAACAATGTTAATGCTTGCCAGGATGTTTTCATATCGAGGTATGATGGCAAAAAAGGAGACTACAAAATCCCTTCCCAATAGGTTACATTTGATGGGTCTGTATCTCCTTATGATCCTAGCATGTGAGATTCATGCCGTAGTTCTATCATTCTATCCACCAAAGAACTGGAAAGATATGATTAGCATACTTTGTGGTAGTTTTGTAATTGCTGCAGTGTGCTATAAATTATCCCCGGTTGGTGCTGTTTTTCTACCAGAATCATCCTATGATCACCTCGTAATCGAGAAGACACCGTTAACGGACGTTCTTCATGTTTGATGACATATCTATATATGTAGTACTAAATATCGCATAGAATGTGTAGTAGCTACATGTGAATCATAGCCATATTGTATTAATAAATGTAATATGAAGAGAAAATCATAATGCATTACAGCAGTTCATTTTGTGTGCAGGACGTATGGACCTATTTTGCAAAGTTATAGCGATTGCTTTAGTCCTTTATTCTCCTTAATGACACAGATTCTCGGAAGATGCATCACATAACCTAGCTAAAGAACTAACAGACAAGATTGCACCTACACTCGACATTCTGGATCGACGACTGTCAATACTTGAGTGAGTGCATGTTCGGTTCTTTAAACCAACAGAAGCTCTTGAGACTCATACTCGAGAGTATATCCTAGCAACAGGATCTCCTCGATAGCCTACCATGTGCTAGTGATAAAAACCTTTACTGAACCCGACCTTGCTAACATAAAAGAAACTGTATTTATATCTACAGGTACATTAATGCTCATCGTTATCAGTTGAGGTTGGGCCAATATAGCTCTATATGCTTTAGGTAGAATGTGAAAAATTCAATGATGCTGACCGCAAGGTGAGGTTTTCAACTAGTAACTATTACGGATTCGTGTGTAACTACGGGCTAAAGTTTTCCGGTGGTACTGAGGCTTTAACGAAACATTTGTACTGGTCTGATGCGAATGTATCTTATGCATACTTATGTTTTCTCCTTTTTCCGTTGACTTTAAAACGTTCTTTGCTGTCCAGTTCACAGCAGAATTCTATGTCCTTACCGCTCACGCAGTAATTATTTCCTTACACCTCTTCTTCCACCATGACTCAGCACACTTCCGTAACTACTTGTTATTAGCAACACTTATCTTTTCAGTAATGTCACTTATTATGATTGTGGCTTCACAACATGGTATAATTTCCTTGTCTGAAGAAGATACCTCAGGCTCGTTTTTCACCTATCTTGGTATCGTGTTTGGCGTTCAGCAACCCATTGTCTTCTATCGCCAGTCTATTGTTGCCAACTTTGGCACAGAAACACGTTTAATAGCCACTGTATATTCCTTGTCGACACTATTTTCAGTGGTTGTTTTGATAGTGGGAGTATCTTCCTACTTTGCCCAAATGTACAGCCGTATCGACCAACTATACTCTATGGGGAAAATCTTTCATTGGGGCACCACTATACTCCAAATATTGCCATTGATGGTACAGATTGCCAGGATGTTATCATATCGAGGCTTGATACCAACAAACGAGACTACGAAGGCCTTCCACAATAGGTTATATTTGATGGGTCTATATTTCCTTATGATCCTAGCATGTGAGATTCATGCCGTAGTTCTATCATTCTATCCGCCAAAGAACTGGAAAGATATGACTGGAATGCTTTGTGGTAGTTTTGTAATTGGCGCAGTGTACTATACTTTATCTCCAGTCGGTGCTGCTTTTCTACCAGAATCACGCTACGATGATTAACTCGCAATCGAGAAATCACCGTTTACAAACGATTATCATGCTTGATGGTATATCTCTATATGTAGCATAGAATAAACGGTAGCTACACAAAAATCATAGCTATACTGTATTTATAAATGTAATATGAAGAGAAAGTTCATTTTGCGGTTCAGAAAATCCATTTGTACGAAGAGCTTCTGGACATTTTGAAAATCACAGCGGTTGTTTTGTCCTTTTACTATCCTTAGTGATACAGATCTCGGAAGATACGTCACAAAACCGAGCCAAAGCACTGACAGACCAGATTATACCTACATCGACATTCTGGATTGACAACTGTCACTACTTGAGTGATAAGGTTGTGCTAATCTGTCTAAGTCTGCTGTTGATAGATGGCAAAAGTTTCTATATACCGTGATAAGCTTTGGCATATAAATGCTACTATCAAGACCTTAAATGTTAAGTCTCGTTAATGGAAAGAAAAAGCGTCTAATCTTTATGCCCGCGGGAGTCCAATATGATGCACAAGCAGCAACCGCGAAGCAGAAGAATCAAGAACATGATATGACCGTTGCCGCTAAAGTCGTTGTACCACCAAGCCCAATTACATCGTCACCAACGCCAACAGACCCAACGTTAAAAGTATGTCGAAACAGTATACATGTGAAATGGAAAGGAGAAGTGCAGGTAAGTGAAGAGTATTAAAGTGGTCAAAGACTATTTGGGTGGTGGTCATAACCTTCCAGTTGTTGAGGATCATGGGGTTCAACATGACTAGAAGACTTGGAATTTTGTAATTCAAAACGTATCATTATTGGTAATCATATAATGTGCCACCTAGATCTCCATTACCAGGGAAACCTGCTCGCGGAGAGCAAGGATCGGATATTCCACATAGTATCTATCTGGGGAGGAGTTAAGGTTGGATGAGATGTCACCGCTAAAAATGTCCCACCCAGCTAACTAGCAGCTGCGGGTGACATTCTCTACAATGAAGTATACTGCTCAAATGATTATTTATTCATGAAAGTCGACAAGTATATGATCTATCGATATATTAATAGCTAGATAACAATGATTTGCTCCAATTCATATGCTTTGCCATGCCACATTACTTGCGAGGCATTTTAGCTTTACTAAAAAAAAATAGCGTGTGGAAAGTTTTTTTAAGACAAAGGAGAAATGACGGATTGTTAAATTGTGTCGCTCTGGAACCATATAGAGCAAATTACCGTCATTTTCGATTGTAATGGATCATAACCAATTCAATAATAACAACACGTATTTCTACAATACCATGTGTGATAGTGGATTTCTGCAAATACTACATGTGCGAAGCGCTTTTAAAACATTCACTACCAAATTCTCGGAAGAATTTATCGACTTTGTATAGTCAAAACAGAAGCGTGTCATTGCATGAAGGAATTTAACTGCTACATCCAAAAGTTGGGTTACCAGTCCCGTCGCTAACTCCGCATTGACCGTTGTTGTTGCATGTATTTCTATTGAATGGCAACGTCCAATGATAATGATGTAACAATTTTATTGCGCACACTATGCGATGCTTCAAAACTGCGAAGCACGCGGAAACTGGTTAAGATTACTGCGCAAGGTTGCCGACAACACCGTTGTCGGGTAATCAGTGGTGTCAAATCGTCTTGTTCGACGAATCGAATTAACAGGTTAACCATACGATACTGACCGCAACGAGAAAGGGTTCAGGCAGCAACTATTTGTTATTGGCAGCACTTGTCTTTTTAGTAATCTCACTTATTATAATTGTGGCTTCACAACATAGTATAATTTCCTCGTCTGAAGCAGATGCCTCAAGTACGGTTTTCACCTATCTTGCCGTCGTGTGCGGTGTTCAATATGTGATTATCGACTTGCGCCAGGGTACTATCGCCAGCTATGGTACAGAAACACGCTTAATAGCCACTCTATCTTCCATGTCTGGACTCTTTTCAGTGGTTTCTTTGATGATGGGAATATCATCCCACTTTGCCCAGAAATACAGAGGTATGGACCAACTATATTCTATGGAAAAAATCTTTCAATGGGACTTCAATATACTCCTATGTTGGCCATCGATGGTATCGATTGCTAGGAGCTTTTCATATCGAGGCATGACTCCAAAAAGACAGACAACAAAATCCCTTCCCAATAGGCTACGTATGTTCGGTCTGTTTTTCCTTATGATCCTAGCATGTGAGATTCATGCCATAGTTCTGTCATTTTATCCACCAAAGAACTGGAAAGATATGATTAGCATACTTTGTGGTAGTTTTGTAATTGCCGCTGCGTACTATAAATTATATCACGCCAAAGTTGCTACTCTGCCAGAATCAACATATAATGACCTCGCAATCGAGAAGACGCTGTTAACAGACGATAATCATGTTTGATGGCATATCTCTATATGTAGTACTAAATGTTGTTTAGAATGTATGGTGGCTACACGTAAATATAGCTGCACTGTATTTGTTAATAATATGAAGAACCAGCGTAATAAATCAGGTGCAGCAGTCATTTGTGCTTAGGGCTTATGGACATTTTTTGCAAAGTCACAGCGATTGCTTTGGTCCCTTTACTCTCCTTAATGACACAGATCTCGGAAGATGCGTCACATAACCTAGCTAAAGGACTAACAGACCAGATTGTTCCTACACTCGACATTCTGGATCGACGACTGTCAATACTTGAGTGAGTGCATGTTCGGCAGTTCAAACCAATGGAAGCTCTTAATACTCATGCTTGAGAGCAGATCCCAGCAACAGGACCTCCTAGATAGCGTACAAAGTGCTAGTGATTCAACCTTGACTGAACCCGATCTCGCTAACATAAAAGGAACTGTATGTATATCTATAGGTACAGTAATGCACATCGTTGTTAGTTGAGGTTGTGCTAATATGTTTATCTCTACTGTTAATAGATGGCGAAAATTTCAATATACCGTGACAAACTGTTGTATATAGATGCTACTATCAAGACCTTAAATGTTAAGTCTCGTCAATTAAAGGAGAAAGCGTCTAATCTTCATAAAGCACGAGTCCAATATGATGCACAAGCAGCAACCGTGAAACAGAGGAATCAAGAACATGATATGACTGTTGCTGCAAAAGTCGTTATACCACCAAGCCTAATTACTTCGTCACCAACGCCCAACAGTCCCGCTTTAGACTCAGGCACATCTTCACCAGTAGTCGAATATAATCAGACACCTCACGTTGCAATAGCGGAGGAAGCGTCACAAATAGACAGTGTCAGTGTGGCGTCGCAGAGCAAGGAGAACAAGAAGAAGAAAGCAAAACCAAAGAAACGAGAAGCAATTATAGACGAAGGACCAATCAAGCGTCCTATATCGTCATCTAACATCACCAGAGGACTACGACAACCACCGTCATCACAATGAATACCCAAACCAGATATGGTTTTCGTCCTTTAGAAACTGCAAAATGAATTGCTGTTTATACAAATTGCGAATAAATATACTATATACAAGTGAATAGGAATATATCGCAATTGAGTAGTGGTCGAGAATGAGGATAAAAATAGAGTATTGAGCAGGGACAGAGTCTGTGGTATTAGTACAATGAGGACGTTAAAAGTACGTCGAAACAGTATACATGTGAAAAGGAAGGGAGAAATACAGGCAAGTGAAGAATGTAAAAGTTGGTCAAAGACCATTTGGGTGGTGGTCATCACCTTCCTGTTGTTGAGGATCTTCGTCGTCTTCAAACTCGATTCCTTCCAAATCGAACAAGTCATCTAAATCGAACATGATTACAGTGACGGCAAGCATGATCAGTAATATCTTTGGTCGAAGAACTTGCTTTGTGAATTGCAAAATGAGATCCGATAATAAGAACCCTTGTGAGCCTCGATATTGTGAATATATTACTTGAAACGGAAACATTCCTGGAAATGAGGAAAATGTAACCATTTTAAAGACACAAAAGGTGTTGGGATAGGGCCACCTTTTCCCAGACACGGAAAAATAAAACTTAAAGTGACAAGTGGAATCATTGTCTAATCATTTTATTGCAGCTAATGCCCGAATCAAAGTTAACATTTTAATAAAATTTAAGGGCGAATAACAACACGAACATATGGAACCTATTCACAAAACAAGAAGAGTTAGAGAAACATAATCATAGTTAGCACTGCGTCAACACTGGTCAAACTTACGTCAACATCCTCGTCATCACGGTCATTGACACAAATTTCCACGACAACGGCCTTCACGTGCGGAGGAATAGGCTTCTTGGAAACTGTTTCGATCAATTTCGACATTCTATAAAGAAGTCATTAATATATCGTCATTAAAGACTATCCTAAAATTCAAAGTGAGGACTTACTTCATAGGAAGGCGCTCTTCCAACTTCTTCTTGGGCATGAAGAATGAGTAAAGCATGGAGACACCCGATGAAAGCATAGTAACCTCCAATTGATGTTCATTCTTGAAGTAGTCAATGATTTCTTGTAGTGTCACATCACCTTCAATGTCGAATCTATCCCACAGACTGAACTTTTGGTCGTGGTATTCGAGTTGAGGAGCTGCAATAGGTTCCGAGAAACCAAAGAACGGTAATGCCAAATTGACAAAGCCGTTCTTGTAATCCTCAATCTTATCCTTTCCATCAATCAACTTGTACAATTCTAGACATACCAATCCTGTGACCAAGGCAGTAGTAGTAGCAATAGCAGGAATGATCTTGCCAGCAATGAACTTAGTCTTATGGCGGTCGGCAGGTGTAATGCCATAATTCAAAGCACGCAAGTTGGAAGCAGCGGTGATAAAATCGATATGGAAGTTGGAGTCGTCATCCTTTTCGAATTCGGATGGGTTAAGACGGAATCCAGCAAAGTCTTTAGATGGAGGTAAGTTAGAGATAATCTCATCTAATTCATCTTGGTCGGCATTTTGAGGTTGTTGAGCCTCATTTTCTTGCACTTGGATTTTGACACCTTGCTTGGGCTTAAATTCAGGCACCTTGATATTCTGAAGCTCACGTACAAAGTATTCTCGGTCAGTTTCTCCCTTCAGGCCATAGTTGAAGGCATGAAGGTTGGAAGCAAAGACAATAAAGTCCAAGTGTATGGGGTTGTTAGGATCGAAGACAATAGGCTCAGGTGCACGCTTAGGTCCAGACCAGAAGAGTTGACCAGCGGAGGTGACAGAGTCGTTGGGGAAGTTGAACAAAAGCTGTTGAATATTGTTGTTATAATATTCCTCAAACTTGAGACGTGCCCATTCAATGCATTCAGTGAATGACAATGGCTTCTTGGTAACAAGATAATCATGAACGCTCTCCAAGACTTCCTTCTGGTTTCCAGCTTGCTTCAATGTAGCTTCAACAAAGTTTGGTTGGGAAAGATAAAGGTTGACATTCTCTGCTGGCTGCTTGAAGAATCCCTCAAACAAATCTCGCGCCCATTGGATAGTATGCTCAATGGCATTGGGGAAGTTTTTGAGAGTACAGATAGGGATGGACTTCTCCGGAGGATCTTGAGAAGAAGAGTATGATTCAGTCAAGAAAGGAACAACCACCTGAGTGTTACCCTTGGTACCTAAAGTACCAGATTCCAAGAGGGGCTTGCGGTAGTATACACATCGTCGATCCACATATGTTCGGGCTTCAACATTGTCCAATGCGTTTGTCACACCATCCAGAGCTTCAAAGAACTTGTCGTCGTATATGTTTTCGGATTCTGGTCCAACACGTTCTTGGTATGCCTCTATCTTTCCGTTCATATCTGGATTCATCTTGATGATAGCTTTGGATGCACACACTGATTTCAGTTGCTATACAGAATTGAAATTAGTTTGTGAATAGTAACGAGGCAATGCCATAACTGATAATACATACGCCAACGTCAGAATTACGGAACAAAAATTGTCTATTCAAGTTGCTCTTCTCAATGGTATCCATATCAGTGATGAAAACTCGGCCATTTGCACCAGTACCTAGACCCATCATAGCCCAGTTCTTCAACATTTCACATCCAATAGCACCGGAACCGACCAGGAATTCCTTAGTGTCCGCGATTTTCTGTTGGAAATCTTTACCGAAAACAGCGATCTGGCCATCGTAACGTGATCCAATTGGAGCACAACTTTCCTCCGTCAAAGGATAGTTCTTTGGCAATGATTCAATTGAATCAAAGTACATATACTGGTCGATAGGATGGAATTTACCACTGACAGACTAAAATACATGAAAAGAATAAGTAACTCTATTATCAGTTTAAATGCTACCATATATTGTGTAAGATGCATACCTTGAGCACTTCTTGAGCTACAAGACCACCAAAGACAGCAACCATAGGAGAAAGATCACCGGCAGCACCGTATGCAAACAATTTGATCAACTTCTCGTCCAATTCTGTTTTGATACCCAATTTTTCGTTCAATTGCTGAGACATTTGCCATATTGCTTCAGCATCCTGCTCATTTCGTGGTTTAGGAAGACGTTTGTTCTTGGCTTCGAACTCATGGAGAGCCTGGAAGGCTACGTGCAGCTGCAATGGACGATCGAACTTGGCAAAATCAGAGTCCATATATTTAGGACTTGAAAGTGATTCTCGGAATGATTGCTGTAAGTAGCCTGTCAGTTTAGAGTCATATCACGTAGGTAGATAAAACGATTGATAATGCTTACGAAATCAACATATTTTGGCATTTTAACTTGTGTGAACAGTCCACCTGCCTTGTAATCTGAGAAGCTAGAAGTGTCACCAATAGAGAAAGTATATGGACCTAAAAACGTGTTAATTTTCGATGATGACAGTGCAGTAGGAAGCCACAAAAACACGTACCCAACACTTTCACTGCTCTGGGTTTCATTTCGTTGAGTTCAGTCATGCCTTGGACTTCGGTAAAGGAAACATAGTCGCCATCTTCCAGGCCATGGCGGGTTTCGTCCAAGCAAGTCACAACGCCTTCCTTTTCCTTCAGCACATCAGCAACCATACCAGTCAATGGATTCTCTCCAGTTGCATCGATAACTTCGAAATGTTTGCCAAAATCATTGAAAACTCGGCTAAAGGGCAAAAGAAGGAAATGAATGATATTTAGTGACGACAGATTTGACAACCTTGATATTACTAATCTTGCCGGCGTTATACCTGAAAAGTCCACGGACTTCGGTGGAAATGAAATGGATGCCATTGGCATGGCAAAAGTCATCAATCTCCAGTTGTTGTGTCATTGGAAGCTCAGTTACAACAACACACTTGTATTTCTTCAGATCTTCTAGTTGTAGCTGGCCGTCAAAGACATGTACCGGGACGTATTGATTGAGTTCTGCTAAGTTAGGTTGAGATACAGCAGCGCGTGGCTTGCCAACATCTGCTTCTGTCAAAAAGAACTGATAGAGTTGTTAGATCAAACTCCCCTGCAAGGTGTATAATCGACTATTGGTCTTACTTGAGTTGACAAATCGCATATTTGGACAGGAGCAGGGTCGTAAAGCGTAACACTTTTGACCCCCGCGAGAATGACGTTCTTGGCTAGAGAGGATACATTAGCTTACGCAAAAGACTAAATGCCAGGAGTACCAACTTAACGTACCGATTTCAACACCAAGACCCTTCAAACCAATGATCAGAACATGAGCAACGCTCATTTTCTGCATGGCTTCGTGACCGAGCACGTAGCTAACAAAGACGTGAAGTGTAAGTAATGGCGGTATTCACACAATCAACGCATGGAGAAACTAACTTACAGTTGGCGTGAATAAAGCCCCTCGTCAATTGTGTTTTCAGCGTCTAATTGCATAGTTAACAAAGAAGATAAATGACTAAACCGCTAAGTGACGACTTCGCCATATTTCTGCCCTTACTATTGGCACGTGATCTGTGCGTAGGCATTACATTTTTCTGTCTCTCATTGAAAGTTTTACGGTCTGAGCAACTTTTTATCTCACTTTTGGTACATATGACTACTGATATACCAGTATCCGATGTCATAAAGTCATTACAGGCGCAAGTTGAAGAGCTGAAGATTATTGCTGCTGGTAAAATTCATTCTTTCTGACCAAGCATATCTCTCACAAAGGTCATAATCGACGTTTGTTTATAGAATATCAAAATGGAACCACATCGAAACACATAGATGCAGCAGCCGCAGCCGGAGCTGATCAAACAATTTTACTGCAAAACGAGCTCAAGGAACTTCAAAGCAAGTATGATAAGGCAAACTATCGTATTGAAATGCTTTGTCGAGCTCTAGATGAAAAGGACTTGCTACTGAAGTCTTTGAGAAAGACTTCAACTTAAAATACTGAAGATAGTGAATATTTGTACATTAATTATGAATATACAATGCCTTTTACGCATGTATGAGATAATCGAGGAGGAGGTTGTGGAAGAATACGTAGTGTAATATTTACAGACTTTATGCAAGACACTAGTTCACTAACAAATGGAAAAATTGCAAAATATATGAATGGAAACTGCTTTTTTATATATTACATGCAATTAAGTGATTACAAACAAATTTTAACGGTAACGACGAAGAGACAAGGTGTTTCTTCGCTTCCAGTTGGCACGACGACCAGAGCCAATGGTCTTGTTGAAACCATGGCCTTTTCCGTGACCACGGTTCTTCTTGCCAATGGCTGTAAGACCGCGAGCTTCACGGTGTTTGTGAACAGAGTTGACGATCCAGTTAATACGGGCATCACGACGGATGGCCTTATGAGATGGATCAACAAGAATGACTTCAAAGTACTTGTAGGTAGCGTCCTGGTTAACCCAGTATGAGTTGAGAACTCTCAAGTTAGCGCACTTGCGGCCAACTCGCTCTTCAGCGGTGGCTTGCAAAGAACGCTGGTACTTGAGGTGGTTAATACCCTGGTTAACGGGCTTACCATATGTGGCACCCTTGGGAGCAGTTCTCTTACGGTTACCACGGCGAACGCGGATACGATAAATAACATAACCTTGTTTGGCCTAAAGGAACGAACAGTTTAGTAAGGAGTTCGAGCAATAACCTGAAAAGAAATAAGAGTAAAATCACACCTTATAACCCAAGCGACGAGCCTTATCAGGACGCGAAGGGCGCGAAGCACGATGGATCACATTCAATTGTCTAAAAAGTACATTACCAAAAATATCTTACGGTCAATTAAATGCTTGCATAGGTAACATTGATATTCATCGGATGAACTTCAACCAAATTGCTCGTGAGAGACAATATGGTGTTCAAGCCTAAACGGAGTCAAAGCTCCCAATGTACCTGTATTCCCAGCATCGAACACGAAGCAAGAAACGAAAAACGTCAGACTGCTTCTTCTTGTAAAGTTCTTCAATATATTTGTAAGCTGCAGATGGAGTAATGGTATTAGTATTTTTATTACAGGCTTGAAATAAGTATCTAGTCGCTGTACTAACCTCCCATGACAAAATTATGTAGATAGATAGATAGATGGATGGATGGATGAGTAGAATAGTTGGATGAACTGTGGATAATGGTTTATTTTACAGGCACAGAAATGATCAAAAACACGTGCACAATTGCTTACGTCACTTGAGTTTCGACAACCGATAACTCGGTTCCTGGTATTTGAAACAATACCTTTGGCCACATTGGCAGAGGCCATTGACCAGCGCTTCAAAACAATATATGTATGTTGGCCGTTATGTAACGTATATAATACAAAGACTACAAATCGTCACTTATAATTTCTTGTTCGAAATTTATCTTTGACTATATCATATAGTAAAAATTGACCGGTGATAAATACAATAAACCGCATCATTGTTTGGACAAAAATAAGCTGTTTATTGGGAAGGAAGCCAGGCAAACTCTGATATACTCCCCTCGCGTAATGTATTCAAGCGATTGGCCATCGACCTCCGGTAAATTTAATGGGATATTGAAATTAGGTTTCCACAATATTAAAAAGCACATGTTGAACATGCATAAAATGCAAAGAGTATAAATTGACAGCGCAGAGTCTTTTATTATGGACAGCTAAAGAAATTGATGATCATGCCAAGTTGTTGTGGTATCCAGTGCTGAATCCAGGTTTTAAAAGTTGGTGACAAAGAATAAACAAATGAATACTTTGGTATAAAGGGAAAAAATGATATTTGTTTGCTATCATTTTCAGCTTGATTGAGTGAGGGATTTGTTTTTGGTGTCGGGTATGGACGGATAACAAAAGTTGAGTTGGGCGAAACAATACACAATATTTATACATCTTCCATGTCTTCCATGTCATTATCGCCGTCGCCGTCGCCATCAACGTCAACATCACCATCTATATCCATGTATATAGTGTCGTTATGTGAAGACTGCATGGTGCGTTGGTAAAAGTCGGTAATGAATTGTGGTTCGGGTCTATCATCCAATAAGGTCTTTTTCAGCGGCGGGATTCGAGCAAAATGGTTTCGTAGATCTCTTACGCCTTTCCCACTGAACACGCAAAACATGCTTCGTTGCTGAGGATTGAAGTCCCTAGGCGGAGGACGGCAAAAACGTTGAAAATCGCTTCGCAAAAACGGTGGAACGCCAGTCAAACTCAAATGTGTTAAGCGATGGCATGATCGGACGAGGTTGGTGATGGACGGGACTGTGAGCTTTACACAGTAGCTGAGATGTACTCTCTCTAGGGAATTAGTCATACGTGAAAGGTTTGTAAGCGAGAAGATGGCTTCATCTGTGATATTGTGACATTTGACCAAGCCGATACGCTTCAGTTTTGGAAGAATGGCCAATTCCATGACCGCACGATCCGTAAGTTGTACACAACAAGCAAGATCCAAGTAACGGATACGCATACATTGATGAGCAAGTTGTATAATGGACCGATCGGTCAATTTGTCGCAATGACCGAGATGAAGATAATGAAGATGCCTTCCAAGTTGGCAGATAGAGAGAACAGATTCATCTGTGATCTTGTCGCACTTATTTAATATCAAATTTCGTATTTTGGGAGCCGCTTCCACGATAGTTGCAACACTTTGGTCTGTTATGGCATTTACATTCGTCAAGTCCAATATGCGGAGCTGATGGTAGAATCCTGGAGGTTTGGATGCCAGAGCCGATTGTGTAAAGGCGGTGTCGAGAATTCGTTTACATTGGTTGATACGGAACTCCCTCAGCTCTGAGCAATGCTGAAAAATTGCCACGAGAGCTTCATTGCTTATCAAATGACAGTTCATGAGATCGATTTCTAATAAGACCTTGCAATGGGTAGCCAATGCAATTGCGGAGCGATCAGTTAGACGGACACAATTGCTCAATTTTATCTGTGAATTATAACGGATTTGTGAGGGTCAGCAAAAGGTAAACACGCAGGAAATGAAGCTGAGAGAAAACAAAATAATAAATTACGTACTCTTCTAAGAGCCGGACATTTCTCAGCAATTCTGATAATACTTTCGTCGTGGATTTGTACAGTTTCCGGATGCTCTTGAGTGTCCTTGCACATACTGAGATTTAATCCTTGTAACTTCGGGCACTTTTCTGCAATAGCCAGAATAGCGGCGTCTGTGACATTAACTACATCACTCAAGTCAACCGATATCAAATTTCGTCCAACATTATTTTGTAATAAAGCGAGTACTCCGTTATCAGTCAGCCTTGTGCATCCAGCTAGTGTTATTCTCTCCAGTCGAGTACACCTTGCTAAACAAGATACCATGGAGTCGACAATATCGCCAGCAAGGTTTGAGAGATTAAGACGTCGAATCATAGATGGATATGGAAAAGTGTGTGTCGATATGTCTTGGCGTAACAGTGAGCAGAAGAGTAATAAGGTAGACTTGGACTGGAAGCCAGGTTTGAACCACAGTACTTCCAACGCCAAGTAACACCACGTTTTGCAGACAAGACTACAGCTATATACGTCCGACATTGCCGTAATTTGTTTCAAAATGGAATATATGATCTCTGATGGAAGGTGCTGCGCATAAGAAGCCGTTGAAGAGTCTATGCTCATGAGATTCTTCTCCACTTCAACATTGGACGATAAGGAAGTGACACTCGATGATGCCGAGCTTGGTGCGGATCCAAAATGAGTAGGAGATGGAGTATTGTTACGATCTGGAGTATGTGCAGAAGGTAACATTATGTGTAAACAGGAGTAAAAAATAGTGCAAAGGAATAAAAAGGTCAAGTCAGGAAAGAGTCGACACAGCGTTATTAATATGGATATTTTTTTATTTTCTCACTCACGATATCACAACAAGTATGCCGAAAATGGACACTATGGCTTAAAGCCAAACAATGTCCTGGTAAGATGTTAATGATTCCAGCTGTAAAGTATCTCTACCTAAAACAACTGCGCCTTGTTGTGTTCGCTGCAATGCGGTCATATGGCCATACGTTCCTAGTCGAATAGCTAAATCGTGGACTAGACTCCTCATATAGACACCTCCTCCACATTCTACCAACAGTTGCAACACGTTGTCGTCTAGATGTATCAAATCAACTCGATGAATCGACACTGGCCGTGGTTGTATTTCTTTCGGTAAATGGAGATTTTGTCGCGCATATTCGTACAACTTCTTGCCATTCATTTTAAGGGCTGAGTAACTATATCATCCCCATCAGCACCCGCGCATGAAAAGGCGAACAATAAGAAATTTACTGTTTCAAGTTCTTATTATAACAACAGCATGTAGCACTTACATAGGCGGCCGTTGCAAGACCTCTTCTCCAACGAACTCGGGTATCACTGCTTCAATGTCTGCTCTACTGACCTTGACTCCAGTTTTTTGATGAGTTATAGCTCCTTCTCTGTCGTATGTGTCCGTTGCAGCCCCTAAAGCAGCCGTTACAACATACTTTTTGGTACCTTTTAAATAGGTTTGCATCTCCTTGCATCCATTGCCTACTCCTAAAACTGTGCGATACGTTAATTGTAATAGAGTTTTATGTGCGCAGCAATTGACTGAGCAATGGGTCACTCTTACCCAACACCCCTTCAGCTATGGGATCCTTGGGAGAAAAACAAACAGCATAATTAATATTATATGATAGAAATAACTGGATGGTTTTCACTCTGATATGGAAAACACATACAAGGGTTCCACCATGACCCATTTTGACTTTCTTTCGGGGCACTGGCAAGTTCAGATCTAAATACCACGAGGCCGTCAGCACATTTTGAATGCGATTCACTACATCCCTTGAAGTCCAGCCAACAGGTTTATTGACAGCAAAAACTCCATTAAGCGCTGCCAATTTGTTCATTAACACAGTGAAAAAGTTTAAATGAATGTAGCTGTTCTATTAAACGAGGTAAAAAAAAAAAAAAAAAAAATAATGAAAAATGAGGGTAGATCGGGGTTACAAGCTCCACAATTTCACGACGTTGTCTTTGCCACCGCTAACTATCATATTATTCCTAAATCGTACACATGTTGCGGCTTGTGTATGACCATCGATTACAGTATGTTGAAAAGATGTTCGGTTATAGATCTAAAATGGAATGGATGTTCAAATTATATGTTGCATCGCTTGATAACAAATAAACTCTTACTATTTACCTTAATTTGTTTAGTGCTTGCAGTGCTTGCAATTTTGTTGGAGTCAAATTGCAAACTGGTTATAGGACCTTCATATGCGAACATGTCAAAGATTGATCCTGTTCGTAAGTCCCAAATCTAAATACAAAGATGAATTTATATTAGCACATGCAGACTATTTGGATTTATGCCTTCGCATCTTGGCAAGCTTAAGTAGAGACTGACCTTTATGCTTTTATCTAAGCTTCCACTAACGACATGAACTTCGTCAAACTGGAGAGCAGTGATAGGGCCAGAATGCCCAGTAAGCGTTCGGTGAGACTGTCCTGTTCGTACTAATAAAAGATCATAAAGTATTAGAATAACTGAAATGGCTTTGCATCCTTGAAAAGCATGTAACTCACAGTCCCACATGCGTATCTTGCCATCGACGGTGCCACTAGCTAATGCAAAGTTCCAGAACTGTAGAGCGCCGACAAAGTCTCCTACTGATTCGCCATAGATTCCATCGTTCCCATCATCTTGGGGAATACTACCCCAGTCGACTATACCGGTTCTACCTTTTGAAGACCACAAAACATCCAGAGTCATTACGCATTGGCCAGTCTCCAGATCCCATTGCTTCAGTGTTTTGTCGGCAGATCCCGATACCTACATCAACAAATATTAGCATTGATTCAGAGCCTCCAGCCATCGAAGATTCAAGTACTTACCAGGTGCTTCTCATCAGCAAAGATGGCAGTGACAGGACCGTTGTGACCTTCCAATGTATCTATACAGCACTCAGTGATACTAGGAACAATGTCATTGTGAGCTTGTGGATCAAGCCTTGGAGACTGTGACGGCGACGAAGCGGTACTCATCACAGAAGGTGATTGAGATCTTGCCGGTGGTATGAGAGAGAGATCCCAATGGCGTATTGTGAAATCATCTGACCCGGTGTAAACGTGATTGTTCTCTCGAACTTGAAGACATCGCACTATACCAGAATGACCTGAGAGTGTTCCAACACATTTTTGGCTGGCCAAGTTCCACACACGACAGGAAGCATCGTAAGAAGATGATATCAATGAACCCTCAGCATGGTCGAAATCAAGGCAAATAATGCTGTCTTCGTGCCCATAAAGAGTCTGGTATCGATTATGCGTTAAATGGATATAGGCTTTCTGGTCAGGCTACTTAGGGCAAGCTCACTCACCTTTAAGCATGTTCCAGTCTGTACATCCGCATCGAGTTCTTCATCATACTGCTCACGTTCCTTTCGCTTAGCTTTTCGGTCCTCAATCTTTAAAATTTCATCTGCATGATCCTCCTCATAATTTACAATAGCTTCCTCCAAATCTTCGACTGAATTTAAAATTAGAGTCATGACAATTACATGACCCTGTTGACAGTTTTGACTTACTGGTATCTTGAATTTGCATCTCCCGAATCTCTAATTTTGCCCATTTGGCTTCAAGTTCTTTTCGTCGGCTAGCCAATTCTGCGATTTGAGCTTCTATCTGACTCACTTGATTTGAGATAGCCAGCTGGAACGGATTGGGAAGCAATTTATATTCAGTCGGCGAATACTGGCTTGCATGTGGTGCATAACCAAGTATAAACATCTCACCTTGTTCATTTGAAGTTTATCATATTCCCTTTGCTTTTTCTGCTTATCCGCAACCAGTTGACTTTGCAATCGGGGGAGCGATGAATTCCCTGCAGTGAAATGGATTAGTTACATATTTATGAAGTTGCTACATCATGAACTCCGGCTATTTACCTTTTCCTTTGTCACTGACCGATCCACTTCGTTTATCAGAAGCAACATGCTTTTTTCGCCTGACGTGATGCTTTGAAATCATACCATGGCTGGAGTAGGTGGGGTAACTTGCGTGAAATCCTTGAAATAAAGACAACGGTGCCTGCGTGTCTGGTATTTCAATAGCCAAAAGTTCTTTACTGGACGGTAGCGTAGGAGATTCTTTGAGTCTTAAAGCCAAATCTGTAGTGTTGTTGTCGTTTGTTCTTTTGTGTTGTTGTTGCATAAGGTGGAGGGCCCTCTCCATAGTCTCGGGCTTGTAGATATGTTGAGAACCGAGCGGTGTGAATAGCACAGTACTAAGGGATTCAACTTGAGAAAATGGTGCCCAGGTATCAAATGCTGGGATGAGGTCGCGAGCAGAGCGAGCCAGACCAACAGTCAATCCACGAGCAGCATAAATTGCAGAAGTGGCCGCAGATTCGACCTTACTTGTTGACTGGCCAGTTTGTTGGGTTGAACGTGATGGGAGCTCAGTCGACCTTTCCTGCTGGTTAGGCTGCTTTGCGCGGGATGGTCGTTCTCGTCCAGACATTCAGTCTGTGCAAAATTAGGTACTCGATGAGCCACGAATGAGGAGCTGTGGATTGGCTGGTGGCAATGTCAGGCTCACAGGTCATCACCTTGAATTGTCCGTATGAAATGATCATAGATTTAGCAGTCCAAAAAGTCCCTACCGCAGGCCATTTGCTTTCCTTGATCGGTTAACACAAGCACCTATGGTGAGTAGCATTTCTTAGATTCTTTTGAACATGCCAGTAGATATTAATTTTTTCTTTCTGCCTTGCAAATTACCTTTTCATCACTAGTCAGTAAGTAAATTCAACGTTTTACAATTGATGCATGCATTAAAACCCGACACTCACCCACTTCTCTTGTAGTACTTTCTACCTCATTTAACCAATGGCTGGCAAGTTGATCAAGCAATCTTGTCTGAGGAAGATCGAGTTGTTATCATTCGCTTTGGACATGACTGGGATCCAACTTGTATGAAAATGGACGAGACTCTGTACGGTGTTGCCGAGAGAGTCAAGAACTTTGCCGTCATATACCTTGTCGATATTACTGAAGTACCCGACTTTAATAAGGTAAAGTATTACAGCTTTAAATATTTCTTACTGATTGTTTATTGTTTCATTTCCTCACCATTGTTAAATTATAGATGTACGAGTTGTACGATCCTTGCACGGTCATGTTCTTCTACCGAAACAAACACATTATGATTGATTTGGGAACCGGTAACAACAATAAGATCAATTGGGCTATGGACGATAAGCAGGAAATGATTGATGTTATTGAGGTATGTATAGTCTTCATAACGTTCGTGTGAGAATGATTATTGGTGACTAAATTGTTGTTTTATGAATAGATCGTTTACCGCGGTGCCCGAAAAGGTCGTGGTCTAGTAGTATCACTTAAAGACTATTCAACGAAATACAAATACTAATAGTAGAAGAAAGCAAAAAGAACTATGGTATTCAAATTACCAATTAAAACTGTACAAAAGAAAGACTACCAAGTAACTTAAAAGGCAAAAAGGAAGATGCTGTGTGTTGTGGGATTCCGTGTGCGAATATATTCCAATATGGTGTGACACTTGAAGTGTTATTCTAAGTGGTTTGGCCGCTCATCTGTACGTAGTGTATCCAATTTAATGTGTCGTAGTCGTTCTACTTTGCTTTCAACTTGCTCCACATTAAACAACGATGGGTTGCGTTTCCATTCGTACCATGTCGCGATTTCAAACGTCCTGCCAATGCTATTTGCTAGTCTAACTTCCTTGCGGAGTCCATGGGTGGATTTCTCCATGATGATGACTTCTTCTTCATCATCCTTTTCCCTTAGATAGAGGGGCTTTCGCCAACAGTTGATCTTGCTTTCATCCACTGGTAGCCATAGAGCCAGCCGTATCCATTCCTTTCCAAGGTATGATTGCTTCAGCCTTTGCGTTCGCATTTGAGTTTTGACTCTTGTCACGGCTCTAGACAGTGAGCTTGGCTCAGGTGCTAGTTGAGGATTGATGCCAGTATTAAGGGCTGCAGCTGCAGCAGGGATCAAATCTGCAAGTGATACGGTGTTGCGTCTATTCAGGGCTGTTTTGCTGGCTTTAAAGTTGAGGTGTTTATACTGTGGAGATGCGATTGCACCATGGCCGGTATCGTTTTCATTGATGTCAAGTTGTTCAATGACACTGACATCTTGGTCGACATGGTCAGCAATTTGTTTTTCTGCAACGGCATCTGCAGTTATCATATGTACAAGAGCCTTTAGATGGTTGTGTGTTTTATTGAAATATGTGGATGTTAATATGTTTTTACACGCGAAACCAGAGATCTCGGAGTCTATTTGAACTTGCAGCTGCTTTTAGTCGTGGCTCAATAGCTGTCGATTGCTGGAATTGCTCCTGTGGGGAAAAGAAACAAAATATTGTTAACGTCACGTTAGCTAACTAACAAATATGGAGGCATAATCCCTCACGCGCCAGCCACATACATCTTCATTCATTAGTTCTGTTTCCGCGATAAAACCAAGTATCTTTGCATCAGGTTGTATGTTGAATTTTGGTTCTTGAAATCGTATCATAGCCAGTATAGTGTCTCCCATTAGTCGAAATTTTTCCCAATGTATGGTACCGTCCGTTTTGAAGTCCTTGTTCGCCTCTGCTAAGGATAATAAATCTTGATTATGTATTCCTCTTTTGCTCTTGGTTAGTTGCATCTGTTTCATTTTCTACAAATGATAATTGCCTAGACTTACAGGTACGGGATCCCAGGTGCTTCTGAGGCTTTGAGGGCGAGACGATACGATCCAAATGATCGATCGGTGCTCATTAGCCTCTCAAGGCTCTGGAATTGTTTGTATATCTTTTTTACTGATACCCAGTCCCGCGTATGCCGTAGCCTCAGTACAGCTGCACTGTTGATGCCGGCCAACACAGCCATTAGAGTATTGTAATTATTGCGGTTTCGCAATGCCTGGTTGGTTCGTAGAAAAAATACGTCAGGGTTTGTAGCTCGTACACATCTATTGCTTGTTGGGAAAGTCGAACTCACCACTGCCACATGCATTAATTTTTCTAACATTTTGCCTCGTCTGCTCAACTTTGGTTGCATTACAATTATCGTAGATACCCAAGCTGAGATGAAATTAAAATGTGCGATGGATGCAAGAACTGGGCAAGAAGTATGTTGAGGGTTGAAAGTTGGGGTAAATGATGCTTTCGAAGCTGGTGATTTAATTTGATCCAAGGATGAAATTGATGTTGCATATTGCCTTCTCGCCTTGGTCGACCAGACATTTCTAATGAGTTGCCGTGGCTATTATTTCAGCAACAAAGTATCAATGATGGTTAAGTTTACGAAATAACGGTATAATTCTTCATTGAACAAACTCGCAAGCTAAACAAACCTTAATACGATAAAAGAGTTCCGCTTCGATCCAGGTCAATTGATCGGCTAGAGCATCATCTGAAAACCCTGTGAACGTTTTGAAATACGTTTGCGCAGTGTCTTTTTCTTGTCTAGTAGGACCTCCAGCTATCGTACTCATAATGCTTGCAGCGGAAGAATTAGGTCCATGTCGGGTATGGGTATCGATATTGACAAGGCCACCAGCAAATTCTGGCTGCCATTTGTTTTTTTCATATATTACATCTTGCTTTGGCTTAAATGGCTCCTGATACCTTGGCGGCGGAATGCCATGTATATGTGCGGCAGTTCGTGGCTTTTGGACGTGGGCACCGTTACTTATTGATTTGGGTGATGGATCTGGTCTGTGTTTTCGATTTCCATCGTCGTTGTTGCCAGGTTTTCCGTGATCAATGTCCATCACCATAGGTTGCAAAATAGGAGAATGTAGGTCCAGAAATTGCTCAGAGTCAAAGGAACCAATGTACCCACTGTCTTTTTTTCCAAGCTGTATGTTACTGGAGGCGTATGACGTGGCTGGAGTAGATGGATCTGGAACACAGTCTTCAGTATCATGCAGACCCCATCGCGTATCGGGGTCTTCAGATAGAGGTTCTCGAATGATGAGTGGCGCCAATTCATCACACATCGGTCGGAGATCCGCATGCTGAGAGAGCTGGTCTAGATGCAGCATCATTAGCTTTCTCGTCTGAGTGTTGCAAAAATCGCCCCAGTATGTTGATAGCCACTGACAAAAAAAGGTGTGGATTCTATAAGGGATGGGTTAATTGTCATGTGTTTATAATGTGTCTCCGACACCGCCCCATGGCATGAAAAGCATGATGCCGTCGATACCCTGAACAAAAGTTATGATTATCTTACGTACTTATGTTGTTGAGGAGTAGGGAGGTTTATGGCATCCATTTCACTTGCAAACCTATTAATTCACATGAGTAAAGGGGGGAGAACTTGATATTGCATAAACACGTATATTTGCTCCATAACAGTACCTTTCCGTCAGCATGTCCGCTAATTCTCTAGGCTTCATAAAGCGGCGAAAAAATGTCATAAATACCAGCACAAACTTGTCATCTGTTCACATGAGCAGATAATGGGTTAATTATATACTAAGCTGCTCAAAATTTTATTGAACCTATTTATGTGCTTACCTGACGGCGGTCCGTTCACTTGTGTTAACCGATCTATAATGTCGTCTATAGTCATACCTGGACTAAAAGATTCCCTGTGTAACCATCAATCCGGTTGGTGGATGATTAGTTATTTATTAACACGCCGTAAACAAAAAAATTAGTGTGTGTGTGTACTTACCCACTGTCTTTTGAACTTCGTTTATTGCGCTTGAAATTGTTCATACTGGTAGCCGATTTCAAATTGTTTATTGAGTCAATATGTGAATATTGTTCTGAGACTGAAGGTTGTGGTGGTGTGGGTAAATTTGGAAGAGGCTTAAATGATGGCGATGGTGCGTTCGGTATAGGGGAAGTATCAAATGTGCTCTGAGTAGGCGCATACACAAAGCCAGGAGTGGGGTGGTGGGAAGGAAAAGTTGGTGACAAACGATTGGAAGAAAGAGAAGTATTTGGCGTGCGGTCACCATTTGTGAGAAAATCATTTCGGTTCCGAGTGGATAATGGCATAGATTTTGAGGCTCGTGGACGAGGAGATCGCATCGCGTCAACTGGGTAGCATCGTTGGTGGTCAGGCGGAGAGGATGTAGTGCAGAAAGTAGGTGATTTCTTGGGGCTATGTTTGCCGTGACCGTTTGTAAGTGGAGGCGGTTTTGTGAACGGGCTGTTATTACCTTTGGTACCGATCCTAATGATAGGTTCGCCAGCAAGTCGACGTTCTCTCAAGGTCAAGGGGTTTTTGGTTGAAAATTGTTTGTTGACAATCCAGTCTGAGGTTGGCTTCATCTTATCCATGTCAATGTCTTGGCGCTTAGCAGTACAGGAAAGTACGATATTAGCACATATTTCAATTAATCGGCGTGAACAGTGAAGTGAAAAGGAATTGATTTCTGAAAAAGGAGTGTTGAACAGTTTTCCTAGGTTGGTTGCTAAATGAGCATCAACTTGGCGCAAGACGGTCAAATCTGATTTGAGCCCCAGCAAAAACAATGGTATCTGTAGCGAATGGAATAAATCTATTTTTGTTTTCAACAAGAAAAACGAAAAGGGAAAAAATAACATTAGGGATTTCTGTTGCCTGCTAAGCTAGTGTGGCTATGGGCTAGACACAAAGGAAAAAATTTACGTACTGAGTAAATCTGGAAGACAGTCCATCGAGTCCTTGTTTGTTAAATCAAAACAGATAAGACCTCCATCCACCTTTGGAACATCCTGAATTATTACATCGTTATTAATTTCAACAACATCGAAAGCGAAAAGTTTCAGTATATTTTTCATCAAAATAACTATTGTCACTAATCCGTGGGTGATAATAACTGACCTTTGGGAGCTGTAAGGGATCTAGTGTCGTATCAAACTTGTCAATGCTGAGCTCAACTAGTTGGATGGGATATGTCATATCCTCTAGGGTCAACGTGTGCACAGCTCTTTGATCATCTAAAATAGGTTTATTTGTTAGCTAAACTGGTCGTAAATCATGAAATAGTCCATGTAGAACGTTAGTTACTGGAGTTGGCTGTCTCGGCAACACGCAACTTGTGGTGAGCTAGTTTGATCAAGGCGGATTTTCCAACGTTGGGAGCTCCCGAAACAACAATGACAAATGGCTGCTGAGGTACGGCGTCCTGCGCGTCCAATAATTGCTGTTGGTCAATGTTATGCTTAGATGACAACTAGGCGTTTTGTAAAAAAAAAAAAATTAAAAATTAGAGGTTAGCTCGTCACTTTGAAACATATATTGTCTATATCGGAACAGAATCGGACGCAAGTCATAGTAAGACTAAATGGTGGCTAAAGCTTCGAAAATGCAAACCTTTGCAGTTGTTGAGGATAAAGTTGTTGTCAAAGGTGAAAGGCTTGGCTTGTCCCGGAAAGCGTCGACAGATTTGACCTTTCTAACCGAGTCGGGAGAACAAGTAGTGTGTGTGGTCAGTGCGTCGTGTCGCCACATAAAAAGCCGAGCACGATTGGAAGGTTGGGGAAGATAACAGACGACGGGGAAAGAGAAGAGGAAAAAAGGATGAGGGATGTAAGGAGATCCTATCTTTTCCAAGCTGGCAAAATAGCCTGGGCGGAAAAGAAAAAATATGGAGAGAGCAACCAAACCAAACCAACCCACCGCTGGGCAAACAAGGGGCCACGCGTGTGTGTGTTTTTTTTTCTTTTCGTTGTGGAAAGAGGATGATCTCTCTTTAAAGTTGAGGAAAGCTTCGATAGAAACATTTTTAATATCAATATTTTTCTGCGTTAATAAACCAACTTACGTCAAAATTCTCATTTTATTAGTAAAAAACACCTTTGTTCTTTGTCACGTCCTCTTTTTCCTCCACTTAGGGCTAATTTTGCCCGCGCCCACCTTTCCTTGCGGACTTGTAAAACTTTTGCCTGTCCCAACTTTCGCAGGTCGGTTCGAGTTTCTGAAATTCAATTTTGCAGCAGTATTCGATCCACTATTCATGACATCCTCCAATTACCAGCTACCAGCAATTGCTGCTGTGGCAGGCTTGGCTATTGCTGCAAGTACACTTGCACTATCTTCTTCTCCTCAATCAGTGGAACAAAGAAGAAGAAAACGACGTATCAAGGCAAAACTTCAACGAGGTAAAGACTTGCTTAAGAATGATCTTCATTGCTCCGTCCACCGTCGGCATGAATCTATTCCCTCACTTGCCCATCTAACTTAATTGCACCTCATAGAACGAGAAGGAAAATACATTCTTGGACTTATAAACTCTGGGAACTCTTGCTTTTTGAACTCTGTCTTACAGGTAAGAAAGCTGATCTGACTTCTAGTCATACTCTTCCCGCCCCCCGTTCACTATTATATTTATGCGACTTTGTTAGGCCCTTGCAACACTACCGTCCCTTAGATCTTACTTGGTACGTTTATATAAAGTATATTTACTTCCTCTACTCTTTGTACTCATATATTTCTGTTATTTAGGCCGAGCGTGTAGATGACCCAGGCGATGAGGCTATTGTGGCTATCCCCGTTCAAAATCGCGATTTTATACTGGCTTCGGTCGCTTATGCATTGTACCAAACTATCGAAGGTAGGCAATGAAGCCTAATACTTTTAAGAGCAAAGGCGTTGTCATTTTCTCACTATCATCATTTTCCTAATGCTTAAATTCCCAAATTCATTCATTATACCAGTCCTAAATAAGCCCCTCTCAAAACCAAAATCTATACTCCCCACTGATATTGTACGCGCACTGGAAAGGAAGACGAACTGTACAATCAGTCGACAACAACAGGTATGATTAATCAATCTCTTTTATGATGATAAACAAAAATGGTCTACAAACTTACTTTGGGAATTTTAGGATGCGCACGAACTATTCCAGATTATAACATCCACATTGACTTCGGAAGAAGAAGAGCAGTACAAAGAGGCTCCAACTTCCCTATTTGATGCAGCCGCCGTGCGAAAATTGGCCCTTGAAAAAAATGTATGTATTACACATAAACAAGCAATTAGGGGTTACTCATTATACATACTCTCTAACAAGAAACTTTGATCAAAAAAGATGTTACCAGTGTCAAATTCGATGCTTGATAGCCTAGAGACATCGTCCATGTCCTCGGTCGGAACACTTGGCTCAATGTGGAGTTCCTTTTCGGTGACGACAGTTGGGGGCCATTTACGACCCAGGGTTCGTCGGCCTCGGAATCCCTTTACGGGATTGGCAGCTAGTAAAGTGAGCTGTTTAAAATGTGGATATACTGCTGCTATCCGACACCATACGTTTGACAATATTTCACTCACTGTTCCACAACTAGTAAGTCATTTCAGCCGATTAACAGTTCACTTTACGATATGTTGTTTAATATTGCATTTTATCCTAGATATCATGCACTTTGGAAGATTGTTTCAGTCTGTATACAAAAGTTGATACATTGACAGATTTTCAATGTCGTCGCTGTGCGATTACCGATACTATCACAACGCTTAAAAAAGAAATAGAAGCATCCAAGAAGAAGAGTAGAGAAAATCCAAACGGTACAGAACCGTCTACCGTAAAAGTTGCAACTAATGGTACTGGTGACCGGCTTGCCAAAATACAACAGGATATTGAGACCCTGGAACAGGCACTGAAAACGAATGTTGAGCAACAGCTGGTAAGATTTTTGATTATGCCGATACAATTTAGAGAGTTCAACCATAACTAATCTTTTGAAACCCCACCATCAGCCAAATATTACCTTGACGCCATCCAAATTGCCTACGCGAACAACAAAACAAACGATGTTTGCAAATCCACCTAGAGCACTGTGTTTGCACTTGTCGCGATCAGTGTACCACCCCTCCGGACATGTCCAAAAAAATCACTGCCGTGTTCGATTCTCTGAAGAGATCGATCTAGCGCCTTTCACCACCAACGGCTTTTTGAATACTGCCGATCCTCAGTCGTCCTTGTCTACACCTCAACCATCTACTTCTACAAGCCATGATGATGCACAAAATAATGGCAACAGCTACGTCAGTAGTCGACGAAATTTCGTCTATCTGCGAAATATGGCCTTGGGACATCGAACTCTTGCTGGTGGAGACGGCCTCAATGTAGCCTTGGGAAAGAAACCCTTGGACACCCTTCGCCCTAGTTTCTCGGTCCCTATACCCACTACAAGACCTGTCAAGTATCGATTGCACGCTATGATTGTCCATTATGGTAGCCACGACAGTGGTCATTTTGTCACATTTCGACGTAAAAGGCTACCTACTGGTCATCAAGTCATGCGACCTGGCGAAACCCAGATACCTGAGGAACCCAAATTTTGGCGTGTGAGTGACGATAGCGTTGATGAGGTCGATTTGGCTACTGTGCTATCAAGTGAAGCTTACATGCTATTCTATGAACGAGAGGAGTAAAGAGAAGAAGGGAAGAGTATACAATAAAATACAAAATGATCAAGCGTTTGCGGACAAAGATAACCTCCTTCTTCTTTCTACAGTAGTATTTAATCGATATTCTTTGAACAAGATGATATAAAAGAAATGCTTGATATTATTAAAACTTTTTAGTTTGAATGTCCATCACATCAGATCGCATCAAATCGAACCATAATATAAAAAAGAAAGCAGAAGGCTTAGCGACCCTTTTCTAGAGCTATCGTGTTGTGTTGTATATTTTGTTTATATATTTTCTACTTGGTAACAAAAGCTTTTAAAAACATGCATTCTCTCTATTCCGTATTCTTGGAAAGTGGGGAAGGATAAGAGAAATTGAAAAGAAAGAAAAAAGAGGTTAAAGCATAGCATATGAGTGGATTATAGAGTATCGTAAAGAAAGAAAGAATAAAAAAGATTTTTGTGAATGCCATGTGAAGTCGAAAAGAAAAGGAGGAAAACATGGTAAAGAGGTTCATGTGGTAATTTGATTTATAGATACTGCGCCAATTCGCTGGATCGAATGTTGAGGTTGGGAGATTGGGCATCCAGTGCACGGATAAGTTCAATCATGCTGGCCTTAGTGGGATCCTTGACTTGTCCTTCCTCGCTCAGAACCTGAGCGAAAATATGGAGGAACTGAGGAATGTGGCCCAAGACAAAGCTGTTGTTAGCACGGAAAAGGGAGAAAATGCACTCAAAGACTGGTTCATTTTCTTCATAGTCACGCTTAAGGGGAAGGGCTGTAGTAAATGTAGGCAGGACCTGATCAAGAGGCACAGCTTCAGGATGGGCGAGGATCAAACGAGCAACCGCACCAGCAGCATTGTCAGTAACATTGGGTAACGTTTGACCATGGAACAATGGGTACAATGCGGTCAAAATGTTGCTGTATTGACTAAGATTGAGGAAAAGGCATTAGAAATGCTTTCATCATCATTCTTCAGGAGTTATTGGCATGCTTCAATACCTGCTAACGTCATATTGACTGTATGCGGACAAAACACCAAGAGCATATGCAGCATTGCTTCGAACTTCTTCCTCTTCATCAGCAGCAGCCTTCAAGAAGAGAGTGAGCAGCTGTTCAGTGTGAGGGGTAACACCACTCTTGATTCCACCAATCACTTCACCAAGGCATCCAATAGCCATGGAGCGTTCAGCACCAGTTCTAGTCTTTTTCTGTAATATGTATGTGTTGTGAATATATAGTGTAATTCATGCATAAAAGTATTGAAGTGAGTCAACTTACGTAGAACTTGCTGATGTGAGGTAAGAATCCGGTAAAGTATTGAGAGAAACCTTCTCCAATTGCCTGAGCCAAAGCTCCAACTAAATCAGAAGCTGACCCTACAAGCATTGATTCATACTCTGCTTGCTCATCTTCATCAATCAAACCATCTTCATCTTCGTCCTCTTGTTGGCACAAAGCACGCTTCTCAAAGATTTCAAGCAAGTGTTGGCAGATGGGTTCAACATGATCAGCGATAATGGCGGGGCCAACCAGTTTAATGGTTTCAACCAACTCCTGGCAAATCTGCACGACCACCATCTTGTCATCCTCGTCATCCCACATCTTCAAAGTGGCAGGCAAAACCAGCTTGATCATGCTATCGACATTCTCGTGTACAGAATATTTCAAAGGCAAACCAGGAATCCATTGTGCAGGATTAGACATGACGTAAAAAGTTTGCAAAAAGGTGAAGAAACTGTTGGTAACAGCCTTACGGACACCTTCAGAAATATGGGCTGAGAGCTGAACCAATTCATTCATGGTAGGTTCAACATACGGCAAGAAGTGAGAGCGGGTGTTCTCAAAGATCTCACCAAGAGCATCAGCAGCAATTTCTTTTTCGTCAGCGATGGCAGAGTTGAAACTGAAAGGACTGAAACCTTCATCATCATCATCGAAATCGCTGGTGGTCAAATCGATTTCACCCTCTAAGTTGAAGTCATCCTTCTCCTCAGCTTGGCAAGAGGCAATAATGCTGGGCATGATAGTAGGAAGATAAACAGCAAAATCTTCCTTGAAAACACGGGCAATGATGGAATAGAAGCAATACGAGCATTCTCGGAGACGAGATGAATCCAATTGCATTCCTTCGATAGCAAGTTGCATAACATCCTGAATATATGGCGTGAACATTTGTGCACCAACTGCTTCTGCAACAGCACCAGCGGAATCGGTGGCAACACCACGGAGCAATTGCTCATCGTTGCTAGCCTTGAGGGTCATAAGATGGCGAAGCCTGGGCATAACTTGAGGGAAGTAAGGTTGGAAAGCTTCGCCGGCGGCATGGGCGGCACTACCCAAAGCGGCTGTGACGGTAGCCTTAGTTTCAGTTTGTGGAGCATTATCCAATAGTTGAAGAAGCTTCTCCATGAGCATAGGCAAGTACTGCACAACATCATCTCCAAGGCCTTCAAGAATAGCATCCAAAGCATTGCAAGCATGCTTGGTGACTTCTGGATTGGTATCGTTCATAAGGTTGAATACCAATGGAAGCAAAGTAGCGTGATTTTCCGCAACTTCTTGATCAAGTTCCTCAGCGAGACATCCCAATGCCATACATGCGGCACGACGAACGATGATTTCTGGATCTTGAAGACCAGCGCATACAATGGTCAAAAGCTCATTGAATCTGGGACGCATGAAGTCAGCGCAGCCCTCGATGACGACAGCGAAAGCCATCATGGAAGCCTTGCGATAGCTGGGATCACTGTTTTGCATGTAATTGACAACATTCTGGAGGACAATGGGGAAGACCTGTTGAGGAGGCATGTTGGTAGCGAGAGAGTTGAGGACCTTGAAAGCGAGCTAAAGAAAGGCAAATGAGACGAAACAAATAAAGGTGATTAATTACAAAGAAAATAGCTAATAAAAATAAAATAACAAAGAGCAAAATGCATTTTGCATAGCATCACTTACTCTGGATGGAGAATCTTCATCAATATCTTCGGGATCCTCTTCAGAGCCAATGGGCATAATTCTCTCAATCATAGGGCCGACAAGCTTAAGACTTCGAAGCTTGTTCTGCTTGCTGTAAATTCAAGATCAGATTAAAAAACGGTGTATGGCACTGGTTAACAATCGCTCGCGTCAATCACATACTAAACAGCAGCCCACATGAGGAAAGACAAAGCCATGACTCGGAGAGAATCATCAACTTCACGGTTGCCACCAACGTTCAAGAAAAACTCAACAAGTTGTGCAAGATGGTTGGAAAGGAGGGGAGTATCCTATAGAAAACATGGATCAACATCAATTACATGGTCGAATACAGTGTACATATTATAAATTAGCACTCACCAGCATAAGCAGGGTGTCAAAAACTTCAAAGCCCTTTCCGGCATTTTCTTCATCACTCTCTGCCAAGCACTGCTCGAGAACGTTGACCATTCCAGGAACCATCTCCCTAAACATACGCTGTACAATCAGGTAAGTTATTAAGTCCAAGCAAGATGTGAATATCAGCAAAAATAACATGACTTACGATATCCTCCTTGTTTTCAGGTTCAATAAATTCGGCAACCTTTCCTAAAGCCCTGAGGTAAAGGGGGTCAAGGTTAATTTAAGTCCGCTATGAGCAAGTAAAAATACAATAGATTCAGATCATTCACTTACTGAACAGTTGTGACTCTAACAATCTTGCTCTCTGGATCATTCAAGGACTTGGCAAAAAGCTCAAACAGATTGCTCAAGTGCTCCAAAAAGACTTCGGAAACAGTCTCAAACAAGGTGTACAAGCAGTAAATGCCGACCTCACGGTGTGCAGCGTTGGGGCTATTACAGCATTGGTACAAGAATTGCAGCAAATCTTGCCATTTTCCTTCGGGTATATCAATCCTAGCCACAGCAGAAATTACTCTAGCAGCAGCATGGAGAACCAAATTCCTATGACAAGCCAGATAATCAGCATATCTACGATGCCTTTGATCAACATGTTCAAATTATACTTACTGCTGTTCATGAAGAATAATTTCTAAAAGTTTTGCTCGAATAGCAGCACTTGTAGCTTCATCTTGCTCAAGCCACCACTTGCTAATACGTTTTCGCAACTCAACACAGGCTAACTGACGGACTTGTACGTGAGGAGACTTTGTGATGATCTCAACCAAAGCAGGGACACACTGCGAAGTGTTATAAAACTGTGTATTCAGAGTGGATGTAGCCTACGAGAGAAATAGTCCAGGGTTAGTAAAAAAAAATCGAAGTATGCCCAGAGATGTAAGGGGTGAATGGAAGCAGTGTTCCAAAAGTAAGCAAAGCAGGAAAAAACAATACTTACGACTCTAATGGTTTCTGAATCTTGGCCAAGAGCCAATTTGGTCAGGGTTTCGTCCAGCCCAGCAACGTATTGCTAGGGTATCACGAGGAATTAGTTACTCATCAACAATATTGTTAAGAAATCTACAACTTACTTCCATGATGTAACAAGGCGATCTCTCGGTGCTCGACACGCGCAGCCTTAAAATTTTTCTTCTCTTTTTTTTTTTTTGGGATTGTGCCTGCCTCGAAGGCTTGCGTTCCAACTCCGCTCATAGACTTGATATTTCCACGTAAATTTCATTTTGCTCCAGTAAGTTATGGGAGTAAAGGAGGGAGAGACGCAGATGGAAAATGAGCATGAGGATTGTTCTAGGGATAAAATAAAAAAAAAAATGACAGAGTGCAGCATCCTTTTGCGTATTGAAAAATCTTTCTTCTTTCGTTTCCATCTAAAATGCAACAGGAAATTCATGAACCAGTGACATTTACTAATATATTTTGCGATAACCCTGAAGAAAGTGCTGATCAAATATCATCCCTCGTATCGTTCCCTCACCAAACATGCTTACCTTTCAGTCCCGTCCGACGAACCTCTGTAAGCGCCGAGTCGATTATACCAAGCAACCTCACGCACTACGATAAAGTGGTCATACCAAAGACTGAGTCACAAACTAACTTCATAAGAGAAGCTTTAGCGGAGATCTTTCTGTTCAAGGACCTAGACAAAGATCAACTTCAAGACGTCGTAGCCTCTATGAAAGAATGCCCTGTCACTGCTGGTACTCGTGTGATCAAACAAGGAGACGACGGTGACTATTTTTACTTAGTACAATCTGGCCGCCTCGAGTGTCACATCAAAAAAGACGGCCATTCCAGACTTGTAGCAGTCTATGCATCGAAATCAAGCTTTGGAGAAGTAGCACTTATGTACAACTCTCCTAGGTCGGCAACTATCACCGCGTCAGAGCATACCATGTTATTCGCGCTGGATCGCACTACCTTCCGTAGATTGCTCGTTAATAATATGGCCCACAAGAGAATTACCTACGAAACATTCCTCACAAATATTCCCTTTTTCCAGTCACTCTCAGTTGGAGAGCGACGAAAAATAGCTGATGCACTGGAGCCAAGAACGTTTGCTAACGAAGATATCGTTATTGCGCAAGGCGATGCTGGTGATTATTTTTATTTAATCGTATCGGGCAAAGCAGAAGTTACGAGTTCTACCAATAAAAGTTCGGGCAACACAACACTTGTAGAAGGTCAATACTTTGGAGGTAAGGAAAAAAAAAAAATCTTGCTATATCTTACAAGTTTCCTTAACGCCTTGTATTCATGATGACAAAACCCCCGCCGGCTTTTTTCTAACCCCCTTGTTTTCTCTTCTATTGCTTTTACATAGAATGTGCCTTGATCAAGGATGTTCCGCGCACGGCTACGGTGATCGCGCGTGGTCAGCTCAACTGTGCTGTGCTGCCCCGTCAAGGATTTCAGCGCCTCCTTGGTCCACTGTTTGATAGTATGGAAGGTCATTAGCAATATGTATGAAAATCCATCATCTGACCCTCCTTACTGCACCTCATGTAAAGTCTGACATATCACTGGCATTGCAGTTTTCTCCTCATGTTCATACTATATACCCTCTGACAAATTCCGTTTAATTTTTATTTTGTTTTTGGATAACTTGGACTTTCATTTCAATAGCGATGATGTATGAAATTTTTTTAAATCGCTCATAATATACTGTAGTTTCATAACAAGGTCAACTTTTTCGTTTTGCCAAGTGCAACTTCATGGCGATAAAGAGAAACTGCTACAAAGGCTTGGATTCCGCCCTTTAATTGCGCACTCTTTGAGGCAACGCCAGTGATCCATCTTCTAACTCCATGACCTACAGATGGGCTAAAACAGGCCATCGTAGATTGGGATGGACCACAGTGGTTGACGAGGCTTCTCATTAGTGAAAGTGGAGGCATTTTTATTGCAGATGATATGATGAGTGATGCCACTACTAATGCCAAGCGAACTGAGAAGAGTAACTTTGCACAAGTTGTTCTATTACTAAGTGAGGTTGCTCTTTATTTTTTTTTTTCTTTTGTCTCTTTTTCAATGGTCTCGAAAAACGGGCGACACCCTAAATTAAAAGAGTTTCTTTGTCAAAGTAAGGTGTTCCTAAAAGCAGTTGCATGTAAAAGATTTTGCATGCGTTTTTAATTAGCAATTGGCTGCATGGTGGGGGAGTGGGTTCAAAGTTGCTCAGGAGGATTTTCAGCTTCTAGAAAAGTCGTCGCCCCCCAACTAGTTCAATACCTGGGACCAATAACCAAACTTATTTATAAAGCACAACTCCTAGCACCGAATGGCAAAAATCAACGAAGACTTAGGGTCATGCACAAGGCAGACGATGAGAAGGTGGCGAGAAAAGACAGCGGTTGCAGGCATACAGTTGGCAACATACAACGTGCGCTACTGCCAAGCATCTGAAACTGCTTAAAAGTCGTAGTAGTCCAAGGGTTCAAATGCAAGGGTAAATGAAGGTATTGGCTGGTGGTAAAGTTGTATCTACTAGGCTTGTGCAAAGCATACAAGAACCAACTACAATATTGCAATTCTTCAACCACTCTTACTCAGAAATCATTGTACGGTCATGTATTGACAATGGAGTGTACCTCGGTGTATTACAAATTGTGAACGTGCTTAAATAAAACTTTGATTGCTGACACTTTTCACACGAAAGAATTAGGCGAGTAATCTATTGTGAATCACTTTTCATATAAGATAGTCCAAGAAATTTCGTATTATCCCAAAGTGGATAAACACTTCTTTTGATTTGACAATGTAAAGCATGCTTCCAAAGAAAAGAAATGCGACAACTCATCAGTAGACACAGCTAAGAATACTATGGAACTCAAGAGAACAGCATTTCTTCAGCTCTGAGTGCTTGAATCTATGAGAAGTCTCGCCAATGTTGCGAAGCAAACACTAGAAGCACACACCACCAACGTCTAGTAATTGGTCATTCACAGTCATAAAGCACACCTAATAGGCAGCTTGTAACATAATATGTTTTTAATGAGATACGATGTTCTAGTTCTCGCAAACTTCATTTCTCTCGCGATACCTTGTGGTCTGCTTAGTCCATTGTTTTCGAAACAATAAACAGGTTTACTGCTCTTGGGACTACCACGACGTTTCTCTCGAGCTTATCAGAGAATGGCACATTCTTCAACTTCAATAAAGTGGAGACTAGTACAATTTTTAATTGTCAAGCACTACAGCTCCATCTCACCGGGACTACGATGGTGAGTACTGTTATGGTTGAGATATTCAAAGGTAAAAATGAGTGGCTTGTATTCTTTCGTATGGATTATGGTTGGAGGTTGAATACTAAGACTTATGATGATATTGGTTCTTTTGCACTTATTCTCTAAACATTTTACTTTAGTCACCTCAGTACCATTCTTTCCTAGCTCGTGCATATTTTCCCCCCTAACCATGGCTCTGAAACGACCTTCTTCATTTCCGCTGTTTACTGTGAAGTTTAAAGATAGGAACTATGTTATCCGACTCACATGGCACAGATGTCGACACAATAAGAATCGGTTTTTGGCGTAAAGTAACGCTCAAAGCTGCAATCCCTCAAGCAGTGTCTGTGTTTTCTGCAACGGCAATAAGCGTACTGGCACGCAGTTGTCAGCATGACTTGTAGAAACGTATAAAATTCCGTCTTTCCGGAAGTATTTCAAAGGAGGTCAATCGTAACTTAACGTGATGTACACCGTACCACACTGTTGGATAAGGTTGCTTGCGATAAATTTAAGCGGGGAGATAGCTTATCCGGCATATGAACGCTGTTATAGCTCGCGTGAACAAGGGTGTCATCCAGCATCTAAACATCCTGGAGTAGTGTCAGTAGTGTCATCAAATTATCCCCTATTATACTGCCATTAGCCCACATTCATCACCGTATATGTCTTGTGAGTTTGTAGCTACGGAAATGTGCAATCGAAAATAATTTGGCAAGTCTTCGGCACATAGAAAATTGTGATAAGGTGAGATTGATCTCGAGATTGAACTTCCACCCAGCCATGAATGTCGGAAAGCCTGACATACTTACCTACTGAGTGACAGAGACCAATGCATGCACATAATTTGTGAATTGATTCGTAAATTTGTTGGTAGTTGTCAGTTCGAATTGCCGCCTCGGAAAAAGTATGCTATGTTGATGTCTCAAGTCCATTTATATATAGCTCAAATCTACATACTCTCACCTACAGCGTTTGTTCCTTATACTACGACAGATAGTCTTTATGGACATCGTAAATCCATCATAATTCACTTCTTCACGGTCCATCTGCTGTCAGACAAAATCCGAACATTCACGTCACAGAGCATTCCACATTTATTCCACGTGAGATCCACACAGTTTTTATCTAAGATGAAAATGAAAAAATGAAAATAGATAATTATGCCTAATGTAGTTGAGTTGATTTGCGCTGAGGCAACGGAGTACAATGCCAAACAGGTTGTGTGCGTAAACAAATTGAAATTAGATTCCCTTCCAATCAGAAGACTCGTCCCCCACAGGTACTACTGCATGTAGTCCCCGCGACGAGGGTAAAGTAAATTCCTTCAACAAGAATATTCGCGCCCAAAAATTTGGTTGAGGTCCGACAAGAAAGTAAACCCTTAGGTTTATGTCCAATCGGGGGACGCACCGTAACTCACATGGTAAATCAATAGATCTACGAGCAGTTCTTGGAACTGAACACAATTACATCTTATTTTAATACTTGACAAGCCACATAATTATAGCGGTACATATCTTTTCAGCGCTGTGCTACCGAAGCTGTAATTTTGCATATGGCTATTTTCATTGTTCACCATGTGGACGTGAACCTATGAGCTCCAGAAATTTGCAAAGTTAATGCACACAACTATACTGCCATGCTTTCTTGACAGCAGGAAAGGATTTCCATAAACGAGTGAACCTAATGAACAATCGCACGTCAATAGTAATCTGGCATGACGGTATAAAGGAAAACGTGGCCGGTTGGCGGAAAACTCTAAACTTCTGTTGTTAAACTCTATTTGCCTGTAAACTTATTGTGCTGCACGTGCATCAATGCGGCAGATATTCTAGCCTCTTGCCCATTTGCATTACATGTCCCGGTACTATGAGGAACATCCATAAATACTGAGCAGTTATTGCTCATCATACTTTCGAATAAACCTACAGCTCAGTTTCCACTAAAGAAAATATGAAGGCTACTTCTATCTTCGCTGCAGTTTTGGCTCTCTCTGCCGTAACCTCAGCTTTGCCAGTTGAGAAAGAACCAGAACAATCCACTGAGGTTTGGGACAGACTTCGTGGACAGGTATGTGTGATTTCTTACTATACGCAAGCAAATTGACATATGCTGATATACCATGTTATTAACATATCACTTCCCTTCCAATTATTAGATCAAGCATGTTGTCTACCTTATGATGGAGAACCATTCCTTTGATAACATTGCTGGTTACTGGGACTACCGTAACGATATTGATAACTTGGTAGGAATGGAGTACTGTAACAACTACACCAACCCTTACTACACCATCTACAACCAATCACTCGAAATCTGTGCTTCTCCTTATGAACAAGAAGTACCTTTGAATGACCCTGATCATGACTTCCTTGGAACCAACTGGGAAATCTACCAAAACTACCACCCCAGCAATGATGATGTCCGCACCATGGGTGGATTCGTCGAACGTGAATCTACTAGATACAACAGTACTCCTGGAGACTCTGCTTTCGTCATCAAGGCCTTCAGTCAAAAGCACACTAACATCCTTGCAACTATTGGTCAAAATTACGCTGTCTTCGATAGCTATGTAAGTTTCCGGCAATTCACGATTACCACATTCTAGGATTTGTCATAACCTTGTCATGTAATTGATAGTTCGCTGAGCACCCTGGACCTACCAACCCCAACAGACAATTCGCCACTTCTGGTTCCGCCTGTGGTTTCGGTAAGCTAAATGATAGCATAGGTGTCTTTGATTGCTCATTTATTAATGTTTGTTATCTCGGTTGCGTTTTAGTTGATGACACTACCCAGGCCGCTGGATTCTTCAACAATGTCACCGGTACCACCTGTGCCAAATCTATCTTCCAAGCATTGAGTGAGAAGGGAATCTCATGGAAGAATGTAAGAAAGAAATAACGACTTGAATATAAGTTTTTTCGTTGATGCCTTACTAATATTCTTCATAAATATAGTATATTGAGAAGGATATCTCTGACGCTTTCTTGTACGAGGTTAGTTGTTCTGTTCAGTGACTTCTCATGTAGCCATCGCTTCTGGAGCTACGCAGAGCAAAAATGTTTACATGTTTTCGAAATCAATAGTGGGTGCAAGAAAATGCTATGGACCAAATTGTCCACGCTGATCAGTTCTACAAGGATATTGAGGAAGGAACTTTGCCCGAATTCTCTTACTACAACCCTGAATGCTGCGTTGTTTCCTCCATGCACCCAACCAGTAACTTGGCTGCTGGTGAACAGTTGATTAAGCATTTGTACGATTCTATTAGAAACTCTCAATACTGGGAGAACACGTAAGTGGATCTTATCTATTGGTAAATGTCAACTGACGTAGAGCTAACTTATATCCATTCCGTATTATGCTAGTGTCATCTTCTTGATGTTCGACGAACATGGTGGTTTCGCCGATCACGTTCCCCCACCCGTCAACATTCCTGCTCCTGAAGATGGTATCAAATTCGATGGCGCTTCCGAAGGTGTCAATGTCACCTACGATTTCACTCGTCTCGGTATCAGGTACATAGTAACCGCATGGTTTGTCGGTTGATGTCGCAGCCGCTAATGCAAATTTTCCTTATGCAGAGTTCCCGCATTCTTGATTTCTCCCTTTATTCCCAAGAACACCTTGATCCACGATCAAGGTACTATGTACGCCGATAACTCAGAATATACTCACACCTCTTACCTCCACTTTTTGCAAAACTTGTGGAACTTAGAAGGTCTCAACAACAGAATCCAATGGGCTAAGACTTTCGAGAATGTCTTCGCCGACAAGGCCCGTTCCGAAGAGGACTGTCTTAAGAACTTGCCAACTCCCCGTTGGTACGGTAACTCCGGTTCTGTTCAACCTGCTCCTTTCTACGAGTTGAACCAGCCAGCTCCTTACTACGGAGATTAAATTATTAATCCTTTACTTAGTTATTCATTATCATATGATAGATCAATATAGCGTAATTTAACAACGGTATTAGTGGGGTTTCTATTGTAGTTGGCAAATGAAGATAATTATCTCGCGCACAACATTTTCAACTATTGCTTTATTTTCAAGAGGTATAGTGAATATACTATTTTTTGAGCCGCATTGCAACCCAAGGCAAAATGTATAAAAGCTTTAGATGTGGCTTGAATAACGAAAAGAGTGGCAATTGGAAGTCTTCGCGAAACCGTATACAGAAGCCAATCGAGTTGTTACATGCGGCTCATTTTAAAAGCAAATGATTGTGGATTCATAGTCGCTACCAACAACAGCAACAAAAGATCAGTTTGTTTATAATGTGTGCATCGACAGGAGAACATGGATACTCATACAACGAGAGAACGCAGAAACTGAACCGTGTAAGTATGAACAAAGGCTGTGTATGTTTACATTGTACGCATGAATGTCGAAGAAAGCTGGACAGTAGGCAGTCAAAAGCGTCCATTCAATGTTAGAACATAACCATTCTGTCGACGCTGATGCAGCAATCAGCAACCACCAGCACCGTGTCATGCCAGAGTTGTCTCAGCAATATTGCGACCAAATAAGCATGCTCTTGTTGTGGAAGGTGGACTCCTCGGTAAGCGCAGATATTTCATTATATAGAAAAACAGCATGAAATATCAGTTTCATTTGCTCAAAAAATTCTCGCGTGTAGGAGAAGTGCCATTGTCATAACTAAAATTGTAGTGCGCGAGACACTTTTACTACCATTGATTGCACAAGCTAGGTCACCTGAGTTTCTGCACATGGAACTCGCATGGTTTTTCGCTATGTGGTTGTATACTGTAATTATAGTCTGCGGTTGCGTTATGTCCAATTGGATTTCGCGGTGGCAACGAAAGCAATTTGTCGTCCGGTACAAGCCTTTTTACGCTTGAGGAGCAAAGGAAAATTGAAAACGTTGTGTCGTGGAACATTATATTGAGTATTCAATATGAACAATTATATTGCCGTTACTCAAGAGCAAGACATGCTTTCAAGCTAAGGGATAGTTCTTCTTCTATTGACTTTGACATGGTAGACTTTGGGAGTTCTGATGAGCTAGCACATTCATATCAAGTTGCCGATATGGAAGTTGAAAACGAAAGGATGGTCTTCTAACCTGTGAGAGTCGTCAACTCCCGCAAAGACTGGATTTATAACCATTGATGCTCACTACAGGGAGTTAACGCAGATCTACTGTGATAAATGGCCGTATCATGTCTACAAAAATGATGCAACTGTGTTAGCTACGTTATGCTCTGCATGCTTGGAATCTCTGATATCTATGGAAAGCTTGCTCTTAACTCGGTTAGTTGTCTAATCTAGTTCGCTGGCTGGTCTTCTAGAATTCTGCTTGTCTGTTTCTCTCTATCTTCTTTTCGCCTCTTGGATACCTTTATTTTCATACGCTCTTGGTGAGTGATGTCAACCCTTCGGATTAGTGTTAATTCGCGCCTATTGCATGAAATCAAAATTCTCTGGATCTATCTGTCTCGTTCTCTGTGGTGAAGTTCTGCAAGCCTTATCACTCAAGTTAGAAAGTGTCTATTTTCTCAATTTTCTTGATGATTCGTATGCTCTCTTTCCTATTTGACGTCTCGTTCCTTGTATGTATGTCGAACATTTTCTTGTGTCAATATGAATTACAACGCTAAATGTTAGCCATAACCTGAGTAAACTGAATCGCAGCATGAAAGCTTAATGCTAAATAGTTGCCATTTGGTCTGTGGTCTCCACATGGCTCTGATGAAAGACCATTTTTTTGGCGTACACTCGAGCACCTGCGAATGAATCCTATTCGCTCGACTATCAATAGCCATTAGGCCATTAGCCTGGTACTGACTGGCTGTTCCCCTTTTTTGTTGTCTTCTGTCAAATTCCGTTGTTCCTTAGTCCATTGTTCTTTGTTCCACAACCTTTTGTTTCTTATCTTTCTGCCCACCACATATTTCGTAAGTATTCGAGTCGTCTAGAATATGGAACAATATATTATGCTCAATTCGTGGCTCATATTAGCCATGGTCGTCAACAACATGTTGGTCGATTCACTGTGCTCATCGCTCAACACACTCTCTCTGGGAAGTCTTTCGCTTCAAGAAATAATAAAAATAAAGAAAGAGCGAAGATTAGCTGAGAACCGCTTGCGGGATGCTGTTGAAGAACAAGGACGGCAAAGATGTAAGTGCCTGAGATAATTTTTGAGACATGAACAGCTTCCTAAATTACTAGACAACAGTAACTTGTTCAAGTTGTGGACAATGAGGGCATGGAAACCGAAGATCCAGACAATGTCCGAACAATGCCAGAGCGCAGCGTAAGCTCATCAAATATGCAACGACTTTAACTAAAATAGTGATCTAAACTTGTATGTTGATTTTAGGTGCCGAATCTGCCAATGCTAGATTGCAGGGAAGACAAACTCGGACTGCCAGGAGTGCCAACCCCGACTTTGTGCCACAACCCTGTCCATCATGCAACTCGACAGAACATAGTAGCACCAGGTCAAAGCTATGTCCTTTTCATTCAAATTCAACCGACGAGCTTCTCGAGGAAGCAGTTGGCAAAAATTTCGAACGCTTCACAAGGAAATGTCCCTTCGAAAGTGTCGTGAGGAGTACGTATAGGCCGCCACTCCACGACGCAGTGATCAAGCTCTCAGGGTATCTGCGATCAGTGGTTATTCGATCACACATACTGGCCAATGCTTACCTTCTCGATCTGCAGGGCAATATCCCACCACTCATTTTTTTTTCTCAAAACTGCTTTTATACTGTCATGCAGATTGTGCTCAACAAACCAGTAACAACAACAAATAGGTTTATTCCAGTGGATGCACTGCAAAATATATGGACAAGTTTCACCAGGCAACACCCGTCGTTGAATTCCCCTCCCCAAATCACGTTGCGGCGTTCTGTTGATGTTTTGACAGAAGCTGCTGTTACTCTGGCTACAACCTATTCAAATCATATTGTTTTAAACTTTGAACAGCAAGTGAAAAATTATTTGAAGTACAAGATTTCAGCCAATTTTCCGGTAGAAATTTATTTTGATGGTGATAATAATTTCAAAGAATGCTACTGATAGTATCATCGTAGACTTTAAAAAACGCTTTGGTTTGGAGACTCATTGAGAAGTATGCCCTTCCAAGAATTGCAACCGGCGATGGTGATTGGCCAGAGGATTGGCCAGAAGATGTTTCTCTCATTATGGTCGCAACCGTTGACTATCTTTGTAGTCAATTGGAATCACTGATACCGCGGCCACTCAATCAGGAAACATTATCGGCTTCACCAGGTGAATATATACCTGCACTCAAGTTTATGTTAAGGGACCTTGAATTTGTTCATCAACAAGCCGAAAACGATGAAAACTTCGATCCCAAGGATCTACCAAAAGCTATTCTCAATTGGGCCACTACCCTTTATGGGATGGCGATTCATTTCGTTGACCGCGGGCCTGCTGGCTAGTATTTTGCCTTCAATCCGAGCCCCTCAAAGTCCATCAGACTATATCAATGTTTTTTATGAAATATTCGACATTCAGCCACTTCGCATAAGAAGGTAAAACCTTTGAAAGCATGTTATGGTCAGATACTGGAATGCAACGTCTGTTAACTTTCAATAACTTAGCCTTGATGAACTCAGATTGAAAAACCATAAATTCGCCTTTGCAAGAAGGATACTGACTGACGGTCATGCAGTGAACTTCTTATTTGCTCGCAAAAGGGGTGGAAAAGACAGTATCGACCATGTGCAGCTGGGTTTTGAGGATTTCACAGATGCGGAAATTGCAACTTATTTTGAAGTTGCAGCGATTGATCCTGGTCGCACACAGGTATTCACTGCTGCTTACGGCTCTGGTCAAGAAAGACATCAACTAAGAAGGTGCTCAACATCTGAATACTATTCAATGACCGGATCTAAACGTCGCAACCAGAAATGGCAACAGGAGAAGAAAGAAGCGGGGATTTTAAGGATTGAAGAATCTTGGCCAACCGGCAAAACATGTAACATCCGCCAGTATCAGTCGTACGTGGCCCATTTACTGAACAATTTCGACGAATTGTCAAAGTTTTATGACATATCAAGAGGAAAGATGAGATTTGACAACTTTCAAGGTGTGCAGCGCTCTCGAGAGGAGATGGCGAATATGTTGGTAAATGGAGGAAAAAAATACAGCAAAAGCAGGCGTAAAAACACTCCAAAAAATCGCAGATTACGGAGGAGACATAGAAAAAACCGAAAAACTAAAAAAATTTCCGAGAAGTGGAGCCAGATTTGCAGTTCTGACAATGCTGGTATGGAACTTTCAGTTCGTCCCTTGGTCAATGCAAGGTAGTGTATTGAATGTTTTGAAATTAACTTGGGTCAAATTTATATTCACAATGTATGCGTAGAACTTCATACGCCAGGACACCCATCAAACATTGGTCAAAAGAGCAGTTCACAAGGTCTGATAAGCTTCCAATGATTGTTTTGGCAATGCAATGTTCAACAAAGACGGCGTACCCATGCGAGGCCAAAGAGAGGGTGTTACAAACATCCTATGGAAAACATTGAAAAGAAGAGAAAGGCAAGGTCACTTAGTTGCAATAACAATTGACGAATATCTAACGTCTCAGGTAATCTATGCAAATATGAAATTGAGGGAATCCATTTATGCTAAAACCTTTAGGTTTGCCTAGATTTGTAATCACTGCCGCAACCGTAATCTTCAAAAAGTCAAGATTGCCGATGGCGTCTCTCACCACAGTATCCTAGTTTGCAATCACTGTCAGATACTGTGGCAAAAAGACATCAATGCGGCAAAGAATATGTACGGTATTGCGATGGCTATGTGGACTGACGGCTGCAGACCCAACGAATTGGCACGGCCACAACAAGAAATCGCTGCTCAGAATGCAGTTTCTCTTTGAAAAAAGTGATTTAGATCTTTAAACTCTCCAGTGGTAAGTGAAATATATATCCATCATCATACATATCTGTTCATGGACTGACGTATACCTTCTGTTATACCTAACGCAAATGTTATTTCTTTTGAATCAAATTCTATTGCAATAAACAGTACCGTCCAGAAGGCAGGAAATGGTCACAACAACACGTCACATTTCCGATTTTCTGTAACGTGCATACCACACTGTTTACTTTATTTTGTTCAAATAAGCTAAGGCAATGCGGTATGGTATCAAGTATCACAAATACATGTAGTTATCCTTCTCAGTCTCTTTGACTGTTGAATAATCACTGAAACCATTCTCATGGAACAGCTTTGTAAAGATAATTTGTTCTGGTTTCCATGGACCGCTGCCAATATGAAATAAACAACACAAATGTCAGTGCAGGGCCCGATTCCCTGTCCAAGAAAGAAACCAGGTTGCTATTTTTTTGCAGCTTCATCTCGGCCAAGGACATTTTCAGCCTAGAATGGCTATGGTTCCACATTCTATTTCGGCATCGATCGACACATACAGTGTTCGTGGTCTGATTTTTCTTTTTTATTTTTCGTGTTCGTGACCTGTTGCACTCAACATCAACAAAAAAAAAGTTATTAGTTGAAATTTTATTTTATTTTTTAAGTTTGAGTGTGGAATAAAGTGAGGAAATTCGGTTCTTCTTGGTCTTGGGCGACTTAGTGGACTACATCTGTTGGACGTAATGGTTTTCCACAAGTTCACAGGTATCTCTTTAGTCACATCACCGTATACTGAAATTGAAATTGAAATTGATATAAACTCGGTTTTACTACTCCTTCCAGCCACCGTCACTTCTAACGGGCTTTCCATTCTAAGCACAGACAATTCAAGGAGGGTTAATGCAAGGTACGTCCTCTGTCACTAAAGCGGAAGTGTAATTACTGCAGTGGATGCAATGCGAAACTTCTCAGATACACTTACTTTCTTTATTGATATTATTTTACCTTGTTTTTGTTGATTTTAATATTCAAAATCAATTAAGTAGCGTTTTCTCGAGACAGATGAGCAGCCATCAAAATTTTAAAATCATCATCTTTGTTTAAATCGGGCTATTTGTGTAGTAATCCACAGCCTGCACATACTTGAAGTGCCATAGAATGTCCTGCTGTTCTTGGTAAGTCTACCACATCGTTTTTCATAGTATCATATGTCGTTTGAAGAAGAGTTTGTAGCAACAAATGTCATTAGAGCTAATAAGTCTTACGATGAATGGATCAAATAAACCATGCCTCTATTGCATATGGGACAAATTTATTCTAAAAAAAAAAATGGAGGTTTAAAATTGGCGAGTGAGTGACAGAGTGCGTAGGTAACGCGTGTTTATAAATGATAAGCTGATACGCAAGCACCGTGGACTAATTGATGAAAACGAATATGATGGTGTGGTACCATAACGTTTGCTTATCTATCATGGACAGGAATTCCGTTGCATAGCAGTAACTATGAGTTTCTGCGCCGGTATTTTTTATTCACCATTGCACCTAGGTAGCCGTTTAAGCTATGCATACATAAGGTACTCTACGGAATATAGTATCCTGGAAAAAGCTTATTGTCCGTCTAGTGAAAGATTATTTTGCTCGCTTACAAATTCCGTATTCAACCATATGTCATAAAGGTTAACTCGAAATCTCAGATGATTCGAGATCTACATCATGTGGTGGGGTGTACATACAAGTTGAATATGGTTAAAGGCGGGTTGTACATTCATCCGCCAACAGCTACGTAATATGAAGGTGAAACAGTAAATGGTATTAGTGGATCTTGTACAATTCAGTGAGATATTCAAAATATGTGGACGGAAAGTAACACCATGACACAACATAGTAGCTTGACAACTGGTGCACACCGGTATCAAAAGATTACTTTATGGCTAATTCTAAAGATATCGCATTATCACCACAAAGAGTATGTCACAGAATAACAAATAGGAATTTTTGCTATCAATATAACGAAAAAGAGCCAATATCATGTTGATCAACACATTCACGCATTGCTAAATCACTACACTGACCCCACCTTAGCATCCACATCCACACCCACATTCAGCAGACCAAAGCTCAGCCCTACCCCCGACGTTGCCCTTAAAATATGGCGCTCAGACATTGCCTTATGAAATTTGTGACAAATTAGTACCGTGTCCATCTCCCAACTTTTGCGTGACAAAGTACATCTATCTATATAGTTTTTGGGTTTCTGTGTCATGGCTATTCTATGTTATCTCGTTAACATATGTATAGGCTCGGGTATAACTTCACTATAGGATGATCACCAAAATTAAAGTACCGGAAGATACATTTATTTTAGCTATTGCTCTAATTTTCTTCAGTTTTAAAAAAAGCAGAAGCGATGAGCAGGTACAGGTCGATCACATCTTTAATTAGGTTGCTGTACCAGCAAAGCCGGCTTCCTAGTATCGCCAGCCTTAACTGCCCGTTTTATCAACCAAGTAGCCCAGTTCTATCTTAGGATCGGATATTTTTTCGATGGGTATGGTTTTAAATCAGAGGGTGGTCAAAAGGGTAGAAAATTTCAGTCAGCTACTTTATCGGACTGCTTAGTAGTTAGCTACACAAAATAACATATACACTTCGGCAATTTGACAGACAAAATATTAACAATACTCTGATAGCATCGTCAAACTCATGACGTAAAAAAGACCGATTGGCGTGTATACTCTTCTCACCAGGACAGGTTAGGGTTCTGTGACCATCATCAAGGTACGTCATGCTGTAGAAAAAAATTCGCTCATCACAATCTATATATGAGATTGGTACACTTTCACGATCTAAAGGTAACAAACCACTAAGGTGATCTGGCAAGTGGTTAAACCTTGATGCTCTATGCCGCTTTCCCTTTTCTGTAATACCTGTTATTACTACACCGCACGCTTTTCTGTCCGTTCATCCTCTCCCCCCAAATGATATCGAAAGAAAACATGGACCTAAAAACCATCTCCTAAATGTGGTGCACCTTTTCTGGACGATTTCAATTCTGGCCTCTGATCTTTTGTCAATTCAGTATATAAAGCGATAACTCCAGGGTCTGCGAATCTTTCTCTTTGCTATTTTCTTTTTGCAATCAATCACTTATTTATATCCTTCTTGATATCAGTTTCATATATTATTCTTTTGTTATTTATTTCCATTACTCTCTATCATACAATCGTCCATATGTCCACTTTACCCATTACACCGTTTGACATGTTAATGACATGGCCAAGTAGCCAGACAATGCTACATCAGCGGTCAATTTCAGTCATTGAAGAACTATTTAACCCTGCCATAGAGGAAGAGCTGGTGTGTCAACCAAATGCTCCGTCATGCCTCCTAAATACTGGGTATATGCCGTACTCTACTTCGGAACCACTTTTGAACTACCTGAAAACTGAACAGGATAATTCAGTGCCATACTTTGAAAATTTAAATGGAAACATCTCCCATTGTGAAAGCGACGATGATAGTATCGTCAGCCCATATGCATATTCGCCAAGGTTGTCGATTTCTGACGAGTCCCAGGTATTGACGCCTGATGTGTTTATGCCCATGTATGATATAGATTCTATCATGATGCACTATATGAAAACCTTTGAGGACAGCTCCATGCAATCCGCTTGCGACTCTGCTAAGGCTCCTTCCTCTCATCTGGTCCCATTGACTCGGAGCAATTTGATATCTGCTCAAGAGAACTTTTTATCACAGCAAGAAAACAAGCAGGCTCCAATGGATTCTCAAACTATCAAGAAAAAGACTAGTCGATCTCATAACAAGAACACAGTAACTAAATGCCCATTTGAAGGGTGTCAACGAACTTTTCAACGCACACATAACTTGCGAACACATATGCGAATTCATATTCATCCAAAGCCATATAACTGTTCACACTGCGAGCGATCATTTTCAAGAAGACATGATCTCGAAAGACATGTTCGTGTACATACTGGCGATCGCCCATATTCGTGCCCTTGTTGCGCTCGGTCATTTGCTCGAACAGACGCACTTCGACGCCACCTTAAGATGGAAGAGGCATGCAGGCAAAGCCCTCAAGTTCAAAGTCTGAAAAATAAACGACGCTATGCTGACTTGTGATTAACTTAATCAATCTTTAAATATCTGTACATAGTATACTTGTTTTGTTATCAGAAATTTCACAGTTACCTTGTTCTTCTCTTCGTGGAGGCTATGCAAATCAGTCCAGAAAAACACAATCTCTCATACCCTTCCTTTCCACATATAAATATTAACTATGATGGCTTTACCCTTGATTCGTATGTGTTTTTGTCTGAACCCCTATTTTTGGGCGACCGGTTATTGGTCTGTGGCAATAGTGGAATATCGAGCAATAGATTACTGCGCAAAAAAAATCGTGAATTTTTTGTGGGCTCTGGTTCTGTTGGCAAAACATGGTGAATTTGGTGGCATCGGATGGGCGTCTAGCAAAACAGCCATGTCCCAAAATACATCCATGATTAGGGATCCTAGAATTGTTGGGGGACCATGTTATTTTTGAAAGTCATCGAAGAAAAAAGAAATGAGCATGTTGAGTATATGCTGGAATTGCATTTGGTACTGATCAGCGGTAAACAAGAAAATGAAGCCAAGACTTACTAAAACGTATACCACAGTCAGCTTTCCTGGGCATACTACAGCAAACTGGTTTTGAACAGTATGGGCAAAAATACTGACGACTGCAGTGAGAATTTGTTGAGTTCAACGGATCAACAATAATTGACGATGGATGGCGACGGTTCCCTATCTAATAGAGAGGATAAGATAGTAACGCGTCATTTCACGCCAATGCAATAAATTAACAAATTTTATCCACTATTAATTCAAAAAATTCCATTTCGTGACAACAGAAGATCTATTATCAAATTCCATGTTCTCAGGAGAAAGTGAAAAAAATTCCCAGGTCGTCAGCATCCGTATTGAGAAATAGGGGCTACCATAGAATGCAAAAGATTAAAAATTGCACATGCGATGTGGAAAACCCCATGCAATAATGATGGCATTGTTACAGTCATCGATTTGAATTGTTCTATAAGCACATCAAAATTAGGGCGGTGCTGATGATAACTCTATATGGGAAATCCGAAAATTGAGCTTGTCCAATCCTTGAGGAGGCGTCATGCGTGTGCGCTTGAAAGTGGGTGGGGAACATTGGTGGTTTTGCTGTAAAACAATTTTTCTAGGGGTAAAGGAAGCATTGACATTGACGTTGCATTGTTGCGCCTGAGTGTTGTCAACGGTCAGTGAAATGGTCAAAAAGTCAGGGCGAATACCATGAACCAAGCCGAGAAGCAAACAGCAAGCAACTTTGTCGATGCCATGAGACAAAATTTTCCGATCTGATTTGGAATACTGAAAATCAGAATATAATTTGGGGTGCAGAGGAAAAGAATTCAAGAGCTTTTGTATCAAATTTGTGACAAAAGTGTGGAATAAAAATGTCTGAAACTTCATTAGATGCTCAACCACTTTATATACGGTGGCTACTTGCTTTATGTATGTGTGACCCAAGTCAACAATACTTATTAAAACAGAATGGTACCGGAATTTACGGTGATTGTATCCCAAAGATCTACCAAAAATTGTTCATATGCTTACAGGCACACAGAGCACACAACATATTTATGATAGAACGAATTGGAATAAAAAGTTTATGAAGACGTTATGCAGAGGATGCCAAAGCAAGAAGAAGTATTCGTGGAATAATACAAAAGTTATGGTGGAAATTTAAACAGTAATATAATTCTTGACATGTGATTCTGTCCGTTTTGGCCATTAAAAAAAAAAAAAACTCATCATCAAAAGACATGAGTTATTGAGATGTTATATGGTCTTTGGAGCGAATGCTGAAAATATGCATGGCGTTTTGGCACCATTAACTCCATTCTGTTACTCCCGCGACAGTAATCATGCTGCTCTCTTTTCTCGTCGTATAGCATCTCGTGCGGCCTTAATGAGTGGAGCAAGCGTATGAAGTGGATCAGCCTTGCGTAAAAATGGATGGGTAAGCATAGTATCCGCACTTGGCCGACGGTCTGCCTCTACATCTAGACATCGACCAAGGAAATCTCGAAACACTTCACTTAAACTCTCGGGGCTTTGTAGAGAGGGAGTGCCGTTTGTCGCTATCAAGTATAGTGCTCTCAATGGATTTTCGTTCAGATAAGGTGGTTCTCCTTCAATCATTTCAATGGCCATGATACCGAGTGACCAGATATCCACCTTTGGGCCATACTCTTTCCTGGTAACCACTTCGGGTGCCATCTAGACCGAGAAAATTTAATAATAGGGCCATGATTGTAATGTCAACAAGACGCCGTTGCTATTTGAGGTCTTCCAGCACAATATGGAACAAAAATCAATATGAGGAAAACAGAACTTACCCAATACGGCGTACCCACCATAGTAGTTCGCTTTGATTGTGTTTCCCCGAGTCGAGCACAGAAACCAAAGTCGGCTGATAGTACAGAAGGTGCGGATATTAGTATGATTTCATCTGACATGTGTAACCAGTAATATTTAAGATAATCGATCCAAAACTTACTTAGCTTGATATCGCCTTGAAGACTAAGTAATACATTGTCGCTCTTGATGTCACGGTGGATCACACCTTGCGAATGCAAGTGTGACAAGCCTTGCAAAACTTCTTTACACACCGCAGCAATTTGGCCTTCCATCATCATATTGCTGGTCACCACATCGGTCAAACTTCCACCTTCCATATATTCCATGACTACCCATAGATCACCGTTCCATAGATACGAGTCGATGAAGTTGACAATATTTCGATGTCGAGATTCCTTCATAACAAGGATTTCGTTGATAATCAGTTCTTTCTTTGGTTGTTGTTTCAGATTCATCTGCTTTATAGCAACAGGTGTGATTTCTTTTGGAGGGTATGCTGTGAACACGCCGCCGGATGCTCTATTATGATTTTCATTTTCATTAGTAACCGCTAAATGTTTCATCTTGCCTGCCAATCTCACCCCAAACGGGATCAAAAATCTTACCCTTGACCAATCTTCAGCATATCGCGGTAAACAAGATTGGGGTCTGATTCTATACATATGGCTTGTAATCTTTCAATCACCTGGGAGTCTCGCAAGGCCGTTTTGTCTGTCCTGCGTACTCTCTGCTTAACAGTGCCAGGTGCTCCGGTTAATGCAGATACATCCATCCTTTCTGAAATAGGCGGTGAGGGCCAAGGCTTTTCAGAATCGGGAGTTTGTAATTGCCGTTGAGCTGCAGCTTGTTTTGCTCGCTGGCTTGCAGTTCGCGACAACTGAGATAGTGATGGTGATATGGGCTTATGTAGACGAGAGCTGGGGTTACTGGTTTGCAGCTTTTGAGCATCCTTTTCTAAGGAATCAATAGATGAAGCTTGGTAGCAAAAATAAGATGTTTAGTGATTTGGCAGAGGTATATTAATTAATCGAAGTACTTACAAGGTTGTTGTGGTGGATTGAACACTGGAGAAGATATTGGTGACTAAAGCAATATTTTTGTCAATGTAAACATGTTTGTGGTTGAATATCAAAAGTTAATCTACGTACCACATCAGGTGATTTTTTAGGCGTTGGTATAGTGATAGGCGACGTTTGGATTTGTTCGGCTGAATGCTGGGTATCTACTCTAACTTCTGGGCCAGGAGATGCTCTAATACGTGGAGAGCCTATGGGTGAACGACTGGATCCATCCGAGTCATGATTATAAGCGTGAGCTTTCTCAAACTTATGCCAAACGGCATCTTGTGGGTGATCATGCGTCTCTTGGTAGAAGCCAATCACATCAAGAACAGCCTAATTGTATATAAAAAAAAAATAAAAAAAAAAAATCCAAGTTCAGCCACTTTTGTCACACCAAGAGTATGCTTGCCAAATATATGATTGATTGGTATTAAATATTACCTGCGGATTCTGGACTTGCTCACGCTTACTGATACCACTGTGTTGTAAAAGTGTCTGCCATTCCTCGGGTAATCCAGTGAACTCGCCAGTAGTTGCGTTAAATCCAACATGAGTAACATGTACAGCATTATATGGACCTGAAATTTCCATATCCTTGTTATAGTTCGGGCTGCTGGTTGCGCTTCCGTTGTTGGAAAGGAGATCTAAAATGAGCGGCAGAAACGATAAATATAAAATTAGTGTTATGATCAAATTAAGTAAAAGTAAACCCCAATACAGAATTTATATCATTAGATAATAGTATGGTCAAAGGTCTGGAGAGACCGCAAACCCTAGAGAATCCACAGAACCAGTCAAAAAAGCCTCTCAGGAGCACGTTGTACTTACCACTAAAGCTTCCAACAAACTTATCCAAGACACCTTTGAATGTAGACCGATCTCTCGGCTTCCCAAAGCCAGTAGCATTACTTGGCGATAATCCATAGAGTTCTTTGTCACTCGAATTGGAGTCATCACTGAGTTGGTCGCTGGAGGGCTTTGGGCCACCTTGGGAAAGAGTAGAAATGGGTTCAAGAGATCCATACTGAGCAATTGGTGATGTAGCCATTGTAATATCAGACGACGGAGGTAGATGATGTGTATCTATAGGTGGAGTATTGTACATCTTTGTGGAAACTTTTCTTGATAAAGACGAGTTGGAGCGGTGGCCTCGCATTGGCTTTGACGATTCGGACATTTGTGTTTTACTGTTCGATCTTGAGGGAGAGGCTAGGTAAACGGGAGAGTTAAGGTAAGTAATCTAAGTCGAGCGGGCAAATGGCAGTCCAGCCGGTGGAACAAAAAATGTCTCAAATGTTGCAGCTCACCTTGTCGATTCCGCTGATCAGTATTACTTGTGTCGCTATTCCCGCTACTTTCGCTTCTCATGTGTAAATTGCGAAGCCGAGCCGACATGGATCTTTCCACGCCGGAGCGTACGGACTTCTTGGAAGAAGACATGTGTACGAGATTGTGTAGATGCTTTGTGGAAAATTACAAATTCTGTAAAAGATTTGTGTGTTCTCAGATGGAAAAGTGTGCTGTTATGCTGAGCTGGCTGGATGTTATGGAAGTGTCCTGCGTTTTTTCCGTTCAAAGCCAGCGCGGTAAGGCCTGTTCAAATTTCTGGGGACAACTCAATTCGGTTAAAGCTGTCTTTTTCAAGCCCATGTTCTGCTAGATAATGTATACCATTTCATATTCAGCACGATGATGCCCATATGGATCAAGATAAAAGGTGATATAGCTCAGCTCATTCGAAGCTTGAATTATAACAAGCTATTATTGCTTTGGATAGGGCCAATAACGCCACCGGTAATGGGGGCTGCCAGGCCAGCCATTTCAGAGCTGTTGTTCGATTTGGAAATGTTGGGCGAATCAAAAAAAAAATTCAAGCTCAACTTTCCAGAGTATCAAACAGTTGGTGCCTCTATATCGTAATATAACTTACCTTCAGCAACTACATCCTTTGTTTTAGTTGCTGAAAAATACGAAAATTCCACATACGTGATAGCACTACCTCTTGTAATATTCAGATAGGCAACATAGCGGTTCTTATAAAGGCAGGGGACATCGGAGAAAAATTACATTGCAATCCAATATATGCTTATGAGTATGAATTGCACAGCCAAGAGTAAAGTTTATTAGATTGAGACGCCAGTGTAATTGCGAAAGAGGCTTTTTTTATAATCTTACAAAACACATTACTTCAAGCACGGAGGGAATTCAGATCTTATCTTCTAGATATTCCGTGCTTGGAACCAACCATTCGTGTGATTCAATTTATTCAGCAGCTGATCTTGTCATACAAATGTGCTTCAGGTGTGAAAACCTTTTTTTATTGCTTTTTCAATACTAGCAGAAAAAGGTTTGTGGACATACTCTATGAGAACTATCGACTATGTGATTAAAATGAGCATATCTACATGCGCATTACCTGCTTCTCAAGACTGTTGGGACCTTAACCATGTCGTTCACATAGAACAAATACGCACCCCATACCTGTCACGACATCTGCTTTGCATACCATCGGCAGATTCAATATCCGACAGACCAAGTTGTACCATCAAAAGTAATGATTGATTTATGGATAGGGAAGTGATAGACTATGTTGTAGGGAGAAGAAGGAGATATAGAGAGAGAGATAGAGAGAGAGATGGGGGTGGACATGAAGTGTGAAGTAGTATGAGGAAGAAACGAGTTGAAAAGACAAAGAATTCCAAAAGAAAAACCTGTGGATATCACCGAGATAAAAACAAAATAAGCAACCATGCATCATCAATAGAAAACCCAGTAAGAAAATGTGAAGGAATAAGAAAAAAGAAATGGTGGCAAGCGCAAAGATGAACAAGGGAAATACATAATGATAAAAATGAATATAACAATCGCATGGCGCAAATTTTCATTTTATGTCGCTTGGCCACCAGATGCTTCACCTCCGTCTGCAACCCCTTTTTGAGATTCTCCTTGATGTGCTATTAAGATAGCCTTCCAATCTTTCATGTACCTCTGACACCTCTCTCTTAGTCGATATTGCTTGTCATCATCGAATGGTTGTAAGCAAGCCGATTTCATAACCTTTCCGATTTTGGTTTCCTAGATACCTCCTACAGTTAGCTATGAGCTCACTTTTAGTATCCATACCAATTCGCATACATACCTTTAGCAGCCTGTAGTTGATGGTATATCCTCCAATCTCCGTGAGTACTTGATCTATCTTTGCATAATCCTCGAGTGGTATTTCGCCCTTTGATCAATGGGTCAGCCTTTGCAAACCTCCCATGCCCTCGCCACACCAAATCCAGTTACTTACAGGCTTTTTCTCATACACCAATTTTTGAAGCTTGTGGCGGATATGATACAGTTGCTTTTGATGTTTCCTATGTTCCGAATCGCCGTCATCACCAGTGATGTCCATGGGTTCTGATTTCTTCATCGTATCAGATGGGCTCGATTCCTCTCCCTTTTTTCCTGTTAGCGGCGATGCACTGCTACGTTCGCTACGGTGTGATCCAGCTGTCAACGGCTCATCATCTGACTTTCGCTACATGAAAGAAACCAATTGTTAAACATGATGATCTGATATCTCCCTTGCACCGCCACCATATACTCTTACCATCTTGGATGGTCGATCATGATTGTGCCCTTCTTGTACATCATTGTCATCCTCATCCTCTATGATACGACTTCGGCGCTTTGCAGGAGTCTTTTCGTTCTTAATAACTTGGTCATCATCGTCAATATCCATTTTCCGACCTGACCTTGTTCCATTGACCTTCACAGATTTCTTGGCTGGCTCATCCTTATCCTTTTTATTGCTGCGTGCCGAAGTCCTCTTCACTGGTTCTTCTGGTTCATCCGCTCCTCCCTCCTCTTCTTCGTCATCCTCCTCCTCATCATCATCTTCATCCATATCCAGCAATGAGGGATCCAATGCCTGACGAACCGCCAATTCCAAATCCTTTGTCTTGAACTTTTTTGCCTTCAGATCACGCTCCACCGCATCTGCATTAAACGGCTTAATAGAATCTGCTCCAAAAAATCCACTATCGTTTTGGGAAACACAAGGATGAAATGTTAGCAATCATGCCCACACTATTTCCCAGCACACCGCAAATCTGATCCATATTGCCAGGCCCATTTTGGTACGCCCCATTTGAACCAACATATCAATAGCACCATACGCAGATCCGTCCGAAACTACTATCAACCACGAATTCCTTGAGAGCAAAAAACCCGTTTCTTCTACTTACTAGTCTTTAGAACCAAAAAAGAAAACCGTCCATAGAGGGCCCTTTGATTTTGACTTTTGTTTTAATACCCTCGCCGGCACATCCGTATCTAACTCGATCTATTTTCAATCAAAGGCGTAGGTGTTTAGCTAAAGCAAAGGTCTTCGGCTTTCATAACATAGGCTTATTTTTGGAGCTGACTAGCGTGTAAACTTGACAGTATACGATCTCCACTAGTCAACAACCAATGAAACTTGCCCACCATGAACATTATTCTTTCAAACATAAACTTACTCTTGCCGGCCACCAAGGATAACCTTTGAGTTTCGCAAAGACAATGCTGCCTGGCGCGTAGTCTGTCTCACTAGCTTGTTGAGGCATTTCCTTCCTTGTCTACGTAGCCTTGTTTTCCAAACTTGAATGGAACCACTTAACTTTTTAAAATAAGACTTTGATGGTAAAGGGATGAGACCGTAAATGGATGAGAGGAAGAAAAAAGTTTTTTTTTTGTTTTTGGCAATGCTGTGGTGAGCTACTCTTTGAGGGACACTGGGGGCGGTTCCGCTTCAGGTTGAGCTGAAAACCACTCACGTGCTTCCAAACCTGTGACGTAAATATAATTTAAGTTCCGGTACTCTGAGGCAGTGTGCCTGCCTCTACTTGGGAAGACGGAGATTCATTTTTCCCAGCCTGTAACACTTCAAATTTGATTGCCAAATTCTCACAGGCGTATAAGTTTAATGAGACCCGATGAAATTTGGGATAAGAGTCTTTTAACTATATATTTACAGGAGATATGTAGCGATATTTAAATTTGAAATAATAGATGCGAACAAAATTACATTGGAAGGCTTTTTGTTAATATCCAAATGCGAGTATAAGAGCGAATTATTTTGGCGAATCACCTTGACGCTCATTTAAATATGGTTTGGCTGCTTCATTCATACCATACCGAGCAAAGTGCAACATTAGCACCTGCTATTTAAATAGGCATTCTTAAAAATATCTGTTGAATTTGCCATTTGAACGTCGACGACATGCTTGGTCTCCAATAATGAAGCAATTAGGATGGTTGATAATCATGACACGAGAAAAGTGAACCCGATGTATGTTGTCCTTCTGGCCGTCCGATAAGATGCTATGGGCAGAGGAAGAGACAGAGAGAGAGACGGAGGAAAGAGACGATCGTTGTGAATTCATAATGAATTGTTACCTGGTACTTTTGATTTGAGAGAGGATTCCTTATATACTGTTTTGTTGAGTTGTCATTCTGTTGACTTCAGCCATTTGGCTTATGCAGTTGAGCCTCCGACATGGCTTTAATTTGTCAATTATGTTTGTCCACCTGTCACTGCAGACCTCTCATAAGTGACGTATAGGTGCATGTAGGACTGATAAGATGCGTTGCATTTCAATTAGAATCCTATGATATTGCTACGAGAGAGGGAGATGCAGTGTACTTGTGGGCATGGGTTTTGTAACATGACCAAATTTACTACGCAGCTGTCAAGGCAGGTAGGTTTGTGGTGAGCACTAATCAACAAAAATGAGTGGCCAAAAAATTCTCGTAAAAATAGGTACAGGCTGAAGATTGAGCTTAGATCAATTTTTAGCATGTCTTGTCTTGCTTGCTTAGTGACAACTTGATTCTGTAGCAGACAACGATCGCAATGAAAACTCAAAAAAGTTGAACAAATTAGATATTACTCAAAGTTAATGCATTATGAAATTTAGTTACTTTTTTGTGCATTTCGTCACGGTAGCTGTAATGAATTGATTGATTGCATCATTAAATGATACACATAAAGGGAAAAAGGGTCTGAGATACAGTATGCATCGGAAAACATTCTAAGAAAACATGACATTCTTATTCTTATGAATTAGGGCTCGTAATCGATCTTGAAGCTGAGCTGCCTCTTCATTTGCTGATTGCATTTCCCGGTCAGTACTTTTGAACGTCATGTTGCTGTACTCATTATTGGTCAAGCTCATTAAGCTGGGTTCAGCGTTCCCTTTAGGGTTTGCAGCAGATGACATGAGTGTTTCTAATGATATGGGTGAAAGTCTTATATCTCCAGCGAATCGTGGAGTTTCAGGTCCATATGGGGAAGATTTTGGTGATGAAGCCGTAGAAACTAAACCGGGAGGTGTCGTGGTAATTGGAGTATTGCTTTTATCAGTTGCATGAGCATGAGAGAGGAGCTGTAAATTACCCCATCGAGCAAACTGTGTATTGCTTGCCATATCGGAGCCTGCCCCGATATTATTACTATTGGCCTGTTGCATACGCGGTGGCTCTCGTATAGAAAACGATGGTGATACAGCCATACTGTTCAAATAGTCTGCAATATCGGCAGGAGCTTCTTGCTTTTTGCTTTGCAATTGTGTTGAATTATCCAAACCTTCATTGTCCCCTCTCATACCCTGGAATACTCTTAATCGCCGGCTTTCTGCTCTTGTCTCCATATTACCGGTAGTTGATGACGACAGGCTTTGTTCTGTCATTGGTGCGGTGAGTTGACTCAATAGTTGTGCAGTTTGCTGTGGAGATCTCTGTCGCAACATACTGACATTTCGCAGATCATGTACTGCTGGTGTATGATGAGGAACTAATAAACAAAAAAAATTGGCTAAGTAATGATAGGAAACCACACATCGCACAAATCGAAATGATCGGTTTACCGTCATGCATATCTTGAGATAATGGAAGATTCGGAGGCATATGTTGATGTCGGGGGGATGGTGGGGGAATATTGGCGCCATTCAATACTGCCAGCGGGGAGAAAGTAGACGATGGTGACAAAACACGAGGTTGAGATGATGGAACGTCGGAAGGAATCGAGCGATGCTGCCGAGATATTCCCGGTGGTGCATTTAGATGGCCTGAGCGAGAAGTTTGTTGTTCAGCATTCGATTGTAAAGCTGAAAGTAGCGCGGCACTGCGAGGAGACATATCCGGTAAGGTTTGTTTCGACGATATATTGGAACCCTGGAAGTGCGCTGTTGCTTTAGATATACTTGGACTGGCCATTTCGCCAACATCGTGAAGAGTAGCCTGCTCTCTCCACTGAGGTCGTTGTGCAGTGCCTTGGGTAATATCTCTTGCCGAGTTTTCCTTCTTAGATCCTGGAGATTGAGCTATTGCTTGTTGCGCCCAAGGATCGAACGTAGGTTGCACATTAGCTGTGTTATATCTGATGTTAGATTTCAGGAAAGCGATTCCAGTAACCACCGTCTGCTCTTCCTGGATATCTTGCTTTATTTCCGGCACCGTGGCGTCTTCATGTAGACTGCTTACTCCAAGAGTTCTGAATTCAGATTCTGCATTTGTATGGGGTACAGTCATATCTGTTGCATCCATACCCAGCACGAAATAGACCAGTGGGTCAGTAATTTTTGGTGATGATTCTGGCTCTGATGTACCATCGTCGTCATCAGTAAAATCTGTATCAACATCTGCTTCTTGTTGAAACGGCTGCCCCCGAGAAGACTTTGCAGTATGTTGTTCAGCATTTCGCTCAGCTTTTTTGGCCACCTTCCTATCCGACTTTGTTTTAAAGGAATGGTTGTTGGCCTTCTGAGCTAAAGCAACAGCTGCGGCTAGAGATGGTCCAAAGTTGTCGGACGTAACGTCAAGATCCTGATTAGGCTGATGCCTGAATGTTGGCGTAGAAGAACCACTAGAAGATTTGGCCCAAGATGCGGTGAGAGGCAGAGCAGGTCGAGAAGGCTCTGAAGCTTGTTGGTCGTCGAAGTATGATTGTTTATACAGTTCAATTCTGGTATTCGGTGTTTTGTATGAAATATTCCCGGAGGATTCAACTGTGCTTAATGGCTTATAGCTATGATGTATCGAAGGTGACGATATGGGAGAGTTATCTGCGGATGAGAACGAGCGATTATCGAATGCATGCGATCGTGGTCCAAATTCAGATGACATTGAATCGCGCATTTTATGTTTTCTAAGGATATAAGCGTTACGATATGATCGAGTAGATATGGAAAACTGTAAAAAAAAAAAAAAAAAAAAAAAAAAAAATGTGATGCAATACATACCCTGAAGCTAATTCTTCCTTTGATATACTATCAGCATCATCTCCAGGCTCATGTAGGTACATACAAGCGGGGTTTGGACACGGAACATTTCGAAGATAGTAGGTACAATATTTTGTGGTTCCTAGAGAAGCTCTAGAATACAAGTTTTTTAATTAGTATCTCAGCACAACTGTCAACTAGTCAGACAATCAATATGAACACAAACCTCAAAATTCGGCCGCCTACCATACTGCCATCTACAGCTTGTATGCATTTCATAGCATCTTCTTTACGCTGATACGTTACATATATACCAACACTAGGAGGTAGAGTTGAGGAGGAATTTGATGCTGGCAATGCTGGTCTTTTGTTAATTACAAGCTTGGAGATCTTTCCGTATTGGCCAAAGAAATCATTAGATCGAATAATCTGCAGATCAGAAATGATATTAACACATACGGTCCAGTTTATCAAAATTATGTCAAAAAAATATTTGGAAAGGTACCTCTTCAGTAGCGTACTTGGGATGCAATCCGATTACATAAGCCAGGTTTTTTTGGATGACTCTCATGTTTGCTAAATGTTTACGATTCGCAAGCTCCATCTCCTTTTGCTCACGTTCCTTCTCTTTCTTTTCCCGTTTGATCCTTGCAATTCTATGCGAGATAGTGGAAAATTTTGGTTACTGTAGGTGGCTCAGCAGTCTGTCTATATCAAATTCAGGTACATACTCATCTGGGCTAACAGGTTGAAATTCTACCGATTGCTCAGTATACTCTCGTCGACTTTGGTATGATTACTCAGTAAACAAATAAGTTTGCATCACCAAATGCTCCAATCCCACACTCACCAAGCAGGACATCGTCCGTTAAGGTTTTCTTTGATGTGATGCCAGCAGAAACGGCATACCTAAGATCGTTTATACTACATCAATATGAAACTGAAGGAAATAGAATAAACTCATTTGATAAATGCTAACCTGATATCCACAAGGGCAGGGTTTGAAGTTTCGATCAGCAACGTCCAATTCTTCCATGCACAAAGGGCAATCTACGTCTTCGTCATCTGAGTTCAACATTATCAATTGATTTTGGGGAGGGCTTTATCTTTTGACGGAAAGATTTCGAGAGAAACTCTCAGTTGTTATATGAGGTCGCGGTCTACTCTTCTGTTTCAGTTGCCTGCCGGTATAGATTGTTGACTACCGCTGAACTGAAGCAAGTTTTGTGCAGAGAAATTAAAAACACAAAAAAAATCTCTGAAATGTTTCAAGCGCCGGTGAGCAGTTTTTGAACACAGAACCACGCTACGCTAGTAGTCTATGTTCGTACAGTATCAACTTTCACAACAGGTAACTCCATCTAGACCAACAGTATTTACTATTTCTATAAGTATCACTGGGTGAATATCGAAGCCTATACATCCATGGGTTCAATGTAATTATGTATTGGTATGGTGAATATCAGAGCCTTTCAGGTAGCAAATTGTTGGTTTCGGGAAAACTTATACTTCAAAGCCAAAGGAAAATAAAATTTGAAAGCGTGGCCGGATTTCGTTACATCATTTCTTTGTACTACAATATTATATTGTGAAGCATCTCTATAACTTGACATCAATCACTCCGAACTTCATAGTTTTTTCCAATTCTACTATCGTGAAATATTTGAATATATGATCTTATACCTTTAATACAGTTTAGTCATGTAAGAAAATGAGATACTTCACATGTAGCTAACAGAAGATGATATTCGGATTGTAATATCACTTTGAACGTGTGATTCTCATTCTGAAAGATCATGCTTAAGAAGATAACCATAATCATCTCTCCAGGAACTGCTGACGATATTCGGCAAATATGGGTGCCAACTGACATCTCTTGTACAAGGTGTTGAGTCGTATCCAAAGGTATAAGCAAAAGACCTTCGTTGTCGATATCTTGACTGCCCGATTATTTCAGCAGAGTCCAAAACTTGATTCACCGAACCATCAAGATTGTATATCTATCAAATGATGTTCAGTAAAGTAGCATCATTCTATGGTCTTTATAGTTGAATAACTTACATGAGCACGACCATCTGCAGATCCAGTGTATATGTAGCGTTGACCAGTGTTAGAAGGAGGTGAAAAATGGCATCGAATCAAAGTCCTTAAAACTTTGTGACCGCGGTAGGTCATGACCGACGAGTCATTTGGATGTAGTCTTGGAACACCTGGGTAATTACCACGGCGGTAATCAAATTCGCTATCCAATCTTGTGTCTTCAGCGGCTCTGGATGAGACCATTGTTCTGCATGGAATAGATTTTGAGAGCTTGTCCTAGGTCATATAAGTCATGCCAGAAGACCTACCTAATGTCCCAGACTTTTGCACACTGATCTTTTCCATTAGATACCAAGTATCGGCCATCACCCTTTGGTGAAACATAGGTGATTCCTTCTGTATGACCGACCAGTACTCCAGCAGCCGTTTCTCCATGAAGAGTTCGTCTATCCCACACTCGAATCGACATATCATCAGATCCGGATATGAGGAGATTAGAACCATCATCAGCAAAACATACAGAATTGACGTCGCCAATATGACCACCTGCAGAGTCTATCACCTTTTGCCGTTCAATATCAAATAGTAGAATAGATCTGTCTTCTTCGGAATCTGAAGTGGATCCAGCTACTAGCTCTTTTCCTGAACCTGAGAAACGAACAGACCATATCTAAGACATAACAAAATTAGTGTAAATCATATTAATATAGCTATATAGAGCAAAAGCGTACACATCGGATGCCAAGCCTAGATTCATTGAAGTTCAGCGGAATAGTGTCATCATTATATACGTCTGTGCTGGCCAGCGTAACATATTGCGTTAAAGAGCTATATGCGAGCCAATTCTTGTCTCTTGATAGGTTGGCATCTTGGGAAGGAGAACAATTGACGTCAAATGCACAATTTCAAATATGTATCTTTTAAGTTGCGTTTACATACCAGTAAGGGTCCATTGTCCAGCAACAGCGTGTATAGATTTCATTTCCTGGAAGCACTCCGGGTCAGAGCTGTCATAGAGATGTACCATAAAGTCCTTTGTGCAAGAGTAAAACAATGAGCTATGATATAAAGAATATGTCAATGTACTATTTGAGACATCTTTTAGTGTTAGGCAATATCTGTACATACCCATCTTCAGAGAATTGCCCTGAGTAAACTTCAGCATCATATTGTTTCATTTTGGTGGCATGCTGTTTCGGTACAAAACTCTATAGCAGTTCTTTCGTTAACATAACTTGAGTAATGAGATATTTTGCGTGAGATAATGAATGGTCTTACCCGTCCAAGCTTGTTTTTGCTACTACGATATTTTCCTGACATTTCTCTTTCTCTCAAGCTGGAAGCTATATTAGATATCTCTCGGCGACGTCCATTTTCTCGGTATCCAAATACATCTTGCTGTCCGTATACACCATCGGGTTCTCCAAACCATCCAGATTTGGCCAGCAATTCGCCACCATTCCGTCTCTGCTTTTCATCGTGGTCTTGAAGCTTTTTCAAAGCAGCCTGTCTTTGAGTTGGATTATGAGTGCGATGAATGAATTGCTGCTGTCTTTGGATGACCATACGCAAAATGGCATGATAAGCAACTTCAGAGGTGTCTTCATCTTCTTCAATATTCTCGTAATAATCTTCATCATTATCGTTGTCATCCTCAATATTGTCAGAATAGTCCTCTAATTGATATTCGTATTCTGGATGGTAGTCTTCATCCTCATCGTCCTCGTCGTCCTCGTCTTCTTCGTCTTCTTCGTCTTCTTCGTCTTCTTCGTCTTCTTCGTCATCATTTAAAGTTTGCAGCTCGGCCAATTCTTCCATAAGCTCCCGTTCATCTTCTTCATCCTCGTCCTCGTCCTCCTCCAACTCGCTCTCGCTGTCGGGTAAGAGGTCATCACTAATTTCTGCGTCATCCAGCTCTAAGAAGAAGCCTTGAGCGGCTCTTGCTCGTGTACCTTCTTCATTTGCCTCTCCAAGCCTTTGTCGACGATTTAGTCGCCTTCTTGAACCACCTCCGTTTGGATGGCTTATAAAGATAGTGCCAGTGGGTAATCGAGGGCAGTCGGGGCTGCGGTTTTCGTTTGAGTTGGTATCATGCGAGTGGTCATCTGTCGGAAGAGGTCCTAATGTTAGGATTTCCATAGGATCCGAATCTTCATCCATATTATGAATTGAATCCGAATTCAGGCTCTCTTCGTTGTAATGTGGGTTATTCGACATTTTTTTCAGAACAACCAAATTCGAATGGACTGAGTTCTACTTCAATGTCTGCGCTTTATGCTGTGGCAGTGACTGGGGAATTTTGTGAATACAAAAAGGTGGCTGTACCAACCGAACGGGCCGTCTAATGGAGTAATGGAGTATTTTGATATAAAACCATTACTCTGATATCTGCGTAGAATGGCTGTCTGACATTGCACTGTCTGTAGGAAGTATTTTCCATATGTTGGACCGCAGTACTGCAATTAAACACCTTTGTTTGTTATGCAATAAGCTCTGTATGATGACACTTTATTTTACAATCAATCTTGACTAGCCGCTCAATTCGTTACAAATGGCATTTACAAGCACATGGCTCTCGGCTTCTATTAATCCATGCGACAAGGAGTGTGAATTTCGACATTGCTTGTTTTGAATATAATCAGCGCTTGTTGACCAATCCCTTCCCATTGTCCATATATCCCAAACTTCGGCACCAAGCTCTTCCGTAACTCGTTTTCTCGTATGCAATTCATACTTTTCTATGCGGTCTGAAGTTAAGCCTTCCTTGCCACAACATGAATATCGAAAACTTCTGTATATTATGGGCAAGAGGGAATATCGGTACTTGAAGTTCTGAATCAGCTCCGTTAGTCGGTCATCGAATTCCTTGAATGGCAAAAGTTTAATGTCACGCAATGGAAGACCGAAGATAACCAATCCTGGAGTCCGAAAGTGCTCTTTGTCGTGAAGATAGTCAAGATATGAGGATTCAAATGGATCCATCTTAGAATTGTCTGTTTTTATGGCCCTGGATAGGCCTCCAAACTTGATAACTGTGATTTTTGGGTCAATCTCGTCAGTGATAGCAGTTCCAGCATCATTTGTTTGCATATTGAAGGATGGAGCTGGTGCATGATCGACCCTTTCACCGGGCAGCACCCCTTCACGTTCTATTGAGAGATCCGTAAATTCGGTATGGTTAACCAGCCGAATGTCAATATGGTGATGGGCAGTTTTCATCTTTTTCCAGTCGTATGCAGCATCAGCACAAGAGCACCGTTCCCTCCAAGCATCCTGTCTGCTACACCAACGGCCATGACTCCAGAGTTTTCTGATATAAACTCCTCTATCTTCATTGTCGACAAACCAGTGAACCTTTTTTGCTGTTCTTTGCAAACATGTGCGTAAAGATTGTAATTTCGTCATCTTGTGCTTGCATTCATAGGGTAACCACGCAATTTGATCATCATATCTTTGGACTGTAAAGGCAGTAGGCTTATTCTTAAGAGGTCGCATTGATGTCCCAAATGTGATCTTTTCTTTTGCAACCCATCTACCATTGTGATCTGAGCCATAGCAGAGAGGAAGGCTCAGCCTTGCCTCCAGACTCCACTTGTGGGGTGGGACAAATTCATCGACAATGACCATATCTTGTGATTTCTGAATTCTCCATGGGGATGTTAATCCACCAAGATGCTTTTCCACGAATCCATCAAATTGGAAATATGTAGTATCGTACAGCTGCACTTCAGCTTCGTAGATTCGAATCGTATCCCTTGGTATGCTGAAGACGTCTTGCGTTGTGTCGGAATCATTCATACTCCTTTGGTACCCGGCCCATGGCTTCATATTAAGTACTTTTCGAATCCCCTTCGTTTCACTGTAAGCCCAAATGACAAGAACATCTGATTCATCATGATCGTGCACTCGGGCTGGAATGTCAAAGACTTCGCCAACTTCTCCAAATTTTGTTGGAGGAACTGCAACTCGAACGCAAAATGGCTGCCCTGGCTTGACATGAATTGGGTTACGCTTACTGCCAGTCGATAACCATAGGCTCGCTGTTGAGTTGAGACCTCTCTGGGATGTGTCGGTGTTATCTAAGTACATGTTTGGCACAGGTGAGTTGGCACAGTCATATTTTCTCCATGTTGCGGTAACCTTGTGCAATTCTAGGTATTTGATTAGCCCAAGCATACAAATTTCTACGCATTGTCAAAAAGCTTCGTACCTTCCGATTGTTCTTGTTTGTTTTTGATAGTTATTGGTTGATATTTGTATAATAGCAGTATGATTAGAGAAAGTAGTGTTACAATATAGGCAAACTTGTGATTTCGGTGACGATATCTGATGCTACGTAACTTGCATATATTGAGCATTTGTGGTCTTTGTAGTTGTAGGAAGATAATATGTAAAGGAACGAAGTGAGGGTTAAGAAAATTGCGAAGCAAATAAAAAGTGAGTCGTGTTTAAATAAGAAAGCCCTGTAAGGGCATAGGGGTATCTGTCCCCTACTCATAACGGAGACTAGCACCAAAACAGCTTCATATTTTTTGCAGTTCCAAATTACTGCTCAAGGGAGTAAATAAATAGTTCTACAATAGCTATATTCATTTTTAATTGCCATCATTATTCTACATGAAGTTTAAACCAAGACCAAGCTGGAAGCCACGCTTAAACATGTCACCTCGAGCGATTGTCAGTGGTATACAGAAATTAAGCTCCAATCGAGCAACACTATGTCGATATATGATACCAAAGCCAGCGGCGACGCTTGGAGACGAGGTCAATGCCTTTATGGTGTCTGGTGTGCTTGTTCCTGAAACATTTACAAAGTTTGTTATTTTTCAGATATGATGCTCCAGAATAACAAACCTCAGATAACCTTCGCAGGTATAAAACTTACCAGTCTTCCAAGGAATAAGAGAGCCTGCATTAACAAAAATGTGGCCGCGCAACGGTTTATCTGCTAGTTTCGGTAATGGAGTGATCAAACTGACACCAGTAGCCCAATAAGCGTCTCCACCCAGGCCATCCTCTGCATTGTGAAAGAATAGTGAGCGACATTATATGCTATCCAGCTGACGGTCCGAAATACTTACTTTTGTCTCTGGGTCCAACGCCACAGGTTCGGAATCCTCGAATGCTGAGTGGCCCACCAAGCATAAATTTATCCGAAATGTTAGCCTCCTTCTCATGCAGTGTTGCCAATAGACCACCTCGGGCACTGAGGCTAAGCACGATTCCAGGAGCGATTGCTTTAGCAAGGCCGCTCTCATCCCTCAATATTCCCCCACCGCCATATTGATGTGCAATGGATGCTTCGATTTCGTGCTTCAGGTACTTGGTGTCGCCTAGTTTGCCTACACCTGCCAATTCCTGGGTAATGCGCAGATAATATCCTTTTGTTGGAAGTAGCATATCATCTCGGCGATCACGAACGAATGTATGGGATATAGATGACTTTAAAGAGTGTCCTGCTTGATTGCGAATGCTAAAACAAAAGACATGAGCATTTTGCTGTGCACGCCTATTTTCAATATTATCATATTACCTCAACGATCCATTTTCAGCAATTCTATCAATCGTTCTCCAAGAAAGATCATACGAGATTTCATGGAATCCCCAGTTAGACAAGCCCTAACTCAGCATGTCAGGTAAACAATGTATCTTTAAACGAAGAAGTGGCAAATCACAGAGATCATACCTTGAAACGTGCCCCAATACCCCTTACAACTTCTTCATGCGAGCTGAACATCATGTTGTTACGTACAACGCTGTGAGCATTAATATCTATTCTCGCGTCAGGTGAGGCATTGACAGGTCGACCCAGGCTGAATTGGAAGGCTGAGCTATTTCGAGTACCAAATGAGGCTGACGTTTCCAGCATTTCAGCACCACCAAATACATTACGAATTGTAATAGAGCCGTTCTAGGGGTTAGGCAATTCAATATTGAGTTATTACATATGCTGGGTTTGCAATTGTGTAAACTTACCATATTCCCTTCACCATTGCCGATCTCGGTGCCAGTCTTCAAAAAGAATCGGCTCTTTTCCTTGACACTGAATATTACATCGATAGCGTCTTTGGCAGCGAAAGGGTCCTTTGATGTATCCAGAATAACATTAACACTGTCGAATATGTCCAAACGTTGAAGTTTATCAGCAGTCTGTTGTACGTCGTTGATAATATCCGCAACTGTCATCCCAGAGAAGGTATTGTTTGTAGCTAGCTTCAAAAACGAATTACGAGTGCGCTCTGTTCCAAGCACACGCAATGAGTGCACATGTGCTGGCTGGGACGCTGTTGCATTCAACTGCAGTTGAGTGTGAGAAAGATGATGGTTAAAAAAGGGTGTACTGCACAACACTTACCAATCCAAACATGCGAAAAGCAGCTTCTTCATAGGACGGTGGAGGAGGCGCACCGACGGAAGCGCGTTCCTTGTCGTCTTCCATTTCTGACTCTAGTGTTTTGAGCAGCGCTTCAATGCTACTGGGAGCCCAAGCCAGCCTTGTTTGAACTTTTTAAATCACGTGGATAATTGACGGTCACAATTTCTTGCAGAACATTTTTGCTTGCCACTTTTTTTTTTTCTAGTCAGATCTGCTGTTATAAAGAGTTCACAAATGGTAGCAGCTGGAGCAAAGCCCAATCGCGAAAAGGGTGGATCAGCCTTGAAGAGACTGAAGAACTCCTTGAAAACTGCTGGTATTATCGGTCAAGCTTCCAGAGCCAGCACATCGAAGAAGAACAAGAAGAAAGGCAACCCCAGCGAAGTTGGCAAGCATGACCGAACCGAAAAGTTGAATCTCATCAAGGGTGAAATGAATCCCTTCGAAATGAAGGTCACAAGCACAAAGTTCGATGTTCTCGGTCGTAAAGTCAAGGGTGTCGTCGGCAAGCCAGCATTGACGAAGCAAGTTGGTGAAGACAACGTAAGTAATTCTGTGTGAGATATCCTTGTAAGCAAAACGCTAATCAGAACTTTGACAATTACAGAGAAAGAAGACCTTGCTTAAGGAGCTGAAAAATAAAGGAAAAACAGGTGGAATTGTTGACAAGCGATTTGGAGAAGAGAATCCCAATCTGACACCAGAAGAAAAGATGTTGGAAAGATTTACAAAGGAAAAACAGGTTAGTATTTGGAGAATCTTCTGTGGGTATGCGAAGCGCTTCTTACTAGTACTCACACATACTTAATGTATAGAAACAAGCACGGTCAACATCTCTTTTCAATTTAGACGATGATGAGGAAAACCTTACCCATTATGGTCAATCTTTGGCGAACATTGATGATTTCGACGAGGCTGATCTCGAGCTAAGCGACGCAGAAGACCGAGGTGTCATTGACCCTAGAACAGTTTCGCGTGCTCATTTTGGTGGTTTTGGTGAAGAGGAAGAAGACATGAAGCACTCTGACCGACCAAAATCGAAGGCGGAGGTTATGCGCGAAGTTATTGCCAAGAGTAAGCTTTACAAGGTATGTAGACTTTTGACATTAAATTAGTACATATTTTATCATATCATGCTAATTCTGTACTGCAGCTTGAGAGACAAAAGGAGAAGGATGAGGACGAGGATGTGCGTAAAGATTTAGATGAAGAATTCGATGATCTTCGCGGATTGCTTAATATGGCCAAACCATCATCACGGCGGCCATTGCCCTCACAAAATGCAGTTTACGGCAGAGTTGAAGACGAAAGAAAAGATAAAGAGTTGGAGGAAGCTGCTATAAAGGCATCTGAAGGCAACGAGGAGGAGGATGATTATCAAGATTATGACAAGTTTGTCAGAGAGCTTGCATTTGATCACAGAGCAAGACCTACCGATAGAACGAAAACGGAGGAAGAAATCGCTGTTGAAGAGAAAGAAAAGTTAGAGAAGGCAGAGAAAGCAAGAAAACGTCGCATGGAAGGTCTTGATAGTGATGATGAAAACGGCCCAGAATCGGGTCGTCGTTCAGGCAGAGGTCCTGCCAACAAGAAACGGAAGAGGGAACCACAGGCAGACGACTTGGACGATGATTTTGACGGTCAAGAAGGACTTCAGCTTGGCCACGGTCTCACACTCGAAGACATCATGAATGCAAGAGGTGACGATGAGGATGACGACGAATCAGGAGAAGAAGGCGAAAGTGACTCTGAAGAGGAAGAAAGTGGTGAAAGCGATGAAGGTGATGACGATGAAGAAAGCGACATAGCCGACCTTGAGAGCTCTGACGAAGTTGAGTTCGGCGAAGATGAAATGAACGAAATAGGCACAAATGGAAAGATTGTCAAGCAAAATGGGACGAAGGCGAAACCCACGGCATCGAAGAAGAAGGTCACTTCCGATACCAACGAAATTCCCTACACTTTCGAATGTCCTTCCGATCATGTTGACTTTTTAGAGATCCTTGAAGGTATTCACTTGGAGGACACCCCTACTGTCGTTCATCGTATCTGCGTTATGCATAACATAAAGGTTGCTGCCGAAAATCGCCAAAAGATGGAGGTAGGCTATTTCATTTTTACGGAAAATGCACTCTTTCATTTGTACTTACATAGTCCAATACTAGAAATTTTTTGAAGTCCTTTTGGATCATATCGCCTATCTTGCGTCAACTGAGTCGCCAATGCCAGCTAAAGTCCTTGACCGCCTTGATCAACAATTGTTCAATTTGGCGCAACAAATGCCTCAACATGCCGCATCTGTCTTTATTGAGCGACTCACCAGAGCTCAGAACTCCTACAAGGAGGAATTATCTGTCACATCTCAGTTCCCCGATATTAAGACTCTCTTCACCCTCCGTAGTCTTGGTCACATCTTCCCCACTTCGGATTTCAGTCATCCAGTTGTTACTCCTGCATTACTCTATATGACTCAAATTTTAGCCCAGGCAGAGATACGCTCCGAAGTTGATATAGGCCGCGGTCTATTCTTGACCCAATTGTTGCATGATGTAGGTTACCGCTCCGTATTATCATCATTTTGTTTATTAATGTCGTCACTGACTCTTTAATCATATCACAGTATCAACTATTGTCTAAACGCTTCATACCCGAGGTTTTGAACTTCATCAATCTATCCTTATACTTACTTGCCCCAAGATCTCGTCATTCGAACCTGACTGTTGCCTTCCCGCTTCCCGAATACGCTCGAAACCATAAACTTCACATCATGGAAATGGCTGGGCTATCACCTCAGCCCTTGAGTGTTTCAGCACTATTGACAGATAAACTCGGTCGCGACAGTATCAACATTGATGAAGTGCGAATATCATTGGTGGTCGCGATAATCAAGGTTTTGGAAGCATACATCCAACTTTACAGCTCGACGGCTGCTTTTGCTGAAGGCTTTGAACCTTGTCTGACTATTATTGAAGACATGAAATCTGTAGAAAACTGGAATGAAGATGTGAAGGTATGTTGTGTCTTTGACTGCATAGGGAAAGCTGTTTTAGTTTCAAATTTTTAATCTGGTTTGCCTACTTTAGACAAATCTCAACAATGTGTATGATCGACTCAAACGACAAATCAAATTTGCAGCAGAGAAACGTACCAAGACGCCTCTTCGCATGCAGTATCATCGTCCTGTTCCCATTGCGCAATACGTGCCCAAATTTGAGGAAGGATACTCCATGGATCGTCACTACGATCCTGATCATGAACGTGCCCAATTCAACAAGCTCAAAGCTCAAACTGCCAAGGAAAGAAAAGGAGCTATTCGTGAACTTCGCAAGGACAATATGTTCATGGCTCGTGAGAAGCTCAAGACAATCAAGGAGAAGGATGCTCGATACCAGAAGATGCTTACGGGTGTCATGACTGTTCTAGAAGCGGATCAAGCTGAGAAGAAAGAACTTGAATTTCAGAAGAGGAAGGAACAAGGAAAATTCTAAATACACTTCAATCGTTTCCTTTGTTGTAATTTTTGTAAAGCTCAGTTCACATCATTTTGCATATGCCACACGAATCAAAACTTAAATAATAGATCTTTTATCAACACATATTTATTTTAGGGTTGACATTTTGTGAAATGCCAACAAAAAATAATTGAATCATTCATAGCAATTTGTTCTCTCTCTGAAAGACGGTCTGGTTTGAACAGAATTGCAATTGCTAGCGGACACCTGCATGCTTAAAGGTCTAGACTTCACTTCATGTATCACTTTGCGATTTAACATATAAAGTTTTCTTTTGATTTGAAATATCGTTCTGGTTATTTTATTTCCTTTTCATCCCAGACACAAGTCACGCTAAGAGATATATAAAGGAAAGACGGTAGCGTGATATATTTGACAAATCAAATATAAAATGAAAAGGGTAACGGCTACCAAGAGTATAAATGATATTAGAGAGTGTGAAATGAGATGCTCACGGCAAAAGTGAGGCAGAAACCGTCGAGTCTATGAAATGCGTTGGCGCAAATACTATTGTTGTTATTATAAGCTTCAGGACTATATAGTAAGGTGATGTCCATCCAGTATATAGTTGCTAGCCTTTCATTGAGCAGAATGGAGCATGGTATTTGACATGTATTGTGGCAAATATACAACTGTTGGTGAAGTAATATTTACAGGGAATCTCCACATATCTTTAACTGAGGTAAAGCAACTAGGTGCAAAATGTGGGATGACGTCTGGAAGGTACCAAAGAAAATAATGCAAGTTGGCGCACAAAATTGTTAATAATAGGTTAAATAGAGAAAACAGATCAGTAATCAGTCAGTATAAAGGATAGGAAGAACGTCAATGTTTCTTTGCACACATAATATAGCAGATACAACAATGGCCCTAAGTGGCACCGGAAACGCGTGATTTTAAAAGGCAGCGCGTTTCAAAATGTTAACACAAAAAAATGTGAGTGACTGCGCGTTCGAGAAATGCTCCCTGATCACGATCAAATGACCTCTTCACCAGAACCGAAGAAACGCCGGTTTTTCCTAGAGGATCCTGAGGTCGAATCCAATAACAACCCTAATGGACTGAAAAGCTATGACGAACCTCCTGCATGGGAAGCATTACGACCATTAGTCCTACCAGATACCAACGATAGCACCTTGGCGGAACTCTACCAGAAATCTAACGGCAATGTCGAAGTAGCTGCCAATCTTTTTTGGGAGAATCAAATGCCATCACCTGTAGCTGAATCTAATGTACCTAATATAAAAGACCACTCATCCTTCAGCAACGCTGGTAAACCAACTACGTCTAGGTCAGGATGTTATATTGGAGATATAATAACCGTTGGTAAGAATGCTACCTTTACTGTGTGTGACATAGAGACATGAGCTAAATAACCGTTCAACGAAAGGCTGGTCAAGTATCAAAGGGAAAAGTCCAATAGAAGAAGGTGATACTATTGAAATCGATCGGACTCGTCCCAATATGGCACCTACCAAGAAGTCCCGATTCCCAGCAAAGAACTCCAAGGAAAATACAATAGTACGCTTAATCACTAGCAACGGCGTTGAATTCGGTCGTTTACCATCTGACGTGTCTAAATGGGTCTCCAAATTGCTTGATTTTGAGGTCTGTACCTTTTATGGCACCGCTATATCATGCAATCCTGTACTTTCTACTGGCGACGATATCATATTACAGCTGAGTTGCTACTTTGCTCCAAAGGCTTTCACAGCATTTGATAATAGCAATCAGGCACAGTTGTCTATGCTAGGGATACCCAGATCGACATCTAAAGCACCAATATTTGATAAAGGTGCAGAGACAGATTCTGAGCGTCTAATGAAAGAACGAAAACTGGCGATACTATCGTTACTGAAAGCACTTGGTGCTACTCCAACACAATCTTCACTTTCTAAAACCAACGATATCCTGGGTGGCGAGGAAAAAGTCAGGGAATTGATTAACCAGTCTGCAGCGCAAGATGATCAGCAACCTAATAGCAGCAATGACGACGATGAAGGCGAATCGGCTACCGACGAAGTCAAGGAAGTTTCAGACAATCGACTGGATGCACTGTATGAAAAGGCGCAGATGATGGATTCAAATTTGGATGAAATGGAAACCCCTGATACCATCGCGTTAAACTTGCGATCCTACCAAAAACAGGTAAATTTGTGAATCCTTTACTTTCTTGAGGATCAAGAGGGTTGTTGCTGATGTTTTATATTAGGCATTATCGTGGATGATGCGAAAGGAAAGCATGCATTACACCTCTAATAGTCAATCTGGGTCACTTCATCCGTTATGGGAAGAGTATCGATTTCCACCAGATCCATGGAATTCATCCAACGCTGTACACGAGAAATTTTATATGAACCCGTTTACTGGCGAGATGAGTTTACAGTTCAAGAGTGCTGAATCAGCATGCCGAGGTGGAATTCTTGCCGATGGTTTGTACCTTTATATTTATATTATTATCCGGAGCTATGAATGTGATGAAATTAAAACCTCGTTGTATACTCTAGAGATGGGGCTAGGCAAAACTATTGAAATGTTGAGTATTGTGCATGCTAATCGACCTATTTTATCAAAAGAGTCATCATTGGGCAAACGTTCTCCATCCAGACACCCCTTTCAATCGTTAAACGACTCCTCAAAACGAGCCTCTCCAACCACTTTGATCGTATGTCCAATGTCTCTTCTGGGGCAATGGCGTGATGAATTTCTGCGAGGGTCAAAGGAAAACACGTTAAAAGTGGAAGTTTATTACGGTACATCAAGAGATTCTAGCCTTGTAAGCCGATTGCAAAGCTGGAATGGTTCAGCTCCCGATGTTCTCATAACAACTTACGGGACTGTTCTCTCCGAATGGCTATCAGATAGCAATAGTAAAGATTTGCGAAGCGGACTTTATGGAGTAGATTTTTGGAGAGTCGTTTTGGATGAAGCACATCATATCAAGAATCGATTAAGTAAGACATCAAAGGCATGCTCATCTTTGAGTGCGATCCGAAGATGGGTAGTGACAGGCACACCTATTCAAAACAAGCTTGATGATCTATACGCTTTGGTTCACTTCTTAAAGCATGAACCTTGGTAAGTTCTATAAAAGCTAATATGAACGATTTTATAATAATACTTGCTAATATGCAATATTTTAATAGGTCAAACTACAGTTTTTGGAGAGCTTTCATTACCATCCCTTTCCAAAACAAGGATATGCGCGCTTATGATGTGGTTCAAACAGTACTTGAACCCATTGTTCTTCGACGTACAAAAACCATGCGGGATGTCAAGGGAAATTTACTAGTAACCTTACCGAAAAAGCAGATTGATACTGAATATCTAGACTTCACTCCGGAAGAACAAGACATCTATAACTCTTTGTTCACAGACTCAAAAACCAAGTTTTCATACTTTTGCGCAGCTGGAAAGGCGCTCAGTAATTATGCATCTATATTTCAACTTCTAATGCGGCTGCGACAAGTATCATGTCACCCTTATCTTGTTGTCAAAGATGGTATAGACAAGGAAGTGCTTTCAGAGGTACTGTTCGTTGCTATGTTCTGACATGTAGATGACCCTGCTAAAGGCTGCATCTTTACTTGTAGAGCGGCTACGTTTCACTGGAAGATCTGCTGGAAAAATTCCAAAATAGTACAACCAATGACACTGATTCGGGAGCTGTGGCTAGCGACAATAATGCATATGGTATCAACGTCTTGCAGCGTTTAAAGTCACAGCAACTTGGGGAAGAAGAAGGAGATTCGGAATGTACTATCTGCTTCGAAAGTGCTGAAAGCGCTGTGCTGATGCCCTGTATGCATATGGCATGTCGAGCCTGTGTTCTGGACTATTTACAAGTTTGTACCATCGATAATCAATGGTTAAGACTGAGTTATAATTTGATCTAACACTAGATATACCAACTTCAGAAAAGAGAAGATGATGGCCTTCCTGGCGAATGCCCAATCTGCCGACACGGTCCAATTTCAGAGGCAAACTTATTGGAAGTAATCAGGAAACGAAAGTCTAACATAACGGACGCGGTAGGAATTACTTCAAACGATGGAAAAAAGGAAGAGAGAGTATCATTCAATATACGAAGATCGGACGGATTTAAGACTTCAAGCAAGCTCGATGCACTTCTCCGGCATTTGAAGCAAACAATGTTTGAAAAGACTTCAACCGGAGATCCCATCAAATCTGTTGTATTTTCACAATTTACGACATTTCTGGACTTGATTGAAGTAGCTATGAAAATAGAAGGCATTCCATTTACCCGCCTTGACGGCACACAGTCTCAATTACAGCGAGAAAAGGCTTTAAAGGACTTTCGTGAAGGTGATATTACAGTTATGCTCATCAGTTTAAGGGCCGGTGGAGTTGGCCTAAATCTGACATGCGCTTCCAGAGTTTACATGATGGTAATTCAATATACTTTAATGGCTTTATTGGTTTGCATACTTGACTCAAACAAACAATTACAACAGGATCCTTGGTGGAACTTTGCTACCGAAGCTCAAGCAATCGACCGTGTACATAGGTTAGGACAAAAGCAAGAGGTAAATGCATAAGAAACCACTGCTAAAGTTCCATCATAATCTCTAAATTATCACTCCAATTTAAAAGGTAATTGTAAAGCGTTTTATTATGCGCTCGACAGTTGAAGAGAAGATTCTGGCTATCCAGGAGCGAAAAAGTGTAAGCTATCAGATGACCAGATTACTCCTTGAAGGAAAGGCTCTGTGTAGCTGATTGACATTTCTTTAGGTACTTGCTAATGGATTATACTCAGGCAAGGATGACAAACGCACATTAGACGATCTTCACATCTTGTTTGGTGATAAACCTGTCAATTCGTGATGACCCTTTGTATCATAATAAAACATGCGAGAAATTTGTCCCTGTCATTTCAATTTTCTTCTACGGCCCCTTTCAACGTGCCTGTGCAACCTGCCCTTTCTTTTGCAAATGTCGAGATTACCAAAAGGTTCATCTGCAACCTCTCGCTTGACAAGTCCTTACGGCACCATTCCAAGGAGTTCGAATCCTGAAAGGTACTCTGAGCAACCAGCAGTACAGTCTCTTAGCCGAAGAGCAACCAATGTCTCTCGTGTTGCAGATCCACCCAGCGTTCAGCCAAGAACATCTAAGTCAACAACTTTGCGACGAGGGAAATCAACGTCTCGTACGTCAATTGCTTCGTTGGATGAGATGTTCCAGGAGTCGAATCGGTATTCCACGGCTTCATCGCTCTCTGGTAGAACAACACCACGTAGATCTTCCGAAGCGTCGTCTGCGACAACCATTTCACCAAAACCTTCTAAATCTACCAAGGCATTGAACCGCGTATCTTCAGTTAGCAGCAGTCGTCGCCCGGTAGCGTCTGGAAAGGTGTCTTCAACTCAAGGCCATGGCCAACTACATATTGGACAGCGAGTCGCTATGCACTCTCTTGGCCTTTGTGGTACATTGCGTTTTCTGGGACCTACTGAGTTCAAGTCTGGCATATGGGCAGGCGTTGAATTAGACATCGTTGGTACGGGAAAGAACGATGGCAGCGTCAATGGGTGAGTTCATGAGGTTGAATTTGCTATATGCATTATGAAGATTCGTTCCAGTTAATGCAATAATTGTATGATATAGCATCGAATATTTTACATGTCCGCCACAAACCGGTCTTTTTCTACTCTCTACAAAAGTAACGCCGTTGTCAGAACCCGAGACTGACTCAGTTAGATCAGATTCGCCTTCAAATAGATTGTTGGATTATGGACGGCACCGCTCAGCTTCTTCCGCCAGTAACGCCAGTGATCGTCCCCCGATCCGCACTGCATCCGCTCATAACGCAGCTCTAGCAGCTGCGCGGATATCAAGTGGCTCAAGAGCTTCAAAGTATTTGAGTATGACGGCAAATCAGCTCACCCAAGGACGTACAAGCACAAATCTGGTCAACAGAACTAAAAAGAGCATCACACCAATCCCACGATCGTCTACAAATGCCAGTAGGACGACTACGCCTATTTCACGAAAATCTCATGTACCCCAAGGTAGTGCAACACGTCGTGTATCAAGCGCTTCAGCCACTTCATCTGTTGTAGCATCTCCCACTCCACCACCTCAGAGTCCTGATATTAGTAGGCATTCATATGTATCGTCAGTGGATGGTGGTGAAGACGAAGCGTTGCACAACCGCCTACATCGACTCCTTGGGGACGCCATATCTCAAGCCCCTGATGAATCAGCAATGCGCCTGCAACAGCTACAACTGCGAGTGGAAGTTTTAGAGGCTGAAAACAAATTCTTGAAGTTGGAAAATGCTCAAAACAAATCTGCCGAGCAAATCTTGGAGAAGTCTTTGCTTCTGCATAAACAAACCGGTGATGCAGAAGATATCGATTTTACTTTAGAGGGTCATCAAGCAATTGTTGATCATTTGAAGTTACAACTTGAAGAAGGACAACAGAAGTGGGATTTGGACAAGGTGCGATTGGAAGAGAGCAGACAAAAGTTGACGGCACAAATTGAACAATTTAACAAGGAACGTGAGGAATTGAATTCAGAACGTGAGAGCTCCGAGAATCGAGCTCGCGATAGTGAGAGAGAGAAGAATCGTCTGGATTCCAAAATCTTGGAATTGGAGGAAAGGTTAGCGGTATCCGAAGCAAATGCGGCAGCAGCTATAGCACAACAAGCAGCAATATCCAGAAACAAGGAGAATGATACGGAAGGAGCACTCACTGAAGAAATGTATGATCAAAGGCGACGACTTGAAGCCGAAATGGAGGAGGTCCACGATAAAATGGCCAATTTAACGGAAGCAATGCGCGCAAAGGATATGTTTTTACAAAACATGTCTGAACAAGTGGAGATTCATCGCAACATGTGTGAAGAAAAGGAACGCGAGATCCGTCGCGTCAAGAGTGATTTTGAGCGAGAGAAACGTGACAAAGATCGCCTTCTGGATGAAATCTCTGAACTCGAATCCCGTCTTCGTGAAGTCGATGATGCTGGAGAAAGCAAGATTCAGCTGGAAAAGAAGAACAGAGAATTAGAAGAATGTAAGCGTCGGTTTGAAAGAGAGAAGCGCGAATTATCGGATCAACTCGAGAGAAATACAGCAGAAAAGGTGGAAGCAGAAGAAGAGCATCAACTTTCGTTGCGAAGATTAGAACAGACTGTAGAAGAGTTGAAGAAGGCTGGATTCGAAAGCATCGAGCTATACGAAAGTTCTGTAGAAATTCACAAAATCGAAATGGAGAAGATGGATGCCCTGCTTGCTGAGGAACGACGTAAGAACAAGATGATAGATGTTGAGCGAGAAGAGTTGCGAACTGCTGGTCTGGACGCAATTGAAGCATATGAATCCACAATCAACGAATTGAAAGCACAACATACAGACGAAACCAAAAAGCATGATGAATACGTCAAGCAGTTGGAGGAGGAAGCTGCTGATCTTCGTAAGCAAATAGATCAACTTGTTAATGCTAGTCAAGGTGGCAAAGATGAAGAAATCGAAAAGATTAAGCTTCTTTGGGATTCGGACCGAAAGCGACTAGAAGAGCAAATCGATAATGCCAAGCAGAGTTTGTTAGAACAACAACAGCATCAGCAGCAATTACGACAGGAGAATGACAAGGCAACTGAAAGGTTAAAGCAAATCGACAAACTGACAAGTGATAAATCCAACTTAGAAGCACGTTTGCAAGATTCCGAACGAGATTATGAAGAGCTCAACAAACTGCGAAATAAGCTACTTGAGGACATTGGAGGTGCTATCGAAGCACAGAAGAAAGCAGAAATTGAATCAAGAAGCTTGCAAGAAACAGTCTCTAAGCTCCAAAGTGAACTGGAACAGCAAAGGCAAGACATAGCTGTCTTACGTCAATCTAAAGCTGAAGTGGAGCAAGCTATAAAGAATAATGATGCCACATCTGCTGCTGCTCAACAACAAGAACAACTTATCACTAACCTTCGGCAACAAGTTGAAAAACTAGAGGCTCAGAATCAAATGATATTGAAGCAGAAGGAGCAACTAGAGCTGACTGTTGAACAAATCGAAAAGTCTAAAGCTGCTCAGCTTCAAACTAGTGCATCAACAACGACTAGCAAAGAAGATCAACGGCATATCAAGGAACTAGTAAACAAAGCAGAAAAGTATGAGGAGGAAATTGCCTCACTCATACATAAGGCAACGGATACAAAGAAGGAACTTGAGGCGCTCACTGAAGATAACAAGAAGATCAACACTGAGTACGAAAAACTTTTGGAGGCTCACAAGAGTGTAGAGAACGAATGTTTAAAGCTTATGGATGAAGTGGAGCGATTGCACTCTGAAGGATTAATGGGTCTTGATGCCAATGTCATTGAAGGACATGAAACTGAACGCACTCAAGCTAATGGCGATGACTCTCAGGAAAACGCAAAGTTGATTCTTATCCAAAAACAATTTGCTGAGAAGCAGACACAACTCGACCGCATTAATGTTCAGCATGCTGCTCAACTTCGCGAAGTGCAGCAGAAATTAAGCGACCTAGAACGAACTAAACAAAGAGAGATCCATGCACTCAACAAAGACATTGCTGAGCTAGAGTCATTGATTGAAAGCAAGATCTTCAAAGAGGCTGACCTCGAGGAAGCAGTGGAATTAGAGCGCAAAACTGTCAGACGGTTGCGGGATGAAATGTCAGATCTCAAAAACCAGCTTAAGGATTCCAACTCTAGGAGTAATGGAAAGTCTTACGAGGGCAAGACTTCAGTCGCAAACAATGCCTCACTGAAACCACCATCAATGCCAACTCCTACAGCAACCAAGAAGTCAAATGAAGATCTCTATTGCGAAATCTGTGAGCAACATGGCCACGATATCATCAGCTGTTCAGCGTTGCTGAGCGAGGCTGACTATGCTGCAGAGGCCAAGAGGGTCAACAACGGTAGTAATACAGACCGCGATCGTCCGGTAAGTAGTATGTGCATAATATGTAAACGATGAAAGTCTCAGTGTACTAAATCATCTTGACACGCTTTACAGTACTGCGAGAACTGTGAGGAATACGGCCTTCACACCACAGAAAATTGCCCTAATGGAGATGAGACCTTTTAAATAATTTTTCATATGTCATACCATATAGGAACGTTCTGATAATATTATTGTATACCCCCATGTGTGTGTTATAAAAAAGAAAGTTAAACGGTACGTGAAATTGTCGAAAGTGAACCGCTTGAATCCAGTCTTACTTCCTCGTGGTCAACTATTTACTTCAGCATGAATGCGATCTCGCAAATGTAAACAAAGGATAACGTTATAAGACGAGCATAAACGTTGGGAAATAATTGATGATTATTTAAGCTACTAAACATTTGCCGATGTGAATGTTCCAAGTATTACATGTGGCCCTAGTACCGCAGAACTTACTATCACCAGGGTATAGCGCGATGCCTCATGTATAACCTATATTTTAATATATTCTTGAATAAATACATTTAGTATTGGAAACTCTGCATAAAATAGAAACATTCAACTCGTTTCCAGCGGTTGATAGCAAATAATGATATTTATTTTGGAAAGAAAAGCATGCATTGTGAAAGCACATCTTCTCAAGTCTTAATGCTGTGTGATATTAATGCTGTGCGATCTTAACACCGTGCAATCTGACAGCCCCTCTTGTGAGCCGTAGAATTTAAATTAAAGGTTGAGACGCTATGATCATAAAGAATATTAGCGAAGCTACCTGAAAAAAAGGAGGGAGTGAAAGGTTTGTCATTTGCAAAAACTCAATCAAAAATAAATATTGTATATCATTATGAAAGAGGTGCAAGGAATAATAAGTGGGACATGTATGATAAAATTGCTGAGGCTTAGGTAGAGGGAGAAATATCACACACAATAAGTGTGTCACCAGAATCAAAACTTATAAAATGCTTCGAAGAATGGTGTATTTTCTTTTAAACTAAACAATCTACAAATGTCTGAAGCAGTCGGTATGATACGCGATATCGTCCAGATTTATTATGATGTCTATAATATGCATTCTCAATACAAAGAAGGGCGAAAAGAGTTAGCCATGATGCATGCGTTGGCATGTGCGATCCAACTACTCCTTGACTACTTGGACAAGTTCAAAGAAGACTCCCTCAATGAATGCTCCTCTAGTGACATGGAACTGATAATAAACAACTGCAAGTCTATTAAAAAACATCTCAACGAGCACTTTTATAATAAGGATTCTTCTCGTAAACCCAAGTATATATTCGAGCAGTTGAAAACTTTCGCCACCTCGAAAGCAGTGCGACAAGATATAGACAGAATGCGTGATACACTGAGCCTTGTTATCTCTTTGGTCGGAACAACTTTGGCTCATATAAGTATAGAATATCACAAATTGACTTTGAAGCAACTTGGTATCGCCAACGACAAATTAGACGGAGTCTCCAGTCAGCAGCAATCGGTAGCAAAGGGGATTACAGGCCTTCAGAGCACTCTATATTCTGTTTCCGATCTTATAAATGATAGCATTTCATATCTTGAAAAGCGACAAGATGGCATTGCGACACAAGGTGTTGATACGTTCGCATAACAAGCTAACAATGCTGATGATAAGGATGTCCAGAGATGGCTGGCTCTTAGAGACCTAGATGCTAATTTCAATTTAGGAAGCTATTATCTGAGGACTGGGAATTTAAAGGCAGCCTTCTCTTACTACTCGAAAGCGGATGAATTGGGTCATCCAAATGCGAAGTTGGCGCTAGGAAATCTGTATTTAAACTTAGAAGCAAATGAAGAAGCTATTCGATGTTACGAACATGTCCTTGACATACACCATTACAACCCTACGGCAATATACAATCTAGTTCTTCTGAAACGAAAGAAAATGACAACACATGAGCGGCTCAATGAACAAGAACCATTCATGCTGAAGATAGAACAGCGGAAATGCTGAAATCGATGGGCTATTTGTATGACAGAGTAGGAAGTATTGCGGACGCCAAGGCATGTTTTAAAGAGGCCGGAAAATCGGACACATACGCACTGCTTTCATATGCTGAGCTGCTATGGCCAGAAAATATGGTCGAAAGCATTAATATGATGACAAAATGTCTAGAAGTTGGCACCAATACAGATACCGATGTTACCACCCTTGCTGGGCGAATACTACCCTTTATGCTGATACAAATGGAAAGGAAAGTAACCGATCTCGCGATCGGCCTACTATATGTCTCTTATGATAACAAGTTTGCTCAATATTTCATTCAGAAATTTTACCAAACCCTAATCTTAGTGTCAACGTTACGATAAATTTCCCAGCTGTTAAATACTAGTTCAGTGCGCAGAAGACTGAACGAGCATGAGCCTAGAGATGCTATAATCATTTTCTTTTTTTACTTCGGTTACTATATAAAGATAATTGTACTTCCCGTCCGAAGGACTAAAACAACCTCCAGGCCTGACTGCTACTACATCATACGCTAGTTCTGTACATCATCTGTAATCATTGCGTAAAATGGCTGCACAGATGTTCGTGTTTTGATGGCGAAAGTGTCGCTAGTGATTCTCCAAGACTGAGCCTAACGTGCCGTTGCCTAGAGTCACAGCACCTTCCTTGGTGTACCACGAGACAAAGCGAGGTGGACAGCTATGGAACGAATGCTGGGGACTGAATCAAGTCAGTAGACATTTTCGTTAAGCGTCGGATCCTGGAGGAAATTGCACCACTTGCAATGGCTTTAGCTGGATTGATGCTATTAAGGAAACAGCCACTTTTCGGTCGCCGGAGTGCACCAGGATTATTCTTAAAGTCAAGGGGAGGTTTAGTCTGTGAGAGAGAAGGGGCCGCTTACCTAGATTTTGGATTATACGGTCTTCAGTGTCTAAGTCCCTTATTTAATTTTCGTATTTTGGAGTGGATCGTAGCAAAAATGCGGGCAGATAGATTTCTTAAATGGCTGTTGGCTAGGACAATTTATTAAAACAAAATATCAAACACAGACATTCACTTACTCAACCTTTCAACCCAGATTTTCTTAAATTGGGACATTGACAATAAATCAACTGTAAGAATTAATACGTAGATTCATTCACAATTCACGGGTGGTGATATTATACTTCCAATGTTGACCAGCTCTCTCAATTGCCTTGGGATGTTCGGTAGTGAGAATTTTCAAATACACCTTGAGCAAACACTAATGTAGTCACGCATGCCAAAGGAGTATGTCTTGTTATATCATATAAATCTATAGCTCGTAAATTATATAAGAGAAAGATTAACTAATAAATACAATATCTTCTCGATAACTGTCTTTCGCCAATGTCTCAAAAGACACCAACTAGTCACGTGAATATATCACGTGATTAATTCGACCGAAAAAAAGCAACTTTGCGCTGCTATTGTAGAAGAAACGAGCTGTCTGCTAGAGACTCTGCATATGAGGAACAATATGGCAGAACAAAACACGAAAATCGTAGATCTGGATTCATTGCCCTGTAAGATCAGCAAAAGATATTGTCTGGCAGCCTTTCCAGTTCACTAATTTGTACCCCTAGATGTCGATCGCGAACTAGAAATCGCTGGAATGAGAGACAAAGTCAATCTACTGATTGAGCAGGAAATGCGCAAGATCTCTAAAAAGGATAGAGCTCATTTTCCCAAGGATATCAAATTATTTGCTGATGATGAAATACTATCTTCAGAATGGGCAAGAGCCAACAAACAACAACCGATTGCCACTCTCGACATTTCTCGATATGAGGTAGCACCACCCTCTACAAAGGACAAGAAGAGTGTAGATGCATGGGAATCTGCGATAGACAACTCAAAGGCACAATTGGAAGCACAAACATTAAGGTAATAGACCAAAGACTATGGTTTCAATCGGCTCAATCAGGTATTAACACGAGGGCATTCAGACTGTTCAATTTAGAGTTATTACAAAAGTACGGAGCTAATGCATGGAAGGTGCATAACTTTCAACTGGAAGCGTATTTAAAGCAACTGAAGAGCGAAGTGGAAGACAAAAAGAAGCAGATTTTGGATCTCAACAAACAACGTAAACTGGAGCAGTCCGAAGGCGGCAATACTTTGCGAGATCTCGAAACCAAATGGTCGGATCTTATAAGTCAAACACTTCAAGTTGAAGTTGCATGTGCATCCCTCGAAACTGAGTTAGAGGAACTAAAGAGATATGAAAACAGGATATCCAATAATGACTGATATTGAATCTTTCCGTGTAAATAAATAATGAATTAAACTGCTGCAATCTGTGCTTTGGACCCATGCTCGTATTGACTTGAGTTATATAAAGCTTTAATGCTTTAAAGCTTCTACATCTAAATGTATTTTTCATCTTTCACCTGTAATTATATTGAGATCTCTGGATAGAGAAGTGATTCATGCTGAATAGGCATATTTCTGTACCAATGAAAATCTCTGCACGCGAAACTACACTATTTCAAGATACTTTAGTTGAGATTACTCAGAAAAGATTGCAATCCACACAGGAAGATATATTCATATATAGTAGTGTTGCTAGGTATTGCGGTAACGTATGGCACGTTCGTGAACAGGAGGGACATGGTGGTCACAGCAATGGCGGTGTCTCAAATGTCTCTGATTTTGCGCCTCAGCTCGCAGAGACGCTTGACGTTAACCGCTTGGAGATGAGTGTGATAGGTACGATGATTGAGCCAATGTGACAGAATCGAACTATATTATTGAAAAAACAATATTTATCTCTATTTTCTAGTGTCTACCAAATTCTCGCAAGGGAGAGTCTTCTATGCAGGAGAAATGGTGACATGTACCATCACATTCACGAATCCATTACCGACTTTACCAACGCCACCAACTAACAGCTCTTCCACCAATTCATACCGAAGGCGAAGCTCAGTCCGCTCAAATGCTTCTCATATGCCTCGGATGCAGTCGCCAACTATCGCGTCGCATTCATCATCGCCTCTGGTCAGGCATAGCAGACAAATGAGCGGTCAACACTCAAGATCTCAAAGTATGACATTGCCCTCTGACAACTTGAATCTGAAAGATGCTGCTTCACTACCTAGAAACGGCACTTCACATCGAAGGACAGAGAGCAGCACCAATAGCTTATCGGTTTACGAGGATAAAGACGCCAGCGTGAATAGGAAAACTGCTTCGTTTACTGATCTGGCATCCTCAACTTTTGCATACTTTACTGGCTTTTCAATTAACGGAAACCAAGATGAAAAGCAAGATGATACTTCTGATAGCAAAAAATGGCAAGAGGAGAGTGTTGAAGGGAAAGGTGAGTCGAATAATAACTTCACAAGTTACTCAGCTCGTACTAATGAAGGATGATAGCAAATACAACATCACAAGATTTGCAATTGCAAACAGAACATGAAGCATCAGGAGTGTCTCACCCTATAGCCATAGAACTTGGCTCTATAGAAAACGACACGCCCAGGTCATCAATAGACACACAAAGCACATACATTCCACGTGAACAAGACAGTCGTCGGAGTAGCATTGACTCAATCGCTTCGTTTTCTACGCATCCTCACTCCCAGATGTACGGGTCTCCTCGTCTTAACTTTATGATGAAATCAACTTCCACACCTTCTTTATTACATAAACCTGAACACTTGCTGTGGGGATTTGCTCAAGTCGTTGGACATTTTGTTGTGGATCCTGCTATCGTGAATGGCAGCGACTTTGCTCAACTGAAGAATCGAACAATGTATCGACCAGGTGGTGGCACTGGTGGGGGCGGAGGAATGCTGGGCAGGCCCAGTGGTGCCCGCCAACAAAGCAAGATTGGTAGGTTCCGTGACATTGAAAATCGTGTATGCCAATAAAAATAACACATAATCTACAGATGCCAATAGTATACCAGTCTTCTCCACACCTCCGTCTATCTTGTTTGTCGACCTCAATATTCTTCCAGGAGAAAGTAAATCATGTAGGTCAAGAATTTCATTTTTAACCTTTGGACTCTGATTGTTAACGACTTTGTTTGCAAAATTGCCAGATTTGTACAAAATCACACTGCCTAGAGATATTCCTCCATCACACAAAGGACGATGTATCCGATTCAACTATCATTTAATTATTGGCACACAGCGAAGCTCAGTCAACAGTGGAGCTACCAGCAATGCAAGTATGGGACGCGGGCATGTAGTGCAAATGCCATTCAGAGTTTTGAACCATGTCAGTGCAGACGGATCTCGGCCCATTTACGACCTTATGAACCCTGTTGTACTATACAAGGATGAAGCCAAGATTGAGGCTCAGGAGTCTGATACTCCAAAAGCATCCACCACAACGACCACAAATCATCACACGAATACAGGTATTTTGTTATGAGAAAGTGCTACAATATGGAAAATAGATTTACTTAACCGAATACTTAGAAGATGATATGTCTCGGAAGGCTTTTTTTGAGTATGTGGACAAGTTGGTAAAGTCCTCATTATCATCCAAGTACGCTGGGTCACCTGATTCAGCAACAAGCCCTACTAAATCGAATAATTCGCCAACCCCAAATGCTGAAATAACTAGGAGAGAAAGTGATGCGTACGACGGAGATGGCCATGATGACAATGTAGAACATCAGAGAGGCAAATATATTACAAAAGATGGTATCGTGGAGTACACCGCAGAGAAATCCTGTGCACAGATTGTTTCAGATGTTGTACGAAGTGGTCATAAGGGTAAGTGTTAGGGAACTTTACTTATATCGGAGAAGAATAATTGAATAACACAGTTGATACTAATGTGCACAACAGCAATGTATGATATATGCAAAAGTAATGTTAGAGTCGCTTATCTTCATCTTATGAAGATAACGCATAGATTAGGAGAACCTATCATGGGAGTATTAAACTTTAATGGAAGCGATATACCGACATACCACGTTAATATCACCCTCGAGAGCTACGAAGAAATCGAACAGTCGATTGCTCTAAAATCTCAGCAACAAATCAAGAAGATCACAAGAAAAATACATTCGGAACACCATGAATTTTGTCTGAACTCCCAGCGAGTGGCATTCTCGCTACCTATACCAATGATGGCAACCCCTGATTTTCATACTACAGGAGGTAAGATCTTACATTACATCAAATTGGCATTTATAAACAATATATCTTACTCTTCATGATTCGTGTTCAATCCATGGTTTATAGTTCAGCTGAACTATTTCGTACGTTTTGAATTTCTTACGGGCGTACAGCAGAGCGCACGACCAGAGGCTCCCAAGATAGCCTCTCCATCATATATACCTATTAATGTTGATGAACGACATAAGCACTATCAAGCAATGCAGGAAGTGGACATCAGTAGCTTTGACTGTACCATCCCGATAAAAGTGTATGGCGCGTCTGGTGGAGTTGACAGAGGGATGTATGGATGGACCAGTAGTTTTGTAGTCACCGATTGAAGGATTAACAATTAAACAGATTCCCAAAAGAAAATCAAAAAGTTATAAAAAAAATAAATAAATATACGATGTATAATGTCGCAGGCATGAATTGATATTGTGAGTGAATCATTATTGGAAGAAATGGAAAAAGAATTGAGAAATGAAATATGAATTGAACCTATTCAAGCGTGTAAGAAAGCCTTACAAAATAGAAGTGATTCTTTTTGGATGGTAAATTAGAAGATCTGTCGCTAGTTATTTCATCTTTGCTTGATTGGCAGCTTCAGCTTCTTGCCTTGCAGCCTGAAGTACATCGTTTAAAAACTGTGAGGTGGCATCTGACACAATGGGTGCATTTGTAGGGACGTTCGCAGCAGCTGAGGCTGGTAGTGATGAGCGAATCGAACTCTCTGTGATCACAACGGGCTCTTGTTTTCTCTCTTGATCTTGTACATGAGACGACCCTTCTCCATTATCGATTGTTGGAACCTGTCCTGCTTGATCGAGTTTATCTGACCCTTGGTTTGCATCTTCCTTCAACTTGCGGTTATGTTGCCGAATGGCGTAGTATACATCTTGGTATCCAATTCTTAATTTGGAAGGAATTGCGATATTCTCTTCGTTCATGATCTATAATTTCAAGTATGATCCGTAATTAGCCACTAAAGGGAAAAAAAAAAAAGGATATTTCAATGGTTGAAATAAAGCAATATCAAACTACCTTGAACATAATTTCTTGTTCTGTTTTCAGGAGTTGCTTAATGCCTCTCCAGTCCATTCCCTCTTCTACGCGTTGTCGAATCCATTCTCGAGCTTCCTTGTCAATTGGAGTCTTGGCTAGGTCACTAGGCGTGCCAGGTTGATGCCCAGTATGTCGCCAGTGATACTTGATTTGAACGACCTCGGGGGTAACTTTCTTGCAAGTCACAGTGAACATCGCTTCGCAACCACACCTAATGCTGGTAGCGGCCTTTCTTTGCTTGGCTTGTGACGTATAATGTCCACGGCGATGGCATCGGAAGACTCTGTAGAATATGTTTGTTTGAGGTCGACCTCCTGTCCCGGTTGTCTTTCGCCTATACGTATATTTGGGAGTTTGGTCGTGAAACTTGCAAGCAAATCTTCTTTCTTGATCCGTCTTCCAATTTTCCCACTCATGGGTTGGCATAGTAAGGGTAACAGGACATTCTTCCGCAAAGTCTGTTGCGGGTACGTGAATCTTGGATGAGAACGACTGATCAACAAGCTGTGTCTGCCCAAGGACGTTGAGTTCGGTATTGCTATTTTGTAACGCAGACATATATCGAGTATTGCTCGTAAAAATAAATCGCTTGAAGGGAATGCAGGCAAACTTGAGCTGCGCCAGGCCCACACTTACCCTGCGATCATGTGTTTCTACGTCATCAAATTTTCAACCATTCATAGCACACCATTTTTTGATGACGTAACTGCAGGGATCAAGCAATTGTACAGGCTGCATTGTTAGGGTAGGTGAACTTACAAGATCTGTTGTATGTAGATATATGCTCCACGTGCCATCATAATTCACTTGAAACCGAATTGTTATACTGTAGGAGTAGAAGGTGCAGAAGCGTAGCTAGGAGCGACTTTTACTGCTTCACCTGCATAATTGTTCCAGAAAGTTACTTTGAATGATTGGAAAATTGGCCAAGTCTGTATCTCAACGTTCCAGAAAATTGACAGTTCCTCCTGCGAGCTATAGCTTTCACCTTGGCTCTGTATACTGGTTATTTCGAATTCATAATTTTGATTGTCCAAATCAATTTTTTGCTTTGACAGACGTACGCGGTGTTCGAAAATGCTGTCGATAATTTTTCATGTGGACTTGCCAGCAACAGAACAGTATCGTTATGCCCGGAGCAAGGCCACTTCAGTTAGATCCAGCAATTCATGCAGAAGTGCTAGCCAACATTCAAAGTCTCCTGGTTGTTGTTAATGATTCCTTCTCTCCTGATAAATATACATTGACTCCTACAAGCCTTCTATGCAATCAGACACCGATTCTCCAGTTTCCAGCCTCGGTTGATCCTCAAGATTTCACGCCGCAAAATGTCGACGAGAAGACATTCTCAGTTCGGCTGAGATTAACACAAAGTATCACGGTCACTCACGATATCGATAATACTATATTAAATGCCAAGGACTTGAGTGGAATATCGGCAATCAAATGCAGGGAGTGTCACGCGACCCTCAGCGGCAAAGCATTTCCTGTTGTAAAGGATCTACCTTCAGAGCACTGGATGGAACTCGTAGAATGCTGGATTTGCCATGAAACGTCTGATAAAGAGCATAGTGGAAAGCTAAAGCCTATTTTGGCCCGACCAAATACGCTTCTGGTTAGTAACACATATCTTCTACTACATCCCATTGATGTTGAAAATGTGAAACTTGATAACCAATGCCCCCCTATAAATGTAAGTTGAAAAGCACTTCCTTTTGTTGTACATAGCAATGGATCTAAAGAAGGTCTACGAAGTTGAGCTTTTCTTCTTTGGCCGATACAAAGATCCTAGATCAAATTATCAAATGTCATTTGCAGCCTTTACGGAATGCTCATGTCATTGATAGCCGGGAAGACACCTTGCATCAACACAGTACCTTGTGTGCGAGCTACTACTTTGGCATACATACATGCACGTGTAATTGACGAACAATTTCTTATTAACAATTTCATTTTATGATACAGTGGGAGACCGTGATCGCGTTGAAATGGATACCCATGGTTTGTTCAACGTGCAACTCGGCTGTTGGAGAAAAGCAATATAGAGTATCACATAATGAGAATGGTAAGCTTATCATTGTATCTTGATTAGCAATCAATATGGATACTGATGGGTTCCATGTTAGGTGCCATACCGAATGCAGAAGCTATAAAGCTATATAAGTATGCCGTGACGATGCCTATGAAGCAAGATGTAACGGATATGCGTCAATTTGATGCTGCATTCGAACATTATGTGGCCATGGATTTTGTTGAGTTATTCTCGGCACATGCAACATATAAATTCTTGATATATGATAGATCAGATGAAAGTGTCCACGGCTTGGTACGTATGAGTTTCGAACATCAGTTTACGAGGTGACAGTAGAACTAAAGTCCATTTTTCTAAAACAGATATGGGTATTCAACCCAGATATTCAGGTATATAGTCCAACCGCAAAGACTATCCACGGATGGCAGAGAGGTAAAGGACTGCTATATTTGATTGTTTGCCAATTATTCTCCCGTATTTGGCTGACTCGAACTCTGATTTAAGCTATGAAAGTATTGTACATTGACTGCCTACAAGACAATGTGGCTGCTGCAAGGTATATGCTGTTCCAGTTGGTTACTTCCTCTATTTATTTGAGCACATACTTATCCCGGCGTATTTAGGCATATAGGAAAGTGGAAGGTAGACAAATCGGTGGATAGACTCACATATCCGGGCAAATATTGTAGGGGACTATTTGCAAAATTGAATGAAAATAATCTCACCATACCCAAACATCTGCGAAAGGCACCTGCTGGCAGTCCCTTGGCAGATTTTTGTTTCGCTTACTTGACACGTTGAGCAAGTAGTTGTACATATAAAAACAGGAATAATACAAAGAAAAAATATTTGCATAATTTTTATTCGCCGAGATGCGTTGGATTTTATGTGTGTCAGTGCAAACAAGCATATTGCTTATCAATTTGTTTCACGAGAAATGACTCGACAAATAACAATAATAAATGATCATGGTTTACTGCAGCGAATGACCTGCCATCAGGCCATTAGCTTACATTAATTAGTTGCCCTCTAGAATGGCAACTTGATGTTGCGTAGGCAAAGATTCAAATTCTGAAACTTTTCAAATCAAGGCTCAGCCAGAAAAGCACAAACCACGATGTTTCTCCTCCGCGAAGAGCAGGTGGCTACTGGATAATTTTTTATTAGGCGAATGTGAAGTCATACGGTCTTTTCACCGGTCCTCTTCTCTTCTTACTTTCATTCCTTACACACTTGGTTTTCATCTAATATCTAGCTGTCTCGTAAATAACTAACCTTGGTGGAAGGACTTTAACCTTGCGCACACCATGGATACAATGTTACCTGTGGAAATTCTACAGCTAATATTTCAAGATTTCAAGCAACCAGGCGAGTTTAGCGTCTTGAGCCGCGTTTCTAGACAATGGAATCTTGTAGCCACAAGCATGCTATATCGATTCCCAACTTTTGAATCCGAAAAGCAAATCAAATTATATTGTCAAAGCTCAGAAATATCCAGAAGATTCGTTCAACAGCTTGACTTCTCGACAATCAGTCCATGGTTAACAGACGAGATACTGTTATCCTTAATACCTCAAGATGGAAATAGCACCGCCAACAAATCAATACGATCATTAGGATTCGCAAATTGCAACCGCTTATCATGTCACACTATATATGCCTTTTTGAACAGCTGCTCACTCGACTATGCACTGCAAGAAGTGGTTTTTGCGAATTGTCTTATGTCGGACCAAATTATTTCTTTACTGTCACAGTCTCGCTCAGTAAGGAAATTGAATATTTGCAATACAATGATACAACCATGTGTAGATATGGAAGCATCACATTGTCTTGGTCCATTTGCAAAGGCGTACGAAAATTTGGAGGAACTTGACATGTCCTTTTGTGCTTGGGTTGATCAGCATACCATGGATACCATCTGTCGGTTACGACATTTGCGAAAGCTTAGTATTCGGTGGTGTCACCGAGTACCTATCCAATCTATATTTCATATTGTTCAAGACCTTCCTTCGCTACAGTGTCTGGATGTTCGTCATGTAGATGGGGTTAATCACCCCGATATTATACGTTTCGTATTGTACTTACGACCAAGTTTAGGAGAAGTACATTTTACTCAGGAGCAAAAAATCATGACTTGTGCTAGAAGACTTGCCGGCGGTGATGTGGAAATGGCAGCGTCTGGCTGATCGAGCGTAGATTTGGCGAACTCTTCACTATTATATACACCCTACACAGATTTGATTTTGAACATACGTTGCTTTCCCAAACGAATATAATCCCTTGTCATGATACGTAGGATAGAAATACAATCTGTTTCACACTTTGTTATCTAAACATTTGAATACCTGTTCATTAAACAACGCGTTTTCCGCAATTATATATACAATCTTCGACAATGGGTAAAGGGTAAGGGGGTAGGTGGCTGCTATTAAAATGAAATGATTTTCTACTGAGATGCACATGAGAGGCAGAATGTGCGTTCTATTTGACTTGAGTAACTGAAGCAATTAATAATAATAGTTATTAGTAACCAGTTAAGATGATGTATCAACGGTGCTGGATGATCTTACTCTATTGTGGAACAGGTTCCGCAAAACTTGTTATTACAAGTCGCGCAACTTTGTCGACAGTTCGAACAGATTGTATGTTCGCAAAAGTGGCATGGTTGTAATGGTGCTACCACGTTGCATCTATAGCATCGAACGGTAATCCCATTGGTCGTACTGTGATTTATCTGGGCATTCATCAACATGGAAACCGTTTGATCTAAGCAAAAAGCGCGACGTGAGCAATCTCGGTTAGCCAACGCTTGAAATTTTGAAGAGAATGTAATCATATCGTTGTACCATATAATGCTTCGACGTTAGTATCGTATCTAGACTTTTGCTTCAGCACGTTAACTAAATTTCCAAAAGGATTTTTTCGTTTCTGTGGTGATGAATTCATGGCGCGATTTCTAGCAGTAAAGTGCTTCTGTGGAGATTCACGCTCAAAAATATCAAGTTCGGAGCTGAAAGTACAATACTGCTGTGCTTTTGTTGAAAAATGGCTGAAAAGTACATTTTATTTTATACAAACTCTGAAAAGAAACACTTTACTTTTTTTTACAAATGCGAAGAACTATTGCGAACAATTTTTTTTGGTGTTTTTGAAAAAGTTAAACTTCGCTGTACATTTGACCTACCCGATAACGTCATATATTCCTACATATAGATTGGATGCAAAATTTCTTCGTTGGACTCCATGGGATAGAGCCCCATTGAATGACTTCTTGCCATGATAGCAGTATGACTATGTGCTCTATTTATGAGGCTTGGTGGTAGAAGTTGTTGTCCATTGCTCGTGAATAAGTTGGAATTAATAAACTGGTCGTGAGAGACGTGAGCTTCTAAAGTTGCGATTTGGGCATTTGAGGGAACAGTCAAGTTCATATCGTCATTAATCAACGGTAAAGGTCCTGGCTCAGGTACAGGGACATATGTAGGTATTAAATCTCCTTGTTGTAGTTGGTGAATATCTCCAGCATTAGCTAGTTCAGCTTCCCGTTGTTGATGTTCGATAAGCTTTCTGATATAGCGAGCATAGTGAATGATAAATTCCGCTTGCCGCATTGTTTCGATGGATTTCGGGCTACGCCTCATTCGCACAAATCGGATAGCTCGTTCAGATGTATGACACAATCGATTTTTTAGTAGCCAGCAACAAGCGAACAAACCAGCTCTACCAACACCTACAATGTTGATGGAGAAAACGTCGTAAGAATCCCGAGTTTGTGAACAAAAATATCAAGAAGAAAATAAACATGATCTCGAGACAAAACAATTAGTAAACTTACCACCACGACAATGGGTCAAAACATTTTCACCTCTCCTCATCTTTTCTGTGACCAAATCAATGACTATGTCTATCTCTTCAATGGTATGTGGACAGCTACCTTCCAGCATTGGAAGACGAATGATTTCAATATTGTTTTTCGTTGCCATTTCATAATACCGAGGCCACGGTGCGCCAAGGAAACTAAGCTCTGAATCATTCAAACAACTAAATAAAATAAAAAGAGATACAGTGTTAAAAATCAAAACGGTCTTGGGTTTACAGTGTCAACCACGAGACAAGGCTGGAGACACAGGGTTGCAATACCGTTACACACACGTACCATACAATTGTGGTAATGCCGAACTGGCGGTTCAGTCGAGCAAAATCCAAGTCCAGATCTCGATTGATAGCAGCTCTACCACGTACAGGGCCGGTAAGTCGAACTTTTTTACCAGGACAGGATGATAGTGCAAGGTTTCCAAAGGGTTTCGGGATCCTAATCGGCTGTTGGGTATGCTGCAGTTCGAGTACGTGAAGTGAAGGTTGTGTAAAAGTGAAATCATACAGATCTAGGCTCTCTGAGAGTCCTGAACTCGATAGCAGTGGCATATATTCGGGCGGTATTATCCAGCTTATACTAAGAAAAGAAACGATGTTAAAAATGTAGTCCACAAGCGGATTTCAAAGTTGTTCAGAGTGATGAGAAATTCCAATTTACTTTATGGGATGCGATATGGAGTTTTTTGGAACAAATGGCAAACCGATCGACGGATCGACATCCGGCTTCGGCGTATAGGGAACTATTGAATCCATGATAGACATGGTCAGAGTGGAGTGAAACGGACTTATGAACAAAGTAGAAAAAAGAAGTGAAGAGGGGTTCAGTTTATTGGGCAGTCACGCCGAGGACAAAAAATATAGCTGATTGGCTTTCACCAGTCATAGTTGAAACGGTTCAAAGCCCCGGCCGAGTCTTGCATATCTTTTTGTACCTTTTTACGCATATAAAATATTGGGCAGTCTTTACTAGTGCAAAGCACGTCTTGATGAAGAGATCCTTGACACCGTTGACACTGTGTCCACAGCCTTGAGAAGCGAACTTCAAGTTCATTGACAGCAGAGAGTTGCTTCTGATACAGTTCTCCTACACGCGATCGACAATGCTTGCAGACTGCAGAATTATCTAACGCCACAATAGGAAAAGAGTTAAGCAAAATGATCTTTTCTTTTTGGTTGGATTTCAGCAACGAAGAGTAGTTTATACATACCGCCTTTCGGGAGAGGTGTTTTGCATCCCATGCACGTGGCTGTTTTGACCGTAAACTTCATCAGACCACCAACGGTTGGAGTTGAGATATTCACAGTACGTGTATGGTCTCCAGCAACTATTATCAGTAGGTAGGTTAGTAAAGGCTTTTTGCAAACACACGTTGTAGTAACATTTGGCCCTAATATGTCCCCTCCTTTCTTTCCCTCCTAGTGGTTATACTCTTATAACTTACGTAGAGTTTCCGCTTTATCACCCAAAATGGGTTCAAAGATTCTCAACAGCGGCTTTGCGAGTTGGTTATCCAGATAATATTTCGTATCAATTGGTATATTGTTCTCCAGAACGTAAATAGGATCTTCCGATTTTTCATATGCAGCTGCGCCTATTACGGGATTAAAGATATGGTGAGTATGTATGACCAAAAGCAATTGAGTACCAGCATTTTTGACAGTTTAAGACATACGATTTGCGCCTTTTATAATCACATAGGCAACACGGTCTCCTAAAGCTGGCGCGGACCCTGCATCACGCTGACGCATACGCTCAGCTAGTTCGACATGGGCTTGCTTCCCTGCATAGTCAGATTTGCTGAGAGCCTTTGTAATAACAAGATTTGAAAGATCAACCTTGTTTTGCAGAAGGTCCGCAATCGTTCGCTTGACAAATCTAATAGACAAGAGTATGTTAACGATAAATTAAGCTTTAAATTTGTATATTAGTGGGTACCTACTCTTGTGCTCCATTGACATCTCGATCAATAAGGAGTTTATGCAAGCACGTCTCAATGACAGTTTGTACCAACCGACAGTTGTCTCTTCTCACCGTCTATCAACTGTGGTTAGAAAGATAGTCAGAGCCCGGCTGCTCGTACATAATCATTAACTTACCTCAATACCCTTTGAATCCAATTTGTCATACTTTTTGGGGTTTGTCCAATACAAACCAGCGTATCGTTTCTTGTTGATGAGAAGATATGGGAAATAAACCTTCTCAAATTCCAAATTGATGGGCCGGATGAACTCTTTAGTGACAAGTTTTGAAGCGATGTTTCCTACATAAGTGTATTATAGAGTTAAGACACGAACGAAATCAACAAGTTCTATACTTGTAACCCAATCTTACCAAGCTCCATAGCCTCTTCCAAATTATCCACGCCAAATTTGATCATGACTGAGTCAGTATCGCCATATATAACTTGTGCATCATGTTTATAACCGTTTTTGATATTAAAAGTATCTTCCACTACTTGCTTAGTCTTCATGATCATTTGTCTACCATACGCCGTAGTACTTGACGAGATCTGTAAACATGGCAGTTTTCCAATCGTTGCACCTGTGAAACCATACACAGAGTTTGCACTGATCTACATATCCAGTTTATGTTAGTATTTGAGCTTAATTCACCATGATAGCGTAAATGCCTAGTACAAACCTTTAGAGCAAGTTGTCTGCCGTCTAACACAGCTCGTTTGAAAGGGTCTGTTTCCTTTTTCAAGTCTGCTTTGGCTCTTTTACGTGCAGCAAGAAGTTCGGTCAAAATTTCAGGAAGTAGACCTGGTCGTCGTTCAGATTTGACAAAGAAATCTAAATAAAAAGACAATGTACTGAATCAGAAACTGTGGCATGGTAAGTTTGTAAGGTATTTGGTCGGAAATCAAGCTTACCGTTGTTTGGTGTAACTATGTAATCTTCGTCTCTCACCAAGTTAAGCTTTTCAATTGTGGCAGAGGAAACCAGTGTTGTATAGCACAGGTTATGAGCCTGCATGATGGATGGGTACAAAGAACTGAAATCTAGGGTTGCAATTGGTACATCATAATATCCTTTAGTTGGTTCAATGACAGTTGCACCTTCATATTGTTCATCGCCCACTAAATTGGAATATCTTTGTTAGCTTCTATTATGGAGTTTGTATGGCAAAGTCCCAATATATACATAGATACTTACTCTCAGAACGAATGGCCGGGATGACCAAATCTTGCTCCAAAGCTTTTCGATAAAGTTGTGATATAACCTTGATTTGCTGTCCACGCACTAACACGTAGTTGAATGGAATACCAGTTACACGAGCCATCTCAGTATAATTGTATAAACACATGAGTTTGTCCATCAGCCGGAGAGGAAGATAGGCATCCTGAATAGGTACATGGAGTTATTATCAGATTGACGCTTAGACACACAGAGAATGAATTGCCTCCCTACTTTTAAACAATAGACAGCTAATCTTCTTCTAGTTTCAGCATTACCATTCTGCAAATCAGTAATAATGGAATGGTGTACGTCTTCTTTTTGTTCGCCTTGTACGCAATAAAACATATCAGATTGAAACACATATTTCCCTTTAGTCTTAGTCAATATAAATACCTAAAAACTGTGCACACACGGAATTCAATGTGTATGAACGAAGCTTGTAATCGCGTTGCATAACTTGGAGCATATCGAGTTGCAGTCTTCCTTCCATGTTGATAGCCTTATTCTCTCGAGTACCATATGCCTTGGACGAAAACTTTGTATCCTTTGCTTCTGTCTTCACGCCTAAAAAAGTAATGATTACTAATCGCCTCATGATGATTATCACATCCTTTAGTGAATCGTACCTCGAACTCGGCCGAGGAAAGGAAATTTGTCGACTCCCAGATGGTTTGCTCTGTCCAGCAGGTATGGGAAATCAAAGTTGCTAGTGTTATAACCGACAACGACATCTGGATCGATCTCAATAACAAAGTCCCTCCACTTTTGAAGCAATTCCTTTTCATCATAGAATTCAAGTGTATGCGTCCCGACAATATGTGCACATGAATTTAAAGTGAAAACATTGCGAATAAATGGTTTGGTTTCGCCTGGATAAAGATGACGAAGTTAGTAGCTGTTCTACTCAGCCATATACTTTGCTGTGATTCTATCTGTAATTTACCTTGTATTTTCACAACTGTGGCAATTTGAATGACTGGATCAATGTCCGGTTCTGGGAATACACCCTTTCTTCCAGCACATTCAATATCAAAGCTGAGGACTCGTAACGGGGCAATGTTACTCCATTCGCCTTCAGTAGGGTGGCTAATAAACTTTTCATAACTTATAATGCGGATCAATGAGTTATTCCGTTCAATACAGTATATTTAAAAGTGGACGATACTCACTGAATGTCGACTTCTATCTGAGCATGTGACACGGTATTCTGTCTCATCGAATAGGATCCAGCAGGTAATTCAATCCAATTGGATCCAGTGACCTGCATGGTGATAAATTGTTAAGACTCTCACCGCAAATGGTGTCACTATGGTCATTTCCTTACCTTGCAGTCAATCATGAAACGCAAAAGATATGCCAAATTACTTTCATAGGTTGTTTCTGCTATGACCGGCTTATCGTAGCCTGGAACGGTTAATCCTGTTTCGAACTTTGCTCTAGCTTTAGCAATCGTCTTGGGTTCGTTGACAGTGATTTTGATAAATGGTGACTTCGAATCTCCATGATAACCATATATACTTTGCTTGAGGCATATTTCAACATTTACGACACTGCCAGCAATACCCAAGGATGATGTCAGTGTTCGTTTTAAGGATTCCACATGTGTTGGCAAAAACCCAACAGGCGCAGGGACATAGAAGTAAGGTAAAAACCCATGTACATGACACAGTACGCTGTTTCCGCTCTGAATGAAAAGCCCTGATAAGCCAACATAAATGCTGCTTTGGCAAAATTATGGAATACTGCTTACATTAGTAACACCAAAGAATCGAACAACAGGTCGGTTAGCCGTGTAGTCTATATATTCATCAGCTTCAATTTGCTGGAAAACTGAATTTACACTGTTAATACCATCTTTTGCAATAAAGGTATTCAAGCAACGAATGTATGTGATACCTAGTTTGTCTGTCGCAGGGTCAAGTTTTGGTGCTGGTCGTCGTGCCCAAGTTTTTTCTGTGTTCTCCACTGTCAAAATCAGGTAAATTAGATGCTGACTCAAATCGACAGGAATTAAGTATCACAATGCAACTCACAACTGCCGCTCTGTTCGTCACCTTCAGCGAAATTGTTCAATGTGTCTTCGAAAGCTGATTTGGTAAGATTTGCGGCATTTCCAGTTTTGCGCTTTTTCATAGACGTTGCAGGATTGAATGGCTCAACGGATACTTCGATATCGTCAGAGTTTGCAGATGGCTCATTCTCATTCTGTCGTTTAGTGTTTGATGCTGATACCATTGAATGAGTGAAACTGTAAGGAAACTGCGGCGCGTACCAAATTATTTTTTTTTTGTATGTGTTGGATTTTTTTCAAACGCGACCCGTGTGACCAGCAGTCAAATGAAATATTTCCCTTTTACTCCCACCTCTCTCTCTTATCTTTTGTTCTGTTCAGTGCCATAGAACCGAAAGTTGCAGGCCCCTGTTACTACTAGCAATGGAATTAATAATAAGAGTAGATTTTTTTTGCCCATAATGTATTACATTGTAATCGAACCAGTGAGAAGAAACAAAATGATGAGGAAGGAAGACCACTTCGTTGTAGGTTAGTACTCAATCGAACGCCGCCACAGGGAATACTTTGATTGATCGGATAAGAGAAAGCTACCTAGCATGTTTTGATGCGTTATGCCACCAATAAAATAATTATTTGTAAGACACAGGATACAATGCAAGATCATTCTCACTTTATTATACATTGATAATACTCTTTTACATTATTTACATGAAATCAGAATCGTACGAGTTGGCAAAGTGAACAGAGTTAGAGGTTTGTGAGTTACGCGAAGCAGGTTCATCTGTCGCTATTAAATTCTCAGTATGTTCTGAAGGTTCCGTCAAATCAAGGCTATCTTCCTCTTCCCCCTCTTCAACATAATCTAGATTTTCCAAAACACGCTGAAGGTATCTGGGTCGATTTGTATGGTTGAAAATATTATTCGATCCATTATTTCCTGTTTGTTCAGGGCTCATCAGGCTCTGGCGGTATACTGCGTACATATTGGTGGAGTGTGACCGATTGGCATTTGGAGAGTTGGTTATGCTACTTGACCCAATGGTATTATCATCGATAAAAGAATCCATAAATGAGGATCTTAGATCGTCTTCAATATCGCTGGAGACTCCTTCGCCAGACTCTGAAGCTTCTAGGTCCAGAAATGGGTTTCGTTTTCGAAACTGAGAACCGTGCTGCAGGCGACCTTTTGTAACCGAACACGCGCTGTTTGAATCAGTAACCTTTAAAGTAGTGGTATGTGTGGGTCGGATAGGTGATGAAGATGCATCTTCAGTTTGCGACGAATATAGAACACGTTGCCTTCGTTGCGCAGCTGAATTTTTGAATTTTATGGGCGAAGTCTTCTGAGACGATGTATCAAGGTTAGAGAGCGGATTACCGTGTTCAAGAGCGTCCATGACCAGACTGGCATCCTCAGATATGTCTGCAGAGTTGGCTCGTTCCTCAGCAACTTCCTTCATCGTTTGTGATTGCTTAATAGACACAGGTTCTGCTTTCATGGAGGCTTGCTGACTTGCAGCAATATCAGGGTGTTGATCGGAGACCACTCTTTCGTCTCTACGAGAGATGTCATTATTGACAGATGCATCGGACTCGGAGCTGAGAGTGATGATGTCCGGATAATTTTGCACGGAAGACAATGGTGGAGACCTTTCTGCAGGAGTGTATCCTCCTTCCAAATCAAGCTTGTTTTCCAGTATAGTGAGATCTAACTCCCCAAAGTCGAATTCGAGACAGTCTTCATCACTTTCAGACACATTGCCAACACAGTAAGTTGATTTGGGTTGAGAATCAAGTTTAGTGCTTTCGGGTTTGTTCGCTCCGGCGCCATTTATTGCCACCTGGGTTGGTTGTGCTCTTGATTCAGATTCGTTATTACAGCGACCGATGATATTTCCATTGCCTTCGTCCGAAATCACATCTTCAAGGTCATAAATGTCATCCAAGAAGTCGTCGCCGTTATGGAAGAACTGAGTATGAGCTTCTCTATTCTTGGTTTCCTCTTTAGATTCGGAGATTCCAGCATATTTAGCAGACAGAACGCTATCATTGTCCTTGTCAGAGTAATTATCGTCATTGTATTCGAAATCCATATCATCGTCATATTCCATATCAACATATTGCATCTCTTGTTTCTGCATTGCATAAGTGCGACCAGATGGCTTATACCCTTTGGCAAGAACGCCCTGTAGAGCTTCTTGGAGTGCCACCAATGCATTGTCGTCCTGGTTAGAAATTGCAGACCATCTCTTCAATAGAACCTGGTGGCCGTTACTTGAGTATTGAATAGCTCTTGGCAGTGACGTTCGCCAGTTAGATGCAACGGTGGGAACAGAGTTGATATTGTTTTCCATCTCGAAATCATATACTGGAACAATATAATCGTTGAATGCAAACTTAGTATCGCTTTGTACTTCATTTACTACTTTGTTGGTATCGGAAGTTAATAGCCTTGTCGCTTCCTGAGGACGTTGACGAGTTGTTGGCTTAATTGGGGATTCCACAAGGTGCTTGCCAAAGATACCGCTTTCCTCCGGTGAAATGAAGACAAATGATGGTTTTTCGTGAACACCTTCTTGGTTCTCTTCTGTGGCGGTGGGAATGGATGTATCAACTATACGCGATAGCAGAGGAGAATGCTGAAGAGAAATATCAGAAGCCATGATGATTTCATCTTGTAAAAATTCATCTGCGATCTCCATGTTGTAATCGGGAGACTCTCCCTGTTGAGTTTGAACACTCGAGAGAGTTGCAGGTTCTGCTGCCTGAACAGCAGGCACTGAAATAAGATCAGGACCAGAATCATCCATTGACTTCAAGTTCTTCTTTCTTCGCGGTATCAACAAGGTACTAGAGGGGGCAGTGCCTGAAAAATCTTCAAAGTCATCAGGATTACTCTTATCTTGTGAATGGCCATGCAGTCTTTGTAATATACGACGCTCCATTTTTGAAACCAAAGACACAAACTGTACGGTTCGGAATGAATGAGATATTTTGCTGGTGGTCAGCATTGTTTGGAGTGGGGTATATTTGCTTTCTGTCAATCGTTTCCTTGAATGCATCCATTCGCTCAGAATACTAGCATCGCTCTGATCATTCTTTCTGAGTGGATGTAGATATCGTCGGGTGAATTCATCTTCTTGTGAGTCTCCCAAGGTACCGTCATTCCTGAATTCATCAACCGTTTTATTGCGTTTCCGCTTTCCAGTTTCCGGCTTTTTGTATTCGCCGATGCTGAGCATCGTTTTTGCAGGAACAGGTCGGATTCCACTCGGCAGAATGACCGGATTGAATGGATAATAGCTGATGGCATCACGTCGAGCTATCATGTCTTGTACACGCTTGTAATTGTCCTTCGCTTGCTTGTATTTGCGCTCTTCTAATTCCGTCAGCAGTAAGAGACATCGACCCTTTCTCTTCCGGCCAGTTCTTCCTAATCTTTGAATCTAATAGTTCTATAGTATTAGATAAATTGACTAAACTAGTTCAATAAATTGTCATCTTTACATACCATTCGAATGGGAGAACTTTGAGAATCGTAGCATATAATCAAATCAACTTCTCCAATATCAAGACCCTCTTCACCGATTGATGTTGAGACAAGCACATTGTATACACCACGCTTAAACTTGCTAATAACCTGTCGTAGTTTTCTCATACGTCAGCTGTTCTATACGTACAAGGCGCATAGCATTATTTCAATATTTGTATCGAAGCCTCTTACCTCCTGCTGCTCTCTTTGGTTCAAACCTTTGGATCCTTTAGACTCAGCCTGGCCGACAAAACTTGTGCAACTTACAATGGGCTCATGTTTTGACAAAAATGTGACAATTTCATTGACGGATTCACGAAGTGACGAGAATATCATGATGCGAGTGTCTTCTGCTTGACCATCACCATTTTGATTGGCTTCGGTAAGGTGTTGCAATACAGCAGCAAGCAGCTTATCCATTTTAGGATGACCAACATAGTTTGGCCGTGCATGCATTCTCTCCAAATCACGCAAGAGCTTCTGTAGCTCTGGATTGCGAACAATAGAAATCTTAGATTTGGCAACATGTTTTCCCGAATCTAAGTCGGCTTGGATATCGGTGATAGTGGATTTCATGCTTCGAACAAATGGTCCGGTTCCGTGTTGACATAATAAATCGTGAGCTCGACTTAACACATCTGCTGCAAGAAAATTACTGAATACTGTGTTTTGGATAGCTTTGTTGAAATTCTTAGAATTGGCCTGCCAGATGCCACGAGACTGCATGAGCATATAAGGTGTATTTCGATCAGGATCAATGTCATTGATGGCTTTAAATTGGTGCAATGTCTTCAAAACTGGTAAGAAAACGGACTCTCGAAATGTTGATACGGCTTTCGGGAGCATGCCAAAACCTCCTTGAGTGTAGGAAAGACTGACCACAACAGTCTGAATGGACTTCCCGTGGCTGAACTCTCGTATATCCAAGGAATCTTCGGTGCGTATTTGGATATTGGTGATAAGAAGGTTATCTACAATCTTTTGCACTGCCTGCAGACTTGTTCCAGGGGTGGCGGTCAATGCCAGTATCCGAAAGTCTTTATGACGATTCTTGATCTTGCGCACAGCAACAGCATATGCATAGCCTCCAGTTGCTTTGTGTGCTTCGTCCACCACCAAGCAAGCCAATCGTTCAACAGGGAAGACGCCCTCATTCAGATCGTTCTGCAAAATCTGTGGAGTAACAAAAAATAATCGTTTCGAATTCCATAGATTCTTTCGCTTTGCCGCAGGCATCGCACCTGTCAATTCTGCCGTCTGATCTTGAGGGACGCCGCAGATTTTGAAGCAGGCTTCGATCTGCTGATTGACCAACGGCTTAGTAGGGGCCATAAAAACAATTTTTGCTGTAGGGAACCAGCGAAAGTAATTATACATAACCACAGCGGCAATGAAGGTCTTTCCCAAGCCAGTAGGCATAGCAACCAAGGTATTGTTGAATAGTGCACGTTGCACAATGTTGAACTGATAATTTCGGAGAGGGTAGTTTATCGGATATACCCAGGTAGTGCAAGCTTCCGGATCAAAAAAATGAGCGCATGGGGCATCTTCTGGAGGAGGTGGTGGAGGGGCTTGTGGAGACGGCGTGGTCGTAGCAGTATTGAAAGAGAATCTAGCATTGCCTTGGCTAGTAACTGCCAAAGTGGAAGGAGGAGTTGGGCGGTTAGCATCATGGTCGCTGTTGGAGTTGGAACCTGACTGAGAGAAAAAACTGTCCATTCTTGTTTGATATTGTCGCTGGGAGTTGGATGTATATCTCGATGGTAGTTGATTGTTAAACTGTTGCTGCGGTGGCATAGTTTCGGTCAACTCTACTGCCTTCAAGAGGAAGCTCTCGTCAAAATCAGCAAACATTGCGTCCTCTGCCTCTGCTGCTGCTGCTAACATGACAGCATCGTCAATACCAGAGTCAAATTCGTCATCAGAAATTGATCCCGTCATCCATGACTTGAATCCCAACTGGACGCGTAAATGAGTGTAATATCCACGCGATATTCGTTTCTTGGTAATTCACGAAAAATTTGGAAGTCACGTCGATGGCGTGTATTCAGTGTCTGCTCAACCAAAAAAATTATAAAACGGTGAAAGCTGGCACATTTGAAACAAATTGCCAATGTCAAAAAAACAACCAGAGAGAGCAAGATCACACAAAAATGTATTCGATGTTGAAGAACAACAGAAGCATTTACGACGACATTTAGAATCTTTAGAACGAGACAACCATCAACCACTGGACGATGTTGAAGGACTTGTCAGTGTAGCTTTAGCACATATTGAAGACGACAGCCCAGGTTCGAAATTGATAATTTTATGCATACAGCTTATAATTGTTGCTCTTTTCTAATAGCTTATTGCACTCGGCAATTTAGGGCGAAAGCGTCAAAAAGTATCACGAGCCAATCCTTTTTCCACTAGGCAGAATCTTGGAGCCTTGATAATAGAAGCAGTACGTGTTTTTATTACCCAGACAGATAAGAAATTTCGTTTGAAAATACTCACGATGCACTCTGATTCAGAGGCTAGATTTACTCCCTCCTGATATACCAACTTACTTGACATGCAATGCAACTCCGTCACAATACCCACCTCGACAATTCTGCTCTGTATGCAGTTTCCAAAGCTCCTATAGATGTAGTAAATGTGGAATGAAATATTGCTCAGTCAAATGCCTGAGAACACACGAAGAAACAAGGTAGGCGCACAAGCAAAAAGGGAAAATTCACTGGCACATATCCGGTTTTGGCTTTGTGATACTAACAGCTTTACTTAAATAGATGCATGAAGTGGACCATATGACTTTCTGACATGCATCACCGTCAAACCGGAAAGCACCCCAGCTCTTCTCAGTTGAAAAGAAAGATTACTGTAATATGTATATATATATATGCCAAAGGAAAGTGGCATTACACTGAAATAAATTTGGAGTAGAGTGGCCAGTGCATATTTTGATGTGTTATCAGTCAGCTCAAGCTCATTTGAATCAAAAGAATTGTCATATGAACGAAGGCAGGAAGTGGTACAGGTGCGTTCATCGCTTGCCACCCACTGCCCTCAGAGTACGGTGAGGTATATTAAACTATCTGTGTCTACTCCAGTATTGGGACGAAAGAAAAATAGTTTTAGGTGGGTAAGTTTGTGTTTGTGCGCTTCCAGCTGCAGAGAAGGAAAGGCCAACAGACTGTTAGCCAGGCAAAGCCAAGAAAGTACAAGACGTTCCTGGTGTGAACGTGCACGGACACATTTCTTTCGCAGGTGATATCCTCGAACATATCAGCAGGTAGTTTTTCAATGAACAATGTAGAACACCATGGCAATGAAGATATTACTGGCCAGCAAAGAGCATGAATCGGGTCCTTACCATTTTGTAATTTCGGTGAACCATAGAAGATTTGAACGCTATGTGTCGGGGGTTCAAACGGGAAAATTGCCAAACCCAACCAGCATACTGAAGCTACCAGTGATCACATCACTCCACAGGCGTCAATTTTATATCTTGAACATAACTATTCTTCATGGATATCAATAGATAGTTCTATCAAACCCATTGAACACATTGGAAATTGTTTCATCGCCTACCGCACAACAGACTTCGAACCGTCGGACAATCCGTTAAAGTGTAACGCAGGTCAGCGCTGGTCTATCTGGAAAGCTGAGTGGGGAGCTGTACGCCAAAAGTCAGAGATGATCTGTGTCACAAAGACAGCACTATCCATTGGCCTGGAATTTCAAGACACACTCTCTCCCCTTATTATTATTATTATTTTCTCGCTGACGTTTCAACTTTCTCTCTACTATTCTACCTGAAATCGCTCTCATATTCCTTTTTCATGAGTAGCGATTATCGATACAAGTGTTTATCGCCTCGGTCAGATATATCACAGTACCTGTCGGTAGTAACTACTAGCGCTACTGTGCAAAGTAATTTGGCCCTGGGGAATAATCCCAATTCCAATGAAGACCAGAATGGAGGTCAATCTTCGTCTACACAATTTCATTCTATCACACCACAATCTTTCAAACAAGCTCTAGGATCAGGTGATCCTTCAAATCCAACTTTTCATTCACGTCCAAGGCAACGACGGCCAGGGTTTTCATGCAATACGTAAGAATAAAATTTTATTATAAACTTTAGTCTTTTCTCACTCGGTTTCCTTAACCATTTGATCATTACTGCAAATAGCTGCCGAAAACGGAGAGTACGTTGCGACCGGACACACCCTGTCTGTAACCGCTGCCGTGGAAAACGAACATGTAGCTATCCTGATACAAATCGGACGAGGAAAAAATCGACTCAACTTTCCAGCTGTGACGACAGCCCAATGCCAGCAAATCAAGTAGTATATACTAGTCAGTTACGACGACCCGTAGTTCCATCGGTTCGTGTAGTCTGTCGGAGGTCAGCATCTCCTTCACCCGTCTCACCAGACCCTCTGGCGTACCCTAGTCCGGCTACACCTGAGAGTAACGCGTCATCTCCTAAAAGCTTTATATCACCTATTTTGTCCACGTCTCGGATTAAGCGGCAACGACGACTCAGTTTCACCTCTGACGAAGATATCACCACACATACTGGAATTTTGGAGAAAGAAACCCAGGTACAACTAAGTAGAGTTGCTGATGAAGGCTTGCTTATTCAACTCTTGGAAGCTACTGGCTGGGAAATTTATCCAATAGGGGATGGTGTCGTTCGTTTCGAAACCAACATCGCTAATACTGAACAATTACGAACGCTCATAACCAGAACAATGGATATACTACATGACAAGGGAAATGCAATGAGTATGCCGATTGAAGATCCTTTGGGACCATCAAGTACAGCCAATCGACGGTCGCAACTTCAACGACGTTTGCCGCAAGGCATATATCATTTATCTTTATTCGAAAGACTTTCTATGGTCACACGTCCAGGGGCTTGGCATCCGGATATGAGCAGTACTCCTCCATTTCAGCAACTCTCGACTGATAAACATATCATGGCTATCACACCAAAACATATTCCACACTATCTTGCGCATTGGTGTGGCTGCGGACTACCGTTTCCAATTATTCTCTCACCGCTAAAGGCGATGAGAAGTTCGCGACAAAATCGCATCAACAGAGAGGGATTAATCTCTATACTTAGCTACATGATACCACACTTTTGTTTCTGGCACTCATTTTCACCACTTGGGCATTCAGTTCATTATCATCGAGAATGCGGCAAGGAATATTACTCCAAGGCAGTAGTTTTTTGTGACGAACCCTGGGACCTGAACACACTCTTTCATCATTTGATGAGCATCTGCAGGGATTATGATCGTGGTAATATGCAGTCGGCTTACCTCACGATGGGCGTCACTATGAGTCTATGTTTTGCTCTTGATTTACACAAAGCTCATGGTTACGATCGGTATACTGATCCGCACGAAAAAGAATTTGCCAAAAGAATGTTTTGGTCGTTATGGTGGTTTGATACAACTGTTCCACAGTTGTACAGCTCTCCAGCTGTAATTGATCCAGACGATGTTACGACTGAATACCCAGCTATCCTCGCCGATTACGACAGCGAAGAACGTCTGCAGGTACAGTATATGCAACTTGCTCTTCAATGTAGACGACTCAACCGAGTTTTAGCCAAGCGCATGAAAGAGAGAACAACGGATTTCGATGAAGAAGATGAGCTCGACTTCTTATTTGAGCAAGATCAAGAACTTCGATCTTACTATCGCTCTCACCATTCCACACTCGCAGTTTACAATTTGCAAAATACTGCTATTATGAGAGATTTATGGAGAAGGCGAATTATCTGTTTACCTATGGTCGACTATTGTATGAACTGGTTATCTTTATATCAGCGTCATCTACCATCTGCTACTCGATCAGAGCCTCTCTCGGAACTCCATCACTTGGCCTTACGCGTATGCTCTGAAGCGACTGACATCTTGACAGCACTATTCGATGCTTGGTTCACTGCGTGCGATTTAAATTTGGATTGTCTTTTTCGACCTACTCTTTTCCATTTTTTGGGTTCTATCACTATCCATAAGGTAAAAAATATCTGATCGTTATATTCCATCTCATCATATTTTGTAAAATAACAACCTGACATCCTTCAGTATCTAATTATTTGCCCATGGGTTACTCGTGATCGAGCGTCGAAATCAATTCAGTCAGTGAAGTTGATGCTAAGGCACTATGTGAAAACACCTATGCAAAATCTATTTCCAAAGTCTCACATTTACATCGACATCAAAGAATTCTTCAAGAAATACAATATTGACGATGATGACGATGATGATATTTATTGGATACCTATTTATGATAGCATATGGAACACAGCCGATAATGAATTCCATATTCTGCAACGTCCGTTTGGAATAGATTCTTGAACACTTGTGAGCTTACATCCCATTGCTGGTCAATGTCCAGTCCACACTTATTTTGTTTTTTTTTTTTTTTTTTTCCAGCTTACCTTTATAACATAGCAACATAGATCAGCCGCTATTGCCAACGCAGTAGATGCTTTTACCACATGTATCTTTCTCTTTCTTACAACCTGTCATTTAATTTTTCATTACTTCGCCAACCTTGTGTTTGTACTTACCACTGTACAATATACCTATGCATTATATTTACTGTTTTCCTTTACTGTAATAAAAACCCTGCTCTCCATTCCATTGTATGAAAGGTATTACATCAACTGCCAATTCAACGAATGGCATCTTAATACTTGCTCGGGTACTATAACGATAAAATGCAAATACACAGGAGCCCAAATATTTAACAGCTACATACAGATAGATTGTTTATTACAATGCAGTAATGTAAGGGATGTAACAATTATAGATGTAAAAGAACAGTTGAAACAATAGTATAATGCTGATGAAGAGGGATAAATGATAATGCAAGATGCTAAATTATTAATTTTTATGAGTCTATTGATTATATGTTTCAGTGGATGGTGCTCGATAGAGTCGTAACATCAAACTGGAGCAAACAACGCTGACGCTGGAGACGACCATAGCCAAACCAGCAAGATATGGTGGTAAACCTTGGCCGGACGCTGGAAAGATGACACCAGCAGCTATGGGGATGGCAATAATATTGTAAACGAAAGCCCATAAGAAGTTGATACGAATTCTTCGTACCACTGTGCGAGATAGATCATGCATTGTAAGGAGGTCCGAAAGATTATTTCTAATAAGAACGATGCTTGCTGCTTCAATTGCGATGTCTGTTGCTGATCCTACAGATATGCTTTTGGTAAAGAAATGTTAGATAACTGTGATCCAATATTTTTCGTCTACATTTACAAGGTGGCAAACTTACCCTACGTCTGCTTGAGCCAGTGCTGGAGAATCGTTTATTCCATCTACGATAGTAAAAACAAAGAAGACTGTCAGTTTTGAAATATAAAAAGATGTATAAATCATTAAGAGACACAACATACCACCAATCATTGCGATGACACCTCTCGAAGGCTTGGATTTGCCTAGACGAGTCTTTTTCCGATCCGTTTCAATGGTCCTTCTCTGTAAGTTTTTAATCTTGTCTGCCTTTTGTTCAGGCTTTACACCAGCAAGAACGCAGCCTTCATCTATACCAATTTGCCTAGCTACAGCTTTACCGGTTATGGGGTTGTCACCAGTAATCATCCATACTTCAATACCGGAAGCGCGAAGACTAGAAATGACCGATTTTGCCTCAGGTCTTGGTTGGTCAGCAATAGCAATTTGAGCTAAAACAATCGTACGGGAGGCTTCACAGCTTCCATGTGAGGCACAGTTGCAAATCACACAGCTGCATTCATTTTGACAACCGTCAGGTAAATTTTCATATGATGGAGGATTTTCACTAGCTTGTACAGGGCTGATAGCGAACATCACAATAGACATTCCTTCGCTTTGCCATTGTTGAAGTTCTTGGCGTCGTGAGATAGAAGATGATCTACTAGTGTGTTTAGCCAAGTTTTCCTTCATCCATTCTTCGTTGCCGAGGAATACGTTATAGACATTGCTTGATGCGCCGGTGACAGAAGATAATATTTCATTATTTTTTCGTACTATAATAGTGGCAGTAATACCGCGACCAGGTGTTTCCCTGCTTTGAACAAGGTCCACTCCTCTGAATGAATCTTCTGCATTCTTTTCTTGTGCATTTATATCTGAGTTCGGTTCCTCGTCTCCTGTAGATGGTTCAAGTAGTTTACCGTTAGAACTGAGATATTTCTTGGCCTTTTGCTTGATGGCTTTGGACAACGGATGATTGCTTGCACCAGCGACTAGGCCAAATATCTTCCATGACAAGCTTGTTTGGTCACTCGGAGCGTCTCCTTCCTGATCCAGTAGTATCCAGTTATCCCGAACGGTTGGCTTTCCTGTGGTTAAAGTGCCTGTCTTGTCAAATGCAATTGCTGATATTCGATTGGCCATTTCAAGTGCATATCCACCTCCTTTGACAAGGACACCATGTCGTGCTGCTACACCTGTGCCTACCATAACCGCTTTGAATGTAATATTAGTATCTTTTAATCACCATTTGATATATTTGATAGATAACTCACCTGTTGGACTAGCAAGACCCAGACCACAAGGACAGGCAATGACCAGAACGGACACTGCAAACATCAAACTAAAGATTTCCTTGGTTTCACCCATTGTAATCCAGGACTCTGGATACATTTCATAAATTCCGAGTACCTCCCAGATAATAAAGGTGATAACTGCCAATAGTATAACAACGGGAACAAAGATGCTGGATATTTTGTCCGCCATGACTTCAATGGGAGCCTTTGGAGAAGACTGAGCATCTTGGACAAGCTGAATGATTCTTGATAGAGTTGTGTTGGAACCCACACGAACTGCTCTTATGTATATTTCAGATGACATATTAATCGTTGCTGTAATAACATCGCTTGACACATTTTTCGTTACAGGGATGGACTCTCCAGTAATCATGGATTCATCCAGTGTGCTTGTTCCTCTCCAGATTTTTCCTACAATAGAATATGTTAGTTGCATGTGCTTTATAAATGTATCAATAACCAACGAATTCAATTTACCATCACATGGAATGCGATCTCCTGCTCGTACTTTCAAGATATCTCCCACTGTTAAAACATCAAATTGTTAGACTCATTGTTGTGATAGACCAAATAATAATAATGATAATAATAACAAATAGGTCACTATATCTTACCTTGAATGTCTTTGGTATCAATCTCTGATTCTTGCAAGACTTCCTGGTTTCCAGGAATGTTTTCATTTCCTTTTCTTCCTTCATAAGATACTGTCACCAAGATGGCTTTTTCCGGTTGCAAGTCCATAAGCTTTGTGATAGTCTCAGCAGTTTTGCCTTTCGCAAGTGCCTCTAGCCATTTTCCAAGATGAATAAAGGTAATGAGAAACACACTTGTTTCAAAGTAGTTCATTGGTTCATCCATAGAGTCCGGTTTTGCCATAGCAGCTGCCACAGTACCTACTGATGCAATGTATGCTACAGAAGTTCCTAGTGCTACCAGTGTTTCCATATTGGCTGTATGTGCGTACCTCAGAGATCGATAGGCTTTAATATAGAAAGAGTTTCCTAAAATGAATTGAACTGGTGTACTCAGAATGAACAAAACCAAATTGGCGATGGTCAAATTTGGTGCAACGTTCTTGGAAAGATGTTGGCGAACTGGATTGCTTGGTGGAAGTGCCATCATGAAGATCATGGAAATAAGTAGCACTGGAATAGCAAATAAGAGAGACCATAGGAATCGATTTCGCAAAACTCGTTCTTCTTTCTTCATCCTAGCCTTCATTTCGTCTCGTTGATTAGATTTGTCTTGATTTGGAGCCAGATCTGCCTTATAGCCGATTTGTTCTATCATATTCACTAGCTCACGAGATCCGATTATGTTAGGGTTATGTGAAATGAATGCCGACTTTGCTAAAAGGTTGACCTGGGCCCTGCTGATTCCATCGTGCCGTAACAATGTTTTCTCAATGTTGGAGACACAGGAGCTGCAAGTCATACCTGTAACAATAAGTCGAGTGTTGACTAAATTCTCATCAACACGTTTGGAATCGTCGACTTCGTCATCAGCATCCTTCTTTTTGGTTATATCAATACCTTCTGCTGAGAATCCAAGTTTTTGTATGAGACGCTGTATCTGTCGTTGACTAGTGGCATTTCGCTCCAGTTGAAACTTCACTTTGCCCGTGTCAAAAGATACCGAAATAGAATTTGAAATGATACCAGGAAGTTCTTGCAAAGCTTTCTTGACCTTGGCTTCACAGTTGGTACAGTACATACCAGTGACCAACATTTGAACTTGGAATTTAGTACTAGACACTGCAAGTTTCGCATCTTTGCTGGTGATATTGATATCGCTAGCCTTGTAGCCCAATTGCTTGATCTTCTTTGCAATTTCCTTTGAGTTCAGACTATCTTTTTCCATTTTGAAGACGGCATTACTAGTGAGCAGATTGACTCCAACAGATTCTGGTAGCACGCCACTCCAGGTCTTTATATTTTTTTCAAGAGTACCGACACAGCTAGCGCAAGTCATTCCGGATATTTGCATCGATACATCTTGGATAAGGATGTTAGGGACTGAAGAAATAGAAATTCCGGTCAGCGATCTGTCAGAGATGTGAGAAACAATCTTTTGAAGGCTGGTGAAGCTGCTGTTGTCATCTTGGTAGTCATCCGCTTCAGTTTCATCGATGACTTTAGGCGGAAGCAGATTATGGATCATCTGAATATTATTTGCTTCGTAACCAGCGTCGTCCAGCCTTTCCGCAAGGAGTTGTGGGGTAATCTTATCGCCTTCAAATACGACCATTCCCATTTCAGTGTGTAGTCCGACACGAACAGATTCAGGCAAAGCTCCCGGTAATTGCTTGAGTACTTCTGAGACAATCAAAGAGCAACTGTCGCATGTCATTCCGAGAACTCGAAATACAGCCTTTCTAAGTTTGATATCAGAGATGCTGTTGTTATCCAAAGTAGAGTCTGTAATGGATGGCGAGCTGGTAATATTCTCCACGTCGTAACCAATATCTTCGATAAGTTCCTGTAAATCCTCTAATGTTGCTTCAGCGCTATTGTAGAGGAGAGTGGCTTCTTCATTATCCAAGCTCACTACTATCGAATCACGAATTACACTTGGGTAAGACGATAGAGCTTCGTGGACTGTGAATGTACAATGGCTACAAGTCATTCCTTGGATGCTGATGTGAGCTGAACATATATTAGATTGCGGCCCTGAAAGTGCTTCTTTCTTCCAATCTACGACATCATAACCTAAATCATCAATCCTTTCTTTGATGGAATTAACAATATCTTCTTCTCCAGATACCAATAGTGTGATCTTGCCCGACGGAACATCGATGGATATGGATTCCTGTTTGACGCCTTCCAGTCCTTGGATGGCTTTCCGTATGGTGCTGGAGCAATGATCGCATGTCATACCGACTACATTTAGCTTCAGAGTAGAACTATTTGATGAATTTGATGGCGAATTCTCTAATGTTGTTAATGAAACATGCATATCGACTGCTCTAACGTCATACCCAGCCGAATCTATGGAGTCCCTGATGATATCCTCCGTCAAGCGTCCAGGATGGTAATTGAACTCGGCTTCATTCTTTTCAAGAATTACCATAATAGATTCCTTTGTGATATCTTCCAGTTCAGAGAGGGAGCGCGTCACACTGTTGACGCAATGAGAGCATGTCATTCCAATGATCTCTATTCGAGCATGTTCCAGATCAGACGACGAAGCAGGAATGGGTGCGTCTAATTGTGGAGTTCCAGCATCGTATCCCAAGTCTTCAATGGCCTTTGATATGGTATCCTTTGTAATGGAAGTTCCTGTGTATGAAAACGTAGCCTGTCTAGAATCAAGGTCGACTTTGATCGATGAGACATTGATGCCTTCTAGCTGTGCGAGTCCTTTAGTCACAGAGTCTGCACAATGCTGGCAGGTCATTCCACGGACAGCTACTGAAGCTGTTGTAATGTTGTTCGAAGGTATTGTCATTATTGTAAGTAGAGTTAAAAGTGCATTGGGAGAACTAGAAACAAGAGTGCCTGGTGATTTATCAGATTTCAATAATTGTTAAAATGTGACTTCGAAGGTGGCAAAAAATGCTCATGCGCAAGTTGTGCTGAGTATGCGGACATTTGTGGCGGAAAGGCAAAGTTGCTCTGACATATACAAATCCAAACTATCTGCAACGAAACAACCAGAATTTCTGTATTTATAATCAATGATAAGTGATGTCTAGTATGAGGTTTCGTGCGAGTGCTTTCCACTATTAGGGTAGGAGATCGCTGCTACACTGTTTCAGGATCATCATTTGATCAATGGTAGATCTTGCAATATCTACGTCAGCCAGATTCCCGACTCTCAATTTGGATTTACGAGTATTGAATCTCGGCATACAGAAGATCTATTGCAATTGATTTACAAAGAAGTCGCCATCGATACCATACCTTATAACAAGTACTTACAGAAAATAAAAGCTTTTGTTTGCAGCTCATGAATAATCAAACTACCCATCTGTAAAAAGCTTGAATAGTTGTCAACCAACAGTCTACATTGCCGTTTGATGATCAACTAGGCCGAATGTACATCAAATCTCCTCTTTTGTGCAGTATATAGTCAATACGGTAATGGGAAGCTTTTAAAATTTATTTTTGGAGGGATTTTGGGAAATGAAAGCATGCGTTCAGCTTTTAGTATTTGCATCAGACGGTATTACAATGGTCTAAAACCGCTTCATGTTACCATTCTTCTCATACATACGATATGCTACAAACATCAAACCAACTATTCCGGCTGCAGCAACCATCTTGAACAAGAACCAAAGGAAACCGCCACCACTTGATGAGGACTTGGGCTTCTTTCCAGGCTGGGGCTGCAAGAAATTAATTAGTATTTTCATGATGAGATCATGGCATTTAGAAGGCGTTTATACTCACTATCGATTGCTGCTTCTCAATTGGAACAGGCATCAAAGTCTTTGTCGTCACAGCAACAATATCATGATTATCTATTGGGAATGAGCGATATATGAATAAGTATTGAATCAGCCTGAAGCAGAATTGCCCCTCCCAGCTGATCTAATCTCATACCTGAGATTTCACCGGTGTGTGCAGTGAAGCCAAGGTAGACTTGGTCAGGCAACTTAACATTTGGAACCTTAAAGCATTCCTTCCACTCGTCCTCTTTCTCGTGGTGAAGTTCCAGTTTGAGATAGTTGTCCTTGTAGAAAGTCAAGCGAGCCTTTGTAACCACAGTTTTACCACGGAAGTCAGCCTGTGGGGCATGAAGCAAAATCAGTTTCCAATTAACCTAGTACTATAAAAGGTGGCTGACATAAATTGATCTTTTACCTCACAGCCAGCCAGTTCGGTTGTTGAACCGTCCTTGTCATTATCATAGTACTTATAACCATCGCCAAGCATAGCCTGCACGTATGGGAAGGTATGTTTCTGTATAGCAAAATCATCAGAGTGGAACAGTGAGCATTTCGAAGTATTTAAATTAGATCAGTTGAGTATCTACACCATACATGCGACCTCTCGTTATCATAGGTATCAAAAAAGATGCCAAGACCTTCAAAGTTGTTGACAGAACCAAAGACAGGGCCGGTCGACATCCTCTGCTTTGCTAACCAGAGGGCAAAACCGTCACCAAACAAATGACCGGATGGGCCATCCACATTATATTCGAACTCGATCTCAAAGTTTGCAGCTGTCAAAGGCTAATTGAATAGAAAGACATAATCAGAGAAAGGGGAAAACAGGCACATTCATGGATTTTTATATTTCATGTATTTACCAGACGTGACCACAAATAACCAACTTGCGAAGGACGATTGCTTGTCAATCGAACATGCTTGTTAGTGTTGATGACCTACAATGAAATAAATTAGAATTATTATATTTCATATACGTTTCTATCCGCTGGCGGATTGTGGCTGCCATAGTTCACTTACTGCATCGCCGCCAAAGTCGAACCATCGGTTCTGCAGGTCGTCATCAATATAAGGTGGGTACAAAGAGTGAGTTTGTAGCGTGATGGCCTGATTAGCGGATTGTTGCGCAAAGGTGAAGCCAAGTGTGGCACTCAAGGCTAGGAGAGTAGTCTTTAGAAACAACATGATGGCCAGATCAAATCCTCCACTTCAAAAGAGTTAATACAGTTTAGAAACTGACGCGTGGCAAGCCAGGGAGGTCCTGCAACTGAATGTCGAGCGGGAGAAATGATTGGGCGAGCTCAACCTTAGTTTTAACGTAAAAATAGCAACGAAAGTTTCATTTTCCCAATTACACTTTCTCTGTAAGTCGGTAGACGTTGTAGTAGTCAATGTAGAAATGCGTATGTTTATATGCACTGATGTAAAGAATAGAAAACAATGCGATCAAGACAATTCTAATCGAATAATAATGATAAAAGAAAAAATTATATGTATACTCTATATGTTTCTTTAGGCTAAAGTTGATGAACAGTAACTTCAGATGATGACAGGATAAAAAAGAGACATTAAAGGGTGAATTCATTGAAGACACCACTAATTTGCAGTACGATTACCCTTCAAGTAATCATAAATCTTGTTTCCAACTTTGTCTTCTTTCACTTGGATCATGTATACAGCTGTTGCTCTGGTTGTCTCATTCATCAGTCTAAAGGTGATTCGCTTGTTATTGCCAGAAATACGTTCAACAAAGTTACTTTGAATGAACGCATTCACCATTCGTTTTTTATCTTTCTCACTCTCAATGTATACATGAACGCGTTGACTGGGTATCTGCATTGAAAGCCGAAGACCAGCGCCGCCCAAATTTGTCCAGCTAGAGTGTTCGTTTTGCAAAAACATTTTACATCGACATTGCATGACAGTTTTGGTAGTTTGAGGTCCGTCTTCTGGTTTACGAATAGATTGTGTTCCAAGTGATGTTGATCTTGCAATAGGCTTGTGATACTGCTCTTGTTCTTCATGACGAGCAGAATTAAGGAAATCCATAAGTGCACGGTGTAAGGACCCAGCAAGCGCATTGGCGTCCCTAGGATCATTACAATGTATCAGGTAATTCTCTTTGCGACCATTGCCCATGTCGATACCAATACTGACGTCCGTTGGTGCTTCTTGACGACTAGTCATATTTCTATTTACCCATGCGTTCAAGTACATGTGATTGGATTCCTGTATGACAATAGCCAAACAAGGTCGGTTTGCTACAGTTTGTCGAATCTCCACAATACATTGACCGTCGACAGCTGCCCAAGATTCATCCTTCCATCGGAATACATCGCAAGAAGGTGATCTGTGAGTGATCTCTTTAACTGCAGCCATTGCATTAGCAGTCGTTGGGCTCCGGGGCTTCATAATGAGCAAAACAAATAAAAAATTAGATAAACGATGTCAAGTGAGCGAATGCTTCAAAATGTTACTTACACTCCCCATAGGTGATCCATTATGAGGGACATTAAGGTAGTTATAACTTTCTTGTGATAGTGGAGGCATGCCTCCTTGAAAGCCTTGCGGTCCAAGTGGTGGTCCATGAGTTGGAGATCGTCGTAAGGAAGGATCCTGTGGGTGCATCATTGGTCGTGGTATAGGGGACATACCAGGTCGTGGATGCATGGCCAGAGGAGGTGGACGATGACCCATAGACTTTGATGGCACTGGAGGACTCATTGCAAATGGTGGTGGTCTTTGGTTAGGTGGGAAAGGTGGTCTTGCCATCATACCTGGGGGAGGTGGTGGACGTGAATTAAACATTGTTCCTGGCGGTGGTGAACTTCCAAAAGGTGGTCCAGGAGGACCCATGGGTCCACCAGGAGGAGGTCTATAGCCTGGACCAGCAAAATTAGGCGGTGGTGGACGTGGCCGCATAGGTGGTGAAGCTAAGCCAGATAGACCACCAGCAGAGTTGAACATTGGACCGTTGGAAGGCGCGGAATTGATGAACATGGATTCCGACGTAGGTATAGGTGGTAGATTCTGCGGTGGACCAATATGTGTTGTGGGTGCTGACTTCGATGCAGTCAAAATGGCAGGTGGTTGAGACGCATTTTGCGCTTCAGCCTGCATTGCCATTGGAGCAGCAACGCGATCGACTTCAAGTGGTTGTGAGAACAAAGGCTGTTCAGGAACTTCAGACACCGACAACTCCAAATTGTGCGCTGTGGGTGGTGCAATATAGGCATTACTAACAGACTGAGAAATTGGTGGACCAGATGACAATAACTGAACTCCAGGTGAAGTTGGCAAAGGTGACTCCGGCTCAATACTTCGTCTTCTATTTGACAAGATTGATGCTGTTGCTGGAGGCGGAGACGATGATAAATTACTGAAAGTATCATCCAAATTCAATCTATCCAACTTTGGCAATTCCATGAAATTGTTCCTGGTTGGCGATTGGACTGGGCTGTTCGAGATATTAATGGAACCCATATGTGACACGGCAGGCTTAATAAACTCGTGGGTCACAGCCGCAGCAGCTCCAGAGCTTGCATATGAGCTGTTTGCTTGTGAGGGCAAATCACGCATAGGCTTTGCTTCACTATCATCAGCGTACATACCAAAGATTGTATCTCTAGAAGGCGCTTTGTCAGTACTGGTATACATATCAAATATTGTATCACGATTGGAATCCGACACAAAATTGGATGAATTTTCCTTGTCAGACGGAGTAGGAGTTGTCGAGTTCTTTGGAAATGGTGCAGGTGGCTTTTCAACGGCAGGCAAAGGATAATTTGGCGCGGGCTTTGGTGGCAAATTTTGTTGACGTGCTGGAGTTTTCTCAAGCCACATTGCTTTCACAGCTCGAGAATCCGTCCTCAGATGCATACAATCTTTGTTACGGATCGACACTTGAATAAAATACTCGCCAAGTTGCTCTCGTTCCGGTAAAAGTTGATGGAATTGAACATGCTTCAATGCAAGTGGTGGAAATACAAGTGAATACATATAGTCTGAGCCATTTTTGCGAGCCATATCGATTTCATCGTTATTTAATCGTTTGGCCACAATGAGAACATCTGATAACAGAAAAATGTGGGTTGCTATAGGTGGTATCCCATTTCCAGTGGCAGGAAACAATGTGAAATCATCCTCAATGACGAGAGTTCGTTGAGCTGTTGAGAGTTGCAAGCGACATTTCTAAGATAACAACGATTATTATATGGTTTCTAAGAAGATATCAAGGCACTTTACGTTGCCAGTGATTTTGCTTACCTTGGGCTCTCTAGAGAAAACATCAACAGCAGTAGAAGCATCGATTTTTCTTTCAAGATCTTGAATAGCAGCTTGACCGGTCGGTGGTTTTGGCATCGAACTATATTGTGGTGACAACGCTGTGTTTATATGGGGAACATTCGGCAAAGACTTTTGGCGACTAGGAGGAGAAGTAACATTATGGCTAGGTAGAGGTGAAGTCATAGCTCTTGTGTTCTTCTTTGCCATCAGCATGATGGTGTCTATTCGTTGATTGGCTTGAGCCAGTAATTGATGATCATTCTTCCCAGGTTCAGTGGTCTCCAATAAACGCTGTGTGGTGTGACAGGGGGAAGCTCAATTATTAACTGATTGGATATTGTGAATGAACTAGATACGATTACACTTACACCATATAAGATCTTGTAATACAGCATCCGTTGAATAGGGGCATTCACAAGAGATTCCATAGTAATTTCGTAGGAGTGTTGGACTGACAAGGCCTATTTACTAATATTTAGCGATTCAAGTTTTCAGAGGTTTTGGCAGACTAAACAATTACTTACATATAAAGCTGCCTTCACAGAAGGCCTTCCGACAATGTCCTGTCTATCATTGAGGTTGTTGATAAAACTTCGAGAATAGTTGGCATATGGCGCCTCCATTTCATTGACCTTATGGGGAAGTGACAGAATAAGTCATACAGGAAAGTGTCAGAAGAACGTGGTAACATGACAATTGAAGGAATGATACTTTACCCATTGCATTAACACATCTCCTAGTTCACGGACACCTTGAGGAGTGGCTGAAATTTTGATCAAACGCTATTAAGACCCTTCAGGTTAGTAAGCCATAATAGCCAATCTTGCGCCACCCGATGGTATATGTGTGTGAACTTACTGTGCAGAATCGCTTATTTATCTTGAAAATATCTTGGGCATGTTTTAATAATTCTGTAAAGTCTGTTGAACGCTGATCATTGGACCATATGGGGGCAATTTGCTATTCGACAGAAGCATTGTGTTAATACTGCCATTCCGAGGAACGCAAAAAAATCTCGGTGTTCAGGGACTTAGTATAAATTGACTATTTACCGTAGTAATAATCTTAAGGGTGTCAAGATATTCTTTTTCAGTTTCAATAAGGTCTTTGAGAGGGTTTCCAGACGAACTTCCAGAGGTAGGTTTGGCAGAAGAAGGAGTGTAAGCCGACTGAGGAGTCGAGGCGCTACCCAAGACCGAAAAGCCTGAAGACGATCCAGACGCAATAGTTGAGGCTGAAATCATAGAGATGAAGGGAAGGAATGAAAGAGTTTGAGGTATAGAAACGAGTGACTATTGGATTGAGTTGATGGAAAGGGCAGGAATGACTATAAATGCTGGAGCATGAAGAGGAAGTGAAGGTACGATGCAAAAGAAATCCTGGAGTAGAGAATATTTTTAAAAATAATTGCTCGCGGACGGGCGTTTGTGTGCAACACAATGGAGTAACACAGATTTCAGACTCACAATCAACCACAAATTTGGTCAATTCTGTTTTCTAATATCTGCGAAAAATGTTGTTGATGCATCGTTCATAATGGGTATTTTATAGAGACATATTTACAAAGCATGAACACGACTAATTGTTTCTCCCCAGTCGGTTCTAAATAAAAACGTAGCATGGTCTAACTTTGGCATAAGTTGACAATCGACGTTTCGCGAATTCAGGTAACGAAGGACACGTTGGCTATTGATTAAATTATCGTGCTCTGAAAGGAATACCTTCAACTCGCCTAATGGCAAAACGTCTTCGCTATATCGCTTGATGTAAGCCTTTCCATCCTGATTCCCGACAAACATCATGTTATCGTTCCAATCGAATCTTCTGGCAATGTAGAAGGCAGTGTATAACTCTTGGGCGGCAAAATAACTAATTAGCCACTTTATAAATAGACTCAGATTAGCTGTTAAAAATCCGTTTGTGTCTGAAAATGAAAAGCAGAAGGTATATAACCATACCTCATTAGGAGTAGCAGGTGCACGGTGGACGAAATTATACGCGAGGTCGCTGTAATGAAGTAAAAAGACGACAGGATCCAGCAAGGTAACTCCAGCTACTCGTTCGGGTATGTTTTGCACGACCCAGTTGATTACACATGTTCCAAGAGAATGTCCCATGAAAGTTGCTTTATCATATCCATGAACATCCAGTATATAACGAATTTCCCTTACAAGCTCGTGAGTGGTGGGGATGGTCTGGTTGATGTGCATCGAGACATAAGGCATTTCGATGAAAATGAGACCACGATGTTCTCCACAGTACTTCAGCAGTTTACTGATAAACCGGTGGTAGCTCATAAGCCCAGCAGCAATTCCATGAATAAAGACAATCGGTGGTCCCTTCGGCGCAGATGCCGGCGGTCGATGCCAGTGAACAACTGTGCCGCCTGTTGAGGGCATCTCTCCAGAACATGCTTCCAGAATGGATTCATAGTCGGCTAGTAATATTTTTTTCCATTGATTTTCTCTTCTGCCGCCTTCATAGCGACTGAAACCTAATCGCAATAAATTGTAGTCGAACAAATATGTCAGAATGTAAACAGCTCCATATAGTACCAGTGGACGATAAGTGGATCGTATCGGATCAAGATTCAGCCGTATGCACTGTAATTGAGAGTTGTATCCGGCTGGGAGTTTAGATCCTAATTTTTCGAACGCAAGCGCTATCAACTTGTCCAATTGGTGGGCATGAATTGGGTTGGCTTGAACACATTGCAAACTCTTGCCCCAGAACGCCCAAGCAAGCCTGCATAGTTTGAAGATTTGCAATTTCATTAGCACTACAGATCATCGCCAGGGGCTACTCCATATTCTAATTTAGTTACCATTCACGAACGTTACCCTGACGTATTTCGTCTATACGAGGTTGTCGCAATGTGTTTTTGTCTCGGAACCACCCGGTGCACCACTCAATAGGATCATCAATGGTATCCAAACATTCGTTAATTAGACCCCATCGACTTTCTTGGCTCATATCTGATATTTCTTGATTATATCTTCCCAGACGTCGTTTTGCGAGAGCGTAATGTATGAAAAACAACAACTCACAGACAACCCAAGTATGAAAGAGGCTGGCTAGGATGGACCACATGGCGGAGTTTGTGGGCAGGATACGATATATGAGGGCTTCTCCATGCAGGAAAGAGATTGTCACATAGAACATTATAAACCATAATGGTATTTGAAGGAAATTTACAACCAAGCGTACCCATACTCTATTGAACGGAGTGTCTTTGAGCATTTAGAGCGGGTTGGTCTAATCCGAAGGAATTACAAAAGGGTGATTAGTTTAGAAGCCTCCGTCAGCGGTTGTCCCATTTATGGGCTGCCTTGTACAAATGATTTCGGCCCAATCAAAACAGCTCAAATACTAAAAGACTCAGAACATGCCTGGACATTAGATCATAAAATTACTATCTAATTTATCTAGAGTCAACTCGGTGGTTTGTCAAAATAAGGATATACATATCTGATATGTGAGATATTGAGCAAAATTGATCAACCACTGCGATCGTCTGCACACCGTCGATCAAAACATCCTCCCAAGAAGCACCCCCTTGTTTTCCACACTAGGAATTCAAGCAATATCAATACCCTATCTGAATCAAATCTAGCAGCGCTATCACAACGGTGACCAACTTTACTTCACCGCGAGCTAGCTGAAGCCTATCGATCAGAATTTTCATTTCTTTCTGCGAACAATTGATTATGACGGTATCACAAGAACGTCATTTCTGATCTGGTCATGTGCAACGATGCAAACAAGGTTTGAATGAACGTAATTCATATGCACGTAAAGACATGGTATAACTGAGGTTAAAGCTAGTTGGTTTAAAGTAACATGATTACAGTAAACTGTCTACCTGACAGTAAAGAAATGTGTGAATTATTTGTTAGCTGTTTGTGATTATGTTCCTTCTATAATTTATAGGTTATCTACTACATAGCAGCATGCGTCGTTCTTCGTCATAGTTGTATTATTCGATGTAGTGTTGCGCCATCCTAAAGCTAAAATCAGACAATAGGGCAGCTTTTTGGCCATCTTACCCTGCTCAATCACATAACCAAAAAATTTTCTGGCCTTGAAGCGCAGTGTATCGTCTGTATGGCCCTCTCGGTTTTGTGTACGTACCTTTTCCGCAGATGATTCAAATACGACTATGGACAAACCTGCTTCTGCTGGTGGTACATACCGCAATACTATAGTGGTGTCAGCATCCATCAGAATTCTCAACGGCACCAGAACATTGTCAGCAACTGTGTTTCCGTTTCAATATCCATTTTATTGGCTCACCTCGTCCTCCAGGATTTCCAGATTTGATATGTTGAACTCTGTAGAGATGGAGTTTTTAACTTCAAACAAGGTCATGTCGAGCGATATTATTATGTTCCATGTTGTATGCTCAATACCAGGCATTTGTACAAGGTAATAATCAATTTCTTTTTCTTTTTTAATTGTTTATTTGCGCTTGAGAGCATTGGAGCCAAAAAATAGATCAATGCTAGTGCGAAAATCGAGTCCTTGTCAGCGTAGACAATTCAGGTTGTCTCCACAAGGAAAAATTTGATAAACACAGTACATGAATTGTGTTTTAGAAATGATGCGATACAAAAACACAGAAAGGGGCAGAATTTTCACTTTATACATGTAACCATAGGCACCAAATGACTTGCATTACTGTAATGTCGTTTAACTTTTAAGCTTTATCTGAAACGATTCCCTTTGGTATGATAGTTTTTTATCGCACTGAAGAAACCGTTGAACTCTAGGCAGATACTGTACCGACAGCACAACTTTGATTAATCCAGTGATTCTTAAAAATTATCGTTATCAGTGAGGCACTTCGCACCGTATCCGAAAAAAGAAAAAACGAAAGAATTAAAAAAAAAAAAATTGACAATAACAGTTAGATTTTCCATTATTTACTGTACATTAATTGGGAAAGCTGGTACAATACCTTAGCAGAGAAAAGTGTTTAAATCTTGTGTTCCTCCATCTGCACTGCATGTCGGTGTGCGCTCCTGAAGTGTCAGATGTGGCAAAAGCTAAGACGAATTATTTTCTTATATTATTGTGCGCAATTGCAAGCAATGGAATACTGTAAGCGAATGGCAAAATAATTGCTCAGAGTACAGGAACTCTCTTAATGGCAAGAACATAACTCTTAATTCTATAATGGAGCTTGCAGAATATCATCACTCGATACGAGTTTTTTTTTTTAAATTTTCATAGTATTGTGTCGTTATGAAATCATTGGAATTTCGATCCTCAATGACCTTGCGGTTGAAGTAATGTTTTTGGGAGTTGTTTGCTGAAGGTATGGCAAAACGGATGATCGGACTTGAATTGACAAAAGTTTCATTGCACCCCGATCTCTAGTGTCAGTGCTCACAATTTTTTGGTGCGGGTTTTCATAAACTCATAACGTCATGTAGATTGGTGAAAAGAGACCAAAGATGATATATCATCACATATATTCGAACCAAAACAAATTACGGATTCTTAAAATGCGGTATTGATCAGGAAACTGCGACTTGAAGTCCTTGTTTCAATGTCAATATTTAATTTACAAAACAACTTGATCAAAAAATCTGCCCATATAATCATCACGACGATTCACTTCCAAATTCATATTAGTACATTAAATACATACAAAATCCGATAGGATACCATTACTATTGGCGTTTGACTTCCAGTTGTGTTCGAGCTGCAAAGTCAGGTTTGGCGTTGATAATGAAAGCATCGCATGTAAAGAAGGTTTAAATATTATATTTCTTTATGCAAGATAATGAAAACAAACTAAAGTTACTATTCTGGAACCTTTCAAAGAACGTGCATATTTGTTAAGCTCAAGATATCTCTTGGTAATATTTTGCTTCTCACTTAACGTCATGTCCATCCCCGGGATGTAAGGATGTATATCATTCGATTTTGAAATTTTCCATATATGCCATTAAGTTTAGTACTCAGATTTCGGACCAACCGAAATAATTTATTGTTGCAAATGTCAATGGATGGTTGACAACGTCAGGGCCATCGTGTTAGGTTTGTTTCATGCTGGTAGAACGGAACCGCAAGTCTATTGCGGAGAGGAGAAGATAGACTGGGCTCAACTTCTTTTAAACAATGATGCCACAAGTTCTTTTTTCTTGGCAGATTCCGTCAAACGGAATTCAATTGACTGAATGCTTTTGGTTATCCGAAACCTACTTATATGGAAAATGATAGTCGACGAACGAATCCAGGGCTTGAAATTTTTTGCGCCAGCATCGGCTAATCGCCAACGTGAAATTGCCAAGTCTTACTTTAACAACAAGTTGTCAGGAATGGCCACCCCAATAAAAGTGCTCCTTATATAGCAGGAGCCATGCTTACTCTGTAATGGCCCGCCCTAGTAATTTATTTAAGTAGAAAGAAAAAAATTTTGTTCCAACTGTTTTCAAATTCCCCTTTATTTCCTTTACTACCTTACACCATGAACAAAACGATTCTGATAGCATCAATTTTGTTTTTCGTTGGAGTTATAGCGGACAAGTTTAATATCACTTCAGTCAGCTTGAGCAATTCTGGTTGTGACTCCACATTGTTTCCAGGTGGTCAGGTCAATGTCACTTGGCAGACTTCCAACCAGACTACTGCCAGTCAAGCATCTTGCTACGTGTCTCTTCGCAGATTTGCAAATACAACCGCAGTCGTGGAAGACAATGGTACTGGCTCACAGGTACCTTGCAACCAAGGTAGTCTGTCCATCAATATCTCCACTTCACCAATGACGAACGCATCATCCTGGGACCGTATGAAGGTTATCGCGAGAGTGACACAGATATCACCATTTTTTGGCCACAATGACTCTTGCTCTTTCACGTAAGTTATCACAACTTTTTGTGGATTTTCACAATGTTTTCAGTTGCTAAAACCTTTGGCTTTATTTCGATTTGAAATTATTACTAGCATTATGGACCCCATTCCAGAGATTTGTCCCATGTACCCATGCAAGGTTGCACTCATTGGAACTTTGGTACCAGTTGGCATATTGACAATTATAGGATGTTGTATATGCCATCGATGCTGGTGGAAGCCAAAGCGTGTAAACAGCAAGTCAAATGGTGAAGGCTTGATCGAACCTAACAAGTTTATGACGGTTTAATATGTCATACAAGCAACCACCGCCATCTTTCTTTCGTCCCTCTCAAATCAAGCTAGCCAATCAAAAGATCTATATATCATCAATTGAAAAGCAAATTATCGTACGCTGTAACTTCACAAATCACTGTTAAATATAATCAATCACAGCATACAATTCTTTATAGAATAAAGACTGAACTTACAGCAGGATCTGTAGGAAAATTTGACTTAGTAAACTATATAAATGAAAGATTTAATAGTTGGAAAGCCATTAAACAATATAAATACTTTCTATATTACGTTTAACTAGAGGGCGCTGGGAGCATTGGAGGAAGAAAAGTCAAATGGTTGAATGTTCCCTGAATGCGTCGAAAGTTGACATCCATGTTATTGAGTAAATGAATGTCGTAATTGAAACGAATTAAATTTTTATTCTACAAAAAAAAAAGGGGTTTGCTGGGATATAATTATCGATAAAGACGGATTATGGGGTTTGTAGGAGGCAACGGTCCCTGGTTGATCTTCCACGGAGGGAACACCTTTGAGCCACCACGTGATTAATGTTTCACGTGATACAACCGGAGCTGCAACGGTCGCCTCATACATAGTAAAAGTATCCTCAATGAATGGCACTCCCTCTGTTTCCCATAATCCAAAATGGTACGTAATCCATCCATCCCATCAAACCACTAATCCATCCGTAAATCCATCTAATTAATCGATATTGTGTACCTCAATCATGTACATTTTTCCAATAGGCCAAGCGTACCAAGAAGGGTGTGTACAACAAAAAAATTCTTTGAGAAATGACCGAAACACATTCAATTGAAAACACATCAACTAAATTCATATTTTATTGCATTCAACAGTCGGAGTCACCGGAAAGTACGGCACACGTTATGGTGCTTCTCTTCGTAAGCAAGTCAAGAAGATGGAAATCACACAACACGCCAAGTACACTTGCACTTTCTGCGGCAAGGTAAGAACATTTACTCATTTTTAACAACTGTAGTTATGATTTCGAGCGACCATGCAAGTGGCAGCAAACAGGACATGCTTTATCCCGAAAACACCAGTGAAAACACCAGTTTACCTGAACGCTTTCAATTAACTCTCAACTTGCCTTTCATTGCAGGACGCTGTCAAGCGCACCGCCGTCGGTATCTGGGAGTGCAAGGGCTGCAAGAAGGTTATGGCTGGTGGTGCCTGGCAAGTTTCTACCACTGCCGCCGTCACCGTCCGCTCTGCTGTCCGTCGTCTCCGTGAAATGGCCGAAATCTAAATGGTTTTCTCTTTCATACACTGACCAACTAAATAAAAAAAGACTCAATATCAATCAATGTTTTGCGAGTGATTACAACTGTAGGGCTTTTATGTAGAGATGAAGAGATGGTTCGAAGAGATATGTGGTTTCTATGGTGGTTGAGGATGAAGTATGGGAGAGTCAAAGTCGCTAAAGTAAACCGAAGGCTGTCAAATGTTACAGTTCTATAAATTATGGAAGGAAAGGAGGGCATCTTGTTGAATTTACTGTTGCATGGCTCTCTTGGAAGCTAGTTTTGCAAGCTTCAACTTGTCGAGCTCCTCCTGTGCAGTACTACAATAGCAAAGATATTAATGGTTAAACAACCTTGGGTTACGCTGTCAAACAGGTCAGGTAGTGCTTACTGCTGGTTCAAACATCTATTCATAGCCTTATTTTTATCGCGGCAAGTCCAAGCAACAGTAACATTATGTTCCTTACTGCAGTCGACGAATTCTGGTACGAAAGTAGTTACTACCTTTTTCACAACCTGTAATGTTACGCATCCTGGTGCAAACCTTTAATGGGAACTTCGCATTTCTTGAGGGCATTCTTTTTTAGCTCTTTGAAACAATTCTCTTCTTCCGCTCTTGTGAGAGCATGAATACCCTCGGTGCGATCAACGAGAGGGTTCGCCATTTCCGACTGTGCTGACTTGCCCATGTTAGTGTTGTGTGTTATGAAAGGGAGGAATAATTCGAATTTTTGCGAGTGGGACACAAAATTTTGTACCGGGCTATTGAGTATCATATCAAAACCATAAAATCACCCAAATATACACACAGTACCGAACACTATATGGCAATAGGTTTTCTGTTCTGATGGAAGCATCCCAATTACACACCCAAACCAGTCTCATACGGACAACAAGAACAACAGATCATTCTGAGGTGAATAATTTTATCGTAGTAAGATGTAATCGTTGATATGAATGGCATTTTTATTACTGATAGTCACTGTGTTTAACTGGTCCTGTAGAGTGGACCAAGTTTATAAAAGAACAATAAGCTTCTAATATTGATAGTGTAGGTTCGAAAAAGAGAAAGTTAAATTTAAGCCGGTCTAACAACTTGGGTGCCAATCTCCCAATGTTTGTCCATCCACTCTCGCACGGCTTGACGCAAAAGCTAAAGAAGATACAGGTGAACCCCATGGAACATAAATTGGTTGAAAAAGTTAACACGTGAATCAATTCATGAATTGTCAATGTATTGTACTGTACCTTTGCCTCGGGTTCGGTCAAAAAGGAATGGTCCGCGTCAGGTATAATGACGATTTGGTGATCGTCCTCTTGGCGAAGCTTGCTATTCTTTCCAACACTATTGTAAAAATCCCAAGCACTTTTTACAGGAACAACTGAATCTTGTTCGCCATGTACAGTGAGGACCCTTGTTACAACAGCACCATGGTCGTTCCGTAGCACGATATCTCGAACAACGGACATATCAATAGCTGAGCGTATACGTAGATCCTCATCCCGAACAATAAAGGTTCTCGTTTTGTCTTTTCCATACTTGAGCCACTCAAACCATCCCTGGCCTTTGAGGAGCTGCATCTGCTCTGGCGAGAACCGGAAACTCGGTGCCTGAGTATGATCGTAGCGAGCCGAAACGTTAACGATGAGTGGAATATCATTGTGGTGCGTGGCATAGGTCAGCACTAATGAGCCAGCTTTAGAGTGTCCAATAAGCCCTACAATTGTATAACCTTGCTTGCGTAGCTGCGACAGGACATGCTTAAGGCAAACATATTCGTCGTTGAAGTTGCCATACCGAGTGATCCCGGTACTGGTACCCATTCCGGGGAAGTCTAAACAAAGGTGAGGGTATTCAGGACACAAAGCACGAGAGAGATTACGAATGACTTTGCTGAATCGGTGGTTGAGCATTCCATGACAAATAACAACCAAGGGTTTGAAGTTATCAGGTGAATCGGTCATTGTATCCGGCATTGTGAAATGGCCAGTCAAGATTTCACCATCTGGCATGGGGAATGAAACAGCTTCATTACGAGTTCCAGGCTCAGCAACAGGAACAGGCAATACAGAAGGGGGAACATATGTACATTGATCAATCTCTGTTAGTGCCGGTGGCATAGGTATAAGTGTATATGAGAAAAGAATATATAACTGTGAGAATAAGAAAAATTAATTGTATAATTCGACTGACTAACTGTCATTGTCCTCCTCAGCCTGTTGAGCCATTGCAGCCTCAGCTTCATCCACCTCATCCTGTGCAATCTTTTTACGACGTAGCGCTTGTTTAGCTAAATCCAAACGTCCTGCTCTCTTGAAGATCAGGGCGCACTTCTTGTCCTGTTCAATTCTGGATTTGACGTTATTGAGATATTGTTCTATAGTTAATCCGCCTGATTGAACTTGTATAACTAGCATATTCATCTTGATTTCAAGCGCTTGCTTTTGATCTATCAAGTTATCTGGTACAGTTCCTTGACATGCAGCAATGGCGGAATTAACCAATCCGATTTCATTCTCGAGAACCATGTTTGACACAATGGAATCCGCACTAAAAGAGATACGTTATCAGCCAATAATATCAAGTACAGAGTATTGCTAAGAAAGAAAAATTGTCCATACTCATTAAATTCAGCTTCAGCCTTTTCAAACTCGCTTTCTTCCTCGGTGGCTGCAACTTTGGGTGGGATCACGACTTCATGACTAGTGTTATTGGCAGTAGCCTGGTCGGTGGCAGGCTTAGCAAGTTTATCTTCGGTTGCAATCGTTGGTTGGCTGCGAGCAGGCGGTGGTGTTCGTGACTGTGGGGGAGTGCTGATTTGTGGAGAAGCAGATGGAGGTTGATAGTTCGCCATTGACTGTGGTATAAGTTGAGCCGATGCCAAAAGAGGATAGATGTTGGAGTTAAATTCGTCAATGATCAACCATTTTTCTTGCTTGGTTGGGATGTCTGTCTCGGACAAGGGTTCTGATAAACTGATCTCAACATGCACCATAGCGCCAGTTTTTTTCTTGTTCAGATCCAAAAGCTAAATAACAAAAGGGAGAAAAACATGTTATCAATTGGAATGGTCATATTAGCAACAAGGGCATATTGGCTCTGTGACTTTGGAATTACCTCTAGCATGCCCCCAACGGTTGCGTGGTTAAGAAGATGGTTCATCTCAACATTCACTTTCCCAAGCAAAAGTGGCCTAGCGAAGAGTCCGTATGAATATCGCTTATGATAAATCTCAAATGTTGCTTTCTTCCTCTGCAGATATCTCATAAATGCTCGATTATGACGGGTAATTGGTACCGAAGTCTTGAAATCAAATACTAAAGGAAGGGAAGGAGACTTGTTAGAGTATGATAATAAAATATGACATTGAGAGTAATGATATGCATGCCTGGATTGGCTCCTTTAGCAGCAGACGGACATTGTCCTTTGCCAAGGTGAGCTTGTGGTACATTCTCTGGCGGCCAGCCTCCTAAATCCCACTGAACATAAGCTTCAATATCTTGGGCAGCGGTTTCCAAGGTTTGAAGTTTTGTCGCATTCTTGATGTTGATAATCATCTCGTTGCTTCCAATATTCGGGTTTGTCTCTCCGTAAACATATGTGACGTTCTGATAGTGAAATCTTGGTAAAGCTGCATTGGTGTTTTCTGCCGATTTCAGAGATACCATATCTGCTGCAAAAGTCTTGGCCAGAGCTTTGAACGAATCTCCAAGTTTGAAATTCCCGCCTGCCTTTCCTATGTTCTGCAGCTCTAGGTTGTGGCATATATCTACTTGATAGCTCAACGTTTTTTCAAGTTGTGCGAAATTTGGTAGGTTGCCGGTGCTGGGTATCAAGTCTACCTCTTGTACATGTCTTGGTTTACCTGACCCAAGATCCATATCCGGAGGCTGTGGTATCTTGCTTCTGATTACTTTTGGAGCTGTTAACTGACCGTTCTTCACTGAAACAGCCGTCTGTAATACCTCCTTTGATACTCGAATCATCTCCTTGGCCACTACAAGATTTCCTATATCCTTATAGTGAAGCGCAGCCTGCTTGTATTCTTTTTGCCTGGTGACTAGCGTCTCCAGCAGTTTCTGTATTTCGGAAGAGTCTGTCACTACATGGCCAAGTGGAGGCGTTGATGATTGAGACGGCTGTGATACTGAGGCAGTTGTCTTAGACTGAGAGGCAGATGTATCAATCTCTGATCGCGCGGGCAACAGCTCTACTTTAGATGGCCCGTACTGTCTATCTTTTTCGGGAAGTGGAGGAGTAGGAATAACAGATGGTTCACTATTTCGTTTTGGATGTTCTGTTTCATAACTTGTCGAGCGTTCTGGTGATCGCTCTGGTTGCTTGGGACTCGGCTTCCTGGCAGGCTCAGATGGTTCTTGTATCTGATCATCTGTAAAAGGTGAATCATCACTTTGTAATTCCTTCAGCTCTTCCGTTCTAGCTGTAAATGCCTTGGATTTCCTAAGCAGATCGATCGCTGACGTCTTATTACCGGTGCGTTTTGCTGCAATCGCTGCTTTTTGGTATTCTGCCGCATATTGGGATAAGAGAGACAAGTCGGTTTCCTCGTACTTGATCATGAAATCCTCTTCACTACCAATTTCTTCTGGCATAGCTGGCTCGGCTTGTACTGAACCTGCCGGTTCAAATTGGACATTGTCATAAGTCATTTGAGTTGGCGCAGGAATCGTTTTTTGAACAGACTCGTTATCCATACCGTCTCTTGCAGTATTCCAGGCAATTGGTTCCATAGGCTGCATTGAGGTAATATTATTATGCTCAAAATTCATCCCAGAACTCTCCACAACGCTTGAGCATGTATCGATAAGCTCTTGGCCTTCTAGCACAGGTTGTTCTTGGTATGTCGTATCCTCAGCCAACTGATCTTGTCGCCCAAACTCATCCGGTACCTCGTCAGCATCGTCTCCAGTTGGTGGAGGTGAATCAAGCAAATAGTTAGTGGCTCTCTCCAGATCATTATCAAAGCGCTGTAGAGCGTCAATAGCTTGTCTTTGAGAAAACCCCATGGCCATGAGCTGAAGAGCTTCCTCATTTGGAGGAAGTGACCTTGCAGTTTTGTGTGAATCGTTCATAGGGATTTTCTTAAAAACTATGGATTGTGGCTGCTCGTCTACTGCTGGGGGTAGTGGTTTTGATGCTATGGTCTGCTCCTTTGCAACCTCTGGGCCGTTGTCATGAAGAGTAGACAGCTCCCTCTGCAAGGGTTTCCATCGTAAGTTTTCTGAACAAAATTAGTAAATAATGAAAGATTATATAACTTACAAGAAGGTTAGGGTCGTTCATATCATTTTCATCGAAGTCAACCTCAATCTCTTCGTCTTGCGCTAAACGGGCATATGAATCGATGTCACTTTGATCAACGCTTGGGTTTGGCTTGGGTTTGGCTTTTGGTTTCCGAGGTGTTGAAGGCGCGCTTAGTTCTTGCAATTGTCTCTATAAAAGTAGCAGAATATATTCGAGTCAGCACTTTTGACCCAGTTTCAGAACGCTCAAACTAGAGTACGTTGTATTGAGAAGGAAACTTTACCAGTAAGTCGGGATCCATTTCGTCCAAATTGTCTTCTCCATCGAAGGAATGTACAGGGTCGTTCAGCAAATCGCTGAAATCCATATTGTCAATGCTCTTTGTGTTCACATTTTTACCACCAGTCTGTGGTTCCTTTGCGGTTTTTTTCCAGGAGAACATGCCAATGTCGAAGAGCTTGCTCACAACTCCGCGAAGCTAATGGTGAGATATGGGGATGCGTGACGGCTAAAATTTGAATGTAGGATTTTTTCATATTTTTGCTCTCCAATTCCATTCTGAAAAACTTTAGCGATCGTTACTGCTACTGATGAATGTCGCAATGGAAGATAAGGAAAGCGCGACACCAAAAGGTGAGGCTAGATTGTTAATGTTTAAGTTTGAATTATCTTTGTTTGTTTCTCACCCGTCATTACTTCCTTCATAGCTAACATTGCCCTCGAGAAAAGAGTCTATATCGGCGGCTTACCGAGAAGCTTGACGGCTGAAGATCTCCGGAATCGATTCAAAATGTTTGGAGAAATAGTCGATGCAAGTATAGCCAAGGATATTGAAAATCAATGTCGAGGTTTCGGTCATATAACGATAAAAACGACCACAAATCAGTGGACAAAGTGTGTCTCTGTGTACAATAATGCAAAGTGGAAAGGAGGAGTCATGAAAATTGAAGACGCTAAGCCAGGATACAAAGAGAAAATAGAAGCAGAAAAACAGGAAATCAAGTTAAAACAAGAGCAAAAGGAAGAGAAGGCAAAAAAGAGAAAACGGGTCACAGATTCAGACGGCTTCCTGGCCAGAGATATGACTCTGATCAACGACAAGAATGTAGATGGGCGCAAAGGCTGGAAACGAGGAAGATATGGAAGAGGTATTGCTGTAATGCGATTAACAAAGGATAATGGAACAAAGGTAAGAAGTTATTCTGATACCTATAATTATAGATCCAATTGCCGAGTTTAATCATTGTATTCTCGGGCAGTTTGTTTTTGATCCATCGCATTACAAAAATAACCTGCTGAAGCTCTACGATATCAAAGTACGAATGAAACCAACTCGAAGTCTGCCAATGTATTACGAGGATGTCGACGATGCCATATTAGAACCATACGATCATGCCAGTGACTTGGAGGAAAATAATGCCATGCAGGAAGATAGTGAAAGTGAAGATGACACTGTGCAACATTTGACTGCAATTGAATCCCAAACATTACCTCAAAAGTTGACAAAGGTAAGAATCTTTTCCAGTTGCACACAATTTGTGTTCAGACGCTCAACAATCCAGTTACAGGAACAAGTAAACGAAAAGAGGCTACAGACATTAGAACTAAGAGAGTTGGAACGACAGAAAGAGAAAGAGCGTATCGCTACTATGCTAGCACAAGTTGAATCGGGAAAGCGAAAGGATGGTCATATAACGTTCGACGATGATGAAAAAGAAACGAAGCAAACTGAAGATGAAAGTGACAACGATGAAACCGTTGGACAACATCAGTCGAAAGATGCTATGAAATGGATGTTTGATTCTGACGAAGATGACGAAGATGATACCCCAGGTAACTTTCTTGTTCCGATGTACAGCAAGGCGAATTTCGATATATTTACATTATCTATGCAGCCTTTAATATCAATCCGGTGATGGAAGGTGAAAAAGGCCGTGAACGATTAGAATTGCAGCGGACGTTTGGTGGTGACGAGCGTTTCAAACTGGGTGCTGATTTCATGGACGACGATAGTGAAGATGAAGAACCATGGAATCAAGAGAAGCAAGCAGATAACAGCGCTCAGGACGAAATATCGGCAGAGCTATCCCAAGAAAAGTCCACTTCGCTTGATGTACTAAGGGCCATGTTTGGTGAGGATAATAGAACTGCTCTCAGGTAAATATACAATGACGTATTTCGGGTAAAGGAGGACTCCTGCTCTAACACCTCTTATGATATACTAGGGAAATACCAAAATCAGTTGGTTGGACCCCTGGGCTACGCTTTGATCCTGATGAAGAAGATACAGATTTGCTTGTGGATACAACACAGCCTGTAGAATCTCAGATTACCGGTAAAGTTGGATGTTTTAACATTAGAGCACCAGCTTAACTGTTAAAAACATGCTCATTCCATCGTCATCTTTTTCCAGAAGAAGCAAAACCACAGCAGCAGAAGGACGTTCTTCCAGAAGTTTCAACCGACAAGCATTTCCAAGTCAACATCAATCTGAAGCCACTCTTCACGCCCGGTGCCCAGGGTAAGCAGTGTATTATTTTGGGGATCAGTTCTCACCTGTGATTATTACTCACACTCTCACACTTTATGCCAACAACAATGTAGAAACGCCATTTAAACTTTTCGGTGGCGATACCGATACCGATGCGGAAGAGGAAGAACCTGAAGAAATTGAAGATGAAGGTCATGAAAGTCCAATCTTCGACAATGACATATTGGTACAGTCACAAGAAAATAATATCATTCAAGCACAACCTAGTCTACAACAGCGGCAGCAAATGATACAAAATGCGCCGTTCTTTTTCTTTCATTTTGGAAACCAAGAGTTATCAAAACGGTAAGATTCATATGACCCCTGTTCTGAAAAGTAAAATATTGTAGTGGTAATATTCATGGTACGTGAATGTAGATCGAACTATAAAGACGAAGGCGTATTTATGCGCACAGACTCAATGTAAGTACAATATTAGCGCTTGTAGGCAGGTTTATGGAATTAATGTTGCTGATCACTTTATGCATTCATAGGGAGAAAGTTACTGCTACTTGGGAGTCTGTTCGTCAGGAGTTGACACAAGTATTCAAGAAGAAGCACAAATCTGCCACCAAACTAAAGGCCAAGATGATGCGATCTCAGCCTAATGCTAAATAGAGTTTTCATCCAACGTCCCAAGTAGATGTTATTAAGGTTGGCTGTCCATGCCGTTGATGATGTTGCGTAAACAAGCCGATTTTGTCAATGCACCATACCAGATTACCTTGGCTCTTGTGCGACCACGCGGTTTTTTTTTTCTTGTTTTGAACATTTTCAATTCAAATAAAACCCGCTGTATATACCTCTCACACGTTCTTCACCTAAACTGACGATGAATTGGAGCACTTAGCAAATGATATTGAGGAATAATTAGATTTGGCAGCATTGTATCTAGATGGATTCCTCGGTATTGACGTTGTGCCTGATGGTAAATGGACTCAATCGCCTTGTATATGCTAAAGGACTTCCGGCAAACTCTTCCACAGATTTTAGTAGTAGCTTGACGATTTCCCACAAACTAAAATATATAAATTGTATATAATAAAAAAAGCGACAGACAGAGGCGATGAGGAATGTGATGATTTTCTTAAAAGTAAAGTGGGAAGTAACGCATTTGAACAATTTGGTGTTTGCTACCTCCGGGCACTTGCCTATTATGTACCCAGATTAGGCTGAGACGATGACATTAAAAAGCTGGTAGATACTTCTTTCAATGGCTAATCAGCATAAGTGGATAATGGTAGTCCTCCTGACCAAAATGCCCAATTGAATATAAGGCGCGACATAATTTTTGACCTGCATTTCCTGATTTTCTTCCTTTCATATCTTCGCTCAATCGGCCCCTTATTAGCCTGTAGCTGTGAATATCTGAAGGAACACTATTCTAACATGTCCATACCGACAGACTGTGAAGAAAAGATTTTCGAGAACATTTCGTTACCGGATTCTACCTCCAAGCCTACTAGCAAGGATGAACATGCAGCAGAAATTGTAAGGACTCCAAATGCATTTCTACTCTACCGATCTGAAAAGCAACTTGCCCTCCGAAACAAAATGAATGCTCCGTTACCTCATGATATATCTCGCATTGTTTCCTTATGGTGGCGTGCAACTACTCCTGAAACCAAAGAATATTATCGCTCTCTGTCTCATACTGATGCGATCCGCCAGAAAGCCAGGTTTATGATTTTAAGAAGGAAGGGATGTATTCAAGGAAAATACAATATCTGACAGTGATTTTGCAATTTCGTTTCTTTCAGCCAGGTTACATCTACTGTCAAGCGAAAGAGGACCACAAGAAAGCCAAAGGCACCTATACAGCAACTTCTCAGCATGGGTCACCTTCGAGTAACATTACCACAATATCACCAATTTGTTGAAGATGCCAGTGATGTTATGGGTATCAAGCACCAATCCACTAGACTCAATTCATCCACGTCTTTCCCGCTTCTAACTCCATCAACACCGTCCAAACCGTACAAGCCATTACTACATCGTTATCGAATGCAATACTTTACATGCCACTGCCAGACGTGTGAACTGCCCATTTCGAGTCTCGCAAAGCCAATCGATGACTATGACAGAAAATGAAAACTCAAACTTATAATGTGTCTCAAATTGCCAGCTTCAATGATTCTTGCCTTTGTTGGTCAGATTCATTTCTACATACTTGCTTCATATATTCAATTATCACTACCTCTTTTAATTATTTTAGAAATATTATCGTAGACAACTTCATTCATATCCATTATCATAATAGAATACCGTATATTGATCTGTTACTACAAATATTGAGATGTCTTGAAATGTGTAATATATGCAGCGTTTTCACCAAGGTTGAAATGCTACACATAGGGTATCAACTGTAAGGTAAATTTGATGTTATCAATTCTGCTTTTCACATAAACTGCTTGTAAACCAGAACGAAAAATGTGCGGGAGAGGACATCCTATTCATTTTCTTGTATCTCAATGGTGCCCTTTTCGAGATCTTCATTGGTAGAATTAGCCTGCGTAGGAGTAGTTGACGTAGTTTGCTCGGTAGTTTGAGCCGTAGAGTTTTGCTTCTCTTCAGGTGGTTTAGCATCGCCAATTGATTTTCGGAGAGCAAAGTGCTTGATACCCAACGAACATAAAAATGACAATCCTCCATAAGGTATCATGACGATAAAGCACAAATTCAAAGCATTGACATATTGTTGAACGATTTCGTCGTGCTCTGTACCTGTTAGAGATTGAACAAATTGGACGTCATTTGCTGCTTGTTCTACAGTTTGGGAGCTTAAACCGAGAGTCTGAAGCCCAGTTTTCAGTGTGTTGTTGAACAGTGTTCCAGCAATAGCTAATCCAAAGACACCTCCCAATGTTCTTGAAAAATTTACGAAAGCCGTGGTAACAGCCATGCTATTGTGATAGCGCAATATTTTAGTATTGATATAACGATAGATAGTGGAACACATCAGCACTTACTCCTTGTATGTTACTGACGCCTGAGCCGCAACAACGAGCGTTTGCATACAGCAGCTAAATCCGGTCAAAGAAATCGTATGAGATAAATATCACTTATTAAGCAGATGAAGATAAAATTGACTTACCCAAATCCGACACCAGCAACTAACAAGTATCCGATTTGCTCTCCTCTATTAGAATACATGCCAAGCATAGTAATTAGGCCACATCCAGTGGTAATCAGACATGTACCGATCCAAATCCATAAACGGTACACTCCAGTTTTTGCAGTAAGAAGACCAACTGTAATATTAAGGAATACCACACCAAGCATCAATGGTAACAGTTCCAATCCAGCCGCAGTAGCACTGTCACCTCGTACAGCCTTTAAATTTATGAATGTAAACACGGAGAAGTTTAAGTAAAACGATTCATGTCTGACAACGTACCTGGAAGTAGATTGGAAGGTAATAGATGCCTGTGAAAAAAGCCATACCGAAGAAAAATGAGCAGGTAAAGATGAATACAGGGGTTCGCATGCGGAATAAACGCAAAGGGATGACGGGGTTTGTAGCAATCCACTTTTCCCAACTCAAAAAGAGAATCACTATAACACCTCCGGCGCAATAGAGCCCAATGATAATTGACGAATTCCATGCGTATGTTGTTCCACCCCATTCTGTAGGCAGTAACAATGCGATAACAGCAGCCACTAATAGCGCAGTTCCTGTGAAATCGACCTTCTTAAGTTTTTCTAAAATAGATGCTTTTGGGTGTGGTAAACGCAGAAACAGGACGATGACGGCCAGAGCCACTCCGCCTATGAAAGGGTTGATCAGTATACTGTACTGTATCTTGAATTTCACAAGCTAAAAATATTATTCTATTTACTTACCAATCGGCAAATTAACGTAAAAACACCATCGCCAAGAAGCACTGTCCGTAAATGCTCCTCCTAACAGAGGTCCTATAACAGATGCGATACCCCAGCATGCACCGATAACACCCTTTATAAGATAAGAAGTTAATCATCTTTGTAATACGTCATAAAACAGGAGATTGTATCACAAAGAAGCCGTCATTAATTACCTGATACTTTCCTCTCTCACGAAGGGTGACAATATCACCAATTACAATCATAACCTATCCATGCGCGTTTAAATTTTCGTCCATCGCTGATTAAATGTTACTATTATTACTATGGCCTTACCGTTGCTATGATGCCACCACCACCAATACCTTGGATAGCTTGATTGGAATTAAGACGTTAGAGTCAAGAAACAATATACTGAATCGGTAGCCCAGTTTAGGATCTCTTACCTCGACACACAATAAGCATAATCATGCTCTGTGAAGCCCCAGACAATATACCTATGCAAACAATGATATGAGATAAATGTAAACATAGGACAAAGGTTCGAAAAGGTATAAACTCACTCCCAATTAGAAAAATGATGTCTGCTGCCAGTAATGTAGGTTTACGACCAAAAATATCTGCCATCTGATATTGAGATATTATTCAGCACTGATGTCAACGCGGCATCATAATAGTATTAGAAATTTTTCCAGTCTACCTTTCCATATATTGGCTGGAAAGCAGTCGAGGTCAGCATATAGGCTGTTTAATGGTATAATAGTAAGATAAAGTCGACGGGTCTGCAGATATGCAAATGCCAGATCATACCTGTACCAACCCAACTAATATCGTTAAGTGCATTGAATTCGGAGGCAATCTTAGGTAACGCCGTTGTCACTTGTTATGTGGATAAAAAATTTAACTCTTGCTTATTCCGGAGATCAATGCATAATAGTGCAGCACCTACCTATCGTTTGATCGAGAGCTGCAAGTAGAACGCTGAAAAACAGTCTGTGATTTTTTTCATGTTGTTAGTATCCTTAAGCTTTAATTGGGGATATACTATTGAATCCAATGGCTAAGCCTTACCCCAAAAAGATAAGTGCAAGCTTCAAACCTTTTGGCCTGTCTTCTTCGCTGAGGGCTGTAGGATTACGTGGCATAGCGTTATTCTGTGGAGTGCTGGTTTCTGCGGCTGTAGTATCCGAAGAGGAGTGATCGCTGTTCTCCTGGGGTGTTGAGTTCAAGTTGGACATTTTGCGTGAGTGATAGATCCAAATATGCAGACAGAAGAGAAACCAAACACTATCAGAGAAAGAAATCTTTGACGATGTCGCTTTATATTTCAAAGACGGATAATTCTTTCCCATTCGGAAAAAGACTTGTCCGTGGTTGGAAACTAGGAAGTTTCACTTGAGAACATTTGGTCGGAGGTCGAAGATAGACTAAGCGAGCTATTAGAGGTATGGATGGTGATCCACTTACTAGTATAATGTATTAAAGCGTTGTGTCATCGATCTCGGTCAAAAACCTTGTGATAATCCACAATCAATGAAGATAAGCACCGATATTCATTCAACAATGTGTATACTTATTGAACTAATCGATATTTAAACCAACATTGAAAAGTTGGCTGATTACATCAAGTATGCAGGGCGGTGCTGATAATACAAGCCGGCTTAGCTAGCAAAAAACCGTAATTATAGTACGTCTTGATCCTTGACAATGTGATGGCCAAATTTAACCGGAAAACCGATATACCGCTGTTCATACCTTGTTCGTTTCAGCGAGCCTAGGTATAATCAACATCCCGATATAATAGAGCGTTAAAGCTGCTGATCTACATACCCTTTTTTGATTGATTGATTGTATCACTTTAACCAAATTGCTTTTACGTATTGATTAAATGAGGTTCCGTGGGCTGAATTTGTCAGAGCCTGATATTATTTGTTGGTGCTTGGGGTTGCACTTCCTAGGTTTCTGGATCATAATGAAGGTCCAAACCGGGCTGGATGACAAAACAAATTTTTGATCTCCGATCACCATTGACACAACCTGCTGAGAGCAATTCATTTTTCACCCGATCACATTTTCCACCTTACACCAACCAAATGAACGCCATTCGCATACTATCTCGACCAGCTTCACAGGCAGTTAGAAGTAAGTTTGTGGCTGCAATTGTATTAATCTCATGCTGAATTGCATGAGACTGTATTCTTTGTGTTTTAGCATTGCCTGCTTATAAACTACGATTACTAACACTATTATACTCATTTTAGCTGCCTCAGTCAAGTCTTCATTTTTCCACACCTCCAGTGTGGTTAATACCGGAAAAACTATTGAAGCTACAGACAAGACTTTTGCTGATCTTGTGGAAAAGGCAGACCACCCTGTCATTGTTGATTTTTATGCCGAGTAAGTGTACGCTATGCCATATGGTCACTCATTCAAGTTTGTCTAACTCATAATTTGACAGGTGGTGCGGACCTTGTAAGGTGCTTGGACCTATTCTCACCAAAGCAGTTGCAGATAACAAGAAAGTAACTCTGGTTAAGATTGATGTGGATTCAGCAATGGATATTGCTCAAAAGTACCAAATTGCCGCCATGCCTACTGTGTTTGCTTTCCAAGATGGCAAGGTTGTTGATGAATTCGTCGGTATGCGCGACAGAAAGTTCTTGACTGATTTCGTCAATAGACACGGTGACAGACAGTAATTATAAGAATATTTTGTACTGAATAGAAGAACAATAAAATCTCTATGGCCAAACTTAGATGGCTGTTAACCCCCCACCCCCACATGAACCCCCATATGTATGAATTTGGAAAGTCAATGAGAATTATGATGTGGTATTCAAAAGAAATGAATTATTAGTTTTTTCTCGTCATGCTACTATAATGTATATACAGGTTGACATCTAAAACAAAACGCTTCTAAACGCGAGCAATATCTAAAGGGATTATAAATGTGTTGCATACTGAAATCAAATAAATGCGATCAATGTTGCTGTTTGGGCCCTCAGGATAGATTTATGCCCATACGTCTTCTTGGTAACGGCCCTTGCTTCTCAAGTTTTTAACGTATTGCTCTGCTGCTTCGGGTGATTGTCCACCATAATGTTGAGCAAATTCAATGAATGCTGATTGCACGTCCTTGGCCATTCTCTTGGCGTCACCGCAAACGTAGATATATGCATGTTGCTTGTCAAGCATATCCCAGACTTCTTGGCCGTTCTCACGGAGTCGATCTTGGACATAAATCTTCTTTTCTGTTTCACGAGAAAAGGCTGTGATAATGCGGGATTCGCCACCAAGAGTTTCAAAAAGTTCAGGCCATTCGTCTTTGTACAAGAAATCTTCATCACTTCGTCGACATCCGAAGAACAACAATGCTTTGCCAACATCTTTGCCATTGCGCTTTTGGAAAGCTCGTTCACGAACAAATGCACGATGAGGAGCAACACCAGTACTACGAAGATAAAATAAAGTTTTAGTTTTGATGTTTGTTAAATAGGTAATTATCCGAACAATAAACTTAAAAAAAAATTCACTTACCCAGGGCCGACAAGGATAATTGGAACAGTTGGATTGCGTGGCAACTTGAAATTAGACTTTCGTACATGAACTGGGAGCTTTGCACCATCCTCAGTCAAATAAGCATCACGAGGACCTTTCACATTGTATTCTGGATAGTATTCGGTGCTGGTGTTTTCGGGATGAGCAGCTTGGTGCATAGCCCACAAGTAATTGGTAGCGACCCCGTAAACAGTATGGTCTGGTGCTGCATCAGGAGTGTACTTGAGGGTGACAGCTGTAACGTTTATAACATTGGGGCTCTCCAAAGACGAGGAGGAGATGGAGTAGTAACGTGGTTGAAGGCGAGTCAAACTCTCAACGACAAGATCGAAAGGAATATCGGCAAAAGCAGCAGGTGTGCTATCGATTGATTCCAAAACCTCACCAAGGTTCTTGCATGTATCAACAATCTCACTTCTGTAAGCATCCTTGTCAGTGGCAAGGGTTTCAAGCTTTGACTTGGCAGCTTCTGAAGGAGCGTATTGAGCAATTGCACCTAATACAGGTCGTGTAGGGGGAGTTGCGATATCAAGATAGTGACGGAAAATGGATCTGTAAGTGGTAGGTACAGGGAAAGGATATTTTCTTGGAGCGGCAGGATCGAGAGCTTGGACCTTGACTGCGACATCAAGTTTGTCGCTCAAGCCAATAGCCTTCACAAGTCGGTAGACTTCAGTTTCAGCGTTTGTAGGCCAGATGGCAATATGATCGCCCGTGAGATATCGAATACCTGATCCAGTGATATCAATATCCAAGTGAAGACAATGGCGTTCAGAGGAGGTAAACAGGTCTCGTGATTGGATCAGAGCAGGGAAAGGCTTCTTGGCGTCATAATTTTGTTGGCTGAATAGAAAAGCAAGTCAGTATGGGGTGTTGTAAAAAGGAAGAAAAGATAGGGGGGGGGAGGGAAGAGGGTACAAAGGAAATAAAGGGACTGTTTACTAACGTCTTATCCCCAAGTTCGCCAAAATAAAGATCAGTTTCACTGACAATTTCAATTTCTTGAGCACGGTAGGTGGCAGTTCGCTCGTTCTCGCCAATGGCGGTTTCAGAAACTTCCATAGCTTCGCAGAAGACAGGCCACATAGACTCTTGCCAAGACATAAAGTCCTCTTCCAAGCTGCCATCATCATCTCCTTCGCCACATTCGCCAAGCCTTGTGGCACCCAAAGCTGTTAGCTTCTTATCTACCACTCGAATGGCTTCATTGAAGTGCTCATAAGTCTTATTGCCCAAACCAAAGCCAATATATCTCAAATTCGTGAGTGGCTTGCTAGGATCCTCCAATGAATCAGATTGAGAAAATTGTGGAGTGTCTTCCTGGGTAAGGAGATCCCAGAATTGTACGGCGTTATCAGTAGGTTCACCTTCACCATATGTTGCCAATATAAAGATGGCCAATTTGTCAGTGGGAAGTTCGTCCAAATGTTCCATATCGTACTCTTCCAGATCGGCAGTCATAGCACTGACATTATACTTTTGTGTGCATTCCTTAGCAATGCGTGAAGCATAATCTTCAGCGGTTCCCGTTTGAGAACCATAGAACACTATTACGCTACGATTCTATATGTTTTGATTAGAACTAAAATCGATCAAATCGGCTATGAAGGAAGTTAGACATTAACATACCTGCTGCTGCATGACTTCCACAAAGTTACGGCTCTTTTTAGGGGCTGCAACTGGAGTTTGCTTCTTGCTAGTATCCATCTGACTAAACGGTTTTGATGGAGACTTGGCTGATGTGAAAAGATGGTTCCTGGCTAACCATGCTAGAGTACCCAGACTGAGAGTGCCAATGGTACCAAGCACAAACAGCGACTGGGGGTCCAGGACTGCTGGAGTAGTTTGTGTCATGTAAAGATGTAAAGAAATAAAACGATGGGATTCAGTTTAATAGAAACCACGTTTACTTGAAGCTTTTTTATATAATGATTTTTTTCTCTTTTTGGTGGAGGGCGGATATATGGGCCGAACTGCGCCGGACGGGCCGTGACTATAAAACTGACCAATCGGATAAGAGAAAATACAGTAAAACATTTCTCTTGAATCCAACCAAGAAAAATGAATCATTTTTTCCTTCCGCGTCAACTGCATCCCTTGGCTTGGGCGACATGTTATCGAAATTTCTATTTTTATTTAATTTTATTTTATTTTGTTTTGCATTGTTCAAATTATACATTCTCTATAATGACTTTCACCAGTTGTAAAATCCTTTGCCATTGTAAATAGGTTTGTTCTCAACCATAGACGTCCACACCTTCTTGTTGTCGTGCCAACCACGAATATTGCGCTTTTGTTGCTTGGACGCTTCTGTCGATGGAGCTTCCTTTAATATGAACTTGATATGTGCCTCCTTATGATGCATAATACCCCAACGTCCCCGCCCGTGAGGCTTAATTCGCTTAATGTAGCGCCCTTTGCCGACCCAGGCTTGGGATACCACCAAGTTTTCTAAGCCTCTTTGTTCCTTAGCATTCTTGTTTGCAAATGCTAGGTTGTGAAGGACCTTGTTGGATATACGCTTGTGAGAGAATTCCATTTGCTTGATAGCATCTTCAACCTTGAGATTTCGAAGTTGTCGTGCGATTTTGTTAAGTTTTTGTGGACTAGTCTTAAAATTGGCAGATGCCCATCGATACTGCAGTTACAACAAATAAAAAATAAAAAAGATTATAAACAAGCCTGATCTTTTGCAGTAAACATCCAAAATATATATCATTGACATACTTCTCGCTCTTCATGAGGTATAGCTTGATCTGTAACTTGCTCTTTAACAGTTCTATCTGCTTCCAAGTTCTCGAAAATGGATGAGGCACCAATAGTTGGTCGATCACTTGGTGGTAAGTCGGCTAGTCGCTTAGCGCTTGTATGAAGACTAATTATAATATAAAAAGGTGATCAATTGGTGTCTTCAATAATTGGCAATACTGTGTCTGTTGTGTATATAGCTTTCTTACTTGGAAACTGCAACCATAGTAGCTGCCTGTGGACGAACCCATTGGAAAGGCTGCAATGTCCTAAATGCAATCACTATTACAAACAAATGGTCACGATTAGAATGTTTGTCTTTTGCATATTGACACTTGCTGACAATATATAGTTAAAGTACTCTAACATACCGAGGGATGTTATTGATTTTGACGACATGATTGGCAAGGTTAACAATAAACACGATCGTTGCTGTCCAAGCTTTCAAAATTGTTTTTGTGACCGTTTCCTCGACCGACTCCTGCGCCACCAATTTTCTGTAAGTTTGTATTCCCCAACCTCACACAGTAAGACTTTCTTACGCATATTACTCTTCGTTACAACAATAATACAATGTGTGTAATGACAGTGTATATTAAACAATGTGTAGTGGAAGTGTTGAATGAAGAAAAACAAGGAATACAGAGATTAATTAACGATTGTCGTGATTGATATCTTTTACCAACAGCGATGTTGATTGATTCTTGGTTATTTATGGAATGAGATTGATCTAAACCTTTGCCCTTCGCTTAGCTTCCCTCTTTCTCTTTCTTTGCATTCTCTTGAACGACATCTAATAACAGTGAAATCATTTGTAAGTTATAAATGAACAGAAAGCGGTACAGAGTGCACATCATAAATCCAAATATCCTAATCTCTCAGTTTGTCATACCTTTTCAGCCAATTGCTCTAATCGCTCCTTCTCTTCCTTTATCTTTTTACGCTCTAATGTGATTTCTCGCTTGCGCTATTGTGTGCACAAGTACGGGTTAGCATCCTGACGTTGATAAACTGAGAAAGCCAGTTATTTCATCCACTTACATCCTTTTCTGCTTGTTTCTCGTCTTTCATCTGCTTCTCAAGAGCCTTGACAGCATCCTTCTTTTTTCTCTCCTCAGTTCGCTGGTCCCATGTCTTTCGAAGCTTTTTCGACATCTGAGCTCGGTGAGTAGGGGTCTTTTGTACCTTCCAGTTTTTGCCTATCATATTGTACAGTGGTTAGCCATCAGAATCAAGTCATTTGCAAACGGTCAGAAATAAAAGCTAACCTGAGATCCTCTTTGTGACGGACTCCACCCTTCCTCCAATCGCTTCCTTTAAATCCAATTTAGTTGCTGCCTCTGTCATGATTTGTGAAAGATTTGGCTCAACTCTTCCTTCACCAATAACTCTTTTTTTTTTTTTTAAGGTTAAGTACAAGTTGCGCACGTGACCAAAGTGACTTGATTTAATCTCTCTCATAGGACTGGCAGCAAGGAGTACTTGCCGAAATAATATCGCGTGTGATGGAGAAAGACTCTCGGCAGTTTCGACAATACCAGAGTCCTACATCAGTTGAAGCTGAAACAACACTCTATTACAAGCAACTACGGCAAGTTAATGGTCAACATGGGCCAGTCATTAGTAACATTCCCGGGCTAGATGAACTATTGGCAATCAAGGCAAACATTGAGAAATTACTCCCACTTGCTGAAAATAGACTTCGTCAATTCCGAAAAGACGCACAATTCATTGAGAAATGGAGGAAAGGTCGCGAAGTTTCCGATAAACGAAAGGAGAGACTTCCAGATTCCGACATGAAGTCGGGGAGTAAAAAGGATGATACTCCAAAGTCGAACGATAGAGCTCATGTTAAGGAGGAATCAATAGGTATATTGAAAAGTTTATAGGATGGCGAATAGAAGAAAAATAATGTCTAATATATTGCTGCAAAATTACAGACCAGCTATACCAGTTGGCGAAACCCAGCAATGGAACGCAGTAAGTATATTCAAATGACAATTGTCTCTTGACGTGCATACGGTCGTAATGACATTTATTTATAGTGGTGTCAACGAAAATGGAAACCGAAAAAGAAAAGAACGGGATGAGGCAGATAGGAGCGATATGGCAGGTATGTCCCGAAGCAAGAAAGAAATAAAATCTTGTTCACTGAACTTTCTTTGGTTGAAACACCATTTATTCACTCGTATTTGCAGACTTGCCAATCACCAAAGCGAAAAGAGCGGATGATGATTCACATATGGACCCAAAGCTAGACGTTCCGAAAGTGGATAGTACTGTCAATCCTGTCGTACCGAGAAAGGTATACAAACATGTTAAACTTTGATAATCAAGTTTGATCAAGCATTAACGCAAGCAAATGCTCATAGACCACTTCAAAGGGGACTGGAACTCCAAAGTCGGAACATCGAGACAAGGATAATGGCATCTTCAAGAGTCCAGCTCGAGCAAATCACCCGCAGCCACCCAGAAATGGACACAAAACAAATCAAAAACCAAAGGTCGAACAAATCGAGGTTGACCTTATTAGAGTCAAAAGTAAAGACCAGATTCCAATTCAAACGTTTTGGAATGCCATGGAACCATATTTTAGGACAGTCTCAGAGAGCGAGCGTGATATGCTTATGGAAGAGGTGAATATCATATGTGTTTTCTTGACACTACTTTTTAACAAATAGCACTGACAAGATGTATACAGGGTGATAATGTCAAACCATACTTAATACCACCGCTAGGCCGATATTATCTTGACACGTGGGCGGAAGAGGAAAGACTACTAGTTCCTTCCTTCGAAACCTCTCCTAGGCACTCAAGGTCGCCTTCTGTAACATCGGCTCGCGGAACTTTTGATACAAATGGTATACAGGCGGAGAGAACGCGGTATCTAGAATCACCCGAGTCATTTACCGAAGATCACTTTGGCCAATACGACCTAAGTTGTGGATCGTTAACCGAACGATTGATAAGCTGTTTATTACGAGAAAATCTTCTGTCAACAGAAGAAATGAATGGTCATGCTGACACAGATGCCGATCCATCCACTGAAGATGACGATATCGACACCACAGAATCAATTAACGACAAACCAACAGTAGCAGCGGCTGAGCCTACGCTTTATCCACCAGAGAGAATCATTAATTTTGAAGACAGATTGAAACGGGAATTGCGATATTCAGGACTTCTTGTGGAAGATTATGTGAGTTGGAAACCAACTTTGACAAACAGTACTTTATTTTCTTTCCTATAATTGACTAACAATTGTCTTCCAAGATTGATTGGGATTCACGAGAAGATGATGAAGTATGCGCAGAGATGCGTAAGCTCCAAACAGACTTGAGAGAACAAGTCAAGATCAATGCTGGTAGAAAACAAAAACTGTTGAAGGTCGTCGAGGGTCAGCTCCAGTATGAACAATACAAGCAAATTCTGGATGGACTTGATGGCCAAGTAGAACATAGCTATTTCAAACGATACGTAAGTGTACCGCCCCTCAGGTTCCTGTCTATTGTCTTTTGCAATAACCAGCATTATCTCTGCAGCAACGGTTTCAAAAATCCAAAAAGAAAACTGTACCTGTTCTTCCCAAAACTGCTCTATCAGATAATGCTTTGTATGCAATGGAGAAGCGCAGGACTTGGATAAATTCAATTGGTGCAATTTTCAAGGATAGGAGCCTAGTCATGCCAAAGACTTCGATCTACGAAGATCCAGAGCAGGTCAAAACTGAGCAGGAGAATGGGGTTAAGGCACGGCGCTCGCAATCATGACTGTGGGTTTGACATTTTGTTCTTGCATTCAAATGCCCAACCTTTGCTGGCGTGACTGGCATCCCACGCATTTGTATCTGTAACATATTATATCCAACACTTTTTGTAACAATTATTTTAATAGTAAATGACAGAATGAAACGAGAGTAATCTCTAGTTAGCTAAGCTATATATTTTGGATGGGAATGGGGCAGGAATGGCCTTTCAGAGGTTGTTAATTTCCACGTGTTTTCAGAAGCGACGCATGATCCACGACCATTGTTGCTTCAACCTCGCCTTAATCTCATCATTAAGGCTGTCCTTAACAGGTTTCGAACATATTGAAATGCTCAATCATACATATTAATCGATATCCACGTATTGTCTTGAGCGATTCAGATTGAAAACTATATCTTGCAATCTCACATATCCACTTTTACGACTGTTTAGCCATAGTGATATTTCGAGATGCTAAGTTTGTCTACATGCCGCTGCAAAAGACAGTGGAGATCGAGTTAAACATGTATGATCAAATGATTCATATTCATGTACCTGGGACATTCTCCTTCCCTGGCCTAGATCCATCAAACCACAAAGAGACTCATCCGATTTCCGTTCTTTGATTGCTAACAAGTCAATGCACAGGTTGTAAAACCTCATGCTCAGAATATCCTCGTGTGTGCAAAGTGTGTATCGTCAAGTGAGCTGATCCATGGGTTACGATGGGAAGGACAGATTAAAGGAACGAAGTACAGATTTTTTTTTCCGACTGGCAATTGGTCTATAATACTGTGCCGCTCCCCTGGGACCAAAATGGCATTTTCGTTCTTTACTACGTATCCCCTATCCGACCCATGAAATACATACCTGAACAACCATATATATGAGCTCACAATTAGAGAAACTTGACTTGTCATCACAAGCCGAAAAGAGTCAAATCTCTGTCGGCGAGATCTCTATGGTAGAAAGCGATCACCAAAGTATGGTCAAAGCATTGCTTCAAGATCCTCTCCTAAGTGATGTCCCGCAAAATGCGACGCTAGAGGAAGTCAAGACACTTATAGCCATTGAAGAGGGAAGGGCATATCGTATACGAATTAAACGTAATGGCTTAGAGGAAGTTCGTAAGTTGTTAAAGTCTATTGATCATCAACACCTGGAACATGTAGGCACTAACACATGACTTGAGCAGCACTGGTGGTCAGTCAAGCGACAACTGTGAAGCAGATAAAAGAACTGACGCAAGCAACTTTGAAGCGAATGTTGCGTAGACAAGGCGTGAAAAGATCTGTAAACTGGTATGAACTGTGTCCTCATAGTTAATTAGTTTGTCGATGGAATCTGAACGTTTTCTTGATAGGAAGTACATTTGGCGCACGCATTGCCTTGTTCTTAATGGCGAAAAACTTCTCAACGACAATGCTGCAGTCAGTTCTTTAGGAATTAGAAACGATACCGTGTTAAACTTTCAAACGCATACAGAACGCCGAAAGAAAAGAAAAGTTTCGAAGCGACATTCATAGATCCATACCACTTCCAAAGCTGTCTCTTCTTCATTTTTAGAGTGTATAGGATAGTCATATTCCACCAGTCAAGCAACATAATCGACACAATGTGATTATTATCATCAATAATACTTTGTAATCAATGGGCTTTTTATTTTATTTTATTTTATTGTTTATAATTAAAAGCGAGATATCTCTTTTAAATGAGTGCATAAACTATGCAAATACTGCAAAGTCTTTTTCACTTGCGAGAAGCTAGCGCTACGATTGGAGGTTTATTAACAATTTGTACTTTTTAGCTCGTGAAAGTTTCATTATACAGCTGACAATTATTCAATGTTGATCTTGGAGCTTGCTTTCTCAGCCTTGGGAATAATAATGGATAGGACACCATCCTTGTAAGCGGCCTTGATGGCATCACTTTGAACCGAAGCGGGGAATGAGAACGATCTTGAGAAAGAACCAGTGATGCGTTCGTTACTCCACCAGTGTGGCGTCAAATCCTTGTCAGTATCTTCCTTTGTCACAACGCTAGTTTCTCCAGTTTCGCTATTAGTAACCTCTGTGCTAGTAGCGGTACTTTCTGGTGTAGCAGCAGAAGCTTGCACATTGTCGCTCTGATGATGAGAGCTTCGCTCCATCTTACCCCGTAAGACTAGGGTATTATCTTGAAACTCGATGTCAACATCCTCCTTGCGAATTCCAGGGAGTTCGGCTTCCAAAATATAGGCTTCCTTGGTTTCTCGAATATCGGTAGCCGGATAGCGCATTAAAGACTGCATGGATGGGAAAGCATTTCGTCGAGCGACGTTAAACATGGGCTCCTCAAGTAGTGCAAAAGCACGAGAAGCATCGCGGAAAAATTCTGGGAATACTCGATTAAGTGACATTCTTTGGTAGATTAAACTGTTATGCTGTAATTTTATTCAAAGGTGGACGCCTTTATATACCTTTATGCCAGGAAAACCTTCAAGTGACGGCTGGTAGCCACTGGCAATTTCTTCGAAATTTCTATGCTATATATGGAAATTCATGAGACATTTCAACTAGTATGTTCCCGAATTGACTCATCCATTGACAACTACGGGTTTAGAGCTCTTCTCGAACCGTCTCCTGCTTGCTAGTCCATCTTTTACCAGTTGTCTTGATTTCAGTTCGTTCTCCATTGTTAATGGCGATGACTTTGTCGCCAATGATTTCAAGTGCGGCCCGGTGTCTTCCGTAAGCCTTGGATATTCCGACATCAATGAGAATAGCTTTGCCATCGCAACGTGAATGAATTTTTCCGTCGCGCTGTACCGTGTGTCCCATTACCATTCTGTCAGCCTGTAAAATAAATTTTTAAAAGATTTAGTAACAAAGTACGGAGGCTATGAATACTCTACAAAAAAAAAATTCAATTCCAAACTTACATCTAACATTTCAAGAGCTCTTTCTAACAATGGACATTCCTCCTCTTCGGGCCCAAGGGCGTATCCTCTATACCAAGTTGGTCCATTTCCTCCGAACACGCCATACTCATCGCCATGCCTTCCCTTCGACTCCATGTATTCGGGAAGATGCTCATGCACATAAGAGTTGATCCAATCAAGGCCACTCGTAGGTTCAACGAATGCAGGATGTATTCCTCCATGGCAAAATACGGTACGGTTGACTTTGGCTGTCATATTGAGTTGCGTCAGATATCTGCCAATGAAACCGTCTGCTTCAAATGCTTTGACTCGTGCCTCGAAACTACCAAATGTTTCCACATCCTCAGGATATACATATCGCCAATCTCCAATTAGATTCATGACTTCATGGTTTCCAAGCAGAGGAATAGTCTGGCCACCAGCCTTGTAAGCTTCATTTCGAAGTCGCTGAAGCATGTCATACAGCTTGATAGTATCGGCCCCTCTATCGACAACATCGCCCTGTGAGTTGAATACAACATCATGTTAGTGCTGGCTTATCTCAACATCATAATTTGTTCCATATATTACCGTTTGAACAAAGACTATGTTGTTCCCTCCAATCCATTCTACCTTGTCATTGACTAGATCAGCCATCTGAAGCACTGAAACACTATTATCATAATCAGCATGCAGATCAGCAACCGCAACAATCCGGATAGGATCTTGGCATGCTGCTGGTATAATAATACTGGCTAGTAGAAGGAGGTATGTGATTGCCAAGAGCATGATGAAATGCTGATGGCTATAGGCAAAAGAAAAAAATATACTGTTTGGTGATCATCAACCATACTGACATTGCTCAACTCCGCGCCTTTCAATGAAGGTAGTAGTTGATCAGGTTTATTACATCAACTTTTGGCTAGCCAGATAATGTTGCACCTTTGCGTCTTGTATTTCATTTTGCTATTATTTTCTATCAAGTAAACGATCACTTCTGTGTCATACTTGTCAAGCCGATTTTTATTATGCTCTGTATCTTTCATTGTTCATGTATTTTTGGATGCGATGCACCGCTAAGGCAATCGATGGGTGAAGTAAATTTTGACGGAAAACTAACTTTTCTACATTGAGGACAAGTGTCATTTCATGTATGCATTACGGTTCTGCAAGATATTTTCCACTCGATGTTTGTCTGTTAACAGCGTCGATATGGACCCAATGGAAATCATCGGTCTCTGTATCATCTTGCCCAATATCTACCTTGGAGACAGAAATGCCTGGGCTTGTGAACTTGACCGCAATTGCTTGCGGTGTACCTTTGCTTTGAGTATCGAATTTAGCCATCAGCTTCTTCTCTTCTTGGTCTTCGTTGGCAGTAATGGTAAGGTTATTAAGGTTCCAGAGAAGTTTTTGGCGTTCCATGCTCCATACACACGCAGGCATACTTTGAGCACTAGTCACACCGCCATCAACGGTTGCCAAAAAAGAAATGTCTTCTAAGGTGATGCTGCCATCACCTATAGATAATCCGTGGGTACTTCCGTTGTACTTGACTAGCAACATGGATTTGGAATCTTCCAACTTCCAGATGGGACGGACAATCAACGGTGCGACGGATGCTGCACTTGGTCCATCCATCTTGATCTGATACTTCAAACTGACCACAGGATTTCCGCCTGCTCTTGAGAACATGCCTATATCTAACTTGAAGACGCCTGGGTGACCATCTACATTGCTGATATAAGATGGATTAGGCGCCAATCGTTCGATATGCTCAGTGTTGATCAGCTTAATGCACACAGGTTTGGATGGAACTTCCGAGGGCCCATGATAAGTCAAGCTGACCTCTCCGGTCACCACAGATCGGATCACCTCCCCTGATTTTGTCAATACGTGAACTGTTTCAGCAATATTAACGGTGATACGGGGTTTATCTGATGACATGCCGTTCACGTGGTTCTGAGGAACTGACACTGCAATGGTTGTATCGCGAGAATCGAGTTCGAAAGGATTCACAGAGCCTTTGTCGTCTGTCGGTGCATTGTTATCAAATGGATTGAGGCGTGGTGATTTGAAGCTACTGCTTGGACCAGAGGTAGCTGCTTTGAGATGAGTATCAGCAAACTCAGCTGTAATGGGAGAAACGGATATTTTGTTAGGGTTTGAAACATCCAAACTGGAGGAGGATCCGCCAAATTGTTGCAGGTTTCCAATATTATTGTTCAGTTGATTGATCCTGAGGGTTCTATTATGGAGGCATTTGCGTTAGATATGTGTTGCATATATTGGGAAACAGCAACCGACATTAACGTACTCTCGGCGGCCACGCAAGCGCTTTGAACCAGCTGGTGAATTTTTCTAAATCATGAAGTATATATTTATCAGAATTGAGCTTGCAATAATGCACTCTCTGTGATACCGATATCTCGAATATGTACTCACCTCTTTCAGTAAGGTTGCAACTCTAGTCAGCGCATGTGTGGCTTCTGCATCTTCCTTAACTGTTTCATTCATGATATCCACTCGGAAGCGGTTTGTGCTCATAATGCTACTAGTATCTGCATTTTCGTCAGCTTCAAAATCATTCAATGAGGAGCCGCCACTAACGTCAGTCCAAGGAGTACGATCAGGAGGTGGGATGGAATATCCTTCTGCGTCGATTTTAGGTTGCTATTACATGGGAGTTAATCCTGACATTTTTTAACAGGTAATATAAGTTGATGTCTGAAACTTACTGTCTGCGCTACCGTGCCTAGCGTGCTCCAGCTTTCTGTCATACTGGGTGCGTTGCTGGTTTGCACAGAGTTTGGTGCAGCCGAAGTATCCATAGCAGCGGCTAACGACGATTGCTTTTCATTGACTTCCTCGGATTGTGAGATTACCGAACGCGACAAATTACTATCGTTGTGAGAATGGTCCTGGTCACTGTGTATATCCATAGTATTGCTATGATTCATATCCAATGTAGCCCACTCAGCAGTATGATCTGCACTGGTTCCATCAACATTGCTGCGACTTAAACCAGCTTGAGTTCGTCGACGAAGAGACTTCAAGGCATTTTTTACTGCATAAAATAAAAGATGTAAGAAAAACAGATGTGATGAATTTCTTCCTTCCATCAGTTGGTGGCCTTACATTTTCCAGCACCTTCCTTCATGCTGTTTTTACCATTTGTAGTTACAGATGCTGCATCATCGCTTGAGCGAGCACGAGGCTCTTCCTGAAGGAATGCAGGTTGAATAAGAGCAGGAAGGTCCAGCGATTCATTAGGTTGTGGGACAGGAGGTGGTTGGACCTCAGGGGTGGTCATCGTCAGTTTCTTGAGATGTGGGGCATGGTGACTAGTAAACTGGTTGATTTCGTTTTCGGTGTCTAGAGAAATAGCAGCTACAATTACGCTGTCAGAGTACTCAACACGCTTCGCAAGTTGCTCTGCTTGAGCCTTTTCGAATGCTTGAATGAATTCCTTAGTGGCCGTGAACCTCTTTTCTTCTATGGTTTGGCATTGGTCAAAATAGGCAGGTCCATCTTGGGACCAATGCTGCCTAAGATCGTCCACAACTTGCTGGTATCCTCGTAGCTTCATGTTAGCTTCCTCTAGTTTCTTTCCACTTCCAGCCTTTTCGGCAATTTTTGAATGTTTCTGAAGCTTTAATTGAAGCTCGTCGTATTCCTTTGCATGCTTATTCATAGCAGATTCCATCTATAACTCCATTATGAATACTCAATAGTGCCATCAATAAAAAGCTATTGAAAACAATTTCTTACATGTCTTATATTTTGCATGTTGCTGTCTTGGTTTACTACACTTCTTAGGGGTTTCTCAACCTCTTCGGCGATTCTATGGGCTAAATGTCCATGTATACTGGATATTTCGCTGATTTCGTCCGACAGCTTGCTCCACAGCGGCTGCATAGTTCCTAATGCTGACTTATCGGAGATGAACAATTTCCTAGAGAGCTTTACTAGACTTTTTGCATATTGGTCTTCAATTGAAGCTCTGTGAAGGTCAAGTCTCAGCACTATAGCATTGTATTAAAATTTTGCTCAACTACCCTCATGTTTCTTACCTTTCTTTGAAGTAGTCAGCTAGTTCCTCATTCAGTTTTTGGCTTTTTCGTAATCGCTGTTGAACAATATCTATGCCGTCTTTTGGTTTTTCCGTCTAACCAAAGGGAAAAATTAATTAGCCTCCAAATAATCCCGTTTAATTAACCATGGAGCAGCGACTTTAAAGAGGATGAAACATGTTTCATCCTCCTTGGGCCGAGTACTATCTTAAATAGTCCAATTCTAACTAATGATTGTTGCTAGATATAGGAAAAAGCTGAGCATACCAAGAATGTTTCAACGAATTGTCTGCGTCCCTGGGCTCCAGAATGCTGTTCAAGTTCTATAGTCATGCTGGGCGATCCGCACTGATGTTAGCGTTTTGGAGGTGAATAAGGATGGAGAAGATATAGTGTTTGATGGATTAAGGTATACAAACGGTGGGCTATTACAGCTCAATTCAAACGGAAAAAAGGAATGGAGTGTTTAAAGATGATGGACCCAGGCAATGACTGCCCACCAACGTATTTTTGGTGCTCCCTGTGCAATCTCAGCTATTACCTGATGCCCATAATGGCAAAAATAAGTAAAACAGCACTAAATAATGCGCCTCATTATTTATTACATTAATAAAAGGCCCATATGTCGTATCTTTTGTGTATATACTACGAGGATATTGGAATGAGATGTGGTGTGTTGTGTAAAATGCACGGATGGGTGTTTCGGGTAGGTGGATTCCTGAGTGCGACACAAAGCGGGAAGAAAAATTGCCATTTTTATTATGAGGTGGGTGAAACTGTTTGTGATCTTCCATTCTCTCTGAATAACATTGTAATGGCAGGTGTTAATGAAAGTGGGCATACCCACAATATGCCTTATGTACGAGCATTCTTGGTGAGTGTCAAGCATATTATACAGCCACTGGCTATGGTACATATAGAACGGGTTTTTGACATACCTTCTTTCTCATTGCTTACATCAGACTGAGAATCCAGAAGTGGGTCTTGATATAATATCAAACCGGTATAAAGATGCTCAGAAATTGGATACTGAGTTAGCTGACTATTTCAAAGAGAGGTAACGATATGGTATTCATGTTACTTGGATTTGTGATAGCTCTCAATTCATATTGATTACACTTGAGCATATGGCTAAAAGTATTATCGTTATCTTACCATCTAGAGCAACTATAGAGGACCAATATGCTAAAAATCTCGTAAAGGCATCGAAAAAGCTTTTTATGTCGGATCCAACAGTGCTAGGGTAAGCATTTTGGTTTAAGCGATGTCTTGCCCCGCTCGTCTCTCCGCACCACGCCAGAGCTAATGCTCAAAATTGTGTAACCTATAGGAAACTGGCGCCTGTTTGGACAAAACTATTAGATGAAATGACTGAGATATCGAATATTCATGCTGCGTTAGCACATTCGATTATGACCGAGGTAGAAGTGGAAATGAGAAATCAATCTCAGAGATACCAGGCTCTACAGCAGGTAAGGGTCATCGCGCGGTTTACGATGTAGAGATCGCCTTACGCTAAAGCCATTGAATCTCAGATGTTACAGCAGGGCATGAGCGAATTTTCTTCAAGCGGCAAGAAGGGCAAAAAGGTGGGTTATTACCGGAACCTATTTTTATATTTAGTACGAAGGCAATTCATTGTTAATGTTACATTTATGTAGAACAAGAAAGGTTTGGATCGCACAGGATCTATCTTGTTTAAACGTGGAGCCAGCGAGAAAAACATGCAGAATCATGCAGAATCAAGCTGGCCAATTAAAGGTCCAGAAATACTTTCTGTGAGTTAACATTTATGAGCATTTGCATGCTTTTGATGTGTACGAAAACTTAATTGGAATTCATATCAGAATCTCCAAGTGGCTGACACGCGGCGGCTCGATCATGTCAGGAAGACAATTCAAAAGTTTGAAGAGATTCAATCCCATCACTTGAAACAGCAAATTAGTGTGAGATATCTATGCATTTCATTTCAATTGACATGCTGTATGGACCGTAATAATCAATATGAAAAACGCTTTTATAGATGGCAGATGCAACATTGTCTCTTTGTCTCAGCTATGATGCGGAAGAGGAGGTGCAGGAATTCGCTAGAACACATGGGAGAAACTTGAAGGTGGTGCAACCGCGCGGTCAGGCATTTAGTCAAAATGCGCAGGCAACTCCAACAAGAACAGCACCTGCAGCAGCTCCAGCATCTGCTCCAGCACCTGTTCCAGCACCTGTTCTGGTTCCATCACCGGTTACAGCTCCCATTGCAGCTCCAGCTCCAGCTCCAGCTCCAGCTCCGGCTCCGGCTCCGGCTCCGGCTCCGGCTCCGGCTCCAGCTCCAGTACCAGCTCCAGCTCCAGCTCAAGTACCAGCTCAAGCACCAGCCCCAACTCCAATTCCAGTCCGTCAACAACCAAATCCTCCGGTTGTTCCGCGACCAACAAGTTCTCTATCCAATGGTTCTCCTAGACGATCTTCAAATAGAGATAGTAAATGTAAATGGCTTTTGGGGATATGTTTGTTCAGCAGCGTTATACGTGCTGACCAGTATTTCTTTCAGTATTCTCCGCCTTGTCATCAATTCGACGAAAGCCAAAAGCCGAGAAGCTCAATGATACACCCAATGACTACAATTCTCAGATGGAAATAATTGCAGAACCTTCAGCTCCCAGCCCTCAACAAATAGATAGATCCGATGGCAATCAATTCTATCCACCAGCCAGACAGCCCAGCGACACACCAATACATTTCAAGTCACAATCCACGGTGCCTGTAGATGAACAAGGTTATTCGGTGCCTCCTGCAACCAAGTCTCGAATACCTGATTATCCCATTGGTGACAATATGAGCGATGGATTATTTGATGATGAGCAACAACGGTACGTCCATCAACAGATGTTATGGTAAACCTTGAAATTAGCAACTTATATCTTGCGTCCTTAGTCCCGGTACCAAATATCACGTTGATATCAAGCAAAATACAGTTCATGAAGAAAACGAAGAAGACAACCATACACTGCAGAGAATGGCGTCATTGCTGAAAGAGGTTCGTTAACAAATGAGCTATAACACTACCAGTAGTATAATAACATTCCCGTTCTAGAAAAACGCAAGTGTTCCACGGCGACCACGAGGAAGACGAGAGTATGTACTATTCAAACTGAGCACGTTTTACTATTATACTAATAATCATCATGTTTGATTTTCAATCTTTAGTCCTGCTCGTAATAGCACACTCAATGAAAGGTGGCCAACGGATTCGTCGCTCAATATTCCAACCTCTCATAGCGTTACTCGCGATGCTTCATTGTCGACGTTGGATTCCAATAGCTACAATCCTTTCTTAGCTTCTTCAGTGGAATCACATCATTCACCGAGGTCTATGACACCGTCTTCATCAGTGTCGGCTAGTCCGACTATGAGTTCAATGGAACTTCCAGCTGTTCACTCACCATTACCGACGGTTGAGGAGTCATCATCACCAGGTTTGGCTGCTTCTATTGTAGAAACTGTGAATCTCAAGCTGAAGGATGGCGAGATCGAACAGGCTCAAATCGTTGGAGAAATCGCGCTGCAGTATAGTGGACCAGCAAGTTCCGCGGATATGCTGGTATTCCGCCTTGAGAAACGAAGCAATATCGAAAGTCTATTGCCGAACAAGAATATATTGCGTATTCTTAACGAGGAAGAGGGAATATTTGGAATCGGCAGAATCGAAGCTTCACACCTGCGAGGAAGAAATGTGGTGTGCTTCAAGTACAAGTTGAAAACATCTAGCATTAGTAGCAGCGATGTTCTGCCTCTAATTTTCATTCCAGCCTGGCGCGTGGAAGAGTCTTGCATTAAGTTAATGGTCAAATACCATGCAAATACGAACATGGTAGCTAAACACACCACTCTCTGGGTCAAACCTGGAAACAAGAATGTGACATCAGTTCAAAGCACCCCACAAGGTACATGGAATCCGGAACGGACTGTCCTCTCGTGGGATGCAGAATCCCTGAAAATGGATGGCTCATCCAACCAACTTCTTGCGCGATTCGCTATCACCCTCAACTCCCCTACAAGCCAGCCAATGGTAGCTTTGACTTTCAACTACGATGCACCTAGCACTTCTAATATATCTATTACTACTATTGATCAACCTGTCGAACATAATTATCATCCCATCCTGGCGCAAGTGATTCATCGAACACTGCGATCAGGACGTGTTATTGGCACTCCTTAGAGATGCGAGTGATTCGGTGTCGATTGGCCAAACCAGTCCTTACCGGGCATTAAAAAAATAAAGCATCCTTCTTATTTATTACTCTTGGAGCTATTGCATTACGAAAATTTTGGGTTGGTAAATCCTTGCGGATGTCACCTGAGTGACACTGCATGAACAGATATTAGTACTCGATTCTCACGTCATTTTCATTTTACATATCTTGTAGAATGGAATGATCGTTGCTATACCGAATTGGAATGAGGGCAAGTGACGGTATATTGAACATAAGGACTATGTTATTGTAATCGGAAGGGGATTAACAGTACCGTGTCAGGCATGAGGCGACTGGCGGATTTCTGATACAAATTGGTTAAATTAGTTAGTTGATCGGCGTGTGCCGCGTATCAACAATATGCCGCGAATGGAAGCGTGAACAGGACTATCAACTCACGTTGGACTTTTACAATCTTAAAATTATACTTTTTCTTCAAAGTTCCAAAGCAAAGTGAGAGAATATCGACTAACAAGAGAGGAAGCAGCTTAATTTCTTCTATTCTAGGCTACGCTTGGACAACAAAAGAAACATTCATAGCACTGGACAACTACGTGAAAACTTACCACTACCGCAACGCTGCACGATAAGGTCACTGGATTTTCAGGATGTTCCTTCTCCTTTGATAAGTGTCAACGATTTATCTTTGTCCAAGTCAGAAGACAACCTCGAGACGTATTGCATATCCAGACCATTTCAAGTGGGCCATGATCACACAGTATATCCTTTCCGTAAGTTAGCGTGACAGTTTTTGTCCAAGCTATATTTCACCTTTTCGCCGACCTACCAAAGCGTGATCATGGATGGTTAAAGTTATTATTACCATTCTTGGACGTACACAACATATTGATCAAGATCTTCCTCACGTTCGTAACATGCTCATTTTTTCCCTGACATAAGCCTGATGTCAGGGAACCAAAAATCATATATAACCTAAATCCTAGCATTTTTACTTGGGACCTTTTTCTTGTTCTCAAAATGACCATCACTTCAGAAACCAGGGTTAAACTTGTTACCAACCCAGACTTCAGGCCTTCCGCTTCGTCTCAGATATACCGTGTAGTACAGAATAAGCTTCGTCACTTTGACCATAGAACTGTGCTAAACATCAAGGCTGCCATCGGCGTTGCAGCACAAGGCGATGTTCCAGTGACTGACGATGGTACTGACGTTGAATACTATGCAAATGTGTCTGTAGGTACTCCGAAGCAAAACTTCAAGCTAGACTTTGACACCGGATCCAGCGATCTGTGGTTCTGTAGCACTCTTGGAGATTCCACCGAGGCTGGAAAGAACAAGTACGATTCTACAAAGTCAAGCACCTATCAGAAGGATGGCAGACCATGGAAAATTTCATATGGCGACGTAAGTATCACTTTTAGACCAAACCCAGCAATATGAACTGCATGCATAATGTTCTTTTTCGGATCTTTCCATCTCGGTGGTATGATGTTCAAAAATTATTAGGGCTCAACATCCTCTGGTATTCTGGGTACCGACACCGTATATCTTGGAGATCTTGCCATAAAGAGTGAGTTTTAGGCTGTGAAAAGTGTATTGATGAACCAGAAATATGCTTGTCTAAACTTTTACATCATCCCTAGACCAAACTATTGAACTTGCAAAGACCATCTCCTCATCCTTCAGCTCTGGACCTATTGATGGTCTTCTGGGGTGAGTGTTAATGAAATCAGGTGATTATTGATGGTAGAGTATTCACTAAATATCCTCTATAGTTTGGCTTTCGATACAATCACCACTGTGAAGGGAGTGAAAACGCCAACTGATAATCTGGTGTCGCAAAATCTGATTAGCCAACCCATCTTTGGAGTATTCCTTGGTAAACAAAAAAATGGAGGTGGAGGAGAATACATTTTTGGTGGTTATGATCAGTCCAAGGTTGGTGGCACTTTGACTACTGTACCAGTCGACAGCTCTCAAGGATTTTGGGGTATCACTGTTGATGATTTAGCTGCTGGAAGCACTTCCACTGGATCATTCTCAGGTATTCTGGATACGGGAACCACTCTTCTGCTCCTTCCTCAACAGCAAGCCGATCAACTTGCGCAGCAGTTCAATGCCACTAGCAATGGTGACGGAACTTACACTCTCCCTGATGACACATCCAACTTGACTGACTTGACACTCACTATCAACGGAGACACTTTTAAAGTTCCATCTTCTGACTTGGTATTTGAGCAATATCAGGGAAAGGTAACGAACTATGTGAGATTGTGTGAATACTACTTTGGTGACTAATTATTGACTGGTTTATAGAACATTGCTGCTTTCGGATCGGCTGGCATGGATTTCGCCATTCTTGGTGACGTCTTCCTCAAAAACAACTATTGCATTTTCAATACCGCTGACCCAAGTGTGCAGATTGCCCCATTGGCAGGCGATGTATGAGCACTGCAAATATATCTTTACAGGCTCTCCAGCATGGATATCACATTATGTTGAGCATGGCACTATATAAATAAATTATAAATGAATTATGGGAGTGCAGTTGAAGAGGGATTGTACATGACCTTGCTAAAGGATACTCAGAAAGAATCACAATACGTTACATTGTGAATAGGCGACAGGAATGTGTTAATTTTTCCCTAACCAAGTGCATAGAAAGATCATAGTATGGTAAATAACAGACCAACGACAACGTACATGTCATGTAAGAATCTGAATTCGTATTGCTGGATAACTAGAATGCATGCATAATGTTTGCGCAGTACTAAGAGGATGCAGACAAAGGTTGATGCATAGGTCGGGTTTCATACACCGAGAGTGAAAATAAATATGAACGTGTTTGCTTTCAATTATTTTATTTTGGAATAGTAAGAGCAAATTCGGAAAGTGATCGCAGGCTCCTTGTTTGCTCAGCAGCTCTTCGTGACTTACTAGTGGTGTTTGCGGCAAGACCATGCTTCCTAACGTATTTTCACAGTCGTTAGTTGACGTCCTGGTAATGCACCTCATGACCCTCCAAAGTAAGCACAATCATTACGGATCTATTAGTAAAAGCATTTCAAAGTTTTTGTCTATGTTTCATGAGAGCTCGTATATACAACAATGAGCGAAAATATATCTACTGTAGTTCAGGAGCTTCATCACCCCAAATTTTGTCGTTAATGATGGAAGTAACATTAGTTAATGGGATTCGATATTGCTCAGTGGTGTCGCGATCTCGGATGGTGACGGTCTGATCTTCCAGAGTTTGGTGGTCAACGGTGATGCAGAATGGCGTACCAATTTCATCATGACGATAATACCGTCTTCCGATTCGCAATTTCTGTGCTTCAATCACAGTATATAAACCTTGTCGTCTTAATGCTCGAGCAATTTTCTCAACATATGGTTGGAAATCCACGTTGCCAGTAAGAGGCATAACGGCGCATTTGATAGGTGCGAATCGAGGATGCAACTTTAATACTGTTCGACTTTCCTTGCCGGGTTCCTGAACATGATGAAAGGCGTCACAGAGGAATGCCAAAAGAGCACGATTAAGACCACATGAACTTTCTATAACCGTTGGCACAAACCGTGTGGGTTCTTGTGGTACTGAAGTGGTCAAGGATGTTTTCGTTACTTGAGGTGAAATGTCTGGCTTGTCATCTAGAACTTCAAAGTTTTCGCCAGTCGCTTTCATGTGCTGTGTGAGATCGTAGTTTCCGCGATTGGCAACACCTTCGACTTCTCCCCAGCCCCAAGGAAACTTGTACTCGACATCCATGCATCCCTTAGCATAATGAGCCATTTCGTCCGCCTCATGGTTTCTAGTTCTAATATCTGTCTTGTTGTTTGCGTGCTCCAACCACCAAGCAAGTCTATCCTTCTGCCAGTATTGAAACCATGCTGGTGACTCCCATGGTGCCGTAAAGAATTCCAGCTCAAGTTGTTCAAATTCTGGTGTGCGGAAGATGGCATGTTCTAATCTGATTTCATTTCGAAATGATTTTCCCATCTGAGCAATACCAAATGGAAGTTTTGTTTTCATGGTTCGCATAACCTGATTAAAGTTGATGAACACTCCTTGAGCGGTCTCTGGACGGAGGTATACCGTAGAGGGACGTAACACTTCGTCTACCTGGTCTCTAATTGTTCTGACATCAGAGGTGTCTTGATCTTTGGTTGTTGTTATGACTCGGTCTATAGGATCAATAGGATCTAAGAATGTTTTGAACATCAAGTTGAATGGTCGCTCGTCAGTCAAAAACGGTGAGTTGGTAACTGGTTCTGCAAACCCACGATATGGAATCGTTAAATCCTTTCCTGAGACGGTCTCCAAAACAATGCTACCAGCTGGTTTTCCATAGGTTGTTGTCGACATTTCCTTGACGTGCAGCAATACATCCTTTCCTTGTCGAGTGACTACCGCGCCAGGAGCAAGTTCGTTTTGAATTTTGTCTTCCCATAGTTTTGCAGTTTCCTTGTCTGGTGAATGAATGGATATCTTGCCCGAAGATAGGCCCTTGTCTTGTTTGAATTTGATCTGTGGTGCTTTGTCTGGTCGGAAGCGTTCCTTTGTTAATAAACAATCCACAAGCGCGTCCGTGAATTCATCAACATGCCCAGAAGCTTTCAAAACATTGTGTGGGGTGACGATGCTAGTATCGATGCCAACTACGTTGTCGCGAAAGTAGACATTCCTTCTCCACCAAGATTGTGCAATATTCTTCTTCAGTTCTACACCAAGCGGGCCGTAATCGTATGCACCTCGAAGACCACCATGAATTTCGGCTGATTGAAACAGGAAGCCTCGTCGCTTGCATAGATCCAGTAAGGCACGGAACTTTTGTGCCTGTGCCATTTCACCGTTTCCTGATTATTGTGAACTGTTAAAAAATTAAAGGCACAGGCCTGGAAATACAGGGTTTCACTGACCGCAACGGCTCATTCACTGCAGTTCAAACCAAGCCACTGTCCACACAATTTTTAGCGGTTGTAAGTTAGCTTTGGCAAGCAAAGCGTAAACGACAAGTAGCTTAACAGAATAACCTAACACGTCATATTCAACGTAACGTCTACCCAGTTTTACTTGGTGATAAAATGACTCAGCATAAAGAAAAGAAATCCACGCCATTACACAAAGGCTGTGAGCTTCTTGAAGTTCTGCAATACCAATGTGAGATTGGAATGTCTCAAGTCATATGTAATCCATTTGTTCGAGTGTTTGCAAGGTATGACGACATTGCGTATATAATTAACAACGAATTGCTTTTTATTTAATCCTCCTTGTTACCTATTGTTGAAAGGTGCCAAGGATTCCCGCTGTATGAAGTCACACCTGTCGATAACGCCGAGGATCCTTTATACTCCAGGTAATATCCATGCACGTTTGAAGATGACCGACCATGCTTTTGTGACTAATATTATATATAAAGAGTCCAACATGCGGCTGGGAAAAAGGTAGTGGAAGAGCTGAAGACACCACCAGGAGTGGTTGCGGCAGAATCGGAGAAAGTTAACAGCTATTGTTAAGCTGTTAAGACACATCAACAACATGTAAATACACTGTGAACCCACCCCAATGTATAGATAGAATAAAAATCAGTGTACAATACCATTTCCCATGCCAATCTGTTATAATGAAGTAATTAATACAGGTGATGTGATTCGTGAATTGGAAGTTGGTCCAGCCGCTCCAACGAATGCAACACAAGCGTTGGTAAGTAGTACGAAGGGATTGCCAGCATAACTGACTTGATTTGGGCGATAGCAATGGATACACAAGAGATCTTCCTAGTGCAGGCTGGCATCGAAGACATAGTAGGATGCAGTTTTAAAATGTCACAAACTGGTCAAACTTTGACCGATCGATGGATCCACAGTTGAGTGATATAATAATTTCCTCAAATGGAGCTAACGAATATGATCGATATATTATGTCGTAGCTCCTTTGCATTGTATTCGGCCGTCATAAAGCGATGTCGCCGTAGACCGTAAATCATAGCAAACCTAATTATTCAGACCCCGATTACCGGAATACTGACAACTCCTGACACCATTTGAAAAGAGGTTGCTGGCAACGTTGAAAACAAATAAACGCGCGTCAAAAATAAATCCCATTAATATGTCAACATTGGAAAAACAACCATATCTCGGATTTGGAAGGTGTCGCCTTATCCTAGCTTCTATCTCGAATTGTGATCATCTCGCTGATGGAGACGTAAATATTATGTGGCATCATTCGAAAATAATAATGTGGAAAAACAGCCTAAACGTGATACCAATACGTAGTGGGAAGTTTTTTTAAAAGTAGTAATATCATTATCAAGTGCACATAAGCGAAACCAAATGATACTAACTAGCGTCATGAGGACGATGCTAACATGAGTTTTTTATATATACATGCTTTTGTTTCATTTCCTTTGAACGGGCCCCACTCACTGTTTTCATTTTGATACAGACAGCGGTCCTCTATTCGACATTCCTTTTTTATATGTATTATTCGCTGCCACGGAGCCGGCAAGGCGATACCACAGCTCGGTTTGAGCGAGGAGAGGCGTTACATTGTTACATGCTAAATTTCAGTCGTGATACCAAGCAGCTGAGCTGGATAACGCATATTGACTATAACGGGATGTGCACTCGGACAGTATTCCGTAGGTTTGCGGTTGATAGCAAAGAAATATAAATATAGCGCCGCGTAGCCTCCGACAGCATACCATGCTATGTCTAAGACCAAGTTCCATATGATCTGATGTTGTAATCGTCAACTCTATTGTAATGATGTTATTCAAAGCTTTATGCTACGCCACATAGTTAGGTTACATGGAGCAAACGTGTGTTCAACATCACAGTAATAGTGCGGATGATGCATTGGCCAATTGAACGCTGTATGCGGACGCTTCGGATGTTGCGATTCCGTTGGTCTTGCCATACTGTGTTACTAGTTTCCTTTTATGGACTCGGTAAACAATCTTGCTGTAGGGGTGGAGTCTCCTTACATGACCTCGACACAGACTGTGAGCTATGCTGATCGCGCGGGAACTATGTTGCAACGTGATAATGTACTTGGAAAATGACAGTAGTAAAGAGGTGGCACATATAAAATTTATATCACTTTGTCACCGATGTCAAGCCAATCGATGGTTAGGAACGACGAATATTAGTAACTGAACACACAAATCCATTAACCACTAAGGCTCAGTAGTAATGTGGAACTCAAGGACATCGGATCACATCCCGTCGCCTGCTTGAACAGGTACAGTAGTGTTGTACAGACGGGTGGCAAACGATGTGTCCGTGAATTGTTGTCATTGTGATCCTTCTGTAGTACCGCTGTATTTAGTAATGTACCTGCCCTGCTTGGGAATCTATGGAAGACGTATAAAATGACAGCCGTTCAGGGCCACCGAAGAAAAGAAAAAAGAAACGACTCACTTTTCCCTTCACTTTTTCCTTTCACCTTTTCTTCCTTTCCTCTTTGTCGTCCACAATGACTCTCGACGTCCTTTCAACAGGCTCCGATTTTCTTTTTCCATCGGCCTCTCCTGTGCCAAAACTCGTGGCTGACCCCACACCGGCTCAGAATTCTATTGACTGGGCAAGCGAAGAATATTTTAGCACGGTATTAGATAAAATTCTCAAGCCAGAAAACATTCGTACACTGAATAATTTCGCTGAGAAGCCTACTTCTACTGTAACAAAAAAGTCAGAGTCTTGCTGGCACGACCCATTCCTACTTGTATTGGATCCTCCCCGTGTAGATATTGACATCCGTGCCGCTCTCAAAGGTGCTCTCTCTGCTATCGACAATGAAATGCAAGATACTGCAAAGAGTAAGCTAGTGGCTGATGATTCATGGAGAGAGGACACTGTTGAGGCTTTGGAGGAAGACAAGCCCATTGTTGCCCCTAGTCAAGCCATATTTTATGATGAGCTGTTGCCATCACCGTGCTACTCTACTATCTCCGAGAACCCCATCGTTGAATCATCATTCGTATTCTCTCCCATGGCCTCCGTCATTGAGGAATCTATGATGTACCCCGTCCCCTACAACAAACCACTACCAGCCCTTCAAGAAGTTCCTGACGTTATGGAGGCACCAAAGCAACACAACACCAAATCCAAGATTGTTAGCATGATGAAGAAAATGAAGCAATCTGTCAGCAAACCATTCGTAAAGAATGAAGCTCCAAACCCGTTCAAGCGATTGTTCAGTAAGCGATGGTAAGATGGGAAAACATTGTAAAGAAAACAAAAATTGGATATTCGAAGCACGCTTGTCGTGTTCGGATTGTGGACAAACAAAACTTTTAAAATCGACAAAAAATTTGAAAGCAAAAAATGCCCATAACAAAACAGAAAAATCACAATCATCATCACATCAAATCATCTGAAGACAACATGATGTTGCCTTGTTACAAATCATACAATCTCTTGTAATTATATCATATCCTATACCAAGACGTACTTTTCCATTCCCCCTTTTGGAGCTTTCGAAAACACACGGATGTACATATTTATTCCTTTAGCCCTTCTGTATTATTCTTTTTCTCACTGCACAATAAATTATTCCTATGACCAGAAATTCATGAGTGAAAGCAATGTGGAATTAGCCGATGTACTGACAAGGTGGATGAAAATAATTTGTTTTATACAGTGTATGCAGTAGGGTTGCGGAGAATTGTTACACCGCTTCGTACGGGTACTACGGCTATTCCTAAGTTTTGACATTCACTGAAAGTCCTATCTCCCTCCTCGGCGTCGGCGGCTCTGTGAAATAACTTGGGAGCCACTAACTTCTGGATCAGAGAGTAACCCGAACATATCGTCGTCACTATCCTCGATTGCAATGGGCTGTTGTGGTTTTGTAACTGCGGATGGTGGCGCGTGCCTTGTACCGCGGTTTGATTCCGTGACGTTCGTCGGCTCAGGGCGGTCGTGCCTAGCTGGGTCCATGGCTGAGGTTGATGCTGTGGGAGTTGGTCTGGCAATACTAGATGACCGTGGATTATGATCCGTGAGCTTAGTTTGCCTTGCTTTTCTCGCAGCAGGACGGGCTGGAGCATCAAACAACGGTTCATCCGAGTCATCGAGCTGAACATGATCATCCACTTCACTCATATGAACAGGTTCATGTGTCTTTTCTGTTGCTCGTCCACGACCACGACCGCGTCCACGACCACGTCCTCGAGCTCCACCTTTCGTATGACCGGAAGACGAAGCCGTTGCAGTCTTGGATCCACTGATTCTACCTCGTTTTACTGGGGTTCGAAGCGGTTGATCTTCATCTGATACATCAAACCCATCATTATCATCACCAACGTACTTTCTTTTTGCCATAAGAACCCTGTCGCCATTCGCATTTTCTCTGGCGTATGCTTCAGCTCTTCTCGCTTTATCTCTGTTTGCTTGGACTCTCAACTCTTCTTCGTTGGTAGCTTCAGTAGACTCCAGACTAGTACAAAGTCGATTGACTGATTCGTCCACAAATTCTTTGATGGCGTCTCGGTCATCTTTATCTATAAACATCTTGACAGCATCTTCAAACTCCTTCTCAGGGAGTACTTCCAGATCTGTGAGAAATTCTTGCACCAGGTCTTCTACCTTGACCATATCCAGTCGGTCAGGTACTGCGGCATCCAGATCATCGAGTGCAGGAAGCGAAGTCTGTGATTTCCGACTCTTTTGTATAGGGGCTTTTCGCTTACGGTAAAATTTAAGAACATCCTTAGGGTTAGCCACTTTGTCAACGAACTGCTGGCCAAATCGATAGGGATTGAATGCTTCGAAGCCTCCAGTGTATTCCACCCTCAATCGAATTAACGGAAGAGGCATTGGTGGGACTTCGGTTGAATCGGCATGAACCTCTTCCCAGTCGATTTCAGCTTTTCGTATGAGCTCCTCTACCATTTCTACCAAGTATTGGTGGCATTTCTTCATATTATTTGGCGCCAAGCCTTCAACAGAGCTTAAAACAACTTCCGCCATCTTGAACGGTCGAACAGTTTTAAGACGGATCTTCTCCATACTGAACTCCAGTTTGTTGATTTGCAATATGGCAATGTGTTTGGGTTGCGCTTCGCCTTCACATAGACTAGTTGCTACAGATGAACCGGGTTGCGATATTTGAAAATGATAGCCTTCACTAGACGGATCAATCTTACATTCATGCTCGTGTCCCCAGATTACCAGATCCAGGAATTCGTCCAAGAATGCTTCGGGTATGTAGTTCGTATTGCTATGCATGATTCTGTTTTGGTGTAGAACAAGTAAATTGAACCAGTCGTCAATTTGCTCTGCTGGTCGAATGAATCGAACGTTTTTGTTCCTCCAGATTCTATGTAGTCGCTCATCCCTCATATTTCCAAGGCCATATAATGCGAGCTTGGTATCACCTTTCGTGAGCAGGATTGGCTGGACATCAACTTGGTCAACAGTTGGACATTTTCCAAAGTAATTAATCAGCCCCGAAACAGAAAGAAGATCCAACGCGCAAAGATTGCCGTCACCGGAAGGGTCGTCATGGTTGCCATGTATTGAGAATATAGGTAATGAAATATTATAGTTTGGGTCCAGATAATTGGCGCAGGAAAATTCATCTGGAAAGTTGACGGACTGGTCACTGGCGATATAAATCGAGCAAGGCTTGTCTCCCATACAATATCTTCTGAGTAACTTCATCATTGTATGTAGGCATTTCCGTGAAGGTCGGTTGTCATGAAAGAGATCGCCACCGAGTAATACCATGTCGACTTGCTGCGCCTGCGCCAATTTCAAGATTTCTTCAAACGTCTCAAAGGAGTCATCCGATCGTATCGGGTCCTTCTCTTGGTATCCTACATGGTTGTCTGTGGCTATGAGTATGCGTAACGTGTCAACTTCGTTGTGCTCATTGCCAGCCATTGGGCAGGTGGTTGGAAGGTATCCTTGAGAAGCGCGACTCCGAGATATGAGCAGATGGCTGTGACTGTGTCCAAAAAAGTTTCGTTTGTCTGTCCTTTTGCCTCAGTTTGTCACAACTACCAACACAGTGGTAATAAACATGGCATTCCAACAAGTTTGGAGATCAGGTATTCGAAATGTGCCAAACCTATGCCGGTCATGCGAGATACGAATTAATCGCAAGACACCTGTGTGGATACCACATACTTTCGGGCGCTCCCAGAATAGTGCCATAGCCAACAGTGGTCGAACGTCTTTTTCCACCATATCCACTGACGCGCCGCCTATCGGCATAGATGTAACAGAGCATCCTGTTGATACAATGAAACCATCAAGTATATCCGATCAAGAACCTGTCATGCACCTAGAAAACAAGAAATTAAATGATATTTATAAGGAGTATCAACAGCTGGCAAAGAAAGGCAGCTCAGTGACTGAGCAGGACTTTATCAACATGATGAACTTCTGCAAAAGAAACTCATCAGCGCGGGCTTGCAAGTTTCTGGAGAGTCTTGTAGACGATATCCAAAAGATTGCCCCAGAGAAAACGTCACTAGTCACGCGAGGTTACAACATGTTATTGCAAACATACATTCACGATGACCGTTGGGACGATGCTGTCAAATTGGTATCAACATTATTAGAAAATGGCCAGTATTGCAACGAAATTACTATCAATACTATGATAAATGGTAGCCTAAAGACTTCAACCATCAAGAATCTACACCAATTTATGTCATACCTTGAAAAACATAACCATGTTTTGACCGATTCCAACGTCGATAGACTGATTAAAGCATGCCACCTTGGAGGGGACGCTGAATCTGCTATTATTTATTTTAACAGAGCGAAAGCAGGTTTTGCACAAGTTGGAAGTAATGCGTACCAAAGTATGATATACGTCTTGAAATTGGACAACAGGATAGATGATGCGCTTTCAGTATTTGGAGACTTGGAAAAATCCGGTATCCCACCCACTGTCGGAACATATCATATTTTACTGGACTTACTACACCAGAATGAACGACTTGAAGAGATGGATGATATCTACAAACGATTTCAGCAGAGTGGAATAACTCCAAACATCAGTATTTACCTAGCAATGGGATGGGATTTGAGCAAAGCACTGGATGAACTTACAAAGCAAGGTGGCCAGCTACAAGTCCGAGATTATAACACATTGATAGTAAGAAGTATACAAGAAAACAACATTGAACAAGCGATCTCTTACTTTCAGTCTATGCAAAAGGAAGGCATCCAAGCTAATCATGTGAGCTACAGCATCATCATGGACGCTCTTTTGAAAAACCGAACCGGATTGCAAGCACTGGATATGTACGAGCATATGATTAAGAGTGGAGTGCAACCTGACACACATGCTTTCAACACCTTACTTGCACACCACATCCAGAATAACGATCGAGTGGGATGTCTGATAGCCTTGGATAGAATGCACGAAAAAGGCTACATCCCTGACGCCCGTACCATCAACTTTTTAATGTCTATTGTGCTATCTGATGGACAGGATGCTCAAAAGGACTGTGAGTTCCTAATGAAGCTATTCGCCAAACTAAAAGAAGTCCACAGTCAACCCACCGCCAAAACCTACAACCATGTTTTAAACGGACTGGCTCGATTAGCACAACAACGACCCATTTCAGCCAGCAATAAAGTCAAAATCACCAAAAAGCACGGTAACATGTCTTTCGAGTTATCACCAGAAAATGCAATTGAGTTGATGAGGGAATTGTATAAACAAATGCGACGATCTCCACTGAAGTTTGCGAAGCCGAACTCGACTACATACGACTTGTTGATCTGTTCACTTATAGATGCCACCGAATATAGAGCGGCAATGCGATTATACGAAGACCTTAAGCGAAGTAACGTACCAATAGGGAATGACGTCCTTGTACGAATACAGCAGGGCCTTGTCGAATCTGGCATGGATATGCAAGTAATTCAAATGTTCTATGACCACCGCAATAAGAAATCACCCATCCAGGACCCACGATATTATAACTCTGTTCTTGATACGTGTAGAAGACTTGGATTATCGGATACATATCAGGAGGTTTTAAAAGAGTCTGAGCAGTTAACTGGAAGAAGCTCAGGGCATCAATAGTAGCGACGTGGGTTGAGTAAATCGTGGACAACTCTTATGTGTCTTTGAAAACGTAAGTGTCATATATATGCCATAATCACCAAATTTTTCTCCTTAACAGTAGATTTTGCTAGGTTTGAGGTGCTTTTGGTTGTTTTCGTCCTGTTATTGACGATTCCAGAGGGATGGAGTCATTTTGATTGTAATGCAATATAAGCGAAATTGTCGTGGACTGGAATTTGGGCAAGCTACCAAAACCGTCAGCTGCCAACAGTCATAGAATAGGAAACTGCTGGAAATTTCATTTGGTGACTCCCTTTGATCAGACAAACCCTCAATTGTGTTTGAAGACAGAGAAATCTTATTATCATAAAATTAATTCATTTTACTGAACTCTATTCCGGTTATGAAGTAGAGTCTTTTCAGCGTTCAGCTTTGCAACACCAACATTCTCATCAATATTATATTAGATGAAGATATTCCAATAAAAAGGAGTACATTCTGAATACAATAGAGATGTAAACGTAATTCCTATTAGCCTATTGTCAAAATTCTATCTTAATTCTGAAGTTCAAGTAACTAATACAGTCTTCTGAGTATTACATGTCAGAAGCTTCATGTATGTTAAATATGGTTCTCGCTTCTTCTTTCACGCCGTCGCAAATGTACGCTTTTGCCATGTTTCGTTCCTACGTTATTAGGCTTATCACCTAGCCAGATCCTTTGGAATTCGGCATTTGTCTCATCAAATAACCTTTTAAACTCATTTTCTTCCATCTGGCAGGACTGGAGTCGATGACAGATTTTGATAGGTCGTTCTCCTCCTGTCTGCCGAACTTCATCGTATGTCTCGAGCAGCATGATGGATCTGATGTCGTTACGATAGCAAGTTCCACATAAGGCGAGTTTTGATTTTCTAGTCTTTCTGCTGCCTCTATCAGCTCTTCCAAACCTGAGAACCTTCCATTGGCAAACTTCAGATTCTTCCAACCATTCAACTTCTGCAATATCTTGCTAGCGTCTCGCTTTTTGACAATTTCGACTTCAAAACATGTACCAAGATGACTGACCGTGATGGCTGCTGAAACTTTTATACATTTTGCAATCAAGTAGTTAGTTTCGCGGATTGTTGATAGGTAGTGGTGAGAAATGTCTGAAGTGGTTTGGAAACTTAGGAATGAAAGATCTCCTTTCTGGATTGCAAGCTCAAGCAACAGTCTTTCGCAAGATTTGAGCATTTCGCCATACGCTAATGTCAGGTGGATCGAAAATATCCCTGCCAAGGCATAAGCCTTATCTTCTCGTGCTGTCTCTCGTATGTCCATTCTTGCCGATACTTCAGCAGCACTTCCCGGTCAATAATATAGATGTAGATCAAGAGTACATAGATCGTGGTGTTGCATGGTAGCCAGTTCTTGTATTGTGGTAAGTACGAAAGTGTAATGTAATAATTTTTTTTTTAATTTTTTTCGTTGTTCATACCAAAGGTCTGTTGAGAGGCTGATTTTGGCTAGCAAGGGCAGCTAGGATTAGCAGCTTCGATTTATTGCTCTCAAATTACTCTATTGTTCCACCTGAAATCTTCAGTTGAACAGCAGCACCTTGGTTGATAATACGTGGACTACTTCAGTGTGTCTTGAAAACCGAGTGTTGGTTGTATGCTATACGCACCAGTTATCTCTACTTACATTAGACTTTGTTAGATCGAATGCGCTTTCGGCTGTTTTATGGTTCTGATTTTGACAGTTCCTGAGGGATGGTGCCATTTTATCAGTAATGGTAATATAAGCAAATTTGTGCAGATGGACTTGGAATTGGGGCACTCAAGAAAAGATAATATAATACAAATAAAAACAATAAAGAAACCCATTAGTTATAAAATGGAATTTAGAGGCGGAGTACAAAACACGCACAAAAAGGTCAGTGGAAAAAAATGTCCAGTCACAACACATCGCAAAAAAAAAAAAGTTGCCTAAAAAAAAAAAGAGAAAAGTGTTTGTGAATTCCTCTACCAATATGCTGCGTACAATGTGAGTTATCCTGCCCTAATCAATCTGGTATGCATCACTCATATTAATATTACTATCTTTATATAGCAAACCTAAGAATGCTCGATCAAAGAGAGTGCTGAAAAACCGAGAATCAAAGGTCGAAGAGAATGGAAAAACTGCCATCTTTGTTCGAGGATCACAGACCAGCCAGATCGTCAATGATGCTCTTAAGGACTTAGTAAGCAAAATAACAATATCCTTATCCTCATTTTTTGACTATGTACATTTCAGCTTATATATACTTTATTTGTGCAGTACTTGCTTAAGAAGCCTGATGCTGTCAACTTTACAAAGAAGAATCAAATACATCCTTTCGAAGACGATAGCAGCTTGGAATTCTTTTCGCAAAAAAACGACGCTTCATTAATTGTTGTCGGTACACATTCCAAGAAGCGACCACACAATCTTGTATTTGCACGCATGTTTGATCACCAAATTATGGATATGATGGAGCTCGGCATAGAGTCAGCGACAGCCATGAGCCAAACCAAGGTACGCTATCTACTCTATGCTGCGGAGTGATGGCCAATCTCATATTAAAGCTTTTTATTTACAGGGCTCCAAATGTGCAGTTGGAATGAAGCCGTTGATGGTGTTCAATGGTGAACTTTTCGACACAAACGAGAACTACAAGAACCTCAAAAACCTCTTTACCGACTTTTTCCATGGTCAAAGCATCGATGCCATCAACTTGACCGGTCTTGAGCACGTCATTACTGTCACAGCTGCACCACTTGAGGGAAAGAATGCTGGTCTCATCTATTTCCGAGTATATACTATTCAGTTGAAGAAGAGTGGTGCAAAGACACCAAGAATTGAATTGGAAGAAATGGGTCCCTCGCTGGACTTTAAGATGCGACGAATCCAATTGCCCAAGTCTGAAATATGGAAGGTTGCCACCAAGGTTCCCAAAGAATTGAAGGTAAGTTTATTATTAATGAGGTATAGTTTGAGTAGTTCTGCCATGTTAACGTTTGGGGACTATTTTTTCTTTTTCTTTCAACAGCAAAAGAAGGTCAAGAATGTTGAGAAGGACGAAATGGGTGACGTTTTCGGACGTATTCATCTTGGTAATCAGAACTTGGAGAAGATTCAAACCAGAAAGATGAAGGGTTTGAAGAAACGTGGTACTGAAGACGATGAAGATGATGACTCTGAGCCATCTAAGAGGGCAAGAGTAGATGAAGATGAAGAGTAGATCTCGAATCCAGTTTAAATCCAATTTCTATCACTTACAATGCCAAAATACCACACGCTCGTTCATGTAAACCGCCTTGTCATTTCTCACTCTCACTCTTTTCAAATTTCATTATACATGTTTTCCTTCATTAAATATAATAGAAAAGAAATGTTTACTTGTCCACTGAATTTCTGTTTGTTAGTTAGTCCTTGGTTATTATGCTCTAAGGATTTGATGCAACCTCTCGCACATGAATTACGGGGCTAACAGAAAAATTTATTGCATACACATACTATTTCATACAGATGGATCACGCCTAGTTAAGCATATCGCCGTACCAACCTTGGCTGGGACGCTTTCTCTCCACACCAGGTGTTTCTTCACAAACTTTAGCCATGCGAAGAAGTAGTTCCTCGTTCCACCATTCAGCCATCAGCTGTAGACCGATAGGCAAACCTTTAGCATTGAATCCTGCCGGGACTTGAACGGCGGGAATGCCTATAAAGTTGGCCAAGAAGGCATATCGCATGGCATCTGAGGTCATGGGGTTGTTACTCATGCCGTAGGTTAACAAGGATGGTGCCAGTTCTGGAGATGTGATAGCCGTAGTCGGTGTCAATATCAAATCAATACCTTTGCCACTCTCTGGTCTAAAAAGATTCATCACATGCTGCATAGATCGAGTGCGGATTTGCTGCGCGCGAACGAAATCAATAGGCTGGAGCGTATCAGCGACACAGGACAAAATACGATTTGAGTAGAGCAACTTTTGACGTGCAGAAGAGCCATGCTGCTTTACATAGTTGCTAATTTCAGTGGAGATGGTGATAGCGTGAGCTGAGTGGGTAGGATTAATTTAAATGATTGCAAATAATTGTTACGTATTTGTCAATTTTGGCTTACCGTTTCTTGCTTCTTCAAGTTCAGGTATCACAATGTCTTCGAAAGTAGCCCCTAGGGAAGCAAAATATTTCTTGAAAACCTCAATACGATCGTTTATGACTGGATCCATCACCATATTATTCCATTCAGGGAAAATGCCAATCTTAATCCCCTCCAAGCTCTTTGTATTGGTGTAGTTCGCAAGGCTGACAGGAGGTTGCATAAGTGTTGCTTCGTCTCTACCATCTTTTCCAGCTGCTATGGCATAGGCAAGTGTCATATCATCAGCACTAGCAGCGATAGGACCGGAAATACCAACTGTTGGAGCGAGTGGCTCTGTAGTCAAAATTTTCGTTTAGATGGTTACTACGGTATTATCAAGTGGTATGCATTGTCCATATTACTTACGAGTCCCGTAACCAGATATTCTACCATGTGTAGCTTTTATACCATATAATCCACAAAAGGCTGCAGGGATTCTAATTATGCAAGTTAGCCTTGATTCAGTGTATTCGATCAAATTTCATAGCGGTACGTTACCTGATGGAACCACCACCATCTGCACCAATAGCAATGGGAAAGATGCCTGATGCAACGGCACCTCCGCTACCACCACTAGATCCACCGCATGAACAATTCAAGTTATATGCATTTTTTGGAGTGCCTGTGTTAGGATTGACTGTAAAGGTACTGTGACAGATGTTAGATCATAGAAAAGGAGAATTCAAGCTCTTGTCAACCGTACTCACTCCCATCCAATTTCATTCATAACGGTATGGCCGACGATGATAGCCCCTGCATCTCTCAATCGTTGAACAATAGCACTATCTTCGGCAGAAAATTTGCCAATATTGATTCCAATAGTGCCAGCTCGAGTTTCGTATCCTTTGATATCCGCTTCCTCTTTAATCGGGATGAAAATGCCATCCAAATCACTCAATGGTTTACCAGCTTTGTAACGCTCTGTTGATGCGGCTGCCTGTTCACGAATAGATTCTTCGTTGAAGGATCTGATAAAATTCAAATCCTTGCTATCATCAAGAGCCTTGAGAACACGGTCTGCCATCTACAAGTAACGGAACCGTTTAATTAGATTATTGATCTTTCAAGGTCTCCATGATCGAAGCTCCTGATTTTACCTCAGCAGGAGTAACTGTTCCAGCCTTGTACGCCTTGATATAATCATGGTAGCTCAAAAATGGCGTATTGCTTGATTCTGAGTCCAAGCTCGTAATTTTATTTTCCTTTGTTAAGAAAGTAATGAGTATACTGGTACCGTATGGCGTTGGGTTGGTCTGAGAAGATTTGAAGGTTCACTTTACCTCGATGTCTTTGTCCACCTGAAAGAAATTATATTGCACCGGCACAGGAACAGTAGTGGCCATATCAGACAAATCATTTCTCTTTCGAAATGTGTGCAATCCTGCGTCAGCTGCAATCTTATTGGCAACGAATGGTACACGCTCCAGAACATTTGCAAGAAACACCAGTGTATATCCGCTTATGGCAGGTGCTACAACTCGGTTGACGGGCTATAAAGTTTATGGGTTTGTAAATGATATGAACACCGTTATTTACAGTGTTTTGCGTTATGTATCTTACTGTGTCTTTCATGAGAAAAAATCGATTGGAATGAGGATAATTACAAGGCAGTGCAATGGTATAGAATGTGGCAGGTTCAATCTCCTGGTCCAAGCCGTTTTCGTGTCTTTCTGTGCAGTAATTTCGATCTCCGATAATATTCATATGAAATTCGTTTGCCTTGTTTACCCAAGGGAAATCATCAACGTAATTTCAAAAGTAATAATATCTATCAATAACATAAAGGATAAAAAAGGTTGAATCAATCAGTTCAGATGATATTTCTCAATAATAGTGAGAATTTTCTATCAATTTTCATACTTGCCGAGCCGAACCCTAAGTACCAGGAGGTGTCTGAAGCTCTGTCCAGGTAAAAAAGTGAGCGACAAACTTGTTGGGATTTTTAATGAATTGAGCAACACAAACGGTTATTAAGACAGCAATTTTTGCTGACTGCCGCTGACACACACCTTTTGTCAGCTTGGTCAAATATTCAGGCTCAGCCGAAGATTCAAAAACCCCTTTTTGACTCACAGAAATTTTTCGCCGTTCCTGGTTTTTTGTGTTCTCTTTTCACCATAGCTATCACATGGCGTCGAGTGATATCGTCTCCACAAAGGAAAATGCTTCTGTCAAAGACCGTGAGATGGAGGAGATGACCTTAACGTCTCCAGATTACTCTGATCCAAAGGCAAAGAGGAAATTGATGTTGATTATTGCAACGTAAGTACTCGGAGGAGTGAACCAGATCGAAAGTACATCTCATCTTTTTCTAACCGTATTTTCCTTACAGCCTATGCACATTGTCTTTCTTGGCAGCATTTGATAATATCCTAATATCTAGTAATATGCCCACAGTGGCAGAAGCTTTCAATGCGTTCAATTTGTATAGCTGGCCTAACACGGTAGGTAATCTGCAATATCAAATCCAAAAACCCTATATATCATGTTCTAAACTCCGTTAGGCCTTTTTGTTGACGAGCGCAACCGTACAGCCACTATATGGTGTGTGTGCAAGCGTGTTTGGACGGCGTAGAATGCTGATACTCTTTGCCATATGCATGTATCAGATAGGAACGGTGTTATGTTCGGCTGCTCAGAATATGGTCATGTTCATTGTGGCTAGAGCCTTCTGCGGCCTTGGTATCGGTGCGTTTGACACACTGATGAAGATTGTTGTGGCTGGTAAGTAAAACAATATTATGTTATAGACTCTATATTCTCCTATCACTGGAGACTGAAGCGTATGGTGCTTTTTAGATTACATTCCGCTCAGATACATTGGTAGATATCAAAGTTATCTTGGCGCCAGTTGGTCGCTTGGTTACATCGTTGGAGGACTGTTAGGTTTGTTGCCGCTTGGGTTGTAGAAAGGCAATTAGTATTGACACACTCATTTCTGAATCTGTAAACAGGCGGTGTTGTTATTTCTCAAACTCAAACCGGATGGAGAAGCATCTTTTTCCTATGTGTAAGTATTTACAATACAAGTATAATCTGATTTTGGTATAAATGTTTACTAATGGCTATTGTGTTATCGTTAGCTCGGCGTGTAAGTCAAATGTTTGTAAAAATGGCAGGTGCACAGCATGACCGCTAATTCGGAGATTATTAGAGGATTCATTGCCTTGATTTTGACCATCATATCGATAGAGGAGCCAACAAGAAACACCATGTCCATGCAACGACTTGCAGATATAGATCTAGCTGGTAGCGCTATTTGGAGTATTGCTATTGTTTGCCTAGTGCTTGCCCTGAGCTGGGGTGGAAGTACATACCGTGAGTACAAACGGGATATGTAGGCAACCGATGCACCAATATTAACGATTATTTCAATCTATTTAGCATGGAGTGCACCAAGTGTTATTACCTTGCTGTGTATAGCCGGTGTTGGTATCATAATCTTTGCGGTCTGGGAATTAAAGTATGCAAAACAGCCTATTATACCCAAGCGCCTCTTTACGAACCGAAGCGTTGTAGCTGTGTTGGTGGCAGCATGGCTGTATGGAGGTTGCTTCCAGTCGTTGATGACCTATGTGCCTTTGTATCTCTCTGTTATCCGGAAGGAAGAGGCTATGGCCACGAATCTTGAACTACTCTGCCTGGTGCTGGTTGCGTGCATTGCCAATGTTATCACTGGCTTGGTTATTGTGAAGACTGGACATTACACTTGGGCTATGCGATCATCACTTGTTGTACTCAGTATCTCATGTGGACTACTGACCCTCCTCAAAGTAGACAGTAGCAGAGGACTCATCGTTGGCTTAATGATCGTAACTGGTGTCGGTGCTGGCGGTATCATCAACAGCGAAATCATCACTGCTCAGGCATCAGTTGCCTATGAATTGTAAGTATTCCTTCGGGCGAGCGGATCCAAAACAAAGAGTTATTAACTCCAATTTCTACCTTTTAGTGTACCGATTATTACACCATTAATGACTTTTTGCGACCAAGTTGGCGGTATTTTTGGTATCGCCATTGTCGGTTCGATTCTCTCCAACAAGCTATACGACAATATTGCTGCTCTAAACTTGACCGACGTCTCAAGCGCACTGGTTCGTCAAAGCTCATCGTACATGGATGCATTACCAGAGCCTGCTCGCACATTGGTATTACATGCATACGCAGATGCTGTGAATACGAGCTATTGGGGATCAGCTGCCTTCGCCATCGTTGCTTTCTTAGCAACATTGCTACTTAAACACTACAACATGAGAGAAGGCCTCAAATAATCTGGGTTAGACTTTACTTCGTAAAATTTGTTGAACAATACATTCATACCTCTCTATTACCCGATACTATAATTATTATTGCTAGACCACATGTAAATTTCTTTTGTAATAACTATAAAAACCATGTTTTTGGACAAAAGCTATGGGCTAATATCTAACGGGTGAACAGTGTGTAAGTTTTCATTATTGACGCTAAAATCCGAGATATCGGTCTCACTTGCAGCTACATATTTCACCATGATTGTCGCTGCCATTTCCTTACAGAATTCCTGCATTATAATGTAACCTGTGAGAAATTCTGGTAGCTTCGCAAATGGATTGGTCAGTGTGATAGGTGTCCAGTTGGCTCGAGGCGGAGGATATTGAAAGAATGCAGCGATTGGAGATGATGGCGTCGGGGATTCTGAAGGTGTCGGGGACGCTGGAGGACTAGTTACCGAGTTGAACAGTAACTGTGTGAAGCTAGTCCTTCTCGATATTTGCTTGTAAAGGTTGGTCTCCGATTTGACTGACTCGATTGTACATGATCTCACTTGAAGCAAGTCTATTGAGCTTTTTCCCTTTTCTTTTGTCGCGCGTAGCCTTGTCTCAAATTTAGGAATTGTCCTGGCTCTTTTCAGTGCTTCCAAAGTTACCTTTTCCAGGACGCCGTGAATTGTCCGTCTTTCTGGCTTCTGTTCATAGACGGCACCATCATATTCATTATAAGAAAAATCATCGTTCCCGGAAGGAAGATTATTCCAGCAGCATACGATCCAGTCTGCCCGCTCGTCGGCAATGGTTGCTACCTTGCCTAGCAATCTGGTGAGCATTAGACTTTTAGCCACCCCAGTCTCACATACCTTACTCGTTGCATCGAATAAAGCTGCCAGGAATGATCCTTCGTATTCGCAGTCCATTGTGGCGTTATCCATGGAATACTGGTTGAAACTATCAAATATTACATGGTTTTCTTTCCAGAATGTGGAAGAAAGTTGAGACATGTTCCATCGCTCCATAGCCTCAAGGAAGTAATCGTCTTCCTCATCCACCAGTGTAGTAAAAGAACCTGTAAAAAACACCGATTGCGTGTCAATAGATTGTTGCAAGGTGCTGCTTGCTTTTGAGGATGCACTAGGTATAAGTGAGGCTAGAGTGTTTCTTCGCAGGTCTATAGAACTCCTTTCTGGTCGAAGACTGAATTGATTTAGGCTACTACAAGAGCTTCTTCGTTCTAACTGCTTCTCGCATGGTAGTAAACTGAGAAATCTAGATTTGGTACTTTAGTCTGATATCAGACAAATGCTGTAACGGCTCATATTTAGGGACTTACCTCCCTACTAGCCATTCTGCTCTTTGATTCTTTTCGACTGGAGACAGCTCAAAATCAGTTTCCTTCACGGGAGGTTCCTCTTCATAGTCATCCGTAATAACTGTGCTGTTGGAAAAATTTCGAAGCAACAGATTGCATATTACGAATTGATTATGCGTTTCTATGACGGTGTCAAACAGACGTATGGTTACAACCGATAGCTATGGAGAAAATATGCAGACTTTGGTTAGATGATATGAGGATGAGCGTTAGATTGTCACATTTATTAAGTCTTACCGGTTCATCAGTATCCACAATGCGATTTATTAATACTTGGCGAAGAGTTATCTTCGCGTTACTTGAAGGCATACGAAGGTCGCAATAGTCATCGTTTTGCATTTTCGTTGCATCAGTAGATGATGCAGATTCTGGAAGTAAATCAAGAGGTCCACCACCATGTTCTCCCAGTAGGAAAAGCATAAATAAATGTTGCAAGCTTCGATCTTTGAGAGAACGAACCATTTCTGTTATCCTTACAGTCGCAATATGTGTAATCTCTTGTTTGAATGAACACAGAGTCGCGCTCAACACTGGCTGCCAAAAGTGGGTATATAGATGGTAACCAATGGATGCACTGAGGATTGGGCTTGACTGTCGCATGACATCGTTCAAGTACTCCCAGAGAGCAAAAAACTCGTCTGTTATGGCCTCTTGATTTCTCTGGGTTGTCAACAATTTCCAGAAATGCATATCAAAGGTGCTATACTGGCGCTTTCTGCGTTTTCCTGAACATGGAGCGTTCAAAGAAGGATAAATGGACACATCGTTAAATACAAGCGGTGGGCATGATTGAACAGGATATTTTGGTGGGTATCTGAAGCTTAGCTTCGCGCTTGGAGTCCATCTGAAGGCAGTAGCATCGTCTAGCGTAGTTGCGAACATCATTGCAAGCCTATCTGCCTTTATCTAAATTCAACATACTATTATTGATTCATATTAAAATCGCATTTTCCTTACCAGAGTTTCTGCAAAACCAGAGTATTCCACTATGTAGCACAGGTATTCAGGGTCGTTGTCTACCAATCTCAAAGCAAATAGAACAGCTTCACGTGCGATCTCACTTGTTTCTCCAGGAGTATTGATAAAGTCCAATAGCATTGAGAACATTGTGAATCGAGGCTGTCGATATTTTAGAAATGGTTATTAGGCGTACTCAAAAATAAAGTAATAATATAGTGGAGCTGAAGTAAGAAAGTTTGTTTGCCGTACCTGAATAAATACGTTCCATACTAACTTGTCTGGTGCCGTTAAGTTCCGTCGCTGAATACGGTTATCCTCTGCGGATTTCTGTTTCCACACCTTGTCTCCAAGGCCACAGCACCAACCACGTTCGAACAGTATGTCCATCATAGCTTTGCTATCACGAAGTCGAGATATTACGGATCTAAGCAATCCAACCAATTCGAGAGAGACTTCTGATATGGCATTCCGTCGTTCTACTGAAGATTCACCTGTATCAGGTTTGGAGTCGGCCAATTGGTTATAATGATGCGCTATTACTCTATGAGTTGATTGAATCAGCTTTTGAAGTGGAATACATATACTGCATGTATGTAATTCATGGACGGGCACATTTATCATGAACGTCGAAAAAAATCGAAGACAGTGTGTCCTCATACCATATGGTGTCTGTAATATACCAATGTTGAGTTAGCTTTGATGAATGAAGAGCGGTTATGAATAAACGCCAAACTAACGTCTGCTTTGGCAAATTCCACTAGCTCTTCTAAAATACGATTTTCAACAATATATTGAAAGCAGGTATTGGAACCGGTTGAGTCCATTTCTTCACAAAGTAAAGCTGTTATTTTTTGCAGCTTTGCTGGAATACAGGTGCTGGTCATGAGATCATTGAGTGGATCTAACTGACATTAGTGACTTGTCTGCTTGCAATAGAAAAGGTGAGTGGACAATATACCTTGTGTGGTCTCATAATATTGAACAATACTTTTCCATGCGTTTTGTACCAGCACCAGTGGTTCCCCTTTTGGAGCTCGTGTACTTTGCAAGAACTTAGTCAGGAACATTACAATAATGTAGCATCTGATACAGTTGAATTAACTGGCGTACGTCTCCTATAGACGGCATGCCCCCTGGATTTTCTCCAGAATGAACATCAATTCACTGTCAACTGAACCCCTCATCCCCTTTTTTTTTTGGAAAAGTTTGAGAACCTACGAAATGCTTTGCACGCTAACATAAAGACTAAAACATTAAACTGCTGAGACAACTGTCTATACTTTCTACTTTCCATTTCGTGTACTTCATCCCATTATGAATCGTCCTAAATAACGACTTTTCCATGGCTTTCTTTAATAACAGAAAATGTATTCCTACCCACGGCCCAGCTTTACTGCAGTGAAAGTCCTAGGCTACAAACACATTCCAATTACACAGTCATTTGGTTAATGCTTCGTAAAACTGTTGTGCTCACTATTCGAGAACAAATTTCAATTGTTCCCGATGGCTGGAACTCTCGGAAGTGCTACCGAGGAACCAACCTTGTATGCCGATTTCCCCACACTAATGGTTTACTACCAAAGACTCTAACCGCGGACATTATGTCAGCACCGAATCTAAGGCGACCAGGATATTCAGCAATGCGGTAACTTTATTCGCGCGTACATCCCTGGTTTCTATTTCGGGAAAATGTTCAACATAATTCCTTTATGCGCTTACATTATGATCTAGGCCATTTGTGTAAACGTAGACTAGGATTTCACTAGGTCCAGTTGCATAGACGGAGAGGTAAGTTTACAGTTCTTTATGAAAGTCCAGTATTTTAATACGTATTCATTGTAATAGTAAATGATATCACTCTTGCCATGGCCGATCATCCGTGTTCCATGCAAGTTTGAGTTCGTTAACTCAGATAAATACCTTGGTTTTCAAGCTCTTCATAGCCTAAGCAGCATTGTTTCATATACAATGACACTACTATTGGCGAATAGTAATTATACATTTTGGAAATGGTAGTTGTCAATATTAACAAGGGCAGTTCAAACACATCAAGTGCTGTTAATGGATGTGAGTAGCTTCTAGCAAACTTACTTCCCAGTTCTATACGCTAAACAAATGTTGCACAATATCCATTCTGCGCACAGCCTTGTAGTTTGGAGCTAGCCGATGAAGGTGCATGAGAAAGAGTTAATCAATTTAGGGTTTCGACATATCCGCAAACACTCGGTGACACATGTAAGCAATGCCATAGCAGTATTTTTTGAGAAGATACCAAACATCGTATATCTAACACATCGCATCTAACAGCATGATGTGGAAATTACAGTATTGGGCAGTGACAATAGCCTTCTTTCAGGGTGTCAGCGTTTCACCCGAATATACTGCTGATGAAGCGGAATGGGAAAAATTATAATTGCTCCAGTTCGGCATCGTACTCTAACCATTCTGCAATACACGGGGACGTACCGGTGTATTAAGTAATCCAAGGTGAACTTTTCCATAGGAATTACATATTTCCAATATATAAAATGGTCTGTGATCTAATCAAACAACCTAGAGATATTGGTTTATTATGATCACATCCTTCATTCTCGCTTCTGCGTTGGCATTATTACCAACCCAAGTTTTGGCATCTAATAATGGCTTGGCTATCACTCCTGTAACTAATCATTACCGTCATACACTTGTACCTTATTTCATCATACTAACGATCCTACTTTAATAGCAAATGGGCTGGAACACCTGGAACAAGTATGGATGTAATATTGACGAACAATTGATTCTGGATGCAGCAAAGGCCGTTGTTTCTTCTGGACTCAAAGATTATGGCTACAACTATGTCGTTATTGACGACTGTTGGCAAAAGAATGAGCGTGAAAAAAATAAGACGCTCCTTCCTGATCCAACCAAGTTTCCCAGAGGTATGAAACCCCTTGTGGATGATATTCATGCCATGGGACTCAAGGTCGGCATTTATTCCTCGGCTGGTACTCTGTAAGTATTTCAGCCACTCTAAATTTTTGTTTCAGGACGGCATACTTAAATATTCGTCCGTTTAGTACATGCGGAGGTCATATTGCGTCATTGGGATATGAAGAAATTGATGCCAAAACCTGGGCTAGCTGGGGTATGGATTATCTGAAGTACGATAACTGCTATAATCAAGGACAGAGCGGTACTCCCAAGCTTTCTTATGACAGATACAATGTTATGAGGTAAAGTCAAGGACAAACTTCAAGTATATGTGCACATGTAACCGAATTTGGCTAAATCTCATACGTTGTAATTGTGTGCCGTTACAGTCAAGCCCTAAACAAGACTGGCAGACCCATTTTGTACTCACTCTGCAATTGGGGAGAGGTAATTGCTTTTTTCCTTATTGAACTTTTTTCTTACACTTGCATTAAACGGTACTATAATGTCTATATTGTAATATAGGACGGTCCATGGAATTTTGCATCCACTATCGGTAACAGCTGGAGACTTAGTGGAGATATTTATGACAACTTTAATCGACCTGATCCAGCATGTCCTTGCGAAACATACGACTGTCTTCTACCTGGATTCCGTTGCAGTGTTATGAACATTATCAACAAGTCTGTTGCTGTAGCACAGAAGGCAAGAAGCGGTGGATGGAACGATATGGACATGTTGGAAGTTGGAAATGGTGGTATGACCCACGAAGAATATCGCTTGCATTACACTATGTGGGCCGCTCTCAAGTCACCACTGTTGCTTGGAAATGATGTTACCAACATGACTGCTCAAACAAAGGAAATCATCATGAACGACGAAGTCATTGCTGTTAACCAGGACTCTTCATACTCTCCTGCTGTTCGCATGTGGGTCAAAGGCGATCAACAAATGTTTTCTGGAAGTCTTGCCAACAACACTCAAGTCGTCATTCTTCTCAATGCTGGTGATAAGGCAACCAAAATGACTGCCACTTGGGATGATATCTGGTTTTATTCCTTGCCTAACGTGGACTCCTCTAAGTCTATTGAAGTCCGTGACCTTTGGCAGAAGAAGAACCTTGGCAAATTTTCACATCAAATTACTTTGGACGTACCTGCTCATGGAGTCCGTATGGTCAAGTTCATGGGCAGTGCTCAAAGCTCTTAAATTTATAACTCTCCTACATTTAATGTAATTGGCCTGAATACGTAATAGGAACTAAACGATTACGATAGCACTATTCACGCATATCTATAATTGTTAGTTTCACACAAACTCTTTGGAAGCTGATATAATATATTAAAATTACAGCCGTCGTATCAAATATAATTGTGAAGTAGTGTGTCGAGTACAAAGTAAATTATAGAAGGCTTTCGTGATGAGCACAGCCAGTGTGAATGGCCACAACCACAATGACATGATCACAAATTGAAATGGTACAATGCCTACCGATCAGGTGACTTTTAATTTCGTTATGTTGAAATTTTGCTCACCGAAGCGTTACAAATAGATGCACTCCTCTACCTCGATATCATGGCTCAGATAAGGACTGCGGTTCAGGGACAAGACAATGTTCGCCATAACCTCATCATAGAGGATAACACATTTGTAGACGAGAATAATGTCTCAAATATCGCTATACCAATACAAGATATTTTTGTTATCAAGACTGATGATAGTAGATTCGCTGTTCACTATGCTAGCTATTCCAAACCAACCGAGGCCGCTGAACCTGAAACCAAGAGCCTGCGGCCCAAAGCAGTGAGCAGAGAACTCAATGTGGAGTTATACAAACCTCTGGAAGGTTTTGACGTAACTGCTGCGGATGGTTATGTGAGCCCCAACGACTTTTTCGACGACCTGCGAAAGCGACTTCAAATTCAATCTCTACAGAATAACACTCAAATACATGCTATACTCAATCCTGTCTCAGGTCTTCGCCAGAGTACCGAGAACTGGAAGAATATCATCTCTCCCATGTTAAGTCTATCTGGGATAGCAGATGATCGTATTCATTTGCACACTACGAAAGCCGCTCTGGATGGCAATAGGCTCGCAAAAGATCTGGCGTTGAAGGTATTGGCCAAATCGGACGATCCAATTATTTTGCTCTGTATAGGTGGAGACGGCACACTACATGAAGTCATCAATGGACTGTCGCAGACCTCGGTAGAAAGTAAATTGAAGCTAGTTGTGATTCCCTCTGGAAGTGGTAATGCATTTGCCAATGCTCTTGGAATTACCGATCCGGTAGACGCCATACTCCGGTTACTACGAGGAAATTTTCAACCGTTACGAACTATCCGTGTATCCTTTGGTAAATGTACTGAACCATACGATTCTCAAAATTGGCATAACCATGTTGAATACCAACATGTTGACCATGAACCTAGAATCATGGTAGTCTTCAGCTTTGGCTTTCATACCCAAATTGTATCAAAATCCAATTATTTACGACCCTTCATGGGTAACTCTCGATTCTCACTTGTGGCGGGATTTTTACTTTGGTGGATGCCACAGTACGGTGGACGTCTTGTTTTGGATGAGGGAGCTCAGGAGTATGATGCAAAACAACAAAATTGGCGTACGGTCAACGGCAACACAAATATAGACGGACAATATACCTATTTCCTTGGATCTAAAATGCCTGAGCTTGAACCTGGATTTCGCATAGCACCATTCGCATCGACTTCAGACGATCATGTCGACCTAGTGCTTCTACGAGATGGGACAAGCGATGAATTAAAGTCGATCCTTTACAAAGCGTTTCAAAAAGGATCTCATATAACCGAGCCTAAATTGGAGTACTGGAAGGCAAAAGGTTTTGTTCTTCGCGTACAAGATGCTGCCGAAGTCTGCTTGGATGGAGAAATCCACAAGGTTCCTAAAGGAGGCGTGATTAGATTACAAGTAGTGCAGCCTTCTACGCAGGGCGAGATTTCCATTGACGTTTTTATGTAACATTGATTGGTCAGGGGTTTGAGTCAGACTTTTTGGTCTCAAATGTCAAATTGTTGCCCTGCCAAAAAATAAGACAACGTTGAAATTTTTTTCTTTCTTTATTCGGAGAGTAAATGGTTTAAAAAAAGTGATTCCTAGTTCCTCCCTGTGTTTGAAAAGTTTTTTTCTTTCGTTTTATCCTATGGACTTTCAGTTTTCAATAGACCAGCCATTTGGCATCAAGTTATATCCATACTTTGAGAATGTCTACCAAATCATTACAGGTAGACCTGCAAATACCTTCATATTTGCACCAAGTGTTACCGTTCTTTCTACAGACAAAGAAGGTGCGTATTTGTCCTGAAGTGAAATCATAATCAAAAAACTTGGAATGCTAATTCTACAGTATAGTCTTCACAGCATGTGTGATCTACCTCGTCATCATCTTCAGTACAGCTGGTTTTATGAAATCGTTCAAACAACCCATACCACTGAAAGCAGTTTTCATGTTACACAACGTTTTATTAACTGTGGCCTCACTTGCACTGCTGCTTTTGTTCATAGAGCAGTTGACACCTATCATTGCTCGCCATGGGCTATTCTTTGCTGTTTGTAATGATGCTGCATGGACTCAACCTTTGGAATTGTTGTACTATCTGAACTACCTCGTAAAGTACTGGGAGTTGGCAGATACTATGTTCCTGGCATTGAAAAAGAAGAAGCTCGGTAAGAGATTCAAATCCAGCTAGCTACAATAACCAACCACCAACTATTACATTATTGAACTAACAATTGACTATGTCTGCCTCCAGAATTTCTACACTACTTCCACCACAGTGCTACCATGGTCCTATGCTACACTCAGTTATGTGGAAAAACATCTGTGGTAAGTTGGAAAATTATGATATTATGGGATCACGTGGAAAATGCGATTTTGAAGGTGCGGTAGACAGGCTGATTTTTTACTATCCATTTAGTCGTGGGTTCCGATCACGTTGAATTTGACTGTACACGTCGCTATGTATTATTATTTCTTCCGAACAGCTGCAGGTGCTAGGATCTGGTGGAAACAATATCTTACCACCATGCAAATTATTCAATTTGTCATCGACCTTGGTTTTATTTATGTATGCAGTTTCTATTACTTTGGATACGCCCACTTCAATATATCAACCAAATGTGCTGGAGAGGATGTTGCTGCTGCATTTGGATGTGGTCTGCTCACCAGCTATCTCCTCCTTTTCATCAACTTCTATTTCAAGACCTACAAATCAAAAAGCAGAGTTATGAGCAAATCCAAGGCTGCCAGTGCGGCTGTGCTTGTGACTGTTGAGACGAAGGAAGGATCAGGTCAAGCCATGCATGGTGGTGGTGGTAAAAAGGCAAAGAAGACCAAACGTTCGAGCAAACAAACATAAATTCTACATTATTATTACCATAGATTATCCGATTTTGTAAATTTACTTTTCAGTCATAGTAGAAGTTGACAGGATTTTTGACCCTCCTTGTCCATTGTTTTTCGTCACATAGTGGGTGTTGTTGGACGAAATACACATAGAATAGAATCAATATCAGTAGAGTAGTTGTAGTTTCTTAATTAATAATATAGTTTAAATGTATTCTAACCAGTGTGTCATGCCACAATTGTTCAAGACGCTGACGCTGACAATTAAAAGTAAGCCCATTACGACTTGTTAATCTCATCAGTTGATTGGACTTTACCAGCAGTCTTCTCGGACCCCAGAATCTCACTTTAGTCCGATTTGGCCAATCACAGAGCCCAAAAATTAGGCGATGAAAATTGCGCCATTGGGGGAACATCTCTTTTTTTTTTTGTATAATTTGCTTTACTCGGGAGGCAAAACTATTTCGCTTCTATTGTCTCCCACCTCTATTTTGTTTTCACCCAACAATCCTTTGTACATAAAATATTTGTCATCGTACCGACTCTTTTTGTAACTCGATCGAACCGGTGCTATCAAATACATCATGTTAGTACAAAGTGGACGCCGTTTGGTGACTGGCGAATCAACTTCTGCAGCCGTCGCCGTTGCTCTTAGTGAACAGGTCTACACCACTAAGCACCTTGTTAACGCATCACAAGCTAATGTCTATGGAACCAACACTCATATTCAAACTGTTCAAGCTGGAAACGATCCTGCTTCAAACTTTCTTGGAGCATTGAATAAGAACGAACTTGGATCTGCTTTGATTTCTTCCACGTCTTTGGTGTCAGCTATCCCTCATCTCTATAAGATTGCTTCAAGCCAGTCTTCCTTTGTTATCCACGTCTCTGCTGAGAACGACAAGAAGAAGAATACTTTTGGAGACTTTTCCAACGTTATGGCTGTTAGGCAAACCGGGTTTGCTCTTCTCAGTTCCTCAAGCGTTCAAGAAGCCCAAGACTTGGCTGCCATTGCTCACTTGGCGTCTATCAAGTCTTCTACTCCATTCTTGCACTTTTTCGACAGCAGCCGTGTTGCCCATGAACACACCAACATCGAACAGCTAACAAATCAAACTTTGGCTGATTTGATTTCTAATGAAGAAGTTGAAGCTTATCGTAATAGACCCCAGCAAACCAACAACGAATCTACCTATCTTCGCTACAAGCAACGCAAGGATCAAGAATCTCAAGAAGAACGAGTGGATGTTTACAAAGTTGTTGAAGAAGCCATGGTGCAATTCGCTAGTGTCACCGGCCGTCACTATCTTCCTTTGGAATACACTGGTCACCCTGATGCTGAAAATGTTATTGTTGCTATGGGTGCAGGTGCCACCGTTGTTGAGAGCACTCTTCAAGCTCTTCGCGAACAAAGCGCTGATGCAAAGATTGGTGTCCTCAAGGTTCGTCTTTATAGACCATGGTCCAATACTGAGCTTTTGAAGGTTCTTCCTTCCTCTGTCAAGAACATTGCTGTCTTGGAACCTTCCCATGATTATACATCTACCTGGAACCCTGTATTCTTGGATGTTGCAGCTGCTTATCAGTCTTCTCAGAATGATGAAGTCGAGATCGTTAGTGGCCAATATGGTGTCGATGCAGCTGATTTCACCCCCTCCATGGTGAATGCTGTTTATGAGCACCTTACTTCCGGCAATCTTAAGCGCCGATTCGTAATTGGTGATAGTCTCACAGTCACTGACAAACATGCCATTAACGTCACACCTGAGTCCAGTCTGCAACTTGTCGTTGTCGGAGATGAAGCTGAAGTTTTATCGGCATTTGATCAGTTGGAGGACAAGAAGGTTCAAGTTTACACTGTCGAAGAGAATGGTGCTTCTGTGTCTCACGTTAGAATTGCTCATGCCAGCACTTCCCCTGTTCCTTCCTTGATCGATAATGCTGATCTTGTTGTTTTGCTTGATGCTACTGCTAATGTTCCTAATGCTGTCGGTACTGTTAAGGTTGACGGCAATGTTATTATTAACAATACTGCTGATCTCAATGCCGTTAGTGGAAGTGTCAAGAAGGCCATTTCTGCCAAGAATGCCAATGTTTACACCACTGATGCTGTTGCTCTCATCAAGTCTGCGGATGTTGCCAAATTCGATAACTCCAACAAGGTTGATGCTTCCAGCTGGTCCTCTGTTCAAGCTGAAGAAGCCAAGGCTACTCCTGCTACTAAGGCTGCCGTTCAGGAATCTGATGTCGTTGAAACTCCATATATCAAGATGTTGGATCAAGTCTTTGGTGACCGTTTGTCCATTGCTAACGGTATCAATGCTGCATCCGTCTGGTCTCCAGATACCCAATCTGTCCATGCTGCTAACCCTGAGTTCGGTTACGGTAAGATTTTGGCTCAAAACCAGCAGCGTGCCAAGTTCTTCGCTCATGTCGAACAAACTTTGAACAACGCTGAGTTGCCTGAGGTTCTTTACAAGGCTCTTTCTCAATGGCTTCTTATTGCCAAGAGCGCTGGATCCAAGCATCAACAAGTTACTGATGCTGCCACTACTGTTGAAGCTGTCCTCGAGCAATACAAGTCCGAAGCTTCCGTTCAGAGCATCGTCCGCAACAAGGAATATCTTTTCCCCAAGTCTAACTGGCTTGTTGGCTCTGATTCTTGGAGCTACGATATTGGCCAATCCGGTGTCCACCACGTTATCACCTCTGGCGAAAATGTCAACATGCTTATTGTTGACACTACTCCCTATTCTAGTGATGCTCAGCGTGAACAACGTAAGAAGGATGTCGGTCTCTATGCTATGAACTATGGTGATGCCTATGTTGCCTCCGTTGCCATCTACTCTTCCTACACCGGTGTTCTCCACGCTTTGATCGAGGCAGATAACTATGAAGGTCCTTCCATTGTCCTTGCTTTCCTTCCTCGGGTTCACAACGCTGCCAACCCCATTGAGGTTCTCCAGGAGACCAAGGTTTGTGTTGATAATGGCTCATGGCCTTTGTACAGATGGAACCCTGCTTTGGAATCTGAAGGCAAGGATCCTTTCACCCTCGATTCTGAGCGCATTAAGAAGGATTTGGAAGCTTTCCTTGAGCGTGAGAACCATCTCTCTGTTCTTGTTTCCCAACAGCCCGACTTGGCCAAGACTCTTGTCAGCTCCGTTGAAGCCGTAAGTATAAGGAGCTGATGGAAAATATCAGAGAGCTACAATCAATGTTCTGATCACACTTCCAATTTTTTTTTTTTTAATCTTGTAGGATGTTAAGAAGCGTCATGAGGAACTCAAGAGAAAGGCTCGTGAAGATTATGCTAGACTCTTGTCTGGCTTGTCTGGAAATGCCAACGGGGCTCCCGTCACCATCCTCTTTGGTTCCGATAATGGCAATGCCGAAGGGTTGGCTAAGAAGCTTGCTGCTAAGGGCAAGTCTCGTGGCTTGAAGGTATCATTGATGGCCATGGACGACTTTGCTGATATCCAAGAACTCGCCAATGTTACAAATGTTGTTGTTGTCGTCTCCACTGCTGGTCAAGGAGAGTTCCCCTCTAACGGTCGTGAATTCTGGAAGGCATTGAACAACTTGGCTGTTGGCGATATTGCTTTGCAAGATACTAAGTTCGCTGTCTTTGGTCTTGGTGATAGCCACTACTGGCCCCGTGAAGAAGATGCTGTCTACTATAACCGCCCTGGTAAACTCATTGACAACCGTTTGGAGATGCTTGGTGCTGGCAGACTTATTCCTGAAATCGGACTTGGTGATGATCAAGACGCTGATGGATTCGAAACTGGTTTCCAAGCTTGGCAACCAGAGTTGTGGAAGGCTCTTGGTGTCGCTGATGTTGGCACTGACGATGAACCACCAAAGTTGACTGATGATCAAATGAAGATTGATTCCAACTACTTGCGTGGAACCATTGCTCAGGATCTTGAGGACGAGTCTACTGGTGCTATTTCTGAAATCAACGGAAAGCTCTTGAAGTTTCACGGTTCTTACGGTCAAGATGATAGAGATATCCGTGAAGAGCGCAAGAAGCAAGGCTTGGAGAAGGCTTTCAGTTTCATGATTCGTGTTCGTATGCCTGGTGGTGTTGCTACTCCCGAACAATGGTTGGTTATGGATGAACTCGCTGAGACTCATGCTAATGGCGATATCAAGCTTACCACTCGTCAAGCATTCCAACTTCACGGTATCATCAAGAAGAAGCTCAAGCCTACTATTCGTGGAGTCAACAAATCTCTTCTCAGCACCTTGGCTGCTTGTGGTGATGTTAACCGTAACATCATGATGAACCCTAACCCTTACGTTCCTGAAGTGTATGATGAACTTAACCAGTTCGCTAACAAGATGATGCAACACCTAGCCCCTAAGACCAATGCTTACCACGAAATCTGGTTAGCTGATGAGATGGTTGCTGGTCATGCTGTTCAAGATTTTGAGCCTATCTATGGTCCTACCTACTTGCCACGCAAGTTCAAGATTGTCATTGCTGTTCCTCCTAACAACGACGTTGATATCTTTGCTCACGATCTTGGTTTCATTGCTATCATTAACGATGACAAGACCCTTGCTGGTTTCAACGTCACTGTTGGTGGTGGCATGGGTATGACTCACGGTAACAAGAAGACCTATCCTCGCCCAGCATCCATTATTGGTTTCTGTACTGTTGATGAAGCTGTTAATGTTGCTGAGAAGGTTATGACTACACAACGTGACTATGGTGACCGTACCAACCGCAAGCACGCTCGTCTGAAGTACACCATTGATGACCGTGGTCTTGACTGGTTCAAGGGTGAAGTAGAATCCCGTCTAGGCTATAAGCTTGGAGAGGAACGCCCATACAAGTTCACTGATAACGCTGATAGATATGGTTGGACCAAGGGTGTGGATGACAAGTGGCACTTTGGTATGTTCATTGAGAACGGTAAAGTCAAGGACTGGCCGGATCTCCAAATCAAGACTGGTCTTCGTGAACTTGCAAAGTGGCACAAGGGAGATTTCCGTTTGACTCCTAACCAGCATCTTGTCATCGCCAACGTTCCTGAAGCTGATCTTGAACGTACCAAGGCACATTTGGCCAAGTACAAGCTCGACAACTTGAGCTTTACCTCGTTGCGTTTGAACGCTATGGCTTGTGTTGCTTTGCCCACTTGTGGTCTTGCCATGGCTGAATCTGAACGGTACCTTCCTACTTTGGTTGGACTTTTGGAGAGCACTATTGAAGAGGCTGGCCTTCGTGATGATGCTATCACGATACGTATGACTGGTTGTCCCAACGGTTGTGCTCGACCATACCTTGGAGAAATTGCTTTCGTCGGTAAGGCGCCTGGAGCGTATAACATATACCTTGGAGGTGGCCACAAGGGTGAGCGATTGAACAAGTTGTACAAGGAGAGCTTGAAGGAAGAAGAAATCCTTGCTGAGGTCAAGCCTATCATCAAACGATATGCTCTTGAACGTAACCCTGGCGAACATTTCGGAGACTGGGTCATTCGTGCTGGATACGTTAAGAAAACCATTACTGGAACAGATTTCCATGAATTGTAAATCCAGAAAAGTAATATTCTAAACTCATCATTTTAACTAGACTTTTTATTTCTTTCCAATACCTTTTACATAGTTTCTCTTACTTTTGACTTCCATATCATTATAAAAGATGAATTTATACATCAATATGCCAATGTAACTTTTTTAAAACTACGAGTTTCAAAACGAAAGAGCGATGTAGCCTAGTGTGATGTTTGTGTGTTGCACAAGTCGATCTGAAATTTGAATAAGTGCTGCGCGCTTCCCTAGATTACTTTTTCTTTCTCTTTTCTTTCGAATGGACCACATATCTGGTGATATCGATACGTACGGAAATGACCACTAATTATCAGAAGAAGGCCCTCCGATGAATGATATATCTAATTTATCTCACCACAGCAGCGATAGTGAAATAGAAAATGACGTACAACTTCAATGGTTCGCTGCAGCGAGAAGCGGCAATATCCATGATATAAGGGGTTTATTGGTTGAAGGTGCAGATGTTGACTGGGAGGATGAAGAGAAGAGTACTGCGCTTCACATTTGTGCAGGTTGTGGACACAATGAAATGGCGTCTCTGCTGCTAGATTGTGGTGCGGTAGTTGATGCAAAAGATGAAAATTCAAATACTGCGCTTCACAAGGCCGCGACTAACGGACAAAAAGAAATAGTGGAGATGCTGCTCAACCATGGTGCTATTATTGATGCAAAAAGTCACTATTCTGAAACTCCACTTCATATGGCTGCAATGAGAGGACACCTGGAAATAGTGACTCTGCTGCTCCACCATGGTGCTGGTATTGGCGCAAAAGATAATTATTCAGAAACACCACTTCATCTAGCTGCATTTAATGGCCACAATGACATGATACACCTGTTGTTTCATCGTGGAGCCGTCATTGACGCGAAAAATGAGGATTCAGATACCCCACTTCATGAAGCTGCAAGGAAAGGGCATAAAGAAGTAGTACTGCAGCTGATCAACTATGGTACAGCTGTTGATGCAGAAAACATCAGGCTATGTACAGCACTCCATATGGCTTCAATGAATGGACATTATGACGTGGTAAACATGTTGCTCAACTGTGGTGCAGCCATTGATGCAAAAAATGAAACATCAAATACTGCACTCCATCTGGCTGCACAGAATGGACATGAACAAGTAGCACATCTGCTGATCAATCATGGTGCTGCTGTTGACGCAAAAGATGAACATTCAGTAACTCCACTTCATATGGCTGTGCGGAATGGACACAAAGAAGTAACATACCTGCTACTCAATCATGGTGCTGAGGTTGAGGCAACAGATGAAAATTCAAATACTGCACTTCATATGGCTGCACTGCAAGGAAACAAAGAGCTGGTACATTACCTTCGATTCATTGATGCCGTGTATGTATGCCGGAAATCGTCAACTTACCTTAATCAAGAAGCATTTTCAGATATTCTAGGAGGGTCAGAACAAAAACTTGCATCGGATTTACATGCCACATTGATAGCAAGCCTCAGTATCCTCTGCATCGCTGGATGTGATGGACTTGTTGACATATTAGTCATGGCTATCCTTGGTGTCAAATTTGAACCTATGCAGGATGCTCCACCGAATGCTACGTATGAAGACTGGCAGATTGGCAATCGGCGCAAATGTCGTTGTAAATCAGATTCTGTACATCGTCCACTATCACCAGTAGCTGCTGCTAAAGCTGTCGGAATAAACATATGGCGCGAACGACATAAACAAATCGTTACGAGAATATGGGATTTGCATGAAGATAAGCTGACAAGAAATATTGATGCCAGACAAGTCATATTTGTCACACATAGATGGAGTAACGATGAAGTAGAATATCAGGATGTGATAAAAATGAAACAATATGGATATCAGGCAAATTAGCGAAATGTCAGAAAAGCTGTATCGTATCAGGAAACCATTACTGCAGCATACACAAATATGTATGGATCGATACAATCTGTATTGACAAATCAAATCTATCCGAGCTCGATGAAGCCATTCGTTCAATGTACAGTTGGTATAATAGCTGTGCCGCTGTCGTTCTCGATTCTGGTACTCTCTAAATAAATGGTGTAAGAGAGGTTGGTGCCTACAAGAAGGTGCTACAGCTGGTGTTCTATGTGGAATTTCAAATAATGGAAAGCTTGCCACAATACAAGAATTGGCTACCAAGCAACACCACGATCTATGTACTCTTGATCTACACCTACATTATCGGCCCGGAAATGCTGCTGAAGTATTAGCAAGAATGGACATACGAGAGACAACACGAGAAGAAGATATGGCTTATGCCTTGGCAGGAATATTTTCGATCCACCTGACATTAGCGTATGGCGAAAAACTCTAATCTCGCGAGAGACTGTTGCATGAGCTTGCAAATCAGAAAGGCGATTTGTCATTTTTAAGTTTCCAAACCACTTCAAACATTTCTCACCACTACTTACCAACAGTCCGCGAAACTAACTACTTGACTGCAAAATGTGCAATAGCTTCAACGCCCATCACGGTCAGTCATCTTGGTACATGTTTTGAAGTCGAAATTGTCAAAAAGCGAGATGCTAGCAAGATATTGCAAAAGTTGAATGATTGGAGGAATCTGAGGTTTGTCAATGGAAGGTTCTCAGGTGTAGAGCAGCTGATAGAGGCAGCAGGAAGACCAGAAAATCAAAAATCACCATATGTGGAACTTGCTATCGTACATGACATAAGATCCATCATGCTGGTCGATACATACGATGAAGATCTGCAGACAAGAGGAGAACGACCTATCAAAATCTGTCATCGACTCCAGTGCTGCCAGATAGAAGAAAATGAGTTTAAAAGGTTATTTGATGAGACTAACGCTGAATTTGAACGGATCTGGCTAGGTGATAAACCTGATAATGCAGGAACGAACATGGCTAAAAGCGTACGGTTGCGACGACGTGGAAGAAGAATGGATAACTATATTAATATATATGAAGCTTCTGATATGTAAACTCAAAACGCTGAATGGGTTATCTGAACTTTAGAGTTAAGATGGATTTTGACAATAGGTTAATAGGAATTACGTTTATATCTCTATTGTATTCAGTATGCATTCGTACTTCACTGAATATCTCTATCTAATATAATGATGATTGGGTTGTTGTCGTTATGATGTTGAGTATTGAAAATACTCCACTTGATAACCGAGTTCATGCTCAGTAAAATGGAATACTTTATAGTAAGATCGCTCTTCCTTCAAACACACCTGAAGGTTTTCTGATTAAAGGGAAGTCACCAAATGAGATTTCCAGCTATTTCATTTTCAATCACTCTTTGACAGCTGTGGAAGCCAGAAAATTTGACAAGGCCAAATTTGCAGTCCCTTTCCACAATTTCGCTTGTATTGCCATTACAGACAAAATGGCTCCATCCCTCAGGAACCGTCAAAAAAAGGATGAGAAAACAAACGAAAGCGCCTCCAATCTAACAAAGTCTACAGTAAGTAGAGAAAACTTGGTGCTTATAGCGTATTGAACACTTAGGGTTTGAAACCGATAGGAAAAGTCCAAGCGCGCCGCAAATTCACATGCATCGAAATCTCGAAAGAAAGCGAAAAAAGATGAAGTGGAAAATAGTGCAGAAGTCAAAAAGAATAAAGGTGATGGAGAAGGAACCAAATCAAATGGAAAAGCAAAAGCAAAGGAAAAGACAAACGATATTACCAATGTATCGGTGCATGGAAACGCAAAGAAGGTAAGATCGGGAATTGACATACCTGACATTCATGACGTGTCAGTGTATCAGAATATCTACTTATATTTGTTCAGGTCGATATGGAGTACCAGCATTGGTTAATGAAAGCAGAACCAGACAGCCGGATAGTCAAGGAAAAGGATGTCAAATTCAGGTAGGCATCATATACATAGTTAAATTGGTCCGCCAACCTGTCACAATTGTAATAACGCGCTCGTTATGAACAGCATCGATGATCTCAAGGCGATGCCAGAAAGGTTTGTTATTATCTGTTTTCTTACTAAAGGAATACCGTTTCATTAAATTCACTAATTACATATTTGTATAGTACCTCTCAATGGGACGGAGTGGTCAGTAATTTCAGCTCTACTATTATGGAAACAATTACATAGTACATATTCTCATATTTAGCTTATCCTATAGCGTAATTTCGAAGCTAGGAACATGATGAGAGACAGGATGAAAGTTGGTCACAAAGTAGGTAGATATCTCTGTCACAGGTCAATTACGTGCCATGATATACCAACCAGGTTTTGTTAGGTGTTGTTCTATCACTCTAATTGCAAGCTCCCTGGGGTAGCCGGTATAGCAGAGGTGAGATTTTCTTATATATATAAAAAAAGAGTTGCTACAGAATCAAATTTTGCTAAACAGATTTTAATGAATTAGATTGTGAAAGAAGGATATGTCGATTGTAAGTGATCTAAGTGACGAGTAATTTGAGAACATGGCTACTGAAGCGCAACCGTGTGTAATGATTTAGACACTGCGTTTGATTCAAAACATCCATACTATGATCCCAAATCAGAAGAATCGAACCCCAAGTGGTACATGGTATGTATTCATATTTTTTAAATAATATTCAGAATTCTTTCCACTTACCATCATCTCCCATGAAATAGGTGGATGTCAAGTTTGTTCGAAAACTAAACAGGCTGATTCCTCTTAAGGAACTGCAATCATACAAGGAACTAAGTGACATGGTACTGATCAGGCGTGGACGCCTTTCTGTTCAGCCAGTCACCAAGGAAGAATATGAATTTATTCTGAGCATTGAAGACAAGGAATAGCACACAGACTAATCACAGTTTATACAATCTCTATCTCATCATTTCGCTACTTACACTTTAGCTTCACCATTTTTTCTTCTTGTATCCGTTGTCAAACATTAATGTAGTCTATCACCTTGGAGTTGTATCCCAAACCTTGATGGCAAGGAATACGGCTCAAAATAACCATTATGTAAAGTAGGGATTTTTTTTATTTATTTCTTATTTGCAGCCTTTTTATCTGAACTACCTGCTGATGGAGCATTGTCAGAAGATGTTTGACTAACATTTTGGGACGTTTTGAAAGATATGATGTTGTTTTCTTCCGTGATAATAGCATCTTCCGCCAACTAAAGTAAAGTTCCGTTAATATTTGAGTTGGCTGCCCGTTTCAAAAAATACCCCATAACATGTTACATATTACATACCTTTATACCTCCAACCGTCTCAGCATAAAGATAATATTTGTCTAATTCGGGATGAACAATTCTTGCGAACTCTCGAACGGTGGTTCCTGGCCAAATCAAAATACAGTCTCTGAACGCCCCGCCCTTGTTAATTCCACTGAATTCCATAGGAAATTTGAATCAGATAAGTTGTACATTTGTTGTGGAGCAAGATACGGCACTTACGTTCCACTTGAGAAGTTTGTAATGCTCTTCACTGGATATGCAGGTATGACACCAAGCATTTCAACGGCTCGTTTGAGCACCTCGTGAACTCCAGTTGAACCATAACGATACAAAACAAGATCTGTCATGCATAACATCCGTTATTATAACGTCCCCAACATTCCATATCCTTATGGAGCATGTTCTCACCTTGAACCTTCTCAATGCGCCTATTAATATATTCCAAAATAATTAGTAAAAGTTAGATACAAATTCATATGTTTTAGGCCAAATATTACTTACGCCTTCAATTTGTCGTCCAAAGGCTTTAGGTCGGAATTTGGCTTTTTTCAATCACGTTGGTCAGTCGTGAAATGCAATGCAATTCTAAACACATCAAAAGCTCACCAAATCATCCTTTGTGTCGACAATATCTGTTCCTTCTTGATAATTTATATATCTTTTCTTATGCATGTCACGAAGGAAGGCTTCAGCCAATGCACTCGTCAACACAAGGGTATTCTGTTGGACGTACAAATCAATATTTCAAGTCCAAAAAATATCTATATCCACAACTGGAGTTTTGAGACGCTAGAGGGATAATACTTACAGGATCGAATTTACGCATAATTTTGGTAATATATTTATCAGCATCGGCCATGTCTATTTTGTTCAAAGCGACAACTGTTGGAAATCGCTCGTCTAAGAATCCGTCTACAACTTTTCCAACCATTGCATTGTCCCATGTTTCTAAAGGATCTTTGATACCAAGCTTATCCATAAACTTGGCCACAACAGATATTGTAGATCCATAGCCTACGAAAGTCATATTGGTCAATTCATGACGGCCTGAGTAGTTCATAGTTGACATAACCGATAGCTTACCTGAAAACTGCGCTTGCAAGGTCTCTATAGATGTTGATTCTGGTAATACCAATAGATTCTTAATCGTTTATAAACAGATTCCAATATCACATTCGAGTACCAAACTTACTTGTAGCAGTATGTCTTCTAACTATATTTGGCCACTTCTTTAGCAAGTTATTGAGAACCCAACTATGAATCTCGCCACGCAGCCAATCTATATCATTAATGGGATCATATCCTTGTGTCACTTTTCCACTAGCATCAGTAGTCCCACTGACATCAACGACATGAATCAAAGCATTTGCGTGACGCAGGTCGTCCAAAAATTGATTTCCAAGGCCCTGACCTTCGGATGCGCCAGGCACCAACCCTGCGACATCCAGCATATGTACAGGGACATGTCTAATGCCATTCTCGCAGGTCCCTATGACATTTTGTACAAGTTTAGCATGAGTTGGCGTCTATTTGGACATTTGTGCCAAAAGTGGGAAACGGCCAGAGCTTACCATGTCGAGGTTTACACTGACTCTCCTTGCCATACTTTTTACAAGGACAATCGATTGCCATATAGGCAACGCCTTGATTTGGTTTAATAGTTGTGAAAGGGTAGTTGCCTAAAGAGAATGTGTATCGATCGGTTGAGCAGTTGGTTGATTTCGATTTGTCCGAGTCAAATGCTCTACATACCGACTTTTGCCGTGGCTTCAGTTACTAATTGGAAAGATTCCAGGTCAGTGCTATATCATGAGCATTTCAACTAAGCTAAGGATCGAACCTGAGTTCAGGAAAGACGATTTGCCAGCGGAAGGCTTTCCGACGCAAGCAAGCAGTACTTCTTTCACCATGTCAGAATTAAGAATCCAACTTGAAAGATCAAAAAGTCCAAAGTCGGAGAAGTATCCTCGGAGAACTTGCACTTTTTGATGTAATTAGAAACCAGCAAGGACAGTCGATTCTTGTAGTTGGCTGTAGTAAATGTAAATCACAGTACAGCTGGAAGGTGTAGTTCGATGTAATACAGAGTTGTCCTGAATTGTGTGGCAGGAACGTTGGAAACTTCCCCAAAAAATAGTTAAAGTCAGGCAACTTACATATTCTTTCCTGTCACTTTCTTTCGCAATCCCAAACTACGTACGGACTGTTCTTGTTCACAGCCCACGTACGTGGCTCCTACTCTCACTAGCACTGTTGTTTCCTTTTAATTTAATAACCTTTTCAACTCATGTCAGCCGTCGCAGCTCATAGGCATCAAGCGACGGCTGCCTCCTCCTCTTCCTCCATTTCAATGCCGGAATACATTACGCCGCCAGTCCCGAGCGAATCACATTTATGGTACGGAGCAGTTCACCAAGAAGGCTTGCATAATGCTGTGATGAATGAACATGAACATAATATTGCAAATGAACATGAGAATGGGAACCGAACAGCAGATATGACGCTATTTGAAGCCGCTATGACAGGCAACCTGGAAGCCTTAATAGAACTGTTAAAGACACATGATCCCAATACCATGCAATCTTCTACTGGTTTATCTGCACTACATTATGCAAGCTCAAGAGGTTATATTCATTTGGTGGACTATTTACTGGACAAGGCTGGCGCCACTGTCGATCTTGAAGACAAGGAAGGCGAGGTATTTTTCTAACATGAATACTGGGCCGTTATAAATCCTTAAATTTAACATGTATCACTCGGTAGACAGCACTACTAAAAGCTGCATATAATGGGCACTCAGATGTTGCCGCGGTGCTTGTTGAAAAGCACTATGCTGATGTTTCACATCAAGATAAGGATGGTTGGTCAGCACTTCACAATGCATGTTCATGTAACCAAACCAGCATAGCGTCGTTACTGCTCGACCACTATGCAGATATCAATATTGTTAGCAAAATGGGCCACACGCCTCTTAGTAAGTAGAATAATTGCGTCATAATATAGATACGAATAGACTGGAAATGAATTAACGCATGATGATTTCAGTAAACGCTGCAGCGAAAGGAAGTATTCACATGGTCAAGTTTTTATTAGAGAATGATGCAAATCCGTTGATGAAGAATAACTTTGGAGAGACAGCTTACGATGCAGCAGCTGCCTCAGCATACCCATACGTCTGCGAAATATTGGAAGACGCCGAAAAAGAATGGTGGACTGGTAGACATCGAAGTACAAACGGTGCCATCATAGATGTCAGTGAGATCACTGGAAACGCCGAATATGATCCCCTTATGTTTCATGTGACAATTCCTATCATCATCCATGAGAACCAAAGGGCTCATTCATCAATTATAGGCATATCAAAGCCTGAGTTTTCGGCATCGGCATTATTAAAGCAAGAACCACCGTGGACAACCTATCCTGGCAATGAAGTGACCAACAAGCAGTGTGTACGGCTACCCCCTTTGGGTTACACTTTAGGATACTCAAGTCAGGATGCTTGGTTTTGGCTGACCGACTGGCATGTGGATCAAGCACACCCTCTGGTCGATACCACTACTGGATGGCAGTATAGCAAGTCCTTTGATACCCTGGATGAACAATGGTCAATACGACAGCCGCTATCAGGACATAATTGGGTCAGAAGAAGGCGCTGGTTTCGAGTGATGAAGAAAAAAGTTGATGTGGCGGGCACGATTCAGCCAGACATTGTAGTGAATGACTATCTAAGGAATGCGGAATCAATATTTGGCACCATCAATGACGAAAATGACTCTGAAGATTGTAGTAGAGAGTGGAGGATACAAATTTACAACCAAGGCATAAGAACCCTGATCGAAGGCATCAAAGGTACAAAAGAAATGACTGCTAATACATTGGAAATTTCGTGTTACTTCCAGCTAAATGTAATTCGTGCCTTTTAGATGACCAGGACGTGGAAAGACGAAAAAAAGCTTTACAGCTGATGCAAACATATATTCAGAACGCAGAATCGCTTGGATATACATTTGACGATGTTACTGTTATGCGACCTAATCAAGGATCAGCGGACGTTCTCTCCCCACGTATTCAATCAACATACCACCAATCTTTAGCATCCCCCACTACCATTTCACCATTGACAACGACTTCGACTGTATATAACAGCCCATTGACAACTCCAACTTTGTCTTCTTTTACTCAGTCCAACCGAATAGAAGCAAGAAATAACTTGCTGGAGAACCTGGAAAGCTCATATACCTCAAATAATGGTCCGGGAAGACCTAATAACCCTACGAGGCACAGGAGCCCAAACATGCCGACAAAACGTCAACCATCCCTTAGTCGAGCAACTTCATATCTTTCACATTCAAGTAGTACAAGTAGTCGCCCTGCCAATGTCTGGGAAAAAGATGAAAACGCTATGGACTGCCGGCGATGTGGTAGATATTTTAATCTACTATTACGTAGGCATCATTGCAGGTAAATAGCTGTTGGAGTTTTTGTAGCTAATATATTCATATATTGACCTATTGGTGGTTTCAGACTATGTGGTTTGGTTGTTTGCGATCGATGCTCCATGAACCGAGCACTTCTTCCATCTGACCAAATCGTTCATGACCCAAGTACCATTGCTGAACAAAGGGCAGTGGTTGCCACGATGCCGCAGAGATTGTGCAATAGTTGTAGCATCGAGATACACTCTCCTCGTAACCGACCTTCCATCAGTAGTATCAACATACCGCCTAGTTTGAGGAGATCTACGAGTACACAAAGCGTTATGAATGAATGCCCTGTGTGTGGTAGACGATTGTCAACCGTTGGTAGCTCCAAAGATGACCAGGAGCTGCATGTGCAAAACTGTTTGAGCGGGGAAAATCCTGTTGTCCAAAGAGTAAAATATATTTGTAAGTGAACTGTCCAACTGTAAAGCAAAATCACTGTCCATCCAATATCATACTCAATATCGTCACGCTCATTTTCCCAGTGTATCGATTGCAAGATGATTCAGCTCTTATTGGACAGGAATGCACAATTTGTTTTGAGGACTTCGTTGAAGGTGAGTCATACCAGGTGTTCCAGCGGCTCAGTTTCTACATCTTTTCTAAATAATATCATTATAGGTGATACGGTTGCCAGACTCAATTGCCTTTGCTCATACCATCGCCATTGTATACACGATTGGTTCCGCAGGGGAAAAGGATGTCCTGTCCATTCCACTGACTGAACCTTGCATTGTAAGAATAAAGTACGCAATCAGTACATAACATCAATATGTATTTGTTCAAACATTTATTTATGCACACAGTCTAGAAACTGACACTATCGATCATGGTTCCCAATGCCATGACTAGGTTGGTACTCATTACACTTTCCACACTCTCCTCTAAATGACGTTTTGGGTCTTGTTTACCAACGTGTCGTGTCTTGAGCTGTTCTGCTGTCATTGTTGATTCTTCCTGCACTGATTTGTTATAAGCTTCCGCCAGCGTGAGCATTTGCTGTAGTTAAACACGAAATAATGTCAGTATATACAGTATATTATATAATCCATCATATATATATACACAGGTCATTCTTCTTACCGATACGCTCTTCTCATTGATCTCGGTATGGTCGGAAAAGTTTGGAAGAGTAAGACCGTGGGTCCAGTTCTTTTTGTGTAGATTCAAAAGCATCTTCTCCTCCAATTCGTTTTTACGGTAGTTTATGGCAATAGAGTAATAGTGGCGGTTGAGACCGTGGATGAGTGCTTGAATTGATGGTTTGTTCAAATGGCCAATATTTGAAGTAGTTTGTCGTGGCTCTTGTCCAAGCATGACGGTTTGTGGGTTGATCAATCGGAAAGCATCTATCACAACCTTTCCTTTAACAGACTGGATGGGATCGACGACCACTGCTACTGCTCTCTGATTCAATTGTTCGAAACTCTGTAAAGGGATATGCTTGTCAACAACCCAATTCATCCTCAATCCGCCAAATTATCTATTTGATTAAACACGATCGTACCTGTTGTGTGTTGATATCCACACTGGACAGCCAGCATCCAAATCCTGGATGTGAGTGATACCAGCCAACAACCATCTCTGGTCTATATTCAATGAATGAAAAGTTAGTAAGCATCAACCATCGTCACTACACCAAACTATGTGATTGTAACCAACCTTCCGGTTTGCTTTAACATATCTAACATTTTTGTCTGGAACACAGGGTCGACAGCCTCAACAGAAACACCAGTACCACTTTGAGGCATTGCGAAAACATCAATGACACGGACTGTGTAATCGTCAACAAACTCTCCAAGCATCAAACCCATAACTTCCATTGGGACACCTGCTCGACCTATGAACAATAATAGAACAGAATTAGATCTTGCACAAATTCAGTTATGATTTTACACGATCTCGTGAACTAACCATGCTTGAGCATCTGTTAAAAAAGAGTTGTAAGTCATTTGTGTCATAATGGCAATGTTTTCGCTTGTGCGTTTGGGAATATGCGAAAGTACCTTTAATAAAGCCAGTGATGAGATATAAACCATTTCAGCATTATCGACAGTCGGGGTGTCCATTCCAGGTTGCATTCCTTGGCCAATGCCTGCTGCAGATCCGAAAAGACGTTGGAGTCGTTCCATTATGTATTATTTGCAGATATATGTGAGGGTTGAGATATTCAAAAAGGCTCGCTACTATGAACCTGAAGGTTAAAGCTGATGACGTGTAGCGGACGCGTCTGAGCGGGTAAGTAAACGTCATGAATATTTCAATGATAGATTTCAATATTTTGATTTTTCACATTTTTACAATGCTCGCATCGTATTGATGATATACTACGCACCGAGGATGGGGATTCATCGAGTAACAGACAATTACATTATCCTTCTATGATGTTATTGCGGGACAGCATCATAATATATTACAGGTGGACTTTATTTGCTATCAAATGCCTTTATTGTTATAGCTTGCTACAACTACAGTGTATTATTTGTAAGAAATTAGTATATTACCTTTCACATCAGTTGATGAAGGAATATAACTTGTTTACTAGATTAAATCCATTAGAAAAAAATCTGGATAATATGCAGCTTTCACTATGTTGCAATGAAAGTAATATAATAATCAGTCGGATAGGACCTTGACAAAATAGGAAGAGTCCGACTGATTCGATTTCTGAGTGCATTGCCTTTTGAAGCGCGCCAAAAAGTGTACAGACTTTAGGCTTTTCTCTTCTTTCCTTTTGTCCACTAGATCGAACGTCATGGAAGTAGAAGATCTGACTTCTGTCGAGTGGAGAGACACTGGATGGCTCGAGGTATAGGCTTTTTAAAATTGTTAATGTATTGCAATCGCGACTCTAGTAACGGACTTGATGCATCCAGAGATTAGGTGGATTCCACAATCGACAAATGGTACTCGATTACTTTGCAATGTCACCGTTCTGGGATAGACAGAGCAATAACCAAGTGCTTTCTATGCAAACGCAATTCAATGATTTGAGACAAGCCGATTCTACTGAGGAAGCGCTTCGGTTGGTATAGACAGTCATACTCGTCGGTATTCAGCTAAAATGGAGATCTCATTCTTGCGATCAATAGGAAAATGACCGGTGTAGAGTTTGCAGTTGTTCATGAACAGCCACCAGTATATGTTATTCAAAAGCAATATCGAAGAGGTCCATCGCCTAATGATGGTAAGTGCGACAATGTAGTTCAGCTGATATTGGAAAAGAAACAAGGATTACTCAAGTATGGATCACCGTTTTACAGTCACCCCAATAGCGACATACTATATAACTGGTGCAAACGTCTATCAATCACCAACAGTGTATTCAGTAATTGCAAATAGGCTGTTGACCAGTCTATTCCATGTAAATAGCGCATTTCAAGATGCACAGAGTATGATGGAATACTTCCCGGCAAAAGGGTACGGATGGAAAACTGCAGGTGCACTAAGTAACATGCAAAAGCAAGGAAAAGGAGGAAAAGCTGGTTCGTCACAAGGTTATCTTAAGGCACATGAAACTCAAGAGTTCAGAGGTTGGATGGAAAAGGCGATTGACAGCAGTGCAATGAGAATACTACAGAAGGAAGCATCATCGCAGACATCTGAGGGTGGCGTTGTAGCTGGTGGAAAGAGCCTGGACAAACAAGGATCACAGATGAGCTCACAGTCATCACAACAAGGTAAAGAATGGTATTTGCTACAATAGTGGAATAGGAGTGCGTTTGATTGATATAGGATAGGATATATTTTTCGTTTTATTTTCTTTGAACAGATCTATCCAAAACCAAGCGACAAAGACGCAAACAAGAGGATGTAGCAGCCCATGCTAAAAAGAAGAAAAAAGCTACCAAATGACCATGAGTGTTAGTACACAATGGGTCACAGATTGTAAATACAGCATCTAACAAAGAATGACTGGAAGACATGCCATCCATTTTCCATTGTTGAACCAACTAATGACCACCATTTGTACTATAATAAAAACAATCATCTGTAAAAGATTCGATTCTTTCATAAGGCTCAGGAGGCGGACCCTAACCTTAGTTCTTAGCCTTGCAATGCAATGGCATCTTCTGAACCTCCTTATACTAAACATTTTACGCATCATCCTTGATAAAGAGGTTCACCCCTTGGTTTATATGCAGGGAGTGAGTGAGTTGTTCCGATTTAAGAGGCAGTATGGAAATGATCGGCATGCGGGTCATGGCGGGATAGCTTGAGTATCAAACAGTGCTCAAAGTCGCCTGTCATCTTGTGGGTGAGTGGCTTTGCTCTGACATTACACGGCGGAACAACCATCCCGTTCCTTTCCAATCTAGGTATCTGTGACTTTAGTGCTTTCATGTTGTGTATGAATGCCACCCATTCACGTTTCAACTGGGGGGAGTTTATTTTGGGCGGTAATCATTTTGAAAATACATTCATGACCAATATTCAAGATCCATGTCTTCTTTCAAATTGTTCACCTTACCATAGCCCGGAAATGGACGGTGCTTCCGTCATCTCATCTTAATAGCATGGTTTTGTTTGGTGCCACTGGTGTACTAATGTCGCACAAGCGCCAAAATCGCAGACCTTGTCGGAATGTGATAACTCAACATGGCAAACAAATGGGGGGTCAGTTGGCGTCATGAGCACCAATAGGTAACTGGACTACTTGAAAAGGGTTGTTTTCACATCCACCTCGGTACATGATTTCCGTGTGAGCTATCTGCATTGCTAGTTACTTTGAAGACATATAATCTAGGGAGCATATGTATGGATGGATAGAATATTTTGAATACATTGGTGCTTCTAAGAGGGTGTTCTACTGGATTTCGGAGCCTTAAAGCGTTTGAAATACGAGTGATAGCAAGGTGAAGCACTTCCATGTACGGAAAGGAAAGGGGGGTTTGGGTGTGTAGTACGAAAAAAATAGAAAACCAAGTGCCGCAAAAGCAAAATAAATGTCTCCTGTCGCAGCGCATTTTCTTTTTCTTTCTCTTTGAGCCATTCCACCATCTTTCATTTGCCGCAAGAGGTTTTCTTCACTGAAAAGTCTCTTGTTGCTTTGAGTTCCGTTCACTTAACAAAACTTTACAAAAGGAAGAAGAAACACTCGGTCGACGTTTAACGCTTGCTTGCCTTGCCTTGCCTTGCCTTGCTGTCTACTCCATCAACAGTTTTCCCTAGTCCCTTTTGAAAAACCTGTCTTGTCTTGTCTTGTCCTGTCCTGCAAACTACACTCGTTTACGTATCCGAGACATACTCCATCCTCCTTTATTCTGTTTTGTTAGCGAACTAAAATGTCCAACTACCAAGAACAGTACTACCAAGGCCCCCGCCTTACATTTAACGATAATGCCTTGACCTCTCAAGACGAAGAAATGATCTATTTCGATGATGAAAGCCACTGCTACGAGTACAATGAAGCCATGTACGAGCAGGAAAATGACATGTTGTATTACGAAGACGACATGTACTTGGAGGAAGAGCCTCAACAACAACCCGAAGCTTGCGATGATACGCAATCTGAAGACCAAGATGCTCTGCTCAATTTGATCGTTGGTGTCCAACAGTACCTCGCTGACTTACAGACCGCTGGTGCTAACAACCGTCAAGACTCTCCCCTTTTGGAACTTCAATACAAGATGTATACCTATCTCAAGCAACGTGCATGTGAAATGGGTATGGACCTTGATGAAGCCTTGGAGCAAGCCATGTAACGATGCCTTGCCTTGCCTTGCCTTGCCTTGGGTGGTACAACTCCAACTGCTTTCGAAAATTTTTTCTTTTTTTTTTTTTTTTGCCTTTGAGCTTCCCTCTTATAGACCATTGACTTCTTTGTCCTTCTTGCTTCAAGGCTTGACAATGTAGGGTTTGTGAGACATTACTCCATACCTTTATATTCATTCCCTTTTGAAGACAAACTTCTTTCTGCCTTTCAAATCCTATTGTTTTCTAACTGGTTTGGTCGTACTTATCTTTTTTTTCCCTTTTCTTTTCTTTTCCCTTTCCTTTTCTATTCCGTTATTCATCATCTCACTAGTACTTTAATGATTGCTTAACTGAACGCGATCACATATACTCTCTTTCACTCCTCACCACATTATCATTTTCATCATCTAGGCTTAGTTGACTTTGCCTACACATTTCTAAATGGAGTCCTTCACTGGATTACTGTATCCCCTTATGAACACTTTATGGCCACCAGACAAAAACACATCTGTAACAAAAAACCCACAAAAAAAGGATAAAACGTTACAAAATCAAATAAAAAGATTGAAAATCTGGTTTATCAATTTTATATTATTCGCATCTTCTAGACGCGCTTGGCCACGCCAAGTAAGTTTTGGGGATCCGCTAAAGCTGCAATTGGACGCGTCGTTCTGAGGTCTTACAGTGACTGCTCCCAATTACGGTAATCCACCACTCAATCAGGCTTATCTCAACCACAAGACATCTTGGTAGATCCAGCTTATCAGTGAACGCAAGATGTGAATAAGGCAGAGACGTGTACCATACGAGGCTTCACTTCGGTAACTATTCAACCGGCCGCCCAGCACTCAGGTCAGTCAGCATTTTGAAAGCGGATACCCTGTCCACGACACCGAAAAATAGTTTGGGCAAAAATTCTCACTGCTATAACAAATTCTTCTGTGTTTGAATTACTTCAGCCTCCTGTTCAGTGCATTATACAATAGAATCAGTAGCTCTGGTATTTCGTAAATTCGTGAATGTGCTACGTATACTTGTTACGTCTCAGTTACGAGGTTGTGAGCGTCCACCAAAAAATAAGGTACCGAGCAAGCCAATTCATCTGGAAACAGAAATTTATGATCTTTACATTATGGTTGTTATTACAGAATGCGCTTCCGTTCACAATATTACCACCAAGAAAATACTCTTGACTTGTATTCATTCAAATTTCACTCTCACCATTGGGGGCATAGCTTTTCTCAAAACCTAAAAAAAAATATTACCAGACTCCATAACTCCGCTTTGTACAAATACAGATTTGTTGGTGGCAATTGCATGTGCGACTTTTGCTCTTATTTCTCACATTTGCCTACGCTGCGTATCACTAACAGCATATGGAGGATGATATACAGCAGCTATACATTAAACAACTCAAAGCTCAACTTTTAGAGAACACACATGAAGCAATACAAAGATTAATTGCTCGATACCCATATGAGTTTGACTTGCATGCTCTCATACCTCCTCCAGCAAATCCATCTGATAATGACAAAAATAACAGTTTTCTCGAGTTGTACCAAACCACGCTCGAGGAATACCGGGATAATGATATCGAATTTGATATACATTGGGTAAATAACATAGTTTCTCGATTCAATTATCCGTAACGGCAGTACTAAAAAGTCGTACTGAATAGCACTGGACACTGCCTTGGCGTCAGAACACGTCATATAAGATTCTTGCGGACAGTTACGGCCAAGAAAAGGTCATTGCTGCCGCAATTCCACGATCCCGCAGAGCCATTTCACAGATATATGAGGATGGCCTAGATCCATTCATGAGATGGTTCCCATGGCGATGGTTTTCGGACATTACACTGATTGGCATTGGAGGATTTTCGGCAGTATACTTTGCTGTTCTCAATACACCATATGAAGTTCATGATAGTGTTGAGGATCGCATCGTAGCACTCAAGGTGGTCGATGACAAGATTTTAAACGAGGTAAATTGATTAAAGTACTGAAGTGCCGCAGTTTGACTTTGTTCTCCGTACCTAACACTTGCCAAAGATTGCTGTCCAGTCAAAAGCCTTCAATCCTGTTCTTTTCCAAGGCATTACAGTTTGTGAATCTACTGGCGATATGATGATGATCATGAACTTGGCAGAGGGAGGTAACCTGGAGGATCATATCAAGCGAGACCCGCTTGCTGATTCAGAAATGGACTCTATCGTTAATATTGCTTTGCGACTGGCAATAAGCTTATCCAGTCTTCACGACGATATTGGTTTCTGTCACAGAAATATTCATCCTCGAAACATCATTCATGCCGATTCCGAGTATTTTTTGGTGGATTATCGATATTCTACTCCAAGCGAGGAGGCTACCGCCATCACCAGGGCAAGCAAGGCTCACTATGGCAGAGTGCCGTATATTGCGCCTGAAGTTCGAAGAGGACTATACACTACTCGGTCAGATGTATATTCCATGGGAATTGTACTTTGGCAGCTGGTCTCCAAGGTTTTATTCCCAGCTTCAGAAATTCTCTTGGATAATCCAAATATTTATCGAATTGAGCCAGTCCCAGGAGTACCGAAATGGTTTGAGGTGAGCGTCTAATATCTTAATTCCACTGGAGATTAGTAAGGTATGATGAAATATTCAAAAATGTCTTGTTTGTTATATAGGCATTGTACACAGCGTGTCTAGAGCCAACACCTCAACACCGACCAAATGCTACGGAGATTTTAGCCACTCTCACTTATTACAGCAAAATGGCGGTGGACGAAGACACAGATGAAAGGAAGATGACAAACTATGTTGCTGAACGCCGTCTAGCATGTCAAAAGCATGAGACTACTCAGTATCAGAAATCTGGTACGAAGACAGGACCGGTCACAGGTCTCTATGTATTGAGCAAAGTCCCATCGTTTGAAGACCATATCAAACTCAATTTCAAACGTTCAAGATATCGAACCCCTAATCCCAAGTGAACATATGTACATAAATTTTTACCTATAAACAAAGCTGGTAACTTTGCAAACAGAAGGATAAACAGTAAAATTGCAGCCCATTGAGAGTCAAAGCGCTCAAGACTAATGGTGAATTTTCAGTTCCAATAAACAATTGATTTATACCTATAAAAGTGTGACGGTACAAATTTTCAAACAATCAAACTCTCTGTCTTCGAAATTTTGAAGTTCTCCCAACTTCACTTCCCAAAAAAATATTAAAAAAGTCATGAGCGGATGGGATAATTCTGATTATAGTTCGCAATCTAACGTAGATTGGAGCGAAGGAAACGTTGGAGGTACCACTTATAGCAACGACTACATCAACAATCGCAGCAACGAATATAGGCAATCTCCTCCAAACCGACAACAAGATCGCGGTCCGACTCGGAGTGCTCCTCAGTATGGTCGTCCTGGCAATGGTGATGTCTATCAAAACCCCAGAAGACGACCTCCGTCTAATTACAAATGGGCATCTTCAAAAAAACGTTACGAATGGAAGCCATTATTTGATGAAGGCGATGGTATTGCTCCAAGAGATGAAGAACTGGAAAAGGAACTCTTTGGTGAAGAGAACCATGTACATACTGGTCTCAACTTTGATAAATACGATAGCATTCCCAGTAGTGTCCGGGGTGATAATCCACCTAATCCTGTTGACAGTGTAAGTGAACTGCTATCTCCCTTTATGAGTTATACCTCGATCGTGAACTAACTTTCTTTCTGCCAACGCGTAGTTCGAACAGTGTGATTTGCACGCCGTCATGAAAGAAAATATTAAACTTGCCCGATACAACACACCTACTCCGGTTCAGGTACCTATTTTATTTCTCCACTTGCTGAGAGATCCCGCCCTTCTCCTAACCATTGATCCAATATATAGCGACATTCAATTTCCATAGTTACTGCAGGCAGAGACTTGATGGCTTGTGCTCAGACTGGTAAGTTCGAATTGTTTGATGATATTCATGTGTAAGATTGTATCTAAAGAGATCTTTTAGGTTCTGGTAAAACTGCTGCCTTCTTAATTCCAAGTTTGTCTGCACTGTTCGGCAAAGCTCGACAACTTGCCAACCCACGCCCTATGAACAGCTTTGCTGCCAGACAATACCGAGCGGAACCCTTGGTCCTGATTTTGGCTCCTACTCGTGAATTGTGTACACAAATATTTGATGAATGCCGTCGTGTAAGTTTCTTATCTATAATTATTTACAGAACCATCATGGAAGAATTTGTTACTCACCATTATAATCTTTTCCAATAGTTCTGCTACAGAAGCATGCTTCGCCCTTGGTAAGCTCTCGTAGCACAGCATAGCGATAAAGTTATTAGTCATCCTGGCTAACTTGATATCACTTCTTTAGTGCAATTTATGGTGGTGCTGAGTCCTTCCCACAAAAGCTTGAACTTGAAAAGGGTTGTGACATTCTTGCTGCCACCCCTGGTCGTCTCCAAGACTTTATCCAGAGAGGCAAAGTTGGCTTGAATCGTGTAAAGTACTTGATCCTTGATGAGGCTGACAGAATGTTGGATATGGGTTTTGAGAGTTCCATTCGTGATATCGTTGAGCAGAGTAGTAAGTTACGGTTATGGTCTCTTGACATGAAAACTTCTTGGTTACTAAAATGCATTCATATTGTCATCAGGTATGAATCAAGACCGCCAAACCCTCATGTATTCTGCCACATTCCCTCGTCCCATTCGTAAGCTCGCTCGTGATTTCTTGAAGCCCGACTACCTCTTTTTGAAGGTCGGTCGTGTTGGTGGAACGACTACAAACATTACGCAAAAGGTTTATTGGGTTGAAGAACAGGAGAAACGCGAACGCATTAAAAAACTTCTTTTGTCTCAACCTCCAAGCAGAACACTTATCTTCGTCGAGACCAAGCGCGGTGCTGATTCTCTTGACCAATATCTGTATGATCAGAGCTTCCCCACTACCTCAATTCATGGAGATCGTACCCAAATGGAACGTGAAGATGCTTTGATTGCCTTCAAGAACGGAAAGTGCCCCATTCTGGTTGCTACAGCTGTCGCTGCTAGAGGTCTAGATATTCGTAACGTCATGCATGTTGTCAATTATGATATGACCAACGATTTGGATGAATATATCCATCGTATTGGTAGAACTGCCCGTGTCGGTAACTCTGGTTTAGCCACAACTTTCTTCAATGATCGAAATCTCCCCATCGCTTCTGAATTGACCAAGGTCTTACAAGAAAACAAACAAGAGATTCCTGACTTCTTGAAAGAATACATGACTGCTGATCTTACCTTCGCTGAAGATCTGGATGAAGATAATGTCGACCTCCCAAGCTATGCTAAGCAGAGCCTCCGTCGTGGTGGAGGTTTTGGTGGTGAACCTGCTAATGCTAACAACGGTCCCAACTGGTTCGATAATAACACCAACGCTTACTCCAACGGTTACAACAGCCAGCCTTCATATGGTGGTAATAATAATGCCGCTTATGGCGCTCCACGTCCAGGTCCAGGTCCTGCTGGTGGTCGCGATGGTGACTGGAGCTGCCCTACCTGCAACGGTAATAATTTCTCTCGTCGCGCAGAATGTTACAAGTGTAATACCCCAAGACCTGAAGGCGCTGGTGGTTATGCTGGTGAACCTGATAATACCTATGGCGGTGAGCGTCGCCGTCCTGGCCCTACCCCTGGCGACTGGGAATGCCCGTCATGTGGAGTCAGTAACTTTGCAAGACGTAACAAATGCTTCAAATGTTATGCACCTAAGGACGGCCAGTCTGGTGGTAATGGTGGTGGCTATAACAATCAGCCTGCTGAAGGACAAAACTGGGGTGGTGACAATAGCGCTCCTTCATGGGATACTACTGCTGACAGCCAACCAGCAACACAGAACTGGGGTGGTGAAAATAGCACTCCTTCATGGGATACTCCTGCTAACAATACATCGGATAATGCTAACGGTTGGGGCTCCCCTGCGAACAATGGACCTTCCAATGGTGACTGGGGTGCTAGCTCATCTCCTGCACCAGCCTCTGGCAACGACTCGTGGGGTGCTTCTAATGCTGGAGTTCCTGGAAATGCCTCACCTTCTGTCTCCAATGGAAATGTTACTGATACAAAAGCTAGTCAGCAAGATTCGTGGGGCTCTAGTGATAACGTACAAGAAGTTACAAAGGGTGTTCAAAATATGAATGTTCAATCTCCTCCTGCTGGTGGAAATGACAGCTGGGGAGCTCCTGCTTCTACTAATACTGGTGGTGGTGGCTGGGATCCCAACAACACACCCTGGTAAAAATTATATCATTAAATTGATATCTTCACATTTCTCATATATGATAAAGCACTTCAATAACCCTTAAAATACAAAGATAGGTTGCATTTAGATACACTGAAGGACTCTACCCGCACTCAACTTCCACTTACTTTGTTGTAATTGCATCTACGCTTATCTACAATCTCTTGCTAGGACCAGCAGATTTGCAAAACGCATAGAATAAAAATCGGTACTACTGCTCAACCACACAATGTACTTTTGCACTACTGACAATGATCCTTTATTATATGGGTGGATGGGTTGGATTGAACCGTTGAAAAAAAGGAGTTTAACACTCTAATGTCGTAGCGACCGTGGCCAAACCGGTTGATTTTACCACATGGTATTTTCAACTATCTGATCGTTTTCAATGCGACCATCTTAGAATATGATAGTCACTGCCCATTCCTTCATACAAACAGATTCGGTGGAGGCGATCAAAGGTAAGATGTGAAAAAATATGAATTTGCATTGTTACAATCACAGTAGTAACAACAGTGATGGAGTCGGACAGTGGGGCCCAGTAATGAGAGAAGAAAGGCAGAAGAGAGAAGAAGAAGAAAATAAGAAAAATACACAGGTTGAAGGTAAAAAAAAAAAAAAAAAAGGGAAGGTGAAGAAACAGGAGAGAAAAGAAAAGAAAAGACAAATGCCTAACAAACAACAAAAACTTTTCTACCAGAACAAATAGGAAACATAGCAAACAGAAAAAAGTAAAAAGGAGGTGCCTGAGTCAGGAACGAGTGTGATGAGTGTATGAGTGGTGAGCCTCTAATTGAGAATGAAATCCAGTTTCGATTTGGTGTTGTTCTTGCGGGACGATTTTCCGTTGGCGTCATCTCCTCCTCCGCCGCCGCCATGTTCGATAACATTTGGTCTCGCTCCAGGCGATTTCTGAGCTGGTGAATAAAGATGTGGTTGCTCTTGATATGGCTTAGAAGGATCAAAAGATCGTCTATACTGTCGATGAACATCATCTGGAGCTACTGGTACATTCACATTACGATCCTGTTGTGGTAGTTGGGTCGCGGTAGGATATTCCATCCTAGATCGTCCTGGACTCAAGATAGGGCTATGCTGTAATACAGGGCTACGGTATGCATAAGATGGATATGGAGCCGGTCGGTAAGAGGATGGTATGGGCTGGTCTCGCTGTTGTTGCCTATTCTCATTGTGTCGCGGGTCTACTCCTCGATTGATACCGCTACCAGCCACTGGGCTATGATACATGGAAGACGATGAATTCAAAAGTGGTGACACGTAAGAAGAGTTCGCTACTGCATACTGCTGCTGATAGTGTCTACTTTCAGATGATGACATCGTACTATGCGCTGACGAGTGTGGTGAATTGGAATGCGGTGATTTATGACTATGCGGCACACCATACATTTTAGATGCCATTCCCATAGCTGCAGGGTCTTGCCTGGAAGGAGCTTCCATTGCTGAAGGCAACGCTTGTACCTGATTACCATCTGCTCGGTAATTGATGAAATGTAGTGCATTTATAGATTGCGAAGAGTATTGATGAGAATAAGCCGTGTCGTCCGACATCCGTTCTGGGCCACCTCCTGGTCTTCCATTTGATTGGGTGGGCGATTCTTCATCAAGGTGTTGTTGTGCAGGTGAATGTAGGATCTTTGCAAAATCATATGGATTGGGTCGTTCATTGGTAGAAGGCCAATCTTGGCGAGGCAATGACGGTGAACTAGTGCCTTGCCTAGCCATAGGTGATGCAACTTCAACATTGGTAGTGAGCAAGTCAGCGATACTGCTCGGCTGTGTTCGTTTGCTATGATTATAAACACCGTAATCATCCTGGGATGACCGTCCAATCGGAGGTGAAGAAATGGAAGTATTATGATGAATCATGGAGTGTCTTTGATCATGATGTACAAAAGATTTCTCGTCAGAATTACGTCGCTGGGTATCATACATTTCAGACTGATTATAAATTGTATTCCTGTTGGCATATGGTTGGTATGGAGATACTGGAACCGCAAATGTTGATTTACTGGATGGTATGGTATAAGGTGACCCTCGTTGTTCCCACATTTGTTGATGTCTGACCGTCGCTGACGACATTTGCATTGGAGGGGAGTCATGCATAGGGTCATATCGTCCTACTCGAGGAGTTTCAGTAGGAGGTACATACGGGTTTGCTGCCATAGGCGGCTCATCAACTTTCCTGAATTTTTGCGCCTTTCGGGACGAACCATCATCTTGAGGTGGTGACTGAGTCCTCTCCATTTGAATAGCACCAATGCTGCCACTCAAAGACATCTTCCTTCTGCGATAATCTCCAAATTCAGTATCAGCATCGGTTGCATGCTTTCCATTATGCGATTGCGGCGGTGACACTAGCATAGGCTGAGACTTGGTTGTCTGTGAGGTAGACAATTGCTGCTCTTCCGTAGTTTGAGGTAAGGATGACTTTCGTGTTTCTTGAGGTGAATAATTGGTACCTGCTGGTGAGTCGGATTTACTACGCTTGACATCCCGTTGGTCGTAGGCAATGTCAGGTCTCGCTACCGCGGCATTTGAGGTTAACACTGGGCTGTCAAGGGCGGCTTTCATTGAGTCTGATCTCTTTTTTCCCTGGCTGCCTCTAAACTTGGGTGGCATCTTGGATTCAATCATTTGTCGTAAAGTCATATCCACTCGAACAGGTGCGGCAGGACTAGATGTCTCTATGTCTTTGACAGGCAGGCTTGAATTATCCATTACATTGTGTGTGCTGTCGTTGGAACTGACTGACTGTGAAGATTTCCGTTCCTGTTTGCTAACATTTTCTGTCGTCGGCGGTTCCGTATTCACTGATTTTACAGATATTTCATCCGATTGCTTACGAGCCATATTAAATTTAATAAGAGCTTCTTCTGAGCGTTTTCGGACGGCATGCACATTTTGTTCCTTCCATTGAGGTGACTGCACATTCTTACTGGAATGCCGCTTTTCTTCCGTTACATCTGAGTCTTCAGTTGATGACATTGGATCGTCTATAGAATGCTTTCGCAAACTGGCCTCCTGTGATGATAATTCTTGTTCCTTTACACTATCAGCAAGTGAGTTCTTCCGTGATGAAGGCATATAATCTATGCTAGAAGTTGAATCACGGTGGCCTTGATGAGCTGTGCGCTTCTCGGCATATGTGTCAAATGGATTCGTTGGGGATATAATAGCTGGTGTAGCAGCCATTGGACCGCCAGTGATGGACTTGGGAAGATTTTCAGTGCTGATCTTAATTGCATTAGGCAGTTTGGTGACTGGCTCTGGCATGGGGATGCCTTTTTCTCGCGCTTTCCAGGCAGTCCGAATGTCTTCCATATGAGCGAGTAATTGTTCTTTTGTAACACCATCTTGGATACTATTGACGATCTTTTTAACCACTTGCTCATCATTTGCTAAATCCTTGTCTTCCCGGAACTTTACAAATCTATCCGTTTGCAACATAATAAGTAAAATGTTCGTAGGAATTACACTCTAACTCTTAGCTAATTCTTACCTCCATCCGCCTTTTCGCTTTGTTGGTGCATACCCCTGCTCAACAATAGTGACGTTCCATTCAGGGTCATAACGAAATTCTCCAATTTTACCATCTGGAACACTCTTTTTCCATCTAGTTGCGTAGACGAACAAATGTCAGAACACCAGCGTTAGCACAAACAATTAGAAATCGTATTGATTGACAACTTACTCCAATGCTGTTTCTGTTTCCAGTTGTAAATGATCATAAGGTTTGTAATTTTTCCCATGCGCTACAACTTCCAACGAGTAAATCGGTTTATGCTCCTTGCTCCATTTCACAGCTATCCGAAAGTCAACAGTGTTTAGTTCGGCTGGCTTCCATTTGAGGCTGCATCACGTGGAGATTAGTAGGCAACAGGGTAACGAACAATTAGAATCAGGGAAATGCTTACAGTTTTTCACAAGTACCGGTGGTGTATGGTAATTTTACAGGAGTAAATATAACGCCATCACTTGCGTGCTTGAGGCGAGTCATTTGATCAAATACTAGTGCTAACCCATAAGATCGTTCCATCTTCTTCAACTCCACCCTAATATTTCAACAAATAGTTAATGCAAAGCAAAATACACTGTAGAGAAAGCAAACAGGAAATCTCGCATACTTGAACGGCGCGCTTTTTTTCGGTGCGTTATGAAACGGCTGTATAACTTCTTGTTGTAACATCTGGATAAATATAACCTAACATCAGTACTAGTGCGTATACAGCAAGCTGAAAACAAAGTGGTGCCTACCCCTAGCCGCGTACTAAACGCTCTTTGCGTAACAGATTGCGTATTGACCACCATCAAATCAAATATTAAGAATCGTAGGGTTTTGTTCTGATAAAAGAGGTAGTAGAGCATTATTAATGACATTATCATAACATGTAATTCCTGTATTCAGCATACCTTGTGTTCATCAACGTCCATTACCAGTTCTCCATCCATTAGAGTTTCATTATGGTATTCATTATCTTTGCCTCGTAATGGAAATAATAGATGAGGAATAAAGAACCACGAGCGGTTTCGGTCCAGCTAAAAATGAAACATTAGTCACCATGTTACCACCCCAATGACAACAGGCACACTTACCAAGAATGTAGCAGGTCCTTTTGGTGTGTGTGTGGCAAACATCAGATATCTTATGCCATCGCTCTTCTCACATACAAAGTAGTCCTCTCGTTGAAGGTCGATCAAATGCTTGGTTTCGAAGCTAACAGGTTGTGAACCAGGAAATCTATGTAATACGGTCGAGATTGATAATATACGTGTCAGTACACAATATGCCAAAAACTATATGGAATAAATTGATGGTTGTCAAAGGCAAAACATTGAATACTATATATCGATAATGCGGAACGGCATGCAGCGTGGGTTGCGGTTTCGATTCATTCATGATTGCATTGTGACAATGTATTCTTGATGCGTGCTTTGATGATGATTCCGATTAAGATGTTGCAATTTGGGAATAGTATAGTGATGCTTACCCGTCATGATGTATCTTCAACAGCTCCTGAACCCTTCCTTGAAGAGTTTTCGAATAAATAGGATCAACACGTTTTGCAATTGAGTCATTCAGAATGTCGTGTGGTGTTGAAGTGGCCGCTGGAACGGACTGAACGGTAGCCGCCAGTCCCGTTTGCTGTATAGAGGCCATGCAAAAGCTCAGCTAATGTAATTATATTTTGTTACGGTCAACAATGTTTCGTAGGTTGTGAGTGTGAATGTCGGGAAACCGAGGGAATCAGATTGGTGATGTGCCCGAGAAGCGTTGAATGCGCAATTATATATTAATGGCGAATTATGGTGCTGCAATTGCGTTGAAATTTGACTTTCCCCGTGCTAATTGAAAGCGTAAAAAAGTGTATTCAATACTACAGTTGAGGCTCGATTAAAGGGCAACTGATGCACTGCAGGTGTGGGTGAGTTAGGAGCGGAAATACGCTATATATGCTTGAGCAAATTGGGTACTTTTGCAAGGCGTGACTTTCAAAAAAGCTGCTCTCACAAAATTCTGCCTGTTTTCATGTACGTAAAAACTTTGAAAGAAGGCTATTTACTTACAATATTTAAGACACACTATATGATATATTGGAAGAGAATGATTTTCCTGTTGTTATTTTTATGTATACTGTTATGTATGTTACCTGCGGTGGTGCGGATAGAAATGGCCAAGAAAAGGCAGAGCTCGAAATCCAATGATTGTGGCTGTACCAAATTGTGGATATTGTTTTTTTGACCGCAAAATGCGAGCTTTGAAGACATACCGTTTGAAGACCTGCCACAATTTCAGTATGTCTTTTGGTTTACTTTTATCTGATTGGGTTCGCAGTGAACTACTTATAAACAAGTGTGAACCCACGTATTCAAGAATTGAAGGCTCAGTCGAAAATGCCTAACCTCTTCTGACGCCATGTGCAACAACACTTGAACTTACAGTACTCTACCCACTGACCTACATTTGATCTACCATTTCAGAAAGATGCTTCATTTTTCCGACCTTTAATTTATCGATTTTCTCTTGTTTTATACATCAAGATGATACAACTACACTCAGAGCTTAGTGCTGTTTTGATCGTCAAGCTCAGCAGTAATATGGTGTAACGTGAAAAAGGTTTTATTATCACGTAAAAGGGATGTTACATAAATACATTATGTGCGATGCGTGGTAGTGGCCGATATTACCATGCCTGTCTAGAACTCATGGTAGATACTGATAACTTATATTCGCGAAGGCGTTTGGTATAATCTGGCATAGCCGAGCCCCATTTGTTGAAGCGAACCACCTGTTGGTGCAAAAGCGTAAATACTATGGAAGTAGCATATGCCAAAAATGTACTTGTAACATCATACCAAGCAGGTAGTATTGTCTTCTGTACCAAACTGCTCTGCTATATTGACGAGTTCCTTAGCAGCCTCCTGAGGTTCATCATATTGCTTTACCTTACGTTACAAGTTGCTGTCTGTCAGTATGTTTTTTTTGAAATTAGTCTTTTCACTCACAACTTACAATGTCAATAACTTCCTGGTCCGTCATTACTGAAGTTATACCATCCGTTATAAGCACCTATATATGTGCCTCTATAATGAGTAATAATTCCGTAACATTTGAGAACATCTCACTTATTCTTCATACCATGAAAGCCGCTGGGTTACTGGAACCTACTGAATGTCGCACGAAATCAGGTTCAGCAGAGACTCCATATCGCTTCAAGCCGGTGTCTCCAAACGCTCTGCTGGTAGCAAGTGCGCCTAAAACCCCTACAATAAATGTGTGCATTCGTAACCATGAAGAGCACCCAGTGTCATTTCCAAATATTAACTTACGATCATCTCCCCACGAATCCGTCATAACATAACCTGCATATCTTCGCAGTCTATCATTTTCATACGAATTTCCTGGATGATGGTCTCCTGTGCTAAGTGTAATCACTTCTCCATTGGATGCATCACACAGCAAAATTCTACCATAATGTTTAGCCTGGCAGGATGATCGTGTAAGACGGAGGTGAATGAATCCTTACCGTGTATCACCAACATGGGCAATAAAAATGTCATATTGCTCACTGTCCCAAAATGGTTTCCTATCGTTCGTCCGTACAATGGCAACACTTCCTGTTGAACCAACCTGAACAAGTTCCTTGTCTTGAGAATTATTTTCCTTCATTTGCTTGTTATCTGTACATGATACATCAGCTTTCAGAAACGATAGCTGAATTCTCTGCTCTGGTGTTAGTGCAGAGCTACTACTATTTCCTAATGGCTCTCCGGTGTTTTGATCTACAACATCTTTAAAAACTGCTGGGAGGTGATATCTCTTGAAATAACCTCCAAAACCTTTTAGGCTGGCCACGGCACTTGGGAGATCGGCTAGTGTAGCGTTTTCAATAAAATTATGAAGGTTATCAGATAACCTATGTTTACAAAGATCAGTATGATGCGTTCAGATGTGCAATAGTAGGAACTACTACGTACCATTGCGACACTCGGCTGCCTCCATGTCTAGCATTGACAGGAAATTTTAAGCACAGATCAACATGAAATTGGACGATCATTCCCTTGTGTTCTTACCCATCATAAATTCCTAGATAGAGTCTCTGTGTATCTATTTCATTGCTTCCATTTTGGGGGCCGAGTACCAAGGATTTAATGGCATATCGATCCTCGTTTGTCGGCCGGGTGCCACGAAAGCTATTGTACCCTAAACCGAGCGATTAGTGATCGCACATAGGTTATATACTAGCACCAGTATACGATGTGATACCTATAATTTTAGGAGCCTTCGCCAATGTTACGCGAAGCTTATTACCTGTTTAAACTGGTCAGTACACGACAGTAAAAAGCGTATGACAGGATTATTGTGTATTTACCGTCAGACGTTTGCACAAGATAGTAATCTAGACTGCATCGTCGATCAGAAGTGGAGAACGATCTTGGTCGAAATGCTGGGGAACTACATGTGATTCGTCGCCGAATCGCATTTAACATTACAAACTGTGACAGAGAAACTGTGGGTGCCAAACGAGGTGCTTCCGAGGAAATTTCTACATCAGCGCTTAATGGCTGGGACAAAAATTCACGTTTTTCGGCATCTGATCCAATTATATTATACCTCTATGAATTAAATGCCTTTCCAAGACATACTACATCAAATTGAAGGTAAATAAGACAGATGAGAAGATATTTTATTACCGTTGCTCAACCATGTTTCATCATTGAACTTCGACAGTATGTATACAAAACTTGGAAAAAGAACTTGGCAATGTACGAAATAAAAACACCAGCCATATTCTTGCAAACCTGGTACGTATTGCCAAAGATTTACACGATATCACCTTCACTACTAGCTTTGCCAATAAGATCTACTCAATAGGTACGATTTCTTTCTGTTAATCGATAGAAAAACTTCTCAATTCACGACTAGTCTTGCTGCAGGTATACAATTATTCAATCTATCTCAAGGAGCGCGCATTGCTCACGGATCGGACTTTGCTTCCAAAGGTACCTTTTTCTCTTCTCTCGATTTTAAACTCAAAGGGTCGAAAGCGCCTAATGGAATAAAGCTCTTGAGATTGGCTACACATTCATTAAAACTGCTAGTGCGAAATTGGAGCTCATAACAGAAGACGGTATAGATGCACAATAGTATATAGACTTGCTGTGTGCTTGTATCTCATGGTGTTAACTTTGAATGGGAACAGTGGCTGTACAAATGTTTGAGCTTGCGTACGTCTTTGGCAAAGCATGTCTCGGTAATCATAATGATCATAGCAATATTTTTATAATAATCAAACATAACAAGCCATTCCTTAGATGCCGGTGAAATCGAAAAGGCGAATCATGCCTTTAATGAAGCAAAAGCTGTAGGTGATACCAGTTGGAAATAAATGAAACACTAGAGATGACGATAGGTTAACGCATCACAGTTGGAAACTGACTGGCCAATCCTTACTTCCGAAACTACTTCAAGATGTCATGATTTGCAATTCAGTCTGCATCTCCATCTAGCGCAAATGGTGAGATATCTGAAATATTCTGGTACCATTAGCAACATGCTGATACATATATAGTACCTGTTGCAACACAATAGTCACATTTGTAATTCGATGCTCAACATTGCTATTGAACGTAAAAGTTAATTTGTAACCTTATCTTATGCAAACTAAAACACTCATGCAATATTCTTTAGACATCAGTGAAAGCACACAAGCCCAACAGGTATAAAGTTGATCCAGGAGAAAATCCTGCAACTTATTTTGACGCTGTTTACCATAGATACAGTATTTGTGTCACATCTGTCTTAAAGCTACCATTCACTGTCTTCAGGCCAACAAAATTAAAGACGCTCTAATTTGGTGTAAAGATAATTTATCAAAAGTTGAAGACAAGGCTTTGGCTTTTGGACAAATTCTATCTTCTTCTATAAGGGTGAGAAATATTCTATGCTAGTAGCCTTGACAATGTTCTTCCACTGTTAACACGATACCACTCTCTTGTCAGGTACAAAATGCCAAACTTTATGGTAATTATATCCTCTGAATTCTAACCTACTGTTTTACCTTCCCTTAACGACGCAAATATAGCCAGCATTTTGCTAAACAACACAATACCGGAGGAAACAGCATCAGCCGATGCGACAAGCCTTCTAGACTCGATATCCAATGTAAATTACTACCTTGTCTGAATAACTGCCGCTGTGTATATAAATATAAGTTCAGATAGGGTATTCAGATATGTTATTGCATTTAATGGTACTGAAGCTGAAAATGGAATATTTGGATCTGGACGACGAAAAACTCTATTAAGGTATCTATACGAATGTTGGTATAAGCAAAAGACTCAATTTATTAACTTTAATTCAGCCTATCTTGATGCCATGTCGCACAGTCGCTTGACAGATAGCAACGTCAATATGTGAGTTGTCAAACGATAAAACTGATGCTTATCGTAGCTAACAATATGTTAAGCCTTTTAGTCATTGTGGAAGCTGTTAAGAAAGACATCAAGTAACAATGCTATTTGATGAGATCATCAAAAATTTACATGGGTATTGACGATATATTGTAAACTCAGGACTATAATGCTGATCAAAGGATTAGATGTATTAATTGAAAGAAATTACTCAAATGTTGGTCGATCGCTGAGCAAGGAGAACTTCGAAAGAATTTATATTATCAAATTGCATATGGTTGGTGTGTCGAGTAAAGATGATCCCAATGCAATCAAAGAAATACTTGATCTTGTATGCGAAGGTAAGCTTATTCGAAACATTAATGCACAAAAATTAACATATGCTAAGACCAACGGTTTCAGGCATCCAGCTCATTAAGAATGATTTGGAAAATGCAACAATGTGCAGTATATGCATGGTAAGGCAACATTGATCTCTCCAAGGAATTCTTTTGTCTCACAAACAAATTATAGCTTCTTTGGCAATATGGTGATCGTTTCGTTCGGGTATAAACTTTCACTGTGTCAAAAGGTGATAAAAAAATATATATAATTCATACCGAAAATTTAGGCCAAAATTTACTGTACGGCCGCTTTGTTTTTCCAATACGCATATGATCTTTATGATGGCCATAAAAGTGGAGAGACAAACTTGAACATAATACGAAGGTAAATCATCGTCATACATTATTTAGAACGACTCTTAACAGGCATATTATCAATTAGAAGGTTGGCGCTATGTTACTATCAAAATCAACACTGGGATCTCGCAGAGGAAATTTTACAAAAAAAATTGCTGAGGGATCCATTTGACAAGGAGGCGCTAGATGTCCTTCTGATAATAAGCGTTCTATATGCAAAGAATGAAATCGGAGAAGGTTAGCAAATTTAAAAGCAGGCTTACATTGAGACAATTGATCGAATTATTTTATTGTAGCATCTGTTTATTTGCAAGACCTTCCTAATAGCAAGGGTTACAAATCAAGCATGTCAAAAGCCATCACGAACATGAAGAAGGAATTGGCTGATAGTTAGATCATTCAAAGATAATAAATTCACAGAGTTATACCTTCTATTATAGTCTGTTAATCCTACCAATCCATTTACGAGCAGACTTATGGCAAAGCGAAATGATCAAAAGACAGCTGTCAGGAAGTTATTCCAACACCCTGTATGCACTTTCCTCATTACATGATTGGAGTAATGCCGTGAAAGCCGTGGAAGTATGAAAAATGGATGCACAACGCTGTTCTAATTGTTCTTTTCTCCCAATCATTAAATTGTCCATGGAAATTTTGTTGCAAGTGAAACAATGAGGTCATACGACACTATTTTTGAATGCATGAATTTTAGCATAAATATAAAAGGTGAACGCCAAAGTATCGCCATTTCTCTACTTACAAATTATCTCATAAAATGATTCTTAGCAGATTGCCTCGTGGACGCGTTCCCGTTGAAGTCAAACCACTCGTCTTCATCGTCAGTGCTGCCGTAACAGGTGAGTGAAGGTAGTACCATTTATTCGTCAAATTTCGGAAGGCTATTCTGATATTGTCTTTGAAGGTGCCATTTTCGCCTCCATCCGTAAGCTTGGAACAGACCCTTCTCTACGCAAGAGAGGTGAATAAACATTAAATGCAAGAAGGAACTCAATGGCTGTACATTGCTTTATAGTTCGGCTCACAGTAGTTACAGCCGTAGATAAACTCAATATGAACAGCAACTTTTGTAAATAAACATGCCAAAACCTATTAACATGGTTTTTATAGGATGATATATATTGACCTAGCATTTGGTATGATGATTTGGATGGGAATCTTGGATATGTAGCATCTACCATGAGACATCTGACGATGTGAATGAAAATTTTACTGCTCGACTCTTCGAAGCTGGCCATTTGAAGGCGTCCCGTTATCACAAGATGAATTACCATGAAAGGAACTCGTCAAAGCGCACATTATCAAATATTGCTGATCCACCAGGTTCAGTCAGATACCTTTAAAACAGAGTATACACAAAGTTCGATAGCATTTGTAAATCATTCTAAGGCGCCGTTTCAGGAATGTTATATACACCCATGGAGTAAAGTTCTGTATAGAATGCATACATTACATTTCTCATAGTTGACTAGCATAGCCCATCAGAGGAACAAATACAAGCTCCTGAATCCAAGGACAGTAGCAACAGGAGATTCCCCGAGTTGCAACCCCCTCGTGTTAACAGGTGGCTACCGTAACACTTTCATAAGTGAACACTATACGTGGATTCGGTTTGACGTGCAAATTGAAAATTCAGCCATAATATTATGATCGAATACGTTAAATAAGAATCCTTTACGATCAGTTTTTACGACAATGATATACTGGAAACAAGATCAAAGGATGTATTAATCTCTGCGGTGACCAAGATATCCCACGTGACCCATCAATTTCAGAATTCTCTTTATGCACTGCTGTATTCGGAGTGTGCCTTCTTTTCCCAAAACTCAGCATCTACATGTGATGGCCAAGAAAGGATCTCCATTTGAAGAATATGACATGCTGGAGCAGATAGGAAATGGTTCCTTTGGATCCGTACATCGGGCACAGCATAAAATTGATAATCGCATTGTAAGTAATTGGTCCTTAAAATCTCTCTATCTTCACTCGAGTGTATATACTCCAGTATTTGCACCTCCTGACCGTATTTGAAGCCGCTTTTATTAAAACGTTCACCAATAACATGTTTATCTTTCATTAGGTTGCCATAAAAATTATGAAACGCAAGTTCAACAGTATATCAGAATGTGTAAGCTTGCGGGAGTTCAAGGTTTTGAAGCAGCTATCAGCACATTCGAATATTGTCCAACTATATGATTCATACCTCAGTCCAAACAAAGAGTTTTACTTCGTGATGGAATACATCAATGGCGGAAACCTGTACCAACTGATTAAATGTAGACGAGATGCTGAGTCCGAGTTTGCAAGGTGGGAAATACGAAGTATAGCGTAAGTCAGCTGTTCACTCACTTGTACTTCAGAATGCGTGGTACACCACCAGAAACTTACATTTTGTTTCATTTTGTTAGTTATCAAATTCTTTCAGGTCTGTCCCATGTACATAAGTTAGGGATCTTTCATAGAGATATGAAACCAGAAAATATCCTGATTGACAATAACCCAAGTGAAGATGGATATCCCTCCAAAAATATCATAACTGTTAAGATTGCGGACTTTGGACTAGCTCGTGAAATGAAGAGTCGGCCCCCATATACAGAATACGTTAGCACGAGATGGTATGTAGATTGTTAAGAGATCCAAGTATGCTCGCCTTTCTGGAACGAAACACTCATTAAGGTGTTATGAATTTAGGTACAGAGCTCCGGAGGTCCTGTTGCGATCTAACGCTTACTCCTTCCCCGTTGATCTCTGGGCTGTAGGGGCTATGTTTGCCGAGCTAATTACCTTGCGGCCACTCTTTCCTGGGCAATCTGAGATCGATCAAGTATATAGAATTTGTGAGCTTCTTGGAAGCCCTAATCCCAACTCTACGTATGTTGGAGGAGTGCAACGGCGAATGAGCGAAAAGAGAGGGAGTCCTGGCTTTGCTAGAAAGCGGGCTGAGTCAATCAAGGTCGAGTCTCCGACCATTGGCATATCACATACACTACCGGACAGTGCACCTCCTGTAGGCGGAGGCGAATGGCGAGACGGTGTAAAGTTGGCAGCCAAAATTGGATTTCAGTTTCCAAAGGTAGGTGTCTTCAGTAGATAAGATTGCGAATACTTTTTCTTTTTCGTATTGGCCTCAAGTCTGATAATACATGTTATCAAAGATATCTCCCAAGCCGCTCATTACAGTTCTACCAAATGCGACACCTAGTATGCTTGATCTGCTGGAGCATCTGTTGTATTACGATCCAAAGTTACGACTTTCTGCGGAGGCTGCCATGTCCCATCCTTTCTTTTTGGAAGTAGAGGAAACTGAAGAACAAAGCTCACAGGAAGACACTGGAGGATCAAACCAAGAGTCACAAGATCCAGATAACACACCTCCGGAGAACAAAGGAGGAAGAGGACTTGAACGACATGGTACAAATAAAGGCATTGTCATTACCGATGAAACACAAGAAGAGAGACTCCAGCGTTCTCATCAACGACTGGCATTCATCACAGAAAATGACCACTTGATGCGAAGAGGGAAGAAAGAAAAATTAAGCAACAAAGCTTCATCAACAATTCTTGGCAAAAAATCTGATGGCAACATAGCAACGTCCAATCGTGCGTATGGAAATATTAACATTATGCCGCTAAAACTGCAGAAATCTCCAGTGAAAGCCCAGTTCGACCTCCCAGCTATACCACTATCACCATTTGAAATCACAGAAGGATGGCCGTCTCATCGAAAGGCATCCATATCCTCCTTTACTGATGGTCCAGTCTTGGCAATTGACCCAACCTGCGGTACAGTAACTGATGATACAATTGCTCTTACAGCTTCCATTCATGGAATACTACAAGAAATGAGGCCGCTTTCATCAGAAGACAACTTGATGCTACAGACGCCTCTCAAACATTTAGCAACCCAATGTCGCAATACTGAACGGTTTTCAGCTCCATCCTCTTACCAAGACAAACATCTACATCCGAAGATGCGGTCGAACCGTCGTACCGTTTCCTCGGAGGATCACAGTATTCATCAGGTTTATCATGATGCCATAGATATAAAAGGAGACACGATCACGAAACAAGAACAGAAAGTCAACGAGATCCGTGATATCGAAACCCAATGTCAGCAGTTTGGCGAGTTGCAACAACTTAATGTAATTTCAGTTACGGCAAAGACGGCGGTATCGACAGAATTGAAAAAGCAGAACCCACGACCACATTCGGATATTACGCCTAGTGAGATACGAATAGAAGCACTTTCTGTCAAGCGATATAGTGACATACACAATCCTTTCAAGCTCACAGACGAAAACATACCACGTCCGCCGCCAGACGCACCACTACCAATGAACAGCTCAGTATCTACACCTTTGAGCTCTGGAGTTCAACAAGGTACGTTTCGCAAGTTAGTCAGTCGTACTGGTTTCCAATCGGTATATCGCAACTCGGAGCAATCAGAGCCTTCGACTTCAACAATTCCACGTTCAGCGACGTATGAATCATTACAAACATCTTCAGTTTTTGTGAAAAAGCAAGAAAGAAGTCGTATTGGCCACCGGTTTCGCCAGGCAACATCTCACGGAGAGTCCACAAAACACCATTCTGCTGGTGGATCATCTGGATTTTTCAGCTTTAAAAAACGGTCTCCTGGTATACTGAAAGACAGTATTGTATATAATCCTTCACAAAGACAGGATGATACAGATCCCCTGCATGAAGACATCCCATACAAATCTAAGGCTGCAACATTCGACAGGCAGTCCCCATCTATGATAGTCTCATCTGCACGACCTTCCGAATATCATTATCGCCCTAATGCTGTGCCAACAGCTGTGCAGCCACCTTCTTCGTTTGAATTACTGATTACTGAAGAAATAGATCAGGCATGGGCTCCCCAATCTATCCGTATACCGCAAGTCACCAACAACCTGCCCCAAGATCACCGCAGATACTTATGAATTGTTCCAAGACAATTCTATTACCAAGCGGACTGGTGGAAAAAAGTCAGTTGATGGATGAAGGACGTGGTTATAAAAAGCAACGTTCTAAATTGTTGATGCGGATCATAATGCGAAAATTAGCAACATGCTCTTTGAGGTATTTGATAAGGGTAGAGTTAATTTGCTAGTAGCTTGTATATAGACTACAGATACCCTCTCACTGTGAATATGCGATTGCTGAGAGAATAGATAAACTGAATTCGTCATCTTTTCTATGATGAAGTCAATTATATTTCTTTACAATGTGTACAATGTGCATTTGTTTTTCAGGTGCTGGCTGGATTAGTCCAAGATGATTGCATTACATAATATACCAAAGCGCCACTTGCAACCATTCTAGGTTTGGTATCTTGAAACTGAAAGGTGCCAACCCTTGTCTGGAAGAGTCTACAATATGTCCTAACTACAAGCTTCCATATCCAAATTGGTGTTTGAACTCCTGGATGGATCTCAGCCTGAAACCCAGGGAACAAACCTGAATAGCAAAGGGAATGGCATACTAGTGCAGGTACAAGTAGGATACCACTGTATATTATTCACGCATTATGAATTACAAGGGGTAGTTTCTTTTACGAATTCATAAAAGGTGGTTTGCCCACGTTTCATTCCTGCACAATGAGTGAGATATGTGCTGATATATTTCTTTTTGATGCGATCAAGCACCACGAGGTAGATCAATGGTATGTCATGCTCAAATGACATACGATCATTTATTGTTGATAAATTTGGTTACCAAGTGTTGTCATACAGTTCATGGCCTCTGCTGCAGCTGAGTGATGGAAGGATCCCTATCACCCGCGTTGGCTGTGATTTCAACTGCTATATGAACGGAATATAAAACACAGATTGGAAAATGATTAAATGTACTTCGCCTACCAAAATGTGAAATTCATATACAACGAATACACAAGTATTTCAGTTCCGTATCGTTCCTGTATGAAAGCGTCCACAAAGCTTACAACACAAAGATACTGAGAGTGGCTCGTACTACCTGTGACCCCCACGGTTGCATAGAAGCATGAAGCGATGGTCTGAATCAAAATTGGAATTCCTCTTTAGGGGAGACCGACTTTTCAATGGTTTAGGAAAGCTCTCTCGTTCTCGCTTAATTTGTGAAGCAAGTGCAGATACGTCCTGCTCCTTCGAAATTTGGAAATCGTGGGTGCAAAGCATTACCCCTTCCCCGGTAGCTTCAAAATCTCCTTTCAGGCACTTTCCCCTCCACCGAGTCTGTCACAATTGTACCCACATGAACTAAATTTGGCCAAGGAAGTAGGAAATAAAAATTCAGGGTATACGATAACTTCTTTCCATTTCATCTAACTCCTTCATTCCTTATTGTTAACATATCAGTTGTGGCTAAATATCCACCGAAGCTATATATTGTCATCTCTTGTTCCCTCCGAACAACCTCTTTCATTACGGAAACCAATAATATTAGTTAGCTTTGTCTCAGTATATTTTGTTTTATCTTTTGTGCCTCTTATATCTCTGATATACTCTTCATTTTTCCATACATCATTTACTATCGCATTACTTAGCCGCAAACTATGATTTCAGGACGACGTCAAAGGCAAAGTTCCATTATGGCTGAGAAATTTGCTAGCCTAAACAGCGAACTCGAAAAGCATGAGAAGGATCTCGAATTCCAACAAACACAAATGGAGCAAGCCAGTCAACGGGAAAAATTTCACAGTAAACAGTTGCTGGGATATCAAGCGGAACTCAAACGATTTGAACATGACTGCGAGAAGAAATCGAATTCTGGTATTTGGATAACAGGATCTGAACATGAAGAACTGTATATGAAACGAGTGAGCATTGAACGAAATATCGAAGCCGCAAAGTCAATATTAGAAATCGCAACAGAAACATATCAAACCGAACGGGAAAATCGCATAGCCAATATGCGACGAATAGCAGAAATTAAAAGGTCAATGATGCTACTTGAAAACGATATGGCTCGGTTACTATCAAGCATGCGAAAAAATGTTTTTGCACAATGCATAGACGACATCAGACATAACCGCTGGAGACATGTGGAACCATCACTCAACAGTCTTTACCTGTAAATTGTCCTTCACTGATAATCAGTAATTTGATTCATATTTGTAAAAAAAAGCATAATATAGACACCATCACAATTATATCAAAAAATTCATATATTTATCATCATATTTCTGTTTTGCGCCCATCGGATCAATGAACTGAAAGGTATGGTTTGGTCCTTTGATATCTGGATGATATCATAGGTTTTTGAGACGCCATGATGTAGCTGAAAGTCAAAATATCTGGATTCTGAAGCTTTAAAAAGTTGACTTTTACTAAGAGCATCCAGCAACCTTCAATCATCCAAATGGTAGTGCAAAAACGCTAGAGACACTTCAAAACTGCTTTCTCGATCAAATTATGATGAGCAAAAGGCATTGATGTATTTCGTTGTTTTGTTCACTTGGCTCTCTGATTATTTTTCATACAATATTTCCTAACCGCTAATGTCATCTTCTCAATAATAACGCATACAACGGCATGTTTGTAAAAAGTAATATGAGAAATTTCACTTTGGTTTTGGTTCCACCTTGTCGGAAGTTCAAATCATCATAAATGGCAGGTGCCAATTTTTTTTTTTTTTTTTTGAGCTTTGCGATCGTTCCATTCCAGCTTCAGCAATCATGGTCAAACTTTGCGTAATTTGCACTACTGAAAGAGCTGTATTGAAAAGACCCAAGACTGGACAGCAAATCTGCAGATCCTGCTTTTACCATGTATTTGAAACCGAGATCCATCACACTATTGTTGATAACAAACTGTTCAAACCTGGAGATCGGATAGCCATTGGAGCCAGCGGTGGCAAAGGTGATTAACCATTACTCACATTACAGGAGATACACATACTAGATTACTGACGAGTTTGATAGATTCCACTGTACTCGCACATGTCCTCAAAACATTGAACGAACGATACAAATATGGTCTGGAACTGTTTCTGCTATCGGTCGATGAAGGTATTACAGGCTACCGAGACGACTCTTTGGAAACTGTCAAAAGAAATCAGCAGCAATATGAACTTCCTCTGAAGATCGTTTCGTACAGTGACTTATACGGATGGACTATGGATGAAATCGTGAAGGAGGTCGGTTTGAAGAACAATTGTACATTTTGTGGTGTATTCCGAAGACAAGCTCTGGACCGTGGCTCTGTCATGCTTGGAATCAATCATGTTGTCACTGGACACAATGCAGATGACATTGCAGAAACTGTACTCATGAATAGTAAGAATTCGAATGTTCTAGATTTTGATCAATTCATAGATACAATTCATTTATGAACTCTCTTATCTACTAGTTCTTCGAGGAGATATTGCAAGACTTGGTCGGTGTACGGAAATCATCACAAAGGGTGATAGCATGGTACGACGATCAAAGCCCTTCAAATATACTTACGAGAAAGAAATCGTCATGTACGCATACTTTAAGAAATTGGATTATTTTTCGACCGAGTGTATCTATTCTCCCAACGCATACCGTGGTTATGCACGAACATTTTTGAAGGATTTGGAAGCGGTTCGCCCTAGTGCTATTATTGGTATGAATAGAGAAATTTGATATTGCTATGACAGTGCATGAAACTGGTGGCTAACATGTACCATTTAACTGTAACAGACATCATCCACTCTGGTGAGGCTTTTGAAATCAAAACGGGTGTCAAGATGCCAGAACAGCAGACATGCACTCGCTGCGGTTATATCTCATCCAATGAGCTTTGCAAGGCGTGCGTATTACTAGATGGTTTGAACCGTGGATTACCAAGATTAGGAATCACCAGAGAACAAAGAACGGTAAGATTTGGCAGTTAATATAGAGACATATGGTATCGACTTTACTGATGCCAGATATATTCATAGCGGAATGATGAAGCTAAGGAGATCAAGAAGAAAGGCGTGGCACAAATCCAGCACTTCTCTGAAATCCAGCGTGCTGATGCAACCCCACCGATGGCAAGCCCAAACATGAAAAACATAGACATCTCCTTTTAGATACCTCAATTATTCACGCATTATAGTAAATTTCAATTCCTTTATAGTTTGTGCAGTAATGTGATAATGATGTGTGCTGTTTTATTGTGATATTATGATGTTTTGACTGCAACAAGGACGATATGCCTCCGTGGTGTGGGATGCCTACTGAATCGCAAATTACAGCCGAGAGGATGGTTTATGTCTAAAAGTCGTCAAGACTCATTTCATTGTCCTTTTTAATGAGTTCTAACATGCCTGGAGGCATAAGAGGCTTTTTAATCGTTTTTGTTTGGCCGTCAACAGTAACTTGCTTTTCTTCAACAATGTAACGGAAGGGCATAGTGACTGATTCGCGCTTGGAGAAAAATATCTCTGGGTGATCGATATATGGTATCTTCTCCATTGGAACTATTTACACATGAATTAGTTGATCTCTTCAATTTAACGCATTTCCAAATGGTCGTCTTTCCTTACTTTTGTCAACAACAACGCGTTTGGTCACGTTCACGGCAGTATCAGTCGTCATTTGTACAGGGCCCAGGCGCCTTCCTTCGAAACCTAACTTTCTCAATTCCTTGGTGCGATCTATCAATCAAAGCATAGCATGGGGACATTAGAATATTTGACGTACAAATCGTGTACTAAGTTCAAAAGAGTTCAGTAGATACCTTGCGGTGGATCATCACCGAGAATTCCTCCAAATAAGAAGTATTTAAATTTATCACCGTCGTCGGGTGATAGTTCTTGTTTTCCTTGAGGATCCAAGAGACAAACTTCTTCCAATTTTATGCCAGGAATGTGCAATACGTCTTCGGAATGACAGTGGGCAACCTTGAGTTGTTCGGGCATGTTAGCCTTGCACTCGTCTGAGAGACCGGAGAAGTATAAGTTGTCAGCACCAACATTGGTGAGCATATGCTTGTATTCTAACTGGCACCATTCGTGCATGCCATCCTCTAAGTGTTCTATAATGAAAGCCATGGCAAGCGCTGAATTGTAGGTCGAATTTACAACAGTTTGACAAGTCCGTTTGGACCACCACGAACAAAAAAAAAATTGGACTGCTTTTTTAGCTTTTGGCGTGTTTTGGAGTGTGCCTTTTACTTTCAAAAAAAAGTGCACAGCTTTGAACTATGGTAGGGTAGGTAACGTGAACAATTTACAGTATAAAACTTTAGTGTACAATTAGATTAACTCTAGGGAAGTAGCAGTGGTGGAATCTATGGATTACCAGCCAAAACCCTGTGCTTGTTGTTGCTGTTCCGCTTGTGTTTCTAAAGTGTGCCGCCAACATATTAGAAAGCCGTAACGAAAAACAATCACGAAATAATATTCGTACCTTTAAATGCAGCCAATCCAATTAGTATTCCAACAATCAAGAACAGCAAGCTAATGAAAAACCAAATGACACCCCACGCACGACTGGACATGCAGCCTCCACCGCAAACTTTAGCAAACTTGGAAGCATCGGACTCGTAAGCTTTCCTAAAAACTAGATCGTCCAATATATCCCACAGACAATAAAGGCTAGACATGATCCTGGGTGGCAAGAGTTTAAATTAGTACAATTTCAAGAGGCCTCAATTTCTGGTCTTCAAAAAAGTCATTAATTTAGTTACCCGATGAATAGGACAAAGTACTTGAGACCAGCACCATGAGCCAGCCACCATAGGAAGATCATCAGACCAATGAATACGATACCGATAGCCCGCGTAAGCCAGTTCTTAGCCCACCATAATGTGAAGAGTAAACAGACGCCTAAGAATATACTAGCAATTTTGGATGCCAAGATGTTGAATCCGCACATGACCAGAATAGCTCCGATTAAGGAGGACCCAAGATATCCAGCAGGAAGGGTGAAGGCTTGGATACCACCTCGCTAAGCAATGCAAACAAAAAGACTGAGCACTTGTATTGAGTCCTGATACACCATACCTTGGAACATTCGATTACTTACCATACGGGTTACACCGCCTTCATCTGGATCAATTTCTATGGATTCGATTTTGGCACAGGTACAGCAACCAACAGCAGCATGTGAGAACTCGTGTAAACCGACTGTCAATAACTTATGAAAGGCAGCGCGTTAGATGAAGTAGCAATGAGTTTCCAAGATGCTGTAAATGTGTATATACGTACCTTGAAGGGTGCCAAAATGATTTTTGCTATCGGCATATTCCAGAGTATCAAAATGGCGGCTATGTAGACACCAATAATGATAAGTGTGATTTTTTGATCACTGGTTGGAGTAAGTCCAGTTGCTGCCTGATCTGCTACATTCTGGCGAGCAACAAGATAATGTTCGTACTGTGGGTCGATGGTGGCGGGAGCCATACAAGTTGGAAGTGAGAGGAAGAACAAAAGTTGAAAGGGGCGGAAAAGACGGCGACAAAAACCGAATTCCACCAATAGACCAAAATAGAAATCTTAGCATAACAAATCTGCACTAGCCACAAACATTCGTGGCTGGTTTCAGCTCTTGCCAAGAAGCCCATTTCCCTGACAAAAAGTACTTTTGTTGGGCTGCATGCTTTGATGACCACTGCAGATCACAGAAAAGGCTGCACGTGGTCAATATTAAAGGCGAGATTTTACTTACCTAATACAGCGTCATAAGGTTCGTCAGCTTTATCTGATTATTATCCGACATCATCAGCGTCTATCCACCAGTGATTGTTTACAAGATGATATGTGTGTTATGTCAAGTTGATAATGCAAGCTTAAACAATATTCCTAACTCCATGGCAATTTGGAAAGGGTGGCAGCGGCGGAATGATTAGCCAGAAAGGGGATATTTATGTAGAGTAGGGGAGGAGACCGGACAAGATAGCAGACAAACTGAAATGCATGACGGTTCGTAAATCGATAAACGAAAGAATGTGGTTAGATAGTATAGAGTTATGTTATAAATGCTTACGAGTATCAGTGCGGACGATGGAAAAGTGGCATGATCTTTGCAATCGACCGTCTGTCAGCTACGCCGTCGGATATCCAAATTTTATAAATTTGTTGACCATCAATTTTTTTCTTCTGCCTTGCCATTAATCGTTGTTAAATTCTACTTGTAAGCACCGTCATCACCAGCCAACGCTCTCATCATACACATCTCTCACTCGTTTATTCTTCCTATAGTGTATTGTCCAACAATGAACGCAACATCATATGACAATTTGTCCTGGGCTGAAAAGCAATGGGCTGAATTATACGTTGGTCGCAATGAAATCTTCGTTACCGGAATGGCCGCTTTTATCATGCACGAAGTAGTCTACTTTGGACGGTACTTGCCCTTCTTCATTTGCGATTTCATTCCTGCGTTTCAGAAATACAAGCTTCAACCCGTACGTACTTTTATATTTAACATGTACCAGTTAACATGGTTACACCTGTATCATCATCTTCTCGATGACCTTGTCAGAATCTCCTCGTTTGTCTATATAATACTAACAGTACCGTCTGTTCTGCTTACAGGAAAAGGAAAATGTTAGTTCTGATTACTGGAGATGTGTTCGCCAAGTCCTGTTCTGTCATTTCTGTTTTGAATTGCCCATGATTTTCTTCTTCCACCCCATGGGCCACTTGTTTGGAATGCAAATCACTGAGGTTCCTTTCCCTACTTGGTGAGTCATCGTTCAATTAATTAACTATGCCATTGGGTATAAACTCATTTCATGATATACTATAGGCAAACAATGGCTTTCCAAATCGCTGTCTTCTTCTTCTTTGAGGATTTCTGGCACTACTGGGCTCATCGTGCTCTTCACTATGGCCCACTTTATAAGCACATTCACAAGCTTCATCACGATTACTCTGCTCCGTTTGGTATGGTAAGTACAATATATCAATCGAATTTGCATTACAGCTTACCTACCGTATCTCACACTTCTTTTTTTAGGCTGCTGAGTATGCTCATCCTGTTGAAACTATGGTTCTTGGTTTGGGAACTGTTGCTGTGCCTCTTATCTGGCTTGTTATTACTGGTGACTTGCATATCATTACTATGTTTGCCTGGATTGTTCTTCGTCTTTTCCAAGCTATTGATGCTCATAGTGGCTACGATTTCCCATGGTCACTTCGTCAATTCTTACCTTTCTGGGCTGGTAGCGAACATCATGATGCCCACCATCAACTTTTCATCACCAACTACGCCAGCTCTTTCAGATGGTGGGATTACATTTTTGGTACTGATATTAAGTACCGAAACTTCCGCAAGCGCCAAGCTGCTGGCAAAGAAAAGGCTGCCAAGATCAATTAGAATGTACTAGCCACGTTTCCTTTCATTTTTATTGTATGCCAGGGACACTCGTTACCTGGTTAGTATATAATCTTGCTTTGTTTTCATTATAGATTAGCTCTTAGTTGGCTGTAAAGCTCTTAATAATACATTTGATCTATTTCAAACGTTGGAAGATATGCATTTGAAATCAACATGTCACAAGGAGGATACAGAAAAGAGTATCTTCTTGATATGTTAGAGTGGTTAATGACGTATGTGAAGAAAGGAATGTTGTAGTGCAGTAATAGCATGACACCTTCACGTTAGCGACATGCCGCAGTAAGGATTTTTAATCCGCAGCTATCAAACTTGCTAGGCATTATAGCCGCCTCTACGTCCAATATACTGGAAGACAACGATCCAGTCATCATTCATGGACAGGACACTCTCATTTTATTAGACCATATACACTTTTTACATGGAGGATCAGACATGGGTTTGCTTATTAAACATATAATTTGTTTACATTCACTCTGATCCTTATTTGGCCACGTTGTACAGCACCTACATTATTAATTGGCTTCAGACACATTACGCAGACACATTACGTAGACAATGTTGTTGGGTGTCAATTCCAAAAGTTGTTATCACTAGACGATCATCATATCCTTCATTGAGGTAGAAGGTATTAAGACAATAAGTCAGATCAAAGGACGGAGTCCGAAAGGTATTTTGATGTGCAATGTGCCTCCGAGCGGAAATCGTGACCAAGATGACACATATTGTGACTGTCTTTGGCAAACAAATTTGGTACCTTGTGGCTTGTATAAATACGGCTTGCAGTTATTTGTATCACACCTCAGCACCAAAACACAGGCCATAAATAATACCAAGAATGCCTACACAAGTTGCCAAAGACACTGTACATTTCACCCTTCGTGATGGAAGCCGTATTATAGCTCGTACAAGCGAACGAACGGATAGAGAAATCGTTCGCCAATTCCGTATCGAATGTGGCTGGGACGAGGACAAGGTGGATGACTGGTTTGATATGGTAGATGAAGGGTTACGCCTTCAGTACATGGCTATTGGAGAGGATGGTGCCCCAGTTGGTATGATCGCTCTTGATTTAGAGGTAAATAGACTCCATGTCCTTGGTGTTTGTTACAGGTTTACAGCTAAAATGGGGATAGTTTACTTACTATTTTATGGATTGATAGGACATGCACTATAAAGACGTGGAGGTGGCATCTCGCACTACCAAAACAGGCTGTGTGGCAAGCTTATATATTTCAAAGTCTAAAAGAAAGGGCGGAGCGGCGCTGGCTCTCATTGAATATCTAGAAGTACAAGCCAAGGCCGAGGGCATCGAATGCATTACCATGAACACTTTACCCCATAACGCTACAAGTTTGCACATCTTTGAAGGCCTAGGATATAAAAAGTTCAAAGAGGCTCTTCGTTACAAGGATCCTGCACATGAGGAATTATTGGCGGCTGTGTTTCTACGCAAGCGATTGTGAAGTCATGGCATAGAATGTCAAAGTTTCTCTTTATATTGACGAGGTGAAGTTTTTTATTATATGAGGTTCTATATGTACAATAACGAATGACGGATGAAAGTGTATTATGGATTTTGAAGTAATAAAGTTAGATTCTAACGGGTAAACTTGGTTTGGGATGGAATGAGAAGGCGTGTTTTAACGTTTAGCCAAATAATGTTGGTGGGTAATGTTATGTACGACATTTGTATCACCTAAACCTATTTTGTTATCTGGAGGCACCAAGTGATAACCACTGTAATGGGGAACCTTTTTCATGAGTGCAAGCAAGCATACCAAGTGTTCTACCTGGACTATTATTCGTTATAAACTTCAACGCGGGTATCGGAGCAGCCATTGGAAGAACGTGAAATGGATCTGCTGAGTTGCCTCGAAGCGACCATAATCTGATAATATGATCGTCCCCAGCCACTGCCACTACATTAGAATCATCTAGTACGTCGAAACCTAGAGAACGAGTATGCTGATTCTTGTGTCCATTAAACCTTAATACTGGCCATTGCCTTTGATGGTAACTTGTGTGGGAGGAGATTGTCTGGTGGCCCCGCAGATCCCAAACTTGGAGTGAGCCGTCCATGGCGGCTGTAACGATGTGGAACGACGACCCAATTTTACGAAGATGCGTGATAGGAGATTTATGCTGTATGATGTAAGGACTGTGTCCACGTCTTGCATCGATTTTACGACGATCCACTCTTGCATCGAACAACTTGACACGCCCATCACGACAACCGCCAAAGAAAACATGTGGTTGTACAGGATCTATTTGCGCAGCTAGGACAGCACTATTCGTAAAGTACGATGTCGAAGGCTTACCATGGTTGAAATAGATCGCTTGATTATCTGTACCTAACACAGAGCGTGCGACATCGATCTTGGATTGGTCACAACACCAAAACGAACCCCAAGAAGGTACACTCACCGACTGGATGACTGCGCCTGGTCGCAAATATGGCATATCCTCATGCTCTGGAAGGTCAAGCTTCATAAACGATACTTTTGGTGCATCTATTCCACTTCCCATTGTGCACACGGTACAGGTATCATCTGACCCCATGCTAATGCAGGTTATATCTGAACTGTTTGGGGAGAGTGTCAAGGCTTGTTGTTTAAAGCCATGCACTTTTGAGATAGTAAACATTGTCTGTGCAGTTGAACCATTCGACAGTCCCAGCATAAGGTGATTTTTCGTTGGATGGACATCCAATGCAGTCGGACGGGACGTGGCGGTGGCTGCTAATGAAAGAATATTCTGTGGCTGTCCTAATGTTGCTAATAACGCTTGATATCCATCTACCTTGGATTGCATGACCGATCGCCGAGCATGTATTTCTCTTAGGTAGCAGTAACGTAGGAGCTTGGTTACGCAAGAAACTTTACGCTTGCCTTGTACAGGCTGTCGTTGCTGTTGCTGAGACTTTTTGTAGTTCTGTCGGCTATATGGGCCAGTGGGCATAAATTTGAAATATTTCTTCTTTTCTGGGTCATAGTAATATCCTGGAATTTCCATAACATTGTCTCCATTGGACATTGTAATGGAGGAGGGTATGCTAATGCCGAGTAGATCTCGATCTAGTTTTTTAATGTTTGGTTTTTTTTTTTTTTCTTGCCGCCAAAATGTTGCCTTTATTGATTTATTTCACTAAAATTTTATGACGACATTTTAGAATTAGTGGACCGACTGTCATTTTGGGGACGTCTGCCAACCGGGGGTGTTGATCATCCTGAAGTTTTGTTGGAAATGAAGTCACACGTGACGTTTACAATAAGAGGTGTTTTGAAGTTGTGGGGTAAAAGGTAGGCTGTTTTGCTTGCCGCAAAGCCGGAGCTACTGTGACACAAGGGCCCGCGAAGGATCGGGTTTCTGCAGTTGGGTTCAAACCATTTGGCAGGAAGATATCAGCTGTCCTTTTTATTGTAAACCCCGCTTACCCCGCACTTTCTAGTTTTTGCTGGGTTGGATGTGTTTGTTTTGCCGGCTGCTTATGTTTTCGCTTTTACATTATTTATTTGGAATGTAATGCTAGTTTAGCTTACTACGTGGTATGTAGAGCAAAAGAAGTTATATATCAATATTATTAAATTGAGAAATGAGGGAAAGCAATACTTTGGAGTACTAAGGCAGGAAAAGCCGCAAAATTGAGTGTAACTGTTTACCTCCACAAAAAGGGCGAGGATTCAAAGACAGACCGATGCGCTACTAGCCTCACTCGGAAACGCTGGTCTTTTTACTTTTCTACCTTTTTTTTTTTATCGACTGCCTTTGCTTCTTGGTTTTCTCTTTCTCTTTTACTTTGCTTGCTTTCTTTCTTTAAACTTATAGCTTTTACCACTCACCTGTTCTATTTAATCGGAAAATCCTCTTTCCCTTAACGCCTCTCGCTCTACTCATCTTTCTCTGAACTGAAACGGAATGGTCCAAACAGCTACTTACTCGACCTTTCCTTCGTCATCCTCTTCAACAGTATCTGATGCTTCACGAAAGAGAAAGCAGGATATGCAATATCCTATGGAGTACCCATTAGCGTCGCCTCCTCGTGCCTCACCTTCACAGCAACAGCAAGCTGCTCCTTGGTCAGAATTTGTTTACTCAAGTCCAAACTCACCTTCCAACTCACCTCAGATCACGCAACACCCGCATCAATCGCTAGCCTGGCTTGAGCATGGAAATAATAGCTATACTCACTTTGACTCTATGGTTATGTCCAATTTTCCCGTCAAGTCAGAAACTATGCCCGACCGCCGCCACTCCCTAGCTGTGGGGGAATTTTCTTACCAATCAGACCTGAAGCCAGAGCCTCCAAAGTTTGACATGAACTTACAGCAACATCATTTACCTACACCACCTTCTGCTGCAATTAATCAAAATCCTCTTTCTAATGATGAAAAGATGAACCTTCATATTGATATGTCCTCCAAGCAACACCCGCAGTTTGCAAACTTCTCATCCGCTTCTATGCCGTCGCCGTCTACACCTGCGTTCTTTACCTCGGCTTTCTTGGACTCTCTAAATGATAATGCAGGGGATAATAATGTTACAGCCCAACACTCTACTCATGAACCTGAGTCGGTTTTCTCTTTCAGCATGGCTCCTTCTTCTAATACCATCCAATTTATGAACCCTAACGATATGTTGGCCCACGCATCACCGGAGAACATGTTGAATGACATTATGGCCGAAAACGAGGACTTTGTATTTGACAGTCATCATACCGTAGCGCCTTCCGCCCTATCGTCTGACAACCAGTATTATCAACAGTCCGCTTCTTCCTTTTCTGACCTTATCATGCAACAAGATCAGCAACAGCAACCTATCTCACAATCCCTGCATCGTGGCTCTACTAGTCGTTCCTCAACATCTTCTCTAGCAAGTAACTTACAACAACAGCATATTGCTGTCAATGATATGAACTTTGCTACTCCCATGGATTTTGGAAATGGTTCGCGCAAAATGTCCAGACTGCAACAAATTTCCCCTCCAGCTTCTCCTACCCATTCGTCTTCTCTATCAAATACATCTTCGTCTCCATCTCCGCCAATCACACCTATGCTTCATCAACAGCAACAACAACATCACGCTTATCAGCAAGGCTTTAATGATGGACCAACTTTTCAGCATCCGACTATTCCCGAAGAAGATGATGAAGATATGCTATTGAATCAAGCGGACTTTGCTGGTTATCTACAGCCTAGTGGTTTAGATGATCCACTCAAGTCAAAGAATGGCATCGTTTCGGCTCGTTTGATTCAAAGTGCTAATGTTGCACTTCTCCGACCTTTGATTCGTCACTATCTTCAATCTCCCAACCCCGCTGCTTCTGGTGAGCGAACCGTGGTTATTCTTACTAGCAAAGTCGCTCAAAAGAGTTATGGAACTGAAAAACGGTATGTGTGGTTTTTTTATGTTGTGGTGAGGTTTTTTGTCATCATATGGTGACAAGAGAAAATGCATTTACTGCTCTTTGGAAAGGAGAAGGAAACAAACCCCCCCCCCAACAAAATGGCCTATACCGAATGTGACTTTAATTGAATGCTTTTGATTTTTGAATATAGCTTTCTTTGCCCACCCCCTACGACTCATTTAATCGGCGGCAGCTGGTGGACGCAGCAGTTATCGGATAAAGATAGTGGCCCAGAATCACCCCCTTCTGTGACAGTTAGTGCTCCTAGCATGACGGTTTGCATCTCAGGCGAGTCTACCAGCCACAAGGGTAACCTGGAATGGCACGCTCCCAACGGTACCGTTATGGATAGTTCATCGGTCATCACTACTCCGAGCGATCCTGTGGTATCTGGAAAATGCGTTTCTAAGCAACTGTATATTAATGATGCTGATGAGAAACGAAAACGTGTAGAATGCCTTGTCAAAATTCAGTTGGCTAATGGCTTCAACTTGGGCACTTTGGCTAGTAAAGGTATCAAGGTCATTAGTAAGCCTAGCAAGAAACGTCAAAGTGTGAAGAATATGGAACGTAAGTTTTATCGTATTTTTTTAGTTTTGAAACCATCCGCTCGCTAGCCCACAAAAAAAAAAAAATAGGGTTTGGTAGTTTTGCGGTTCACATTTTAGTCATCGAGATTCTTATCACGTGCTTTACAGTGTGTATACACCATGGAACCACCATCTCGCTATTCAATAGAATCCGTTCACAGACGGTATCGACGAAATATCTGGGAGTTTCGACTACCAATGGAACGCCTGTGATGTTTGCCCAGACATCATCAGATTGGCCTGGAGCTGACCTTTCTCAACCGCCTCCCAACGCAGCTTCTGCAGGTAACGGAACCTGTTTTGTAGCACGAACAAGCTCATGGGACCCATTTGTAATTTGGGTGGTTGATACCACTCGCACTGGAGAAACCGGCCATAATGAAGAACCTACTACTTTCCCTCCACCTCCTGCTATCGCTCTACGAAATCCTTCAGGAAATCCTATTCCCATCCACTACAATCAACCTGTTGTTTTGCAATGTTTGTCAACTGGTCTTGTTTCTCCTGTTATGGTCATTCGCAAAGTGGACAAGGCTTCCACAGTTGTAGGCGGTGCTCGTGTTGGTGATGGAGGCCCCGGACCAAATGGTACTGGATTCATGGCTGGGGGAGAATATGCAGATGAAGCACTTGGAGATCCAGTATCTCAGCTCCACAAGATTGCTCTTCAAATTATTCAAGATCCTTCCAATGCTAATTGCCCTGTTGATATGCGTAACCATCAACACCCTAATATGCCTCACGCGACACAACCCATCACCTACTTGGCTTGTTTGAACGATATTGTTGGCATGCATAAAACTACTGAGCCTCGTCAGCCATTAGCGAGTGCAATGGCTATGATGAGCGAAGCCACCTCTTCTCCTATCCCTATTCCCGGTATGCAATCATCTTGGAACGATGCTCAGCAAATGTTTGGCATCTCTTTTGGCAGTCCAACCGATGCATCTAGCGTGACTTCTCAAGAAAATGGACGCGCCGTTCGCAAGCGTCGCGTATCCTGTGACACCGTTGGCAAAAATGTTTCCAATGCACCTCCTGGCAGCCGTGTGTCAACCTTGGCCAATAAGGGAAGACGACGTGTTAACAGCCTTAATGATGTTGGTAACTTTAACGGCGGTTCAGATGAAATGAATGCTGGTGGACGTCGTGGAAGTGTCAGTAGTACCGCCAGCGGTAGTTCTGGACCTAGTCAAAACGGTGCCTTTTGGTCTGAGGATGTCACTGATGCTGCTGTATGGACTATTGTAGGCACTGGTAAGTGAAAGAATTGGATGATGATTATGAAATATAAGCCTGACTTGAGTAACTGACTGATGTTCCATGGCGCTCAAAAAGATTGTGCAGCTTATACCTTTTGGACTCCTCAATCCACCTCACCATTTTCATCGCAACAGAACAGCGAAATCGCTTCGCCAGTCACTCCTTTCCCATCTATTTCTCATTTCTCGTCCAATATTGCTCCTCAGCAGCAGCGTGTGATGAATGGTGAAATGGGCAGCTTGACTGTTTATGGTGAAAACTTTACCCGCGATCTGACAGTATGGTTTGGCGACGTCAAGGCAACCCGAACTGAATATCGTTGTAGAGAAATTCTTACCTGCTCTGTCCCTGATAGTCAAGAGTTCCATGACAGTGTAGGTGTATCAGATTATCACCATCGACAACTTCGAACCGATTCTTCTGGTAAGACTACCGATTCGCAAATTGGTTTTGTTGAGCAACCGAGAAAGAAAGTCCCTATCCTCCTTGTCCGAGGCGACGGTGTAGTATATCGTACTGGCAAGATCTACGTCTTTTAATTTCGACCTCTCCAGAAGCAACCCTTTTTATTATTGCTCCTTCCCCCATTCCTCCACCCTTTGTCTATATATTCTCCTTGATGACAGAGTGCAACTAGCGTGAAATATCCGCTTAAAAACAATGTCTTGTAATTTTATTCTATTTTTCTTTCCCTTCTTTCTTTCATCTGTGCTATTTCGTAACTGTGTTTTGATATTCTGTGATGGTTTTCTTAACTTTAACTTTTCTCGGGTTTCTTTGCTCTTTATGTTGGTTTTCTTCTGTGCCTTCTTTGGCTGAAAAAGACTTGTACTTGTAAATGGTGATATCATTACTTACTAAAACGAAAAATTTCCTCATTCATTATGTTAGAATACAGTTATTGATTGATTGTTTATTTTCTGGAGGGGGGGCACACGGAATTAAAAGTAAGAGTACTCCCACAGAAATGATGAAAAAAAAAAAAGAAAGAAAAAGAAAAGGAAAGGATATGCACTTTAAACAGTTGATGGTTGATGGGATGACTTTGGCAAACACGAATCTCTATAGGCAGTCAAGGTAACCAAATTGTTTACATCCTTGACTATATGGAGATTTTTACAAATAGAGAAAAACAGGGCCATGGCTGCTGAATTTGAGATAGGCGTTCAAACCAACAGCGAAGAGAAGGGCGACGCAAATAGCTGTAGGGCCAGACATGTCATCGTATGGGCCGGCAACACGGGCATTAATCAACTCACGACGTCGGTAATACAAGCCCATACCATAGAGGAAGGTAGACAGAGAAACAAGTGTGTATACAACGCCACTGATACGGCCAACAGTGTCACCAGCATTGAAGAGAGCAATGGAGAAAGTAGCGAGAAGAGTAGCAAACGACATCCATGAGAAGTAAGTACGCTCATTGGCAAAGTAGACCTTTGGCTCTACTCTGAGAGGAGTGATGACCTTGGCAGGTACCTTGACCCCTGGAGGGAGTACGACGGGCTCTCTCACTGGCTGGGCTGGAGTCTTGATGCTACCATCTATTTCACTAAAGAAGTTGCTAATTTTATCAAAGAAGGCTTTGGTCCAGGCAGAAAGAGGAGTCAAGGTTGTTTCTAATTCCTCTCCAGAGTAAGCAGTGGACGAGGATGCATCCGAACGAGGTAATAGGGACGTGCTTTCATCAGCGGGAGAAATCTGAGTGCTTTGGTAATTATTGTTCAAGCTACTCTGAGCGACATCCTTCTGCTTGCCTTTACTAGGCCCTGATCCAACATATGCTGCTTGGGACATAAGCATAGGCAAACGGTTGACATCGGTGTCAACATGGGCCAACCAGAATGGAAGAAGAGATACCCGCTGGTCGAACATGATCGAAATGCCGTGCACAAACTTGGTGAAATTGTGTGCCTCCTCAACATGTTCACTTTGAGTTATTTGCTGCACCCAGCGCGGTACCTTGGAATCTGGAGAGGGCAACTCCATCTTAATCTCCAGCTGAGCATATGGGAAATGACTGATTTCTTGATCTTCCGTAAGGTTATCAAACGGATAATTGACGTCAACATCCGGACGATGCCATTTTCCTTCGGGTCTGCGAATCTTTTGATCGTTGCTGAACAGTTGGGAGTCTTCACGAATAAAGCAAATGTCAGTGTCCAATGAGACACGAACAGAACGGTCACCAGGAACTTGGAAAGCAGTTCTTCTATAATAACTTCTAAGCACTGTATGCACCAAAAGTGGCAGATTTAAGAATGATGAGTTATACCATTTTTATGATGACCCGGAAATTTGACAGAATCTAAACTCAAAAAGTTACCTGGTGCTAACTTGTCCTCTTTTATCTTTTCTTGAACCTCACGAGCCAATTTCTCGAATGATATAGCATCCTCTTCAGTCATACCAGGGTTTGAGCGAATCTTCTTTGCGGTCTTGACAATAAATGTATCATCTCCTTTGATGAATCCGTCAACATATTTGTCCTTGATGACAAAACGCTCATTCTTTTCAGTCATGGCGTCACTTTGCAACGTGCGCTTTTCAAAGTAGATATCAGTGTTTCCATCAGCTGATCCATACCATCTCATACGCAGCAGTTGAGAGCCAGGTGCATTCTCAACTCTAGCAGTATAAGTATCTAATTCACTGTTATCAAAGTAAAGTGATGAAATTGGAGGATCAATATCCTCGCCTTTGGTAGTTGAGTTGTTGTATACCAAGACAGGGAGATGACGCAAGATCTGAGTTTTGAGCTCTAGAATATCGTCTGGATGGACAAAGAACCGCAATACAATGTTAGTTGGTCCACCTTCCACGGTAGATGTCAATCCCATGTTGTTAGGTTTGAATGACATTGTCTCTTGTGAACCACTGCGGACCTTATTGAACAGTTGAGACAGGTGCAAAAGAAGTGGATCATAATTCTGGCGCCAGAAATTGCATTGCTTGATGCGAACCATAAAGAGAGGACGCAATACATAGGGAGTATGGCGATCATGCTTCTTGACAAGTTTGATGACAGCGGTGTAATTAATCTTTGAGAAACGTGCCAATCGGTTAATGTCATCGGCAATCTGATTAATCTCTTCTTGAAGCTCAGTAGTTTCAGCCTCCGAGTTCTCGCTGGGGATCAGACTCTCGATGGCCTGAGAGCACGTATTAATGCGATCTTGAATATTGGTTAGCTGGACTTGGTGGAACGCATTGACCTATTGCAGCCATCAAGTTAGGTTAAATCATTCTACTCGGGTGTATTTGGATATCTCTTCGGTTACCTTTTCAAGATCCTTATCCAACTTCTCGACGAAATCTGTCTCATTCTTGTCTGTGAAGACGCCATTGTTGGAAGCAATGCGTAGATCAGTCTTGAGAGAGTTGTAAGAAATGTAGTAAAGCTGCCATTCCGGATAAATAGCTTCCTCTAACTGACGACCAAACTTCATTGTGGTTTAATTGTGTTAAAGGAAAAGAAAAGAATTCACAAATGCCGAGAGAAGATTCCACTGTTGCAAAACGTAAAAAAAAAAAAAAAAAAAAAAAAAGAAGAAATCATCGACCGCCAGCATTTTTTCACTGCTGTCGTATGCGGATGACCTTTGCAGTCAAGACATATGGAAACTACACTGTCAATCTCCAGAAATTCTAAGTAATAATTATGAGTATATTTCCAAACGAAAATGTTCATATTGGTTGTTTTGATATGCACCTTTGACATTCTTCCTTTATTTTTACTGAATCGAGGTTAGACGGTGACAGTAATCGGCGTTTCGATTTGACCAACACGTGTGGTCGGCAAGTTGGATTGACAGGATGAGAGTGACCAATGGCCGAAGCTGACCATGAACAAAACTTCCACTTTATTTCTCAGCTAGGTAAATACTTACAAAATTACTTGCATAGCAACGCAGATGCAGGAAAACATGCTTTGTGTGCTTTATTTCAATGTGGACAGCTCTCTGGAAACGTCGTGTTGTGAGAACCAGAATGGGAAACTCGTTGAATATGCAATGTTACCGATAATAACAAAAAAAAGAAAGTAGAGTGGCAATATATCATTACCGTCGATCCAAGATAGTCAAAAACTGAGGCTTGGAGAAATGAGTGAGTTGTTATACTACCATATCAGCTAAGATTTTTTAACCAGGCAATGCGATGGGTAATAGCCAATATTGAAGTCCGGAGTTTATGGATGATCAGAAATGACCTCTTGCACGTTCTAACAATCTGGGGTTTTGATTGGCTGAGTTTACAAAGATTGCCAAAGTCTGAGAGTTGCTGAATGACCTGGTGTGCCTTAGGGGAAGTTACCGTTCAGCTCACAATGGGTGATAGCAGCCCAAAATAAATATAATTGATTGTGTGCTCCCTCATTTTTTTAACTTCTTTTTTTTTTCTCTCTATTTCATCTTCTTTCCTTTCACCCGGGTACACTATTTATCATAGGGTTACCTTCCAACACCATAGCAATGGACCATACGGCGCTCCATATGAACCACTCTGACGATCATCATCAAGTTAACCACTTGTCCTCAGGAAATAATAATCGACCTCTCGATAACGATAACCAGAATGTTTCTGACTTATTCGATTTATCCAACAACATAAGCTACCTTTTTGCTGAAGGCTCTGCACATAACTATGCTTCGTTGATTCCAAACTCGGGTTTGCCAAACTATACTTATAATACGGCAGGTGGCTCTGGAGGCTCAGCCCACTCAAATCAACCAAATCTTACCTCCGCTATTGATGACTTCTCGGCATCATCTCGAATCGATGATATGCAAAAGACAACATCCACCGCAGCGCCTGGAAGTGATGCTTATGCAAACAAGGAGGTAAGTGAAACAAAAAAAAATTGATTTTGACTCCATAAACAACTTGCAAAGCTATCATAGGTTGTCTAACCTGCTTGTGGGGGGGGGTTTTTTTTGCCTTCTCCTGTTCCTATTGATTCCCAGGATATGCTTACGCCTCTAATGTCGCCGGCTATGACGCCGTCGTTTCACGGCAGTCGACAACCCGACACCACCCATATGATTAGTAGAGATACGCACTTTTCTCCATTGGCGTCACCAGCTATGGTACCGCAAAACGACGCGACAAATTCTATGAGACAACAAGACCAAGTCCATGATTATATGACAATATCAAATGAATCAATGCAGGAGCATTATCAACGATTAGAGGAAGCAAAGATGGCATTGGAAGAGCAGCTGTGGAAACTGAAGAGTAAACAATCGACCACTCAACCTTATAATAATCCTAGAAAGCGCCCTAGTCCAAACGTAAGCACAGTTCAAGCACCATCATCAGTTCAAGCAGAGATAAATCAATCCGCGATAAATACATTTCCGTCTACGGCCAAATCACCACGCCCAGACCCAACAAGTATGCGACAGGAGCCACCACGTATGTCACCAGCTACGCCCGCTTCACTTATGAATATGTCTATATCGCCAACACCCGGTACTAGTGGAAAGAAGAACAGAAAGCGAACAGGCTCAAAGGCTTCTGTTACGCAAGTCAAAGGGATGCAGCCGCCGCAAACTTCATCACCATCGCTTCAACCTACAGCATCATCATCATCTGTTATACGCCAGGTACACTCAACACCACCAAGTCTAAAGCCTCGCCTTAACTCTATATTGGCATCGCCAAGAACATTGAAGCCACTTTTGACAAGTCCAACTATGACACCCACTTTTGGATCTGCATCTACTGATGAAGCCGCTCGAATTCTGGCCGCCAAATCCAATTATCAAAATCTACGTGAGGGCAAAACAGCGGCGCTTGGTATTAATTTTTCACCCGGTATTCACAGTGGTATCGAAATCAGAAGATCAGCTCACAAGGCAGCAGAACAAAAACGCCGAGATAATCTCAAAGAATGGTTTGATCGCCTTCGCGTTGAGTTAGAAGATGGCTATTTCGATACACTGGAACATATGAATGACGAGAAGGATCAACCTAAAGATAATAAGATAGAGGACTCCAAACGGCCCAATGTCACAAAGATAGAAACAGACGATGCCAACGGTAACGATGCTGACGGTAACGATGCCGACGGTACGGGAGACTATGAAAAATCACAAAATGACGAGAGCTCATCTGGAACCACTAATGCCGGAACTAAACAACCAATGTCCAAAGTGCTATTATTACAGTATTCCTATGAGTATATTGTCAAACTCAAATCCGAGCTTCGAGAAAGAGATGAGAAAATTAACGACCTGGAATCTGCCATGTCCAAGCGATGACAAACGTGTCTACGAAAAATCAAACAAAACTAAGTAGATGACAATACTTTTTAAACATAATTTGCTCCTGACGAATTCAAAATGTACAAAAATATAAATGTGTGTGTTCGTGGAATGGAGTGGGTTATTAAACTTGTTTTTTATTTATTACTATTATTATTAGTTTAACTCATACAGTCCGTTCCCTCTTGTATACAGTGATAATGTTTGTGTGTTGTCAGTGAAATGTTCCTATTACGACAGTCATTATCGGGCGGCTAGCTTCTTCGGTCTTGCTTTTCCTCCGTGGCCATTTCCAAGGACGATCGTGGCGCCAGGGGCAAACCTGCCATCTCGGCCGTTTTTGACGGTGGTCATACAGACCACGCAGGAGGTGTTTTGGTGTGCAATAAGTGCACTGAGCCAACTTACCATGTCACTTGAAGTACCTACTTTTCATATTTAGTTCAAAAAAAATTGCCACCACTATTCAATTCCTTGACGAGCAGGCACTGTGAAAAATGGGTACCATAAAGGATCTACCTCATGTCGTGCAACACTTGGCTATTGGCCATTCATTTCCTTCATACAAAACTATTGCGTGGAACTTGAGATACATCTAGGCTGCATATATTGATATCTTCGATAGTTACTTGCCAAGTAATAGTACCGCCATTCGTATGCCACTGACCCAGTTTGATTCATGGACAGTCGCATCACCCATCTACCGCAAGATTAAATCGAACCCAAATCGAAATTCTTTTCTCTAATTTATTCTGCTATATCAAATTGCTCCATGGTACTAGTCACCATAGTCAACATTTCGAAGAAGGACGTCGCAGAGACGCGAAGCATCTTTACAGAAGAACAATCAAAATCCCTGATGATACTGGTGTGAGATACAAGTATTCTGACACATTTTGTACAGCCACATGCACTCGGAACACTTACACTGTAAGCTTGTCTCCGTTTGCTGATATGGTGCGCTTGACTTGATCCACCTTCAATTCCTTGTCGACTGACAATGTCTTTTGAGCGATACTGGCCAACCGCGGGGTAGGAAATGGAATCTCCAAATGTCTAGAACGAGAAGAGCATTAACGGTCAAATTAATGAAAGTAAAATTAAATGCCAGAACTCATTGAATTCTACATACAGAGAGTGGCTTAAGGACATTCTCCGCAAGCTGGATGCAGTTGAAGTTGAAGCAGACAATGTTTTATATTTTCTGGCTGTGACTGACGTCGAGCTGCCAGATTCGGTGGCTGTCCATCAGCCATATTTTTTTGTTTTGTCAACGGCAATCGTCCATCTTCATTCCCCATTTTCTTCTTTCTTTCTTTGATTATCTAATTATTACACTTGCACCTTCTATTATCAGGCTTGACTGTTGTCATTCACATTCATAATAGATGACTAGAGGACATCAGAAAGAGGCAGCTAGGTAATTAAATCATCACAATTGGCTCCACTATCTTCTGGTACCTGGTAATCTGATTCCCCATGAATTCTAGAGCTAGAGCAGCTAAGGAAGCTGAAAAGCACAAGGGTGGAAAGAGCCAGTTGGGTGCCCGTGCCGCTGGTAACCAGGTATGTTTGCAGCAGATTCAATCCATATTTAAATTGTTAAATGATACCATCACTCATCATATTCCTTGCTATGTAGATGAAGTGCCCCAAGTGTATGACTCCGATGGCAAACTATAACCTAATTAAACAGCATATGGAGGTTAGCTAATTCTCCTTTATTTCCACTAGATATCTGAAGCTGATCCATCGTGACTAATTGCAACCCCTTTTCAATTTAGGCTAAGCATCCCAAGGACCCAGTTCCACCTCCGGAAGACTTTGCCACTAATTAAAAATAATCAAGTCTTTGCTGGAATAAAGAAATCATTTGTTCTTTATCATTCGCCCTATCCGTGGCAAAACAATTATTCAAATTGATTATGTTTGCTACAAGCATTGTTTTATTAACATCTCATGTACCAAATTTATTTCTTCTACGGATGGAAGCGCAGCGAAACTATTCCTTGATATTCACAGCTCAATCTAAAGCACAGTTATAACGATACTACAGCGAAATTTCCAATTTAAATTTGCCTAGTTGAGCATTTATCCCCGTTGCCGACTGGCATGTTTAGCGTGACGGAAAATGTCACCTGGTCGAACAGTGTGTGGAATAACGTTGCGATTCTGCGGTATGTGCATTACACCTGTACCATTGAATGGATCAAGGTATCTTTCACCACGACTAACATGAATATGTTCTGTCGTAGCCACCTATGTATGATGTGCGATGTCGAAATCATTTATGCGAGTTAGCGTACGGAATGTCTATATTGAGACTTGGTTCAAACTTACAGGAGCTGGATATGGCAAGTTCGGAAACACTTGAGGTACACGCTCACTAGGAAATGTGGCGATGGGAAGCGAGCCGGCTTCAGCAGATATCGGATGACCTATTGAACCGACTGACATTTACTGTTTGTGGATTAACTGTGCTCATCAGATAGTTCCTTTGCACAACGGGATTGAGATTTTTTCGTTTTTGCATCTCGTACATCGACTATAAACAATACTTCTTTAACAAAATCCATGCCGTAACATTCAAATACTAACAAACAACCCCCCCCACCTGAAGTTTTTGAAATTGACGGCTCTTTTCTTGCAACAACCGAGTAAGCTCGTGAATCTTTGTCCTTGCCCTTTGTTGTTCTTGCTGTAGTACTAGGTGCGGTAGACATGTCAATGCTAGGATTATATGGCATGATATTTACGAAGAAAGTTATAGCATAGTGATTTGCTCAATCGTACCGCAATTCTTGTCCTGCACACTAGTTACAAACATAAATATAATGTATTGTATCGTTCATACATGCAGTCATGCATTGCACATTACTTGCAAGATTTGTCGATACTTCTCGTGCCAAGGTCTCGGCATGGTGCTCAGCTTCTTTACAACGATCATTTGCGCCATCTATAATCGCCGAGCTGAGTGAAATATCTTGCGACAATTGATGGACATAGAACAGCAAACCCGGGCTGCAAATGTCCATGATCAAGTCAGGAGACACACCAGCCAAGACAGCCTAAGTGAAACAATTCGGCATGACTACCCAGTAAGTGAACTCATTCCTTTCCCAATGCCAGTTCACCAAGACAAAGTGCAAATAATAACATACCGTCTTGTACTCTTCACTAGGATTAAGGTCGGTTACAAAAATGTCATGACTTGGATACAGATGCAGTGTTATTGTTTGGAAAAAAAAAAATAAAGATGTATCGCACACATGATATATTACCTATCCATTAAAGGCGATTCACACATCGGACATATCATAGTCTGATTAAATGCTGTATTGGCACATGGCATGCAAAATATATCTAAATGGTTTTTATTTGTGTTTGTTCCATCTTCATTAGTCAGGCTTGAATCAGTTCTTTGTGAGTCGTTCAGAATGCAAAAATTTCCGTTACATACGTGCGCATGAAGTAACACATGCCTTGTGGACAAGAAGGCTTTAATTAAGCGAATGTGGGGTCATATGTTGATCTAAAATAGGGCTCAAAATACCTTCATGTCATGGGTTAATGGTTGGCGACACTGTACTACGTTGCAGTGAAGTTCGTAAACTGACAACCAAAGACTGATAAATGAGCATATACGGTTGCGAGGTGAAGCCAGCGGAGGTAAGAGTAGAAAGTCTTCAGGGACAATTGCGCTAATTTACTACAGTACCGGCAATACTGTAAAATTGAACCATTGAGCTAGCATTTTTTTTAGCATTGCAGAATGAGCCATTGATGTAATGTGCATACCTGGATCGGTTGTTTTCAATAGAAAATAGCTTAAAAAATGTGCCTATTGTCCCATCATGGAATAATAGAGTGGAGTAGAGGCTCCCTGACCATTCGAGAAAAACTAAAAAGCGGGGTCGTCTTTAGGCGACGGCGCAGTAAGCGTAATTGAATAAATGAGCGGAGTGAATAACTTTGATTCCAGCAGATACTGTTATTCTAAACACTCTAAAACCGGGATAGAGAGCTATTATGATGCTCTGTTGATGCCACCTTTTTTTGTCATTCTCATTGTCGTGTTGCCTCCGCTCCCAGTGCAAGGGAGGCTTTGGCATGGAACAAGTTATTGCACCACACTAATGCACGTGCGCAGTCTCACCGTAACACATTTACTACTGACTGCTGCCGAAATTTCTATTATTATTTGAGACTCCACTGGACTCCCTTGCCTAACCTTGATCGCGGGATATTTTGTTTTTGTATGGTATGATCGGCTGCTGCGGGTTTGGCAGGAAAGAATGTGTCTTTTGTGATGTGAATAGCAAGAATGGATTCAAGATTGTTTATGAGGTAAGGGATCAGGGAAGGATTTTTAGGTCGTTAGTAATCAACACAACACTAATCCTTTCACAGGAAAATGATTTGATAGCATTCCATGACCGTTCTCCAGCGTCCAAACTTCATCTACTCATTATACCTCGGCAACATATTGGAACAGTCAAAGATCTGAAAGGTGATCATCGACCACTACGTGAGTTTCTTTCATATTTCTATTGGGCATAAAATTTAAGCTTTTTTTTTTATGTTGATGACGCCGGTTGTTTGATAGTGTCTAAAATGGCTCAAGTTGGAAAACAACTGTCAATGGAACATAATCAGGTGCACATGGGGTTTCATGTTCCACCTTTCAATTCAGTCAACCATCTTCATTTGCATGTAATCAGTCTACCTTTCAAGAATCTCTGGCGGAAACTTAAATACCAACCAACTATGCCTTGGTTTGCACCCATCAATGACGTGATGACGCATTTAGGAGGATGAACTTTCTCAACTTAAAGCTTGATCGGAGAATCAAACATAAAAAATTGGGCCCAACCCATCCTTTCCTTTTTAAAAACCTTCATAGATTCTTTCACTAGCTTCTCTTTTCCTCTTTATCACTTCTTTTTAATATTATCCCCAATATTATCGTGTTTGATTTTCCACTCACATCTTTTTTCGAAAGACACTATGTAGGTATTTTCTATATTACTATGATATAATTTTCATTAATACATTTGTGATCAAACCAAAAGCTACCACCAAGCACACAAAAAGAAGTCTCTTCTATCGTACTAACCTATTGCCCTAAAAACAAACCATAGCTTGTACAAAACGACTCCTATAAATTTCTCTGTAACAACAACAACGACTGTTGTTAACGTTCAGTCTTGTGTCGATGTCGGTATTCAACCATCTAAAAAACTTGATAAGACAGGGAAAAAGCGCAGTATCTACACCCAGTAGTTATGAATCCAACTCGGACTTTTCAAACGCCACACGATCGCTTGTTGGAAATAATCCAACACAACAACAAGCTTCGAGAGTAGAAGCTGCAGCTCGAATGGTAGAAGAAGAGCGAGAAGCCAAGAAACGAATTCCTGACTATGCTGGTTTAGAGCGTTACAAACTGCTAAGCAAAATGGGAGAGTATGTGTCAAAACACACCTGTTATGATGTTGAAATTGGTTGAGTTAAAATGTACTAAATATTTTTTATTGTTTGCTTATTAGTGGAGCGTTCTCGGATGTATACAAGGCCGTTGATGTTAATACGTTGCAGAAAGTAGCTGTAAAGGTCGTGCGCAAATACGAACTCAGCCCTGTTCAGGTAATATGCTTGTTTTAAATCCATCGCTTTCCTGGCTGGGGGTTGGGTTGGGGTGGAGTGAGGCTTATTTCAGCCCCTGTCTTGAACCAACCTATTTCTTGTCGATATCGATGGGGGTAATGATCACTATCAACAGCTGACTGACAACCTTACATTTATATTTATATTTTTATTCTGCCCTCTGCCCACCTCTCCCCCCCCCAAATTTCGGCTATGCCACAGAGAGCAAGCATTGTCAAGGAAGTCCAAATAATGCGAAATCTCAAACATCATTCCATCGTTCAGTTACTTGGATTCATCGATACAAAAGAGGTACATATTATTTCATTTCAATAAGCTTGTTCTTTTGTATTTTATTTTTTTGGAAACAAACGCATGAGTTGCCTGCGTGACCCAGATTCATCCCCTTTGTAACAACTTTGTTGCATAAAACGGGTGTTCTCCGAGCATAAAAGCAAGGTTCTCAATGTCACGGGTTGGATCCAACTTTTTTCGCCTTTCCTTTCTGTTCTACAGAGCCTGACTGCCATGATACCATCATACTAATTATGTCATTTTCCATTAGCACTACTTTTTAATCCTTGAGCTCTGTGAAGGTGGAGAACTATTTCACCGAGTGGTACACCTTACTTACTTTAGCGAAGAACTTTCTCGCCATTGTATTGTGCAAGTTGCCAAAGGAATCCATTACCTACATGAAGAGAAAGGAATTGTTCACCGAGATATCAAGCCTGAAAATCTCTTGTTCGACAAAATTTCATTTAGAGAAAGGACCGTTCCACTGCCACCACCGCATCCTGATGATGAAGAAAAAGAAGATGAAGGTGAATTTATAGAAGGAGTAGGAGCTGGTGGCATAGGTAAAGTCAAGATTGCAGATTTCGGACTCTCCAAAGTAATATGGGATAAACAAACGGCCACGCCATGCGGTACAGTTGGTTATACCGCCCCAGAGATTGTTCGCGATGAACGCTATTCCAAATCGGTAGACATGTGGGCCCTCGGATGTGTACTATATACCCTATTGTGTGGATTTCCTCCTTTCTATGATGAAAGCATTCAAGTTTTGACCCAAAAAGTCGCTAAAGGCGAATTTGAATTTCTCAGCCCCTGGTGGGATGACATATCGTCTGATGCCAAGGACTTGATTTCCCACTTGCTCACAGTCGACCCTGATGAGCGTTATACCATCACTCAATTTCTGGATCACCCATGGATTAAGAACGAGGTAAATACAATGTCTTGAAACAGAATGTTGTATCACTTGATACTAATCTGTACCACACCATACTTGTTACAGCCTGATAAGACTTCCCACGCAAAGGAGCTTGTCAGGGTAGCTAGCGACAAGCAGGTTCCTGTGTCAGTTGAACCTACACTTGAATCTAATATAGTATCACCAGCGCTTGGCACTTTGAAAATGACGCCACTATCGCCTGAAAAATCAACTGCAAGTGGTCACTCATCGCCACGACCCGCCAAAGCGGTGGCTAAGAATTCGACAAATATGGTAGACCAGCCAGCTGACTCTGAAGGAAGACCTGGTGTTGCATCACCTACACTTACGTCTATGAAGGAAGTGTTTGATGTCTCGTATGCTGTTCATCGTATAGCTGAAGAAACTGCTCGACGAAAAGCCTTGGCAGCGGCTCATCCAAATGGTCAATCAGCGGCATTGTCGGCCATCCATGCGATTAACAACCTTGATGAGGATGACGACGATGATGCTTATGGCTTAACTACAGACAATTCCGATTCATCTCAAAGTGCTGACTCAGGCGAGGAATCCGATCATCAAACTATAGAGCAACCGACTCGAGTTGATATAACCACCAACACGTTAAAGCTCCAAATGGACAACTTGAGGCTAAAGAATCCACCTACACAACGGCTACAACAATCTCAGCGCGAGAGGGTGGCCGCTAATTTAAAAGGACAGGCCACAACAAAAACTATTATCGATCGCTCAGCAACCAAGTCTCCAAGCAAGAAGAAAGCTGTTCCATTTGAACTCAAAATGGGAAATGCAACCCTTTTGGAAAAGAGAAAACAGCGCCAACAAATACCTGATGCTCCACCAGTTCAAGGATGATGGTCACCCAGTTTGTGAAAAGAAAAAGAAAAATGCAAAAACCACCATACTATTTCCCAACTCACCACACACTCAAAAAGAAAGAGACTATATAAAAAAAAAGTCCCTCCGTTTCCATTGTTTCTGTTATAATTTGTACAATTATTCATCTTTTTGTTCCTCTTTTGACATGCTTCACTTCTCCTCCCGGATGGTCTACAGTATGCCGTCGATTCCCCCTCCCTTGCCATCCCATTTTCACATCTTTGTCGCCTATCCGCTTTCAATTTCGTCCTATACTTTTTCACTTGATCATCCATCACTGATTGCTTTTATAATCTACTAATGCAATATAAAAACATTAAGAAAAAATGTCAAGACCGTCTAGTCGATGGTATATCGCCATATTGCTTGTGTCCCTTTCCAATCTACCAATGGACCATATGGAACAATACCCGCTTGTAAACATGTCATTAGATGCGGATGGATTTTATTCATTTTTCTTTTACATATGATAGATAGGTTGATGCTTTGCTTGAATACATTGGGTCATGTCCAATCAGATTACCTCTGATCAGCCAGACTACTTGGACCGTTCAATATACAAATAATAACACTGAGAAACAAAATAACTAGGAATCGGAGCCAGCGAATCATAATGTCAATCCAACCTTCTGGATCATCCGAAGGGCGGGTACCAGCCGAGCTTGTTCCTAGGATCCGCCGAATGTCTCGCCGAAACGCCTTATCATCGTAATCCCTATTAAGTAAACTTAATGTATCATCTAACACGTTGCGCTTGCTTTCTTGTTCCTTGCAATTTTTCAACAGTGATCGGAGCGCCACCTCTGTAGGCGAAGGTGGAAACACTTCATCGACGTATGATAGACGAGTATCATGGCGACTGTACCTTGACTTTGTGGTAACCATTTCTTCTATCTCATCCTCAAAAGTGTCTTCTTCAGTGACAATGCTAGGCGCGGATTGCTCTTCTTCTACATATGTAATGTTGGCGGCAGCATTTTTCAATTTGACTTCAGAATCAACCACAAATGACAGAATGTTGTTGTTTTCAGCTTGCAAGTCTTGTATTTGTCGTTTGAACTGATTCCAGAGATTTTCTGCACTACAGTTGGTACCTGTATTCGATGTTGTTTCAGACATCTGGTCGTACAGCTGAGTACAAAAATTAGCATAAGATGATGAAGAAGTCCTGCGACTGGTCACAGGTGTTGCAGGTTGGCTTTTGAGTTCGTCCAGTTGCTGATCCCATATTGACACTTTTTCATCATTTTTCGATGGTGGTGATAGTGGCACAGTGCCGAAATACTCTGGGGTGGCTATGTAGTCTTCTGATGGTTCCTTGTGTTCTGTTAAAAATTGTTGTATATCATTGAGAAGCCCTGCATCTGTGTGATAACATGGTTAATACAACATGGATGGGTTTCCCATATAATGACCCACATGATTGTGTCGCTGATACCTTTGGAATGCTGGGTAAGCGAGAGATAAGCACGCTGTAATAAATGCAGATACAAGTCTGGATTGTTTGACCATGAAGTCAATGGTGATGCTGGCGGCGAAGATAGACCAATTTCAAAATTACGCCAGGTATTGCCTAGATGACCAGGAAGCTTTCGATACGATGACAACGGATATTGGTCTGTCATAATAGCATGCAAGGAAGGAGGATTTAAGCAAGAATGAATAAATTAGAGAGGCTATAGGGTATCAAGTGGGATGTGGAATATGACTACGGTCGTTTGATAAGAAATATATGCGACGGTGGAAAGGAAGACAAGTCAAGAGAAACAACTAGGAAGAAGAAAATAAAAATAATAGGTGGAGTGTAGTGCAAAGGAAAACAGAAAAAAAAAGAGAAGGAAAATAAAAAGGCACATTGGGATTCCATAAAACAACAATAACAAAGACGCTGCTTTCAAATGACTGAATTCACACACACAACCGGATGTTGTTTTGAGACACTGCAGTGCATTCAGCTTTATTGTGTACGTACAATATTGCCTGTGCGGAAAAGATGGTTTGCACATTTTAACAGCCACCCTTATCTATGGAAACATTTGATATCAACCATTCCATTTAACTAAGCTGTCAAAATATATAAGAACAGCTATCCGGCCGTTGTATCCCCGGCTGACTAGTCCACAAGAAAACCAGGACTGTGATGCAAAGGGACTGTTTTTCTCACTCTTTTTAGTATTTTACTAACGTCGAATGAAAAGAAAAATAGAAAAACAATAACAGTAAGTAGCAAAATAAGAAGAAGTAAAACTTTGGGAGAGATTAGTAAAAATACACCTTTCTAACAATAATAATCGGATGCAGTTTTGGTTTTGATTATAAGAAATATGGTTTTAAGAAAATTTAGGGTTTTAAAATGACTAGAGCTTTTGAGTAGCGTTCCTAACGGGAAGTGGTTAATAATATTGAACATACAAAACCAGCTTCATCATTGATTGTCTTATAGCTTACATAGCGTCAAGTTGCGTCTTGTAATACTTGTTGATATCATTACGCTTCAGCTTTTGGGCGGCGGTCAAAAATCCATTTTCAGGCGTCCATTCCTCATGGCTCAACTAAAAAAACAACACACATGTGAATAAAAAAGGGCACCAGGGGATAACGGAGTTGGTTAGTTGAGTGGCAACTTACGTGAATGTCATGGAGTAGTTCCGATCCTTTGAGACCTCCAACCTTGCCTTGCTCCAGTAACAAACGGAGGACCTCTCTTCGAATAACTTCCGATTTACACAATTGCTCCAAATCGCCTTCAATTTCAAGTTGCTCAGCAAGTTCCTTGATGCGAAGCTCGACTGGGGTAATGATGGCAACTGGCTTGGGTCTGAGAGAGTCTCCATACACACAAAGGTTGTTCACCATCAGACATGACTTGTAAATACTTTCCAACTTCTCCAAAGCAACTAAAAATTGTTGTAAACATCCCAATATTATTAGTTATCCTTACACACCTGACCTGGATTTGTTCCTTAAACCCCGTTTTCATTAATCCACTTACTGTATTCGCCATTGGACAATTTGACAAGATTCTTTGCACGATCAATGATTGTGACTGTGCCGTCCTTGTTCAGCTCACCGACATCTCCAGTCCTCAGCCACCCATCCTTCATGACGGTCTCCGCGGTAATATCATCACGCTTCCAATATCCTGCTGTGATAGATGGTCCACGCACCCACACCTCACCCTGTGGCTTTGGTTTGTTTGTACTCTTGTAGTCAGTGTCAGGTACATCAACAAGTTTGATCTCACAACAAGGAACTGGTCCTCCAACACGGCCATATCGGAAGTTTTCTGGTGTCATGATACAGCACATACTGATGAAGATCGGGTAGAAGAAAACAGATATGTTTTAGTATACTCTTGGTTATCTCTGTGGCAAGTCAGGCACGTCACTCACCCTACTGACTCAGTCATGCCGTATCCACCCAAGATAGGAGCAAGGCATACACTGAGGAACTTTTGAGTCTCCACAGATATGGGAGCTCCACCAGAAAGACCAAATCGCAGACGACCTCCAACTTGTTCTTTGATCTTATTAAAGACGATTTTGTCAAGAACAGGTGTAGGCATACCACGCTCCATAAGCCAAGCCTTGGTGGTAAAAGCACGTTCGAAAACCTTTCGGACTGTAGGTGAACCGTTGTTGATAGTATTTAGAATACCCTTGCGAATGGATTCCCATACAGTTGGCACACCTGTAAGAATGGTGGGTCTGAATTCTTTGATATCACCCTTACAATTTCGGACTGACGCATCGGTTAATGTACGGACTGTACCATAACCGAGCGTGACACCCCAATAGAGACACAAATTTTCAACCAGGAATTCGAGGATGTGTGCAAGTGGGAGATAAGCCATAATACTATCATGCTCATTTATCCATTTACCGAGCAACTTGTCGACACCACCAACTATAAAGTGAGCGATAAAAAAAAGTCAGTTACACAAAAATTTTATGATTGTCGGGTACTAAGTTCCTAGGAACTTACTTGCAGCTACCAGGTTGGCATGGGTTAGAATAACACCCTTGGGATTACCAGTACTTCCAGAGGTATACATGATGCAGCACATGTCTTCTGCCTTGGGTTTGACAGGAGGACAAGGATATTGTCTACCTATTGCCTTGAGATCCTTTAAACTTATAACCGAACTAACATGGGCTTTCACCTTTTCAAGAATGTCCGGTTTGGCTTCTCCACAATAGATTACATGTTTGATACTTGGACATTCAGGAAGAACTTTGAGTAAAGTAGGAAGCAAATCTGCATTGGTGAAGATGGCTTCGACTTCAGTCTCGTTCATAGAATGCAGAAGACCGCTCTCTCCTAGAGTGTCGTAAGCAGTGACAATGGCTATATTTTGAGTAAAGGCACTATGGGCAACAAAGAGCCAGTCGGCACTATAAATGGGACATCAAGTTTAGTCAATGTGGCACTGGGGACGACAGGCTGTAGTGTACAACCCAATGCAAGCTATTATGGTGCACAGCAACACAGTGCATACATGCATTTTTTTTCTCACCTTGTAGCAGCAAATATTTCCAACTTGGAACCTTTCTTTAAGCCGAGGTGAGCAAGCCCAGCACCAATATCGTGAGCAATTTCAGACATCTTTTTGTAACCGACATAATTGAAGGGAGACATTTGAAAATACTTCCATTTCTTCATTTCTCTGTGTTCCTCTCCATTGATGACTTTGACTACTTCCTTTTCCTCTTCAATAATATCTTCAACTTTTCTGAATCCGATAGCATCTTTGTCTCCGTACTTCTTTGCACTGTTTTGCAGGACGTCATAGAGGGTATAAATATGGTCTGCGGGTCTGTCAATGATCTTGTCGGTGGCGAGGGTAGATCGCCGAATCAGAGACTCTCCAGAGGGGGCAACAACGACAGGCTGTGAATGTGCCTTTGGCATAGTGGAATGAGTGGATCAAAAGGAAGGTATACGTTAGAAGAGGTGATGGAGAAAGAAAACTTATAAAGCCTGAGGAAAGTCTTTATGACTTTCCAGAAATTATGACTCCGCGCCGGGCCCAATCTTCACATGCTTGTGTACCCATGATGAAAAAAGGTTGACCTGACCTCATGTGAACAGTCATTGAGCTGCCTTGCGATGTCGATGAATTTAGGACAGAAAGAGGATGCGATGACAACGGACGTCTACTAGACATAAGAGAGCAAATCACATTGAAATGCCATACATTGTTTATGGATAATCAGTAAATTGCTGAGTTATTCAATGGCTGGTAACAATTACCCACTAACCTCCGCAAACGCAATTGCTCCTAGGACAAAAATGACCAGGTAGCAATTTATCTGAGTACGATTGATTTATCCAAACATAGCCTCGTCTTGCGTGTCTACAGAGGATAAAGCCTCCTGTCGTAGCCAAATGCACAGACATGGTAAGGTACGTGATCGCCATGGCTAAACTGGGACAAACATCCTTGATTTCAAATAGAACACTGCCATCGGGAAGCTTACTCATGTATTAAGAATGGAAGAATTGATGTATATTTCAACGCATTGCACGATTGCCTTGCTGGATAACAATCTTCATTGGCTAGAGTGCGATATGGGACCCACCTATTGACAGAAATTCTATCATGCAAATAAGTGCTAAAGACCGACTTGCCAGCTTAACCCATCCCGTTACAATATGTTACTAGGTAGTGTGGAGATGGGTTCCTTGGTATACACGCTAAGTTTTGGTATCGATAGTCAGTTGGTACAGCGTTGTTGGAAATCCAGTCGGCAGTGACAACGTTTTTATCAATTCGATCTTGTAACACGAGTTTCTAGAGAAAAATGTAAGGTAAGATCCACGCTGTGGGAATTCGCTGTACCCGTCTGTGAAGTTTACTTTCAAGCTTATTTTTAAACACCATCGCTTCATTGTCATCTTCATGCCGCTTTCTTCCGAAGCGAGAATTCTTGAACTGTTTGTCATACACCATCATGAAGGAAAAGGACGAAAATTGTTGTAAAAGTAGAATGGAAAAAAATTTAAGCTACAATTTAAATATCGTTCCTTTTTGGTTCAGTATATAGCACAACTTCTGACTTTACCCAAACAGTGACAGCCTCTTCGCCAGATGGAGATGGTTCAGGACCTGTCTGATGGCAGATGTATTCCGAGAATGTACAGAATGGCTACGACATGTCTTTTCGATCTCTAAAATGAAAAGGAATTTTGCGCTAGCTTCTATAATCCTGGGTTAAGCAAACGTGAATTCCATTGGATATGAATATCTCGTAAATCAGCAGCACCTTCTGTAAACTATGGAGAAGGTCCAAATGTTATCATACTTTCACTTTAATATGATGCTACGCTCAATAATCCAAGTGATAACTCATTTGTGCTATTCTATGCACAAGATAATGCTCAGTTTGATTCAAGATCGCAGTGAGAAGAATTGCAAACTAAGGAAGCCTTCTACATTTCAATAATCAGCTATACGTAACAAAATCTATATTCTACGGTGTAACCAGAGCTGTCATTTGCCTGTAGGCCACAGGTCACGTATAGCATAGTAATCCACAAGGAAACCTCATTAGAACCTGTAACCATCTTAACTCGGTTCATTTGGAATGACAACGTCAACAGGAAAGTATCACATCACAACGCACACAAGATGCTTGTGGCCAACACGATGAATAATGGTAACAAACCAACCAGAAAAAAATAAACACACAATGGCCAAAAGCAAATTCCTCAAGTTGTATACAAGAAAAAGAGTGTTTTTAAATCAATATGGCGAAGGAAAAGGGAAATCAGCTCTAGATTACACTGTTCTCGTGAGGTGCGGGTTTGACGGTGACCAGACTCTCCATCATCTTTGCAATAACTTTTTGCTTGTTCTCCTTGTATTGCTGTGCAATTTCTTGGAGTTTCTGCTCAGTTTCCGCGTGAACTCTGCTAGCGTCGCCTGACTCTCCAGCATGCTAAGAATGGACATCTGGTGAGTGACCGAACCACCCGATCTTTGAGTAGGATATCAAACACTAACCTCTGAGATAAACTGTTGGTATTCAGCATTCTTTTGAGCTTTGATATCTTCGATTTCCTTGCTTGCTTCAGTACGAGCATCCTTTAGGCGTTGGACGCGGTCTGAATATTAAGATAGATATTGGAGTAAGCAAGCTTGATCAGGAAGGGAAATCCTACCAACAGAGGCAGTGCATCATTTCTCAAAGCGTCAAGATCTCTGAATCTCTTACATTGCTTGGCCTTTTCTACAATCTTTGCTGCCTCTCGTTCTGCCTCCAGGAGGGTATTGATTCCTTGTGAGCTTGATGCAGACTAGAATAGTAGAATTACGTCGTAATGAAGGAAAATGGCAGCGGACAGTGTTAGTATACTAACTCATTCACTATTAACCTGTCATACGCCTAACTTGTTCACTCTGGTGGACTTACCATTTGAGAGGGTTTGTGTGTGATGAAGGAGATTCAACACGCAGCGGGACCATGAATAGCCCGCTCTCTTGTTCAAGCCACCTAGATCACATGTTTTACCAGCCAGACACGCTGGTCCTCCAAAAATTTCACCATCGCTTCGCCAACCCGGTCTAGCAAGTCACCAGCTGTCATTTCTCTTTTAGAAAAATACAGGTGAAAACGATAAGATTATAGAATTTTTTACGTTATCTAATGGAAATGTGCACCCTGACGTTGTGGAAAATTTTCGCACCAGAACACTCTTTTCAAGTAGAATACATTTTGAACAGCGTTTTCAGGAGTTAGTCTTCAATACGTTGTCGCCAGCTGCCATTTTGGAAATTGCAAAGAAAATCCGCTATCAAGGTAGTCCGTGTACTGGAAATTCACCCATATCTCTAATCCATGCCGTTTTCGCTACCGCTTTTCCAACAAGATTTGTCCAGCTTGACCAAGTCATATTCATATTGATATGGCGACGGTTCAGATGCAGTGTTTGTACAATTCGCGAGGAACTTGTCAATATCATATGCTATATCTTCTCAATGCCATTTGTATCGTTATTGCGACATGCAAATAATATCAATTTGCAAGTGAACATCATATTGTTTTGATCGCTTACCTTGCCTATGCAGTGGTTTGTGGGCATCAATTCGACAGACTTTGACATGCGACTGTTTTTATTTCGATTCAGTTAATGTAAGCCAGCCGAAAACGAGAATGAATAGTAAAATTTTAGTATCTTTATCCTTTACTTCTGAGCTGATGACACAACGTATATTTGACTGTAACTTCAATGTAGACCTCTGTAGGACAGCGTGCAAAATAGACAATGTAAAGTAATGCCACTAGAAACGCACCATAACTTTATAGCCCTAATTTAATATCATGATGGTATTAGTATTCTCTGCCAGTGGGTGTTATTGAGAGTTGTTGGCTAGATAAGGCACGGTGACTCTATGAAATATGAACGATTTGAGGTTGACATCACTTTGTTTGACGACATGCCATTGGATGATAGTAATCTGGTCATCCATTCACACTCTCTGATACTTTCATAAGCGAATTTAACACCAGGCATCGTTATACCGTAATTCCTTTGGTTATTATTGGTGACATTCAATGGAGTTCGATAGAACAGGTGTACCATGCAATCAAACGCGGGAAAATGGTTGCCTGAGCGTTCTTATAGGATGCTTGGATCTGCTCAGTGTACGATGAGCATCCAGAAAAGTATAAAGTATCAAGATCATTGCTTTACTATATTCTATATCATTTCCTAAGGTTTTCAGGGTAGATTTACAAGCCCAATTTGTCGTCTCCACATTTGCCTTTTGCGAAAGTTTAAAAAATGGATAATCCTGGTTTCCGGAATCAATATGTTTACCAATAGAATAAGCAGTGATAAGTTCAACTGCCGAGCATGGATTCGACATGTGGTGACTTTCTGCCCACGGGACAAGCTACAGAAAAGAAGTTCGTGAAATAAAAGTTGCTGACTATATTACATACAAATACCACCATAGGAAAAAGAACAGGTTACCAGCGATCAAAAAAAAAAGCGGAAACGTTAATATTTTGTAGAATCACCACCCAGTACTCGTATTGTTAACATAAGCAAGAGACCCGACTTGCAAGGTCCCTTACACGATAAGTGTGTTCTGCGACTCTGTTGGTTTTCGCAAACATGTCTGCTCCAATGCAAAATATAACAAATTGTCAGTCTTTGTTCCACAGCGCCTTGTGGTTCCTGGGGAGCTAGGCAATTTTCTATTATTACATCTTAAGAATATCTTACCCGTACACAATCAGTTGGTTGTTCTATCCTTCAAAATAGACTTGCAGTTGGCGTAATCTGGAACTTCTGCCATACCCTACAATGGTGGTAAAAAAAAAAAGGAACTGGGTTAACGAAGATGCCGATGGCCAAGGGACCCCCATAATGATTTACGTTGTTTACGTCAGGACATAGACTAGCACTATTAAATGATAACGGAATTATGAAAACTTACGCACAGTCAAGGTTGATGCCAGTTACCATATACGATGTGTACAGTCAGCAATGCTTGAAAATTTCTATTTCTACTGCAGCAATTCAGTAAGAACATAGGCACTCCACGGACAATATGACGCCTTCAGTAGTAACTCATCATGGCAAAACTGATACAAAATTAACATTAGTATGATCGAATGATATTTCAAACCGCCTTTCATATCTCCTTGCTCAACAGCTCTCTTCCTTGTCTGGTGATATGAGCATTGCATAATTTCTAAAACTCAGCCCATTAAGTGTTGCATAAGCGAGCTTTTACAGTGCAGAGGTTTCATAAAAATTGCTCAGAATGAAACTTGACGGTATCAGTCTACCTGAGTGATCAGCAGCTGCTGTAAAACTATAAACTGTATATGCTATTAAATGCAAGATTGTGTAGACAGTAGACTGGTACATTAAATAGAACGAAACTCATATAAAATACTTTGGCAGCTCGAAATAGTGCTTAGGCCCCTGCTCGACTCACACCTCAAGTTTTTGTCCAGCCCACCAACCAGCCATTGAACCACCTAATTTTGGAACTTTTGAAAGCAGTTTCTGACTGGCTCAAAAAAAATAATGTCTTGCTAGTCACGCGGTCCAACCTCCACCCAGTAGTGTCCTGAGCGTCGAGCGGTCTCTAAATTATAAGTTCTTTTTTTGAGTACATAACTCATTGTGGAGCCACTTCCCTTCTCCTTCTCTTCCAAATTTCACTTTCTTTCGTTTTCGCTTTCAAAGAGACTTCCTCGAACTTGATCTTTTTCATTATATAATCTTTATTCAATCGTGATGTTCGAGCCATCAGTAAGTTATCACATTCTTTTTGTTTCCATTGCCGTACTCCGTACCCCTCTGTCTCCGACACTTCTTGAACTTGGGGCACCTTTTGAAGGGGAGAGTTTGCCCAAAAAAAAAAAAAAGGGGGGGGGGGGTTGGGGTTAGGCAGGAGGTTTTTTGCAGTTAACGAGAACGTGTCTGTGATAAGAAAAATAATAATAGTATTGCTCACGATTCTTCTTGCATAGCAACACCAAACTAGTTCGGCTTGGCAAAATGTAAGTTATCCAATGGTCAATCAATTGGGTTGTCAGCCAACATTTTGACAACACTAGATTCCGTACATTGAGTACTGACCTTTTTTATTTCTCTATTTTTTGCAGTTGAGCCGATCTTCTGACCATTCAAACAATTGGAACATGACCGCTAATGGCGATGACTCTAGCAGTGCTGGCGGCAAAACCGATATCTTCTCAGAGAGCTCATCCATTAGCCCGCCCAACACGCCGGGACCAAGTGCTGCCGTACCACCAATCAACTATATTGGCGAGCAAAACTGGTCTTCATTCTTATCGACATCACAAAAATCACCATTTGATCTGCCTTCTCCTGACAACCAGTACGAACCGAAAATTTCAAACTTGACTCAACAACGACGTACCAGCGTAGAAAATATCTGGAATACTGGTTCACAGCAACCGAAATCAGCCTCCATTTGGTCAGAAGGACTTCCCAAGCAAGGCTTGACTCCCGTTCTTCAGGATTCAGCCTTCAGCAAAGATCCACCATTCAGAACATACCGCAGCTTTTCACAGGCCGTTCCAAATTCCGCGAAGCGGGAACCAATGTATCAGAATTCTCTTCCAATGACATCTGAAGAAAATGAAGCAGAATTCAACAATGGCCCTGCCAGATCTATGTCTGCAGGAGCTGTAATAGGAGGAGTGCTGGATTACCCCAAGTCTTCACCAAATACCATTTGGAGTCCTGTGCCACATGTGCAACGTGACTCAAGACTGGGTGACATGTACCCAAACTTTACTCAACAGCCTGCTTATTTCGACAATGGCTCTATGGACCCATTAAGAAGATTTTCTACTGTTTCAGAGAATTTGGAAATGTATAAGCCAGCACCAAATTTCATCCACAGGTGAGGCGTTTGTTTTTATAAATGAAAGATTCTTGGCAGTCCCAAAATTGTAGGCTGATTTGATCCATTACACAGTGCATACGCAATAGCTGCCAATCTTAGACGTCACTCAGTCGCAGGAACATTAACAAAGGGCCCGAAAGAAATTGATAGCATGCGACAATCATTCAATGATCTTGGACTAGAAGAGAATGCTATACCATTCCCATCTGCTGCCAATCCCAACGCAATGATGGCGCCAAGTCAGCATGATATGGCTGCTATACATGAATATTTTGATGATCGCCGTACAACACAGCAAGAAATGGGCAAAGGTATACCTCTCCACCAGGTGCAAGGAGCCCTCTACACTGTGGAATTCAAAGGATCTCGTTCAGATTTATATTATGTTTCCGAATCCGATGCGCTCTCAGGTCTTCACCCGCAATGTGGTGATCTTGTGATTGTGGAAGCTGATCGTGGTAAGGACCTCGGTACTGTCGTGGCTGAAAATGTTTCCAAGGACTCAGTCGATGTATCTGGTTCCAAACCTGGCTCCACACGTGAGATGTATCCAAAGCGTATCTACCGTTTAGCTCAACCACAAGAGATATCTCTACTCGCAGTCAAAAAACAGGATGAGGAAAAGGCCTTGTTTCTCTGTCAATCGAAAATTGCTCGCTTGAACTTACCTATGGAGGTAGTGAGCGCCGAGTATCAGTGGTAAGTGAGTCGATCTTATACAAACATTTTTTAGACTGGCTTATTCAATGAATTTCCATGTTTATTAGGGACCGACGAAAATTGACCTTCTATTTCATTGCTGATCGAAGAATCGATTTCCGGGACCTTGTACGTGATCTCTTCAAGACGTACAAAACCAGAATCTGGATGTGCGCCATGAAGCCTGTAGGCGACTCATCAGAACCGTAAGGAATTTCCCTTTAACGCAACTACTGTAGGAAAAAATTTCCATAGAGTTTAGCTAGATCATACTGTATAATTTCAGTCGGTGCAACAGAACCGTCCTCTTCCCATTAGACTGTAGAAACCTTTATTATTTTGTTTTCTTTGGTTCTCTGTACTTTTTTCTCTCTCTCCCTCTTTTGTTCCGCAAAAAAAGGTATACACACCAATATGTACATGAAGCCTTTTACAAAGTTTTATCTTCAGCCAAGTGAATTGTGACTTCTGAAATTCTATCGAAAAAAAAAGTTCCAAAATTGTGTGTAGAATTCACTTTCAAACAAGTACGTGTTGGAGTCATGAGTACTGCTGCGACGAAATCTCGGACGGCTCCGTCCTCAAATTGGAAAAAGATAGCTACCGTAAGTGTCCACTCGCCCACTGCTGCTAAGTGTAAGCGTTCTGCTCCTCATTCTTCTCAATCGACAGAAATTGCAAAAGCCAGATCAAGTATCAGGCAAGAAGCGAAAATCTTCTACACAGACTTCGACTACCAGCAAGAAGACAAAGATAAGGTATCTATTGAATATATGATGAAACATCATATCGATTTGAATCTTATTGTAGCTAACCATGTGCTCACTTTTGTTCAGCCCGGCATCAGTTACAGATGAGAAAAAACCACCAGCCAAGGAAAGTCTGTGGTTTGCAGATGACATTGATGAGGAAGATTTAAAACGTGCCTACGGAGGAGGAGAAAAGGTTGTGAAAGAGGATATTGTCAAAACTATGGATGCCACTACGGGCAGAGACGCAAAGTAAGCGAATATTAGGATCGGTGTTAGATGTTGTTTAACGGCCGGAGCAATAACATTTACTCTCCTCCAGACTTGGAAAATACGTAGCTATTGATTGTGAAATGGTTGGCGTTGGACCAGAGGGTGAAGAGTCAGCACTTGCGAGAGTCAGCTTGGTGAACTACAACGGAGCGGTTCTTATGGACGACTTTGTGAAGCCACAGGAACGGGTGACCGACTTCCGTACTAGCGTTAGTGGTATTACTCCAAAACACCTTGTGAATGGTAAGCGCAATGATGGTGAAGTCTAAAGTTGTTGTAGAAATTTTACTAATTCAGATCGCCTATAATCGTGTAGCCATTTCATTCAAAGAAGCTCAGAAGAAAGTGGCAGATATCATCAAGGATCGTATCCTTGTAGGTCATGCCGTTTACAACGATTTGAAAGCACTCATGTTGGATCATCCCAGAATTCTCATCCGCGATACCAGTCGATATAAACCATTTCGAAAACACTCCAAAGGTCGAACCCCTGGTTTGAAATTGTTGGTTAAAGAGGTCTTGTCCATCAGCATTCAATCTGGTAGTCATTCTTCTGTAAGTCTTTGTCCGAGTATTGACCAGACAGCATTGGTATTTGGATAAACTGTATACTAAAAATCTGCTGCATCTTTGCTAGGTGGAAGACGCCAGATTCACTATGTTGTTGTATAAGAAGGTCAAAAGCGAGTGGGATCGATCACTTGGTAGTAAGAGGATGAAAGAAATCAAATTCACCAAAGGAGCCAAAACGAAACAAACTAACCAGACATCGACTTCCAAAACTACAACCACGACATTAGTCGCGACACAAACAAATATAGCTGGTAGTGATGATGAAGATGACGACTAGTTTATGATCTGTCATCTGGATGTTTAATGTATATCACCCTGTAATTCCTATGGCTTCTAGACGGCATCCCGACTGCATCGCTAGACTCGCTGTCTTCTTCTTTCTTTTTTTTTATTCAATTGTACAAACAATCATCATTCACATATCTGAATACAATAGCATGATTTTGCTAATAAAGTTTTGAATATACAACAATGTAACAGAATAAATTAAAGCAGAAAAGAAAGAAGAGTATAATGAAGAAGTGAAGATAGTGTACGAAAAATGGCTGGCAGTCACCAAAGAGTTGGCCAACGAAGTCGAACCATAAATAGAAAGGAGCTGGGATGATACTTCACGTCCTCGAACCTCACCTCCCCCCTAACGACAAGCAAACGTCCACTTGATCTTTGGCTTGGAGACGAAAACGTCATTTCCGTTGCAAAGCATCTTTTCAAAGTATTGAAGGCATTCAAGGTGCTCAATAGAATGTATGCCATCAACCAGAATGACTTGGCTCAAGGTACAGGAAGCTAAATTTCGGATATCCCGACGCCGCCGATTTAGTAGCGTAGATGCGGCGTTGTACCAATTTTGACATACCTGAGCGGCCCGATGCAAATCGGAGGTGGAGAGGTATGAAAACATATTAAGGATGATGTCGTCAGGAAGTCGATTGGATAAGTTGTTGTTGGTCAATGGACATTTGCAGCTAGAATCAAGTGGCAACTGCTGCTGGGTTTGCATTCTAGACATTGCATGAGATCGTTGTGGAGGAATTCGAGGCATTGCAAAGTAACCTAACCATCGATTGAGACAACGTAGTGGTTTAGGCGGTCGAGGTTTAGTCATGAATAGGCACCAAAAGGCAGACAAGAGTCTCAGTTAGACCACTGCTTGTATGCTCATGTACGCGAGATTGATACACCTAGATATATACACTGAGGGAGAGTTTAGAACGACGTAGATCTATCGCAAGAGCACGACAGTTTATGGAAAAGCTTCGGGGGTCTTTTTCCTTGCTTGTGTGGGCGATCGAATATATCTGTAGCCGTGGGTACGACTCCAAGAGTTGAACTTTGAAATGGATTACCCCTGAAACAAATTTGCTAAAATTTGCTCGTCCCACATGCAGTCCTACTGTAATAAAAATAAAATAAACTGTGATGCGTCCATAGCCTCGTTATGCGATATAATTGATATTGACCTCAAGTTAGGGTCGTGGCGTGTATGGCTAAATCATGATTTGCTACACACATTTCGGTTTTTTTAAAACCTCTTGCAAGGAAAGTCAGTCAGACACGCTATGCTATTCTACCTTCTCGTTGGCTGCCGACAACACAAAGAGTGATTAGTTTGGGCGGTCCCGACCGCGTTGTGCAGAAACGGCTATTGAAACGGCGCCAGGGGTCAATAGCTGACAAACATTAATGAATTGAGCATGGTCAAAACGTGATGTATCTGAAACAAAAATACGGTATCGAGATGAAAAAAGAATGATCTATCCATCTTGTGCTAGTGATTCTACAAAGTTCAAATTTGAATTCATATATCGTCACTTTCCAGCAGCAGCTGTCAAATTGATGCTATCGCATCGCGATAGCACAGTCTGGTGCAAGATCGAAGTCACTGATTGCTGATGTGGACTGATAAGTAGGTGTCCAAAAAAAAATGTTATCCAAACCAAATCTTCAAGCTACTACTTTGCTTGAAGACAACAGTTTAACCCACCACAAATGCTCATTTAACAGTTCCGTCGCCATTGGTAGCATTGACATGAGATTATTAGTTATTCCTACCTTACTCCCGTCATGCTACCGTGAGAAACCGGGTGTCATCTGATGTATTCCCATTACTGCCTTCATTTCAATGCTATTACAGTTTACTACCATTGTCCTACGAAGCACTATTTGATAAGAAGGTGATAAAGTGGCTATTCCTGAGCTAGGCGACCGTCAGTGAGTCACTCGAGCGATAGAATCGATGTTTTTCATGTTGGGGTAACGGGGACTGCTTTTTTTGATAAACTATTGGCGATTTTGGGATTCGTACAGTCACACCCAAAATCATCCGATGTAATAATTCCATTTTTTAATATTAAATATATATTAGCCAAGGCTACACAATGAACAGAACCTTGATACAAACGAAACAAAGAGTGAGAAACAAAAAGCATTAGGAAAGTTTTGTGGGACATGCAACATCCTCGCTTTTGTGAGAGGCGCCATACATCCTGGACTGCGGTCAACAAGCCATATTGGTATTGGGCAGTCACATCGCTTTTGGTGCCAGTACTCGGGGTTTGGTGACGCGACGATCTGAGTGATGTGTGCGATGATGGGCATAATAAAAAAAAAATATAAAAATCCCTAGTCTGAATCCAACCGCATTTTTGCATTTTCTCTTCAGAAATATTTTCTTCTTTCAATATGTCTGCTGTCACCAAGGTTCACGCTCGTCAGATCTTCGATTCTCGTGGTAACCCCACTGTCGAGGTTGAGGTCACCACCTCCAAGGGTGTCTTCCGCGCCGATGTTCCCTCTGGTGCTTCCACTGGTATCCACGAGGCTCTTGAACTCCGTGATGGTGTCAAGGCTGATTACCTTGGCAAGGGTAAGTGTAAAAATGGAGAAAAGGAGAAGCTTATACGCTCTTTACTAAAGTGATACGGCATATAGGTGTTCTCAAGGCTGTTGAGAACGTCAACAAGGTCATCGCTCCCGCTCTTATTGAGTCCAAGATTGCCGTCACTGACCAAAAGGCAATTGATGAGTTCCTCCTCAAGCTTGATGGTACTGAGAATAAGAACAAGCTTGGTGCCAACGCTATTCTTGGTGTCTCCCTTGCTGTTGCTAAGGCTGGTGCTGGTGACAAGGGTATTCCTCTCTATGCCCACATCGCCGATCTCTCCAACTCCAAGCGTCCTTTCGTTCTTCCCGTTCCCGCTTTCAACGTTATCAACGGTGGTTCCCATGCTGGTAACAAGCTCGCTTTCCAGGAATTCATGATTCTTCCTACTGGAGCTTCTTCCTTCACTGAGGCCATGAAGATCGGTTCTGAGACCTACCACGCTTTGAAGAGCGTTATCAAGAAGAAGTATGGTTTGGATGCTACCAACGTTGGTGATGAGGGTGGTTTCGCTCCCAACATCCAAGAGGCCAAGGAAGGTCTTGATCTTCTTGTTGCTGCCATTGAAGCTGCTGGATACACTGGCAAGGTTAAGATCGCTATGGACGTTGCTGCCTCTGAATTCTACAAGGATGGCAAGTACGATTTGGACTTCAAGAACCCCAACTCTGACTCTGCTACCTATATCACTGGTGAACAACTCGCTGAAGTCTACAAGTCCTTTGCCGACAAGTACCCTAGTATGTATCGTTATCTCTTATCAGTGTGACGAGATCATTTTGCATTTCAGTTCAGCGGAGATCTAACGCTTAGATTGTGTCCATTCATTGTTCTGACTTGAAAATTTTTTTTTCTTCCAGTTGTTTCCATTGAGGATGCTTTCGACCAAGATGACTGGGACAACTGGACCCACCTCCGTACCACCTCTGAGTTCCAGCTTGTTGGTGATGACTTGACTGTCACTAACCCCAAGCGTATTGCTACTGCCATTCAGAAGAACGCATGCAATGCCCTTCTTCTTAAGGTTAACCAAATCGGTACGCTTACTGAGTCTATCCAAGCTGCCAAGGACTCCCAAGATGCTGGTTGGGGTGTCATGGTTTCCCACCGATCTGGTGAGACTGAGGATACCACCATTGGTAAGTTAACAATACTTAGTGTACCCATGTAGATTCATACTAACGTGAACATTTTATTCTTTATAGCTGATATTGTCGTCGGTCTTAGAACTGGTCAAATCAAGACCGGTGCTCCCTGCCGTTCTGAGCGTCTCGCCAAGTACAACCAGCTTCTTAGAATCGAGGAGGAGTTGGGTGATGCCGCTATCTACGCTGGTGAGAACTTCCGCAAGGCTCACGAATTGTAAACACCTTTTTCAAACTGCCAAAACCCACGCACATGTCATATGTCGGTACTTATTGGTACCATATTGAATTAAGCAATGACAATTGTAGATAAAAAAAATCCATTAAAATATATGAATCAACATTCCGTTTGCTATGAAGGTGAAATGTAAAGTTGGATAGCATAGATTGTTGTAGCCACAAGAAGGTTTAATCATTTTGCAAGGTTTGAGAATTACCGTAGAAAACTGACCAAGGTACCTTTTTGTCGGAGGTTTGCATGACATTTCTTTCTTGAATGCATGCCCATTCGCCTGTTAGCGTAGTAGCCTGTCCCGGCTGGATTTGATAACTATGAAACTGCAACATTTTCAAGTTTTTAAGGCCACCAAAAAAAAAATTGGAAAGATCCAGTCTCAAACGTTGCCGGCAAAACAAAAATGCGCAAAATGTACTGTACAAGATTTTGGCAGTCCCAACCAAGCTCAGTCCTCTTGCTCTGAGATCCATGGAGTTAACTTATAGAGAAAGGTGAAGGATCTGGCTTCCAAAACCCGCCTATCTCACGCACAGTTCGCTTATAGTCGTCTTTCTAGGGTCGAATACTTTAGAAAGGCTCTCGAGTATGATCCAATAGAGAGTGAGCTATTGCCGCCCGAAGAAGCGGTCATCGACATGGTTCATTTTCGAGAGGCATGTTTCCAAGGTTAGCTGAGATCCCATTGGCGTAGGCAATCATCATTCAAAGCAAGCGGAATTAATTCAGTTTCATCTCGTAAATTCAGGCATTCCGGACGAAGGTGGCATTCGCGCAAAGGCATGGAGAGTGCTATTAGGCTATCTGCCAGCCGATAAAAGAAAGTGGAGACATGTACTATCAGAGCAGCGAAAGAGCTACTATGTAATGTTCCGCCTTTATTAGTCAATGGTCGAATGTATGTATGGCCCCAGCTTGCTCACTTATTATTGAATTTCTATAGAACTGGGTATCTGAACTTCTCAATGTCCCAGGTGATGAACCTCCAAGCTCTGACCATGTGAGTATAACCCGTGCTAAAGTGGTTAGTCGCGCGCATAACGCCTTTCTCTTTTCCCTAAACACATGGTTATTCTGACTTTTCCATCTCTTTCAGCCTCTTAGTTCCAAACCTGACTCTAAATGGGCAGTCTATTTTCAAGATAATGCTGCATTGGAACAAATTGATAAGGATGTCCGACGAACCTTACCAGACTTTGCGTTCTTTCAACTTTATGTACCGAAAAGTCCCTTAAATCCATTGTCGCCACCGATAGAAGTGGAAGAAGGATTAGAGGACGATGATGCAACTGCTGAAACGAAAAAAGAGAGCGAAATTGCTGACGAACAAATCGATAAGAGCGGTCGATTATTTCCGTTCGGATTGGGTCGCCGGCCACGCTCTTCTTCCACCGCATCTCGCAAATCAACCAAGTCGACAAAAGGTAACCGATCACGATCAAATTCAAAGAGCTCACTCAAGTCCATAGGCACCGGTGGTGACTTTAGCGACCCTCTCAGCAAAAAGGCATCCCCTTTGAATATGGTGCGTCGGTTCTCAAATGTTCTAAAGATTTCACCAAATACTCAGCAGGATATACACCGTCGACCAGACCAGCAAACTCATCATCAAAAAGAAATTGATTATACCAAATACGAAATCTACCCACCTATTCTTAATCGACGCAGCGTGTTTAAACGTATTGCACATTTGAACAAGGATTTTGGTGCTAGGGGACATCAGAATGTGAAGAAGGCAAACCCTAAAAAGGGAGGTACATCACCCGTCTCGGATGATTACGATGACGCAGCAAAGTTGGACAATTACAAGATTCAAGATTTGCACTGGGAAGTTATCGAACGTCTCCTGTTCATTTATGTCAAATTGAATCCAGGTGTAGGCTATGTCCAAGGGATGAACGAGCTATTGGGACCTATATATTACGTCTTTGCTCAGGACTCCCAAGACATTGAAGCACAAGCACACGCCGAAGCAGATTCCTTCTTTGTGTTCACTCTTCTCATGAGCGATGTGCGAGATCACTTTACCCGGACTTTAGACCATGATGCTAACACCGGCATTAATGCTACCATGACAAGGATGAGTGAACGTTTAAAATGGATAAATCCAAAGCTGTGGCGAAACCTCACCGTGGACAAAGAGATTAAAGAGCAGTTTTACGCATTCAGGTGGATTACTGTTTTGTATACCCAAGAATGGGACCTTCCTGATGTCATAAGGATATGGGATTCGCTGTTAGCCGATCGCTGTATGCAAACAGCATCCTCCGCTACAGCATCGCAAGGCATAGGTCGCTTTCAATTTTTGTTGGACTTCTCAGTTGCTATGGTCGTGTAAGTAGAGCAAAAGATGATATTTTCAGATGAATACGATGTACTAACTGCCTAATACTTGGAAATAGATGTGTTACTGATGATCTTCTGGCAGGCGACTTTGCGGAAAATATCCGGCTGTTACAGGTAAATGGAGCGAATCTATGCTGGTTGTGTTCCACATAATACATGATTGTTAACCACCACCACACACCATCCCAGAATTACCCAATTCATGATCTACAAGTGGTGTTAAATAAGGCCTATACCATAAGAGAAAAACGACTAAAATTGGAAGAAAATGGTGGTTCTATTGCTGACGATCGAGCTTCCATTACATCTGTAGACTCAGTTAATCGACTCAAGCAGCTCTTTAATAGCGATTCAACTCGGGCAAGTTGGGACAAAACGCGAAACTCGCTGGACGATATGTTTCGCAGCTCATGGATTGGTAATAATGGAAAACGCAGCAGCATGCTATCTGTAGCAACCACAGAGAGTGCTCCACCGGATATGACTAGTCGAGCAAACGGAATGGTTCGAAACTTGGGTAGTCGCTTCAGCATCATCGGCAGACGCAGCGCAAACAGCTTGCATGAATCCGACAACCCTGCCGGCTCATTTCCAGAGGTCAATAAGAATAGGCTAAGCTCGCGTACAGCCGCAATTGGTACAGCCAGTCAATCCAAACAAGCCAATGGGACATCTGTGTTTGAGCGTTTTTCCAATTTCGTAGCCAACAATCATAATGCTCCTAGCAATGAGCAACAGCAACCACTGTCGACAAGCGAACGCTTCAAACGCGACGTTGCTCAGCAACTAGGTCCGTCCCCAACCTTAGAAGATGAAGCCGCTCTCCAAGCTTCCCTTGCTGCTCGTACAGCTATGTACGACTCTAGTCGTCAAAACCGCCGGCAACCCCAAGCCTACAGTGGTCTCATCTAGTTGACACTGTCTCGATAATCGCTACTATCCGTACCAGATTTCTGCCATTTGCTGTACTGTATGATAAAAATTTCGCTCCTCATCATTTACTTTGCTTATCTTTGCATTTCATTACCGCCTAGCAGTAGCATCTCCTATCTAGAAATACACAGTTTAGTTTGGTCTATTTGCTCCTACTTCACATGATATCTATAACTTTGTGTAATGAACAACAACAGGTGCTATGCTCACGGCCAATTGCGCTGGGTAACCGTGCTATTATCCATTTTATTTGAGCCATTTGCTGTTAATAACCAAAACCGAAGGATAAATAGACAAAATATACTACTACACATTAGCTTATGGCTTGAATCGTCCCAGCTCGCCGTGACTCTATAATCGCCATGGCTGTGTATACTGAGCTCTCTTCACATGTCAGTCCGGTGATTTTTCAGTTTCGCAAAGTGTGGAGAAGCCGTCACACCCAAATGCATATTAAAATACCAATTTATCCTTCTTTACCCTTTGCACTTCTTCTATATCCCCCTCCCCACTCAGAATGTCCAAAAAATTCACAGTCGAGCAAGTAGCTGAGCATAACAGCGAAATGGACTGGTGAGTCGCATCCATAAATGCCTTTCCTGCCGTACAGCGCCAAAAGCCCCTGCGCCAACTCCACCACAAACCCACATACTAAACCTATCATCATTTCATTAATGGCAGTTGGGTTATCATCCATGATAAAGTATACGATGTTACCAACTTTCTAAAAGAGCACCCTGGTAGGTTGCTTAATTTTTTTTCGTCTTTTCCAAGCTCCTGGACCCATCACTTTAGCATTCGCCCAATTCAGGAAATTAAAAGCTTAATAATTGTACACTTCCCATAGGTGGTAAGAAGGTCCTGCTGAAAGCTTCTGGTACCGATGCCACAAAGCAATTCGATGCCTTCCACAACAAAGGAATACTTGATCAATATGGCCCCGGTCTACTGATTGGCACAATTGGTACTGCTGATGCAGATAACGATCAAGACGAAGACGATTGGTCAGTTTCCCCTGTCGTATTTGGTGACCCAATGTGGCACACTCTCGCCTCTCCTTACTACAATGACACTCATCGCGCTCTCCGACGTGCTGTCCGTGCCTTTGTTGACAAGGAGATCACTCCGTATTGCCATGAATGGGATGAGGCAAAGCAGTTGCCAAGAGCAATGTTCAAGAAGGCTGCAGAAGCTGGTATTCTTGCTGCTGTAATCCAAAATGTTCCTAAAGATCTCTGCCCCTATCCATTGCCTGGCGGTGTTAAAGTTGAGGAATTTGATCCTTTCCATGGTATTGTTACTATGGATGAGCTTTCTCGATGTGGCTCTGGTGGTGTCGTATGGTCTATTTGTGGTGGTAAGCCTCCATCTACAAACCCGTCCATCAGTGCTGTTTACTATCACTAACATGATGTCTCATATAAGGTCTTGGTATTGGCTTGCCACCCGTTATTCAACATGGAAGTGACTATCTCAAGAAGAAGGTTGTCCCCTCAGTTCTTGGTGGTGACAAGGTCATTTGTTTAGCAATCACTGAACCTACCGCTGGATCAGACGTTGCTGGTCTGAAGTGCGAAGCCCGTGATGAAGGAGATCATTATATCGTCAATGGTGAGAAGGTAACGAAAAATTAAATCGCTTTCATACTACGCTATTAATTCAGATTGACTCACCTCTATCGCCAATCAAGAAATGGATCACCAATGGTGTTTTTGCAGACTTTTTCACTGTCGCAGTCCGCACAGGTGAACCAGGATTCAATGGCATCTCTTTGCTGCTTATCGAGCGCACGATGCCTGGTGTAAATACCCGTCAGATGAAATGCTCTGGAGTCTGGCCATCTGGTACAGCGTATATTACATTCGAGGACGTCAAGGTCCCCAAGGATAATCTCATTGGAGAAGAGAACCAAGGATTCAAATACATTATGTACAACTTTAACCACGAACGAATGGGAATTGTCATTCAAGCCAACCGCTTTTCTCGTGTATGCATTGAAGAATGCTTGATCTATGCCGAAAAGCGACGCACCTTTGGAAAGAAATTAGTTGATCATCCTGTCATCCGTAACAAATTAGGCCATATGATCCGTCAAGTTGAGGCTACCCATGCATGGATGGAAGCCATGGCCTTCCAGGCATGCAATATGCCTGAAGATGAGCAGCCTCTCCGACTTGGTGGTCCTATTGCTCTTCTCAAAGCTCAAGCTACCCAGACCTTCGAATTCTGTGCCCGTGAAGCTGCTCAAATCTTTGGCGGTCTTGCCTACACCCGTGGCGGCCAAGGTGAAAAGGTTGAACGTCTGTATCGTGAAGTCCGTGCCTACGCCATTCCCGGCGGTAGCGAAGAGGTATGGAATTCACTTTAACTGTCTATGTTTGATGATCACACCTATTCACTAATCGTTTACTTGAAAATAATAACCATGTTGGTCACATGAAGATTATGATCGACTTAGGAGTGCGTCAGTCGAAAAAGGTCCACGAATTCTTTAATCCACCAAAGCTGTAGATGTCTTTTCGTTGCTCACAGATGGGTGACCTTTTATGGAAACGCATTAAATAAAATAGTAGGGATAAAAAGAATTTTGACAGGAACCCAAATGTTTTTTATTCGGCGTTCCATCAATATAATAAATACCCTGACACAGAAAATGACTGACGTTCCCCAGCCATCGCCTACCCGTATTACAATGTAGAATTTGGATGCTACTGTAATCATATAGCTAGCCTACAGTAGCAGTAAGATGACAAAGGACCAGATATATTGTACGTACCTCGTCTCTCCTCTTGTCAGATTCTGCATAACGCTCCTATCAATATCTTTCTTCTCATAGTGATGAAAGGTTACTGTGTGAGTACACATCGACTTCTTTTAATCTTTGCGATATGTTCTAGCGCTCGTCTTTGAGATGAAAGGCCATCATAGCAGCAATGACAGTTAGTATAGACAGTGATGTTCCTCAATTTATATCTTTTCTATGCTTGAGAATTGTTTTGTGATTCATTATCACCAAATTGTGACGCCGTGTCTGCAGTTTAGGAAAGGGCTTTGACAGCGAGATCAAAGATCTATGGTGCGACGCGATGTCCTTGCTTGTACAAATAAACCGTATCAGCATTAGTACAATAATGCACCTTCAATGAATTGATCTTCTTAACCAACAAACGTGGGTGGGTTATTGTCGTGCTACAAGGTGATGTGGGCTATGTTAATATGCTCCAATCATTGAGTTCAAATTTCTCAAGCAGTTGGGGTGAGTGTTATCTTGGTTGTGACACTGACACGTGCGACTGTTAAAGCAGCAAGATACATCAGCTCCAATGGCTGTCCTTCTCTCCGCGCACATGAGGCCGTTTCAGAAGGTTAGAAAATACTGTTGAATGACTGCTTTCGAACCTTCACCGATCCAACTTCGTAATGTTCATGTACAATACAACAGCCATCTTCATTAACTAACTGATATCAATAAAATTGACCGCTCTGAGATCCCTAGACTTGGTTCACTTAGCAACACCCCGACCTCACAGACCTACACATACAACACTTAAATTTTCAAAATAAAAAAATTTACGAAAAAAATTTTTGGACCCCAGCGATACCCCATCCAGCTTCAGCCAATCACAGGTAGAGTTCCTTGAACTAATGGGCAAAGCTATAAAAACGTAAATACGACAAAAAAATTTCAGGAACTCCCTGACTCAAACTCAATCTACATTATGTCTTACAAAGTTGCTGACATCTCCCTCGCCGCCTTCGGTCGCAAGGGTAAGTATCCTGTTCATCCACTTGGGATATGTATATAAATCGTGTTTTCCCTTTGTTGATCCAACCATCTGGCGCTTATGTATAGAATTGAACATTGCCGAGCTCGAAATGCCCGGTCTTATGTACTTGCGTGAGAAGTATGGTCCTTCCCAACCTCTCAAGGGTGCCCGTATTGCTGGTTGCTTGCACATGACTATCGTAAGTGCTCTATTGACATGGTTCTTTACTTGATGCTGGTAAACGGTGCACTGACTGACTGACTGACTGACTGACTGACGCACGCGCTTATCATTTTTTTTTATTTTAGCAAACCGCTGTCCTCATCGAGACCCTCACCGCTCTCGGTGCTCAGGTTACCTGGTCTTCCTGCAACATCTTCTCCACCCAGGATCACGCTGCTGCTGCCATCGCTGCCACTGGCGTCCCCGTCTATGCCTGGAAGGGTGAGACGGACGAGGAATTCGTCTGGTGTATCGAGCAAACCTTGTACTTCCCTGATGGACAACCCCTCAACATGATTCTTGATGATGGTGGTGATCTTACCAACATTGTCCACGAGAAGTACCCTCAATTGCTTGCTGGTATCAAGGGTCTTTCCGAGGAAACCACCACTGGTGTCCACAATCTTTACAAGATGATGAGGAACGGTACCTTGAAGCTTCCTTCCATCAACGTTAACGACTCCGTCACCAAGTCTAAGTTCGATAACTTGTACGGTTGCCGTGAATCCCTTCTCGATGGTATCAAGCGTGCCACCGATGTTATGATTGCTGGTAAGGTTTCCGTTGTTGCTGGTTACGGTGATGTCGGTAAGGGTTGCGCTGCTGCTCTCCGTTCCTTCGGTTCCCGTGTCATCATCACCGAAATCGATCCCATCAACGCTCTTCAAGCTGCTATGGAAGGTTTCGAAGTCACCACCATGGAGGAGGCTGTCAAGGAAGGTAACATCTTTGTCACCACCACTGGTTGCCGTGACATTATTGTTGGCAAGCACTTTGAGGCCATGAAGGATGATGCTATTGTCTGCAACATTGGTCACTTCGATATTGAAATCGATGTCGCTTGGATCAAGGCTAACGCTGCTTCTGTTGAGAACATCAAGCCCCAAGTTGATCGTTTCACCATGAAGAACGGTAACCACATTATTCTTCTTGCTGAGGGTCGTCTTGTCAACCTTGGCTGTGCTACTGGCCATCCTTCCTTCGTCATGTCCAACTCCTTCTCTAACCAAGTTCTTGCTCAAATCGCTTTGTGGACCAACCCTGAGGCTTGGACCGTCGGTGTTCACGTCTTGCCCAAGAAGCTTGATGAGGAAGTCGCTGCTGCCCATCTTGGCAAGCTCGGTGTTAAGCTCACTCAACTCACCAACGTCCAATCTGACTACCTCAGCATTCCCCAAGAAGGTCCCTTCAAGCCCGACCACTACCGTTACTAAACGGTGGATTGTACCATATCAACTGTCCCCTATAAGAATGCCGGTGCTTTTTCGTTGACTTTTGGCCTCCCTTAAACTGGGTTGTTAAAAGCTCATGAACAAGTTGCCAAGAAAAATGAAGAAATAACAAAATACAATTGTAATATAGCATCTCAACATGTTCTCATTTAAAAATAATAAAAACGCATTCAACATGTAATATCTTTGGCTGGGTGAGATTTGGTCTAGTGGAATGAGGAATAATATGGCATGTTGTAACACATATCGTTCTCTTGACACTTTCTGTTGCATTCGCAGCATATCCCGTTCATTATAGGCTCCACTCCGTTGCTAGACACAAACCTATTCATAATTCTCACGTTACGTAGCATTGTGGTAATCTTACATAAGGTTCTGAATTTGGATCACATTATGGTATTCCAGTGGGGAAGCTAATGATGAAAGATGTATATGATGAACTACATTTATTCGCTTTTAAACGTGATCCGTACATATGGTAAAGCTTGCTCCTCGCTTGCGTCAAAATGTTGTATTGCGTTGAACGCCAATACAAATAGATCTTCCTTGCACCAATACTGCGCCAAGGTCTTTGATATGCATTTGCTTTGCTTCATAATGCTAGGCTGTAGCTGTTCTGAATTTCGCGAATTATAACTTTAACAATTCTGTGTTGAAGTCGGCGTCATTCTTGATATGATAATACGATGCATTGCGTATCCTGTCCAAGCTTTTGTGGTCAGAAAAATGTCAGCTTAATAATTGCCCAGTTTATGCTGCGTTAATAATTGTCTATATTCGCATCACAAATACAAAATGTGAGGGAATTGTTGATATGAGCGACATTTGAAGGATACGCCCACGTCCTCATTCTTGATACCGATAGCTTTGATCCAATATCGAGAATCAAAGGACAGAATGTCATTCTCCAGTTTAGTTAAAATTGCAGAAACGTTGTGTGTGTTTCATAGAGTGCCATTCAATCGTTACCGTCGCTTGATTAGACTTCTGTGTTCGATTAATCGGTACCACATCCTTTGCAGTACACTTTGAATTGAAGATGATTAGTCAAATGCTGAGTTAGTCAGAGTGGTACGCGTAATTGCATTTTGAGAACGGGCCAAAAAGACCACGTTTTCCACTGTAGCTGATATCTAAGTCCAATGTAATTGTAAGCCGATTAGAATTGCCTAAATTGGAGCAGCCGCACAACTTGACAAACGAAAATGGTATTGTAAACCACATTTACGGTACAATGATAAGGTCACAGCAACTTGTTCCGCTATGCTTCCTTCACACTGCTGTTCTCAATAGTAATAAAAAATTAAAGTACGTTCTAATCGTATCAGATTCTTGGAAATTTAGTATGGTGAAGGACAGCCAAGTCGATGTTGATCAGAATGTTATACGGATACTTACGCCTCATAGTGTATGTCGTTGCGTTGCGTCGGTGCGGTATGTTCCAATCACAATGGAAGTTAGTATGACACAAGGCCGGGATGATTTAGCGTCGGCCTAGCCCGTCGGCAATATTGCATTATTAATTTAATGCCAATCCGATACATATAAATTGAAAACTTCTTAACCCTTTCCTCTTTTTTTTCCCAAGCTTTCCATCATGGTCAAGAATCTTCGAACTATTGCTGCTGTAACCAATTCAACATTTGCCGAAAAGACATTCAAGGTGCCTGACCTTCAACCTTTTGAGGTATACGTCAAGATTAAGGCATGTGGTGTCTGTCACACCGATCTTTATTTCCTGGCCAAGGATGTAGTTGCTGGACACGAAACCATTGGCGAAGTTGTGGAGATCGGCTCTAGCGTTAATAACGTCAAAGCTGGAGATATGGTTGGGTGAGGATAGTTTCATTTCAAGAAGTGCAAGGGTTTATGTGTGTATATCTGAAAATTTTCTCATGCATATTTGACGTGCATGATTAAGGTTTGGCTATCTAAAAGGCGCATGCTTTAACTGCGAGCAATGTCTTACTGGGAATGAGATTTGTTGCGCTGATCGTGTCTTGTTTCCCACTGGCCTGGGTGGCTTTGCACATGATACCGTCTTCGACTCAAGATTCTGTTACAAAATCCCAGACGGATTGGAGCCAAAATATGCTGGGCCACTGATGTGTGCAGGAGCTACTGTATTCACGGCATTGACAAATTACGATGTCAAGCCGACTGATCATATTGGCATCGTAGGTATTGGAGGGCTAGGTCACTTGGGACTCCAATTTGCTCGCGCATGGGGATGCCACGTTGTGGCTATTTCTACAAACACAGTAAGTCATTTTGAAACAGCCTTTCCTGCGGGAAAGAAATTTTGACATAGAAGCTAACGTTTCATTTAATCTTAGTCCAAGACGGACGAGGCCAAATCTTTTGGAGCTCATGAATTCTGGAACAGCAAAGAATTTTCGTCAGAACACGTTGCTTCACTTACCAAACTGGACTTCATCCTCAACACTGTCAGTGGTGATTTGGCTTGGGACCAATACTTGTCGCTTCTCAAGCCCAATGGAACTATCATTAATGTTGGACTTCCAGAGAAGCCACTATCTTTCCACGGAGGCTCCCTTATTGTCAATCAGTTGAGAGTGGCTGGCTCACTTGTAGCTAGCCGTCATCAGAACACCAAAATGCTCGAATTTGCACTCAGACATAACATTCGTCCAAAAATTGAGGAATATCCATTGGTAAGTGGAAGTAACGGCTGAGTGTGTATAAAGTTATAGATGTAAACATTACTAAACCAACATAAAATATCTGTAGACTGCTGAAGGCACTACGGAAGCCGTTGCTTCAGTTACTCAAAACAAAGCGCGCTACAGAGCTGTTTTGGTTACCGAATAATGACCATAGCAAAATGGTCATTTTATGCGATGTTAGCCTTAGCTTTTCGTCGATTAGTCTATGTCAAAATGGAGGAACGCATGGTTTAATGGAATATTGGCAAAGTGTAGGAGAAAAAAAATTATTAAACCATGGTGATATGAAGGAGCTTTACAGAATCAGGTGCATTTTCCAGGCTTTTATGATAGGAAAACATTATAGCAAGTCAACTTTTTCATGGCTACGTTGTGTAGGGTGGCGTCGGCGCCTCTTGAAAAGGAGTAAATCCATGACAGGGACGATAGGGGGCTATTGCCACAGTTAACGTTCCATGTACACAATGAAACTTGCGTGCAACAGTAAAAGGAAGTGGATTTGTTTCGTGAGCTATGCTGATTTGCGAGCAGTATGATTACTTCCAGACTCAAATGTTTCGCTGTCCACCCAATATTTCCACCTCCAGCAAATTACAGCCACCGAGATTTTTTTTTTTTTTTTCAAGAATTCGATCGCCGGCAATATAGCAATCACTTCCTGACCATTCAGAGCGCACCCGTCACAAACCTATGGAAGATATAAAATTTTCACCTCAAGGATGACAAATGCTTAATCTACGTCTCTCCTCCTTGGTATCTCTCCTCCACTATGGGCAAGACTATACAAGCTATCTCCAACGTCAGCGAGGTTACATTTAAGGAACAGTCTTTCAATGTACCAGACTTAAAGCCATTTGAAGTATACATCCAGGTCAAGGCTTGTGGCGTATGCCATACTGACCTATACAAACTGGTTGGGAAAACCGATGTCGTAGCTGGTCATGAGACAGTAGGTCAAGTCATTGAAGCTGGCTCGCTTGTCAAAAACTTGAAAGTTGGTGATATCGTTGGGTAAGTAAATTCTACGTATATACACACAGTACCTTTAAATGGTATAATAATTTTTTATTATTTTGTATATTCGTGTGTTTATTGCCAATTGCTAAAGGTTTGGCTACCTAAAATCATCTTGCTTGGATTGTGAACAATGCTCTTCCGGTAATGAAATTCTGTGCGCCGAGCGTGTTCGGTTTCCTGAAGGATTGGGAGGATTTGCCCATCAGGCGGTGTTTGACTCTCGATTTTGCTACAAGATACCCGATAACATTGAGCCAAAACATGCTGGACCACTCATGTGTGCTGGCGCTACTGTGTTCTCGGCGCTTTACAACTACAATGTATCGCCAGTACACCGAATCGGTATTGTAGGTATTGGTGGACTTGGACACTTGGCCCTCCAATTTGCCAGAGCCTGGGGCTGCCATGTAGTGGCTATCTCGACCAACTCGGTAAGTGAAGGGAGAAGGAATGGTAGTAATCCGGCATGTGAGTTAATCTGTTCCCCCAATACTTTTCCAGAATAAAGAGGATGAAGCTAGATCTTTTGGAGCTCACGAATTCTGGAACAGTAATGAATTCACAGATGAGCAACTCCAAAAGCTTGATAAGCTTGACTTTATTCTCAATACAGTTAGCGGAGATTTGGCCTGGGATCAGTACTTTTCCCTATTGAAGCCCAATGGAACCTTTATCTTGGTTGGAGTGACTGAGAAACCAATGACGTTCAACGCTGGATTGTTCCTGGGCTACCAGTTGAAATTTGCTGGCTCCCTTGTGGCAAGCCGGCACGTCAGCAATCATATGCTAAAGTTCGCAGCAAGACATAATATTAAACCTCAAATTGAGGAATATCCTATGGTAAGAGTAACAGAAAATAGGCCAAGTGGGAAATTTAGACAATTGGCAAAGAAGGAGGGGGACATTGGGTCGATCGCCTACCTAGAATTGGCATTGTAGCACTCCCTAACCATGCATCACTTTTTTTGTCATAGACTGCTGAAGGTACAGCACATGCCGTACAAAGAGTTCGTGATAACAAGACGCGTTACAGAGCGGTATTGCTTGCTCAAGAATATTAACGAATAGAACAAGAAGAGGAAAGACGAGGGGGGTTCGATGCATCGGCGTGTAACCGGAAAGATGGATGGCGTTTATTTATTTCTTACAAATGGTGCGTTGTCCAAGTAATAATAAATAATATAAAGACGAGTACGTTGCTTTGTAAAAGAATTGGCCACCAGAGCATGCAACGAGTGATGGGAGGAGAGCCAAAGGCTTGTTTAGGCAAAAAACGGGTCGTAAGGAGAGGCAAACTTAAACAGGTTGGTGCACAAATACGACTATGATCGGCAATTCTGGTGGTGAGGCTGTTGTGGTTACGGCCTCGCTTTCATTTTTTTTTTCTTGACGGGGCAATCCAATTTCTCGTACTTTATATTTTGTCACAATCCCCTTTCCGAATCTCTCTCTCTTTTCCTTTGAGTTTATATTTTCATCTCTCACTCCACTTTCTTTTCTATTTACTACTCTTACCGGGCATTCTTAGGGAACTAGTTGATCATGTTCTCTCCAGACAAATGGGAGATCCTCTCTGAGGTTAATAGCGTGCTGTGCATCACATTAGTCTGTTTCTTTATTGGACGAAAACTTTCTTCACAACAAGGACCAGCGCATTATGCACGTATTCTTGTGATAGCCCTTTTTGTGGTATCTTGGGCATTCAACTTGATTTCAACTCTTCTTGTCAGCACGAACAACAACAATATCGTATCATGTACTATGAGCACTTATATGTGCATCACACTCTATGCTTTTAGCAAGATATTGATATATCTGTTTCTAATTGAAAAGGCAAGTTATTCTATTGATGGTGTTCGGTTTTTGAACATCAGCTCGTGCAATTTTTTTGTACACCCACACTCGCACTATAAAGATTGAAAGTGTTACTTACAAAACTTATTTTATCCTACAGATTTTTGTTGTGGTATCAAATGAACCATCAAGATTTGATAGCAGACTATATCGTATCAATCTAGCATTGTTGACGCCATACATTGCCATCTTTGTATTGTTGCTCTTATACCATAATGCCTACATCGTTGAAGATGGAACTTACTTTTGTTTGTTTCATTTGCGTATGGAAGCCTCATTGCCGCTAGTGATATATGATTTCTTCATCACAACTTATTACACTCTCGTGTTCATCAAAATGTTGATTTGGCCGAGCCAAAATATGACCAACAACTCACCCAGTGCTCAGACATCACTTCGTTATGTTGCCAAACGCAATCTCGTCGCTGCTGTTGTCGCTCTACTTGTCTCCTCCGCCAATATTGTGATTCTAATAGCCTTGGATGGCGTAGAACGTGGTCTCGTATGCTTAACCTCCTGTACATTGGATGTTACTCTTAATGCAGGTGCCATATTCTGGGTCAGTTCCCATCAATCTGAAATCGAGCATCTGAATAGACAAAGGATGGATCGCAGAGTAAAACTGGAAATCAAACAACATCAAGAAGTTATCATCATGCGTGAAATTGCAACTCGTCTTTAAATGCCCATCTAAATGATAATGGACGGGTTCATCCCAAATCAATGTTTTTTTACACCTATTACCCCCAACCTCCTGTCATCCCTTATTCTTGTGATTAGTCTTTCTTTACATATTTGTTTTACTGTGATAACTTTTTGCTTTACTTCCAAATACCATCTTATCCATCGGCTTTGAATTTTTGGCTGGTTTTTTTTTTTTTTATTACTTTTTCATACGATGTGATTTACCCCGGCCTCCTCGAAGAAAACAAACCAAAATTTGCAAATTAAATCCCACTACTTTTTAACAACTTGTATAACATCCTCATTATTCACAATGTGATGTAATCCAACTCGCTGTGGATTATGTTTTGCTGATGATCCCCAGACTAATGCGTACTTGAAGTCTTCGGCAAGCGATCGATGAATTGAATGACAGCAGTGCTCAACAGTAGCTCCGTTTCGAATAATTAATCCTTCTTCAAAGTCGGGTAATTCTCCTCGTTTCTTGGTGTATACTCGTAACAAGTTGAGATGCTTCCATAATTGTTCGACAAGGTAATCGAGATTGAGATCTTGTTCACAGGATACCACTACGGTGTGGTCCTGCCTCGCCAGTCGGTCGACTTCTTCTATCGTGATTTGATCAATCTTATTGTAGCACTGAAAAAATGTGTGGCAATTATGTTAGAGGAGGTGAAAACATAGCTGGCATGCTGGATCAATCTAACTACTATTGTGGATAAAAGATCGATCACTTACATATACGCAAGTCAAATATTTTCTATTTCCAAGCACAACATCAATAAACTGATCGACAGTGATGTCTTCGCGGATCAGCACATCTGCATTAAATATTTCTGTAAAAAACAAAAAACAAAAAAAAGGCATTGTTAAAAATGAGTTGTGATGACCACCACACCAAACAAAGGCTGTCCTTACTATAATCGTGTAGAATGTGCTGAACCATCTTTTCATTAATCTTTGTCAACTTCACTGTTGCATTGATGGTGATACCTCCTCCATTCTTGACCTTGAAAGCAACGTTTGGCTTACTTTGATTGAGTCGGATGCCAACGGTTTCCAACTCTCGCTCCAATTGCGCCCTAGAACCACAGTGTTGACATTAGTAAGAAAAGAAAATTACCCTTGTTTTGCAGTTATTCCCCAAACGATTTGCTTACTTTTGTTGCTCGCTCTTAGTGGCATCGAGCATCATCAAGACAATATCCGCCGTCCGTGCTACTGCAATGACTTGTCTACCTCGACCTTTGCCTTGAGCAGCTCCCTCAATGATACCAGGTAAATCGAGCAATTGAATTTGAGCGCCTTTGTATTCGATTTTGCCAGGGATACACGTCAAGGTTGTGAATTCGTAAGATGCAGCTACAGATTCCGTCTTGGTGAGCTTGGAAAGTAGCGTTGATTTACCAACAGAAGGAAAGCCAATGAGTGCAACACGAGCGTCACCCGATTTCATCACATCGAAGCCTTCACCCTAGCCATGTCAGGTTTGGGTCAGTATTGCCAGATATCAACAATGGCTCCTCTCATATATATCCAAAGCTCACCTTTTCTGATTTCGTTTTGGATCCTTCTAGCAATTGGACACGGTATTTCGCAAGTTTGGCTTTGAGAAGACCAAGATGGTACTCGGTGGCTGTAAACATAAGGTATGAAATGTTAGCTGGAATCCCATACCTAGTGCAGTCGATTTCGAGATGTTACCCTTGTTCTTTTGTGTGCGCTTGATTTCATTTTCAATATCCTGGATCTTTTCCAAAATTCCCATGTTGGCTGCAAATTCACGCTTGATATTTTTTTGAGAATTCTCAAGTTTGCGCAAAAATTCGAGCCAAGGTCCCAGATGCACGTGAGCTGCTTTGCCGACCAGAAAAAAAATTTAAACACGCTGTCAGGCACAAGGTTAGAAAATGAAAATAGAGTACGATATCAATACTTACATCCGATTATATTACAGATCCCATTTCTAAATAAAGTGATTCTATATCTTATCTTTAATCATTTAATAAAGAGCAATTGAGTTCTTCCATAATATACAATTTCGCCAACCGTGTGGTTAGCCTTGATCTGATAGGATATCTGCGACGATGACACGCAACAAGTTCCATAACAGTATCATTATATTATCAAAAATTTATAGTAGCACAATTATTGAACGTGTCCAAGTCCATAATCAAAAGCTGTTCTTGTACAATGCCCTGCCCCTCTCGGCGTATCGTTTGATCATCAGGCTCAGCTACAAAGGTGCTTTCCGAGATCCCTAAATCTCCTACTTGGAGGAGCTAACTACATAGAATTGTTACCGTGGATCAGCAATGTGAACCTCCTATAGTTCAGAGGTAGTTTATTATTTCATGAGGTATTTTGACTCGGAGGAAGATCGTCTAGATTGGATTGTTCGCATACGCATAAGCTAAGCTAAGTATCTTTTGGAACTTAAAAAAGATTTAGTTCATAAATAATTAAGCTAAAAGAAACAGCACAGTTGCGTTGAATCTAGCAAGGTAATCCCATGCTATTCTTACCTTATTACCTGCAACTGTGACAGCGCTGATAAAGAGAGGTCATTTACCAAGATTTGGACACGACACTACTATTACTATAACTGGAGGAAGACAATGTTAACAAAAAGTGGGGAATATATTTTATTTCACGTACACCTTGTGTTTATTTGTTGGTTTAAGTTTATGTAACACTTGGCTTAATGCTTTCTTTGATGACTGATGCTTTGCAATTGCTGACACACCCAAAGGGCTTAAAACGCCGCGGCAAATAGTTCATCCCAGCCGAATTTAGAACGGTTAAATGCATATATATTTGACTCATTTGGGTCGACTTCAATTTTGACACAAGATCACTCCTCTACGATGGCTCTCAAACTTCTTGGATCTCCCCAGTCTACCTGTTCTCTTCGCGTTATTACCGTCGCCAAGGCTCTGAACATCCCCCTTGAGATTGAGACCGTTGATCTTGCCAAAGGTGCCCACAAGAGCCCCGAATATGTTGCAAAGTATCAGCCCTTTGGTCGTATTCCGGTCCTGGTCGATGGAGACTTTGTCCTTTATGAGTCTCGTGCTATCTGCCGCTACCTCATTAACAAATATCAAACCAAGGAAACGGTTCAATTGATCCCTGCTGATCTGAAGGAATCTGCTTTAGTTGACCAATACATCTCTGTAGAGACTTCTGAATACAATCCTGCTGTCAGCAGTTACGTTGGTGAAGTCGTTTTCAAGAAATTTAGGGGTGGTGTCCCTGATCCTGAAGTTGCGGCTAAACACCGCGAGTCCACCATTGCTGTTCTCAACGTCTATGAAAAGTTCTTGGAAGGCAAGAACTATCTTGTTGGTGATAAATTGACTTTCGCTGATATCAGCCATCTTCCTTATGGATATTATGCATGCAACGCTGGTCTGGCTGATGTCTTTGACTCTCCTGAACGCCCTAATGTTGCCCGCTGGTGGAAGACCATCACCAACGAAGCCGCCTGGAACGCTGCTCTCGGTAAATAAGTACGTGCTTTATAGTATAAAACATTTCAAATTGGCATAGTGCCACTTGTCCTCAATAAATAGTTGCTTCTCTGATCTTCGCTAATCGAATAATTCAAAGTACTGATGATATTGAGTCATTATGTAATGGAATAAAATCGTATTGCAAAGAAAGCTGCAATCACTCTTATTCTTAGTGAACAGAACGATGGAACGCACCGAAATCGTGAACGTCCATGGCATCAGGAGCCAAGCTCTGTGATATTGTAAAAGGCGTTCAATATTTATTTTTAATGAGCAAATACTGTCAGTGTCGTTTCTATAATGTTATATACAGTCTTCAATCACGCTGAAGGGTGTTGGGAATGGCGATTTCTTATGATTAAAAGGTCTTTTCGGGACGAGCAGTGACATCTTCAAGCTTGCTACCGAGTTTTATAACGTTATGACGCAATACACGAGGATCGATACGAAGTTTCTTGCCCAACTCCTGAACTGTTGCTGGATTAGCGTCGAAGTGCATCAACCAGTAACTGCGAATGACGGGAAACAAAGACAAGTCAGCGTCACTACATTGTTTTGAATGCAAGAACACTCTGCGAAAGTGAATACATACTGTCCTGAGTTAAAGTATTGCTGATGTCTCTTAATTCGGTGGGGAAGGATTCGGCTTCCCCAATTTTCGAAACCTCGAACAACACCACCCTTGTCGAGAACTTGCAAGGCTGAGGTCTTGAGTAAATCTTGCAAGTTATTCTGTAGAATCGTGTGAATGGCATGATTCTGCCTGTAAAAATAATGATCTGTAGAAGTATGCTCACCTTGACAAGATTGCTTCGGGCTATGCACACCAATTCGTAAAAGGGCATGATGAATCGATTAATGTCGAGTGAATTGGAAGATCATACAAAAAATTGTAAAAACAATTTTTTTACCTAAAAAAAAGTTTTGAACCCCCGATGCATCTCATTGCAGTTTCCAAGTGACCTATTTTCCCCTTCCTATATACCATGAGCGAACAGCACAGTGTTCTATTTGTGTGCCTAGGTACGAATGAATGTCATGATACATTGTAATGCGTATTATACATATTAATTCGGTGAAATGATTGCAGGCAACATATGCCGATCACCTATGGCTGAAGCGGTGTTCGCACACATGGTTAAAGAAAAGAATCTTTCATCTAACTTTGTTGCCATTGATTCGGCTGGTACCGCCGGTTATCATGTATGAACTACTTGCGATTTAATATGATTAATGTAATTTAAAGCATCCAACGTAACTGTCAGTTTTCATCGCTTGGTAGGTTGGCGAGAAGCCAGACTCAAGAAGTGCCGCTACTTGCAAAAAACATGGTGTTCCTGTCAATTCCCGGGCACGCAAGGTAAGTTTTCAGGAGGATGAATATAAAGTATCAGAGTTTGCCATCTAGCTTACATCTGCATTAGGTCTCTAAAGCAGATTATTCAAAGTTTGACTACATTTTATGTATGGACGAATCCAACCTCTCTGATTTAAAGGTACCGTGTGATTTACGATGTGATATGAAAATGGGAGATAAAAGACGTACATTAAACATCTATAATAGCATATGCAACCAGCCGGGTCAAAAGCAGTTATTAAACTTTTTGGAGACTTTGATCCTAAGGGTGAGAGGATTATTCGTGACCCATATTACGGTGGCGCTGAGGGATTTGAGCACAACTTCAAGCAGGTTACCCGAGCGAGTGAAGGATTCCTTAAGCATCTTAATTTGATATAGACAAAGCTCCTATCATACATTTGGGAATCCTTGAGGGTTTTTATTCTTTTCGTGTAGATATTTACATATCTAGTCACATCTATGAAGCGAAGGAAAATTGATTATAATTACAATAGAGATAGATTCTTGGAAATTCTCAAAAAGCTGATTGCTGTCGATGCTCTTGTAGTGAAGATAAAAATGTTGAAAAACATCAATAGACACATACGTTGTAAATTACAATCGTCGTGCCTTCTTAGGTCGGCAACCACCGAATGGAACAGGAGTAGCGTCTGTCAATTGTTTGCACGAATTTCCGTAGGTGGCAACAAAAGCCCTGAATGCAGCATCTCTTCCAGGGCCGAAACCTTTAAATATAATGTGATAGTTGACGATTTGAAGGTTCTTCTCTTGCATTTTGGCGATGAGCTGAAGTGTAGCTTGATGCGCAGCTTCATAACCACTTCTCGCTGCCTTCTTGAATCCGGCCGTTCCTCCAGAGGTAGATGCCAGAACCTGACCCTTGGGGCTTGTAAGTGTCAGAATGGTGTTGTTGAAGGTAGCGTTGATGTGAAGGCGGTATGGTCCGTCACCTAAATAAGAGGCGCTTTGCAGGTACGCTGATACGCCAGACATATCGAACTCTGGCTTGTCATTCTCAGTTTGCTGAGCACTGCTGCCTGGCTTTGTTATGTAGTCGAATCGTTCGCCGAGAGAAGTTTCTGGCTTTGCAGATTTGGCATCGGCAAGAATGTCTTGCAGGGACGACAAAGTGCTGTCTGAACTGTCATTGCTTACCCATCGGGTTTGTCGAAATCCGTTCAAGACAGATGTGATGTTAAAAGACTTGTAACACGAGCTACCTGCACGAGCTAACGACCACATGTTCCAATGTTGCAAAAGTAAATTATGTGCCAACCTTACAGTGACTTTTTTGAACCTGGCCAAAAAAAAACACTGCGGTGAATTGACCGTCACGGTCACGTGTACATTGTTCAACCTGGCTGCCAGACCGTTATCCTCTGTTGTTTTTCTCCATTGTCCTTCGGCCTTTGTGACTAAACCTTCCTATTATACTCATTATGGAGAATAGGAATGAGATATATCATTGCTCTAAAGATAACTTATGATTGGTACATCATATCTTCCTGTTATTAAGCTTCATTGGCCCAGGGGTATTTTATTTTACTTTTGTACAACGTAGATGAATTTTCACTGCATGGATTTAGAAAGCGAATCTGTTATCATGACATTAAGTTGGTTCAGAAGCTTTTGACATGATAGTAGGTCACTTTGGTAGGAAATAAGAGTTAATAAAACGTCACATAATAGAAAATAGAACATTTACAGAATACATACCTGACGGTCATTTGTTCCAACTCGGTCCGTTCTTCAATTGCCTTTTCAAGCAATGAAGTAACAGATGGCATGCTCCCATATTGAAGTGATTTGTGTGCTATTATATCAATACTAGGCTGTGGTGAACATGCTATGGATTCATCGGATTTATCGCATTCATCAGATTTAGTTCGCTTTTTGGGACTAGTGGTCAAGTCTACCACGGCGATATCGTCGTTGACATGTGTCCATGTGCGCTTGTTGGTTGGCGGCGTATTTGCTTTGGTAGTGGTCCAGTCGACTATGCTTGCAAGAGACAAGGTTTTGACAGTCTTAGATTCTGGTATTATCTTCGAAGGAGTTTTTCTAGTAGGTGTAGCTTGCTGGTCAGTGGAGCGATCGATTTGGTGTCGAGGTGAAATGGTGTCGCTAGGGGACGAGCCCTCACGCATATTATCACCGTCAGGTAAGCTATCTGGGGAATTTTCTGTGTATGCCGCTAACCTACTATTATCACCTCTGCTATGGTGTGGACCGTTTCTCGTCAGGTCATTGGATGTGGGGACATCGAGAATCATAGGCTCCTGTTTGCTACTTGTAGAAGGCTTATCTTGCGATATGGCAGCAGTATTAGAAAATTGATCAGCTTGTTGGGAGGTACTTAAGGAATCTGTATCCTGCAATGTTGCATCAACCACCATGTACTGCGAATTGTTTGAACTATTAATTGTTGGGGAAGTAAGAGTAGCATCTGATGGTGACGATCTGGAAACATTCTTTGGAGACAATGCCATTGAAGCATTTGACAGCCTTCGATGGAGTCTCGTGGGTGACGAATGTGCACTCTTGATATTCCTTTCTCCTTGGGCAATAGTCTCAAAAATACTGGCAAAAGATGCGCTTTGGAGAACAGCTGGACATGACCTTTGTCGTTTGATAAGCTTTACTTTCTCAATGAAGGGTCGAGAGATAGCTGGGTCCTGTGAGTTAATCAAGTTTGATGTACATTGAGCCCAACTCTCCACCGTTTGATCGTCAACTGGCCATTGTTCAAGTAAGACCATAATTGAAGACATGAAGTCGATTACCTGGACGAAATGATTATGTCAGTCACTCCAAATCTCGCTGACCATAACACTACAGTAATGACACTCACATATAGTTTAATTCCACCTGGTACACTGGTTTCACTGTCACTTAAAGCCTTTTCAAAGCAAGATAAATGCTTAATGGCAACTGCCACCCTGGTCTTGACATCAATATGTGATAATGAAATGCACTTCAGTACATTGGACAGATAGTGGTTCAGTGCAGCTGCCAGCTCTGGAAGGCGTTCAACTGGATCCAGCTCATATTGAATGGTCTTTGCAACCTGTTCCTGTACAGGTAACATTGCTAATAGTATACTAGGTCTGCATAAGGAAAGTAACATTTCAATAACTGTGTCAATTACATTCTTCACCCAAGTAGAGATTCATACCGATTCGCAGGTTCCAGAAGCACGTCGGGTTTCACCACAGACTCCTTTGCTCGATCAGGACTAATCTGCGCGAGCTGTCCCATACAGAAATCAAGCCAGCAGATGACGCTAGTTATATCGATTAATTTCAGGCAGTCTTCATCATAATCATAAAAATAGACGTACCTTGATGAGATATTTGTGCTGTCGTCAGAATAGAGGATACGATCAATATTAGTTCGTAAGTATCGTGCAATATCCGCCATGCAGTTTGGTATAAGGTTAGCAATGGAGTTGAAAAGCCCTAGCCAATTGCAAATCATTCTTTCACTGTGTTTACAAAGTAATATGTAACTATATAATTCCGCATGCTTGGATATGAAACTGATAATAAGAATAGTTAATAAAACGGCTTTTATGTCAGTCTATCAAGAGGGATTCCACTTACGTTAATGGATAACACAAAAGTCTGCCAAGGACCTGCTTGATTTCATCCGTCTCGGGTAACAAACATTTTGCACCGTGGAGCGATCCTAACTCATGGCGAATACATGATGAAGCTGATTGACACCCATTAGCTCCTAGTGAAGGCGTATTATTATCAGTCGAAATCCACATCTTACCCATTTTAAGTTTCAAAAACAGTCCTTCACGAGTATTTTGTTCTAAAGAGGTGGTTGGATATATGGGGACAAAGTCAGACTCGAGCAGTGCAATGAAATCCAAAAAGCTTTCTGACGATTGCCGACAAGCCCCAGAAAGCTCGCAAATAGTTTCAACGTATTCTTCATAAGCCTCCTGTGGACGAGAGCTTATGCCAGCTACGAAAATAGAGAGACAATATACTTTTTGTGAAAGAGTTTGATAAGCTACACGACATTCACTGAGAGCGTACTACCTCATACAAGATTATGCCTTACCTATTGGCACATACTTCTTTTGTTTGAAAGGTTGGGCTGCATCACCATTTTCAAATAAATCCTCATCTAGAGACAGCTCAAACGGTCGAAGTGTAAGGAAATCTGGAGATAAGATATCCATCATAGCTTTGAGAAGATGTTTGAAGACGAATAACCGGTCTTTGAATCCTACTGACGTATCAAAGAGAAGATTACTAGCCAGATCACAAATGCTTTTTCTCTCCTACTACTATCACAAACCTGATCGACTATTATCGGCTCCAAGGATAACAAATGCCAAGAAACGTAAGCATGTGTGGATAGCGTCAATATATGCGCTGGATGGTCGTATTTCCTTTTGGTAGAAGTTGCGATATGTCCGTATCAATGCCTGCCAAGTTTCCATGTACGATTTCTGCCGTTTGTAAAAGGGTTAGCTCTATTGCCTAGAGATAGCATTTTCATGGCATGTCAATTTTCCTATTAATTAACTACCTTGATCGTCAGATCAGAACGATTGTCCAATTTTACAACCGCATGCCCAACACTGGCTTTTAGAGCCTCTATGATAACCAGCTGATGGTCGCGGATGAGGTTGGGTGATATAGGTAACACATCAGTAGCTTGCAAGTCCATTCCACGGAAGAACACATTGACCAGTGAAATCCGATTGACTTCTGTTAAATAAGCTTTAACATTAGGTACAATGGTATGTGATTATCTTCTTATACTTACTTCGATTATGTCCTCCCATCAATGCAGCGAGCGTGTTAAAGAGCATATCCAAAACCACTGGTGATTTATCTTTGGAGAGTAATAACACAAAATCCCGAATGATGGCATTGAACACAAATGCTTGATTGAAATCGTCATTGCAGGCGTATACTAGTGATATCCATGTTCTTGTTGCAGCAATTCTCACTGACACATGCTTCTCCTCCTTCAACCTATAACCAAAATTCAATAAGACGGGTGCACGATTCGAATGCAATTATTGAACAATACTTACCCTGCCTCCAATGGAAGTTTGACTAATTTCAAGCGACTTTCATGTAAAAGATGGTTGTTCAACCTGAAATTGTAGATGAGGGAGCTAAAGACAACTTAGCTTTAGCCATTATTCATATATTGACGTCAATTGAATGTGAACACCCACCTCCAGGCTTTGAATGTATTGATATTAGAATCACTTCTCCGACATTGGAAGCTTTTCTATGACAGGCAATCATAAGTTAGCACATACAGTTTCACAATATCTTATATCATCTACACAGACTCACTTCAGCAACTCTAATCATGCCATTTAAAAATCGGCTTCGGTGCAAGTTGGTGCCCATCACCATGATCATTAATGCCCATATTTGCATAATATCATGATCTAATATTGAAAATATCTGAGTAAACTGATCTAGCTATTGTCGAGCACATCCGAATATTTACCTTCTGGTGCTTCTTCTATCAATTTTGTCATCTCTTCAGTAAATTTCACCGCATGATCCCGTAAAAAGATCTGAAGATATAATTAGGAGACGAAGCGTGATTCCAAGATAACATTGCATTTCATACCTGAATGGAAGAATTAAGTATTGTAGGCTCGCTCCAGCTTTTAGGTAGCATTTTTGTCAAGATAACAGCAGCTTTCCTCCTCAATGGGGATATCGAATGTGTCAAGCACTGCACAATGGTAATAAAACAGCAGCTCGCCCAAGTAGCCCATCGACTTGTGTCTTGAGTAAATATGATATCTAAAGCCTGATGAAATAAGGTGGTCAGCAATATATTTGGCTGACGTTACATAGCCTATATAATGCAACCTAACACTTACTGTGAGAGCCTCCATCTGGGCTTTGGCTGACTTCAACCGTGGATTCAAAGCCGATATAGCAGCCTTTGTAATTAAAGGAACATGAGGATCCAGAATACGCTTGGTTACACGCTGCATAGCCAAACACCAAATACAAAGGGTATATATGCTCTATAGACAATCATAAGAAGCCGTGGTATATGTAGTACTATAGATCATGGCTTTTCTTACCTTCGCCTGTGTTTCATTAAGAGTCTTTACAATAGAATTAAGAGCAGAAGATACATCTGAGGCTGTGATCGATAATCAATTGTGAATACAGTATTAACATTTGTCGTTTGATATTCGTTATACACCTCTTTCTTGTTCACACTAACCTCCAAGTTTACCGACAAGTGAGTTGTAGTGGAGTATGAAACCTATACATCTTACTGAGGTTTGTTTTCTATACAATAGCAGACTATTAGCACCTCTGTTTCGATATTCATTATTTATCTTCAACGTATATGCATACATGACTATACTCTCACTGCATTCCATATCTTTGAGGCACGTTTCAAGAGCGGAGCGTGTCATGGCTTCAGTAACGTTTTCCGTATTTGGTTCTTGTTTCAGAGCACCATAGAAGGATGAGTATGCATGCAATCTTTCCTCGTCTTTGGTTACTAACAATCGTTGGATAAAGGTGTCCAAGCTCGTACCAGAACCGTCGCGGTTTGCTATAGATATGACGCTGCTGCTATCCAATACGACTGAAACCTCATTTTCAGGATTGTATTTTACTGGAGAACTTGTCGTTTTCAAAATGCTCCTGGGAGTACCAGTTTTCCCGTTTGATGGCGGTGTGCCAGGTCGAGATTGTGTATTCGACGGACCCAGCCGAACTGGTGAAAATGCAACCTTTTTGGGGGTTGGACTTGAAGAGATTTGTGGATTCATATTTACCACACGAAAATATAATAGCAAAGCAAGTGCCTGTCGAATGAACCACTGCCGGATCTCAATCTTGTAATTTAGAGTCAAAAAAGTAGCTTGGAAAGGTTACAATACGCGTCTCAAAGTACGCGCCTGACCAAAACGCTTGAAAATTTCACAGGCAGTCACAGGCAAAAACAGACCACCACCAAACAACCCACATTTCCAGCAACAAGTACAATTTCTTTGTCATCTTACTTTCTGATAAGGTTCATGGACAATCCTACGGGCCTGTTTTTCATATCCTCACATCAACACCAAAGGACGAAAGGTGCTGTGAAGTCCAAAATTTTACTATTATTGCTTTTAACAAAACTGATGCTGTCCTTATGGGTATTTACATTTGGTGCTATTCGATACTATTATCATTTCTTTCTTCCTCTCATCCTTGCGTTCTATAAACGGATTTGTGACAGAAAAGTTTCAGTGAGTATACAATATTGTTCTAAAACGAAGATAAAGGCTTAGCTAAGTGTGTTCCGAACATCCATTTGTAATGTCGCTTTCTATACATGCCGTACCACTTAGTGGTCACTAGACACTCCACCTCATAAAATATATTCATTTATCGATATACTTACATTTAAAACGACGACAACATCTTTATGATCTAGGTTTTGTGATCATTTTGAATACTCGGGTGGTACTACGCAAAGTTCGCAATCGACCGGATAATTTGAAGCATTCAGGGCACCAACTATGGCGATAGAATACCGAGTGGGAATAACAATAATTTGGAGAGGTTGACTGAGACATTTTTTTAACAGAAAGACGAATAACGACGAATATAAATTGCGAGCTTCGAAAGTTTGATGGCCATTGTTTTTGTTGATGTCCCAATGCGGTAATTGCAAAAATGGAATTTGTAAAATTAAGAATAACAAAATCTATTTTGATAGACGCCCGTGCATTCGAACATTAATGAACTATAAGAAAGTCTCGATAACCAATTTTTGCAATATTCTTTATAGAATAATCATTATTATTATTTTTGGAATGACTGAATCGCATAAAGAGATTGTATAATGTCGGTTATGAACTACCAGGCAAGACTGAACCAGAGACTCCATGAGGAGACACAATACCGTCATAGTTGTACAGCTGATAAAGTATAAATGTTGATCAACCGTATGCCCCCACCTTCCTTTACCTCCTCTTCTTCGCCATGTGCGAATTTTGTAACTTCAAGTCTCCTCCTCCACCACCATCACCACCAGCACCTCCAGAAGAGGTGAGTAAGAGGATGCTTTTGGTTTCGCTTCATTTGGTAGTGTCATTAACATTTTGATAAATGCGAGCAGCCACCACCACCGCCAGCACCTGCTCTCCCAGCCTTACCTCCAGAGTATAAATTTTACTTCTATTCTACTGGTCCACCTGCGGAGCCAGCAGCAATGCCGCCACCACCACCACCGCCGCCGCCGCCGCCGTCAGAGCCTGCTGACGAAAAGGTAAGAAGGCTCTGTAAGTATTGCATGAAATGAAGAGACTAAGATTAGATAACCACAACAATAATTCAGCCAGAGCCACCAAAGCCTACGTGGTGCTCTCCAAGAAAGCCCGAGGAAGAAAAGTGCATCATCATGTGAAGCTTTCAGGATAGGAGCGACGATCCCTGTACGCTAAAATGTATCTTGCAATTATGTATAATTTTTTAGCCATTAATATACTACATACCAATAGTCAAACTCGCATTTTTCATTGTTGCTTTCTTCTATGCGAGCTGGTGTAGGTGGGAGCAAGGTAGACATTAGTAATATCCTAGTTTATTCATCAGTATTAATAGTTAGGATCGCAAGAGATAGTACAAGATGGGTAGTGAAATGAAGTAAATATGCGATATGCGAAATTAAATTGGCAAATATCTAAACTACGAAATTGGATGCACTAAATGTGATTGGATTGAAAAATGTACAAGTGCGTCTATATCCTTGTGATATTCTCTTCTTGCTCTTCCTCAGTTATTTCAACAACTTTGGGGGATCTAACGACCGGCTTGATGCGCAAGCTAGCTGCAAAAGTAACCATAGCAAGCATTGAAAGAATTCCAAATGAAACGTGAGGTCGAACTTTCTTAGGGATCCAAGCTGCATGGTTGGAATAGTCCCAAAGGATACCACAGATTGCAGGTCCTATAGAACGGCATCCACTGGAAACACATTGAGAAAATCCATTAACTGCTCCAAGAGTATCCATTCGAGGTGCAGAGTCGCTAATAATAACCATCATAGATGTGAATGCAATAGTGGAACACATAGTCTTGAAAATGAGGCATATAATTAAGCCTACCCAGACCCACATCTTGGTTTCGTATACACCATTGAAATTCGGGATGTGATAAAGATAGCGAACGAAACCTTGAACGAAGTCAACCGCAGCAAAACAAGGTAGACATATCTGGAACAGTCTTAAGACACCAAATTTACCAGCCAGACGAGGCCATATGAACAGTTGCATTATCAAAGTCATAAACCCAGCAACTGCGAGTGAAGCACCAATCTCTTTGGAAATAAAGCCCATTCCTCCATTGTTTCTAGATGTTGATAGCCATAATGAATAAAGTTCTAGGGTATGTTTATATTAGAGGAAAATTTCATCGTTTTAGCATTAAAGTGATCGCAAACTTACCATCATAGAAAACTCCGTGCAATGCAATACATCCAAAGGCAGTAGATGCTAATATGACGGGCTGTGTGATGGCTTCTCTGAATGTAGGCTTGCGCTCCGATTCGTGAATAGTAGGGGTTGGCGAGTAAGTCGGTGAACAGATATTGCCGTCAGGGAAAGTCGAGTAATTAGTTTCACCACTAGACAGGAGTCTCTGTTCTTCATCCTTTTGCTTTTTCTTGTCCTGAGGGCGTTTACCAATGAGACTCTCCTCCAAAAATAGTAGTCCAAAGATCCATCCACAAAAGCAAATGCAAGCTGCTATAAAGGAGGGCAGAAAATAGCGATATGTGGTCAAAAATTGAGTAATCCAGCCCAGATTACCAAATACAGACGGATAGTTCTTGACCGGATCAGCTAGGAAGCCACCAAGTACTGGACCAATTACTGAACCAAGACCAAACATGAAGGGGAGCAAGGCAAAGGCTTGTGCACGATCGGCTTCCGAAACGTCGATGGTTAGCTCAGCGATCATAGACTGTGTAGTATAGGATTCGTTAGTATCTTTCTAGAATGAACGTGCGTCCATTTTGTTTTGGGAAGTATTAGGTCATTCTTTACCTTTAAGACACCATTATTTCCATTCTATCGATAAAAGTAAAAAAGGTGAGTCACTATTGAGCCTGTGAAAGTAGCAATGGTTCCACAGAGATTACGAATCTTACCAGAACTCCACATAACGAACGAGAAATAATGGCCCAGGCAAAGGAATTACTAAGACCAAATAAAAATATACTGATCATGGTACCAGTCATTCCGAATAAGATTACTGGTCTTCGACCAATACGATCGGATAGCATGCCCCATTGTATGCCTATAGCAAAAAGCGGAAATCACATGACATGAGGGCAAGTTAGGAAACCTTATATTACGTTCATTGCGTAGCAGATGAAAAGATTCCGTAGCAAATATAGAAACTCCTACCTGTGAAGAACTGAGCAAGAGCAAACGAACTTGCAATCCACCCAACAGAGTATCCTGCTCTCTCTTCTGGTATACCAAAATCACGGACAAGGAACACAACGTATGGAAATATAATAGTAAAACAAATTGGTTCTGTTCATTCCGAGTTGTGCATAGAGTTTACGTTACAGGACATTATTAGTGTACATATATATATGTATTTATATAATGGTAGTTGATTGCGAAAGGTTGGGCATGGCAGAATTAGAGATTTGCAACAGTCTACAAACTATCAGAATGGAATTTCGAAGTACCTACCTGAAAAACGACAAATACATAAAATTATAAGTTGCCTCCATGGCAAAGGCTTGTATTCTGTCATCCAGAAATTAATATCGAACAGAAGCGAAAGATGATAGGAACGGAGCAGAAGAAACTAAAGTGAATCAACCTTTTTTATAAAAAAAGCTAAGACGGTCGTCCACACTTTACAGTCCGCACGGGAGTAAGATTTTCCACTGGGCCATTTTGAAACAGTTCACCGCAAAAACTTCAGGGCAGGTCTGCTAAGCAGCACTTCTTGCATAGCATTATTTACATAAAAGAATTTCCATTTTTTGACACTTCGGCGGCATTCAGTTTAGCCTGGGGTATTAGTAATGAAACCCTCGATTTCTCCTTGCAACCTGCAGCCTTATTCAGCTCATTCCAACGGTAAAAATCTCTGCATCATTAGGTTTCTGGGAATTTGTTTTTCCCAAGAAGTAGTCAGTAAAATAGAGAGAAAGGCACGGGGCACAAGAAGCTATATTTGAGAAGCTGCTATGACTCTTCCCATCGAAAGTGCGTGACTTGTATGATGCCTTCTTTGGTGATACAGATCGATGACGACTTCAACAATAAACCATTTACTTGTACTTAATTATACTTATTTGATAAGATAATGGAGCTTTTTTAAGATTATTAAATACATTATTGGTCCCTTCCTCCTTCTAATATTGTAGCGAAAAATAAGGCAGCCGTGATATTAATTCTTCGCATACAGTTTATTAGAGGTCACATCCCAATGATCTGGACTGCTGTGGTCAAAGCCTGATTTTCAGTCACTTGGTCTAAACGTTCTAGGCATACGATTCTTACCGATTACTCTGGTCAGGTTACAGTTTTAAGGCACTAGTATTTCTAAAGCAAAGCTTATGCGGTGCAGCTTGATATATTTTATTTTGCGTGGTGTACAGGGATGAGCCATAACGAAGGTTGGAAATGCACAGCTCAAAGACAAATTAGGGGATCTTTCCTTATCCTTTCGATTATAGCTGAATATGACACACATTTATCTTTTTTTACAATTCCAGACAATGTACGCTTCGTCCGCTCTTCCTTGAGCTCTACAACATGCGCTCGACTGCAGCTTGTTCGTCACCTTTAAATTCTGCTAGCGCACTAGATAAGCAACGGATGGTGAATTACAAACACATATTTCAAATCTACTACAAGTCTGTTTTCTCACCTAATAACATTAGATCGTTCAAATCCCATGTCAACTAGCCGTGTTACAGCATCTGGTGTGACACCATCTGGAAGAGTTTCAGCATTAGGATTTGCATATACCTCAGTCCAATATTTTGCTGTCTGTTCAAAATCCTGTTTGTCTCGTTTATAATGTGCAGCCACTTGCGCATCCTAATATCATAGCTGTAGAATGAGGGATATGGCATATATGAAGTAAATATATATGAAAGTAATTTGAGGTTACCTGAGGATCATCGGGTTCAGGGGTAGACAAAAGACTTTGCAGTGATATCAAAGCTGACTTTAGAGTTAGTACTGGAGTCCATTTGTCTTTCAGAATATCCTAATGCAATGGTTTGTGAGTCAATGTTTGTAACTAGTTCATATATATTTTTTTGAATGGTGTTACTTACGAGGCATATTGCACCCTGTTAATGAATACGGTTAAGCCAGTGAATATGTTATTTGACACTATAGTGAATGAATACCTACAGTTTGCGATGAAATATTTGGATGATACACGCGGTTGACAAATTTCATTTTTGGAGGCATGAAAGGATATTCTAGCTGATAATGGATTATGTCAGATGAAGAATTTTTGATGATACGTCAACGGATATGTAAGATAGTTACCGGTACGGTCACGTCGACAGTGAAAACTCCACCTATTGACAGAACGCATGAATAATTGGTGGTCTGAGTTATTTTGACGAAGAAACCATCAGAAAACAACATACCTTGGTATGGAGTATTGATTGGGCCAGCAATCTTAGCCGTCATTCTGTCTATGGATCGATTGTGGTTGCAAATATCGTTAGAATCTTGGATATCGAGTGTACAATGTGCTGGGGGAGTGCCCATTTGAGATTCACTTACTCATATTCCCATCTTCCGGCAATATGATTTCAATATGGGCTTCTTTATCCTCCTTTATTGCTATTATCTCTTTTTGGACTCGCTTCATGTTGGACATCTTGGTGCGTACTTTCTGGAAACGATGAAATGCGGAAAGGCACGGTGATCAGAATGATACCAAGCATAAAGTCACATCGGCGATGTGGACTGATACTGTGGCGAAAGTGGCGCATGCCCCGTTTTGGTATTGTCAAATATTTCCACGCATTCATACCTCATTAAAACCTACAACAGTCATTCCCCGTATTTGTTTATTTGGAAAAGCAGATCTTCTCTGACAACGGAAGATTGGCCAAGTCTGACTGTTGCAAAATAAGAAAGAAAGCATCCGTGTTTTGGTGAGTCCAACAAAGTTGGGTTGTCTGGGATGCAAAAAATATAGTAATAATGCGAACAAAAATAATAACACTGAAATGAAAGTGTCTGATTCATAATTACTACAAGATTTAAAAAAAAGTGATAAATCCAAATAATGGCATATATAGTTTCGATATCAACATCTTGAGTATCACCTCCATATTGGCGTCATACAAAATGCAAAGTAATGAAGAGTGGCCTTAACGATGTTTATAATGATCCTAGGGACCATTGAAAACTTGTGTAGCCACTAATGTTGTTGACAATAATTAGATCGATGGATATGTTGCAGTAGACTTTTTAATTGTGAGTATGTCTTGCATGTCGTCAACGACCGCAAGGGGAAACCCTCCAAACTTTAATGTCCGCTAGTCGGCTTGTTCAGTGTGTCACAATTTTTTTTTTTTTTGCAGGTGTCAGCTGTAACATTTAATTCATCGCATTCAGCCCACCTAAAGGTAAACTTGCGCTGAACAAAACTAAAGCCCTAAACTCATTACGATTAGTATTTAGTTTGCTTACAATACTTTTCTGAATGCTTTGTTAGCAGTACTAGGCAAAATAGTCTTGGCGACGCGTATCATTCTGAAACATTCAACAGCCTGTATACCTGTATCCTCGCCTTCTCATTTTCCTGTTGTTGTTTTTCGCATCAATTGACAACATTGATACTTCCGCAGCATATTTAGGTCAAAGGTAATGTTTTTCTTTTAGATTTACTTGTTACAGTGCATTAATCTGACTAGATCATAGGCTATTTCAGTAGCCTAACAGTCCACGCGCCAATTAATTCACATGTCTGTGTATAATCACCGTCCCATGGTGCCTGCTGCACAAAGTCGCATCGTCGAGCTCTTAGAAGCCATTCGCGCCGAATTTGATCAACTTAGCCAAGAAGCTATGATCTGCAAATCTCAACGTGACGATCTCGAGCATAAGAGTAAGGCGATACTCTTGGCTGGTCGCCGGTATCATGCTACGGTAATAACGTATAACTCTTGTTTGTGTAGTAAATGCTCAGATCCAGGAAATGAACGCATTCCAACAAAGCTTATTCGATATGGAGAGAACGCAAAAGACAGTTAAACAACAGTACGTTGGAAAGCTTTGCATGATTCTAGTTTCTATTATCACATCACATCTTATGCCTCGTATTATTTTAGGTACGAAGAGGAAATTGCTAGATTAAGACAACAGCTTGAACAAGCTCGTGCTGGACATGCACCAATGACTTCATCTGCACATAGCTCTCAACATCCACAACCTCCACCTCCTAATATCGGTCCTCAGTCAAACTTGTTTGGCGGCATTATGAACGCCAGCGGAGGTTCGGGTGCCAGTGCTAGTCAACCTGGCCTCGTTGCTCCTCCTCAAATGGGCGAACAACCTCAACCTCCCCATGGTGGTCATTATCCCCCATCGCAGCCCCAAGGTTAGCGAGTTTGATTGTTATTGTTAGATAATGGAGATTTATAAAAATGACTGATCTTTTGTAAAGGATATTCCTACCCCCCCTCACGGAGCGGCGGTCCTGGAACACCGAATTCGCAAGCAGCACCATTACCGGCAGATCAAGGCGCTGCCAAGCGAAAACCTGTAGCACAGACTGGTCCTGCTCCGCTTCCAACTGCTCCTACCCCTGGACGTCCAGTGTCGACACCAAAGCAGCCACCTCCAGCGGTTTCAACCGGAGCCGGTTTTACGGATTTAGATCCCGATAACGTCCCACCGAACATGACGACGGAAGGCTCCGACTGGCTCGCGGTGTAAGTCAATTCAAAAGTGATATCGAATCAGCGAACAATTATGCTGATCAATCCTGCAAATTACTTTTTCTTCAGATTTAATCCCAAGATTCCCAGGTATCTGAAAGTTGATCTAGTGCATACATTGGAGCATACCAGCGTTGTTTGCTGTGTCAAGTTTAGTTCAGACGGTCGCTATTTGGCTGCCGGATGTAATCGACAAACGCATATTTACGATGTAACCACGTCAACAAGGATGTGCGTCTTACAAGATGAATCGGTGAGCAAAGACGGCGACCTTTATATCCGTTCTGTTTGCTTTAGCCCAGATGGAAAGTTTTTAGCTACAGGAGCCGAAGATAATCAGATCAGAGTATGTAGAGCTTTCTACTTATTGCAATCATAAGCGCTTGAATGAGATGAAAGGTTAATTGTACCGATGATTCCAGATTTGGGATATCAGCAAGAGACGCATTCGCAATGTCCTTACGGGGCATGAACAAGATATTTATTCGCTCGAATTCAGTCGCGATGGCCGTATCATCGTTTCTGGTTCTGGTGATCGTACTGTTCGAATTTGGAGCATGGCTGACGCCACTTGTCTTCACATCCTTCGCATCAACGAAAACGATCAGAAAGATCCTGGAGTTACCTCAGTAGCTCTCTCACCTGACGGCAGATATGTCGCTGCTGGCAGTTTGGACAAAATTGTTCGTGTTTGGGACGTCCAGACCGGCCACCTTCTTGAACGTCTGGAAGGTCACAAAGATAGTGTATACTCTGTTGCATTCATGCCTGATGGTAAGACCATTGTAAGTGGAAGTTTGGACAAGACCCTCAAGCTCTGGCAGCTAGGTGTAAGTGATGGTCGGGGCTATTCTGTAGATCGAGATCGCAAGAATCCCTGCATGCAAACTCTTACTGGTCACAAGGTCTGTATATCTCTCTTCTTTGATACCTGATAGCGAGCTGTTTTGGGATAATCATCTCATTTATGTTGTTACAGGACTTTGTTTTGTCGGTCGCATGTACAGCGGATGGATACTGGGTCGTTTCCGGATCGAAGGATCGTGCTGTTCAATTCTGGGATCCACGTACTGGCAACATTCAATTTGTTCTGAAAGGCTCCAGGAACTCTGGTACGATTTAAAGTGATATATTGAGCGGAAAAGTCTGCCGTTTTCCTAAACTAATTTTCTATTTTCAGTCTTATCCGTTGCTACTAGTCCGGCTGGAAGACACTTGTTCGCAACTGGCTCAGGTGATAACCGAGCAAGAATTTGGAGCTATGAACCCATTGCACCCTAAAATGACAAATTGCCGTTACCACGGTAATACGGCACCTTCTATCATTCTCCATGATCCTTTTCTGATTTGATTCTATTGAGAATCTACATTTATACTTACATTCGGCTCATGAAGAGCCTTTGGTATATAGATAGGCAGTAGCGTTTTTTTTTTACCTACCACTCTATATAATGAGTACCTGATGTTATCAACCTTTCTTTCTTGGTAATTAGGAATTTACCTGCCTCGTCTACTTACCTATTTTCTCAATTTCCTTATTCTTTCTTTCCGTAAACTGTTTGTCATCTCTCTACCCTCCTTTTTTTGTCGCTTCACAATCATCAACCACTGTTTATACAGATACGCATACAGATTTATATCTGATATTGTACTCTACTGACGGTGTTGTTGAAGAACGGAACATAAAGGACTTTGTAGAAAGGAAGTGAATAAAATATTCGTTGCAAACACATGTACGGTATATAGTGGACTGGTAGGAGATAGAACACAAGTCCCTTGGTATCAGATGGTATTTATACTATGTAATGCTCTAGTCGGCTATACGATTTGGTTATGAGTTGTTGTGGACTTGTACCTTGGAATTGTTACATTTATATAGCAATGCTCATAGAGTTTGCTTGATATAATGTCTAACGTTCAAGGCGCGCTTGTGACTGTTGCCTTTACAAGTGTTCAAGTTCGTGTATTCGACGCGTTATACGTCAACATTTGCAATGGCAACCCTTACGAATGAATATGTTCATTGGCAACATAAAAATAACGAAGCACTCGAGAGAATTGCATCTCTAGGTAGGGTATTAGTTATGTTGACCCTATTGAATGCCAAAACCCAACCTCCTGTTTCTCCTAGAGTCACAGATTACCACTGTACGGAAGCAATGCGAAAACCGACACCAACAGGAAATTGTAGTGAACAAATTGAAGAATCAACTCAAAAGATATGCTTTAATGCAAAGTGAATATACTTTGTTAATTCAAAAACTGAACTCGCGAACTAGACGGATTGTTCGTGACACCGGACATAGCGAAACAACAACGTTCACAGCACCGGATATCAAAGCTTCTATTGCGGTGAAGCAACTAACCTCCAAAATAGAGGCTCTTATGACTAAACAGTTGTCGAACGATCATATTGGTGATGACCTTTCTGGAATTTCAGTACCGATAATGGCACTACTTCAAAGTTCTAGCGTAGATTCAAACATGATATTGCATCAGATGACAAAATACCTCAACCATCTTCACGAACAAGTCCAGTCACAGACACAACATCCCGAAAGTGACGAAATAGTGCAAGATATATTTTCGGAAAAGGTTCAAGAACTAGAACTTCTATGTGTTGAAAGGGAAGCTCAGACAGAGAAGAATATCCAGAAACAACAGATTTATAAATACCAGGCTGATGAAATTGTTCGACAAATGAAAACCAAGATAGCATCGAATTACCCAGATGACGATGTCCAGCGCATGGTGTTGTAAGTTAATCTCTTTCTGTTGCAATAAGGAATATTAATATTAAATTACCTTTGGTGACAGAAAAAATATATTGTCTAAAGCACAAAAACAGCGATACCACAAAAAAATAGAACAGTTACAGCAGGCTGTGGCGGATATGGAGCGCGAACATGGCAACACTGGTACCGATCTTTATGTAACGGCAAACAATATTAAAGAACAAATGGTACTATGACATTTTATGATCATCATATTTGCTACTTGCTGACACATTATCTAGGATGAACGGCAGCAGACAATTGAGCATCTTCACTTTCAAATTGATGTATTAAATTTAAAGATTAGCCAGCAGCTCCAAAGAGTGCGTGAAGTCTTATTTTACTTTATGTAACCAAATTTAAACTGATCACCATTTCATTTAGAACAAAGAGATTTTCAATGACGATGAGGCGCAGCTATGGAATGATATCAAAGAACGATGTCGGCTACTAACAGACAAATTCCAAAAATCGACAGAAATGGTATCTGATCACAAAGAAATGCAGACTAAATTCAAGTAATCATCAAATAATTATGTCAGCTTATAGTTGAACTGTTGAAAGTGCCACTAACCTTAATATCAATAGCAAAACAACAGATACCAGCGACTCTATACAGGAAGTTCGTCGTCATTTACATTGCAACTCAAACATGGTAAATATAGACTGCAATACGTGGTAATATGTTACTTCTTGCTGTGTGGTATCTAATGGTTGGTATAGGACTTGCTATCCATTTTGAGAGAAATACAAAACCTCAGAATTGAAGGTTCGATATTAGTTGTTCAAATCGATCAAAGACAAACTGGTATCGTTCTGACTTTGTGCGTTCTGTTTTAGCCCACTCCAAATTGGACATGGAAGGCAGTATCAATGAGCTGTATACAAGATCAAAAGAGAAACTGGATTTTCTACGTATGAAGCGATTCCTTAGTCTTGTGAATACGGGGGACACACTTATTTAATATTTAATACTTTGTACAGGTGCTAAACTCTGCGAGCGAGCTACCGGACTGAAGATGAACCCTGATACTGCATTAAATTCGGCTGCAGAAAATTTCACAGGTACAGTTAAAGGATGTAGTGATTATGAAACAAGTATTTTGGACTAACCAGAGTATACAGAATATATGCAAAAAAAGCAAGCTGAATTTTGGCAGGATTATCATGGACAACTAGTACGGCATTTGGAAGAACACAAGAAGAAAGCTATTGATTCAATTCAACAGATACAGCTATGTCTAGACGAAAGGTGAGTGTTATTCTGCTCTGGGCTTATCGTGCCAACCAGTTACCTTTGTGACCTAATGAAATTACATTATCTCCAGAAATGAAATGCTGCAAGGAGAGCTGGTAATGGATATCAATGCTGATTCAGCAGCGTGATAGCAATACAGCTGACAAGACAAAACTTTCCTAGCTGTCTCTCCTACCAGTATCATAGTCGTTTATCTATTTATACACCCTGTAATTATACCATGTACAAATTTTAGCATTCGTATAGTCGACACCGCGAATGGAAAGCGTTATTTCAATACAGTATCGTCAAAAAAGGAATCTTTACAAATTGACAAAGAGGTGCGAAGAGAAAAAGACAGACAGAGAGAGAGAGAGAGAGAGAGAGAAGAGAAGAGAGGAGAGGAGAGGAGGGGGTGGGGACGTTAATATGGTCTAATTGGTGAGCTATAAGCGATGAAAGGAAAAGCAATTAGTATAACTTTCCGACAAAGCCGGCTTAAGAAATTGTGGAGTCTTTTGCGACAACATCTTATCAGTGACATTGAATTCCACGATCAGTAGCAAGGTTGCCACCAAATGCATAATTGCCCAGCCCGGCTCCAACCACTACGCTCATCATTAGGAAGCCATTGTATGTCATGAACACAAGCATTAGCCAGAAGGAGATACCGACAAGGATGGCGTAGATTACGGAACGTGTGATCTTTTGCTGTTGCGACATGCTGCGACGTAAGAGTACAGTCATTGTTAGAATATGCAATTAACACGCTCTAAGGGGATCATCGATTTCCGAATGGGTATCGTTTCCCCTCTCCCTGTTTTTATTTGGAGCCATACCTGCTCACTCTTGAGGTAGATGTGCTCAAGAGGCCGTCGTTTTCAGCATGGTTATCCTCCAATCGTCGACTAGCGTCCTTCTTCTTATTTGCAGCAACAATATCTTCGTCGTATTCCCGTGATGCATGTCGAAGGAATTCATAACCTGCGGCTATACCGGCGATGATAAAACAAGACAGTAACAGGCCGATTGCAGACTTTATCCGCCACCATTCAAATACAATGCAAACATTTTCCACATCCCAATTAAAAAGCATCTGCAAAAAGGAGACAGGTCAAAATAACGAATCATATATTATATTATGTTCACTATCTAGGGGAATCAACTTACATTCATTTTGCACATATCCATATCGCCATGTCCGTGATCCATTGTGTATTGGTTTAAGCTTATTTCCTTGAGCAGAAACAGAAAGAAACAAAAGGGGCGATTGGAGGGGATGATCACCTGAGGGACGAGGAGACAAAATTTCCACTGAACAATCACTTCAGTTGACCCTAACGTCAGGAGAAGAGTCTTCCCTACTTTACATAAACATAAAATTAATCAAACGGTCATGCTGAATGAAAAATGATGTCTACAGAATATCGTCTAAAAATCCATCTTGGATTGGACTTTCAAGTTGCAGAAGGGTAAATCCTCGTTACCTATGTTATAATATCATTGACGAACAGTAACCAGTGACAAAAAGCGACGCATTCTCCTTTCTTATTTCAGGACACAATCGACTGCATACACCTCATTCTTCGACACTTCAGATAGCTTGCTGCTTCCTAATCATACACTTTCATCATCGCCTACCATGGCAACAGCATTTCATGCCACTAGCACAATGGCTGAGTTGTCTATGTCCACATCTCCAATCTCAGACCATTCACGGCCTCCTATGCTAAGGAAACCAAAACTTTTTGCTACTCAAAGTACAGAGCATCTCTCGAACCATTCTCCAAGGCAAGGTAGAGGTATAAATGATATCAGATGCAGAGTTCATGATCCTGCCACTCCTTTATTAACGTTTATGACAATCTACAGGCACAGCAAACATACCATGTAAATTTTTCAAGAACGATGCTTGCACAGCAGGTGAAAAGCCTTTTTATACTTAATTTATTTATAAATTTCCTTAAGAGTACAGTAATCTGTCAAACTGTATTTTTCTGATACAAATTTTTCTAATAGGTATCAATTGCCCGTTCTTACACAGCAGCAATCCAGATCATGCATCGACAACCATTTGCAAGTACTACCTAAAAGGATCGTGTAAATTTGGCAACAAATGTGCACTCTTGCATTCAATACCTACAACATCGCCAAACATTTATGGATCGCCAATGAGCAGCAGATTGATGTCCAGAGGTGCAAGTGCCGAGAGTGCTTGGGATCCTGTGGGTATGAACGATTCGTCGTCATTATTAAGTGATACAGGATCAAACAAAGAAGGTTACTATTTCCCAGATATCTTTCCTAGTTGTAAGGATGCTAGCCCAATTGCATCAAACGCAGCCACGCCAAATATTGATAATAGACGTTCAAGTCCCCGTACACCTATTTATCCATCCCTCAATTCTGCAGAGCCTTACTCCACAAGCAGTAGTATTACTGATGGTTATGGTGCTCTCTATGCTCCGCAGGGACGAACCATTTTTCAACGCTTGTCGCCTCGTTCTTCAGTCATGACTTCATTAACAAAGGGGAACCATTTCAATGACGAATGGGGGCCACAATCATACGCATCTCAAAATACCACCGATTATATAACGCTTGCTCGTTCGTTTGACGAAATATTTGCTACGACAACGTCTGAATTGTCTTCAAAAACAATCCGAAGACCCTATCAACCCTTGAGGTCCATTCCTGATTCTCAACCCACGTCTTATCCTGGTTTGACTGGAACCTTGTTTACAGACAAATTGAGCTCTATAACCTCTCAAAGTCATGAATTGGAGCTGACAAAGGATATTTTGCGGATGCGCGATGATCGCAGAAGAGCTTCAGAACCTTCAACAGGCCTGGAAATGACGGACTCAAAAGATACCACCGACATTACTCAACCTACTGACACGGTGTCAGAAGACTTCGATGAGCAGATGGAAAGTGAAATTGAAATGCCATTCCTGATGGACTGATCCTCCACAAAAAATTAAGCGATAATACTGAACGAGTATACACCTTTTGCTATTCTTGACATCAATAAAAGTACGGTCCATGTCCACAGTAAAATACCGAAATAAAGCAGAGTTAATTCGTAACATTCCAATAATGTCTCTACACCATGTTCCGGATGGCATTTGTATATCTCTACATTGAAACGAAGTCATCATAAGGAAAATCGTTAGTGATATGACTATGTTGTATTCTATATTGTAATTGACATAAGATTGCTGTCTATTAGAGAAGAACAAAGATACTAGGAATGAGATTTCAACACATCCAATCATCAACCATGAACGAATGCAGGAATGATGACGACTACATTTACATAGCAGTTTCAGAAAACTTGTAAGTTTCTTCAAGACGTTCTTTCAAATGCTGACCAGCAGTCTTAATGGGTTGATCCTGGTTGATCTGGTTATCCTTGAGAACCATACTTGGGATCACATCGAGAAGTACCTCATCATTAGCATGACAGAAGTAAGCGATGGAATAGCGATCATGTTGAGCATGTTCGGGAAGGAAAACAACGCGGTGCTTGGTGGACTTGAATCGACCATTGGTCCAATATTCCATTTGATCGCCAATGTTCACCAAGACAGCACCAGGGATGACTGGAGCTGATATCCATTTTGTTCGGCTAGCCTGTACCTCCAGCCCAGGAATTCCACGTTGGAAGAGTAACGTGATGGAGCCATAATCAGAGTGGCTTTAATGCGAAATGATATTCAATCAATATGATATGGTGCCAAGCTAATGAACATTTAATGGCTTACCTTCCGGCTCTGACGACTTCTTCAGTGTCAGTATTGCCGCCTTTGGGATACTTCAACAATCTCAAGATACTTCCACAAGGAGTATCGTAATCATGTCGCTTTTCAAAGTAATGTATGCCTCCATCCTCTTCTTTGATCTGCAAGCTTGTATAAATATCATTGACGCTCTAACACTTTACACAGTATGTACATCCGATAATATTACATACCTCTAAAGCAATGGCAAATGCTTGGAGAATACGGCTGCAAACCTTGTGGCAATCCTAAGTCGCAACCCGTTATTAGCGGACGGAAAACGGAATTGTAGCTCGTTGTGAAATTTTTCGGAACGTACCTCAGAGAACTTACGAGCTTTATCCTCATTGGCATTGAAAGGCTCAGGCATTTCACCAGCAGCTTGACCGTTCAACCACTTGCCAAAGTTCAAGGCTCTAGAAGATCATTATCAGTGTCAGATCATGCTATATGAATTTATATTACAAGATAACTGGTGCAAAACTTACTCCTTGCTGTCTCCGGTTTTTTGAGTCGCCGGATCAAGCCTGGGATGAGTAACATGAAATGATTTTCGAGAAGTTAATCTCCGCAAAAGGTATCGTGAGAGTCCAAGTATTATGCTTACACTTCACGATGAAGAGCACTATAGCCAACGTTATTAGCTTGAATATCGAATTGAGATTTGATTTCGATTGGTTGACCGAAAAATTCCTTTCCCTGCATACATAAAGACCATACATTAAAGTCGACGAACAATACAAACAAATAAAAAAGGCAGATCGTATTCTCGGAGATCCTTACCAGCTCGAACATGCCGTCAATCTCGGTTTGCGGGATGCCAACATTCTTGAGGAAAAGGAATCCAATAGATTCACATGCATCACGAATGGCAGCTGCAACAGCAACGGGATCGGAATCAAACTTTCCAAAGTCAATGACAGGGATTTCGTCCATGTGGTACGATTGCTCGGTACGAAGAGAAAAGCGAACAGAATGAGAGTCACTTCTCCGCACACTACCGTTATATAATTGCAGGAAGATACCAGCTCCGGATTATTCCTTTCAACAAGCGAAGCTATCTTAATGTTACATAAGAAGAATTGTAGCCTCCAACAACTGGTTTAACTAAAATTCATACACATTCTGATTTCCAATTGCCAAACTATTATCTATTATCTATCTCGGTCGTACGTACTGTGTATAATATAACGCTATCTGTATCGGAGAACCGGAAGGCACACCATATCGAGTGGCGTATCCAGTATGATTGAATTGAACGTTTGGTTTCCCAATGAAGTGATTCGAGCACAGTCGATTCGCAAACGGTATCAACATCTTTTTCCACATGAAAAATTCATAGTGGCTAAACTGTAGTACTATATCACAGCTAACTCTTCTCTGATTTGAATTACCATTTTATATACCTATTCATTACAATCTATCATAAATAAGCCTTCCTCATTTATTTCACTTGGCCGCTCCAAATCAATTAGTAGCATTCCTGTATATTGTGTCCCCCCCCCCGCGTTGAGACTGAGACAGGACATTTCAAGTTCAGAAGTAAAATGGACGGATGAGAAAGCTGGAATGGAATCTACAGTATTATGTTGAAGCAACGAATTGATAGGTACGGGCAAGTCGCTCCTGTAAGTATTCGCCTGCAGTCATACAAGGCTTGTCTATACTCAATGTTTGTCCAATAGAAAGAGGGCTAGGTATGGCATCCAAAAGGACGTCGTCGTTAGCGTGACAGAAGTAAGCGATGGAATAGCGATCATGTTGAGCATGTTCGGGAAGGAAAACAACGCGGTGTTTGGTGGATTTGAATCGACCGTTGGTCCAATATTCCATTTGATCACCAATGTTCACCAAGACAGCACCAGGGATGACTGGAGCTGATATCCAGTTTGTTCGGCTAGCTTGCACTTCAAGTCCTGGGATTCCGTTTTGGAATAATAAGGTAATGGATCCATAATCTGAGTGACTATTTTGATGATAAGATTCTCTTTAATCCTTTGCTGGTTGCTGTTTTTTTTTTGCTAACCTGGGTCTTAACAATAAACCTCACCTTCCAGCTCTAACAATGTCTGAGGGGTCAGAGATGTCTCCTTTAGGGTATTTTAAGAACCGGAGTACACTACCACACCGTTCAGTATATTTGTGCCTATCTTCAAAGTAATGTATACCTCCATCTTTCTCATCTATCTAAATGAACGATATTTTAGTGTTATTAATACCAATATTGCTCATCAGTGCTACTTACTTGCATGGCAATAGCAAAAGCTTGGAGGATTCTACCACATAAGTTGTGACAATGCTAAATAGAAATGCCAGTCAATACAGGGGTGTTATTAGTTCGTGAGAAACCAACAAATAAAATCTTTACTTACAACAGTAAATTTGACAATAAAGTCTTGGTTTTGGGCCAATAGCGATGGCAGCACCTGCTTGGGCTCACCGTTGACAAACTTTGCCAAATTGAAGCACCTATAACCGAGCCGATTATGGCCAATCCATTCAATCTGTCATTTTTTACGTTTCTTACTCTTTGTTATCTCCATATTTCTGTACACCAGGGTCAAGTCTGTGAAAAGTACTGTTAACGCAATGGCTATTGGGCTTGGCTAAATTTTTGACTCTCAGTTCGACTCACATTTCCTTGCGCAAGCCAACGTATCCAAGATTGTTTGTGGTAAATTCCTGTGCTCTTTTCACGTCAAGAGGCTGATTGAAATATTCGGCAGACTGCACCGATGAACTGGTTAGTATCACTTCAGTGGATGTAGTAGAGTTGCGATTTACAAACTCACCAAGCTGAAGGCACGGTCGACTTCATTTTGCGGTATGCCGAAATTGGTCAAATACAAAAACCCAATGCTTTCGCATGCCGATCGAATAGCGGAGGCTGCAGCTTTGGGGTCCGAATCGAACAATCCAAAGTCAATAACAGGGATATGGTCCATTGCAAAGGAAGTGAAAGAAAATAAAAGCAAAAAGCGAAACAAGTAATCTCTGAACCCAGCCACCAAATAACACAAATTATAGCTTGGATATTTAAAGTTTACACTGATATCGGAGGGGCTATCAGCTGCTTTTGAGTATTGCTCATAGGTTTCATAGCTACATTGAGACACATAATTATAGCTACTTCAAACTGAAAAAAAAAAAATAGTATCTGCCAATCATGTCATAACACTCCATAAAAACTAAATCTACTTGGACTCTTCTCCTTCCTCTGCTTTGGCTTCTTCAGGCTTAGCATCGGCATCTGGGTAAAGAAAGTGGGATAAGATTAGAGATACGAGAGCGTCTATAACCAACATCATACTATTAACATCAAGTCAATTTCTTACCATCTTGAAGGTCGGAGGTCCACAAGGTCAAGTTGTCTCTGAGAAGTTGCATGATCAAAGTGGAATCCTTGTAGCTCTCTTCAGAAAGAGTGTCAAGCTCAGCTATGGCATCATCGAAGGCTTGTTTAGCCAAGTGGCAAGCACGGTCAGGAGAGTTAAGAATTTCATAGTAGAAGACAGAAAAGTTAAGAGCGAGACCAAGGCGGATGGGGTGAGTTGGGGGTAATTCGGTCTGTGCAATTTCTGTGGCAGATTTGTAGGCTTCATGAGCAGCGGTGGCAGCCTCCTTACGAGTGTCTCCAGCAGCAAACTCTGCAAGGTAACGGTGGTAATCTCCCTTCCTATATCGCCAGTATATTCACGTTGTCAGATTACAAAAAGTCAGCAAAGACAATCAATTCACAAATTATACGTACATCTTGAAGTAGAAGACACTGGATTCGCCAGCCTGTGCGTTAGGGATCAAATAAGTTTCCAAGACCTCCAAGATGTCGGAGCAGACATCCTTGAGCTCGGCTTCAATCTTTTGACGGTAAGCCTTGATCTTGCTAACATGAGCCTCATTACCCTTGCTCTCCTCCTTTTGCTCAATTGATGAAACAATGCGCCAAGAAGCACGGCGGGCACCAATGACATTCTTGTAAGCGACGGAAAGCAAGTTTCGTTCTTCAACGGTGAGGTCGACACCAAGCTGTCAACAGATCAAGGAGGTTAGTTGTCGATAAATCCCACGACGGACTTTATAAAATAGGACCCATAATAGCAAAGTAAGGGGGTTGATTTCAATATTTACCTTGGCAACTTGCTTCATATAGGTGACCATCTCTGGTGAGAGCGTTGACATTGTCAATATTAAGAATGTAAAACGTAACCTTCACTGCAACTATAGTACTACTTTACCATCATATCGTTCGGCTTGTTCAGCCAACTTGGCAAGGTAGACGGTCTGGTCGCGTTCCTGAGGAGGGGTAACTGTCGTTAATGATATGGCTGATCGCGTCATACATAAAAAAAATATAAAGCAGCACAGAATGGGGTAAAGCGCGATGCAGATTATAGTCATTCACGTCGATTTTTGTAGTCATATGCATTGATGTCCACAGCCGCTGATAAGTGATGGAACAGGAAATGTAGTACTTACAGCAGACATTTTGTGAGTAAGGAGAAACAACTGCTGACTGCAGCTGGACTGCAACATCAGACCATAAGGCCACGGCTGAGCAGATGACATCAGCATTTTTGGCAGCTAATATTTATTTTTGTATGTATAATAACATTTTCACCATGTTGTTAGCAAACTAAGTTATAGTGGATTTTCCCCGATTTTCACCTTGGCTTGTATCATGAATATCATACTTATTATTCTCTCATCGCAATATTATCGAATATGGATCACTGTTGCAGTATCCAGAGGTTTACAACTTTAGGCTTATAGTACTGTGTTCCTGTAGTTGAAAGTAAAGAAAGTTATATTTCCTAGTATCATGGATCTACTAATGAGCCATCCAATACTTTTTTTTTTAAGCACAAGTCTTCAGACTACTTCCTACCACTGAAGGTGGAAGTGACAATCGGACACTTCTGTGACGGCTGGTGGCTTGGGACAGCGAATTTTGTCTTCCTGCTATAGTCACACTTTTTTTTTTTTTCAGAGTACTCTTCCTGATTAGTTAGCGTCCTAATGTCCGATTCCTTCTTTGCATCAACTCGGAAACGAAAGAAGCCAAGCTTCAACAACCAGAAAAAGACTTCTAAATCACCAGGGAACAAAAGATCCCGGGATGTAGCGGCCGATGAATCCGATAATGACGATCAAATAGGTGCTGGAGGAATCGACGATATGGAACTGCGAGGTAGCGATGTTGAATCAGAAGAAGAAATTCAAGAAACCGCTGCGGAGAAGCGCATAAGACTTGCTAAAGGATACCTTCAAGGAATTCAAAAGGGCTTAGATGGTAAATACTATATTTCCCCTTATTCAACTTTGATTGGTTTGCTAAACTATACCAAATCTTCCAGAGGACATTGGCGGATTCGATGCAGAAGATATAGACAGAGACTTAATAGCAGAGAGACTCAAACAGGATGCAGTGAGTATATTGATGATCTGGCATGCCTGAATGCTATAGCTGCTAACCAGTATGCTTCTAGTTCGAAACAACTGGAAAACTTCATCGAAGAATTGCCGACAAGGTATGCATGCGTTCCTAGTACCTTTGATTATCCATAAATGTTAATCCGTTACTAAACCTTTCATCACAGTTTGACGTATCAGGAATTGATATTTCGACCATTCGACAGTGTAGGGGTCATCAGTTGGCTGTTACTAGCGTAGCTATGACTGACAATGGAAAGTTCTTATATACGGCATCAAAAGACGCATCCATCATTAAGTGTAGGTTGAACTACAAAAGAGCATGCAATGAGTATATTTCGCAATGCTGACACATGTGTTACAGGGGATGCACTCACCATGAAGAAGCTGCATACCTTTCCAGGTGCAAGGAAAGGTGTAAAAAATTTTATTGGTCATACAGATCATATTCTTTGCCTGGCATTAAGCTCTGACGGACAATATCTGGCTAGCGGTGGCAAGGACAAGGCTATTCACGTATGGTCAGTGTCAGAAGACAAACATATTGTTGCCTTTAAGCAGCACAAGGACAGTATTTCGGTAAGATTTGATTGCACTGTTTCAATGACTTGGCTCCACGATATCATATTGCTCATCACGGTTTCAATAGAGTCTCGCATTTCGAAGAGGTGCAAATCAATTGTATTCAGCGTCGCATGATCGAACAATCAAGCTCTGGAATGTGGATGAGCGATCTTATATAGAAACACTGTTTGGTCACCAAGATCAAATTACTCATATAGACACTTTGGCCCGAGAACGATGTGTGACAACTGGCGGCCGCGACAAAACTGCACGTATGTGGAAGATTGTAGAAGAATCGCAGCTAGTTTTCAGAGGAGGAGCTCAAGTCAAAGAAAAAGACGGTTCTGGAACTGTACGATATGCTGAAGGAAGCCTTGATTGCATAGCACTCGTTGATGAAGACATGTTTTTAACTGGTGGAGATAGCGGGTAAGTCGAGCCAATTCCCTGAATGGCTTTAACAGTGGCTAGTGTGCCACCACCTGTTTCCTTAAATGGTTTCTAAATGTGCTTTCAACAGATCCATCTCATTGTGGGATATTAATCGCAAAAAGCCAGTTTTTACATATTCAATAGCGCATGGCATCAATGAACATGAGAGCGAATCAGAAGGAATCATCGGTACACCTTACTGGATTACAGCGTTGGCCACTTTACCTTACTCTGACGTGTTTGCATCTGGCTCATGGGATGGGTTTGTTCGACTGTGGAAGATTTCCAGCAACAACCGAAGCTTTGCTCAAGTCGCTCAGATACCAGTTGCTGGCGTTATTAATGATCTTCAAATTCTTACCACGCCAGCCAAGAAAACCATCTTGAGTCTTGGCATCGGTCAGGAACTAACTTTGGGACGATGGATTCGCTTGAAGAAAGCACAGAATGGAGCACGGCTGTTAGAACTTCCCGTCAAGATTTTGGATACCGAATTAGAAGAAGAAGTACGGGAAGAACAGCAGGATGATGGCGATGATGGATTTCTCGTGTTTTCTCGATAAGCAATTTGTACATTCTACCACTCCACAATAAAATTCAAGAAGGTCACGCATTTTATCACTCCACCCACCCTTTTTCTTTTTTTTCATTTCTCAATGACACATTCCATTGCAAATAATTTGACCGATTTATCAGATCAAGATCTGCTTTTAGACCATAATGACAATGTGAGTGCAATCGCCATGGCCGATTATGCCCAGGATCTGCTATAATCAGCTTCTTACGTGTTACTGCGCTGGCTTTAGATCTTGCTGGAACCATTCAGATACCTGTGCGAACACCCAGGCAAAGATATACGAAGTCGACTTATTGAAGCCTTTGACTATTATATGCATGTCCCTCCTGCCCAGCTGAATGTTATAACCAAGGTCATTGAAATGCTCCACAATGCCAGTTTGTTGTAAGTCGTCCAGGCCAGCCGAGTGCCTGTTGAAACCCCTGACTCTTGGGCAAATGTGAAATTGTAGTATCAAATATAATTAAAATTTTGAACTTTGGCTTCTTAGGGTTGATGATGTTGAGGACGACTCTGACCTTCGACGAGGAGTACCTGTCGCCCACAAAATCTATGGCATAGCACAAACTGTCAACTGTGCCAATTATGTGTATTTTTTGGCGTTGAATGAAATTATAAAGTTGGGTAATAGCAAGATGGTGGATATCTATACGGAGGAATTAATAAACTTACATAGAGGACAAGGTGAGCGCGCCATGTATCCAACCCTGATAAAACCGTTTCTATCCATGTCTTACCCCATATGACATCAGGCATGGAGCTATTTTGGCGGGACTCACTCACCTGTCCAACTCAAGAAGAGTACATCGATATGGTAAATAATAGTAAGTGATAATCGGCATGAGGCTTTGTATCCATCTGATATGGTACTTCGGTTTTCTGATATGCTCATTTGGCACCAGAAACAGGTGGGCTTTTAAGGCTTGGTGTGAAACTTATGCAAGAAGCAAGTAAATCGGACAAGTAAGTGAGGCGCATACGGTCCGTATAAATGGCGTATCTGTAACTGATATATATTTTTTTGCAGAGATTATACGTCGCTTGTGAACAAGATAGGGATTCACTTTCAAGTCCGAGATGATTACATGAATCTACAGTCACAACAGGTACATTACAATTGTTATGCTCACAAAAGCGTATTTATTCAAAGTTTGACGTTATACTAAAACCTGATATGAGCAGTACACGGACAATAAGGGATTTTGTGAAGACTTCACTGAAGGAAAATTTTCGTTTCCTGTTATACACTCAATCCGAGCCGATCCATCCAATCGGCAACTGCTGAATATTCTAAAGCAGAAGTCGACGTCGGTGGAGTTAAAGCGATTCGGTCTGCAGCTTTTGGAGAAGACGAATACATTTAATTACTGCTTGGAATTTCTCAAGGACATGGAGCAACAGGCACGCGTCGAAATTAAACATTTAGGCGCTAACCCTAAGCTTGATAAAATTATGGATATGCTTAGCGTTCCTTTGCCACAATGATTATAACTTCATTCTGCAAGAATATACTCCACCCATAATAAAGCCTTTGATTCATGGCCGCTTGTCGTCAATTGTTTTACATATGCAGCCATTCCATCTATTTTTTTTTTTTTTTTACTTGCTCCCTCTTCTCCTGTCCTCCTACTTCGTTTGTAGATATCGTCTCGTATGACGGGGAAGCGTGTTTTCTTCAGAAGTCCCGTATATGAAAAAAACTGCGTTATAATACGACTTTGAATGTATAACACGAGGATAAGACCTTATTTAGATGGTAAGTGCGCTTTTTGTTTTAATATTAGATAGCCTAAATCTGATTCGTATCTGTTGCACATCCACAAGTACAAACGGCATACAATCTCAACACTTACTCCCAATGATTACTTCAAAATTTTCAATGTTCCATACTGAGATATGTCTGGAAACTGATACACATCACATATCCCGACGTAGTAATTGCTTTCCCCGAAGTTTGCGACAGATTTGGTCTCGCTCGTCAAGCTACGACATATAATTAAATATCAAACCGATTAATGCCAATGGCTTACTCAAAGAAGGTAGCCATCTACATGATTGAAGCCATTTCCAACAAAGTATACCTATTGGTTTTAATATCTTCTGAGACTGCTTTACATTTTTAATATTGTATCTTGTACCTGCCAGATCAAGACTATTGTTCTCCTTCATAAATTATGAAAAATATGTACCCTCTTGCATGTTTTCAGAAGCAAATATGTTATTCTGATTTGCTAAGTCACACAACGTCTACCATCATTAGGAGAAATAGTTAGTGTACGAAGTGATGTAAAAATTCGTTTCGAAGACCCATGAACTTCATCGAAACTGAAACCGATTGTGGTTTCACCGCTCAACCAAGATACTCTACTGGACAAGCACTCAGGTTTATTCAGTACGTTGACATGACGTTTCTTATTTCGTCTAACATGAAGTATTGAATACAATGTTATGTGGATATACAGTATTACATCAAAGAAAATGGTAAATTGGGATTTGGTTGTTTTTTTTAAGTTTTATAGCAGTGCCGTGGTTGGCAATGGAAAATGAACTGAGGACGTTCCAGGGTGTATAGACCAAAGTTATCGTAGACGAACGTACCCAGCTCCTCTCGTATCTAGATTTCTGCAGAAAGAATCCCCTATTATTAGCAAGTATAGATGAAACCTGTTCTATCACGGTTCTACTGACTTGAAATAATTCTTGCTGATAGCATGGCCATTAGGTAGAAAACATGGTAATCTAATTAATATCATTATTTAGACATGGAACAAACCCAAAGAAATAAGTTTATCATTTGATGTTACCTAAATTAAATATATGATGTCAACTAATGTTAAGTAAGCATTTGGATGCTCCACCGAAATCGACCGATGCCTTCATCATTGATCTCGAAAGAGGTACCCGTGTTCGATATACCTTCCGACAGACAGAGAGGGCTCGACCATCAATTTAGTCCGCTCTCTTATTGTTCTCTTCCCTGATGTGTGGAAATTTCAGATTGTTTAGAAGAACAAGAATACGCGGAGATCGTCGTCGTCCTGGTCAGACTTTTCAAGGGTTGACCCATTTAAAAAGACAATGGTAAGAAGCATAAGAATTCAGTAACACAAGAACCTCCATTGTTTCCATTCATTATGATTATCAAGTCTATTCCACTCTTTGCTTTGCTAGCCACAGTTTTAGCTATTCCCATGCCAAAAAAAAAAATATAAAGGAGAAGTAACATATTACCATCCTGAAGTCGATCTTGGTAGCTGTGGTCATTTGAACGATGGCGACGCAATGATCGTCGCAATCAACGCACCCCAAATGGACAACGAATCCAATCCCAATAAGAACTCCAAGTGTGGTCGCAAGATTAGAGCTTACGGACCTAAGGGTCATGTTGATGTTAAGGAGGTAGATACTTGTGCCCCTTGTAAGTACGGAGATATTGATTTATCGCCTGCTGCATTCAAGAAAATCGCCGATACGAAGGACGGCCGTGTCCCCGTCAAATGGTACTATCTTTGAAGCTGGTCTTCATGCCTTATTGTTTTACACTAGAGATCTCTATAGCATTTTATTTTCAGAATAAAAATTCATCATTGAACTAAAATACTTAACATATCAGCCAGTTATAACTGTTATCTAATAAGCCCAGCAATCTGTAATTATCTTTCGACTATTTTGCCATTGGAACCATAAGTGACTGTCTACCCTTCGAACGATGTTTCAGCCTTCCCTGTTGCAAGGGTTAATGCAGATTTGCATGAATGTTTAGGTTTCCATCAGCCATATGATTTAAATAAGATGCAAAACCTGTTTTCAACCTTACTTGTTTTACTTCTCTTTTCATTATGAGTCGCATTAGAAGGGAAGTCGATGACCTTTTGCAAAAGTCTAGAGACACTAAAGATATGCTAGACGAATCTGAGGTTAATGCCCAACGCAAATTTATGAGCAGCTCTGGTGATAACACCATGAATGAACCAAGTCTTCAAACATCTTCTTATGATCCTTCTGATGTCGGTGGAGCCTACTTGAAGGACAAAAACTCAGAATGGAATATGAATTCGCCTTCAACCAACTTGCCTGGATCGTTTCCTACCAACGAGCTAGAAGGTAATAAACGTCACATCTCTACCGCAATTGACCGTCTTGATCAGTCTGAAGGCAATAAGCGCAACATTCCCACCTCAGTTGACGGTATTGATCAGTCAGAAGGCATCAGTGGCACCACCAAGGACACTGCACTTACTACTGACTATTCTGCCGGCCAAATTGATAAAGATCCTAATTTAAGTCGCAAAGCCGAGCTGCCATCCCAGAAATTGCCTAGCTCTGACGCTACTGCTGGCATCAATTCTAACGTTGAAACCAATCAAAGTGATATGGATCCCGTTCTAAGCAAACAATCTCAATCAGCCTCTCAACGCATTGCTGACTCTAATTTCAATACTAGCGCCAATACCACTGGTCTGACCAAAGATTATACTGCTGGTCAGATTGATGACGATCCTATTCTTGGCATACAGAGCATCCCGTCCACTACTGGTGTTTCTGGTACTACTGGAGTTACCAGTCCTGTTGGTGCCAATACCACAAGTCTGACCAAAGATTATGCAGCTGGTCAAATTGATAAAGATCCTATTCTTAGCAAACAGAGTATCCCATCTTCTACTGGTGTTTCTGGTACTACTGGAGTTGCCGGTACTGTTAGTGCCAATAATTTTGGAAGCACTGACATCTCCAAGGACACTAGTAAAACCGGAAAGGATTCTGGCACTGGAAAGGCTGCTGTTGCTGCGGCTGCAGGTGGTGGCATTGGAGCCAAAATTGGCTCCATACTCAATCGCAGAAAGTCAAAGGACGTAGATATGCCAAAGACCAACAACTCCAACGACGGTAATAAGCAAAACAAAGATTGGAAATACCAAAGCCCCGATGCACGCCAGTCTTTAGATGTCCAACGTGGTGGTCTCAATGGAGATGATACTTCATTTGGAGATAACCAATCTGGTAATCTTATCAGCGAAACCAAAGGCAGTGATGTCTCTGGAATCGATAATACTTATGGAAATAAGCAATCTGGAAATCTGAACAGTCAAACCAAAGGCAGTGGTCTCTCTGGAAACGATAATACTTATGGAAGTAAACAATCTGGAAATCTGAACATCCATGACCCTAATACCAAGTCTTACCGTTACAATGAACCTTCCCAACTGGATAGTCTCAAGAACCAAGCTTCGGGGCTCAACAATGAAGTCTCCTCAAATGCGGCCACATTTGGTAGCACAGATGTTCCCTATGACTCTGGTAATCTTGATAATCAAATAGAACAAGAACAACCTTCTAGCCAAGAAGGAGCCAAGGTCGCTGCTGCTGGAGCTGGGGCAGGTGGTATTGGGGCTTTATTGAGCTCCGTTCTGGACCGTAGAAAGTCTTCTGGTGATACCAAAGACAAAAACCTTGGAAAGAAAGGAGATGTTTCTTCTGGTAACATTCCCGGTCAAGGGGACTTTAATCCCTCTGGAAACATTAGTACAAAAGACATCAGCCCTCCTGTAGGAATTAGCGGTAACACTAAGGATAACATTAATGCCAGTGGTGACATGAATGCTCTTGGTATCAAGAAAATGGAAATCCCAAGATCCTCCAACTTGGACAGAAACACGCCTTCAGCAGCCAACGCAGATCTGTACACTCGTGGTGACAACTCCAACATGCCCGACAAGATCAACAGCAATTTGGATAAAACTCGTGGTGTTAACGCTAACATACCCGATATCACCAACAGCAACATGGATAAAGCTCGTGGTATTAACGCTAATATGCCCGATACTACCAACAGCAACATGGATAAGGATCTTCGTGTTGACGCCAACGTACCTGACACCAGCAATAGGAACTTGGATAAGAATCGTGGTATAAACGCTGATATGCCTGACACAAGCCGCAAGTTGGATAACACTCATGGAATCGACAATGCTCAGAATGATCGTACTGTCCCAAAAGCTGATAATCAATTCCTTCAGCCTCCTGGTGCACGATCTTCGAACAAAAATGAGCCTATCTCCAACGAAAATACTCTCGTTGATGGAAAGCCTCGACGTAGAAGAGATGGCCCTGCCAGTTACCTCTTTGGCAGCGAGCTCATGTTACAAGGCAGGTACAAGGTAAATTATAAAGGTTTTTTTATATTGAGAGTATAGGATATTAGATATTTGAACTCACTTCCCTTTCCACAAAAATATTATTAGATCTTCCTTTCCAAGTTCTTGCATAACGACGCCATGAGGGATGAAGGTTTGGAACTCAAGCGCAAGGGAGAACATATTTTGGAGATGTATCGTACTGCCCATGGCACCAATAACAACCATGTCTAAGTCACTGAGGTTGCCATAATAATGGATTTGCATTTCGATGGCATAGTATATGTAATTCTGTGTTGTTAATGCTTTAGTCCGTAATAGCGTTAAGTATCTAACTATAAAACCTAAACCATTAAGTCAGGACAAAAATTCTTTATTCCTTTCGCTATTAAGCAAGTTTTGATTGCAACGATTTTTTCTTTTTTTTTTTTAATGTTTGTTTTCATATAGAATGAAAATCTGGAGTATAATGAAAGAACATAGCTTCTAAATTACATGATACTGGCGGGGGGGGCTACTTGCTAATAGCAATTATGTAAAAACAAAGAAAAAAAAAAACGAAGAAGAAGAGGAAGAAAATAAACAAAAAGTTATAACAGTATAAAAAAAGGCTTCTTTAGGTGCGTCTCTGCATCGAAATATAAGAAAAAATTGTAAGGGTATGCAATAATCAAAAAGTTGTGTGAGGTGTAGGTGTATATAGGAGAGAGATGAAGGGAATTCAAGAGGCCACCGAAACAAATTCATCCCAAAACTGCTTCATACGCAACAGTTCTTTTGAGCTCTTTTCATCTAGGTCATCCAATCCCCACATGATCTCCTTTACTCGTTCTTTGACTTCACCTTTTTCTAAAACGACGGCATCCTCATCATCTTTTTCGGAAAGTAATTGGTTGACTTCACGCATATCTTTACGTACATCGTGTACAGTCTTTGCGATGGCTCGCAGGCGAGCATTTAGTTCTTGAGCTTGTCGCTTGTTGACAAACATATGTTCTTTAAGTTCTTCTAGAGAGTCAGTCATGGCACTAGTTTCCAAGTTCAAATTTCGCATTAAGGGAACCGGGTTGTGGAATTCAAATGCGACATCGTGTAATGTGTTCTTGATAGCGACGAGAAGAACATCTATATCGGCCAAGGCGTCAGATGTCATCCACGAGCCTTCGGTTCTAACAGAGGTATCAATAGTTCGTAGCACGGCAAATTGTCGTTCCCTATCTCTAGCCATACGATCGATGAGGTTGATTACAGAAGTAATAACAAGTTCGAGAGGAGGGGCAAAATTATCGGTGGTTTGTCTTTGATGACCAGTAGATGATAATAGGTTAGTTTGAAGACTGAGAGTTTGGTCCGAGAGGAGCGTCTTGACCAGCCTTTTATGTAAGGTTTTAGTTTCCCATACAGCAGTATTAAGGTCTTCTAGTTGACGTTTGAGAGCCTCGAAGGGATCGTTTTCCTCAGGGTCAACAGAAGACCAAGTTGACAAAGAGCTCCTTCGACTATGACCGAAGGTGGCGCTGGATAATGTTGGACCAGGGGAGATGACAGGGCTGGCTTGATTTGAAAACAATTCATGGGCGAGTGATTGTTGTACGCCAATGGGCAGTTGTTCTTCATCCAATTCAAACTCATTGATGGCATGAATTTCATCAATCTGTTGTAGATCCGCTGCTTTTGATGGATGACGAATGTTCTTCCGACTAGCAGACGGGCTTGGTTGTATGGTGGCAGTGTGCAGTTCAGCTGCTAGTGAATTGCCAAACGACCCTAGCGATTGGCCCATCAGCTCATCTTCTAATAGTGCTGAGGGATCGTGGTCTTGGTCATCGTAATCCATGTGTGTGCGGGGGGTATATTAAAGGTAGAGGAGTAACTTTTTTCAGTTCAAGCAATTTATTTCAACTGGTATAAACGAATTTCCTGGAGTCGAGCTCTATCGTGACTGGGCCATCATTGAGAATATCTACCATCATCATAGCTCCAAATACACCATCTAAACCAAAAATATATGTTCAGTCAACCATTCTCTTTCCCATTTTTTCCCACTCATAGTGCTATCTAACCCATCCTCACCTTTGATCTTTTCGGGTTTGTAAGCTACGCCAAGCTTGTCTAGGAACTTTTTATACATTTCATTGGCCTCAGCAGTTTTCATACTGGAATGAAAATCTGGCTTGCTCCCTACCAGCCTACCGTTCAATCAACGTGCTCTGCAGGTGATTTCCATTGATACAAACTTTTATCCGATTCCCTCTTACCTTTGGTAGTTTTGGCGAATAATGTAAACTGGGAGACTGGTATTGAAAGGTGGGTTGGTGAATAAAAGGTGGGCCCAAAGTATATGTCATAAATAAATAATAAAATTAATAATACAGGAGTCACCTGTAGTTTGATTGATTGCTGACTTACCACATAATAACTCAAGGTCCATATCCTGAACACTTTTCTTCCACATTGCACCTCCTTCATCGAACACACGCAGCGTCAACAATTTTCGTACCATGTAGTCGATGTCCGATTCGTTATCATCCACGCTAATGCCTACTAAGACGCAGATTCCTTTACCGATGGAACTGACCACCTGTTCATCAACTATAGAATTGGGTCAGCTTCCATGAGTATAATTCAGAAATGCAAATCACTCACATACCAATGACGCTTGCTCGAGCAACTCGTTGCAGCACTGCTCGCATTGTGACTGGATTCAATAAAGAGGGGGGGGGGGTAAGAGTGTCCGCAAGCCACTAGCGATGTTTAGCTTTGGCCAAGCGGAGCAACCAAGGCAAGCCAGTCAGTTCCTCAGTGATAGTTTATTTCGAAGCAGTCTTCTCCATCCAAGCTGGCATATTTGGTATTAGTTACCAATGTTATGTGATGTAGCGTGATATGTGGCTTTGATGAGCTATTGCAACAAACTGCCGTTTTGCCCTTGGTGACTTTAGTACATCAAGATGTTGGACACTTTTATTTTTTCCAAAACTGTGTACTTCTCCTTGGTTGATCCCTATGCGAAGTTGCTTCGCTGCGCAGCTAGCATGCAGATGATAATTATAGGTATGTTTATTGAGTGTTCGATGTAATGTATCAGGTTATCAATAGCAACAGACATTCAGTCTGGTCGATGCGCAGCTTACCTCCGCGCAGCTTTAACGGCATCCCAAACCTACTGACGCAACCCCTGCATGTTAAAGGTTAAAGGTAATACTTGGGGTACAAACACACTTTTATCCGACACCCATAATAGTACGTAGAGAATCACTAGAAGACTATACAGTTAAGGTTCAAAATTTTTTTTTTAATCGTCTTGCCTCTCGTCAGCACTATCTTGGAAATCATGGCGGTTGCCTATCACTATTAGGCTGTTTTTCAAATTAATACACGATCGCGGAAGGCTTGTGTTTTCGTTTGTCATAGTGAGAGTTCCGATGTGGATCTGAGATTTCTCAAAAGGAATGGAAGTTGGGGCTATTGACCTTTTTCAGCCAAGGCTTAGGGCAGATTTCACTAAACGTTGTTATTTTTCCCTTTCAGTCTGGAAAGAGATGTGATGTGGAAGTCCCGTGGTGTGAGTATGGCCTTATAAATATATTATTATTGATGTGGACGTTTTAAATTCTCGCTGCGTTTGGCGGGCTAGTTAGCAAAATTGGTAGCTTTTTTTGTTGCACGGTGGCTCGTGTGATACGACTTTCATAATAGGTCAAGCTAGTTTACCATGCAAATTCTCTGGCAGTTAACTATAGGCATAGAAGCGGTGCAACAATGTTCTCATCTGATACAAACAGAAACCGTCTTTGCTTTGAAAGTTATTGCTTCACCTTTAATGTCAGAATCGGTGATACAAACGGATTACAGGAAAACACCCTCCCTTCCTTTACATTTCCTGTCAACTACCTTATCCACGGGTAGGCCCAGGATGATACAGAACGAATCATGTACCAGTATATACCATATCTGGATATGGAGTTTACGAGGATGGATCGTCAGTCCCCCCCACTCGCTATGAACATCACTTACAACTGCGAAATGCTATGGCTTCAAAATGATGAACTTTAAATATATTATATTGTTTTTTCAGGCGGCATAAAGCTGAATGCCAATGTCAGTGCTCCATGGTCATTTTGTTAGAATTGGATAGTAATTGTGGGAAAATTCATGGGAAATCCCTGGGGGGTGTCATGGAAACGTTCTCAGCGTGGGACTTATGCGATGGCATGGGTAAACCGGTGGTGATTAATATTTCATGTTTTCAATGCGTTCAGAAAACGTCATCATGAGTCCTTCATTTCAACAAAATAGAGAGATGAATAACTAATCAATCCGTAATACGAAAGTTAGGACAATTGGGCCGGAGATTGCTTTCAATCCGGTATATTTTCTTAGTGACAATATCACGACATCGGAATGCTAGCGGCGAAGGAAATCACAGTGTCGGGGGTTTGCTTACGCTGGGCAAAAATCTCACTGAATGGCTTGCATTGCATATTGTTACGACCGACCTGAGACTCAAACTGTCTGAGCCGAAGAACCAATAGATAATATAACATGGGGATATATAATGATGTCTTTCCCGTATATCCGACTAAAGAGGTGTGTTTCAGTTTTACCCTTTCTGTTCAATACAACCAATGCACGAGGAAAAACGGAGGTTGAGAAAGACTGTACAGCTTGGTGGCTGCCTACCGGTCAAATTTGGTATTTATTTTTTTGAGCCAGCCAGCCATGTTTTAACTGGTAATAAAATGTAAAACTTGTATTCTAATTTGTATGACCAAACTCTGTGTGCGTATGTGTACAACATATGGAATCTTAATTTAAAGCAGGTAGGTGTTGAGGAGAGAAGACATATATAGAGTTGGATTATGAGTATGGTGATTTTGCTGTGTTTGTAGGCAAAAGAGATTAGATTGCAAATTGAAATTTAAGCTTGTATGTAGGCCAAGTGTGAGCGCAGTGTACTTTAGCCTTGTGCACAGTGTGCGAAAGTAACGGGTCATATTGATTGGGCTCCGCTAATCGTTTTTGGCTGCGATGTCGCAGTCCGTATCTTGTTACACTGTAGGATAAGGTGGGGGGGGTTGAGTGGGTGGTTTGGGCAAAAGCGGTAATTAACAACTCCAGATCTCCAAAATGAGCAAGCCAGGTAACTTTGAGTTTTAGCACCATATAATATTGGGCCCAAACCAAAAATTCGATGGTGGGAAATTCGCACTGGCTAGCTGTCGTTGAATATAATTTTTTATCCGCTCCCCCATACCAGTACATCTTTGCTTTGCTAGCAAAAGCTGCTCTGTGATTAATACTATGATTTTTCCAACACATGTGCTAAGCTTCTTCCTCATATTTTTATAGAAGAATATTCATAGCTATGTCGAGATGGATTATATTATATTGAATGATTCTTTTCTCCTATTATAGACTCTTCATTGGTTCAACTGCGCGAATAGCTAACCATTGTTTCAATCGATCTCACATTTCAGCTCCGCTATGCCCTCATATCTTGAATTAGAACACAGATTAATCCTGGTTGGTCCAAGGAAGTTACTTAGCCTTATTAGGAAGCGCTGCCGATAAGAGAGGCACATGTCCAATGTTTGAATACTCTGGTCGGACTACCAAATTTGATTTGGGTAGGGTACATTGTGCGCAGGAGCAACAGTATATAATGAGCAACAACTCACTGCAATTTTGTAACGCTGTTCTTTTTGTTCTGCTTGCCACTTGAACCTGACCCATCATGGAGAACGAATATTCAAAACAGGAAAAGGATTATGTTGAAAACACATATGCCGAAGATGGAGCTGAGACTGTTAATCAACCCACTCTCAAGCGTCAGCTTAAGAATAGACATATTGCTATGATTTCCATCGGTGGTGTTATCGGTAGAGTATTAGTGCCATCATCATACTTGTTGCCACGAAAACATCCCATTTACTCATGTTTTCCTTCATGTTACAGGTACTGGTCTTTTCTTGGGTACAGCTAATGCTTTGATGCATGGTGGCCCAGCTGGCCTCTTGCTCGGTTACGCCATCATGGGTTCTATAGCGTTTGCTGTTATGAACTGCTTGGGAGAGATGATTTCATATCTTCCTGTTCGTGGTGGTCACATCAAGTTGGCTGAACGTATTGCTGATCCTGCTCTTGGCTTTGCTATGGGTTGGAATTACTGGTATAACTGGGTTATCGTCCTTCCTGCCGAATTGTCAGCTGCTGCTGTCCTTATTAACTATTGGAACGATACCATCAACAACGCTGTTTGGATGACCATCTGTCTGGCTGTCGTTGTTACCATTAACTTCTTGGGCGCAAGAGCCTATGGTGAAGCCGAATTTTGGTTTGCTAGTATCAAAGTCCTTACCATCGTGGGCCTGATCATCTTAGGTATTATTATTGCCGCTGGTGGCGGTCCCAGTCACATTGCTACTGGTGTCAACTACTGGAAAGATCCTGGCGCGTGGGTTCAGTACAAGGGCATTCAAGGTGCCCTTGGTCGCTTCCTTGGTTTCTTCTCTGTCCTTATTCAAGCCGCTTTCGTAAGTAATTTTTTGTGCTACTGCGCTAAACCTGCTATACTATTGTCATCATCACAACAAGTTATTAAATCATAAACTGGCTTTCTTTTTTAAGTCTTACATTGGTACTGAAATCGTCGCTATCGCCGCTGGTGAAGCCAGTAATCCCCGCAAGAACCTTCCCAAAGCTATCAAAAAAGTCTATATCCGTATTGTTCTGTTCTATATCCTTGGAACTTTCATTATTGGCTTGATCTGTCCTGCCAATGATCCCAGACTTGCTACTGGTTCTGGCAATGCTGCCTCCTCTCCTTTCGTTATCGGTATTGAAACCGCCGGTATCCCCATCCTTCCCCATATTATCAACGCTTGCTTGCTTACTTCCGCTTGGTCTGCTGCTTCGTCTGACATGTATACCTCCTCTCGTGCTCTTTTCGGTCTTGCCATCTCTGGCTCTGCCCCTAAGATCTTCGCTAGGACTACCAAGTCTGGACTTCCCTATCCTGCTCTGATCGTTTCTCTCCTCTTCTCCTTCCTTGCCTACATGGCTGTCAGTACCAGTGCTTGGACTGTCTTCGGATGGTTCTCTAACATGACCTCAATCTGTGGTCTTATCACCTGGACGATGATCTCCATTACTTATCTTCGCTTCCATGCTGGCATGAAGGCACAGGGTATCGACCGAACAACACTTCCTTTCAAGAGTCCTCTTGGTACCTTTGGAGGCTGGTATGTCTTGATCTCTACCATCATTATCCTCTTCTTTTCTGGATGGGAAGTCTTCCTTTACGGTGAATGGGATACTGCCACTTTCATTACTACGTATCTTCCCATTCCCTTCGCCATTATCCTCTTCGTTGGTTACAAGGTCATTAAAAAGACTCACTGGAACAGTGTCCATGAGATGGACTTCCATACTGGTATTGATGAAATTGAAGCTGATACTGATGAAGAGGTCCCAACAACTATCATGGGCAAATTTTTCGACGCATTGTAAAGTAGGCTTAATTTTGAGAAGGGATGTAATTTTTTTAAGTAAAGTATATTATAATTCTAGTATGATTCCCTATGCAAACCGTCTCTTGATCCTATGAATAAGCTTGTCTTACATTGTCAAATCGATTGAATTCGATACGAATTGATGTCATTTTGGGTATATGGAATAGAATTTTGACTAGATAGGTGAACTGACTGACTGCGTAAAGGTCAGGCTACCCAGACCACCGGCATGCGAATGTGCTGGGGGGTGAATGACTTTGTGTAGCTAAACCTTGAGTGCCTGCATTCCATGTTTGGCACCCGACATTACCACATTGCGCAATTTTCGGGGGGGGGAAGACGAGAGGATCATTTCTTCGCAACTTTAGCGCTTTTGAGATTACCGAAAACACAAATATAAAATGACAGAGGCCAACTTGTGGAACAGAATACAGCCGCTATAAATTATAGCGCAGTTTAGTAAGAGCCCAATTTGAAAACGGAAACAAGATATCTACGTAAGTATCACGTTCACGCAGTATGCACAACAGTTTCCAAATGCATAATAGCAAGCCACAGCTTACGACAGTACAGTGAACGCCTTAAAGTTCCTATTTTGAGGCTTTTGTCTGTGTCCCAGTGGAAAACCTTTCAAACGCCATATCCAATCGCGGTAATTGAAGTAACAGTCAGGGATAATACGTCCTGAACTCAAACTTGAAATTTCTGTGTAGCGTACAATAATACCAGTGAGACGTTTTTTGGGACTTTCAGATATTAGAGCGTTTCATAACGTCAACAGAGAGGTGAGAAGAATTACATAACCAGATCACTGGCAACATACTTTCAAGTTGTATGAAGACAAAATGTCAGTGGCCAAATCGCCAAGAACGCCAAAGTTCACATGCCGAATAAACTCATGAACTAGATTAAGTAGTTAAGTAGTACCGCAGCCCCAATGGAAGGTACAGCAATCCGTTATGGAACACTGTGTCCCTGTCATTTAAAATAGATGAAACGAGCAATTCAGGTGAGTGTGCCTGAAGGTGCACATTAAATGCATGATGGTCGAAGTTTTTCAATGATGAAAATTTACAATCATATGCTTGATAATTAATATAAATATGAGGTAGTAGATTGGGTTCGTATACTGGCTGTTTGCTATCGTCGATCAGCTGTATTGAAATTTGCATGCATAGGAGTTTCAAAGAGAATGTGTTACTTTGAATAATGAAAGGAAGAAACGAAGGAGTCCACACTTGCTCCAAGTGTTGTATTTAGTTATAATATGCGTCAAGCTAAAAGTTAAATAGACTAGTTGCCCTGTCAAACATCAGAAGCATAAATTTCCATCAAAGCCCTGGAATCTGTCAGTGCTACGAAATGGAGCATTCTGACGCTTACTTCCGCGATCAGTATCAGCTTTAGAGGTAACTTAACTTTACCCGCTCGCTTCTACGACGCTGCAAATGGTCTTTAAGTGACATAGACAGAGCATATAGCTGGAAATATTATAGTTAACATTGCCTACTGTCAGGATTGATACTGATGTCTCACCAAAGGTTGTATCCAAATTTGCAATTACCAAAAAAGAACAGGAGAAAAAGATGGCAAAAAGATACCATTCGGAACATACCGTAGTTTGATATGTCCAGTGAAGATAGCAAATCCCCCCCTCCGCTATAGCAACTCGGTTGCTCGAAATGCCGAAATGAGTGAAGTGGTGTTCTTTAAAAAACAGTATAGTTGCTGTACAAACTCAGATCTGCAACTACTTTTTATGGTGATGTTTTTCTTATGATACTTGAGATAAGAAGATGTTTTTTGTATTCAATACTTTAGATAAGGCGAAGGTAGTGTTAGTATGGTTCCAGAGGCATCAAAAGTCTCTGAAAAAATCGGCAGCCAAAAGGTTCGCAAGTGGTTCACATAGTGTTCATATAAATTGGATATAATAAAACGTATGGAAACTACATTTCAAAGACACCTAGTGTAAGATAAAGTTATCCAAATTGTGAATTTCCTGATTGGTATCCCACCGATGATATTTTCCATTAGCAGGCTTGGAATACTTACAGATGTCTACCTGTCAATTTGTATTTTTATTGGCCCTGGGAAAAGCAGTAATGGATCATCGCTATTGGAGCTAATTGTTTTTCAAATACGAATGGAAGACCATCCATCGCAAGCCTCAACTTATCGACACTCAATGTTGCCATTTGCAAGACACATTGCATAATACAGATAAGAAATAGTTATTAATTTAATGATTAGGCATTAATCAATGTCCAGTTACTTAAAAAGAAGGGTGTATTCCAGCGGAGGAACCACTTATCGCAGCTACGATTCCGCCACAGGCTCCACCTCCGCTTACACTGAAGTTTGAGACGACTCCGGCACAATTAGCTCCAGATGAGACAGGACCACAATATTTGTTCAAGCCTCCCATTTGGCATGCTGCAGCACCGAGGGTCGCTGCTACAGATGTAGTGTACCAACGATCAGGCTATATAAAGAAAATATGAGCAGTGGGTTGAAGAATTAAGGATATGAACATGATATACATACCATAACCATTGCATCGAAAACAGGGGATGCATAGGCTAGAGACGAAAATGTTAGGCATATATCTAGCAACTAGCAGTAGGCCTCTGTGCTGCAACTTACCACCATTATGTCCAACAAACCGTGCTTTCCTAAAGTACCAAAAAGTCAATACCAGAGGGAGCATCAATGAACTACATATCATTTGACTTACTCTATAGCAGCTTGATTTTTCTCCATTGCCGGATCACGTTGCCAATACTTTCGCAACATTTTCTTCTTCTTGGTAGCAAAGATCGATAATGGTGAGAAGTTAGAATTAGCCTTGTTCGCTTCATAGAATAACTTCTCCAAATCATCTGTAGTATATGGCTCATGGTACTTTTCATACCATAGTTTGGCTGTAGTTATGAGATGATTGTTGATGGTGCCCATAGAAATAGTGTCATCGTGGTTAACAACAAGATCCAAATGTCTAAGGGTATATTCGCGATAACAGTAATGATTCAACATGTGGGTATGCCAAGCGAGATCGATGGATAGCACTGGTACCAAGATATCAAATGGATGATCCATCATCAGATCCAAAAATCTTTTGTACCGCGCTATTGCATCAGCAACTGACTCAGGTGTGGTCCAGTTGATATTCACCATCTTGGAGGTAAATTCCCATTGTCGTGCAACAGCAAAGATAATATCAATTGAGGTCTTGAATGGAATGCCCATATATCGACTGCGCATCGTGTTCTTCAAAGTGCCAAAATCTCGTACTTCGTTGGCATTGGCTCTAGGTATCCCAGCTGCTTCGTAATAAGATCCACTTAGCTTAGGTGTTGGAGTCCTGAGGGCTAAAATAATATCTACCCAATGAAACCGCTTCGGCGACTTGAGCACCTTTTGGACACTTTCACTTTTCCGCATAGAAATTAGTCTCTTGACAAGTGCTGGTTGCAAATCTAGCTGTACTCCCTTAGAATTCAATTGGAACCCACTGTCAAGTAAAAATAGTCATGAGTTTCCATATTAAAAGCTGCAAATAAAGTCAAATACTTACGCTAGCTTCATGTGCTCAGGTGTGCTTTCTAACCAGTCACGGACGAAACGATCGCATGATAGAACTTCGACCGTCACTGTCTCCTGGCAGGCGCTGCACTTGAGAAACGCTTCTTTGTCAGTTCGCATTTTTCCATACCCTTTCCAAGACGATTTGATTTCTGATTTGCATTTAGGACAAATAATCACTGATTGACCTTGATCAAGATTGGCTTCTGTTAACTGATACGGTTGATCCGAGAAGAACTTGTTCCAGTATTGCTCAGAATCGGGATCTACTCCGTCTGCAAAAGTTCTCTTGGCCCAATCCTGAATTCATTGTTAGTTTGCAATCCAAAATGATAATCTCTCAGCGTCATACTCACCAGACGTTCCAGCGGGAGTCCATAATCCTTGTTAAGAAAGATCTCCCAGCCATTTCTCAACAGATCCTATTGTAGGTAAGTGTGAATGAACTATCTAACTTGTACACCTGAATGATTGGATATAAGTACCTCATAATAACGATAAGGGGATAGGAGGTGTGCGTGCCACTATACGACTGCTGATTAAAAACTGGTGTTTCATTGTGATATTTGCAAAGAAATCAATGAATGTTGTCACTAACCATATAAATAACATCTGTAACAGCACAATATGTTAATATGTTTCAAGTACTTTGTATGTGTGTCAGAATAATTGAATTACCTATTGGTGGAAGAATCTGTGTGCTAGGCTCAAACTCTTGGACGTGATCCATCCAGAGATAATATCTTCTCTCAGCACGAGCGAGGTACACCTTCTCCAATGCAGGGTCCTTTATACGCAGGTTGTAAAAGGTGTGTAGTAAAGAAGCATGGTATTGGCAGTCTGATAAAGTCACAAAAAGTTCGTCGTTATCTTTAATAGCGTCACTATAAGTTGGTGGTGGACTAGTCATCTGTAAAAAGAAAAACTGAATGATAAAACGTCTTGTGTTAAGATATTATATTCTGTTTCAACCAGTGTGTGCAACAGTGACCTAAACGTCTAAGTTTCAACGAAGATCATCTGCTATTCTATTTCTCTGCCATTCATTTTCCATTTCCTTAGGAAGAAGCAGATTTCGCCAACGAATGGCTTAGTATGCTGGTGGGTTGAGCATAGTAATATCGTAACATTTATGTGATGAATGAACCATTTTAGATATCAGATAGTTGAAGTCGGTACTCGCTTGAACTGCGCAATACAAGCTGCGCTGAGCTGGTACCACCTTTTAACGAATATCCGAAAACTTTTACCCTGTGTTTAACTGTATAGTCGCATTAAACTCGACACACCTTGATATTAGCTCGCAACTCTATGGCTAAGAAATATGCTAGATCCCAAGTGTATAGCTATTTCAGCTATTATGCATTAAATACTAGCAACATACATTCACCAGCTACCTTCTGTCGCGAGTAATAGCAATAAGTTCATTGAACAGTTTTAGGAAATGTCACATTGTTATATGAGCTGTCTCACGCATTTTATATCCCGTAAAGAAAGGCGGCGGCCATGTGACCTGCATGGCTTTCTTAGCGGAACATTAACTGCGAACTAGTCTTCCCTGGTCCTGAATAACTTCCGGATTTGTATACCACCATATCATTATTCATAAGTAAGATTTTAGATGTCTACTGTAGACGCCTTTTTCCCTGTTATTTCAGCAACACATGATCATTACCAATACGAGAACCCAAGTTTTCAAATATGAAATGGAAGTCTATTGCCAGCATTGGCTTCTCGATACTTAATGTTGCCTTTGCAAAACCACATAAATGCAGAAGAGAAATAAGTTACTGCTTTAATGATTAAACATTAATCAATCTCCATATACATGAAAATAATATATATTAAATGTTTAAAATTGTGAAGAATAACTAGGTTAAGTGGGATTGTCAGCAGCAGGAACATTAACAAGAACCTCCTCCTCCTCCACAACCACCACCACCTCCTCCGCAACCTCCTCCTCCACCGGCGCAACCTCCTCCGAAGCCGCCGCAGGAAGCAGTTACGGCACCTACTCCTCCGAAGCCAGTCATGCCTGCGGAGGAAGCACTTACTCCACCTAAGATTCCGCCACAGGCTCCACCTCCACCTCCAACTCCACCATAAGACGCAACCACTCCAGCACAATTAGCTCCAGATGAGATAGGACCACAATAATTGTTCAAGCCTCCCATTTGGCAAGCTGCAGCGCCGAGGGTTGCCGCTACAGACGTAGTATACCAAAGATCAGGCTATACAACGAAAATATAAGTAGAGGTTGAAAGATTTAAGGATACGAACATGATATACATACCATAACCATTGCACCGAAAACAGGGGATGCGTAGGCTAGAGACGAAAATGTTAGAGCAATAATTAGCGACTAGCAATAATTCGTCCGTGCTGCAACTTACCACCGTTATGTCCAACAAATCGCTCTTTCCTAAAGTACCAAAAAGTCAATACCAGAGAGAGTATCAAGTGCATCATAAACCATTTGACTTACTCTATAGCAGCTGTATTTTTCTCCTTTGCCGGATCACGTTGGCAATACTTTCGCAACTTTCTCTTCTTCATGGTAGCAAAGATTGACACTGGCGGGATGTAGAAAGAAGCCCTGTTTGCTTCATAGAATAACTTCTCCAAATCATCTGTAGTATATGGCTCATGGTACTTTTTGTACCATAGTTTGGCTGTAGCAATGAGACGATTGTTGATGGTGCCCATAGAAATAGTGTCATCGTGGTTAACAACAAGATCCAAATGCCTAAGGGTATATTCGCGATAACAGTAATGATTCAACATGTGGGTATGCCAAGCGAGATCGATGGAGAGTACTGGTACCAAGATATCAAATGGATGATCCTTCATCAGATCCAAAAATCTTTTGTACCGTGCCACTGCATCAGCAACTGACTCAGGTGTGGTCCAGTTGATGTCCACCATCTTGGAGGTAAATTCCCATTGTCGTGCAACAGCAAAGATAATATCAATTGAGGTCTTGAATGGAATGCCCATATATCGACTTCGCATAGTGTTCAATAGAGTTCTAAAATCTCGTCCTTTGGCGTAATCGGATCCACTAAGGTCAGCCGGTTGAACTCTAAGAGCTAAAATAATATCTACCCAACGAAACCGCTTTGTCGACTTGAGCACCTCTTGGACAGTTTTACCGTCCCGCACAGAAATTAGTCTCTTTGCAAGTGCTGGTTGCAAATCTAGCTGTACTCCCTTAGAATTTAATTGGAACCCACTGTTAAGCAAAAAAAAAAAAAAAAGGCTATGAGTTTCCATGTTAAAAAGCTGAAAATAAAGTCAAATACTTACGCTAGCTTAACGTTCTCAGAAGTACTTTCTAACCAGTCACGGACGAAACGATCGCATGATAGAACTTCGACCATCACTCTCTCCTGGCAGGAGTTGCACTTCAGAAATGCATCTTTGTCAGTTCGCATTTTTCCATACCCTTTCCAAGACGATTTGATTTCTGATTTGCATTTAGGACAAATAATCACTGATTGACCTTGATCAAGATTGGCTTCTGTTAACTGATACGGTTGATCCGAGAAGAACTTGTTCCAGTATTGCTCAGAATCGGGATCTACTCCGTCTGCAAAAGTTCTCTTGGCCCAATCCTGAATTCATTGTTAGTTTGCAATCCAAAATGATAATCTCTCAGCGTCATACTCACCAGACGTTCCAGCGGGAGTCCATAATCCTTGTTAAGAAAGATCTCCCAGCCATTTCTCAACAGATCCTATTGTAGGTAAGTGTGAATGAACTATCTAACTTGTACACCTGAATGATTGGATATAAGTACCTCATAATAACGATAAGGGGATAGGAGGTGTGCGTGCCACTATACGACTGCTGATTAAAAACTGGTGTTTCATTGTGATATTTGCAAAGAAATCAATGAATGTTGTCACTAACCATATAAATAACATCTGTAACAGCACAATATGTTAATATGTTTCAAGTACTTTGTATGTGTGTCAGAATAATTGAATTACCTATTGGTGGAAGAATCTGTGTGCTAGGCTCAAACTCTTGGACGTGATCCATCCAGAGATAATATCTTCTCTCAGCACGAGCGAGGTACACCTTCTCCAATGCAGGGTCCTTTATACGCAGGTTGTAAAAGGTGTGTAGTAAAGAAGCATGGTATTGGCAGTCTGATAAAGTTACAAAAAGTTCGTTGTTATCTTTAATAGCGTCACTATAAGTTGGTGGTGGACTAGTCATCTGTAAAACGAAGAACTGAATGATAAAAAATGCCTTTCGTTAAGATATTATATTCTGTTTTCAACCAGTGTGTGCAACAGTGAACCTAAACGTCTGAGTTTGAACAACGGTCATCTGCTATTCCTTTTCCCATTTGCTTTGGAAAAGGCCCAAAACTCGTCGTCGAATGGCTTAGCATGTTGGTAGATTTAAGCATAGTACTACTGTGGCATCCATATGATGAATGAGGCATTTTAGAAATCAATATAGATGAAGTCTGTAATTGCTTTTACTGCGTAATATAAGCTGCGCTGAGCATGTCCGACATGAGCACAGATTCCTGCAAGTAAAAAAACTCTTTTTTAACGTTTAACCCTGTAGTGTTTCGTGAAATCTGCATTTAACACGACCCCCTGATATTAGCTCACAACTTTATGGCTGAAAAATATGCTAGATGCTAGATTCCAACTATAAATAGCACTTTCAGCTACTTACGCATTAATTTCTAGCACTATTTCATTCACCAGCCACCTCCTGTATCGAGGAATAGAAATAATTTCATTGAACGGTTTTAGGAAACCGGACATTGCTATATGAGCGGCTAAAATGCCGCGATATAAAGGTGGCGGCCATGTGACCCTGCGTAGCTTTTCATGCTCGAACCTTAACTGTGAACCAGTCTTCCCCCGCCTTGAACCGAATGGTGCAACTATGGACAGCCAATACGGGCAATTACATACCACCCGTCACTTAACACGACATTTTTACGTTGTTCATTACAAATATCACATAAAGCTGCAATTGATATAACTAAATGTAATGGATGTTAAAAACCCTGCTTGCCATAATGAGTAACGTCGCAAACCTCTTCATGAATTCATGCTTCCATTTGACGTTCTAACAGAAAAACGGAAGCTCCTGCATTAACTGCAAGGAAGGCTCAGTTTAGTGACCAAAAACAGTTGGGATCAATAATAAAATACGCCTATTACTGTTGGAGGGTTAGCTTATGACGTAAAATTGTCACCAGGCACTCCACTATCAACAGCATAGTAAATTAATTACTTGACGATAGAATCATATATACATATAGAATTTAATGGTTCTATAATGAATTCGACATATGTAAATATATGGTAGGGAATGCGGCATTCTGGTTGGATAAACCGTACGGCAAGAGGGGTTTTTGCACCGGTATTTGATATGCTTATGCGTCAGCTACGTGTATGATTCGCTTACCAAAGTTGGCACTTTCAAAGAGGTCTATAAATGCCTGTGGTGCTTTTTCAATTCCATCTACAACATCAAGCATGTACTTGATCTTTCCTTCGTTGACAAGTGTGGTAAACTTTGCAATGAAGTCGGTATAGTAGTGAGTGTCCATATAGTCGGAGAACAAAAATCCAATCAACGATGCACTGGAGGTGATTATACTGTGGGTGTTCTTCAGGCCGTATACTTCGCCTTCGTCCGCCGAATATTGACTGATTGCTCCACAAACAATTGCGCGTCCAAATTTGTTAAAATTAGTCAAGATAAGATCAAGAAGTTCGCCTCCAACGTTATCCCAAAAAATGTCGATGCCTTTTGGAGCAGCACTTTGAAGGGCTGCGGCCATGTCGGTTGCTGTTCTATAGTTGATGGTAGCATCTGCTCCAAGTGATTCTACATATTTGTTCTTGTCATCCGATCCTGAGATTGCTACAATATATAGACCCATTTCTTTGGCAAGCTGAACCACGATTTGACCTACAGCACCACTAGCCGCAGAAACCACAATTGTTTCACCTTGCTTGGGTTTAGCAAGCGCCAATCCAAGGTATGCAGTGAACGATGTCATTCCAAGCACCCCGAGATGGGCGTTGAGAGGGAAATTGGTGGTATCCAGTTTTACGCTAGTGGTAGCATCTACGACGGAATAGTTGGCCCAAGCCATGTTTGGATTGCTGATTGCGTCGCCAGGTTTGAAGTCGTCAGATGTGGACGCCTCTACTATTCCAACACCTATACCGAATATAGTTTCGTCTAAGGGAAAGCTGAAGTATGATCCTGTCGACACATACAAGCGCATATGTGGGTCGGCAGATAGGTCCGTAACGCGCACCAATAGTTGGTTTTCTTTGAGAGCTTCTGGTGTTGGCTTTTCGTCCGTAGTGATTTTAAAATTTTCTTCAGTGAGGTTACCAGAAATTGAGTACTTCACAAGCTTGACGTTTTTAGACATTGGAGGGTGGGAACAGTTAAAGGAAAAAACAAAAATATTGACAAGGAGAGCAGAGGGTCTTTAAATGCGGTCAGTAAGTCCGAGGCACACTCATCCAACGGGTACTCATCCGACTGGATTTCCGTATGAGTCAGAAGTCACAAATGCTTATTATAATTGCACAATCATAAAAATTTATGGCATCACGAATCTCTGTGATAGAAAAAGAAAACCATTATAAAATGAAGTAGAGAGCAAGGATATCGAGCAACACTACGGTTGGGATAATAACCGAAATTGGTAATATAGAATGAAAGTCCATAGCAATGCGAAATTTTTCGGTATTGTGAATATGACAAGAAAACATTCTAGACAAAATCAATTGGACAACCATATTATGTTCGACACAGGTGCAGATGCTTATAAACAATGTCAAGGTGGATAAAACACCAGACTCCTAAGTTTACAAGACACAGACAAGATGTAAATCGAACTGCGCATGCTCTTCAGGTCGCGTGGCAAAAAAGCATCACCTCAGCCTGTACCTATCAACCATATGTATCCAGCAATTGATACGTCTAATGGGGATTTGGAAAAACTCATTCAAGGAGACTAAATAAATTTAATCGTGTTTTTAAAATTATGTTGTTAAGTCTCGAACCATTGTTTTTCTTGACGTATATGCTTGTTCGAATTTTGTCGTGAGGCCGGGCGGTACGTACATGTAAAGGAGGCCTTCATAATAGCTTGGCAGTCCTTTCCATAACTACAGTATTAGAGGAACCATGTATCAATACGCATGGATATTGGTATTTCTTTCGGTTAACTGTTCGGTATAGATTTTTGATGTAGACTAATGGACATACGTAGAATCGTTGCGAGCAAAATTTTTATTGTGGAACATGTCATACCGTTATGTGTCCGAAGCTCCTATACCTTGCTTATAAAACGCATATATTTTACATCGATTCATCATAGGATCATAGCATCTACTTATTACTTTTCAACTTAATATGAAATTGTTCCATACTTCACTCCTTTTGTTAGCTACATCCGTTCTTAGTATTTTTGCTCTGACTACAAATGTTGGAAATTCTATAAAAGCTGTACCCAGCGGTAAATCTTTGAATACCACCCAAGTAATTCCATCCAACAGTACTACAGCAATCGAGCACCCTAAGACCCTGACTAATGGCAGCTTACCCACTACCGAATTGGGTCCGATTATTACAGACATTGATGAGGTATAAATGCCAACAATCTTTTCAATTTTTAAGGCTTGCTACAATTGTGCTAACCTGTATATATCAAAGACAATTGCAGAAGAAGATTGCAATGACCAAACTGAAGATAGCTATGAAACTGCCATGAAATCCGGAGCAGGTCAAGGTGATGAGGAAGATCCCTCTGTAGGAGAGATTCCAAAAAGCGTAAGCGCAGCCGTCCCAGCTACTTCATTGTATACTGCCATAGGGTCGCAAACTCCTTCCATTCGACCAACATCTGCATCCAATTTCAGTGGCCGACCCATCAGTATTGGTAAGAAACCCCCATAGCCAAATGATTAATTTACAGTAGAGGTACCCTAAGTAGTAAATATTGACGATTCCAGTTCTGACGACTGTCACTCTCTTACCATCAGTGTACCCTCCTATCGCAAGCTCTGCCAATATCACAGATGGCCGCACGAGCGATGCTCCATCATCCTCTGCCCAGAAGATTTCTACCATTTTGGCCGCTGTCGTTGCTGTAATGATGATCGCAAATTAAATTTATTTACACTGGCCACCTGAAACACTATAGCATAAAAGACCAGTACTAAATCATTATCCATTGTTCAAGTAAATAAGTAAACGAAACATAAAATAACACATCATTTAATCAAGTTAAACATGATCATGGTTCTCTGCAGATGTTCATTATAAAGGAAACTCAATCAATATCAATTGAGATATGTGTAAGTATACCAAATGGCTGCCCAGAGTCAGTGATCTTTACAATATCGTAATGGCAAACGAAGAAAAATTTCGCTCAAAGACCTTGGTATGTCTTGCTGATCTTCAAAACACAATTCTGCCTCACAGATTCCCAAACGGCGCGTTGGTTTTAACTTGACTTTTTTCTCACATTCTTTTGGTAATGGGTGGTATTCCTACCAAACCTCAATTAAACGAGTATCAGCAGCCTATCATTGGATCGACGCAAAAAGTACAGCTGAATGGTCAAGAATGTAAATATAGTTATTGAGAACGTCACATTGACCTTGAATCACTGATCTCCTGATCTTACCCAGATTCAATAGAAATAATAAGCACTCGCGAAACCGAGCTCAATGGCTCCGAAGCGCTTGTGCGCTTCCATGACGGTTAGTGGCATGGAAATCCATAGCTCCAGATTGCATTGCATATGAAAGTAACTTCTCTTTCCAGGCGATACGCAACCGGACGCATGGGTCAGCACCAGTCTCATATCATCGCGTGTACCAATGGTAAGCTATTTTATCCGTGAAAATTCCAGTGATGGGATAGAAAACTGGTCATAATTTGAAAGAGTTAGAGCTGTGTATATGAGGCGCCGGATATATATGGCTTCGTGATCAGCAAATGTTACTGTAGTTCTGCACCATACTAATCAGTTACATCATCGGATATAGGAAGAAGATAGGAAAAAATTCAGATTTAACACAGAAGAGATGCAAAACGGAGTCCAAGTTTTGTCAAAACCAGAAGATACTATCAATATCAAATATATAATATTTGGTATGTATGAGATTGGAACGTGGTACAATTCCCAGTATCCAGAAGAATACGGGCGAAACTTGGATAGGATGTACATTTGTGAGCACTGTCTAAAATACATGTTGGAGGAAACTACTCTTCGCATTCATAAGGTAGATTTAGTTGAAGGACATGCTTCTATGCTTGATCTAATGCTAATACGTAAATTACATAGGCTACTTGTCGCAAGCGATCACCACCAGGAGACATAGTTTATCAGCAAGGCGACATCAAAATATTTAGAATTGATGGCAAGACAGATAAAGTAGGTTTTTGGATGGTGAAGAGTTTTAGGGTTTAGCTGTATCAGAAGACTTTTCTCTTGAACTAATTCGGATATACAGCTCTACTCGCAAAATTTGTGTCTAATGTCAAAACTATTCCTGGATCACAAATCTGTATATTACGATATTGAGGGCTTCATGTTCTATGTTATGACGGAGCGGAATCCTCGGGAGCGGCGAACAGATGATGTAGTAGGTTACTTTTCAAAGGTAAGAAAAGTTCACGTGGTGGCATACGAGTCGTTGCCACCATCATCTACTCACCGCTCTTCCAATCAATGTAGGAAAAAATATCATATGAGAATAACAATCTGGCATGTATAATGATACTCCCTCCACATCAAAGAAAAGGTTATGGCAAGTTAATGATAGAATTCAGTGAGTTTGAGCTCAGAAATTGCACAAGAAAAGAATGGGGTGCAAGATTCTAATTTTGATTGTACAGGCTATGAGCTTGCGAGACATGAGAACCAAATTGGAACGCCGGAAAAGCCGTTATCAGACTTGGGGCATCGAAGTTATCGGTCGTACTGGGCGTCGGTTATACTCAGAATACTAGTGCAATCCGACGACTCGAATGAGATGACGATAGAGCAGCTTTCGCAATTGACGTACATCCACCCAGAAGATATCATTGATGCCATGCGATATGCAGGTTTGGTCAAGTATGTACGGCAATCAAAGGACAATTCTTCTGACACTGTAATTTGTGTTTCGAGACCTATGATTGACGAAGCTATTAAACTCACCCACGCTAATTTACATGAACTAATCGATCCATCAAAAATTACTTGGAATTCATAGTAAGCCCGATACCATTCCTTCAATAAATTATGTAAAAACATCAATCAATGTCCCATCATTTAGGATATTGTTCTCGGTCGCTCTTCAGTTGTTGACGCGCTGTGGATTTGTCTAGTACCGTTGGGGTCATTGTATTTGAAGCTCCGTGTCATTGAAAATGGGGGCACACCACACCTAGCCAATGGGGTTACACGTGATAAAAAAGACGGTTGTTCCTGAGGTTCAAATGGCCACTCCCCCCTAAAAACTTGAAATTTCTAAAATGGGAACGGTTTTTCACTTTGGTCTCTCATTCTCAAATCGAAGTGACTGGATTTCAGAATGTTGTCAGAAGCCTCACAAAGCCAAGTAAGAAAGCCCATTAGGCAAGTGTCCAAGCTATGGTGATGTTAGATATATCTTCGGAAATCTGTACTAACCTATTTTCTGACAGAGTTTGGGTTGATGGATGCTTCGACATGATGCACTTTGGCCATGCAAATGCCCTTAGACAGGTATATAGCTGAATGACTCGAACAGTTTCATGTGTGACAACGATTAAGGTGTGCTTATTTCTACAAAGGCAAAGGCAATGGGTGACTACTTGATCGTAGGTGTGCACTCCGACGCAGAAATTGAGAAGAACAAAGGACCAACTGTTATGAAGGAAGAAGAGAGGTAGGCTTCATGGGAAGGCGACTGAAAAGCTTCATGGATCACATGTGCTGACAAATATTGTATTGAGATATGCCGCTGTTGCCGCTTGCAAGTGGGTGGATCAGGTAGTTCCAGATGCTCCATACAACACCACAGTCGAAATTCTGAAAGAGTACAATGTTGATTTCTGCGTACATGGGGACGATATCACAACAATGGCTGATGGAACCGACTGCTATCAAGCTGTTAAAGACGCTGGATTATATCGTGAGTGCAAGCGCACACAAGGTGTATCCACAACCGAGTTGGTGGGAAGAATGCTTCTTATGACAAGAGATCACCACAGAAGAAGTCAGTCCGTTGGTACATCCTCATTAGCAAGCTTGAGTTCTGAGGACTTGGGATCATTCAGCTCTGCATCTAACAAGCTTGGTGCCAATACCACCGTCTCACACTTTTTACCAACATCAAGAAAAATAGTTCAATTTTCTGAAGGACGTGAGCCTAAGGAGAACGACCGTATCGTATATGTCGACGGAACCTTTGATTTATTCCATACTGGTCACATTGAGTTTTTGAAGCGCGCCAAAGAATTAGGGGATTACCTTCTTGTAGGCGTTCATGATGATCAGGTATGTCCTTGTATCCGTGGTTTACATCTGACAACTTAACTCATGATTGACATGTTCGAAAACAGACTGTGAACGCCATCAAGGGTGTCAATTATCCACTGATGAATTTACATGAGCGTGTTCTCAGCGTTCTTGCCTGTCGCGTAAGTAGTATTCTGGGATTCACATACCCGGCACATTTTAAAATAGAAAGTCTGCCGAAGATTAACCTATTCAACTTTCTAACATAGTATGTTGATGAAGTTATTATTGGTGCACCTTATAGCGTTACCAAGGATGTGCTTGGAAAGGTTTACAATGTCAGCCTTGTTGCTCATGGTAACACTCCCACCGAGCCCGACCTGGATGGTAAAGATCCATATGAAGTAAGTGTGCAGAATAATCACTTTTATCAGCCACACTTAAATTATAATAACCGAAAATTTTTTCAAATTCGCAAAGCTTCCCAAACAACTTGGAATATACCACGAGCTTGATAACCCAAATGCAAGTGTGACGACAGAGGGTATCATTAATAGGATTATTGAACATCGTCGAGTGTGAGTTTATAGACTGATTCTGGCTGATACAAATGATTACTTCTTAAATTAAACTGTTCTCTGTTTAGGTTTGAGGAGAGACAGCGACGTAAGAACGCAAAGGCCGCATTAGAGCTTGAGGAAGAGCAACGACAAAAAGAGCTCAAATCTCAGTAACGCTTTCGTCATCTGTACAACAATACATTCATATTTGAGGAGGTTGCCTTAAAATTCCAAACTATTGGCTGAGATATTTTATGTAGGCTTGTACGATCTTCTCAGCAAATCAAAAGCCATGATTGCATAGCGTTCGGCTCCACTATTCTATATGATGTCTATCTCAGTCCTTTCTTTTTTAATATACATAAAACTGATATGTGTGATTTAGCATGCGCTAACGGCAAGCAGAATGATGACACACTTGAGTATAAATGGGAAATGTACACATGTCGAAACATTGATTTTCAATATTCCACCAATTTTTCTGAAGATGAATTGCTTACTTTTAAAGCAACGTGAAAAGGTACGAACGTGGTATCCTAGGTGTAAAATGTATTTTCTTACAAGTGTGGATATTTCGGCAACTCTTTCAAATTCAGCGCAGCTGCCCAGCCCACTTATGTGTAAAATAAAAACTCAGAGTAAAGAGATCATGCCTGATTAGGCCATGTCGAAATTGGCAACTCGTGCAAGAACGTAAATTGCTGTTGCACAATCGTCCAGTATAATGTTACTTCAAGGCCCGGGTTCGTCAAGTCAGTTCCTTTCTTTGCTTACTCCTCATTCCATTCCTTCAATGCTGAAAACTACTATTCTAAGCCTTGCCACTATCGTAAGCACTGTCTTGGCTAGTTCCGTTAAGATCACCTCACCTCAACCTGGCAACGTTTGGGAAATCGGCAAGGAGGTCGAAATTCACTGGTGGGCACATTCTTCCCATGACTAAAAAGCTCAGGAAACGATTTCTATATGTACTAAGTGTTGGCCGTCTTTTGCATTTAGGAACAATACTACTTCTGGAAGCGAGCCTGTATCTATTTTGTTGGCATCAGGAGCTTCACAAGCTCTCAACATCGATTTGATCGTAGCCAACAAAATTCCCGTCAGCGAGGGCCGTTACACGTGGACTGTTCCAAACAACGTCAAGCCCGGCAACAAGTAGTGAGTAACATAGTCCGTATGTTAAATATTGAGAAGACCCCATTGTCCTTACAATATCTTTCAGTGTTGTCGAAGTCGGTCCCACTATGAAGGATCTCTCTTTCGCTGGCTACATTACCATTGCGAAGGCTAGCAATTCAACTTCCACTACTCATAAGCATACGTCTGCAGAACACAAACCATCACACCATGCTTCCTCTAAGGTTGCCAAGCCTACTCAGCAGCATAGCCTTGCTCCTCCCCACCCTAGCAGCGTCGCAAAAAGTGTCAAGGCTGGCAAGCACCACTCTTTCTCCCATGCCGCTCACAAGAAGCATGGAAAGAAGTCCAAGTTCCTCCATCGGCCCTCTGGACTCAAGACCGTCTCTAAAGTCACTACTCACAAAGGAAAGCATGCCCAACCCACTCACTTACCTTCTGCTATCTAAGGTTTTATGTCTTGAAGGAAATACCCGGTGTATTTGTAAAAGACTATATATCATATTATTTAAAATTAAACACTGTTCTAAAGATGAATAGATATTTAATTGTTGAAGCATGTTTGTGCTGATTGTTTAGGTTTTATTCATTGATGTGCTCAACATTGAATTATGATAACCGCATACCAGTGCCCTCTAAGAATACTGTTCAGAACCTTACGTGTTCGTTTTCAATCAACTGCGGCAGAACGGGTAGGATAAGCGGTTTACGAAACTTTCCTGTAATCATACAGCTTACTGAGAATATCATACAAGACGAAAGCATCATTTTATCAAATTGGAGAAGTAAATATTGTATTCTTGTGGCAAATGGTTTCATTGTCTGTTTCTATGGCGTTCTGATGTGAGCGTTGATTAACGTTTGCTAACATGACCAGCAAAAATTATGTAACTGTGGGCTACATCCAAAAAACAAAAAACAATGCCTATTGCTCTACACTATTACTACAATTTCCGTATTGTCTTGATGAATGCATCCCCCTGCTGTATATACTTCAATGCTAGATAATTCGAGAATTGGGCATGCACGACTGGATTCTTCAAAATCCTTTGGGCATGTCCTGCAGTATTTCAGACAATCAAGTCGAACGTTTATTAAACAGATCAGTCGTATCAATTCTTAACCTCTTTCTATCACGAGCGTGCTTGTTAGCTTAATGTACGTAGTGAAATGTTCTCAAGCGAGACATTTTCTTCTTGTTATGTGCTTGCTTCAGAAGAGCAAATCGTCCATGGACTCAAATTTTCTGGCTCTCCAAAAGTTACAATATCCTCACCTGAAACCTCCATAAAATTCAGTAATCATGGTAAAAACTCTTACAAGCATATGCAACAATGATGATCTTAATGCTCATTCACATTTAGCTGTGTACAGGCTCAAATTTCCTTGGATACAGCTGTAGGATGATATTACCATAGCAACGGTTGCTAGGCATTTCGGTGGGTTAAAAATGCCAGACAACAAAATTTTAGTTGTGGAGGCAAGCTGCGCATAAGTCTGATAGACTTGCAAAATTACCCTTCGTGTAACATACTTTAATAACCTATATATACCAGGGCCATAATAAATCCTGTCACCATCAAATACTGCAGCAATGGTGACGCCTTCAAGAAAACAACTAAGAACAAAAAAGGCTTTGGTAATATCTATTATTCATTCCTTATCAACGCATCATGACCATTTATCCTCACAGCACCTACCTGCACAGATGCCTGCACCTCGCACGATGGCTAAAAAGCAGCTCTCAACAAAAACAAAGTTAGCGGACAAGAAGGCTATTAGGAAGGTAGCTATAAAGGCGGTCAAGACTGTAATGAACAACGCAGCCAAGCAAAGACAATTTTATGTGAAGGATGATGAAGACATCAATGCACCTTGTCGCGTGGATGAAATTCTCGATAGTAAACCAGGACTTGTAAGTTGCCACACTAGTGTACCTTTTTTTTTTCTACGTAACACAAAGGAGCTCACCTTGTTTCAGTCCGGAACTCTATTCCTGGTTCGATTCGCTGGGGACAAAAGCAACAGCACAAGTTGGATTAAAGAAAGCGAACTCGGCAGCCGTGATATTCTCTGGCAGTATTCCAGCACTTTGGCACAGAATACCCCTACCGCTGAAACTCAGGCTGCACCAAGATCTCGAGCTTCGAAGACTAGAGCAAAACTGCTCTTACGGCATGATATCCAGTTTGAAGCAAATCTTAGGGATGCACCAACGAAATCTGTGTCTGGTAAAGGAAAGCGAACAAAGCGTTCTTTAGATGATGATGGTGAACCTATTGTAAAAGGCGCAGTAAAGGCTTCAAAGAGAAAGACAAACAAATCTATCCTGGATGAAACTCGAAGACAAGAACGTGCACAACGCATTGATCACTTCCAGTCTGCTATAGCAAGGTTTCAGCTTCCTGAAAACACTATCCACGAGATGTGCCTTGATTGTTGTGGTGTGTGCTCGGCCCGCGAATATCACAGAGCAATCAAGATGGGGGACACTGCCTTGCTCTCTAAATTGGCTGACGATACCAAGCTAGTACCAAACTGGACTATAGATGAAAGCCCTGATACGCCTTTTCAGTTACCCACATTAACGGCAATGCTATCAGGAAAGACGGAGCTCATCGAAATTCTACTGAAGGCAAACACCACTCCCAGAGGACCACCTTTGAAGGATGAGCCTAACTATAATACAGGATTCGTCTCGAAATTGGCCTTTGGATCATTCGCAAAGTAAGTGATCAATATAAGAATGTGTCTTTTAAATGCAATCTGCTGATGCATCATGGTTTTGTTTAGGACTGTCTACGAATCTCGCGGTAATAGAAAGGGAAACCAAGCATTCTACGAGCGTCCTAGACATCCAATTTTGGATATACAATACTCAAAAAATTCACACCTCTATTCCTCTCATTGCAAAGCCATATTGGCGGCAGTGAGACATCCTTCATTGTCATCACAGATGATTGATTACTTATGGATTAAGGATGGCAACGCTCGTAACGCATTCTCATATTGGGCTTTCTACGAAGCCGTCGCAGCAGGTAACAGAAGCGTCGCAGCGTCAATTGCCGCCGTTTTAGGTGAAACTTGGGGGCTCAACAAGGTTCACTTGGATGTACTAAAGGTAGATGCATTTCCAATTATCAGATTATTATGCAATTTCCCGTTGCTAACAGTGGTTTGTACGTGTAGTTGGACGGTAACAAGGCGGCACAACCTTATCGTCGCAATCAAATTCTAAAAAAAGCAACTGAGAACTTCCAAATCACCCCAGTAGAATGCGCCGCTATTCACCCTAAGCGAAAGTATCTTGAAGAACTTTTCGAACAACTGGATGATTTGGGTCAAGGTCATACCGATGGTCTTGCTCGCACTGTAGCACATTTTGCGGCTGCAAGTGAGACCTCTGATTGCTTAGAATATCTGCTTTCTAAAGGGTTCAACTGTATGCAACTCGATAAGAATAAGATTTCACCGCTATTGATAGCTGCAAAATGCGGAAGGGAGCATAATATTAAACTTTTATTGAATACCTTGCGAGGAAGCTCTCCTGAGGAATCTCTAAATGTGGCTGATACAACAATGCTCCCTCAACGATGGACCGCGTTACACCATGCTTCCTACCATGGACATGCTGGAGCATGCCGAGTACTCATCCAAGAAGGAGCCAAGGCTGAAGCTCCAGACGCTAGATCCAAGGCCACACCACTTCATTTCGCAGCAACTCAAGGGCACACTGACTGTATTAAAGTCTTGATTGAAGAAGGAAAGTGCGATATTGATATCGCTGATAAGTTTGGGGTGACTCCTTTGCACTCGGCTTGTAAAAATGGACAATATGGCGCCGTCGTTGTATTGCTATCTTTTGGCGCTGACGTTAACGGTGGCGACACTTCCGAAAATACTCCTTTACATTATGCAGCAGCGTATGGATGGCTCGACATTGTACAATTATTGGTGGAGACAACACAGTGCAACATGAGTCCTACCAATTTGTGGAAGTCAACACCATGTGGCATAGCGGACAGTAAAGGACACAGCAAAGTGGTCCGTTACCTTTTGGATAACAAAACCAAGAGAATCGATGTGAATTTCAAGGACGACGAAGGAAAGACTCTTCTTCACAACTGCGTCATCGAGCATTTTTCTTCAGAGTACGAAGCCAATCAGATCATTGCAAAGGCAAAGCACTTGATGGCTACTGGAGCCGATCCTAATCTAAAAGACATCAATGGTATGGAAATGTGATACCTGGTCAAGATATCATTGTCATTTCTAATCATTTCTTGTAGGTAGTACACCTTTACATCTGCTGGCTAGGTCAAATGCCTTCAAAATGGATCGCCCCTTGAATCACCAAGATGAGATTGAGCATCCATATCATTACTGGGTAAATCAATGGACAACCTGTACTGCAAATAACTCTCCCAAACTTGAATATGATGACTCTGATGGTGCCAAGATTCAGAAAGAACTTCTCAACATTCTTGTAAAAGGTGGTGCCAACCTTGAGGCTACAGAATTATCTGGAGAAACCCCTTTAGCGGTTGCCATGACTTCTGGAAACGATCACGTTGTGGAAGGTCTTTTGGAGAACGGGGCATCTCCGCTGAGCTCAACTTTGGCGGGTGACAATATCTTCCACTACTTGTTGTCTGCTTCAAAGGCTCTGGACATCTCAACGCCTTATGAAACAGTAAAAGAGAGCCAACAAAGGAAGATATCCAGGTATAATGATATCTGGAAACTCTTAACAAAAAAAACTTCCAGCTTGAAGAAGAGCCTCTGTGACCTTGTAAGTACCTCAAAACTTTTAAAGAGTCGCAAATACTTTCATTAACCATTACGCATTGTGGGATAGGCAAATAAACCAAATGACGCAGGTTATTCTCCAATATTGTCGGGTATTCATGCTGCAATCTCTCAACAATTGGATGATGTGAAGAAATATAGGAAGGCAATCCGGAATACTTGTAATTTCTGGAATCGACCAATGTCAGCAGATCAACGCACATATTACGACTTCAGATATCATTTCGATCAATGGGTAGGCAACTTTCATTTTTCAATTATACAATGTATGAACGATATCTTACGACTGATTGTTCGAAAAGATATCATTTGCTTCCACTTTTGTGAAAAACTTCAAGCCAAACTTGGATGCTGTGAGAGAGTTGGAGAAGGGATTTCTCGAAAAAAACCCCAAGGCTAAGCCAACTGAATACCCACCTAATACTGGCCGTTGTGCATTGCATTTTGGTACGTTGTATTTAATATTTTAGTGTGAGAAATTCCTGAACTAACCCTTTACTATTTATTACAAGCTTGCTCCATTCATCATCCTAGCCTTGTAGAGTTCTTCGTCAAGCATGGAGCGAACGTAAATTTACCTTCTGGTCCTGTCGATCTTCATAAAACTCCAATTATGTTTTCTGCACGTCAAATGCCAGAAAATTACGATCATTTGGAAAGCAACACTAAAGAAATGATAGAAAAGGTCAACACCATGTTCGATTTGAAATATCCGGATTACAGTGATGAATGGGTCAAATCAAATCGCATACTCTTAGATATTGGCATTCAGCCTTATCAGATTGACGACAAGATGGAATCAGCTGCTATGGTTATTGCAAGACAGGATAACCCCAGTGTGTTTTTGGATATGCTTCGTTCCTCTGCCAAGAAGCAAATGACCATTGGAATCAATAATGTCGATAGCAATCTAAACTCTGTACTTATGCTGGCGGTTGAGATATTCAGCAAAAGGTATGAAGACGACAAGGTGAATCAAAAGGATTATGAAGAAGCTATATCTGGAATGCTGCAGCTAGGATCCGATGTCAATATGCGAAACAGACAACAGCACTCTGCACTGATGATTGCCGTGAAAGAAAATGGGATCAAACCAATTGTCCATGCCATTCTCACTAAGTCTGCGGGCGATATTAAGTATTCTGCTTGCAACAAAGGTATGTTAATTTGCTGATGGTGTATATACTTTGCCAAACGCTCATACACTATTTAGACGACGAGAATGCTCTTATAATAGCCTGTAAACGCAAGGATCCAGAATTGATTATGGTGATGCTGCAAGCGATGCCTTTTAATAATCCTGAAGTCACGTCTGCTGTCAATCAAATCGACAAGTCAATGAACTGTCCGCTATCCTTGGCTGCAGAACTAGGAAATGCAGAGATCATCAAAAAGCTATTACAACTTGGAGCAGATCCCAATCATAACCATATAAAGAGCATACCGCTCATCGTAGCCGTCAAAACGAAATGCTTTGAAGGATTACAACATCTTATTCGAGCTGGCGCCAACGTCGACGCTGTTGACAGACTTGGAAACTCTGTTTTGCATTACGCTGTCACTAGTGAGAAGGTCCCAATTGTAAAACTGATTCTTGACTCTGGAGCAAAGGTCAATGTTACCAATTGGTGGAATCAAACCCCATTTCACTGGGCAGTCTCAACCAGCAAAGATCAGATCAACACATCACTCAGAGTGGAAAAGCTGCTGCTAGATTTCGGCGCTGATATCAATGCAACCGATAACTTTGGTAAGCTAATTTTAGGTAATGAATCACGTTAATATTATACTGACTTGGCTGTCTACAGGACGAACTCCTCTACATACAACCTTTGTAGACCTTTTCTTTGTCCCAGATATGACGTTTGTGCGCCCTATCAAAAACAGGGTACAGAAAACCCTCAAATGGCGCGAAGAAGAAGAAAAGAAAAAGGAAATCATCAACCACTTCGTAACCAAGTATGGCTCTAGGAATACAAAATATTGGTTTTTGGACGGCAAACAGAGACAGATTGCAAGCACTGCAGCCATGGAAAAGAAGGAAAATAAAGAAGATACGACAGTAGAATTTGCATCTGACAAAGAACTTGATCAGTACAAGAATGTGAAATGGGAGGATTTGAACGAATCTCAAGAAACAAAGTCGGATCGCATCGACATTTTGGACTTCCTTCTCCAGCACCCTAATCTTGAGTGCGACAAAGATGACATTTTCGGGCGTAGTCCACTTCATTACGCTGCAAGAGTTGGTGCCTTTACTTGTACGACCCGACTGCTGGAACAAGGGCATGATTTGAACAGACTTGACAAGGACATGGTATGTTATATGTTGTGCCTAGATGCCTTCTATCAACAATCATTTTTCTAATGTCATAATCCTAAAGAACACTCCTATCAATCTCTCATTGATGTATAATCACATCGACTATTCGGTAATGATGAGTCAAAAGGGTGCTATACTTCGATCCAAGATCCAGCTGCCAGATGGAAAATCTATGTCAATGTTTGAATACAGTTTATCCAAGTCATTCATTAATCTGGGATACTTTATAATGGAGAAGGATATCTCGCCAATCGGTAAGTCATGGCTGCCTCAGTTTTATCTCTTCGGATTTTCACTAATCCTTTTTCCGCCTCAATTAGAATATGTGCATGATGCTTTGAAGACAGGTAAGATACTGTAGGGATTAGGATGTCCAAAACTGAGATAAGTCTAATTCAATTGTACATAGGAAAATTCCATATATCCTCCTTGCTACTGAACAGTGCAGAACCTGATACCCTCAAATCTTCAAATTTCTTGAATCAGTCCTTCTTCCACATAATTTGCTCGTTCTCCCCATTCGATCAGGTTGTCTATGACGAATATGCAGAAGACTTCTTCAATCTCTTTATGAAGGCTAATGTTGATCCTACTACTTTGGACACACACAACCGCTCACCAATCCACTATGCCAGCAAGTTCAATCAATTGTTACTTCTTAAAAAGCTTCTTCGACTTGAGAAGATCAATCTCAATGTTGTTGATAGTGAAGGAAAGACTGAAATATGGCATGCTGTCAACTCAAACAGCATTGAAGCCGTTAAGGTACGTTGTATGATTTTTGATGCAAATAAGCAATATAAATGACTTATTCTATGTTCAAATTGACAGCTTTTACTTGAAAATGGAGCAAACATCAATCTGGGTTCAGGCAACAATCCTCCTGTTATATATCTAGCAACTGAACATGGAAACTTGGACATGGTAAAAATCTTGATTCAGAATGGCGCATCTTTTGACGATAAAGAGTGTAGTGATAGACCCAATGCCGTCATGCAAGCCGTAATAACCAAGAACGAGGCGGTTTTAAAGGCAAGTGCTTTTGCAGACTCAGGTTGCAACCTCTACATAGCAAATCCTAACCTTCATACCAAAGATACTCCTTGATGCCGGCCATTCGCCCAATAGTTCTTCAATGTATGTCCATAAAACGGACAAGAAAGAGAAGCGATATATATTGCACCCAATTGTAGCTGTTTGCGTCCAGAAAGACGATAAAATCTTCAAGGTAATCAAATTTTCCTCTACTTTGATAACCCTTCCGGGACATCTCATTGATACACTTTGAATAGCTACTTCTTCAATACAATACCAATGTCGATGTTACATCACCTGAGGAATGGCTCCTCAAAGGACGTACACCACTAATGTACAACCTGCACATCAAGAATTATGAGAGATCAAAGGTATGTAAATAGCCTTAATACAAGCTGTTTGACATTCTTACTGACACTTCCCATCAATAGATGCTTTTTGACCACAAGGCAAACGTCAACATTGTAGATCCTAACACTCAACGTAGTGTGTTCTACACTTATATGCTGGAAACAATTGACGATCACATGCTAGATGTAAGTGTCTGTTCACTATTACTGAACTCACAAGGAATCATTCCATCCTTACAAAGTCGACAGTTCATGTGGAAACTAGAACCGGACGTTAATGTCGTTGACAAAAAAACTGGTCAAACCTTGCTTGAATTTTCGATTAGGAAAAGCAACATGAAATTGTTGAAGGTATAGTCCTGTAACAAGCGTTGACACTCTCTATGTCTTCTTTGCTAACGATACTTTCTTAGCTTCTACTTGACAGGAACGCGGACAGGAATGTAGCAAGTTGTCTAAAGAGCGACAAAACGGCTCAAAACTACAATGATCAAGTTCCAGCTTTATACCATGCAGTCTTGCATAACAACTATGAGGCAGCAGAAATTCTTTTAAACCATACCGGAGGCCCTAAAATCAATTGGAAATACAAGGACCGATCTGGACGCAATGTAATAACTCGAGCTGTACGATGTTTTGGAACATTCTCGTATGAAAACGAGAGTATGATACAGCTATTATTCAAGCACATAGGAAAGGAATGGAAGCGCATCTGCAGTGAACGTGATTACCATGGTAAACATTGTTGTTATTTCCACCAACACAGCACTCATTTTGCTTACTGGCTTGTTTGATATAGGCGAACGTGCAATCGACTATGCAGCGCAACAAACTAGCAAAACTCTGTACAATGAGCTATTGAGACTTGGCAGCGACAAAGCCAGAGATATGGAAGATGAATCAGCCGAGATGGATACCGAATATGAATATCATCTAATGCCAGTTGAACGTGACGCAGATGAAGCTCGAAAGATCCTATTGGAGAAGGCTGAGGCCGAGAGAATCAGCAAAGGAGAAATGGAAGTTGACGAAAAGGCCCAAGTTGATCCACTCTCTGAGCTCCAAGATGTTGGTGAAGTTGTTATCCATAATGGTGAACCTCTTGACATCATTCTGCGCAAGACTGATGTCTTGGCATCGCAGTGGGGTTGCAACATGTAAGTGGCAATGATTTTCTCATCCACAAGAATCAAATTAACAAATTTTCATCAACTTTAGGTTTTACAAGATGTCTTTGATCCACAATAGAGTACTTGAGCTAGATATCCTATGGACGCGTTGGGGAGCTCTAGGAGAAGATGGAATGCATCAAAAGACTCCGATACCTACACGCGAAGCTGCCATAGCCGAATTCGAAAAAATTTTCAAATCCAAGACTGGCAATGTTTGGGAAACAAGGAATACTGAATTTCAATCGAAGCCTGGAAAATTCAACATGGTCAAGAACTCACCTTATAAGAAGGATACTATTTTGACAGAGTTGGATAAATCTAAAGCAACGGTTTCCAGTCAATTGAGTACTGGCATACAAGATTGTCTCCAACTATGTTTGGATTTCAAGCACTTAAAATCAGCACAAAATGACAGCAAGATGGATCTTCCACTAGGACAACTGTCTCAAGAGATTCTTGTACAGGCAAATGACATTCTGAAAGAGGTCGATCGCATTCTAGTTGAACTTGATGTAGAAAGCGTGGCTTTGGCAGGCGTACACAATGTTGCACGAATGAAAGGTAAGATAGATTTGAAGTGACCACAATAGACAATTTATAGCCATACTGATATCTATTCACTTTAGAGCTGAACCATAAATTGGGCATCCTCTCAAACGAATACTACTTACTGGCACCCAATACCAGCCACTCTAAACGAGGAATTGTGCCTCTCAGGAATAGATCACTGCTGAATGCAGAATTGAGCCGTCTGAATACCTTACGATACTTCAACTACACAGCAAATGTGCTTTTAGCTGCCCAGCATCGATCTGATCAAATCCATCCACTTGACTATGTGTATAAGTCTCTAAATTGCCATATGCAAGAACTAACACCAGAAAATGGACATCAGGTTACTTACGACATGGTGGCCAAGTATATGCAAGATACTGGAGCAGGTCCTTCTGGTGAAAAATATGATCTTCTTCATGTGTTCGAATTGGAAAGACAGAATGAAGCAGCTCGATATCAACCATTTGCTACCAATGAGAATAGGATGCTGCTTTGGCATGGTTCCAAAATCAGTAACTTTATTGGTATTCTGAAGCAAGGTTTACGCATAAAGCCTGCTCAAGCTTATGAAACAGTAAGTTATTGCGAGACATTTGATTTCCATGCACAAGAGCAACTGATTGAGCATAATTACAGGGATCAATGTTTGGATCTGGCCTTTACTTTGCGGATATGTTTTTAAAATCTTCTGGATACTGCAACGATTACACTAGCGTGGATGCGCAACCATACAGTTTACTATTGCTATGTGAGGTTGCTCTTGGAAAAACCTTCGATTTATGGGAATCAAAGTTCATGGAACAGAGTGAAGAAAACTATCTCTCTACTAAAGGATTAGGCAAATATGGACCAGATCCGGCATTCCAAAAATATGACAAAAATGGAGTAAGTACAAACTAAGTTATTAACGCTTAACTGTAGTTTATCTGTATACTTACTGGGTGTGTCTCTCTACATCAGCTGATTGTTCCACAAGGTCCATACAAAGAGCATCTGAACCCAGTGGAGCAAACAAATGGAACTCCATTTGGTGTTCGATATCTTCAGAACAACGAGTATATTGTGTATGACCCTGCACAAGTTCGCATGAGGTACCTATTGGTAGTTCAGAATATGGAATACTGTCCTGTTTGCGGCCAACAAAAACAGGATGAATCCTTGAAACGATTGCAAGACTTCAACTTCGACTCTAAAACTTATAAGCATTCTATGAAGCGATGCAATGAATTTGAATCTACGTTAATCAATATACAAATGGTCCACCAAAGCACCAATACCCAAGATATCTATCAAGAAGGCATTGAGAACCAGCTCGCGGTACTTGAAACTGATCAATGTGGTAAGATATTTGGATTTCTAGGTTATATAATCGAGGTTTTTCAAATTTGAAAAAATAACGCTAATCTTCCTCAATTCATGATTTTAGGTGCTGACAAGCTGTCTACTCCTATGCGCCTCAGGAAAACCACTTATGTTTGTAGTACATGTGCACATGATATCAAAGATCGCCTGCTCATAAACTGGTTCAAGATGACATCAAATGGAATACCTGGTAAGATAAATATGGTTTTTATACCTGGTAACCGAGACATGCCTGAAGATCAAGTTGCTAACAAGCATCTTTATCAGATGAATTGCGCCGTCGAGAAGACTGTAAGTGGGGCTATGAATGTAGAACACAGCATAAAAACTTGGATCATGCAAAACGGTATAATCATCTTTGTGTAAAAATTGTGGAATGATCTACTACTTTTCCAAAATAAAACTTCCGTCACAATGTGAAGTTCGGTCTGTCGCGCTGTACGGCGTTCATTTTGTGTAGCCCTGCCAAGCAAAAAAGTATATAAGTCAGTCGCAGACGATGCCAAGGCTGAGTAATAGAGGTACAATCTCAGGCAAGATCCGCTGTTGGGAAGAACAATCTTTAGAATCATGAAAGCTCCAGAATTGGTATTAAACTAGCCCACCCCATGGTATTTTTTAGTAAAGAAACGTATTTTACTTTTTTTGAATCGGTCGTTTGCTCGTCGGCTCTCACGTGAGTGACTGCTCTTAGCAGGTTTAAAGTTTTCATAAATCTTTGCTCTAATCTTTCAATTTTTCTTGGTATACATCTTTTGTAAGTATGCCAAGTGACGCTACTACCGTGGCTACCACCTTTCCATTGCCAAGGGTAATTCCATGTTGGTATTCCAATACCGAGTCCTAATTGATACATTAAAACATTTTACTCAAAGATTTTTCCTTTTGTTTCATTTATCTATGAAAGGCCTACAATGCCGAGAACAAAGAAAAAAGTGCCGCAGATCACTACAAAATGACCAGTGTGACCGATGCATTAAACGAAAAGTTCCATGTTCATTTCAGTATATACTCAGTGACAGACATAAGATTTTCGATGTAGATAGTAAAGAAAGCTTACAAGCATTCGTCCAAACGCTCAACACAATTGAGTCATTAGAGGATCAGATATCCAATATTGAAATGCAATTAAAGCAGAAACCAAGGAATCAACTTGAATGGCATTCATCAATTGCGAATGATAAGGAAAACTCAAGCAAGTCAAATTGGGAACTGGCAATTCATTCATCAAATTCACAAACATTGACTCTCAATGTACAAGTAGAGCGAACAGTAGGTAAGGCAATTGCCAATCTTAGACTACGTTAATATGTTATTTGGCCAAGGAAAAACCATTGGCTAATGAATAAATCCTCTAGATTTACTTCAGTTCATAAACCAAATATATTTAGAATTGGGTATTAACATACCTAGACAATTTCCTCATCCTCACCAGGAATCATCCATGTTTATACCCGTCCAGCAACGCCGTTTCCCAAAAATGTTATTAAACTGTGCGCAGGAGACATTGAAGCATGAATCATGGCACCAAGCTATTTCGTTGGACTTGCAGATGAGCGCTCTCAATTCCTATCATCAACAGATCACACCGTGGTTAGTTCAGTCTTACTTCGACTGCAAAAATGCCATAACTCCGCTGATTCATCCACAATACCTCCACCAAAATCGACATCGCACCATAGGCAATCACCTGGTAGTATTGATAGGTTGCTCCATGTCTCTCAGATATTGTGTCAACTCTCCATTCTTTAATCTACCACATACAACGCAATTGCATCAGCTATCTTATTATATTAACTGTTGCACTAAGCAAATTGACGAACTGATGTTGCTAGACAATCCTCCATTATCATTAGCATTATCATTGTGGACGTTGGCGGTGACCCATTTCCAGCTTATGAATCCACGGAAAAGTTGGTTACTCATGGCTGCCGCAAGAGCTTATTTACAGCAGCATTTGAATGACTACATCGATTCCATCATGGATAAAGATGGACCAAGCAATGCTGAACTGGAAACTTACAAGTTTGCGCTCATTTTATGCGAAAAATCAGATGAACCAATCTCCTATGTCGTTCAAAGTCTTCCGGCTGGAAGACTTGTCAGCTTTGACTATGCGCTCCTAGCTCCAAAACTTATACCGGGTGATGACCCATTGTGGCACTCTATAATTAAGCAATCGTTCTTATGGGATCTCATGCAGCGCCATGTTCATAATTGTATTGGCTCTAGCTCAATAATTACGGACTCCATTCGAACGGTCAATTGGAACGTCTTCAGGCAAATAAACAGTGAATTCACTACATGGTACACCAATCTACCTCGCGAGCTTAAGATAGGAGACAAACCATTTGATATCGCCAAAATGGACATTCCTGAAGACTCGAATACAAGTGTCGCATGTCTACAACTCTCCTATTATGGTGAATGGGTCACGTTTTACGGAGACATTTTCAATCCTGATATTACCTCTGATTCATCAATGGATGAAGCAGCTCGTGTGGAATCAACGCACGTTGTTTTCCTTGCTTCGTTGTCGGTCGTGAAGATTTCGGAATTTCTACATCAAGTTGAAATGTGCAGAATTGAATATCACAAGCTACTTTTCACTTGTGAACCATTATTGTGCCTGGCCACTTCGACCAATTCACCGATTGCCAGCGAAGCGAGACAAGCATTACAGAAAGCTCTCATCATCCTCAAATCTTTACTCAAGCACAATCTGTTCTGTCCTATTGCCAAAAACATGCAAGAAAACGGAAATCCTATTGCCTTTTGCCAGAGATTAGTTCAGAGGATATCAAATCTTTTCACATCATATGGCTTGGAATTTTAGAATTATATTCAAACTTCTCTCCTTTACCATTGTAAATTAGGAAAAAATACATTGATTTTGTAAGAATTCGATAATATATGCGTATTTTGTCTGAATGCTTGTACTTGGGTAAAGCATAGTAAAAAAAAAATGGACAGGGTTAAGGTTGAATGAAACTATTAGAGCAATTATGGCTATGAAGTTCTTGGTCAGACTCGACTAGATTCTATCGAATTTGATCATCGGAGCATTCCGATGTGATGATGGGTTATCATAAGAAGATTTAGAAAGATATAAATTTTATGAAGATGCAAAGGTCACAAGGAAAGCTACCGGATTTCCAAAAAAGTTCTGCGAAGGCCATCAAATTTATTTACGCCGCCGTGAGCTAGATTTCGCATCAGCATGTTGTTGTATTTTTCGCCGGTCAGCTCCAAGCGTAAATTAGAGTTTTGCAGAAAATTGAATATGTGCGATAAGAAAACGACCCATTAAAGTGAGCACACAGCAGGAGACACAATAATACTATGGCAAGTGAACATGTGTGATGTGGGGACATCGGTCGATGAAGTAGATGTAAGCCAACCGATGGACATGCAGGAGGAGGGAGCAGTCATTTACACTTGCCTTGTACCGTTGAGAACTCTCATGGATATTGATATTGTCGTATCGCGACATATGCCACCAACGGAAGTTGTTACATTCACTGTAACCAGTAAGACCTCCAATGAGAAGTTGCCTCAACGGGAAGCAAGAGGACTTTACAGACGTACATTGCGCATCAAATCGAACAATTGTTTGACTACGTGATTGAGCAGGGTAAGATTGCGAAAGAGGCCGCGCTTTTGACAGGGATTAACATCAGGACAGCGCAACATTACATCAAAGGTACAATAATGACGAGGAGCGACGTTTACCGGTAAGTGGCAGAAAGCTGGGAACATGACGTCAAGCCAAGCTAACAGAGGCGCATTCCCGGTTCCTAGTAGACTATGTTGATGAGCAACCAACAGCCGTGTTATCGGACATCAGAAGAAACCTATGCGAAGCGTTCCGCGGGCTATCAATATCAATATCCGCGTTACATAGGCACTTGGTTGAAAAGTGCAAATTGACACTCAAAACTACAAAATTACCAGCTGCAAGAAGTAGTGACCGTGTCCTCAAACAGCGAAAGGAAAGAATTGAAGAATGGGAAGCGATTCCAGAAATGGATTATGGTAGGAACTGCGTATATATCGATGTGGCAGGATTCAATCTCCATACTCAACGGAATTATGGCCATTCTCGAAAAAGGACACCAGCCAAGAGCATCGTGCCGATGGCCAAAGGTATAACAATCACCATTTTGGGCGCAATATCACAAGCGGGGTTATAGATATATCTTTGAGGAAACCTGTATCAACATCCAAAAAGAGAAAGGCAAATGATGAAAAGGCGACGGTGGTAAGTGGTCGCGTTGGAACAGGAACGAGCATTTTCTCGCCTACGTATCTAACAACAACTGTGGATTAATTGAATCTAACGTTGACTATTATGCTTTGATATCCTGGATGCTACATCTTGAGACCATAATCGTACACAAATTTCTCTAAAGTCATTGAATCGCTAGTCACAAAGACAAAAAGGATGCCGACAACAAAATGTTGTCAGACACCGTTTTGAGCATTGATACCGATCAATCACGCTGATCAGTAGCTGTTCGAATCTCTCTTCTTTCTTCACCTTTGCCCATTTGTATACTTTACGCCCTTTATATTTCTCCCCTCATCACTTAAGCTTTTCATATAGGTGTAAAAGGAACACATTTATTCCTAAAGAAAAGAGGACTGACCTCGTCATTGTCGAAAACATTGATTCTTTAAGCTCTCTGATTAAAGATCCTATCATAATTCATGTGGACCTCTTAGGCTCATTTTACCCAACGATCCTTACAAACTTCTTCCGACATGATATCTCCATGGCAGCCAAACTTTTAATAAATCATCTTAATGCCACCTTACCGAAAAACATTTCGTCGTTGTATATTGATGGTAGAAGAACCAAAGAGAAGAAATGTACGTCCGAAAAACGTCAACAGAGAAAAGAAAAGGATCAGAAAACAACAGAGAGATTATTGTGAATAGCCGAGGGAAAAGCGGCTCAAGGAAGACGAATATCTGGAAGTCATATAGACGCAATTTTCCGTTCAGCTCGTCGCGCCTTCGAACTCACACCCAACATGATGCAAAAAATATTCGAAACTGCTAAAGAAGATGGCTGGTCCATTGTTCAATGTGATGGTGAGGCTGATGTTCATATCGGTAACCTTGACTTAACAGCAAACGCAGTTGTTGTCAGCGGTGATTCGGATCTGCTCTTTTACGAAAATATTCACCACATCTTAAGACCGGCTAAGCAAGGGTATTTGTTTTATAAGAAATCAGATATACTGGAGCTTTTGAACATGACATCGCCGCAATGGATCTGTGTTGGCGTTGTCAGTGGCAACGATTATGACCCAAACATCACAGGGCTTGGAATAGCAACCAACTGTAACCTAGTCAAAAATATTAAGCAAGACACTGTCAAAGATATTCTGACTTGCTATCTTGAGCTTGATCGTGTGAAGGCAAAGAATGAGGAAAAGATTGCCTTTTCCACGGCCTACAAGATTTTCGGCACTAAAAAGCAAGAACTTGTAGATGCCGTTGTCGAAACCTCTGAAAAGCAACTATTGTTCCATCAAAATACCATGAAATCAAAGTTGCTCAAAATAAAGCAGTTGCAACAACAACAACAAAAGTCCGCAAAGGATGCCAAAGGGTAAGAAAACAGATATAACATCAGGTAATCACCTGAATTATATTAACCAAGGTTTATGGTAGTTGCACCTCTGACATACGCTTTCAGCGTAAATGGCAATTCAACAAATGTCGGCCACTAGAACGAAAGAGGATAAACGCTGATGGAATCGCAACCCATCCTAATGAGGATGGGTTACGATATACGTTCAAAGAGTTCTCGGAGTTTAAGAAAGCATCGCAAATACCATCTGCTTATAAAATGTACAAGGCCAAGCCCGATACTCTGGGGAAATAAGAAGCACAAGAAGGAGAAGAAGAAGAAGAAGAAGAAGGCGAAGGCTGAGCCATCCGGCCGTTCAAAGCACAAGCTGGACAATGCGCCAGGTTTGTCAGAAGAAGATATGGTGGAGGAACCAGTGAAAAAGCGAAAGATGAATGAATCGCGCAAGCTTGCATTTGATTTGAAAAGGAAACATCCCACTGTCACACTAAATGTCGGGAATGTCGCAAACAATATTCGCCGAGCGATACCCAACAGCAAAATACAAGAGAAGGTACTAAATACAATACAGTCAATCGCGGGAATAATGAACGAATCCAAGAAATTAGCACAAATGGCAACAAGTTTGTTAATAGCTTACGCGATGGAATGCTACCCTTACTTGGATTATCTGTGCAACAAGGCTCGTACGATACTTCTTACTTCTTTAGTCTACGGTAAAGATGGCGGAAAGGTCTATTTCCAGAATCTCCTCCGCTGTATTCTGAGTGGAAACAAGGAATCAATGGACTTTGACCAAATCATCTGCAATCTGTTACAAGTTGCCAAGGTGGATTCTGATACCGCAAAACAAATGGCGAAAATTGCTTTTCAATTGTTGATGCGATGCTACGAAGCCGAAAAACTCGAGTATCAGAACCTTGACACCGTATTTGGAAAACTCACACTCGGCAGAACACTAGCAATGCTCAGTCAAGTTGTTGATACGGAACTAGCTTCGCATTTCAAAGGACGCTTGCCACAGTTGGACGAAAAGGTAATTTGATGTTCACTTTCTGTATCGCCTTAAATGGCAGCAACTGACTGCTTCTGTAATTTAAGGTCCTAGAGTATGGAACAGATATCAAATTACCATTATGTAACTCTGAAACGATGGATGATATATCCAGATTTTATTTCACCAACAAATTACTACCTGAGTCAGCTCGTTTTGCACTGACCCCATTGTCGGGTTCCAAGGACAGTTTCATTGACATCACCGAGGAAGGTCTACTGGAAGCCCTCTATGAGATCGGTGATATGAATAACATCCTGTGCGGCGCTTTTGGATTGCAGTCGATGAATGCAAACAAGAAGGACCTCAGGAATGCTGTTCTACTTAAGAAAGGTGTCTTGACATCCACGGTCGTATTCCGGCTTACCAAGGATGAACTGGATGAAACCAAGAAAAAACATAAGCATGGATATCAGGCGACCACCGATGTACTGGATGTTTCTTCGCATAAGCGATATCTGCTAAGCGGCACGATCAAAACTAATGGGCATGAGCTTCAGCTAGTGGCCTTTGACACAAGCAAGCAAGGAGAAAAATCCAAAAAGAAACAGCAATCGGGAATCGACTCACTTTTGCCATCTGTCGAGGATGTCTTCTGCAATACCAAAGCCATTACAGAAATATATCAGGATCCCCGCAAAGTCACTGTCGTTGGAATTGATCTCGGTGAAGTTGTCACGGCCGCAGCTTGCGCCATCAACCTACCTACCAATACAGCAGCCACGCTTCGAAATCTGACCATAAAGCGAAAAGCCTTGTACCAGCCAACCCTGAAACTTCGCACAATCATGGAGAAAGAAAAGCCAAGTGCTGTCTGTATGGCAGAAAACGCGATTGGCTCCATCAAAAACCATTCATTTTCTGCTGCTGAAACTCTTGTGCAGACTTGGATTTCCAAATATGGTGAACTTGGCAACTTTTATCGGACTAGAAAGTTCAAGCAATTGATAGCCGATGGAAAGAGGTCTCGCCGAGGCGAGTTTGACGTGGCCACAAATGCATTGCTAAAGATGATTGGTGGTCACATCGGCAAAAAAAGAGATAGCGATGAACAAGTCCTCTTTGCCGTGGGTCTTGGGGATTTCAGCACTCATACCAAGCTTTCATCATTGCACACCTCATTTGGACGTCATTTTATCAACAAGGTAACTGAAAAGATATATTTGCAGCGCATAACCAGCATCTAAATGCTTTCTTATTAGCTACGAAGTTTGGGATATTTGGTAGTCGGTGTCGACGAGTTCTACACCTCGAAGAAATGCCCCAGATGTGAGGATTTTGTCGGTCAGGTCACTTTGCGGCGACTTTACTGTCCAAAGTGTCAGTGCTATTTTCATCGGGACGTCATGGCAGCTCAGAACATTGCCAGAATTGCTCAGAGTCAATTATGCAATCTCTCTCGGCCAGAATATCTACATCCAATTCTTGGAGATTAGCGGTCCTGAACCACCGCAAAAACATTACTTTAACTAGGTAAAGCTAAGCATCCCCTGGACGCAAATGTAACATAGCAGAACCGCTAACTATTTTGCAAATCACAGTAAATCCGATCTCATTGTCGACAAAAGTGCAAACGATCTGCTTAGCCGTTTTCGGATTTTGACGGTCACAACTCAGTATCTCAGTTTTTTAAGCACAGATGCGTCCTGTAATTTTCTTGGATACTGCTTATGGAGCATGCCAAGTGATGCAACTACTGCAGTTGGAGCGTTTCCACTACCAAGAGTAATTCCATGTTGGTATACCAGTAATGAGTGTTCAAGTAGTGCATTTGATAACCGTACTCAGTCATTATCCCTTTTGTTTCGTTTATCTTTCTCAGGCGAAGAATGCCGAACACATAGAAAACGCTGCATTCGTTCTAGCCCAGATAACAAATGTGATAGATGCATTCAACGGGGGACATCATGTTCATTTCAAGGTGACCTCAGTAATGGTCAAAAGCAATATGATATGGATAATGAAGAAAACGCACAACGTTTCCTCAAAGTCCTCCGATCATTAGACTCACTTGATGAGGAGATCTCCAAGGTAGAGATTCAATTACAACAAAGCCAAACAGCTAATCCGCCGGAACAGGATTCAATGATATCAAAGGATAGACAATATTCGAACCATTCCGATTGGGAATTAATCATTCATTCACCAAATTCACAAAGATTGACTCTCAATGTACATATTAAGCGAACCGAAGGTAGGGAGTACTTACCAATTTCATACCACAATAATGCCGTATGCCTTTATATTGAGCGTTTTGTTAACGATAAATCCTCTAGATTTACTTCAGTTCATAAACCAAATCTATTTGGAATTCGGTACAAATATCCCTAGGCAATTTTCTCATCCTCGCCAAGAAACGTCGATCCTCATACCCATCAAACAACGCCATTTTCCACAAATGTTACTGCAATGCGTAAGGGAATATTTGGATGAAGAAACAGTAGGAATTATTATTGGTTTCGACTTGCGGATGGCCCCTCTCAATTCCTATCATCAACAGATCACTCCGCTCTTAGTTCAAGCCTACTTCAACTGTCGACATACCATGGCTCCGCTACTACATCCAGAGTACTACAACCAAAGTCGATTTAATACCATAGGCAATCATTTAAGATTAATGATAGCGTGCACCATGTGTTTTAGAAATTGTGTCAACTCTCCATTCTTCTATCTACCTCCCAAGGTGCAAGTAGACCATGTAGCATACTATATTGGATGTTGCACTGATCAGATTGAAGAATTGATGTTGCTAGACAATCCTCCATTGTCATTATCGTTATTATTGTTAACGCTGGCGTCGACATACCTTATGCTTCAAAATCCGCGAAAAAGTTGGTTGCTACTGGCTACAGCAAGAGCTTATTTACAGCAGCATTTGAATGACTACATCGATTCCATCATGGATAGAGATGGACCAAGCACTGCCGAACTGGAAACCTACAAGTTTGCGCTTATTTTCTGCAGAAAACAAGATGAACATGTCTCGTACATCGTGCAGGATCGTCCAAGTGTAAATATTGTTAACTTGGACCCTGAGCTCCTTGTGCCAAAACTTGTACTAGGCGACGACCCAATGCAATATGCGATTATTAAGCAATCAACATTATGGGATTTCTTGAAGAGCCACGCTAATAATTGGATTGCCTCTAGCGTAATTATTACAGATTCCATTCGAACGGTCAACTGGAACACTCTCAAGAAAATTAACAGTGAATTTACCGCTTGGTACGTCAATCTTCCTCACGAACTCAAGATAGGAGACAAACCATTTGATATCGCCAAAATGGACATTCCCGAAAACTTCAATACAAGTATTGCGTGTCTACAACTTACATACTATGGTGAATGGGTCACTGTCTACGGAAACACCTTGAATCCTGATATTACCTCTGATTCATTAGTGGATGAAGCAACTCTTGTGGAATCAACACAGATCGTTTTTCTTGCCTCGTTGTCAGTTGTCAAGGTTGCAGAGTTTCTAAGTCGAGTAGAGATGTGCAAGATTGAATTTTACTGGCTTCTGTTCGCCTGTGAACCACTATTATACCTATGCAAATCGACCAATTCACATTTTGCCAGCGAAGCGAGACAAGCATTACAGAAAGCACTCATTGTCCTCAAAGCATTACTCAAACACAATTTGTTCTTGCCTGCTATTAACAATGTGCAATTAACCGAAAATCCAATTATGTTAGGCCAAAAATTAGTTGAGAGGATATCTAACCTGTTCTCTCCTTACGGCATACAATTTTAGAATGAGATTGTAGAAGACGTCCCTCTTGTACATAGATATAAAACGTACACGTTTTATGTATAATAGGACTCTATTTGTATATTGTTCTTTGTACATTGTATTTTGATGATGGTATATGTGAGAATTGAAGATATAGGATGAGTAAATCATTACCAGGCAACTTTGGCAATGAAACTCTTGGGGTAAGTTCGCACTAGGAGCTTGCGGATCTCGTCCATGAGGAGCATTCCAATGGCCAGAGGGATTGGGATGAACCAGAATTCAAGAGGAATGGGTGCTGTTTGGAAAGTATTGTTGAAGAATGGAACATAAAGAACCTAATAAAACAAAGTGAATAAAATATTCGTTGAACAGGTGTAGAAGCTAGTATAATACTTACAAAAGCAACAATAGCAATGCTAATGCACATGGCAATTGGAATACGCCAGTTCTTGCTAGGACCCCAGAAAGGATTCTTCTGAAGAACTGAGAGTCTTCTGGTCCTTGAGGCAAAAAGGTTTCCGAACAATTGCATAATGACAAGAGTTACAAAGTAAACACATTGTCCTACGCTAACAAAGTGGTTTAATTCATCCATTGTATGTCCCATGAAACCATCTGTCCAGTTCTGAGAACAAAAGTTAGTAAGAGTCCTGCATAAATAGTATCTATACAGTAGTCAGAGTACTTACTTCGTAGCAGTAGGCAAGGCGATACAAAGGAATGTTGGCGTACTTGTACATGTAGAAGAAGAACATGGAATGCGCGCAAATCATTTCCATCATTCCCATGAACAAATAGGCCTGTCCAAAAAGACTCCAGCTGACAAGTTTCTCTTTCTTGGGGTTGCGTGGTCTTCTTAGCATCAAATCAGACTCTGGGCCTTCGAACACCATACCCAAGCAGGAAGGAGCAAGATCGGTGAAGATACAGATAATGATCACTGGAAGAAATTTGTAAATATGAGGTCTAGAATTCTATATCAATATCAAGCATACTTACTGAGGAAGGATGACAATGGAGCGGGGATACCAAGGAAAATGTTCCAAAGCACGGGCCAGAGTTCCGACCACGAACCAGCAGGAAGAAGGTAGATAATGACCTTTTTCAAATTATCGAATACCAAGCGACCATTTTCCATTGCAACCAAGATTGAAGAAAAGTTGTTGTCCAGCAAGACCATATCGGCAGCAGCAATAGCAACATCACTTCCAGCGCCCATAGCAATGCCAATATGAGCGGCTTTCAGAGCAGGAGCGTCATTGACACCGTCACCAGTAACACCGACAATAGCGCCTCGAGTACGCATTTCTAGATTACAAAAATTAAAATAAAAAAATAAATATTATGTATAGGCCAACATTCTGCTAGTGCAGACCACTTACCATTTACAATACGAAGCTTTTGTTCAGGAGTAGTTCTTGCAAATACAATTTCCGAGTAGCTGCAAATAACATCCCATTCATGATCACTAAACCCTTCCAACAAATCGCTTCCAGTGATAACCAAGGCTGTGATATTGTTGTTGTAGAACGTTTCCTCATCCTCGTCGTCACGATGAGTAGGAACCTTCGATGGATCACGGACAACCGCTGCGTTGTCGACATTGTTGACAGTAATGATACCACATTGTTTAGCAATCGCAGTAGCAGTGATAGAGAAATCACCAGTGACCATGACGACGCGGCATCCAGCACGACGAACAGTAGAAACAACACCTGGAATCTCTTTACGTGGAGGGTCAACAATACCAACCTGAAGATTTGAAAAAGTTAATACTTGTATGTTTCACTGTTTAAGATCATGAATAGTAATTACCAATCCAACGATAGTAAGCTCAGCGTTGGCAATTTCAACGTTTCGGGCAAAATCTTCAGCATCTTGGTCGAGAGACAAAACCTTGGAAGGAAGCACAATGTTGCGGGAGCAGAGAGCTAGTACACGTTGTCCTTTACCAGACAATTGTTCTTGAGACGAATTAATGGCAGCTCGAGCTTCTGGGGTCAAGGATTGCACATCGCCATTCTTGTCAATGTAAGAAGTGCATCGAGGAAACAAGATATCTGGAGCACCTTTGACATACAAAACAAGGGTATCCACACCAATTTCTTTGATGGCAGATTCGGATATAGGCTTGCGAAGTGTAAGCATCCACTGAATTCAAAGAAAACTACAAGTTAGCCTATAACAAACAATACAACAATGACAAAATAACTGTGCATTTATCATTCATTACCTTATTCTTTGAGTTGAATGGAATTTTGAAAACTTCCTCAAAAGCGTCTTGCTCCGTTTGAACAGACCCAAGGCTCTCCGCAAATTTCAAAATGGCAGAGTCGGTAGCATCTCCAACTGTTTCGCGATCGTTGATTGGCTTTTCCTCTTGACCTGCAGCAAATCCTGCAGCACAGTTAAGAGCGGCGGCGAGCTGAAGTTTTCGAACAGCACTTGAAGCTTCCTGAGCCTCCGACTTAATATCACCATAATTATCAATTTCGATTTGGTGGTGGGCGAAAGCAATGGTTTTTACGGTCATTCGATTTTCAGTTAAGGTACCAGTTTTGTCGGAGCAGATAACTGATACACTTCCTAGAGTCTCGACGGTAGTAAGGACTTTGCAGAGAACATTGGATCTTTGCATACGACGGGCAATGATGTTCAAAGTGATAGCTACAGCAACTGGTACACCTTCTGGAACGAAAGCCACAATCAATGCCAATACAACAATAATGATACCAGAAGCATTCATAAAACCGTAGTGCTGAAAGAAGTAGAAAGAAAATTTCAATCAGTCTCGGAGAATCAGTGCTAATAAAGAATTTACTGACATTGAACACTTACATATTTTTGGAGCCAGGCAGCCCATACTGCAATCAAAATAATACCAAGAGTGATGGAAAAGAAGGCAACCTTGACGATAAAGCTGTGAATTTCTTGTTGTAAGAGCGTCGTTTCGTCATCCTTTGCTGAGGTCAACTTTGATATTTTGCCGAGAACTGTTTTATCACCTGTGGAGACGACAATACCAAGCCCAGATCCCTGAGTACAGTGAGTGGACATAAAAGCAATGTTCTTGGTTTCCAAATAGTTGTTATCGGTCATTGCCACAGTGCCAGGAATGGCATCAGATTCTCCAGTTAAAATGGAACGGTCGAACTTGAGGTCGTTTGACACTTCAACAAGACGCAAGTCAGCTGGTACTTTAATACCCAGACTAAGAACAACCACATCACCAATGACCAGATCGGATGCAGCAATCTGCTTCTTTTCTCCATCTCTCAGTACAATGCAGTTGGCAGGGAGCATGCTATGGATGGATTTCATGACTTGGGAGCTAGAAAAGAAAAGAGAATTAAAAATTAATTGTTTGCGACAGTATCTCGTCACTGCTCTACTGTTCAACTTACGTTGTATAATCTTGCCAGACGGTGAAGATGATTTGGATAACGATAACCAAGAAAATGACACAACCGATGTACAAGTTGATAGCTTGAGGATCGGGTTCGCCAATAGGTTTCCATGACAAGCAGGCTAGAACACCAGCTAACCAAAGGATACCAGCGAAACCTCCAAACAAATAGTTGAAAATCTTCTTGGGAAGATTTGAAGACGCTCGAGACATAACGTTCTTTCCATTCCGGTCCAGACGAGACTTGGCAGCCACCGAGTCAAGTCCAAGTTTTTCAGTAGTGTTGAATCGTTGGAATAATTCGCTTGGTTCTACTTTGTGAAAGTCAAGACCAGCTAACTCTTCATCAGCAGTAGGACCGGCTGTTTTCTTTCCTCGAGAGAAAAAGTTCCAGAACGATTCCTTGATAGAGGGTGTTAATTTCTTGAAGTCAGATCTTTGGGTTTCCTCAATTCTAATGGAAAGTGTTCTGTATAGAATGATAGATTGCGGATTTCCAGCGGTTGTTGAGCCTCCAACATTTGGTCTTATAGATGGGCCAGCAAAAGTGATGGTTTGCGATCTTGGCACCTGCTGTACGCTGGTAGCATCCAGGACTTTTTCATCGACCATAGCGAACGAGACAAGTTAACACAACACGGGACAAAAAGGAATAATAACAATCGCTATGGTGGCTATTTATATGAGCAAGGACGAGGCCCCTGCCAGTGATCGATAGATTACACTGTGCTTAAAAAATATTCTCCTATTATTTGTCCAAGTCATTAAGCATGAGCGAATTTGGCTGTTGGGTTGTCTCATTTTCATCCCCGAACCAAAAAGCCAAGTTTAGAAAAAATTGGTGTGAACATTCTGATTGGCTTTCTCTGAATACTCGTAATTTTTGAAAAACTACGAAGTATTCTACTTAAGTAGAAATGGCCCCATCCACTGGACAAAACACTGCCTTCCATTATAGAGTTAATGTGGTCCTGTCAGTGTCAAAATAAGTAGGTGGCTTACCACATGTCTAAACATTTCTGTTTTCAGCCAGAGAACAATTTAATTTAAGCCCGCTCATTTCACAGCCAGACAAATCCACCTTGAGCCATTTTAGCTGCCTATATTCTTACATCAAGGTTGACCAATGAAATCGAACACTTCCAAAGTGCATGTAGGCCCTGGCATTTTCCACTTGCCGCTCCATATAACGATGCCTATTCGGTGGGTCTTCAAATAATTCACGCCGTTCCATGGAAAGTGTCAGTCAGATATTTTCGTACTTAACGTCTCACATTACAGCGAGGCGCTTATACCGAGGACATCATGAAAATCGCTTTCATAAATACAATCACACAAGTCATATCGTTTATACATTCGTACTTGGTACACACGATTTAATAAAATTACAGTACTTCTTTCATTCAATTAAATTCTCAAAATCGTCTATTTAACATTGGTGAATGGAACTCTGGATTCTGAGAGGTAAAGAGTATACTCTACACAAAATCAGATACAGCGCTCAAGCCTAGTTTCTGCATCAATTTACTGTTTGTCGCAGGCTCCTTCACGAACGTCGACAGCTTTGTTTGTCCTCCCTTTGCCTCTGTATCCGGCCTAGAAGTGACAAAATGTCAACCGACAGGCTATTTCTTTTATTTACAAAGTTAGATTCAGTGGCTACTTACCATTCGACGGAAGCCGCATTCTTCTCTAATATAGTAGCTGCAGTTGACCAACTGAATCGAATTATATTTGGATATCCAAAGATAGGGTCGATGTTTTCATTCAGCCATCGAACAGTATTCGGATCTAAGGTCATAAAAATTTTAATTAGGGAGGGTCTCAGACTCCAAAGCCAAGAAATCGGTTTCAGTGCCGTAAATTTTTTTTACCTGAGGGGTATCCAGAACCAAAAGCTTGACCAATCGTCGCATTAAGATTCGGTTCAGCAAAGGACCAATTCTTCAAGATGGCATCTCGTGTTACTTTGGCAACAATGGAAGCAGCACTGACGATGGGATAGGTACTATCAGCCTTTTTTGCTACCGTAATTTCGATTCCTGGAAATATGCGGCAAAGTTTTGCTTGATAGGTCACAGGGGGGCCAACGGTATCAACGTATATCTAAGAACGTTCAGTATGAGAGACACAATTTCTCACTGCACCAATTAACTTACTTCTCTAATGTTGATGCCAAGATCCAATACCCTCTTGATAAGACCAATGGTTGCTTCATGTGCCATCTCGTTTAGATTGTATTTTTGTCTTCGGAATAATTAGTGTACCGCTTGGTTTTTTTTTTTCTCCTTCTTCTTCATATGCAATTAAAATTACACTCACCCTCGAAGCATACCAGCCGATATGGATTGAGGCGACAATACATGGACTGATGATCGCGCTATGTCTGAATTTTTCTCTAAGATCTCAAAAAGGCGATCTCGTTCGTCTTCCTTCAATGTCTTTGAATCTGCAGCGAAGGAATTAGTGCTATTCATTGGTTTGAATCAGTTAGTCAGAATAGTATGGATACATTACCAGCAAAACCGAGGGCCTTTAATTCTTCATATTTGGACAATGGGCAATAACTGGCACTATATACCATAGGGCCTATGAAACGCGATATGTTTAGTTCATGTTGAAACGGCATACAGATCCATTTCACGTCACTTACCGAGAACAGGTCCACGGCCAGCTTCATCAACTCCAAGAACGCAAGGCTGTGATAAGTCATCCTTTATCAAATCAGGAATAGTTGGAGAATATATAAAGGCGTCAATGATGTCGACATCCTTGCATGAAACGAATGTCGAAGTTGCTTTCACAAGTTTGACGCCGTGGTGTTCGGTGATTTCAAAATTTCCAATTGAGTTTATAGCAGCATTCGCTATTCCATTAAGCTGTGGTGCTTCAGAAGCATCAGGTTGTACGAGCTGCAAGCCTGCAGCAGCATTGCCGTTTCCATTGTCCATTTCAGTACCTTTGCTAGGTGGTGTAGCCAAGAATGTCGCCTTGGAAGACCCTATTGTATCTGTTGACAAGGCGTCGTTTGCGACGCTAGTGGATTTAACGACTTCCAACGATAGTACCTCTGCTTCGAGTGAGTGAGAATTGCTCCCGATCGCCACCATAACTTCAGCAGAGGTTGGTAAAGGAGGTGGAGATTCAAAGTTGTTTAACTTTTTGGCACGCGACTTTACGCGAATATTCGTGACTGTCCTAAGAAGACCAAAAGACCTTTATTTAAAATATAATGTCCCAAGTTGTTTAAAAGCTCGCATTTATACAAGCACACAACTACGGAAGCCATAACATCAACGGCAGTTACATGTAATATGGACAAGGATTAACAAAGCCGCACACAAGTTCTGAAAATGTTCAGTCAGATACGAAATGAACGTAACCCTCTAGATAGCAAGTGGGTTACCTATGCAATGCCTTTTTACCTTTTACTTTTCACCTTCAACAGACCTCAACAGATCCTTCAAATTAAAAGACTTGTCTGTAATGAACCCTTGAAAATAAATAGCTTAGTAAAAGCTTGCCAGTCGTTGACAGCTTGGACAATCGCATGGCCCACGCATCCAATATGTCACCTAGCCCCCACAATTTTGACTCAACATAATAATCCATTCTATTGTCCAGTGACATCGGTCAGGATATCTGCCATCATTGGATAAGTAGAGCTCAAGAAAATATATCCATTTTTCTCTATCTTACATACCGGCAGACCTTCTATGTCGAATACGTGACATCCAACACAATTGGTCAATAGCTCTTGCCGTTTGTCACAACACGACACACTGGCTCGCCTCCATATCACACGTTGGAGCGATCCCCACGAATCATGATCATCATGCAACAACAGACTTTCATTGTTGTGTTCTATACATTTACTTAACCATTGTAGGCTGTCAGCATTTATTTGGTAAGGTCTTAACGTGTGGTTAGTTGTTTTATAATCTCTCTGGAATTAAGCCGTCAAGTCAATTATTAACTTAGGCAGTGACAGCGGTTTGATTATAGTAGAGATCACAGGCGTGGGGGTGATTCAAGCAGTATCTGGGCATAAGAGGAGTAGCCTAACGAAACAGAGAGGTTAATTTACAACTTCATATGGTCAATGCACTTCTTTATAATGTGGAGAAAATACTTACACCAACGCCACGACCAACTAGACGCTCACGGTAGTTGAGGATACGTTGGGTCATTTGAGTAACACGCTTGTCGCCATTGGCATCACGGTTACCAGACCAGAGTAATTCGGCGAGAGCAGCAGCACGGGGCCAGAGCTTACTGTCAACGGTAGTAGCATCGCTTTGCTCGGACCAGAGAGGAGTGATACCACCGAGAACATGCTTAGCTTCTTCTTCAGTGAGTCCTTCGGTAATATCGTAATCGTAGATACGTTGCCAGGTCTTGTAAGGGGCGCACCAAGAACCACCATTACCACCATAGTTGAAGCTAACGGCAGAGTAAGCAGTAGTAGGGTCAGCAGCGATAGCAGCTGAAATACTGGGATCCAAATAAGGAGGATAGTCAAGGTTGTAGCGAGGATCGTTGCTAACCCAACCACCAAAACCTGGGATTTAACATTTTAGGTGGGTGTGTTAAAGTTGCTATCGTATTTCAATACCTGGTTTACTTACCACAATCCAAATAGAAGAAATCGGCGGAGGAAACAATAACATCATAACCCATGGAGGTCAAAGTCTTGGTGTTGTTAACACCGTTGTTCCAGGTTTGCATGATAACATCCTTGGGAATTGACTTTGCAGCAAAACCAGTATTAAGAATAGAGTCTTCCCACATGATAAGTCTGCGGTCCTTCTTGTCTTGGAAGATAGGAAGAGCGTGGTCAACATAGTATTGAGCCAAGTCGTCGTAAGTACGGCTAGGATCGGCAGCGAACCATTCCTGGGTAACAGTAGAGAAGTTGTAACACAGAGGCTGAAGTTCATCGAAACCAACGTGGAAGTAGTTATCAGTGAAAAGACCAGACAAATCATCGTAGACTGACTTAATGGCCGTGTAGGTACCATCGTAGATGATATCGAGCTGACCAGGGTTAGGCTCAACAGCAGTGTGATAAGGCCAGTTGTCGTTAGACCACCAAGATTGACCGCAAGCAACGATCTTAGGGTCAATTTGTTGCCATCCGGAAACGGAATGACCAGGCATATCGATTTCAGGAATAACACGAACACCACGAGCTCTAGCATAGCTGATGATCTTCTTGACATCAGATGGACTGAAGACTTCCTTAGAGGAGTAGGCATCCTTGACCATATTTGGCTGAGAGCTGACATAGATGGGCCATGACTGAGCGTCGTCAATGTGCCAGTGGAGGACATTAAGCTTGGACCAAGCGAGAGCATCAATTTGACGCAAGAGGGTGTCAACCGACATGAAGTTACGTCCGGTATCCAACATGACACCTCTGAGGGGGTACAAGGGAGCATCCTTGATGGTGACGGGCTCTTCGATGAGGAGACCATTCTTACCATCGGAGATAACAATTTGTTCAAAAGTGGACAAAGCATGCAAAGCACCCCAAACAGTATTAGCCTTGATGGTACCAGTACCGGAGGCTAGAATATCAAGAGTATATGATTCATCAACGCCAGCTTGGAGATCAGCGTTGAGGTCAGAGACCTCGATATTGATCTTCTTGAGGGTGGATTTAGCACTACGCTTGGTAGGAGTATAGGTAGGGAAAGGTGGATAGGTGGCCGGGGGCATCTCAACAGCTTGAGGAACCCACTTCTCCCACCAAATCATCTTGGTGGTACGCTTAATGGCATCCTCAAGGATGGTGTTCTTGGGACCACTAAAAGCAAAGTGAGTGTCAAGTTCGATAGAACCAGAGTTACCCCAAGTAATGCTTTGAGGGATGGGAAGAGGGTTGACCTTAACAGCAAGAGCTGCTGGGACCAGAGCAATAGCAGCGACTATGGAAGCAATGACAGCCTTCATGTTAATTTCAGACCAAGGAATGACGGAGAATGTGGAGAAAAGGAAGGGTTGGTTGATGAGAATTTGAAATGGTCAAGCTCTACGGCATTTAATATATACGCGATAGAATGTGAGTGTGTTCCCTTATTCGGAGCTTGATGTCTCTATCAAGGTACGACTGTGATAGAGTACGACCAATAAAGAGAGTTTGGGCGGTGTTATTTCACAAGCAGGATTTCAGGGTCTAATAATATTAAGATTCTCTGTGGCGTCCGTTTTCCCAAGGTACCCAGTTACTGATGAAAGCGATACCTGAAGGTAAAAATGATGGATCTAATGTCGATCACAGATCTTGCATGATAAGTATATAATAATGTGATTCCTTCTCTAATTTCAAACATCTTTTTAAGAAAATATGAAATTTAATAAAGTTAAGTCGGCCGAGCCGTAAAATAGGTGGTACAGAAAACATACCTGAGATTAGGTGCTACCGTATTACTAGCCCTCAAAACGCCATGAGTTGAATACAAAAAAGCCCAAAGATGGGGGAAATTGTGAATGTTACACCATATCAAGTGCACAAGCGAAATCTTTTTTCCTTGTCATGCTTTAGAAAGAACCCTGTTGATCACCAAAGTTAATAACCAGAAAATCTGGCTTTTTAGGTAAAAAGGAGAAGGAAAAATATGCCGCTTCTTTACCTTCTCACCGATTTTTTATTCGCCGGTCCTTCTTGTATATGATCCTTTGTTTGCAAGTGCCCCAGAACTATGCTCTATAGCGTGGATTATACCATTTACCCCACACAATGCGATATCTTGCGCATTTGTCGAAGAACCTGTTCCACGACCAGTCAAGGAGAAAGTAAATCGGGCAATGAGAACAACTTATTTACAAATACAGAATGGCCACGTCATGAATGATCATATTTTCATGTAAGTGGCTATACATTTACACCAGGTATAATAGTCTTGAGAGCCTTTATTAAGCTTTAAAATTACTTTAAGAAAAAAATATTAATAGTTTGGCATCATCGCAGTGCGTAGGCGGTCTCTATTTCGGGAAGGCTTAGGCGGTGACGGCGCTCTGGTCAAGGTAGAGATCGCAAGCGTGAGGGTGCTTCAAGCAGTATCTAGGTTGAAGAGGAGCAGCCTGTATTGAAACAAGGTTAGTGGCTTTGTCGTTTAGAGTGATGCGTTTTTAAAAGCACGAAATACTTACACCAACGCCACGGCCAACTAGACGTTCACGGAACTCAAGGATACGGAAGGTAGCTTGGGTGACACGCTTCTTACCATTGGCATCACGGTTACCAGACCAGAGAGACTCGGCGAGAGCAGCAGCACGCGGCCAGAGCTTGCTATCTACAGTTTGTTCATCGTTCTGTTCAGCCCAGAGAGGAGTCTCTCCACCAAGAACGTGTTTAGCTTCAGAAGCGGTGAGACCGACGGTAATATCGTAATCGTAGATACGTTGCCAGGTCTTGTAAGGAGCGCACCAAGAACCACCAATACCACCATAGTTGAAGGTAGTGGGAGAGTAAGCAGTAGTAGGGTCAGCAGCGAAAGCATCCGCAATATTGGCTTCCAAAGTAGGAGCATAATTGACGTTGTAACGGGGATCGTTAGTGACCCAACCACCGTGGCCTACAATGTGATGGTTATCAATGAATTGCTTAGCTAATTTTTTTTTTCCTTATTTTATCCATCAGAAAATATACATACCGCAATCCAAGTAGTAGAAATCAGAGGAGGAAACAATAACATCATAACCTTGCGAGGTCAAAAGCTTGGTGTTGTTAGGGCCGTTATTCCAGGTTTGCATAATAACATTCTTGGGAACATGATTAGCAGTGACACCACCAGCAGCGGTGATAACATCTTCCCACATGATGACTCTACGATCTTTCTTGTTCTGGAAGATAGGAAGAGCATTGTCAACGAAGTGTTGACCCAAGTCAGCATAGGTACGCTTAGGATCAGCCTTGAACCAGTCTGAAATAATAGAGGAGAAGTTGTAACATCCTTGGTGAACCTCATCGAAACCAACGTGGAAGTAGTCATCAGTGAAGAGACCAGACAACTCATCGTAGACAGACTTGATGGCCTTGTAGGTACCGGGGTACAAGATATCAAGCTGACCAGGGTTAGGCTCAACAGCAGTGTGAAGGGGCCAGTTGTCATTAGACCACCAAGAATTACCGCAAGCAACGATCTTGGGATCAATTTGTTGCCATCCGGAAGCGGAGTGACCAGGCATATCGATTTCAGGAATAACACGTACACCACGAGCTCTAGCATAGCTGATAACCTTCTTGACATCAGCATGGCTGTAAACATCCTTAGAGGAGTAGGCATCCTTAGTCATCTCTGGATGAGCATTGATATGGATAGGCCAGGATTGTGCATCATCAATGTGCCAGTGGAAAACGTTAAGCTTCGCCCAAGCAAGAGCATCGATCTGACGCAAGATTGCTTTGACAGGAATGAAGTTACGACCAGTATCCAACATGATACCTCTGTGTGTATACTTAGGAGAATCTTTGATGGAGACGGGTTCTTCGATTTCCAAACCATGGCCGCCATCTGAGAGAACGATCTGTTCAAGAGTGGACAAAGCATGCAGAGCACCCCAAACGGTCTTAGCCTTGATGACACCAGTGCTACCAGCGGGGATATCAAGGGTATATGACTCATCAACACCAGCTTGAAGATCAGCCTTGAGGTCAGAAACTTCGACGTTGATCTTGGTCAAGGTGTGCTTAGTACCACGCTTGGAGTTAGTGGGGAAAGGAGTATAGTTAGCAGGAGGACCTTGGACAACTACAGGCTCGTACTTTTCCTGCCAAATCAATTTGGTGGTACGCTTGATAGCATCACTAAGGATAGCATTATTTGGGGCATGGAAGGAGAGGTGATGATCAATGGCGATAGGACCAGAGTGACCCCACTCAATATGCTGAGGAACAGGAAGAGGGTTAGCCTGCACAGCAAGAGTGGCAGGGATGAAAGCTATTGCAGCGACGATAGAAGCAACAAGTGTCTTCATTTTCAGTCAAAGGAGTGACAGAGAGAATGGAAGGGTTAAATGAAGGGTTGACAAAAGTTGTTCGACTGTATCATCAACGCTGTTCTTTTATGCTCGTTTACCAATTTTTTGCTGCGCACATTCAAATTTAATCACGATATTGCAAAAATCCGGTTTTTTGCTAGCGTAAAGCCATGTACAACGTATTTTTCAGCCAAACATCCATACCCGGGAAAAACACAAGGTATCGTTCAGGGTCTGTTGGTATTTCAATCGAAGGTGGCGCCTTTCTGTTTTCCCAAGGCAATGGGATCTCCATTTAGGTAAATATCTAAATTATGGCTTGTTCAGCAGGCATCTATTTGGTCCATATCTGCCAGAACTAAATTCTACAGATTTCTAGGATTGTTTCTCCAGGTAGCTCAAAATGGGAATAGAGGAAGATGGCGAGTTGCCTACTCACGCCGCCTGGGTGATACAGGAGAAATTACATGTAAGATGTGGGACTAGCTCTTCGACAAAACGGATATACTCCATATTGTGAGGTATAGTTATTCTTGACTTGACAATAAAGCTATGTTGGTCCATGAATAGTGAATAGTAGAAAAGTTTGGTTGGCCTTTATCCAGAATTTGAATACCCGTCGAAATAGTTGAAATTTTTAACTTGCGCCGGGAATACGAGATGTAATTCTCAAGCATTTTTACAGACTATGGCTGTGTGTTAAGAAACAGCTGGACCCTGTGTTTATCTATTCTGTCTAACGTTACACATCTCGGAAGATTAGAACACCCTCTCAAACTCCTCCGCCCCCAGAAAAAACAGTGACTAAGTAGTACCCACCGCTTAAAACATTTACTTTACGCTTGCTGCAACGCACATACCATCGTCTGCACAACATCGTTAGCGCAACACCATAGCAAATATGGTCATTTCCACTTCCATCAACATTGCCGGTGCAAGTCCAATGAATGATCCGCTCGGCTGCAGTGGCAAATGGCAAAAAGGCATACACGTAACGGTTCTTTCCAAATAGTGATGGGCGTCTTCCCACAGTCCAACTGATACCGCCACATTACAAAAAAAACTTACTAACAACATCACTTGTTTAAACTTTTGAAGTAAATATAAAACACCACCCACAAATAGAATAGTCATCACTCCGCCTTTGTGATATTCTGCAAGTACTTCTGTCGAACCTTCTACGTTAGCAAAAGGAATAGCCTTTTCTTTTACGTACAAAGTCTATATAATAATTCTACCCAGTGGCTTGCTTTCTGATTTCACAATGTATTACAAAGGCCAAGAGTGCAAATGTGCGACAAGCACCCTTTATTTCGCACCAATTGGTGCAGAAGAATCGGTGTTACAGGCAGACAGGAGACTGTGCTACTCCACCCTGAAGCTCAACGAAAAGATGAGTAACATACATATCGCCGGCGTTCATGGTGGTGCGTTGGTCACGAATAGCATAAGTGAGCACCACTACGATTACTTTATCTGGCACAATGTCGTTGTTATACGACAGTTAGATTGGCACTAAATGCCTCATTAGAATGTGGAGCCACGCTGCTACGTCCCTTCGTGCCTTACCTTCATTCTGAATTATTTGGCAACGAAACCGTCGTGCCGTGTGAATCTCGTGGTACCCTTCCAACTTAACACTCCGGATGGTCCAACAGGAATTGGTAATTTTCTTAATGACCCTGAAATTCCTAAACTTCTGTGATGCATTGTGAGCGATAAATAATTGTGAGTTTATTTTATGAAGGGTCCAACGAGCTGCGACACTATGGCGTGCGTGACATGTAGTCCTATAACTGATGAAGCAAATCAATATATGAACGAGTCTCCCCATTTGATAATCGAGTCCCAGGGAGAAGAAACGTTTCCTTCCACCTTGTCAGATTCAATGCCATTGTCCCTACTTCGTACCAACTTTATGCAATGACATTGAAAGAAATCCGACAGGGTCATGTCCAACTTTATTTCTGGTTCATGGTTCGGAATCATACGAAAAGGTATTGTAATGACCGATAAATATTGTAGCTTATCTAGGATGAGAGATGAACGCCGCCAAAGTCAAAAACACCGGCTGTCGGAGACGCCTTTTCATAACGGTGATTACGATTAAAGTCCACTGGTTGTTGTTGTCTTTGGCACAAGTCAGTGCAAATTGCCCATGCATAGTCGTGCGCTCTAGTTGTGTTTTACCTTGATTACCCTCTAAGAAGGTAGCCAAGTCATACTCCATTCCTTGAAACCGCCAGTGCTCCATGATAATCTCCATGTGGCTAGAAACAGTTTCTTCAGAATCTTGGATGTCACCCGCAGGATCACAGAAGTGGCTCCACAAGTGGCCATCACACATTGTTGTTCAACTGAGTGGCGAATGCGTCGATATACTATTTTCCCTACTACTGCGATATTTGTAAAGTACATCTTGTGAAACGCTGCTCTGTATGAGGGACCATGTTCTACGATTGAGTTTTTCCGGTGCCACAATCTAGACTCCTGAAATGAAAAATTTGTTGTGTTCCGTTGCAGTAAGGTACTGTGGGTTCTGTCGAGCTAGGTTTTACAGTACTTGGGATGAATGTGCAGCCTTGTTTCTTCACCAACGTCACAGCCATTACGTTGTCATTGAATAGCCGTACATGCGAATCTCCTTTACGTTCGAATTTCTAATTTTTCAGCACGGATAATGATGGCTGACAGAATCGTCTTCAGCTCGCGGTCGTTTTATGCTTGAATCTTTCTCTACTGCCGACCTTTGCATGTTCTGTGTACGTTACATGTATGACTCTGTTGGATTTAACAATTTATCCGGAGTCCCAGCTTAGAGTTTGGTAATGTGAGAGAATGGCTAGTCGTAAGGGTATATAACTGTAATATACTGGTATATGAATGCGAACTATAAACTTGAATCGCAAGTAATCGAGATTACCTTCCAGTTTGGAATGAAGCGAGCACAGGCTCAAAAACTAAATCTACACATTGCTAGCAGTGGGAAAATGTTGAGAAAAGATGGTGAATAGAACGAAATAATGAGGTGGGGTGCTTCAGAGACATTAAGCAGAATTGTAGGATTCCATGCCGTTTCCAATCGACCAGTTGGTTTGGAAGTGACTGTATACGGTGTCTCAAGTTCTGTTGGTTGGCCGTAAAACAATGTGTATCCGCGTTGTCCCTTCAAATGCTAATTCTTTACACTAGTTTTCTATTATTATTATTATTATTATTAGCACTTATTAATTTTAATAGTGAAAACATAACAAAACAAACATTTGTACAAAGAGAAGTCGCAACAAGAAGCATAGTTTCATTCTTTTTTTGGCATGTACGAATTATATCGTTATTGCTAGGACTTGGCAACCGATAATCAAGCAAGTATAACTTTTAGGAGTATTGGTCGCCATCAGTGCCGATAGAAGGATGCAATTAGATAGTAGTTTTATAAATAAATAGTGCCGCCTGTCAGTTCTCTGAAATCAGTATTAACACCAAACTCTATAACAGGTGCAAATTCCGTTATTGCTTTCTTGTTATGTATCGAAATAAAAAAAGCTTTCATTTATCGTGTCATGGAAATTCGACTCTTTGATTAAATATAAGGTAATAAAGATTTGAATTTATGAAGCCTTTGTGACCGTGTTATAACGCCATACTGGAAAATCGAGTAGGCTGCTGCAATGTTAACACATTGAATGGACATTGCCTAATCCAGGAAGCTCACGATATTTATTTTTATTTTTATTTTGCAATTAACCCAATTTAAAAATGGAACGGCTATTCTCAATGTCTCCAGGCATGGCTTTGAATAAAACAACCTTGATATAATAAAAGTTTTGCATAAGTAATTAAAATATACACAATTCATATATCTAAAAAGCAGAAGTTGAAAATGAGTATAACTTTTCATTGATTGTTCTATCAAGCCTAATAAAATCAAGAATTATTTCAACATAATTTCTTTACATTAGCGTTGTTGCTACATAATGCTCCAGGATTTATCGATCCCACCAAGAACATAATATGGTAGTGATACCATTATCGGTTTGGAGGTTTCATAAATCACCGCATCACTTCAATAAGCAATGCACAGAAATAGATTTGACAGTCTTAGATTCACCCAAGTCGGCTCTATATATTTTTACGCAACTCTCTTTACTTTTGGCCAGCCGTATCTCATACATACTGCCTTGGGCTCTGATCATCAAGGTCCGTGTCAAGGTTTGTGTAAGTGCCGGGTAGGACAAAGCTTACAACGGTTTCCATTCTGAGAATGGCTCATAGGCTGACCTCCATTTCGTCCTCTACTATGTGGTTTCTACCAACCGTTATTGCGTTTAAATGTTAGGAGACCGAATATCGATGTATAGTTTAGCTGTATGGAGAATACAAAATGTCTTTGTTCCTTAAACAGAATAGTTTCTCGCTATGTTTAACAATCAACATTCTAAGGTTACGGATATCGTGATATGAAAATTTCAGTTCATGGTTTCTCCTCACTACATGGTGTCATGAAATATTCGCCGCTTCAGTGTAAATAGATATCCAAGGCAGCGACATTATAACGGACAAGAGCGTTGCCGTCTGATAAGGAGGTAAGGAAATGTCGTACGGGCATTATCTCCATTTATAGTTATCCAGTAAGATACTGGACATTATTACTTAGGAAGATAAATCGATAGGATTTGAAGGCTGTGGCCAACAACCAAGCTGATTTAACCATCAATAGATTCTATGCCTCGGCTAATAAAAGAGAGTAGCATTTGCATTAACAACTGCGACGCGTGCATAATATAATCCGGTGAAGTTCTGCGGAACGGGGCTGGTGCAAGGCCATACCACGTTTGGAGCAAAACCATAGCAAACAAAATATTATCGTTGCAATCAACCAAAAATACTCTCAAAGCCTATCGATGCATCAACTACCACTGCTGCTGTAACAACTACTATCAGTACGTCTGCTATTGCTCCTGAAAAGCCTGTTATCCTACCTGTCACACAGATTTCGGTGCCCAGACGTGAACCGATGCACCGCGAAATGATAATCATTAAAAGTCAGATATTGATTTTTGCTATTGCTTTTCATGTGAGTAAGGAAGATTTACGAAATACTACTCCAGTTCAGACGAATATCATTTTCAACTGATTCATCTGATTATCATAAAATTTTGTCTTACTAAGTCAGGTTGGCCAAGATTTGTGTATTTGATGATGATGTAAACTTCGAGTGTGGCAGACCTGAAAAGGGAACAGGTTTTCTATTTTTCGAATTCTGAATACTCCGCCTGTACCTATTTTTTTTTGTTTTTTGCCAGTCTGAAAACGTTCTTTTCTCGTTGGTTTCTTTTGCTTGAACTTCCCAACTTTACAAGCTGGAGATGTATTCATATCATTATGCTCCTGCTTTAATGGCCGTCTTCGCAGCTTATGCTCGAGGTGACATCATTGGAGATACTCTTAATAATATAGACGCTGCATTTGATCCTAACGCAGGTAGGTGTGGAACAAGGAATCCATTTTCTACTTAAACCTCGGCATGGCGACTAGGTACAGGAGACTCATAAAATTCGTATTAACAGGTGGTGGTGGTGGTGGTGGCGGCGGCGGCGGCGGCGCCGCTACAACTACCAGCTATAATGATGGACAGTATACACCTTTCACTCCATCTCCTACAGACACTGCTACAGATTCTTCTACGGATACCACAACAGACACACCGACTTTTACGACCACCACAGATACACCTACAGATACGTTCACACCTACACCAACAACAACTACTGATACTCCAACTGATACCTCAACAACTACAACAGACATCATCAGTACTACAACAGATTCCTTTTCTGTACCAACAAGTACCTTCTCGAGCTTCACTAGCATGCCAGATACCACAACATTTGTCCCTACAACAACTGATCTCTTCTCAAGCAGCTCGATCGCCTCTACCAGTACAGCAACCCTCGCTCCAACAGATGCTCCAAGCGGTGGTCTGACCACTACCCAAAAGTCAATCGTTGGTGGTGTTGTAGGAGGTGTCGGTGGTGCTGCTGTTGTAGGAGCAGCCGCATTCTTCTTGCTCAGGAGACGAAAGACAGACCATGGAGATCTGGAGGTATACCAGCCTGAAAATGATTACGACGATGATACTTATCCACAACGCGGAAGAACTTACTCAGATTACGATTAACCACCCGCGGCCAACTTCATTTGCATTTTACTTACTCTTTCCTTTTTTTTTTTCACTTACTGGTACTTACTATTTAATGAGCGTCCTTCAGGTGCTCACTTTTCTATTGTACCACTGTTTGTTACATATGCCCCCTGTATTGACCTTCCTCTACACCGAGTACACTCTAATATCATGCCATCATTTCATAAAATGTATTGAACAAAAAAAAAATCGAAAAAAAAGGTATATGCAACATGCAAAAAAAAAAACAATAGCAAACTATTTTCGGTGTTTTGGGTTAGCCTGATGTGGAGGCGCTACATTAGAAAATGACATCCTCGTCTTCTTCATGGCCCAAAAGATCTAGTTCGCCAGATTCATGTGCTGCCTGAAGGATTGGAGCATTGGCTTCAGTATTTCCATCATCAGCTATCATCAAAGCAAGTTTATTTGCATTCTCTTCTTCTTCATGTGCGGCTTTCTCCTTCTTTTTGCCTTGTACTTTCTTCAGTCTAATGCGTTGATGATCATGTCAGCATTTCGCAGGGTAAGATTATGGTGATATGTAACAAAACGAAATATGCCAACCTGAAGAACTCTTCGCGATCCTGCTCGTCTAGTTCGGATAATATATATTTGATGGTGTTTTCCTGACGAGGAATGATAACGTGTTCGATGGCGTTAACACGTCTATTAGTTAGCTTGATGACTTCATCGAGAATCACAAATGCCGTCTAAAATCAATCAAGTGTCAGCGGTGGCTATTACCAGAAGCGGTAAGACGGTAAGGTTGATTTGGACTTGCCTGCAAGCTAGCTAGCTCAACCAAAGTCTCAACAGCCTTTGCATAAACTTCCTTTGTCTTTTGGATTTGCTGGCCACCTCTACCAAGGCCGGTATATTCAAAGGCTAACACCTGGGTGATTAGATCCTCTGGTACCGAAGATGCAGAAGTCACTAAGAACCTTCAACCTACCGTTTCCTCCTTCATGGTAGCTCTCAAAAACTGGTAACATGACTCCAGATACATTCTCTTGCTTGGCTCGTACTTTGAGTTGAGCAGTCTTTGCAGATTCTTGAACTTGGTAACTGGCACAGCGTTAAACGTTGCTTTGGTAATGACGACGTTAATATGCGAAACTCTCCCATACCTTATATCACCGGTAATATACTGAACTTCAGCCAATGAAAATGATGCTACTTGCATCACCTTTCCCATCTTTCGCTTAAGCTAGATGAGTGTTAGATAGTGAATTAGGCCTGAAGTACCACGAATGGATTCCATCGTTATGCATCTAACAAACCTCGTCGATTTTTTGTGTGATCGTTCGGAATCGCTTGGTCAAGGCTTCCGATTTTCTTTTCAAAAGGGAATGTCCTGTCTGTGCACCCTTCAGCTTCCCCTTCATGGTCGTTAAAGCCCTGCAGAGCGAATGTCAATGGCGTCAGCAAATGCATGTTCTCACCAAGGTGAATGCTACAATTGCAGCTTATAAGTAGTATCGCATAAATTGCAAGTCTGATCAACTTACATTCGCGTTGGGAAAATGCTCAGGCGCTGATTGTTGCCGGACATTCTGACTATGGATAAGCAAGAGGTCCTGTACTTACTGACGGTTTGTGTGCGGTTGGGACCACGAGATAATTTTTTATGAAAGAATTAAATGGCAACTCAGCCAATGAGGTAAAAGATCTGCTGGAAAGACATTCAGAGGTCCATGCATTACAAGAACAAACAAAGTTGTACCGTAAAGTCGTAAAATAATGTATGATCTGTATTGATAAGCTTATTGCAATAGGAGAAGATATAATAATTGGTACTCTACCTCTTAATTCCTAGTGGTCTATGTTATCCGACCACCGGAAAACTTCTTGTATAGAACGGGGTTTTTTTATGATGATTACTAGAAAATTTCTATTACATTAAAAGATGCTATGTAAAAAAAATCAAATAAAATTACTCCATGTGTAAATATTTGATTTTAATGTAAAATCCAATGGTACTTTCTATTTTTAAGGGTTTAGGCTTGGCAGATCCAATGGTATTTAGAGATGCTGCGAGCTTAACAGGTGATCTCGGTTATAGACCAAACAGAAACCCAAACAGCTAAACTTTGAAAGGTCTGAATGCTACTGCGGACACTTCCATTGACAAATAATTCAATGATAAAATTGCTGACTTGATAGATAGAAGAAAACATGCCCAGAAGACAAGATCATTTAATAACAGCAGGAGCGGATCTCTGTCATGGATCGGCGCGAAAAATATGAACTTGGATCACTCTCAGCCTGGTACGCTACAGAGACCTTGCCAAATCAAGTGAAATGTCTTGGCTGGTTGGATAAAAGACCAGTTCCCCTGCTCAAGAATTTTTCTTTCTCTCAAGCACAGATATATTCAAATGCAAGACCCTATCAATCAACCTCCTCCTCCTCCACTTCCAGCAGGATGGTAATGCATTGTCATACTTTCATGATGTCGTTACTACCAACATTAACTAATTGTTCCAATCAATATTGCAGGATTGCCCAGTAAATGCATATCATTATTACGGCGAAACGACTGATGAAATTTTATTCAAACTAACGCACGCTCTCTCACTTTAATAGATGGGACCCAACACAAGGTCGCTATTTCTATGCCAACACCGTTACCGGTACTACGCAGTGGGAAATACCAGCAGAACCAGTAAGCAGTGGTGAATCTAATAGCTACCAAGGAGCACCTCCTGGATATTCGCCAAGCCCAAGCACCCCTGGTTCAGATGGCACCTCAGACAGAGGACTGGGTTCATTCATATCAGGAGCTCTTGGCGGAGGACGACCACAAAATAGCTATGGTGGCGGTGGCTACGGCTATCCCAACAACTACAATCAGAACTATAATCAAAGCTACAGCCAGGGTCAAAGTTCAGGTAGGTTTGAATTAAATAAGGATATGACTGAGCCGTTTCGCCAACATTGAGCTGACTCAACATGTAATATATTTAATAGGATTTCCGGGCGGTGGTATGGGAGGCGCCATTGCTGGTGGTCTGATGGGGTAAGGGAAAAGAACACAGAGAAGGCTTAACTCGGGTGATATTGACTTAACCGGTGGATTTTTAAATTCAGATTAGCGGCTGGTAAACTTATGGGCGGAGGCCATCATCATAATCACCATGGACTCATTGGCAACTTAATGCCGCCACCGATTCCATACGGTGGATTTTCTGGTCGTAAGTTGAAATAATATGGGAGCACAAAAGACCCAAAGTAAAAAACTGATGTACTAACCAACGGCTATGTATGGTATAGCTCAATATGGATATCCTGGTCAAAACTATGGACATCATCACGGACATCATGGACACCACCACGGTCATCATCACCACCACCATGGGCATCATGGTTGGTAGGTACTGCTTTTCTTTTCTATCGGCCTTGATCACATGTATCATGGCCTCCTTGTCAAAGGAGTGGGAGAACGGACTTATGGCAAATTTTTTCGTGTTTCGGGCTGAATTGTGATCAGACCCGAACTCACCCTTTATACATAATCTATCAATTTCTTGCACATTCTTTCATCTCACCTCGCCTCGACTGTACAAATTTTGGACCACAATTCACTTTATAATGTCGTAGTTAGGCATTCCCTTCTTTTTTGTATGTTTTTTAATATAGAGTGATCAGTATAAATTAATTCTGTTTGACAAGATTTCAAAAGTCTTTTTTGCCTAACCAAACTTCACATGTCATGCGTGGTTGGAAACGACTGAGCTTACGATGGTATAATTGGTACATCATTTCCCATGACGGTCTTCCAACTCATGCATCAATATCTGTACGATAGCCTAGATGCCTAATAGTCAACTGATTGTGGCGATGGCTCCCCTGGCATGTAGGGAATATGCCACGCGTAAATAAAACAGTGAAACGCGAACGGTAGAATGTGTTCAGTATAGAATTGCTATGGCCCATTGTGATCATCAACCGAATATCAGGGGGTATGTGTGCAGTTTATATCTTCTTGTGTTTCAGGGTGGCGAAGAGAGCTAATCTTGGCGTCAAGTATTCCGATGGCTCCGTTCGCTTGTGCGGAAAGGCGGACCGTAGCAAGTTGCGTAGTAACGCTGTGTAAGTATCACCAGCGATATAGCTAAAGGGCGGAGAAGAAAAACCAATTCAGCAAGAAAACCTTTGACTTCGATAAAGAAACTAAAACATCCAAGGTGATCATGACCACCAAAGCACGAGAGACACCGATCTCATAACCAGGCTGAGAAAGGGGCTTGAAGCACCGCTCAGGAACCAATTGGTTTGGTGTTTATCTTCCATTTCTACCCCAAGTTCATTATGTTTCATAGATACGTTATAACATGAAATTACTTCTCAGCTGTTGAACACCATAACGAGCCTTGTATAACAGTTCTCGAACCGCCAACGGATGCTAGTCTCCGAGGAGGAGTTCATGTTGAGAACATTGTTGTTGTTATTGTTGGTCAGCCTAATTTAGTAATTTTGGAGTAGAGTGCCTCGGATGACTCTCGGAGCACAGCTTTTTTACTGCGTGTGACCTCATACAGAAGCTTTCCTCAGTCATAACATCGTATTCTAAGTACCTTTTTTTTTTCTTTTCCTATATAACAGTACCACTTTTGCGCCTCCCTGTCCGTTAACGAGATCTTCTTTTTTATCTATCCCCATTTTTCTTTTCTACTCTCATGAACGATTCTCATACCAGTAACAACTGGTATCCACCATCTTGTGATACCGATTTTGCTTTTCAACTTCCCATCACACCCAACGACTACACTTCATCGTTCCAGGTATCCATGACAACCTCACAATCTAACAGCGAGCTTGGCCGATTAGCTCACCGTCGACGAGCATCATGTGGTATCTCCATAATCCAGGAGAGTCCTTCAGGACATGTGGTGCCTTGTCCTCCTCAGCCTTGCCCCAGCCGTTCACTATCTGATTCCATGCTGGTTGTCAAGCCGGGTAGGGAATGTATAACTAGTTTTGACAATGAGACTAATCCCAACACACATCGATGGCCAATGGATATTCGAACGTGGTGGAAACCTTCTCATGCAAATGAGAAGCCACCATATTCTTACGCCACCTTAATCGCTCATGCTATCCTCTCCAGCGCTAATGGTAAACTAACTTTGAGTGATATCTACCGTTGGATCTCCGAAAAATACCCATACTACGCTCTAGGCAGCCATGGTTGGCAGGTGTGTTTGCATGCGGGTTGCATTTAATTTCCCAATCCCCGTACTCACATTTTCCCGATCATGTAGAACTCCATAAGACATAACTTGTCATTAAATAAGCGCAGCTTTGTTAAGCTTGAGCGTCGCCCCTCAAAACAGAACCCTGGAAAGGGAAGCTATTGGGCCATCATTCCTGGTGCAGAGCGTCCCTTTATTGAAAATCTCACACGTAAAGGTGGCCCACGAAGACATCATCAATCCACGCTTCCCCTTGGTGCCCAGTTTGCAGTTGCCGATACCGCTCATGGCATAACCCGCCAGGATAGTGCTGTTGATGTAGAAGGTGAAGGTTGCAAGATCACTAAATTGTGCTCTGCCAACCTCCTTATCACTGTTCCAGAAGATTATCAAGATAACAAGAGTAATACAAGGTCGGCTACTTCCGATTATCTTCATATCTCTAACCAAGAAGATGAAGACATCGGTTCCATTCAATATTCCCCAGATCAATTTACCCAAACCACTCGATCTACCTCTCCTCTTTATACTACTTTCAGGATGTCCAAGGTTGACAAGGAAAAGCCCACTCAAAGCATTAGTCGACGAACTCGTCGTAGTAAGAAGAGAAAACAAAGAACCCGCGAGGACTCTTATGACTCGGATTGCGACTCTGGTGTTGATGTTAGCAATGAATATATTAGTTCCCTACATAAACGCAAGCAAAGACGAAAAATGCTCAAGGAACAAGCTGAAAATCAAAAGTCTGAACTAAGCCATGAACATCAAGCCGCTACAAACGAGGATGAATCCATTGAAGAACTGTCCTGGAGAAATATGTTAGCGTCTGGATTGGAGCTCTTGTGCCCTGACCAACCTGGTTTTGATCTCTACTCTGAATTGTCTTACCTTGCTAATACCGAAGGAGGATCTGATTACTTTACCCATTGTGCACCAAATGTAATCACGAGACCGCTTGATATTGATCTAAGTTTGCAGCATCCTCTACAGAAGGAAGCACTAGACAAGCAAGATCAAAATAATGCATCGTTTGCATCCAAGAACTTTTCTACCATGCTTGAGACGCTTCCAGTTGACATGCACAAGGCCAAGCAAATGACTCCGGACCTTTCTGGTGTTACTTTTGCACAGTTGCTTCAGTCTGCCACTGTAGATGATGAAACGTCCAAGTATCTCAAGTTCGAAAGTAGTGACGAAGAGGAAACTTCTAATTCTTCGGATTCCTATTGCGTGACTCCTCCTTCGTTGCCATTGGACGACCTTTACCCTCAACTTAATTAACCAAATATGCTGCTGTTGTATTGTACATTTTCCACTTACCCATCCCCATCCTCATACCCCTCGCCTATCGTCTTGATACCTCTACTTCTTTTACCCCCGTCACGCTTTGGCATGGCAATTTGTATTGATACCCTTGCCAACATTATCATTATTGCTGTTGTTTGTCATATTCGATACCCCCATCTTTCACAGCTTGAATTTTCCGTGAGAACTTTTTTGTATATATTCAGTTCAATGAAGAAAAAAAAAAGTTAAAAAATCACAAAAAAATTTAAAAATAAAATCAATGAATATAAAAAGTACATCATGTCACAATAGTGTCGTCCTAATCAACTAGTACATCACTACGAAGGACATACTTTACACCTTTGGTGACTTCTTTGGCTTCGTGTAATAGGCAGCTTGCACCATGGCGATGGAGGAGAGCTGTTCCTTTGATCGGTTTGACCACCACCGATGACTTTTTCTTTTCAGTCTTGTAGAACACTGTTTCACCTCCTGTCATCTCTTCTTCTCCTGTCAGGTAGATCAATAGTGTCCATTCACTCCACATTCCAGATTTATTATCCTTGACTGTATCGTCGTAATGACATTCGAACTTTTGTCCCGGGATATATCTGTAGATACGAATATTGGTATTCAGCCCTGCTGGTTTGTGAGGTAGTGCCGCTTTATAAATGGCTGAAGTGGATTTAACGACATTATCTACTCCAAGAGACCATAGAGTATGTGCAAAGTCAGCATCACTAACAGATATTCTATCGTTGCTACGTAAAGCCTCCCCTCGTTTTGGAATTGCTGGCGTGGCTTGCAATTGAATGTTGTTCTCGATATATGAAATTAAGCTATCGCATTCTTTTATGGAAAAGAATTCAGAGATGGTGTAAATTTGTCCTGGTAATAGCTCTTGTGCTTGCAAATCCGACTTGGGGAATAGTTTTGGCCATTTCGTTCGGGTTTGTTTCATGTGCAACTGTTGACCAACAGTTGGCCACTGAGCATGATTTTGACTCCCGCCAATATAAAAAAAAAAAAAAAAGATAAAAGCTATTAAATGGATTTATAGGCATAGAATAGAATTTTAAGTTTAGATAGACATCTCGAAAGCCCACTCTGACAACCTCAATAAGCATGCATAGAGTTGTAGAGGGCATGATATAGAAAATTATTTCATTTTATTACTGAGAATAAAGCGAGTGGAATGTAGAGTCTATAACCACATCAGAGGCCGAACGGAGTCATCACTTCAGTTGTGTTAGGCAATGACATGCAACTATTAGTTGACGAAGAGAGACTGAGGATGTGGTGGTCTCCTACCCTTAGCAAGAAGAGAAAATATTATGGATTTAATAGACAAAGAATACAATTTAGATAGACATTTAGAAAGCAAGCCCTCCCTGGCCACTTCGGCGAACATGCTGTGCGTGGCATAAGAGATGTAGTGGTTTTATATCACTGAGAATATGGCTTGTGGAGCCAATAACCCACATCGGATGTCTCACTTTTCCAACAAACGAGAAAATCTTCTATTTGGTAAATGTCGTTTTCCGTATGTGACTCTTTTTGGGAAATTTCACCCTCATCTTTCCGTAGGTGTATTTTATTTCTTTTTTTTTTTTTTTGAAACTCCATTCAACTATTCATTCCTTGAAATTCTAAACATGTCACCCTCCCCAATGACCCCACCTCCAGGCTGCCCAATGCATGAAGGAGGAAAAAATGCAGAAGCGAATCAAAAGCCATCTCCTCCACCAGGTTGCCCAATGCACAACAGTAAAACTCCTGTCAGCGATAAGCTAAATGAGCTCAACATGATGCCAAACCTCACACAGGAACGTCAGGCAGACCAAACTATCGAACTACCCACAGAACGCACAACTTCCTCGATTCCAAAGGTCGCTGGACAAAGTGAAAAATGGGAGTATCCTTCCCCTCAACAGTTCTATAATGCACTCAGACGCAAAGGTTGGGAAACCCCAGAGGAACATGTTGAAACTATGGTGGATATTCACAACTTTTTGAATGAGGAGGCTTGGAATGAAGTTCTCAAGTGGGAATCGCTTAAGAAATGGTAGGCTTGAATTGGTGGAATTGACAAGCTACTTGGATTATCAATACTCATAAGGCTTTTATTTTTATGTTTTTTTATCTCAGTGATTGTAAGGAAGACCCTTATTTAGCCCGTTTCCAAGGAAAACCTCAGCAGATTAGTCCAAAGGCCAGATTCCACACCTGGATGGGGTAAGAATCTGCTTTTGATTGTTAGGCTAGGATTAGGTGAGTCTTTGTCACTAACATACTCTCTGCTATTAGTGCACCAAAGCCATTTGATCGCCATGATTGGTTTGTATCCCGCTGTGGAAAGGAGACCCGATACGTCATTGATTACTATGAAGCTCCAGAAGAAGCTCCTGGTGTGCCTGTCTTCCATTTGGATGTTAGACCGGCTATGGATGATTTCGATTCCGTAATGACTCGATTCAAGGTTGCTGCCAAGGAAAAGTGGGAGCAGTGGTTCCCATCTGACGAACCATCGACGTCTGCTCCCAACACCTCATCATGATTCCCCTGAAGCAGCCATACAACCGCTTGTTATATATTTCCTTGTCGTGCTTGCAGTATTTAAACGTTCCCACATTATTTTTCCCCATTAGACTTTCGGTAGTGACGAATGCCAATGCCCAATTACTTCAAACCCATAAGCTGTACTTCAATAGACCAACCATTCCATAATATGCAAAACAGTATTCACTATGGTGCCAATGTTCTTTGAGGATGAGATATATTTTTTGAACAAGAGATGTTATAGATGAAAGAGTGACCACAGAAAGTCGAAAAACACGAAGGTGATTAAGAAGGTATACTGAGAAGAGAGTGCAAGTGATAGAAGAGGAGGGTGGGAGGTGGAGGAGGCAATGTTTGTATCTAAGTATGTCTGGTTCTTTTTAATTTTTTGGGAGATGACTTCGGTAGCTATTTCTCTCTTATAAGACGCGACTTGACATTGCCATGGATAGCCAGCAGTAGCATTTTTATCCATCGGCGAAACTGTATACTTCGTTCTGCAACACAGCCTAAGACTTCTTCAACCTCCCGGACATAAACTGCTTTCGCATATCTTTAAGCATAGTCCTTCCCTCTTTATGGTCTTTCTCTGTGCGGTATACACGAGATTGTGGGCCAATGGAAGGTTCAGTGATGAACTTCCAATGAACATATAACCATGATGTATGGTAAGAGAGAGAGTCGTAATATTCGCGCGCAATCGACCTCAGGGCGGGAAGACCAGACCAAGGAATCTAAAATTGAGAAGGAAAAAAATATAATATTAATAACAGCAGCAACCATCATAAGACAAAAATTGTGCTCACTCACCTTTTGGAAATCATGATGCTCGTTATGGTATCCAATGTTCATAAAAGGAATATTCAGGACTCCGTAATAGCTATAAGTTTCTTGACCATCATCAAAGGTATAGTGTTCTTGAACAAAATGAGCAGCTCCAGGGTGGAGCGAGTATCCGAACCACAAGGAGACGAATAAGTAACCGAGACCCCTCCATCCTGCCAGTTTCACAACAATAGCATCGGTACAAATGGTGAATACGACATTAATAAGTTCCCATTTGGAAGGGGACTTATTTTGGCGATGTTGTTGAACGGCACCACGGATTACGTACATGAACGGGTAAATGAGAATCCAAAGGGTCTTTTTCAGCGCGTTACCGCGGATTAATGTTCTTTCCCAGTCTAATGGAAGATCTGGATCCATGCCTTCTACCCCTTGCCAGGTGTGATGTTCCAAATGGTATCGGCGGAACGATTGAGCAATTGGTACCGGAAGGTTGATATTTGCAATGAGTCCAACTATACGATTCCAGAATCTACTAGAAACAACAAGGCTGTGACAAGCTTCGTGGATCAAGACTCCACTAAGGGCCGTAAGACTTCCTCCCAGAAAATAGGCAACGACCAGCATTTGCCAGAGTGAGAAGTTGATTTGGCCAAAATAATAGGCAAGAGCTACTTGCGCTGCTGCGTTTGCAATAGCCACATATAATGTTCGAACATCTGTTCCGTAAAGTTTTTCGACTTCTGGATGAGCGCTCAAGATGGCGAATTTTCGCTTCAAATGGGGTTCATCCATGTCATCTTTGGCGAAATCGTCGTCACTACCAGGAATAGAACGCTTCCAGGTACCTAGATATAGAGGATGACGATGATCTATAGGTGCCTCTCCAGATGTTTGACTTTCAACAAAGGGTGGCATAAATCAAATTGCAAGGAAAAGGTCTTGGCAACATACAAAGTTTTCAGGGTTAGCGGCCTTTTTACAGGTTCGAGCGGCATTTGGATTTTTTCGTGTCAGAGGTATCGAGAGTTCAATATCGTGGCGTTCTGGGCAGAAAATACTGCAAAATCAGCCCACTTACATGATTTTAACAGCTTACATATTAAGCCTATTTGATCTTGAATAAATTAATTACTTCTCAGAGAGATTATAATGATATCAGGGATAAAGGAAGAACCCCAATTATCCGGTATTTATTGGTTTCAGGTACGCAAAATTATCTTTGCTTATTGGTGGCAAACGAGACCATATAAAAACCCTGTTCATAATTTGCTGTAAGCCCTTTTCATATCCAATACATAAAGTATCACACTAATTTTAGCGTAATACACTCTCATTGAATGGAATTGAACAAATTCCTATGTAAGTCCATGATAACAATACTTGATGTCCTAGGTGTTTTGCTCCTTGGCCATTGTCGCTATAAAACATTGTATATTTGCAACAGAATTCCTTTTATTTCTTAATATATGCCAGCTTTCTTTAACTAGCAGTATTATCTAATTCTTTATGCCACAATTTCTCTTCATATTAGGTTTAATAAATGGCTTTATGTAACTTGTTGCTCACTAGATCGAATAACAGAAAATTTCCAAAGCTCAATGCTCAGCGCGTCTAAGCGGGGATTGAACACTTTTCCCTCACTTTCCACCTCCAGCTAGAGTATACATTTTGCGTTGCGATTCAATGGATTTAAAAGCAAAATTAGACAAAGGCATCGAATTAAAGAATGCTGGAAACAACGCATTTACTAGCAATGATATAAAAGCAGGTACGAATTACCTTTGCTATGATTTTGAATGCAACCACATTGGTAACATTTCTGCTTGCAGCTCTTATGAACTACCACCAGGCATGATATCCTGCTCTATTTTACCATTCTTCTATACCCATAAACTCATACTTTGTCAAAGGCTTTGTTGTATTTGCTAGGAACAGATAACATTCAGGAAGCAATGGGATCACATACTCTAAATAAGGATCCAGTTAAACAGGAAATTAAACAAATGATAGCAACTTGCTACAGCAACATGGCTGGTAAGTTGCTAACCAGAAAGGATACAAAAGTGACATAAGACTCATAGTCTTGCTCATAGCATGCCTGATCAAAGAAGAAAAGTGGCCAAAAGTGATCGACTACTGCCAAAAAGTACTGATATTATTTGCCATCATAAGCCAACAATTGAATATGCATGATCTTATACTGACGGATATTTGAACATACAGGCACTTGCGCTAGACTCACAGAATAAGAAGGCGAAGTTTAGATTAGGGCAAGCATATCTTAGGACCGGTAAAATTGAGTTGGCGAAAGAAAAGTTGCAGGAATTGGCAACGTCAGATCCAGAAGGTACGTTGGTTTCGCGGTGCTTGCTTTCCGAATAAATATATAGTTTATTTATTGCCTTATCTTTTTAAAACTTGAAGATGCTGCTGTTAAGCGCGAGCTGGTTCTACTAAAGGAAAAGGATAAAATTGCAAGTGTAAAGGAGAAGAGAATTTACAAGAACATGTTCGAGAGGATGTCAAAAGAACCGGAGAATTAAATATGGCAATGTATCGGTGCTTAATGCCATGCGATTGTACCAATAAAAGACTTGACAAAAACAAAATAAAAGGGAAAATGCTATGGAAGTAGGAACAAATTGAAAAGAAAAATGGAATTAAGAAGATAGAGCTGGCTAAAACGCTTCAGTGTTGTTACAATGGGGGAGGATTGGCGCAAGGCTAGTTGTGAAAGCGTTGTCGAACAGTTGTTTGACCAAATTTCATGCGAATGACCTTGCCAGGCGCTTCACATCCAGCTTCTTGTAGACCCATAGCTAGCTTATTAGCACGATTTTGCCATTCCTTTTGTGCGCGACTTCGAGGCATAAAGGGTGACGGTGCAATTTGATTCGACCCCATTTTGTTTGTTTCGTAATGAGCGACTTCGTCGACATCATTATCAGTATCCAAATCCATAAGCGAAGATTCATCCAATGAATCCCGGCTCCCGCCGGAGATAGGCGATTGAGTTATGCTATTGTCACTGTCATGTCTGTTGACATCGGCTATTGGAATCATTCGTTCGCCAGATGGGCAGAGCATGCCAACCATGCTAACGATATCTTGAACCTCGATACCTTCTTGGTTGGAGCAACGACGATAAGATGGAGGTGCCATGAGCGTGGCTTCATTAAAAATGGCTGTATGTCTCTGTTGATGTCGTTCCTTCCACCAGTCTGCTGTGTCATTGATGCGATGAACATGTGAACTCATAACACCGTTTAAAGTATCGCACCATAATCTTTTGGCTTCGGCTGTGGCAGCCTGGAACGTAAGGGTCTCACTATTTCGATGAACAACCGAGCATGAAAATTGTAGTGGTTGATATGCCAATTTAGGTTGGGTAGATGCCATATCTAATCTTAAGGAGTGTCGACTTTTCGATAGAGAATGATGCCTTTGCAGTTCTGGTGACTTCAGTGATCCTCCAAAAAAAGCACTTTGAGATGCTTCCTTATTAGAATAGACAGGGATGTTTTCCTCTTTACCGGACAAGGGTATATGATCCACGATGTTGGTTACTTTGGCAGGCATAGAACACAGCTTGAGACGAGCACTAGCCTGTGGACCGTAAAATGTCTTTGTCGAGTTTTCAGTAAGACTGGGAGCATCTCCATCGATGCTCTTGACAACTTTGCTTTTAACTTTGGTCCATAAAATGAGGTCATTAAATAAAAAGGCATACACTTCCTTTGTTGCTGATGGTCCACTGGTGCTGAATGAGCTATCTCGTCTTTTCAACATTGGTCGCTGGAAGTTATCAGAGGATGGAACCGATGCTCGGTAGCTGTTAACTGTACTCAGACTTTCAACGCTACCATTAAATCCAAATGATAGTACAGATGTCGGTGAAGCGCCATCGTTGTTTGGATCGTTAACAAGGGTCAAATATCCTTCGAGGATTAATCGGCGGCCATATTCTGCTAGCTTGAACGATGGTATTTTCTGATTTATACATTTATTAATAAGAACCTGTGTAAATATACCAAACAGTGATACTTATTTAGCTTACCTCCAAGCCCATTATTCTCTTCTCCAGATCCTCTAGCTTTTGATACTCCTCATTCTTAGCTTGTTCATCTTGAATGCTGGCTATGGTCGCTTCAATTTCGTGAAGCAATTGAGCAATATCTTGATAGTCGGGGCTTCCTGGATCTCTGCGTTCCAATAAACTCTATGCACAATAACTGATTGAGTTTCATGCCACTCTTACTACATCCACCAAACATTCTTTGTAACTCTTACTCTGAAGAACAAAGGGTACTTGGCAATTCTTTGAACTGGTTTCAATAAAAAAGCTTGCAAAGGCAGACTACGACAATCAGGGAGAGCATTGCGTTCCTGTAGCAGTGTTTTGAGATTAGCAAATGGACGATAGTCCATCCCTGAAGACCCTAATGTCCTGCAACTTACACGTAGATATATGCCAAAGATGTCGGATCGAGATTCTAAAGCTTTCTTAATGATATCAATGGCGCTTTCGAAATTTACTAAATATGCTGCATAGATGTGGAACATGGGTATCTGTTATGGCAAGTTTAGTAACGATCCATCCACCAGTGTAATGGTCTTTTCAACTCACAACTTGTCTATATTTATCAGTAATAGTCCTCACAATCGGATATTGAGCATTTTGTCTCTTTCTCAATTCCTGTATGAACCGATCACTAGTTACTATTTCATTCTAGTATATTTGTGATGATAATTTTTTTTTTTTTTCATTACCTCTAGTAGACCTTGATGCAGCTTGACAATTTGATAGACGTTTGAAAAGATTAGTCTAACTGACTTTGGTAGTCCATCCCACTCTAAAGCTTCTTTAATAAATATCTTCAAATGGAATATGAACAATTAGTATATCCCTGGTTAGGGGCGACTGCCGATCATGCACGGTTTTTCACAATGGACAACCAACTTACTTTGTACACCAATTTCAAATCATTTACGTAATCTGCCTCGGTTGTAATAATTTCGTGAATAGCTTCTTGATACTGTATCTCCACTGGATCAAGATTCAAATAGCTCAAGTGGTCCTCTCCAACTAACTGGCGCCAGGTTAAAGACACGGTTGCCACATCAGTTCGATGCATTTGGGATTGATCCACTAGCGATATTTGACTCGGAGTTTTATTCAGCAACGGACGATCCTTGAAAGAGAAGGTGCGTTTCAAAGGTGAACTCTTTGCTGTCAAATGTTCTGATAGTCTTTGAGACAGTGAGACCGAATGATCTGAAGGAATCACAGCGGTGTGAGATTTGCTTATAAAATTTCCGGCTTTCTTTGCAATTCGATTTGTCGCGGTGCGCAAGTGGAGCAGCTCCTTTTGTCGAGGGGGGTTAACAAGTGACTTGTTTGGTATTGAGGAAACAGGTGCAGGACTTATGGGTAAATGGAATTTGCCCATTCTGACACAAGCGAAATGACAAGGAAGCAAAGAAATGTCAGTAGGTTGATAAACACGGTGGAGGTCTTTTTACAACTTGGCCGTGCGCCGCCAGCCCCAGTCAGTTAGCGCGCAATAGGAAAGCCGTTGCCTATTTTTGCATGTTTTATCTTCTACTGTCACCACCCTCTGCGCACAAGACCGTTGAGAGTGCATTCTTCTCATTCACTTACCATTCCCAAAATATTTGCAGCTATTTCTGAGTCTTGACAAAAATGGCGCCTTGGAAAAGCGTGAAAAGAAGAAACTTTATAGAAGTAAATACACTCACTGTACAGCATTCTGTTGTTAACTTTCAAGCACGGTATTTCCTTTATTTGAATGTTGTTTGGCAGATTACCTAAAATGGATTGTCCTTCCACTCCAACTTTTGTTCAAACAAATCCTCCGATAAACGTAACTGTGCCTGAAGCACAGAGACATTTATACTGAAGATATCTTGATACAGATACCTGATCTATGCGAATAAAATTTATGTTAAATATAGTGAATGATCATCGTGATTTTACCATATGTCAACATTATCCGTTGGTGTAAAGTCCAAGAACAACTCAGACAGCGTAATTAAAGCGACAAATTCAATAGGTATATGTCTATAGTGTTAAACCAACAAAGAGTTGTTCAATTTCGTTTCAACATGATGATTTTAACTTGAGCCACATTGTGATAAAGTAAAAGGTCCACTTGACAAGGGCAGTTTTCTACCATCATGCCAGAATTGGCAAGTCCAGTCACGGGTGGCCTAGCGCTTTGCCGACGTCGTCGCGTATCTCTAAACGTGAGTTGCAAACATTCCCGCGATCAGCAGATTCATTAGCCAGAATGTCAACCACAAGCGCTTATATGGTTGCCAGTCTGTTGGAAAAGGTAAGGGACTATAAGAGAATGATTTATTATGTATTGATTACTAATCTCGTGTGCAAAAAGATGTCAAACAGCGATACAGACTTTCGATACATGGCGCTGAATGATCTTACCAACGAGCTTCAAAAGGAAAACTTCTCATTGGAGGATTCTACAGAGCAAAAAGTTCTTCGAGCTGTTCTAAAACTATTGGAAGATAAAAATGGTGAAGTCCAGAACCTCGCTGTCAAATGGTAAGGGATATGGTCCTTTGTATTTAAGTGCTTTTATGCATTGATTAGTGTCAGAGTATCATATATCCAAGCCGCCATACTCATGCTATTTTTGTCTTTACACATAGTCTTGGTCCTCTTGTCAGACGTATTAAAGAAGCCCAAGTCTTGGAAGTCATTGATCAGCTCAGTAATTTCGCTGCACAGCAGAAGAACGATGAACTTCGTGGCATTGCAAGCATAGGTAATACCAATGGCTTGTTGAGTAGTAATGCATCATATTATATGTTCTTATGTGCATTTCAATGTGTAGGATTGAAAACCGTCATTGTGGAGATAACCCCGAATCGAGCTAGTAACGTTTGTAAGAGAATTATTCCACGATTGCTTCAACAATTGGAAAATGTAAGTCTGCCTGTTTTAGCATTCTCTCATATACCAGCTACTAACACTATTTCAAAGCTCGGTGGTTCTTATGAAGTTTACATGGATTCATTGGATACATTATCAGAGTTGTTAGGCCGTTTCGGAAGCCTTATTCCTTCTGAACAACAGCTGCAGATCCAAAAAGTTCTACTACCGCTTCTCAGTCATCCCCGTCCAGCTGTGCGTAAGAGAACCACCGTTACAATCGGTCATCTAGTCACACATATTTCCGAGCAGCAGTTTGAATCACTTGTTGCGTTCTTGCTGGAAAAGTTCAACCAAAACCAGGATTCGAGCGATAGATTAAGGACACTTGTGCAAACTACTGGTGTTCTCAGGTACTTGCCTTTCTTCGACCTCTGTACTTGATTACATCGTATCTTACAGGATTTTTTTTATAGCCGATATAGCGCAAGTAGACTTGGCGCTCACATACCTCAATTTTTACCAATCATCATAACTTATGCTTCTTCTGAAGATGCTGATGATGAGTTACGAGAAATTTGCTTTCAATCCTTGGAGTCCTTTGTAATTCGCTGTCCCACGGAGATTACTCCATTTGTAGATCAAATAATTGATTTGGCTCTTACATATCTCAAATACGATCCCAATTATGCGGCTGATGAAGATGAGGTATGTTTTGTGGAAAAGGCAGATGCTTTGATCGAAATTGTCTCACACGTCTTTTAGTCTGAGGATGAGGAAATGCAAGATGAAGCCGATGATGGCGACGAGGAGGACGACGATGAAATTGAGTAAGTACCCAGTCCCTCATTCAAATTTGAAACGATAAACATTCTGACAAAATATATGAATTAGGGATTATTCAGATGATGATGATGATGTTTCATGGAAAGTCCGTCGATCTGCATCAAAAGTTCTCGCTGCTTTAATCGAGACACGGCACGACTTGCTCTCACAGCTATATCAAACCGTTGCACCTGCATTAATTAATCGATTCAAGGAAAGAGAAGAATCCGTTAGAGTGGATATCCTTCAAACCTTCATTATCCTTCTTCGGCAAACATCTTTGTATGGAGGTGATAATGTTGGCATTTCCAAAGAAAAGGATATCTTCGATTATGATACTGCAAGTGAGCGTGTGGATGTATTCTCAGCACGATTGACAAGCGGAAACTCCAATGTTGCGATGATGGAGACCGAGGAAGGGTGAGTTTCCAAGCATTTTGTGTTGCCAAATGAAAGGATCTAAACGGTCGCTCATGCTACTTATTAGGCCAAAGCAACTGTTACGTGCATTAGTACCTACCTTAAGCAAGGCACTTGCTCGTCAACTTGGGTCAAAATCAACTCAAACAAGACAAACTGGTTTCCTATTGTTGAAGGAACTTGTCACTGTCCTGCGTGGCGGTCTTGATGACTACTTTGAGCCACTTGTTCCGGCTATTCGATCATCGTTGACAGCAGCAGTCTCTGCCGATAGCCATCATATTGGCACCAACTCGAACCTCAAGATTGAAACATTATCCTTCTTACGAAACTACTTCCGAACCCATTCTGCAGAAAGCGTCCATCCGTATCTTGATCGCTTGTGTCCTCCAGTCATTCAAGCTGTATCTGACAAGTTTTACAAAATCGTGTCTGAAGCCTTTTTGGTTTGCATTGAGCTCGTTGGCGTTTTACGACCTGTTCAAAGTGATCCCACGTCTAGCACTGGCTACAAACTATCTCCCGTCAAACCAGAATTTCAGCCATACATAGACGATATATACAATATCACAACGCGTGTGTTGTCTACTAGCGACGCCGATCAGGAAGTTAAAGAGCGAGCCATCATGTGTCTTGGTGTACTCTTGTCCCATGCTGGCGACCAGCTGCATGATCAAAAGGCTGCTCTTCAAATGTTACTTGATCGACTTCGCAACGAGATTACACGTTTGATCAGTGTCAGAACTTTGACGATCGTGGCAAGAAGCCCAGTTGTAGATGAAGGGGAACTGCAAAATGCCGTTTTATCCTCCATTGATCAGGTAGCTGTACTCCTTCGAAAGAGTAATCGTGTTCTACGAGTTGCAAGTCTTTATTGTTTAGAAACTCTTACAAGAAGGTACAGCAAGCTAATTTGATCTGACATGTTTTTAATTATTATGATTAACCAAATTATTTATGCTAGATTTGGCCAATCTCTCAGTCACCAGACTGTGCAGACTATATTGGCTGAACTTAAACCCTTGATCACTGATGCCGATCTCCACTTGCTACCCTTAGCTTTGTCCAACGCTGTTGTGATCTTAGAAACGAATCCACAATCAGTCGAAAGCATCAAATCTGAAATACTACCTGCAGTATTCCAATTGGTCCAGTCGCCGTTAATTCAAGGATCTGCATTGACTAGTCTGCTCAAACTGTTTGCCGCAATTGGCAAAGCAAGCCCCAGTGACTACGACAGTCTGATCCAGCGACTTATCAACCCTGTACTTACTGTGAATATGCAGGGGGTTGCTGCTGGTGGTGTTGCTGCCGTATCCAATAAGCATGCAAGCTCGACTATCTCACAATGTGTTGCCGTGCTCGCTACCAGTACGGACGAGCAAAGTAGAGAGAAGACTATCAATGAATTTGAAAACTTCGTCAAGGTGAGATAGCCCTTTTCAAATAACAGCTGCTATGGTCACCAACACCTGTAATAACTTCTTAATATTTATGCAGAATCCTTCTACAAATGATTCAATCAAGTATCTGTCTTTATTGACGCTAGGTGAAATTGGCCGTAAAGCGTAAGAAAGATTTCTCCGATGATGAAGGCTTGCAGTGTATGATTGTAACTTTAAATATAGGGATTTGAGTTCAAGACCAGATATCTACAACACTGTATTGGATCTTTTTGGAGCGCAATCAGAGGAAGTCAAATCGGCTGCAGCATTTGCTTTGGGTATGCTTTTATTGAAGAAAATTTATACAACCAAACGTCCCTTCACTCATGTGCTCTTCTTTCAATACAGGTAACATTAGTATTGGCAATGTTGAACAATACATCCCCAGGATCGTAGCGGAGATCTCTGAGCAGCCAAAGAAGAAATATCTTTTATTACATGCTCTCAAGGAGATCATTACGCGATACACACACCAAGAAGGCGGTGCTGGTCTAGCTAATGAATCTGAGAAGATCTGGTTGCTACTATTTGAAAGTTGTGAGAGTGAAGGCGAAGAAGGAACACGTAACGTGGTTGCTGAATGTCTTGGAAAATTGACCTTGACAGATCCTTACAAGTTCCTACCTGATTTAAAAGTAACAACCAACAATACTTGCGTTAATTTACCTTATATCTGAGGCTAACCTTGCATGTCATTAGAATCGACTCACTTCTCCATCAGCTCATGTTCGTGGAACTGTAGTGACGGCTATCAAGTACACTTTCATTGATCAAGCTCAGCATTACGACGAGCTATTGAATCCTATCATTGTCGAGTTCTTATCGCTGATCAAGGATGAAGATCTTGTATGTTCCTAAGGATTTTGGTTGCTCGTATCATTGGACAATTGTAGAACTAAACATATCAATTTCATTATCCAGAATGTTCGCAGACTCTCTCTATCAACACTTAATTCAGCTGCTCACAACAAACCATATTTGATTAGAAATGTTTTAAATACGCTGCTTCCACTCTTATATCAAGAAACCATGGTCAAGGTGAGCGTAGCTATGACTGGATTTCGATGAAATGAACTTATCTGACAATCACCTACATTCAGAACGAGTTAATTCACTTAGTTGAGATGGGTCCTTTCAAGCATAAGGTTGATGATGGTTTGGAAATTCGAAAGGTGAGCTACATTCCATGTACTAGACCATGCAGGCCAACGTTTGCTGATTTGTTGTGTAGTCGGCATTTGAATGCATGTATACCTTGCTAGAAACATGTCTTGACAAAGTAGACGTGTATGCTTTCTTGGACCGAGTCAGTGCAGGTCTTGAAGACCAACATGAAATCAAGGTCCTCGCTCACTTGATGATCATTCGTCTGGCTCATGTTGCACCCACTGCTGTAGACCAAAGTACGTTTCTTTTGCCTCCTTTGAACATGTCCAACCAATAATTAACTAGCCGGTTATTCTTCATCTAGAGATAGATGATATGATTAGTCCCTTGAAGGCAACCATAGATTTCAAAGTCAAAGGAAACGCTGTTAAGCAAGAAGTTGAGAAAAACCAAGAACTTGTACGTTCAGCTCTGCGAGCTGTCGCTGCCCTTTCCAAATTGGCGGACACAGGTATGTTGCTTGCTTTAGCATATCCTACATTGATAGTATGATTGGCTGACAATTTGTTATAGCACCATCTGCTAGATTCACTCAATTTGAAAACGAAATCAAAAGTGGTCCTTATGCTGAAGAGTATAACAATATATGGAATGATAGCGATATCAAAGAAACCCGTGGAGACTTCATGGATCTCTCTTAAGCACAACATTCTTTGATGCACAGGCAACAATTCGACATTGTGTTGCTAATATACTGGCTATCGGTCCATTTTGTATCTGTCTTCAAAGTCTCTAATGCTATGGACGAGTGAATGATTAAAATAGCATGTTCCGACATATTCAAAAGTATGTTAAAGTATGCTGAAGCTTTTTATCCGAATATCTTACATGGGACAATATTATAATGATAAAATGGTTATGCTTCATTTAACGAATGATACAGATAATGGTTACTGCAATTATATTTTCTAGCGACATAGAATTGGCGCGCTTTTCATTTAGACTGCATTTCGCGATATCGAACATAACTGTAGTAGCCGGAACCGACTATAGCCAGGACAATCCTAATAGCATTCTACATGGACATCAGAGCTTATATGAGTAACGCAGTAGTTCAATGCAACAGAGAATCAATTCAGTTCTTACGGTAGCACTGATTTTGTTTTGAAATCCATGCGGCGAGTACAGTCTGAAGGCAGCTCTTGGCTGTTCCTGATATTGTATTCGTCAAAGGAGAAATAAACTTGACCTGAAGGAGAACGCTGATGTTAATTCCAAACCTGGTGATACCAGTAAACACCATGAGTGTCCAGAACATGGAGCTGTTGTATATAGCCAAATTTTTCCAAATCGCACTCAGTTCGTTGGAAAGTAGTAAAATCGAACCCAATAGAAGAATAGCCAGCGTCGTGTTGTAATGTAGCAGCCTGTACTCATCGTTTCCCACAATTTGTAAACTCTTCTTCACATAGATACCGTAGAGAGCAACAAATGCCGACGACCCAACTCCATATATGATACCACTCCATGAAAAATTTATCTCGCCAAACGAACCAATACCAAAGCCCAGGAAAACTATCAAGCAAGCCAATAGGGTTGACGACGATGTTTTTTGTCCCAAAATGACGTAGGTAAACAGTATCGTGAAATTAATGGAAAGTGAGCGAGCTACTTGATAAAATATTACCTCCACATATTTGAGGCACAAGTTGTTGAATACCAACATAAAGATATAGATCATTGTAAGTGGAACCACTTTGATCGCGACAGCGGGAACAAATTCATATGGCGGTATAAAGCTGATGGATGGGTTCCTGGCCGAAATATTCTCGTCACGACAAACAAGATAATCTGTAGATACAATTTTACTTGACTTATCATTTTCCAAGTTCAGAAATAGCCAGTTAAAAAACCAAGGCTACCAATAATTGAAACCAAGTTACAAACAAAGGATAAGGGAAATCGTACTTTGTTGAGCTGAGGATAATCTTGTTCAAAAATACGACGGATAACGAGATTACAAAATAAAATAGGACCACCAGCGCAATCAGACTTGAAGGGGTCTTTTTTCTAGCAGAAAGTTTATCACTTTCGCGACGATTTGGTTCATCTGACAGTTTTTCCAGCTGGTCTGATTCTGCCAGGCATACCAGATCGAACTTGGAAACGAGGAAAGTTTAAAGAAAGACTGTATAGCAAAAGCGCAGGGACATTGAACGCAAAAATAAATAGCAAAGGACAGCAGAATGTGGTGCGACTGTCACGGTGTCCCAATCTCCAATGAGTATATGCTTGAGGTGACACGATCTAATTAGGCTATTATCACGTGACTTTTTGATGACAACGGTTTTAAAAAAAGGCTCAGTCGGTCGCTCTACCAGAGTCACACTCAAAGAGCAAATCGTATAAAGTGTAGAGCATGGATCGATATCCCCCTTATTCTGGAAGAGGAGGCTATGAAGACCGATACAAAGGTTATCATAGTCGACCAAGAGGAGATTTGCATCGATCACATGACGGCTACCGAGAACCAGACTACAGAGATCGAGATGGTGGTCGACATTATCCACCATACATGCGTTCACCACCACGTCGACCAAGTGAGTCTGGTAGACCCTTCCGTGACCATTCCCCACCTCCACCACATATGCGTAGCAGATACAGATCTCGTTCTCCTCCTCCCCCATCCTACCGATCACCACCACAGTACCGAGAGCGATCTCATTACCCTCCACCAAGTTATCACTCACCATACCGTTCCAGTAGTGGCTCACCATATGTTCGAAGACCACCCCCGCCCAGCAGTTCAATTCCACCTATGAGTTCCAGTAGGTCGTATACAGCTCCCAGCGGTCCGCCAATGGTACCGTCTCCAGTTAGCGAAATACCGCCTCCCATGCGAGGACCAACGGGGCCACCTCCACCACCACCACCACTTTCTCATCATCACAGTCGCCCTAATTCACCTGGACCTTATCCTGTGCCACCACCAATGTCACCTCATCCGCGAACAAGAATTGTAGTTGCTCCTGTTCAAGAGAAAGAGGTTAGTAGTTACTCACTTGGTTCAAAATTGCCGTGCCATTCATATTCTGTCTGACACATTGTATTTGTTTCTTCCGATTGTTGTTACAGATTCGAAGGCAGGAAGAGGAAGCCCGCAAATTACAAGTGGAAGAACTATCGATCATTTCGACCATGCGAAAAAAGAATCAAGACCTCATGCTGGCGGCTTGGGAAGTTGACAAGGCCGAGCATCAACTGGAACTAGTACAGCGCCAATGGCAAGAAGGCAATCTCGATAATGTTTTGGATCACTCTCTGTCCCTCACCATTCATTGAATTTGACAGCCATCCCCAAATGTACATACTCCCATTCTTTCAATTGCTCAATTAGAAATTCACGGCTATTATCATATTTTGTTTCCCATCGACATTAAATATAGCACTTTATAACAACGAGGGGAGAAAATATTGAAACTAAGAGATGTGGTGGGGAACAAAGTATAATAGAGAAGAAAGGGTATGGTTTATTGCTTCTTTCCTCGAGCCTCCTGTTCAGCCTTGATGCGTCTGAGCTTGAGCTTGGTGTTCATGTAGGTACCGAAGACTAGGGACAATGCAGATAGGATTATGTTAGTTCCGAGATAGACGAGGTTGCAGTTATAATTTTAAACAAAAATAGACTTACCAAAGGCAACCAAGTTGAAGAAAGGAACCCAGGTTTGCGGGGGCAAGAAGTTTTGAGCAAAGGCCATGGTAATAGGAGAGATAACCCATGAGACCTTTTGTATCTGGAACCAGCCATTCTTGACGGCATTAACTACCTGGGCAGGAGATCTTGCTCCAGCAATGATGGTCATGGCGGCAATGTAGACTAATCAACGATTGAAATGTAAAATGAGCTTCAATCACATACACAATATCATACACTTGATGCCGATCCGACTTACCGCAGTTGAAAATAGGCGAAATGAACAAGTTGGAAGCTAACAATTGCAATACCTTAGCTTTAGGACCAGTCTTGCCAGCAAAGACTCTGTTCAAAATGTCGTAAAGAACATGATTCAAAGGTCCAGACACCAACAAACCTGGAAATATAGCTATGAATAAAGAAAATATGTATAACAGAAACACATTCAAACCGAGATCTCACCGTAAAGGGACATTTGCACGACTCGCTTGTCAACAAGTCCAGAGCTAGTGGATTTGGTGCCAGAAAGCTTCTGGGCTGTGAACTCCTGGAGACCAGCCAAGACAGAGCTTGTAATGGCCTTTGTTCTCAATGGGTGAGCAGCCAATTCAGCCAAGTAGAGAGTCAGTAGCGAGCGGTTTGCAGGTGCAGCAGCCATATTTTTGTACGGAGAAGTGAACAAAAGATGAACTGGTAAATTATGGATATCGGTTTGTCATTGAAATTCCACTCACCCAATAATTTGACTCTCACGAAACTCTAATTCAATCCAAATTGGCGGACGCATCCACCAACTTTTGCACCGGTGGGATCTTTAGGCGTATATACTACAAATACAATCCTTCTATCACAGAATAGTATAGCAGTATATTGCAGTAATGGATAATAAGATATGAATGTAAATTGTTTTATTCACAAACCCTAAAGTGCATCTTCCGTGTACCTGGCAAGTGGTCCCACGGACCGAAAAGATACAATTTCCTGATCCAGCTGCTTAGGGCTAGGGCAGGGACAAACGCTGCTTTCTAGTCACAGTCACAATGAGACCCTCTTGACCGTCGTAATAGTATGTCTAGTTGAATATTAAGCTTGGCTTGGTCAATATGAGAAAGATTGGTAAAGAATGACCTTTTAGATTCCACAGAAAAAAAGACTGAATGTTGATGTGAAGGCAACAACTATACTAAAACAGCGCATTAAGCCAGTCGCATCAAATACCATTGCCCTATGGTTATGCAGTTCAATCATAGTTACATACTATTAAACTCATGTTCCCTCCATGTTAATACTAGTTCTGTTTCGTTAAGATAAGCTATAGCTTAGATATCAAGATTTTCACCGAAAAGTAATGTGCGTTTCCAAGTTAAATAGGACACAGTCTATCACATAGGCATACAGTAATTATCATTCATCCGTAATGTTGAAATTGATGAGCAATAATATGGCTGGTCTTTGATTACCAAAATTCCTGAGCATACGAAGACCGACATCATGGAATAAGGCTGCATTCTGTTGTATTTTTTTAATATGAAGAAAGACAAAAAGAAATAACTACAATTGAGAGCAAGGAAATGGATCTAGACAGTGGCAAAATGTGAAAGTGGTTTTTTGGATTGAATGAGTGTTTAGTCAGACTTGGACTTCTTCTTCTTCTTCTTGTCCTTCTTGGATGATTCATCATCATCATCTTCCTTCTTATCCTTCTTATCCTTCTTGCTCTTCTTCTTCTCCTTCTTCTCTTCATCTTCCTCGGTCTTACGCTTCTTCTCCTTCTTGACCTCGGCGACAGCCTCTTCATCCTCATCATCAGCCTTACGCTTCTTCTCCTTCTTCTCCTTCTTGTCGGTGGATGCTTCAGTCATGACTGTGTCTGATTTGCTGCTGTATGCTGTGCTCTTGTTGAACTGGAAGGCTTCTTGCTTCTTGCCTCCGCTCTTGTCCTTGTTAACTTGAGCACCTGCTCGTCCTTCAAGTTGACGAAGTCTGCTTTCAATCTTAGTTCGGCCAGCAAGACCAACATCTGGAGTTTCAGTTTCGCCTAAAGCATCAACACGGACGGAAATGGAAGCCTTGGCAGCAACCATACGGGCAATCTTTCCCTTAAGCTTGGGACCAGCTTGGCCGATCAATGACGCATGGTAAATCAAACCATACTTGGGTGTGTCGTGCTTGGTCTTAAGGGCACGGAAGAGAGCCTTCTCAGCACCAAGGATTTGAATAGTAGAGGCAGGTTGCTTGGCAAGGTTCATGAGGGAGCCAGCATGGGCAATCAAACGAGCACCAACGAGTTCACCAACGAGCATGGTCAAATTAGGTGCAATAGCTAATAAGCACAGGTTAGATCGATGAAATTCTAGATCGGCAAATTATGAATGATATACTACATACCATTCATGCGATTCTTGAGGTATTCATAAAGTTGTGTTCGGTATTCAGTAATAGAGATGACTTGGTCGCACAATGCATGAATGTTTTCAATATCTTCTTCTGAAATCTCAGTACCCATAGAAATTTCAGCAGCATCCTTGAGTTCCTTCTCAAGTTCTTCAGGAAGGACAGTTGACAAGTCCAATGCGTGAGCGTTGGTTCTGAATCCCATAAGCTTCACAACCTTAGCGTAGGCCAAGTTGTCAACAATGATTTTGCCCATTTCGGGGAAATGCCAGCCATACCATTCCTTGACACGCATGGCATAGATGTTCAATTCCTTATCAAGATCATCAAGAAGAGCAATAGCTTGAACGATCATAGTGTCGACCTTATCAGGGCTGAATTTGAGCTTATAGCGAGAGAGAGAGTGAGAAAGACCAAGGGACATGGCGTTGATGTCAGAGTGGGACAAACCGGTGATCAATGACTCGAGCTGTTCGCGAATACCACGGTACAAGTCCATGACAGTAGAGTCAGAAACTACGCTAATACCAAGTTTCTTGTTGACAGCGCTACCTATAAACCAAAATCCAGCATTAAAATATCGCTCTCAAGACTGTCATAAAAAGTCACCATATTCTTCAACTTACCTAGCTTGGGATCACAAATGACGAGGCTCTCCTTCTTCATTTCCTTGTCGGAGATCTCACTTTCCAAAAACTTTTTCAGGTTCTTAGGAAGCTTTCCTTCGACAATACCAGTGACGGCAGACAAGGCATCGGTGGTGTTTTCAAACTTTTGGAATGCCTTGAGCTTGACACTATGAAGAAATATAAAAGTAGTGGAAAAAATTGGTCAAATCAGGATCATTGCTTTGCATGGTATTTAAAGTTGTTCAGATCGGTTATGTCAACATACGTTTTGTTGGCCTGCTCAGCAGTCTGGAAGTCCTTCCAGATATTTTCAGGCTTTTCCATCTTGCCATCGTCAACAAGCTTGAAGAGCGCAAAGCCCGCGGCAGTTTCGTACAGAACGAGCATTGAGATTTGAAGAAGTGAAAGTCGAACGGTAACCAAAAAAAAAAATTTCTTAGGAACTGGTAAGCTCTGTAGGACGATGATAACCAAGCCACATTTTTCTTGCTGAAAAGCAAGTCACTTTTTTTTTTTTTTGGAGAACAGTATCATGGTTGGGTGGGTGTTTGACACGAGATTGCAGTATTTAAGATCGTTATTTTCTATATTGTTCATGAAATCAATGTTTGGACATACAAAATATCTAAAACTGCTTAGTAAAATCATAGTTTTCTGTACAAACGGAGAAAGTACCGCATATTCTGTATGTCTAATGGGTATCGAAGGTGCTCAGGATACCTACATTAGAAAACTGTTATTAATAATCATTGGTATAAAGATGATATGAGAAGTGCCAGTAACATACCTGTACCATTTGGAGTCCTCACTAATGACTTTCTCAAGCGATTTGATAGCATCCAGCAGCGTGTAAATCATATAAGTTTGATCACCGACTTTGAGATGTGAGAATGAACCAGCGGAATCCACCACAAGAAGATATGCGCCTTTCTTCATATTACCAACCAGAGATTGAATTAAAGCCATAGATTTAGCCTTGTTCACAAACAGCTCGTTCATGACAAACATAAAAGTAATCAGATCTGCTTCCTGTATTAATTGGTCTCTGCGAGGGGATGGTTCAAGTACATCGCCTTGTTCATAGGAGCACTCTAGTTGTTTTGAATCCAACTTCCATTGGCAACGCACAGATTCCTCCAGACAGTCAAGTACTCCACTCCAATCTCCTATATCTTGCATGAATAATTGCACTTGCTGTCTGGCAGGTGGCACATGTAGCATAGCGGCTGAGATGCCAATCAGTTCCGATCCGCTTCCAGAACCGGGAAGGAAAATTTTGGAGCGTTTAGCAACCAAGCGTAATAACTGTGTATGTGATCGAAATATCTCGTAGTAGCAAAGCGCTCGGCCAGGTATATAGGCAGCTGTGTATACCGGTAAGTTGGTTGGGGTGGTGAATATGCTCAGGTAGTCTCTGATATAGAAAGCTTGCTTGATGGATTGTAGAGCTGTGTTAAAATCTTTTCTTGCAAACGTCTCCTTGCAACCTTCTTGTATAACAAACAGTACATCTAAATTGATTGCACAAGTGGTGATTAGAGATCTAGTTCCAGATCATTGCGGAATGAGGCAAATCAGACATACTTTGCTCTGGATCTTTCGTCAATCGCTTCAGTCGTTCTAGAATGATAGCTTTATCGGCCTGCCCTGTTTTTGATTTCCCTTTCATTTTGTCATTTTCATTATTGACATTGTCTGTTTTTGTCTCGTCCTTTGTAGAGAGATTGCTGAAGTCTTGCGATAATGGGTCCTGTTGCATGTGGTTAATGAAGTTCACTGTGTAGGTAGCTCAAGCGTCAATTTGTTGGACTGCCAGCGGCTTCTGAAAATGTGCGTCAGTAAACTTGACGCCTCAAACGTTGTCAATACTCGATTTGCTTTTGTCATTACATTTACATCTTCGAAAACTGTTAGTATGCCTGAGCTTACAGAGGTAATTAAAAATGAGGAGTAAGATCATTCACAAGTAAAGATTGTCATGTTCTACTGGCTTTCTAGGTCGAACACGTCCGCAAACTGATTCACAAGACACTCCTTGGATTCGAGATAACTAGTGTCAGCGCGGTATGTAATAGGTGTTTGCATACAGGTCGTGAAGAAAGGTTATTCACTAAATACTTATTACTACTATTCACTCTAGAAAGAAGATGCTATTGTTTTCCCCGGAGTCGAGGCAAGTGAAATGGAAAACTCGCTAACTGGACGAACCATCATCGACACCAAACGCTGGGGAAAATATTACGTTTTGAGTAACTATACTTCTTGAACTTACTTAATGACATTTTCTATTAATTCTAATACTGTACAGTCATGGATAAAGGGCCTAATATTGTTGGTCACTTGGGAATGACTGGTTGGATATATGTAAGCAATTTTGACCTGCTGCGGTTCATTTTGTTAAACCGCTAAAATTTCCTTAGATCGAGATAGCCTACAAAACACCAGTCGACGGTAAAGAAAAAAAAATGGCATGTGAATGTCGTATGTGCCTTAGAAAGGACCCAAAGCATGTTTGGCCGCCCAAATTTTGGAAGTTGCAGCTAACATTCGACACACCAATTGGCCACATTACATTAGCGTATGATGATACCAGACGCCTTGGCCGTATTCGACTTGTTGATGGAGACCCATTGAAGGAACTACCTATATCAAAATTAGGATTTGATCCTTTGCACAATCTCCCAGGCTTGGCAGAATTTACAAAAATGGTTCAAAGTCGAGCTGTTCCAATCAAGGCACTCTTACTGGACCAGAGTTTTTCAGCTGGTGTCGGCAATTGGGTCGCAGATGAAGTCCTCTGGCACGCCAAAATACATCCTGGGCACTATACTAACATCCTAACGGAAGAAGAATGCAAGAGAATTCATGAAAAATTGGACTATGTTTGTCGTGTGGCGGCCGATGTTGATGCGGACTCTAGCAAGTTCCCAGACAATTGGCTTTTCCTACACAGATGGGGAAAAGGCAAGAGCAGTAACAAGCTCCCAGACGGTAACACTATATCTTTTGAAACGGTAAAATCTTAAGGGATATTTTCAATACTTTTATATGGTAACTAATCTCTCTGGATAGGTGGGTGGTAGGACCAGTGCTTATATTGCTGCACTTCAAAAGCTTCCAAAGAAATCAGCTTCACAAAAGGTGAAATCTGTGAGAAAGAAGAAGACTGTCGCCGCAACGAAAGATGCTAAGGATGATGTTAATATTGACGATGAAAATAATACAAATGTTCGGAAGAGCACTCGAGTGAAAATCAAAGTGGAGAAACAGGTTGTGGAGGTTACAAAACCGGCCAGAAAACCAAAGGCAGCTGTAGCTAAAGTAAAAGTAGAGGATAGCCTACCCAAGAAGCGAAGCAGTAAACGATCAGTTCGCAAAGTTTTATGATTTGCTGAAATTTGTACAAACCCTTTTATTTAATATAGGAAAGTTATATACAATAAAAAAAATGATACAGATGTTAGGTTGCGCTTAAATGACTGCGAAAAAGGGTCGAGAAAAACATTGAATAAACATGAACATGTACAAGTAACTTGTGGACAGCATCTGCTTTAAACCTTTTCACACACAACTATATTGGATTCAATATCAGCTGTTCGGTTATTCTTTTTGAGTTTCCGTTGCCGATAGATTTGGTATACATTCATTGTCGCGCCATTGTTTGGCATGAATATCCATGATGCAAGCATCGCAATGGTTAACGCTAGTGTAAATGGCATCATGCCAATGACGCCTGCCTTACTAGCAATTTGGCCATTTACAAATGGAAATAAGGCGGCACCACCTTGTCCAAGCCTAAGGAGATTAGATAATGATGAGTTTCTATTGTGATATAAAATATAGGGGGATAAAAAAAAACTATAGACTTACCCAACCAGGAATCCAATGGTAGTTGTATGTAGATATTTAGGAAGGATCTGAGATACCATAGAGACGGTCGTAGGGAAAATAGGACCAAGAGCCATTCCTAAGATGACCAAACCAGATAGGTCAACTGCAATTGGGGTTGCTTGCCATATAAGAATGATCTATTCATATTCGATTAGTTGAGGAGATTTTGATGGAAATTGATATATGGATGGTAGCTTACCATTGCACAACTGATGATCAAATATAATGTGACCATGCGCTTTTCACCAAAGCGAGCAGTGATGGCTCCCAAAAAGATACGGCCAAATGTAAGTCCGGCCCAGTATCCAGAAGTGATTTGTCCTAGCTGGACGGGGTTTCCACCACGAACTTCGGTCAAGAATGAAAAACTCCACGAGCCAAACGTGACTTCCGTACCAACGTAGAATAGCAAGAAAAATGCGCAGACTTGAGTGACACGTTGCTTGTAAACTTGTTTGAAAATGCTGTCTTTTTGTACTGAGGTTTCTCCTTCTTCAGATGAGTTTTCTGGCATAGGCTCAGAATGGACCTCAATTTCTGCTTTGCGGAAATTGATGTACATTCCCAAAAAGCTAAGACCAGAGAGACCAGCTAGAATCATATAAGATACTTTCCATGAAAGATTATGAGCTAGCAATGAAGAAGACATAAGAGGACCAATTGTTGCACCGATACCATAACAAGCTGAGAAGGCATCAGTATAACGTATAAATTTGATGAGAATAACAATTATTTTTGCCCAACTTACCATGCAAGAGATTTAAAACCGTAGTTGTATACGGGGCAGTAATGATATAGACATTGCAGCCAGCGTTTAGTAATGATAAACCGCCACCTACAACAATCATAGTGACGCATATGACGGGAAATGGGAATCCGAAAAGCAAAATAATATATCCAACAAATAACATTCCACATCCGAGATAAAGAGCTCCTTTTTGTGTAATCTTGGAGACGACATAACCATTAGCGAAGGCCATAACGAAGTATCCTCCGGCTTGGAGTAGAAATAGGATGGAAATCAGACTGTCGCTAACCGAATAGTATTCCTTCAGGCGAGGTAAAATGACACCAAAATTGCCGTCCTGAAGTCCCATGAGGGAAACGGTGAAGAAACATTGGAGAATTTGAAAGATTGTCTTTCGAAGTCGTTGTCTGGGTGTTTCGATTATTTCTGCTGGTTGTACTTCCGCAGGTTGAATTGGTGAAGGTGAGATATCACATATCGTAGAAACTGAAGCTTGGTCAGCTGTCGTTTCTATTTTATTCTCCATAGCGCAAGGCTCAATCATCGTGTTTGCATCAGATGTATCAGAGTGTACTCGCACGAAGTCAGGTGCACCAATGTGTTCCATGGTTAGTGACTGTAAAGAGTGATTTTTAATTGAGGGCTTTTTGGCAGATCAGAGGCTCCATTTATACTAAAGAAACCGCGGTGGAAGAAATATTGTTTTGTTCAACTATTCTGGAGGAGGCGGAGTTCTGGTGCAACGTGGCCACCTTTAATAAACTTTGGCGTTCGCAATATACCAAAAACCGACTTGAAAACAATTTTCTGGTAGATATGCACGAATGACAATCACATTTTTCAAATGAAATACGAATTGTAAACGTTTACTTCGTCTAACAAAAGTTTTTGCTTAATAACTTATAAGTGTGTTGGGTTACGATTACTAATGTGTTCCTCGACGTCTTTTTGTAAGCGTAAAAAATTTGTCACCAGAAGACCAGTTCCAGAACCTGATTGAATCGTCAGTGGTTTAAAGTTTTTTTTTTATATATATCGTTCTACTCTACATTCGACTTGGTAGAGCCTCATTTACAGGTCCGATGAAGTATAAACTGGCTCCTAGTAGCAAGTGTCAAACATCCGAACCACAAAATCCCTTTCTGAGATTATCCGATTCCCAAATTGATTGAACCTTGATTTTTTCTATTTTTTTTTATTTTTTTTTTGTAAAATGTAATGGATGCATTGCTGACTCGCTATCCCGAGGCCAACCGCGTTACACGCTGAATACTAGTGGTCCAATTATAATAGCATTCAAAAATGTTCCCGCTTCCAATTGTTTCTGTTCGGTGTTAATTGCCGGTACTTTCAAAAGACAATTGGCTCCCACCATACTTAACATCCTTGAACTTTGTTGAATTCCTGTGGAAGTCACTGTGATGTGGCTCTGACCAGATTGAACTCTTCCTATAGCACGATGATATTCTGGTCTTGGGTCTAACTTGATAGGGTGTGATAACTTTTGAAGGTATGAGAATGGTGTATCAGTGGGCGTCAATGTATGATCATTATTTACCTGTACTTGCATCACGGGAAGCTGAAAATTCGGCATACCGGCCATTTTGCGCAACGCAGGCATTACAAACAGATAAAATGTTACATTAGCAGATACAGGATTGCCGGGCAACGCAAAAACCAATTTAGAATTAACCGTAGCAAATGTAGTTGGTTTCCTAGTTTCAGATAAAATTGGTGTGTGAAATTTCTTTCAAGGTAACTTGAAATCGTGATGAGGTCAGTAGCAGCTTACCCTGGCTTCATGCGCACACGACCAAAGTGGATGGTGGCTCCCAATTTTTGCTCCAAGATGGGTTTAAGAAGGTCCATTTCCCCCATAGAAACACCGCCGGTGGTGATCAGCACGTCGACGTTATCTAAGCTCAACTTTAATCTTTGTTCTAGATCTTCAACGTGATCACCCACTATGCCGAGGTCGATCGCTTCAAAACCTGCTGCACTAATCGCTGCTAGTAGAGTTGGTCGATTGCTGTCACGGATTTGTCCCGGTTTGAGGTCCACTGTGTTTGTATGGTCGACGACCTCGTTACCTGTTGACAAAACACCGACCCTTGGTTTGCGACACACGGAAATAGATCGAATGCCAACAGACGATAGAACGCCAATTTCACCTCCAACTGAGGTAATAATATCTCCTGGTTGTGCTATTGTATGTCCAGTAGGTGTATCGCATCCAATTTCTCGAATATTCTCTCCAACTTGAACCTGAGCAAGAATTTTCACCACCTTTTCATGTTTTCCATCATCTGATGCTTCTTGCAACTCTGTATCTTCAACCATGACAATAGCATCTGCACCTTCTGGTATCATTCCTCCTGTTGTAATTCTTGAAATCTGTCCGCTTTGGAGAGTAAATACATCGGTGCTACCAGCAACAGAGGAGGTCACCACGGGATATGAGCCTGGCCCATCTTGTGCTAAATATTTCATGTACATACATCAGCATTTTTACGACTGGAAAGGCTTTCAATTTAGATTATTCTTACCTTTGACCGCATATCCATCAACGATAGATGCTCTATAACCTGGCACAGGTTCTCGGGCAGTCACTTTTTCGGCGATAACGTACCCTAAGAGTTTATCGTTCACTTCCTTTATCTCGGTGTCCAGTGGCTGTGTATATTTTTCTATCAATGCATTTGCTTCTTCCACAGATATCATAGGATACGGCGATTGCCGGTGTCTTCTTGTCACTGTACTGTATATGAATAACTTCTTCCAAATATAGCATAACAATATGTAAAACAAAATGTACCTGGAGCGCTAAGTGAATTGGACAAGTTTCCCGAATGGTTCTCTTCTACTAGTTCGTCACTTTTATGAGTACATGTGTGAGATTTAGGGTGATGGTGATGGTGATGAAAGTGCTGGTGGTGACTGTGTGTTTTAGATTTATCATCGGCCGACTGCTGCATTTTATTGTGAAGGCCCGAACCTGAGCCACCTCTTGTCAATTCTACAGCATGAGGAAGAATATCAAGCACACATTCAATATTTTCTTTGCATGCCTTCGGACTACCAGGCAATGTTAGGATGATAGATTTTCCTCTAATTCCACAAACAGGGCGGCTTAAGGCTGCAAATGGGGTGTATTTCAAGGACGTTGACATTAGGATATGGGTAAATCCAGGAGCATCTTTATCCAGTAGAGATCTCACAACCTTGATATGTGTTGTCAGTCAGGTCACCAACGAAACTGGCATTTTGAACATCCACTTACCTCAGGAGTATTATCTCGAGCGCCAAAGCCAGTTCCGCCAGTGGTAATAATTACATCCAGTTCCTCTATATCTGTCCATTTCAGAATAGCTTTGGAGATTTCCTTTGGATCGTCTGACGTTATTGCCGTGCTAGCGACATTCCATCCAGCAGCAGTAATTGTGTCGCGCAAAAGTGGGCCACTTTGATCAGCTTTCGGATTACTTGACGATGTATCACTTATGGTGAGAATTCCGACTATTATCTGGGAAGCTACAATTCAAGACTTTAATGTCATGAATGCCACACATTGACTGGCATTTGATACTTACGCATTGTAGAAATGTTGAAAAGCAAAGGCGCATGGTACGGAAACAAAATTGTGGACTTTGAAAAAACCGCAGATTCGGCTGTCAAAAAGAGTGGGATCGAGTTCACCAGCACTAATGGTCAAAGTGCTGGGATTATTTTTAATAAAATAGTGTTAAGAATAATATCTACTTTACAATAGCATTATCTATAATACTATCTATAATAAATTCAAAGGTTAGAGGTTAGAGGTTGCCCTTTAGGCTTTTGCTTCAACGAGAAAAGCGTTGACGGTTTGGCAAAAGTTGTTGGTATTATCAGCTTGCTTAGCCAATGATTTTCCTCCAGTAACTACCATGTTGGTTGCTGCCTTTGTGTTCAAATTGTAGAGGTAGACATTGCCTTTGTTTGATTCCAAATCAACCATGGCATCTTGGCAATTTTCGGTAGCAAGGCAAGTTTGATTGTAATTGTTAAAGAAGTTGTACAAACCAGTTCCGTATACATACACGTTGGACGATTCGACAATGCGGAGGCCCCAGGCTAATGCACAGTTGTATGATCCGGAAGCACAGTTGGAGAACGTAGGATCACTCAATGAATTATATGGGGTATAAGGTTTAGGTGCATTAGGTACGGGTTGATAGTAAGGAGTTTCGGTTTGGATCATAGCCATCAATACATTCTTTGCATTGGAAATTTGATATTGGTATAGCACCTGTAGTACGGAAGTTAGTTCAGAGCCAACATCACTTTAGTTGGTTACCAATTGCAAATAAAACTTACATTATGTTCTGAAGCTGTGCCATACATCCAGACAGGACCGTTTGCTGATTCCACGGAAAGGCCACGGCCAGTGTAGATACTCAGTTGGTCGGTGCCATCTAAATCATGGTCTGCTGTCCAAACCCACACATTTTCAAGATAGGCGGAAGAAGATTTTGCCAACTGGAGCCCCATGAATGCGGCATTGCAAGCAGCGTTTTCACTTTGTCCTGCTGGGCATTGTGCAGTTTGAAGTTCTGTTCCATCAGCACCTCCAATACGGAAATGTGCATCCCACATTCCGCTTACACCTGGGCTACCAGCAGGATCACGGATGTTCCATTGAACAAGAATAGCGCCTGGCTGAGCTCCTTTGGTAGTAAAAATGATATCTGAAATCTCTGCTACACCAGTGTCGCCAGAGTTTCCAACCTTCAACATTGGTGTGGGCTTGAATTCCGAAGAGAAAGCCTGTCCGCTAGCCATCAAAATAGACCAGGCTTCACCAACAATTCTTGTTCCTGCAGGAACATTGACAGTATTACTGATGATGTAGACACCGGCAGGGAAATAGACGATCTTGCAGCCAGCAGATTCAGTAAGAACCTTCTGGATAACGGCAGTGTCATCAGTTTTACCATCGCCATGAGCGCCAAATGCTGGACAAAAAAATAGGTAAGTTTGGGAAACATCAAATCTAGCATCAATGAAAGAATACTAGCATCTTACCCTTAACAGAAGCAAAACTGCTGACATTATAATGTTCATATTGTGGTCTGGGGCGTTCAAAGAAGCTACCATCCTTAGTCAAAAGACTAGAACTCTTCTTGGGAAGTACTGGAAGAGTCTTCTGATTGAATGATCCATAGCCGCTAGTGTTTGTATAGAGGGAACCTTGTCCCCATGACTTAATGGTTGTGGTACCGGTTGTACCAGCCAGAAAAGTGGCGCTGCTATTTCCAACAGCTGTTGTTACATTGTCGAGAACTACATTATCCAAAATCAGAGATCCTGATGTCTTAGGTTGCGAATTGAAAGAGGTATCAGAAAGAACGGCAGTGTTTGTATTGCTGATCTTGGCGTCCACAACGGTGATACTTCCAACACCCTGATTGGTAGCGCCACCAACGCTCATATCAATACCGACATTGCAATTGTCAATATTGAGTGTCTTGAAAGTCCAAGCCCAGTTCCAGTTCATGTAGATGGCGGTTTGAGCGTTGCTGATGGTCAAATTTCTTGATGTGAACTGCTGGTTACCGACCCAAAGACCAAATTTGCCTCCGTCGAACACCAGGTCAGACATGAAACCACCTGAACCATTCTCCATAAAAACACCTTGATGTACAGTATTAGAAGCCTTGGACATTTTGAAAACCAAATTGGTCAAAGAAGTAGCTTGAGCCACCTGCCAGTGGATACCAGTAGACGATTGGGTTGCAGATCTCTGGGTCAAATCCAAGACGAAGTTTCTGACCTGCCTGAAAAAGTTGTTTTGATTTTGATACCATTGTGAACCTCCAGCTCCGTAGGGATCTGAATCAATGAGTGCAATACCACTGAAGGAAGGAGCCATAAGTAGAGTGGGAGGATTCAATGCATTTCCCACCAACTGCGTATAGTAATACATGACTATGGGTGACGTTATAAGGTACGTTCCTGATGGAAAGTAGACGAGAGCCGGGGAAATTGTAGAAGATCCTCCTGCACAGTTAGCACCGCAACGGTTGCCCATCGCGATAGCCTTGTTGATACAACCAGTATCATCAGTTACTCCATCACCTTTACATCCAAAGTCCATAACGTTGCGATAGACAGTGTAGCTTGAATCAGTGTTAAACGGCGACGTTCCATTATGGGCGATCTGACTAATCCACATATCTCCAGAATTGACAGTTGGAGTAAGCTTGGTGCACTTTCCTGAGACATGCTTGGAGGAAGCTTCCTTTGATGACACAGCTGAGGTATAAGGAGCCAACAGAAGAGGGATGAGAGCACTCAACCAGTATGCGTGAACCATTGTGGACCGAGACTACGCAGTTGGAGCCGTAGAGTTTCATCTAGTCGGTTTTATATGGGTGGACATACGCTGAAGCTAATTAACAGCAAAGTTTTGAGTATCTCCTCACTGGGAAATTATTTCAGCTTTTGTCGCACCATGAGTAAAAGGATTTCCACTCCAATCGTAAGATGTCAGCCACAGGTACTTGTTCGGGCAAAGGCTTCAGCTAGCTGCAGACTCCCACAAGCGGTATGTATGCATCTACGCAATTATATTATAAAGCGTCCACAACCATTACTATGAACATCAGCATATTGTCCTCTGCTAATTCTATTTTATTGCAATAACGACGGGGATACATTAAATAGCGATAATGTTAAACTGGAAAAAGCGGTATAATATGAAAAAGTAAATGATCCCCAAAACATAGCAATTAAATTGCGTGGGCTAATCCAAAAATGGAGTTCCGAGTTAATTAAATGACGTGATTTTCCGGTATACTTGAAGAGCGGTCGGCCAATACTCGGCGTTCTCGACAATGTCGCTATTTTCACTAAGAAGGGTGATACTCTGATGCTAATCTCTCGCATAGACAATGATTTGAATCTGTTTCAAGCTTTGTTCCAAAATTTGACAAAGTTTTTATTATCATAATAAGCATAGAAGGATGAGAAAAGTAATCAGGATGAACCGTCTGAGACAACGCCATTTCACGTGGTGAAACAGTAACGGCCAAGTTATAAGGCCGGTGCCAATAGAGTTGGAATGGTTGTCAACTGTATCCGCGGACGTGAGAATGCAATAGCTGGTCCAAAGCAGCTGAACAAGGTCTCGCTGATGCACAAAACTATTTAGGACTCCGCTACTACAGTGGAGAAGGCGTAGAAAAAGACTATAAACAGGCTGTAGAATGGTTGAGTAAAGCAGCTGAGCAAGGACAAGCCAATGCACAAACCTATTTAGCACTCAGCTACTACTTTATGTTTGGGAATGGCTGTCAACGGCTCCCGCCGACGTGAGAATGGAAGGTTCATAGAAACCGTTCTAGTTGGAAGTCATGATATCAACCACACAATGTAATACAACATACTGCGCTTCCAAGATTCTATGATTCATCTAGCGCAAATTAACAATGAGAAGTATTCGTAATTCGAAAGTACTTGAAATTACAAAGTTGGTATCTTTTTCATCATACAATAAAATTATTGTGTTCTGCTGCCAGGAACGAGCTATGAGAGAGCCATTGAATTTCAGTGGAAGATTAAATGCAGATTCCTAAATATGTATAACTCACTCCACATTGATCGCCAGATGTTTGATAACTCTAATAAAATCTTTGGCGGACATCTAATGGATGGCTGTAGAGATCGATATAGGAATCTGTGGAGGGCACTATAACTAGAATGGCCATCGTCATAACCTTAAATATCCCGTGGCATAAAGTTCAGTCGTCCATATCTTACGTTCCAATATTATATGGAAAACGGTTAGAGAAGCAGAATGCTGGCGGTACTTCAGAGTATTCTCGCACCGCCATATTAAATTATTGTCCCGTCCATCATCATATACAGTCTCCCGTCTCGTACCGTCGTACACAATAATATTCAGAGCTTATCCATGAACTGTTCCTTTTATAGACATGCAATTCAGCAAGCTATATAACGTCTACTTGGAAAATTCGTTGAAGATAGCAAACAATGGTCTCTTCAGCAAGTCATTTGAGTATCATGGTCGTGGTAGCTTTATACCTAGGTAAACTTTCACTGGAAAGATGCTAACATAGGAATTATCTCACGGCTAAGGTTATCTTGTTGGCTTGGTGGCGTGGCTAAATTTGTAGTATGTACAACAGCTTCTGTTGCAGCAACTTCTGGCCCTAGCGACACCCCTATTTCCACCGCGGCACCGGATTTACCTGGAGGCAAGGTTGCTAACACAGCCCCACCTGGTCCTTTTTTCCAAGATTTCAAACCTCCATACCCCACTGACGCTTGTAAGTTTCTGAGTACAATACACAAGTAAAAATTTCCAACCTTTTAACCTGTAGAGTTTGGATTACAGGGTGGTCTGGTTACTCTGTTGGCACACAAGACGCGTAAGAAAAAGCAGTCCATAAATTTCTGAAGTTAAAAAATCTCGTGTACTGATCTAAATCCTCAACCATATTGCATCAAAGAACTGTCGCTGGTCCCTTTCCATTTGAATCTGCCACTACAAATACCTCTGTTGTTTTTGGAATCTCCAACAAAAGAGACTTCGATGGTTCTTCTATTCATCAACCAACACAAACTGATTGGGGTGTAGGCATTTCTGGGCTTCCCGAGGACTTGGAACACCGTAAGGCAATATCATGGGATACTCAAACAGTGTGTCTGCAGTATTTCACCGACAGTGGCTCTACCATGTCGTCTTGTATGGTCCCTGGATCTCCCTACATGACCTTCTCATTCAAGAATGCAGCTGTTACCATTGAATCGCTCAATGGAAATCTTGGTGATATCCAGTGGGTTACCAAGGGTATGAAATCTTAATTAAGTTGTCAGTAGTCTATTATGTCTACGCCATTGTACTAACCCTTTTCGTAACTCAAAGGTACTAAGGCAAAAATTACCAATGATGCCGGAACTTACCTTCTTTATGTATTGAATGGCTCCCTCAATTTTACTCAAAACACCAACACACTTGAATCTCAGTCTGGCTACACCGGAACTATTAGAATGGCATTGCTTAACGAGACAAGTCAGGAAGCCATTCTCGACAAATACGTTGGTTCCTATGCAACAGGTCTGAATATGACATATGCTGTGAGTGGAGATACTAGCACTCAGACATGGAAGTGGACTGTCGCTGGTAACTCCTCTGATTTGCTGACAATGAGTTGGCCGCATCATAGGTGGGTATCTATGAAATACTGGTGTCCCGTATATTATCTCAGAACATGATCTTATTCTGATAAATCCAATTACAGAAAAGTGCTGAGCAGTCCTAGTTACGAGAATATCCAATATTTGACCACTAAAGGTTATATGAAAGGCGTTGTTGGCGACTCGTGGATTTTGAAGCATTCACTTCCAAATATTACATGGCACGCTACAAATGCTCCTCAAAGTTCCTGCCTATCTCAGCTGAATCAATCTTTGCAATTTGATGTTGATGCTCTTACAGTTATGGTTCCTGGCGATTTCTACTATTGGGGAGGCTCTGTCGCTAGAGCTGCTCGTTTGGCTCTGATTGCTGATCAAATCGGACGCACTGATCTTGTCGACACTGTGGTCAATATTCTGAAAGAAAGCTTTTCTTACTGGCAGAACAATTCACATACACCTGCAGCTGGATATGAAACCGGTTGGGGAGGTTTTGTCAACGCTGATGGCTGGAATAATACTTGGGTAGATTTTGGTAACGTAAGTCTGGACAGTTCTACTGATGTGAGATGAGTTCTCAATAATAACATGGAACCCTCTTCATTAGGCATACTACAATGATCATCATTTCCACTACGGATACTTCTTGTATACTGCCTCTGTTATCGGAAAGTTTGACTCTGCCTGGTTGACGCAGAATGAAGAATTCCTCACCCAGTAAGCATCGATGTACCAATTCTCCTTCAAATGAATACCACAATTAACCTCAATATTTATTTTTCATCAGTGCTGCTCGTGATATTGGTAACCCTTCACCTAATGATCCTTATTATACCGTCACTCGTCATATGGATTGGTTTGCTGGTCACTCATGGGCAAGTGGTATTGCCAATGGCGCTGGATCTCGCGATCAAGAAAGTACTGGAGAAGCTATCAATGGATATTATGGGCTGTTGATGTTTGCTGAAGTTACTGGTAACTCTGCTCTTATCGACTATGCCAGAATGCTTCTTGCTATTGAAGAAATGGGAGCTCAAACATACTGGCATCTATATCCTGATGTGACTGATGATACACCATACCCTGAATCAGCTTTCCGCGATCTTATTACGGTTGGAAACGTTGAAGATTGGCAATCTGGTGCATGGCTTTTCTGGGGTGCTCAAAAAACAGAAATTACCGCCATTCAGATGCTACCTCTTACTCCTATTGGTGAGGTTACATATGATAAAGCTTGGATACAAAAAGCCGTTCCCTACTGTCAAAGTGAACTAGATGATCCAACTATTGGAGATGCCTTTAAGTCAGGTAAGTCTTTAGCTCTGCATATTGTGCGGATAGCTAACCATAACTGACAATATTTGTAGTCATTTGGGCAGCTTACGCAGCGGTTGATCCTCAACAATCGTTCAACCGCACTCAATCACTTATTGATTATGGATCTGGTAACTCGGCCACCAATCAGCTCTACTTCATCTCAACTCGATCTTCAAGCTCAGACATTTGCAGCGCAGGCCTTCAGCAACCGCAAGGTACATATTATATTCAAGATGCTTCTTCTGGACATTATGTACAAGCAGCTACCAGTGGAGCTCTTTCAGCGGATGCCATTAGTACTTCAGATGCTACTGAGTTTGATCTGGCATATATGCCTGGTGGTGGATCGATCTTGGCTCTATCAAATAACCAATATGTGACCGCTGATCCAAATGGAGGCACTCCTCTAGCAGCTGCCAGAACTACTCCCTCCGCATATGAAACTTTCAGATGGCTCTCTCAATCTGATGGATCCTACCAACTTGAGGCTTTGGTCAATCGCGCTGAAGTTACCAGCGACTCAGCTGGTCTGCTGAACAATGCTAACTCAACTAACGGAGTTACCGCCAGCATGTACAAATTGGTAAAAGCTAACGCAAAGAGTGTTTTTTCATCCGCACTCCTCAAGTCTAGCGCTGCCAAGTCGACTACATTGCCGTTGTCAACCGCTGCCCCTGCAGGAATGGCTTCCCCAGCGTCTTCTGCAGCATCAGCAAGCGCTACTGTTAAATGAAGCTTTTCCCCAATAGGAATACTTAATACATTATTGTCCCCACAATGAAATAAAATATTTATATTTACTATGGTATCAACCTGGTCAGCTATAGCTTGATTTGATCAACTTCTCTTCTAGATATGACGTTGTGAACTACAAAGGGTCGAATCTCTCGCAGAGCTCACATGATCCGATATGTCAATTCAATATGCTGGTGCACTAGGATAACTAGTTTTTGAAAGCCGAGATGGGAGAAATGCAATACCCACATGGGAGGTCTGGAGAATCAAGTTGGCTTGATTGGAGTGGTTTGGGAAAATATGCAAACCACCTTACATGATCTTACATTGCACCAACAAAGCACAACGATCACCCCCGCCTAGCGGTAGATAACAATCAATCCAATTGTAGGCTAACTCAACTAATTACAGGTACTCTGAGAAAGACAGTGAGCGCAAATACCTCGTATGACCAACTATGTTCATCATCGATGGCACGCTAACTATTAAGCCGATCAACTTTCCTATTGCTCAATTAGTAAGGTGGTATTGAGAACGTCTGATTTTCTTCGAAATATAATGTAGACATGGGTCAATTTATACTCTATGTAGCTCTTCTAGATCCTCTTGTTTACAGGTACTAAAAATTCCTCACACTCCTCGTTTAACCGGTCAAATCTCGGCATTGGAGTAATGAATTCGCCGTTTAATTTTTGTAACGTGGACAGACGGTGGTATGACGGTATACAGCTTGTACAAGGTTACATATAATTTTCATTTGGGAATTCTCCATATATCATAATTATATGTGGAAGTGTTGGTCATACTCGTGTGCTGCTCATAATTTGTCTGCAGATTTATGGGAGTTACCGACGATGTTCGTAACTGGCAGAAATATACTCTCCAGGTACAAATTTCCTTCCCGTTCCTACAGTATCTTATTCAATAAGTTCCGAGATGCTTCTTTTTTTTACAGAGATGGTAGTAGACTTCCAAGTCATTGAATCTTAATGAATTTGTTATGCAAAATAAACTGGTATATATATATTGAAAATTCCATTGGGGAAGGATGTTTTCATTATTTTCTTTCATGTCTACTACATCCCGTATGCTCATGATCAAATCCATGTCTTTTTACGAAAATCTTTTTGCGTGGGTACCTCGTACCCATTAGAATTCAAAGCAAGATGCAATTCTGTCGAATAGTACTGTTCTTTCCCGGTATTACAATACCAAAAACACCCATTTCCCCCTTGTTATTCCAAATATGATATACCAAGCAATTGCATATAAATGTTCCTCGCTCCAATCCAACTTTTCTAATATCAGCAACTGGTCATCCCATGGTTCTTATTGAGAAGTTTTGGATCCTCAAGGCTGCGGCTTTCTTGTACTTAGGTAATTGGACTTTTTAACAAATTGTTATTCGCCTTCACTAGAATTTCTTATTCTTCAGAGAAACCAAAATTAATGCGTCTTTGTTCTTCTTATACCAGCATCTGGAAATGCTTTAGTATCCGCAACCTCAGGCCCAAGTGATACACCAATTGCTACTACTGCCCCAAACCTACCTGGAGGCAAGATAGCTAATACAGCTCCACCTGGTCCATTTTTCCAAAGCTTCCAATCTCCCTATCCTACTGATGCCTGTAAGTACTCCAACAACAATATATTTTTTCTATATATATACAAATGTTTAATGAGTAAGATCGTTAGGGTGGTCAGGATATAGTGTCGGCACACAAGATGCGTAAGTAATGTAACGTCATGCAAGGCAATGCATTTAGCATGCGATTTAATCCTGTACTCTATCCAGCACCGTATCAGGCCCTTTCCCATTCGAATCTGCTACCACTAATAGCTCTGTCGTCTTTGGTATTTCGAACAAAAGAGATTTTGACGGCACTTCAATTCATCAGCCTACACAGACTGATTGGGGTGTAGGCATTTCCGGGCTTCCAAACGATCTTCAGCATCGCAAAGCAACTTCGTGGGATACACAAACGGTGTGTCTCCAGTACTTTACAGACAGTGGTTCCACCATGTCGTCCTGTATGGTTCCCGGATCTCCGTACATGACATTTACATTCAATAATGCAATTGTCACAATCAATTCTTTGAACGGAAATCTAGGAAATGTTTCTTGGGTAACTGCTGGTAAGTTAAATACTTTCTTGAGAGAACATGGAAAGTCTGAAGTTAGACAGTAAATTCTCATCTATGATGATATCAAAAATATTCTCTTCATTGATCAATAGGTACAAAGGCAAAAATCACTAATGATGCTGGAACTTATATTCTCTACTCTTTGAACACTTCTCTTACTTTGACTCAAAATCAAAATACTCTCACTTCTCAGTCAGGCTTTAGTGGAACTATCAGATTGGCTCTCCTCAACGACACAAGTCAAGAAGCTATTTTGGACCAGTATGTTGGAACTTACGCCACTGGCATTACTCTGTCGTATTCAGTTAGTGGCAATACTAGCACACAAACATGGAAATGGAACACGGTTGGAACTGGTTCGTTGCTTACTCTCAGTTGGCCACATCACAGGTAATTATGCGAAAGAAAGTCATTGAGATCAACATATTACCTAACAGCGTGTTTATAGAAAAGTGTTGGTTAGTCCAACTTATGCAAACATTCAATACTTGACCACTAAAGGATATATGAAGGGAGTTGTTGGAAATACCTGGACTTTGAAGCATAATCTTCCAACTATTACTTGGTTCCCTCCAAATGCCCCTCAAAGCTCTTGCTTATCTCAACTCAATCAGACCCTTCAATATGATGTCGGTGCTCTCACAGTTATGGTTCCTGGAGATTTCTACTATTGGGGAGGATCTTTCGCTAGAGCTGCTCGCCTGGCATTGATTGCTGAGCAAATTGGACGTAATGATCTTGTCACCACGGTTGTCAACATATTGAAGCAAAGTTTTGCCTACTGGTTGGATCCTACTCATGCTCCTGCTGCTGGATATGAAACCGGTTGGGGAGGTTTCATTAATGCTGCAGGATGGAATAACACTTGGGTAGACTTTGGTAATGTACGTATCATAGCTGAGTATCTTCGTTTAAAGCAAGAGTTCCAGGAAGACACATACTGATTGATGTTCCACTTTCATATTCCAGGCTTATTATAACGATCATCATTTCCATTATGGATATTTCCTTTATGGTGCCTCTGTTATCGGAAGATACGATTCTTCGTGGTTGAGCCAAAACAAAGATTTCCTTACTCAGTAAGCATCGGCGTACAATTCTCCTTCAAATGAATACCACAATTAACCTCAATATTTATTTTTCATCAGTGCTGCTCGTGATATTGGTAACCCTTCACCTAATGATCCTTATTATACCGTCACTCGTCATATGGATTGGTTTGCTGGTCACTCATGGGCAAGTGGTATTGCCAATGGCGCTGGATCTCGCGATCAAGAAAGTACTGGAGAAGCTATCAATGGATATTATGGGCTGTTGATGTTTGCTGAAGTTACTGGTAACTCTGCTCTTATCGACTATGCCAGAATGCTTCTTGCTATTGAAGAAATGGGAGCTCAAACATACTGGCATCTATATCCTGATGTGACTGATGATACACCATACCCTGAATCAGCTTTCCGCGATCTTATTACGGTTGGAAACGTTGAAGATTGGCAATCTGGTGCATGGCTTTTCTGGGGTGCTCAAAAAACAGAAATTGCCGCCATTCAGATGTTGCCTGTTACTCCCATTGGTGAGGTTACATATGATAAAGCTTGGGTACAAAATGTCATTCCTTACTGCCAAACTGAACTTGACGATCCTACCATTGGGGACGCATTTAAGTCAGGTAAAGTACTTCTTCATTAATCATGTAGTATATTAACTATAAACTAACATCGACTATACAGTTATATATGCCGCATACGCAACAGTGAACCCGCAGCAGGCATTTAACTACTCTCAGCAATTGGCTGATTGGGGTTCTGGAAACTCTGCTACCAACCAGCTTTACTTTGTTTCTACCCGCTCATCCAGCTCAAATATATGCAACTCAAATCTCCAAACACCTCAAGGCTCATACTACATTCAAGATGTATCCTCTGGTAAATACGTCACCGTCTCCGGAAGCGGTAATCTAGCTGCTACTGCCTCGGCTACTTTGATCGCTGCTCCTTTCACACTTGCCTTTATGCCTGGTGGTGGATCTATTTTTTATCAGGGAAATAGCCAATATGTGACAGCTGATCCCAATGGGCAGGCTGCTCTTGCTGCTGTTCGAGCCACAGCTTCTACCTATGAAACTTTCAAATGGTCTGCACAATTAGACGGATCCTATGAACTACTTGCTCTTGTTAATCGTGACTACGTTACCACCACATCATCTGGTTTGGTCAATAACGCCAACTCCACTAATGGAATTACCCCCGGAAAGTACAAGTTGGTACCCGTGACAACCACTTCCGGTGGTAGCGTTCCTGCGTCTGGCTATCTCAAGAATGCGCAGACTGGAACTTACGTTGTAGCCACTGCTGCAGACATTACGTTGCGTGCAATTGCAACTTCAACTGCTAATGCAACCAAGTGGAGTTTTGAGAAACTGTCAACTAGCACCAACACTACAACCTACTATGATATTCGAAGCCAAACCACTAACCAAATTGTAACTGGAACTACTGCCGGTGCTGATCCTTTGACCGCTGCTCGCGATACTGCATCCACTTGGGAAACTTTCCAAATTCTTCCTTACAACGGAAACTATGTTATTATGGATATGGCCAACGGGCTCATTGTTGCTGTACAATCTGATAATACATTGATAGCCAATAGTAATGACGTTAATTCGAGCACCACCTGGAGTATAGTATAAGAGTACTTCTTACTCCACATGTAATACATGATCACGACCAATAAATTCCGTTCAAAAGTGTTTATTATAGGCAACTAAAGTGAGATGTAAATTTTGAATACACTATCATTTCAGATCCACTAACTATGGATCATCCACAATCTCTCTAAAGGTGGCATATTTTCTATTCCAGTAGTAACTACCTGAATGAGACTCGAATTATAGCTGAATTGACTTCGAAAATAGCAAATAATAATATAGTTATTTTTTGGTCCAGTCGAATCTCTAACGCATATAAATGATAATATGTGGAACCTAGAAAGAACGATGCGCTCGTAGCCGTACCCATCTATACTATTGGTAGTAAAATCCATGCCTGTCCTCAAGTCCACATTGTTGCACCATTGCGTGGAATCTGGCTGTTATGGCTACAAAGGAATATATTGTATGTGGTGCTATACATTGGTGCTCAACAGCAATGAAAGAGTAGACACTTTCCAGCACCTCTAAACGACAAAGGCTTTGGAAGACGGTAATCGTAGATTGGCTAGCCTGTATAGGAGCCGGAAATGGAAGTTGGAGCCTCCCATCAACTTGAAAGACTTAGACACATTACCATTGGTACCAGAAACGGTAGAAAGATAAAACGGTCAAATTACTAAAGAGTATATACGATAATAAGACGTTTATATAATTTTGACAACGTATAAATGGGCCTATAAGCAACTGCAAACCATGCTCACATTTCGACTGCCAAATTTTCCTGTATGATCTATCAAAAATTTTCGAAAATTCAATAGACGGTACCTTTAACCTTGGACACTTTGCATTCCGAGGCGGGAGTAACTTGAACAATGCCAGAAGCAACGCTGTGAGTCCTATTTTGGTACGATCGTGCGTTCACCAGCACCAAAACTAACTTGATTCGCGCTCTGTCTAGATACCCTTTAGGTAATGTACCTGATTGAATTGACAATTTCGATCTCAAGCTTTGAATGTCTGATTTATAGTGTATTCAGCAAATTACACGTTTGGCGTAAAGGAAGCTCAACCTGAAGAAGATCCATCTGTCGCTGCTCGTCTGAAGCGCCTAGAAAACGACTATGAAGAGCACGGTATGCGACGAAGCGTAGAGGCCGTCTTGGTTGTTCATGAGCACAATCACCCTCACGTCCTAATGCTACAAATTGCAAATGCATTTTTCAAGTTGTAAGTGACTGGATAAAGCATCAAAGCATCATAAATAACTGCAATACTAAAACACATTGATTCGCGTCTTTAGACCAGGCCATTATATAAATCCAGGAATGAGCGATGAGGAGGGATTAAAAACCATTCTTAATGAACGTTTGGGACCAGAAGATGGTGTGGGAGATATGGATTGGGAGATTGGAGAATGCTTGAGCACCTGGTGGCGGCCATCATTTGAACAATACATGGTATATATATGACGATTGATCAATAAGATCATACTGGATCAATTGCTAAATTCCAACTTCTTACAGTATCCGTATGTTCCTGCACATATCACCAAACCGACTGAGCGAAAACAGGTTTTTATTGTACATTTACCACCACATAGTAAGTTTGCTTTTGCCGTGCCTGTTTGTGTACCGCTTAGTATGATCATTCAATTTAAGGAACATTTCTTCACCAAACAGAGGTTCTGACCGTTCCAAGGAACATGAAACTGCTGGCCGTACCACTTTTTGAATTGTATGATAATGCGGCAAGATATGGACCACAGTTATCAGCAATACCACATTTGTTGAGTAGATACAATTTCAATTATGAAAAATAAAAAGCATGAATCGAGTACGTATGGAGGCGGACTATGGTGGATTGGTGGCCAGCCAATCAAAACCACCAAGCATGAGGAGCTGCTATGCTATGTAATGCTGTTGACATGAACATATGTTTAAAAAGTTGATCGTTTCTGTGCTGTAGTTATATTTTTCAAAGAGTATAAGTTGTGTTATGTAAGAATTAGTTATAGAGAGAGAAGTATAACGTTTAAGGTGGAATCTCTACACACGGAAATGGTATTATATTACAAATTAGGTAAAGGTCATCGACCAGTATGGAATATTGAAGTAAGCGAGCACGGTGATGGATTGGACTTAATTGGATATTACCGCAGGAACCTGCACTGTAACGATTGACTGTGGGGTATCATATTCCTTGAGTTTCTCTTCGTCATTGAAACTAATCAGGTGGACGCTATTTGTATCGTGATCCAAATCATATTTTTCGTTTAAGGATGGAAAATGAGCATCGTTAAGCAACACGACATTTGAAGGCTCCATCATATATGCTTCTTCTTCATCACTATCTTCAGCTATGCGTAATTGGTGCAAGACTACTGATAATAGGAAGATTCCTGCAAACTGTACGATTATATACACTCGTTAGCAACATCTTCCAGACTGGCAATGAATTTCAAGTAACAGATCCGTCATCTATACCTGAAACATACGAATTAGCATTGTCATGATGCCAATAGAATACATTTTTGAGCCAAATCTATCGATAAGCGGATATTTGCAGGCCGGCAGCACGCCGAAGAATTCCGACATTTCAATCGTAAACTCAGCAGAATCATCAAAGCCTTGGCAGTAAAATTCGTGCTGAATGTCGAGTATGATACGGCTGTCTGCTTCGTAGGCGCGCATCCAAGATTGGCGAAGACTATCTTCAATGTATTTGCTCTTATTTTGGAGGACCGCCGTTGCTACAATAAGCTGCACTCCAACAAATGAAAGCAAAAAATAAAAGTACTGTTGCAAACATCAAGGCCAATCGATAAGGTAGATTGACACATATGAAATGCTGAAATTAACAAACAAAAAGGATACAACTCCTATGATTTTCCCGTTGGCTCTTGTTATTCCCCAAATTCCAATGGATGAAGCCAAGAGTACAATGACATCCGTCCAATTCAACCTTATAGTGATCGAAGGTACTAGAATGACTCTTGATGTTGTCTCTGCTTCAGATGCCTGAACCACGTACTTTTCTAACAGATGTAATATGATGATGACAGCCGTAATCTATTGTGTGAAATTGAACGTTATTACAGTGAGATGAACGAACCGCCCGTCGATCTACTTAGGGGAAGTCAGCCCGTCCTGACTTAATCGGGGGCAGGACAAACTTTCCCCGTTTTCTTCTTCAGTGATGACGAAGTTGGACTATATACTCACCATGATGATAATGAAGGAATATGAAATATATCTGTGAGAAGGTCTAAGTAGTTGCATAATTTAAAAAGACCTTTCAAAAATGCGATTGTCTGGCATGTTTTATATACAATGCTCAATTTTTGTTCACTTTGAAAAGTGTTTTAAACCAAGCGAGTGTTCAATGTAATATAACCTAAAGTGGGGTATGAAACGTAAGATCGAGTTACAGACACCACGCCAAACACCCGCTCGCTACATTCTTTAACTGGACCTAGTGTGTATCACCTCATGGGTAATTTCTGGTCCCACACGTTCAGCGGGACCTCGTTTAATTAATCTGCATGGCTCTGTGATAGGGTTTACAGTGTACAATCTTATCTACTTTTTCATCTTTTCCATCTTTTTGCATTAATTAAAGGCTGTCAACGTGTTTTTCGACGCATGAATGACTTGACGTAAGTATGAAGTATATAAAGTTTCTAGAATAAGGAGAATGACTGAAAGCTCCTTTGAATTCTCCTCTGCGTATTGACCGCAACAGCGTAGGTTCGGAGCTTTTCTGTACGACGGGAAAAAAATAGAGTAGGATTGCTGACTTTAGATTGAGTGACCTATCCAACCTTTTTAGTGCGCAGTCCTGAGCTGTTAATTTTCTGGCAATTTCTATTTTATACATATAAGCCTTCTCCTTTCTGTCTACCAAAACAACCTCCCAAATTCTGCATTTTCACAAATGGAGCCCAAGACAGAACCACAAGATCAGGATGAATTACTGTTCTCTTTTCTCAACAATGATTGTGTCGATACAAGTAACAACATGAATTGGAGCAACATCGACTTCATGGATCCACCCTCTCCCCCTTATTCGACCAGTTCAAACGATTCAGTAGCTCACTTAGGATCGCCTCCCAGTGAATATGATGCATCCACCACCATAGATATGCTTTCACCCGACTGCCTTTGGCAATTCATGTCCCCCATTGCCGGCGATGCTACTATAGCGAATGTACCTTTCCCGCCGGTTGTTTTTCCCAGCGCGATGCCTTTTGAGTTGGAATCGCCACATTCATCGCCTCAAACCTCAGATAGCGAACAGAACAAGCGAAAACGAGGCAGAAAGGCAAAGACGTCCACTTCTCCCCCTGTATCGAATATCGCACTCAAGCCTTTATTACCTTCAACAAGATCTTCGGAAACCACGGTCCGGCCGAATATAGCACCTTCGCCAAACCCTCCGTCCTCAGCCGCACATGTAGTGCAGGTCAAATCAGAACCATTAGAACAAATACCCTTGCTGTCCAAACCCCCCCTCCCAACCCCTCAAACCCCTCAATTACAAGCCTCAAATCAGCAAGCTACTATAGCGGCAAAGCGGCAAGAGCGTTTGATCAAAAACAGAGCTGCTGCTCTACTGTCACGAAAGAGAAAACGAGAGCATTTAGTTTCTCTTGAAGAAGAAAATGCTATTCTCAAGGAGGAAAATGAAAAACTAAAGGATCAAGTTTCAAAACTCACTGATGAGCTTCAAACAGTTAAAAGTGAAAACGAAGAGCTCAAAGCAAATAATAGCACAACGAAAACCACTCCAAAGGGTTCAAAGGCAACTGGAATGGTGTTTATGGTGAGTTCTAGAAAGTAAATCTAATTACCAAAAAGTGCTGACAAAAAAGTACTCATTTCCACTGAAATAGATTATGCTATTTTCATTTGCTTTATTTAGTTTACCAAATGGCAGTGTAAACCGGCTGACAGTAGGAGGCTCAGCGAAGCAACATCTGATTGGCCCATCCAGTTTTTACTCTGTTGAACCTAAACAACAACGGCTGTTGGATGGTGGATCACCAACAGCATCACCACCAGCTCAATCAACGGAGCTTATGGTCGTTGAATCCATCAAACCATACGATTTGCAGTTGTGGATACAAGAAAGTTTAAGAACGGAGGCAGTGACTGATAAACGTACGAGTGATTCTGCCTCTAGTACTGGGCTTGTTCAATACCAAACAGAACAGCCAATCATTATGGCTGATACACCTTCACTATACCTTTACGCCAATCACCTCTCGCAAGTGGTTAAATTAACGGACAGCCGTAATAAGCAAGCCAATTCAATCTCGCCACGTGTTTCACTCTTGTCGCCGCTGATTCCAAGCCACGAGTCTTGTGAACCGCAACAGTATTTGCAAGTTGATATGCAAGTCCTTGGCTCCAAGATAGTGGGTGCTCAGATGGTTGGCCTTAAGGATTCTGCTTTCATACCGGTTAGCTTGAAGGACCAACTAGTGACACCGCCATCTTCATCTTCCCTTGGCGACTATAACTTGAACAACACTGATGACATAGCACGTAAAAGTAAGCGCAGGCGCAACGTGCGAACTACATCAAAGCGTGCAAAAGTCCTTGCTTAGATCCAAGACTTAAAATTTGAAGACAAAACATATTAGATTGTTGTTATTCTACTTTATCCGAATCCAAAAAGCTGTATTTAATTTTTTTTTTGTTACTGGTTCCCAATTGTCTATGTTCATCTTTCTTCGCATACCAATTGTCTGAAATAAACGTTTTCACTCCATAACGTCCAGTTTTCTTTGTTTACTTAATTCAAATACAATATATCTTAATGTTTCTTATAAAAGCACATTGAACAATGCCAACAGATACTCTTCCTGTTTAACTGCACCACCCATCAATATATCATGTGGTTCAACCACATTATTTCTCATGTCAAGGCATAGTACCCGTTTTGTTGTAGAAATAGGGGTTTGACTACATTAACATACTGAATGGCCAGAAGAAATGCACTGCTCACAGAAACCAGTAGGCCAAATGTACACGTGTTCCCACGGTAATTGCGAACTGTTAAGTTGCGGAGCAAACAGATATGAAGTTTGTATTCAAAAAGTATCTCAAACCCATCACAAGTTACGCTGGCAAAGCATTTTTTCTTTCCGTTGATTCCTAATACTGTCAGTTTATTGTTTAATTTTAAACTAAATCAACCATACAAGTGACGAGCGTTGGAATAAAGCTATGCGCGAGAGTGCTGGTCACGCAGGCAGGCTGTTGCTGCAAGGGGGATCACAGTAATGTCAAGTGGTCAGTAACCAGGCTCATAGTTTGATTCCTACGTAACTTGTCAGTACAGTAAACTAGGGCAATATGCACTGGAGAGTCAGCGCCAATAAACTGGCTCTTCTTCTTCCTTGCAAAATGAGTTTTCCAACTTTCTTTGGTCAGGAGGGTATCATCTATTATGATGAGAACAAGACAGCAAATGCTGGTTGTTATTAACATTGCTATTTCGGGAATTGGGGCGCTATGGTCGACATCGATCTTTTGTGAATAATACCAAACTTTGATATTTCCATATCTCCGATAGTAAACAGAATTGACATAATATTAAAAAAACAAATGGTCATGATGGATAGATATAACGTAATGCCGAGCGCAAACAAACCAGATTTGATATTTACAACGAATGGAAATGAAATTTAGTATTGGGAAGGCAGGGAGAAAAAGGGGGTAGTGGAAGAAAATTTTACTAGGTGTGCTTGTGTCAACATTTGTTTAGGTTTGGATGAGTCCCTGACAAAACCTGGATCGTCTGCAGGTGATTTTACCATGATCTAAATGCCAAGCATTGTAAACAGACTGCGGTGTCGTATCATAGCATCATTCAGTGAATTCTCTTGCTGAAACACGGAGGAACCTGAATGGGAGTGTAACCCCTATCATGAAATGAACCAAAGGGAGACCAGACCGGGGGATGGGTCAGTGAACGGGCCCCCCACCCTTATTTTTTCAAGGAGAAAGGGCGATACAACATTGTAAGTAAACCATAAATTAGAGTCATGTAATATATGCTGCTTTGTTTTCTCTTCTTTACTTCCACATTATTGCATCTGATCATGCCACATATGCCATTCTTATCTTCACGCGTATTTGGAACATCTCCACCTGCGGGCACTGCAAAACTACATGATATGATCCAACAATATTATCAACATGGCAGACGACGGTCCAGCAGTCAGTCATCGAGAAGGACTTGCGGTTCAAATGAAATCGACAGTTTAGAGGACACGCCATCACCTCATCATTCGCATCATCGTCTGTCACATATCATCGCAAAACATTTTGCAAAGAAACAAGAAGTTGTTCAGGAGCATGAAATAGATTTTCCTAAAGAGTTGGAAGAACTGCGAAAGAAATTTGATATTGCCAAGTCAGAAACAAGCTGTGCAACTCTATCCTTAGGCTCTGTATATTACCATGACGACTATCTCACTTGCGAAGATGCTATTAGTGATATGACTGAAGCATGGTCAATGCTTATGGATCTTGTTGATCTCGATACCTGGCGTGATGATCTAGACGCCCGAAGCATAGACATGGATATCAAGGCACTACTGGATGAATTTGCTGCTTTACCAAGGATAGAACGCCCTATCGACGATGAAGAAGACGACGATTGAAATTTGGCAACTTTTTGGTTCGTTACATGAAAACATATCCCATATTGTAAATATTCTTTGTTTCCATTTCCTTCCCATATCACATATCTGGCCATTAGCCCAAACATTATCGCTAAATAACAAAATCCACTGGTGTATTTTGAGTAAGTTCATACAGCACATGTAACAGTAGATTTTTTTCATAAAGACAAAATAATATAGTTTTCGCACTAGCCTCAAGATTAGCAGAAGTGAAGCATCATAAACTTAATGAATTTGTAATCAGGATAGAAACAGACCTAAGCATTTTGCGGTGCAGGCCCACATTTACGAGAATCAAAAGAGTCTCAACAGTCCAATTGATAAATACAAAGTGCAAAAACGATCAATGACATCATGAAGTCAACGGTCAATACCTGCAATAAATTCATCGATGGGGCATATTTATACAGGCTGTAATAAGTGACAAAGGATGCAAAAATCGGTGCATATTTTTGAAAACACTACTACCGACGACCCTGCCCCTTAAAATACGCTAAATTGTTAGCTGGCAAGGTGAGACTGAGGGTGTGGTGGTCTCCCACCAATTACAAAAAATATATGTATGTATTTATAAATATTTTATATAGATTTATACACATATGATAGAATTTACGTTCAGATAGACATTTAGCAAGCCCACTTTGGTCACCATGGCGAACATGCTGTGTGCAGCATAGAGATCTAGAGGGTATACTATTGAATATTAATAAAGTCCATCATCTCTTGAGTACTGGTAAACACAAATGAAAGGGTGGTTGAGTGTGCGCAATCCCAGAATCAGCGACTCGTATAATGAATTTATGGCGTACGGTCTGCGACCTCCTCCAAATTTTCCAGTAGTGATTGACTATACTATGTTGTCCACGAACACATCAGAACTGCGAAGTTTCACCAAATAAGAGAGAACAAATGATTTCAGGAAGAAGCATAATAACGACTCAACGACCGTACAGACGTTTCCCACAAGTATTGTCATGGATCATAGACGGGCGGTGGGGATCATCAATGTGGTAACTCTATAAACTTACCTCGTTTATTGGTCGAAATTTCAATACAAAATTTTTGGATGGTACATCGAATGAGTCGCTGGATAGTCTGTGAGGGAGGCAAGAGGCTTTTTTGACAAGGTTAAGAGGGCAGGGACTCGTGAACGAGCTTGTGCAAATGAGTACGTCATAATAGGTTAGGTAACCGTTATGTACTGAGTTTATTATTCTGTCAAATAGCTCTAACTATTGAGTAGGCACGCCAAGGGACAGTTGGCGGCGCTAGAGACGCCAAGAGGATTAGGATCATTCAGAAGGGTGGACTAACTTAGATAGAACAGCTGCCACTCTTTGTGGATATTGAGCTATCAATTCCTGAATACCGCCTGGCGGGCATGAGCCACGTCCTGGAAGTCCACCGAAAGTTCATGCTGTGATTTGATCAGCGAAATCTTCACCAAGATACGAACCTAGGAGGCGCGCAGTGTAATCAACACAAACATCATTGGTAGGAGCAGCAGATGCTTATTGTAGAGCACAAATAGTTCCAAGAACAGCAAGAGAAAATGAACTTGGTTTCTTTTTTTTTTTTGTTGGAGTTGTGGAGCATTCGTTGCAGCAAAAACGAGGTATTTATATTCTCATAAAAATTGTCCTTGCCAGTTGTACACTTTGAGGAGAACGTACCTCTTTAGGGGAATGTACCTTTTTCCCTACCGTAATGGTGCTGTTCCTAGGGTCAGATCCAAATCGGATTCGCTTCTCGTCTTGTTATCCTAAAGGCGAGCATTAGTACAGGAGACAGGGAGCTGGCGGGGCTAAAATTGCTCGCTTGCATTTTGCAGGATTTTCAACAGGATCATACACTATCGGAAAATTGTACTGTGGAAAACAGTGAGACAACGCAGGACCGCTTTTGACTGAACAGGACAGTACTGAAGACTAAAAGTTTATAATACAATATACAGTGAAAAGTCGTGCTTCGTCATTTCACTGTATTTCACTGTACCATTCCCCTTAAATGATAATCAGTGTCTTCTTTGGCCCCATGCAGACTTGCTGCACTAAGCTGGAAACATGCGTAGTCTCCAAATGGAAGAAAACAACTTTTCTGCCGACTACTATGGAGGGAAATGTATCAGATATGCAACTGGCTGTTCATCCTTTTCTCTTTCACTGCTGCACTCAGAATACCTGTCCTTTTTATGAACTCTTTGTTGCGGTATCAAAAACGCTTCAATCTGCTTCAACCCCATAATCACTTTGAACCACCGCACCCTTTGTGGTTGTAAACAAAATTAGCAGGATCCACGACTTATATAATGAATTTATGATGGAGGTCCGCGTCCTTGCCAAATTTTCCAGTATCATACCTAGATTTTTAACACCACCAACATCCCATACATATCTGAATCTAGTTGAACAGTGTCAATAGACATGATAATGTTGGACAACCATTGGATGATATATGGCATCCTTTGCTATATATTAAGGTCGTAAAGAATGCTTTAAACATAGCTCAAGTCACGGAGACACAATTTCTTCTCGGCAAATTGAGTCAGTGCACTCTTTGGCTGCTGAGCTAAAATTATCTCAGCTAAGCTCGCTTAATCTAGGGCTTATATACTTGGTACGAGCATGTGCGAGAAGCCGCTCAGTTGAAGCTATTGCTTTCAGAAACTGTGATACATTTGTCTCAATTTATATGTATATACATGGAAGTTTTTTATTCTGTTGCCACAATGAGATTAATGCTGTAAAACATGACCACATCATTAAGACCGTGGTTTTATTCAATCAATAACATGAATGTTTCCTTCAATGAAGGACTAATAAGGAGCCGGATGATTCAATTCAGCCCATTTGTCTTGAGCTTCACTTGGGGTTGGAGGAGGAACAAGTCCGTTGAGGCGCCAGTAGTCACGAGGAAGCTCGTCAAGGTTGAATTCCCAATCAAGACCGTTTGGTTCAAAGTAGTAAGCATAGATTTCTTGAAAACGGACGACGCAAGCCTCCACGTCAGACATGGACAATTCGCCTCTGGTAGAGGTTCGGGCAGCGTGTCGTGCAACAATACGAATATTCTTGTGCTTGCTGGTCCCACCTGCATAAAAGTCATCCTCATCTAACGGCACAAAAATAACCTCAGCATAAAACCGGGGCAAGCCAATACCAACATAGAAGTCTGTCAATTCAGTAGCAATTCCTTGTTTGTCTGCCTTGGAGAGGGCTCCTTATTGATAGTAAATAAATTTGAGTTGGCATTTTTGAGATGATCAAGTGAAGAAGATCTCTAATTAGGCAACCTTTTATTCCCTTTTTTTTGCCCCTTTTTCCCAGGCTTCATCTAAGTTCAAAAATCCTACCCTGACCGGAAGAGTTCATACACACCAAATTTCTTCTATTTGGATGGATCTCGATGTTTAATCTCTTTAACTAATGAATAACGATAGAATAATGCCTAATTAGTACCTCTCTATTTCTTAAATCAACTATCATATGGATATCTTGTATTACTGGTTTTAATATATCTATCATCTAAATACTTTTACCAAACTTTATGGTTGTATAATCTGCTCGAATGTTTTTAGCTTCTAATTAAGTTAATTCCCTTAGGATTCCTTAACATATTCAATATTCTTAATAGCATTTATACTCAAAAAGATTTACTAATTTGCCTTTTCAAATTGACATCCTTTCCATTTAAGGTTATCTTTCAGCCACCGCTTTGATTTTCACCATCATCATCCTCATCATCATCATATATAATATCTGTTGCTATGAATCCTTCCAAAGTACATGATTGAATGAAATTAATTATTCAGCTTCTACTCACATGGGAATATACTTTATGACCGTTAAATTTTCCGTAGCGGGACGAGAAACCTTGGCAGATAGTAATTCCCTCTTTTCCGTTTTATAATGGCTGTTGCGTGAGCTGACGCGAAAGCCATCAATTACCTTAGTTTTATTGTCCGACAAGAGTTTCCAGGCATAAGTTTATTGAGAGTAGAATTCGGCAAATTACTAATGTGTGCTTTTATAATGACAAGGCACGAAAAGAACCGAAATAAAGTAAACCATGTCTTCTAAACTTCAATTTGACGTACTTGTAACAACGTGCAAGAGTTCTCAAGGTGGTGTACCTGCTGGCAAAGAAGATGTACAGTGGGTTGGTTCATGCTGCACGGTGATCCATGACGGCAAGGACTGTGTACTTGTAGATACATTCCTGAACACTGACAATAACCAGCATCTGTATCATTGGATTGTCCTTCTCGGACTCAATCTCAAGTACATCTACGTGACCCATGGCCATGGCGATCACTGGTACGGCATCAAGTCTTTGCTTAACAAATTCCCTGATGCTCAAGTCCTGGCTACCAATGGTACCATTCATACCATGGGAGAAGGTTTGCAAGCATTCATTGATTATTGGACTGCTACGTTCCCCGGAAATATGCCTACTATCGAAGACTTGATTGACATTGATATTGTCAAGTCGGTCAATGACATGGACTACCGATTCCAGTTGGGAGGCCATGACTTTATTGCTTATGAAGCTGGCTTCACCGACACTTGCTGCACAACCTATTTGCATGTGCCAAGCATCGACCTGGTCGTGTCGGGTGACATTGTCTATTGCAAGACGTTCCCCTATCTTGGCAACACCCGTGCACCGAGAAGACAAGAGAGGATTAAGGCACTTGATGATATAGCTGGTCTTCATCCCAAAGTTGTGATTCCCGGGCATACTCTTCCTTATGGTGGCGATGGTCCTGAGAACATCCCAGAAACAAAAAAGCTTCTCCAGCACTTGACCATTTTACCACCAAGACCCAAACCCCTCTGGAACTCTACTGTTCAGTGATGGCTTTACATGAACATCGCATTAATCCTGGCTCCCTTTGGTCAGGATGTGTTGTAGAAAAAGGAATGCCTCAATAAGCGCTAAAGGTAGCGTAGATACCAGTCAATCCTTTTTTAAATCCTTTGAAGACGCACCTCTAGCAGTAACCGCATTCGAAAGTGGTATCTTTACATGAAACCAGTCCTAGAAACGACTTTCACTGCACGCATGATGCTGCTTATTAGCATGACAACTTGCTACGTAACATAAAGCGTGAACAGTCCAATGTCTTTTATTAATGAAAGTGACCTTTCTGGAAGTGATCTGAATTCCATTCACAATCTTTTCGTCATCTTATTGGTGTACAGAGCAAATATATGAACTGCTCCAGAAATAGGTAAATTCATCCAGTCATCTTTTACACAGAGAGAGATAGAGGTGGATAGAGAGAAAGAGGTGTGTGTGTGTGTGTGTGTGTGTGTGTGTGTTTGTGTATGTGTGATGAACTAACATCTGCAATAATACCACCTGAACCATTCTGAAGGAAGCTTGACACCACAGTTATTTTCAAATCAATTGTTTTGCGGGACCTCACAGTCATTATAAACTCTGTATGGTTGGACTAATGATCTATTCGCTCTTAAAAATGTAACCGAAAACGGAGGAACAGTTTGCGAGAGTGGAAGGCGGCGAAGGTGCCACGGTACATTGCTGTCGAACGACGATCCGGTGCAAGGTTTAATAATGATGAACATATCATCGTCTGTTCCAGAAAGTGCTTCTTTTGTCACCACTGGTTATATATGTAGTATAAACAGTGCAGTCAAGAAAGACCCAGAAATACTGTACTTGAGTAGTGCAGTTCTAACGATGGGCCCGTTTTGAATATACCGGTGTCGTCTCTTTTGTTGTCAATTAGTGTAGTATGATCCAAGATGGCGTAGCGAAATGTCATAGGGTTTCAAATATATTGAAATACAAATACACACACAAGATATCACGGCTGGACATTTACATCACCATAGAAAATGCTAAAACTGGTGAATAGTATAGTAATGAAGTCGTATATTTTCTTTTGTTGGCGTGAAATATAAGCACTTTGATGATTTCTAGCTTTACCTATTACAATCTGAGAGAGGATACACTGTATAAAAATTAAAAGTAGTACTCAGCAACCACTCGGACATTCTTGACATGTCCTAATACTTTTCGGACTCTCTCTTACGAAGATTCTGCTACAACCATTATAGGTTTCATCCCACAGTTAATCGTCCAGCATGCGGAGGCACCGTTTTCATTTCCGTCCAAGGCCATTTGCCACAGCTTGTCAAATTCATCTTCTGACAAGTCACCCAAGTGGACATACCATCGCTTCATCGCCTGAAACCGACGGATAACTTGGTCTCTAAACAAATAGCCATTTTCCCTTTCGTCTGGGCAAGCAAATCCAGAACATATCAGTTAACATGGCTAGTTGAAATGATAGCCCTAGTCATTACGATTCCTCCAAAACTTACTTGGGTCCAATGGCCATTCTCCAATAGGTATCTCGAATACGTCCTTTTTGCAGTTGACGAAGTTTCCGTCCTCCAGGTAAGATTTAATATTGGCGACGTATCCTGGATCTATGTCTGCTTTTTTTAACGCTATTTCAAGGACATGAACGAGCTCCTTGAAATGCGGACCTTTCATCGTTCGAAAGTCTATATGTGACGTAGAGGAATCACTTATTACATCAACTGGCTATGGTGTGCAACAGTAAAAGCCTAGCGAAATTTGTACCTGGTTCAATAATTTCAAGCCAGCCACCAGGGCGTAAGACTCGATAAGCTTCTTTGATGACAGATGTCCATCTTTCATTCGTTGCAATGACGAAACCCATATCACGAATCGACATAAAATCTACAGTGTCCGACTCGAGCATATGAATGCCAGCTGTCGGCTGGAATAAATCGACTTTGGTAAAGCTGAGGTTTTTCAGTGATTCAGGTACCGAGACGGTAGGCGGATCCAATGCCCATCCAACGACTATGGCCGAAGGATACTTTTGGGCCATCTCCACGCACCAAACACCTTTCAGATTTAACAGAATTTTTTGTTTAAGTTAGTTGCCTTGATATTGTTCTGTTGTACCAAAATAATAATAGTCATAACAACAATAATAACATTGTTCAAAACCCACCTGTTCCGCAACCTAAATCAACAATTTTTTGAGGAGAATCCAATGGAGATATATGGTTGCCTCCAACTATTTGCTTGAGTAAATAATGCTATTGAATATATCGGTAGAAATATGTTATTCAGTGGCCCAGCGGTGTCTAAGATTGTACAACATGGAAGTTTGTTTAGAATGCAAGAATCTGTGCTTACCTGGCGCGTATGACTGAAGATGGTTTAGCAACAGAAGCAGTGTTAGATGGTTTCAGAAGGTTAGATGCTCCGAACTGGGTTAGCTATCTGCTTACCGATCAGCCTCTCTTTTATGCTCTCCGGCATTTTCTGCTATGTAATACATTTGCTTTGCTAGACTATCGCCTGACGATGATAAATTGCTGTCTTTGTATACAGGTTGGCTCTGCTTTGGTCTATTGACCGGTAAAATCGACGGTGCAAGCCAAGGATCGTCGCCTCCCACGCTCCCTGTTGCCTCTGCTGCTGCCTGAATAGCACGCTGGGCTACATCATCTGATATTTCACTTGTTGTGAAAAATGATTTATTCTCATAGTTAATAGGTGTTTCAAGCATTAATGGTGAGTCAACGGTGGAGGGAGCCGAATCTACTTCTTCGTGCATATCCTTTGACTTTTTGGGTAGTAAAGGGGAGAGTATTCGCTTTGTCTTTCGCCGTTGCTCTCCATCTGTGGCAGGAGGGTTATCAAATAACGATGAAAGCCTTCGTGGTTTGTTGTTTTCTCGTTTCACTTTTGTATCCTGTCCAGTATGAGTCGATGACTGAGTAGACAGCAAAGTATTGGATCGAGAAACTGAGCCTATGGATTTAGTAGAGCGACTAGTGCTTCTATGTGATTCATTTTTTGTATTGCTTTGTTTGCCGTGGCTGTTGCCCATCGCTGGCGATGGTATACCGCTCAGTTACAGCAAAAGTGATAGAAACGAAGGAGGAAAGTGATTTTCCAAATGTCGGAGAAAAAGGGCTAAGAGCAAAAAGCAACCGATCAAAGGCGGGCAAACAAAATGTCCAAATGACGCAACATGCCCAAATGCTCATGCATTAAAAAACTCGCATTTAATTATTTCATCAAAAGAGCATTTTAAATCAACTTGGATGGTTGCTTTTTCTATCCCTTTCGGCAGGGATAGAGTTCACAACCAACTTTGCCAAAGAAAAAATAGTCTTTGCTGTAAGGTTGCCAGTCAGCATATTCTCGATGAAAATGGTCATCCACAGATTTCCGCATGATAGCGATACCACTCCCCCGCCACCATACGAGATGCGGCACCTCGGCTCTCCGAAAGGATGCATCGTTATTTCACACACAAAATAGAGACTACCACTATACGCGCAGTTGCATCTCAGTACGACAACCGGCTGGCATGAAATAAACACCAGAGCCCATATTTTTTACCTAACATTTAATCTATATTTGTACTAGATCCCGCCACAACTCTTCCATAAACCTTCAACCTCGCTCTTTAAGACAGGCGGTATCTGCAAGTCTGAGAGGACAACATTTTCTAAGGAGAAACAATAATAGCAATATGATTAAACTGTGTATGATATGTTATACCATTACAACCTATTTTTTCTGCACTGAAAAATGATGTTTCTGCAGTTCCTACACATAGCCAGCCGTAACACGCAATTATAACTAGTTACGTAGTGGGCAACGACAGATTGAATTCTCTCCCATCAATTTAATTAGCACATCGTTTTCACAGCAATGAAATCAGCTTCGTTCATTCTAAAACATTATGTTTCCAAGCCGAAGTATTTTTGGAGAATTCGTTGGTTTTACATAGCCAGTCGAGTCTAACCGATAAGCAAGCTTACTGGTTACTCTAAATCAATCCACTATTCATTGCTATTATCTAATGGACACCAATATATTCTGTGACTAATAGGAGAAAATGTCATGATCTTTGATAGAATATCTACCTCAGAACAGATTTGGTAGCGAATCCATGTATTGATACTTGTCATTATTTTAATTCACTTTGTTATTGCACGTAAGGGGCAGGCAGGCACAAACTCCAGGAATCCGCCCACATCTCCCATTCAGCAAAGGGATTTCTATTAGAGAGTCACGTGGATACATCACCAGCCCTTATGACGATGTCTCGTTCGAAGTCCTTCCTTTTCAGTTCAAACACTACATTTCACTTCTCACATGCAATCATCGCCTGGTGATTCGTCCACAGCGAATCAACGTACACCTTTAACACGCAAAGGCAGCAGTCGTCGTCCGCGCCCACTGCGGCGCAGAAGTAGTGGTTTTGACCAAGGTCTCTATTCGGCCAGTGCTTACAAAGTCATAGAAGCTCCGTTGAAACGGTCTCACTCACAAGTTAGTCTTAACGCTGGAACTACTAGTGGTGCCGATGATTCCCAGCAGGAAGTCACACAAGCAGTAGATAGCAAAGATGCTCTTACCGGTTTTAAGCTGCTACTATTAACTATTTGCATGGCTGGTGTTCAGTTTACATGTAAGTCAACTGTCCGTTTTCATCGGAGTCATCATGTCCCAAAACGTAACTCAGCTCAAACTGTTCATTGTCTGTCGGATTTTAAAGGGTCGGTCGAATTGTCGTGAGTATATCGTCATTATTGTAGATCAAAATATGCCAGCATTATGCTTAGCAAACTTTGTCCACCAGATATGGTACTCCATATTTATTATCACTAGAACTTCCTAAGGAGCTGACTGCCTTGGTTTGGCTCGCTGGCCCTTTATCAGGTACATTATTTACAAATCATCTTAGCATTTTTTGACTGCCTTTGTCTAACCATTATTGTCAATAGGGCTCATCATCCAACCGGTAATTGAACAGCCAAATTGATTTTTCCCGCCTCTGTGAAAGATTTACATTATTGAATTATCTTTGTACATTATTCTAGTTAATCGGAGCATACAGTGACAAATGTACCTCACCGCTTGGTAAACGCCGACCCTATATCATCTTTGGAGGCGTATTGGTTTGTATTTCTATGCTAGGGGTTGCATATGCAAAGGAACTCGGGGTCTTAGGTGTACGTTGGTTCAGTCAACCGCAAATACCCGAAGATATTCTCAAACAAGTAAGATACTTTCCATGTCAGACATTCTATAATCTTCAGTTAACTGAATTCGTTCTCTCATAAGGAAAAATTAGGAGCTATTATCACTGCTGTGCTTGCATTCTACATCCTTGACTTCAGTTTAAATGCTGTACAAGCTTCCTGTCGTGCGCTTATCCTAGATGTACCACCGCTATGGCAGCAACAGATCGCGAATGCTTGGGCGGCGCGCATGTCTAATATTGCAATGGTGGTTGGATACTTCACGGGATTCGTCGATCTGATCAAGTTCCTTCCCTTCTTGGGCGATTCGCAGGTCAAGGTGTTTTGTATTATAGCTATCATCGTATTTATTTTTACACTCTGCATCACTTGCCTAACGACAAAAGAAAAGGTTTATGTCCCAGAACGCGAACAGGACGAGTAAGTTTGACCCCGCTGGGACGAATTCTTTATTCATTATATACTAATGTCTGTCATTGCTAAGATCATGGTACCATGCTTTGGGTTACATTTGGAGGGCATTCACCAACCTGCCTAACTCTGTACAACGGCTTTGCAATGTTCAATTCTTTGCTTGGTTAGGGTGGTTTCCTTTCCTATTCTATAGGTACGCTTTTCTAGTTGTAAATGGATACAGATGAATACATTGCTGATTACAAACTTCCATATTAGCACAACTTGGGTATCCGATATCTACTTTGCAAGTAACCCTATGGAAGATCCAGACTCGTGGGCGAAAGGCACTCGCGCTGGCTCATTTGCTTTATTATGCTACGCTATCGTTTCAGTTGTAGCTGGTATCATTCTCCCATGGTTAACCGAAAGCGAGCACTTTAAGGGCTTTACTGTTAAGAATGTCTATACCGGTTCCATTGTGCTATTTTCGGTGGCCTTGCTAGCAACTTTCTTTGTAGAGACAGTTATTCAAGCTACAGTCATTGTTGCGATTATCGGTATCCCATGGGCTGTCGTCTTGTGGGTTCCTTTTGCCCTTGTTGGAGAATACATCAACTACGAGTCTGATAAACTGGAAGACGTCAAGGAAACCGCAGTAAACCTCAAAAATGGGCCACACTATGGTGCCACAAACGGTGAAAGTGTAGATCAGCCAGCATCGCTTGAGGCTAACGAGGATGACGATGACGACGACGAATTAGATGCAGGTTTACTTTTAGGAGTTCACAACATGTATATCGTATTCCCTCAGTTTGCGGTTGCCATTATCGCTGCTATCATCTTCAAGATTGTGGCTGCAGTTGAAGATCCTAATAACTTGCCTAACCCTACTCCTACTCAAGACAGTGGTGTCGCTTGGGTACTCAGATTCGGCGGAATAATGGGTCTTTTCGCTGCTGTCTTGAGTCGCCTTATCATTGAAGTGCCAAGACGACCGGGTCAATCGTCAGTCGTGATTGTGGCTGGCGGCCACTGACAGAGTATCATACCTCACCATTACTCCATTGCTTTATACACTTTGCATATTCATACTCTGCAGAAATGTTTTCATTATGTAGCCTTTTTTTATTATAAACTGTACAGTGGGTAAATTTTGTTATCAGGAATGCGGTCTTTTGGAACGACAAGAGTGTCCAAAAGCTAAGCGTAAAATAAACCGCAATTTTCATTTCATCGAGTTGTTTTTCGTCTTTGGTTGGAGATAGTTGGCCGCCGCCTTGATCGTGTTTCGTCGTTCATTAAATCATCACCGTTTGACTTTGAGCTCTCTTGCCACGTTTGCCGGCGTTCTTCAAGCGCACTAACCAATTGCGTTTGAATTGAGAATGTTTTGGGTCGTTTCTGTATATAAAACTCCTTACCTTGCTAATTGTGCATCTAATTCTTGTTGCATATTTGGAAGTCGCTCTAAACCAGATGATTCTCGCGCTGTGTTAACTCTATCTATCAATTGAAATGACAGAAAAGTTGAGAAATGTGGTCATCAAAAGCGCAGTTTATAATTTCATTAGACCCTCTCACCTTGTAATGGTTCATATTCGTTATCTCTTAAATTCCGTAATGATTGCTCCAAGTTTCTACACTCGATTTGAAGTGAGTTTTCACCTTCTGTGATCTGACCAGAACAAGGAAGAATACGGTCATTGGAATTTTCTGTCAATCAGAGTACCTTTCCATCAAGTTTTACTCACTGTCTCAATATCTCGTTGAATTGTTTGAATCATATCCATCATCATCCGCTTCTCTTTCAGAAGCCTTCTACGTTCTGCCGTCATTTCTTCTAATAAATTTTGCTTGACCTCCAATGTCTCACTGGCAACTAATATTTGTGATTTGAGGTCAAAAAGGGCCTGTGTTTGCTTCCTACTCAGCATATTTATAAGTACATAGTAGCTGCCGCTATGATAGGTCGTCCATACTCACCTCAAGCCTTTGAGGTTCTGCAGCCGCGCTAGGAATTGTTCGTCCGTGCCACTCTCCGCTCTTCAAATCAGGATTAGAAAAAGCCCTGCAATCAACTACTTGGTATGAAATGGGCTTACTGAAGTGCCATGTGTTAATTTATTTTCACAATCGCTTGTGCGAAATTCCAACGCCTCGAGCAACCCTTTAAGCCAAGTGAAAAAAGTCCTTTGACCGTCCCAAGCTTTTTGACACCTTTAGAACACGTGATCTAAATCACGTGAGTTTATACTTGCCCTGGTGTCTTTTTTTTTAAGGTGTTAATTGATTCTGAAGAATTCTTTTAGCACACTATGATTGCCAATATATTCAGAGCGATAGGTATACAATCAATGCAATTTATCTCTACTTTATGGAAAACTTTGTTACTTAATGTCCCGTAAAGCATCGCCAATAGCTACTGTAGCTCGACCTGTCGGCATCAGCATGTATCAAACCACGATTCAAGCCAGATTCATGTCCAACAAGCTCAAGTCACATTCCGGCGCCAAGAAGAGGTAAGATAGACAAGAAAGACAATATAGGCAATATAAGCAGATAAGACTAATATGGTTTGTTACATAGATTTTTCCCAGTAGGAAACGGAAAGTTTAAGCGCTGGCAAGTTGGAAAGCGACACATCAATGTCGGCTTCACGCCTGAACGTTCCAACCGACTCAAAGGATCGGTTGTTATTCAGAACAAATCCGACAATAGAATGCTTCGCAAGGCTTTGCCATATGCTCACTAAATTGTAGTCGCAACTACCATAGATTTTGTAAAGATACACAACAAAAACAATATATTTCAAACAAACTACATAAACGTATATTGAATTACGACTATTACTTATGCGCCTGGATCGTTCACTCATCATTCCCATGTTTCCTCCAATTGGAATGGAGGAATAAGAGACTCTGTATTGCATTCGTATTCAAATGCTGGGTTTATTTACAGAAAGGTGTACAGTAGTGATATTAAATATCATCCTCATCACTCTCACTCAGTACGGCACGATTGTTTCGGCGTTGAACGTGGAGTTGTGTGACAGTATTTTCTATGTCTCCATCTACATCATCGTCGTCATCCGTAAAGATGATGCTCCTATGAGTGGTACGAGATCCAAAGGATTTTTCAGTGTTGACAGGGATATATCCATTTTGGTCGGTTCGGCTATCGTATTTCGACGAAGCGTGATTTTGTTGTTTGGTTTGGAAGACCTGTCTTCCAGACGTAAAGAGCGGTGCATCGTCGTCCATAGACTCGTCTGATACACTATCGTCCAGCGGTGTGGCCATGCCAGATATGGCATTCTTGATGGTATTAGTGTGACTATTAGCAGTTGGTGAGATAACATGAGCAGGACTATCAGGTGAATTTCCATCCACCAAGCCATGATTTTGTGATATGAATGGAGCCATCTGTAATAAATGATATAAGTTAACGTTGAAAGTGCTAATATGATGCTCGGACTATTCTGAATGCTCACATTCTTCTCGCGTAAAATTCGTTCATTGGCAAAGAAAGCCTCGTCATCATCCTCATCAGAATCAATAATGAATTGTTTAGTATGATACACTGGTCCAGCATTCGCTTTCTTTGCTCGTTTTCTTTGAGATGCATCTTCGTTCGCCAGGTCTTTCCTAGCTCTCTTCTTTGTCTTCTTTTTCAACATGTCTTTGGCTGGGACACCATTTGGCGCCAACGGATTAACAATAAATTCTGTCATCATATCAATGTACGATTGCAAAGTTTCTGATGTCAGCGACGCAGGTATCGTCCATGTCGTTTCCATGTAATCATCTGTTAAGATAAATACCGAATAAGACAAAAGACATACAAAATTTCATTCGTGTATGCTCAACTGTGTATTACCAACCTTCGGTCTTCTCGAATTGCAACAAGCTAAGAAGAAGCCTGAGCTTCGCGTTTTTCCTGATAGCTGAGTTCACAGCAACCATCGTCGCCTCCATATCTAAGTCAATTAGTCAATAAAAGCGGGTATCAAATCGCCGAAACGCTCTTCCATTAACTAACCGTAGTTTTCATAAGGTTTTACAGTTTGGCTGTTTTCATTGTTATCTACAGAAATGGGAGTAATGTCTTCTGATGTTCTCATAGCTATGGCAAACATAATTTGCTATACAAGGAATTAGTGGTGTTGTGTTCTGAACGTGTCTTCTATCGTGTACTAACCTCGTTAACCCATTCAACCAAAAATGCCCTTTTGTCTTCAACTAGTACGGCAATGGCAACACCGATTTGTTGACTCCATGTTAGCCCTGGTTTGATTTCCAGTTCTACAGTAGTAGGATAGCTCTATAAGCGATTATACATTAGTTTGGTTTTTCTGCATCTGATAACATACATATCCTCCATACGTACTGTAATTTGATCATCTTCATTACTACTTTCATCGCTATCTTGATGGTCTCGAAGTCGAGTAACCGGCTCGTCGTCATCGCTGACTGCTTTATCTTTTGATTCCAAAGCAGACTGTCGAACTCCTTTGAAAAGTGATTCGACTAGAAAAAGTGGATTTGCTTGAGCGTGTTTGACGTACTGCTTGACACAGTATCGAATAAACATTGCCAGTTGATGGTATGCTGAATTTTCCCGTTGAACCTTAATCGCTGGAAGTATGCGATTGAAAAGCTCCAAAGTTGGCAGCTGTGATGGATACAAAATTAAATCGACTAACCCTTCTAGTAATCTGCAACAGCTTATGCACTTACTTTGAAAAAAAAATGTTCCATTTGTCTCTTCACCATAAGTCGATGAAAGAAACTGGTGATTGCATTAAGTGTGCTCTTAGGTAAGATCAAGTAATCTTCCAATAGAATACTGTATATTCGAACCACTTCATCGTTTGCAAATCGCTATAAAAATATTCAGTTAGCACATAAACAATTCAGCGCATGGTTATTGGCAAATAATTAAAAGACCTATTACCAATTCAAACGATTCAAACTTAAATTGATGTTCTCGATATGCTTGTTTACGATCCCTTTCTTCCTCATATGTTTCTTCATCTTCGCTCTTTTCATCTTCATTCGGGTTCTCTTCACCGTCAGATTTACCTGGGGGCACATAATCTATTAATACAAGTCGCTATATTGACAACAGACTACTACAACTTACCGTTGTTGTCTTTCGCTTTACGGCTTTTCCTATTTTTACGAACAAACATATACTTCTTTCCTGATGCAAATCGTTCCAACATCTTAAGCATATGATGATTAAGCTCCACCATTGTTTTTAGATATCTAAGAAGCGTTGTTAAGAAATGACTTCGAAATTGCCATATCTTTACGCCTATTTAGCTACTTACCCGGTAGATTGGTACTTGTATCTACGGATCAAGTCCACAAAGAGATCCAGAGTTGACTGTTCATAATAAATATTACTTTGAATATAGTCGGCAATATCAGCAAAATCTCTCTCGTCCGATTCAGCCATTCCAGCAAGAGTTAGAAGCTAGAATGTAGATTGGTTAGGCTCTATGATACTTGATATAGGCGAAAACAACAGCTTGTTACCATTTGCTTGAAGCACTCTGCACATGTTTGTACGTCCAACCATTGCCTTTCGTCGAATGTTTGCCGCATTCTACGGATACATAGTAAAAAAAACCGAATATCCATTGCTGACGCTACCAAATCAAAATTGGCGGGGTTTTCCAGACTTGTATCGTTCGATTCGTCATTTTTTCTGTTTGATAATTGAAGCTGTTCGGCATTCTTTTCATGTTGCTTCTGGATATCAGCCTTCCATTTTGAGTAGATGCAAAATCGAAATTGTAGCAGCCAACCCATAACATAGTAGAATTTATGATGATCTGGCTCAAGAATCTGCTTGCTTTCACGCTCAATATCTTTGAGAAGTGAGCTATGTAAGGCTAGAGGGATGTGAGTATTACTAAATGTTGCAGATGATATGGTCCGGAAAAAATATGTTGGAGAAATTATCAAGCTTACCATTGAATGCTGAATCCAAAATGACACTACCAAATTCATAGAGAATGTGTCGTGCAGCGCTAGTTCGATATGGGGTGTGTGCATCGAACTTGTCCTAGAGACATATGTCAGTCATGAGCCTTGTACTAACATTATGGGTCACGATATTACCGTACCTGCAGTTTCTTTTTCTTGCCTACTCGATATTCTCGCTTATTCTTGTTCATTATAGCAGATAAGTCAATCACTCCTCCTGTTTGTTGATGGATATTATATTTTTCTCCGTCCTATGGCAATGTGTACTATATGTCAATACTAATTCACTGGCAGATATATCGTTTGTAACTCTTGCTTCAATAAACTTACCATGACTTCAACGGAATAGCTACCACCAAAGCGATTATGTCTACTCGGCCCTTTTTGTCGACTCGATGATCGATGTCGGTTTTCCTGTTGCAACATCTCAGACAGCTTATCTGATACCTTTGTATTGTGTACTTGGTCCTTTGGTGATTGAAACTATTGATATGAATATAACGAATGAATGCATATAACATTGACTACTTACATCTTGGATATCCGCAGAGGCTATAACCGTTGGATCACTTCCTTTCAACAAATAGAATATAATCTGCATAACAATGACATTCCACTCTGTGAAGTCTGGATGGTTGCTACTAGAAGCTATGGTCACCAGCAACTCTAACATCTTAGATTCGTGCAGGCGCGTAAGATATTTTTCCTATGCGTAATTGATCACAAAATCAGCATCATTGTTGGCGAACACATGGATCCCAGATTGACGGTGTACCTGTAAGGATGCCATCTCCATGGCACTCTCGCTGGAAGTTTGAGAAGCATTCAAATCTGGAATGGCCGCAATATTTCGAAGCAATGTAAGCACCAACCGAATGACAACATGATCGCGTTGGGCACGTTCTCTATAAATATCTAGTTAGATTTCCACTCTTAAGTACAAAATGTATTTTTAAGACATGTACCTGAATGGTATGCTTAGAGGTTTCAGAATTACGTCCAATGCTGCCTCCAAGATTCCCGTTTTCATCAATGACACTTTATATTTCCTGTGCAGATCTATCATGTTGCTGTCTCCTGCATCATCGCCATCATCGTGATTATCTAGTAACGGCCATGTCATTGGAACAAACAGCTCGACTAATATCTGACGTTAACAAAGAAATAGCTATGTAATAAACACATAAACTTCAATTTCAAATCACTTACGACAAGCTAATACGAGGCGTTCCGACACATCGGAGGTCACTTCAGCATTAACCAATACAATGGGGATCAAATCTGTAGTCATTATATTGAATTCGCCTAGGAGATGTAATACATAATTGTCTGGATTTTCTGAATCGTTTCGAATGAGCTTCCTGATGTCTTTCATGCAAGCTGTTTTACATTTCGTAAACAGTATGAATATAGGGATTAGTCTTTTTGTCATCTTTGATCAGCTTTTGTGACCTTATACCTACCCAAGCATTCATCACCCATGGCATATTTTGTCTCGATTTCTCCGTTGTCGTCCTGGTATTCTTCCATAGCACCTAGGGCAGAGCATATTGATAGTACCTCTGCTCGTAGCTGCTCCTCGGGTGTAAGTTCTGGCTCGTCTGACATGGTGAAGGAAACCTCGTCTGGTTGAAATTTTCTGTAGGTGGTAATTTTAATTTTGGAGTCTCGGCGCGACGCGTTGAAACGCGACGACTCAAGATACTCGATTCGCCGTCACATCAGGCACTAAGCTTCACCTTTCGTCTCTCGATAATTGACGATTTTACGATTCATCGACTGTATTTTATAAGATCATATCTCAATAGTCGGTTTTCACTCTATTGATTATGAACTATAGAATGGCCAGCTCATAAACATAAGGTCCGGATCGCAATTCCATTCATCACAATGCAAGTTCTTATATATGATTTAATTTGCGGAAGTTGCTCTGCCTATATAACAGAATGGGTAGGCCTTTATTTTTATAACGGATCAAAATAGCTTCGACGTAGATGTCTTTGTCGAGAATAGCTTTAAAACCGTATTAGGTAACTCAGCCATCTTCACATATTCAGAGATCCATTGATCCATTTGGTTCCGCCAGGTTTAGCAAATTAATAAAAATGGTTTGATAGCAACAAGTTTTACGCATCTAAATGAAAACAAACGGCTCAGCTCAATATGGACACTATAATGACTGTTGGATTGTTTGCTATATATTTAGTATACTATAGTATTTAAGGCGTATATGGAGAAATTGAAAAGTGACTAAAGTGTACATTACACATTACATGTTTGGGATGGGAAGAGGGGAGATACTACAGCACAGCTGTGTCTACAAATTGTCTGATGACGACTTAGGAGCTTGGCGCAACCAAGTGTTTGGCGATTCGTTTCTTCCTAACCGCGTAACGGCTTCATGTTCCCATTCTTGAGCTTGACGATATACAACATTATCGGACATTTCAATCATATCTCCATTGCGATATTTCTTTGCGCCATCAAATCGCACTCCTGCGGCTTGTGAAAGCGTTGGACGTAAGTCTTTGTTGTTTGGCATGTCCATGCTTGTTTCTCTAACAAAGGGTTGAGTATCTGAGTAGAATGTTTGGCCAGGAGTTGAGACAGACGATAAGCTGACTTGCTCGGAGTTTTTACGGTTCATATGGTAAGGACTGTCAGTATCACGGGTGAATTTTGTTGAAGGAGCTGTGCTTATGCTATGCGGTGTTATCGGTCTCATAGGCTTAGCACCTTCCATTTTGTCAGGGAGAACTGTGCCAATTGTGGCCTCTTGAATAGATGGTGTGTGTGACCGTAGTATATTGGCACCGTTGCTAGTAACCCCAGATGGACCAGTTCGGTTATGGCTGAATAGGTAGGAGCTATGTGGATCACGAGTAGTATTTCGAACACTATAATCTTGATTTGGATGGAAAATCAAAACCATTACAAACCAAGCGTTGACAACGGTAAAGTTAGCAATGCAAATCAAAAGATCTGCACTAAACCTAATTTCATAGATTTCAAAAGGTAGCACAGATGTATTTAGCCACCGTTGTTGTGGTCAAAAGAAGTATTAGTAAACATTATGGGTACTCACTTGTGGACATTAAGGTAACGGCTTTGCGTTAGATGACTAGAATAGTTTAAAGTCAGAATTGACCATTGTAAATTAGTAGCACCAAAGATATTTTCAGATACACTTACTCTGCGCTCAAAATAATGAAAGCACCTCCGCTGATCAACAGCATCACTGTCAGTAGCTGATTTAACTCAGAAAAGTATGTAATTTTTTCTATAACAGCTTGAGCGTTTACGGAATCTCGAGTTTGTCTGAGAAGACGTTTAAATCGAGAGTGTGTAAAGATGCCAATAATACCAATGGCAAAGAGCTCAATGCCATATACCAGTTCGGGGATAACTTCTTTGTACGTAATATCATATTGTGGGCGGCTGAAATTCCATCTAAAGGCATAATAATGTCAATATATTGGTGACCCTACGAATATTCTGGCGATGCATAAAAAAAAAAAATCTTACTGTAGGACAGGAAATAGTGCCAGGCTGATAAAAAACCAAGTAATATACAGTTTGAATTCCCAGCTAAACAAGAACGATGCTTTGACGACCGAGTTAACCTATTGTGTATATGTTAGTACTCATTGAGCACCCCATTAATTTTCATTCGAATCAGAAATATCGTACCAGATATTGCCAGAAGCACTGCAGGAGGAACAATGTTCCGCTAATCCCAAAGCGTAGTAGGACACATCAGCCTTACAATCTCTTTTTGGGAATCTCTTTCTAATGTCGGAATAGTTCAATTTACTTACGTCTGGATAGCGAACCCCACACAAAGACTGTAATCTGTAGGAATGACTAGTTGTTCATCAGCTGCTGTCCAGTACTGTTCAGGAGTCTAAAAGAAATAGGATATATCGATGTTAGGTGACCAAACTTTTGACTGGAAGTAAATCACATGGGGATGTGAGAATATATGTATAAACATACAGTGACTATGGAGGTGGTATTATCGGCGCCTGGGACGACCATAAATCCTTCCTCATATTTGATCTTTATGGATGTAAAATCTGTTCCATATTATTGTTAAAATTAGTGATGATATGACCGTGGATGCTTGAATTAGGGAAAATGTTACCATAATATAGTTGTGCCGGACACCCTATTAAGACCATCCAAGTGAAAATGCTTTTCAATTCTCCTTGTCTTAATCGAGATGGTTTGAGGCATTGAAGTCTATCGAGCTGATATATAATGTGAGCTATATGAGTAGTAGCTGAATGGTAACTATTGCACGTTGGCTATATTATACCCTGATAATGCGATAGCATGCCCATACGTATAAGAATACCAAGGAAACAGCGCGCTCTTTAGAACAAAAATGTTAACGTTGGTGGTTGGTTTGTAAATCTTTCTATAAGAGTTGTGCGGTTGATCTACGTACGAAGAAAGCTATAGTCGCTCAAATGGGTCATGTTTAAAGGAGGGGAAGAGGTTCAAGGCGCACTATCCTCACTTTTGGATTGAGCGATCTTTTTCAATAAATCTCTTTGTGTAACGGCATTTGCTCCGAGCACCTCTTTACCCCAGAATCGGGCGTACAACGCTAACGATGTGAATTTAAAAAAAATTGAGTAGCTGGCCTAAACCTTTGTTTTTATTGGACGGGCAATCTGACAGCCGACCAAGTTGGAAACCGATGTTCATAATAATGATTTTTGTTGGGGATAAGTCTTTCTCATATGCCGTTTGGAAATACTCGTGTATTTCAAACCTGTAGCCATGGATTGCTAGGGATATTGTTGATCAGCCGTAAGAATCTCTTATATATTGACAGTCAAACTTCAAAATCTTGTAATAAAATGTAATGTTTTCTTCTCTTACACAGTTGTCCCATTTACATATACAAAGGGTGTTGTAAAAGCTTTCATGTAGAGGTTAGTGACTGACCAGTAAGGATAGTAAATTGTCAAAAGCGATTAGCCATAAAGGTCCTATTAAGAACACATTGGGCAGGGAATTGAAATCGGTATTAAAACAAAGTGGTATAAATGACAAGGAAGTACGCAATAAATAAATAGTAATATAGTAGTAGATAGTGTCAATTACTTGGCACAAAGTGATCTCTATATGCGATTTTGGTCCAAACTTTCCAACTCTGGGAATAAGGCTATGAAAAATTCATCTAACATGGTATATACGAGTTGTTGATTGAGTCTTTTGTTTTGTAAGACAGTAAAGAGTCGCCTAGCACCTTTTCGAGCATTTTGCCGCCCAACCATATTGCCAATTGTGTCTGAAATACAAAATTTAGAATGCAGGTCAAGCGTGGTTGCCCACTCGTCATTTAAACTTCTCCTTACCAGGTAACCACGTTGACAATTTACGATTAGCTTCCTCTTTTTCTTTCATTTGTTGCTCGTGCTTTCTGGCTTCTTTTGGAGGTGCCCGTTCGCCATTTGGCCACAATGAATCGGTGATCTTCTGCAAGGCAAGTAGAATCATATCTTCACTTTGCAGTGACTTGGATGTCTCGCGAAGTTTTCTATAATAAAACTTACATCAGTACAAGTGGAATTCACAAACAATTTTGTATACCTCTGCATATTACCTTTCCACAGTACCACCAAAAAGTTGTTGTAGAACAATGATGACGGCTTGACGCCGAAGCCAATTATTTTTCTCACGAAGTTCAAACATTTCAATAAATAAATCGCAGAGAGAGTCGGTAAACCTCGTGGTGCCTTCTGCTTCGGTCGATTTTCCAAACCCATCGATAGCTTCATTTTGTGGCTGAGTTGGGGTTGTCTGAGAAAGGTTTAAACCAAGAGAAGCTGCAGCAGATACGACAGCTGCAGCAACATTATCAGACTCAGATGGGAATTCCGGAGCTTGTCCAGAGACAAGAGGGGTAGCGGATGGATCAGTAGATAACTCCATAACCTGTTGGCCGAGCTGTTGGGTGATCAAATCCAACATGGATGGGCCCACTAGCATATCGTCGATCCCTTGTGCCACAGTTTTGTAGATATGTCGCATAAACCCCGTCGATCCTTGGTGCTTTAAACTGGGTCGATCCTTCATCTGATCCAAATAATCCGTGTCTAGGCGAATTTTGGAATCGCTCAGGTCGCCAATATTTGAACCAAATGACCTGAAATTTATATCATCAATGACCTCGGATGAAGCTGAACTGGGACGTGATCGTGGACGACCTCTAATTGAGTGGGTGCTGCCTCCGCTTCCAGTACGCTGCAATGGTGACGAAGTTAATATTCTACTTGACGAAGTAGATTGGGCATCGGCGGCATCTGCAATAGTAGGCGCATATATGTTCTGTTGTGATAAGAAGGCTCGAAGCGCGGCGCTCTTGCAAATGTCTGGACTCTTGATCAATTGTTGAAGGTACTTCTCCAAAGTGACTCTCCGACTTTCAACAAAAGTTTTCTGTAACTTCAAAATCGCTCGTTTCCGCGGGAAATCAAACATCCGCACCATTGGGTACTTTGCATGAAGCTGTTGGTGAAGTGCATAAAATTCACTATAACGCCGACCTACCACCCAACCGGAATCGTAATTTCCGTCATACCCAACTTGATGGATTTCAATGACATACAAAGCATAGTCACCATGACTGTCTGTGCCAATTGTTGAATTAGTAATGCTAACATTTGTGCGACCCTATGGGAAATTGTGAAGAGGTTAACGCCTATGCTCACTACATGTTGAGGTAACACGTTACTCATTACTTACAGGAACAAGCACATTTTCAAACTCCTGGGATTCGTATTGGCTCTTCTGGTATTGGATCTGGTGTAGCTCTCTGATCAGAGCGTTTTTGCTTTTTTGAAGGATTCGAAGCTCCTCAAGCTTTTGTGTGGCTTCAGCCTTTTGAATCAAGGCATCCACAATCGATTCTTGTTGCGTCAGTTTCTCAATATCGTCTGAGAGCTTTTCGATTTTCACAGCCAACATTAGATCGCCGGGAGGTGCTAAATGGACATCTGAAAGTTCATCGTCTTCCTTCTTGTCAAGTTTGTCATCCATTTTTTCCAATTCAGAGGGAACACTAACGGGACTCATAAGGTCCATTTCATCATGAGCTACTTCCGAGGTCATTTTGGAATTGCTGGCAGATGTCCATGCGGGTGAAGCAGATGTATTACTGACTGGCATTGCCATAGATGACTTTGCATACTTGGATGGTCGAATCAATAGCGACGATCTATTAGTGGGATATGATATTGAATCCGTTGAAAGCTTTCTAGGTCGAGTGACTGGTGAGGTCGCTCGTCCTTGTGGAAGCGGTGGTGTGGCTCTTGGCGATCTTGGGGACACAGGTGCGCTACGATTTGGTCTATGTGTCAAGCTATGATTATCGTCGTCTCCATCAGTGACATCCTCATGTTCGCTGAGGTTCATTTCGCCATTGTCCATAATAGATTGAAATTCGGCCTCCACTGCCTCTACTGTTGCAGTTCGATAAGCTTCGCCTTGCATTTTCAAAAGTGCATGTCGATCGGAATCATCCAAAGTTCCTACAGAACTGGTCATGTTATCGTCTTCATCAAAATGCCTGTTTGTCTCCAACGAATGAATAGAGCTCGATAAAGAGAGCCTTTTCTTGTCTGTAATATTGGCTTGTGATTCATCGTTTCGCTTCCTAAAGGGATACCATTCGCTAGAAGGCAACCAGTCATTGGGAGCTTCAAGGAATTTTCCGAAAGACTGAAACCGATTTTGGTTGCCAAACAATGAAGTATCAGACACTGCTCTCGAATGACCTCTTGTACGACCATACTCTGTGACGGTATTCAATGGTCTCTTTGGGTTATCTGAAGCTTCAGTTTCAGCTGCCTGCTTGTTCTTGGCAATATCGGCTGCTCTTGGATGATCGAGTTCAGAATCCGATTCAGCTCTTCCATTTCCAAATAATTCCCATTTAGGCGTTAGATGTGGCCTTGCAGAAGCTGCGCGTTCTAGTATTAGTGGCCTGTTTGCTTCATCTGCTTCCGCAATCAATTCTTCAGTAACACTATTAGATAATCTGCTATCATCCAAGCTTCGCCTACTTTTAGATGGAGGTTCACGGTCAGAGTTTGCATAGGTTGTCAGGTACTTGAAATACAAATCAGAACGCTTGAATGCCGAAAAGTCATTTGTTTTGATATCTTGGAACACTATCTGTTGAATCTTGGCTAGAATACGGCTTGCCTCCTTTGCATGCTGCAGCGAATTTTCAGTAACTTCGGAAAGGTGCTGAATATAATCGACAATATGATTTAGTTCTTGATATATATCACTGGGAATCGATATGCGATGTACAGCTCCCTCTGAAAAGTACATATCGTAGACCATGCGAACATCATCCAGATATGCGCTGTCATTTCGTTCGCTTTGGCCACTTGTGGTGGTTTTAAATCCTTCAACCAAAAGCCAGAATTGAAGGCGAATCATATCACCTCGCCGATCCATAAATTCCATAAGGTAAGATAATCCTGAAGGATCGGCAAGAACATCCTTCAAGTCAACAGTTTGAGCCAATGAAACACTGGATGCATGATCACGCTGCTTCGATTTGCTTCTACTGGATGAGCCCGTCTATGCCATTGAAAAATTAAAATAAACATATCAAAAAACGGCTTGACAACAATACGCTTGAATCTCATGTTAGTGAAAAGCACTTACATATGTCAATTTCTCGCCTGTCAATACCTCAATCCGTCTATCGGCATAGGTCTTTGCTGTGTTCAGTCGATGTATGTACTTTAGGATATCTTCAACCTTTTCGCCATTCACGATTTCGCCTGGTTCTCGATCCACTATAGCAAAAAGCAATGCACTCAGTTGTAATATATGATATCTTTTCTGCTGTGAACTTGCTTACCAATCTGAGCTTTCTTCTTCCTAATCTGCGTTACGATATCGTTGCGAATTCTCTTCACATCGAGTAAATTTTTTTCGTCTTGGATCATCTTCAAGAACTCTTCAAAGGATCTGAGGCCCGTGTTGGTAAGACCAAATCCCAGCTGTGACTCCAGTTCCGGGTCATACGGAAGCATTGAATCATCTTCATCATCCATCCCAACAGATTCCGCTTGTGCTGTGTTGCGTAATGCAGCTAGTAGCTCTGCATTTGTCTTTGCTGGTACTTTATGATTCTTCGATTTAGATTTCTTGTGCGCTCTTGCCTCTGCTTTCGCTATTGCTTGCATATCTTCATTGTCCAGTTCCTCTGCATGTCGATTCAATACTTCACGTAGTTTCCTAACCATATTCCTAATAGGTACCGATGTTAGTGGTGTTCACGCAACGTTAATTTAATTATCGTAGTGAATCCTTACTGTTCCCTGATAGCTTTACTCAACTGTAGGACAAATCATTTAACATATTGTTGATAGGCAGAATTTCGATAAACGTTGAAAGAACTTACTTGCGTGTTTATGGTTTGGTTCCAATAATCTGGCTCCGATATCATGTCACAGATTGGCTGTAGAACAACGCATGAAATGATTTCTCTAGCGAGGACTGTGACGGCTGCAGATCTTCCTTCTTTCTCAGGAATGACCAGTGGTAGGAAGCGACCAACAACTCGACGAAGATGAGCTGTTTCCGTGACCTTGGTACTAACGGCTGATGTCGAAAGAGCCACGTGCAGCTTGCCACCTCGATATTGTGATGCAAGTAATAAATCCAATTCGTCGGACTGCGTCAGAGATCGTTCCAAAGACTTTCCGCGCATGTGCATTTCCGCGATTCGATAATCGGATATATGAGCTGTTACTTTAGGTATAATACGGTTGACAGCTACGTCAAGCAGATCGGTTTTTTCCAATCGTTCTTTTACGGCGAAAGCGGCGGAGCGTATGGCGGATTCAACAGCTTGTGGAAATCCGATTTCATTTGGCGATTGAGATATTCGTATAAACCAGGCACTAACAAAGTCTCGGATGACCAAGGATATCAAGCGATCAAAGCTTTCAGAGATGTTGACAGAGCTAGGTACAATAGGTAGCACATCAATGCGTTCGTTCTCATGCTGCCGCTGAGTGAGTACCTCGGCCCAGTTTTGAGTTTGTGTGAACAAAAGTGGTTTGAAAGTTTGTAATCGTGAACGTTGAGCGGTAGTTTTTGCTTTTCTATAGGCAGGATTGATAACGTAGTTGACGTATATGACGAGAATTCCAAAGTTAAGAGTGAGTAATGATACCAGGCAAGTGAAGATCAGGACAACAGAGCCAAACACGTAGTAGGGAGTTTGTGGCAAGTATATCACTATCCAACATAGACCAAATAGCAGTATCAAGAATAGAAGGACAAACAGTGTCCTGCCTGCTAGTGATGATATCGACCCATTCATTCAGGCATTCGCTCAAACCATGTAAAAAGGACAACAAGGACAACCAGGACCAAACCAAGGCATGATGCACGATAGGAAGTCACGAGATAACGAAAGCGCCAGCCACAAATACGCCACACCCATTTTGGGAATTTTCGACCAAAACTTTTTTTTTTTTTTTTGGTTACTTTTTTGCTAGCAGTCTTCCATTTCTTAATCACTTTTTCAATTCAAGTTATCCAAATCCTTTCCTTTATATAATGTCTTCTGTGAATAATACGTCTAATGAAGCTCCAAAGGGAGCCACTGATGCTGTACTTGTACAGTCAGAAGAAATGCCAGCCGACACCCCACTGATTGAGGGACCTGACTTCAACAAGGTCCTGTCACTGTCGGACCTGCTCGCTACTTACAAACATATGGGTTTCCAAGCAAGTGGATTGGGTAAGGCTATAGATATTGTTGAAAAGATGGTAAGTTGAATTGATATAATAATATTCATTTACCTCGTACTCATGGACGTGTGGATTGACAGAGAAAGTGGAGATTGTCGGACGAACCTATCGCTGACGATGAACCTGAAGAGTTTCGGGATCCTCAAGTTCGAGCTAATACCAAGTGCAAGATCTTCTTGGGATATACTTCCAATCTTGTATCATCTGGTGTGAGAGAAATCATAAAATTTTTGGTTCAGCATAAAATGGTGGATGTCATTGTTGCCACTGCAGGAGGTGTTGAAGAAGACTTTATCAAGTGCCTTGCTCCCACTTATCTCGGTGACTTTGCATTGGATGGAGCAAATTTGCGCAAAAGAGGCCTTAACCGGATTGGAAACCTTCTTGTCCCAAATAATAATTACTGCAAGTTTGAAGACTGGCTCGTCCCCATCCTGGACACAATGTTGGAGGAACAAAAAGAGAAGGTACGACTTCATAATTTGAGTGGTGTCAAATGAGACAATCAACATTTGACTTATTATAATTATAATAGGGAACGGTTTGGACTCCATCGAAAATGATCAAAAAATTGGGAGAAGAAATCAACGACGAATCCAGTATCTACTATTGGTGTGCTAAGAACGATATCCCAGTTTACTGCCCTGCAATCACAGACGGTTCATTGGGTGATATGATATATTTCCATTCTTACAAAAATCCAGGACTCGTCATTGACATTGCTGGAGATATTCGAAGCGTCAACAATCAAGCTGTTTTCGCGAAGAAAACCGGTATGATTATTCTAGGTGGTGGTGTTATCAAGCACCACATCTGTAACGCCAACCTCATGAGAAATGGAGCCGACTACGCAGTTTACATTAATACTGCTCAAGAGTTCGATGGTAGTGACGCTGGCGCTCGACCTGATGAAGCCGTGTCGTGGGGTAAAATCCGACTGAATGCAGAAAGCGTTAAAATTTACGCTGAAGCTTCTTTGGTATTCCCTCTCATTGTTGCTGATACATTTGCTAAAGGTTATCACGAGGAACAAAGGAACATGGATAAAAAGCAATAGACTTACTCTCTATGTAAATGCACTCTGAATCTCACAAAAGTCATAGATTTTCCGTTCTTCTCTAATCCCATCAATTGTATCATAAATTTCCGTTTTGTTCATAGACAATTACCGTTTTAACACAACGCCGTCTCAATAAATTTCGTTGAGAAACCAATGGATTGCAAATAAATTGAATACCAAACATGATCCTCATCCAGCAACACATCGCACCAAATGTTTGCATTTCCACTGATTATGATATTACATCCGTATCACAGCGAGTTCGTATGCTGTACCAACTTGACACCCAGCATGAATTTCATATCATACCTGTCCAAGTCAGATCCCTTTATTATATACATCGCGATGCGAAAATAATACTTTGAAGACCTATTGGCTTGTCTGCACGATAACCGAATTCAACAAGCCAGCATCTGCCAATGTCAAGGTTTCATCTGTAAGAGGCTTAGGTGGGAAACTACTTCGCAAGACAAATGGTCGACTGGATTCACCAGGTCTGGAACTGCAAAATACCATAGATTAGTTATATCTTGGAACCAATATTCATAAAATGCTGGATATAATACATACGCATTAATAAAGTTTCGAACATCAGCAATGGTGTGGGTGTGATTGAACTTGGCAACTAGTTTTGTTCCATCCGACAAACGAATTTGTAATGAAGTAACGGGTTGAGTGGTGTCTACATTAAGCTGAGTAGCTCTAGGGGCTGGTGGCTGCGGCTGCGATGTAGATGAAGATGATCGAGACATCACTTCGGGTGACGGGCTGCCTAGACGGTGACCGGCGCCTTCAAAGGGTTTTGGTGGTGCCTTGGGAGGTGGGATGTAATCTTCATCCAATCTCTTGGCAACTCGAACATCCACAGCCTGGCCAGGCTGTACATCGAGCAAAGATAATGGGGCTCGTCTGACCGGAGCAGTTATTCAGATATCAATGAATAAACATATGTTGTATTGCTTAACAATACTTACCCACTATTGATGGCATTTAAGGCGTGCTCATTGGCAGGGTCATCATATCTGAGAAGTGGGCCGTCACCAATACTAAAGCCATTGCGCCAGAAAGTCAACTGGCGAGTGACCTAAAGAACCAAGATCAGGGACTATTTATAGGTTACCATGGATTCCCATTATTATTCCAGTCAGCTTACCGGAGTGTTGCTATCTGATGCCTCAGGTTGCGAGTTTGAAGTGCCAACCTGAATTGAAGGCTCATCTTCACTTCCAAGTGTGTAACCTATTGCCTAGTCATGAGCAATCGTGGGACAGATCTAATATGCAATAACAAATTAATGACACTTTACCTGATCCTGAAAAGTATGTGGGTTTTGTTGGGACATCTTCATCTTGCGGAGGTGCGCCAGCTCTAATTGGTGACCGTAAGTATTAAATAAATTATGACCCTAGATTTGTGACAAAGCATAACTTACTCTGCAGCTTTCTTCAAGATATCATCAACAAGGTTTCTTTGTTCATTACCGTCTTTCCTGGGAGCTTCCACAAGCATACCACTATTGGACAATGTGAGAAATACATCTGCAGACCTTGATAGATCCATGCTTTAACACACTTACGATTTCTCACCACCAGCAAAGAAACTCTGAGGTTCATCATCCTTTTGATCCATATCATCGCTATCAAAATCGCGAAGTGTTGCAACTCTGTTTGACAGGACACAGTATTAGTCTCGTTCCTCACGAATTATGCCAAGTTCATGATTCTACCTCACCTCTTTTGTTTTGACTGACCTCTGCTAGAAGTCTGTCCTTCAGAGGAACCGTAGTTCCTTGACGACAGTGATTCTTCTGGCATGGTTATACCATGGTCAGATTCTTGTTCGCCACTAGGATCAAAATACTGGCTTGCAGCAGCCTACATGGCAAGGTCAAGAGGCGTTAGTAAGGACCTAAGAGATCTGGCGACAATCTCAGCTGTTTTTCATACATTAATATCCCAATTGCTCATTTCAAGATAAAACCGAGCCTTTTCTGCAGATATGCCCGCCATGGATGTGAGCTGCGCTATCAGTTGATCGTGATCGGCCATTATAGTTCTTGTTAAGGTCGAAAAGGTACACTTGGTGTTTTGCGTAAGCGTCGTTATGATTTGAAATTCCGCAAGTTAAGTCATATCAAATTCGACAACACACCAACGAAATTGGTCCCACAGAATCCTTTGTTTTGTTACAGTTAACTCATTGTTACTATTCTAAACTATTGAAATCTTTAATAATATTCTTTCATGGATCAATTTTTCATACAAGTTATGAAGAACAATAGTTTAATCAACTTCAGCGCTCGTTAACCAGTACATCAGATGGTGACGCGGACGAATATTCACTTATACTGGGTTTAGATAGTAAGTTTGGAAATGCCATCGTGTTTATTTCGTAATAATCTTCCATTATGTTCAGCAATCATCTGATAAATTTCCTTCTCTCTTTCCTCTCTTGCTGTTTCGATGCAGGTTAATATGCATTTTACAGGACATTGGAGTATATACAGCTCATACTTGTATCTTCGAGGTTTGTTGAAGATTGACGAAAAGTCAGTGCTCACATCCCGTTTACATCAACAACACTGCCTTGTAATCTTCCTGCTCAGCTCGTTACCTACAATATCACGGATGTGAGGTTTGCCTTAGTTACCTAGTAAAAACCCAGTATTATCAAGATATTTATCATGCTTTCCAAGAATTCAAATCAAGCGGATAATTATCCAATTCGTGCCAGCATTGTGAAATTCTTTAATTTTAGCGTAAAAGTGCTTTTTGAACGTAAAATCGGTGCAGCAAACAATATGATAATAATGCAGTGTTTGTGCAGTATTTGCGGTATATAAAATTTACAGTTCCTCTTCATCATCAATGTCATCGTCAACGTCGTCGTCACCGTCTATAGCAACATCTTGCTTATCAGCATCATCATATTCTGCACCGCCCATTTCCGCTCTATATAGCACATCGAGTAATATTCTTCTTTCCGTCCGTAACCGCTTCAGTTTCTTTTCTAGATCGTTACATTCGTCGGTCAACATTTCGTTCTCTTGCGTAATATAGCTTAGTTTAGCCTTGGCCAACCGGTACTTGTCTTGGAAGCTGAGAGTGGATTCAGTTTCATCGTCTGAGAAAGGTCGTGGTACTGCACCTGGTCGAAGTGCAGATATTGTTCGATCATCGTTAATCTTCTTTCGCTTGCTTTTTGTTTCATTAGTCTCCTCTGTTCGTTGGTGTTTTACAGGTGATGAGACAACTTTTCGGCTTTGCTTTCCACCTCGAGCAGATGGCACCCGCGCAACCGGTGTAGACCTAGGTTCATCGTGTTCTGATTTCTTGTGTTTAAGCATAGCATCCATGCGGCTAAATCTAAATTAATAATTATATTAGCTGGCTGTTGTGTAAGGTAACGTATCAAAACCTATCATACGTTTGTGAGCAACCCGGATGTGTGCACTCATACGGTTTCTCTCCTGTGTGAGTCCGCAAATGCATGAGAAGGGCAAACCGACTATGGCTTTTTATGCTTCTACGTGCACATCCGTCCCATTCACAATAATAGTCTGGTTTCTTCCAGCCGATGTGTACTATTAGGGGAGAGAGCCAGTGAAATATTGAGTATGTCTACTGATAACTTTGACATTCCATGAAATATCGTACCTTGAGAGAGATGATTCGCTAGGTCGGAATGGCTAGTAAATGGAGTCATGCAATTGTTCCAGCGACAAACCACATTTTCCTGGCTTAGCTTGTCAGGAGATGATTCTTTGGAACTTTGGACGGGTTCATGCTGAGGAGAGCTGATTTGTATTTGTGGCGGTTCTGAATGTTCTGAAGATATTTCAGTGATATTGTCTGTTTGCATCTGATCTTGTTCTGGGTATATTGCTGAAGGATCAGGGGAAACTGATTGCATCATGTGTCCAAATCGAAACGAAGGTAAATCAACAGAGAGCGCGTTGAAAAAGAATTTGAGCGTCACAATTTTTTTTTGAGTCTCTGAGACGGATTTTATGATGGAAAACGATGTTTTATTAATTTTTGGGAATTCTTCAGTCTTCACCAAGGTTTCTCCACACTTGGTTATTATCATCCTCCTCTTCATCATCCTGAACTCGTTCTTCCTTTTCAAATTGAGTGACATCTACTGTAACGTCACCCTCCTCCATATAAGAAGCATCTGATGAAGCAAGGGTCTTGTCTTGTTCAAAGAGCTGTCGACCAGTGAGTTTAGGTTTGCCATCTGTTTTGATCTTGCCCTTTGCTTCTTGTTCCTTTTCTGCTATCTCCTTGTCAAACTTTGCTTTCCACGTCAGGAAAAGCTCGACGGTAACTGGTGTGCCTTTAAACTTTCTATTTTCTGCTTCTTCTGCCAATCTAGCTTTAGCTAGCTCGGCCTCGATTCGTGCCTGCTTTCCTTCTGAAATAACTGAATAAAGCTCTTCTTGTAGCATGGAGGCCATGGTGAATATCATTGCCATTCCTATTGATTCCTCTGCCTGTCATCATAAATTGCACCAATTTAATCTTCATTGACGCAGTCTCAATCAAGGGAGAATGTTCCATACTTACAGATGCTGTTAGAGTGTTCATTATTCGTTCTCGCTGCTCTGGTGTCAATTCTCCTTCTATCGATTCAACTTGAAACTCGGGGAGTTCGTCAGGGTAATTTGGTGTATATTTAACTTTTAATGCCAGGACACCTAGGAAAACATGATCAAAGTGGCATTGGTTGTCAGTATAATTGGCAATAGAGGCATTACATATATTATAGATTCATTACTCGGCGCTTCCTCATCTTGATCTTCAGGACGACATACAATTCGGAATCCTTCATCGCCAAGATCTGATCCCGAAAGACAGTGTTAGTCAGATTACATTGGTGCGTGAAAGCATTTGTTTCGACATTACCTTCGAATTCGTCGGGGTAGATTGATTGAAGCGCTTCAAGCTCGTTTTGTTGTTCCTCGGCGTAATCTAAAATTGGTCGATTAAAGCTTATTCCAATGTGAGGACTGGTCAGAACAATGTAGCGGTACCTGTCATTACTGGGAGATTGTTGCCAAAGGGTGATAGTTAGAGTGGCCAATCTCAGATCCACAAAATCCTGAATGTGGGCTCGTATTGTGACCGTGTTTTAAAAATGGTGAGGGCCAATGGATCAATCCGTGCCCCATCTCGAAAGCGCGTTACAAGTGAGAGATTTCTTCGTTTTCAAGTATTACATAGTGATATATTTCCTATCATAGAAGATGTATGCATACTATTTTTTATCTTTGACTCGATTTATTTAATAATTAACAGCATTAATACGCGAATTACGTCGGTTACATGAAATTTGTCAAGGCAGTACCAATTATACCACAAATAGCGGTTGCAAATACTATAGATGTCTTTCGAGAGATAATTCCAGCATCGCTAGAACCTGGTTGATTGTTATGTGTGTTAACATTGTTATTATCATTCCCAACGGATGGTTCATTGGTAACGCTTGCAGGGGTAACGGGGTCCATGTCTGCTCCAACTAAAGCAACTGAAGTTGGTGGAAGACGGATTGTGCAACTGTTTACGTCACATTTGACAGTCTCCAGCGACAATTCGCTTTGCAACTGTCCATCCCGGACGCCATTAAAGGTTTGGCCACCCCATGTAATGTTCTGTTTTTCTTCAAAGTGTGGTGCCAATAATCGCTTAACCTTGACCTCGGATGGCATTGTACTCCATCCACCTTTGAGTGTATAAACCGCATCTTGATTTATATCAGTATTGATGAGAACAGCATACTTGAAAGCATCTTCGTGGAAGATACCATATGACGACAAAGTGGTTGATGCGAGATCAATGTTTTCGAACTGAGCTTGTTTATCCTTGCCAACAGCCTCAGCGACCACCAAAGAGCTATAATAGATGGGTGCAACTTCCCATGCACCATTAACGTTGTACATGGGGTTATAAAAGGTAGTTTTTCCTCCTATTTGCATCGATGCTGACGAGAAACCAATTGACCCAAGATACATTAGCCAGTCAACTGCCCAAAGGGCGGACACAAACGTATCACTAACACCAGGGAGACCACCACAGGCAGCAGTGTTTGTCTCTCCCATGATGAGCTGCTTTCCAGCTGCGTTGATCGTTTTAGCGGCTTCCTTATATAATGCTTTGGGGTTTTTGATGATCCACTCATGATTGAGATAGTCTGTGTAGTCACCTTTCGCTTTTCCAAAACAGTTGTTGGAACTGTATTTCTGAACGGTAATGGAGTTTAATAGCTGCATGTTCTGACCAGCATTCATAAAGTTTGATTTCAGAATATCAGAGACATTCCAGTTGCAACAAATAACAGCGCCAGTAAAGATATCCGTTTTTTTGAGAGCGGGTTTGAACTGCTCGTGAAGCGTTGAAGCCCAATTGGTCCATTCATCGACGTATTGAGGGATACCCCATTCAGCCGCACGAACGCCATGCTTCGCATACAAATCGGGTTCGTTACCAATCTGTATAGCAAACAGGTTATCGCCGAGAGCCTCAACAGCAGACTGGCCCAGGTACTTCGCAGAATCCATATTGGTCGCATTTTCAAAGTTAAGGCCAAACATCCATTTAGCACCAGTCACTCCGCTGACGCTGTTCATAATATCAAATAGTTTCCGAGAAACCTTGACATTAAACGTAGTTGCTCCACTGTTAAAGCGCGGTGCTTGTATTTTGGTCTTTTCAATACCAGTGTGGATCATTTCATCTGGATGTGCAGTGTCTTGTGAGTTTCCACCAACCTAGGGTTAAGTTACTGCGTTAGACAACAAAATTATTTCAAAGCTGGTTTTATCAATTTTTTTTTTATATGTATAAAAAAATGGCATATACATACACGTAACATCAGTGCGCCGGTTCTATCCCTGATGTTTCTCAACAGTTGCATGAAAACAGGATCTCGATAGTTTGTATCTTTTCCAAAGTAATCGTTCATTGAGGTCAACTCCAAAGAGAATCCATGAAAGTGATTTGGAACCTTGACATTATCGGACTTTCTTGGCAAATTGACTGTCACCCGCTGCTCAGCCAATACTCCTACAGACAATAGCACGGACGCTGCAATAAGGCCGATTTTCTGCATTGATTTCAGACTGAGTGTTTTAACTGATATATAGGAGAAAGTTGATGTCCTTGACGAAGTATCATTTGCAAGCTTTCGAAATTTTTGGTTTCCTTATAAGTGATGTGATAGGTACGCAGGAAAATTAAGGTAAGATAACGTCGTGACGGAAATTGCTTCGGGAGAAGGAAGGAAATGAAAAACGTACAACCCCACAAAAATTGTTTGCAAATTCTCCGTGTCGCGTGGGACACTACCTTTGAAATTAGAGGAAGATTATCTTTCAAACAACGATATCTCCAAAATAAACAGTGAACACTCCCTTATGATAAAAGTTACTTCTATTAGGTAAAATAGCTTTGCGATTGAAAGTCGTATAATTACAGTGCGAATGAAACCGTCCATTACTCCTATTCCAGTCATGAGGAATCGAAATACATTGTTATTTCCGTTTCCAAGGTGGGCATCAATCAACGAAATGAAAATGGTGGGGTAACTTTATTCAACTTGTTGTATGTCGGCATTTTGCATCATATCTCTGGCTATCTAAAGTATGGCCAAACTTGTTAGTTTAGTTCTTATCACCAAATCACCAGATCATTCTGGTTAGTACTTACCTCCTCTAACTCTTCCAAATCCAAATCCATAAGCGCCTTTGGCAATTGAAAGTGATGGAGTTCGTGGGCCAGGGTTTTCAATACATTGCCACTAAAAGATTTGCTTACATTAGCTTCTTCTAAAAAAGATGTTATATTTCAGTTGCCTCGGACTTACCTCGATTGCTGAATCCAAATGCAATAATCATCAAGCCAGATCTTGCTATAGATATAGTAAATGTCATGGTGATCAAACATGTCCTTCATCTCTAGCAAAGCCTTTAATACTGCACGCTTTCCAAGTTTCAATAGAATATAGATATCTTGAAGAATCTTGTCACATAAGTTGTAATTACGATATAAAGGAAAAGCCAGTGCGCGGCGATAGCAAGATATCAGTGTTTCTTGCAAAGTGGTGAATTTCTGTGTATTACAGGTTGTTGTTAGCTGAAGAGACTACAAAGTACTATGGTATTATATTCAATTGGACAAGGATGCCTACCTCTAGACCAGCAATACTAGGACTCAACTTCCCTATCGTCCATACCGACTCCACTGTATCTTCGCCTTCCGTTTGCCGATGGTTGTAACTGTACGCGAACAGCAAATCAATTAGACCAAGATAGATGCTTTTCTCGTTAGAAAGCAAATCTTCAAAGAGAAACTGTTTAGTCGTTGTTTGTACAATAAATGACGATGAATACAAGGCTTACATTCTTTGTTGGGCAAAGTACGCATCATGACATTCTCCTTTTCGGTGAATTCTATTAAACTCTGAGAGTAATCGTTGATCTCAAGGCCACCCATGCTTAAATCAGGTATATCGCTATTACTTTCTGGCCGTACTTCCTGAATCAGTTGTACTGAAATATACAATTTAAGGTTACAACCGTTCATTACAATTGTAGTTGGTGCATTAATTTACGAACCTTTTGATTGCTTCTGTTCAGCTGAAGCCTTTTTCTGGATTCTCCTTAACTCTTTCCACCAACTGGTTTTGAACTTGATAATGTGATCTATCTCTTCAGTATTTACAAAATCGTTCCTATTCAACCAGTTCCTAGTTAATGGCATTTGACAAGTCTATACCCATATTCAGGAATACTATAATACTCACACATAATAATCTTCATCAAATTTTGCATTTTCCTCGTTAACTCTGTCCTCTCTTCGTGATTCAGCTGTGGACTTTTCTGGGTTTTGCACACAATTGATTTCGTTGGCAGTTTCCGCAACATATGTAAAATAACCGTTGTATTGGCTGTTAAAGCCATATGTTGTAGTACTTGTGAGCAACTCCTCGGTTGGAAGTTCCTGTGGTAATTGCCAGTCAAACTCTTCCGCTGGTTTTTCAATGAAATCGTTACTCGACCACGAAATGATTAAGAATAAACATGGATTATGTACTATACCATCCTGGATTATGTCTTGTGTCTCGGTTGTACTGCTTATAACCTCAATCAACGGCTTTTTGGTTGCGGTTTCACCTGATTTCTGTTCACCGCGTCGTGCCAATAACTTTGTAAGTAAATCTAGATCCTCAAAATGCTCTCCTGGAGTTTCTTTGGTGACTTTTATCGTGAAAATGCCGGTTGATATGTCGTAATTTGCAGTAGATTGTTCATCCTCACATATATTTCCTGGTAACTGTAATCTAGATATTGAATTTGACATATTATTGAGCATCACCCAGAGATACTTGTGGCATATACAAGTGGCCCATATATCGAAATAATGGCGTACCGTAAGAAGTAAGGTTTGAGATAAAATTTGAATTCGCTACCGTCGACAAACAGATCTACGTCTTGAGCCTGCAGCAAATTGTAATATTAAATTAAAATGTCATAGTAGAATGCTATTCGCCTTTACATACTCTAACATGTGGACTGTTTATCTTAATAGTAACACTGTTGTGATCCTGCTCTACGGTGAATGCGGGAGTGATCATGCTTGACGAGTGAAAAAGACTAGCTGAGACTGTCGAATTACACTTTTGAGCAGTCCCGGCCGGATCCTGAAAAATTTCAATATGGTAGTGCGTTTGGTGTTTGAGCGTGTTGCCTTAACACAAAGAAATCACGGAAAACGGCAGAGAAACTCTTCAAAATGCCAAGAAAAAAACTACGCAAACTACATGATCGTACTAATATACTACCAGAGTCGTCAAAGCGACGTAGTCGGATGAATAAGATCGACTACTCAGAATCAAACACCCGGAATGAGCGAAAACGACCATGTCACTCTGACAGTGAATCTGAATTCTCAAAGTCATCTGACAGTGAAGCAGAGACACCGCGAACACCTGTCAAATCTTTCCGATCTTCAATATTTAATACACCAACGCGTCGAAGCTTGAATCTCATTGGTGCTAGTCCCAAGCGAACACCTAAAAAACCTGTTCTTGCTTATAGAGCCGTTCAAAGGTCAGTATGCCAACAAAAGTGACTTTATCGTATGGGTCCACTTTATTTATGATTTAACCTTACAGAGTTAATCAAAGCTACGAAGTTGTACCATTACCGCAACGATCACGGGAAGCGACGTCTGCAACAACAGCATACGAACGGGCGAGAGAGCGATTGCACGTTTCCGCTGTCCCTGACTCTCTGCCATGCCGTGAGCTAGAGTTTGAAGAGATTATGGCGCATGTAGAAACTGCCATAGAGGAAGGAACTGGAACATGTATTTGTAAGTTGATGAAATGATAACACGATGCTCCTAGAGTTGATCGTACTAACTATATTCCTCATATGATGAAGACATCTCTGGGGTTCCTGGAACGGGGAAAACGGCAACCGTGCTAGAAGTAATAAGGCATCTACAACATAAATCAGACAATGAGGTTTGTAATGGAACTCTGTGACTTGAATGCATGCGTAGTATCCGTTTACTCATGGACGACTTTCAGAATCTAGGCAAATTCCAATTTGTAGAGATTAATGGGATGAAGGTGACGGAACCTAGTCAAGCCTACAGTATATTGTGGGAGAGTGTCAAGCCTGAAGAACCCAACTCAAAGAAGAGGCGAGTGACAGCGAATCATGCGCTGGATCTATTGGAACATAGGTACAACACATATGATGAAGACCGCCAAACAACGCAAGTAGCATTTACTCACGTTTCGGCAAAAACATAGCGTTTATAAAGTGCTAACAATGGTCATTTCAAATTTTGTAGTGTTGTTTTGATGGACGAGTTGGATCTGCTGGTCACCAAGAAGCAGACAGTGATGTACAATTTCTTCGAGTGGCCAAATCGAGCCAATTCCAAGCTAATTGTCATTGCGGTGGCCAATACCATGGACCTTCCTGAGCGAATGCTGAGCAACAAAGTATCAAGTCGATTAGGTATATTTACGGTTAAAGCTGTATTCGTTCCAATATAACATTCTAATATTATAGTCGCACATGTGCTTAGGTTTGACTAGACTCAATTTTCAACCGTACACGCATCATCAGTTATACCAGATTGTCGAGTCTCGACTGGAAGGTATTGAAGAGTTTGAAAAAGAAGCGGTGGAATTTGCAGCTCGAAAAGTTAGCGCCGTTAGTGGTGATGCAAGACGAGCGTTGGATATCTGTAGACGGGCTATCGAGATCGTGGAAGAACGAGTTAAGAAAGGGAACGCCAAAGCGCCAAAAAGTAGAAATGTAACGATTCCTGTGATCAACGAAGCCGTGCGGGAAATGTTCAGTTCGCCAACCGTAACATTTGTCCAGCAATGTTCGTTACACCAAAAACTGTTTTTGGTATCGGTGTTGAAATGCATCCAGCGGAATGGACTGGCTGACGTTGAATTTGGTGAGGTTGCACAACAACATGTACAGACTTGTAGGTGGCACCATATCGAAGCTCCAGGAACAAGTGACCTCATGCGTGTGTGCGAAAGCTTAGGGCAGACAAGAGCCTTGGTGGTGGAAGGTGGTAGACTAGACTTAGGCATGCGTATTGCTCTCAATATCTCTGAAAGCGACCTTATCATGGCCTGCAAAGGTGATAAATTCATTGGAAAACTTGTATCAAATGCTTAAACAAAGTACCAGTTTAAAATTTTTGTGTTTGTGTAATAATATGTAATTGTTAAAAAATAAAATGCGACCAATAAAATTAAAAAGAATTGCACTGGAACTAAGTTTTGTAAAGCGATGACCATGTCAAATGATAAAGTAGGTAAGGTAAAGTTGTATGTATAGCTACGTTCAAGGATACCGTTAGTGGTAGAATAATGGGAAATACTATGTACAGAAAAGGGTAATACTGGATGGACTAAGAGTCGACGGTGAGTGCGATGGAAAGACAAATCATACTTGCAGCGCTTGCTCATATGTTGGTGGGCTGCAGTCATCATAAGCTGGCAGAGCGTCTTCATCACATAATCGATTGTTCAATAAGAAACGTGGCTTAAACCTCATTCCTTGTTCGCAGACAACCTCCCGATCAGTGTAGGATATGAGTTCACGTGGAGGCGATATGCCTCTTCCTAAAGTTCCAATGGTGATAGGAATGGCAAACTTCATCTTGTGACGGAACAATGTGCTAGATTTGAGTTGAACAGTGACGTATAGTTGGTAAATGATTTTGAGGTGAACTGAATATGAAATGGAGGGGTGGGCGGTTTTTGGGATGCATATTTCCATAGGTAATGTTGCTGGTAATGATTCTGGAGCAGTTACTTTGGCAGTTGATATATCATTGCGATCCATTCTGAAGTATCCTTCGTAGCCAATGGAGGTGATTTGCTTCAATTTGGCTTGAACACTGACGATCTTATTATGGGCACACGGACCACTGGGCGTCAACCTTAGTTGGAAAGTGGCAGTTTCGCCAGCCAAGAAACCAGTTTCTGGCATGATGATTTCCCCCATCACATGATCAATGGTTTTGGCTTCAGTGTGAACTTCCTTGTGCAAACTGGTTGCTACAAACGGCATGAATTCAATTGGATAGACATCTGTGAATTCTGGCATGGAGTCGCTTGCTCGTACAAGAGCAGACTGAAGAGTGAAAAATGATTGATAGGCCAGATGTTGATATGAGATGTTGTAGTTAACCATTGGAAGTTCAACTGCAAATGGGAAAGTATATGTGCCAGGTTCAAGTCGTGGCCACTTGTTTGGATTAGGTTCCTTTTGTCTCAATCCCCATAGATGAGTTTTGACAGCAAAGACGTGGGTAGGGCATCCATTGTTTGCCCAGCCACTGGCACTATATTCTAGACGCTCTATAACATGATCATTGGGTTAGCCATGTTTTGCTTCCAAATCAGTGATGAACTAGCTCGCGGCTGTGTCACCAGGATGGGTAAATATCTTTTCCATTACATACCTGAAGACCTCAGTATAATTTTCAAATATTGAGCTCTGATGGTAGAAGCAACATAAAGGGTAACAGTTCCGCTGATAGTTGAACCAGGGTAGAAAACGCGTCGGCCATCAGGGTGTAAGACACCTGAATCAGGAGTTAATGTGATTTTTGTATGTGATTCTTGTTCATCAATGCTTTGTCGATTATCTAAAAGTGCCATGCCAGCTCCCGCAAAGGATGCAATAGATGGAGGCTGCATTGTGATTATTGACGAACGTATTTATGAAAAGAGAAGATTTTGACTTGATCAGATCTATTATATAGAGTTGGGCAGGTGAGATATCTGAAACTTATGCTTTATATACGTACGAACGAAAGGAATCAAGCCCGAATAAACGGGCCAGAATGACAGTAGCTGAGATTATAAATTGGGTTAGGGGAGACGATTTTACCATACAAGCCATTGTCTGGACTGTTAAATGACTCACAACCGCAGTCGCATGATTTCAAGCGTAGATTTTGTTTGAACTTTGTTCAAAAAAAATTTTTGGACGTCAATGATTTAACGTTGCATATGAAACTAAGGTGGCTATTATTGTATACGTCTTGACTGATGCTTATTAAACATTATGAATTATACGAAAAATGAGCCAAAACAATTTTATTAGTAATCTAATGACGCGATGGATGATCAATATCTTTTAAAATTGTGACGGGCTATATCATCTGAGAATTTTCATATGCTGGCATGGCTTTCAGTGGGTGAGGGACAAGAGCACAGGCGATATCTCCCCACCATTCATTTGCGTGTCTAGAATACCATTCAACTATTTAGCGATGACATATTCCAAAAATAGGGTTGCACGGAATGACATATGGAGAAAAACAAGCAATCGAGAGTCAGAGGGTCTCCGTAATGACGGGCAAGCCATAACAAATAACGATAAAACTCTAAAACTTACTGGACTTGACTAATCCAATATCAAAAGGAGTTTTTGGTCGCCAACCTAATTTTTCCAGCTTGGAGCAGTCCACAGCGTACCTTCTGTCATTGAAAGCTCTATCTTGTACGAACTCGATGTGTTCATCCATCTCATCTTCAAGGCCGAATAACCGGATCAATCTTTTGGCCAAGTCTAGATTGGATATCTCAAAAGCTGACCCAATGTTGTATGATTCTCCCACCTGTCCTTGGTGAAAGATGGTATCTAAAGCATCAGCTACATCTCCAGCGTACAAATACTTTCTGGAGTTGCTCCCATCACCATGTACAAAACTTCAAAAAAAATAAGGAGAGTATTAGCGGAATTCTATGCCAATGGTTATTTCTGTCCGCTACCCATCTTTTTTCGACTTTCAACTCCGTAAACTCTATGACACATTCCCCATTTTCGTTCAACTTACCATCTACCTCCTCTCAAAAGACTACATATGAATTTGGAGCATATTTTCTCTGGGTATTGGTATGGACCATACACATTATTTGAGCGAGTAATTAGAATAGGTAGACCGAATGACATGTAATAGGCTTTTACTAAGCATTCAGCTGCGGCTTTGGTAGCTGAATAGGGATTGGATGGTGCAAGTATGGTGTCTTCTGGGCAATCAGGCTATTCATATTCACCCACATGGCCAATAGAGTAGTAGGTAAAGCGGGGTTTAGACACGAGTCAACAATGACGATATAAACAGAGTATAATTATAAAAAGACAAGGTTTACTTACGCGACTCACTACTTCACCATAGACCTCATCCGTACTGACATGTATAAATCTCTTGATACCATGCACCTTTGCAGCTTCTAAAAGAACATGCGTTCCCATAACATTGTTTCTGTAAGACAGGGCAGTTCCCCGGAAATGATTACTTAACCAATGGTGGTGTAACATTTGCTGGATATATTGAGCTCCGCACTTACTTTGTAAACTCGAAGGAATCGCCAAATGAGTTGTCTACGTGAGTTTGCGCGGCCAAATGGAATATGACGTCGATTTGCTTTTCCTTAAGAATAAATGACATGAAGTCGGATGAAGTGATATCACCCTAATTTTATCCGTCAGCCACCATACAATATATGATTAGACTAAATGTATAAACCTCGAATTACACACTTACTTTGATGAAGGTATAGTTCGGAAAATTGCTAAGAGATTTTAAACTTCTGTTAGACCCGCAGTAGTCTAGTTTATCAACTACAAATATATGGTATTCCGGATATAAGACGACCAGTTTACGGGCAACAAAGGACCCACTAACATGCCACAAAGGGAATTGTGAGCCACCGAGACGGATACTTCAAAAGTCGCTTGTTAGATCAATATATACTGGAAAACAGCTTACATGAATCCAGCACCACCTGTTACCAAGATGTTCCTGACATCTTTGAGATCGGATGCGGTCGTCTCCTGGCGAACACCAATGTCAACTAGGTCGAATTCTGAAATGTTCTTGGAGACAAGTAGAGCATGTTCCTTAAATTCGACGGAGCCGAGATTTTGGCCATTGATGGTGCCATTCTGAGAATCTAGCGAGTGTAAGGCGTTATCTGGAGGAGTCATGCAAAACGACGGAGTAGCTAGAGGCTGAAAGGAATGTGGAGTGTTACCGGGAGAACAAGCTGGTCTCAGAAAAAAAAATCACTCAATCCCTACAACCCAGTGTTCCAAAAAAGCACGTCACTGCATATCCCAGCGTTGCATTCTGCTGTACTTGCCCATTGACCAATGCAGCGTACTATTTTTCTATTATTATCAGTGTTCTTAATCACACAGCTATTCAATTATGTCTGGAGTACGCGGAAACATACATCAAGGTTCTTAAAACGTTCTGATCCGATCAATGGCTGGGCTGAGAAACAGGTAACCCCTGGCCGCCAATGACTGAGCGAAATACGAGATTCCTCGAATCCAACCTCTTATACTTAAATTCTTCATTAGTGTGACAACATTTGGGAGCATGAGGACCAATGTGCTTATGTTTTGGAAAACTGTTCCAATACCATTCCAAGTCTTGTGAATTATTTACAATGGTACTATTGCTCTGGCTCTGTTAAACCTCTCGTTTTAATATGCCTGGTAAGCTTCCTTCACAATCATTGCTTGCAAGAATTTCCACTGATTATGAGCTCCCCTCGATCAGTCTGCATGGTTGTTGTTTTTGTTTGGATTTGTTGGGATAGCAGCTTCCGATTTTTTCTGTAAGTCCAGTTACCATTTCCATGGTAAGCATATACCCAGTCTTACCACGACTTGTAGGCCCAAACCTTCAGACTCTTGCAGCAGCGTTGCATCTTTCAGAAAGCATGGTTCGTATATTCTGTTATGCTGGAAACAATTCGATCGAATTCCTCATGGTTGTGTTCACAGACTGGAGTAACCTTTTTGGCATTTGGAAACGGTAGCCCTGACGTATTCTCTACTTTCAGGTACACGAATATTGGTTTGTTTCACTGTTTTATGGATGCGAAGAAGCTAATGATATCATTTTCCAGTGCAATGCAATCCAATCTTGGCTCTCTTGCCCTCGGAGAGCTAATCGGAGCTGCGTCATTCATTGTCAGCGTCGTAGCAGGGTAATCCCAATGAAAAAGTATAAGACATTCGGTTGAACGCTTGTTGACAAATCTTTATCATTTAATTAGAACTATGTGTGCTATTCGACCTTTTCGAGCAAAACGACTCAGTTTTTTGCGAGATGTTTCATTTTTCACCGTTGCTCTCATCTTAGTGCTTCTCATCGTAGCGGACGGATATATCCATCTCTATGAAGCCATCATACTGGTGCTCTATTATGTTATATATGTCGCTGTAGTTGTTGGTGGAAATTACTATGTCAAGCGCCGAGCAGCATACACGAATCTGGTCGAGCGAGCAAGAGCTGAATACGAAGACAGCGATGGTGACATGGATAGACTGCTGCGTATAGACCATCGTGACTGGAGAGAGGAAGATTCAAGAGAGGACGAAATGGAATTGTATGATGAAGGATTTGAAACGGAAGGTTTCGGAAGCCATTTATCTATCCCTTCGTCTTCAAGACATGAACCAGCCCACCCTGGCCAACAATCGAAATTACATGTTCGTTCTTCATTGTTTGCTGCACTAGAGGTAAGTATATGCGTTGTTGGAAATGGTGGATTTTAATTATGTTTTGGCTTATCCTGTTCTGTACAATTTAGTTTCGAGATGTAGTACAATCGTTGGAACAAGCAAATACCAGAAGACATCCCACTGGTGGTATTCAGCATAGAATGCGCCGTGTATCACTACAAGGTCGACCAAGTTCAGCTAGTCTCCACACTATCAGCCACCCTGAAGAATATCAGAACCCGCATTTGGAGAATATTACGGAAGATGAGTTGGGTGGTGATCAGCTTCAAAATGCAAATAATGATGAATCTGCCCAAGACCATGCTTCAGAATTTCCGCAACCTCAGGATCATGTGGAAAGACAGCTGGATGCTGCATCTTTATCCACAATAGCAAAGATCAGCTCAACTATATTGTCAATCCTACATCCTATAACCAGTCATATACCTATAGCAAATATTGATCTACCAGAAATGGAGAAAGTTCTCATAGCGTTATTCCCCTCCATGATCAAATTCAGGAAGAAGTCATTGTATTCCAAGATTAGCTCTATCCTTTCGGCTCCAGTTATCTTTATATTAACAGTCACTCTACCTGTTGTGACAGAAGATTCTCTTTCGCCTGGATCTGGCAGTGTTCGTTTAGATGAAGACGCCGAAGCAGTTCTACAGAATATGGACGAGGATGATATCCTCGTAGATTTTGAGTCTACCAACGTAACATCAGAATGGCAACGATGGCTGACCGTGACACATCTTCTGCTGTCGTCTTTGTTTGCCTCCCTTGTACTGACATCGCTTGGCCTCTCACCTGCAGCCCTTGTAATCCCGATCTTCGTAGCTATCGGTGCTGTTCTGGCATTATTACTGGTCTTGACGACATCAGCTCACAGGCGCCCACCTCTTTTCTGGATGATGTGTTTTGTTGGATTCATTATTGCTGTTTTGTGGATATATGTTATCGCCAACGAAGTTGTTGGTGTTCTGCAAACGATTGGTTTTGCACTTGGTATTAGTGATGCTATCCTTGGTCTGACAGTATTTGCTATGGTAAGTACAATATCGCTGTACATGTTGAAACCATCCGGCTTTCGCTTACCATGTATCTTTTAATTAGGGCAATAGTTTGGGTGATTTTGTAGCTAACGTCACAATGGCCAGAATGGGGTATCCTATGATGGCTATTAGTGCATGCTTTGGAGGACCAATGTTGAGTAAGTTATCTAACTGTGAACATTTATACTTGTAATGTCTATAGTTTATTAACTTGAGAATTTTATTTCTTAGACTTATTGCTTGGAATCGGTATCAGTGCAACTTATGTTACAACGCAACGCAACGAACCCTATGCAATCGAGGTTGGCCCCACAATAGCAGTTTCAAGCATTGGTCTGCTTGTCATTCTCGTATCTTCTCTCATTCTCGTTCCTCTCAACAAGTACCGAATGTCCAGAGCTTTTGGATATGCATGGATAGCTATTTATGTTATTTGCACTACAATCAATGTTTTGATTGAGGTTTCTCATCGATCCTGATGCTCCAATATTTGTATTTAAATAACCGCCTTGTTCATGGATGGCTTACCATTATACACCAGAAAAGATACCATATTCTCTCTTGTACAGTAAAGCGTAGTGTAGAGGCTTTCAAAAGGAAGAAAGAAAGGAAAATAAACATGTTATCCGATGATTGGATCCTTGACACTCTCTTTTTGAAAAATTAATTTTCGCTGACCGCGTCCTGTGATAAATTCCTAAGGAACTGGGCGACGTTGTGTGCAAAGATCTTCCTTAGATTTCATTTTAATTCCAATAATTATGAGCGACGCTGGAAATTGGTGCTTGATCGAAAGCGATCCAGGTACCAATCTTTTCATTGGATTGATTATTTATTCCATGTTATGAATCAGCAATGCTTATCTAATCTATCTAGGTGTGTTCACCGAGCTCATTAGTGGCATGGGCGTAAGCGGCATTCAAGTTGAAGAGGTGTTCAGCTTGGACGAATCCTCCTTGGATAAACTTAAGTACGGTGTAGAAATAACGAAGAAGCCAGAAAACGTCACTTGTACGAAAGTACTAACTGCTTACTACTTACACCAGGCCAATCTACGGCTTGATATTTCTGTTCAAGTGGCAAGGCGCTCAATCCTCTATGCCACATCCAGACAGCCAGAATGATGCAAATGATCACGTCTTCTTTGCAAAGCAAATAATTAATAATGCATGTGCAACTCAAGCTATCTTGTCTATCTTGATGAATAATTCTGATATAGACCTTGGAGATGACCTCAGTAATTTCAAATCTTTTACCGCCGACTTTCCACCTGATGTGAGTTTGGTCCATAAATTTAGTTCTGTCAAATACATGTTCCCAGTCGTCTGGTCTAATGCCTTCTATTTATAGCTAAAAGGTCTTGCTATATCAAATAGTGACCTCATTCGAAGTGTTCATAATAGCTTTGCAAGATCTGATCCATTCATAAATGACATGCAGGATTCCTCAGCACAAGGGGATGAAGATTTGTTCCACTTTATATCCTATGTTCCCGTCCATGGGGCATTATACGAATTAGATGGACTCAGCTCAGGGCCAGTCAATTTGGGTAAGGTGCGATGGTTTCGTTTTTTCATATCATGGATAGTTGAATCATAACAGTTGTTGTTCAGGACCATGTAATGAGGAGAACTGGACAGAGAAAGCTAACCAAGTAATTATGGAGAGAATGAGAAAGTACAGCGAATCAGAGATCCACTTTAGTTTGATGGCTGTAACAAAAGATCGGATAGAGACGATTCAAGAACAATTGGATGAATGCAATGGCCTACTCATGTCACTTGGAGGTGGAGACCAAGAGCAACGAAAAGAATTCGAATCACAAATTTCTGTTTTACAATACGAGTATGAGCAAGAGAAATCTAAGCGTGCTAGATGGAAGGTAAGTCCTGGGAATTAATATTAATTTACGTACGAGACCCTTTTGAAGTGACCAATCTCTTTCATAGCGTGAAAACCAACTTCGCCAGCATAATTTTATTCCAATCACTTATAATCTCCTTCGACTTCTTGCTGAACGTAAGAAACTTCAGCCGTTGGTGGATGCTGCAAAGGCAAAAAAGCGATTAGAAAGTGAAAAGATCTGATAACAAATAAAAGCTCACTCATTTTTTCTAAATTCCGCTCTCTTTATTTTCGTTCGGATGTGTCATTGGAAATTTTTCTCCCAACAGAAATCGGGATTTCTCAGCATTATTTTCTTTTTCTCTTTTCTCTCAGGGCAGACATCATGTCGACTAATCACAATACGATACATTCCACGACTTCCTACGAGAAAATAGTCTCTGCTTGCACTGGTGCTATCTTGACATCAATACTGGTGACACCAATGGATGTTGTCAAGATGCGCTTACAAACACAAGCGATGAATGGTGCAGCTGCACAAAATTACAAAACCTCCAAACCATTCACTACCGTTTGCTGCATGCCAGCTGACTTGAGGAAAGTTGCTGGAGAAGTCTGCAAATGGAACACTATTCCACGGCACGAACGGAAGCGTTCATCTCCTGCTACACTTCGGGCTGCTGCCATGCACGAATGTAGCCATGGAGTATTGCGTTTGGATGCAGCCAGTCGTGCTTCTCGGTCATCCGGTGGTATCTTGGTAAGCATATTATGGCAAAGATAATTTTGTGAAAGTATTATTTACTGTTATTTAACATTTTACTACAATAGGACGGCGTTCTCAGCATCATACGACAAGAAGGAACCATGTCATTATGGCGTGGATTGTCACCAGCCCTGGTTATGTCTGTTCCTGGAAATATTATCTATTTTGTAGGCTATGATTATCTTCGAAATGCCATCAAGGATTGGACAATGTACAAGGATAAAGACTATGCTCCACTAGTTGCCGGTGGTGTTGCTCGAGGTAAGATCTCTCGGCCTCTTTCTTTCTTTTATGTACTATCATTTTGTATCCGGTGTGAATTTCATTACTCACAAATGTCACTATGTACTGTTTGGTTACAGTTGTGGCTGTCGCCGCTATTTCGCCAATTGAACTCTTCCGTACCCGGCTTCAAGCTGCCAAAGGGGTAGATGGTTTTGCCTGTAAGCAATTTTCTGTTTTCACAGCCAATTGAAATCAATATATACATGTAACATAAAACTGACGGCACTGCTTTGCTTTTTCTTTTCAGCTGTTCTAAATGGAGTTGTCAAACTAGTAGAAAAGGAAGGTCCAAAGGCACTTTGGCGAGGGCTTCCTCCCACTCTTTGGAGAGATGTCCCTTTCTCAGCACTCTATTGGATGGGATATGAAGAAATTAAAACCGCATTGGATACTACCGGCATCACCGACTTTAACAAATCGTTTTTGGCCGGCGCGTCATCTGGTATGTTTGCTGCAATGGTTACTACACCGTTCGATGTGGTCAAGTCTCGACGACAAATTGATGCTGGTCGTGACGTTCCCATGTTTAAGGATATTCGTGTTTCAGCCATGTTGCGACAAATTGTTCAACAAGAAGGATACCAAGGATTATTCCGGGGCGTGACTCCAAGAATTGCCAAGGTTGCACCTTCCTGTGCCATTATGATTAGTTCGTATGAAGTTGGCAAATCTTTCTTTGCCAAGTCTCGCGAGCAAATCTAAGCAAAATTTTGCAATGCACTCCACACATAGAAAAAATCCCTCTACATTTAGAAAGTATACTCTGCCCACACTGTAAAATATTGTTCGTCACTCATCCATGTGAATACCCTAAACTTACCCTCACTCGGTCCTAAATGGACGGCTGTCTTCCACAAAAGTGCTCAATTTGCGTCAAGTAGGCATCTAAGCCTCACTTATGCAATTTTTCATTTAAAAATAAAAGGAACAATGCGCCTCCATTAGTAATTATGATATGCGCTAAATCCGAATCGAGCCATAGTTTTTGTCCATGCTTTAATTATTTACTTACAGAAAATTTGAGAGAATATATGAAACAAAGGAAAGGTAATAAGTACCTGTCATTTACATGTAGGATGTATGGCGTAGTGTAATAAGTAGAACGACGAGGGAGAGAGAATTATTTAAAGCCAAAAAAAATCTATTATTAGTTAATATACAGTGTAGAAGGGGCATAAAAAAAAAAAAGGGCGAGAAGGTGAGTTGGAGGTAGACCTTTGGTATTTTTTTTTTTTTTTTTTTTTGTTGATTATCCGGGTTGATAGTCATCTCGGTGGACGGAAGACATATGACGTACGCAATCATGTTTTCTCATGAATCGTTTATCACAAAAATTGCACTTGTGTTCAGGAACAAACCTAGGGTCATGTAGTCTTTCATGGGTTTTCCTATTCCATTCACGAGTGAAGGCGAAATCGCAATATCGACAAACAAATGGTCGAGATGAACTGGACGAGGAGCGTCGTAATGGTTGACGCCCGGTCTGCCTTCCTCCCCGAATGCTGCTGTAACTATTCCCACAACTTGTACTTGGCGCAGGTGTGGGAGGAGGGTTTCCGAGAATGGTATTCAGAGAGTTAGCAGAATGTGAACGCTGATGTCTTCTGGAAGTACCTCTTGAGGGAGAATTATAACGCCCCAAATTTGACGATACGCCCGGTAAAGGCGCCGAAGCTAATCCATGGTCAGAAACGTGACCATCGTCCGAACCTGCAGGAGTGACAGTAATGGTCGGGGATACAATCTCGTCAATGTCCGCACCATTAATACAAGGAGATGAACTACGTCTGGGAATTTGAAGAGTAGGTAGTCCCAAGCTGTTGTGGCTAGGCAAAGGAATGGGATCAAAATCAAAATTAGGTATAACAGGTTCGTCTCTTTCGTTGAATTCAATAGGTGACGTAATCTCTTGAGCTTCCATAATATTGAATCGATGGAATAGATCAGATACACTGCTATTATCATCCGTGAAAGAAAAAGTGGGAGAGATGGGGCTTGTGATTGTGGCGTTAGGACTTCCGCTTCGAAATGCATGGATAGGTAAGACCAAATCTTCTTGTTCTACAGGGGACGGTGTCATAAAAGGAGAGGCTTCAATTAAGGTCTTTATGTCAGCATTATTTGTAGGAGGAGTGTCCATGCTTTGCAAGGCAGAAGATGTGGATGAGTATGAGCTACCTAGTAATGGTGGTGTAGTGCTTGGCACCGTGACTGGGGTATTCATTGCCAAGAAGGCATCGGCTGGAGAGCGCCAAGCTGTTGTATCAATAGGAGATGATCTTCCTGATCCGGGAAAGTGTTCTGAAGAACAATAAGATGCCGGTGATAATAAAGGCGAGATATCTGAGATCAAGAGCAAATCAAGATTTTTTTTTTCTTTTTAGTATCACACATACCCACATTTCTCAAGAGATTTACAATTTTTGTCTTACCAACTGGTGTAATAAATGGCGACGTTATAGGAATTGGTTGTGGAGAAACAGGTGAATGTTGTTGCTGTTGAATTTGCCATCGATGTGGGTTATTGGCCGAGTCTGGCGACAAGGTGTTAAACAGGTCTTCTTCAGAATGATTATGAGAAGCCACAGTTGGTGATAAATAGGGAGAAGATTGATGTGGTGATGTCGGTGGGTAACATAACTGGTTAAAATAACTAAAGTCTGGAGTTTCTTCCATGGTAGATTGGGATAGGAGAAGAAGATGGTTTATACAAAAGAGAGAAAGGATTAGCAATGACCGGCGTATCTCTTTTTATATCCATACTTTGTGTCGGGGACAGAGAGGCTTGGGGGGAAGTTGGTCAGGGACGCCTGAGAATGATTTCGTCCTGGAGTAATCATGGCCTAAATAGCGCACTTTGAAAAAAAAAAATTATTGCTACTCTGTGTGGCTGATGCATCGATTTCACTGCTGCCATTGAAGGAAGTTGGTCTCTAAAAACGATGACCATTGATGTAACTCAAAATACTCAAACGCACACGCGACCTCCCCAACATCCCAAAGAGTACTATACTACCTAACATATCTGTTTCATTGGGATATTTTTGTATTTTTGCTTATCTTCCATTCCCAATGGACATTACTGTTAAATTACTACGGGAGAGAAGCTGCCATGTGTTAATGATCCAACTTTGACCAAATAATTAGAACCAAGCCAGAGCGAAAACTGCGCAAATGGGTGGGGGGAGGGGGAGATGCGAACACAACATTGTCAATTTGGAAAATTAGACGTTTAAGGGAAAATAAAGAAGAACGGGTGGCTGAGAAGGTTTGGCTGGCTGTTCTGGCTTACAGTAGAAGCGGGAGCAAAATAAATGAAAGCGTTTGAAAGAAAGATCTATGCTGGAACTTCGATTGGAAGGGCACGAGTTTGGGATTTGATTCCCCGGTTCTCCTCTTTTTCCCCCCAATGAGGTAACCTCCGCTCTCTCGGCAACCTTCACCGCTTTAGAAATGTGAATCACGGATAAAATAAGCACCAAGCAAGTTATCATAATTAATAATAACAAAGAGGAAGTGGGTGTTTATGTTTGTTATAAAAAAAAAATATACAAAAAGAAAGATTGCCTCGCAATTTCTCAGTGAAGGCGCAAAGCACCGGAATCATTGGAAGTTTTCCATTGGCTGGTGTAACTATACCAAAATGGCCTAATTTCAGCCGAAAAGAGTCATCCGCTTTAAAGCTGTCCCAGTCAGGTAGACCGTAAGCAGCTCAACAAACTATCGAGTCATGGATCTTAAAGTAGAATCAAGGTCTTGGGTGGCTTGACGAAAGAGCACATTCTCAATCACCTCTTTACGTTCATTCATATTCTAAAAAATTGGAAAATAGTGTTTTTAAAATGAAAAATTGAGTTAATATAACGGATAAATTTTGCTACCACCACTGCGCACAACTAAACTGAACAAAAGAAGTTTCTTTTTGTACACCTTTCCCTCCCCCCCCCACCACTTACCTCCAGTCTTTCCAAAGCCTTGGTGATCATATTATCGCGTCGAATGAGTTGCCTCTTGAGTTGTTCGTGTGCTTCTAGTAATTCTTCATGGTCTTGATCCAATTCTTGATATCTTTTATGCTCATGATGAATCAATGCAGCCTGACGCTCCAATTCATGTCGAAGTTCGTTTTCTTGTGTTTGATCGACAGCTCTGTCATTCAATGACGCATTTCGCTTGTTAGCGGCTTCGAGTTTACCCTTTAGAGCCAGTTGACTTCCGACTAATTCGCTCAGTCTGTCATGAGCTATTTTTCTGTCCCTACGTAGTTTGGTTTCGGACTCCTTCAGTTGAGCCTCAACGCTATGTAATCGGTCAGCCCATGTTCGTTCAAGTTTGGTAATCTTGCTCGTTAAAGTCTAAAGTAAAAAAAGAGACCATTTTGCGTTACAACAATGAAATAACAAAAATGGGGGAGGGGGAGACAGAGAGCGCACAGGCTGCCCGCGCACTGCGCTCGAATCTCTAGTACTTTTCTCTTCAAAGCCTTATTATTTTAGTTACCTCTCTGACCTGCGCAATTTCCTTTTCATATTGCGCTTTAGATTCCTTGCCACGTGCTTCACTGGCTTCTAACCTACTCTTGAGATCGGCATTCTGCCTTGTTCGTTCATGAACCAATTGTTCGGTCTCTTGAAACCGGAGATAGATTTCCTTGAGGTCATTTTCATGCTGAGTCTGAGTTTGCTGCGCTTGCTCAGAACTTTCTTCCAATGCTTGCTCCAATTCTTTCACCCTGTGTATAAGTTTATCCATTTCTCGCTTTCCGTGCTTCAATTGCCGTTCAGCGTCCTGATGGTCATTTTGTAGAATTTGTAGGCCATCCAACCGCTCATCCAATTCGCTTTGCAGTTTCTTGATGATGGCCTCTTTATCTTGAATAGCCTTTTCAGCCTGCTGAAATCGACTTTCCAAAAGGTCCACATCCTGGTCGTAGAGGCGATCTTCTTCTGCGTGTTGGTCAAATTGCCTTTCGAGTGTTGCAATACGTTCATCTCGTTCCTTTTGCCCTTGTTCAAGCTCTTCTATAAATCCAATCATGTTTTCCATTTGAACATCGAGGTCTTCAATTTCTTTTTCCCTTTCGTTAAGCTCTCCAGATAATCTTGCAACATCGTCCTTATGCGCTACTTCTTCATCTTGAAGTGAGGCTTCTGTGTCTTGTAGTCTTGCCAACAGCTCATTGTTTTGCTTGGATAGCCTATCTACGTCCTGTGCTCGTTGATGTATTCCAGAATTGTGTTCATCTAATTCTTCAACAACAGAATTATGATGCTCTATTAACTCTTCTATCTCTCCATTCAATTGATCGATTTCCTTGTCTTTGTCTCGAATTTGGTTCATCAGGTTAGCATTGCGATTCCGCATATGGCTTACTTCCTAGAAAGGTAAAAAAAAATAATAATACCAAGAATGAGATAGGGTCATAACATAACCTTCTATACAGAACATGATGTGGCTGATTTACCTCTTGTAAATTATAATTTACATTGGTGAGATGATCCGTTCTGGATAACAACGTATCTCGTTCTGAGAGAATGGCTTTGAACAATGTATTGTCAGTGGGAGCATGATTAGGTTGGTTTTCTAAGGAAAATATGACTCTGCGTGCTTGTGCCAAATTGCGTTTGCATAATTCCAGTTCGCTCAAAGCTGAAGCCCGTTCGTTAACGAGTCGTTCAACATCTACACCAGGTGATCGAAGGTCATTTTTACATAATGCATCTGTTAATCTTGCAATTTCCGCTGCTTGTTCCGCCATTCGAAGGTGTAAACTTTCATTCTCAAACCGATATGAATTTGCATTTTCCAGGGCCGATTCTAACTGTACTCGTTCATGATCTTTTTTGCCATGATTGCTTTGATACTCTTCTTCTTGCTGCAGTTTTTGTTGTTGCAAGATTTCCATGGCTCCATGCAAGTCTACTATCATCTTTTTGTATTTTTTGAGTTCTTGAACTAGTGTCTGCATCTTGACCTTTAAGTCTACATTCTATAACCGGGATATTCCATTAATCCATTGTCTGTGATCCTACACCTGAGATATTCTTGCGTAGGTGATATGTAAGGAACTAAAAAATGTCTCCTACCTCTCGCAGAGCTTCATCCATTTGACCTGGTGACAGCTGCGCCAATCGTTCCTCCAAGAAATAACACTTTAATTTCAAGCCAAAAGTCTCCTTGCGCAACTCATCTATAGTCTATATAAAGTGGATCAATATTTTCCATTAGTCGTGTATGTGGTGTGGAGCATCACTCATTCAATCATGTTTCTGATCCTCACTTTTTCTTGTTCTTTCAGCGTTAACGTCGCTTTGCTTTCTTTTTCGCGTGACGGGTCGCTATTTCTGGATAATAGCGATTCGTTGGCATCGTCAATGGAGAGTAACTCAAGCTCATGTGTAAGAGTGTCGTTAGCATCTTCATTTCTCTCCGTGGGTATGTCGAAATGTTGATCACCGTTAATTTTCTCCTTTCCCATCTCTTCGCCGACTTCGACTTCTTCCTCTTGTTCATCTAAGGAAGGAAGTGGGTATGTACCGGCAGTTGGAGTAACTGGAGAGAGCAAATCACTACTCGGTAATAATCCAATGACCAGATCATTTGGCCGATTCGTAACGTCCATTACGTCAATAGACGATACACAGGCGAATAAATTAAAATGGGAATGCTGATTTGGTTTTAGTGTGGGTTGAGTGTGCTGCAGGTACCGACACCACGAGTTAGCGGTCGTCAGTAAGGTACCGAGCGTCAAAAATTGTGGGATAAAAGAACAGTCAGTGCCTATGAACGTGAAAGTCTAAATGCAAAGCAGACTTGGTGAAAAACAGCAGCCAAAGCTCTGATGTTTCCCACTTATATCCAGGTATGGAGAGCATGACATGTTTTATTATTTTTAATAACTCAAAACAAATGGTTTATACATAAATTTATGCAGTCTCTACATTTCATCACTAATGTCTTTAAGCTTGAGAACTTTAGCAAGCATTTCGTTACCCTTGATGGTCAATAGTACGTGTTCAGCATTGCCTGGTAGTCCTAGCCAAGTAGGAGGTTCTCTCTCAGGTAGTTTGTTCACCCATTCCAAGAATTGTTCCACACGTGTCCCGTCTGGAATCACTACAGCCTTGCCTTCAGAGGTTTCTGGTACCAATTTGAAATCAATATCATAACTATGGGGTGTGAACAAAGTATCCACAAAAGAATCGAGGATTTCTTGATCAGCATCATTATCAACTCTACCACCATAGACAGATTGTTTGAATAAAGTGCCAATAGCTTCCCATGGGATCTTTTCGGGTGAAATGTTAGCTCTTCCACTGGCAGCGGTATCAAGCCAGGCGTCAATAGTGGTGAAAGCACAATCAAGGTCGGCATCGTTAAATTCATAAGACTTTGACCAACCCAGAGGAACATATCGCAAACGTTCTTGAACGATAGCATGAAGCCAAGAGAGTAAGAAGTAAAGTCTGCTGCGTTCAGCTGGGCCCTGGCTGGATCTGGCTTGGGAGATGCTGCGGAGGGAATCTTGCAAGTTGGCCTTGATACCCGGTGGAGGCTCAAACATTAACACACGAGAAAGTCGTAGCAAATTGACAGGCACCTTGGGATTGGTTTCCATTGTCAGGAACAGACGGAAATTTCGGTGTGGCTTCAGACTGTGCAGTTTCTTTTCCAATGATCCTAACCAGTGGGGAGCAAGATGAACGTTCTTGAGTAGTACCCATTTACCGGTTTTGACCGCGGCTGAAATAGCTTGGTCGGCAAGAGTAAATCCTTCAGCAGAACCCATAGCAACGGAGGTACATCGGATATCACTGGCAGCCACCATTTGGTCAACTCTGTAACTGGCATCATAACCAGGAATGGAGCAAAGAGCAATAGGAGTATTAGCGCCGGTTTCCTTGTTGACAAGATGCGGCAAGTTGAGCTCTTCATTGTTGATGAAATCAGCTCCAAAGATTCTTGAAGCAAAGATGGAAGCAGCTGGAAGCACACGATCAGGTCTGAAGGTTTTCACCAAAAGCAATTCTCTCAAACCATCAGCGTAACCATCTGTCTTTTCCCAACAACATGGCACATTTGCTTCTGGTAGGTTGTCATCATTGAATCTTTGCCATTCTTGCTCGCGTTCATTGATAGCTTCAGGCAGGTTCTTGAAAGCTGGCAGTTCCGAAAGTTCTTCGATGCGGTGTTTTTGTTCTTCAGAAAGCCATGGTGGAAGATCCAAAGAGTAAGAAGCCTTTGACTGGCCAGATCCTTGAATCAAATAGCTGTATTCATTCTGATCAATGTTTGATTTTTCATTTCCTCGCAAAACAATCTGACACATAAGCATTGCAAAGGTGATATGGTCCTCATGAAGCAAACTTCTTGAGGCTCGCTTGTAGGAAACTCTAAACAGATCACGAGACAAAATTTGAAGTCTTTCATCTGGGTCCATCAAACCTGTAAGGTTAGGATTTTCGTGCAATACATATTGGAAAATGTCATAGAAGAAGTCCAAAGAGAACTGATAAAAGTGGTGAATAAGGTTGAGTTGCTCCATAACAAAGAAGATGGATGAACATGCTTGAGCCAATGGAGTATAAACTGTGGTACTTTGTTCCACTTCCTGCATGACAGTGTTTGTTTCTTCAACCTTGCGAGAAACTTCAGCGGCTTCTTTCTTGAGAGTTTCGAGTGTTTCAATAACCTTATCATCATCTAAAATGTTGCCCTTAGATTCATTAAGAGCCTGCAACAATGACTTTTCCAAGAATCGCAAACGGAGCTGGAATTCTCCTTGAAGTTTGATGAGGTCAGTTCTTCTTTGATCGACATCAGGTCGTTCAGCCTTGAGCACCTTGTTCAAGCACTGACTCTGGAGTGAGCCTCGAGTGACAGTGAAGTTGACAAATGTTACTCTAGAGCAGATATCTGGCGGGAAGTTAACTGAAGGATCTCTTGTAGACAAGAATAGCTTGAATGAAGGCGAGAAATCAATGTCTTGGTTACCAAGACGAATCAACACACGACCACCAGTTCGGCGAAGTTCTTTGTTGAGAACTGGATTCAAAATAGGATCCAAATGTTCTACATCCTGGATGAGGATAGGGTTACCAAAACGAAGAGCACTTTCCAAATTCTTGATGAACGCATCATCCAAGAAACTGGTGACTGTAATCTTGCGGTCTTTGTATTCATTAATCAAGAAGTTGGTAGCTTGACCAGATGGGTCAATAATAAGTGGGTAACGGTTGTAACGCTTGAGCATGATGGCATTTTCAATGCAAAGGTCATCTGCTGGTAAGCTGTTTGCTTGCCATGCAAGTCGGTCGTCAGCTGTACTCAAATATTCGGTCAAGGACATGTCTTGTTTGAATTGAACACCAGAGTTGCTCAGATGGTCAGCCCACTTGTGCATCAACATTTCACGGTACTGTTGATCAAAGTAACCACCATAGGCCAAGAAAGCAGCCGACAAGAGGACATCTCCAACAATAGTACCCATTTGAGTTTCGAATGCTTGGCTTGCGGACTCCCAACGTTCCTTTTCAGAGCCTAAGCTGCTCAGCAAGGTCAAACTGCGATCAACTTTGGATTTGACACGCTCCATCTCGCCCTTGATGGCTTGTGTTTCACCAACGAGAGCAGCATATTCCTCCTTGTATCGAGCGATACTGTTCTCCAGCCCTGCAATCATGTCTTGAATTTCTGAAGCCTTGAGCTTGGTTTCATCCGCACTGCGTTCCAAGTCAACCACCTCATCACGAAGCGGACCAACGCGATCCAATATCTCAGAGTAGTTCACTTGGGCAATGACCCACTTGACAAGAGGTCCACAAGCCTTGGAGGCACGGTTGACAGCTTCATATTCAAAGGAGGGATTGCCGAGGTAATTGCGTTTCATGTACTCACGAAGCTGTTTGCCCATTTGCCTTTCCGTGTCAAAATTGACAATGCTAGCAATGAAGTCGTCACGGCGAATAACAGATTGGACAGTCTTCCAGGATTCAATCTTGTGTCCAAGCAGATTGCATACAGATTCCATAGCGAGCTTGACAGCTTCAGGAGGATTGCCCATAGCTCTTACTTCAGTCAAATGTTGACGCTTGATGTTGCTAACACTCTTTTGAGCTTCCATGACGGCGGGCTCAGCATTAGCCAAATCACCGAGTACAATGGCACGACGCTCTTCAATTTCCTAAAATATTCGTGTTATCTTCAGTACACCTGTTATCTTATTATGTTTGGGTTGTCTTATTGTCTCCATATTTACCTTGTTCTGCATTTCGAGGGCAGCTTGAATTTCAATGGATGCTGCCTTCTTGTTTTCAGCTTCCTTCTCATCTGCTACCATTTGACTAATCTTCTCATTAGCTTGAGCATTCTTTAGTTCAAGCTGGTTTTTCTTGACAGCCAAACTCTTGCGTAGTTCTTCAACCTTGATGACAGTCGTCTTTAGTTTCTCCAAACCAACGTTCAAGTGGCGTTGTTGCTCTTCCAGATTTTCACGCTTTTCGTTGTAAAGCTTCACATAATGTGAAATGAAATCCAAGAAATGTCTGGGTGTGACAAAGTTACGACGTCCTTGACGTTTGCTGAGCTTGAGATTGATTTCATACAAAGAGGTATGAACATAGACGAGAGCGTTGACCACAGCATCACGATGAGATGGTGGGATTGGTAAGTCCTTGTAAACTATGGGGAAGTTGAGAGGTGCGCCATAGTTAGGTACATCAAGATCCAATGTATTGGTAAATTCACGACCAACTTGATAGAAGGCTTGATCGGGCCAGTCACCAAACCAATCCAGTACACAACGATTGAACAAGGCTGGGGAAGTGGCAGTCCTTGAGCCTAAACCACCTTCAGGAGGATTCATAGTGAAGACAACATGAAGATTACGCATCACTTGTTGAGTGAACCATTTGTACAATTCTTCATTGGAGTCTAACATCAAGCCATCTCTTTGTGCACCTTCCTTACATCCAGTCATCAAGGCAGCAAATTCATCACCTTCGAACAAACTTGGTACTTCAGCATTAGCAAGCAGAGTATTCATTCTTTCCAAGAAGCCAGAATCAAGGACGTTGGATTCATCCATAATGAAACAGATCTTTTCACCCTTGCAGCCAGCTCGTCTGAGTACGGTTCTAAGATCTTCATCAAAATCAACTCCTGTATACTTGTTGTGAACCTTGATTTGGAAAACAGACAGGCCATTCAACCATGCAACGAAGCGTGACAATGTTGTTTTACCACTACCAGAAACACCAATCAATAGCAAGTGACCTTGTGGTTGACGGAAGACACGATCAATACGCAAGACATGCTCCAAAACGTCGTTGAACAGAACCAGAGGTACATCCAATTCTTCTTCATAAAAGACCTTGAGACGTGCTTTGACATAATCACGCAACTGTTCGTGTTCAACAGGAATGTAGTGCTTGGATAGCCAGTTCGAAAACAATATTGGTCGTCTCAGGGCTTCTTCTTGATCAATCATAGGGAAATGCTTCATGGCAATCTCATTGATATTATCATCAGTCCATTGTCTTTCTTCATCCGTAACCAAACGATCTTGGAAAAGTCGAAGAGCTTCATGTGCCCAGATGCGAACAAGGCCTTCAACAGTCAATGATTCCAATGGTTTGATTGCCTCAAAGATACCTCTTACCCAACGAGTCAATTCACGTGGTGAGTAAATGTAGTGAGCTTGTTTGTCTGGAGTAAATCGTTTCTGTGACATGAGATAGAATTCCACCATGGCAGCCGTAAGAGGCTCTGCATATCCTCGCAAGGTTGGTACCACTTTGAGCATAGCTCTTGAGAAAGTGCTGTAAATTTGCATCAAAGATGGCTGTCCAGCATAGTCAACCATGACCACAGGTGCATGTCTTAGGAAACGATGAGACAACGGCACACGACCAGGATCAGTGGGAGGATTACAAGCTCCAACAAACTGAATACGCTCGAGAGTAACCCAAGATTTGTCACTTGCTCTCCAGTAGCCATTATATTCGACCAATTGTCTCAAGAATGAGATTACACGTTGAGTATTGTACTTGTCAGTAGCAGGCAAATTGATTTCGTCACAGAAGATAACAAGCCATCTTCCAATCAAAGTAGGTGACAGAATAACACCATTAGGTGTCTTGCGGTATTCACAATGCTGTTCGAACGTTTTCATAATAAGCTCTGGTGTTGTAGCACTTGAGAAATTAAGACCAACCACTTCCATGTCAGGTAGCTTTCGCAAAGCACTGAACAATGTCATGGTTTTACCAGAACCTGGAGGACCACACAAAATGAGTGGTTTGTGTTCAGATAACCAAGAATACAAGACTTCTTCGTGACGAACAGTGTCGACGGTTGGAATGATCATATCTGCTTCGGCTACCTTGTGAGTCTCAATTTCAACGGTTGGAACCTTTGATTGCCATGGCGTCCATTCACCATTATTAACCGCGATGTCGTAGTCAATAATAGACCAATCATTCACACTTGGGGGTAGATCATATGTTGTGACACCACGAAGGTATTCACCAAAGCTGGTACGCAGGTCCAGTTTAGCATCTCCAGCGAAACTCCAAATCAGCGAGTAGACCATACGTTTGGTGATGTATCCGTGTAAATGATCGGCAGACAGAGGGAAATCAGTATGCTGAGAGTTATACTCCAAGACATTGCGAATGGTTTTGTTGATAAGTGAAAACAGAGTGAATAGAACTCTCATGCGAGTGAAATCCATAATATGGTGGAAGGTAGCAGCATAGCGTAAAGCTTTGCCAACCAGTCCATCATCATCCGTGAGGTCAGGCTCAATGATTTTGGCAATGGCTCTTTGTGTAGCCAAAACTGGAGATATGGATGTACTATCATCACTCTCCAAGCGTCTTCGTGGAATTTCTTCATCAAGTTCATCCATAGGAACATTTCGCAAAGTTTCCAAGTAGTGTGTGAAGATCATTGGCAACGTGACAACATCTTCACTGAACCAGACCATACCACAACGAGAGACTGTGGCAAGAGTAGCGTATTTCAAGGTTTCGACTTCAAACATGATGCGGACATTAGGAGGCAAACTCAAACGCTCACCATTAGGCAAGGTAAGCAACTTGTTGTCATCGAGGACTGAGTTCAGATTTTCAACCCACTCAGGATCAACATCACCATCAAAGATAATCCAATGACGTTTGGCGCTTTCACCACGGACATTGTCGACGATCTTGCGCAGAATATGAGTGAACAGACCATCTGTCCATTCACGAGTCGTTTGATCCAATGTACCATAGAGAGCTTCTTTCGACAAAGCCTTTGGATCAATGGTGTATGGAACTCCTTCGGTGCCTTCGCATCGTTCAAGAGCAGTAAGAAGAACCTTCCACGCAGTAGATTTACCAGAACCAGATGGACCAACCATCATGAGACCGTGGTGAATATTTTGGATTTGATACAGTTGAATGACCTTTTCAACCCAAGCGTCACCGTATACCAAACGTTGCTCTTCGCAGACATTTTTGATCTCTTGCTTGAGTTTATCAAGATCAACAGGTTCATAGACAATACCAGGGAAGACATCACTGAGAATATTCTTCAAAGTATGAATGTCTTCAGCCACCAATTTAGGCATGACTGTTTCAGAAATACTGGAGATAACAAGCTGTTGTTCTGGGACTTGCTCAGAAATAGCTGCATATTCGGTATCGTCCTTTTCACCACTGCTGATAGCTTGACGCAAAGCACTAAGACGATCGCGCTTGAGGTTACCGGCGCTAACCAGGACACTCTTCAAGGCACGTAGACCGAAATCGTAGTGAGATTGTGGAGAAAGTTGTGCGTCACAGAGGTTGAAAAGAGGAACAACACGGGATGCAAGGTCTTCGGCATTCCTGAAACCTTGCGAGTACAACATGACCTGGGCAATAAGTTTTCTGTCTGGCTTGGTCATAGCGATGCTACGGAACAACTTCTTCAAATTGTCTGGTAGGTTGGATCTTCCGGCATAGCCTGGATTCATGGTGATGAAGATGCCAGTGTTTTCATTCACACGAACGTTCTTTCCAACGAGTTCAATCTCTTTCTCAGGATTAGTCATAGCGTCTCGCAGACCCAGCTGGATAGTTTGCACTTGTTGTGAGACAGCAGACAGAATGCGCTCCTCAAGACGATTAAATTCGTCAAAGCAACCCCATGCACCGACTTGACAAAGACCAATGAAAATTCGGCCCATAGCTTGGAAGTCAAAGGTTTCATCACAGCAGAAAACGAGGACAAAGCGACCAAGCTGAACACCAAGAGCCTTGACAGATTCGGTTTTACCCGTACCCGCAGGACCAAATGGAGAACCTCCCAATCGTTGCTTCAAGGCTTGAGTCAATGTGAGATAACATCTGTCTGTAAGTGGAGTTTGGACAAGGCGATCTGGGACGCCAAGGTATTCATAACCATAGAAGAAAGAGGCATCAGCCATCTTGATGACAAGTCGTTCAAGAGGATCAGCGGTAGCTGGGTTGAAGTAGAATCGCATTTGGTATAACCACTTGAAGTCCTTTGGTGAGTTTACCTTGCTCGCAAGCAGGGAACGGATCAAATCTCGCTGATGGACCAACTCTGTGATGAGATGTTCGCATTTGCGGCGCTTAATGGCAGACAGATCCAAAAGCACAGTATTAGCCAGAACAGTCAAGTTGGATTCAACAAACTTTAGCGAATCCTCCAGCGGTGTCAAATCCGATGGATTGGTGCTATCAGCAATCTTGTTCAAAGCCTTATCAACTGACTGAGTACATGTAGTCTGAGCAGCCAAAACAACCAGTTGGACAGGGTATCTCTCTACCCAGTCTAAAAATTCACTGGTAATAATTTCAGCGCCATCCCAGATCTTTTCCATTTCAATAACAGCGTCTTGAAGTAATAATGCCAGTGACAGACGCATATCCTTCTCAAGCATGGTGAGCCAGTCATTAATCTTGGGATGGTCAATGAGAGATATGGGGTTCTTGAGCTGAACTTCTTCTCCTTCTCTAGAAGCAATACCCTTGATAACATTGGTTTCTTCATCCAAGATGATATTAGCAACACCGGCAAACATCTTCTTAAAGTGTTTTTGAATACGAAGGATGTCCTTGCTATTACCAATAATTTCAAGCAAGTCTTCGTCACCAACAAAGTAGAATCGAGGGAAGGATGAACGCTCACGTTCCAAATATTCACCAAGAGCCTTTTGGATCTTACTAAGAAGCTCTGCCAAACGTTCTAAAGATTTTTGAACAGTAGGAATATTGAGAACATCTAGTACAAATGGTGACTTGTAGACCTTCTTCATGACGGTTAAAAATTCCGAGTTGATGTTCTGGAATCGAGAAGTTTCCACAGGTAACAAGTGTTTGATATCAGCACTACCACTAAAGATGCCTTCAAGATAAACCCATTGGCGTTGAACATCAATCCAAACATCGAACAATACATGGATACGGTTCAACTTGTCTTCCCAGGCGGATGCCTCTTCTTCAAATACTTTGTAATAGGGAGAGAGCTTCATGGCGGTCAACGAATTGATGTGTTCACTTGTTTTGGTGAAGAGGTCATCCCAACCACGAATCAAACGACACTTGTTCTGATAATTGACCAAATCCAAAACATAATTTGTCCAAGTTTCCTTGACTTGCTTCAAGAATTCTTCCAGGGCCATTTCTCCTTGAGCTTGGATAATAACATCTTTGACAACCTGTTCGTTGCGCTTTAGATCAAGATCCCAAAGTTGACCAATAGTCATATCACCTAGGGTGAGACGACCATCAATGCGAAGAGTCTTAAAGATTTGTCGCCAATGTCTCTCGCGTAGAGCTTCAGATTTCAGGTCAGAAATCAAGGGATTGACACGCAGATAGTGGCGCAAGACTTCTTGAACATATTCATATGCAGCATATTGACGCATACGGTTTGGCATATCCTTGGTAGAATTGACAAGAGCATCCAAGGATTGGCGAATTTTGCGAGGAACAATGGTAGACCACAAGGTATCGCGAATTTCATTGATGGATTGCCAGACTTGAGCGAGAGCTGTCCATACGGATTTCAAATCACGAAGTTCTTCAAGAACAGGTTCAAGTCGTCCATCACTGGTTTGATCAAGATCAAGTGCTTCCTTTGCTCTGCACACCATGTCGTACTCTTCCTTAAGTCGAGTGACTCGGCCTTCAAAGATACTGAGAGTATTGGTAGCAATGTCAGGTTTGATATCACCTTGTACAGGCTTGCTCTTTTCCCATTCAACGCATATGTCGCGTATTTTTTGTTCCACGATCTTGTCTTCTGCTACAATCTTCATTTGCAAGCCAGCTGTAACCATACAGAACAAACGATATTAATATATGTTCAATCGTAGCATCCACTGATAATGAAATACACATAAACTATGACTTACCAATCTGTTCTTGGATAGCATTATTCTTTCTAGTCAAGATTTCATTGAATGCACTCCATTCACCGTCAACTTGGTCTACATACACCCAATCACTAGGGAACTGGAATCTCTGACGTTCAAGTGTCTTTTGGCCATGACGGAAGAGGTCAACATCGTTGCCCCATTTGGTAACCTTGCGCTTGAGGTCTTGAACAAAGGTAATAAATGTCACAGCTTCACCTGTGGAATTACTCTCGATGGATTGTTGCTCCAATTCATAACGAGCTTTCGAAACATCTGTATGGAAATCACGCATAGCAAGTCCCAGCATACTTCCAAATTTGTTGAGAATCTCGCGCTGCCATTGGTCATACTTCTGATTGACTTTACTCTGCACTTGCTCATAATCGACAATTAGCGGGCCAAAGGATTGCTCAGTTTCCGAATTATCAAATGTACTGCGAGCACGCTTGATTTCGAGCAAGATCTGTTGCCATTTGGCCAAATCGTCACCAAGAATACCAAACACCTTGCTGGATTCAAGATCCCACAAACTTTGATATTGTAGCCAAATGTCGACGTACTCAGCCACTTGACGAACCTTGTCTTCAATAATCTGGTAGGCATGTTCAAGAGAACTGTCGCCCATATGTGTAAGTAGACTAACATAGGTTTTCTCCTTGGCAGAATTATCCTTGACACTCAAACCACCTTCGTATCGAGAGCTTTGAACCCTAGGCAAATGGCAAACTGTGGCTAACCAGTCGTGAAGTTGATGATACCAACTGGCGCGAGCTTGCTCAATCGGAGGATCCAAATACATGACTTGATCACGGATGCGAATTTCATGTACCAATGTTTCAAGATCGGGTTTGACCTCGGTAGACTTGGTGGCAATGGCAGTCTTCTCGGACAAACCGACACTATCTCGGACACCCTTCCGCTTACGTTTGGACTTGGATACAGAGGTTTCCATATTGACAGGATCTTCATCAATGCCAAGGAAGGTATTATTCCAAATCTTGATAGATGATTGCAATCTTGAAATCAAAACAGCTTCGATTTTCCTATCAAGGATCGCCACCCATTCATCCAAATTAGAGTAAGATTCCAAATTGAGTCTGTCGATCTTTTTCAAAACAATGAAAAATATGCAAGGTAATTAGTATAAAGCTAGGGGTGGGTGGGAGTACATTGACTAGAATACCGATGGCCCTGCACTTACCAGTTTCTGGATCTTTTTCAAGGCATTTTCAAACTTATCAACTTGATAGGGGCACGATTTCATTTCCTCAACAGCTTTGTTAATTTCATCATGATAGGTGATGAGCGAATCAACCTTGTCTTGGAAGATGGATACAATGTTTGCAAACTCCCTAACAAAGGTCACATGTCGATTTTCACGAGCATCGAATGGAATGCCAGACATAGATGATAGCGGGCGGTGATGGGTGTCATAAGTATTGACAAAATAATCCCAACGCAGATTAATACCTATAGTGATTAAAAGCGGGTGAGCCGAACAAAGGAAAATGAAAATGAAAATGTTTTGAATGCTACAATCAGGCCTTACCCTTAGTGATCATGACATGAACTTCGTTACGATAACCAGCTACTAAAGTAACAATATCAGGGTTTCGGTTGACCTTGTGAATGGTTTGCGAAAAGGTTCTGACAGTTTCCATCAAGCTGACTGCATATGGATAGACACGTTTAGCATCCTTGGCGACATTGGAAATAGTGTGAGGAACCTGGAAGTTGAGCCATAACAAATTACGGACTTCCTTGAACAAAGTGATGATCTGACTATCAAAGTTGACTCCGAGTTGAAGAGCACCACCTTGTGCACGGTTGCGAGTAATTTCGAAAATGCGTCCGGACACAGACAGATCTCGCTTTGTGATTTCTTGAAGCCAATTATCGTAGATAAGACGTGTATCCAACTTTTTACGGAAACTGTTGCTCTCAAGTTGAAGCTTTTGACCCTCTGCGTACAATTCCCAGCCTTTTCCAAGGACATCTTCAACTCTCTTCATATACAGTGTGAGTTGACGATCGATTTGGCGGGCCCAGGTAATGGCACCGGAGATAGGTGGTAAATCACGTAATTGCGCCATATGATAGGCCTCAGAGTTGCGATATTGCATCTTGAACTTATCATGAAGTTTGTTAATATCTTCTTTTACGCTGTCAATAAGCTGTGTCTGATACTCTTGAATGGCACCACGAATCTTTGGGCGAACAAATAGGGCATTGAACTTTGAGAAAACACCAAACATTTCATTGGCATTCTTTGCTGTACCCAATCGATCACGAAGTCGAGAAATAATTTGGTTTTCGACTCTGGAGACACGTTCATTATAAGCTGTCTCTGCTTGGATCCAGATTTCTGTACCTTCAGGAGAAACGTCCAAAACATCAATGTCTTTAACGCTGTCGTAGGCAAGCTTAACTTCATCAACTGAATTAATGTCACTGACACTGACACTTTCTTCTTCTTCAACGATGCTCTTGATTTGACCATCCTCTACAATTTGAGCCTTCTTGGCGCGAGGACTAGTCATGACCTTGACGATGGTCTGATGAAGCTGCTCATGTTGCTTACGGAAGGTGCGAACAAAATTAATACGCTCCTCAAGTTTTGCATGAGCAGGATTGATCTTGATAGGAAGGAATTTTTCGGATCGCTTGCGAGTGACATCTCTTGCAACGTTTGTAAACTCTTTAATCAAGTCATCCCAAGTATGAAAAACTGCTTCAGCACTGGCCATAGCCTTTTCAAAATCATCATATTCCATGTACATGAGCTTTCGGCTACCAAGAACCTTTAGCAACTGGTCATTGAGATCTCGTGAAATGGCATCGACAAGTGGAAGTGCACGTCGAATAGGATAAGGAGATAGTTTGAGCTTCTTGTTAAGATGGCCAAAGATCAACATCAGTGACTCTCTAACTTTTTCCACGTCGGTAGCAGATAAAAGTTCATTCAAAGGAAAATCTTTCATGAGCTGATTATATTTGTGAACAAGTTCAGCAGCCTCCTTCAGACCAGTATCAGCAATGAAACTAACAGTGGCGTGGAAGCGCTTGGCATGTTTGAGAATATCCAGAGTGAGCATAATTTGATCACTTTTCAACTGGTCATCAATCTTCTCCAACGCTTTCTCCATACTGAGCCAAAAGTTGATCTCTTGAATAGCTGTGCCACTGGCAGGATCTCGAGAAAGCTTGGTGACTTTTTGAATCTCCTTGATCCATCCGTTCACATCACCTTGCAACTTATTCAATAGACTTGAATCGGAAAAGAGATTAGGATCAACCGCTTCTACAGTGACGCGCTTGTTTTGTTCACGGCATTTCTCTACAGCACGTTGAACAACCGGGTGTATGTTGAGAGATATTTCTGGAATTTCCACATTTTGCTGCAAATGTAACAGACTAAGCTCCAGTTCAGCAATCTTCTTTTTGGCCATTGGAATTCCCATCTTGTTATCCTCATTTTTGGATTTAGAATCAGAGCTAGTAGGACCAACTTTGGCATTAACATAGGCGTTGAAGTATGGACTGACTGCCAAATGAATGTACGAATGAAGGGCTTCATAAGGTGTAGCTTGACCTGGTTCACCAGTTGGAGCACCGGGCAAATTAATAATTTGAAGTTGTGCTTGCAAAGACCGGCCAGTTTCCAGAGTTAAACTTCGCTTGATCAGAGCAACAGATCCAACATGGGTTGGTTGGTACGTTATCTCTTGAGTGATGGTATAGGTATAACTTGGTGGAGCATTATCGTCTGAAGAACATTAAAAGAAAGAGTGAGATAAAATGCCCACAATGATGATATGTTCGCTATCAGTAAAAATGAGGTTTCAGATTTCTATTTAGGGGACACTTACCATCTCCACTAGAACCTTGTCGTTCTTTGATAACATATAGTACGGGGCTGTTTGGGTCATTGGCAAAACGTCTACATTTTTCTATAGCATCCGGGTATGCAAATAAAGATGTCTTAATGTCGTCGAGCTCCGCAGCCAAGACGAATGGTAATAGATCGAAGAGATAGGCTTTGAGTATAATGGGATCAAATGACATTAAAGAGTCTCCTCCATTTGTTGAAGTTGACATTGAGGTGGATGCCGACAATGCTGGAGGAGACATGTTGATACCATCGTCATCTAACATGGCGCGATCTGCGTCGCGTTAAAGAATTTAGGGTATAAAAATGCGGTTCTTGAAGAGGCGACTAAAGCCCATGCGGATAAATTAAAATTCAGGATCATTCAATTATGATGAAGTCTATGATAATTTACCTGTAAGAGGATTATTCGTCTCTCAAAGACACCAATTAAAAAAGAAAGGCCCAAAGTCTTCAACGAGCAGCAGCTGTCTCTGCCCTGTAGTTACTTTTGGCTTGGTGCCTGGGCCTGGAGCATAAGGAGTAAAATGATTGGATAGATATTGACTCCGCCACTGGACAAAGGTGATACAGTACAGGACATGTTCGGGTAAGTTTTAATGGCTTAAAATTAAAACAAAAAGGTATGTAACAGGGAAGAAAGTTGGTCAGAAATAGGAGATATAAGAAAAGTCCGATAGGAAACAAGTGAATAGTACACACTGACGATTTAAGGTATAAAGAGTAGGAGCAGAATGTAATGCAATGGGAAGTATTTTGTGTGGATTGATCGCAAAGAAGAGGGTTATATAAGCGTTATTATGAAAAAGGTATAAAGAAAGAGGGATAGTATTTCCAGCATCATGAATGTTGGGATAGCTTATATTTTTCCAGTAATGATTCAAGTTCTTGCACTTTGCCTTGATACATATTCACTTCATTTTGTAACAACTTGATTTGTTCCACACTCTTTCGAAGAATTTGGCCTTTATTGGGCTTGTTGGCTCCATCCAACGTCACATCCGGAAGAAGAAGTCCAAGTTCCTGAATACGTTCATTGATATTATCCCTCCTTCTTCGTTCGACTAAATTATGGGATTCTCGTCGACGTCGTCTCTTCTCCATTACTGCCTGCAAACTACATAAATAATGTTTATTTGTTAGCTTCCATTTACAGTAATATGTATAAAATATCAAAATATCAAAAAACGATTTGAATATTAAGAAGTTGATGATAACTTACTTGGCTTGTGTGGCGTAGTCATCTTCATAACTACCAACATCGCCTTCCTCTCCAATGGTCGGGGTCTGCGGATACTTAAGAGATGAGCTGGTAGTAGAATGGATGCTACTATATTGATCGCCAGCAAATCCACCAATATTTGCAGGGGCACTCATGGCAAAACCCTTGTCGCTTGGAGGGGATTGTATATACATTGGGTAGTGAGGATTGAAGGATCGTTTCATATCCATTGGTGGAGTACTGAGTTCATCATACAATAAGTCATCTTGGACGAGAGAATTGCTTGTTGGAGAATCGGCATAAAGATTATCGGGTAAATCTGTGTAATCCATATCGGAGAGGTGCGGTGAAGTCTTTTGCGGTGGGAAGAACATATGTGGTTGGAAGGCGAGTGGGTCAATGACAAATTGTTGTTGATCAAGGTCATGACCGTTATCTCGGGCCAAGCGCTGCTGTTGCATTTGTAGGTGATACTTGGTAGGGTGCGTCAATCTCGGTGGATTGGTAGCCGATCCATTAACAGCCTTGTTGTTAAGAGCCATTGTGAAGAAAGATGAGCAGTAGTAAAAAGACGAGAAGAAGAAGAAGAAGAAGTAGAAGAAAAGAAAGAACAAATAAAATAAAAAGAGAGAGGAAATAATACTTTGAGGGAGGTAGTGAGAATATTTTATTTTTACAATCTTCATTATAAAGATACCCGTCTCTTTGCCGTGTGACTCTGTTGTTTTCCCTTTACTAAACACTTGGCCCACTCCCCCCCCATGCCACCTCCAAATGCGATCCGTGCGTTGTTAGACAACGTATAATGCTTATTTCTCTTTTTCCACCTTGCAGCTTTTATAAAGTAAAAAAAAAAACATACTCCTTTGTATGATAACATCAAAGGATCCTTGACATTAAATACATTCTAGTTAAGACTTGATTATGCAATGCTAAAATTATCAGAAACGAAGTATTGTTGTCAAACATCGCAGTAATATGTGCATATTTCCCCCATATATTTTACAGTAGTCGGGGTGAAACTCGCTCACCACGGCTTCTCCAATAATGGCGACTAGATATTCAGATCGCCAACGATTTGATCCAAACTACTATGGAGGTATCACCATGTTGCAGATGCCCATTGAACGAAACACGTGTACCGTTGTTCATGGGCTACTATCAAATACCGGTGACCTCTGGTGTTCTGCTGACGAGGTGGACGTCGTCATTTAAAAAAGGTAGCTTGCTGCCAACCCCCCATGGACTCCCTCTTTTCCCATCGTGGAACTTTAAGCACTATCGCCCTAATAAAAAAACCCGTGTTAATATTCAATAAAGAGATATCGTTTCACATGCTGGGTAGCCCGGTGACATGTCAAGACTGGATACATCAAGGTCATTCCATTGCTATAAACCTTTTCATAATTTGTGAAAAAGAAGGCTTTTACAAAATTATATGAGTTACAGCTACATAATGACGATCGCCTTTGAACGAAAGCTGTGCACGAGCCTCCTTCCCTCGTCACAATGGAATTTTGTTAAAGGAGAAACCAAGCGAATCATCGAGGCGCAATGCAGCCAGTTCCCGTGTCTGGCTGTGTACGTAAACGGGCCTTTTCCGTCTGCCTAAAACGTTACATCCACAGTACACACAAATCAATGTAAGTGGCTAGCAAACTGTTGGTAACAATTTCATGGCCCCCTTCCAACCATTTTTGATATAGAGCGAGAACCGGCCCTGCCTAGGCAACCCCCATCAGCGCAATTATATATAAAGAAAATAGTGCGAGAAGTGCGTTAGGTAGAATCCTCTCAGTCATCGTGTTTATTATTATTATTATTATTATTATTATTATTTTCATTTTCCACCGTCCAACTTTATCGTACAGGTTTTTATCAACGTTGATATATTCCAAACATCCTTTTGGGTTCAAGGAATTTGACATGGATAGTATCAATCAATATCAAGTGAGATTGCTTCTTAAGGATATTATGCGAAAAAATGCGATTGCACATAACGAACGAAATTACCCAGCTAAAACAGCACAAGAATTCGTTGTTCAAACTCCGTTAGCTCAGCTACAATATCAAACCAACAGTTGTTTGATATTCTTTGATCATTCTTTCTTCGAACTTGCTTAGATAAATCAGAGAACACGATGAGACGAGGATATTCAAAAAGTATCAGAAATTAGTGTCTTTAGCATGGCACAGTCAAGTGTCACAATCCCGCACCATCTGCCAGCCAAATCCATCATGGACTGTTCAAGTTTGTTGGGGCCCAATTATCGATATCGCTGAGAAAAAAAAAAAACCATCCCAGTACAAGGTTTTATAAGGTTTTATATCTCGCCCCAAGCGTTTGCCCGCTTTTACCGCTAAACGTGATTGGCTTGAAAATCCACCCATTTTTTCCTTCTGCCCTTGATCCCTTTCTTCTGTACTGCTTGTACTTTACACAATGGCCAGCGAATCTACAATTACTTCCAACCTCCACTGGATTTCCCAGATGGACGTAGATGTTGAACCTACTGCTGGACGCAAATCCTCTATTATCTGTACTATTGGTAAGTCCCAACACCGCGACAAACGCCAATAATGGGAAATACCTTTGCAAAATACCCCGTGTTTTATTTAACCACTATGGATCTATCTAATAGGTCCCAAGACTAACACTGTTGAAATGATCACGCAATTGCGCAATGCCGGTCTCAACATTGTTCGCATGAAGTGAGTTTGGCGTTTATTTTTTTACTGTTGTTACAAAGAGATTCCAGTCACTTGGCTAGGTTCTTACGCCACACTCTCATTATCTTTCTTCCTAGCTTCTCCCATGGTTCTTATGAAGTGAGCTTTTGACTATCTAATGGGAATCTGATATGCTTTGTGGAAATCTGATCAATATTTTAAATTTTAAGTATCACCAATCTGTCATCGATAACACGCGTAATAGCATTGAACGTGAGTAGCAATCTGGGTTTTTGTTTGGTTGCCTGCGAAACACCGGTATTAATGGAAAAAACCATTGTTTCAAACTCCGCCTTCCCCACACGCACAGTTTACCCTGGTCGTCCTATCGCTATTGCCCTGGATACTAAGGGTCCTGAGATCAGAACTGGCAATATGAAGGATGATATTGAAGTGAGTCAATATATGTTCGGGCAGCGTTGTCATAAGCATACTAATACACCCTTCTTAGATCCCCATCAAGGCTGGTCATGAAATGCTTTTGAGCACAGATGATAAATACTTCAATAGTTGTGATGACAAGGTTATGTATGTAGACTACAAGAACATTACCAAGGTTATTGAGGTCGGAAAAATCGTCTATGTCGACGACGGTGTTTTGTCATTTGAGGTCCTAGAAATTCACGACACAGACTTGAAGGTTCGAGCAATTAACAATGGCAAGCTTTGCTCCAAGAAGGGTGTCAACTTGCCACGCACAGCCGTCGATCTGCCAGCCCTTTCTGAAAAGGACAAATCCGACTTACGATTTGGTGTTAAGAACGGCGTTGATATGGTCTTTGCATCCTTTATTCGACGTGGTCAAGACATTCTCGACATCCGTGAAATTCTTGGTAGTGAAGGTCGTAATATCAAGATTATCGCTAAAATCGAAAACCATCAAGGTGTACAAAACTTTGATGAGATTCTTCGCGAGACCGATGGTGTTATGATCGCTCGTGGTGATATGGGTATCGAAATTCCTTGTGAAAGAGTGTTTATTGCACAGAAGATGATGATTGCAAAGTGCAATCTTGCTGGAAAACCGGTAATTTGGTAAGTGTTCACCACCAAATCTGTATATGGCGAAATAAAAAATGGGAAACAGAAAGGTTACGGATATGACTGACCGAGTTCCCCCATGTGACAACTACAGTGCTACTCAAATGCTGGAGTCGATGACTTACAACCCTCGTCCTACTCGTGCTGAAGTTTCTGACGTCGCAAATGCCATTCTGGATGGAGCCGACTGCGTCATGTTGTCAGGCGAAACAGCCAAGGGCAATTACCCTATTGAGGCTGTTAAAACCATGCACACCACCTGTGTCCTTGCCGAATCCGTTTTGTGTTACCCTCCTCTTTTCGATGAGTTGAGAGCCCTTACACCCCGCCCAACAGAAACAACTGAAACCGTGGCATCATCGGCTGTCAGTGCTGCTCATGAACAGAACGCTGGTGCTATTATTGTCTTGACCACCAGTGGAAATACTTCTCGTTTAGTTTCTAAATATCGACCCCGAGTCCCCATCATCACTATCACCCGTAACCCACAAACTGCTCGCCAAATTCACTTATATCGTGGATGCTTCCCCTTCTTGTATCCCAAACCATCTTCTGCTAACGCGGCAAGATCGTCATCTGTTTCTAGCGCAGCTTACTTGAGTCCTGCTGAAATTGCACCATGGCAAGAGGACGTTGATCAACGTCTTGCATGGGGTATGGAGCAAGCTATCAAATACGGACTTTTGAAGAGTGGCGATCCGGTTGTTGCGGTTCAAGGCTGGAAGGGAGGTTTGGGCAATACAAACACACTTCGCATCTTGATGACACCTTAAACAGTATTTTTTCCATTGCCTTTTTCCATTTCCAACACATTTTCTTTACTTCATTTTTTTTGAAATATATACAGGTATGCTGATGTATATATCGTCATTAAAAAAAATTTCATGCAAATCAAATGCTTTTTGTCTTATTCAGACACCTGCAAGTTTAATGGACTGACGTCGTCATTAGCCTTGTGTGAAACCCAAAGCGGGCGATTACGATGAGGTTGGGGGGGGGTGGCACCATGAAAATGATGTTCAGAAGGCGTAACGGCACAGTAGGACAGTCCCCGAAATTTTTATTTTTTGCAGCCGACCTGGGTTTGTTTTTTTTATTATTAGCGTTGGGATCACCAAATGTTTTGAGTAACCCAGAAACTAGTTTGGACATTGCTTACGATGACGGAAACACAACACTACGGAATTGTAGTAAAGGAATACTCGAAAGAGGATGTTCGCTAGTCATGAAGCTGTCGACTAAAGCGGTACTTTGATGTTGTTATTCCATGATATGTTCCCAGAAAGGCAACCTGAATCCAGGTATACAAGCATTATTTTTCCGCTACGCAAGCGAACCGTCTACACTCACACACACACGTTATTTTTTGTGGATTCTTTTTATTTTCTTTTTTTCTTTTTCTTTTTCTTTTTCTTCTCCTGGTTCGAGATTCCAACCATCCACTTTCTTTTTCAAGAATGTCATCACAAGATCCATCTCCAACACGATGGAGGCAATCTCAACCTCAACCACCTAGACAACCCCGGGTTGGCTCTCAACAATTTCAGGTACAGTCTCCGCCAGCACCTCAGCATGCTGGTCCACCTCCACGACAGTCTACCAGATATTCTCCACATCGTAACAATCCAACTCCTCCTACAACGTCCAGTCGCTATAGACCATCCATGGTACATCGTCAGCGATCGTTGACTCGTCCAGAGCGTCAACGCCCAAGACCAGGAATGATCAGGTCCAGAGAGAACTCCGAGATGATAATCCCTCCCGTACCTGGCCCCCCAGTCGATCCACAGCTTCAACAGCAGAGGGTAGATCAAAACATGAGAAACAGAATTAGAGGGTATCCTGCAGAAAGTCGAGTCAGAAATCCTAGCACAAATCAACAACAACAAGAACTAAAGAGTCGACAGCAAGCACAACGTAAAGAGCTACAGCGTCGAGCCAGTTCTAAACGAAAACCACCAAAGGCCAAAGTCAAACTGACATGGTGGGCCATTACTGCTCAAATTTTGACATGTTGTTGTCCCAACTGGTGTCTCAAAGCATGTTTGAGGAAGAAGGACCCTCTTGTACGCCAAGCATGGAGAGAAAAAGTCTCACTCGTATATATCATCCTTTTCTGCTGTGCTTGCTTGGCTTTCTTAACCTTTGGTATGCGACTTGCACTGTGTCCTCAAGATCTTATCACCAATTCGTATTCATACTTTAATGAAACCACCCAGACACGGGAAAAGTCCTTTCGAACAGACGTTTCGGTTTACGGCACTTTATACCCATATTCGGTGATGCAGAACTTCCTCAAGTCCAAATATAACATTACCATTAATGGTGACTATCAGGGCTTGGACCTTAGCGCCCTATTTGATGCTGATACTTCTTCAGTATGCAATAAGTATGATGCTGGCAAGGCTGGTAACGCTAGCACCATTGGCAATTGCCACATACCAGACCCTTACGGTATGTGTTTAACTCCGAAAAAACAAAAAACACAAAATATTCATAAATTAGCAAAGTGAAACGATTTTAATTAACTGGGACACGCTAAACTAACTGAACCACTATTTATTGCCTAGGCGGTAGCGGATTATCTACTAGCAACAGCCAATGTATTCCTTATTCTGCACTGCAGAATTTTTATCAGTCCAACAACCTACTTAGCTTTGACTGGATGGATCTGCATCCCAATGGCTTGCAATTGAACTACGCGAATCCTCCTCCTCTCATCGTTTTGGGTGAATATGGTAAGTAATTGAACAACTAAGGTTCAAATGGTTCTGGGTTCTCACGAGGCTAAGTTTTCCTTTTACCTGCAATTTTAGTGCTCAATATCACAGCCTATCTTAATCAAAACACTCATTTCTTTGGAAATCAAACCGATATCCTATTGCGAAATTTAAGAGGTCAAGATGCGTCATATTTGATCACAGCAGTTAGTGAAGCGAACAGTGCAAGAGCATGTTTGGCTGTTCGATATAGGGCTGGGGTCATTTCAAGTGATACCATGGGATGTATTGCCGATGATATCATTGTCGATGTTATGCTCGCTGTAATTATTTGCTTGATTGTTGTTCGTTTCACCATGGCTGTAGTGTTTCAGTGGTTCATATCTGGAAGGTTGACTAAACCTGGTGGTAGATCTGGAGGTGTTCTCGCATGGAGATCAGTTGCAGGTGGTAACGCCGATCCAAATCAGCATCGACCTCCCCCGGAAAATAGATACGCTTTATCGTCCAATTACCCTGCACCGTCCAACAGCTCTTCATCGCTTAACGCACTGTCCATTAAAAGGGATTCAATCTCCTCTGGATCTCCTTCTGCAAATTCGGATTCAACGTTGCCTAAGCCTGCCCCCACCATAAAAGGCTCCTCCTCTAATATAGTAGATACTCGCTTACATACTATCATGTTAGTTACATGTTATTCAGAAGGCGCTAGCTCATTGAAGACTACCTTGGATTCTTTGGCTGGTACAACGTATTCACGAAAGCACAAGGTAAGAAAAAGGAATAAGCTTTGTTCCAAATTTAGATTGGCGATTAGCCGCTCACTGTAATTTGCCCATCATTCACACACACTGGCATCTTTCCTTAGATATTCTTGATTATTGCAGATGGAATGATCACTGGATCTGGAAATAAAAAGTCAACACCACAAATCTGTATTGACATGTTAAATTTGGAGCCAAGTATGGAGGAGCCAAAGCCTTGCAGTTATATTGCTATTGCAGATGGTGAAAAGCAGTTGAATGCTGCCAAAGTAGTAAGTATCTTTCTTTTTTTTTTTTTTTTTTTTTTTTCACACGAATGCACAGCCATTCAAGATACCTGTAATTAAAGATTGCTTTTTCTCTTCATTTCATGGCAGTATGCCGGTCATTACAAGAAAATTCCAGCTATCCTCGTCGTCAAGTGTGGAACAACAGCTGAACAAAAGACAAGCCGTAAACCTGGTAACCGTGGCAAGCGTGACTCTCAACTTATCTTGATGTCTTTCCTTCAACGTGTACTTTTCAACGATCGCCTCACTGAGCTCGACTATGAAATCTTTTGGAAAATGACTTGGCTTACACGTGGAGTCACCCCCGACAAATTTGAACTCGTGCTGATGGTATGGAAACATCAACGCAATTACACATTTCACAAACTTTTATTGACAGTGATTAATGGCTTAGGTGGACGCTGATACAAAAGTTATGCCAAAATCCCTTACATACATGGTGGCTGCTATGGTGAACGATATCACAATCATGGGGCTCTGTGGCGAAACAAGAATTGCAAACAAACGTGAATCTTGTGAGTATCATATAAATTCTAAAAAAAGTTTCACCACAACTACACACAATAGGCTAACTTTCTTGCTTTCAGGGGTCACCGCTATCCAAGTTTTTGAATATTATATTTCTCACCACTACTCCAAGGCTTTTGAATCGGCGTTCGGTGGTGTTACTTGTTTACCTGGCTGTTTTTGTATGTATCGTATCAAGGCGCCAAAGAACGGCGCATGGGTGCCTATTTTGGCTAACCCAGATATTGTGCTGGAGTACAATCAAAATGTAGTTACTACCTTGCACGCCAAAAATCTCTTACTGCTTGGTGAAGATCGTTTCTTGTCTACACTCATGTTACGTACATTCCCTAAGCGACAAATGATGTTTGTACCTCAAGCCAAGTGCAAGACTGTGGTGCCAAACTCTTTCTCAGTTCTACTCTCACAACGTCGTCGTTGGATTAATTCAACGGTGCATAATCTAATGGAACTAGTTCTAGTATCGGATTTATGTGGTATCGCTTGCTTGTCCATGCAGTTTGTGGTTACCATCGACTTGATCGGTACCGTTGTGTTGCCTGCGGCTATTTGTTTCACCATCTATCTCGTTGTCGTTACTATTATCAACTATCAGAATCCACAATTCCAAGCTCTCTTTCTGCTTGCTGCTATTCTAGGTTTACCGGCGCTCCTTATTGTCATCACTACACGCAAGATTGTTTATATCGGTTGGATGGTGGTAAGTGTTACTGACTGACTTGATGGTCAACATGCCTGGTACTCACGGATACTCTCTTAGATATACCTACTTGCATTACCTATTTGGAATTTTGTACTTCCAGTATATTCGTTCTGGCATTTCGACGATTTTACCTGGGGTCAAACACGCAAAGTAGTTGGAGAAAAGAAGGAAAGACATGGTGTAGCCGATGGTGAATTCGATTCGTCTCAAATCACCATGAAAAAATGGGAAGACTGGGAACGAGAGAGACTCGGTCGACGAAAGTCTACTGTTCACGGCCCTCACCGTGACAGTTTGATTACACCTAGTAGTAGCCCTGCGCTTGTCGCTGATAACAACGGCAAGGACATGTTTGGCGATCGTAAAGCGTTTGGTGCCACTTCCCGGAGCATTCTTACTAGTCCAATAAGCTATCGACCGTCTTCAACCATCAATGTACCACCAAGTCCACGCCAGGGTCCTCTACCAACAGGAGCACTATACCCCCAACCTCAACTTGGCGGTGGATCTCCATATCTCACTGCAACAACCGTGTCTCCACAAGCACCTGTAGTAAACCGTTTATCTTCCAATCTAGAAGAGGTGAGACTATGAGAAAAGTGTGTAATTGGATCACGTTAATGTGGAGATATTAACCTTTTGTTTGGATCTAGCGATTCCGTAGTAGCCAGTATGAAATGCAGTCCACATCTAGCTTCAATAGACCTTATAGCGCCTATGCGAACCAATCATTTGAGGAATCATTACCCGTAAATAACTCATCGCGAGCCAATCTTAACCGCGGTTCCTTTGGTCCAGAATCTTCTTCATCACATCCTCTCCCTCAGGTACCTTATCCTGCTCCAACACATAACAATGATTCGGATATATCGCTTCAGGAAGTTATAACAGCCTTTGATAGGAGCAGAAACGGTGGACGACGTTAACGTGTAATAACAGTGTAAAGAGAAAGTCTTATCTATTATCATACTATAAAGACTTGATAATCATATAGAGAAAGATTCTGTATTTAAGTGAAAGGAATTGGGAAATATTGCCACTAACTGGTTAATTGGTAGTAAAAAATCTTTCGTCTGGTGTTCTCATTTTCTTTTAAGAATCTTGGAGACAAAGAACTATTATCTATAAATACTATATTTTTAATCATGCCTTTGATAACAACTAGTAGAGTATTACCTATTGACGTGTCTATGCGAGACAGCTCAATATCAATAGACCCTGTCTATTGCGATCGATTTCCTGTGTGACTCGTATGGGTTGGGTGGGCATTTTGTCATGTTGCGTGACGTCACCAATTTGGGTGTTGTTTTGCAGGCAGCGCACCGGAAGACTACAAGTTCTCGAGATTTACCGTAACCCAACCCTCCTCTCACCTTCAAGTTATATAACAATCTCCCTACTCTTGTTGCTGAACAATGTTGAGGACAATCGCCACTAAGCGAGGTATGCACAAGCATCAATTGAAAGCTTCCAAAACACTTTGCTGAAAGGTTTTCAATTCGTCACTATAACTTGAAATTCACTAAACAAAAATTGTTCAATCCATCAGCCTCAGCTCTCGTGAACAATCTTAATGTTGTTCCCACAGTAACTCGCTCATACGCTACTCAAGCCGATCCCAACGCTAACCCCATCACTGGCAAAACCAGCTTTGGCAGCTTGTCTGATGATGACCGCATTTTCACCAATGTGTACTCCAAGCATGATTTCCGCTTGAAGGGTGCCTTGAAGCGTGGTGACTGGTACAAGACAAAGGAAATCTTGCTCAAGGGTCACGAATGGATTCTTAAGGAAATGAAGGAATCCGGTTTGCGTGGTCGTGGTGGTGCTGGTTTCCCCACTGGTCTCAAGTGGAGTTTCATGAACAAACCTTTGGACGGACGGTATGTATCTATTACAAATTTTGTTCATATCCTATTCAAGTTGAGCAATTTCAAATAATTTCATTATTATTTACTCATTTTTTTTTTCTACATCAGCCCCCGTTACCTCGTTATCAATGCTGACGAAGGTGAGCCTGGTACTTGCAAGGATCGCGAAATTCTTAGAGGCGATCCCCACAAGCTTATTGAAGGTTGTTTGTTGGCTGGACGTGCCATGCACGCCAATGCTGGTAAGTTATGGCGCATACTTGGATTCACGTCCCATTCATATAACAAAATCCTCATGATTCTCCTTTTAACTAGCTTATATATATATTCGTGGTGAATTCTACAATGAGGCATCCCACGTTCAGGAAGCAATTAATGAAGCCTATGCTGCTGGCCTCATTGGTAAGAATGCTTGTGGATCAGGTTATGACTTTGATGTATATGTTCACCGTGGTGCTGGAGCCTACATTTGCGGTGAGGAAACCTCTTTGATTGAATCACTCGAAGGAAAGCAGGGTAAGCCAAGACTGAAGCCCCCGTTCCCTGCTGATGTCGGTCTTTTCGGTTGCCCATCTACTGTCACCAACGTCGAGACTGTCGCTGTTGCACCCACCATCTTGAGACGGTAAGAGAATCGTATCATATTGGATTGGCTCATAATCTCCTCTTCATACTTATCATTCCATTCTGATGTTTTGTTGTTTACAGTGGTGGTAGCTGGTTCGCAGGTTTTGGTCGTGCTAGAAACCAAGGTACCAAGCTCTTCTGTATTTCTGGTCACGTTAACAACCCATGCACAGTCGAGGAAGAAATGTCTATCCCGCTACGAGAATTGATCGAAAAGCACTGTGGTGGTGTCCGTGGTGGTTGGGATAACTTGCTCGGTATCATTCCTGGTGGTTGTTCCGTCCCCGTCCTTCCCAAAAACATTTGCGACGACGTTTTGATGGATTTCGATGCTCTTCGTGATGTCAACTCTGGTCTCGGTACTGCAGCTGTCATTGTCATGGACAAAACTACCGACATTGTACGTGCTATTTCACGTTTCTCAGCTTTCTACCGTCACGAATCATGCGGTCAGTGCACACCCTGCCGTGAAGGTTCCAGATGGTTGGAAACCATGATGAGCCGATTTGAGGATGGCCGAGGAAAGCCTGAAGAAATTGATCAAATCTGGGAAATCTCAAAGCAGATTGAAGGTCACACTATCTGTGCCCTTGGTGATGCCGCTGCTTGGCCAGTTCAAGGTCTTATCAGACACTTTAGACCAGAACTTGAATCTCGTATGGCCAACTTCAAGAAGTCCCTTGAGGCCGCACAAGCATCCGCTTCTGCGTAGAAAGTCTCTGCACATATACACAAGACACTCTGACGATCGCCATCAAAGAAATGAACACAACCAAAAAAAGTTTTCTTTAAAAAAAAAAAAATAAATCTATCGCAAATTATAAAGTTCAAACGTTATAGTGAAGGATATATATTAATTGTGTTTGATGCAAGGTTGTATACCTGTGGCCAAAAATCTATTCACATATTCAAGCTGAATGTATGGATTATTTGCATCACTCGAGTTTAATTTGGGGTAGCCATTGAGCGACTAGTGGATAACCGCTTTCTACAAAACATGGTAGACTTCGATACCAACGCTTTCCAGCCTGAATTTTCGGTCTGCCAGCGCATCGTCATAGCTGCTACGAAGAATATGTTGTAGTTGTCGCTCGTTACTCTCTTTTCCAACGGCCGATCCATTAATATACACCAGTGCAAAATTTCCGGTACCTAACTCTGTGAAAAACAGCAACTTACTCCTACGGCTAATTTACAGAGAGGAAAATTATGTCCTGTAAAATTTCTTCGGTGAAAATATCGCTACAGGAAGGCGAGTAATGATAAGCAGATGAAAAGTATCGTTAGCGCACTATACTCTATTTGCATGAATTTGGCATCACAATCATATCGCGTTCACTGCATACCATATTGGACAATGTAGCCTCCCGATCCACCAGGGTCATGGATCAGTATATGTTACTACTATGTTACACCAGGAAATCGATGGCTTCTCTTCCCTTACCATTAATGAGTGGCTGGTCCTTTACGATATCGATTAATAAAAATGTCTCACTACTCCCTTGCATGCAGGCAACACCAAAGGTATTTTTGTTCCTGTCGGCATTTTGCGACACATATACACACTGTCTGTTGGGTAACGCCAACAGGTATAAAAAGGGCAATTCTACCTTCTTTTTCATATATATAAATGTCAAAGCCAGCCTTGGAACCTCATACTGCTCAATTCGTGGACTCCCTCAAAGGGGAAAAGCCATTGCAGACACTGCCGCCTGCCGATGCTCGTAACTTCCTCGCTAATGCTCAAAGCTCTGTTAAATACAATGTTCCTGCCAGTGTTGAAGAGGTCACTTTACCAGTTGGTCCCACTGGCAAGGTTCTTGTCAAGATTGTTCGCCCGGAAAGTGCCTCCGGTGTCCTCACCCCTATCCTCTACATGCATGGCGGAGGTTGGATCCTTGGCGACAGGAATATCTTTGATCGTCATATCAGAAGTATCGCAGTCGGCGCCAACGCTGCTGTCTTCTTCGTTGAATATGATCGTTCTCCCGAAAATATCTTCCCTGTCGCTCCCGAGCAAGGTTATGCTGTCCTTGAATACGTTGCCAAAAATTCCTCTACTTTGAAGATAAATGTCTCCAAATTGGTCATAGCCGGTGACAGTGTTGGAGGAAATATGACGGCTGCCCTCTGCCTTTTGGCAAAGGAAAGAAATGGCCCCAAGATCGCTTTTCAAGTCATGTTCTACCCCGCCGTTGACAGTAGAATGAACACTGGTTCATATCAATTGTACCATGATGGTCCCTATTTAACATTACCTATGATGAAATGGTTCTGGGATGCTTATTGTCCAGATGCCAAATTAAAGTCAAATCACATTGCTTCTCCTTCTCACGCCACCACCGAGCAATTGAAAGGCCTTCCCGATGCTCTCATCATAACCGCTGAGAACGACGTTCTTAGAGATGAGGGTGAAGAATTTGCAAGACAATTGTCCAAGGCTGGTGTTCGCGTCACTGCCACCAGATATATTGGAACGATCCATGACTTTGTTTTGTTGAACGCCATCAGCGAGACTCCTGCCGCAAGGGGCGCCGTCGCACAGGCTTGCCAACACATCCGTGCTCTCTGAGACATTCTCAAATCTGGCAAGAACGAAATAGCTGTACAAAAGCTCAATATTCTCTGAGTATGCCTTCTTGACTGCAATTATAATTAATTGCTCTAGGTGCTCTGTAAATGAAAAACACAAAAACATGCATATAATAAAGTTTCACGAAAACATTAGTTCTAAGCCTATAATTTTACTGGCCTAGCCTTCTTGTTTGTGAATGATTCCATACCTCCCAGGTTTGTGTTGATCTTATCACCTATATTCGATCTTTTCAATTCTATTTGACGAACAAATGATTAGCAAACAACCCTTGATCGGTAAAATTTTATTGATGATCGTATGAATATGTATTTCTCGATCTGTACGAACGATATTAACCTATCGATCGCGCATAATAAAAGGTACCCCGGAATGTTTCAAATAGTCCTCTCTGCTCGTCACAATTACGCATATTTTTTGCCTGGGGCCTAGCACACCACCGAACGTGCTATGATATCTTCAACCAATCAATCTCTTCTCATTGCCATCCTCCAAGATGAAATGAACCTTTTAATGAATACAAGAAATAATGTATAATACTATTTTATGAAGTCAGTGGACATTTTGAACTACAGAAAATGAATTTATTGTGTTCACAATTTGTAAAATTCTATTTAATATGAGTACCTCCAGCATGGACAGAGTTTAAGAACCAGATACGTTTTTCGCAGGCATCAATATGATCCTCCAAAATGCTTGTGGTTGCGCAGTCTCCATTGCTATCACAGATTCCGTGGGCAGAACGCTGTTCCTTGAGAAGATTGAGGTTATCAGCAATTAGATGGCTGATCATCTTTTCAGGCTCAACAAAGTCATCGTTATCATCCTTGATGACCTTTTGTAAGCTAGAAATATGCGAAATGCTACGAATCGTGGTTCCTCCAATTCGTCGGACCCGCTCAGCTATAGGATCAATGGTATTATAGATGCTTTCTGCTTGATCATCTAGTAAGAGATGGTAATCTCTAAAGTGGCTGCTAGCAATGTGCCAGTGGTAGTTCTTAGTCTTGACATACAGAGCAAAGGTGTCGGCAATCAAGGGATTAAGAGCAGCTGTAACTTTCTCAACAGATTCCTTCTTCAAATCAGTTGGTGTTGCCAAAAATTTGTGTACGTTCATGGATACTTGGCGCAGACGAGACATTACAAAGCTTTTTGTAATATGTAGAGTACAATTCTTTTTATAGCTTTTTCTGTTTTTTTAAGAAGTGAGAAAAAATATTTATCTTCAAAATATTCGCCCGAATGTCATCACTGCGTCTGCAGGAAACATGTCAATATATCAAAAATTTCCCTCCACTGAAATAACGGGAAATTACACAAGGTCCTAGGGAAAACATTGGTCTTTCTTAGATGGTAATGGACAGTAACTCCCTTTCAGTATTTTTTTGTTATAACTTATTACACATTTTTTTTTAATAACACATCGCATCTTACCGGAAGAACCGTTTTTTGCTTAATATTCAAATTTGTTGGCGGTATGCACGTCAAACATGGCAAATCACCAGCCACCTATTGACAGAAACATGCGGTTGCGAATCAACGCCATCATCAACAGGTAAGGGTACTCCCAGTTAGAAATGATTCTCAAATTTTTTATGAACGATTGTTGAGGGTATCTGTTTAAGTACCCCCTTACGCTACGCAGCCATACCAGTGCGCTGTAACTTGGCGATTTTGACTTGGTCTCTAAGTTGTTCCAAATGCAAAGTATTTTGAAAATATAGCCTTTTTTACTTTATAGAAGAGTATATTAGCGAACGATTTAAATAATAGCTATAGTATGGTATTGCTTCAAAACAAGTATAAAGTTATTAGTTTAATATCACCTATACAACACTACACGGAGATGGATTTGCCGAGCCTGCTCCCATGCACAATAGAAACAGGTCTTGTGGTGTTTGACGAGTGCATGCCAGCCACGCTCTGCACACCAAGCTCTTGCTGCCACCTCCGCGTTGCCAGAACCTTGAACATTGACAAGCAAGATACCATCCCATGTATTAAGTTGTTTCAGTTCGTTTGGTGATACAAAGGCTTGTCGTACCTTTGCAAGTTTATCCTTATGGACTGCATGGGATCCGGTACATGGATGACTACAAAGGAATAATGGATTTGTATACAAATTGAAGGTAACTTGAATGCCGTTGATTTTCATAATGAGCGATGATGAATGCGTGGCATCAAGTGGATCATCATAACCAACTTCAATTGAAATAGGATTCTTCTTGAGCTCTATTCCAATAATTTCATACTTGTCCTTTTCATTTTGTCGTTTCAGTGGATTTGGTGGTAGTGGTGTTATCCAATTTGAACGATTTTCATAATTTTGAAGTAGACGATCAATTTCATCTGCTGTCGGATTATCTCTGATAGCTGGTATGAAATTATCCACATCATCCAAATCAGCATCGAAACTTGTAATATCTGTATGTGGGATGAGTCGTGCTGTAACTTTCACCCAAGCGGGCACTTTAACCAGTCCTCTAATCACTACAGCACAAGGTCCGATCCAGCTCAAACTAGCTCTTGCACCAGGAGTGGCACCAAGGACTCTACCAAGTACCGAAGTAATCCTCCAGTAAGTTTTATCTTTAAGTACAAGTCCAGAGTCGTAATATGGCGCGGGTCCAATGGCATAGATTTCAGGTGTGAAACTGATGAGGGCTGTCATGACCTTGAAACTATAGTATTTCCCTGGTAGGCAAAGGCCGAAAATCCAGTCCCACATATGAGCATTCAAAGTAGCGCCAGACCGAAGACTTCTATAGCTGTTTTCAATCTTGGATCGAATTGAACTTAGATATGGCCAGTTCATAAGTTCAGCGAAACGAATAAGTCCGGAAGTTTGTTGTTCGTAAATTAGTGAATGCCAAGAAAAATTGCCTGGTGAAGCAGGATTACGTGCCAAATTCATGCAATCCCACCATCGCTTGGCGACGATAAGATCTGCCTTGACCTTTTCACGAACAGCCGTTTGAAACGTGTTTTCTTTGATGAGAGGAAGCCGAAGTCGGAGTTCGGTTGCGAGTAATATAATGTAGAGAAAATTGGCCGTATCATTTGGATGTTGTGACATGCTCGTGCTGACAGAAGACAGCTTGCTAAAGTCCTTCCACCAATCAGTGTTGTTGAGCAAGTTAATAATAGCGCGGCATTGCGTCTCTGGTTCATATACATCAGCGTCGCCACCTAGTGCAAAGCAGCCTGGGCCAACCAGCTTTAGCAAGCTGTTATAACGTTCTTCAGGTGACTCTGGCAATCCAACCAATCTTCGGAGAGCCAGTAAATCTACGAGCTCAGGCGTTCGAAACGCAGGGAGTTCGGGGGAAAGCCAAAAGGTAACACGGAGTTCAATATTGCCGCTTTTTATACTCCAATCTATCTCATTGTTGAATGCCTCCAGCGATAAAGTTCCTGGGATTTGACCTTGGTAGGATGGAATAGCTTCAGGGTCGATTTCGCTCCAATCTTGGATTTGAGTGAGCATCGGGATTGGTTTCATGACATCTCCCCCTTCCAATAGCTTGAACGATGGATGTTCACAAGGTAATTCCTCGGAATAGCGTCTAAGTGAAGGATCAGACTTTGGTTTCTTTCCATCAATGGTGACCGTCATTTTGAACTCTGTAGAACTCCTGACTCCGCCAATGATTGCCATGCCTCTCCTTGCTTCGTCTACCCTTTTTTTAATGTTCACTAGTCTTTGCTCTAATGTTAAAGGAGCAGTGTTGACGGGAATTGGTGTGATAGGTCTTGGTACAGAATATTCATAGCCCTGCCTAGGAGTACCAGGTAGTGGTTTAGGCTTTTCAAAGACTGGAATAGGAGTTGAAACTGCGGTCGCATAAGGTGGTGGACTTTGGCTGTCTGCCTGTGAATTACTGCTCTCTGGCTTATCCTTATTTTTTTTCTTGAAGAAACTGAATCCCAGAGATTTACGCTTTGATTTATCTTCTCCCATGATTTAACAAACGAAAAAAAGAGAGATTCGCGAATTATGTGTATTTTTTTTTGATCAACTCATGTGGGTCTAATTAGTATATGTTGCCGTACTACCTTGATCTCGTGCGAAACTGCGCACTCATACCATTTACATTTTCTGTGGCTCAGTTATCACTGTAAACAGAATATGGGAATACGTGGGATTGTACATGTAGTAAGTTTATCAATTGTCGTTCTGTATAACTTTGTAAATCGGTGGAAGCAAACTACGGTCATCGTGATATAATTTTTCAGAAATTTCAGAAAGGTGTGAAGGTACAAAGAGTACACATCTTGATAGCAGCCGAAATAAAAGGACACTTTCCATAGGCATTATTGATTTAACGAATTGTTTTTCAAAGACGCCGATGCGAATTCCTAGACGTCGATAGCCCAGAAATACCTTGTGCAACAAAACAGGGAAAGATTTCTGTATGTGAAAACAGAGGGAAAATGTGTTTATTTTAAGTTGACGATACGGCAACCATCTCTCTTGTTTTTTTTAACAAGAATATGTTAAATCCACACAGTTAAAATGAGTAGTATGTGGTGTGTTATGTACTTCACGATTGCAAGTAACAGTATAACAGTAAATCTTTATTGAGATTGCCTGTGTGATGTTCTGCGCAGTATAGATTTAACTAAAAGGTATAAGAATGACAATAGTCCTAATGCCAGACAAATCCATCCAAAAGCACCTTTAAATACAGTATAGGTAGTCCTGGTATAGGAGAGGCGAGGTAGTTGAAAGATAAGTGTCTGGTTGGAGAGTGTTGCAAATTGTTGCTGGTATGGACTATCGCTTGTTGCGGTAAAGACACCTGACATCCCCTGGCTACCACACCTGAGCATGGTAAACCCATTCTCAATAGCTCTCAGTGAATTGCCTCTGGCATGAAAAGTGCCGATAGGTCCCCATGTCCAACTTGCTTGAAGCATTAGATCCACTTGGTTTTGACCTGCCTGATCTATCAGTGATGGGAAGTTGAAATCGAAACAAATACCCACACCAATGCGACCAAATTCAGGAGTATCGACGTATTGCAGTACATTTGGTCCCGCTGGCTGATCTTCTACGCCAACTACTGGATGAGCCTTATTATATCGTAGTAGAATTGTACCATTGGGTGCAATGAGAGTCATCAGATTTTCGATAGTGTCGCCAATGTTATTGATGTAAGATGCAGCCAGGTAGATACTATTGTTACTCGCTGTGGCGGATGCTTGGATCAAAAATTGTTGCTCATCAGTACCATTGGAAGTCTGATATGTTTCTTCTGACCATAAAACAAGTTTCGTTCCATCCTTTGAACATGAAAAAGCTATAAGTAACAAATATACGCTGACACATTTAAGGGAGCTCGCTTCCTTACCTTTGCAAGTTGTGTGGTTTGTTCAAACCAATATTGACGGTCTGCAAGTGTATATCCTGTACCATCTGTGTTTCCTATTACGCATCCAGCTCGTACTACGTCTCGAGTGATGTAACTTGGGTAACTCGTTTGAAAGAATGAACCTTTGATGATGTTGACTTGTCCTCCACCATATCCGAGAAGGACAGAGAAGATGAGACAAAAGATGCTAAGAGGAGTACACAAATTTCGAATTTTTGATTTAAATGGCAGCCTTCCATTAGAGGGATCAAGCTCGGTGTGTGGTAAAACTTCGATATCAGTCGACTTATTAACGGTATCGTCGCATTCACCATATCCAATCTTCAGGTTCTGATTCCGGTTTTCATAGGCGCTAGCTAATGTTTCGACAACCACCGTGCCGAACCACGCCATTAAAAAGTCCAACATAGCACGACCGCCAAACGATGCGATCTGTCGGAAAGAATTCCAGACCATTCCAGCCTGAGAGAAAGTAAAGAAGTCACCTAGTGGGCTATACCATGCAAATATATTCCACACTCCAGTCCACAGGAATGGAAATGTATACACTCGGAGTAAACTCGACTTTGATTCATATGCCCAATGGTCAATCGCAAAGCATATTATGATGAGCACATTGACAGCAGTAGCAATCCCTGTAATACAATAATGTCTGTTTACTACAATTGGCAACGATTTTCCTAGTCAATATATTGGAAGTACCTACCAATCAAGAAACCAACGTCAGTAAATCCAGGAGTCAACTCCAAATTGAACGAACCGAGCAAAGCTAGCACATTGCCGAATAAATTTACAATAAAGAATGGTAGTAGATTGCATCGTGCTGCACGGTTATAATATATAGCGACAGGATAGAACAGCCATGTGAATACTGGAATACTTTGATATCCTACACCGAACACACTGCGACAGAACAATACCAAAGTCAGACACGGAACCAATCTACAACTGACTGTTAGATTGCCATTTACCTCAGCACGAATATTAGCAATAAAAGTGGTTGGTGCTTTAAATTAGACTTTTCGAAAAAGTCGATTTTCATGAGGAACAACAATTAAACATTCATGAAATGCGGGATCCAAGACGTTTCGTGAAGCATTAATTACTGTGAATCAGAAAATATTCAGCGCCTATCGTATTCCTCTTTTGCGTCATGAGCGGACTGTATTTACGTGATATAATTACGTTATTATCGTTTGCCTTAGACTACGCTCAGCATAAAATTGCAAATTTGAAAAACTTACCAACATTGCAACGAGCAATATTCCCACTCCCGACGCAGGCGAGGATGTCAATAGACCCAAAAAAATTCTCAGCGTTAGTTTCAACGTAGCCAAAAAATACAAAAAAAGATATGGCAGACATCGTACCTTGTAATAGACATCGAGGTGTTCTTGGTCAGCTATGAGTCCCCACCCGCTCCTACTGGACGAGCTGACTGACCCGGATCTTCCCCCCTACTGGTCCGCGGTCTTCCTCGGCATTATCGGCTGGCCTTTTGAACGGATCCGGCCGTTCATTATTATGCGTAGCCATGTATTGAAAAACAAAAAGTATGTTCTTCGCAGCTAGTTCATCCCGGTTCCATACGATGCTACAGGAGGTACACCTGAGCACCGCATGGACGGTCGGTTTAGCCGCATTTGTTCCACTAGATCCTACTTGTCTTGGGATTCTTCGCTCCATATTCACTAACGTCTTCCTATGACACTCTGCGCACACCTTTGACGTGTTATATTCGTCGATGATGACAACTGAAGCAAATACATTTCTCTTCGCCACCTTCAACAGATGGTTTCTAAGCCGCTTGACTGGTGCACCCAGTTTCCCCTTCATGCCACCGAAGGCACCGTTCCCGAAAGCAATGATATAGTGTTGGCTGCGATCTTCTTCCTGTCTGTCACAGCTTGAAAGAGGAGCCCAACTTCCTGCCCGCCTGGATGCTGGTGATAGCATGTGCGCATGTCTTGGCTTTGGAGGCATACCGTATTTGCTGGACCCGTATGTCAACCGACGACAAATTTCATCAAGACCTTTTTGCTTTCCTTGTAATTGCTCATCTTCAGCTTTCGAAATCTACGATCCAAATCGTAGTAGTAGGTGATATTTGTAAAATTGTCCATGCGGTACCGGATCGCATGCCGCACAGTATCGATGTTGGCTGTCTTCAAAGACTCTATGTTCTCTAAGACTTCTATTGTTTGGGGAGATGCCTGTCTCCGGAATTGTTCACGTTTCTCCTTGGATAGATTGAAGTTGCAAAGGTCGTAGTACTCCTTTGTTGAGGTCTTTCGGAATCTATGGGAGTTGGTGCCGCTGCCGTCTGCGGCCACAAAAACACCCGTTACCCCTGGGTCAACTCCCCAGATTGTGCAGCGGTGGCTGCCGTGCACCACCCAATTTCTAAAATTTTCGGGTGTCCTTGGGGGTATTTGGAGGTGAGGCGCCTTCAGAAATATCACCTCCAGGTCACAACCGTCAGTACGCAATATGTTACTACAGCATGCATCAAGAAGTCAGTAAGAAATAGAGCAGGTAATGCCAGTCACTGAAGAAAACCAAGTATATAGCTCTTTACCTGAATTCTATACCCGCGCGACTGAAATCTTCTATTGATTGGATGCCTAAATTTTGAAAGTTGAAGTGTTGAAAGCAAATTTCTCTATATCTTCTTTCGTCTAAAGGACCGCCAGTGTAAAGGCCTGCGAGTCGGAGTATATTAGGAAATGTTTGCTTATCCAATGAAATATGAGTCGCCTGCATGGAGCACAAAGGCAGAAGGGTGAAACGTCTGCAATTTTTTGGATCTGTGTACTTTGCGGGACGGAATGATCCATTACTGATTTCTTCTACGGTAGTTGTAACAAGTTGCGCAATCTGTTCTTGCTTGGCCAAAATATGCCTGCACTCGCGCAGCTTTCTTGCTTCAAAGTTGACAGAGGTTTTTCGTCGGATAGCATTGTCAACATGTGACGTGAGACAGTCAAAAGACCTTGTTGGCACTGATAGGCCTTTAAGAATCTGCACTACAAGTCAGTAGGATGAAAATATAAGCACGTTCTAACAGCTCACTTACGTCCTTCAGCGTTCGAAAGATATAACCTTTCGATGCATATTTTTGAGGTTGTGGCTCTTGCACCAGCACTCTTCTTTCCATATACTGAAGAATTGAAAACAGCCAAGGCATATACTGATTTGCATTTGCTGCTAATGAGGCGTCAGTCACCGGTGTTGGACCAAGTTGCAGGGTAAACGTGCGAGTGTCAATCATCGTTCGGGAGACACTAGCGCCCTCCAACGCTGGCCACTCTGCTGGTAGACCAGCCGCTCTTTTGTATAGGTAATTAGCCACAAGCCTTCTTTCCTTAACCGCAGTCGTCTCCAGATACCATGTGTCGGATGAATCGTTGAGCCGTAAGAAAAAGTAGTCTGTTGTTCTTTTTTCAAAATTGGACGATACATGTTCACGGGCTGCTGCAGTGTACTGTCTAGCCATCTCTGTGATCATGGTGGTATCGGAATAGAAGACAAAGGTTTGCGGAGCTGGCATCAGATTCTGGAACTCTAGGTACATGTCCTTGATCCATTGATCGGCACGGTGACCTTTGCCAACAAGCTGGCAAAATACATTATAAAAGAAGGATTGTGTGAATTGCGGCAACGGCTGACCGCTATCCAGGCGGCGGATGATCAAAAAGTTCAGAAATAGTGAGGCTGTATGCCTCAAATTTCGACATTTCAACACCGTTTCCTTGATGGTGTCTGCCAAAATGGCATTACTACATGTTCCATCGAGGGTCGTCTTGACGGTTGACCGTCTTGTGAGACCGGTCTCTTGTGGTTTCCGGGGATGCCATTTGGGGCAGTTTTTGTTACTGAACCCGTTCGTGGTCCCATTGGCCACAAGATGGGCAAGGCTTTGCATTTGGGTCCCTGCTTCTGATCTCAGCTCGCTGTCGCTTTTCTTTTTCTCTTACAGCATCTCGCTTGTCCTTTGCCTTCTTTCTTTTGTCTTCAGCTCTTTTGAAAGCCTTCGCAAGGTTCTCTCGTATTTTTTCAGATAAAGGAAGATCTAGTAATACGATCAATTAACATGTGACAACGAGGAACTACTGTGAGATCGTTGCTATTATATTGACATACTTAGATCATAGATGTAGGCAGGTAAGCCTCTGTCATCATCTTCAATATCATAATCATCCAGGTCTATGTTGATGTTATCTACCATCTCTTGAAAATTTGAAGCTGATAGCTTTCTTCGTTTGAAAGAATGGTGTAGATTGTCAAAAATGGCCGGTCTTTTCATGTGAGTCCTTCTAGTAACTGTTCCGGCGAAAAAAGTTTTAACAATAATGAGTAAATGCGTGCTAAAATGTTAAACAATTTGTCATTCATTCGACATACTAGGACCAAAATTATCGGACGCTGTTTCTGTAGGCGTACAAGGAGCAAGCATGTAGTTGTCTAGAAAATGAGGATAATAAGACTCTCATACTCCTATGGAAGCCTTTCAGACGTGAAGATACGTACCCTCTTGGTCCAAAACTGGCTCGAACACCGTGATGGTGGGTGGCGGTGACGGCGTGCAAGGTGCAAGTATATATCCATCTAGAGATTGAAGACAATGGTAAGGACATGTGCTCTTATTAGAAGCTCCTCTCAAAGGCAGCTACATACCATCATCGGAGGACGGTATAGATGGCAGAAATGAAGTGGATGCTGTTGGGAAATACAGACTGATTAGTCGAATGTACCATTGTGCTGATTGTTTATGAAGCTGACAACAATACTGCAATAAAACTCGGTCTGCATTGTGCTTTTCACTTATTCTTCCACAAATACTCACCACCATCAGATGGAACAAACGGATCATAGATGCGCAATGGCGCGTTCAAGAAATAATTGGTAGGTATAAATGGCAATATCTGTGAGTGGCCTGCATTCCGTTTTTGATAAAAGGTTTTGGATGCCAAGTAGTATGTATAAAGTCAGTGCCATAGGTTAACCTGCAGGAATTTTGAGAACGCGAACATTATATACCTGTTGAATCATCGTCATGGGCTTCTTCCTCCTGCTCGCCCTGCGGTGCTCGCACTCTCGGTGGGCCAGGGTCGCCTTATACATCTTCGTTGTCAGCGACCACGATTTCATAAAACAACTGAATTGGCATTAATACCTACCGTCGCTGTATTGATTTTGATTTGGATTCATTGTACTTTTTAGGCCCTTACGGTATAGTACGAAACGCTTTTGAATTAGTGGACCAAAGAAACATCTGAAGACACATCAGCCAAGTCTTTTATACTTTCATCTTTGAATTTCAGGGTGGTGACTGAAACCCAACTTTGAGAATCGTCAGATTAGTAGTGATTTACAGCTTGATTTTGCTCAAAAATTTACAAAAGGAAATTTGATTGGTTGAAATGTGTAAAAGTTGTCGAGAACAAGGAGGGTTAGGGACAGGAAGTTTAGTATTGACACAAAAATGTCTGACATACTCTTTAATATGCATGCGAACAGAAAGTGTCTTGCATCTAATGTTACTCTTTATCGACATAGTCCGAACGAGAGAATAAAAGAGTATCACTAAGCTTAGTTGGGAGAGTTCAGTATGTACTTCTATTTTAGAACAGATAGTGAGGATTTATTACGTAGGTCATATCCATAGTTATTGTTACGGTTGTTATATTGTGTAGTAGCAACTGAAAAGGTTGTGCGAATATGCCATATCCAGATGAGAGTGGCATACTGTGTTACCAACCAAGACCGTGCCTGATTCTGGCAGGAAAGTTATCAGTAGCATTCGTAATAGAGGTCGGCGCTCGACATTGATGTTACCAACTTGAACCGGTAGTTATGCCAATGTGCGAGGCAGCATCTTTCGGTTGCTTAATTCTGTGATTAAACAACTCTATAACAAGCTTGGTAGATTGGTTTTTTATCCATGTATCTGAAGCGATACATTTCATAGATTTCTTTCCTCATTTTTGCACCGAGGAAAGAATGACATTGCATGTCTAATCCAGGCTTGGCAGTCTTTTCTGGTTACTTTATTCACTGATTCGCAGATACGATCACTCAACCGATCATCTGTTTTCAGTGCGTTTCTCCTTATGCCAGCTTTTACCTTTGACCAAAATTCCTCAATAGCATTCAGAGACGGAGAGTACGGTGGTAAATATAAACAGTTATAACCTCTGCTCTCAATTGAATCGCGAACTGCAGATGGAGTATGGATTGGGGCATTATCCATTACAAGATAATGACCTTTCATTTCGTTTCCATCCAGCACATCCATGACGTTGGATAGGTACGCGAGATAGTGTTCTGTTCGTGTCCCAATTCGGCCGTTGACCACATTCACACTTTTCCCATTCGCCTTCCTTTTCTTGGACTTTGAAGCAGCCTGTGGCTTTTTCAATGATATGTCTATGACGCCCGCTTCAGATATGGCGCCTAATATACTGACTGTAACACCTCTTCCTGTTGGCACTGTGCCCTTGGCTGGAGTGCCTTTAAAAGAACGACCAAAGCTTCTTTGAATGTGTAAGTTGAATCCAGCTTCATCAATGAATACACAGTTTTTGGAGAAGTCCATATCTTGCATCTTTTTCCACTCTTCTACTTTCTCCTTTCGCAACGATATAACTTGATCTGTGTTCCGCGCTGCGGGCAACTTCTCAAGTCTTTCCAATGTCACTTTGCATTTATGAACCAAGTGTTTATGCAGCGGTGACACTGAAATAGACAAACGCTGAAATGCCTCACAGAGTTTTTCCTTAATGTGTACAAGAACAGAAGTTGGGTTCTTGTCAATGTACTTTATAAGAAACTGAGAATGGGCTTCTGTCAATTTACCCCGGCTCCCAACTCTAGGCTTTCTATGAATGCCAGGCAAACGCTTTTCTTCGTCGTCATTATATTTCCTTATATAATGCTGACCTGTTCTGATATTAATACCAGTGATCAATGCCGCTTCTTTGGCTGTCTTGCCTTCCTCAATCACCAAATCAAAAAGTTTTTCCAATTTGATCTGGGGTGTATCGTCTGTAACAACCTCTGACTTTTGGATTTCTTTACATCTTGTGGACCTGTCTGAAGAAATGGGGTCCTTCGAAAAGAATCAATATTTAATGCACTATCTTCATCGTTAACCTCAAATGGGTCGATATCCATGTATGTTCGCATGCATATCAAAGATTCCTCCGCCATTAGCTTCACTTCTTCTACTATATTTATCTCAGTATCTGATTGTATGTGCTCCTCCTACTGTTCGCCTTCGTCTTTCGTGTTTGAACTAAACTCTATACATGTCACAGCACTATTTAGCATCATTTCGAAAATATAAATTTCAATTTTTTGGGCCCGGTCTTGGCGCAAAGATAATAATTCAGCCAGTGCAAAAATGGGATTTCACCGGCGCAAATCAGTACTTTCTATCAGCGCGAATTGGAGGTAATCATTTCAACATCGTAATTAGTTTGCACTATCTTTCTATTCAAACCGCATTTACCGTCGATTTATTACAGCTTACGACCACAGCAGTTTTCTTATGTTTAATGGATTTCATATTATCTTAACATCACGAAAATTGCTTGGTATTCGCCGACATTTAGCCTTCTGAGCATTGACAGGCAAACGCGTTTCCTCGTCATCATCGTAATTTTTGACATAATGTTGAGCTGTCTGAATGTTGATACCAATTGATACTTGCTTCAAGTGCAGCAGCCTTAGCGATCAGCCCCTCTTCGATATCCAGGTAAAATAATCTTTCCACTTGATGGGCAGTATATCGTCTATATGGTCCTCTAGACGCTTGTTTACTCGATTTCTGAGAGACAATAACTGATATTGAATATGCAATGAAGAAGAGTCATTCATGTGCTCATGCGCGGTGATCAAGCTAATTAACATCAAATAAATTTCCTCAGCGGTAATAGGGGCGAGTTCTCATGTTCCGGCTCGGTTGGCATTTTGGCATATTGAACGGAGTAATCGTGCATACTGTCAGCATCCTCATGTCATATTCATTGACATAAAAATTCTCTGCTTTGCTTACGAGCGTTTGCCGTCAAGTGTTGCAAAATATCTTTGTTTCCTTATCAAATACCATCTTTAGTGCCTTTCTGACAGCAGTTTTTCAATTTTGGCTTAGCTTGAATTGCAAACACCGACAGTCTCCATGATATGAAGGAAGCTTCAGCACCATGATCTCAAATGTAATTTCTCTCAAAAACGATCAGATTTGGCATCTCAGTACAAAGCGCCAATAACAAAATAAACACATGCAAATCTGTTATAAAGACAAAGTAAAATAATTCATAAGACAACGCCAAGTTTTACCGAAAACACAGTAAACACTCGCCCAATATTTCGTGTGTGACAACCGGTGAAAGGCGGTGACAGTTATCCAGCCAAAAATCATATGAAATAATTATTTGGAAAAAAAAAAAAAAACCATCCAATTGCTTATGTCCCTATTGGCAGATTGCTATGACAGTATAGCTTCATCAGTCGTCCAATAACCTCCGTGGGTTGTAATACTTTACAATTTGATCGCCTATAGATTAGAAGATCTAGCCTGTGGTCATCAATATCCACACACTCAAAACACACACCGCATACTTTGCGTGTTTGCTCCTATTTCATATAACTTTTAATTATTGATAAATTATCACCTGAACATCTATGCTTCTGGCATACTCCCAAGCGCAACAGAAACAAGTTTGTGGGATCTTGATGACAGCATGCCGTCCTTGTTGGAAACACCATGCTCTTGCCATTACGTCTGCTTCATGAGAACCTTGTACGTTGACTATTAGTGTATGGTCGAATCGCGGCGAATTTTGTAGAGCTGAGGCTTCAACAATTGTATATCTGAGCTGTGATCTGTGCCGTTCGTGAACACCAATGCAGGGATGAGTACATATCAACATAGGGTTGTAAATTAGCTGAAATGTAATAAGCTTGTCGTTCAATCTGATTAATAAGGACGCGTAATATGCATAAAACTCTTCGTATGGTCCCTTGCAAATAAATGCGGTATACTTGTGGAGTTTAATTCCCTGGATTTCTATTTTATCGCCCCCGTCTTCAGGTGATTTTGGTGGTGGAGGATGAGGATTTATCCAATTGTCCGATAACTCCATTCTACGCAGCCGTGTTTCGAAATCCTTTGTGGTCAAATCGTTCATATCATACGGTAATATAGATTTGCTGTTTACATTGGTATCGTTCACCTTTGGGTACGCGAGGTGTCTCGATGTCACACTGACCCACTGTGCAACAATTTCGACACCTTCTATCACAGGAACACAAGGTCCAACCCAATGTAAGCTTGATTTAACACCTTTCATTCCGCCAAGAATAGATCCTAGTATACTTGAAGTACGCCAATAAGTCCTATCAGTTAACATCAGGCCAGAGTGGGGGTACGGGGCGGTACCCAACTCTTTAATCTCTGGTGGTGATAGTACCATAAGCGCCGTCATCGCCTTTATACTGTAATATTGACCCGGTAAGCAGGCACCATGGACCCAGTCCCAAACATGATCATTAAGTACCGCTCCAGACTGTGCAAATATCCAGGCTTCCTTTAGATTTTTTTCAGCCATGTCTCGATATGGCCAATTCAACTCTTCTGCAAACTTGACCAAACCATCTATTTGTTGGGTATGTATCCTTGACCTGAAATAGTGGTTGGATTCATCGTTTGGCTTCCAGTATATCTCGATATTGTCCATCCATCTCTTGGCCATCATCATATCAGCTTTAACCTTGGCATTCAAATTAACCAGCGCAGAAGGTGACGCTCGGGGTAGTCGGAGAAGTAACTCAAACGCAAGTAAGCATTGATACACAATGGTGATTATGTTTCGGTGTTTGGAATTCACAAGTACACTGACAGAAGAGTTGTCGCAAATGTTGTAGGTGTACTTTGCATTGTTCAGAATTTTGATGATTGCTTGACATTGTTTATCCAAAGTGTACATTTCTGGAGCAATCGATTCCATAGGTGCCCAGTCACCGATCAGCTTTTGCAGTTCCCTATAATTTTCGACGTCTGATGATGATATACCGACTTTTTTGCGGTGCTCGAACGCATCGACTACGTTCTTCAAGGTTACAGCTGGTAGCGGGTATGTTCCAGAGTCGGCCTCGGTATCGAAAAGTTTCGCATTCAGTTTCGATGTTAGTACTTCACAGACGGACTTGTGTGATTGCGTCCCTGGTAAGATACCTTGATACTGCTCACATGATTCTTCATCCACATATACCCATATGTTATGATCAGGGTGATTAGGTAGTTGAATTGGCAGTGTGAGATCAGCAGTAATCAACTTAAAGGATGGGTGGTCGTGAACAAAGGCGTCTTTCAGTCCACGCAAAGGAAATGCCAATTCTGGTAACAAACCATCAATGAAAATATCCAAGGCGATTCGTGTTTGTGTACGCGCTATGTCAAAAATTTCTAATGCTCCTCTGCTCTTGTTCCTCAACTGTCGTTTTATTTTCTCAAACCGCATGTCTAGTTCTTTCTGCGAGACTACTTCAAGAGATGGTGGTTCAGGAACGTTCATTACTGGTGTTGAACTGGTTATGGGATTTGGTTCGGGTGCTTGAGAGCTAGTTGACGGTGTGTCAAAACCAAGGTTTTTAAGGTCGGCCGTAGTCAGGATTATCTGCTTCGAACGGTCACTTGGAGCATTATTATCTGGCACTACAAACTCTGATTGTCCATCTTGCATCATATACGTATAATGATTTGAAAATTCGGGAGGATTTGGATGCAAAAGTTTCGCGTTGGTCGATAAGATTGGGGTTATAGTAGAACCCTTGCTAGACCCTTGTTCCGTGGTTGGACCAGTGTCCTTGAGTTCAACAATCTTGCCGGAGATACTAGTTGATACATCGTCACCCTTAACTACTGATGGTATAATTGTTGACGGTCGATCAGATCTTGTCCTTGCAGTATTAGGCACAGCTCTACTATTTCCTGATGCAGATGAAGCCGGTGTTGAAGAGCGCGCTGTATTGTATGAAGTTGATGGTTTTGAACTCTGCGGTTTTGGAATAGATGGTTTATAGGAATAACTGTATGGAGTAGTGGCTCGTTCAGAGATGATCTCTGTCACATTTTCCTGGGTGATAGGATCTTTCAGTGGCAACGGTAGCGGCGGTGCAACAGGGGGGGTGTAATGGACCGTATGCTTTGGTGGTGGTGGGGATAAGGATGAAGGAGACGGCTTGATAGAGTTGTAAGCATAGGACTGCGCAGTAGCTCTGTTATTTTGTGGAGTTGGAGCAGGCGTCTGCGGTGGTGATCTTAATGCGATAGCGTTGGTTACCTTGGACGACGAGGTTCCATTCTCGTCTTTCTTATCCTTTTTTCCTGTAAGTCTCGAGAAGAAACCTTTAGGCTTTTTTTCAGACATCCGCCAGTGAGAAAAATATGATGACTAGAAAAGCAATAGTTGTGGTTACATCGTGGGTGTAATATACGGATCGTGCAACAATAGAGACACGTGAACTGCTGCGTAAAACTGGCTCAATCAGTGCTGTATCAAACATTAGGCGTTATCCAGTTATCAGATATTATGTTGAGGGTTTAATGGAAGGAACACATCCAAAAAGTTGCTTTAGATAATAGTAGTAGTACGTACTGAGAATAAATTAAATATGGTATATTTCAGTGAGTTAAAACAAGGTCTCTGAGAAGTTAGTCGTTAGAAATCGATCACTGAAGTACAGTATGAGTACCTTTTCAATTACATCTGTTTTATCAAAGTTCATATCAGCTATTGATCATTTTCTGTCTTGATTTGGCTGCAAATCTTTAAGTCTTTGATTTTGCATTGCGCTTGGCCACTTTGGAAGTAACTGTCAAGAAGATTACCTTTTCCTAAGTGATTGACTCTATGTTAGCGTATATACATGATAGAAAGATCAAATTATGTGATGTAATCCGTGAAAACCATTCATGTATCTGTGTTTAGGTACAAATGAATGTGTGATAACCTTGGTCACATTGACAAATCAGAAAGTTAGTTCTGGATTTGTATTATAATATATATATTATTAGCGACGATATCGTACATCAATGAACTCAATGGATAGACACCATACTTATATCTGACGTAGGAACAGTGCGATATAAATCCAAGTTTAATAGGATTCTTGCCTGCACTCAAGCGGTGAGCTTCCTGCAGGTTTGGAAGCCTTATGAATCAGGTGACTTCAAATTTTTGAATTTTGAAGTACAAACTTGGTAACCATTGATCTTTGTCAGTTTGGCGCTACTATGTCTCGCAGACGTCAGCAGTTCATGGATGGATCAGACTCATCGGATGAAGAAGGATCTGATTTCAGAGCTAGTTTCAATATTAGCGAGCGCGATCTAGAAGAAGAAGCCGAAGGATTCTCTGGGCATCGAAAACGCCGCAAATTCACCAAAGAGGATGCAATGTTAGGCATCTGGGCTGAAGACGACGAAGACAGTAGCAACGCTCCTTCACCAGCAGTATCTTCGCGTCCCAAATACTCTTCTGGAATCAATTTCACACCTTCAAGAGTTGATTCACCACTGTCAAGAACTCAATCACCACAGTCCAGAAACGAATCTCCCGAACCAACAAGCCGACCTGGTCTAGGTGGTGGCACAGCAGCAGCTAAAAGCAGTGGCTTTCGACAAACACCATCGACTCCTCCAGTAGTGAACAAGGATTTCGCAAAGTTTGCTTCGCATGGTACTGGTTTTGGTATGAAAATGCTGCAGAAGATGGGCTGGCAAATGGGGAAAGGTCTTGGTGCAGAAGGCGAAGGTATCATCAACCCAATAGAAACGAAACAGCGACCTACTCGAATGGGTATTGCATTCAAAGGATTTGATGAACGTACAAAACAGCACAAAGAAGAGGCAGCTAGACGAGGTGAAGTGGTGTCAGATGAGGAAATGGAGGAGGCACCAGTTAAGACGAAGAAGCGCAGAGACGCTTGGAAGAAGGATGTCCTCACACCAAGTGTAGAAAAAGAGGAAATGCCTTCTAAGTCGCGGAAATCAAAGGTAGTGTATAAGACTGCCAGCGAGATTATCAAGGAATCGGCAACTTCTCAGCCCATAGCCGAAAAAATCATCGATATGACCGGTCCTGCTGTCCGAGAAATAACATCTCTTTCTCAAGTTCGATCTCAGTCCCCTACCATGATGGAGACCTCTACAAGACTACCAGAGCTACGACACAATCTCCGCCTGATAGCAGATTTGTCCCTTTCTGACTTAGATCACTTGACAAGAGAAAAACGCCTTGGAGAAGTTCGAGCACAAAATTTGGAACAAGAAAGAGAACAATTGCAGAATCGTTTAGACTCTGACGATGCCAAGATGAAACGTGTTGATGAATTACAAAGAATAGGGCGCGAGATTGAGGCAATTTCCAAAAGTGCTTTGGCAACTGGCGCATTTGAACAAGGCGACATAACGGCAATGTTCGGTGAGCATTTCAAATTACTAGAAACACAATACTCTGAAGAATACAAAGATTTTGGGCTGGATGCTTTGGTAGTATCCGTTTGGGCTCCGATAATGAAATATGGATGTGTCCGATGGGATGTCCTCAGTTCTCCAACCTGGTCCTCAGATTTGGTATCTCGATGGCGACGGCTTTTACCAAGTAATGACGACTTATCCAGGAGCGATGATGCGATGGATGTTGATGGAGGATACCATGGAAGACAAAGAAATGGAAGACGCAGCGGCGCTGGTAACGAACGGACCCTTCTAATGACCCCGTTTGAGTCAATGATGTTCACGATTTGGCTACCTAAGGTTCGAAGTGCGATAAAGTGAGTAAAACGTTTGAATAGCGTGCAAAACTAAACGAATTTCTGAAGATGCTAACATTTTTTTTTAACCCAATTAGTAACACATGGAATCCAAGAGAAGCTGACCCGATCATCCATTTACTTGAAGCTTGGGCACCACCCACACTTCCACTATTCATCTATGAAAGCATCATTGATCAATTAATATTACCAAAGCTATCAAAAGCGGTCTCCGACTGGGATCCTCGGAATGACCCTGTACAAATTCACACCTGGATCCACCCTTGGCTTCCCACCCTCAAAGCTTGGCGACTTTCACCTATATTTACTAGCATTCGACAGAAGCTTTCTGTTATTTTACGACAATGGCACCCATCAGATGAATCAGCCCTTCATATTTTGGAACCTTGGAAGGAAGTTTGGGATGCCAACCCTATGGAAAAATTGATCATCAAGTCTATTTTACCCAAGCTTACACAGGTCATGCGAACCGAATTTGTGGTCAACCCGCGTGAGCAAAATCTAGAGCCATTAACGTGGTGCCTGGCATGGAAGGATTTGATCTCTCCTATACTTATTGGCCAACTACTTGATAACGAATTCTTTCCTAAATGGCTGGATGTTCTCTACAAGTGGGTCACGCTCAATCCCAGGGATATCAACTGGGATGAAGTCGGACAATGGTATTCTTGGTGGAAGCAGGTATTTGCATCTTATGGCCTTGATGAAAATCCACTTGTCAAATCATCTTTCCGCAACGGTCTGGAATTGATGAATAGAGCGTCGAGCGGTGAACATGTGGAAAACCCTGCTGTTGAAGCAGCACGATAGAGATAGCACCATTGTACTTGTATAAAATCAAATCAAAACCTATCAATAACAATGAAATGTACTTGTCAACTTTTCTGACCTTACATTTACACGTTTTCCACTGTCTGCTGCCACCATCAACGTCCATAAATTAATCACATACATCACTGTCTATGTCTACAATGCAAACAAAGACAATAAATCAGTAAAAAACAATGATAGTTTAAATGAATTTTCTAGCAATCATGAATGGTGGTTGGATGTACAATGCAGTAATTATAGCAGATATAACATTATTCTTTTCTCCTAGTTTTAGATTCTACTTTCTATATTTGCCAGTGAAAGTAACACCAGGACCATGTCTACCCTTCTTCTTGGTGATCTTACTCAAAGGCACGTAGGCGTGCGGATCTGCCTTACCCTTTATCTTGACATCACCACCAGCACGCTGGAATTTGAGTGGAAGATTAATCAGCTGCCATCAATCGATTTATTGAGTGGATGATCGGAAACCCGCTTACCTTTGATCGATATTCCTTGCCAATGACATCCATCTTACGCTCAATCTTCTTCTTGACACGTTTTTCTTTATCGTCAACATCCATATCATCATCAAGCATACTGTCCTGTTGACCTCCCTTCTTCCACTTGATCTTGTTTCGTTGACCTCTCGTGAAGCCGTCAGCACTGTTCTGAGCTTGCATATAGTAGTTTTCAGCTTCATTATCCTCTACTTCAGCTTCATTGCCGCTGATTTCATTGTCTGAATCGTTGATAACAAGCTTTCCATCTTCGCCAGAACGGAAAGCTCCAGCTCTTGACGCTGCTTTCTGTGCCAACGATCTCTGTTGTGGTTTGGATGCTGCAATAGGCGGTAAGCATATGAATATGAAAATAATTGTGTTGAATACATCAATATGTAACTTACAGGAAATACGGCTAATGGCTGTACGATCGAGGAAATCGAGAGGACCGTCTCCGTCTTCTCGAATATATGCTTCCGTAACAAACTTGGCTTTCTTTGTCTTCTTATCGGCGCCGTGAGCAACATCTCCGGTACCGCGCATAGCCTCATCTTCATCAGAGTCTTCGATTTCGCTTTCGCTACCATACACAGCTTCTTCATAAGCATCAGCACCAGTCTTTGCAGCTCTAGCTTGTCGTGGGGCAGTCTCAACGTCCTCTTCATCCTCGTCCCTGTTTGTATTCTTGGAACGCTTAGAGCGATCACGACGCTTCTTGATGTTCAGAACAAGCTTCTTGTCTTCTTCAGGAACTTGCTCGGCAACCTGCTCATATCCGAATGAGCGAATCAAACGCTCAAAAATATGTCGCACTTTGGATTTGAAGTGACTCTTGTGTTGCTTGTTACAGTTCAAAAGGGACTTGATAAGTTCAGGAAGATGCTGTCCAATAATGACGCTATCCAAGGTGACAATGGCCACCTTGACGAAACCAAGTGCGGATTTGACAATTTCGCGGTTGTTGGAATTGACGAAAACTTCCATAGTTTGCATAAGTTCGAACAAGAGAGGCTGAGGTAATGATTCCTTGAACTCGAAGAATAAGCGAGAAAGTGATGTTATAGTAGCGCTGATCATGTGTGCAGTAGATCCAGCAAGACCAGCAGTGACCATCGTGAAGTATTCGGTAATATTGGCATCAGCATCAGGAACACCTTCATCCATGCCCTGAATCTTACTATTGACCACAGTTCCACCTTCTTTCATCTTGTTACCCATCTCTACCAAAAGATTGAAAGCGAATCCACGAGTCTTTTCGTTCACCTCTTTGGTTGCCATGACGGCCTCAGATAGGATAGATGGAATCAGATGTAGATCACTAGAGGGTAAGATACTGACAATATTGCCAAGAGCCTTGATTCTGTCCTTTTTGCTGGAAGGTGCACAAGTCACTGTACCTTCAAGGACACGATTCTGCAAGTTCTCAATATTCTTCTTCAATACCTGAACACCATTCTCACAGCCGGCTAAATGGTTGATGACCTTGTATGCCTTCTTCTGTAGAATAGGCTCATCTTCCTTGCCAAGCAATGCAGATGTGACACCGTTAAATAGCAATTCAGCAGACGGGATGTCCAAAAATGGAATCATAATGATTGCTAGATCCATCATGGTATGAGACATAGGCGGGGGGATGGAAGGATCATTGATAACCGGAGTTGGATCTGGGTTGGCAAGGGCCTCGCCTAGTAGAGTTACAACTTTTTTGAATGTGTTGTTGATTTCCTGCAAGTGACAATCGATTAGGATGGGATGTATGAATATGTTTGTGAAAATTGAGCGCAATTTGGACTTACCTCCATAGGTGTGATTTGGAGATAGGCTTTGATGACTTCACCAAGGAACCCACGGTACATCGGAGGAACTTGACTGTAAACGTTGAAGAAGACAGCCAAAAAGTTGACAGAAAATTGGCTCATATGCTTTAGGTTCAACTCTGCTTCAGTTTCAGTAATACCGTATGCTTTCTTAAGGTCAGCAGCGTCCGCAGCTGATGAAGCAAGTGATTGGTTCTTCTGAACAAGGAATTGTAAGGCTTGTGATACAGTAGGGCGAAGGTCAGGTTGTGAATAGAGGACTGAGCTGAATCTTTCAGCAACCGTGTTATCAAAGGACGTTCGCAGATCGTATGGCAAGTCACAGAATCCAGTAACCAAACTCCAAATTTGATTCACAAGCGTTTCGTATACTTTAGCTTGCAACTCCAATCCTTGCGACGAGAAAGTCTCTGCTTTCTCAGTAAGGCGATCTCCTAGTGGCATAAGGACATTGACAAAATAGGCCAAAGACGTATTTGTTGTATATTTGATGAGAAGTGGCAACAAAAAGGCCCGTCCGATGGCACCAGTTGAAGATGAAGATTCCAGATTTAAAGGCAGAATATTCAAGAACGCTTCTGGACCCATAGTTGCAATGGCAGCTCCCAAAGTCTTGTCAAGTTCTTCCTTATATGTTTCTTGAGCAGAGAGACGAAGGTCACCCAACAGAGAGAGGCACTGATTGAGCAAAGGTGAGGCATTGCGGTGAAGTCGACGGAACAGAGCTTGTACAACAGTCAAGACATGTGCCCAGGCATGTTGATATCTGATGCCAAGGCCATTTTCGACTGTTGCAATGATTTGATGCAATGGGGTATTCGCTGCCTTTTGGGCTTCGTTGATCATTTTGTCTGTGATGCAATATTGAATAAGTGCACTTAAGCAGCCGGCGATGATGGCATGGTTGTTAGAAGCCAATTCTAAGTCTTGGAAGATTACGGGGAACACACTAACGATCTCGGAAGCACTATAATCGGCATTCATTCTAGGTGTTGACATTAAAATTAATGACACTGATGACATATCCAAAAATCGCTCATTGTAGGACAAACCTTGCAAATGTTGGGTATGCTTTTGTAATAACCATCAACCAAGTTGGCAAAAGTCGGTCATCAATACCGGCTGGCTTGAGCTCACACAGTGACTAGTTGGTATCATTCATTAGGACAGCCCTTATGACTAGCAACAGATAACAGCTAACAACTTACTCGCAATAACTGCGCAAACTTCTCATCGTCGAATGAAATGGTTTCAGCAGAGAATAAAACCTCGAACACCTCGAATGATGCTTGTGTGAGGAATGCATTGTTAAATTTGGGAAGATGGAGTAAAAGTTGGCAAAGTGCAACGAATTGCTATATGACAATCACGGTTAGCTAAACACATATCAGTATCTCGATCGCATATAGACACCTAACATACCGAGGCCGGCCAATATGGAACAATGGTCTTTAGCAAAGCTAACAATTTCTGAGCCGCAGTTTGATCATTCTTAGTAGCTTCCTTAAGGACACGCAAGATGAATTCTGCAGTCATATTAGAGGCAGGGTGCTGGACGGAAGGAGGAGGAGGTCTAGACAAGATGTGTTTGATGGCATCCTGAGCACGCTTTCGGGACTGAACAAAAGGTGTAAATAACAGCAGTACTAGCTATATGTATGTATTGTTCGCATTCTATACCTTTGGCTTAGCGTCAACACTCATCACCAACAACGCCTGGTACACCTTCTTTGCTTGTGGCTGATTCCAAAATGCTACATCTTGTGCGATCAACAGTGGCTCAATGCAACCAATGGTAGATCGAGCAACCGGTTGATCTTCAGCATCCTCTTCCAATGCAGCCAACAAAATTGGTAAAACATCAGTACATTTTTGTCGAAGTACTGATTGTGGAAGTCTATCGAAAAAATATTAGCATGGGACCAAAGAAAGACAACTAAATGAGTGAAATGTCGACATACTCTGGAAAGACTTCATCCAGCAGGTACAACAAGCATCCTCGAGTTTGAGAGGATCCATGGGTAGATTGCAGGGCAGCCATCTGTTGATAAATTTCTATTAAAAAACCAGTCCACATATTCTTCTAAATAATCATGTTATTCGAAAATACCATTGCTGCAAAGTATCCTGTGGGATTCAAAGGTGCGTTTTGCTCCACCAAAGCCTGGATATGATGTTAGTACCACTCAATCAAGATTTTTACTATCACCACAACTTTCCTTGATACATACCTCCTCTATGGCCAGGAGAGTTCCAGCATACTTTAAAAATGGTTTGTGTGAGTGTCGTGTTCAACGCTGTTGGTGACTACATGCTAGCTAACCTGTTTCTGATTCTCCAACTTGGAGTTGATCTGAGTCCTGATCTTTGCGAATTTTGCTTCCATACTTTTCAAGTTTTTGAAACTAGTATGATAGATAAAACTTGATTAGATCAGAAAGGATTTCAGGTCGTTGCAAGCTTGGTAAATGCTTTGTAGTTATCGCTAAGGCTTGAAGCAACAAATGAACCCTTTACGATCTCGAACTTTTTTTTTTTTTTTTTCATCCAAAATTTTTGATCACCGCTATAGGTGTGCTCGTGAAGCGTGACTGCTATGCCAATGTCCAAGTCTTCCACATTGTGTCGTGCCCGGGAGTTTCACCTGCTTCTCGCTTCTTAGTCACTCAACGGCATAATGGCAAGCATACACTCGGAATTTCTTTCACTGACACTTAAACGGGTGGATATAAGCAGGAAGGATCCTCTGTTCATTTATCAAATAGAGGTGAGTTAAAGCTTGGTACCACTCCTCTCTCTCCTTCGCTGACTTATGCGCTGCCACAGACTACGCTACCCACCTTTCAACACAAGACAAGCTCTGGAGAGCGCACTTATTCAGAGTTTGAACGTCTAGCTTCACATCTTACATTATTGTATGAGGATTTATTTGTACCAGCTTTACCAGACTTATCTGTGTCAACTGTATCAGGCCAACGTCCAGAAGACGAGGAAAATGTATTAATAGCTCGGATACGACGATGGGTAAACCGTATAACCACTCATCCACGTTTCAAGGCCAGCGAGTTGGTTAGAGAGTTTGCCGAGAGTGGCCAAGGAGTGAGTATGAACGAATGGTGGGAGAAGGGGAATTATTGCGAGACAATTAAGCTTCACCTAACTGACCATGCTGGTGGCTCCTACTAGTTCCTTCCTTTGGACAAGCCAGTGTCGTTTCATCGACAAACTTCTCGGTTCAAACAGCTTAAAGGAGGTTTTGGACTAGGCGGTTCTGCTCCTGCAGAAGCAGACGAAGACTTTATGACCTTTACTAACCAGATACAGAGCTTCAGCCAAGGTCTACAAACGGCTTCGAAAGCTCTTCATGCAAACTTTAAATGCAGGAAAGGTAAATATCCAATTATGGAAGATGGCAGCTTTTTCATCATGATCAATTTTTAATGTCAACACCGCAATTCAAATTCCATTAAAGCCTTGTCTTCTGCGTACTTGGAAATGGCAACCAAATTGTCAACGTTATCTGAGAAAGAACTTGATGCAGCCCTTCAAAAGTGAGTTTCAAATCTTTATGTCAATGATTGAAGGAATTTTTATAGGTCTCACTCTATTGTCAAACAGTGCTTACAGAGGATTGGCTAACGTTGTGCAAGAATGTGGAGAACTACAGCGACCGCAAGTGAGTTACCAGAATGACGGGCGGGTAGTACTAAAGTAGAAAAGGAAAAGTACTGACATCATATCCTGGGATAGGCACAATCTGAAAATACTGTAATAGGTGATATGATTGCGTATCAGATTAAAAACACCCAGAGTGCCAAGGTAAGCCAGCCAGAATTCATTGTCGGGCAACATGTATGTTTCCAACTGACGTCCATTCTCGGCACTAGGACTGTCTGGATGCCCGATTATCAGGGATTGCACAACATCTTGAGGCTGTCAAAAACACCGAGTCCAAATATAAAACCATGAACAAGCTGAAAGCATCTAGTTCGATCAAAGCTGAAAGAGTCAATGAGGCTATAGAAGATATGCATGAGGTATAAAACATGTCTTGCCTGATGTATACACAAGAATAGCCATATTCACATATTACTCTTTGTTACATAGGCGAAGGCACAAGAGCAAGATATACTTCGGCGGTGCGAAAAGGTTAACAAAAATTTGAAGCGAGATCTTAGTACGAATTACAAGATTCAATTGACGGACGATGTCACAAGCGCCATCACAGAGTATGTGAAAGCACAAATTCAATTTGAGAAACAGCACTTGAAGAAATGGGAGAGTCTTCGGAGCAAACATGATACGTTTACTGGCGACCAATCAGGAAGAAAGAGAACTGGATCGATTGGACGAACAGACGAGCGAAGGGCTGCCCAGATGTTGAGTTTACCATGATTTATTCCTTGATGCATCTAGGTGATTTGTTTGCGATATTTGTATCACTTTGGGAACGCAAATTTTTGTCTTCTCCTTTTTAATTTAAAACGGGTGTATAAAATTGTTGATGCACGTACAAAATGACTGATATAGTGAATGCAAAGGGATCGGCACTATATGAAAGATATATTTCTTTCATGATGATTGGAAGTCAGCTTGCAATACAGTCGAAACGCGTGAAAAATGAACCAGTATCGCCAGCAGCTTGAATGTACTTTAAATGATTATCGTATCCACTGTACATTAATGACAGAGTTAGTATCGAACTTCATGAAATACATTGTTAATTATGTTATAAATAGGATTCGCTAATTGAACGTAAGTATTTCTGTCGACCCTGACATCCATCCAGTTTGAGCGGAGTTATGGTCAAATTGACCATTTCCGATATCTCACAAGCAGACAAAAGTTGCGGTGTTTTGCTTTATGGTATATAGAATGACTTAGTTGCATAACATCAGTAATTGAAATACTGTAACCAATATACAGATTTACACGCGTGCTGATTATCTAAATGAGAAGATATTCGATGGTGCCTATCTACACTATAGTCTTTGATCTTTGAAATCTCGTATACAAGTAAATTTTACAGCCAGTGAACCATAACATGCACTATCATTTGTCAGATCCAACTACTTGGAACACAAAACTGTACTGCACTCATGTCTAGCAATGCTAGCACCACCTTAAAAGCATATTTCAAGTTTCTGTCGTTCTCAGTTTCAAAAAAAAAAAAAAAGTCATGTTGAAAGCTAGCAATATAGCAATTATATTGTATTTATTCTTTTTTTATTGTGTGGTATTCAAGGTTCTGTTGAGAAATTGGGAAAATGGCTCAAATGTAAGTAATCTCTGTAATAGTGTGTATGACTTCTGTATTTATAAGGACACTTTCATTCTAACGATATTTAAACTAGTCCCATATCTATCAGACGGTTTCCAACTTCCAAGAAGTAATAATCACCATATACCAAGCCATGATCAGCAATGCGTTTGTTGGCATGTTCATAGTTGTTGACAGTCGCGTGATCCAGGATGGTAACACCATCGTCATTTGTTAACGCTCCATCAATGCATGTCTTGAGCAGTGAAGTGACTTGGGGAAGGTATTCATGATTTCCTTGTAGTTGGCACAGGAGCAGCATTCCGGAACAGGCGATCATGGAGGCAGAGGTATCCCAAACACATGGTCGTGGAGCATCAAAATCCCAATATACAACACCATTCTCAACTCTTGACATAAAGTATTCAGCCAGTCGCTTTGCAGCATCCAAGAACTTGGGATCCTTTGTGTACTTGTAAACAGTTGCATAACCATAAATAGCCCAAGCATGACCGCGACTCCAAGTGCTTTCATGAGCATATCCTTGGTGTGTCAAACCGACCTTTCGCTTACCAGTCACAGGATCATATATAATCAAATGGTAAGTGGAGTTATCTGGTCGAATGTGATACTTGAGAGTGGTCTCTGCATGTTTCGTTGCAACAGCTGCGTATTTGGGGTCACCAGAGATCAATGATGCCGAATAAAGAAGATCCAAGTTCATCAAGTTGTCGATAATGACAAGGAAATCGGTGTCCTTGTTGTCAAATTCATAAACTTTTGTGCTTGACTTATTCCAAGATCTCAAACATCCAATAGTCTCATTCCATCTAGTCAACAAGGATTCCGCTGCTCTGACAATGACATCGCCACAAGCCTTATTACCAGTTAGGTCATAATCCCTTTGGAAAGAGGGCATAATCATGAAACCAATATCATGAGTCTCAATATTGTTCTTCTCCTTCTCCATACCCTTTTGCCATTTTCTTGCGATCTGGACCAAGTCTTCAAATGATACAGGCAATTCTCTCTTGGATGCACGCTCGCAAAGTGCCCACAGACTTCCAGGGAAGAAGCCAGAAGTCCACCAGTTGGAAGGTTCGTAGAAATATTCCGTTGCTCCAAAGTTGGTAACGTGTGGGAAAGTTTCAGGAACAGCAGGCTCTTGATTTGCGACCTTCAAGATCTTCTCCACGGCAGAGTGATCAAGAACTGCCTTGAATACTGATTTTGCTTCGTCTGCTATAGCATCTCGTGCCTTGTCAATTTGTTCTAATCCGCTGTCCATGTTTTGTGGAGGGAAGCCAACGCTAGGTGAAACTTGCATAATGTATTGATTGATATGTAGACAACAAAGAGTGTTTGATTTTGAAGTTAACGTACTATCACAAAATATATAATCATTAAAATGAATTGTTAAGGTTCGATGGAAACTCCTCTAACACTAACGGTGACGGCCCCTGGATTTCTCCTGTTGTCGAGTAACATGACATGGTTATGATTGCCGTCCTGAACGCCGTTTGACTTAGTACAACTGCGGAGAGCAAGTGGCGTCGCTTCTCAAGAAAGCGGGGAAGGAGGAGTTTGTATTTGCTAACTTACGTTCAGGCCATCAAAAATGTCAAGGAAAATGTCTGCAGTGAGCAGCCAGAACTTTGGATCAACATGTACCATGTGAAATTCGAAGAAATGCACTTTTTTAACTTGAATTTTCCAAAATGTAACAATTTTGACTTCTCATAAGTACACCCTTTCGTAAAAGGAAAATCTTCCAAGCTAAGACAGTGCATATGATTACCTAAACTGTGAAGGACAGTGGAGGCTTAAACCGTAACTGTATCATGTGTTGTAGAATAGCAGCTTATAATACAAAGCTGCTATCGGTAGAAGACCGTAGATTCCTCCATTACGGTAATGAACCTGAATTAATCATCGGAGTCACAAATGCATGTACCAATGTGGAGAAGGTGTACGAAACTTTACGCTTTCATTAAATTTGGTAAGTTATGGGAAAGTCGTCCTACCTTCTTTGCGGGGTACATATCTGATCCAAGTTTGTATACCATCACGGTATTCAATTTATATAAAAGGTCAATACCCATATCCTTTCTCGGTTAAGTCTCACTCAACATATGGCTAACGAAAAGGATGTCAACATGGACAATGTTCCTCAGATCGACATTGAAAAAGTCGATTTCGATACAAAGCTGAAGGATGTCGCTCCAAAGTTGGACAAAATGTGGTGGCACTATCCCCACCTAAGAAAACTCAATTTTTTCTTGTACGGTGCTATTCTTGTTCAAGCTACTAATGGCTACGACGGAAGTATGCTTAATGGTCTTCAATCTCTCAACGCTTGGGAAGACTACTTTAATCACCCACAGGGTGCTGCTCTTGGAACATTATCAAGTGGAACTACTTTTGGTGGTCTTCTTGCTCTATATCCCGCTTCTGTATTGTGTGACAGATTTGGAAGACGTTGGCCGATTATTGCTGGTTCAATATTCACCATCATAGGTGCCATTATTCAAAGTGTTGCTCAGAACTTTGGTACCTTTTGGGCTGGTCGATTCATCATTGGAATGGGACTTGCAATGCTCAATGTTTCCGCCCCAATGTTACTCGCCGAAACTTCCTATCCTACGCAACGATCTGTACTCACGTCACTCTACGAAACATCTTTCCCACTTGGCGCCTTGATTGGAGCTCTTGTTACCTTCGGATCATACTTTATCCAATCAACTTGGGCATGGAGATTACCAAGTCTTCTTCAGTGCTGTCCTGCCTTCCTCCAAATCACACTTCTATATTTCTGCCCTGAATCTCCCAGATGGCTTGTGGCACATAATAGAACTGAAGAAGCTCGCCGCGTACTTGTAAAATACCATGGTGGCGGTGATGAAAACTCGCTATTGGTACGATACGAACTGGCTGAAATCGAGGCCGCATTAAAGTCAGATCAAATCAAGAAATCCGGACGCTGGAAGCAGTGGCTACTGACCAAGGGAAACCGTCACCGTCTCGGTATCATCATGTTCATTCCAGTCATCACTCAACTTTCTGGAAATCAAGTTATCAGTTACTATTTGCATCTTATTCTCAACAGTATCAATATCACTGCATCAAGGGATCAACTCGTTATTAATGCAACCCTCCTTGTTCTTGAGCTTGTGGCAGCTGTTTTCATTGCCTCTTATAGCGAATATTTTGGTCGTCGACGTTTCTTCATGATTGGCATTGTTGGAATGCTTGTTTGTTTCATACCATGGACTATTCTATCGGCTTTGGCTCAACAAGGTGGTTTCTCAAATGCCGGCCTTTCTAAGGGAGTTATCGCTATGATCTACTTATATGAGATACCCTATCATATTGTTGCTCCTTTGGCCAATGTTTTCTTGACAGAAGTGGCACCTTATGAACTTCGTTCCAAGGCTTCAGCCATTTTCCAGCTCATGGGTCAGATTATCGGACTTTTCCAATCCTATGTGAATCCTATTGCTTTGACTGCCATCAGTTGGAAATACTATATCGTCTTCTGCTGCGTTCTTTGCGTTGAATTTATTGTTGTCTACTTCTACTTCCCTGAAACAAAGGGACTCAGTCTTGAGGAAGTATCTGTAATTTTCGAAGGAGATGCCGCTGCTGTTGGTATTGGCGCTCTTCATCAAGGTGATATCGAAGACCCTACTGTTGAAAACTTGGGTATGAAAGATGTCAAGTCTACTTGATTTGTCTTATGGAGTAATCTGTACCAATCATTCTACGCTTTTGAAGTTAATTTTTAGGTATCACTCTTCTTAAATAAATAATGTATTTTTTGGTTTAAAAACACATGTATGCGTTGGAGAAGTAGTTATTGAGTAGACTTGTACCAAAATTAAGATAAATAATCAGCAAAGATGGGTTTGGAGTGCTTTTTGATAGCTTCCAGTTCGTCAGTGGAAGGCAATACAGGAACCGTATTCCAGTCACTATTGGCAACTTGAGTGTCTGGCATAGCCAAAACGGCGGAAGCGAATACAGTCGTTAATTCAGAAGCAACCTCGCCAGTCAATTGAGGGAGAATAGTCTTTGGTGTCATTAGATTGGAGTTCGATTCTGGGATCAAAATTTTTGCCCTGCGGTTGGAGCCCAAATCAACAATTCCACTGAAGTCCTCAGCATGGGTTACATATGATCTATCGGGCATCTCCACTTTGGTGACCGTCCCAGCAGCATCAGTCTTGGAGATTGCAAATCCACCTTCGGTGGAATCCAGGCGACGGCCACTTTCAATACCAGGAATTCGTAAATGCCATTTTCCTTGAGGAATCAGCCAAGTTTCCACAGACACATCTTCCCAAGGAGACCATGTTGAATATAACTTGTCCTCATAAGTTCTTGCTTTGGTCGGCTCATGGACTCTAAAATGGATACCATTATCGGAAAAGCCTATCATGCTGTCAAATGACGCAGTGTCGAAGTTCTTTTCATTGGCATCAATGCTAAACCCATATCTCGTACTATAGGCGAAATTGCAATATTTCTCGGCTTGGAAGCGGACTATGTTCGTACGGTGACGCGGACCAGACATCAAAGCTAGTGTTCTTGGGATAATGCGAGATAACCATTCCAGGCACAGGCAGGCTAGCAGACATAGAACTTGCAGGAAGCTCTTCTGCAGTCCAGAAAGGGTGATCTGAAGGTAGCGCAAGTGGAAGGAAAGCCTTCATTGCCCAGTAAGGAGACTGAGGTGAATTATAGAGCTCACATACAAATGAATTGGGGTAGGCATATCCAAGGGTCAGAACTCCAGAGTTCAGACGAGAGATTGGCTGCTTGGACCACCATCTCATGTGGCGCATATATAACCCCTTGACGACACCCAAGGAAGAGCTTCCTCGTCAGCGAATTCAAGACCACCCCAATATGAACCAGCAGCGAACTTATAAATAAGGCTTCTACCAAACGGGATACATGATCCATCGTCAGCAAACCAGTGTTGGAACTGCTCAGCAAACTGTTGTGTCCGATCTCTATATCTCTTTTGACGTTCTGTGTCTTCGGGACATAATTTGGCATAGATGAGGCCATAGAACTGGAAAGCCCAGGGGTTATAATAATCCATTCTCCACTTTTCGACTCCATCTCCATAGTATCCTTCGCCAAGGTAATAAGTGTCTATTTCATCCAAATATTGTTCTGTCATCTTTGCATCGTACTTTGCGCCAACTCTCTTCAACCCAAGATCTACGAATACACGGCCAGTTGCAGGCAGGATAATCCCTGTTACGACCATTCCTAAGATATATTACCAAGTTTTCCTTGGCATTTTCGGACAGAGGTTCCCAAAAGTGGTCTGGAATGAGGGTCAAAGCAAACCCTATAGATGCCAGTTCAACTAGCCGTTGATCTCCGTGTTCAATATCACCCTAATATTCTGGGTGATCTGGGTCAGTTCCATTTGTCAATCCTCTTTGATATAGATCCCAGTGCTCAAAGTCACCACCACCTGCAACAAATGGAACTATGCCCCATAGTGGTCGCGCAAATCCTTCCAAATCAGCCGCTGCATCATCAAAATGAGCTCCACCTTGTTCCACTCTGACTCTGGCAGCTCCAGTAGAAAATGCTGGTAGAAGGGGCTCGAATGTGGCTTTGAAAGCAGCTTGGAGGTCCTCTTTCGTTTCCAGGCGAAGGTTGCCAATTGGAGAAAAGTGAGAGTTATCGAAAGTTGCCATATCCAAATGGGTTGGGCTGTAACTCCTGCAATTTCCATCATTTTTCCCCACCTTCGATTTTTATATTAACAGCGGCTGGGGAGGCGGCCCGCAAATTATGCCCCTGGAAAAACCCAACCAACACTTAGTTTAAAATATCCTATTCTTGTCTGTTAACGTTCAAATACAGGTCCCTATTATAACCTATTCCTGTTCGCAACACTGATTTTAATGTTTAATTCACGAGAAGTCTATGTTCAAAGAGAGTTCGATATGAATTACCATGAAGTCGGCAAACATTACTTTTTATACACCTGGCCAGTTGCATGATGCTAATCAGAATATCCACTAGCACTAAAGTTTAGGTGTTGCACACTTGATCTTTGCACAACAAAGGCATTTTTACCCACTCAATAAATTTTGCTAATTAAAGAGGATAACCACCAATATTTCACGCCACCACAGCTCAGGTCCCCCCCCACCTATTACCGCATACGGTACAGACAAGGCAAAAGGAAGCAATAATTTGAAATGATTCTTCCAGGTGTACAATCTAATACATGTTTGATCCAGTTACAGACGCATGGTGCCTGTAATCAAGAGTTGCAAACCATACAGCTTGTCGCCCTATACACACCACGCGTTTTTTCAAATTTATTATTATATTTTAATTTTCTAATTTTTATAGTCAGATTTTGAGCGTAAAGTTGTACAAGACACATGAGCTGGCTATTTCTTTCTACACCCTTACCCTTTGTATGTATAAATGCTGTCGCCAAAAGGCAGTCAGACTCCCGTAATCTTACGAAGGAAACGAAATTTCAAGAATCTAAGCTTACAAAATTCACCTATTATTGTACATCCGCCTTCACCTACCAACTATTCTGGAGCTGGCATCAAGTCAACTGATGGGGATTACAATGAATTGAACGGGCAGCTTCAAGATCTCGAGATTGGACTGGAACTTCGGTTAGATCTTAGAGCAGAGGACATTGAAACGTTGGAAGAGCTCGGTGCTGGAAACGGCGGAACTGTTTGCAAGGTCCTGCACAAACCTACGAAAACAATCATGGCTAAAAAGGTAAATTGGGCCATTGTTGTCGATGGAATGATAGAAAATATTACTTCTAACATGGTTTGTTGTTCAAAAAGACAATATACCCTCAATCGTTGTTGGATTCTCCAGCTCTGATAAACCAGATAATTGTGAAGACACCGGCCGATCAGCCACCGCAGGCTGCGACTCCGCAAGCGTCAGCCGACTCTTCATCCACATCGCGACCATCCCGGTCGGTGTCGACTAACGTCCTTAACAAGGCTCCTCAAAAACCCCCGACCCCTAGTAGCCACACTGATGTTGAGCCTACAAAATATACCAATTCAGATATACCGGCTGCTACCCAGTTTGTCCGAGTACAACATGCCAAGCACAAGGTGGATCCCAAACTAATGGTTCGGCGGCAGATCATGCGGGAGATGCAATATATGCATGACTGTGACTCGAAGCACATAGTAAGCTTCTATGGTGCCTTCATGAACGATGGTGATATTTCCATGTGTATGGAATACATGGACATCGGGTAAGTCAGTTATCTCCCATCAGACGGGTACCAAAATCCGTGTGCATATGACTGACTATAAACTCTTGTCATCCCACGTTACCTACTTTAGGTCACTGGACCGAGTTTACAAGAAGCATGGACCAATTCGACAAGACGTCTTACGCAAAATTGCCTACGCGGTTAGTATAGTAATTTTTTTACGCATGGGTATCGGTTCAGCATGGAAAGGCGTTATGTAGTCTAAACTACCCTATCCCAACCCCCTTTAGGTGCTGGATGGGTTAATTTATTTATACGACTGCCATCGGATTATACACAGAGGTCAGGCAGTCTTCTTTTTTTTATATTATTATTATTCACCAGGATTATCTGTGTTTGGCATGCATTGCTCTGCTGATCAAACTAGTACAAAACCTTGCGAGAAAGTTGACATTGTTATGCTGTATTCACAATCAATTTAGACGTCAAGCCATCTAATGTTCTGGTGAATTCTATCGGGCAAATTAAGATTTGTGACTTTGGTGTGTCCGGGCCACTGATCGACTCAATCGCAGATACATTTGTTGGCACTAGCTATTATATGAGTGTAAGTACAAAAGTAGCTGCTTTTATTTATTTTGTTTGTTAAGCAACCTCAAGAGAAATGGATCCTTACTCGATGTTACTACAAACAAAGCCCGAGCGTATTCTCGGATCACCCTATTCCGTTAAGTCAGACGTTTGGTCATTTGGTATGACGTTACTGGAATTAGCAATCGGTCGATTTCCACTTGTCAGCGAAGATGGAACCTCTCCGGCAGTGTTTGAACTGTTACAACGCATTGTGAATGAACCTGTTCCTACGCTGCCATCGAACATGGGTTATTCACCAGAATTGAAAGATTTCATTAACGTCTGGTGAGTACTTAGACTATAGGAAACCAAAAAAAACAGCGCGGAAAAAAGAAAAGTGAAACGGATGTTAATTAAACTTACACGAAATATTTTTCTTTAGTTTACTAAAAGATATGGAGAGCCGTCCAACGCCAGCAGATCTTATGGTAAGTTCATAACGCGGATTGTCGGGTTTGTGTACCCTTATGGTGTACTATGTATCAGCACTGACCGTCTTTTTTTGGATGGGTACGAACATATGCAATTTTTTTATTTTATTTTCTGTTCCTCCACCATATATTTATTTGCTGTACAGCAACATGGATACTTATTGGTACAAGAAAAAGTGGACCTGCAGCAATGGGCGAAGGAAATGAAATAGATGTAACTAGAGTACATATACCCCCCACACACACACTGTAGAAAAATATAAACATTTGAAAAAAGAGTTACGGATATTATATATATATATCCATGAATTGCGCACTGCCTCTTAGGCAGTTTAACTATCGTATCGATAACTTTTTGCAGAACAAAGTCATGGGGTAGTATCCTGGGCGTAATGCTTCAAATTTTGCTGACTGAGCGTTGGTAGTGCAAACTTTGGCCGAACTTTATTTGCAATTTCCGCTGCAACAATGACTGGAATAACGCCCTGCTTGGGTGGTGATTTGGTTTGGGGGTGGGAGGTTCACCTATAACTATCAAGTTACACGGACCCAGTAATAAATCACATAAAGTAAAGGAATAGCTTTGATGATCGGGAGCACAAGTAGCTCAGATAATTTGAAAATAGCCTAGATACTGTGCACGGTGCTATGTTGTTGTTGTTGATGTTATTATTGGTTTTTAACTTTACAAGCTTGAGTGTATACCCACAGGGCTACAGGAGATAATAATAACAAAGCATGACGGGCTGTGTTTCCGCCATTCGTCCGCACGATGTAATATAACATCACATCACATCACCATACTATTACCTAAAAGGCATGACTAGGTATAGCAAGGAAAATAATAAGTTACTGGATCGAAAAATATAGTGCCGATGAAATAAATTAATAGGCACAAGCACAGCATCATGGCCCTTTATTGCCAAGAATAAATAATAGGCCACTATATGATTCCCCGCTATTAGCTAATATTCGCACTTTCAGTCTAAGAGGGTCGAGAGTAGAAGCTCCGTGCACTCGGCAAATGTGACTCTTTGTGACACATGCAAAGTAAAGAGGGTTTGGAAATGAAGTGGTCATCGCAAACAACACAATGAATAGGTAAAGCATGCGGCTGGGGGAGACATGAGGAGCGTACAAGATGGGGGGGGGAAGATAATGTATTCCTTTTTACTAAACGGTCACGGTTCTAAAATAATAAGACTCCATGTGGCAAAAAAGCTAATGCTAATATTTCTGAGTTTGCAATTTCAGTCGCGGCACCACTCCCAATAGACTGGATAGGTACCCAATCGCCACATCTTCTTTTTTCTCTCTTTACAAGAAAGAAGGAAAAACGAAGAAAGATAGCATGGTTAACACCTCCTTAATTTAGATGTTATGTCATGATCTTCTTCGGATAAGTCTCCCAATGGCAAGGTAAGTCAAGGAGGATCCTGTCCCATGCCATGTTAGTGTTTAGCTGAAACTGAACGCGGACTGTCAATCTCAGCGCACAGGGATCCCTTTCCAGACTATGGGTTTATGCTTAATAGGGTTCTGCTTATTTTTTCTCGTGACTTTCCTTGTCGTCCGTTTTCTATAAAGGCAGACTGAGCCTGGTAGATCCTCACATTTTCTACTCAATTTCTTTTTCTTTTTCTCTTTCTCTTTTTACCTTTTTGACCAGAGAAAACAAAGAAAACGTCAAAAACTCGGTTCTATATAATATTTGCTTAATTGACACAGAACCATGGATATTCACAACTTGCTTAATCACCACCAACAATCTCATAACACCAAAACCATCAATACAGAAGCTACCGAAAAACCTTTCATCTGCTCATGGTTCGATTGTGGTAAACGTTTCTCTCGAAGATCCGATTTGTCTAGACATCGCCGTATTCATACTGGTGAACGACCTTATCAGTGCGATTGGGACGGTTGTGGAAAGCAATTCATTCAAAGATCGGCATTGACCGTTCATTATCGTACCCATACTGGCGAACGTCCTCACCTCTGTGAATATCCATCTTGTGGAAAGTCTTTCAGTGATGTATGTATATGCGTTGTATATCTATTTTGGACCATGTATCTTATGATTGACTCCTCCTGACTCTCCTATTTTGCCACAGTCTTCTTCACTGGCAAGACATCGTAGAACCCATACTGGTAAAAGACCCTATGTTTGTCCAAATGACAACTGTCCTAAATCGTTTACCCGCAAGACAACCTTGTCACGCCATTTACGAGCCCATGAAATACACCGTCTTTTTCCATCTAATATGGATAACACGTACCCTATTGACATGGATGAAAAAGTGAGATCCCCTTCATCGGACTCATACTCATCGGATGATGCTGCTGAAAGCTCCCCGTCGACTCCCCCCAACACCTATAGACTACAGTACCAAGCCTCACCACCACCCCTGATCACACCTTTGGTGGTAAACCGACCCAACCGGCCTCCCATCAACATTCACTATTCAAATGCTACCTATCATACCCCTTCACAGAGAATGCATCAACCTTGGAATCATCTACCTCCTGTTCAAATGTTTCACAAACCACCAACTGCAAACGCACCATATCATACTCATCGCCAAGGGGGTATCTCGGAATCTTTACCAGTTAGAATCTGACACTAGTATTCTTCACCAAGACATCTTGTATATACTTGTATTCTCATTGATCTTTTGAAAAGAAAACAATGGGAAAAGGAAAAAAAAAAGTCGGCTTCTGCTGTCATAATCACCACTCTGTATACCTTCTTCCCAACTTTTTGGTTGATTAGTTTTCTTTTTCTTTTATTCTGTCATTCCTTTGATAGCTGTCTTCTCTCTTTTTCTTTTATGAATCATCCTAAGCTTTGAATTTATTTGTTTAGTCCTTTGCATTTCAATGTAACTGTAATATGCGAAATAGATGTTGGATAGGACAATGATATGTTGGTTCTTTTATCAACTATCAGTGTCTGTGCTACACAGAATTATAATAATAATAAAATGAATATCATGAAGGTTCAAGTACCCTCCCGACATTAACACTCTGTACTTGTGTAGCGTGAAGGAAATTTTACAAACAAGTGATTTGGCACCACTGGGGGGGGCCACACATAATAGCACCCGCATCAGTATATTATGGATTTGCCTATCAATCCATCTGAATACGAAAATAGCCATTACACTAATTACCAAGTCAACAAGTCTAAGATCCACAATACAAGCGCCTAACGGAAGTGCGGGCCTTCGAGTCGTTATATATATAAACGACTCACAATCTCCGAGATGACACAACCAGTTTTTATTTATTTTATCCTTTGAAGAAAAAAAGGCCCTGCCTGCATCAGGAGTTATAAATCCAACAAGATGGGACGGTTCGTGAACAGTGGCAGCGCATAGCTCTCCTGACTTCTAGACCGTATGTCACCTAGTGTTACGTGCATTAGACAGCCCTCATGGTACACAACACTATACTGCAAATAAAAAAACCCATTCAATTGGGATAGAAAATGGGGTTTGAATTTTTTTATTTTCAAAGCACCCGTGCAAAGTAGGTAGCGCCGGCCAGGCAATTTATAGTATGTAACTCCGAACACATTGCTATTATCAAAGTATTCTGAAACTTGAGCAATGGGCATTTGGAGAGGCAAAGTTTACAGCGTGTCTTGTTGCCTACATGCATGCCACAGTGCAGCTTTCATGCTTAAGCTTGCTGGTATTGGAAATAGATCCACGTGTATAAGGATCGACGCAAATTCTAATGCCTGCTGGTACGATTTTCAGTACACATCCTAACACCATTGAGGCAAAGGCGTCAATTATGGCTATGATGCAAGTATACGATCCAGTTTTAGAACGAAGCTTTAATCATTAAATAATAGTAATAAATAAATAAAAAGTGAAAGTAAAAAAAAAATAGTAATTGGTACAAGAACGCCAATACATGAAAAGCCCCATTATTGGAGCAGTAATTGTGATCATGTTGACCTTACACAGGGTTGAGGGCAGCCAGGATCTTAGATCATAGCCTTGAAAGCAAGTGTAACGACAATAAAACATGATAATAGTACGAAGTTGTAGCACCTAGCAGACACTTACTATGCCAGGACAGCTGACTCTCTATCTTTGGCACGTAAATGAAACACGAGTCTTTCGCTGCAAACTCCAATATTTCATGATTAACCGCGTCATAAGATGAAGCTAGAGCCAAATGGAAACAATGTCCTCGGCATCGGTCTAAAAAAATTTGTCTTTTTATATTAACACTTACTAATTAATGGGGCTTCATTACCTGCTTTTTGACCACAAATCACTACCACTATAGACACATTTGTCCCAATAACCTGAGGTTCCTGGCAATTGTTCTATATGAATGAATTATGAAGTCGGCCATAATGACGTTCTAATCTCCCAACTACAATTAAGAATATGAGTTCAATGTCGATATTGGAAGTTTACAGTATTGTGTATTTTTGGTGGGGTTCAAAGAATTTCTGATATTCCACTTGAATGCAATTCAGATGGCCAGAAAGCTGACCTCATAAAACAAGTCACGAGCCTGGCGCAATTGTGGGGTTATTGACTCCGAAGCTTGCTTGCACCTTCCATGTGCCTGTCTTGTCTGAAGGGCCCACGCTAATGCCACTTTATAGACCTTCTAGACTGCTGCAAAATCTGTGCCATGCTTCCAAAGTTAACAAAGCTTCACAGCTACAATGGCCAGTAATCAATTACCGAGATTTCCTTTCTAGACGACTTGTAAGATTCCAGTTTTTTCTGTTACTCTTGCGGAATTACTGACCAACACCTGGTCGAAACTAATGCTTTATTTCCTACTAAATGTTCAGATATCGAGTGCAACAATTTCAGAGGATGGATCCCTTCAGGTATACAGAGGATATGACAAAAAACGAGATAGGTAACTTACAATTCTAATCGATTTCATCACAGCCAAACGTTATCCATGGAAAGGTTTTGGGTTTACGGTCGTTTGTGCTCAATAGACCTTATCGAATGAACGCATTGAACTTGAGCATGATACGAAACATATATCCTCAGCTTCAGGTATTCTTTTCAGCAGACGAAATTGTTGTATGGCCTTTGGATCATATCTAACAATCGGTGGTCTTCCACTTTTCCCACCCGTCAATACAGGCATGGGAACAGTCGGAAAATTGCAAACTAATCATCATGAAAGGTGCAGGGAAGCATGAATTTTGTGTTGGAGATGATGTTAAAGGTATATTTCATATATAATACCTTACTTGTGGCTAATTCCATGCTATTGGCTTACAAACCCCATTTCAGACATACTACAGCAAGTCAAGAAAAGAGACCCCGACGCATTACATTTTTATCAAGAAGAATATGACTTGATCCATTATATTTCAACTTTGAAAACTCCATATATCTCATTTCTGAATGGCCACACACGTAAGTAGACAACCAAATCTTTTCGTTTTGAGATACACGGCTGACTGATATATCCTATAGTCGGTGCTGCTCTTGGTATTTCTGTCCACGCGCCATTCCGGATCGCTACCGAAAAGACCATTTTTGCCGTACCAGAAGCTGGTATTGGCTTATTCCCAGATGCAGGAGCCAGCTTTTTTCTTCCTCGCTTAGATGGTCAAATCGGGACTTTTCTAGCTCTGACTGGCACTCGATTGGAAGGCATTGACGCATTGTGAGTGGCATATATGTAGCAGGGCGAATATTGCGTCGCTTTTAACGAAATTGCTTGTTTACAGCTATGCAGGTATCGCTACCCACTATGTTCCTTCAGACAGATTAGAGCAGCTGGAAGACCGACTCTCAGACATGGAAAGCTCGGATCACGAAGTTATCAACATGGTCCTTGAAGAATATTCAACATTGACAGACTCCAAAAAGATTGGATTTGACCAAGAGAATCGCCAAATTATTGATAGGTTCGTCTTAGCTTTACCATCTCTTTTTGGAATCGATGACCATGGTGGAATGCCGTATTCACCCCCCATTGACAATAGATGTTTCCGACATGATACTGTTGAAGCCATTCTAGAAGCATTGGAACGAGAAAAGCCAATGTCGTTCACCAGAGAGGCAAAATCAAAGATGCTTCACTATTCACCAACTAGCTTGCGTGTCATATTGAAGCTTTTACGAGCCGGTGCCACAATGTCTTTGGGAGAATGTTTGAAGATGGAATATGATTTAGTTCAGAAGTTTATGGTACGCTATTTGATGACATTGATGTCCTGTACAGTTTACATTCATCTAACGCTATATGCAAAAATCGATCGCCTGAACAAATAGGCTACCCCTGATTTTTATGAAGGTGTCGATGCAGTACTCGTACGCAAGCCAAGGGAAAGGCCAAAGTGGCAGCCTCCAGCTCTTGCAGATGCAACGGCAGATATGATAGAAAGGTTATACTTTACCACATCATCACCTAATCCCCTACACCTTCGTGGATCACTCGATTTTAAAGAATACCCATACCAACGCTACTCGTTACCAAGTGAACTTGAAGTCCGAGCGGCCATTCTAGGAGATTCCTCAGAATTCCGTAACAGCGGTGGTATAGCTAGCACAGATGAAGCAGTACATTGGTTTAAGATGGAAAGGAGAAAGAAGAAAGGCGTTGAAGAGAAGGTCCGGGACATCTTATCGCGGAAAACTATAGTCATTGATGGCAAGCTATGTTGGCAAGCTTCTTTATAATGGTCCTTGAACAAAATTTCCATATATAATTTTGACCTTAGAAACTAGCAACATTGTTTTATAATAATTGCGCCACCCCATGTACATAACATGCATGCATTTATATAAAATATTTCTTTTTTCTTGCACAACCAACTTGAACCTTTATTACACTACACACCATAAAGTACTATCTATAATTCATTTCTTTTCAGCCAAAAGCTTGGTAATTAGAGCGGTTTGTTCAGATTTCAAAGCAAGGAGCTTTTGGACGGCTTCATCAATCTTTGCCTTCTCCGTGGACTTGTCAGTTTTTAAAGTACGAACAAGCAATCCATGCTCTTCAACAGCCTTGTCAAGTGCAACAAGTTCGTCAGGTTTAGGACCTTCCCAAACTGGAGCAGCAGCTTGCTTCTTGGATTTCTTCTTCTTTTCTTCAGGCTTGGGGGCATTTCCACCATACTTATCCTTCCAGATCTTCTCCATCTTCTCATCAATACGAGTGAAAAGATATTCAGGCTTGGAGATTTTGTGGCCAGGGAGAATATCGGCAGTAAATTCATCAGGGATGACGCGCTCTGGAGCATTCAATTGACGCAAAATGCCTTCAGAAGTACCAGGAATGTAGGGACAAAACACAGCAGATAAAAGGTAGATGAGATTGATACTGGCGTATATGACAGAGTCACACTTGGCACGATGGTTGTTGAACAAGTTGTTATCAATCTTGTTTTCTTGAAGATAAAGATTACCACGAGCTGAAATGCTCATGGCAACAGCCAAACCTTGTCGTAATTTGACACTTTCCAAAGCATCGACGTATTGGTGCAAGAGGACATTAACATCCTTGAAAAGTTGAACTTCAGACTCCCCAGAAAGATCACCATCGGGGATCACACCATCGTACTTGGAAGCGACAAATTTGATGACACGATTGACAAAGTTTCCGACATTGTTGAGCAGCTCGCTGTTGTTCTTGGTGATGAATTCATTCCAAGTGAACATGGAATCACTTGTCTCTGGTCGAGAGGAGAGAAGGTAGTAACGCCACACGGATGAAGAGATACCAGTCTCTTGAGCATTATTACCAAACACACCAACGTTGCGGGACTTTGAGAACTTGCCACCTTCGTAGTTGAGGTATTCAGTTGTGCTAATGTGGTGAAGCATAGTCCACTTTTCTCGGGTACCAGTCAAACTACCTGGGAAAATGACGGTGTGGAAAGGCACATTATCCTTACCCATGAACTGGTATAATTTGACGTTTTCGGGGTTTTTCCACCACTTTTGCCAGTCTGGGGTATAGGTGGCAGTAATGGAAGGGTAACCGATAGGAGCATCGTACCAAACATAAAACACCTTGTTTTCAAAACCTTCAGCAGGAACTGGAGTACCCCACTTCAAGTCGCGAGTAATGCAGCGTGCCTTGAGACCTTCCTTAAGCCAAGATTGTGTAATTTGAATACCATTACTTGACCACTTTCCTTCTGCTGATGACTTAGCGACGAATTCTTCAATTTCAGGTTGAAGTTTATCGAGGTCCAAGAACAAGTGCTTTGATTCTTTAGTGATGGGCTTGTTACCGTCAAGTTTGCAGCGAGGGTTGATAAGATCGATAGCGTTCAAGAGATGTCCACACTGATCGCATTGATCTCCACGGGCATCCTATCAAAACCACTCAATGTCAATACGCTATCACACCGATATCGAGGCCACTTGGCATATATAATTAACAAAACATTGTCAATACTCACCTCATATTTGCAAAGCGGGCAGGTACCTTCAACATATCGGTCAGCCAAGAATCTGAAATCGAGAAATACTTTGTTAGCACGGAAATAACAAGCTGAGCCAGGTCACAATGTTAGAATCAATAGTTGTACCTTTGACATCTTTCGCAGTACAATTGAGTCATGGAGGCTTCAGATGTAAAACCATTGTCGTGAAGCTTTAGGAAAATGTCTTGGGCAATTTCAGTCTGTTGAGGGGTAGTCGTTCGGCCAAAGTGATCGAATGACAAATCGAACCAATCATAGATGCCCTTGTGAATGCTGTGATATTTATCGCAAAGCGCTTGACATGAAATGCCTTCTTCGAGCGCCTTCGTCTCAGTGGCAGTTCCGTATTCGTCAGTACCGCAGATATACAAGGTATTGTAGTTGCGTGCGCGGCAGTATCTGTTGAAATGTCAGTCATTGAAGTTGGCAGCGCCACTGAAAAAAAATTTGAGACTGTACCTGGCAAAGACGTCTGCACTCAATGTTGAGCCGATAATGTTACCCAAGTGAGGAACATTGTTCACATAGGGCAATGCTGATGTAACAAGGACGTTTCTTTCTCCTTCTTTTGGAAGACTGGTGATAAGCAGTGTGTTTAGTTCGGTTTCGATCATTAATTACTAATGCCATTTGGACTTTAATCTTACACTGCGCCTTCAGTTCGCTCATTTCTAAACACTTTGCTGCTAATGGTTGGATAATCGGAACCCAGCTGCAGCTGGGAGAGTTGCTGTGCCGAAGAATCTACAGATTGTGGAGCCATGTTGCGAGCAATGTGGAAAAGTACCTCGATCTGACAGCCCCATATATGACAAAGAAAATATTTATCACGTGACTTATCCAGGTCTACTTTCAGGTTTTTTTTTGTGACTCACACTTGATACAAAGTGCTGGCACAATCCATGTCGTCTGGGAAGTCATTTTACGACATACTGGAGGTACACCCGACAGCAAGCTCGGGCATTATTAAGCAACGTTTCCAAAAGTTAATTTTACAAGTATGTTTTGATCCGGATTGACAGATTTAAGTGCGCATTCGAAGAATGAATCACTTTTTGACATCTTTGTCCTTAGCACCACCCAGACAAGCAGGCAGCTACGGCGGATAGTGACGACGCCTATATACATCAATTGTTAGAGGCATGGGAAGTCTTGAAAGATCCAGAACTGCGCAAGTCATATGACGCCAGATTGAAAGGTAATCACGCAAACTATTCTCATCCCCTTCCCATTCTATATTTATACTGACATGCTATGTCACTTAGCGCAACAATTGAAACAGGGAGCTGTCATCAATGGCGACGTGGATTTGGACGAAATGGACTATGATGAAGAAACAGGTACCTTCAGCTTGCCTTGTCGATGTTCAGGGTCATATACAATACGGGAGCAGGATATGGAGAATGGTGTCGACGTTGCCAGCTGTGACAACTGTTCATTGATCATCCGTGTTCTGTACGATGTTGTCGAAGATGATGAACAATGACTTCCAATATACATCATATACAAGCTATATCTATGTCAGTGATCATCAGCATTTCCCATATGAAGTGTCTGCTGGACACAACTTCATGATTTCCCCGTTGTATTTGTCCTATTATAACCTCTAGTACATCGTAATCTTAGCATTCATCATGTAAATAAACGCACGCTATTCTTCGGTTAATGACATTCAAAGATACTGATTTTGATATTGAATTTTTAATGTCTGGTCTACAGTAAGAGGCGGTCTAATTACAACTAGTTGGATTTGGCGAGATTTTCCAAGGCGTTCTTGACATCTTGAACGCTGGCGTTTTCCAGGGTAACCTTACGTTCAACACCTTTGTCTATGAATGACAATGTACAAAGGTACAGAGAATTAGTAATTGATCTTGATGAAGAATAACAGCAGAATGGAAAGTCAATGAACAATAAGCGTACCGAAGCGAGCGAAAATTCGGGGTTGCACACCGTTAGCTTCACGGATAAGAAATGGCAAGTTGGGGTTTGCTTGCTTGATGCTGGTGTAGTTCTCAGCGACGAATTGCCTGCAGGTAGAAATGCATTAGTTCGTTGTTTGAGCTTCTTTGAGAACAGCGGATTTAGGTGACGAAAAACTTTACTCACTTCAAACCTTTGCTGGCAGGAGAGGTTTGGCAAAAGTGAACTCGGACCTCCTTGATGGACTTGCTTAGTGAATTCCAGGCAGACATTGCGTGAACTATGGCAACTGTGTTCCAAAGGGCCTTGTTGACTAAATTTCCTTGCAGGTTTGGGAGTCAAGCAACGTCACACCTACATTGACCATTAATTTTTAACATTAAAAATGGGCGACTTGCCAAATAGTCTTCCCAATTGGAAAAGTGGATAGAGGTAATGGTATATCTATATCTTACAGTTTTGTTTAATAACTACCTTTTTACTTCCTAATACACGAAACTTTGTGTGGTTGATTGAAAATAGATCTAGAAGGCACAAAGTGTATAAGTATAACCTGACAGTGTCGTTGTAGGAATACAAATTGGAAAGACAATTTTTAATATTTTCATGATTGGTATTGAATCATCATCCTTCCTTTCCATTGAAAGCACACCTAGCTTGTTGGCAAATAGGTTTTATTTATTTCCCAAGATGTGTTCAGTTAATAGATCTGACAGACCACAACAAGTGTTGACTATGACTGAAGCAACAGTGTGAAAGCTGACTGCGGCGAGGTTGAACGCTTCTTCGGCGAACAGAGTATAGCACTTCTGAATTTGTATGTTTCAGGTTATTGAGGCACATCAGCCCTGCAGCCCTGAGTAGTAGTTTGGAAGCTCATGGTAATGGAATTTTAATTTTTTATTGGGTCACGGGCTGACGGAAACCAGTGAGGACCACGAACGCGTTGAATTGTCAATTTTTACCATTGGCCAGTCGCAGTCGTGCAACTTATAATTTTTTACGCGTCGTATCGCGATCAAGAAATTTTTTGTTGATCTTCTCTTTCACACATGCCTACCAATCTCAAGAGACGACCATCTGATACATCGGCATCCAACATGGATGATGGATCTGATTTCTCACAACCTTCAACACCAAAGCAGATTAAAACGGAACACGAGTCAGAAGAATTATCAAAAGAGGAACGTCAAGAACGCGTCTTTGGAAACATGAGACTTCGCCGAATTGTCAAAGAAAATCACGGAAGCGACATCAACCAGCTTGCATTCTTCTTCAATAACAAAAACTTTAGCGCCCCATTCGGTATTGATCAGAGCAAGACGTTCGACAAGAGAGGCTCCGTTCAGAGAGACCAAAGCGATACCAGTAATGTATTGGTAACTGTTGGTGGCCCACAGGTACAGTTACTTAGAAACCTGATTATTGCCTGGCTTCCTTCAGATAGTGATTAACAAAATAATAGATTAACGTCTATGATAATGAGCATTGTGGTGATCACTTGGATATCATGTCTCATTTTAATCTTGCTGTGGAAAGTGAAGAAGGTTCACCCCCAAATAAGCAGCTTCACTCCGCATGCTGGCTTCATCGACCTGAGGATGCACTCATTGCCACAGCTGGAGCCGATGCAAAGATTCATATTCTCAGTCTGGCTAATTCCGAGGAGCTAGCCATATTATCCGGTCACTCCAGTAAGTATTAGCATTTACTAGGATAACTATTATATTCCTCCACTAACTTGTAACATCAATAAGAAACGATAACGGATTTACAGGCGCATCCACAAAACGACAGACACATTTTGTCGACGTCAAAAGATGGTACTGTCAGACTCTGGGATGTTGAAAAAGGGAAATGCTTGGCTGTATATGATGTAGACGCCACCGTATCAGTAAGTCACCGAACCTGCCACGATCTTCAGCTTCGTCGTCACCATATTCACTCTTTATCAGGTATTCCATCCTTCTGGTGCTACATTCATCACCGCTGGACCTCGAGGCGAATTCAGAGAATGGGATGTTGTAAGTCTTGATGATGATGATATGGACGGAGGCCAGCCAGTCAATATCGATAAGAAGCAGTCCCGTTTACTCAAAAAAATGCACAATGATAGCCAAATCGGTATGGTCAGAGTAGTACGATAATAACAATCACCATCAACTGCGAAATAACCTAGTTTTCTTCGCAGATTGCATAAGATACGTCAACGGTAACTTGCTTTCAAAATCCGTCAACGGACGAATGGAATACTGGGATCCTGTATCCGAAAAGGTATGACAAACGTTGTTTGATTTTACACCACCTGTTCCCCACCACAGCTGACTTTTTTCAAAATACGAAGAGCATTCGGTCATTCCGTGTTAAAACTGGTGAAAACTTTTCCCGATTTGATGTTAGGTAGGTATATGTGTTTGTATATATATCCCGGATTGGGGCAAATATCTCACATCGTGTACAATTCTCGTCTTTTCATTTTCAGTTTGAACGAATCATTCTTTTGTGTTGGATCTAGCGGTGGTGCTATATATGTATTCAACCTCCATACTGGCAAGCAAATTGCTGAATTACAGCACCGGCGATCCACCAAGGCTGTTCGTTGTTGCGTCTTTACGCGTGATTGCCGGTACATCATCATGTTTACATATCAGAATGTCTATTGTTGCACATCCATTAAACTAACACATATTATTTTCCAGATCCGTTATCTGTGCAGGAGAAGACGCGTTTATTTGGCGATACGATTATATCGACAACGAAACCCTCAAGGAATGGGCTAATAGCCAGAAATCGGATTAAAGACAGTCCATAGAACAGAGACTAACTGTACAGTAAAAGACTATTTGAGTTTCTGTTTGGCTTGTGTAATTAAAAAATGTGTTGTGTATCGTTCAACAGTATTACTAAAGTACGAAAGGAATAACCGCTTTTCGGTTTGGTGGATATTCTGGGAACTCGCGTTTGTACCATTTATGCGCGCGCCAGGCACGAGGAAATAAGTTAGCCATTGTCGAAAGCACAAAGACATTTGCTGGAGCTGAAGGATAGCAGGCAATAGCCCAACCAATCCACTCAATTGTTTCGCTAAAGTAATTAGGGCAGCTAACGTATTTGTAAAGGCCCCCATGCGGAACAGAATATCGCTTTTGACTATCTTTGACCTGTCGTTCTCGTCTAAGCTTAAACAAGATATTATCATGGTAGATGTTCAACCACCATCCGGCAGCGAATAGTGCAATACCGACCCAGAATCGAGGTTTCTGCAGAATACTGTCAGGATATGAGCCATACTTGGCTACCCACATGCCGTTCGTATATGCATTGGCAAAATTGAACAAGAGACTGGCGCAGAAAGTGTAAATGTGCATGGGTGCCATGGAATGTGCTCGTAATGTATAAATAGTGCTCCTATTGAAGTAGTGGATGAACCATAGCGAAGATAGAATAGATTGAGTGGTTGTCCACACGGGCTCGGCGCCTGTCACGGTCTGATAGACAGGTGGTAATATGGATGCAGCAAATATCGCTGGGGACGTAGCCTCCATAATAAACCATCCAAGTTTACCGTTCAGCTGAAGGTCAAAGATGAATTTTCCAGCAAATTTACCTACAAGGATTCATTCAAGAATTAAGGGTCATATAGAAACTCAATGAGTCATAGGTGGCATGCCTTGACATCCCAAGGAATTCAGCTACTTACCGTATGGAGCGTCCCAAACGATTAATATGGGCCATGAGACAATAGGGAATATTGAGTAATAGAAAAGAGTGTTGTCGAACAAACTCTTCTTCGTCCAGAAAGCTCCTTGGAAATTCAGTTTGTCCATAGTGATCAAGTCAAGGTAAAGAGGCAAAAAAGATCAGTGTGCGTGACCTCACATTTTGTGATCGTTCACAAGAAAACCTTGGATTTGGCAGGAGGATGCGGCCATTCAATTTCCTCGCGTGTTTCATTCGACATTGCCTTAGCCGTACATGTTCATAGCAAGACCAATCGTACAGAGGTCACTTGGACAACTATGCATACGCCCGTACTATTCCCAAGTACCAAAAATAATCTTATGTCCTCGCCGAAACCATTACACCCATCACCATCATGGACATGGTCATGACCATGCCCATGCTCAATTAATGCAAACCATTGCAGAATCAGGTCAGTTGCAGGTTTCAGTGCTCGAAATGTCCTTGACATTGACTGTTAGTTATTCAACTACCTTGCATAACATAGGAAAGAGAGGATCTCGTATCACAGTCATAGGTTTGGCAGCCAATGTTGGTTTGACGGTATCGAAAGGAGTAGCCGGATGGTAAGTTTGTCCAAGATGCAGCTACGTGAAGGAACGTATTGTATTCTTTGAGCTTAAGGAAGGAAATTATTGCTAGGATGATGAATTCAGCATCACTCTTGGCTGACGCTGGCCACTCTCTTAGCGGTAAGTGTAAATATTCTGAAAATGGTTGCCTTGGCGGGGCTTGGCTTGACAATAACTATAGTAGCATCGCTCCCCGGTCGTTAAACTAATATCGTATCCCGCAAAACGTATTAGACATGTTGAGTGATTTTGTAACGCTGTACACATACAAAAAATCAAGAAAGCCAGCAGATGCACTCTATCCATATGGATATGGTAAGTTTGGTCAATAAGACATGTATGACTGTAGTCACGCATTTCAAATGCAACTGACGGACATTGGTTTTGGTTTTCTAGGAAAGTATGAGACTGTTGGCTCACTAGCAGTATCCACTTTGCTTATTGGAGGAGCAATTGGTATCGGCTGGCATTCATTCGAGCTAATGATGGATGTAATACAAGTATCTGGTGTGAATGAAACGGCGTCTGCCGTTGTAATGACTGCTTCCGATCCTAACGCGTCGCCAGCGTCCCCTGCTGTGCAAGAAGTAGCTTCCGTCTCCGATCACCATGGACACGCTTTGAATCCTAACGCTGCATGGTTTGCTCTTATAAGTATAATTGTGAAGGAATGGCTCTATCGCGCCAGTAAGTACATTTCTAATAGTCAATTGATTTTAAAAGGATGTACGCTAATACACACATTCTGCGCAGCTATCAAAGTGGGCCGAGAGGAAAAGAGTGATGTACTCATAGCAAATGCATGGTGAGGAATGAGGACATCTATCTTCGTTATAGTGCAATGATTTATTCTTTGAAAAAAAAATATAAACTAACAAGAATGTTTTTTTTATTTTTATTTTTTTCAGGCACCATCGATCAGATGCGTTCTCCAGCATAGTCGCACTTGCAGCTATTGGTGGTAGTTACGCCGGGATACCCATTCTGGACCCATTGGGTGGATTGGCAGTATCAGCTTTGATTTTAAAGACTGGTGGAGATATAATGATCAGCTCTTTGAGAGAGCTATGCGATGCCAATGTTGATCAAGAAATTTTAGACCAAGTAGAAAAGACTATACTCCAACTCAAGGTAAGCAAGCCACGGTTCTAGCTACTTCCACAAAGCGCCCCTGGGTTTCAAAAAAAAATTCTTAACTCAATATGTCATAGACAAACAAGCCAGACATTATAGACTATCTGTCAGTAAGAGGACGCAAAACTGGTCCTTTTTACCTTATGGATATGACCCTCCACGTGAATCCAACGCTGACAGTGGTTCAAGCTCATACCATAGAAGAAGAAGTGAGGCAGTCTATACAACATGCTTGTCCTGAAGTCAAGGAAATTATGATACATGTCCATGCCGAGCAACAACATGACAAAACCGTATAATGGAGGTGGTCCATTTTTGGACAGGTCACACGATTATGTTCAACGTAAACAGATAAATTCATCATGTTTCAATGCGGCCATAGAGACTTTTGTACGAGATAAGCTGTAAGGAAATAGCCATGGAATCAGTGTTGAGAGTAGTTTAATAATAGTCAGTCTTATCGGCCTAGCTTGGTTATGGCGAAAGGTACGAAGTCGTATCTTTCACGCTAAGTAACACAAAAAGGCTGGCTTTTTTTTTTTTTTTTTTTGTTTTTTCGTTTTTTCGTTGTCAACAACAAAGGCTCCTTAAACATTTCCCCTCTTTTTCTCTTTTCTTTCCTTCTCACTTCTTCTTTCATAAAAAGATAAATCTCAGATTTTTATTATCCAATGTCTGCAGCTGAACAGCACCCTGTCATTGCAGATGAGCAATCTATTGCCAAGTTAGACGATACTTTATTGCAAGCTACCGAAGAACCTTCCGTGCAAGAACTCCAAGAATCCGTACCTCAGCTTGAACTTGCCACCAACCAGGAGGAAGATCAGACTGCCAAGTCTTCAGACTCTGACCAAGTCATTCAGGGTGCTACTGAAACTCCGTCAGAAATGACGCACACTTCTCCTGAGGAAGCGGTCCAGTTGGATACAACCACCGACAAGCCAGCCGATTTGACTGACGAAACATTTGCCACCTCCGATGAGCCTTTGTTGGAGACTGTGGTTCGTTCGGATGACTTCGCCGATAATCAACCTGAATCTGTCGCAGCCGAACCTGTCATCGAAACCGAGGACAAGGATCAGGAAGTCCCTGCATTGGAACAGGAGAGCCCGGCTGTAGTAGATACTGTTCCTGAACCAATTCCATCAGGATCAGAAGAGAGCGTGGAACATGTGCCCGAAGTTACAGTCAATGAGGCCACCGATGTTATTCCCGAGCCTCTTGAGGAGCCTATTGTCAATGCCACCGAGACCGTACTCACTCCTGCCGTCAAGCCCACTGAAGAGAACACAAATGAGCGCCTTGTTGAAAACACTATCCTCGATGTTCAGCCCGCTGAAGAAGTTACTGAAGAGGACAAAGCTGAAGAACCCGTACTAGAGACTACTGAGCCCGTGGTCGAACCTGCGACTGAGCCTACACAAGAAGATGTTGTAGAGGAACCTGTTGTGGAAACCACCGAACCAGAAGTTCCACCTGCTGTTGAACCTACTCAAGATAATCTTGTTGAGGAGCCTGTTGCCGACACTGAAATTCCTGTCGTGGAGCCTGCTGAGAAGCCAACTGAAGAAAATACTGAAGAGCGTGTGATTGATTCTACTGCTCTTGAGGTTGAACCGGCTGTTTCAGCTACTGAAGAAATCAAGGTTGAGGAGCCCATCGTTGAAGATTCTGCTCCTATTGTTGAAGCTACTGAACCTTCAGACGTCGTCCTTGAGGAGCCTGCTGTTGAGGAGACCGCTGTTGAAGAACCTGCCGTTGAGGAATCTGTCATTGAGGAACCTGTTGTTGAGGAATCCGTTGTTGAGGAATCCGTTGTCGAAGAACCTGCTGTTGAAGAACCTGTTGTTGAAGAACCTGCTGTTGAAGAACCTGCTGTTGAAGAACCTGCTGTTGAAGAACCTGCTGTTGAGGAGTCTGTTGTTGAAGAACCTGCCGTTGAGGAACCTGCTGTTGAAGAACCTGCTGTTGAAGAACCTGCTGTTGAAGAACCTGTTGTTGAAGAACCTGCCGTTGAGGAACCTGCTGTTGAAGAACCTGCTGTTGAAGAACCTGCCGTTGAGGCGACCGCTGTTGAAGAACCTGCCGTTGAGGAACCTGCTGTTGAAGAACCTGCTGTTGAAGAACCTGCCGTTGAGGAATCTGTCATTGAGGAACCCGTTGTTGAGGAATCCGTTGTTGAGGAATCCGTTGTCGAAGAACCTGCTGTTGAAGAACCTGTTGTTGAAGAACCTGCCGTTGAGGAATCTGTCATTGAGGAACCCGTTGTTGAGGAATCCGTTGTTGAGGAATCCGTTGTTGAAGAACCCGCTGTTGAAGAACCTGCTGTTGAGGAGCCTGCTGTTGAGGAACCCGCTGCTGAGGAGACTGCTATCGAAGAACCTGCTGTTGAAGAACCTGCTGTTGAAGAACCTGCCGTTGAGGAATCTGTCATTGAGGAACCCGTTGTTGAGGAATCCGTTGTTGAGGAATCCGTTGTCGAAGAACCTGCTGTTGAAGAACCTGTTGTTGAAGAACCTGCTGTTGAAGAACCTGCCGTTGAGGAATCTGTCATTGAGGAACCCGTTGTTGAGGAATCCGTTGTTGAAGAACCTGTTGTTGAAGAACCTGCTGTTGAGGAGCCTGCTGTTGAGGAACCCGCTGCTGAGGAGACTGCTATCGAAGAACCTGCTGTTGAAGAACCTGCTGTTGAAGAACCTGTCATTGAGGAACCCGTTGTTGAGGAATCCGTTGTTGAGGAATCCGTTGTTGAAGAACCCGCTGTTGAGGAACCCGCTGCTGAGGAGACTGCTATCGAAGAACCTGCTGTTGAAGAACCTGCTGTTGAGGAACCCACTGTCGAACAGCCCCAGCCTGCGGTTGAGACTGAAACGCTGCAACCTCCTGTTGTTGAAGTTGCTGCTGAAGACCAACCTGAGCTTCAGGTACCCGCAGCAGATGATAATGCACTTGTTCCAGAGTCTGAAACCGTGGTAGAGACCAGTATCCCTGTAGTCCAGCTAAACGCCGAGCCTATCGCTGAGGCTGCTGATAGCATCGAAAATACCCAGCCTGTTGATGAAGCTCCCACAGATACCCCTGCACCAGTTGAGTCCGTTGAAGAACCTACTGCTCCGGAACCAACACTCACCTCCAATGTCAGCTCTGCTCCAGAGGCAGTATCACAGCCTATTGCATCTGAGGCTAATCCCGATGTTCAGGTTCCTGAACCAGCTATCACTCCTGACGTTCAAAAAGAACTTCCTGAAACCTCTACTCCTCCGGCTGAAACTACCACTACTTCAACTGCTACTTCGCAAACTGGTGAGAGCAAGGATAACGCTGGCAAGCACAAGCGTAAGGAGGAGAAGAAGAGCAAATGTTCAATTATGTAAAATCTTTCCATATAATATCTTTCTTGGGCAAAAATGGACACCATAACGCAAAGTTATAGCCAACAACGAAACACCATATTCTGTTATATTCCATTTGCAATACGAACCTTTTGTTACGTTATACATCTAAAAACTACTTACATTTAGTATTATGGTACATGAAAACCTTCATAAAGTTCTGTGTATAAAATGGTTGTACAGTTCAGATAATTGAATTGAAATTTTCTTCATGAAAAAAAAAAAAGGTAGTCCTGTCTGAAACTCTGCAAGATCGATTTCTACTTTCATTCCAAATTGATAATGAATCGCGCACAAGATTCGGAACTGAACCAAGACATCGCTCAGGCGCCTATCACTGTTAACGAGGATCAAACCAGCACTACGCAAATTGACATGTCCAAAATCTATCCACATGAAAAACCTGATTACAACGATCCAAAGTACGCTGGAATGAGCAGACGAGCGATTAAGCGTCGTTTTAAGCAAGAACGCTGGGACGCCACTCGAGACGAGAGAAGAGATGCTGCTAAAGCAAAGAAGAAGAAGAAAAAGGAGGAGAGAAAGAGAATGTACGAAGAAGGGTTACTCGAGCCTTCACAAACTCCTAAACGAATTCGGCTGGAAGATCAAGTGTGGAGCAAATTGAACGTTGTAATTGATTGCGACTTCAACTCTTTCATGGCGGAAAAAGAGATCAATTCAATGCAAACTCAAATCTGTCGCTGCTACAGTTCCAATCGATCCGCAAAATACCCTTGTCCAATTACTATCACGTCATTTGGCGGTGATCTAGAGAAGGTGTTTGATGTAAAGACTCCTTCACGAACAAATTGGAAAGGAGTAGAATTTACATCCGAATCATATCTTGATAAATTTGATAAAGAAAAACTGGTATATCTCTCGGCAGATTCAGATTATGTGGCGACAGAATTGGATGAAAACAAGATATATATTATTGGTGGAATAGTCGATAAGAATCGCTACAAGGGTCTCTGCCAGGAGAAAGCAACCAAGGAAGGAATTCCTACAGCGCAGCTTCCAATTGGTGAATACCTCCAGTTAGCTACACGCAAAGTCCTCACTGTAAACCATGGTAAGCTGGAATGCGCATGAATTAATGTACGAAGATATCTTGGACTAATGCGATCGTTCGTAAAGTATACGAAATTATGCTCAAGTGGCTGGAATGTAAAGACTGGAATCAGGCATTTTTAGAAGTTATACCCCAGCGAAAGTTTAAAGATTACAACGCATCCAACCAAGCTAATTCAGCAGCCAGTGAAGATTCCTCTGCTGAAGAAGCGCTGAACGAAGGATCGGTTATCGGTTCTTCGACATATAATAATCAGCCAGTGGGTTCCTCACTAGAGAACTCAGCTGATGTACCATTACTAGAATAGAGCCATCGTGCAAAACCTGCAACAAAATTAAATCTATACTGTCGACATTGTATTCCACACTGCAAACTAGTTTATTGTGCCGTGAAAGTTCATTATACTACTTCAAACATCTCTTTATCTGACAACTCGTCATCTGAATCATGTCCATGCAGTTCTTGCTGAGCATTTTGACCATTGTTGCTACGCGTATCGTGTCGTTCGTTTTCACCATTTGCTACTTCCCGGCCATTACTTCCCAATTCTTTCAACTCTCTTGACCACTTTTCAAGCTGCGTTGTGTATTTTTCTATCGTTTCTGATTTTACATGTATATCGCGTCGTAACAACCGTAAAGACTGAGAAAGCAAAGGTTAGGATTTTTGGTACACTTCGGTAGTGGTAACCTGACAAGGTGTAAGATTTCACCTGTTCCAGAGAGACTTCCTTATCTTTCAGTAACTCTAACCTAATATCTCCCATTGTCTCTTCTATAGAGCTAGTAGTGGCTTTCATTGCAGCAATATGCGTTGCTATGTCTGTGATATACTGATGAGCGAATACTGTTTCTGCTCGGTCAGATCACAATGGTGCATCGAACATACCTTTCTGAATGGTTTTAGAGTCATTGATCTTATCAGGCGTGTCGGGAAGAATAGTGCTTAAGCAGTCAGAAAATTCTATGGCGTATCGATCTGCTAATTGGGAAAAGCTTTCACTCGAAGTCATGAGCCAGCAATGTCTTCAAGGAGAGGCGGAGAAAGCGAAGTGTGCGCTGCAAAGAAGCAGTCCTTCAAATTTCGCAATAAGCGGATATGGAAAATCACATGATGTGATCCGGCTTGTTAGAGGTAGCTCAACATCCAACCTATTAGTTTCAGTGTTGCGAAGTGAAGGACTCTTAGCCGGTCTGGAGAACCTTTGCATCTACATACAGTAGGTGTTAGACGACTGTTTTGACTGTGTATTACTTAGAATTTGGTAAGTTCATTCAAAATCAATGATCCTTTGCTCTTCCTTCGTAAACCCCCCTCACTTCAGCTTGATATATTAAGTCTTGGCTCATTATCCAAGCGATCGCTTTTGCGTATTCCTATATTGATTACACATTCTATTGACAATTATTTACATATAGTGCCGTTTGAACAGAATTATTGCTATTCACCAGCTTTCTCCTCTTCTCGAACTTTTTCCGCCAACCGTCTACGTTCGGCTTCCCTAAGCTTCATCAAGGTTACTGTTTCATAATCCGCATCTGATGTTTTCGGCGCATTTCCAAAAGACATCTGTGTTGAAAATCTGGTTAGCGCAAGTTCATACGTTGATCTGCCATATTAGATACAAATGTCTTGACCACTTACAGGAGCTGGAGCGTTACCAAATGCTCGGAACAATGGTGTGGATGCTGGTGCACCTCCAAACAATGGCTTTGATTTAGAAGAAAGATTACTGGTATGTGTTGATAGAGTGGCGTAATCTAGTTTGGATGTCTCGATTGATTCCGATGCCGTTTTCACGCTATTATTTTTCAGAGCAACGCCCAACTTCGCTACGATAGCCGGTTCTTTGCCACTTGCCCAGTCGATTGACTCAAAAATGGCGAGATCTGGATGAGTATCTTGGCTCGTAAGTGCTGCATGCTGTCAAAGTTTACATTAATTACATCTACCAGATCAACATTATATTACAACCAGTTATATACTTACGGCACCAACAATGGATTTGAAAACAACCAATCCGCTCCCTTGCTTTGTCATGACAGCCGTATCCACTGGACCAAATTTGCCAAACAAGTTGGCCAATTCCGTCTGGTCGAAAGTTCGCTTTTTCTTCTTCCACTTGATTTTCAAGGTACAATCCATTTCAGTTGCTTGTGGCACCTCTGCAACACAATTCCACATCAGTATTAGGTTTATAGAATCAAAATCTTATATAGCAGATACCTACCTGCTTGCTCTTCTTCCTCCATCATCTTGCGCAGATCTTCTTCTTCTTCCTGTCTCCTTCTTCCGCCTTCTGCTCTCATCCTTGCTAGTTCGGCATTATATTTCGCTTCAGCCTCCATCTCGTCTGTTTTACGCTTTTTAGCAGCCTTTTCTCGTGCTTCCAATTCATCTCGGGCAGCTCGCCGCTTTGAGTCCATTTCATCATGCCTCTTCCTTCTTTCTACCCTTGCTTTTATCACATTGTCATAAGCTAGCTTAGCTTGGGTATCAGTAAGCACTTCATAGGCTTGTGAGAGGGCATGGAACAGGGCTGCGGCATCGGGACTGGGATTCTTGTCCGGATGGACCTTGAGGGCCTTTTTACGATATTGCCGTCGAATTTCTTCATGGCTGCTGTTATATTCTACCTCCAAGAGCTTATAATAGTCAGCATCAGGGTCGAATTCCTTTCCTGCTGGCATGGTGGAATTACACAGACGTTGAAAGAAAAGCTCCAAAGTGACGATGCGGATTTAAATATTGTGATCACGTGTATTGCGTCGTTTGTTCTTTTGAAAAGCTTCGAACGTCAGATCCACTCAAAACATCAAAGAATTCCATATTACTAGTAGAATAAAAAGAATTATACACCACCATCCTATGTATCATATTTGGCTCATTTTACTAGGGTCTTTGTTCAAACAATTTTGTACGCAGGGTATATTGGGTGAGGAGTATGAACTGTGTGAGGCGGACTCTTAACAGCTCTCAAAGCCACTCACACTTGAGACTGTCATTTTAGTGCCGAAAAAATTTTTGTACGCATAAATAGACTCGCGAATCGTAAGACAGTTGTCTTCCTTCCTTTAGTTCAATCAAGGTATGTACTGTTATTCCCAGAGTATCGTTTCTCCTCTCCATTCCTGTGCATCCAGGCGATGAACCATTATCCACAATACAAACTAGAGTTTCTGAACAAACCGTGTTTAGACTTTTCTTTCTGATGTTTGCACTTAAAATCCCTTCCCCAATATTCTTCCTATTGTTATACTCACGTAAACTCACATACCCTTCACTCAGCTTTTGACAGATGTTACATTCTGCTTGTTTGTCTGGTCTGTTTATGGAATGTATATGGTAAGCACAGTTTTCTTTCAGGAAGCATTATATGTATGTGATTGAAAGGATGAAATACAACGCAATTAAAGCTGGAATTACCGGCTGAATTCGATGTAGATAACATTGCACCGATACTGAGCAATCACATTCCAAAATGCTTCTTGTGTATATATTCTTTATATAACCAGACATTAACCAACTGTTCTAACAGATAGCTATACATATTTGATAACTATACATGCATTGTTAATGGCCAAAAATAAAAGAAAGGTAATTATCAAATCTATATTCGCAAATTTTTATCCATGTGAGCAGCTTTGAAAAGATGACTTTTCAGCACTGGGCACTGAATCATAATGATCGATAAGCTCATGAACACCGAGCCTAGAAAACTCGCTCCTGATCTTAGCCTGTTTATATGGATTGAATTATGCTTATGCTTGACAACGTAATGCAGCCATCTCATCAATTTTGATTACTTAGTGCTTTCTTTATTTATTACCTTGGGATGTTTTAGGAATCCACAAAGTAACTCCGCGTACTTCATGGGTATGTTTCCTTTATGCCAATATTGCTTATCTCTCACTTGCGTATCAGAAGGATCAGTCTCGCATATGATGAACACACTAGATGACGAGTCAGAAGAGTAATTCACTGTTGAGAAACCCTTTTTAATACCATTCATGCTTTACTGAGCAAGATCTTTTCCTCTGATACAAGTGATTGGAGATAAAAGTTATGAACGAGCATCGCTAAATATCACATTTACTGATAATGTTCTACTCTCATCTAGATATTCATAACACTATGGCAATAGCAAGTAAATGGATTGCCAAGCTCTCTGTCACTCAGCAAGTTTATGGTATGTATGGGTTACACTTCTCTTCCAACTCTGGGTACCAAGGGATGATATTCAAACAAAATAGACAAGCATATGTCTGAATTTTCTGTAGACAACATTTACGTCTGATGCGTTTCCCGGAGTTGGCAACTTTCACTACCTCTATTGACAGTTACTAACAATATATTCAGCATTAGCAGAACCAGTCCTCCGCAGGCCATTGTCTATATTAGCACAACTAGATTGTCGGTATGTAATCAAATATATACTCTGACGACCTTCCATTGCATTGGTGATGACCAAAACTTTATCACGACGGTCTACTTAGTCCTCGGACAGTGATTATGTCGGGTTGACACCCAATCCTATCTGATCAATGCAATTGGACAACTCAGAGATGCTGTTATCGTGAATATCTATATACTGAAACTAACTGACCTTCGGTTTCTCAGGCACTATAATCTACCACTCAAAAACTCTGTGGCATCATTTAATCACTGGCTGTGAGGTTGATATGGTGAACAAGGTAAGACGTGTCATCTGTTTGTTAAATAAAGCTACTCGATACACGATATTATATCACATACAGAAAAATAAAAAGTCAATAAAAAGTTAATTGAACCGAACCTTACATGACGCATTGTCATTGTTGTCTATCATAATTTATGATTGTGTTGACCATAACTTGAGAGCATGTCTCTATCTCTCCGTATGTTCCGTTAATCATTCATCTAGAAAGTCAGAGCCTTGCAGTTGACTGTCATTTATAAGGTTGAATGTGAAATTTATTGCTGATATCTTACCATAATGAACACGGTATCCTTTACGCAATCATACATTTTTACCTGGGAACTACAATCCACTCCATATATTATTCAACTTACGTGAATCAGTCAATCTAACTTGGCTCCATAGAAAGTCACCTAATACTTTGTAGTGGCACATATTTGTTTTTCTTTCGACATAAACAGACTGAAGGTAGATACACCCACCTGTTCCATTCGATGGAATCTTTCAATTGGTAAACCGCGGACAGTAAGATAATGTCGTATTTAAAGCAATAGACGAAGTAAGCCATTGAAAGCACGCGTACGCTGCATACCACAATAACTTCTCCCTTATCAAGTTGTCATGATCGTGGGCAGTGACCTTGCACGCCTACTATGTGTAACATCCATTGTATCATATACACTCTCCATTGTTTCACCCTATTCTCTTTTTGCATCCAAAATGACTTTTTATAAGACTATTAAACAGGCTAGTACAAACAAAACTGTCACGACAGTCAATTCTATTGTTTGGTGAATGTTCTAATTTTTTGAGCTGATACTGGTCTTCAGCTACCAGTGGTGATGATGTGAAAATATTATACATAGCTTATGAAGCTCTGGCGATGATTTCTCCTCCAACATTTTGCTTCAATGCTTCCTCCAACTCCAAAACTCCTCGGTTGGTATTCATGATTGCGATTTCTCCTGGTGCCAAAGGCTTGATAAATTTGGCTCGTCGACCTGCAGCGAGATCTTTCATTTGATTCACAGTGAATGTAACCTTCTTTGATGGCTTGCTAACAACAGAAAGGCTGTTGAGTGCTGGATTGTTATCTTTGTACTTGAGAGTGAGCCAGAGCCTTCGGGTAGCAATGTTGGCAGGTGTGGTCGGAGTGTAGGTGGCATCAGGAGCAATGTGGTTACCGCGAGCGACAGCAGAGACGAAACCTTCTCGGTAGAGGATATTACAGATAGCCAAGTTCATCTTTGTGTCAGGAACAGCAATATTTTGAAGGCGAGCTCGAAAGCCGTTCTGAACTCTAGCACACAAGTCGTAAATGCGTGGCATGGCGATTGAGAGTTATGAGACTACAGGATTTTTTTTTGGCCCTTCAAAAATTTCAAGAGTTACAACAAATCTCAAAGAATACGTGACGTCACTGTGGCTTGTTGTTGCCAGTGAGAGCAGTTCGAAAAACTAAGTTGTGAGTGAACGAAAACCAAAGCTCCTTCGTATCCTCTCTATCAACGTCACACTTGTATTGGATAAGGCTTGAGGTGGTCTAATTAATCCAAGATGGTAAGCATGATCTACATTTAACCTTATTCTTATCATGCGTATTTGTTTGTTTCGTTCTGGAGATCATTCAATTATAAAAACGCGCGTTCGAAAGATCGACATCATCATCACCAGGCAGATCGATGATTAATGCGATGGTCTAATGATGGTCGAGAACACGCTCGAAAGGACTGATTAATGTTCACGCTATGATCCGCTCGACGTCACTTGAGCGCAGTGAACTTACCACCTTCAAATCACGCTCACATTCCAACAGCTCAAATATTCTAATACTGCGGTTTACCTTTTTGCAGACGTCCAAAAACTCTAAAATGATGAATATTATAAACTACCGCCTTCGAATCACGCTTGCGGATTCCCGAGTACTCACCGGACAAATGCTTGCGTTCGATAAACATATGAATCTCGTTCTTGCTGATTGCGAAGAGTTCCGCAGGGTCAAGTCTAAGGGAAAGGTTCCCGAAGGCCAACCTGAACAGGAAGAGAAGAGAACGTTAGGTCTTGTTATTCTCAGAGGCGAGACGATTGTTAGCATGAGCATTGATGGACCACCACCGCCATCCACTGAAGACAAGTCATCGCGTGCTTCACAATTGATGACCGGCCCTGGAGTTGGCAGAGTAAGTCAAATTGGAATCATATCAATACCATTAACATACATTGAAACTAAATGTCATCACTCGTAGCCTGCTGGTAGAGGAATGCCCCCTGTTCCGCCAATGGGTGCAGGATTGGGTGGCCCAGTCCGTGGTGTTGGTGGCCCTGCTCCTGGTGTAAGTAGACATTCAACTTGGTTCATGTGAACACTACAAATTTGATGAATATGTTGTTGATTTGTTGTCAATTGTCCGTTATCAGATGATGCAACCTAGACCTGGTATTCAGGCTCCCCCAGTTGCTTATGGCCGTCCCCCCATGCCCGGTGGTATGGTATGTGTTAAGTAGTCATTATAAATCTTGAATTATTCATAGGTTCAATTCTCACACATTCTCATTATGTGTTTTAGGCACCTCCCGGCTTTAGACCTCCTCCTGGCATGCCACCTGGTACTCCTCCGCCAGGCTTCAGACCGCCTCCAGGTCCTCCTATGGGTTTCCGACCTCCTCCTGGCGGACCCGGTGTTCCTCCACCTGGTTTCCGTCCTGGTATGCCCCCACAGGGATTCCCACCGGCCGGTCGTGGTGGCCCGCCACCTGGAATGTTCAACAGACCGCCACCTCAATAATTTCAAAATGACATTATACAGCCCCTTTCTACACAACTTTTTTTTTCGGATTTTCAGCCTGACCTAAAGAGATGAAAACAAAGCAATCCACAAAAACTTCAATGAAAAAGATGTACATAACCGTTGATTGGCTAATAGAGCAATGCTCCTAGTTACTTTCTCTTTTGTTCTCAAATTTGATTTGATTTGCGTGTGTGTTGGAAATGGTCATAATAGGTCACAGGAGGCATCGGTTTACTGGTGGACCTCACCCTACAACAAGCGTCTTGAAGAGTAGCTATCATGTAGAAAGGACTTAAATTACATCCACAAACAGCTTTATTACTGGTACCCAGGTAAAATTGCAAACTATGTTCAAAGTTTCAGGTAAGAGATCCAAGGCATGTCATGCCTTACTCTTTCCTTTCTCTTTTCGTGACAAGCCTTGATCCTCGATATCATCCTCTTCATCTCCATAATCATCAAGTTCTTCTGGTTGGGATACTTGAATATCTTCCCATTTACCTTCAAAAATACAATCGTTAAGCCTAAATGAGCTGTGACATTTTGTTGTCACCTGGTCTTTGCCAGTATATATAACTTACCTTGATCTTGATCATAGTAAGTAAGGTAGACTAGCATATCGTTTTCAAGGCCAGCCTTTTCAACCTGCAATGCGTCTTCTAAAAGGGTATATCCTCCTTGTGGCTTTTGGATGTAAAGTCTAACTTCTTCAGTCAATTTGTCGCCATTCAGAATTATGTTGCACAGTATTTCTTTTACGCGAGCTACAGTGTCTTTGGCGGACACGCAGATAAAGTAAGTGGATGTCAGTCGTTTGACACGTATATAATTCGGAACCTTGGTAGTCTAAAAGGAATGAGGCGATAGTTTAACAATATAAGTATTGATCTTGTCCTTGATTACCTGAATTATATAAACATTACTTACCATTAATCTTATAAATGAGGGTCTTGTTCTAAAGCGCTGGAAGATTTGCGGCGTTGGAAAGACTGCTTTTATTTCTCCCACTAGAAAATGTTGGCTGGTTAAAAAAATACCTCTAACTTTGCTACCTCTAGTTTAACTTGCAATGTCAACGGATACAAATAAAACATCAGAACTTCCAATACAGCCGAGGACGTTACTAGCAGGCGCTGGTTCTGCCTTTGTTCTTGGCTTAGCCGGATCCATATGGCAAGCTAATCGCAAACATGCTCGAGAAATGAAAGTTGAGGCAGCCACAGGAGTAGCTTCCAGCAATGTTACAAATGGCTCTTCAGTAGCAGCAACAAGAACTGCAACAGCAACAATAACAACAGCTAAGCCCGTTTCAACAGGTACTCCAACGTATATACCGCCTCCTCAACCTGTTATGAGCCCAGCCGAATATGCCAAATCCAGAGCAGATGCTCGCCACTTTGCACTGCGATCATTCGGATATGGAACATTAGCCGCGTTTGGAGGCATGGGTGTACTTGCTCTCTTAACCGCATGGTGGATGGATGTATCAAGCGTAAGTGACTATGTGAATGATTTCCTATATTGAAAACGAACCCCTCGAAATCTTTTTGTTCATATTTGGTATTTATAGATTGAGGAGCTATCACAAAAACTGCAAGATACCATTCCACGACGAACTGTTGCGCTGCGAACCAAGATACTACGAGAGGAAACTATAGAAGATGATCTATCCATGTTGCCTAACATTGATCGACCCCAATCAGAAGAAGATGTCAGTGCAGAGAATTGGTGGCAGGAGTTAAAGAAGGAATGGAGACGGGACGTTGAAGCACGGCGAGAATGGCACTCCTTACGAGAGACACATGACAAAAATCGGTAGTAGTATCCAGTCTCATGCCCCCTAGTCCACGCGATCGGACAACTTGCCATATTTTCATAGAATAATGTAAACAAAACATATCTACACATCACCTTTGTTCCTCAAGTAAAGAAATACAAACTAAACAGCAAATATTGTTTCTGATGTTTTTTTATTTGGTCGGTCTATGTGACAGTAATGGCCAAAGTTTGATCATGCGCATCACAGCAACAGATGGTATCGATGAAATCAATGAAATAAGAAATTCAATGTCATTGCTGAACTAAATTAAGCAAATGGAAAAGTGTTCGTGTGTGTATTATACAGCATTATGAAGACGAGGAGGAGCCATTTGAACTGTGCATAGGTGGATTGCTTGTTAACAATAATTCATGTGCAAAGTTCTACCGTAACTGCGTTGGACGACTGGATTTCCGTATGTACTGCTGCAAGATTTTGATTGTCTGCATTTGAAGAATTAATGGATTGTTGCATCTGGCTCTTGAATATCAGTAGGTCGTACATATCCATGTACGACATTTTTTCTACTTGTATGGCCGACCTATCTAAAGAGGACCAATCGTACCACCCAAAAAACAAAATATATAATAGTTGTTAGCATTAATATCTCGTATTTTTGATATCGTTCCTGAAAACGTGCGAATGTTCATCAACTCCGTACCGTATTCTTCGTTGCTGAAGGTGACAATGATGTGTGTGTCAGAAGAAAAGCGTACTTGTTTTGCAGGCATTAATCAGTTTTATGTGGTTAAGGAGAGTTGAGATAAGTAGAAAGAAATATGTGGGCTCATAAATTGCGAGATAAGGGAAGAAGGCTTGAATCAACATGAACATCTTAATAAACAAGTCATTTGATATTTTTTGGAATTGGGATGCCGATGCAAGGCGCCGTTGTGTTAAAAAAAGGGAAGCAGGAGAGAAAATTAAAGAAAAAGGCAAGATGTGGATGCGTGGGGGCGTGTCATCAAATGCGACGTTTACTTGACCCGGCTGGCACTGCCACAATAAACGAAATTTTTCAGTTGTATCTCATAGACTAGACAAGAATGCAATTGAAATCTTTGGTGCTCCTCGTTGTCATGTAGATAACAGACCAGAATTTATCTCTTATATCTTGATAATCGACAATCATGTTTGTTATTGATACAAAACGTCATGGAATGAATAGGACAAAGGATAGAAGGGAGATCTTACAGGATAGGGTGAGAGTAAACATTCAATTGGGGCACCTGCGATATCTAGCACGAGTTATTTAGACTGTACGCCGGGAATGAATACCCTGCTTGTTCCCAAGTCGTTAGGTTGGGATTCATATACGCATTGTAATGGCTAATAAACAGATCACTTTTTTGTCAATACCATTTTTTCCTTTGGTTGGTTCTCACATTCTGCACCAACCATCGCCTAACACATAATTATACTTACTTTTTTATATACTCTGACGTAGGGTGGTCTGCTGGATCGCAATCCAAGTTGATTCTATCTGGGCTTTGATAAAGGCGTATATAATCCACATACATATAGGAAGGAAATATAAGCGAACTTAGGTCAACAGGTCCAAAGGCCTTTGACATGCCGAAGTTTAAGACGATCGACTATTATGTTCCAGACAAACCCAGAAGAAGAATATTAATTATCGGTAAATCTGGGATGGGTCCAGTCAAGTATACAAATAAGCAGCATACGTAACAAAAATAACAAAAGTAAGGGAGACTTACCATCGGTTCCACACTGATGAGACGTTGCCACACCTGAGACTTATTGTTTGGTCCCACTGCTCCATCATACATGCGCCATGTTTCCTCTCCATTTACAAGCCAACGTATATATGATTGTTTTCCAGCCGTATTGCTAGGAACGTACTCAAAAGCGTAGGTTTGAAAAGCTTTTGCGTCATACATTGATGTATCGACCTCTGTCAAATATGAAACTGCCTGTTGGAATTCGTTACCCTGGAATGTGTTAGGGATCGTTTTTCCATTGTTTCCTATGGTCCTCCTTTTCTTGTTGGTTACAATAATATCTGATATATTTGCCTGCCAGTGGTAGTCGAAAGGTGCGAATTGCGCCGATTGAGATACAGAACCGGTATTACCACTTCCGAACTTATCATCAGAACCAGCAGCTTCTAGGATATCGATTTCAGGCGCACCTCGGCCCCTTCCTGGATATGGATTTTCAATGCTAGGTTTTCCACACATGCATCGATTGATTCGCTGTCCTGGGATATAACTCCTGGTGGTAAACGATTGGTTGGGAGTTACTCCAATGTCACAGCTGTCATAGGAATATGGCCACATTCCATCAGTTGATGCCCCATAACCAGGTCTAGCCAAGTTTCCAAGGGTCCACACGCCTGGCCAAAACCCGGGGACATCAGGTGGTCCAGGTAAAGAGAGATTCACTAAGAATACGATATGGAGTATATGTGAACTGTTATTACCTATTTGGATAACATATTATACATACATAATTATACAAAATTTACCTTCTAATAAGCCTCCGGTGAAACATAGTTTATTCCAAGACTGCAACATTCCACTGCGATAATTGAGATTATGAATTGGTTTGTTTGCCATGGTGATCTTCAGTGATCCATCTTCAGTCGTCACCATTTCTGGCGAGTACCACTCCAAGTCTTCAGTCAACCAGTAATGCAGGTCAACAGCTTCCCAGAAGGGATCATCACCAGGGTAAAACGTACGGCCATTGGTGTTAAATTCATCTGAGAATACCAATTTCCATTCTTCTCCGTACAATGAAATTCGTGATCGCTGTGTCAATGGTGTATCTGGATCGATGACGCTACGTCCGCCCGGAGAGGTAGGGACGGTGGTGGTAGGAGGAGAGGTGGAATTGTAACCATTATTTTTTTCCTGGGCTGCTTTCTTGTCTCTAGCTTCTTTCGATAATGCTAACGATAAGGGCAGTAGTATAAACACTCCAAGTAAGCACAGAATTAGCAACAGTAAGGAAAGGGTATTTCCCCAACCACGAATATTTGGTTTCATCCAGTCGAATGGGTATGAGGTATCAAAATCAGGGTCATTGAGATCTTGCAGAAGGTCTGTTGAATAAGGTGACTCGTCCTTGTCGTTGTCAAAGACCGGTTGACTTATGTTCGCAAGATGGTCGTTCAGCGAACGATTAGACAAAGATGAAACAGATAGCCTTGGCGTAGCGTGATAAGTAAACGGAGAGTAATAACTTGATTGGTACAGTGACCGGTGAAAGTGATGTTGGACTGCAGGCGCTGATTGGAAACTTTCATCAACGATGCTACCATATGAAGGTAGTTTCGTAAACGGGACTGCCATGCCCTTCGAACTTTTCCAACGAAAGGCCATGACTTCCCAAAAAGCAATAGGCCAGTTGATACTCACAACTAGAGTTATGAATTTGATCAAGAAAGAAAGACAATGAAATATAAAAGATCTGGTATCTTAAACCGCATAATATCCCATATCTCTTGTCCAGATCATGCGGGTCATATTGCCAGGTTTCAAAAAAAGACAAAAATTTCATTCATCAAGGCCTTCAATGCAAACAAATGCTACTAGTAGTAAAACGTTGTTTACAACAACATGGGAGAAACACATAACATACTCTATATACCAATGAAGTATAATTACAATAACATTGGCCGTATGTTTGTTCTGTCTATAACCACTTGGACTTGGTGCAGCGAAAGCAAACCATAAGAGAAAGATATCCTCCGACACACGAAGTGGGATTACATAAAAGGGTCACGATACTAACTGAAATACTTTTTGGTCAAGCGTTGACGGAAGCAGTTTGTATCGAAAACCCAAAAATAAAGCACGAAATGCAAGACATCTAACTTAATGTGGTTTTTTTAAAAAAATTTATTGAAGACATATGTTGAAATCTGGCATTGACCTGCCAACCTACAATCAAGATGAGCAAGCTCAAAGATAGATTTCAAATTTGCTCTTGAGTGGTAAATAGTCATCATACCCTAACAATGTCGATATCATGAGATAGGACACCACTCGTATCTATATTATTTGCAGTCCCACACGTAACCAAGGTTAATCAAACAAAGCCAATAGAAAACCTAATCCAAGAATAATAAATAATTTGTTAGCATTTGTAACTGGTTTCTCCAGTTTGTGACTTGAATATACTAGATGGTATGTTTGAGAGCTGGAGTGAGTTGATCTAGAGATAAAATCTGCTAACAACATAAAGAAACCTCTATATATGCTCTTGGATGGCATGGAACGAAATCACATACTTCATAGGTGTGATCTCAATAAAAGGACATCCATAGAGTATGAAAAGGTTACGAGAAGCGATACATACCATGACATGTTTATTTAATGTAAAAAAAGACGAAAAAAAAAAGATGTGAATGCCAAGTTACCGCGACCCTCAAAATTTTTATTGCTCTGACTGACATCATGGAAATGCTTGGAAATATACCGAATGTTTTGGTAACCCAGTAAAATATTTTACAGTTCAAAGTTCGTATTTCCTTGACCATTTGAGGCAATGCTATGAATTGACATGAAAAAAACAATGGCCATTTGTTGCCCATAAAAGACGCAAAGAGGCTCGTAGATATAAATTATCACGTACTGTTCTGGTTGACATCAACATGGAAATGGAGGACTCTGGTTGAACAAAATATACCCAAGTTCTCATTTATAAAACTTTCTCTATAAAGAATGTAGCTTAAAACGGTTGTATCTAAAGGTATGCCAGATGGCGATAACCGTTGAAAAAAATATTGGCAAATTCAAATTTTACCTGATGAGCTTCAAAGAGTTGGGGGAACAGGTGGTCCAGAAAAAGTCACGTGCTAGAAGAATTCTGTTGCCAGCTAGTGCAAGCAAAAATGACCAAGCCGTTGCTGACTGTGAAGCTCCCTCTTTCAACTCGTTATGGTGAGTATGCCTTAACATCCATCTATCAAAGTAAACGTATAGAAGAATACAGCACAGAATGGATGGATGGATTAGTTTCCTCGATATATCCAGCCAAACGCCTCATCCTGTCATGTCAAAACCGACATTGTTATTCACATTGACGACATTAGCCGGCATTTTTAACAACAATAATTCCAACTTCCAAACATCAGCGCGGTGCTGTTTTGGGCCTCAAAAAAGCGTCTAACTCACTAGATAGTAGACAATTCGCTCACCTTTGACCTCCAACTGAACAATAATACCTTTTTTCAATTCAATAACCTTGTACTCACAACTATGCTCTCCTATTCAGGCTGACCAAGAACAAACCCAGAAGCGCAGAACCTTCCGCAAGTTCTCTTACCGTGGTGTCGACCTCGACCAACTCTTGGACCTCTCTTCTGAGCAGGTAATGTACATATTATATGGCTCAGAATATGGTATTTTGATCCGCGTTGCTAATTTACTATACAGTTCATGGAGCTTGTCCACTGCCGTGCTCGCAGAAGATTCCAGCGTGGCTTGAAGCGTAAGCCCATGGGTCTTATCAAGAAGCTTCGTGCTGCCAAGAAGGAGGCCGTTCCCAACGAGAAGCCTGCCACCGTCAAGACTCACCTCCGTGACATGATCATTGTCCCCGAGATGATTGGCTCTGTCGTTGCCATCTACAACGGCAAGGTTTTCAACCAAGTTGAAATCAAGCCTGAGATGGTTGGTCACTACCTCGCCGAGTTCTCGTAAGTGTCAATATTGCACAAGGTATATTAATGATATCTCTTGAGTATTATACTAAATAGTTCTTCCACAGCATCTCCTACAAGCCCGTTAAGCACGGTCGTCCTGGTATTGGTGCCACCCACTCTTCCCGTTTCGTTCCTCTCAAGTAAACGACTGGTGTATTTTATGTACTCAGACCACATTTGTCTTTATTCATGCTTGGGATATCGTGAATGAAATAAAAAAAAATCTACAATCATAGTCAGCAATTTTTGTTCCGTTTCGACTATTTGAGGGTGGTTAATTGGTGCAAGAGCGAACTGAAGAGTATGGACTTGCAATGCTGAAAAAATACCCTGATGGAATATCACTTTTGTATCTGTATGGGTTGTTGCAATACAGTATCATAGCCGGAAAATATCTGATAACAGTTAGAGCGATTCAAAAGGAATTTTCACATAAAATGCACAATAGAATGGATTTGGAAAAAGGAGACCCTTTAGAGACAAAGGGGAGCTTTTTTAATTTTTATTGATCGAAAAGAAATCAATGTAGACACATTATGGAGTTTAGTCGAAGAGACCGAAGCCCATGTCTTCATCAGACTCTTCCTTCTCCTCTTCCTTCTTCTCCTCGACAGCCTCTTCGGCAGCACCAGCGGCAGCACCACCAGCAGCGGCAGCACCACCAGCAGCAGCACCACCAGTGGGGACGGAAGCAAGCTTGGCCTTGCCCTCCTCAATCAACTAAAAATTTTAAAAGCGGTAATGTCAGAGAGTTGTTGGGCGGTGGGACAAGGCTAATGTGGTTTGAACATGTCGACATTTCTTACCTCGTTGACGTTCTTGCCTTCAACAGCAGAGAGAAGAGCAGAAACACGGTCGTCCTCAGCTTCAACACCGACGGAGGCGAGAATAGCCTTGATGTCGTCGCTGGAGGGAGCGGCATTGCCACCGGCAGTCAACAAAAGGTAAGCAGCGAGGTATTTCATTTTAGATTATTCTGTTCAATCAAATATATCCATCCATCAGTCAAATTTGTTCATCCATCCATCCATCCATTCTTCGTTTGGCTTTCAGATATTATCTTACCCTGGACACAGATCAGTTTAAGCAAAGACTGCAGAAGTGTGTTGCTGGATGTAGAGGGGAGGAGCCACGGCGAGCGATGGTGAAGTTGGTTGATATTGGAGAATGGAAATTCTCAGCCAATCACAGTTGCTTTTGTATGAGCCAATAAAAATTGACCTTTCAGGCTCTCCATAAAATGCTTTTGCCAGTATTAACTCTTTCACAACAAGAAAAAGTCTTCACCTACATTTGCTCAGCACAACAGTTTTCTTTATAAATCATGGAGAAAATAAGCTCTAATGATCTACTAACTGCCCTACATTTGTACTTACCAATATTTATGAAGGTGATAATGAATGATCTCTCAAGGTCCGTCGTATCACCTTAACGTTTGGAAGAGGACTTGAGTTTGAATGGAACAGACAATATAACGTCTGGTGCTGCATGCAATTCAACTGCATTATGGGACTGTTTTTATATCAAAAGTAACGGGTTGAGAAATTGGCGCTGTGGGTAGGGGTACCTGTCCTCAGCGTGGGAAACCAGCATTACCTATGCGCTCAGAAAACTATAAAATAAAATACTACTGCTCCTCCATGACATAGTACCTTTCTTCGCTTGTATCTCCCCTTTTACTTTTGATGTTGGCACTTCGTTCTATCAAGGCAATTTCAGTACGCACTATTGCCGTCTCTTCTGCTAAGAGAGCATTCTCTTCCTCGGTTGTACATCGCAACACACCAACCTCGCTGCATACCTTTACCGAAGATGAATTGATGCTCAGAGATTCAGGTATGTATCATACTAATTATGCTTCGTATGAAAATGTGTCCAAATAGCAACAACTTACCAAGTGTAGTGTCCAATTTCGCTCAAAATATCCTCAAGCCTCTCGTTCCTCAGATGGAAGAAGAAGAGCAGATGCCCTCCGAGCTTATCAGTACTCTCTTCGAACATGGGGTTAGTTGTCAACAAATTTCATTTCAATGAAATTTTCACATGGTTCGGTATTGAAAACAAACATCACATTTGTGCAGCTTATGGGCTTGGAGACTGAGGCTGATTTGGGTGGCTCAGGAATGTCATTCACTTCTTCATTAATTGCCATAGAGGAACTGGCCAAAGTGGATCCTTCAGTTAGTGCTATGGTTGACATTCATGTAAGCGTACTCACTTAATGACGATAAGCTTTATTCACCTGACATGACTGTTGAGTTATCAGAATACACTTTGCAATACTATATTGAAAAAATACGGCTCTAAACAACTAAGTGAACGCTATTTACCTCAGCTTGCAACAAAATCAGTGGGTAGCTTTTGTCTGTCGGAAGCTGGAGCCGGAAGTGATGCATTTGCTCTTAAAACAAGAGCAGAGGATAAAGGAGATTACTACTTGTTGAACGGAACAAAGATGTGGATCAGCAACTCAAAGGAAGCCGACCTCTTTACAGTATTTGCAACTGTGTATGTTAAGCGTTACAATATTATATGATACAGCAAGTTTACATATGATCTGATGCTTTTGGTAAAACTTGTAGGGATCCTAGCAAAGGGTACAAGGGTATCACATGCTTTATCGTCGAAAGAGATTGGGGTGTGAAAATTGCAAAGAAGGAAAAGAAGGTAAGTAACAGCGGCCGTCGGTAACGCAGGGTTTATTGGACTCGTTATATTCGTTATATTTGTTAACTATTGGTTTGATTTACTCTTTCTGACCATCACGTTCAGCTTGGTCTGCGAGGATCGTCAACATGTGTGGTTAACTTTGACGATGTCAAGGTACCTAAGGAGAACGTCTTGGGAGAGATAGGTTTAGGATACAAATATGCCATCGAAATGTTGAACGAAGGCAGAATCGGTATTGCGGCACAAATGACTGGTCTCGCGCAAGGTGCATACGACATGGCTCTTCCATACATGTATGAGCGCAAACAATTCGGTCAACATATTGGTGACTTTCAAGGCATGCAACATCAGTATGCTCAAAGTAAGTCAGATGGATGGGTTTTTTTTTAAAAATATCTTACGCGGGCGTATTAAAGTTACTTGGATTTTTATAGTTGCTACCGAAATTGAAGCAGCTAGGCTTCTAACCTACAACGCCGCTAGAATGAGAGAAGAAGGTCGTAAATTTGTGCAAGAAGCTGCTATGGCCAAGCTGTTCGCTTCTCAAGTGGCGGAGAAAGCCGCTTCAAAAGCGATTGAATGGATGGGAGGTATTGGGTTTACACGAGAAGCTGGTCTAGAAAAGTTTTATCGCGATGCAAAAATTGGAGCCATCTATGAAGGTACAAGCAACATGCAGTTACAGACAATCGCTAAATTCCAAGCCGAGAAATATAAATAAAGTAGATAAGAAAACTTGGTTACAGGGCACAAATTTAAACAATCCACATTCCAAAATAGCAGCGGCTTGATGGGTAATCAGAATTTGGCGATCACTACCACGCAGCCAACCAGACCAAGTGAAGCTAAGATTCGCCATATGGTGTAATCACGCTGTGCGACTCCTAACAACGCAAAGTGATCCATTATTGATGCAAAGATAATCTATCGGGTCAGGTTGAGCGTAGAGTGGATTAATAATTCAATGGAATGCAGTTAAGGTTTCATATCTTCTGTACCAAAAGTCAGTGGTTGAACTCACCTGAGCGCATACAAAGATGCTCAATACTGTTGCCGTTCCCATCTTCGGTACTGTCAATATGTTGACTATAACGTAGTAACCTCCACATATACCTCCGATCCACGCATACCATGGCGCACCTGAATGGTGAAACAGTCATGGAAAATTGATAAAAATTTCATTAACAAATCTTTGCGTGAAGTAATCCATCATCATGTCGGCAGCTAGCATATATACTTTTCAAGTTTGAGTTTGGTAATGGGGTGTGAAGGGCGCCTATATCTACTGCAAAGAATATACATACAACTGCCAGACCTGACAGAAATGAGATAACGGCTGCAAAAGACCTGCCTCCATACTTGTTCAAAGACGCATTGGCACCTACAGCACCAAAAAATTAGAATTGATATAAAGAATATCGGTGTAATAGCTATTAGACATACCTGCTTGGATAGCAAGGGCACAACCAGCAACAATCAGCAAAAATCCCGAGAAGATTGGGTTAGCAAGGAGATCCATTTTCTTTTTCGTCTTCTCTTCTACAGCAGTGTCAATGTTGGTTTCTTCAACAGTAGTATGTTCGGTTTGAATACTAGCAGATGACTCAGATTTGTCGCAGTGATTCCGTGATGCTTCGAGATCCGTTTCTTGTAATTCCATTCAGCTGGCGACCTGAGCAAAGGGAAGAACAACAAGTTGCCATCGGGCAAGCAAAAACCCTATTTGAAAGTACCTCCACGTGACGCATTAAGCTTGATCTTAGCAAGAACCAACAAGCAATGGTTGATTAATATTAGCTAAGGTACCACTAGAAATGGATTGAAAGCACCGTCAGAAATTGAAATACTTTATTTTCATTCCCTTGACATGGGCAGTCATTACACTGGTTGATGTCAAGAAAATACCCAAATATAGTAATTAAGAAATTGATGTGACGCTGGGTTTGAATGTCGGTCATGCACCTATTTCAATACTCAGTTCCCGCAACACCTTCTTTATCCTTTACCCGCACTTTTTTACACTTCTCTTGTCTCTTCCAAGTGGACATCATGACGGATACCCCAAAATCCAGTAGTTCTAGATTTCACTTCTATGATATTGCCAACCTGATTGTGCAAAATATTAGAAGGTAACGTTGTTCCCAAACTTAGATTCCGCTTTTGCCACCAACCTCCAGGCTGGATATTAATATATTGCGTCTCACTATAGTGAAACCGAAAGCAAAGCCCATCGGACCCTCCGTAGCTATCCTGGTAATGAAAACAAGGCCGAGATTAGCAAGAACTCTTCGAAAATTTATGGCATAGAGCATCCCGGTAGTACTGGTGTGCTCTATGTAACTGATCGAGCCGTTGAGAGAGGATTTTCTTATGGAGACCCGGAATGGGGTAGGTCAGATGCGAGATTGTGTCCAGCTGATGGAAATTGTGTCAGCCTAATCACCCATTCTATCCTCCATTAGCAAATTTTGGTCAAGGTGCACCAGAAGGTACTGTACAAGTCTCACCACGTGATATATTAGTGACTATGAGAGATGACTGACCCATAGTTTTGCTGTTACAGTTGGCCATATCGAAGGCTGTACGGACAAACCCACTGAAGTCACCATCGAACAATCTTCTTTAGAATATGCTCCAACAGCGGGCATAAAGCCGCTTCGGGAAGCTGTGGCTAGGTTGTACAACGATTTGTATCGTCAAAACAAAGAGTCGCAATATACGTGGGAAAATGTATGTGCCATATTTCATCGGCGTAATAACTGTTATGAGTGTCATTTCAACACAAGATATAGCGCATTAATGTTCACTAATTGTCATTATCGTTTCCACAGGTATGCATTGTTCCCGGTGGCAGAGCTGGTTTGACTCGTGTAGCTTCCGTAATTGGTGACATCGTAGTGGGACATTTTTTACCCGAGTATACAGCTTACGAGCAAATGCTTGGAATTTTCAAACGATTCGTACCTATTCCCACTGTCCTTGAAGAGGAGCAAAAGTATCATATTGATCCGCAAACCATCCAGAAAGAAATTACCGCTAGAGGTCTTGGTTTGATCGTAGCTTCCAATCCTCGTAATCCTGTTGGTCAGGTTATTGAAGGGGAAGATCTCAAGGAACTTGTTGACATTGCAAGAAAGCGACACACTACACTTGTAATGGATGAATTTTATTCCGCATATATTTACTCGCATCCACCTGAGCAAAATGGCCGCACAGTCAGTATTGCAGAATATGTCGGGGGTAAGATTCTTACAATAGAGTCAATGCAAACAAGCTCCATTATGTATTTATTGTGTCGTGTTTTTAGATGTAGAACAAGACCCAGTGATTATCATTGATGGAATGACAAAGAACATGAGAGTAAGTATTGCTATTCCAATCTTGTCAACCATTGCGTGTCAACAACCCATTCGTGCATTCTAATGCGGATCTCGCTTACCCAGTTACCAGGTTGGCGTGTATGCTGGGTGGTCGGACCAAAGACTGTAATTTCGTCCATGCAAAGTTGCGGATCCTTCCTTGATGGTGGGTGTGTTTGTTTGGCATAAATTATCCCCCCCCCTTGTCAAGATTGAAGTTTAACCGTATTTAGGTGGAGCAAACCATCCCTTGCAGATAGCAGCTATTCCTCTTATCGAGCCGTCCAAGTATCGTAATGAAGTCAAGTATTTGCAAGATCACTTCCGAGCTAAACGAGACTATGTCCTTAAGAATTTGAAAGAGATTGGATTCAACATCAAAGTTCCGCCTGTATCAACCTTTTATATCTGGCTAGATGTATCCGAACTACCGGAACCCATTAACAATGGTCTCGCTTTTTTTGAAGAATGCCTGAAGGAGAAAGTGTAAGTAGCGCGTCCGAGCTTATGTGACAAGCGCGAATTTCCATGAAAATAGTTAGTTTAAACTCGTCGTAATTTTGTTACAGGATCGTGGTACCTGGCATTTTCTTCGATGTTAATGTAAGTTGTGAAAAAGAGGGGGAGGGGGGGCATCTTTGTTTTTCAGCACAGCATGATTCTCATTTTATGTCAATTCAATCCATAGCCTGCTCATCGTCGCGAGCTGTTTGAGTCTCCGTGTCATCACTTTGTCAGACTCTCTTTCGGACCGGAGCAAAAGGAACTTGAAAAGGGACTAGCTGGCATCAAACGCGGTAATGATATTGACAATTGTTATGTTTATAAATTTGATATCATTTTACTAACTGAAACTTAACATGTGGCTATTTTGCTTTTGACTTTACTTCTCCTTTTTTTTGACGTACCCAGTGGTCGAAAAGTTCAGAAATGGAAAGTAATGACATGACATTGACCGGAGCTTGAAAACTGACATCAGCTTCTGTAATTTCAAAACGCCTTTATGGCAAATCTTGTTTCAGTTTGACGAAAAGAACTGGTTCCCGATCGAGATGTGTCAACGTTGTTTTTAAAACCGCATGTTATTTGAATTATTATTTAGTGGATTTTATGGATAAAAGATAAAAAATGATGGGAATGAAAAACTATTACAGTGAAGAGGCGTACTACTTATGCTGTCGTGTCACTCTTGCTAGACGACCAACTCCCTTTTTTTTATTTTTTATTTTTTTTAAGCTTGATTCGTCCTTTTTAACCAGTTTTGTGTTTATTATTATTTTTTTTTTAACGTTACAAACGTTTGTTATAGCCGCTTATAGTCTGATCGAGAAACACTCTAGAATAAAAAGAAGTGATAAAACTGACATTCATTGGGGGGAAATTGACAGTGCGTTGACCAAAGGCTAGACACTTTTATTGTATATTCAACGTCATCGTCTCATCACCTTATTGTGATTGTCAGTTACAACCTTTCACACGGAAATTTTTTCCCGCCACAGCGGTTTACAAACCAATTTGTTAACCCCTTTCTCGTTGGCTGTACCAGCTTCATCCTCAAGCATTTTCTACTTCATTGCTTCGCGAGGAAATCTAGTAGATTATATCTCAATCAAGAGCTCAGATAACCGCGCATAGAATTCCGATATACTTCATTCAAGTTTTTGAAAATTATAAGTCCATTTTTATCGCGGAGAGGATCAAACTTCGTGATCAGCTATCAAATTTCACTGTTGAGGGGCTCCAATTGCGTATAATGGAGGACATCATATCCTACCATTTTGCTTCAGTGAAGCAAAGACATGAAAACAGACATGAAATGTAAGTACTGCTTATCTATATCGTCACGATGCACGGAGTACACTTGATATAAGTTATCGTCATGTCATCGTATCCAATTGGCGCGCTAATCACTTAATGACTACTTATACTAGGGAGTATCAATTGTCTGTACGCCAACAACCAAAACAATCGCGTATGTGTGGTATAGGCGAGAAAGGTATGTGGCTATAGCAGGTGACGTGCAAAATAGTAAAAGCCATCTTGTCATTCCATAACTTCAATTGACACTCTCTTGCTATGATTTTTCATCAATGAACTAGCTGATCGACGACCAGTAGACCCTCCTCGTGAGTAGCTTCCGTATTTACTGATAACGAAATCTCAGATGATGTCCTTTATTAATATGTTTTCTTATTATTTATTTGCAATTCTAGCCATAGTACAGTTAAAGGTCGTTGATCCATCATTAAGTGGGCATGAACGAAGGTAAGATATCCATATTCAACTGATGTTGTTTCCAGGTGCTGATTTCTTATGACATTCTTCTCAATTTTGCACCTTGTAAATCTCCATTGGAACATGCTAACTAACTCTAAAGTTTAAGTGCATATCTTCAGAATCCTTATTACTTCATGTATGCGTCATTAATGGCTGCAGACATTGATGAAGAGCTGCATTTGTTACGTGATGGAAAGACTAGGAGTACAACTGGCTCTGTCGTGTCATCGCTGTATCATCTCAAGGATATTGACAATGCCGATGCAGGATTTTTTGTCTTTCCAGATCTATCGGTACGAATGGAAGGCAACTATAGATTGAAGCTTTCTCTGTTTGAAATCATTGGGTAAGTTTAGTACAACAGGGATTGTGGCAGAAAATTGACGAATTTTGACGGCTGATCACTCCTCCCACTTCCCCTTAACCTTAATAGAAAAGAGGTTTTCCATTGCAAATCCATCATTACCCATATCTTTGTTGTTTACTCTGCAAAAAGGTAAATTACCCGTTTCATCTTCCCCAGCCTTTCATCCGTTGTTCATCTAATGTAATATTGGCGCGATGGCGTTATCCAAAAATATTATAGGTTTCCTGGTATGGAAGAGTCTACTTTTCTATCACGATCATTTGCAGACCAAGGGTTGAAGATCCGAATTCGAAAGGAGATTCGTGTCCGACGGAAACAATCGAAGCGGAAAGAATCATTACCTGAATCATCTGGTCAAAAACGAATTGTACACAATAAACGACCTCGTAACAGTTCAATCAGTCAAGACAATCTAAGTGACCAAGCGTCTTCTGATGGTGAATTCCAAGGTATTGATTCAAACAAGGATAAGCAGAAAGGACACAGTATTTTGGGATCGGAAGCAGCTATCCAGTCTAGCGAAGCTTGGCATGCCCAACGTAGCTATTTACAACCAGCGAAACTTTTAAGATCGGAGCCATCTACTGTTGCTACACCTGGCATCGAACAGTTGGAGACTATAGACCGCATGCCGAACAACAGTAGATCAAGTACTTTGATAATAAGCAACGAAATGATGCTGCCACCTGCTAATCGAACATACCAAGCACCCTATTCCCCTATGCCTCCTACCAACGTTGGCCTACCTAAACGATTTCAACAATCACTTCCCGGTCATGGTTATTCAGTCTCCGTACCACAAGCTGAATCAAGTACACGGAACCAAGGCACACATACTCAAGATAGATCGGCTAGTGAGCCAACGCTAAGGATGTCATCCTCTAGACAGCCCAGTGCTCATCAGTCTCAGTGGCTTATCTCACAAGGTGACCAACAACAAGCAAATGAGAATTGGTACCATCGGCCACCAGAGGACCAAACGCAAAATCTTAACCAACGGGATAGTACAGGTGTAGATGAAGACCCTCATTCTTCACCTCCACACTTGGCCAATGTGTTTTACTCCACTAGTCCTGGATCAATGGGATTAAATCATGCAATGGATGCAGCGTACGGAACAAGGCGGGCAGGACCGGCCGGATCTGGTAAGAGTTGGAGCGATAATGGGGAAAGTTACAAAGTTGTGAATATGCATTCTTATCCTAGCTATTGTTGGTCTTAGCGCGATATAGCAATCATTCAACAGGGCAACAACATCCACGACCCAATGATCCAGACACATACTCTCCAATACCTGAACCACCTATGCGACATGTAGACAGCCATTCATATCCACGATACACCCCACAGTTACCATCGAATCAAAGACAAGCATTTGCTCGACCTCGGCATTCTGCAGAATTTTACCCGAACGTTCAAACTTTTCAGAACCCTAGCTCCGTCAAGCACTCTGGCAGTAGCAATGAACAGGGACAGATGATGTATCGAGACCCTTATACAAATAACAGGCGTACTACTGGCAATCTCTCCAACTTTCCTCAGGCTGCTATCCATCCTCATGAAAGCCATCTACCTCAAACATCTCATGCTACCGTCAATGTACCAGGAGCGCTAGAATGGTATGATGAATCAGGGAAGTATACACAAGAACGGCCCCATAGTCAATCCCAAGCGAAGCACGGGCAGCAAACTCAACGGCAGCAACCACAGCCACAGCAGCAGCAACAACAACAGCCAACCTCTAGTGCATATCCAGTTTCTAAAACTCGTATGTACTACAGCGATGTACCAAGGCGGTGAACACAGATCATCATGGTTCTTTGAACATAATAATTAAAAAAATGATAAACACCTGAACATTGTTGTTGTGTATTGCCATACAATTGAGGCTTAGTCACAGTAGCCACCTGTTCTATTCTATCATGAATCACACGATTATACGGTGCTGGAGTACAAACTTTTACTGCATATTGATAGCACAGTAGTGAGAGATATCTGCGCTATTGAAATGGTGGCGATTAAGTGTCAGAAGTCGCTTGTGACTTGGCTAGCACTTTTTTTGGTATACTTGGTCAGAACATTAATCTGATCTGAGGCAAACTCCAATAAAATCAACCCTAAAGAATACGTATTCCTGGTGTACTGAAACCTCATGTACAATAAAAGGCTGTATCTGTAAGCAGATTTGGAGAATAGCAGAGTTACTACTCTTGGATCAGATCTCTTATGGTAGCTAACAATTAAACTAACGTAATGTGTACTCTATGGAATAGCCATCAGTGACATGGTTCGTATCATTAATGAGAAAGAAATCAGAGTAAGTAGACATAAACAATCGTTGTGAGTTACTATATAAAATATAGACACCAGTGATATTGATCGAACTGGCTGTTAGATGTCACATCGCTGGTAACGGAAAGCATTCCGCTCAGCACATACCTCAGGCTGCCAATGTCAATATACTAGATAATGCTCAGCATACGACATTTTTCTTTCATCCACGCAATTGCTATGGATTTCAAGATATCGTTCATGTGATCATTTCGTTTACCTTCCAAGTCCCATTGAAAGTTTATCTTGCAAAAGCGAATATCCTAAAATGGCCTTCTGTGCCCTGAACTGTTGGAATCTGGAAAGTGGTTGCAAAACTTTCATACTCCGTCCGATGAAGTCATCAACTGGCTTCGCGTTTATAACGTCCGCCTGCCCGCTTCCTAACGTCCTTAGCTGTCTGTTGCCCTTACGAAACCACAAATGTAGGATACTATCCTTGTTAACCAAATCATGCTTATAGCACTTGACTTACACCAATCATCTTATTTCTTTTAGAGAATCTCGTTCTGGAAATGACCGAGGCTCTTCCCATCAAATTCCAAGAGCATGCGCAGGTAAGAGGCTTCATCTCTTGGCTACTCCTCCGCATCACTGAATCTTGGCAGGATCGCACACTCTTCAATCATCTATACTAACTCTGTTCACAACTTTATGTATTACTCTCATTCTAGCTGACGTCTCTCGGCGTTAATGCTGCCAGCATCAGCTTCAATACTCTCACGATGGAATCCGACCGTTTCATCTGTGTTCGCGAAAAGGTCAATGAAACAAACCAAGTTGTCATCATAGACATGGCCAACAGCAATGAACTCGTCCGACGACCCATTACTGCTGATTCAGTTATCATGAATCCTGCTTCCAAGGTCATGGCTTTGAAAGGTACGTAAGTCGCCGCTGAATATTATTTTGGGTGGTTTACACTTCCATTATTTTCGGCATAATGTGGCTCGTTTATTGCTAGAAGAACTTACTTTGGTTAATATCACCTTTTCTTCTATTGAAAATAGCTCAACGCCAGTTGCAAGTTTTCAATTTGGAAATGAAGTCCAAGCTCAAGTCTCATTTGATGCATGAAGATGTCGTCTTCTGGCGCTGGATTGATATTAAGACCCTCGGTTTGGTTACTGAGACTGCTGTCTATCATTGGTCTGTAGAAGGAGAATCTGCTCCGGTCAAGATCTTTGACAGACATGCTAGCTTGTCTGGCTGCCAAATCATCAACTACCGCATCAATTCGGATGAGAAATGGATGGTCTTGATTGGAATTTCTGCTCAGGTTAGTTTGTCTCCTTATTCGCCACAACAATCGGTATCAGTTATTTTTAACATACTTTCATGAAAAAATTAGCAAGGACGCGTTGTTGGCTCAATGCAACTGTTTTCCAAAGAACGCGGTGTCAGCCAACCTATTGAAGGTCATGCTGCAGCTTTTGCCGATCTTAGACTCGAAGGCTCTACATCACCAACCAAACTCTTTGCATTTGCAGCTCGTGGTGCTAATGGTGCAAAGGTAAATTTATACGGTAGCAGTATTAGACATTGCCTGGTAATGCGTTATTAATATCTTTGTTATACTCCACAGCTTCAAATCGTCGAAGTCGACCATCAAGAAGGAAACCCTCCTTTCCAGAAGAAGGCTGTCGAAATCTTTTTCCCTTCTGAAGCAGTCAATGACTTCCCTGTAGCTATGCAAGTCAGCCATAAATACGGTATCGTCTTTGTCGTCACCAAGTTCGGATTCATTCATCTCTATGATCTGGAATCAGGTACCTGCATTTACATGAACAGAATTAGCGGCGAAACTATCTTTGTCACTGCCGAACATGAAGCCTCAAGCGGTATTCTTGGGGTTAACCGCAAGGGTCAAGTAAGCTAGACGTTCGAACAATGAGTAATAGTGAAGGTTACAAGCTCTAACCAATTTTTTCTCTATAAGGTTCTTTCTGTCAGCGTTGATGAAAACAACATCATTCCTTATATCATCAACACTTTGAACAACACCGAGTTGGCTTTGAAACTGGCTTCTCGTGGTGGTTTACCCGGTGCAGACGATTTGTATGTCCAGCGCTTCAATCAGCTTTTCGCTTCTGGAGCTTATGGCGAAGCCGCCAAGGTTGCTGCAAACTCGCCTAGAGGTATTCTCAGAACTGCCGACACCATCAATCGTTTCAAGCAGGTTCAAGTTGGTCCTGGCCAGCTTACTCCTATTCTTCAATACTTTGGTATCCTGCTTGAAAAGGGTGAGCTCAACCGCTTTGAATCCATCGAGCTTGCTAAGCCTGTCTTGGTGCAAAACCGCAAGCAGCTTTTGGAAAAGTGGTTGAAGGAAGACAAATTGGAGTGTAGTGAAGAGCTTGGTGATATTGTCAAGCAACATGACATTACACTGGCACTTTCTGTCTATCTTCGCGCCAATGTACCCCACAAGGTAAAGAAATCATAAGCGCGTTAAATGTATTCATGTACAAGCAGAATGTGTCCTCTAAATATCTTCCATTTATCTCTAGGTTGTCCTTTGCTTTGCTGAATTGCGCCAATACAACAAGATTCTCCTTTATGCCAAGAAGGTCGGCTACCAACCTGATTATATTGGCCTCCTTCAGAACATCATGCGTTCTGATCCTGAGAAGGGAGCGGAATTCGCTACTATGCTCGCTAATGATGAAGATGGTAGTCTTGTTGACTTGGAGAGAGTAAGTAAACAATGTAACCCTCCACTGACGCTGTGTTTGCATTTACTCATGTCACCTTGCTATTAGGTTGTCGATGTCTTTACGTCTCAAAACATGATCCAGCAAGCAACCTCCTTCCTTCTGGATGCCCTCAAAGATAACAAGCCTGAACAAGGTGCCCTCCAAACCCGCTTACTCGAAATGAATCTTGTTCATGCTCCCCAAGTTGCTGATGCTATTTTGGGTAATGAGATGTTCACTCATTACGATCGTGTTCTAATTGGTGGACTTTGCGAGAAGGCTGGCTTGTACCAACGTGTAAGTTTCATTACAGATGATTTACCAGGTCTTGCAACATCAATGCTAATATCATTTCATATTGCATGTTTAGGCTTTGGAACACTATACCGATATCCATGATATCAAGCGTATTTTGCCTCACACTAATCTTCTCAATCCTGAATGGGTTGTTGATTACTTTGGTCGCCTTTCGGTCGAACAGACTCTTGAGTGCTTGAAGGAGATGCTTGCTACCAACCTCCGCCAGAATTTGCAAATTGCTGTTCAAGTTGCTACTAAATATTCCGAGCAGCTGCAGCCTCATAATCTTATTGATCTTTTCGAGAACTTCAAGACCAATGAAGGTACTTGTCATTTCAATGCTGTTTTATTGATAATTTTCCCTAATTGCTTACATATATCATGTCGACAGGATTGTATTATTATCTCGGTTCCATTGTCAACTTGAGCCAAGATCCTCTGGTTCACTTCAAGTATATCCAAGCTGCATGCCGAACTGGTAACATCCGTGAGGTGGAACGTATCTGTCGTGAAAGCAACTACTATGATGCCGAGAAGGTCAAAAACTTCTTGAAGGTACGCAATAAATTGGATCTGCATGGGAAAACTGTTGGTTAGCTGTATGTTTTTAACTAATTTTACTCTCGTTTATAGGAGGCCAAGCTTAGTGACCAATTGCCCCTCATTATTGTATGCGACCGATTCGACTTTGTCCACGACCTTGTTCTCTATCTTTACCACAACAATTTACAAAAATACATTGAGATTTATGTACAAAAGGTCAACCCTTCACGTACACCTGCCGTTATTGGTGGTTTGCTCGATGTCGGTTGCGACGAGGATGTCATCAAAAATCTATTGATGTCCGTGTCTGGCACTGTTCCTGTTGACCAACTTTGCGAGGAAGTCGAGAAGCGCAATCGCCTCAAATTGCTTTTGCCTTGGCTTGAAATCCGTGTTAATGATGGTAGCACTGACAAGGACGTCTATAACGCCTTGGCCAAGATCTACATTGACACTAACAACAATCCAGAGCCTTTCTTGAAGGAGAACGAAGTAAGTTATCGCTTTCAGCGCCTATCTGGTAATGATGTTTGCTGTTGCTAAATGTCCTACTTCCACCGTTTCAGTATTATGATCCTCGTTTCATCGGTAAATACTGCGAAAAGAGAGATCCTTATCTCGCATACATTTGTTACCAAAAGGGACAATGCGACTATGAGCTCATTAACATCACCAATGAAAACTCCATGTTCAAGCACCAAGCACGTTATCTTGTCCACAGACGAGATACCACTTTGTGGCAACACGTTTTGCAGGAGAGCAACACCAACCGTCGACAGCTTATTGATCAGGTAACGCATAAATCAGATATATCCACACTTATGATCCTTTGTAGCTCATCAACCTGTCCCTACTTTTGTTATTTTAGATCGTTGGTACTGCGCTACCTGAATGCTCAGATCCTGAAGATGTTTCTATCACTGTCAAGGCATTCATGGCTGCTGAATTGCCCAACGAACTTATTGAGTTGTTGGAAAAGATTGTTCTTGAAGGCACCGCATTCAGTGATAACAAGAACTTGCAAAACTTACTTATCTTGACCGCTGTTAAGGCTGACCAAACCAGAGTTATGGACTATATCAACCGCCTCGATAACTATGATGCTCCTGATATTGCCAATATCTGTATTGGAGCTGACTTGTTTGAAGAAGCCTTCACAATCTTCAAGAAGTATAATGTGAACAGCAGTGCCGTCAATGTCTTGATCGACAACATTGGTAATATTGATCGTGCTTACGAATTTGCTGAACGTTGCGATCAGCCTGAGGTTTGGAGCCGACTTGCTAAGGCTCAACTTGATAATATGCGTGTTAAGGATTCAATCGGTAACGTATCTTTCTCCCATTCTTTCCCTATACGTAAACCAATTCCAAGCCGCAGCGACTCATACCAGTCATGTTTCTTCTCTTTACAGATTCATACATTCGTGCAAATGATCCATCCAACTATGTTGAAGTCACTACTTATGCTCAACGTGCTGACAAGTATGAGGACCTTGTCCGTTTCTTACAAATGGCTCGTAAGCACTCTCGCGAGCCTTACATTGAAACCGAACTCCTCTTCGCCTATGCCAAGACTGATCGATTGGTTGACCTTGAGGACTTCATCGCTTCACCAAACATTGCTCAGATCCAACAAGTTGGTGATCGCTGTTTCGATGCTCATATGTTTGAAGCTGCAAAGATTTTGTTCAGCAGCATTTCAAACCACGCTCGTCTTGCCACTACTCTTGTCTACCTTGGAGACTATCAAGGTGCTGTTGACTGTGCCCGCAAAGCCAGTAATACAAAGGTGTGGAAGGAAGTCAACGCTGCTTGTATCAAGAATCGTGAATTCCGGCTTGCCCAAATATGTGGTCTCCATATCGTTGTTCACGCTGAAGAACTAGAAGAGTTGATCAAGGTCTATGAATCAAATGGTTACTTTGAGGAACTTATTGCCTTGTTGGAAGCCGGTTTGGGTCTTGAGCGTGCCCACATGGGTATGTTCACAGAACTTGCCATTTTATATGCCAAGTATGCTCCCGAGAAGATGATGGAGCACCTCAAGTTGTTCGTCTCTCGGATCAACATTCCTAAGGTCATTCGATCATGCGAGGAGGCTCATTTATGGCGTGAACTTGTTTTCCTCTATGTTCACTATGATGAATTTGATAATGCTTCCCAGGCTATGATGGAGCACTCACCCGATGCTTGGGAACACTCTGCTTTCAAGGACGTCGTAGTCAAGGTTTCCAACCACGAAATCTACTACCGTGCTTTGCGATTCTACTTGAATGAGCAACCATTACTTTTGACCGATCTCTTGGCTGCTCTAACCCCCAAGATTGACCATACTCGCGTTGTTCAAATCTTTGAAAAATCCGACAATATCCCACTCATCAAACCATATCTTGTCACTGTACAACCAGTCAATAACAAGGCTGTTAACCATGCTCTTAACGAGTTGTTGATAGAAGAGGAAGATTATAATGGATTACGAGATTCAATTGATCACTTTGATAACTTTGACACCATTGAGCTCGCTCAAAAGTTGGAGAAGCATGATCTCCTTGAGTTCCGTCGTATTGCTGCCCATCTTTACAAGAAGAACAAGCGCTGGAGACAGAGTATCACCCTCTCTAAGCAAGATCGACTTTTCAAGGATGCCATGCAAACTGCTGCTGATTCAAAGAGTACTGATATTGCTGAAGAGCTTTTGCAATACTTTGTCGAAGTCGGTAACCGAGAATGCTTTGCTGCTATGTTGTACACATGTTACGACCTCATGAGACCAGACGTCGTCATGGAGCTTTCATGGAGACATGGATTGAACGATTTTTCTATGCCCTACATGATCAACAACATGCGCGAGCAATTCAATAAGATTGACCTTTTGGATAAGGAAGTCAAGGAATTGAAGGAGAAGGCTGAGTCTCAGGAGAATGCTCGTAAGTATTAGATTGATTTTGTCCAATTCATTGATTACTACTAAGGATATGAGTGTCTAATTATTGCATTCAACAGCTGCTGCCCCTGTCATGGGAGGAGCCCTTGGTAACCCACTTATGCTCACTGCTGGCCCAACTGGCGGTATGCTTCCACAGCAAAGCCCTCTGATGACTGGCGCTTCAGCGCCTTACGGTATGCAGGGTAGCCCAAGTGGCATGTATGGTGGCGGTTTATAAAGTGTTGCTCTTAAAGAAATATTTGTTTAACAAAAAAAAATGCTAAAGATGGAAGTAAAGAAAAGATATATATACATTTGTTACTTTAAAAGCGCCTGCGCCTTAAAAGTGTATGGAGCAGTGTATGTGATGTTTATATAGAGAGATATTACAGCAGTAGATTGGTTGATAACGCTTCGGTTATATCGCTCGTACTCAATTTCAACCTACAAAATTGAAGTCCTTTTCTGTAATCCACCGCCCCGCCCCCCGCATTTCCAGCCCAGTTGGCGTCTTGCCTTGAACGTTTACACATGCCTGCCAGATTCCAACCTCAAGCACAAGTTCAACGACCATTGCAAAATGAGATCAATGCGCTAAACAAGCTTGTCAATGGTGTACGTCTTTGACATCAATTACTTTTGAATCAATTATCGCACTGCCCGCTCACATTAACAACTTGAATGGCTAACCTGTATAATTCACCACAGGAACTCTTAGAAGCAGCAGCCAAAGTTCTACTTCACCAAGCGCAAATTCGCTCAGGGTATATGTTCGTTTCACATTACGGATGATATCTTACAGGAATTACAGGAATTCTAAGAACCTGTTCTTTATTCATAGGAATGAGCGAGATCTTGCTCCAGCAGCTCCACGCCATGTAATGCAAACACTAGAAGCTCGCTGTGAAGAGTTTGCAACTATATGCGATCAGATCCACTATATTCTTGTAAGTGTTAATGTGGTGCTTATCACTTTTATATACACTAGACTAACATATCTTGCTAAATATAATAGGATCAGTCTCGACGGATATTAATTCTCGATCAGAAAGTCCAACATCAGCAACAACTACAGCAACAAAAGCAACAGCAGAATAATAAATTGTCACAGCAAGATCAGAACGGTGTGGATGAATTGATGGCTGAAGACACTGACCTATCTGAAGATCTCTTGGCTACAGGCATGGACGAGGATGGCGACTTATTGGCTTCCTCGTCTGCTCCGGTCAATGAGGACGTGGACATTGAAGAGTTAGTGCAGGTGCAAAGAGAAAGACTGGAAAGACTTCGACGTGTCATTGTGCTTGGTGAAGATGCAGATAAAGTCAAGCAGGAGGGAGAGGGCCGACCAGAAGGAGACGGCGACTACCTGTTTTAATTGTTAGAGCGACCACGGCCGCTCTCGGTAATCATCAAGAACGATACCACTTTTTCTCTGTACAATATTTAGAATAAGATCCATTTTATATTAAAAAATAAGAGGTTTCCAAGTACATTATTTAAATTCAAAATGATGTTAATAACAATACCACTGTGGTGACACCATGGCAATCTGGTAAGATCAGATAGTTTGTGGTCATGAATGGGAGTGGAATGAACTTTGTTAGAACATCTGAATCGTCTGCTTGTGGATATAGAATGCAGTACATCAACATTAAACTCAATGTAGCGTACTCACAAACGATAAAAACCTATATGGGTGACGGTATTTACATAATGTATTGTATTTTGGGAAAGTTGTTACATGAACCATACTATGAGGCATGACAATAAATGGTATATGCTAGTTGCTTCTGAAGTTAAAGGAAATAGAGGTTATCGGCTATAGTAGTTCCAAAGTATATTTGCGATATTATTGCCTTCGGTAGACGATGAAGGGTATGGAGATGGAGGTACAAACTGCTTGCGGCGTCCAATGTAACTAGATATTGTTGTTTTGTGAGATCAATTATAGACGATTGTAAAGGTCTATCTAACTTATACATACCTTTTAGGCTGGGGCCGACAGAGTACATACCAGAAGTTGGATACAATGTTTCCAAAGCTGTAAGGATTAGCTGGGTGTGGTGAACTCATGACGGAGTTCCGCAATTGTTCGTGAGTAGTTACATTTCTCATGACAAGGTAACAGTGATAGCTACTTAAACCACCAACACTCCACATCAGTATGAAACATAACAGGAATACTACAAAGCTGACTGGAGCGGAAGCTAATGCATCTATAAAAGATCTTGGGTATGTGGATGTAAACAGGGTGTATACATGTACAAACGAAAATGCAAAGGCATAGCAGCACATTAACGTCGCCACCGAGACAAACACAAAGAAACTGCGGTAATTCCTTCGGCCAATACAGTTGTTCAGCCAGATGCAATGATGATCTTCGTTCTCTAATCAAATCAAACGTGGACAAACCAAAATTATTACAGCTAGTTAAAAAAAATAATAAACGGTCGCTATGGCGTCATACATACCTACACAATTGTCACATTGTCTGCAATGACTGGCTCTAGGCGGACGGTAGAGTTGGCATGTATCACAATACTTTAGTCTAACAATCTGATCCTTCACTTGAACTTCCTTTGGTAGTGGCAAGTTTTGCGGCCACATGTCATCGTATGCCACAGAATATCGATTGTTGTCCCTGGCAGCTGTTGACATTGGATGCAGGTTACGTGGAATTATCTGCAGCCGACAGAGGATCAAATGGAAAAAATAGAAATGTGAACCATGGTCAGTTTGGTTAAACAACCCATCTCCCTGCATTTGAACTACACTAATTCTTACCCCTGGATCTGTCCAGGACGTCTTCAGCATTGATGCGATGGCTAATACAAACAAGTAGGCGAATATAATTGGAACAGCGGGATGAATGTTGATCCACAGCCACGGACACCTGTGCGCAAACGAGGCGGAGATAAACATGCAAGGAATGAAAGGATCATCATAATAAAGCAAATCAAAACTCACGTAAAAGCAAAAAAAAGTGCACTGGGAACGAGCAATATGACCAATGCGATTAGAAAAGCCCAATATTCTCTACTGGTCATGAGTCGACCTCGGCAGAAAAATAGATTGCGACCAGGAAACATCTCATAGTTCATCTGTTTCTTGTTGGAAAACGCATGATCGTTCATAGCGATAGTAGTAGCAGCTGTGTTGGAGCTTTGACTTGGAGGAAGAATTTCAGGCTGGGGGTGATTTCCGATGGTCGCCATGTGGATGTACAATGTAGCTACCTTTCAAAGATAGGTACCCCGCTATAATAGTCGGATCAATGTGAGAGGTAATGTTCAGGATAGAGAGAGGTGGGCAAGCGCTTATTATTTCCCTGTAATGTAAGTACCTCTCAATCAAAAAATGGCTAGTGGGCTGGTTTTGGCTTGGCTGACTGAGAGAATGTATTTTCCTTTGGTCAAAGCCGTAATCTCCCCCCAGTCCCCGCCTTCTGTCCTTTTCCTTCTCACTCCAACCAACATTCGGCGCATGGACAAAAATATGATCAGAGCTTGGTGGAAGAAAGTCACCACCGATAAACCTCAACGATTGCAATCAGGCACACATCCTCCTACCAATGGTAAGATTCGAATGTGATTCTATGAAAACGCTTAAATCTTACCTTTAACCTTTTTACCTCCCCGCCGGCTCCACTTTACTCGTCTTTTCTTCACTTCCCCTGCATACTTTTTGATTCACTGAACGTATTAGACGGATCGATCTTTTCTATCCCCTTGGAATCTAGCATTCAGTACGCCTTTGTTAATATCTCTTATGCCGACGATGCAAGTGGTCAACAATGCTTTGGTCAAATACCCTGCATAGTGGCAAAGTGTGGAGCCTATTTAAAAGATCAGGGTAGGTATAGTAAATCAGTGATCGATCTTTATAATTCCCCTTGTTCTCAACTAGTATCATTCAGGATTGTTTGTTGAAGGGATCTTTCGTTTAAGTGGAAGCGCTCGTAGGATTGGTGAATTACAGCATATGTTTGATGTTCCGCCAATGTACGGCAGTCAGCTGGACTGGCAGGGCTACTCCATCCACGACGCTGCTAATGTGCTGAGACGGTTTCTTAATTCCTTGCCTGATCCTGTTATTACTCACAAGAGCTACAACGACTTTCGAAATGTTCTCGGTAAGTACCGGGGCTGCGTATGGAGATGGGCTGGATTTTTTTCCTAACCAGGGACTCCCGCCCGAGCGCTGCAAATGAAAAGATACCACTTCAGCCAAAAATAACCTATTTCCACCAATGCTTTGTATGTTAGACAACCCAAGGTACCCAAATAAGGAAGCAAAAGTGCGGCGATTCCAAGTGCTGATAGATCGTTTACCTCTGGCTCACCAATTTTTACTACTATATTTGCTCGACTTACTCCACCTCTTTTCGGCAAATAGCGAATTCACGCGAATGGATAGTTCTAATCTAGCCTCAGTATTTACACCAGGCATGCTCTCCAGAATCGATATGCCACCAAGCGAATATAAGCATTCACAACAAGTCATCAAGTTTTTGATAGAAAACCAAAGACTCTTTTCTATGCCAAAGGCAAATATAACTCGCACACCATCGCCTACTTCATACCCTGTTGTTGCACAACCAACTCCTATTGCGCTGGACACATCACTGCCTGTAAGCGCACCATCCATCACGGTACCGAAGTCACAAATTACCAAGGAGAACCAAAAACCTGCAGATGAGGAGTCCAGGCATCTCAACAGGAAACTAGACACTAAACAACATAATCATGGCCAGCATCTATTGCACAAGCGTTTGCCACATCGCGATCAAAAGGAACCAGAACTCTCACATCCACACCCTACCGCCCATTACCGAAGATCCACCACGTGGCTTCCACCTTCACATCAGCCTTTGGATGGAGTGGATATTGACGCTGCAAAGGCTGCAGCTGCTATTCGATCTGGTCATTTGTTACCAAATGAGCCTAGAAAATTGAAAGGGCTTTCCCGTTCTAAAACTGTACCAAGTAAGCGACCAAAATATGGTCCAGACGATCCATTGCAAGTGGTTCATGTTAATCGAGGCTCGAGTGTCCGAGAACGAAGACCAGAAGATTTACCAGAAATGTAACATACTTGCAAATAATAGCAATTATATATATGTGTATATATATATAGTTGTAATATATATATAAATGTATACAATGTGGATCTTTTGATTTTATATATTGGGCTCATTTAACTTGCCATACCCTTTCACCTGTTGTATTCTTCTCGTCTTCGCTTTAACTGCTTTCTTCGGCTCTTTTTTTTTTTTTTTTTTTTAAATATATAACCCTCAATTCTACCGACTATTTAACTGCACTAGGAGCTTTTATATTGTTCTAAGGAGTGGATGGGCTTTAAAAGATTAAAAAGTTGTGTAGGTCAAACAAAGAGTAGAGGCACGTTACGGTACCTGTGCGTGCGCATGTACGTCTCCTTTTCGATGATGGGTGTTTCCCCTTAAATTGTTAGATATGTTATTTTTGGGGTCATTGTCCAGCCCAGACTATTAGCTTGGGGATGAGCCCGTAAGGATCACCCCTTCCACGGCCCAAAGGCATTTTTGGCAAGCTTTCTCAACTTCACTGAATCTTGTTCATCTTGTTGATCAATGACACTTTTCACCACCATGGTAATCATCACCCACAGATGGCGACCTCCACAACTACTGTTTGAAGACTACGACAACCTAGAGACTCTATCAGAGTTTGTACGTATTTGATTCGTTTTAACTTTGTGCAATTGTTCCTTATTTCAACTCATTCCTACCATTGAGTATGATTTGGAGATTTTTTGTCTCATAAATTTTTGCCCTCCTCGTGCTAATACAATCCAAAAAAAATATGTCCCTATTGCCGATCTCTATCAATTATGATATAGTTACCACGCGAAACTTTCTATGCACGTACTAAAGAACTAGGTCAGCTCGTGCGCAAAACCTACCCCAGTAGTCATCTTGATTATTATATCTTTTTGCTTGCTATAGTGTCCGTCATAGCGTCAGCTGCATTCTCTTTGGTTGCTCGTGCCGCTGGTGTATCCATGTGGTATCCACTCATCTTACTCGTCTTTCCTGCTGTTCTCAGTTTATGGACTAGTCGCCGCCGAGCCACTATGATTTACAGGATCAAAGAAGTACGTTTCGGTACCGCTTACTATTACTTCCATTTTTGCAGGCTGTATCTCAATAACTGCTCTCATATTTTTAGTTTGAAAAGGTGTTGAAATCATATTTAGGAGACTTCAATAAGAAGGATGCATCACAACATCAGTTAAAGTGGACTTTGCGACGAGCTACTCGAAGTGATCGAGTAGAAAAGGCTTCGGCATGTTTGGTCATTGAGCTGGCTCAATGCGATCCAGAAGTCGATGTCGACACTTTACCAACCTACCAAGAAGCATCAGAACAGACCGATACAAACAACATCATGATACAAATCCATAGTCGACCTCATATAGAGGTTGGAGAAGCCCCTCCACCAAACTATTCTGAAACCGAGGTAATAGTTCAACGTATGGAGGATATGGTTAGTAACTACGAGTTACATTCGCTATCAGCGTCAACTTCCAACTCCACCATCATCCAAATCGGCTCGGTCCATTCGGTTCATTCAAACCTCGTTTCTCAAGAAGAAGATAAACCGGAACATACATGAAGTAGTGGCTCGAGTCTTCGCCATTCATAGAATCCCACGTCAATCCACTAACATCAACAATTACCATACGTGCAAAAATGAGAAAAGATTCATTATCACTGTCTCTTCAATACAACATCATTCTTGTTTTGTTTCATTTTCATTTTTGTGGTCTTCACAACAAAACAAAACAAAACAAAACACTCTCGTTCATTAATCTCCTCTTCCATTGCTTTGTTTCTTCCCCCTCGCCTCTCCCTTACATTGTTCCCCTTTCTCGTTATAGACTTGTCTTTTTTGTAACACATTGGATTCTTATTGTTATTCCTTCTTTCATACTTGAATAAATTAGAAAATGAGTTAAAAATGAAATACCGAGAAGTGAGCGCAAACTAGCAATCGTATATTCTTCTCGAAATAGAACATCAAAAATATAAACGTATTGCAAAAAAAGCAAGAACAATGGAATAAAAGAAAATAATAGGGAAAGAAAGAAACCTAAAAAGTTGTGTAATCAATTGGAATGTCAGTATGTTTTTTGGCTTTTTTTTTTTGGTAATTGCTTTTCTTTGGAGGGGAAGGTTAATTGGAAAGGAGATGAATCAGACAGCATCAAGATAGAGAGGATTGAGATCATGAATTTAAGCATTCAGAACAAATTCCTTTATCCGAGAGTACGCATTGAACGCACTTCACACGTTGAGGGCTGGCAGAGAGTCATAAATTTCGCTTAACACGCTTGTTGGGAGGGGTTGTTGCAGTTTCTCCATTGGCAATCAAGGGCTCTTCAGCATTGTCAGTGGGTGCCTTGCGAGCACTGGCAGCAGATGGTCCACGGCGCTTGTTGGTGACACTGACAACCTCTTCTTCGGCATCCACCACAAGTTCTCGCTTGTTGCCTTTCTTGGATGCTGACTTTGATGCAGAAGTAGCCTTCTTGTTGGTGCCTGCAGATACCTTCTTCTTTGGAGTGGCATCCTCAGTGAATGGGTTTTCCATGGTCTTTGAAACAATAGCTTCTTCTTCTACCTCAGCAACCAATAGTTTGGATGGCGAGTCTGGTCGCTGGTAAGATGTGACGGTATCGACCTTTTCAACGACCAGTGTTTCCTTCACATCAGACTTTTCGATGACCTCAGTGACAACAGCTTCAGTAGTCTCAGTGACCGAAGTTGTCGAAGTTGGGGTGGGAAGCTTCTTGGGTGTACCGATAACGCGGAAACGTTGTATACCACCATCTACATCATTTCAATTAGTGCCAGGTAATTCATTGATATATAGATAAGAAGGTAATTGTATGGTAACATACCAGGGAAGACAGTCAACTTGACGTGAGTAAAGATATCATTGCTTGGGATACCATATGTCTGCTTCTCATTAGGGTTGATTCTTTGCTTGGCGACGAGCTGAACCCATTCAACACCGACGTCAAGATCAGGATCGCTCTACACACCAAATAATACACACAAATGACATTATTATTAGCAACAAGTTGCCCTGAGTTATCACTATATCGATCAAACAAACTTACCTCCATACTATAACATCCATCAATGGCAATGGCTTCAGGAGCATTACCTATAACGAAATGGTCAGTTGCAATGATAAGAATACCATCCATCATTTTAGTATTTCCTCTTACCCTTGAAAAAGGTGGTGTCCACAACAGCCTCCTTCAAAACGGCCGATGTACCTAATTGAACTACAATCCAATCGTTTCTGTTCTTCAGACGAGATCTTTGGGTGACCCATCCATCGGATCTGTTGGAGAAATGTACATGAGAACCCCATCTCAAAATGAATATAGTCATTCTTCATACATACGGTCCGTTGCCAATGCCAGACATCAAAATATTTGGACGCTTGCCATAGCGGGCGTCGCTACAAGCAACGATGTGGCCACCGTTACCAATAAATGCCAAGTCAAGAGCTTCAGAGCTGGTGTCGGCAGTCTTGGGAATGACAGTACCAAAGCAGCGAAGACGAGCCTTATGATTGAAAGGATATTAATAAGAGTTAGATTAATGGTAGCGATAAGATGCCTGGTACACAATTACATACAATTCCACCATCAGGAATGATAGTGACACGAAGATGACTATAAAGGTCGTCGGTGTCACGAATCAAGTACAAATTGTGCGTGTCCGGTTTGACTGCCACGTCGGGGAGTAAGGTTACCCACTGAAACAGGGCAAATAAATGCTTAGAATTGCTTCCATTGCGTCTGCAAGCCTCAACGCGTCTAAACTTACCTTCCAGCTATCAAGGTCATCCTCCTTGAGGTCTTCAGATGCTACAGTAGCCTCAACCTTAATTTGTACAGGAGAACTATCTCTGAAATTGGTGGTATCAATATCAAAACCAGTAATTGTTCCTTCGCAGCCCAATTTGATGATAGCCCTGCATGGACATAAACAGGACAGTTTAAGCGTTTGATGAAAAATGGGAATATGTGTAAAGGAGTGCTGAAACTGACGACATACCATTCTCTATTGCTATGACGCTTCGTTTGCCATCCATCTAGTTCACCATCTGCCACTTTGTTGTTTCATCATAACGCGATACATATTGTCAGTTACCTCTCGTTTCCGATTCAACGGAATAACTGTGAGCTATAGTTTGATTTACCTGTATCGTCATCATCGTTATGTTTAACGGAATCTGGTTTTAAGATGTTGGCAGCAGCGCCGAAGAATTCGTCGGAGGCGCGTAGAATGCTTGAGCCCATTGATTGAGCGGCGAGATCAACATATTCGCATAGAACGGTATCCTCTACACGAGATGAAGAAAGAGTCGAATAGTCTGAATTCTTACTGGTGGAATTGCCCATAATATAAAGATTGAGGGTGGAGTTGGCAAAACCTTTGCCTTGCCACGTTTTTCCTGAGGGAGCGCGATTTTTTTTTTCCCGCCCCACACCTTGGTCACAAAGACAAAGTCACGTTATTTGATTGATAGCTGTCAGTGTTAGGCGTTTTGATACTTGTGGTGCGATTGGCTGTAATGACATTGATCACCATGTGTCAATTTGAATACTTGTCTCGCGGTTTTCTTCACTTCGTAAAGTCTATTTTAATAGCTTGGCTCTCTTCCTTCTATTATTTTCCTCTTCAATGCTCTCCCCTCTCCGCGTGCTCCGCCTTAGACCACCATCAGCTGCTCGTTTTTCGCATACAGCAACCATTTCAAACGTTTCTGTATCCAAGACAAAAACACTACCTACCCATTTAGCCAAGCGATATGAAGCATACTCTCCATATCTCAATCTCGGTGAGTAAACTTATAATACACTGCATCGCTTGATTTTTTCATCTCATTTTCTTCTTTGTCATAGGAACTTCAACTCCTGTGGCGGCCAGAAGTGCACTAGGTTTGGAAGGTTTGATGCCATCGAAAGTTGAATCGCTTGATATGCAAAAGAAGCGTGCGTTGGTCCAGTTACGTGCAAAGTCAAGCGACATGGAAAAGTATATGTTCTTGGCCCATTTAAGAAACACCAACGTGTCATTGTTTTATAAAATTGTGTGCGATGAGTTGTCGGTAAGAAGGTAGCATAGCTGGACAGTTTACCTTGGAGAAGAAACTCATCAATCATTCCCTACTGACCTTCAAGGAAATAGCCCCTATTATCTACACTCCCACGGTCGGCAAGGCTTGTATGGAATACTCACACATTTATCCGTTTTTAGCCCCACCGGGTGTGCCTGATGGTTTGTACATTACAAAAGACTCTCTTCCGAACTTGCCCCAATATTTGCGTGATTATGGTGCTGCCCTTTCGGATAAAGCCGCTTTTCAACCAGAAATTACTGTCATCTCAGATGGATCTCGCATTTTGGGGTTAGGTGACCTTGGCATGAACGGTATGGGTATTCCAATTGGCAAGCTACAACTTTATGTTGCAGGCGCAGGAATTGATCCACGCAAGACATTGCCTATCCTTCTGGATCTTGGTACCAATAACGATACTCTTTTGAATGATGAATTTTACCTTGGAGTCAAACAGAAAAGACCCAATGATGACGAGGTAGAGGATCTCCGTTTGACTAATAATGCATACATCCGTTCGGACTTGAAAAAATATTAATCAGTCAACCTTCCAGTTTTATTCTGCTGTAGACCAAACCATTAATGCTCTTTACGAAACCTTCCCCAATATCCTAGTTCAATTTGAGGACTGGTCTACTTCGCATGCCTTTACTCTTCTAAACAAATACCAAAATGAAAAGCTCTGTTTTAATGATGATATCCAAGGTACAGGTGCGGTCGTCCTCGCCGGCCTCATAAACGCGTTTCGGCAAGTTGTAAAAGATACTCCTATTGAGAATCAGCGTATTCTATTCTCTGGAGCCGGATCAGCTGCTTTTGGTGTAGCAAAGCATATATGCGAATATCTTATTAGGGAGCACGGAATTCCTGAAGAAAAGGCAAAAGCAATGTTTTGGACAGTAGATTCTAAAGGACTGGTGTATGACAGTCGAGGTGACAATTTACCAGAACATAAACAATATTTCAGTCGAAAGGATAGTGTTGGCGGTGGCACCAAATCTCTTCTTGAAATTGTGAAGGCTATCAAACCAACTACGTAAGAATTTGCTTCATATGATCCCTCATAACCTATAATATCTCATGACTTTTCTCTCTCCAATAATAAGGTTGGTCGGCTTAAGCTCTCAAGCAGATTCCTTTAATGCAAGTGTTCTGCAGGAAATGGCCAATATCAATCGTCGACCAATTGTATTCCCACTTTCAAATCCCAGGTCACGAGCCGAATGCACTTTCGAAGCTGCTATGAAGCACACAAACAATCAAGTGCTTTTTGCGTCAGGAACAGCATTTCCTGCCTACAAGATTCCGGAAACAGGAGAAGTTAAGATACCTGCACAAGGAAATAATGGTATAGGCAAAAGAATGTGCAAAGTAAACTATATGATTCATTAATACTAACATTGTATCATAGTTTATGTTTTCCCTGGTATTGGATTAGGCAGCATTGTATCCAAAAGCAAACACATCTCGACAGGTATGATCATTGCAGCCGCTAAAGGGTTGGCAAATAGCTTGAATGATAAAGAGAGAGCTAGAGGAGATCTGTATCCTTCACTTGACCGCATTCGTGATGTGAGTGCTACAGTTGCTGCACATGTGTGCATGTTTGCAGAACAAAACAATCTTCTGCAGAATCCCAGCCTGGCAGGTCTGAGTGTTGATCAGCTGACGAAAGCCATGAGAGAAAAAATGTGGGATCCTGAAACAGTTTTCAAGACTATCGATAGTATCGAGGATTCAGAATAGATTAATTTACTATGGACGAATCTTACCATATTTTCTATTATCTTTCATTCAAAATTATATTGCAAGACGTAATATACAATTTAGAAATAAAATGAGATACCTTTGTTATTAAAAGTAGACGATAATTTTTATATGTCCAGTGTACATTGTGCGAAAAAGGTAAAATAGTGAAATATAAAATGATTGCTGAGAAAAAGAAAATCCAATTTATAGAATTAGTACCAAAAAATCGTTTGTCGCAAGAGACGTATGCAATCCAGGCATACTATTCCTGTATCCTAATACTGAAATTTACTATCTAGAGAAGATATCTGAAGGAGGGATGACGATCACCTAAACGATCTATGTGTTCTGAATCCATATCTGTAATATTAACTTCGTATACTCCCATATCACGATTATCATTGACTCGCTTCCAGTATGTTTTTAGCAAAAGTGAAGTACCAGCACCTAATGCCAAAATACAACAGAACACCACAAACGGCATCACTATATTGAGGCGAATATCAGTAAAATGTCCAACAGTTACTCTCAACATATCCTTTGTCTCACTCACCATAGGCTGGACCGTCAGAAGGACGGAAAATGTACGATGCCATAATACCTCCACCGTTGCCCAGACAAACTACAAGCGCTATGGATATCGCTTTGCCAGGGCCATCCCAATTGTCTGAAACCCATGTCAAGATGCATGGTCCTGGAAATATTTGCCTATAATTTAGATTCACATCTCAACTATAAAGTCTATTCGTGCATGTATTTACCTGTCATTCCGACGCCAATCATCGCAAAATGCAAAAGAACATAACGTGCTTTTAAAAAAACATGAGAAAGAAGAGTTAACCTTTGTGTCAATTTAAACTAATAGTTCTCTCCTCTTGAGATATACGTACTCCAATGATCGTGTACAACAGATAGAACTATGAAGCTCATGCAAGCTATGCATGCACCACCGAAAATAAGTGGAAAGCGTCGTTGCATGCGATCTGATACAACCGCTGAAACTATCTCTGCGATAGCTCCTACCAAATTGATTGGAATGACAAGTAACTGAGTTACACCGATGGAAAATCCAAGCTCTAAATGAAAGATTAAAAGGGTTAGATAGAAATATTCTTCACAGAGATTGCTATATGGTAGATATGTAGGTAATGACCTTGAAGCAAGGTGGGTAGAAATATTGAGATACCAGTCAACGGAGTAATACAAAAGAGAAACATGAATCCCAGAGTCCATGTTCTCCAGTCCGTGATGGAGGACTTGAATTCATTCCATGTCAACTTTGAATGTTCTACCGCAGTGGCTTTCTCTCGGGAAATGCGTTGTATTTGTAACTCCTTTTGCGACTGGGTAAGCCACGTTACACTTTGAATATCATCAATCAAAAAGCAATAGCAGCAGATGCTAAGTAAGGTGGTAGGGACGCCCTCTATCAAAAAGAGATATTGCCATCCATGCATGCCTAATTGACCTTCCAAAAGCGTGGATGCATAGCCAATCGGTCCAGATATCATGCCAGCAATACAGTTGAACGATAAAAATATGGCAACACGGGTAGCTAGTTCCTTTCGCTTGTAGAATGTAGAGAGATAGTACATGACACCAGGGACATAACCAGCCTCGAATACTCTGAGCGTAACCAAAGGGGCGGAAGAGACGAGAAAAGATCAATATTTGGTGGAATTGAGCTGAATAGTAATATTAATGCAACTTACCCAAGGAAAAAGCGAGTGACCACAAGTGTAGTAAATGATGTCACAAATGCAGTGACTACTGTAATAGCTCCCCATAGAAGCATAATAATACTGATCCACACGTTGATTTTGAAATACTTCAATAGTACATTTGCTGGTACTTCGAAAAGAATCTGGATTACGGGAAAAAAAGGTCCCCAAGCGCCATTAGAATGTTGAATATTGGTACCTTGCTTTTACCTTCTTGCCTGTCATAAATCAACTTACATAGCTAATATAGAACACAGCCAAGCAAGCGCTAAATTGACTGGAGTCAAGCTAGAGTTAAAACAAAAATTTATGAGCTCGACATTGCGAATTTCACTCTCCCAGCAACTAGATGGATGAATTTCGTTACCAGTAAGCTTTCCTCAATGCCACCAATTCTATAGAAGTAGCCAAAAGTGGAGAAAGATTATAATGGTGAATTAAAATATTCAAAATAATGGGGGTCATGAAATAATATTTCCATTTAGAACGTACTTTGCGTTTCCTATGTTCACTCGGTCGAGGAACGAAAAGCAGTATAAAATGCAAATCAGCGGTAATATATGACGATCGAGTTTTTTCACGAGCTCTCTCTCCAGTTTTGGTTCCTGGAATAAAGAGCTCGATCTTTTCAAGTCATCAGTGGTTCGTGTAGACGGTTTTTCTTCGATGGAACCAGGGTTATGTGCCAAGGGGGCATTTTCAGTAACGTATGTAAGCATATCGCTGTCTCCAAAAGTGATAAAGCAATCGAGTATCAGAAATGTAACAATAGAAGAACCCAGCAAAGGACGCACAGAAGGGAGAGGATTGAGAAATGGAAAGGAATTGGAATTGGAATTGGAATTGTTTCTGTAACAACAGACTCCATGTATTCGCCTTTATATAACCCCTAATGTGTGCCAATCAGGGTATGTGGTGGTTCTTCATGCTTAAATTTACATGTACATCGAATGTGCAGGTTTGTAGTGCAACTTCCTTTCCGGGAGAAACCGATAACGCTTCTTTGCAACTGATCCAAGTTATGACTTTGATTCTAGTACCTAAGGGGTTGTAAGTATAGCGTCCAGCCATGGAATACTGTTTTTCCATTGTTAATTCAACCGATAACATCAGCAGAATATCATCATAATTGAAAAGACTTCGATAGGCATATTCATCTGATCGAAAAACTCCTTAGTTGGCATTTGCATATTTTCTCGTTAGTTAGTGACTATTTCAAAGAAACTGGTTATTGACAAATGTGACCCAGTCGCACGGTAAAAAAATCTACGGCATTATCGAATTGGTCGGGCCGCAGACACAGGATGACTGACCTGAAAATTTTTGGGCTCAATTGTTCTGCGGCAGCCAACACAAAATATAATACCGTTTTTTGGACATGACCAAACATGATCAATCTACGTTGGTAGACATGAATAAACATCAACAACGTCAGAAGCACTTTGCTGATTTAATCGCTCTGTTACCACAAACAATCATCAATGTCCCTAGCCGACAAAAGCAAGAAGATCAACCTTCATCACCCACACGCACTGGCGGCATTTCCAATTACTACTTTGAAAATGACAAATCTTTGCCATCATTGAACATTAATCTCAAACCTGAAATCGAGATTCGTCCCTACCAAAAAGAAGCTCTAGATCTTATTGTCAAACGGTCCAAAGATGCAAGCCACACTTATATCCAATCTGGTCTGGTAGTTCTGCCTTGTGGTGCAGGAAAGACGCTGGCGTCCATCCTTGTTGCCTGTGCCTTGAAGAAGTCCGTTCTTGTCGTCTGTTCGACTGTCATTGCAGCAGAGCAATTTCGAAGAGAGTTTTTAAAGTTTACAACCATCATTGGAGCGTCCATGGGGATGTTTGCAGGCGAACGCAAGTTTCCATTCAATGGCCGATCAGGAGTGTTGTTTGCAACGTATAGTTCACTGTTAGAAAGTCGATACAGAACCCAAGACGCAAAAAGATTGAGTCAGTTTATGGAAGATACCAAATGGGGCCTATGTATTCTAGACGAAGTCCATTGTGTTCCAGCCAACCAGTTTAGCAAGGCTGTTAAGAAGATCAAAGCCGAGGCCAAGATTGGTCTCACTGCCACTTTACTGCGCGAAGATGAAAAGATCGGTGATCTGGATGAAATTATTGGTCCTATTCTGTACGAAGCGAAATGGAAAGAACTGGCAGAAAAGGGGTACATCGCTAAGGTTATCTGTACGCAAATCGAATTGGACATGACCCCTGTGTTTGCTGATGCATACGCTAACATTGCTGGAGGCAACACTCATCATACAAAAGCACTATTAGCCATTCTCAATCCGAACAAATTTCGTATCTGCGAGCAGCTAGTCCGCTACCACGAAGGCAAAGGTGACAAGGTTCTAGTATATATTGATCACATTGATGCCCTAAAGTTTTATGCAGAAGCCATGAATCGTCCCTTTATCTACGGTGATACGCCTGCTGACAGGACCCAGCATATTCTCGACCATTTTTCTATCCCTAGTCGCCGAGAAGTCACAAAGTTGCATTGGTCAGATGCCGCAGCTAGACAGGTTGATACTCGTACGCCTGTGAACACTCTGTTCCTTTCTCGAATTGGTGATACTTCTCTTGATTTACCTGAAGCTACTGTTCTTATTCAAATCTCTTCCCACTTTGGATCTCGTAGACAAGAAGCTCAGCGACTTGGTCGTATCTTGCGTGCAAGAAGACGAAATGAAACTGGATTTTTCTCTAGGTTCTATACCCTTGTTACGTCTAAAACGCACGAGATTGCATTTTCGGAAAAGCGTCGTGGATTTTTAGAATCAGAGTGTGGATATGATTACGCAGAATGGCGCGTCAATGGTCGCATACCCGATGGTGGATGGGATGTAGAGACTGACTACAACATTTCTGATAGACACGTTATAGATGATGAGAAGCATTGTGAGGCTACCTTGATATCAACCAAACCTTCCGATAAATTTGAAACCAAAGATGAACAAATGAAGCACTGTGCCTGGGTGCTTGGCCTCAAACAGAACTCTGAGCCTGAAGAAGATATTACCAGTGTATCATCCATCAAGCCCACTAAACGTAAGCTCTCTTCAAGTGCATCGCATACTCCAAAACGTTTAAAAGCATAGACCAACAGTCATACTTGAACTTCTCCATCTATCCGCCATCATTTCATAAAAGTACTTTATATTTGCTCAAACCTTCTGCATTCACATCGCCTCATTGTATAGTTTCAGCACTCGTAAATAAAAGTCGTCTCCTTTCCATCCAAAAAATTTAGGCTCGAATTTTTTTGTCTGCTCGATTTTTCGTGACGGTGATCACCAAGCGCGTTCCAGCATCCTCTCGTCGTTCTCGTTGACGCCTTGTTAAGTTGCCAAATTCATTTAAAGCTAGCAACACGTTATTTGAATGGAATCGCGAAGGAGATCACTTCAGAAGAGACGTATTCAAAGGTATATAGTTGTAGGCATAACATATTACTACAACTTACAACATGCTGACCTCTGAACATCATAGCGACTATGTCTCCAAAGCAAGTCCACTCAAAATTTCATTTACTCCATCAGTTACGGAATGCAGCATATCATCAACAGAGTATCAAAATGAAACTGCAGAACCGAGAAGCGAGGAATTGGAACCTCCTGAAATTGCTCGAAGACACAGCTCAGATACTAACGAGATATATCCTTCTGCGAGCAGAGACACTCTAGAATCTTTTCTTAATATCGATTCGACCGCCCATCAATTCTCTATGGTACCACTTCCTTCTTCTCCAAATTGGCAACATAGTGTCAATTCCTTCAACACCATTTTAGATCATGCGCCTGCTATTGGCACTCAAACTGGTAAGCCCCAGTTACGATTAAACCTCTCCCATTGCAAGAAGTGCAGCTGACTGGAATAATATCAGAATTACAGACCGTCGACAATGAAATGGATATGAGCATATCGTCATCGACTATGTCGAATGTGACTCCGCATTTGGGCGATTTGACCCCTCCACCTTCACAAGACCGAACGCGATCTCAAAAGTCGGCTTTCGTACGAGCGGGCCAAGTCTACGAATCTTTTCAAATTGGTATGGAAACACCTGAAACTCCGGCAGACTTGCCAATGAGACCTGATGTACCTGAAAACAATGCGCTACAATTCAAGAGGAGAAGGATGAGCATGGATAATCTTGAATCTATTGACGAACCAACAATAACACCAAGACTGCATTTGGCCCAGACCGCTGACGTGGTAGCTATTCAAGAGAATGAACACATGGTTGATCTCGAAAGTATGAACGAGCTTGAAGATGACCTGGCGAACACTAGCTTAATTGAGGCCGCGCAGATTGATACAACCATGCAACAGGATCATGGCGAAAAGCAAACGGAGGTGTCGTTATCGAACGAGAGAGTACAGCAACTTGAGTCTGTGCATGCAGGTGCGAGTGTAAATGTTCCACGGTCTTCTGAACCAATATTACGAAGAGAATACACAAGACCATCAGCCAAAGATAGCCCTCCGGCTGTTAATGAGATGACGGTGATTGCTTCAGTGGTTGGGGAAGTCATTCTAGAGACATTAAAGTAAAGAGATTTTTTTCCCACACAAGCATGTACTCAGCTACGATTGTTAACCTCCATCTATTTTATACCATTTCAGATCGACAACAACAGATACAGAAGCCAGGGCTGCTGTCAAGCTGTTCAAAAAGCAAGCAGAGACGATATTCGTCGAACAGGTATGGAATCTTCAATGATGAGCAATACTTATACACCGATAGTAATTCCAAGTATAGATGAATCTATGGAGTGAAAATGAAGCTCTGCAAAAGGATCGAAGGTCTGAAATGAACCAAGGGAAAAGGCTTCGAGCAAAATTGCTGGAAGTACGAACAAGACGGCAAGCGATTCAAGCGGAAATAGAACATGAGCGAAGCTTATATCAATCTGTAGAACATGATACTAAAGTAAGACGTCGCTTTTCCTGCCATATCGGTATGCCAAGCTTTATCTAATGCTGTATTTCAAAACCTTAGGAATCTCAAGGTTTGCAGGACTTATTAGATGGCATACAATATCTCAAGGCTAAAGCAAAAGAATCAGAGCCAGGACCTAGCGATGATGCAAATGACAAACACAGAGCTACCTTACAGGGTGTTGTGAAAAGTCTAACATCCCGTTGTGGTGTTATTGACGAAAGTGGCAATCGCCAAGGCGGTTTGTTGCAGCTATTGCGTGATTTTAATGATAAGTTAGAGCTATGGAATAGTCACCTTGAGGATGAACAGATGCGCGCATAATATTCCCTCCCTTCCCCCAGTTAATAGCATGGGCCGTAGCACTGTAAATATTTATAATAATAGTCATGTCGATTCTGTAACAACACCGTGACATTCCATGTATCTGCCAGCTATCAAATGTAAGATTATGTTTTGTGATGACTTTATATCAAGTCTATCATCACCTGTGTATATCGATCGGACTGCCACTTTTGTTATTTGTTCAATGCAAAGGCGATGCTCTCTTACAAACAGGTTAAATTTATTGACAAGTTATGGCGGTTGGTAAATCAGTCATTGACTAAAATCCGAAAGAGAGAGATATCACGACTAAAAAACGAAGAAATTCATTTGGTTATGGAGTCAAAACATAACAGAAAAAGATGTAAAGAAGAGGAACAGCGGGAGTAAAGGTGACATAAAAAAGCGAACGAGTGAATATAAACAGTAAAGGCTAATATAAAGGGGAGTGTGGAAAAGTGGATTGAATATCTACTCCAAGAGCACTCTTGCTGGCAGTACTACAAGCTCTTCTTCATCAATAAATAAAGGACTGATAGTCTTATTGACGACTTTTTGAGGTCTTGATTCACTATCGCCAGTCAGGGGCTTTAAGTCGCGCATCACTTCATCGTCAAACTTGCTACCTACGGCGATGGGTTGAGCAAAGACATCGGCAGCACCGGCGTGCATTTCGAGACTAAGCTCCGCTGTCAGGTCAAGCAACCTGTTCCATGCATTATGCGAATTCAACTGTTCTACAGTGATAGAGATTGACTTTGATTGCAAAAGGCGGGAGAACGATGTTGTCAATTCGCGGCGTTTGTTAGCAAGATATTGCTTGGTGGCAGGATTGAGAGACAGACTTTGAACAGTTTGCTTTCGATACCACTTTGCAAAATTGGCTCCCAAGGTAGAGTTGAACCGGGTTATTTGATCAGAATATGCTGTGTTGAGCAAATTGTGATTCTCGGTACCGAATGGTAGCGTCGTCAAGTAAGCATTAGCCAGTTCCTGAAATAGCTGTTGCTCTATCTCAAAAAACAAGGTAGTATCTCCGGTTTCCTCAGAAGTACGAGTTGTTATGATGGAGCTGATCACATCCGAAACTTGATTAACAAAGATTTCTAATTTTTGTCCGATCGACTGAGAGTTTATGATGGGCTGCGATCGATTATCAAGAAGCTCAAAGTCACTAGCTGAGAGAGGTGAACTTTGTTGCTGGAGTTGATGATGATGATTATGGTTGTGAGAATGGTTGTTTTGGTGATTGTGCAATTGTGTAGGTGACTGAGGAGGGACCAATAACTGGCGATTGCTGTCACTATTCACACTGCCGATACTTCCACTACTGGATGAAGTTCCGAAATTGAGCTTTTGACGGTCGTGGTCCTTGTATCCGTCCGACCCGGAAACCATGGTCTTGAGGTTTTCCATCATAAGAGCTTGTTGCTTATGTGCCAACTCCAGGTTGCGTAGCTGATTTTGTAACATTTCGTTTTCCTCTAGGAGTTCAACATACGATTTGGATACAGCGAAACTAGGTTGAGGTTGGGGTGGGGCAGTAATTTCGTCGCTCACTACGTTACTGTCAGTAATATTATCGGGTGTATCATCACCAAAATCCGCCACAGCCGATCTATCATCTCCAAACTCTGCTGCATTAGATCGTGAGCGCTTATCATCGTCTTTATCGTCATCGTTTTCGCTCTGGGTATCAGTGGTAACATCCATCATTTCTTCAAGAATCTGAGGTTGCTGAGAAAGGGAGCTTTGCACAAGGGGCCGTGCGTTGTTGCTTATGCCGTCTAGAGTAGAGTTATCGTCACCTTCGTCTGCTCTTTCGCTCAACGAGTGTCTCCCACTAATAGTTGTCAGGTTGGATCCGCCATGTCCGCTCAACACCGACTCTTGATCGTCAATGGTTGCAGCTACGCTCCATGCATCAGTATCACGAAACCGGTTAGAATCAAGTGTGTCCAGAATATCAGTTTTTCTCAAGTAAGCAAAGCGTGGGGCTAAGTTTTCAGGTAGGCGTGGAGGGTGGAATACCTCCTTGTCACTTCCATCATGCGAAGAGACTGAGCTCATGGTTGAAATGTGCCCAGGTCAAGTAGTGTCGGAATATGCTGGTAGGATAGGCACGAAAATTATTGGGCAGCGGTGACTGGTGACGACTGACAATATGTCGCAAATAACCCCGCGCGTGCGCAACATCGAAGTAGTCGCTAGTCCGAGATAATATCTGGCAAACAAATCATTTGAAATCCTTTTGATAGATTGATTGATTTTGTCGGTTCCTTTTGTGCTGGATTAGGGTTTCTGACATTATCTTTCCGATGTGTCAATCTTGACACCACTACTTACTACTATATGGTAAACTTAAATTGACGAACCAGGACTATGAGAATAATCATAGAACTTCGAGGCTGTTTTATCATATTTGTATTTGATATTTCATTCACGCAGTGTTAGTAAGAGATATACAGGATAACCTATCCATACATTGACCATATACCACCTAACCTGAGGCGGAGTTGATCAAATCAGTAAACTCAGACATGCCAAAGCAGAAAAAATGGTTGAGTCACAGACTTCACCCTCCTATTCACCTTTTTCACCACTTCATATTAAAAATTATGTCAGATGCAAGGCTTATATTCGACTGTGCACTCTTTGATATGGATGGAACCTTAATCGACACCACTCCAGCCGTCACGGAGCACTGGGAGGAATATGCCTTAACCTATGATCTTGACGTCCAGGAAGTAAGTTTGTGTGCAGCGTAGTCACCTTTTCAATACTACTTACATCCCCCTTTTAGATCCTTAAAATGTCACACGGTCGTCCAATGCGTGACACTATCACATTTTGGACTCCACAGCATGCCACACCAGAAATCGTGGAGGCATACGAACGGAAACTTGCAGCTAATTCCAAAGGCGTTTGCCTTGCACCAGGAGCTGCCGATTTATATAATGCTATTCCGTCAGACCGCTTTGGCATGTATACAGGGGCAAAAATGAGAACGGCCGAAGCCAGACTGAGACAGTGCAGCCTCGATCGACCGAAAGCTTTGTTTGCTGGCGATACAGTAAGTCAGGGTAAACCAGACCCTGAAGGGTAAGTCGTGATATGCATACCAGACGTAACGGCGGTGGAAACTAAGTTTTCTGTTGACCATAGGTGGATCAGGACAGCGGAGGTGTTAGGCTACAGTGAAGCGGAATGTGTTGTGTTTGAGGACTCGGCGGTTGGCGTTGAGTCTGCAAAAGCAGCTGGTATGTTTGTCATTGCCTGTTTGACTACACATCCTCAGGAGAAGCTTCAAGCAGCTGGGGCGGATATCATAGTCAAAGATCTTACCAAGGTAAAGGCAAACCTTACTGCAGACGGACGGATAGAAATAACCATCTTGAATAGTATGTAGTCGTGATAATGTTAGATGATGGTGTGTTTTATTTTTTACCTTAGATACAAATTAAATGAATAGAGCAAATATACAACACGATAAATATCTAATGGAAGATGTTGAGATGATACAACGGCATTTTGATTTGCAACAAGCAACTGACATTTGGCAGGAAGAGGAGAGGTTATTATTCCTTTTATTTTAATTTGGGCTCGATACATAGCATTTCTCTCTGCTTTCGTGTTTCGAAGCCAGTTGTAACAAATGTTCATTTAAGCATTACCACTATGGTTATTGAATATGGTAAGCATCATTTGATGATTACGGTCTTCGGCAATGTCTCTTGCCGTCTTTTCAGAGTTGTTTTTGATGTCTCTCCTAACTCCAAGTTGAAGCAAGCATTCCACTTTGTCATAAAGTCCATGAGCTACTGCCTGATGAAGAGGCGTATCCCCATTCTTATCTTGAGCGTTGATGTCAGAGCCAAACATAGCCAACAAAGCTAAGCTCTCCATAACCTCTCGTTTGGATGGTTTGGGATGATATTCAATTCTTGGTGATTCAAAAATTTCGATGCTTTGGCGCTCGAACTTGTATATGTTGGTAATCTGGATACCAGAGGGAAAACCGTAATAATGGAGAGCGTTCATTCCATTAATGTCCCGTGCCTTCGGATTTGCTCCTCTCTTGATCAATTTATCAATGAGCAGATAGAATCCATTCGTACACGCAAGTAGAAGAGGTGTTCGCTTTAAATCATCTTCAGAATTGACACTTGAATTCGCCCATGTTTTGAACAGATTATCCACTATGTCATTTGCTGTCCGATAGTGGTTTATAGCTGCTATATGCAACGGAATTTGTCTATGATAGTTAGCTGAATATATATCCAATCCGGATCTCTCCAAAAGGTTCAATAAGAACTGATTATTGTGGGAAACTGCATAGTGAGCGGCAGTATTGCCTTGTTTGTCACGAGCTGCTGGATTAGCGCCTAGTCTCAGCAGAGTCATCGCCATATTAGGGGACTTTGCCATCATTGCAAAATGGATAGGAGCACGTCCGAGATGATCTACAACATGTATGGCCCCAACATAGCAATCAGGTATGTATCCACTGAAAGCCGGTGAACTCAAGGCTGTAAGGTGAATAGGAGTGATTCCTGAAAAGTCTTCCTTGTCGACTTCAAATCCTTGATTGACCAAATGGACCACAGCTGGAAAATGTGCCTGCCAAGCTGCAAAATGTAGTGCGTTCATTCCATAGTTATCCACAGCTTTAGCATCTTCCATGATAGGTTGTATGATCGATAGAACATCGACATTTCCTTGATTGGCGGCATAGTGGAAAACATTTCGACCATCGATATCCATTATCTCTGGATCAGCACCATTAGCAAGTAGGTATCTGACAGAATCAACCGGTGAATAAGGCAGGTTTCGTGTAACCATGTAGTGCAAAACAGTTCGACCTTTGTTATCTGTGCCATTGACGTCTGCATCTGTTTCAACCAGCAGCTTTAAGATGTTAAGTCTTTCTTGTAATGCCATCCTATGGCAAAGCATATGAAGTGCTGTTCTTCCTTGCTTATCTTTGGTCAGGACATCAGCTCCACAATCCAGTAAAGCTTTAATGCCTTCGTAGTCATCGCAACTTTGCATACAAGCCATGAGAATTGTGTGTTCCTTGTCGGAAAGCCTAGCATTAACGTTGGCACCATGTTTGACCAGTAAATCGATCATCTTAATGTTTACACGCATAACAGCATAATATAGTGCATTATAGTTATTTTCGTCTTGATGTTCAATGTCGCATCCCAAATCAAGGAACAGAGTCACCATCTTTATATTGCCTGCTTGGACGGCTTGTATAAGCGGTGTTGAGGAATTTTCTTCTCCATCATCGTGATACACTTGGGCACCTCGGTCTATTAGTAGTTTTGCAATTGAAATATAATTTGCCTTAACAGCTCGTTCGAGTGGGGTTAGTGGAGATACTGACCACGACTGGGTAGGATTTACACTGGCGCCATTATCTAATAAGAGATTGACAATTTCGATATCGTTTTGTTCTACAGCTAGACACAAAGCGTTATATCCGTCATCGTTCTGGAAATCGGGATCGGCACCTTTCTCGAGTAAGAACTTGATAGATTCCTTCTTCTGCGCATGAGTAGCGTCCATAAGTGGTGTTAACCCATAAACAACATGATCGATATCAGCACCATGTTTCAATAGGAGATCCATCATGTGAATGTGTCCACCAACTGCAGCACGATGAAGGGGATTGTTTATATCGTCATCTTGGACAGTGATCACCTTTTGTCCGTGCTTCAACAGCCCTTCAGCTATATCTGTGTATCCAGTTTCACATGCCGTGAGAAACGGGGTACTTGATTTTTCATCATATGCATCCATATTGGCATTATACTGCAGTAAGAGACTGACAGTCTCCGCCTTGCCTTGGTCCACTGAAAGATGAAGGGCAGTGCGAAAGTGATACTTTGGAAGCGTTGGAAAGCTTTCATAATCATCATTGCTCTTCATTTAATGTTAATCGATGTTTTCAATAACATTTTATGCACTTTCCGTTGTAAGATTTGTGACTTACGACGTCTAATTCCAATTTCTTGATATGAAGCAATACTATTATAGATCGTTCAATTCCAAGGAATTTTGCAAATTGCAACTTTTCGTTTATAAATCTGACTGACTCATATTTCACTGTAATGTGTGAATAATCGAACGATTAAATCTATACCGAAAGAGGCAATATAATTGTAGGTCAATGTTACAATGCTTACCATAAAAATTTACATCCATGCCTTTCACTTCGACGAGGTAGCGTATAAATTCATTTGCGCCGCAACATGCAGCATGTGTGAGTAAGTTTTTCCCATGCAATAAAGATTCATCCAAGTTGAGCACTACACCAATTCCCTGCATACTGAGCTCGATGGCTTGCAAATGATCGATCATGCCTTGAAGGTCTCCATGTTTGACGTCATAAAAGAGTCTTTGTAACGCCTTGGGAGACAGGAACGCTGCCTTCTGAGAGAGGTTCGTCGCATTATAAGTCGGTGCTGCGTGTTCTGCATTGATCACTTGAACTTCAACTCTGCTCATGTTCTCCCGATTAGCGTCCCATTCATAAGCGTTCATGGCCGACGGAATCTTCACTCGTTTAACTCTTTTTTCCGGGACAATGACTCGGGTGCTGTCTTGAGCTGTCAGAGGATATGTTCAATATAATTGCCTAAAAACGTGGATATATAGATCGGTAATGTTATTTACCAGCGCCGACATCAGTTGTGGATCTTTCCACAAGACTCTGATCAATAGTAAGGTCGATAACGAAATTACCTAGATTATCTGTCGCTAAGATATAGTAATCACTCCCTCCTCGCAAAATTGAATCAATGACGCTCGCATCATCATACCAATGATTAAAATAAATCTGTGGGACTCTGCTATTTGCGCTTGGAGCTTGAGAGCCTTGTTGGTAAGAAGGGATACGAGGAGGTGTAAAGTCTTTGAAGGTATGATTCAAAACTTGTTGGAAAGTCCGTAGGTCCGTGGGAGGAGTTTGTTGTGAGGCATTCTGGAATCCATATAACTGCATTGCAGGTGAGATGGTCTTCAATGAATTTCCCTGTTTCTTATATGGTTGACAACCAGCTCTTGTACTACGCTGGTGAAACAAGTAGACCAACATTTACCAAGAGGTTGCACCATTGCATTATAAATTTAAGTTTGTGAACATCAAGAACTGTATTACCTAGCAACGGCTTCCCGCCAATGTGGCAAAGCAAAGCAAAGCACAAGCTCGCATATCATATTGACTTTACTATGGTGATGTTGCCATGTAACATGCCTATTTTTGATAAAAAAAAAAATGGAAAGAACAGAATCAATATTATTCGATACTACGAACTATGTATATGTATACAATTAACCGACAAAGGTGGTATGTCTTTATTGACGCATATTCTTCGATTAACTTCAATAAATCGTATTTCAGCAAGAAAAATCCTGAAAGATACCACAAAAGGCTGCGTTTGCCACACAACATAGACACGACCACTCATGGTCAGAATTGGTTAACAGGAGAATACGATGTACAATATCTCCATAGATTCTTCCAGACAGACGTTATAATAATGAATGTCATTTACTATTATATTACAACTATGTAATCGCCTTGTGATGACCCTACCGTAGCACCTTTCGTATAATTTATTTTGAGGTAGACGTTTGTATGAGGCTAAATTCAATTCAGTTTCTTTCAACTAGTCCGTCGTTAACAAATCCACTGTCACTATCAGTCAATTTAGATTATGATCGTTATAGGTATAGTAATTGGCTACAATACTTTGAGATTGCATCCCAGTCAAGGGTTTTGAAAACATGAAAGCCAATAAGTACATATGCAAAAGGTACTGTATTGAAACGTTTCCATACATTGCTGAATTTCTATTTTTGTGTTCGCAGTCGGTTTGCAACACCTACAGCCAAGCTTAGAGCCCTCTGTGATGATCAACTCACTTTTTGTAGTCAACGGTCAAGGGTATGTCACCATTATACCTTATCATAGTATAAACGTCATCCTCTAAACCAGAATCTTGCAGAAAGATCATTATCGAAAAACACTGGCGAAGCATCATTTCGAGGCAAATCGTCGACGTCTTTAGCGATGAAAGTGCCAAATTCCTTGCGTCCGGACCTGTCAATCACACTAGCTCCAACAGCGACAAAAACTCCAAAGATATCTCCTTCACCAAAGAAGATGTGCCTCCTATTCTTGAAACCTCGAAATATTTGTTGTTGCACGTATTAAGGGACGGCTTGGTATGGCTCTGCCCGGTTGACAAAGAAGGTTCGTTAGTTGCCATTATGGACCAGCATATCAAAGACCCTTATGGTGTATGACTTCTTATACCGCTTTTATATTCCTAGTTGATCCTTTACTTGTGTTTGAAATGATACACCGTATCATTGATATTCTTGTTGACTACCTCGGAGATGTGTCGGAAGTGTCCATTCGCGACAACTTTGTCATCGTATACCAAGTAAGCTACAATATCCTGTTGACCTTGGTAGTCATTTTTGCCATCACTTTGCTAACCAGTCATTTAAAGCTTTTGGAAGAAATGATGGACTATGGATACCCACTTACAACCGAACCTAATGCTCTCAAGCAGATCATTCTTCCTCCTACCATTATGAATAAGGTGATGAACACTGTTGTAGCAGCTTCAGGGTAAGTAATATGATTATCCCTTCTATTCTATACATAATGGTGAGTGGTTGATTATTCTGCTTTATTCCAGTGTCGGGCAAAAGCTTCCACAGTCCACTATGTCAAGCATACCATGGAGAAAGGCTGGTGTCAAGTATGCCCAAAATGAGATATATTTTGATATTATTGAAGAAATTGATGCTACCATCGAAGCGTGAGTAGACAGAAACGATTTGGTGCATTGTGAGCTCTTCATCTAATCTTCGTTTCTTTATCTCTTACTAACAGCAATGGTGCTATTGTATCATGTGAAGCTCATGGTACTGTCAACGTTAATTGCCGACTTTCAGGTAAGAGAGTAACGGTGGGTATAGGGAGATAGATGTTTATATAAATGCTGATGAACTACTCTTTATGAACTACTTCAGGTATGCCTGACTTAGCTCTCAACTTTATAAACCACAGAATCTTGGATGATGTTTCATTTCATCCATGTGTGAGGTTGGTATGAGAAATTAGTGATTTAGGATGACAATTGTTGCGGTTATTAACTGTCCTGGTTTCATACAGGTATCAGAAATGGGAGAGTGATAAGATCCTCTCATTCGTTCCCCCGGATGGACATTTTAGCCTGATGAGTTATAGGTAAATGCCAACTCTGAAAGCTTTAGATAGAGTATTAGGAGCCTGATCATGAATTAACTTAATGGTCTATTTCTTTTTCACAGAGTCAACTTACCACAACAACAAATCCTGCCGCTCCAGGTCAAACCGCAGTTCTATAATACTGCAAACGGCGGTAAATTTGACCTCTCCATCAATCCTCGGTCGACCGACGGAAAGCCCATCGAAAAAGTAGTGGTGACCATTCCTATGAGCAAAGGAACAACAAGTGTAAATGCAACATGCAATGTTGGACAATATATGTATGATCCGGTCACAAAGGTATGAAACGAAAAAGTTGAGGGCATATCTCACGAGCTTTGCAATGTTATTGACGGTTTATACTCGTAGTCCATCAAATGGGAGATTCCCAAGATTCAGGTCCGTGATCGGACACCTATGCTATCTGGAACTTATAGTAATGGGTATGTAATGCTTGAACGAGCTAGAATAGACATGCAGTGTCTTTGGACTTGTAAAACTTAAATTATTCTATTTCAGCTCCACAGCTCACGAGACCGGAACCACCATCATGTTGCAGTTCCAAATTAGTATGTATGCTGTATCTGGTTTGAAGGTGGACACGCTGCGATTATTTAGAGAAGGATACAAGCCTTATAAAGGCGTTAGAAGTGTGACAAAAGCTGGCAAGTTCCAGATCAGAGCATAGAAAGCAGGTGTTCTTGTACAGTATTCGCTTTCTTAAAATTGTAATATATATATATCGATCGAATCGAATCGAATCTTGCTATTCCAACAAATTTTCTAGCTCTACAATCATGCTTGATAAACGTTTGTTACTTTTGCAATCTCTTTCTATCAAGATGATTTTCATTTCATTTTGTATATTCCGCAACAAGTCGGTTATTGGTAAATTTTGAGTGGGATTCAGCAATACATTGAACGTCTTTTTCCAAATCGGGGTATGCCACCATCGTTTTAAAGGCTGCCTTGTGGTCCATTGCTGTCCAGCAGGAACGACTTGCATATGTTGCCCAAACAATAAGCAATGGATGACCTTGGCGATACCCCAATAGTCGAGGACCCATGGCTCCCATTCACCATGTCGCAGGGTTTGAGGTGGGTCATCATTAGGATTAGTGTCCCAGCTTGCTATGAACGTTTGACCACACGGAAACATATTCAAATCGATAGCTCTTCCGAAGTCGATCATCTTGATGTGCTTCAATACCCAGTATTCATCGTCATGACCAGCATAAATGATTGCGGCATATTTTCCCGATGTTTCCGTCTCCAAAGTTTGAAAGTTTAACATGACATTATCAGGTTTGATATCTCCATGAACGAAGCCATTCCTGTGGATAGTTATAACGCATTCGAGCAACCTAATTGTCAAGAACATGGCTAACGGCTCTGCAACACCTAAGGTGGCCGTCGAGGTCGCTTGAGGGATAGCCATTTTGATTTTGTTTACCGCGGCCAACAGAGTACCTTGAGAGCAATACTCCATAACAAGGCAGCTTGCATTCTGAAAATGTTGGCATGATATCGGTCGAACGGCAATCTTTGACGAGCTAGGGCCTAATTTAGTGATAATACGCTTCAGCATACAGTATTCATAAGCATGAGGTGGAAATTGTATCTTCACGGCGCAAGTCATGTTTTGCATGTTTCTGGCTATAAAAACACGAGCATGCCCGCCTTGGGCTAGAGAGTCAATAATGGATAAACTATACGGGGCGACTTGAAGTAGGAAAGGTACAAATCTTGATGATGATTTGTTCTGTGATAGCCGCACCAGGCTTCCTTTAAGCGGGATGGGATCGTTCGTACTGTCATAGTAGTCACTATCCATTTGCAGATTGGATTTCAACTGCTGGACAGTTTGATCAAATAAACAGGTATTTAGGTGCACAGCCGAGAGCGGTATGAATGGTGAGATATGTAATACATTGCCAACAGTGTTTGATTTGCTTGCAGTCAGTGCGTTAGCTTCCTCGTTGAGAGTTATTCTTGGTAGCTGTCTCTGTACTGATAAGGATGCTCTTAATGGATGCTTGCAAGGCTGTATTTGACTGGAGCGTTTTGACTGTCTGCTTCCTTCACAAGACACTACAATTACCAAATCATTCCATCAATTCAGTTCATTGTTATATCATTGTAAAATTCAAAGGCAAAGAAGGAATTAGTACTCTAATCAGTACACTTACCTTGTGGCGATATGTTAAGGCCAGGTTCACAAATTTCAGAAATCCCAGAGCTGTCGTTGATGTTTGTAATTCTACATAACTGCACTGGTTCGCTTTTCGAAGGGGTAACTCTGGTATGATGATAATTTTTGTTCGTTGTCGTGGTATAGCTGCTCTTGGCCGAATCCCTTTCTCCATAATTTTTATGCGAGAATCTCTTGACACTTGTCCATTTGGAAAGATCATATGTATCGTTGACCCGTACCTCCTCAAAAGAGAGCTGTTGTTCATCATTTAGTATAGTCTTTGCATACTTAGTTCGTCTACGTTTAGCTGATTTTGTGGTTTCCAAAGGTGTTCCATTATCTGTGCGACGATTTTGAACCTGAATATCAAAGAGCTTGGCCTATCAAACCAAATTTACTCTCCGCCCTATCACACGTGGCAGTTTAGACTCATAGTCATAGCTTACTTCTATAATTAACTGACATCGCTTGGCTGCATTATCGTGTATCTCCAGGGCGACAGGGAATTTGTATTTTTTATGATCATGAGGCAGCTTTAAATAAATTGAAGTATCTGGCAGTTGCTGATGGTCAGGTTGCCACTGTAATTTTTCTATGCAGATTGGTGAACTACGAGAGCACTTTTTTTGTAATATTTCCATGCGATTCAGCAATCGACTGAGGGGCTGTGCATGCATATCGATTCCTGTTCTCAGTACATTGATAGCGTCTGAAATACTAAATGAGGAGAGTAAACAATTGTAAACCACTACAACAGAGACCTTGGAGAGCGCGATTCCTTCAAACTACCTTCCATTTTGTTCCAGCAGGGATGAGTAGTTATTGTAAAAGGCACTGAGGTATTTTCCTATTTCTGCCCGTTCCAAATAACTGAAGACATGCAGTGGATCAGGATAATAAGCTGCATACATTAGCCATATTCGTAGATACCGCGGATCATTAAGATATCGCTCTTGCTTCTGAATGTACTGTATGCAGCGTTGCAGAACTGATAAGAGTTCGCTATCAGGATCATTAGACGTAGAGGGGCTTTTGATTATATGTCGTATATCCCTATCAAAAATGGATATCGGGTCATCCAAGCTGTCGAGATAGGCGTTACTTTCCATTTCTACACAAGGAGAGTGAAATGAGCCGCGGAAAAGCAAAAGACATCTTTCTTTTTTTAGGTGTATCCATTTTTTTTTTTTGTTTGTTGGCAGTCCAGTGATATGTGTGCCGATTGACCAAAGTAAAATATCAAAAACCTAATCGTGGCCAGCGTGCAAGCTCTAAGACATCGATAGTGCAACGATCTCACGAACATTATCAACTATCATCAGTATTCACCAATGGTATGTATGATTAAATAGTAAACCAAACAAAAAAAAGAGCAGATTCTGATTGAATCATCACATAATGATGATGAGACTATGAGGTTGTGATAAAAGCAAACAATAAAAAAAGAAATACAAATGATGCATATGAAAGAAAAATGCAGAGTGAATAAGGCAAAGCAAGAAGACAAAGTAGTCTATAGCTTAGTGATTTCGAATAATCTTGTTTCCTTCTTGATAGCCAATTTGAGCATCCCAGTTGCCGAGGCTTTCATCATTAATATCTTGTTCATCATAAGTAGCTGGAGAAGTTTCAGCACTTGAATTACTTGATGCGGAGGCTCGTCTATCTTGTTTTGCCAAAAGCTTGGAGAAGTCTGACCATGGCATGTCCATAAATGAAGTATTGGTCTATGGTGGGCAAAAGATTATGAGTAATAGCTATGAAGCCATTCGTTCAACCACAAGGACACTTACAGGAGTGATAATTGAAGGATCTTCGTTAACAAGATTGGGGACAAGCTTGAGCTTTTGAAGCAATTGATGACCAGGATCCATTATGTATGTTATTAAGTGCTGTAGTAGTGTAAAGTGTAGAGTCATTAACAGCTTGGTTATTCTTTTTATATGCGCTGTAAAGGCTGAGACCACATGTTCTAAATTGGGTTAGTGGGTCCCCAACTTTACCACGGTGCTTGCTAAAAGTCTTCTTTCGTCACCGTGAGCAACACAGCGCCAATGGTTTTCTGCTGAGTAAATTACAAGCCGTCGCCCACACTTACCATGAGGTATACCTCCTTTAGGAAAACATGAGTATTTTGCAATGAAGAACATCAAAATACACTTCTCTACGAAAAATAATATCTCTCCTTCATCGTTAGTCTTACTGAATGATTTTCCTCATGCCCCTTGCCAAGGTGGGAAAGAAAGGCCGAGACCGCACCATTACACAATCCCCGCAGGCCGCACACCCAAAAAAAAAATTCTGTTTTTGGAAGAGTTCCGCATTCGACTCATCTCCGAGGGCGAATTGCTATTGGGTAAGTGCCTAAAAGCTCAAGGATGTCCGTGTTTTTTTCATAGTTACTGTTGAGTTTGTCGCAATCGATAGCTACCTCGTCGTATTAAAAAGAAAAACAAAGGAGAAACATGAAGAAAAATTGTGACTTTCCAACATTTGTTGGGGACACGCAACCATGAGGCCAAATAACAGGCGGCTCACCTGCAACCAAAAAAATTAGAATTGGTTAGAGGCGGTCAAAACTGTTAAATTATTCTACAATTCGAGCGATGGCTGACAGCTTCAGTATGGCTGAAGGCTTATTCTCATGTGTATAAAAAGTCCCACGAGTGACCAAGAACTTTAGAAGGATGGTTGGCTGGTCGATCCTCTGTGCCATTGCTTTTAAGATATACTGTAAAAATAGATCGCTTGCTCGGCACAAGTTAAGTTACCTTCTCCAACCATAACTACCATAAAGGTGACTTGGCATGAGGCACTCAATTAATTCAGCTTCAGTGCAACTGACACTCATATAAAATCTATTCATATCTTGCCCTGCTTGGTGGAAATTCCTGAACTGAGGGTACGCGGCGTTATATCATCCATCACCTGTGGGAAATTGGAAAATGGGAGTAAGCGACGCACGAGACCAATTCTTCCCAAAAAGCAATGCGCGCGGAAATGTACACCTTAACTTTCTGTTCACCATCCTTTCTATATTTTAATTCTCTATACTGTCACTCTATATAATCCTTATTGTAATTATCATCGTTACTAAATGAATTTTTCTATTTTTGCGGATGTGTATGAGGCAGTTTCAGATTTGAGAAACATACATGAGTGGCATGTTTGATTAAAATCTGAATCGTTGAGGAACAGAGAGGCGTAGCTATGTAAGTGAAGTTTGATCATGAATGTAAGATAACGTAACTTGAGATAACGTATGTTGAAGAAATACATATTATTTATTAAGTCTGCAAAAATATGTTTTGCACAGAAGATGAATGCTGGTGGCAAGAATAAAACTTATAGTACCGGTCACGATGCAACTTGGTGTTAGCACCAATGAGCGGTAGTTTCAGTTACCAGTAATCAGCGAAAACGATCGCAGTCCTCTGTTTTATATGCGATTGACTTGTTATTGTCGTAATTTTTTGCAAGTTTGGTAGCAGTGTTTTGTTTTGAGCTTACCTCTTCTGATGGCTTCCATATGAATGTTTCATACTTATAAATCAAGTCTGAGTGTAATTGTATGTCAATTAATTGGTTGAGTGTTATTATGTCACCCAAGTAAATTTGCCCACCTGTAAATCCTACTTTTCAGACGTTCAATTGACACTAGCGAATCTTTATAAATCGGCTGCGAAAATCAGTTCTTGCATTATCACAAACTATTCTATTCACGGATTGAATTTACTCAGAGTTCTTGTCTTAAGAATACTCGTAGTGTATTCTTACCTCACATAGTTATTTATCCGACCCAACAAGAGGACAACATAACAATCTACTCTTTAATTCATTCACCGCAAAATACTTCAGAATGCCAGATTCCGTAAAGGCAGAAAACTCTGAATACCCCAGCCGAAACTCTAGCCCAATGCCGGCTTCTACAGCTGCTGATACTCCAGCCTCTAATCGAGCGACGCCTGCAATAGGGAATGGTAGTCTCAATGCTCAGCATTTTCTCGCATCGCCTATAGGTTGCAAACTATTCGTCAAGAAATTGATGCAGAATCAGGAATCCGAGTTCCGTAAAGCCGAAATCCTGTCGTTTCGTGGCCCAACTGATGATCCGTCCAAAATGGAATACTACGTGCACTATGTCGAATTCAACAAGCGTCTGGACGAATGGGTTCCTGCTGAACGACTTGATTTATCCCGAGAAATAGAGTTCCCCAAATCCAAGAAGCAAAAACTTAAGGAACACATTGTAGAAACCCCCCCACCAGATTCTCCAATGCGTTCATCCAAAGGTGTCAGAAAAGTGAAAGGCTCTCAAGATATGTCTACGCAAGCTAGCTCAGTTGGAACGCCATCACAAAAGCGTCGAATGGAAGATTTGGCGGCTGGTGAACAAGTTGCAACTCCTGGAGATGATGCAAACGAGTCAGAAACACCTGGCTTTGGAGGTAGTAAGGATGCCGATGACCGTGATGACGAGACTGATCTATTAGACACCGAGGACCCCAACCAAGGAACGGCTGCACCTCCTGATGAAACTTTCTCCAAAGAAAAAGAAATTGAGAAACTAAGAACTTCTGGATCTATGACACAATGTGTTAGTGAAGTAGCGCGCGTCAAGAACTTGAATACCATTCAAATGGGCAAGCACGAAATGGAAGCGTGGTACTTTTCACCTTACCCACAAGAATATGCATATGCCGACAAATTGTACATTTGCGAATTCTGTCTTTGTTATTATATTTCTCATAAGCAACTTGAGCGACATCGCAGCAAGTGTCAATTGCAGCATCCTCCTGGTAACGAAATTTACCGGTACCAAGATATCTCATTCTTTGAGATTGATGGAAGAAAACAGAAGACTTGGTGCAGAAATCTATGTTTGCTATCAAAATGCTTCTTGGATCACAAAACCTTATACTACGATGTTGATCCTTTCTTATTCTACTGTATGACACAACGGGACGAGTTTGGATGCCATCTTATTGGATACTTTTCCAAAGAAAAGGAATCTACTGAAAACTATAACCTTGCATGTATCTTGACTCTCCCACAATTCCAGCGTAGCGGTTTTGGTCGTCTCCTGATCCAGTTTTCATATGAACTTTCCAAAGTTGAGGGAAGAGTTGGCTCCCCCGAAAAACCATTGTCCGATTTGGGTTTGCTCTCATACCGTGCGTATTGGACAGAAACGATTGTGGAACTTCTTCTCAGCACTACGGATGAAATTACCATTGAAGAAATATCACAGCGTACATCTATTACTCCACAAGACATCCTGCATACCCTTCAAAACATTGGAGCTCTCAAATATTACAGAGGTCAACACATTATCTGTCTTGGTGACAAGGTAATAGACAACTGGGAGAAAGGAAGAAAGAAGAAGCGAAGGGTCATTGTCCCAGAAAAGTTGGATTGGAAGCCTATGCATTTCACTCCTTCTCAATTACGTTTCTTGTAAAGCTGATCGATATCTGGGAATATCGCCTCTCTCTCTTTAATGTTCTTGCATTTTTCGCTGTAGCATTGCAATACGCACAACTCATTCTATTCTATCCTATAACATTTTTCTTTTTCTTCGCTTGTAAACATGTAAATAAAATATCAAAGATATCCAGATTGATGCGTACGGGAAGGGAGGTGGTGGTCTTGGGATTTTGTACCATTACAGTTCCGTTGGGGGGAAGTGGGCTCAGCAAAATGAGGAAAAAAAATTGCCAAGCGGGTATTCAGATGATACTGTACTCAAGAAGCCTGCTTTCTTCCAAAAATTAAATGGCACACCTGCCACTTTGCTGATTGCTTAAGACAAAATGGGGTAGATGGAGCGATAGTCCTAGATACAGACTGTGTCAGGAATCATCAGTAGTACTTACAAGATCCTTTTTCCTTTACACTTGTAAGTTTGTGTAAATCATTTTAATCCAAACATGCCACTCGATGAAAGTTCATATTTCCCCCATCTTTGAAACAGCTGCACACCATACCCACATTCCATATTGTTATAGTCCCCACATAACACGATTAATGAGGCGCTTTCCAAAAAGAAAAAATGATGAAGGAATGTCTCAGCCCGCTTACCATCTTTCATCGATTATGTCGCAAAAAGACATGTCAGGATGTCACTGCATATAATATTTGGGACTCTAAGAACACGCAACCTTGATGACGACTTATCGTAAACCATCTATCGCTCTATTCTTGTTTCTCTTCTGTCGGTCTAGATTTGAAAGAGCTATTTTAGCTTCTCTATTTTATTGATTTCCCTTTTAATGTTGGAATAAATAGTGTCGCCATTTACCTCAAGTCTTGTTGTTAACATTTTATACAAAAATTTGTTTAACTTGGAGCACATGGACATAACGTGGAATTAGCTACTCAAATCCAGTAACCATTCTTCAACAAATTTCCCATAGCAACCTGGGGGACCAGTTAAATCCCACAACAAGCGAGAGCCACATCTGTTACACACCGTTTGAACCAGGTGATACAGTTCGCATGTGGTACCCCGCAAAACGCTATTCCCGTTCCCGCCAACCACTTTTTTCTTGAAAGGATCCTTTTATTCTCAGATACCAACATACCATGCTCGCAGCGGAGCAAACAGTCCATCATTTATCTTCCTCAGTTCGAACACGGATGCCTCCGTCATCAAATTTGGACATGCAATATGCCTTTCCAGAACAGGTGGAAGCTGTAGCCGATATCCAGAAACTTTTCAATATCACGGACCAGCAACTTGCTGATTTCGTCAAGCGAATGGGAGAAGAAATGCAAATCGGCCTGGAAAGAGATGATGCTTCAGATCTCAAGATGATTCCTTCTTTCGTAACAGGTAAGAGACCTTACAGCCAGTAAAATTACTGCCCTGAAAATTTTAAGACAACAGTATACATTATAGAAAAACAAGGGGCTTACTAACAGTGCAACGAACATTCAGGCTATCCAACTGGTCAGGAAGAAGGTGTTTACCTTGCCTTGGAAATCAGTGGTATGGATATCTATGTCTGCCAAGTCAAGCTGAAGGGTCAAGGTGGCAAATTGGCAATCAACCAATACCAATACAAGATCCCAGACGCTCTAGCAACTGGTCAAGATATTGCTGATCTCATTGACTATATTGCTGACTGCGTGTCGGATTTCCTCATCAGAGTCGGCTCACAAGACTTATTTGTATACCCAATGGCGATCAGTTTTGGATTCGCTGTAGAGCAGACAGCGCTGAACAAAGGTTATATCATTGCCCTTGGCCACGGTTTCGACTATGCCAACGGTGTTGGCTGTGATGTGGTTGAATTAATCCACTTACGATTCCAAAGGAAAGGACTCTCAGTGAGAGTAGTTGCTATTGCAAATGGTATAGTGTCAAAAAGCCGTATTATAAACTGATATTACTCATCTCTTACACCATTTTTCATATAGACACAGTTTGCACTCTACTTGCACACGCATATCAACATCCAAGCACTAAGCTCGGTATAGTCCATAGCGCCGGCACAAATTGTGCATACTATGAAACCATGGAAAATATCTCAAAGCTCCAATTAGATGCAAAACATCCACGCTCTTCATATGACGGAAATGACATGATTATCAACACAGAATGGTGCAACTTCGGTTCCAAGAAGAAATATCTCCCATCAACCTGGTTTGATAGAAAACTTGATCGAGAATCAAATAATCCAAATGTGCACATATTCGAGAAGATGACCACAGGAGTATATTTAGGCGAACTCGTCAGAATTGTTCTCATACATCTTGTCGACAACGAAATGCTTTTTGGAGGAGAAAGCTCTGAAGTCCTCAATACCCCCTATAGCTTTGACACAAGCTACATGTATGTATGTGAAAATGACGATACACTTTCACTGGACCGCACGAGAGTCATTCTGGAAGACATGCTCAAGGTTGGAGCAGCCAGCATGGCTGACCGAGAAATTGTCAGGAAAGTCTGTGAAATCATTGGAGGAAGAGCAACCATGTTGGTTGGAGCTGGTACAGCCAGTGTTGTTCAATACATGGTCGAGCATGGAATAGGAATGGATCCAAATGGTTCTGGGTTTGCTATATGTGAGTTTGACTTGATTAAATCAAATATCAATTTGTGCTATTTTTTTTTTGTCTTCGTAATTCCACATTAACCATGGTCTTTCATCATACAGCAATTAGTGGCGATATCTATGAGGATTACCCACAATTCCATCCCCGGGTCTGCAAAACGTTAAAAAAATTGTTGCCAGAACATATTGCTGCCAAATTATCAGTTGGCATTGTCAAGCATTCAAGAATAGTAGGGGCAGCCATCGTAGCAATGATGGCTGAAAAGGCTTAAGAGGAGAGCATATAATCATTTAAATATTTTGTACTCGTATTAGTATTATTTTGTAAGAGCAAATTGTGGGAATAAACCAGGTTAAAATATGGTCTTTTCAAATTAATATCTGCAAGCAGAATTGCTGTACGTGTTGTGGGTCCTCCGCTTGCTGGACTACAAGCCCGAAATTACCGTGTGACCGCAAAAATTCGCTAGGTAACTTGCAAGCTCGTCGCATTGTTAACCATGACTACAACAGTCGATAGAGAAAAGGTGAGAAGCAGATATCCCATTCACAGCAATGGTTGTAGTTATGATTATATTCACTTGGTTTGATCCTCATTATGATAGTACTGTGATCAATTTCTATTTGAATCTATCAACCATTGCCTATGAGTCGTTGAATCAATATCCCAGGACTAACAACATTGCATTACTAGGATTGCCCATTTCTTTTGCGATTATTTTGTAAAGTTGGAAGCCACCACCCGTATGTTATCAACTGAAGCTAGTTTTTTTTTTTTTTGCAATTTTCGAGAGCTAATACATTGACTTCCTTTCTATAGAATTGGCGAATTTGATCTCAAACGAGTCCCTTCAAAAGATGAATTGCAGCTATACACGTGGTAGGTCCCCCGTATACGCGCGCCATCGTCATCATCGAGATAAAATACTAAAAAGTGTTGTGAAAATGATAGGATGAACGCAACACTGGAAGAAATTGCACAGTTGATCATGGATGTCTATCCAGAGGCACGACTACCCGATGCACGATTGTCGTTTCGCCTCGTCTACTTAGATAGCCAGCGAGCAACATATACATATAAAGACATTGGACGCGTAGCTTTCGGCTCAAAAAGTTCCAACCCTCAGGATCACCAAAAGACTTTGGAGACAACAAGATTCATGATCGGCGATTATATTGACATTGCTATTTTCGACGGTCCACCACCAGCACGATCACAATTCCGTGGCGGTGGCCCTTCGCGTGGATTTGGAGGCGGTGGTCGTGACAGACCTGATCGAGGTTTTGGTGGGGGTCCTCGCATGCGTAATGGTCACGGTGGCGGCGGTTTTAGTAGAAGAGACCGATTCTAAAACGAAACGTATACAATGAAGTGACCAGACTACAGCACCTTACCACACACCTTGTGATTCATTTGTCACTCACGGACAAAATATATTTTGCCATTGTCACTAAAAAGTTGTAATATTTTTTTATCATGTCCCTAAATGAGTAACATTCGAAACAATCTGCTTTTGTATGAAGCTGTTTTTATAAGTAACCCTTGGTGTGCTTTGTCTACATATCGAGGACGGAAGAAAACAATCATCCCTTAAAATAAATCGGCGAATGGATCTTTTTCTGGTTGCTTTTGTTGTTGCTGAGGAGGTGAAGTAGGATGAGCAGCTGGCTGTGTATCAAAAAGTAAGTCTCCACCAAAAAGGGTCTGTTGCAGTTGCTGTTGTTGCGGTGGAGGTTGTTGAAACGTTGGTTGCTGGAAGCCACCCGTCGGTGGTGGTGAGGTTGGTGTGGAATTGCCAAACAGACCCATGATATCATCGACATTTGTCTTGGGCTTCGTCGCTGCTGGGATTTGCTGTTGCTGTGGGCTGCTTGGCGAAAATAAGTCTTGCAGGTCATTTTGAGCTGAAGATGACTGTGACGAGCTGGCACCAGCGGTTGCACCTGGATCATCCCAATCCAAATCCAAAAGATTGCCAATATCATTGTTTTTAATAGCGGCTTGTATTTGTGGCGGAGGTGCGTTGATATCTTCCTCTTCAGTAGGTCTGTAACAAGTATGTTTGAGCATCAATTTCGACAACCAGAACAAGAGAGAGTCGGAATATGTTGAATACTTACTCTGCAGCAGCCTTATGGACATTGTCAGCTCCATATCTCTTGCCACCAATGAATGCTTCGGGAGGTTTGTGATAGACAGAAGCAAGAGTGCCAATATTATATATAAGTTCGTCGAGCAATGCAGCTGATACCCCAGTATCTTCATCTTCTATCGGAGGCTTGTCAGAGAGAACTACCGTCTTTGCGGCTTGAGGATCGGTAGACAGCAATCGCCAATATACGTATGCTCTGTCTCGGATATCTGGATTTTCGCAATCTGTGGTAGCTGTCTGGAGGACCTGCTGTACGATATCTTGATTTTCATTTGGTTTCTTCAAGAAGAGCTTGACTGTTGCAGTCACCAATTGAAGTTGGACCTTATCACCAAGTTGTCATTAGCAATGTGCAAGACGTAATCCATCACCTCAGCGATATGTAATCTTACCTGTGCGTTCTCCTCCTTAAAGTTCTCCAAAAATCCTGACAAAAGCTCGTCAGCATTATCAATATGGGATGCATATTCGCCAATGATCCAAATTAGGGATGCTTTGGCCTCTGGCTCATCAAGAGCATCTAGATTTTCGCAAAGAGTAGGAATAATTCCTTCGTACTTGTGAGGGTATTTTCGGAAGATATCCTGTATAGGATGAATCATTAGTACCATAGCTTTCGCTTGCACAACTAACCATACTTCTATCTTTACCTTGATGACAACGATTGCTTCTTGTACAACATAGTTGATACCCGTATTAATCAAATCCAATAAGACATTAATACAACGTTCAGAAGCTTCCTCAATCTTGATAGCACATCGTCCAATAGCTCGCACGGATTTTCTGACAAAGTCGACGTCAACTTCACTTGCATATCTACAAAAGAAGTCAAGGTCAGTTAATCTGATATCAGTTGTCTGCTTTCGATAGACACAGATAATATATCATACTCCTTCAACTCGCTAAGCAACTGATCAACATTTCGCTCGTTGCAAAGACGGATCATGATCTCCAATTTTTCCAATTTGACATACGGAGGGTCGTTGTATTTGCAGAAGAATACTCTCATTTCGTTTTGCAGTACATCCGATCGCCTCTGCAAGATAAGATTTATGTTTCTGAGGGCAACATATTGCACTTCTGGGGGACCAGAGATCAAAGTAACTTGAAATGAAGAAGAGATTATAACCGTAAGCATATAAGAGAACAGAAGCGTTATCATCACCATCATACTTACCCAATGGTGGAGCCATTTTCTTGACTAGATTTTTGTTGAAATTAGCATCTTTCACAAGTCTCATATTAATCATAAGGACTTTGATAGCAGAGAGGACAACACTTCCATTAGCATGCTGTAGTCGGGGAAGCACTCTGTCGCAAATTCCTTCAGCCTCCTTAGCGTCACCCGCCTTGTAATCTGCCAGGGCAGTAAGGATGGAAATCTGACCCCACTCAGTGCATTCATTCAATGCGTGTAGCAGCTTGTTCAAAGTACCTCCTGTGATTTTGAAGACAACTTGATCGGGTGACGCTTCATTGATATCGGAAAGAGCTACAACAGCGTTGGCAACAACCATAGGGTTGATATCGGAAACCATTTCTTGAAGTGTCTCGACAAAACCACTCTCAATCGCCAATTCAGGGTTGAGGTCGTAGAGTTTGGCAACACACAAGCATGCTGTCTTTCGCACATACGGATTATCGTCCTAAACATGCTAGTCAGTATGGAACAGCACTGTTTCATTCTATATCACTATTCATTAAACTATATACCTTCAAGCACTTTCGGAGAGGTTCAGTGAGATAATCAATGATTTTTTCGACACGAAGACATCCCATGGTACGGATTGCAAGTGCTCTGATAAGTGGGTTGGTATCGTTTGTATCCTATAATAAAATCGTTAAAGAATTGATAACAAAATATATCGTTTTCGTGGTGCATAGCAACTCACCATTACAAATGTGTTGACAGCGAGAATAACCAGCTCAGGTTGAGTCTTTGCGTAATTCATAAGGTAAAGATATACAAGTTTCTTCAACTCGAGGTCCTCGGTATGCATATTCTTCAAAACATCAGGAAATAATCCTGAAACATCCTTTCCGACAGTCATGTTTGCAATGACCTTTTTGACGGCATCTTTGCGAACGCCACGATATTCACTGTTGAGCTCAGCTTTAAGCTCATAGTTTTCGCCTACAAAATTAGAGACAATGTGTATGGATGTCAGTAATCACTTCAGATTCAATTACACAGTCTTGATTATAAAGAAGGTGTATATAGCCTTGATGAAGATGGATGTTATGTGACGGATTCCATATCCTATCGAACCCAGATCGACAACGTCGTACTTGGCAAAGGGGAATTGACATGGAAGTAGTAAATAAAGCTAATAATAAAAGGTGCATACCGCGCTTATTGGTAGTAAAAAACTTTGGCCGAGAAGCAATGTTCATCCTGTAACAATTGTGATAGTTCTACAGGTAAGAATGAGAACTTCTGTCTGTGAACGGTTGATGAGAGCTGAGATGAGCTTGAAGATTTGTCTGCAATACGGGACAGCTTTAACGCGGAAAGCGGAGTTTGTAATTCTTGCCCGTTGTTTGCCAAAGCAAAACCCAGTTTGGACAATAGATTTTCCTGCTTTCCCAAACAAATGCCTGACGATGATAGGATTTTGAAGTCTCTTCAACTGGAGTTTAAACCTATGGATAGAAAATATGCTCAAGGGGAGCTACGAGTATTTGGTAAGATTTCTGAAAATGTGTTTATTGTATAATAACTCTGGTTTTCTCACTCGTTTTCAAGGACGAAACTCAACTCAGATTCTGAATGAATTGGACAAGATTAGAAGAAAGCAAATCAATTTGGCAACTGAACATATATCTCTGGACGGAGTAGTTGATAATTCGTAAGCAAATCCAAGATCTTTGGGGTTAATACCCTAAATCGTCTAACACTACGTTTCTTAGGCACCAAGATGTTACTAACGATGAAGACCATGAAGGGGGTTATCAAAAGAACGTGGATAACTTTCAAAAGCGAGAGGCGAACTTGATAAACTTGATGGATAAGGTCAGTAGTCTTTGGTATGATTGATCTACACATTAGTACTATCTATAACCTTCAATGCTTTCGACTCTATTTGGATCAGCTTGATGACTTGGGACAAATGATGTAAGCACCGTAGATCTTGCGCCTGCACTTAGGCTTTACTTGAGCATGTCATGGACATTTTTATAACCTATTCTATACTTAGGAAACAGTTTCATTCCTTGTCTAATTCAGTGATTGCCCAAGGAGATGTGCTTACTGATTTTTCTGCAAATGATTCCATATCGACGGAAAAAGGTGCAGATGATCTGCAAGGCTCTCTTCCTGTTCAAAATGGAATATCTCAAAGATACAACAGCATGGACACAGTAATTGCTCCCAGTATGCAAAATCTTTTGAACGACTCTGATATACCCACACAAACATCCCGAAACTCACTACTGCAAAATTCCCACATCACCGCAGAGGTAGAAGACATTGATGCAAATAACTCTATGCAAGCTAATTAACCGTTGAGCAGCTCTCTACCATACGTGTATATTGTTTCATCCATGTACATAGCATCATATTTGTTATAAACTATAATATTGGCTCAACCATATCGTACTAAAATAGGTGCGTATTCAGTCGCCAAATACCACGCCTTTGTGTTTATTATTATATCAAATGGTTGTCTATACTTCTATACAAACACAAGATTGTGAATAGTTTTGCCATTAACAGTCAACTTGGTATCGTAGGTTAGGTGGGAGTGATCAAAATCTAACAGCTTGACACGCGGAATATGGAGTGGAAACTTATGATCGAAATCATTTCCAAGTAGCTGTAATGCATCATTGGAGCTAATCATTAGGCTGGGTATATGAACTCGGCGTTTTGGAGTTCCTGAACCTGATGCTTCAAAAATTTTGTTTTCATCTGCGTTTACAAAGACGACACCGGCTGCGCCAGCGGATTGTGCCAGGAGGACTTTGTCTTCGAAACTACATTTGCCACGTCCAACGATAATCATATTTCCCCTAATTTCATTCTTCTCCTCTTCAGAATAGCGGTTGCAGCCGAGGAAAGTGTCACGGCGAGGATCAAATATTACCAATGAAGTGTCCATTTCTTCTATACCAGAGACGTCTGGTCCAAATGAAGCTCTTGCAGCGATGATGTTATGTTGTGATATGCCTTCAAAGCTTCCAATATGTATAGTCAGCACCACTTCTGCTGTATTGTTTTGAGAGCTGAGTATTACACCTGTCGGAAAATGGTATTCCAGAGCCAGAAGATCACTACTAAAGTATGGCTGAATAGCGAGGAAAGGTATTTGAAAAATTTGACCAGCCGATAGTCTAATAGATGCAAAATCGACGATTTAGTATGGATTTTAGGACCTTTAACAATGCAGCACTCTTCTGGCGATCTTACTTGTCCCACTTCCCAACTTGATATGATGTAACAATATATTGTTATAAAAAAAAGGTCCAAGTTAGCCTTCGCTGCATGCTGTTACAATGTCAAGCGTTTGGGTGGGATTCGTAAATTGCCCTCCCCGAATAAAGATCGCATACGATGCAGTGGTTCATGAATGCATCATACCGCGAGGATACCATACTGACTTCTCCCTGCTTTACAAATGGTAGTAATCATACGAACCTTTGGTTATGTCATATCCACTGTTTCCTCGTAGTACTTTTGTAAATTCCAGGTCAAGGCCAGCCAGACTACTGCTAAACAACCCATTAATGAGCTTTAGTATACGTGGGGTGATGGAATAATCTTCGTCCTTGACAGCTCCAAACTTCAGTTTGAACCTATCTGTTGCTGTTTTCGGAACTTCACAATATCCATTCGTGATGAGAGTTATTGGTTCGTTATTGATGTCGCGCCTGACTAAGTATTGAGCATAGTCTGCAATGGGCTGATATGACATGGCCAAAGACATAGAATGATTGGGTCCATGTGGGCTGCCGCTATTCCAGTATTTCTGAAGTACTGGATAGGATTGACATGTGGTACGAATTTTTTCTAATGCTTTTGATTGCCTGTGGAGTTTTGTATCGAGTTTGACCGGCATTGGCATTATATGGCCCTCTGAAGGTGCATTCTATCAGTACAATGTGAGGTGCGAGTCCAAAAATAGTAAGGATTATAATACGAACCTGTAGTAAATACGAAATTGGAATCTTTGTGATTGAGAGGATGATCTGACGAAGGTTACAATTAACATTAGAATACATTTTTCCTCTTGTATTGCACTGTCAATATAGTACTTACCAACATCAAACAATAAATAAAGGTATTTGAATGTTTCGCTCAACACAAAGCTTTCCATTCGATCTTCCAACGCACCCGTCCGAACATCAGCTAGTGAGGCAAACCCACAAGGTAATCGGGCTCTGTCGTCAATATCCTCCAGTATCATCTCTCCAACTTCAAGGTAAAATGGATCAAGGGTCGCTCTATACAAAAAGTAGGTGGATTCCGCAAACTCTGGTCGAATGGGATAAAATCCTATATCTACATCATCTTGGACATAATTATATCGTTCTGGCATTCCACGATATTTTTTCCAAATGTTGTAAAATGTCAAGTGTGATTTGATAGCCATTTCCAAGTCGCCATATAGAACTTGTAAGCCTGGCCAGAATGCACTCAAGCTATCGATCCAATGCGACATGAGTTGAGCAGATGTCATATCAACATTCTTGTACAAGTATCCGCTGGGATCAACAACATATGTCATGATAGCAGAATAGGCATCTTCGAACATATCGTAATATTCGTCCTCTCCAAAGAGAACATAAGCTTTCAATAGATATTCAAAGAAGGAGTCGATGCCTGCACCAACAGAAGAGGCTGCGTAAACCCATTGACCAGTTTGCAGGTTGATTGCGTTACCCATAAGATTTAGTTCTGAGCGCCTTTCCCATAACGCTTTCAGGGCCTTTTTTGCCAAATTCTGAAATAGGAAGCGGGGTTTGTTGAGCTAACCCTGATGATGGATCTTTGGTATGCAATCCTTCTTACCTCATAGAATGGATCATTAGTTAACCGGCTTAACATTCCAAACTCCAATATAAGACTTCCTGCTCCAGCTGTACATGTTTCTACCGTTTCGCTTTTTGGAACACCATAACGCAAATTCACCTGTTACGAAATGTGTTAGATCTAATGAATAAGGTATCTCTTTTTGAGTGAAAATACATACTCTTGGGTATGGAATACCGGTTCTTGACATTTGAAAAGCCGGTACCAGTCTTTGAGCCAGGTCCTTTGCAACCTGGAGGAGTTCACCATTGTATCCATCTATGTTATATCCGTATTGGCTATCGGATGCCAATATGTGAGCAGATAACTGGCCTCATTTTGTTAGATTTTATCAGTCACGTATCACGCTGTTACTTTTTATCGCTTACCAATCCTCCTAACGATCGAATGTTCGTTTCAAATACTTGCACTTTGCTGTCTTGATCAAACGACACGTGGCGGGCAACCAATCTGACGGCATTTTCAAACTCCTGCTGGTCACCCATTATAGCAAGTGTGTCCAATGTATCCACCAAAGTGACTCCATAGTCTCCTAAAACATCATTAATATTGATGTTTGTTCTGTAAACTGGTAAATAATATTGTTGACGTGACAAGTATGTGACGCTTTACGCCAAGGCAATCAGCACTCACGGGTCGTATCTATCACTGCCGCGACCAGTACAGTTGAAAGGGTTGAGCTGTGGGAGGAATTAGCAACATGAATGATAGCTGATCCAGAATCTTTTCCCTTCTATCATTAATCTACCTCGTCTTTTGGATATGCGTATGTCATGTAGCTTGACCAGCCATGATCGAACATTTCCTAAATTCATACTGTAGTTACAGCCTTATGCCAAATGCTACAATAGTGTTGCTCGATGCATCATATCCTTTGTTCTTCTTCCTTACCTTTGTTCGATACCTACAAGAAAGATCAATATGTCAGAGCTTTAGTTCATTAGGTCGATCGCAAGTAGATCTACTGACTTTAGTTCTAATCGGCGAATGTTCGTCATCGCGGCATCGGCCACGAACCCAAGACAACATAATAGAAAACAGATAGATAGTGTTATGGGGACTTTTGGGCATCTATATTGACCCCATCGAATGCCCAAAGTCATTTGTGAACAACGTGCTGTCGCTGTATGTGGTATCCTCTGGTGAGGTTTGGTTACAATTCTGGTTCAGCCAATAAAATTGCCTTGAGTGGCCAATGAAACGCTCTGAAGCCTGATGGATACTCTATGTCAGCCAATAAGGTGACATATAACAGACGATCGACTATAGTATCACTTCAGACAATGACTTCATTATATATTAGCGAAAGGTTACATATTATATCATAGATACAACTAAAAAATGGTGTGCCAATGCAGGAGGATAGAGACTTGCGTTGCTATGAGACACCGCAAGAGGAAGATGACCACACGTGATGTCTACAATTGCTGTTTATAAACTTGCTCGGCGTTTTTGTCCTCCTCGTTTCTTGTTTCATTATGCCAGACAACAAGATACGGTCCAAAAGTAAGCTCATCCTCATGATACATCTAGGATGGGAACAACAGTAATAATAAAATCGTTTGCTACAAGGTGTTGACCTGTTGACACAAGCACTCATTGGACAGGACAATAACAATGGTAAGTAATATTCATTTGGGTACACAATGCATAACTTGTTAATTGATGATATTCCCAGCGAACATCAACGATAAAAGTAGCAGCTTAGCAAACCATATTGAGCAAGAGATATTTTCACAGCACGGACAGGAGATCAATAATGAGTATAAGGAGGCCGTCCGTTCACATGTATTCAACCTCAAAGATTCCAAAAACAATTTGAGAAGCAGACTATTGAACGACGAGTTGCAGCCAACAGTCTTTGCAGATATGGTAGGCATTGGTAGAATACACAAGCTATTTTAAATAATTTCTGAACTTTCACTAATTTAGACTACCTGTGACATAATGGGTTTTGTGATGTAGGCAAGTAGCGAGATGGCCGCACCTGAACGCCGCCGTAGTAACGAGAAGCTACGACGAGAGTCTCTGAGAGACTCAATGGCAATAAATGATCTCCAACCAATGCATCGCGATTTGGAGGACCCAGATGCAGGAAGAGACTGAATGAATAATGGCTTCTGGTCTACCATATTAATCGAACACAGAAGTTACAATCCAAATTTTATTGACCTGTATTGGGAACGAATGGATATTATTGAATAACTCCAAATGTAATTGGTTGATCCAGACATATTGTATTAGTCGTTTCCTGCAATACATGTCAAAACATCATACTTGTCAAATGCAATGTATTCATTCACATTACTTTTACACCTTCCATCACTTTCATATACATAACATATTCACCATGATCATTTCTTTATTCTTTTCTTGTGAGCATTTAAATTGTCATGCTTCGAGTGATTTATAAGTTATTCACACCGACAGCAATGTCTATAAGATCTTCCATAATTCTTTCTACTGTAGTTCCTATTTGCTTTGTCATTTCTTGTTGTCGATTAAGTGGCAGGTTGATAAACTGGAAAATAAGGTCTCCATCTAGTATCACACGGGAACGATTTGATGCGAGTTTCTCTTTTGATGATCGCATAATTCTATATATCACCAGTCATTAGCATATTTTAGCCAGATATTTTGATTTAAGCACACTGTTACGGTCGCTTACCTGAATGCACGGGGATTCAGACCTGCGACATGCTGAAGGCCATTCACCAATTGACCATACAACAGCAATAATCTTTTGTAAGTCTTTTCAGTAATAGGAGTCACCATCGAAATGCTTCCGTTCAAGGACCCTGGGTGTATTTAGGTCTTTAATCAGTAACAACCAAAGAGACAGGTATTCAGACTGCGGTGGTGGTACTTACCACATAAATTGAAATGTCGTTTTCCATACTCAATTCCATTAGCAGTTTTCTGTCGTGAAGGTATCCGAGATGTACAGCGTATCTGTGAGCCCATATGGAAATCGCCACGTCGCATAAGTTTCAATCCGCTATAGGACTGCAAATCTGGAAAATTTGAAGTAAGCCACCAGGCTATTAAGGAGGCATTCCAATAAGAAGATCACACTTACTGTATGGAGCGTATTGGTAGACGGCGATATTTTCCTCTGTATCACCAACAAGCAACTGGAGAGATTTCTCTTCTGCTAGGAAACCGACACAGTTCACTCCCAAATCATGATAATCTTTGCCAAGCATGACAAGTTTAGAAGGCTCGACCTGATAATGAGTTTAATATTATTATTCCTCTATTGGTCTGATTCCCTGAAATACAACATACCTGGTATCCCAAGAACCAAATGGATTTTTGAGCATCTCCGAGTAAAATAAAGTTCTTTATGGCAACCATACTTGTAACGTACGTTTGCACGTCAATGAAAGCAACACCAACTAAACTTTCGTTATCCTCAAAGCTATATATGAAGACTTTGGGTCCAATGGTTGAGACAAGATGTCCACTACAAGCACATAGTGCTGTAACAGCACCCTTCACTTCTTCTGTATGAACTAGCTTGAACTTGTGGTTTGTTTGCGGGTTGTCAATTTCAGGAACGACTTCAATAACATCAAAGATCAAAATCTAAATTGGTTACATCAGTACTCAATTGCATAAGTAAACGAAAATAATCGACATTTCTACTTACTCGACCTCTCATAGCGGTGTCTTCTCCTTTAAGATAACCAGTCCCGACGACCATGAAATCTTTGCGCCCATTAGCAGTCTGTTGACTCTCAAGATTCATACAATCCAGACAGAAACCTTGCTCCGCTTCATCTAGAGCATAGGTATCCACAATCTCCCAAGTAATTGGTGATACCAAGATCATTGAAAACTCTTCAATTGTCGGTAAATATTCGCCTTGATCACGTTTCTCATTTTCATTGAGTGGCGCTCCGTCTTCGTTTTTGAGTTGTATCGGTTGAGGTAATGATATGAGCATAGCGTACACTTCCATTTGAGCGTGGTATTGCACCTTGTGTACAGTGTGATTTATGGAGATTTTCTTCAAGGGCCACGCCGTATCATAGGTGATGCCTTCAGTAGGTAACTTCCTCATTTGAACATGAGACTATCGATGAAAGATGGTGGTGTTAGAATGTGTGATCTGACAATGGTCTTTGCATTCGCTATGACTTTCATACCTGATCGTCCGCTGTTAGAAAGCTGTGATGAAAATTAACATTATGAAATGGTGTAAATGCCTGTATTGCATTTCTTGTTGCCATAGGATGCACGCGGATAGTACTTTTACTAGAGCAAAGTATCCACAAAGGCTTCCTTCCTGTAACGAACACACCGGAATAGCCACTGATGTTCTCGAATGGGATGAGACGAGAATCAATGTCAGTTTCCTGCGGCTTGTCAATATCAAGGCTAGTGCCGTTGATACCATCCTCTTGTCGATTTTGTTGTGCATCATGTGAGTAGATGATGTCTTGATCAACACGTGAAAAGCGTATTCCTAGTCTACTACTATCCTCCACTTCGCTGACTGATTTGGTATTCAGAGCGTTTTGAGAGTTAACGTCATTACCAGCACTATACTGATATGCTTTGTATACCACGATATCGTTTGTAATGGTTTGAGCCTAGACAACAGCCATCAGAACATTGATCTGCAAAAAAGTAATTCAAGATAATTCAATACTTACCACAATGTAAGGGTATTTGACCTCTTTTCCAATAGTAGTCAGAATTACAGATTTTATCTTATTAGATGACGAGTCGCTGAGATTAGGTATTTCCAAAGATTGTGCAGGTATATTCAAAGCTGCATCTGTGCTGTCCGCAAGTATATTAGGTAACTGATCGAACCGTGAAAACGAAAATACTTCTTTGAAGGAAGGTAAGGAATAAATCTGAAAATTGAAAAAGATAAGCTAATAGATCACCAAACACTGTAACGCAAACTTTAAAATCACTTACTTTTAATGAACCGTCCGTACGGAATATCTGGCACCACATGGTGGATTCCATGTCAGCTCCAAGACCACCAAGATTACTAACATTAGATTCATCGATAAGTTCATCAGATTGCGGCGCAACTTGCGGAGGTGTGCTCATGTATAAATCATCGTCTTCGCCCATGCTATCATCATCCTTGTCTTCCTCAATCTTTGTATTCGGTCCGCTGTTAACTGCTGTTTCTGTCTGGCTCTCTTCGACATCATCTGTATTGCTACCATATAGGTCCATGTCAATGGCATCCATATCATCATTTCCGGGAGATGGCGATCGGTTAGCCTTTTTGTTGACACCGTCGAGCTGTACGCTATTTTTTCTCTTTCGTCTGGAACCCTTTCTGGCAGCATTGAGTGTGTCAAGATCTTTGATGGAAGCAAAATAGTGTGATTGATCTAAAAAGATGGAGCACCCTTCAATGGATAGGTCCTGATCAACGGATCAACGGAAGCTAACAGTTAAGAACACTGCAATTGCACATTCCAACAACAGGGTTGAGGTCATTTTTAACATACCTGCATGTCTTTTGGAAGGGTGATCGGCTTTAGATCTTTGGACTTCGCATCGGCTTCATATGCCAAAATGGATTTGTCGTTCAAAATCACTATGACATATGGACTGTTGATATTTGCGGACGTGATTCGCTTCCCTTGCTCCATTCCTATGGCTTGCCTCTTTTTGGCATCTAAAGAATATCACAATTGTTCATTACATGGTGGAGATTACATTAGCAGGACAATATCATCCGAGATTTACTTACCTGCGCTTAAAAGCAATATACCATGTGTATGAACCTGAACTATTCTAGTCTCATTGAGGACAGAGCCAGCAGCGAGCGTTGGCCCCTTGATGTAGAACCCGGAATGACCAAGTTCTTGAAGGTCTTCTCCAGCTCCAAATACCTGGACGATCTCATGTCGTTATGAATCATGAGAGATTCTATTCAGATGACATTGATAACTCACCATAGTTGATTTTGACTTGGTTATAACAAGGAATTTATCATAGGTGGTTTGCTCTCCGCCTTGAATATCACTAACAGCTGCTCGGGAATGCCGGGTTACCTGATTACCTTCAAGCTCCAAACCTTCAAAATATTGTTCTTTCCTGGACTTAATTGCAAATAGAGCTTGGCAATCTTCCTGTTTAAAGGAGAAATTCGTAGCTGTATGTACATTTCTTCGAAGCACTGAGATGCTTCCATTCTTGCCATAACCGGAGCACGCCACAATCTCTATGTTGTCATCGTTGTCGAGCTTGCCAACATTAGTTCCTTCGGTTTGCTAAATTAATAGGTCATTGATTAAGTCAGTGCTCGCATTTGTGTGAAATGCGGATTTTCAATGATGTACCTCATCTGGGGCTTGGATCAAAGCACCAAAAGTAATATCCGCTACTGGTCCACAGTTCAATAGCCTATCACACACATTAAACTTGAATTTGTTTTCCGTCAAACTGTTAATAGCAACTTTAGTCGAAATGCTGTCGTCCATGGATGAGCCATAGAGATCTAGCATAGAGGTTGTGTTATTTCACGCTCTCACCTGTCCTCACGAAAATCTTCACATACCTGTAGCTAGATCGCCAGTACTTGATCTGGACAACAGCTGCGGCCTAGTTTTGCGGTGCTTGCTTTGAACTTGCTTGCTTGGCCATATCCATTTGACCAAGAGTGAGTCGGCAGCTCGGCTTCCCAAGAAAAAATAACCGTTTTTCACAAGAGTGGCACATGATGGTATGCATGCAATAAGCGAATTCTTGTCTGCTTTGTCAGTGGGATCTTCGACGCGCTCCACATCGAAACCAATCACTTTACTTCCATCAAGTAGCAGTTCCACTGTGACCCATTGTCCATCTCTAAGAAATAAGCAAAGTCGAGTGCCTCCGAGAAGAACGGACTGTGCACCTTCTAACTCCAATTCCAATCCTATCGTCTTTGGGTCATATATCATTCCAGGAAAGCTGGTCACTAATTTGGTGTATCCGTTCACGGCGATACCAATGCCTGGTGATCCTTGCGCAACATAAATTAGTGAGTTTGCTGATAGGATCATCAAACCAGCTGCTGGTTTAGGGATAGCCAATAGTCTTGTACAATCATAAGGTAAATGATCAAGAGAGTAGATGATAGGATACACACGAGAGGAGATATCCAGAGAGACTACCGCCAAAGAAACAGTATCCTTTGCGTCATTCAATTTTCTAAAAGCTAGATTAGCATGTTACGATTGCAGACTCACAATTCTCATGCCTGACTTACCCTGTCCATGTTGGACTTGATTGATACAGAATTGCCAAAGTAGGTTCATAATAATCGTGAAGGAACACCATATCAATGACATTTCGTATTCGAGGATCGATATCTGAGACATCTAACACATAGCTTGGAGCGTATGGCCACCTAGGTAGCTTGAAACTTCAGAAACGGGTATCGCTCATTAGAGAGCCGGTTGATCAACTCACCTTGATTGATCATCCTCAAGACGTTTGCTCCTGTCTTTTGACGATGCTGCGACGTCTTCAAGACCTTCTGATTGGCGGAATGGTAAAATAGCGATCTTGTCAGAGTAAAAGTTGAGAACGGCGCATCGTTGTTGTGGATCAATGTGTACTTCCGGCGGATATGTATTTGACAGATATTCATTCTGTATGATTTCATCTGGTTAACGTTCTTGTTTCTGTATGCTACACTTAAACATGGTGCTGCTAGTAGAGTGCCATTCCAAGAACAAGAGTACTATATTTACCTTGAATTCATCTCGTTCATAGTAATGTATAGATACGGTTATAACTGAATTCGTCGCAGGTGACCATTCTAATAAGGACATCTGTAACTAAAGTGTTAAACCATACGGATCTGCAGTATTTCTCGTTCGCTTGCCACACTACATACCTTGGCATCACTGAAGGATAACAGTAAACTGTGACACCCCTCCTTACCGCGTTCTGACGACGTACGTACGACACCCATTGATGTAACAGTACCACTCAGCTTATACTGCGCTACCAGTTCTAGTTTGCCAATTCGACCGCCAGTGAGAGTATCCGAAGCAATTGGTTGTAGTTTCGGGTACACGAGTGCCTTTTAGAGGCTCGTTAATCTGTGTGATTAAAGACAATGCCGCATTCATGGATGGAATTGCTTACCTGTTCCTTATCTTGGTCGAATCTATCCTTGAGAGTTGCTTCTTGATCATTAGCCTCTTCGATCTCCTCTGAGAGCTCCAGTGAAGCTGGTTCAACAATGCGCTCGACAAAATCATAGATCTCCAGTAGTGTGCCCCTTGCTACCAACAAATTATTACTGTATGGCGATGTGAATTGGGCTTTCTCTACATGTTCGACTGTTTGAGGGGGCAGTAATTCTTTGCAAATGGTATAAGCCGACATTGACTAGAGAGCAGAGCATTAAACAGTCCCTCCGCGTTTTGGCGTAAAGAATAATGTTGGCCAAAATTTTCGATTCCCGTTCCAAAAGTTGCTGAATCGACATTTCAAATCAAATTCGCTATCACTGGGTCTACTAGCAATAAATTATAGACCGCTTCGAATGGGATCTCGTTGGGCAGACAAGCGAAAAGTGAACACTATGTCACATACCTTGGAGCAAACTGCCAAATAATCGTGTGTATGTGTTGGAATTCATTTATTCTACATGTATTCCTCTTTGGATACCTGCCTGGATAACAGTCGGTATTTGCAGGCTCCTTGACCAATATTTTGTTAAAGAGGAAAGTAGCATGTATAAAACAAAATTTCTCTCTTGTTGAAGGTTTTAGGTTCTAAAAGCTGAAGCATTTTAATTAAAAAATTGCACCCATAGCTAAGTACGATCAACCATAGTTTTTGATCCTTACATTGAAATTCATCCTCTTCTTCCCAATCCATACAAAATTGGAATCGGAGCTAATACTCCGGGATCTGCAGCGTTTGCTATAACGCACAAACTATATGACATCCGAACTTAAGTGCTACTTGGAAAGTTCCAGTCGTTTCGCCATCCCTTTAGTACAACTTATTGCTGAGGATGAACCTCCATCAATTCATAATGCTTCGTGAGGCTGAGCTTGGGTAGTATTTCATTGTATGACGAGGCTTTGTTTGGTAAAGAATACCAAGTCGGTGTACTGGATGGTATGAAAACATAAAATAAAAAATATAGCGACGCGAAAGTAAAGATATCCCAAAAACAGACTGGTAAGACTGGACGACTCGTTGAAACTGGTATTTGCAGCAATTTCAATCAGTTTCCTTTGCACACTAGTATTTATCTTTGAAAGGCATGATCTAGATAGTGCATGATCTTGTGGGAACCAGTGACCTCTTGTGTACAGTTTAAATGACAGAATGGAAACCAAAATGATTCTGCTATACAGGGAATGTTTGTATAGCCTTGAACTTCATCGCTCTTTCACTTCTTTCCCCACACCAAAAATTTTGTCCCACAAACATTCACCCGTCCGAACACACACATCGTTACAATGCCCACTTTTGCAAGCCCAGTTTTGCGCGTGACCAGCTTATGAATTATGAGGAAGCTTGGATAGGTATGCATAACTATTGAGGTCATCTCTTTGAAAGTATTGGTAAATCGTCATAACAGAACTATTTGCAACTTCCACATGTTTTGCCGACGTCGTGCGAAAGCTCAGTGGGGAAGTGTTTGATGACTTGATACCCCAAGGGTCTGTGACACCTCAAATATGGGAAAATCGGTGTGGTATAAAAAGGGACCACAGTGTCAGTAGACTTTGGTTTCTTTACATTTTTCATTATAATTTTTTGATTCCTCCAACTTTCTTAAACACTATCAGCCAATAAGTTCTTTCTTAATTATTGCTGCTAAGCCTATGCTTGAACCATTTTTCCAACCGCTCTGCTACTCTGGAAAAGGACTCCATTGTTCCTTCTGCCATGGAACTGGACATTCTAAGCGAGACTGTCCTTACCGGCCTCGACAGTGTTACTGAAGGAAACATGTGTGTTGCACGCTTCATCTTCCGTTCGTCATGGCCTTTTGCCCAAAACTCTCAAAAACTATCACTCTTCATTTTTATATATACCGGCACCGCCCCTCCCCATAATGTACATTCTACTATCCGCCTACCTTAGTTTTCATCCAATGTATATATCGACACGTAATAAATGACAATTCAGTTACGATATGATCAAATAGTAGCCACTCGATGTGGTAAATTGGGCTGGGTATGGACATAACTCCAAATTATATAGAAGACATTCTAGCAATAAAATCTTATAGATATAATTACTGACTTAAATGTGAACTTCTCAGCAATATCAGGCTAAGCGTATATCAGTTTTGCCCTAGCGGTTAGAATTTGAGGTTTGCCACTTCCGTAGCTCATGAAGTGACCAATCACAAGTGAGGCGATATCCTTCCTTAGGAAATTTCGCTACGAAAAGGAAATGGTAGTAAACATACTGAAATTACATCGTCTTGTTAAAAAAGCAGTCTATTGTTATTTACTCTTCATGAAAATGACCATGATATATCTTGCTCGCTGGCTATTCAGATTCAGAGCCAGCTTGACTTGCAGATTTGAAAATGTGACTTGTTTTGTCAAAATCTCCTGCAAGCCCAAGCGGCCACCTCTGTCTCTACAGGTTTTTCATTTGCTCTCTTCCGAACTTGATGTCTAGCAGCAACGAATCATGTCAACGGAACCGAGCGAGGAATCTCAATTACAGGAAACAGGGTCATTAAAAAGTTCAGTGGCTTCGCCAAGTAGCACGCCTGTGGAGCTACCACATTCCGAAGCGATTTGTTCCAGTTTTGCGGAAACCTACGATCCGATCAAACAGAGCACTCGCCAACCGATCCCGCCAGAAGAACAGAAAGTTTTGGACGAGAATGAAGAGTAAGAATAACTTACATAGTTTATTTATAAACTGATCATCGTTAATCCCCCGCTAACGCTAAGCGTATTGATTATGACTCTAGTTACCAAGCCGTGTTAAAAGCATTTAATGTTCTTCGCTATCAATTAAAGCAAGCTAAGAAAGACATAAAAGTACTAATAGAGATGAAAGAAAAGGCTATGTCAGAGCCATTTGAGTTTGTAAATAAGCTGAAAAGAAAGGTATGCTAGTCAAAGTATTGAAACAGCGATTGAGAACCCTGATCTGACCAAGGCGTGATTCATAGGTCAAACTGGATATACCTCCTCTACAAAAAGTGGTGTGTATACAAGAAGTAGACTGGAGCCGATTTCAAGTTCCACCGGAAGGACGAGTTGCTCGTCAACTTGGTAATGTCCGCAGCAATTGAGCATATCGATGAATTTCGCGTCAGCAACTCACTATCTTATAGAAACTTTAGCTGGTTCATCAGCTCGTATATCTCCTCTGGAAAGGAAGGCAGTATTTAAGGTAGTTATTATGCATCTTCATACAGATTGATTGAAAGTTACTGATTCCTCTTCACATCTTTCACACTTAGAATGTTTTGGATACGCCAATGCCTAACTTACGGAATCCACCTACCTCGAATACATCTCATCAAAAGATAATGCTAGAAATAGAGAAGGCAGCTCGCGCCATGGGATCTGCGGGAACAACACAATCTCGAGCAACCTCTGTGTCAGATCTATCTGACAAGGAATCTGACGATGAGCCTATGCTCAACGGACATAGAGGAAAGGGTATAGGCAAGCGGCGGGCATCTGCTGTTGGTTTGGCAACACGTCATACACAAGATTCACCATCACCAACATCATCCATAGTCTCTAACCAACTTAGTGATGAGTTAACACCACGATCACTATTAGCAAGAGCTTCATGGCTTGCGGAATCATCTCTCGACCTCGCTAATAAACGAAGAACTGGGTCACCGGAATCCAGCAGCCGGTAAGTAATCTTTAAGAATAAGGAGTTATGCATGCGACAGGCGAATTTCTGACAAGTGGGAATCATATTTTATACAGTACATCAGCTACTGGAGGAGAGAGTGGTGAAGATGAAGCGAAGCATGCGACACATAATCTGCCTTGGTCAGATGAAGAACAGATGCGTTTAGAAGAATTGCTGCAAATATATCCAGACGAACCTGTGCAGGCACAGCGATTCAACAAGATATCGGCGGCACTCGGGACAAGAACGCCACGTCAAGTAGCAAGTCGTGTACAAAAGTATTTTATCAAGCTGGCCAAAAACGGCTTACCAGTTCCAGGACGAATCACTATACCGGTAAGAGTGGGATATTCTGTGTCGCTTGTAATAAAATTTGGTTACTGAATCAATCCCGTGAATCTGTAGCCTTCCAGCTTACCCAAATCTCAGCGACCTAACGCTAAATCCAAGTCCGGATCCGACTTCAAAAAGCCCAGACCAAAAGTCAAGACCGAAACAGATACACCCATTAGAACTTCAGGAACAAGTTACAATGTGCACATTCCCGGAGAGATCGGCAGTGTTCGGGTTTCTGGTGCTCGTTACATAACTGCGAACCCTACACCGTCTGTCATGATGACGGACAGTGATTTTGACGGCTCTTTTATGGTAGGTTCTCATGCATATTCTAGTACAGCTCAAGCTGGGTTCACCCAACCCACTGTTAATGAAAAAGGTGAAGCTATTCACTATGGATATGCGGTAAGCTTCATATATTATGTGCGACTACTGTTCAAAATTGTGGAAAATTGCTCACGGTGAATCCGTCCCTTAGTGCGATTCATGTGGAGATGAACCCATTATTGGCGTTCGTTACAAATGCATGCAATGCGATGTCAGCGAAGAAGTAGATTTGTGTGAGAAATGCCATAACAGTAGCACCTTTACAAACGGTAAGGCAGCCCGCCTCTTTGCATGAGTACCTGGCACAATATTGTTTCTAATTGTAACACGTGACTTTTCTTTTGGTTGGTTTCTAGATCATCATCCACTCTCACATCAGTTCGAGGCTATTGCCACGGCTGACCCACTTCCATACTACGCAGATGATGATTACGCTGGAGATAGCCATCTAGGAGAATTCGATTACCTTGGATAACAATTACCCATTACCACAGAATCAACATCATAACGCTACCATGTGCCTTCTGCTGTATGAAAAGCATTGGGGCATATTACCAAAAACGTGCTGCAACCGCATGCATCTTATTGGCAATGTATTTTAACATAAATCAAAAAGAAAAATAGTTTTTATACACGAAAAATTGTATAACGGGGATAATTCCGCTTCTTGTTATTATGAACCAGCATATAGTGTGAAAACGAAACAAAGGAATTTAACTATGTACATAGAAAAAGAAGGAATGAAAACACTGGCATAAAAGTTGTTGGGTGAATAATAAAGGAGAGGTTAATTGTAACAGGCGTACTGGAGGGGTATACTTTGTGATAATGGTGGAGGGGATTATCTACTTTCTATGTGCAGTAGTTGAAATGCAGGAGAGGTTGACATGGCGGTGCTCCTGGTGCAAGTTGTCAAAGCCATTTCGGCATGTTTGCATAGATTTAAAATAGGGATTTTCCAGAATTTCAGGCATGGAGATACGAGTGGCAGGGTTAACATCAAGCATACGGTACAATAGGGACTTGCATTCTGGTGATAAGGTCTTGAAAGTATCATAAGATTGAGTTTCACGCGTCTTGAGGAATAGGTTGTAGTTGGATTCATCCTTCTTGGCAATACGCCACGGAATACCGTCGAAGAGTATACAATGGAAGACGATAGCGCATGCCCAGACATCAACCTTCGTAGCATCGTACTCCTTTTGGGCAAAAACTTCAGGGGCGATATAAGGTTCAGAACCAGTAATGCCAGATGAAAGATGAGGCTTGCGTTCCCAACACATGCGGAATACATCGGATACACCAAAATCACAGATCTTGACACGGCCAGTAGCATCCAACAAGAGATTTTCAGGTTTGATATCTCTGTGAGCGACACCCATTGAATGCAAATAGGCGACACCGCAAATCATTTGTTTGAAGCAGCATTCCTTGGTTACCAGGTCCATGTTTTGCGCCTTGATAGCAGAATACAGGTCTCCACCAGGGCACTGAAGGAAAAAAAAAGTACAAATCGAAGGTCATGATCTGGACTCTAGCACATTAGGGGCTGGGTTCCAGGCAGGACACTTACATATTCCATGACAGTGCAATAACGCTGCTGGTCATCCAAAACCAGATCAACGGTCTCAACAACATTGGGATGTTGAAAGGTTGAACTGATGCAAAACTCGCCGGTCAGTTTCTTCATGTATTCTTTTTCAGTTTCGTTCTTTCTTCGCTTTCGGAATTCCTTTACAGCGTAAAGCTTGTCGGAACTATCGTTGCGATCCATGGTATGAACCAGTCGAACGACTGCAGTTGCTCCACGGCCAATGCAAGAACGTTTGTCGCATGTACCATATTTTTTGAGCAAGCTAGTGGTATTGAAACTTTTGACGGAACTGGCAGGACTTCTCGTATTCATTTTCGGTGTGGCATATACATTTGGAGACATATCGGATGCTGGCTTGGCATTGTGTTGGAACAATTTCTTACCAACCAATCCAAGATTGATCTTATTAGTCTTGGCATCTTGTTTTGATCGGAATCCCTCATTACCACTAATATACTCGGAAGATCTAGTACTTGAGCGACTAGACATACTGGAGGCTGGAGTGGGTTGACTTGATTTAACAATATCTTTGTCGACGGCCACATGGTTTTTGTCAGATGAACTCCAAGAGGATGGAGGGGAATATGTTGCGTGTGCAACAGCCATGTGTTTAATAAGATGGTGTGGAAAAGGGAGAGAAAGGTGAAGTGAAGGGTGATGTAGGACCTCTTAAAAATTAAGTGGTTAATTTGGAGACAGGTGCACCCTTACAGAAGAAAAAAATATTCAGTCTAAGCTCACTCGCACTGTCAGGCCACTAGCGAAATGACCGCAGACATTCAACCTCCGACCACCCAATGGCCAATTACGCTCACAAATCTTTTACCTCAAATCTCCTGCCTCAGCCAAACGATAAAAAAATTATTGGCAGCCAGCGATATTGCATGTTTTATATTTAAATTGATGCGGTGTTATACGACACGACACAATGTGATAGTCTTACTATTGCAACAAATGGTTCCAGGAACGGGGCTAACTATTTTATCAAATAATTAAATCGTAATAAGTGTACCCACATGTTGCGTATAAACTTTTGGTGAGAAAATGAAAAAAAAAATGCCTCATGCTCAGTACTCACATATCAAGCAAAATAAATTAACATAAAGATTATGTACCACAACCCTGATTTTTTGGCTCAGCTTCAAATTACACCAAAGGAACTCATCTCCTATAGACCATGTCTTTTCTTGACTTATCTATTCACTTCCTTGAATAATTGATGACATGTAGCAAAATGATGTTACACGCAACGGTAGATCGCTGCATATGAAGAAATCTGTTTGTGCATTTGATTTGCTGATGCACGTTTTTGAATAGACTGACCTCCATAAGGCCAGGAGGTATGATGTCAACCACATCAATAAAGTTTTATGCCAAATATGTGCTGGCTCTGTCAAACTCACTGGTTGTCACTGGCTCCTTTTTCGCTTTTACCCCACTTTGGGATGAATAGGCGATAAGCATATTTTGTACCTTACATCATGAGGACTTTGCTAAATCAAGCTTTTATTATTTTCCTTTTTATGGTGAGTAAAGAACACAAGCGCGAAAACAAGTCTATATGTTTAGGCAGTCTCAATGACATTGCGCTCAGAGACGTAGATACCGTCCAAGAACTGGCAAAAAGAAGAAGAAAAATGAATTGTTTAGCAAAGGCCGCCTTGCCTTGTCCAGAATATAAACAGATTGTTATTCTTATATATTTCCAAAACTCGTCTTACCTTACGGATATCCTTGTTCTTAACACGGGTAGCTTGTTGGATGCTAGCAGCTAGAAAAACAGTCGAAGTCAGCGAGAATTCAACTATTTGCCACCATTGTGATATGGAATCATTACTTACCAGATTGGGAGACAGCATCGAGGTCGTTACCAGTGATGATCAGCTCATCCTTCTGGGTAGAGGAGATCTCAACACTGACACCTTCCAACATCTTGACACGGAAAGTGACCTTTTGACCCAAGAAGTTACGGATCTCAACTTCCTTACCATTATCGTTAACAATAACATTAATGGGAAAATGGGCATATACGTAACGCATCTTGTATTCGAAACCCTTGGTAACACCGGTGATCATGTTGTTAACAATGGATCGGACAGTGCGGATGCAAGCAACGTGCTTGCGGTTGCCGTGGTAGACGACGAACTTGAGCTTGTCCTCACCAACGGACTTGATCTCCATGTTGAGGTGGCGCAAGTTCTTGGTAAGCTCGCCGCGGGGGCCCTTGACGGTGACAATGCGGGACTTGATGTTAACTTCAACACCTTGGGGAATGATGAGCTCGTCGTCCTTGTAAATGTCCTGCAAGAAAAAAGGGAATGGGAGAAACAGAAGAAAATGAGTATTTGTCAGGTAATGGTTTACAGATATCGTGTGATATAAGGTATTCGAAAGGCTACGCTATTAGCCCGTAAACTTGTCGCAGGGATTGTAATAATGTAAAAGGAATGCGGGTGGAGACGATAATGGTGGCAATTGTCAAAACATAGTAGAGTAACAATAGCAATTTCAGGTAGAGCTGTTTGGTGTCGTAATGAAGATTGCCCATTTTCGAGCGCCTGTAGGCTACTCAATCAATAATGCTGTAGAATCCGTCTCAATTCATTCTGTTGCTTCGTTTTCGTTGGGCAAACTTGGCAAATTTCTAATGTTGTGAAGCATTTGAAATTGGATTCTCCAAATTACCTTCATTTCTAGAGCACAAAAAAATTAAGAAGTTAACCATCCATCCTTTGTTCAGGTCATTCATCCATTTCCTAGTAGATGCATCTATCCATTATATACGGTTGTTTTATTATTGTTATATGGATACATACCTTGGAGAGGGGTAAAAGAGAGTTCAACAGCTCGTCCAAAGTGAGCGCCATATCAAGGGCCGATATCTGTCGGAGTTTTACGATTTTTTGGCCACCAACGCTGGGCAATATCCAGGCATGATGAGCATGACAGCTACCACAAAACATATTTCGTGTTTGCCAACTTTAAAAATTTTGACACGAAGGCTTAACTCATGATATAATGCAAAATGGTATGAACTGATAATACCAGATAAAGACGTCACTCAAAATGTACATGTGAACATGGAACTTTGTTTTGAATAGTGACACTTCAAAGTGATACGTTTGCTTTTATTGGATTATTTGATCCTGTGACATTGGTTAGCGTAATCGTTGTAATGACTTAGCCATCGGAATCATTATATGATAATCTGTTATCAATATTATTGTTCTATATCCACAAAGGTCACATTCACCAATAGGTCTCAAGACTTTCTGAATTAAAGTGTTTAATGTGACTTTTCGTTTCTGAAAGAATTTCTTTACAGGGATGGACAGTGCATCTATACCTAATATCCAAACCTATCATCGCAATATCACAGCATCAATAAATATAGTATTCTTTGCTTCGATGCTCTTTCCAATCTCTATATGTTACAAAAAGCCGGTGTAGTTGTCTAGCTGTATTAAGGTCTTCCTGCAAATGTTCCTTTCCAATTCCAGAACCGAGCCGAAGACCTTTGACTTGTTGAGCATAATATAAAAATAACTTTATCTTCTCCATCACCACGCCTTCGGTCACCTTCAATACCAGACAGATGTACTCGGCATTCGGAAAGGCTATAGGAAGTTGAAGTAGTTGATCGATTGTGATTGCTGTGTGGATAATATGAATGGACCTCACTGATTTCCAGGTTGTAGATAATAGTTTTGGCCATATACATTCCTCAGGTATGTCATTATCAACGGAAGTCGTCATTGGTGAGGTGTCCACTATATCTTCTAGTCCATTTTGATAAAGAAGTGTCATGGTGTCCAAAAAGTTGGAACTCTCCCTCAACGATGTGTGAATGTATTTTAGTCTAGTACAGTGTTGAAGTGTCTCCAAGTCTAGTGCAGATTGGGAGGATTCTTTATAATAGAGATTTTCGAGTGTTGCGGCACTGGCTATCAAAACGCTTCGAACCTGATGGGCTGGAATCCCAGTGTATTTCAATGAGAGTCTTTGTAAATTCTTGACCTTGGAAAATGCAGCGGCTGTGACATCTGTACAGCGTCCACGTAATTCTAACTCTGTAAGATGAGGTCCAAACTGTTCAACAACATGTCCATTACAGCCTAAAAGAGTCAACTTCTTCAGTTTGGGTATGGCTAGCAATGTATTGCTCATTAGAGTGGATTCCACGCCAATGCTTTGCTGATAAAACCAATATATGCCTACGCTTTCCAGGGTTTGCTGGCATAAATGAAGAAGCTGCCGCGCATGCCTGAACTGGGATATGTTGGAGACATGTGTTTTGATTTCCTTGAGAAAAGGAAACTGTATGTCTGGAGCGTTACTAAATGGTGAGGTCGTCCAAAATTCGAAGCACATTTCAGTTATTAGAGACTCGAGAGGACTATGTTGATCTCCACATTGTTGATCAAGGAGACCACTCCAAGTCACTAGGCCACAACCTGATGTATCCACACGTTTTAGGTTGGGGCAGCTTTGACGGATACAGGCAAGATGCTCATTAGTCAGACCATGGTGGCTGATTTTAATATCTTGGAGAGTGGGACAGTGCTTCAGTAGACGTAATAGCTTGTTATAATCCACAAAATCAATATTTTGAGCCAAATGAACCCCTCTCACAAAGTAACTGTAATTATTGTACGTATACTGGCTTTGTTGAGTGGGATATTGTCTTTTCAATGAAGTTTCATCAAAAAGTCTTAAGCACGCCTCCAAATTGCGAGAAGAGGTGATATAGAGGTCTTTGTATAAGAACTCTGCGCAGGTAAGAGCATGCCAGTGCTTATTGACATACGAACAAGTCACAATGTCGAACCATGCTAGATGAGACAAGATGTGGATTAGAATCTCCGTTGGCTGCTCTGACAGATGCATATTGAAATCAGTAAAGATAAGGCATGAAGATGAAGGTTATCAGGAGAAATATGGTATAAATGGCCCCCTTGTGGAGAGCCAAATCTTATATAATGGATAGTCACCAGGTTTCATTGAGCGAGGTGAGGAAAATGAGGCTGGTCACAATACCAATCTATTTATTGGTCGGTCTCTTCATTATTTCATTCTACAATTTGGCGGAGATCGCAAAGTGGACGCCATGCATTCAAATCGATAAACTCAGATGTAAAACATCTGAGTTTATCGAGAGTAATTATATAATATTCTATGAACTTCAATAAACTCTGTCATCTCTCGAGCACTCGTAAACATAAAGAAATCGGTGGCCGAGTACGGACAATCCCAGGATCTCTCTTAACGAAGTATATATATATTCCATTTGCACACTGATTAATCAATATTTTTTAATGTATAAATAAAGGTGGACACCGCTCTCCACGTGGCCGCTAACAACGCTACTGAAGTAAATGATCCCGAATGACATATATGTGCCACCATTGAGAACTACCAGCATCGCGTTTGTTTCAGTTTGATAAACCACAATGCCGCGGTGTTGCTCTTCAACCCAATTGAAGTGCGATGGTCATATGATCATATCCGGCTTTTGTGCCAAAAAATCATAACTAGTTTGGCATGTGTGGTGACACACAACCATTGATTACGAGTGGACATATCGAAATCGCATGTCACATTCACAGTCTCTCCACCGTAATGCAATCACTTACGTTATAAATTATTTCAAAAGGGCTCCTAAGTTCACTATAACTACTCCATTTCAGGGACTATCTTCTCACACATTCAAGAAACTTAAGTTTATTTATCGATTTTGTCCTTTCATTGGCGTTCATTACACAATACTGTAACATGAATTTAGGACTTACAGTCCGCCAATGTCATATGCCTCTATGACATTTGAGCTCCTCCGCCAGCTTGGATTATTTGTCCAGTGATCCATTGTGATTCTTGGCTTGCTAGAAGAGCAACTATACCAGCAATATCAGCAGGATATCTTGGCCTATTTAAAGGTGACCATTTACCGAGGATATTGTCAATCTCTTCCAAGGACATATTTTCGCCTCCGTCAATATACTTGGCAGCAACTTCAGCATACATGTCAGTCTTGACGCCACCAGGCGCGATACAGTTGACTGTGATGTTACGAGGACCAAAGTCCCAAGCTAGACATTTGACCATACCCTGAATGGCGGCTTTTGATGCACCATAAATTGCGTGCTTCGAAATACCCTGTGCAATCATGTGAGACGAATAGTCTATAATACGGCATGGCGTATCATTAAGTCATATACCTTGTGTGCAGAAATAGAAGACATTAATATGACACGGCCATCATTTTCCAGGTGCTTGTAAGCTTGCTGAGCCACAAAGTATTGAGCCTTGACGTTCACATTAAATGTTCGATCGATATCCTCTTCGGTCACTTCATCGACAGCTCCAAAGTGCTCGATTCCTGAGTTACTCATTACGATATGCACTTTTCCGAATTCTTTCTTAGCAGTCTCAAAAAGCTTGATAATATCACTTTTCTTGGAAACATCGGCTTGGACTGTAATAACTTTGACTCCACATTCACGTATACGTTGCGCACAAGCATCTGCTCCTTTGGGTGAAGAGAAGTAGTTAATCACTATGTCAGCTCCATGCTCTGCCAGACGCAGAGCAATTTCTGCTCCAATACCACGACTCGAACCCGTAACTATGGGATAAATCCATTAATACTTATTGAAAAATACGCAATTAACAAGTTTGGTACGTTTGCAGACGATGTTGCGACCTACCAATAGCGACTTTGCCAACAAGATCTTTCACAACAACTTGTTGCTGTTGCTCTTGTGAACGGGACATTTGATTCAAAATAATTTAATAAAAAGTATGTTCTTCTGCTGCTGTTGGCTTAGCTTTATATAGATTTTATGAGGTAGCGAGTTTCATGCGAACTGAAAATCTTGCCTTTAGGACAGCGCCGGTAACGGTTAATCTCACGCAGGCAAGTACATTGAGACATCGGATAAATTTTCGGTTATTGGAAAGATCGGCCACAAGGATCTTCGGGATATGACTATCCCCCTACTAGAGGAAAGAAGGTATATCTATAGATAGAGCTCCTCATTATATTTAACATTACCAATACAATGCATAGGACGTTGATGTGGCACTCATCTTGCATGACCAAATCTGCCTCAATCACTGTATCAAACAAATTGATACGCCTAATATGTGATTAACGAAAAATACTATCTTCCACTAAAGTTATATTTACAATTTACTGAATCCAGTAATGGTGAAGGATTCAAGATCGCCCAAGTTTTTAACCGATCTGAGGAGCGCTAAGCACCAAGACTCCAGCTGCAGCTTGGTCATGACCAATCGTTCCAGAAAATACTATTTACAAAGGTGCCATCGACTCTGGTCTAGATGATCTTGCCCTTTGTGTGCATCACTGTCAAAGTCATTAGTTGAAAAGATTGTAGCTTATATCAGCAACGTCCATTGTTTAGTTATATAGTATGGCAGAAATTCGGTGCAACGGAAACATTTTATTCTACTTTTTGAATGTGCGAACTATCTGGATCGGAAGGTACATGTTGGTCTCCGATTACCCAATTACCCAGTCATGTACCTCACTGCATCCGTATCTCACAAGAGCCCAACTAAATAACTGTTGTGGGTAAGGCAATGTCACTATTCTGTGCAACGTTGGATCAGCAACAGCATAGTTATCAACTGAATAACTATGGTTATTGCCCAAACAGTCGTAAAGTGGACATATTATCAGCCTTTCTTCCGAGATAACACTGTACCCTGCTAGTTCTAGGCAACTTAATTTGAACGTATTTGGATGCTTGAGGTTTCCACTCCATTTCCTGCCAGTAAAACATAAGTTCTGTCCATCCCAGATACTAGCCTGCTCAGGGTCGTATGTTAAAATAGCAGCAATGCCAGCTGAAACGCATATCCTGGTATCAACAGGAACGTGTGTTGGCCCATCAGTAAAGTATGTGCTGCAGTAATCGCATTGAGTGATTATCCCGGTTCCACCTAACATGGTATAATGTCTGAAAGCAGCATCATAATTTCGGACACAGGTTCTGGGTGTCACTTTATCATTTGCTACGTAGACGAAAGCTGGTAGTGTTCTATCAGATAGAACGTGGGATAATGCGTCGTCAATGTCAGTAGTTGGCAAATTGCGTAGGCGACAATTCATAATCCAGGTTGTTTTGAAATTTGCCTTGAATCTTTCGTCTTCGAAAGTATCAACGCTTATTCTGTGGACACTTTGACATTTGAACAAGGCTTGAAGTATACTCGCATTATGAACGCCAATTGCACTTCCACTTGTGTATTGTGTATGAATTAAATCGATGTTGTCATTCTGAGCTATGACAGTAGGTGCTAACCTACGTTCGGTAACTCTCACTGGCAGTATTCTGTTCATGACGTTCAAAACGTCAACCAACCTATTTATGGTGGAGGATCTATTCGAATGTACACAAAATCTGTCATAGAGTTTGTGTACATTACACGTAGTGCTTGAGGTCTCAGTTATCGGTAGAAGAGATTCTATCCATTTATTGCTGATCGCCGTTGGTTGTTTGCTCAGGAGTAAAATCGCCATAGGCACAATTTCGAGGAAGCACGAGTTGCCTTGCATAGCTTCTATCCAATGGTGTACTGTACCAACCGTGTGCACTAGCATAGCTGCTACCATAGATCGTACTGCAAATTCCGTAGCCCTGGGCCAATCACAGTGGTCCTTATCCACCAGCATCTCTGCCTCCCACATCCGCCATGCAAATTTCTTGGCTTGACCAGCTTCAACAAGCTCTATGACAGCTTGAACACATCGTAGTTCGGCAACAGCACTTAAGGCTTTTGAAGATAATGTTCTCAAATGTATCGGCGCATCAATTTGAAATGCGCTCATGTGTGATTATAAACGACAAGATTTCTTGTTACATGACAGATGTTATGGCAAGCGACTCTCTCGAATATGGTCTCAACTCCTGCAAGACGATCACATGACTCTTTGACCAAAACAGACATAACCTTCTATATTTACCCAATCAGATTTTTCACAACGCCGGGTTTCAAGCACTTATATTGCCCATATATGGAGATATTTGAAGCTTGCCATCCAATCAGCTTCTAAAATGGCTGATAAAGGAAATCTAACGAATTCCGGGTTGGAAATTCGTTCGTTGAATAAAATGATATTGGCTTTCAAACCTTTTATAAACGTGCTTGTTCAAGGTAGTTCGGAATGAATTGTATATCTAAAAGAATTATTGTTTGTTAAATTGAGAACTTGAAGACCTCCGGGACAGAAGAATCATGCTAACCACAAAACAGGACGCCCCTACGGCTGCAAGCTTTCAGCCTTCCTGTTCTACGTCGGTAACCATTGGCCAGTTGATTGATGTCAAATAGTTGGTACAACAGGTATAGGTTCGCTAGTGTCTGATCCAAGCTTGACGGTCAAGGCGAGTCACCATTTTGCGCCGATCCATATATGCGATCGTTTAGCCAATCGTTGACTGGCAGAACATTTCTTCTTACCTAACCTTGACTTTCGCCTAAAACTCCTCGATGGGATACAGAAATAGAGAGCGTAGTGGAAGATACTAGCAATTGTAATGCGTACTTGCAACAATATCACGTACCATTAGCCGGCGTGTGGATTGGCGCATTGCACAATGCCACATAATAGCCTTGCATGTTGTTTTTGTACAACCCATCCTTCACATTTGAGAGATACGTGACAAAATGCACTTTGCTCGTTCCAATTTGACCACTAACTTCAGCCACTATTTTGTCGTTAATTTTTCTCTTCTTTGACGTCGAAACAGCCTGCGGCTTCTTTGGCCGAATTGCCTTCAATTACTGGGTCAAAATAGATTTTCATTTGATATGCCTTGTAGCGTCTTTAAGCAACCTCTATACTTCGAAGCTCAGTGTCTGTCAAGTTCTCGTTCCAGTAGATTGCTGTTCCGATAGGGGAAGACTTGTTTTTCGTTTTCAACCGTCAAACCTTTATCAACGTTCATCAGAGCTCTTAGTGGTAGAATCCAGGGACTTCTTTACTCCATGTCGATATCCACGCTTACATCTTGACACGAGTAAGCTAGTACCTCCGAATCGTCCAGCAGCCTATGTGGAAATCATAAGATACGACGTCTTCTTCTGCACTTAGTAACTTACCCCGTTGAGGAACCGTTGTATTGTTGTACATTGTCAAGTCCTCGTTTAGTAGGTCAGTTAGAACAAAACATTCAATCTTATTTTTGGCGCCGAAATGCCACATGGAGTCGGCTGTCCGGCAAAATCAATCGCTATCGGACTGCTAATCAGCCTACAAATTCCTTCAACGCTAGCAACTTTGCGGCTATTAGTGATTATAAGAGGAATTTCGCTTTCAAAGTATTCGACATGAATATCTTGACGGATCTGTCGCGACAAAGGTCGCTTTTCCGTGTTTCCGACCAAAATTTTCGTCCCCACTCGAAATATGACGATCTTGTTACCCCGGATAAAAGTCCGGTAATTTTATCTCTTCTCGGTCAACGGATAAATTCTTCGGCTTTATGCAAATCGCCTCTCATTGGTTGAGAGGCTCACTCAACGGGGAAGTATGTTAATATGTGAAGTATTTACAATATCCTTTACTTCGGTTATTGCATTGATCTCATCTTGTTTCTTAGTAAGCCAAGAAATCCTGTCATTAGAAATTTTTAGCTAACGCATTTTGGATACATTGTATAGACAGTCAAAATACAATATAAAAAGGACCGATAAAACCACCAGAACAGAAATTAAAAATCAATTCTTCAAACAATTACTTCAAAATGCTCAAGATCCTCATCGCTGGTTGTACTGGTCGGTTGGCCCAACAGATTATCCAAAAACTGCTAGAGAGACCTGAAGTCGGCATGATTCGAGGTGTTGCACGTAATCCGAGCAAAATGCCTGAAGATCTCAAAAATCACCCTAAAATGAATTATTGTACAGCTGAGGCTAACGACGCAAAGAAGATCGAAGAGGCCTGCATTGGCATTGACGTCGTCGTTTGCTGCTATCAGGGTTATTATGACATTATGTATGAAGGCCAGAAAGTTTTGATCAAGGCGGCAGAAGCTCAGAAAGTTCCACGTTTTTTTACTTCTGACTTCACGCTAGACTACACAAAACTCAAGATTGGACAACATGAAGGAAAGGACTTGATGATTAAGATCAATCAAGAAATTCGAAACATCTCAAGTATCACACCAACATTCATGTTGATTGGTGCTTTCATGGAAACTTGGTTAGGTTATCTGAAAATCTGGAATCCCGAGACACATACATTTACTTACTGGGGTACCGGCAACGAACGTTATCATATGACAACTTACGCTAACGCAGCAGAGTATACTGCTGCAGCAATTTGTAATCCGGATGCCACAGGCAAGATCTCCGTAGCCGGAGACTACAAGTCGGTTAGAGAGCTTGCCAGCATATACGAAGAAAACACCGGTGAAAAGGCGAAATTGGTGTGTGCTGGCTCGATGGACGATCTATGTGACTTCATGCATGCTGAAAAGGAAAGAATTAAGGACGGAAATAAATGGGAATACATGTATTTGTATTACCATTACTACATGCTCAATGGCCAAACTGCACTGGACGAGCCATTGAGTAATGACAAGTTCCCGGATGTCAAACCTGTCACTTTAAGAGACTTTTTGGCAGAAAATGACATTACAAACAAAGAATCGCTCCAAACTCCATTGTAGCTCTCTTGACTTAAATATACTCTAGAATCAATTGCTCATATTAAATAAACCTTTATAAACCGATTAAATATTCCTTGGAATTGAAATTACATTAGTAGCTCGTAAATCGGACTTCTAAACATGAGCTTTCCCTTTCCAAACTCTCGCCTACAAGAAATTCAAAATTTCAAATAAAAACAGTACAATGGTTAAACTTTATACTTTATATAATAGCTTCAAAGAGTATTACTTGGAAATTTCACGAAGGTAATAAATGAGTGCCAACAGCATCATTAGACTCGTAGTCATTCAGTCTTCCGTATTGAGTGATAATTATACAGGATGGGCTTTAGATTTCATGATGTTCAGAATCTTGAACGAACGGAAAAGGTATTCCTAGTCACCTCTCATTAACTAGAGGTTGTTCACTTTCTCCTTTTGAAACTTTAAAAGCATTTCTAATATTAATATCAGTGATCAATGTTATTTATTTGACTGTTCTACTCCTCAATCAACAAGTCAAATGCGTAGCATCTTTCTGGACCTCACCGCAATTAAAGTGTTGAGTTGTCTGTATGAAGATAACTGTATGATATTTGAAGTCTGTGGGGTCGCTTCCATAATTTTCTGAAGCTAGAAATGTCTTTCACACATGGGACTTGAGAAAGTGAAGTTTACTTTTCATAGCGCCTTTCACACCCTCATTAAAGATGCTGTAGTAGCAACACAACGGATGGACCAGCAGAATTTTTGGAGGGTTAGGGGAAATCAGGATTATCAGCAGAGATGTGAAACGATTGAACATCGCATCTTCTTTCCTACAATACAACTAATTTCGCACAATGAGCCAGCTCTCGAAGTACATTTCAACCAAAGTCTATCAGTATGAACTCCAGACGGCACTCTATATGCTGGAACCATGGGAGAAAGCCTTATTCAGTACGTTTGGAAATCTATAGGTCTTGGTTAATCTCTACTTGACATTCAGTTCATTAATCTCAAATATATCATTTACAGACGGCATAGTTCTTATCATATTATCACTCGCTATAATGACAGTTTACCAATATACCCCATCTGTGCTTAACAAGCTCTCTGATTTCACTATCTAATATGATCATCCATTTTCTTTTGAAAAAAGATCAGGATGCTTTATCTTTTTGTACTTTCCTTAATATAATGAATGATTAGCCTTTATTGTTACTTCTACTCAATACAGTTGATAATTCATATTCACGAATATGACTAGTGCTGCACTATGACAGTATTTCGACTATCTCCAAGCAATGGCTGACTTTTTGAGAAGTAGTTAATTACAAGAACTTTGAGACAGAAAAAAATTTTGACGTCTCAGAGATTCCGTCGTTCTGGCATTTTACCCTCAATTCAGCAACATGAGTTGCCAAACGTGCACAGGATGCTTTACTGGTGGAGGGTGCTCAACAAAAAAGTCCAAGTTGAACCAAAAAGATACTGTAAATCTGGAAAAGCTCCTCCTGAAGGCTGAAGCTAGTAAAATTCAACCAAGTTCTGATCACGATCATATAGTAACAGCCATTGCAGATACAATGTCGAAAAATATGTATTCTTCGCAAATGGCATTATTCGCAATGTACGATCAGCTACCATATGATGCTTTTCTAAAAGTCTTGCGGAAATGTAACGAACATAATATCAACGGCCCGTACATTGCATGGTTATGGGATTATACCAATGGTGACTCTCAAGCTGTGCTCGAACTGCTGGTGACAGGAACAGCAAGAGATGAACAGGAAAAGCTGTGGCTTCACCTTGAAGACCAAGCCGAACTACATCAAGCATTTGGAGGTGGCGGAATAGATGGAAAGATTCGGTACTCATTATCAAATATTCATGGAGTCTGAATTGAATGACTCAGCCGCTGCTTTGGCATAGTATATGAGTATATTGTATATATTTTTTTATTTATTCAGTAATAAAACAAAAAATAAAGTAATTCAGAAGATATCTGAATATAGAAACTAGTGAGTGAGGGAAAGAAAGGTTGGGTGTGTTTAAGCGCTAGATTTGCATGATTAGAAGTAAAATTAGTAAGGAAAGGAATTGGGTAGCATATGGTGAGCTTGAAGATGGAACAAAGAGCAGAGAATAGTAATGAAGGTATTGAACAACAAGATCAAGGGAATCACCTTATGCTATAAGCTGAAAGGAAATGAAAACATATATGCTTATAGAAATTGGACATAGAAATATACACGTCGTATATTGTGCAAGCACAACAGAGATACGACTGAAAAGAAATGTAGTATTAAGTTCAGCTGATGAGCTCATTGGTATCCCAGAATTTTTTTGCTTTTCTTTTTGAATACCGGAAAAGTAGCTGAAATGGACGAAAATCGAACGTTGGTGTTTGGTGGCGATGAGGTAGGGGTATTAATAGAGTTTGCTTTTGCATGTATATCGACAACTTTGTAGATTGGAAGTTCCAGATCTAGGGTTGTTTCGCTGTCGAAGTCTGGCACAATAGCAGCCATCGTTTCCATGTTGGAAGGCACACTAGCGGCACTTTGTGGTGAGTCCTCTATGCTTTCGTCGTCACTTGACTCGGCGATTTGCTCAGGGTATGTATCTGTTGTGTCGATAGGTGGTGGTTGACGATCGATAGCGCAATTGTGATTCTCAGTTTTATCAATCTTGTGAACCGATGAGAATACACTTGTCCCTTGCGTACTGGCTAAAGTTGGAAGAGAGAAGCCTTGCGGCACACCCGTCGCATTTGGAGAAGACTCTATGTCAATGGTGTTGCGCCTCTTTGTTATACGCTTTCGTTCCTGATCCGAATACCCACCAATACTGCTAGTACTCCTGTCGTCTGGATAGACCCTTTGCTGTTGATTACTGGTGGAGCAAAAGTCATTCCTAGAGGATTCATTTGCCCTCTTCTTTGCTTGAGCATGTGAGTCAGAGTCATAATGCTGTAATTCGTCATCACTAGAGTCTATGGTTGGCATTATGTGATCGGTCATTTCGCTGCTCCAGACGCCTTGAGACGTATGCTTTCCAGAAATAGCACTATCCGTATCGCCTACATCGAATTGATAGTTTTCTGTAGGTTCCTCCATCGACTGTCGGTCATGAGCAGAGTACTCTCCATATTCAAGGACTTCACTATCAGAAGTGATGGTAAGCCTGTCGGAAGCCAATACCGATTCGGTGTACGAGTACCCTTCGAATATATCTTGGATATCAGATGTTAAGACAATTTTTCCTGGAGGATTGCTAATGCGAGGAACCATTTGCAAGAAAGTATCATCAAAGTTTGAGAAGTCCATATCAGACTGGAGATCAGGAACATATGGTGGTATAATACGCTTATGGTAGACATCATCCCAGTCCAGGCCATCAAAATATACATGAGAGCATATTTCCTGTGGTCCATCTGGTCCTGCTCCTAGACGTATGGCCGGGTCTCGTTGCAAAAGTCCGTCAATAAAATCAGCAGCAATAGGATCGAAGTCTTCAGGGAAAACAAGAGTATCTTCCAACACCCTGCGATACATTTCGGTATGAGTGTCTGCCCAGAATGGCGTGATACCCGTTAAAAACTCGTAGAGTAATGTTCCCATACTCCAAAAATCGACTTCAAACGAGTATGGTTCAGCGCGCAGGATTTCTGGAGCAAGGTATTCGGCTGTTCCACAAAAAGTACTTGTCCTCAATTCATCACTCGCATTGGATGTGCGGAATTGCTTAGATAGACCAAAGTCTGTGAGGACGATATGTCCGTCAGCGGCAATGAGGATATTCTCAGGTTTTAGATCTCTGTACAAAACACCAAGTCGATGGAGCTCCTGAAGACCAAGTAAGATTTCAGCAATGTACAAACGACTCCGTTCTGCATCAAAGTGGTAGTGCTTTGCCAATTGTGTCGCGATATCTCCACCAACATAGAAGTCCAGCACCAGGAAAAGCTGATCCACGTCTTGAAAGGAATGATGTAACTTGATCAGAAAAGGATGTGAGATTTCAGCAATGGCTGCTAGAATATCTCTTTCTGACTTCGTATGCTCAATTTCCCTCTGCATGACAGTCCATTCTTTGCTAATAGCTTTCAGGGCAAGAAGCTTCCCATTTCTTCTTTCTCGAACAAGGATCACCTATTAAGTAAATGGATAAATAGTTAAGATATTGCTGAAAATATATCTGTACTAGCGTATTGAAGCAAAAGAATAACGGCACTCACCTTGCCCATACAGCCTTTACCAAGAACTTTGATGAATTGGAAATCTTGTATGGATGTGACTGGTCTTTGCTGAACGCGGTCATTCATTGGAATACGTTGTTGTCTCCTAGCAAGCTCTCGCAAAGAGATACCTGGGTTTTCAGAAAGAGTGCTCAAACTAGAAGCCGTAGGTCTGAAATGTTCATCAGCTGGTGATATAGAGTTGTAGCTCGACCTGTTTGGGTTGGATATGGAAGCCTGCAAGTTTGTTAAGAATGTGACTTTGACATTCATAACAAAACGCGCACCTGACTTATTTAAACTTACCACCGATCGTGCATCAGGCACCTGAGCATCTTCGGAAACCACGGTATTGGGATGGCGTGTTTGGAGATGCTGCTTGTTAGAAATGGTAGCTTGCATATTCACAAATTGCTGAACAACCTCTTTCGCAGCAGCAGAATCTTCTTCTCGTTGTACTGTAAGGAAGTCTCGGAACAACGAAGATTTACCGACGATGGGATCCAATACGCATCGTCTCACATAATTTTCGATTTTTTCGGAATTGCTTTTTTGGGATTTCAATTGCGCAAATAGGTTTCGTATACTTAGTCTTGAAAAGGATGAGATTGCTACTAATGGGTCATTTAGAGAGGGTAGACGACATCGAGTTTTCCGGTAGTGTTGGCGAACCTACGTAGAGCAGATGAGTTGGATAGAAGTGAGAGTATGCCTAAAGCATTCATGCCTACCTTTTGGTCAAACTCGTCAAAATCGTCAATGTAGCGAACCAAAGAACGGATTTGATGATTGTCTTCAATGATAATGTTAAAAACCTGGCAATTTAAGTGGGTGTGTTTCAGGGCAATGCTCTCCGACACCATTTCCCCCTGAAATCAACCTGTGAGCTTACCGACAATGCCTTTCTTACCAAGCGGCGTCTTTGTTGGTCAATCTCCTCTACAATCAATGTCGATTCAATAACTGCAACATCCAAATCATCTTCGTTTTTCCAATTCAAAATGCCGCATTGGGTTGACGTGCCTGCATCGTCATTTGACCCACTTCTCGGGGGATCTCTCATGAAAATTCAAAGCTTGAGATCCTTTCCAGTCCTTCTGTGTAAATAATGAATTCTTATCCGTCTTCTTGAAGTAAAGAGGAATTAAAATGTTGAAATAAGCGTACAATGGTACAAGTAGACAAATGAATCGCGGATAACTAACCTATGACGACAAAAAAATTTTGAATTCTTATTTTGGTGGCACCAAGGCTTTTTTCCCTTGATGTGGTCCAGAACAAAAACAAAAATTAAAGTATAATATGAAATAAATAATAAACGATTACTGTGCTAATGGGATTTAATAGACCACGCTTATCGCTCCGAGAAACAGAAAAGGATGAGTTGGATAAAGGCAAGAGAATAAAGAATTTGCTTGAAACCAGTTAGAATGAGGTGGGAAGACAGAATTGCATAAAAAAGAGAGGAGTAAGCTGTGGTACTAGCTTTGCCCTTGATCACAGGGAGGTTTCGTGATCACGATACTGTCAAAAATGGTCTCTGCATTCAGTAGATCCAGGCAGTTTCTATCAGAAAAGAATGGAACTTTTTTGTATACATAATTTATTTTACATCTTGTATTTTTTCGTGAGGAAGGCAAAAGGCTGGGTTTACGAAACGCTCTGATGTTTGAACTTTCTCGCAAACAGTAGATCAGCTTATCGGGGTTTCAAAAGTCCCTAAAATAATCTTCGAAACAAGCCCCTGGTCACATCCGATTTGTGTATGGAGGGCAAGCTCATACCCTTGCACAACTTTTCTGTTCGTTCTTTTTAATGAAATCAGCGTTCACACATGTACCATAAAAATATATATATCTTCTAATCAAGAAATCTACTATGATAGTAACACAACAGTACGCACAAAAAACCAGTTTATTACGCAATTCCGAATATCGAGCAGTATGGGGTATGATTTTGGACATAGATACATGGATTAAGAGGGTAACAATTTACAATATAACAGCCAGTGATTCACTAATAATTTCGGTATAGACTTCTACTTTATCGCATTCCGACACACCCCATTAACTGCCCTATCTGGAGCGGCGATCCATTAGAGATGGCAATCTGGATTTATATATACAGCTCGATCAAATTGATCATCTTCAAATCTGCACTGAGAGCAGTATCGGATAGAAAGGGAGAATTTTGGAAATATTTATATATATGATTGTCGTCGAGGTTATGTCATTCACTCCAAAGCAATTATGGGTCAGTAGTAAGATTGGAAGTTGGAAGGACCTGTAAGGCGTTGTGACCGAATATAGTAATCAGGCGTGATTGGACAAGCCTGCAAGCGTTGCCAGCGTTTTTACGTTTCCCGCTCGGATAGCTTCGCATCTTCACGATCAGTGCGTTATTCAGCTCTACACAGCGGGGCGCTATCGATCGAACTCGGCTTGATAATATCTATGATATCTCTTTCTTCGACGCGAATAAATAGTCTGGAATGGTAAAGAAAAATCGTATTTTTCATCTTGCTTTTTATCTTTGCTCCCTGTCGTTGTTTGGCTACTCAATTTGTTAATTTTGGTAAGTCTCCAGTATGGGTTGTACGTGATGTTGAGGTTTAGGCGTCAGGAATGATTTTTTTCCTCTGGGAGAAATATGCGACTGCCTTTTTTTGGGGACGGACGCTAAACCAAAAACCCACGCCAGTTACTCTTCTGTTTCTCCACGGCTTCTTTCTCGCTCAACCACTTCGTTTTACAAAGAGTCCTTCAAATATCTACACTTTAATATCAGCATGACAAGTAGCTTACGTGACGTTTACAATCCAGTATGATCTATATTACGCTCATGCTTTATCTTTCTAAGTAGTTTGACTGACCATAACGTTCGATTCATGCATACAGCTACTTTTTGAAATTGCCTGGGAGGTTGCCAACAAAGGTGAGGATACATTTTCTCGTTGATTTCTGCCATATTTTTGGGGGAAGATGACTCTGGAGAATGGGAAAAACACGACTTTCAAAGTAAGGGTCCGGCTAGTTCGCTACGTTCAGCGCTCTGCTGGGAAACAGCGGTGAAAAGAGGAGTTTCAACCATAGGTCAGACGCAAACCAATAATGCTCGTCTTGATTTCATCGATCCTTGCAAACAACTAGCCTTTTTTTTCCAGCCTTTACTTGACTTTGTCATCAACAACATAATTCCAACCGAAAGAATGAACCTTCTAGTGATCGGTCATGTTTCACTAACTCCTTAATTTCATTTTCAGTTGGTGGCATTTATACCGTCCTCAAGACCAAGGTTCCAGTCACCGTTCATGAATATGGTGACCGCTACTGTCTTATTGGTCCCCTTTCCTACAAGACTGCTCCCATGGAGGTTGAAAGTATGGAACCCCCCAACAAGGAAATTCGTGAGACACTGGAGTCCATGTCCAAATATGGAGTCAAGTATTTGTTTGGACGCTGGCTGATTGAAGGAGCTCCATATGTTCTGCTATTTGACACTGGAAGCGTTTCTAACAAGCTCGATGAATGGAAAGGTGATCTGTGGAACGTAGCTGGTATCCCAAGTCCTCCTAGTGACTCTGAAACAAACGAAGCTATCCTGTTTGGCTATCTTGTCGCTTGGTTTTTGGGCGATATTGCAGGAAAGGTAAGGAAAAGGGCTTTCCGTCGAACACCAACCTGAGTTTGCTGCTAAATCCCGACTCTTTTTTTTTCTAGTTCAATGATCCCAACCATGAAACCCGACCTGCTATCATTGCACACTTTCACGAGTGGTTAGCTGGTGTTGCAGTACCACTTTGCAAGAAGCGCCGAATCGACGTCACCACTATCTTCACCACGCATGCAACTTTACTCGGCCGTTATCTTGCTGCAGGCTCAGTGGACTTATATAACTCACTGCGTCATTTTGACGTTGATCACGAAGCTGGAAAAAGAGGAATCTATCACCGCTACTGTATCGAGAGAGCAGCTGCGCATTGTTCTGACGTCTTCACCACTGTCAGTCATATCACAGCCTATGAAAGTGAGCACTTGCTTAAGCGCAAACCAGGTACGTATGCACTCCCCAGCAGGTGGTATTACAATAGCTGATTATTAACTGATTCTTCTCAACAGATGGTGTATTACCAAACGGTCTGAATGTTGTCAAATTCTCCGCAATGCACGAATTCCAAAACTTACACGCTATCAGCAAGGCGAAGATCAATGATTTCGTTCGTGGTCACTTTTATGGACACTATGATTGGGACTTGGAAGGCAATACCCTGTACTTCTTCATTGCTGGACGTTACGAATACCGTAATAAAGGTGTTGACATGTTTGTCGAAGCACTTGGCAGTAAGTGTTGTTTTCGGATCCTCGCCTGCCACACCTTGATTCCATTTATTTACTTTTGCACCTCTTTACAGGATTGAACCATCGCCTTCAAGCTTCTGGCTCGCCTATGACAGTTGTTGCATTTATCATTATGCCTGCCAACACTCACTCATTCACTGTAGAGGCTCTCAAGGGTCAAGCTGTCACCAAGCAATTGAAGGAAACCGTATCTGATATCCAAGATCGTATTGGAAAACGTATTTTTGAAAACGCTTTGAGGTAAGCTCATTGGTTTTATATATATGAGATTAATGGTACTTAGCATTGTTTATTGAATCATATTACACAGGGGTCATGAAATAGATATCAACTCGTTGCTGTCTGATGAAGATAAGGTACTTCTAAAGCGTCGCGTTTTCGCCCTTAAGCGGTCCACTCTTCCACCAATTGTTACACACAACATTGTCAGCGACTCCGACGACCCTGTTTTGGGTCAGCTCCGCAGACTGCAACTCTTCAACAACGAGCATGATCGTGTCAAAGTCGTTTTCCATCCAGAGTTTTTGAACGCAAACAACCCTCTACTAAGCTTAGACTATGAAGAATTTGTTCGTGGATGTCATTTGGGTGTTTTCCCATCATATTATGAACCTTGGGGATGTAAGTATGCAAACACATAAGATTGACGTAATTTGGAGCAAGTAAGCTAATGCTATCGTTTTCTTAGATACCCCTGCTGAGTGTACTGTCATGGGAGTGCCCAGTATTACTACTAACTTGTCAGGTTTCGGGTGCTTCATGGAGGAGAACATTGAAAACTCTGAAGATTATGGTATATACATTGTGGATCGTCGCATGAAGTCCGTGGAAGAATCCATCCAACAGCTCAGCGATCAAATGTTCCGATTCTGTCAAAAGTCTCGTCGCCAACGTATCAACCAACGAAACCGTACTGAGCGCTTGTCTGATCTTTTGGACTGGAAAAGAATGGGTTTGGAATATATCAAGGCACGCCAATTGGCATTACGTCGTGCCTACCCTGACTCATTCGATGAGGATGATGAGGACCTAGGTACCGAAACTCAGCATGTCAAAATACCAAAGCCATTGTCCGCTCCAGGCAGTCCCCGTTTCCGAGGAGCAAATGGTCATCAGATGCCTCAGGATGACGACGAAGAAGATGACGAATATCCATTCCCTGTTATTGTTCGACGCAAGAACTCGACGAGAGAGGAAGAGCTTTTGCAAGAAGGTGATATTGCCTCTCTTAATAAGCTAAATGAGCTTAGCTTGCAAGAAAAGAAGCAGCAGCACAAGGCTTAATGTACATGTTGAAAAAGAAAACTCTTTCACCCAAAAAATTTCTCTTTCCCTTTTTCACTTATTTTCAGTTTCAAGGTTGATTGCAAGCAGTGCCATCCTTGTTTGTTTGTCTCAATGTCACACTTATAGTTTGTCACAGCATACCGAAAATAAAAACTCCAAATACGTTTGGCTATATTACTACCTGCAATTTAGTCTCACTTCATGCTATGCATTATAGATTTATAGACTTTTTTGACTATGTGGTTTAATATTTTCAATGAAATATTGGATTGGTGGATTCAGAAGTACCCATTGGGAATGGTGGGTAGCAATTGTGCCTTCGGTAAACAGATGATCATCAATCGAGTTTTCAGACAAAATTCAGAACCATTCTTGAAATGAAACTCTTACATTGAATTCATTACTTTAATTGAATTTATGGTCACCATAAAGGAAGTGTTACTTGGCAACTTCAGGTCAACGATACTTCCTGCATACTGGTTTATAGTTAGCCCTCTGGAATAGTTGAAATCAAATAACGAACAATAACTGTACCTTAAAAGGTAATAACGGAGAAACGAAGCGACAGTCGAGAAATTTTCTATTAGTGTCCAATTTGACATTGCGATTCATATCTGAAATATGAATTAGCTGGCGGAGGTCGCAAATTGAACGCCATACATTTATGATGCCATCGTGGATCCTGGGATTTTCCACACTCGTCCACCCATTTTATGTATATCAGTACTCGAGAAACGTTGTGAGTATATTGACAGTTCATAGAATAATTTTATAATTACTCTCAAAATAAAGTCGGAAGATGTGAACACAATCCCAGTATCCACCATGATACAATAAATGTATGACAAAGAAAACATTATTCACTTCATATCATCCAGATTGATGGTACACAGTAGAGCCTTTGATCACAAGTGCGATGTGTGAAAACCGGCCAATGGCCTGATTTCCGCTGTGCGACATGTTAGTAATTATCCATCCTAGAAAATGAGGTAGTGGATCTCAAGCTTATAATTGATGCAACTCCAATTACCAAGTAGCTTTCTCTTATTTCAGTTGCAGATTAAGCTGACAAATAGTGAATTATACACAGTTTTGCGTAAGCCTTTCTGCAGCGGACTTATCTGATCTTCCGGAGATGGAGGTCACAAATGTAACATAGAACCAATATGATAGATTTGGAAGGCGATTTAAAAACCTCCTGCTGCCAAAATGAAATGGTTAATGCAGTAAAATGATCAAGCAATAGCATGTTTTCATATGGCATTCCAAGGTGAAAAGCGTCGTTTGAAACTGAAAAAACAAGCCTGAAGAACTGGTAAACCCGACATCGTCAATTTTTCAGAGTTTGGATTATTGGAAACCCTTTTCATCACCATAAAACTATAATAGATTACTGTCTCGAATAGGAAAACCTCGCACATTAACCATCCTCACCTTCTACATAGGCACTATAAAGGTGTAGTATATAGTATTGACCATTGGAGATTCATATCGAGGATCCTACCAAATCGGATAATGAGTCCCAAAAGGGGAAACTGCTGACGACAGCTTTGGTACAAATTGAAGTCCGCACAGCATCATTGTGGAGCATAGACAATATGCGCCGTAAGCTATATAAAGTGCACCAGTCTTAAACCAATTGATTTTTCATTTATTGGTCTTTTTCTTTCATTTTATCGTAATATAGAATGTCTCATCCTCTATTGAACAAACTTGCACCCAAAGCCTTTATACTGAGTAAGTACATACCTGACATGATACATATTATAAGTCAGCTCACCGCCGTTGACTAATCCTGCGTTGGACGATTTAGAAAATCAGAAGGCAGAGAATGTCAATTTGGCCGAGGTCATTGGAATCAAACCCACCGTCCTATTCTTTTATCCCAAGGATAACACAGCAGGATGTACCAGAGAGGTAAATAAGAGAAACTGAATTAATTATCAGATCCATGGAAAGCACAGACTAATCATAATCGTTATATCTAGGTGTGTCAATTCCGCGACTCATTTGATGTATTGACCAAGTATGGCGCAAGTAAGTAATTTAATGAGTAGAATGGGTGAAGAGGATAGTAACTTACAAAGCCGACCATCGTAGCTGTTCTTGGTGTAAGTAGTGATTCCGTGGAGAGCCATCAAGCTTTCGCATCGAAACAGAAACTGCAGTTCGATATTCTGTCAGACGAGAAGCAAGAGCTACGCAACGCATACGAAGTCCCCAAGTCGATGCTTGGAATGTTACCTGGCCGTGTCACCTTTATCATTGGAAAGGACGGTATAATCAAGGAAGTATTCAACTCGCAATTAGACACCGGCGGTCATGTCAAGGCATCCATTAAGGCTCTTGAAGCAGAAAATAAGGTATAATTGACAAAACTACTAGCTTATTTTATTTATACACACATTCTGTCTAAGTACGATGATAAACACTGCATTATAGTAATAAACAAGTTCAAATGATTTAAGAAAGGTACCATATAACGGTGAAAGCATTGAATCATGACAAAAGAACAATTTGTAGGTTTTGGTGGGCCCCGCGGGGGGGGATATTCTTAATGTTTTTTAAAATTCTATCACTTTTTGAGAGAGGTCCGGCAATAACACACAAGAGTAATATTCACTTGCTTCCGATACTCCAATGTTCTCGACCATAAGATCCCACTTGTCTTTAAGAAAGTCGATGGCACTTTGTCGGAGCATATAAACAGCCCAATGATTTCGAATAGGCAGATAAGAAAATATCTTGACAGCTCGAATGATTTGTCTAAAGGAAATAGCCATAGCTTCTCTGTCATCGGTGTGATTAATCATATCTTGAAAAGTAAGCAATGCTACAGCATAAGGATGTGTCTTGAAAAAGCACCAGTGCCTTTTGAATCTTGATATCACGTCCAAACATTCTATGCAGGCATGAGCCGATTGCAAACAGATCTGCACAGCCACTCTTGTGATATTACAAACAGGCATAAATCGATTGGGTAGAAAAGACCTGTACAGTTGGAGAAGAAGGGAATGATATTCTAATTCCAACATGAATGGAACTAGTTCCGACCATTTTGTAGAACCACTGAGTGACGCTCGTACCGTTTGTGAAGAAGGCACTCGTAGATGACTTGGGATACTTTCATACCATTTCGTTATTCGATCTTCAATACCTTGTATTTCCGGTAATTGAACGCTTTTGTTTCCTGAACTTAGCGTAAAGACCATATCCCGGTATATGAACATATCGCGAAGCCTCCATTTCAAATAGATCACTTTTGCTTGGTTATTGTCGTCTTCATACTCTAAAGGTGATACTTCCGGGACACGTGCAAAGGTATCTTGAGCCGTGCTCATAATCCGCCGACTTGAAAATGTTGCTAGAGAAAGCTCCACATAGATGCTCAACCAAAATACTCGACAGTGGAGCTCTCGTGTGAATAAATCCATCTGCGGAAGTTTGTCGACCAAATCCAAATCAGACATCATGGTAGCCGCCATCATAAGGTACATATAGCTCGAACTGTTTGATTTCTGTTCAAAACTACTACCAGCTTGATAGACACTCATGATAACCAAGGCAAGTGCTATTTCGAGACTGGTCTTGTCCTCAGCCTCCTGCAACAGTGCGCGGGCTTTCTGAAAGAAAGGCTCCCCTACTTGGTTTGGCGGGCCTTGTAACAGTTTGTGGTGAAACACAGCATCATGTCTCGCTCCCCATGCTAGCATAGCATACAACAAGATGGGTTCAATCGTGTTGTTTCGATACTTGTTCAAAAAGTAGTTTGGGTCTGGAGGTTGGAATGTAAAAGAGATGGAACAATTGAGAAGAGTTTGAACAAGAGCCTCACACGTCGCACCAGAGATGACTTCGTTGGCGATTCGCCAGTCCGCTGTATTAATGCCAGTCCAGACGTCAAATATTTGATAGTTACTACTTTCTGGCGCCCAAAATGGTTTCGTTTTTAAAATTGCTATGGAATTGGCGTTGTTCATAGCTTCTTGGTCAATTGAACGAGTGCTGGAGGTAGTGCTACAGTTGGTGTTGTTGAGATTGAAAGCTTCCTTATTGTCATTCTCCTCCAAGATCAAAATTGTGCTGATCCGTTTTGGTTGACTTGACACTTGTAGTATAATCTTTTCCGAAATTATCATATCATAGAGGGAACAGAACGTCAAGGTCTTGAGATCAAATGTGCTGTTAGGGTCTACGAAAGCAAGCTCGTAGCATGTTCGTTGCCCTCGAAAATCCATGACATAGTCAACGATGAAAGGCGTGTTGGATTGTAGTGGTATAAATGTGCTACTGGGAAATGGTGCAATTTCATCCTCGTCGAACAGGTTAACATCAGATGCTACCGAAAGAATCTTATTGTCTGAAAGAGAGCTAATATCTGTAACCTTCCTTTCAATACTCTCCATAAATCGAGGGTTTGACATTGTAAGTTGCGTTGTTGAAAGTTGAGGATCGAGTGGATTTGCGCCCGGAGTTGGTGAGCGCTTTTTCACCTCATCAACGAGTTTCTGGATTTCTAGCCGTAACGAGGCGATCAGCTCTGAGTTCGCCATGGTGACTTGCACATCCTGCTCGATTTTCGTCAATCGGTCCTCAAACGAACGTTTTAAAGCGTGAAATTCGGTCGTTCGAACTAGTGAAGGCGCTCCCCCATAAGAGCATTCAGCATTTGCATCTGGATTACGCAATAAAATTAAAAAAATGGGATTAGAGTTACAGTTTCTACGGGTGTTCTATTAATATGCCCACGAATTGGATGCCTATCTGTGCCTGCTCCTTACCTATACATCGACCACACGCTGGGCGCATAAAGTCGCATTTCACTGGTTGAGAATACGTTAGAATGCCGTTTTCTGTTGTGCCGATATGAGCGGTGAATGTTTCGCGATTATTATAATCATACCTTTCTTATTTCTGATTGGGTTGTAACCCCGGTGAATACAAGAATTATGTAGTAAGTAAAAAATAAAAGGTCATTTGCACATGACATAAAAGCGAGAGATCATTACCTGCAACGCTCGCAGGCGGTTGTAAGGCGCATCCGCTTACTACTTTGTTCATTTGATTTCGGTGATTCGGCATCCATGAAAAAGAACAGAGATAGGAAGAATCCCGCCCACTCAAGCTCTAAATTCATCCACCAGCCATCCGTTCCAATCACGCTGCAGAATTTCATTTGCTGAGGATTTTCACAAACAAACATGTTCCACCTTCATATCACAGCCTTCTTATGCATGGTAACAAAATAAGGGAACATAACTCCCCTTCAATATGGTCAAATCCTGATAGGTAGCCATATAATATGATGTCAGCAGCGCTGTATCCACAGAACCTTCTTGCCATGGGTGGTTGTTCAAACCGATTCAAAGACCGTGCCTACAAAAGGAAGGTCATGTTGCCGATCATTAGCCTGTAAAAAGGACAGCTTGTATCCGCAGGCCCTTGTTCCTCTCTTTTCCCTTATTCCTTTATAATGACAACCCACCCACTTATTAATCAAGAGGCACCGAGCTCAATTACGCTCAAGAATCAAAGAGGTGAAGATATGGATCTGGATTCCCTCATTGGACAAGGCAATCCCATTGTATTATTCTTTTATCCTAGGTATAATGTGTACATTTAAGCCGACCAACGTCTTTTATTAGTGGATTTGTATTCTGACTAATGCCTAATTGACCCACATTAGAGATGAAGGACCAGTGTGCACAAAAGAGGTATTTGTTATATCCTATTCATCTCAATTGAAAGTAGCTTTTGCATTCTAACCATTGGTGGAATTATATCCAACCTCATTGATAGGTGTGTGCATTCCGTGACAGTTATTCCGTAAGTTTCTATCTGACGATAGCAGGAGCAAAGATTCTTGTGATTCGGAGTTCCATATTACCGAGATTTGGGATTGATCCACTTAACCCCCTGTATCCCTTCGATTGTATTGTTAATTTAGGTATTTTTAAAGCATGGCGCCATTGTAATCGGTGTAAGCGGAAACCCAGTAGACTCCCATTTGTCTTTTGCCAATAGGCATAGGCTTCAGTTTGATATTCTGGCTGATACGGAGGGTCGCTTACGTAAAATGTACCAAGTACCAAGGGGAGGATTGGGCTTTGTGCCAGGTAAATAACCTCTACATGTTATTTCTGCGGAGTTTTACTTGAATTGCTCTAATTTGTCTGCCCCTAACTTGCTGACGAATCTATGTAGGTAGAGCTACATTTGTTATCGACGGTCGTGGCCAAGTTAGGAGTTACCACAACTCGTTGCTGAATCATAGAGGACATGTAGAAAATGCCATTCTGATTCTAGATGCTTTGAATGAAGAGGATTATGACTAATAAATAACGTGTATGCGTAGACGCATCACTTTCTACAATTCATTCCAAGCATTAGATTTGTAAATTTTACTCTTTCTTTTTTATGGTACATTAATAAGCATCGTAAAGATATCACTGCCTATAGAAATTAACAAAAATTCTCTCTAAGATTGTTGCTGTAGCTGTAACATTTTTACCGATGACTGCTGAATTCGTTGCACTAGTTCTCCCATGCGGTGAGCACGTATAAAATCAACACTGATACCTAGGTCATCACTTGCCACCATATCACTAATTTCGACACTCCTTTGTAAATTCCTATATGTAAACATTGAGTGAGTGAAGATTCCATAAATAGTGATGAAAACGGTGATATTTAGAAATGCAAGTACCCTGGCAGCAACTCTTGCGTTTCGAACAGGACTTGGTGCAGGTTCAATACCATTTCAGGTATATACATCTGCCGCAACACTGAATTTGGTATTATTTGGTCAGGGTTATCTAGATACGGGATGTGTAAGAAGTCGATCAGGTACAGGTGTACATAGGGCCTAATTCATGTACACTTACCAGAAAGGCACCATCGCGATCGCAGTAAGTGCTGTAGTTTACTGATCAAAGTAAAACTCAATTGCTATAGAAGGAGGATGTGCGAGTGGTAAATCTAAAATTACAATGTAATGGCAAAAATTTAAAGGAGGACATATTACCTCAAATTGTGATGCCCAATCTTGATATGCACGCAAACCCTCTAGTGACTCGCTGTACAGAAAAAGTCAGTCAGTGACTTCAATAAATCTCCTTAAAGAAAAGTCATGTCATCGCCAAATTACTCACGTATCTGTTGGTCGTTTTGATTGCAGGTTGTTCCACAGGCTGAATAAAGCCCACGTTTCAATAAGAGTATTACCTAGCTTCATTTCAGCCACAGTTTGGTTTAGACCACGCGTGTCATCTATCTGCTCTGTCAAGATTGTGCTGATGATTGAACTTGGTAAATAGGCATAAACCATCTGAGCTGCACTGATGTTACCATCGGCTGTGATATAATAGGATTAAATAAATTGCCCCTACATAGATTGAGTAACTCTATTATTCACGTACCAAAAAAATATCTGATCATTGCATTGCTCTGAATAATAGCTTCTGGATATAATCGTGGGTCGAATGTGAGCCACTCAAGACTTCGAATTTGTCGCAAGGTGGAAGGTTTTACAGGTTCACTCTTTATGCGTTTTGTCGTGGTACTTGGGGAAAACTATTGAAGGCAGGGACACCAGTCAATCAACAAATTTTCATAAACCATCCATAAACTATTATGAGAAATCACACCTGCTTCATACGTGTAGGGCCTTCGGTTTGGTATAAGTTCCACAAGATACGGTGCACATCAAGATGATGATGTTGACCAACTTCAATGAGCAACTTGCGTTCACTTCTATCACCTTCAAAATCTGTAACTCTATCATCAGTCACCACACGTAGCATAAAGCATCTGACCGAGAAACTGGGTACTCACGCTGCAAGTAATTGGAGTAAGTGTTAGCTTGTAGTTCCGCGCTTGAGAGCTTTGAGCAATATAGTGCGATCAGCTGTGCCTAACGGATAAACAGGTCAACATTAAGATGTTTGGTTTGCGTGAATCCTTCGCTACTATACCTTTAAGCCATTGTCGAACTGAGAATGGCATTTGACATATTCGCATATAATAGCATCGCTTTTGACATTAGGCTGATATGCTGATATTGAGCTCATATATAATATTAATAAACTGGTAAATCGAAGCAAGTGATGGCGGAGGTCGTTATCAGTGCTGCAGAGAAGAACGAGTGATCAGATGGTAGTCTTCAACATATCGTTAATCGAACATTACTTACACCAGCCTCAATTCATTAGAGATCTTCCCTAACACCAAGGTATCGTGCAATGCGCCTATTAGCTCGTCCAAACGATTCGTAATAATCATGGCTTGAATGTAATGGAAGCACTGAGTCGGTGGATCAGCATTATAGTCCTTTCTCTGTGCGCTGCTGAATATGATTTCTTCAGAAGGAATTCCGTTTGTCGAGCCACTTTTTGAAACCATTATGTCATGCAACAAATTTTCCACTAACGCATTGTAATACGCCCATACGAGATCCTCCCATGTAGAACAAGCGGGCAGCGTCTTATGTATTTCGAAGAATGAGATCGTATACTGCTATTGGGAGAAATAGAAAAATAATACTCACATTTTCGACATCGCCACACAAAGCGGCGTAAGTTGCCCGCTCGTATAAATCTGCATTGCTCTAAAATGCCATTTCCATTAGCGAGGTGGAGAAGTGTATAGAAGCGAGACTGAATACATACATCCTTAGCTATCTGGCTACAAGATATCCTCCAAAGATTTCGGGCAGTCACTTCTGAAGTTGACAGAGTTCTAATTCGTAAAACGCCATCTCCATCTGTGTTAAAACGACATATAAGTAACTATGGAAATTCCACTGTTTTGCAAAACTTATCGGCCTACCTGTCATTCCTTGGTTATGCTCCAGATACCCATATAGCCCAGCTGACTGCCAAGGCTCATCGCAGAGCTCGCACATCTTGATAGCCTCTTTGACTTGTCCTCTTCGTACAAAGTCGAAAAGAGATTTGGTTATCTGGCGGTTAGCATCTGAACCTTGAGGTTGTAATCTTCGTTTTTGCCTTCGTGGTCCATCGTCGTCAATTTCCATCATCGTCTGTGTTTTCGTATTGGCATTAATCTTTCTGGATCGCTCCTCAAACGTACTCATACCGGCGTGTTTCCATTCCTGTTTACTGTATTTGGCTGGTGTTAATTCCGGTGCCGTATTCTGCAACCACCTGAGAACAGCCTATACTTAAAGTTAGCAATCAAATGATAGATATCAAATAAAATCTTCCATTAATATACTTACTAAATGCTCTTGAATAGCGACATTATCACCGTAATAGACATCCCTGGCAAATGATATCAGTGAATAATTTTGAAATACGTGAGCCAACCAGTACTACATACTTGAAGAGAGCGGATATCAAGGCCCAGGTTTTGGATTCGTTACGCAGAAAATTGACAGTTTCAGTCGATCTAGCAGCCATAGACTCTGATAGCATGCTCGCTCTAAAAAAGTCAGTCGGTTATTAGGTCAGTGGATCATCGTCGACCAATATAGGTGAGCTTGATGAGTTAGATACCTCTCTTGTGACGCTTCTCCAAACTTTTGGCATAAGCTCCTTTTGTCTTCTACAATGTGATCTGCACTATCCAAAATCTCGGCAAATTCGCTGTCGATATCGTCAAGATTCTGCGATTCTTGTACGATCTGCAGCATGGAGGATTAATTCAGCACGGAGAGTATTTAAACTGCTATCAGCTGTATTCATACCATGGGAGTTGCTAATCGAACAAAGAGTTGCAAGTCGGTTAGAATATTCATCTGCCATGTATCGTACAATCAACCAGGTACATACCAAGTTGACCTGCTTTAGCATAAGAGCCACTATATTATGACAATCTTTGATCAATAACCTTTCCACAAAATCCATTCATAGACTGGTACGTCAGATTGTACGATACCTTTTGGATGCTGCATCGTCGGTTAGCATTGCTGGGAACTGTCAGGTTGCGAGCAAAATTAAAATGCCAACACGCTCAATTGTCCGGTTCACAGTCTCGTTGATTTTTGCGCACCGAAAATTTTTATGGTAGAGTTAAGTGCCAACAAGGTACACACGAACGCGCTGTAACTCGAATTAAAACACATGCTACAGGTAATGATTGGCGTAGCTAAGCTCTCTGATTTTCCCAAACCTTTGTAAATATATTTACCTTACCTAAGATAAATGAATGAAATCGCAATCTGACAAAATAAATTTCATTGATCTGCTTCCTTCAAGGCTCTTGGCAAGTTATGCCTCGTAGCACTTTAGAAAGAGAAGCACATAAAAGCCGTTGCTTTACGAAAATGTATAACTCTGAAGTACGGATTATCACAAGAGGGTATCTTCATTCGAGCTAAAAAGAGGCAATGATCATCCGGCATCACTGCAGGATCGTGAGGCTTGATTGAATTTTCGCAGCAGTACATTATCGAGCAGGAATGAGGCCCAAAGGAAAAAAAAAAAGAACATCCATAGAAGTGAATTCTTGACTGGGGCATTTGCACTAGTATACCACGCTCGCCTGCCACAGTGTGGGTATTATGCAACACCGGCATACGGCACGGCCACTTCTCATCATTATCGGGAATGGCCCATTCTCGGATTCAAGAGAAAAATTCTATTTCGTTTTTCACAGATGCTATCGCAGCAAATACTGTTGTTGTTGTTGTTGTTGTTGTTTTTAAAAATTTCAGGTGGAAAATCGGCTGGGGCAAAAAGGTTCGGTTGTTTATTATGGTACCATTCACCGTCCATACCGAGAGACGGATGACTGTGCACGCGACAGTACGACGTAAGTCGCTTTTGAATTAAAAATAACAACCAAAAATATATATTGCTTACGTTTTGACTGTGTTGCGTATGGGCCATGAAGATATCTACATTTTTTTGGATACCAATTTTGTGTTGACGGCAGACATTTCCTTTTGGGGATGTATTGGGCCGGAAGATTGTCGTGGCCAAGAAGCTTGGTCAATGTATGTAGAATGCTGGAGCATAGCTGTGGTATAACTCTCTACGAAGCTCTAAGAGTAAATTTAAATAACGTAGTACGGGAACTGTAAAATTCTGGCAAATTGTGAGGAAAGCGCCATTCTGGTCGATGCTTTCCTTTGCGATACAATAACAATAACAACAACAACTATAAAGATCACGACCTCTTTCACAATATTGGATCTCAGACATTTCTCCTTTCCTTTGTGCCTCTTACGCTTTTTTTTTAAAAAAAAAGTAAACCTTCCCAATCCACTCTACCTTCAAATTAGACCACAGTAATAGTTTTGTGTGGGTCAATTTCGTACTTCATCCTACAACGTACAATTAGAATCCCATTGCACATTCATGTCCTCTTTATATGATTCCGAGAATAGTTCTATTTCCTCTTCCCCTCCTCCTCCAATGCATTTGGTGGATGTTGAAATGGAGGACGTTCAACCTACCTCTGCAACCTTCCCTTCGTCCAGCGCTGGTCGTGTAAGTGGACATGGTGGTATATCCGGCAGCTACAGCGTCGGCGTCCGACCTTCGTCCAAGAAATTCAAAAATAGACATACGACAGGTTCATTGAGCCGCTTACAGCAACAAACCAATGGTCTACGCATAGATGATGGCCTCTTTCAGCTCGTTAAACCAAAGCCACTTGTAGTTGGAAAACGTTTTGGTAAGCTTTATTCATTTACCAGCTTGAAGCTTGGCGGAACAAATCAAACGTTTCTGAACTCACTTACATTCGATCATTTTGTATTAGATATTCTGGGCAACCTCCCATATGAACTTGCAACCTTGATTTGTTCTTATGTAGACGCATTTTCGCTGCTGCGAATGAGTCTAGTTAACAAAACATGGCTGATAGCGTCCCGTGATAACGAACTTTGGAAGCGTAAATTCGCAGCGAACCCATCATGGAAAGTCAATATTCCTTATCAACACCTTGATGAAATGGATTGGCGACATCTATATAGCCAGCGATATTTGCTGGAACAGAGATGGAATACCGGAAAAGTCACCACACATTACCTCACAGGACATGTTGATAACGTTTACTGCCTACAATTTGATGATGATAAAATTATTACCGGCAGTCGCGATCGAACAATTAAATTCTGGAGTATGAAAACCCGGGAGTGCGTGCATACACTCACAGGACACGAACAAAGTGTTCTCTGCCTAAGGTATGATGAAGAAATCTTGGTATCTGGCTCTTCAGATCAATCAGTCATCGTTTGGGATATGCAAACGTTAGAAATCAGGCACAGGATAGTGGTATGTCTAGAGGGCTTATTTTATGATTTCTCACTAGTACCTTATGCTTTCGTTCTCACTGAATTTATTCTGCAAATTTTAGGGACATACAGAAGGAGTTTTAGATGTCGTTTTCGACAAAAAATACATTGTCACTTGCTCAAAAGATAGCACGATTCGGATATGGGATCGTGCAACGGGAAATGCAATACGGGTGATAACGGCACATCGCGGCCCTGTCAACGCCATACAGTTAAAGGATAATATTATAGTATCAGCGTCTGGGGATACCTTTATCAAGATGTGGGACATCGAAACAGGAGAATGCATACGAGAATTCGAAGGCCACACTCGAGGATTAGCTTGTGTACAGTATGATGGCAAGCGAATTGTCAGCGGTTCAAACGATAAAAGGATAAAGGTATGGGATGTCAAGACTGGTCAGTGTATAATGACCTGTGAAGGTATGTACATATCTTTTTGTTCAGATCACCGTAATAGATCTTGATCTAATGATTGCCTTACTGCAGGTCATACCGGCCTCGTTCGGACACTGAAATTTGACGATGAAAAGCTGATTAGCGCCAGCTATGATCAGAGCATACGAGTATGGGACATTCGGTGAGTGATATAAAACGCTAATGTAGTGGAAATAGGAACACCTTTTAACACTTGTACCAATTTGTAGAACCGGTACACCTCTTCTGAACTTTCAAAGTGGCCATTTAAGCTGGGTGTTTGACGTTCACTTCAATCGAACCAAAATCGTAAGGTAAGGAAAACTAGATTTTCTACCTTTATCCTTGGTTGAAACTTTCAGAAACTGAACCATTTTCTCTCTAGCTGCTGCCAAGGCCATGATCAACAGATTTTGATAATGGATTTCGGTCAAGGGTTGGATACTACCTACTTTATATGAACTGTAACTATGCGACAAGTCGATACCTATACCTTGCACCTACCTTCTTGTACATCGTTTTTTGGTTATTATCTTTCTACACAATGTTTTGTATTGTTTGTTTCGTTTTTTGTTTTTTACCTCTGCTATACGCTCATTTGCATGGAGATCCGTAACTTCGAGGAAACAATGTGTCTCCGAGCCTATTTATTGTTTAATGCATTGTTCCGCCTGTACCTTCTTTGTTTTTTTTTTTTTTCGTTAATGTATTTCTCTTCAATTTTTGTTTTGGATGCCGAACAAACGATTAGATTTATTGATCTGATCTTGTTACTACGTTTTTTTAAACAGTTTTTAAAAAGAGAAAAGTTGAAAGAAGGAAAAAAAAATTTAATAACAGGCATCAATTAGAAATGAAAACAATGATTGCGGTGTGCTTAATTCTCCATGTCTTGGTCGTTCGTCATTTGACGTTTATCACTAGGATGTTCATCACGTCACCTGCACCACCAAACAATCAAGTTTTGGCTGTGTTGATTTGGTAAAAACAAACCCCCCCCATAGATAACACCTGTAAGAACCAACTCTTGCTGACGTAGTCTAGTGTGTATACTTTGCAAATAGTAACTTTTGTTCTACCTAACTGAGCCTTGGTGGTCTTCAAAGTCGTTTTAATTTTTTTGTGTATGTGTAGCTATACGACTTAATAGGTACTCTGCTTGAAACAATTTCAATATATGAACCAATAAATGTTTTCGTTTTGTCAACAAAAATGCACTCAAGTTTTAGATGAATGGATAATTTGTGATACCTACCATTGTCTCTCCACTAACCCACACAGGATATTAATTGCCAGAATAAATATTTGCGTAAAGCCTTAACATTCCGTTAATGTTCCAATGATCAAGTAGAATTAAATAAAACGATTTTTCTACGAAAGTATAGATGTTAGTTAACCTTCAGCAAGAAAAAAATCCTACTTTTGGAAAGGTACCAGCAACGCAATGAACGCGGTTTCCCATAATACGTCGTTTCTAGAATGGTAACAACAAAGAAGAAAAGAACATTTTAAGCCTTTAGCTAATTGGATAATTATAGGCATAATGTCTGGGATTCACATCGCTGCAAAATAGTTGACCAGCATATTTGACGATCATCTTACACTGTATTGTGTCCTTTCAGATTATGGCTACAGTTCCTTCAGGCTCTTTTCTCAGTACACTATAAACTTGTAGATGCGCCATTTCAATACCATCTTTCGCACCTCCGCGTAATCTTCTGCATTCCAATCAGATTATGTGACTTCTTGCAGGTGTCAATATGCCTCCAGAGGGACCATTATTTCTTCGGAAAGGAAACTAATTATGACAAGCCCCAATGACGTTTGGAAGGTTGTGCTCAATTGTAGATTTGTTAATGTCTTATCTTGAGACTTTAACGCTTGCTGTATGAGCCAAATGGCTGACTTCCAACTCTCTGGAAATTACCGCACGTCAGCAACGGTTTGAATACGCCGTCAACAAGCCAGCAAGAGGACGAGAAACTTAGCCACTGGAAATGCTATGTCGGTACGAAACCATTGGCTAGTCAACAATTTGTCAAAGCATCAATGAGACCGCTTTGGGTTATAAGCATGTGGTAAAGATCCATTCTATGATTCGACATCTATGTCCGATCATATGCAGCACAGGGACAGTGAATAGTATTGCAGCTGAAAGAAATATAAACCAATGTTAAGTTATAGGCACGGGACGAGGACGACCAAACAGCTGAAGCGGCCTGTCATCAATCCCTTGTCATTATGTCAATGTAGCATTTTTTGGCATGTGGATTTTTACAAAGATTAAGAACTTCGTTTATGATATTAATATTCTATTCTGCTTATCAACAGAAGGATTCGTATGGTGTCGTTCATTGTGGCCAAACTTAATTTCCCTCTCATCCCAGTCTGAGAGTATTCACGAAAGGCTGAGTAACGAATGCAGCGGGTAAAATATACCACACACATTGATAGCATGTCAAGTAACACATTAGCATCTGATATCGAGTATGCTGGATTTGTAATTATTGAGGAAGGGCATTTTAAACGGATATGACTAAATATGTATAAGCAGTGTAACATAGATACTTGGACACAACTGTTAATAATTAAAACATTCTGTCTGTATCTCATACGTCCTATAGAGATCGACCATGATCACAAGTTAAGTACCGTTACCGGGTTACCATTTACTCGTAAACTTTCCGCCCTATGACATTATGGTGCAATCGAGCAATGTATCGTTCTCATCGCTTACGTTAGACCCACTGAGTTCATCGGGCACATCGGGCACATGTTCACTGAGTGGTCTGTGTGGCTGTCCTCAGATTTCCCATTTTGCGAGAATCCTTGCCTTTCTAGCCGGTGTTTGTGCCAGGTGCCAGTTCCACTAATTTGGCAAACACTTTGGTCAATCATGTTTTAACTTTTTTGATGACCCAGCGGTAGTACCAACTCCAAAAAAAACATAATAATAGATTTGAGGTTTTACTATGGCCATTCACTTAGAAATAATGAAGTGATGAATCAAAATATAAAAGAAAATCTCAGAATATTCTAACCTTAATATGATCTGCCATAGGAATGGTGGGAATTCGCTATGTCTCGTATCTTTTGCCCTGAGCTGGGAACTTTTTTTTTGCGATTGGGCTGGCCTGGACATTTTTTGGGAGCAGGCTTACCACCACTTTTTAGAAATTTCCTGGGCACTTGTCTGAGTTGAGATAACATGGAGCGAAGAGAAACCTGATCCGACTTTATGGTATGGAATGAGGCGTAAAAAAGAATTGATACAATACCAATATCTTTTATCTTTAGAATTCATAGTTCATTATGAGGATATGTTAAAAGCAATTCGTACTGGTCCAGGTTGATGTTTTTTCCTACAAACAAGGGCCCTATTCCTCAAAGGTCCATCCAATAAATCCCGTTAAACTTGCCCAATCACTGGATTATGACCTTTGGCTGATACCTCAAGCCGTCACTTTTCAACGTCACAAGCACAGAGGCGAGCTTTCCTACCCCGCTGTGTGGTTCATCGGCTTCCTCGTACCAAATTGGTAAATGGATACGGAGGTCTCAAGTAACAAACACCTCTTTTATTCACAACAGCCTCGTTTTTCCCTCTTCTTTTCCTCTGTCTTATTCACCCTATATTTTGTTACTATTTGTCTACATTTGATCCAAGTACTCTCATTTATCTGTCCATACCTTAGAAGACCTGATAATCCAAGTATTCTTCTATCGCTTCCCTTATACTTTCATTTATAAACAGCTAGTTATTTCTCCATGACCGAATACGATGAAATGATCGTACCGAAAATCGAAGAAATTCGACTTACCGAGCCAAACCAGCTGTGGACTAATAACAATACACTATCCAATGGGCCGAATATCGATGATCAACGATCCATGATGTTCAATGAAGCCAATTTGTTAGTGTGGAACCAAAGTCGCTACACTGCTCAACAACCACCTACCACTCGGGAAGTCAAGCGTAGAAGTAGCCCAGCCAGCCTTCAAAACCCACAGCTCAAGATTGGTGACATAATGCAAGATCTTAATATATCAGATACTCAAGTGAATCCAGATATGAATGCTCAACCTGACCTTATGTTAGATGCATCTGCATCATTTGATCCAGAATTTGTACAAAAAATGCCACTTAAGGATGCCTTTCTTACTACTCAAAAGCGTAAGTATTTCCATAACTAATCTCAATTTGAAATCACCTCATATTAATTCAATGATCACTACCATTCATACACATTTTAGTCATTGATAGCTGGGGCCCTATGATTAGTGGTATCGCTACCCCCGCTGGGCATACCAACGTTAGTCAGCCACATGCTGGCAATATTACTACACCTCTCGATACTGAGTTTGCACGCCGCCATTCTATTGCGGTTTCCACTTATGGTTGGCGTTCTCAATCTCCCGATATGACCATCAATCAACATACTGTGGAGCCAAAGTTTATTCATGACATGTCTCAGATACCATGCGTTCTGGCACCACCTCCAAAGAAGGATACCTTGCAGCAACCATCTGTAGATCAAAATATCTTCCAATTTCCTCTAAATCCACACCCTATGTGTCGTCAAGATTCACAGCCTTTACCATCTAGTGTTTCCCCTTCGTCTGATATGATGTCTAGCAACGGCTCATTGACACCTACTTCACAGTACATTTTTGGACAAGAATGCGCAGAAGCAATAACTCCCATGAGCGTCATGTCACCTGAAGGCTATACCAATCTATCAAGAAAGCGTTCACTGGTTCCCGAAGTAGTCGATACACCTATCTTTAATATGTCTATGGATATGTTTCAGTCACCTGCAGTCCATCGTAAAAGGACAAAGTCAATGGACGTCGGAGTTATGGATTACTCTGAAGATGTCTTTGAAACTGAAATCTATGAATATCCATTGATGTCACAAGAGGATATCGAGAAAGCCGAGACAGATGAAACAGCTCGACCTAGAAAACAACGAATACGATACCCTGGAGACAGTTATACTCCAAAGTGGGTTCGTTACTTGGGCCAAGCCAAGGAAGGTTACTGCGATAGCTGCCAGCCTGGAAAGTGGCTTCAGCTGAAGAATAGTGCCTACTGGTAAGCAATGCTGATAATGAGGCTAAACAGCGCATGTATCTTAGGTTTTCTTTTTGTATTCAAACATTTATTTCTCCAGGTATCACAAGCAATTCTTTCATGGAATCTCTTCCGTTTCTGGTAGACAATTCATGGAGCCCATTGATCAACGATGGGGAGACCAGGATGCTATTGAGGGCCTATGCCACCAGTGCCGCAATTGGATATCCATATGTACAGCAAAAAGAAAAAATAGTGTCCTTTGGTATCGACATGCGCACAAGGTAAGATATGCAGAGATAACCTCCAATGTGTACCAAAATATTTGTATAAGCCCAACTTCAAATATTCACCATCTTTACTTCATCTAGTGTCATATCTATCATAAACCAAAAGCCACACAACCTAAGAGACGCCCTTCTGTACAGTTTTAATTGTTTTTTTTTTTTTCAATTTTGTGAACACATTCCACCTTTCTTTGACTTATAATTTGTGCATTTAACAGCTCAGCTGCTTACTATTAGCAAACCAGAAAATTTTATATATTTCCCTACCATTGTACTACAGAGATCAATTTTCTCGTCCGTTTTTTCCTCTCTTGCAATAAACACATTACCACTATTCTCTTCCCAAGGTGAATGCGAAGGTATAGTTTGGCTGAATCACTTGACCAAATAGGCTGTCGAAAATAATTGCGCCATTCGTCTTCTCGGCGGATTATTTGCGACTTTGCTATTGGAGAAATGAGCATATATTCAACAGCATATAGGCGATCGGGATACTCACAAATCATCAACACTAGGCCATGAGTCATTTCAACACAAACACTGAGTCTCAAATTACATTAAATGATGTTCTCTCATATTGGGTCCCACATTCCCAGTTACCCACCTCATCAGATCTTCCGCGCCAACCACTATTACCAACTTGTCGCGTTAGACAATCTAAAGAATCTCAAGTTTTTTCTCTCAAGCAGCTTTCAAACTGCGAGAACTCTAATGATCAGAAAACTGAAATAGCCCGCAGTTCTCAATCACTAGAAACACATCATCATCAACAATGTGAGCTGCAAACGTCAATGATTGAATGCACACATGTCTCATATTCAGGTTCGTGTCTGGAGTGTTTGGCTTTGGAAAGGCGTTAATTCGGAGACTGATGTTATCAATTCAACGTAAATATACTGATAATTTATCAAATAGAATTATCAAATTTTCTGAATCCAAAATTCAGTCAATTGGAGCAGAAATTAGATAGCATCCTCTCTAGCCTGTCAGATGTGCATGTTAGTATGGAATACGTTTGGGTAACTCCGCGATTTGACCGATTGGTTGGACTGAAACAATTCTGACAGGTGCAAATAGACAGATTCAGGATGTCAGGGTCACATCAAATCAAAAGCGCCCCGAGGATAAATAAGAAACGTCAAAATAATCTTCCGGTGCTTGTCCAACCAATACCTTATGAAGATGAGATCAATGTGAAACCTCATGCACGCTATTCCAAAAGGCGGTATGAATCGATACTACATGTTTTTGGACTTATGACATAGAGATCGTTCCGCTAACATGCAGCAGGTCATCATTGAACGAGAGGATTGAAAGGCAGAAGAGATATAAGTCCGCCGCTTATGACGACTTGCCTTCGGTTAGGTCTGCTGCATGGAAGGAGTCTTCGCTGGAGAGAAAGGTGAAACTTCAACTCTTTGCTTACAATAGTTTCAATTATTGACATTTTCGAAATTGCCAGAGACGAGTTTTACTTACCAAAGCGATCGAAGAACTTGTTTTCGTTTCATGCTAGAGGTTTTCTAAGTTTTACTGTTTTATTTCCAATTTAGATCTTGTTATGTGATAAATGGCTGTATGAAAAGAAACCATCCAGATACTGAAGCACGTCTCCAAGATGTGATATAATCAGCTTGTCTTTCAGTTAGTCCCCTATCTCCCAAAATATAATTAAATGATGGGATGGAAATACGTGAGTGTGATGCGCTTCCTTTCACTTTTGTTGGGAGGTAAACACCAATTGAAAACTGAATTAGCTACACCTGTAAAAGGACGACTGATTACCGAAGTGGTATAGATGATTATTCCCATAAATACAGATACTATTTATTATAGAATGAATTTTTGCCATTGACAATATCATTATAGGTTATCAAAGAAATAAATTCATTAAGATATGAGAAGAGAGAGCCTAAAATTATTCTCATCATCTGTTGTAAGTTAACCACGGCGGGAGAACAAAATTCACACATAGATACTTTAGATAGGTTGCAAACTAGTGAAGATGGTCGGAACGACAAGATCTTTTAAGAGAAAAGATTAATCTTGTGAAACTTTGAAAATTAGTCTGAAGCTGATACTCACGTTTGCGTGTGAGAGAAAAAAAGTGGGGAAAAGTGGTGTTTATAAACCAAAAAAACCGTGATGCTTCTTTTACGGGAATGTTGCAGCTATGAAATGACTGCCGAGTTAGTGAAGTCATGCGTACATAGGATCCGTGGAATAAAACGATCGTATGCGGCACTCACCAGTGAATTCTCAATCCTCAGAAATTAGCAGGCACAGAAGAGAGGTACGAGTGTTGATACGGACTGCCAGGCTATCAATATGACCATCGATTTAGTAAGGATATGCTATAACTGTAAGACTGTAGGAATTGTAAGAAATGTACGTGCTGGTTTGTGAATTAAAAAGTGGCACAATGTCTTTACATAATACGTACTACTGGGTTTATCAGTCCAAAGGAAATACATATTTTGGGCAAATTATCGCTGGCTTCTTTTGAGGCGGACATGTTTGTAATCTACAATAATAATTCTTTAACATTTATGTCACATTCTAAGATCAAATGAAAAAGCACTTGCTTTCTTTCATCCCCGAAACCACGAACAAAGACAGCCACTGAATACTCTGCATTTAAATGATTCGTTCCATCTCCGGTGATCAATCAATGATGCCAATCACGGTCTTGGACGCGTGAATTTTCTAATATAACAAAAGGGGTTATCGACATATGAAAGCATTGACTCTTTTTCGATAAACAAAATCGTAGGATTCATTAAAAAAAATGCAGAAACTATTATAGCTATTTGTACCGAATATTGTTCGACATTCAGTTCTTATTTTCAAGTACATGAGATTGGTTATCTTAAATTGCCAGTTTTATTAAAGATTCGTGAGATCACAACAGTTGTATACACCCAGTGCAAATTATTTCTCCGTCCTTGCCATAGTTACTCAATGTTGTACTTGACTTGTCGCATGTAAAATAAATTAAAGGGCTGTTGGACAAACGAGCATAATAGTTGATAAGACGATGTGGCTTAAACTTGAAGGACAAACGCAAATATCATATGTTTTCACAATAGCAGCCGGAAATGACTGTAGATTTCGTCAATTTGGTGTATCGGTGTATCTTACCGACTTTGCCTGATAAATTCAAATTGCTGTTGACCAACAACGAGTCAGGGCAAACTTAGATAAGCAGGCACACATAGCCGAAAATAAAAGACGATATTAACTCTATTAATCATGAACAACCCATAACTCTGTCTCACAGCATCTTGATCGAACATGTCAACGCAATCCATAATATTTTGTGGAAGTGACCATGACATCCTTTAAACACGATGACTTTCAATCATAGAATTTGTCATCCACGTGCTGTCTTTTTTCTGGTGTTCAGGTTGCTTTTCGATGTGTTTACAAATGCTACAAACTAATTGGCTTTTTATGGCCGCCAGCGCAGCATGTTGTTCCCAATATACACAAAGAATACTTTTAGCAAATCCAGTGTCATTGCTGTTCTCAGTAGGTATTTCCCAATGGGTACGCAGCGCCAAAAGAGCGTCTGTGCTTTGGGATATAAATACCAGCTAACTTGCCTACATCTGCAGACACTCTCCAAAATGACACTATAATTTATGTTTACCGTTGTCACTACGATTATTCAAACTATCGTGGACATTGATCGTGTTCACAACGTTTGCCAAACTTCCATATTTGACTATGCTTTCGAGATAGAATTGTACTGTTGCGCATGTCAATAGATGATAGCCCGTAGTAAAAAACAATCAAGAGGCTATGCTATTTTTCTTTATTAATTATAATATACATCTCATTTATCTTGATATCTCACTGGTAATGTGTGCGAAATTCTACAGCAACTTTGCGTCCAGAAAGGCAGTCACTAGACTAATTTTCTACCTTGTTCAACTGAGGTTGATATGAATGTTGATGGAACCAGAACATTCGGTACGCCACTTACGAACGTTTAATTATACCCAATATCACCCATGCTAACCAAAGCAAACCCAAAATGAAGACAACGAATTTCCCTTCAACCGATCCAGTAAAATCACTACAAAGGGAACAGCAATTATTAATCATAATATCCACCAGCGAAGTATAAAAGTGTAATGATAAAATTTGTTAAAATGTGGCATGGACTACAAATTCTGTATCACTTGAAATTATCTGATGTCCGCTAACGCTGGGGCAGGTGTGAAGGCTAGTAAGGACTTGCAAATGCATGAGTTGTTTGTATGTGTTGCTGTTTGGCGGAACTGTAATGTTTGACATAATTGACAGTCAAAGACTTGACCTGCCAATTGATATAATTCTCAATCAACACCGAAGGTTAGCTCGTTATTCAGCCCTTACATTGTAAGAGAAGTGTGGTCCAAAGCAAAGATCCTCTGACGGCCTTTTAGAAAGGAACATTTGTAGCATTTCTACCGTAGATTGGAAGTGTGGTTTTTGTGTATTCTGCTTATAGCGCCGCGTCTATCGAGCAACGAGAAGTGTCAAGGCACCCGGCAGATACATTCCAGCACTAAAATATATGTATCAGGACTAGAGGAAGCTCATCAAACTGCCATTGAAAATGAAGATGTTCCAAAGCTTTTTCCATTATATCCAAACCCATCGCTGGGTTGGCACTTTGTGCCTTTAGATATAAGGGTACTATCTGCATTCTTTACTGATATCCCTCGTCCCCGGCGGCCATTCGATTATGCAAAAGCTGCATATCGAATTTTTAACTATGAAGCCCTAAATATTTACAGGTGGTACTGCATGCCTTCATTTACGTATATTGGAACATACTACCAATTTAAAATTTTTTGAAGTCTGCAACAGCTTCAAGCAAAATTTGCATGCTCCGTATCTTCAGATGGTATTAGTGTCAATATCGGATTTGCGTGCCGAAAGACATCGGTGGCGGCCCGCTGCCTTTACTCCATCCCCAAAGATATCACTGATAGGGTTTGGGATCGGCATGTTTGGCAGAGACGGAGTGCCCATTAATGGACATATGGCTGGAGTAGTAGGTGTCCTTTGGAGGAAGTTAAAGCAGAAGGAGAAACTCGGAGAGCTAGTAGCAATTTCCTGTAAATGAATATTACACCAGCCAGGTAAAGTTAAAGCTTTGGGAATGTCGCTTATGCGTACAATATCTAACAGTAGATGTACACAAAGGATAGATTTGCCAGGGATGCTACCATAGGAGCTTGACAAGAAAGAGAACAAATGATGGAATTCTTCGTCACGTCATAGCAGTTTGCAACCACCGTCATATGCTTTGACAAGAGATCAGCTCCTCCAAAAACATGTTTGACATTGCTCAAGCTATTGTTCATAACGGCATTCGGCCAACATATTTCCAACGACCCAACCTAATCACCGTCGCGAACACGGTTTCTCGTAGCAAGAGATTAAGATGCTTACCAAGTTGGTAAGTAAATTCATGGTTCATGCTCTGAAATTAGCTAAAATTTTCTGCTCCACCCTTGCTGACACAAATATTCCCAAAAAAAAAAATACAGTACAGTACGGACACCACAGTACGGACACCGATATTGTTTACCGCCAAAATTCCCAAACTGAATCTTGCCCTTATGCGCACGTGATGGACGAATTTGTCATCAACTTGATTCAATAAATGTCTTTGACTTTATAGACAAACCATACTCTTTCTCTTTCATTCTAACTAGAGCGAGACCGTGATTTATTCATGTTGATGTCATACATATCATCCCTTAACCAGGATCCCTCACCGACATTGTTCAGCGAGGAATCATTGGGACAGGAGCTAAATACCTGGGCGACCATCCCATTGTATTTTGAGGACCCTCCTTTGATTCAAAACTTTCATTTGGGATCGGACACTAGTGATTCAGACTTCTTAGAAACACCAAAAACTGATTTTCAAATACTTGAAGACGATTACTTATACCCATTGGTCCCAGTGATGGATAAACATGGTTTGCCCATTGTTTCGGCACTTCCGGTAGATGGCCCCACGGTAATTAGTATAAACAATGCCTCAGCACCTAGATCGAGTACATCAAGATTATCTGAAGCGTATAGCACGACAGATAAATTAAAGTTAAAATCTAGGAAGCGCAAGGTAGTAGAAGGAGAAAATGACTCGGAAAAGGTAGCACAAGACGAAGATAAAAGGCGTCGAAATACTATGGCCTCTGCTCGATTCCGACAGCGGAAGAAAGTTCGCGAAGCTGCTCTCGAGATTCAAGCGAAGGAAATGACCGAGAAAGTTGTTTCTTTGCAAGAAACAGTTGATTCACTTGAGAATGAGGCCAAATGGTTACGCAGCCTCCTGGTAGAGAAAGGTGACCCCTCAGTACTTGAAATCGATGAAGATCGGTAACATAACAAACTTCGTGGCTTATTGCCAATTGTACATAAATTTAATTCCTTCGAGTTCTTTTATAAGGACGTACTTCTGGTATCCGAGAATAAATAACGCATGGTGTAGATACTGTTTGTCGATACTATTAACATTAACACATTCAGAAATAGATATTTTTCATGCCATTGTTTATTTAATTGAAACAGCCTGGTGTGGATGCTCTACTGTAACTGTGGGGTGTGGAAAAATATAAAAATCCTAAAAGCACCTTGGCTTAAGTTGAACGAGGTATGAGGAGCAAAAACGCAAAAAACCACCCAGTTGGAAGAGAACTTTTGAATTGTCGTTGTAGTTTTTCATACAACTACCAGCGTTGTACAAGTTTCATAAATCAAGGCATTACGCCATTTTTCGGCGAAAAGAGCAACCTTCAGTTAAGCGCACACGGCCGCCAGTAGGTTGGCAAAGAACTGTAGCACATGAGCTGCAGAGAACAACTGTTTGAGCATTACTGAAGATGGTTGAGATATTGAAGCAACCTGTCAAGATCTGTAATTAGTTACTGCAGCTGGAAATACGGTACAAAATTATGGGTCATTGAATATTACCTGGACATTTGACGTCCATGAAGTAAGTATCAGGAGACTGTACGAGTCGCTTGAGCTTGTGAGTTTGCTTTTCTGCCTCGATAGATGGATTTAACAAATCAATTGCGAGCTGCGAATTAACCTGTGATTAGTATCTTTCACGTGAAGTACATAGTGATAACAAGGTATTAATGTTCCAGCCCATTCAAAGCAAGTCTAGCTCGTCGTTAGCAATGCTGCGGCTCAACTAGTAGTTATGCATGTCAAGATTGACAGCTTAACGATGGGAGTTGGGGTACTTTGTCTACATGTAACGACAGGCAAATTACCATTGCTTTTATGAGGTTCATGAACTATCACAATGCGTTTGAATTTAAGAAGGCGATAGATAGTGTTCATTACTTACAGTCATGTGTGCTTTACTGTGGGAAGAGAAGAATAATGTAGAGTTTTGTGAACCTTGATGCTTTAAACGATATTTTTGGCGTACCGCAGTCGTACTGGCCGTGACTGCATTTGTGATCACTGGCGTCGCTGGATCAAACACAGCTATCAATTCTCAATAATCTAATTCGGTAGATTGAATTCACAGTGTGAAAGGCATCGATACAAGAAGTAACCGAGAGTAAAGTAAAATAGTATTTTTTGTGATGAAGCCGAACTGACAATGTTACTGTACAGTAAAGTTCTTTATGTAAAGCCGAATAATTTATGGGACCGCAGTTCTACATACTTAGGTCGCTTTAGCGAATGCTTCGCAACTTGAATGTCTGTATGGATATCCTTGATTAGAGCATCTGTAAGAATAAGGGGTCAAATCCATTACGCTTCGTTAGAAAGGGAAACATTCAGTTCATATCTTCACCTAATGAGGGGTAATTTTGCTCTGGTCGAATATAAGCCAAGATCAACACACGCATTGCTATGCCATAGAAATCTTCCTGGAAATCATGGATAATATGTACTTCCTGGAGACAATAATTGTTCATTCGACGCTACTGAGAATAACCGAAATGTCTCCCTATCGAACACTTACTGCAGATCTTCTTTCATTCTTGTAATATGGGTTCCAGCCAATGCTCATTACCATTGGATACACTTGGCTCGCCAGCTCTCCTATTTGTACCCACCCATAATAAACACCCGTTTTAAGTTCTGAGCAAATCGCAGCGATCGCATCTTCTGACAAGTTGGCTGGAAACGGATTTCGGCCGTTAACAAGGAGATTGTAAACTATTGACATAACGTATATGGTAACTTACCAGTTGGAATGCCCAATTCCTTACTTCCACGACCATATCCTTTCACAACGGTTCCTTCCAAAGTCACAGGAAAAGGCGATTGAGGATCTGATGGACCCACTATAAGTGGCCGTTCGGGTCGAATTTCGTTTGACATTTTGTCGCTACCAACAAGGGCTACTTTTCTCATAAGCGCAAATACCAATCTTCCATAAACGGTAATGAAAATTGTCAATCACGTGTCACAATATCACCAGTAGCGAAGTCGAAAGTAACTTACGTTGGGCAGACACAACAAAGATCAGACAGTGGTACTGTTATTCTCCAAGTACCTAGCATGGACCTTTTAATATGTATACGATGAATTGAACTTTAGTTTTGCCCCAGCCTTGTTGCATGTTTTACCCAATCGTTATCAGTTAGCAAATTCAGAAATTTAAAAGAAAATTGAATATACACATTAAAAAAGGCTGTATAATGAGCATGCAACATGGAACACAGTAATATTGCTTCTATTGAAGGAAAAACATGATCTTGTGTGAAGTTGAACACTCTGGCTCAACTGAGTTTAACATGCAAAATGTGGAAACAGTGATGGAGGAGGTAGGCCAACCGATGGACTCAGAGGATGAAGATGCAATCGGTGACAGTTTTCTGGGTACAGTTGAGAACTTTGATGGATATTGAATGTATCACCGCGACACTAACACCAGCAAAAGCTGCTTCACTCACAGTAACCGTCGAATCTTCGTCAGAAAAGGTGACACGAAAACCAAGAGGACCATACAGACGATAGGCTACACATCACATTGAGCAATTGTTTGATTACGTGCTTCTATAGGGTAAGACTGCCAAGGATATTGTGCTTTTGATTGACATTAACATTAGGACAGCTCAACACTACATCAAAAATACAATGATGATAAGAAAAGACGCTTGCCTATCAATGTTAAGGATCACTTTATGAAGCTAAAGAAACAGCAGCATTGTTTATTTCCATACAAGTCTATGAAATTCCAATACAACTTTTCAGAAAATGTAACATTGGCCATATTTCGTTAAGCAATACCTGTAATATGGTGCTTACTCCTCAAATCCCATTGCCTTCCAGTTCGCGACTACTTTCTGCTTGATATCGTCAGGGTAAGCATGGTTGAAATCTGCAGTTTCCCAATTCGGTCCTGTAGTGTATTCAATCGGAAGCATGCAGTTCGACACTGATTTTCCACCTCGATGCGCATTACCCGGTCCCGCATGCATATAAGGCACTAGCGGGAATCCCACGACATCTTCGAAGAACCACTCATCCATATTGGGACGACATCTTGTGCAGTAAGCCCACATCACGTCCTTAAAGTTATATGGATCGATGTCGTCCCCGACAACCAAGATACGATGGATGACCATACCGCATTTCTGATCGAATACGAGGTTTGCAATCTCTGTACAGAAGTCCTTTGCGTTGGTTTTGCGATCGCGCAGTTTTGCACCGTCAATTTGTACAACGGCCCAGATAACTTGAGTCTCAAATGGGGTGAAGACCTCTTTAACAGGAAATCCGTTTTCTTGAAGGAGTTGGCGCATTTCTGCTGCTACTAGGGTGCCGATAAGTGTGTGCTACATTTTTATTGATTGTTAGTCGAATGTGAAGCCATCTGGCGGATATGGAGAATGAAGTTACTTACACATTCATCTGTCGCACGCCCTGGCACACAGAAAGGTAAGATGGCATTGTCTCTGTATGTGATTGCGTTGACGGTGTACAAAGGTTGTTGTCGGGCATCACCAATGAATGTATACCCGTGCATTTCTCCATATGGGCCTTCCAGTGCTGTCTCGGTGATTGAAAGTGTTCCTTCAAAGACGATCTCGGAGTTCGCAGGTACATAGAGATCGTTTGTCTGACACTTGACAACCTCGAGTGCTTCTCCAGTCATGGCACCAATGTATTCGGACTCAGTAACGCCGTCAGGTAATGGCATGGAGGCTGCCATAATGGCTGCTGGTGGGACACCGAATGCGAGAGCCCATGGGATGTCTTTTCCTTCTTTCTTCCACATCTCTCGGATTTGGGCAATGTGTTGTGGGAGCATCACGAGGCCCACAAGGTGTCTTTTATCGTACACCATAGCTCTGGCGATTGACCAATTTGTCCATTTGCCGTCCGGGGACCTGAGAATATGCATTCCGTATGTCTGAATATACTTTCCGCCATCCGCATTATGTCCTGAACATGGAAAGTTGTTAGAGTTTTTTTCTCAATATACCTATACTTCTTGGTAATATTGTATGTACATGCCTTTTGGAGCTGGAATGGCGTCCAGGTCAATATCATCGCCGAAGATCATGTTCTCCTGGCAAGGACCACTCTCAACCACGACAGGAGGAATAGGAACTGCCCCTTTGGCAGACAACATCTTGTCAACAATGTCCTTCATTGAGGACTCAACTGGCAATGCAAGATGTCTGGCAAGACGGCCGAAGGTATCCTTTTCAGATTTTCGAAGACCACCTGGGGCTCCGAGTACTCTGAACAAACCATCCTTTGCGCAGGTAACATTATTGAAGAGAGGAGCTTTACCACAAGTCTCGTAGGCGCGACGAGTTATAGCAGCTATTTCGAGGTCAGGGCTAATTTCTTGGTCAATTTCTGCCAAATCTCCATCCTCACGTAGAGCGTTGACGAAGGATCGGAAGTTGAGGTGAGGAGCCTGATTGGAGAGACCATAGTCTTTATTAGCAGAGAAAGGCATGGTAATTGCTTTACTTGATAATATAGTACGTATTTGCAAGTGAAGATGAACCTAAATATATATATTTGTATCTATCCACTTTGACAACAATGAAATGTATCCAATGCCCGAGGCTGTGGAGGCTTCACAAACATTTGCATGCCTGCCCGTACCCTAGTTATATCCGAGATGTCCGAGTTTCATCCGAGCGGATGAAAAGCAAAGACATTCATAGCCGATTTGGTCATTCGGGAGCGGTCTGCTACGGCCCTCAAGCCGCGTTATAAGAAGGCTTGTAATCCGTGCTGACATGATAATCTTCCTAGATTTCACCAAGCTACATTCACATTAACCATTACAAGATCATGTTTTTTCTTCAATCTTCAAAACGATGCTTAGTGACGACAACCGCATCTATGCGAAAGACGCTGTCTACTGGCCCCTGTCTCGCAAAGCCAGAAATCTCATATTGCAATTTGCGCCAGTTCTCATTGGCTAACCCTACAGAAGAACCAAACAGCTCAATTTCCATGTCGGAATACCCTGTCACTCAAGCGAGGCAAAAAAGAATCATTGTGGCAATGACAGGGGCAACAGGTTCAATACTCGGAATTCGGATTCTGCAAACGCTGAAACGCCTCAACGTTGAAACACATCTTGTGATCTCCAAATGGGCAGAGGCGACAATCAAATATGAGACAGACTTCCACCCCTTAGACGTCCGCAACCTCGCCGACTACTTTTACTCAAACAAGGATGTCTCCGCCCCAATATCGAGTGGTTCCTTCCACACTGATGGAATGATCGTAGTCCCATGCAGCATGAAGTCACTAGCAGGAATTCGGACAGGCTATAGCGAAGACCTGATCGCAAGGGCCGCCGACGTCATTTTGAAGGAACGCAAGAAGTTGATCATGGTTGTTCGTGAGACTCCGCTAAGCGATATCCACTTGGATAATATGTTAGCTTTGACGAGAACTGGAGCCATCATGTTTCCTCCCGTGCCCGCATTTTACACGAGACCTCAGAGTTTGGAGGACATGGTTCAGCAGTCGGTTGGACGGATTCTCGATCAATTGGACATTGACACCGCGGAGTTTGAGAGGTGGACAGGGTTCCAACGGCAGAGAAAAGCCGGTGCTTCCTCACCATAAGTAGGCATAGCTAATCTTGCAGAGGCCGATACTTTTTTTTTTTTTGTTGGTTTGCCAACTGAACATCTTTATTTAGACTGTAATGTTAAAAGAAATGCCGAGCTGCTGTAGCCATAGCATTCTGACAAGATTGGATATGCAGAGGCTGATATAGCAATGCAAGAACATGCAAATCAGTCGAATTTAATTAAAATATATAAGTAATTTGGCATAGTGCTTCATTTGTAATAAAGACATCTTTTTGGAATTTACATGCTCATGGACTCCATGTACATATGCGTGAAGGACACGTACATAACTGTTATGAGAATGAAAATATAAACGCATGGGATTCAATTGTATACGGTAAAGCAGTTACCGACATCATCCTGGAACGTCTGTCACCTCCGCCAAATTTCCCAATACTTCTGTGACTTTGTCAGGCTTTGAAACAATCGCTCACTCAGCTAAGCACCAACATTCCCTCCAGCGTCACCTGTATCTTGATCATTGGAATTGCGAGATCAATGGCCAACACAGAGAGCCTAGATTCCATTACCTCAGTATTACATGGCAAACGAAAAGCACGCGAGCCGAAGTCATGTTTCCCTTGCCGACAGCGCAAAGTGAAATGTGATAACAGAATTCCGTGCAAGAGATGTGTTGACCGTGATCACCCAGAATTATGTATAGCACAGCCTCGCTCGAAACGAGTGACAACAATTCCAACTCATAACGCTCAAAGTATTGCGTAGGTCCAAAGAGTTTCCTTTATCTTTTGAAGGAGCCTATAGAAGTACCTAACAAACTTCATATGTGGTCATCCGAGAAGTGGTACTGTAACCGGAAACCGTGATATCAGTGAACTACCAACACCAGAACTCATAGAACATCTTCGGACAAGTGTAAAGACAATCGAAGAAACGATACCAGCTATCGTTATCGGGTTACGGCGCTTGGAGGAGAGATGTACGGAGGTAATTGTTAAAGTGATCAGACTTTTCTTACGTAGATTTCAAAGAATTTGCATGAGAAGGTGTCATAATATTAGCAAGCATTTGTATCACATTTATATGAGTACTTGGTATGACATGTAACGAAAGAAATTATAGGCAGTAATACAACAGCGTGAAGGAGTTCATGCCATTGATGTCGATGGTGAAACTGTGTACTTGGGGTCAAACTCACTCCCTGCCTTCGTACAAAGGAAAAGCCAAGATTCCGGAGCGACGACTCAATCGTCGTTTACTATCAGTCAAGCGATACTACCAGCTTTTGGGTTGAACAACGCTACACTTGCGTATCCGTTCGGCAGTACAAACCCGGCCGCTACGGATGACTGGTCGCAATTGCTGCGATTACTACCGTCGAATAATGAGATTATGAGGTTCGCACTAGTACTTTATTTCCTTTTGGTGCATAGCCCACATTTATTCTTATTCCGTTTACCTGACCGCTTTGGCTATTAGCTACTTTAACACGTATCGCTTCAACGGGCATTCAATTTTTCCTATATTGACAGATATTGGCGACTTTGAATCCCAGCTTTACGATTTCCTGGATCGAAGAATGGATTACGCTGTTGTTCTGACGGACGCAAAACCGAGCCAAATGGCTTGGGTTGGCCTCTTATTTGCTGTTCTCGGTTCCGGAGTTCAATTATCCGACCTGCCCTCTCCAGAGAGAGTTGCCAGGATGAGGGCATTTGGTATGATGATTCGTTTCAGTTACAAAGGGATAATGCTCTGTACTGATGCATTGCACAGTTAACTGTGCTTTCCAAGTTCTTAGGATGGTCAATTTTCTACGTCGACCATCTCTAGAAGTGGTGCAAATACTACTTTTTCTGGGAAACATTCTCCAGAATGACATGAACCCTAGTGTCAGTTGGAATGTGCTCGGTATGAAACCATTTGCATACGCCACTGATTATATATATCTTTTGCTAACAGGATCGCCATTTAGGAGCGACCATTCGTGTTTCCCAGAGTCTTGGCCTACATCAGTCGTCAGAAGGACATCCCACAAGTCGCAGAGGCGCTGATGAAGATCTGAAAAGGAGAAAGATATGGTAATGACATATGGTTTCGATGCTTCGAATAAGCCTTTGCGAACTGACAGATTAGATTAGGTGGCTTGTAGTATGGCAAGATTCTCTTTTATCTTACCTATTCGATCGTCCCTATGGAACACTTGAAATGAACTGTGCAAAACCTATCGATCCGAAAAAGCAATTTGGTTGGACGTATCCCGAATGCATGTACATGCTCTGCGAAATTGTACACAGTTTTAAAGAACCAGCACACAGCTCTAGACTAACCCAGAAGCCTGAATACTACGTCCGAAAGCTGGAAAATATCATTGACAAAGCGGCTGAACACATCAGAGATAAATCGCGCTGTAGAAACGTTCAGGAACGTGTTGAGCACAACGGGATTAGAATAAACATCTCCTCTGTTAAGTCAGGGCTTTTTCGTTCCAAGTTGATGACAGGCAACCAAGGCAACTACCTTAAACTGTATCAGGCCAGTCTGAGGGACGCTTGCGAGGCGTTCATTGACATGCAACGACTTTCAATTATTCCAACACGAACTTGGTCGTTTATCCACACCCCGCTGACTTCCGCCTTATCCCTTGCCATGACCATCGAATTAGCACCAGACGACGAAACCAGTATCCTCCTACATCGATTTATGGATATGCTGCAGATCTACTCCGCTAAGGAGGACGTTGATAAGGAGAACAATAGTCAGCCGTTCACTCGTTGTTTGTCGGCACTTCGAAGGATACTTAGCGGCACAAGCGCGTCATCTGCTAGTTCGGTCTCTGGACTTGCTGAGCCTAATATAGGTCAAAAGGTGGCCATAACAGCAGAGCATGACGTTCTTGCACGCACTGGTACTTCTCTCCTGGAGCCAAATACTACGGTGAATGCGCCAGAAGAAGTACTAGGAATGACATTCCCACTTGCAGAAGGCGCTGATGCGCCCCCCGTACTTGATTGGAATATACTATATAACTATGATCTGGGAAGTGAAAGTGCCGCAAGTTATTGGAATCATTTGCTGTGTAAGTGGCCTTCTCGTTCTGAATTATGCGATTGTAGTTTCGAAGTTTTGCTGAAATGATTATTTGCAAGATTAAACGTAATTATACCACGGAGTGGAGAGTGACTTCATCCGGATCCGAGATAACTATGGGCTTTCTCCGATCTGAATATTCATAATAGGCTAAATGCACTTTGTAATGATTTTCATTATTCAGCCGTACGTATGCATAAGCGATGAAAACATAGAACATTTGAATTACAAAGGTCCGTTGCGACCATGCCTTCTTTCCGAGGCTTTCCTGGATAACCATTGTTACGACTTAGATATTGCTTTTCTTCGACCTTGCATTTGTATCATATAATTTATTCTACCTTGTCCTGCTCCAATTTCCCTGCATGCAAGAAGGTACTGAGGATCTTCTCGGCGCCTATGTCTAAAAGTGTTTCACCTTACTAATTTCCAATTTTGAGATAAATTCAGGCATGATTGAGATTGTTTTGCACTCTTGGCAATCGTTAAACTTCGAAGTTTGTTCAAAGGTCTGTGTGCCACGGGCTCATTTTACTTGTACGCCATGTTATTTCCGAGAGTTCTCCGAAATATATCCGCTTCCTTCAGTTTGCGATGATAAGTTGGCACCACCATCACCTTGAGAAAACCATAGCTACCGCCGTCTGAGCCACATATATATGAACGAGTATATTGGTTTTGAACAAAAGAAATTACGAGTATATTACCAGCGTATGAATATTAGTTTGAAGGAATACTTCCCGGTTGCTGTCTCTGTTGACGCCATTGCTGGCTTCACAGCTGGAGCTGCCACGACATGTATTGTTCATCCCCTTGATTTGCTCAAGGTTCGCCTCCAAGGTACATCAATGTTTTCTCATTTATATACTGCAGTAACTAATTTCAGCAAAAGTGGATACGAAGCAAGGTGTCCGCATTGGGAACTCAATTTGTGTTGCCAAAGATGTGTTCCTGTTTGGCGGACTTTCTGCATTTTATCGAGGTCTAATGCCGAACTTGATCGGAAACTGTCTAAGTTGGGGCATGTACTTCTTCTGGTAAGCAAGGCAACGCTTCAATTTTGTCCTGGAATGTTGACTGAATATCTTTGGAAGCTATGGACAAATCAAGAGAAGTCTACAGCAAGAAGCTCGCAACGACAAACTTTCATCATCGGGATATCTCGCAGCCTCTGGTTCTGCAGGTAACCTAAAATTACAGAAATAATATTCTCAATCAATACTAATGCTAGCTCTCCTGCAGGTGTCCTAACTGCACTTGTCAGTAATCCTATCTGGGTCATCAAAACCCGCATGCTGGTCGGTGCCATATCTGATGCGAACGCATATAAAGGGCTTTACCAAGGTCTCAAGAATCTCATGCAAACTGAGGGCATTAAAGGATTCTACCGAGGTTTCGTGCCATCTCTCCTCGGCATATTCGAGTTTTCCCTTCAATTCATGATCTATGAGAACCTGAGGTACCATAGAAGGGTACAGAAAGGCGATGGTGTTTTGAGCAATGTGGATTTGCTCTTATTGTCGGCGTCTTCAAAGGTAGCTTCAGTGTTTTTGACATACCCATATCAAGTTGTACGGGCGAGGCAGCAGCTTGTCGGTGCGGATTATTCGACGTTTTCGATTATGACGACAATTTGGAAGGAGAATGGTATGAGAGGGCTTTATAGAGGGTCTGTATTTATTTAAGATTTTGATGTTGCGTACCAACGCGCTGACTTTGCTACTTAGGCTTGGAGCGACCATATTTCGCGTGATGCCATCCACTTGTGTCACTATCACGGTCTATGAAAATATTCTACATATCATGCATTGACATGGTAGAGGTATGAATTCCTTGTGCATCTTATATTTCGGGGCAAAACAGGATCGCTTAATGTTACTGTGTAAATAAATGAAGCAAAAGGATTTCAACATTGATTTTCGGGCATATTTCTTCTCGATCGATGGGCTATATATAGCCAACCGCAACATAGAATATCTTGATCACAATTTGGGAACTCCATAGAGTAGACACCAGAACAGAAGATCGGTTGGCAACTACATTCAGGGTCAACGGCATACAGTTTTATTGTTTGACGGTTGACGGAACCAGACCGTCTCATTTTCCAAAGTCGTACGCAATTTTTTGCAATGGAATTGGACCAATTCGCACTGCCTAGACAATTTCCTTGGCTGTTAAAAATAAAAATTCCAAGTTTCAAAATATGATAATCGATACCCTGACACTATACAACGATATTGCTACATATACAAGATATGACGAATTGCTATATGCTGAGGGGAACTCTAGCCTCATTGATGATACTGATATCCTCAGCGCTGAATCCCAGGATGATTACCCACAACCTGTTTGTTTTGCGGACAGGATAAAAGATTTCAGCAAGATAGACAGACGATAGCTTTGCATCCATAAGGACTTTCGTGGACGTTTACCGGCCTGAACATGACGATATAAATGTCCAGATGCACAACAACTACCTTGCTAAAAATCAAAATTCGGAAATTAAATCCAAGAGCTGTGATAAAATCTAAACCCAGAGGTCTTTACAGACGGTATACAAGCAAGAAAATAGAGAAACTAATAGATCTAGTGATTGAGGAAGGTAAAACTGCAAAGAAAGCAGCGTTAATTACTGGCAACAATGTAAGAACTGCCCAGCACTATATTAAGAAGTATAATGACGATGAGGAACGATGCTTGCCTGGTGGTTGTAGCAACCCCAGGTCAGAAACTTGGGAAAGTTGACTGATGCACATTCGCAATTTCTGATTTAGTAATACATTGTGAATAATTTGTAAAAAAGGCTGTGGTCTATCGATATTTCGGGTATTTCTCATTACTGGGCTGAAGTTTAGGTTGAGCTTCATCCCATGGTCCATGTATTTCACTGTAAATTTTGCAGGCAGATTGCATAAGTACCGAGAGTAAGAAAATATTCTAATGAGAATAAGTGATCACTTACTTTTTGTATTTCTGAATCCTGATGAGCCATGCTGGACAGATAAACGTTATAAAGCTAATTCCCAATATATATATGAACACCACTGCTTTCGAGATGTGAATGAACAAGGCGACTGAAGCTGCTAGCATTATGATAGACAATGCTGTATGCCCTGCCTGTGTCGTGTTCTAGAAATGAGGATTTGTCAACTTGCTGAAAATTCTTGCTAGCTCCCGCGTGCTTGTCATATACCTGTAGATGTCTTCGAAAGATTGGAAATAGTGCGAACCATTCCACGGCGAACGCCGTCAATCCAAACACACCCATATTGGTTTTTAAACGCGAAGCTAGCATGACAGATGCAAATATTGCTGCGTTTGTCGAAAGCGAACCCGGAAATCTAAATAAGATTGGTATCAATCCAACATGATTTGAAATAGCTCATGATGACGACAGAATACATACTTGATAACGTTCCTAGGCCCTGCACTATAGTCATGCGATAGCATATTTACTATAAATAAACAGACTGTCAAAGCGTAGATGGTATCATCACTTGTTTTCAGTGTAAGTGTTCGCAAAATTGGCGACAGTCCCAGTAAAGTCGCAAAAAAGAAGAGCGCTCCTTTAGCGGTCTTTTTTCCTACAATCTGCATGTTAACACAGGTTCCCAAACCGCAACTACCATTGAATTATCCTAACTTTTTGACGCGTAGGAAGGGACAGTTTGCACTACGCTATAATCCCAAAATATGTAACCTAAGGAAGTCATCAACGTTCCGGCTACAATTAGGGTGTTGGTGGCTAACTTTTGTTGCTCCAAATTAATGAAAACAGCGATAAATATTACAATGCTGCTGATGTGCTGCGTAATGACACCTGATTCGTATACGGTTGTCCAGTAGTCATATGAACGTACATTGACTATATAATAAGAATGAAGGAGCTGTCAGATTTGGTACTGGGTTAGTTATTGAAATGGAACAGTGAAATTCTACAAATTACCATTTTTTTGTAGAGCATCAAGGAAGGTATCATCAACATAATTATCTGGATAGTCTTGCTTAACATATAATAACTTCCTCCATGGCAGCTTTGTTCCGTCACTTGCGTTTAAGCGCATGCGCTGGGAATGCATGAGGAAGGAGATCACGCTCTGAGACCACTGTACAAAATGTTTGCACGTCACACTCGTGGTTTGCGGACCTTTGCGACAAGCAGCAGCTCTCTTCACATTTTAAATTAGTGAGGGGCAAGCTGCATTCTCCCATTTTCATCGCTCTGGAAAGTCATATTACAGGACACGATCAAGGACATAAGACATCATTACTGGAACATGAACCCTGTAAAAGGCGAAGAGAATGCATCGACTCCAACATCCACAGCCCTGACAACTCCTGGATCGTCGATTGCGGGCAATAAACGATTGGATTCTTTCATTGATTCGGAAATCAAGATTAGAACTGTAGATAATGAAGAGATTACTGGCAAGTTGTTTACGGTGGATCATGTTACGAGCTGCCTTGCTTTAAATATCCTTTTGATGGCTTATGCCTATTTCCTCTAAACATTGACAAAACAATTGATACTTTATTTGTTTTTATTGCTTGTAAAAGAGCGTACCTTCATCCTTGACTGATACATACGTTGCCAACATATTTCTCTTAACAGCCAACAGACGCAAAAGAGTGGTTTCCGTATCATCAAAATTTCTCACATCAAAGAGCTAATCTCTGTAGAATCTAAGAAGGATCGTAAGAAGTCTGCTGAGCCGTCCAAGGATAACATCGAAACGGTATATTCCCAAGCCAGCTTGGCTCCGCGAAAGGTTTATATTGAACAAATTAACCAGAGAGAAGCAGAAGCCATCAAGCTAGCTAGCCAGCAAGTGGCACGCATTGGAGTTGGTGTTACCAAAGACGCCCAAGCAATCTTCGATGCCCTGAGTAAAACGTACGTTTCCTGAGAAGAAAATTTTTCTCTGCGGCGGCCGGTATTGAAATGCTTATTGATCTTTCAGATTGCCATGTCGGTGGGCGAAGGATTCCATTGTAGTGATGGATGAGGTCATCATATCACCACCTTACAATGAAGAGAATTGCAGGGCAAACCCTTCGTCTACGGCGTCCTTAGCTAGGGTTAAAAAAGTGGTATGTAGATCTTGCATTTCTATGCACTAGCCATTTCCTGATATACCGTGTACTTATTTGTCTTCTATCAATAGCTGGAAGGCGAGAAGAAGCGATTAGGAGCCATGTCGAAATGAAGGCAGGCGATCTCTCCAAGCAGCCAGAGCAAGACAAGTCAACCTAAAACAGATACTAACAAAAAAAGTTGAAAAATAAAAAAATGAGTGTAAACTGGTCGTTTCTGGCATTGATATTTGCCACAGACAAAATTAGATAATAACTGAAAATGGTTATAGCACTAAATCTGGCTATAGCTTTGTATTTCTTTTTTTTATTGCCAACTGCAAGAATTATACAAATGCTATTTCTAAAGCTTGACAGTAAAGACGTTATCTAAGTAATTTGTCTTTACAACTAAATCAAACTGGAAGTAATGATCGAAAATGCAAATAGTGATATACCACTAATTGCATGCGCGAAGTAAAAAGAGAATATACACTAATGAGTAAAGTAACGAGTAAAAAGAGAGAGAATATCAGCTTAAGAACTTATTGCCAAAAAAACACTCCATTCGTATCGTCTGTATTCGGGATTGGTAGCGACTGCGACAATCTTGGAGGTTGTTGTGGATGTTGTGATAGTTCCGCTTGCTGCGGCAGCTGCTGCGATATATGCTCGGGACTGCCTGTCATTTGGCCATATACTGTATTTGGCGCTTGCCCTTGGTCAAGGATTGGAGGAGAGCTTTTCTGTTGCTGCAGACTGACTGATCTCTGAGGTTCAGCAGGTGTTGATCGATACATACCTTGCTGATTTCCCAGATAGCTATTCCATTCTTCGATATCCAGCGAAGGAGGCATACCCCAGAAAGCTGTACCTAGTGCATCGAACGGTCGTTTATTAGACTTGCTTGTCAGTGTATCAGATGTAGGAAATTGATCCATGGAAGTTTGAGTACTGTGACTTTGTGTAGGTGTTCCTGCAATTGGAGAATACGGCTCCCTAGGGTATATCGATCCAGAGGGATAACTATTGCTGTACGATGTGGAAACGGTGGAAAACGATTGAGGAGTGACGGTCGTCGCCAATTCTGGTACCATATCCGGCGATTCTGTTGACTGTGTTTCGGCAGGCTTCTCGAATTCATCATCAGCGGGATCTGGAGAGTTCGGTACGGCAATACTCGGTGGCGGAGTGCGTTTCTTGTTAATATATCGATCTTTATACGGGGTATCTGATTCAAGGTTGATATCTCGTAAGCCAGCAAGCTCTCCAAGAATGTTACTGTATCGCGCGGCTGCTGTCCAACTTGACTCTATATCATCTAGACCACGCATGATTTTGTTAATGCTGATTTTTGCCTCGAATGTTAAATATGAGTCAGGAGATGAAGCATTATTGATAAACAATGTTCCGGCAGTAAATACATGGAAAATTGCATAATTGAGTGTAAATCGGAGTTGGCCTTCACTCAAAAGGTTTTCACTTATGTCGAGGATAGAGTATGCCGCTGAAGTGCAAATCTGCAATGACGGGAAGCTGGTTGGGGCTCGTGCTTGGGATGGGCCAGGAATAAATGGTCGATGCAGCAAGATTAATGCTGTATAGTAAGTCATGTGCATTTGAGCTACAGGTAGCGGTGGAGCAGGTGCTCTCTCATTAATTCGGCAGCTAGGAGGTTTATATTTCAATGATTTTGGTAAACTGCTGTACCATGAATTCAGGGCTTTGTCAAGGTTGGAAATGATGGTATCCGGAGACATAGTCAAAGAGAGTTGTCGACCTTTGACAGAATAGATGTCTCGAAGAATATGTCCAAGAATGTCATTCAAACGTACAGCATGCCGAATATATTCTAAAACAGGAGGACCATCGTTTAGATCGTCTTCTTCACTGGGGAATGTCGCATCACAATCACGTTCATCTATGGCAGTTGATCGTCCAAAGGCAGCGCTAAGGTGACGATCCACAATGAAACAACACCAAAAGACTCGCTTTCTTTCTTCCCTTTCTTCTGCTGGTATATTCCAATTATCACAATTATGGTTCAATCCCAGAGCATTCGACATACGAAATGCCTTCGAAGTTTCAGGAGGACAGTTAGTACTGAGACTATTACAAGGTGAAAATGACCAGTAAGCCAACTTACCATGCCGTTGTAAAGCCATGCCCGACTGGATTTCATTGCGCCATGCTGATGGCTAGAGAGTAGCAAAAGCGCTTGTATTGTAGATGTACAAACAGTATCGCATTCTTGATCAAGTAGGAATTTTGCTCTTTCATAAAATATCTCACCCGCAGTATCACGTCTTGTGAGATCCTCTCGTACTCTTTCGTCTGGGGAGATTCTAGAGGCAATGGCGTATATGGCATTTAATAGTAAAGGTGACGGTCGACTATTCTCATCCTCGCTATTGAGCTTTTGCATAAACGATTTCTTGTGAATCATAGGTAAGGTTGGATAGAAATACTTGAAGTAGAGGTCGATCAGATGCTGCGCAAGATCAGGTGGAGGCATTTCAAGTGGGTTCAGAATTTCAAGTCGACTACCGTTTTTTGCTGGGTGACGTTTAACTAGGCGTGCTCCAAAGTGGAAAGCTCCATGATGGAAGAGACGGCTGTTTTGAAGCATGTAAAATCCAGAGGATTTACCAAGGTAGCGCATTTGACCACTATCATCGATTGTTAGATTGCCAAGACCATCGTTGACCATGTCAACTGTCAAAGTCGAATCCATTTCTTGGACAGATTGAGGAAGGTCGGTGAGAGACAATGATGGCGTGTCTGGCGAGGAATCTGGGTCGTCTTCGTTGAATTGTCGTCTCATTGGTCGTATTCGAATTTGCTCCCCATGTATGGTTTCCAAAGGAGCGTTTAACTCTGCAATCAGTGCTTGTGATCTCGGGTCATCACCTTGAGCTAAAGATCCTAATAGTGTTTCCATACGATGAAGACGATTTTCAATCGCTTCAATGTAACCTTTAGGCGGACCACGCTAAAGATGTTGCAATTATATGAATACCCACCCTCTCGCGAGACTTACCAAGATATACAACTAATAAAAATTCAACGCCATACCTTCTTTGTTGTGTCTTTATATCCACATTCTAGATTGAACGCTTGACAATTACCGCATATCGGAATTTCTCCGTCGCATTTGATCTTTTTTCGTCGACAAAGGTCACTGAAACCGAGCATAAACCGTACCATTAATAATTACTTTCGCCACAATATTTTAAAGAAGAAAGTTACGATAGATATCTTACCATGCTCTACTGACTCTTTGTCTCTTACTTTGAGATAATTCATCTCCCATTTCCATAGTTACAGTTATACAAAAGGAAGAATTAACGATGTAATCACACAATTCAAGGTTGAAGAGTTTGTCTCAAACCACTTGCGGATTACTTTGGTTTTTGATTTCTGTGACTGCATATATGATGTGTGTCCGACAGAGCGGGCTTCTGATTGATTGAAAGCCCGGTTTGCCGCGTGCTCGAGATAGTGCGCAGGGGCAACTGACACACAGTCTTCGTTATTTTTTATTTAAGGCAATTATACATAAACAGGTTCAAATGTATTCAACGAAATGAGTGTGTCCGGTTTGCTAATGTTGACCAAAAATTAAGTTAGTAAATGTTAGATGTTGAAGAAGTCTTAGTTCTTCCATCCTTCAATCCTCTCCCAAATTCAAATATCATACCGATGCATGGTTGGTTGCGTCTGTCAATCCCAATCAGTACTTGCTCAGCCTCTTTCTGGTTTTAGCCATGCCATGACTACATTGACTCACCTCGCTCACCAATCAAACCTTTTCCACACACATTACATTTAAGGCTAAAGTTTGCGGTATTGGTGTACTTTCGTTGCTGAGTATGGTTAAGTATGGCATTAACTATGCGGTATAATAAATATACTTAACATAGTCCCCCCTTTTCTCCATACATACCTTTCTGAGACTGTTTGCTAATTGTGCTCCAGCTTGCAATAATTGACCATCCCCAGCAGAGAATCTAGTTTGGTCAAAATCCACCGAAGCTACTATAGATGGTGTCAAAGCGAGCACATCGTAATCTAATTTAGAGTTTAGAATGTTTGTAGAAATTGCTTGATTTCCTGTTAAGTTATGAGGCTTGCCGTGGACTTACGAATACCCGTATACAGAAGTAGGACACTTTCATCATATTTCCCTTCTCCTGAAAAGGTTATTTAGTCATAGAGTATTAATTCCAAGTTTTGCGATACGGTTAAGCTCACCAAATTTGTCGACTCTACCATTTGCAACATCGAAACTGTCGATTTCTGATGGGGAGAAATGAGGTTGAGTTTACTAATACCTGTGGCATCATTTACTTGGCTTCCTTAAACAAAAGAATTTACCAATTTCATAATAATTTGAAAAGATTGCTAGTTCTAGAACACATCATGGTAACTGATAAGCTTTTCCATAATATCGACACATTTCAGGAAAGGTACCGATCGAAATATTTACCTATAGCTCCACCCCACGAATTAGGTTTCAATATCCATTCGACATATTGATCTTTAAAAGTCCCAACCTCTTCAATCAGTATATCTCATGAAAAATGAAATATCCTCTTTCTTTTCACGTACCGACAGGCCGACTTGGTGAATTCATCCACAATTATTTTTTTTTTTTGGTTTAGCTCTATTTTTCCATCTTATTCAAGTGTCCATTCGCAATGTCTTACCCTAAGATCGCTTCGGAATACGTTATTGGATCGGAAAGAATGGATGCAGCAATTACTAGAAGCGGAGTTGTTAGGAACATGTTTTGAACAGGCAAGTCCAATAGCACCAAACTACCTTCACGTAGCTCTTGTGTTCGCTCGGCGCTTTTGCTCAAAGCGTAGCCTATAGAGCGAAATAAGCAAGAGTTATCATCTTTCATTTCCTAAACGAATGTGTGACAAAAGTTACTATTTTGGGCCAATCAATATACAATGGAAGAACCATGAAAGACTACATACACGAACAACAAGATAACCTCCATCCAATTTAATAGCTTCAGTATTGTCGTTAATGACTGGCTTAGATGACGCATAAGGTTGTATATTTTCCTTGGAGCTGTGATACGTGTTTGGAGTAGATTGTGTCTGTAAAGATGGAGGTATGGAGGGAGTGCCTATAACGTTAGATAATGTTACTATTAAGGTATCTCCATCTCTAAGTCCACAGTCAGAGAGTATAGCTGTATCGTCGTTATATTGTTTGGGAGGGTAACCACCAGATACTGTAAGACTAGAGTCAGAACAAACATCGGGAATGATGACATGAACATAAATGGCTCCTACCCTCTATTGCTTTTCCAGCAGGTACATCCATCAACTTGCCAATTAGGTGTTTTAAAGTCGCCAAATTATCGTTTTGATCGACATTAGGAAGAGTTCCGGTTCCATTTGGATGCCTAATTCGTAATCGCATTATCGAAGTTTGGAACTGCAATATGTGGTGGTGTAATATTGTGGTTTTCTGGTGTTCGGCATTGGAGGCAGTTGTGAATCGGCCTATATTTACAGCCAATCAAATTTTTGGGTTTACCGCCCAAGGTTGTCACTGTTATAACAACATTAAGGAACCGAAATATCTCTAGCACATAAAGTGGCCAATAAAACTTCAACTTCAAGCTTGAAAGTTGAGCGATGTTTCCACCAAATGACAAATACATCTTTCGTTCATGCAGAGGTTTGCTAATATAGCGATAAGAAGAACTACGCATCTTTCATGTTACCTCAGGATTAGAGAGAAATACACTTCAATCTCTCATCTTGTGTTGTACGTCTCCAGTTAACTACTTTAGTTGATCAGTATATGTAATATTAAGTGCATGATTGAAATACCTTGTCAAACTGCAAAGATCACTATCGTCCGTGGCCGACCGACGTAGCTTTCGTATGACATACAAAGGTATAAGTGTGTTACTACGCATATATTTCAATAAGTCATATCAATTTTCTAAGCAAAAAACGTCACCGACCTTCATTTACGTCAATTATGATCAACGTACACAAGTAGTATTGAAAGGATATAGCTCAGGTAACATAGCAATTGCGAGAAATGATAAAGTAAATAGAACTAGAGATCTAGCATAAATATGTAACACTTTCCAGTAGTTTCATTGAATATGAATAACCCTTGAATCATTACTTCTTGACTTGCAAGTCTGTTGTTTGTTAAGGGGAAACTGCTTAGTTGGCTTCGATAAGGTATGCTAACTCTTCCAGGAGTCTAAGACACAAATCATTTATAATATTCAATCCGCGCAAACATTTTTTCAATAACCTTTTTGGCTGTGGCTTCAAAAACCAGCAGGTTGACAAACGCAGCCAATTTCACATAGCATCTACATCCTCTCACAGGGTTTATACACCATTTAATTGAAAATGTCGATGAAAAAGCTGCAAGGTATGAGTGGTTTCATTACTGAAATATTGATACTTGACTAGCATCCCTATAATCTGGCAGCGTTTTGGCCATTGAACGCAATACTGATCGCGAATTTTACCATGTAACCTACTATCGAATATATCCTATAACAATCACCTGGAATTGCTACTATTTACCTATCGCTATGTCAATTACTGTTCTCTTGGGAATAGCTGATATTGACCGCGTGTTGAAGAAGGTCTCAGAAGGAGTGGAAATGTTTGAGTCGATGATTGATAAATTGGAAGCGGCACCTCCCGGTAACCAGAAGGAAAAGTGCGAATCCGACTTAAAGAAGGAGATCAAAAAGCTACAGAGACTTCGAGATCAGATCAAAACGTGGATTTCAATGAACGAGATAAAAGATAAGTCGGCCCTGATGGAAAACCGAAAACTTATCGAACAACAAATGGAGAGATTTAAAGTAATAGAAAGAGAAATGAAGACGAAAGCTTTCTCAAAAGAAGGTCTATCCCAGTCAGCAAAACTTGATCCAAAGGAGAAGGAGAAGCTTGAAGCGAGCGAATGGTTGTCAACGACAGTCGAAGAGCTTGACCGTCAAAGAGAGATAAAGGAAGCTGAATTAGAGACTATGCAGAGAGGAACGAAAAAAGGAAAAAAGGATCACGCAAAGAATGAAAGAATCAAAGAATTCGAACATCAAATTGAGAGATATAAATGGCATGTCAACCGGCTTGAACTCATAAATCGATTACTTGGTAATGATCAGCTGGATACGGAAAAGGTAATGAAAAAGCAGCATTTTATGTCCAAACTATAACAGACAGTGAATCTATCAAAACTTATATGTGTTTATCAGGTCCTATCGATTCAAGAGGATGTTAAATACTTCGTTGAATCAAACCAGGTACGAAATTTTTAGCGTCTTGACAAGTCCTTCGAGTCAACATATCCTAATGCATGCATGCCCAGGAACCCGATTTCGAAGAGGATGAGTTCATTTATGACGACTTAAATCTAGAGGAGGAAGAGCGTATCTATAGCATACCGAATGCTGATGATGTAGTCCCAACGCCGGAAGAAGATGGTATGACTGTATAAGGCATTCATTCCATTTTAGGGCTTTTTTCAATGTTACTGACAGAGCAGTTTAGATGTCGATTCTGAACTACTTAAATCCGGTAAAGGTGTAAGTAATATGTTGCTACTTGCTACTCAACCATTTCTATCAAATTAATAGCAATCTCGTTCTTTCAGCCTTCGTTACCACCTGCGAAAACACCATCATTGCACGTACAAACCACATCAATCACAAAAAGTAAGCATATCTTGACCAATATACCAACTATGTTAATGTCTATAGTAAACAAATTATTCTTCCAGAAGCGAAAGAAGATTCTACAGGTACGTTGCATTCTGCCCATCTGGCAGGATAACCGTCTCTATACTTATGCTCTCCATTAGCCACATCACCTGTCAGTACAAAATCAAACTCGCCATTACTTGCGCGTTCCCCAGTGGATCTCAAACCACCGCCGGTCAAAGTGTCAGCAGCACCAACCATTCAGTATGCACAAGCAGCAGCGTCTCATGCACAACGAAAGCGAACAGATAGTGGGACGGGCTCCACACAATCTGTACACGATCGTAGTGATGATGGTAAGTGCTACTATGGAGTAGTCAAATTGTTTTAGTAAATCTGACAAAGTTTTTCCGTGCAGATGACGCAAAAGCCAATGTTTCCACTTCAGTATTGGTACAAGCAGAATCTGTCACTGCAGATAGCAATAACCTCGACCATATTTCTCCACCAAATCAGGAACAGAATGATCCAAGCGTCAATTTCCCCTCTACTTTGTCCGATCTGGTTTCATCGTTTGAAGCACTGAAATCGAGAGCTGTCGGAAAGACTGATCAAGAATACAACGCAAGGATGCTTGACGCCAGTTTTATGCTTGTGCCAGATATATTTGAGTGCGAGAGGTAAGGCAGGTTTCAATAGAAGGGATTCTATTAAACGTATACAGTCTAACGGTTCATTATATAAGACCCAAACAGTATCAAGCCAAACAGCCTTATCAGACGCCGTCATACTACCCCCAAACTGCGTTGGATATATTCGATAATCCTGCCTTTTTTGAAAGGATAGATGTTGATGCGCTGTTTTTCATATTTTATTATCGACAAGGGACCTATCAGCAGTACGTAGCATTTACACGCTAACGATTCAACCGAATCATTCGATTAAGTGCCATTTCTTTTAGGTACCTGGCGGCTAGGGAGTTGAAACGACAGTCATGGCGTTTCCATAAGAAATATCTCACGTGGTTCCAACGTCACGAAGAGCCACAAACGATAACAGAGGATTATGAACAAGGAACGTACATATATTTTGATTATGAGCACGCATGGTGCCAACGAAAGAAATCAGACTTCCGGTAAGATATGACTGACATTATACGGCTGCTTATAAACAAGTTATATTAATACAATAATCACATGAATGACTCTAGCTTTGAATACAGATTCTTGGAAGATGCAGATTTGATATAAGTCTTCTGTATATTATGAATAAAGCATTTCCATTCCTTGCTTTCATTTATTTTACAGAAGATCCTCGTCAGCCTCGCTATCGTCATCTATCCAATCGTCGTTATTCAGCATGTCCTCGCTCTCTCGTTTCATCTGCGCTAGTCCAGTCACCTCCTCCAGATATTGTGGGTCATTGAAGGCTTTCTTCAGGAATTCAAATCCATCCTGTTCGTAATTTTGTATAATCTTGAAAAACATCACATACAGTCAGTGAGGGTGTTGAATGAGTTAAGGAAACATATGGAATAATGTAGCTTACCGTTTCTGAGCAAGCTGTACACCGGTCGTAAGCTTTGCCAGCTATCAGCATATTGTTAAAGTGGCCCAAAAATCCCCGTATCTGATGTGGGAGGATACCTAGTGGTGATAATTCACTGCTAGGTTCTTTATCCTGAACCTCTGTGTCCGCAGGAGCGTATGAACTGATACCCAACCGTTAGCTATATATACACAATTACTTTTTCTTTGAGACTCCTGTACCTACCCTAACTTATGATGGAGCACAGAGACCATCAGCTCCACTGCTATGGCGCTTGCTATAGACGACAGACCCGGTCTAGTGACTGTACATTGCTGGTCCAAGGTACGATCAGATAAGGACTATAATACGTTACATCAGCTGTCTTGAAACGAGAACGAACTTTCATTCAACCTAAAAAAAACTTACATCAGTAGGTGCAACCACATCATTACAGTAGTAACAACCTAGTTGATTAGAGTCCCTTCCCAAAGTTCCTGAGACGTCAGCTGTGTTTCGAACGCCATGTCTCATCACTAGAAAAGTGTCAAATCCTAAAGCAGCATTTATCACCAGCTTACGCATTTTTGCACCAAGTAGCGTGGGTAGCCATCGACTTTCACGACTATCCATCAGTAGATAAATGACATCGTGCGAGGCGATTAATTCTCTTAGCTGATCGACATCTTGAGAAACTTTGCGTTCATTCGTAATAGTGTGTCCAGGCATAGGTATAGAGAGCTCTATTCCAGTTGCATCCTAGTAAATATACGATCGATATTTCAGCACATGTTATCAGAACATATTTCAATAACATATACTCACGACTCCTGGATAGACCTTTCGGAGGTTGGCGGCAGCGGCATGTGCCTTTGGAGCGCCTCCATCCAAGCAATCATCAAATAGAAACAGAGGCTGTCGGACAGGATTTGAAAAAGACACCTTGCCATAGTCGACAAATGTGATTTTCCGAACACCCCAACCCTAAAATCAAGATTAATAAAATTGACCAATTACTCTGTTAGTCTCGATCTTTGTACCTTACCAGTAATGAACGTGCTACGTAGCATCCAAGCGTTCCAGAACCCAATAACAAACATTTGGTTGATTGTATCTTTTCGAGCTGCAGCTCTGGCAGAAGCCGCCATCTCATAAGCTTCAAATTCAAGTCTACAGCGGTGTCAGCCAATCTATCAAGATTGTACCATTTCAGTATCATTAACGGATCAGTTATTTCAAAAACGGTGTATTTACCTTGCTGGATCCATCGTTGGTGCCATATCAGCTAATCTTGGCGCCAACTTTCCTGTCGTACTCTTCTCCCAGCCTACAAACTTAGGTATCGACTTCCCTATTCCAGATGTTGATGCGTCAAATAACGAATGCTTACACAAATATACGAGAATTCTATACCAACCATCATTACTATAAAACGCATCAGCTGGTAACTCAACATTGACTAAAAGTGATGAAGATAGATCGTTTTTGGCCAGTTTGTCTCGTAGACACAAAATTTGAACCTTACGTAGACCGAGTCTAACATTAGCGTAGGCCAGTAGATTTCTTAATGGCCAACCTGGATGTTCTTGTAATCCAGAAGGATCCACGAAACCCAAAAGAACCTAGTATTCGGGAAATAAATTCATGAAGGCTAGCAAAACTGGAACCAAAATTCCTTCGAAAGACTTACGTTTTCTGTATCTCCTATCGAGATGAATTCCTTCCACTGCGAGAGGCTGCCTATGCTAATCTTGTCTGTGGCAGCGTACCGCTTAACCAGAAAGAACGCGGAATTCCCATATAATTGATTTTTTGACTTATATTCAATGTATGCGTTTTGCAGACTATTAATCTGTAGACAAACAGTTAACATTCGATGGAGTTGCATAGTTATGTCGTTATTATACTATACCTCTGCTGTAGAAAATGTCCGTCCAACTGTACCAAGTCCTTTATCTTTCACAAAAACCCAAGGAGACGATGGAAGAAGGGCCGGAAAAGAGAACCAATAGTAGAATTTATGTTTCTTCAAATCTGCGTAAGTCAAAACTGTAAAATGAGCAAATTGCATAGGCTGTGTGTCGACTTCCCCAGATATTATGGATTGCCAAATCTGCAGATTATTAATGCACCATTTTAGATTGGTTATTCTACGTGTGTTGAGCTAACATAACTACTTACATTTTCAGCAGCTCTTTTCAATATCATATTTTTGTCTGTAGTCTTAAAGTCCTCAATTGTATTTGTATTTCTCAAATTTCCCGGAGCTGGAAAGTTGTTGACTTGCAAACTATAGACGGGAAGGCGTGTTCAGGCACACATTAAACAACATCAAGTAGCACGGAAATGAATAATTACTTTTGAAGCGTTTCATGTGGAGAATATTCCAGGCTTTCATTGCTGACTGATAGCCTTGGAGGGATTTCCACTAATTTTCCAGTAGTGGTATCCTGTACGGATTGACCACTGGTGTAAAATCCCACAATCTCTTGTTCATCGTCAGATAGTTGAAAGACATCAAGCTTTTTCTTGGCAAGTGCATGCCAAAATGGTGCTTCTACAGCAGATTGAAACGATGCGAACTGTACTATCTTTGACATCGTCGCAGTTCTATCCGAAGCAATGGTGGAAAGCTACTATTATCCAGAAGTGTTATATTACGACACAATATTTTTGGTGTCAGGTGTCATGGGCATTTATTATTGTACCGTATCTTGTGGTTTTGCACCTGTTTCATACAATTTCTAATAAGCACTGAAAGATAATGCAAATATCTCTTTTTTATTAAACAATAACGTCTTCTATAAGGTCTTTCAACACACTGGCTCTTGTTCTCGCCCTCGTGAAACAGTCTTTCATCAAGTCTGGATCACACACAGATCCTCCACTCTTATGTACATATAATATGATGCCTTCCGTATCCAATATAATGCTGACAGTCTCTTTGGAAAGGCTCTCTTCACTATCATTTGGGTCTGATAATATGACCTTTGGGTTGCTGAAGACGGAAAATGTTGATGATACTGGCAAACGACGCAACTGAAGGGGTCGCGTTTTGTCGGATGAATTGGCTTGAACAATGCTACTGGGAAGAACTGCTGCTTTTGGAAGGGAAACTGTTTTTGCTCATACATTAGTATCAACATTGTACAATACGGTCAGGTCAAAGATGAAGTTTACTCACGATCTTTCAGCGCGCAGATCAATGCCAGAAAACATGCGTCCAATATGTTGCCATCATAATTAATGCATACAATGTCTGCGTATAATGTCCAAACAGCCTTGCCTTCTTCGATGCAAAGTTCTGACAAATCTAGTATTTGACAGCTGTATTGCTTCAATGGTTATACATTGTTCTTTCAAACCATCAAGTCCAGCAGGTGAACTTACCTTTCCATAACATGATTAATCGTTTCAGCGTTGATTTGCGCTTGTTCTGATGGCGGTCCTGGTCGAAAATTAGCTGAGCATATAGGTGCTAGTTCCACATTTGGCACTGTGAAGTAACTGGAATCAATACGTACAAAGGGAAAGCAAATTCAGCTACCAAGAGATTAGCTCACCTAAGTATCCGTCTCTTGGTCGATCTATTCTTGGTTCTGCAACTTCGGCCTTGATTCCACAAATAACAGTTGTACCACCGATGCGCACCATTGCACTTCCATTTGCTGTGCTTATAGCTCCTTGTCGTACTGTCGTAGGCCTGAAGGCATTTAATGATCGACCGTCTGGGCGTACATTTTCTTCAATAAATCGTCTAAAATATTCATCAGGCTTGATTCTCTCAAAGATCTCGAAGCTAAATGATGGTGCAACTGGATCCGCGTTCATGTTAGGATCAAAACTTTGTTTCTACTGTCAAAGGTGAGCCAGTCCATTAAAATTTTCGGAGTGAAGGAGTTTCTATGAAAAAATTTTAGCTTTTGGGCAAAGTTGCAGCAGCCAAATTGCACGTGACTACAATCTGAGTACCAGCAATTGTTTGCATAGAAACGCTATCTACTGTTTATTGCAATAGAATTTGATTCAAAAGAAATAACATTTGCGTTAGGTATAACAGAAGGTATGCGTCAGTCCATTGAACAGATATGTATGATGATGGATATATATGTCACTTACCACTGGAGAGTGTAAAGATCTAAATCACTTTTTTCAAAGAGAAATTGCATTCTGAGCAGCGATTTCTTGTTGTGGCCGTGCCAATTCATTGGGTCTGCAGCCGTCAGTCCACATAGCCATCGCAATACCGTACATATTCTTTGCCGCATTGATGTCTCTTTGCCACAGTATCTGACAGTGATTGCAAACTAGGATACTGTGGTGAGAGACGCCATCGGCAGTCTTGACTTTTTGAAGAGTACGGTTGCGGCAGTGATTACAAATCTAGGCAAACCTAAAGGTTTTAGCATAAATGGATTCCCTCCATTTCATATTTGCTTAAATTACCTGAGACGTCAGATATTCGTCAATTGTTATTGCAACTAAGTGACCTTGCCTTTCTCTTTTCAATGTTTTCCACAGGATGTTTGTAACACCCACTCTTTGGCCTCGCATGGGTACGCCGTCTTTGTTGAACATTGCATTGCCAAAAACAATCATTGGAAGCTTATCAAACCTTGTGAACTGCTCTTTTGACCAATGTTTGATGGGTGTCCTGGCGTACGAAGTTCTACGCATACATTGTGAATAAAAATTTGAACCAAATTAATTTCAAAACATTCAATACACTACGTTGCATTGACCAATGGACGAACTGAAAGTTCGATGTCATCTTTGTCAGAGCTGCAAATCTGGCTCCACTTCTCGGAAATTTTTTGTTTTTTCGGTTTTTTCTATGTCTCTTCCGTAATCTACGATATTTTGGAATGTTTTTACGCCTGCTTTTGCTGTATTTTTTTCCTCCATTAACCAACATATTCGCCATCTCCTCTCGAGAGCGCTGCACACCTTGATAGTTGTCAAACCTCATCTTTCCTCTTGATATGTCATAAAACTTTGACAATTCGTCGAAATTGTTCAGTAAATGGGCCACGTACGACTGATACTGGTCGATGTTACATGTTTTGCCGGTCGGCCAAGATTGTTCAGTCCTTGCAATCCCCGCTTCTTTCTTCTCCTGTTGCAATTTCTGGTTGCGACGTTTAGATCCGGTCATTGAATAGTATTCAGATGTTGGCACCTTCTTACTTGATGTCTTTCTTGACCAGAGCCGTAAGCAGCAGTGAATACCTGTGTGCGACCAGTATCAATCGCTGCAACTTCAAAATAAGTTGCAATTTCCGCATCTGTGAAATCCTCAAAACCCAGCTGCACATGGTCGATACTGTCTTTTCCACCCCTTTTGCGAGCAAATAAGAAGTTCGCTGCATGACCGTCAGTCAGTATCCTTCTTGCAAAGGCGTATTTATGGTTTTTCAATCTGAGTTCATCAAGGCTAAGTTATTGAAAGTTAACAGACGTTGCATTCCAGTATCTGACTATAACATGCTTTCAAAGGTTTTACCTTCTTATGCGAAGTGGCTGAAAGTCGAATATTTCATAAAAGACATTGATATAGTCTGATGGACTTTGAGGGGCTCGGATTGAAGGCAAAATACTAGCCAGCAGACTCGCGCTCAACGAAATGAATCGCCATCCCATAGAGGGTAGTGGCCCAATTGAGAATAGCTTTGGTAGATCCTTGGGATCGAAGTTTTCATCGTTTTCGGCTTGTTGATGAACAAATTCAAGGTCCCTTAACATAAACTTGAGTGCAGGTATATATTCACCTGGTGAGGCCGATAATGTTTCCTGGTTGAGCGGCCGCGGTATCAGTGATTCCAATTGACTACAAAGATAGTCAACGGTTGCGACCATAATGAGAGAAACATCTTCTGGCCAATCCTCTGGCCAATCACCATCGTCGGTTGCAATTCTTGGAAGGGCATAATTCTCAGTGAGTCTCCAAACCAAAGCATTTTTTAAAGTCTACGATGATACTATCAGTAGCATTCTTTGAAATTATTTATCACCATCAAAATAAATTTTTACCGGAAAAATGTCAGAAATCTTGTACTTCAAATAATTTTTCACTCGCTGTTCAAAGTTTAAAACAATATGATTTGAATAGGTTATAGCCAGAGTAACAGAAGCTTTTGCCAAAACATCAGCAGAACGCCGCAATGCGATTTGGGGAGGGGAATTCAACGACGGGTGTTGCCTGGTCAAACTTGTCCATACATTTTGCAGTGCATCCACTGGAATAAACCTATTTGTTGTTGTTACTGGCTTGTTGAGCACAATCTGCATGACAGTATAAAAGCAGTTTTGAGAAAAAAAATGGGTGGTGGGATATTGCCCTGCAGATCGAGAAGGTAAGCATTGGCCAGTACGTGTGATCGAATAACCACTGATCGCAGATACCCTGAGAGCTTGATCACTGCGTCGTGGAGTGGCTGCCTATACGCACTCCTCACGACACTTTCGAACGGACATTTCCTTGTGAAGCGTTCGAAATTTTTGCCAACTGCTTCCTCGAGAAGCTCGTCGGTTGACTTTGAATGAAAAGGACATAGCTTTGACCTGGTGCTAGTATGCTCTGTCGAGTTGCATGATGGACAGGGTTGTGGCACTAAGTCGGGGTTGGCACTCCTGGCAGTCCGAGTTTGTCTTCCCTGCAATCTAGCATTGGCAGATTCGGCACCTAAATCAACATACAAGTTTAGATCACTGTTTTAGTTAAAGTCGTTGCATATTTGATGAGTTTACGCTGCGCTCTGGCATTGTTCGGACATTGTCTGGATCTTCGGTTTCCATGCCCTCATTGTCCACAACTTGAACAAGTTACTGTTGTCCAGTAATTTAGGAAGCTGTTCATGTCTCAAAAATTATCTCAGGCACTTACATCTTTGCCGTCCTTGTTCTTCAACAGCATCCCGCAAGCGGTTCTCAGCTAATCTTCGCTCTTTCTTTATTTTTATTATTTCTGGAAGCGAAAGACTTTCCAGAGAGAGTGTGTTCAGCGATGAGCAGAGTGAATCGACCAGCATGCTGTTGACGACCATGGCTAATTATGAACTACGAATTGAGCATAATATATTGTTCCATATTCTAGACGACTCGAATACTTACGAAATATGTGGTGGACAGAAAGATAAGAAAAAAAAGGTTGTGGAACAAAGAACAATGGACTAAGGAACAACGGAATTTGACAGAAGACAACAAAAAAGGGTAGCAACGGAACTTGAAAGAAGACAACAAAAAAGGGGAACAGCCAGTCAGTACCAGGCTAATGGCCTAATGGCTAGTGATCGTCGGGCGAATAGGATTCATTCGCAGGTGCTCGAGTGTACGCCAAAAAAAATGATCTTTCATCATAGCCATGTGGAGACCACAGACCAAATGGCAACAATTTAGCATTAAGCTTTCATGCTGCGATTCAGTTTACTCAGGTTATGGCTAACATTTAGCGTTGTAATTCATATTGACACAAGAAAATGCTCGACCTACACACAAGGAACGAGACGTCAAATAGGAAGAGGGCATGCGAATCACCAAGAAAATTGAGAAAATAGACACTTTCTAACTTGAGTGATAAGTCTTGTAGAACTTCACCACAGAAAACGAGACAGATAGATCCAGAGATTTTTGATTTCATGCAATAGGCCCGAATTAACGCTAGTCCCAAGGTTGACATCACTCACCAATAGCGTATGAAAAGAAAGATATCCAAGAAGCGAAAAGAAGATAGAGAGAAACAGACAAGTAGAATTCTAGAAGACCAGCCAGCGAACTAGATTAGACAACTAACCATGTTAAGAGCAAGCTTTCCATAGATATCAGAGATTCCAAGTATGCAGAGCATAACGTAGCTAGCATAGTTGCATCATTTTTGTAGACATGATACGGCCATTTATCACAGTGGACCTGCGTTACCTCTCTGTAGTGAGCATCAATGGTTATAAATCCAGGACTTTGCGGGAGTTGACGACTCTCACAGCTTAGAAGTACCATCCTTTCGTTTTCAACTTCCATATCGGCAACTTGATATGAATGTGCTAGCTCATCAGAATTCCCAAAGTCTACCATGTCAAAGTCAATGGAAGAAGAACTATCCCTTACGCTTGAAAGCATGTCTTGCTCTTGAGTAACGGCAATATAATTGTTCATATTGAATACTCAATTATAATGTTCCACGACACAACGTTTTCAATTTTTCCTTTGCTCCTCAAGCGTAAAAAGGCTTGTACCGGACGACAAATTGCTCTCGTTGCCACCGCGAAATTCAATTGGACATAACGCAACCGCAGACTAAAATTACATTATACTTCGTCAAGTGGATCCTGGGATTGTGTTTACATCTTCTGAGTTTATTTCGAGAGTAATTATAAAAATTTTACAAGGATAACAATAAACTCTCTCGAGCATTGGTAAACACAACAAGAAAGGGTGGGTGGGTGTGGACAATCCCAGGATCCACGACTCGTATAATGAATTGTAGCGTTCGGTCTACGACCTCCGCCAAATTTTTCAGTAAAACAATGAACCGACAAAGAAAGACGAGAGACGAAGACGAAATTATTATAAAACGTCACTCACTTTACCAAACTTACCTTGACTAAAAATTATGTAAAGTATCGTGTCGTGGAGCCCAAGTTACAAAGTTACTTCTCTCTCAACTTCCAAGTACAACAAGTGCTTCCTACTATTCATTGTCGCCTTCGACAGAGAATATCAATTATAAACAGCATCAAGATAGTTTAGTTTGATAGCAGATTTATGGGCATACTTAGTATCGAATGGTTTTATCGTTTGCATACTAGTTTATGGTAAATATCATCATCAACCAGTACATCAGCCAGTGCTATACTAGAGTCAAACCTCCATTGTGCACGTTTCCAAACTCCTTGGACCAGGGGTGCCTCAGGGACAAGCGTTAAATCGGGTAAACGTAGGCACCTACTGAGAACTTTCCAGTTAATATCCAGCAACTCCACCATTTCAATGATAACACACTATTTCAATAATCTGAGTTTGATATTACATTTTTCGTTGATTCACATGGTCAGAGTCCTTGACACCGCCTACGCCAAGATACGAGATCTTTATCACACGCATAATATGATGCGAACTTCGTTAATATCAGAAGTAATCTCCTCTCAATGATAACGGCAGCCCGATAATCAAGTGATTGGAATCATGGTTGCTTATTTAAGAAGTTACATTTGGTCCTCTTTCCCAACGGATCATCATTAGGTACAAGATCAGGGTTTCATCACAATTAAACGTATGTTTATATGCGTTGTTTTCTGAGCACGAACCGGTACCACGGTCATGATGGTCCACAAATCCATCAGTATAGTTTCCAGTTTCAAGCACCGCCTAGGCAAAATGGATGTGGTCCTGTGACATTATTAAAAATTGACAGAATTTTATATAAAAAGTTGGGTTGAAAATTGACCATACAAAGAGAACCCATTCTCCTCCTTTATACCCAATATCATTCTTCAATATAATTCTATAGAATGGTTGTTATTGGAGTCTTTGGAGCCCTAATCTTGATAATCTCTACAGTTGACCAGCTCTGGACTGCACTGAGCGTTTCGTCTCCTAGCTTCATTTCACACCAAGTACCTATCATCTTAGGTGTGCTAATGCGATTCTTATATCGGAAAACCCATATCTATTTCATTCTAAAAGCTCTAGGGCCTCTGACGGTCCTCACAGGCAAGTTGATAAATATTTTCGGAATCAAGAGTCTTCTTTCCCCAACCTCGCTTGTTTAGTCCTAATGCAATCACCTATACCGAATAGGTAAAACAATACCATGCGGTAGTTTATTTACAAAAGTTTCCGCCAACCCCTATCGCTGATCAGAATACACATATTAGTTCTCATCATTTGGTATATTCTGATATGGATATCATGGGCAATGATATTTGGTGGCTTTTACTCCGGAGCTATCGTCGACACCTCAACGTGCGTGATCTGTCGGGTATTCGGATTTAGAGAATTTGACGAATATGCCAAGGCATTAACTTTTCGTACACCCATAACATCTAAATATGCAGAAACGAACCCGCTGGTACGGCAGATATAATATATTTTACAGGCAAGTTCGAACACACCATCACCTTTGCTTCATCTTGTTTGCAATATTAAGTCTAATAATCTATACAGGGTTAGTTTCCTCAGGTGGTTTAAAGAACAAGTGCGAGAACCAGAAACTGAACAAACCAATACAACCTTGTAGCTATGTCATTTTCACTTTAGGAATAGGTGATTACACGGCGTCAAACGCAATATTCAAAATATTGACATCTGTATGTGCTTGTCATGGATTCTTTTTGGTTTCCATCAATGTTGCATATGTGTTGAACTCAACTGGGGTAGGTTACAAATCTCTTCCAGAAATGTGACGTCTGTTGTGGGTTGTAGTGATTTAGGCAAAAATGGCTTCGATATCACAGGCGGCATCTGAAACCCGACGATTAGCGGCAGAGATATCCGGACTGGGAGGCTCACCGTGTGCTATGCTCTTGAATTCGTGGAACGGCCGGGACCTGAAGGCGTTGAACACTCGTATAGATAATCTGCTCTCATCACTTTGCGGTCAGGTAATAGAAAATTAGACTTTTTGTTGCCTTTTTGGTGAAAATTGTCCCCAGTGGAGCTGAATTTAGTCTGAGCTTCCTTTTTTTTTTTTGATACAACAGGCTCAATCTCATATCTGCTATCCTTCACTATATAAGTAAGGATCTACCTTATCGAGGTTGAAATATGCTTGCCGAGAAACTTCCATAACATCAATCCTGTTTTTAGCTATCATAGTCACGATGCCTCTGGCTCTGCACCCTGCCGTCTAGCGGCGCTGGATGAAATGCTAACCGTTCTCCTGTGGTTAGTATAGTTCATATTCGTGACCTACTATCAATGATCCAATGAAACTGACTATACTATAGCGCATGTCCTGCAGAAATTCGCCCTGATCATTTATGTATAATTGCAGCGAAAAACTCGATCGTAAGTTACAAAATTTTGGGATCACATACCTTGAACTACCACTCATCCATTTGAAGACATATTATCTCGAAACGCTAGGAGCAGTACATATATTAGATGGTCGTAAGGTACCGCCACCGATCGATCTTGATCCATTACGGAAAGCAGGAATACCTGTCGTTGAACAACATATTTATGAGGCGGAGATCTCTAGAAACAAGGAAATTTTGGATAGAAGATCCAATTTGTGGGCTATGGTAAAAGCTGGTGGGCACACTTGGGAACAAGTACTGACCATGCCCAAGTTCAAGGCCGATTCTAAACATTACGAGAGTTTCTCCTCTGAAGTACTGCCTACTTGTACATAGGCATTGAGGAAAGATTTTACAATCATTGTAGTATTTTTTGTAGCATTTAGTTATCGATAATATGGAAATGTTGTTTTTTATCCATGGCGTTATTTCAATTTTGTAAAGCAACCTTAAAATACTCAAACGTCATTCAGCATTTGTACTATATATGTGTCTTTTCACGTTTCTTTATAAGGATACTCTATCAAAAGAATGAATGGTATTAGGATATCAATTCCATAAACCTACCATTCGCTATCAACAAGTTGACATATAAAGGGAACATACCGATATCTCCATCTTTTCGTCGCCAAAGCTTCTTCTTTTTTTTTGTTGTAAGGTGTTCCGCCCAAACCTCAACACAATACTTCTTCTTGAATTTCCGAATGAACCCAGGGTCCCTACAACACCGAAGTCAAAATAATTTTATAAGACGATGTTTGCCAAATAGAGTGTAAAACTTACCAAAGTTCGGAGGCAATGCCTAAATCCTTACAACATCTCATTAGCGCATTGCTCTTACATCCTTCAGACGCAGTTGGCAAGCCAGAGTTATCGAAAAAGTCTTGCTCTCCTCTGGCTTGTGAAACAAATCTATACCATAAAAATTAATTATATGAATGAAAGTAGTAATAGCTCAAGCTCTCTCCTTTACCTCCCATGACATATCAAAGCGTATTCACGTGAAACGTTCTTTGGAGATATCGAGTGATCTCCTCTTGGTGCAAGACCCCATCCGCCAGGCCCAAAAGCCTTATTCAATATGCGTCGATATTTGATTTCAGGGAGATATAGAAGACCATCTAACGGGCAGTTATTACAACCATATTGTTTCAAACGTACATATCAAACATCAGCATTTCCTTACCTGGCTTAATCTCAATATCATCCACCGAAATAGGTTGCATCAAGATTTCTGCAGTTTCTGGAGAGAATGGTTGTGTCGAAAGTCCATGGAATGACTTTGACCAGTCATGCGAATTGCTTTGCTCGTTCAACTCAATGTCAGTGGGAGGAGCATCAAACTCTTGGGAGGCTGGAAAGTATGCTTTGCCATCGGATGATACATTGCCATCGGAAATCACTTCCTCAGGCTCGATGAGGTCGTTTGCCTTTAATGAAGTCTTGGCGGTCGACTGGTCTCTTTTCAGGGGTAACAAGCGCTTTGAAGATATTGTCTTGGTGGTTGATACTGCGCGAATTGTCGTACTCTGTTGAGCAGAGACAATTAGACATACAATTCCGAAAAAACCGCAAGCACAATGATTAAGGTTGCTCATTTACCTTTATTTCTGGTACTGATCTTCCTACTAAAGCAGTTCGACTCAATCTTCCCAATGTAACGCGCAACATTGTGTAAAGCCCGGAGGCCGCTTACAAGCGTCGAAAATTGACGCTCTTGCTTGCCTATGGAGCAGTCACACTTTTTTCAATTTGAGTTTCTTTTTTTTTTTACTTCCAAGTCTGCAAGTATCAACCTTTTTCTCAACCATTCACCTACTATGGACGCTTGGAAAGGCTCATTCGCCCAAAATCAACTAGAAAAGTTTGGTTGGAGCAAGTATGTGGTACATTAATTCCTTGTTAGACTTCACGCAAAATACTGATAGCCACCTAACATTCGCCAGGGGTGAAGGACTTGGAAAGAACAAGGATGGTAATGTCAAACACATCTCAGTAACCAAGAAGAATGACAAGAAAGGTGTTGGAGTTGGACAGGATCAATGGGAATTTGCATGGTGGGACCATTTGTTCAACAAAAGCGCCAGTGGTGTTGTTATCAATAAGGACAATCAGAAAGACGAGGTACGAGCCAATCCCTTCATGTTTATTAATAATAGTGATGGTACTTAGTACTTAACTTTATTTCAACAATAGATCAAAGTAGAAACAAAGAACCACAATATGCGAAAGTCCAAAACTGGTATCATCAGTACAGTCAAACCTTCCGGTATATCAGAGTCAGATTCGTCATCCTCAGCGACTACTTCAGGGCAGACTACACCTGTTCAAGAAGAGAAACCGCGAACCATGATGGACAGTGTAAAGGCTGTACACCAGACATTAGCTCAGCGTGTTGCAGCTACAAAACTCTATGGTGCATTTGTTAAGAGCACTACAGGAGCATTCGATCCGTAAGTTATATATAACACATCTGCCAATCCCATATAGTATAATATGTCTCATGTTCAATTTTGCTATATAGTTCTGCACCATCATCTGAACAAACTTCAAAACAAACTTCAACAAACGCCTCAGATGTAGACTCAGATAATGAATTCAAAGACTATTCTATCAGAGTCACAGATGCAGAATTGTTTGCTGCTTGCGAAGGTCGAACAGCCAGAAAAGGTGGTCGTGGTCTAGTTGAACAAAAGGGGAAATTTTCACGCGTTATGACCGAGTTCCTTGCAAATAGTGCCGACGATGCACCGTCACAACCCAATGTTCAGGAAACTCCCAATGGTAAGAAGAGTCATAAAAGGAAGAAGTCAGATGAAAAGGATGATACCAAGCCAAAGAAGAAGAAGGCAAAGCATGACGATGCAGACAAAGAGAGCAAAAAGAAATTGAAAAAGGCCAGCAAGGAGAAGAAATCCAAAAGTACGAAATCCAAGAAGGACACAGCTGAGAATGCTATAGCTAAGGAGAAGAAACAGGAGGATGAAAATGTCGCTACAACAGGAATAAAGAAGAAAGTGAGCAGAAGCAAGGATGAATTGGTTACATCAAAGAAGAGCAAAAAGGAGAAGAAGGCTAAGAAAGTAAAGTCAAAAAGGCAAGATAAGGATATGAAAACTATCAAGAAGAGAGCTGCAGATAGCCTTGATGATAGCGAAACAAAAGTAAAGAAGACGAAATCGAGTAAAAAGTCTCGAAAGGAATAGAAGATCGAACCTTCAAGTAAATAGAAATTGCAGTACCGGCACTTTGTTTCATTATTGCTATTGCTATTGTTATTCCTTTTGTGTTTTCCACCTAGAAATGTAATATATTATTCACCATCAGCATGTCATACAGGAGAAAAATCTGGCAATGGAATTGATATTCAATATTTGATTGATCTATGAATAACGAGCAACTATATTTACAGTTTATCGAATAACAATGGGTTATATAATGGTATATGAAAAAAAAAAATTATATAATAGAAGAACATCACCTCCCATTTAACGTGAGCGGGCACATAAACACATCATCAGCTGCCACAGTGCCCCAATGCCCGCAAGAACTGTTACTCCAATACCGCCATAGAAAAGCGCATCATACAGAACGGTATCACACAGCGACTGAGAAGCTTGCTTGACACTGCTGAGTGCTTGATTGCAATTGCCTTGGGCAACTTTGGCATAGATCATTAATGCAACACCACCGGCAATAAAAGCGACTGATATCAATAAGCAGAACATCCGGCAGCAGGTCATACCGTGGCACAATCCTTTTCTAGGCTCGACGTACGGCTTCGGTAAATAGGAGGCTGGGTTATTGGCATCTTCAGAAGCAGGTTGAGCTCCTCGCCGCCGTTCACCAGGCAAGAAGCCATCTCTATCTGGACGATTGTACGACACAGGTGCTACCAAGTGTACAGGTTCTTGTAGTTCCACGTCTACATCCTCATATTCAACCTCTTCTTCTTGCATGGACTGAGGTTGGTTTGGTCGTTGGCGGCTATGGTTGGGAGTCGACAGTAAAGCAGTAGATTCCGGATCTTGCCTACCATTATATCCTTCATGGTCATTTTCCCGGTAATTGCCTAGCGGAACGGAGTGTGGATCATCATATCCGCTACTGACATTAGCGTAAGATTGATTATTAGACGGGGGACCTTGGGGGACTGGCGGTGTGAAATATCCTTGCGGTTGTGAAGTAGCGTGCGCACCGCCTGGCCAGGAAGAAGGCGTGTCGTTCGAGTAATTTTGCGAGTAGTACTGGTCTTGATAGACAGGATAGGTTTGTGGTGTTGAAGTATGCTCGTGAGGAACGTCATGGTATGGAGGATATGCTTGCGGCGGATTAGATTGACTTTGATCAGGGGGGTAAACAGGATAATGCTGTACTGGAGGAGGTGCGACGTTTGTCATAGGTGGATTTTGAGTATTAGGTGGTGGATATTGACCAGCATAAGCATCATAGTCATAATTCCCTTGACCTTGGCTTTGTGACATTGTAAAAGAAGAGATATATCGAAAAACTAGAAAGAGTGTCACCGACTTTCTTAAAATACGAGGCGAAGTTTTTTTTGCCAAGCTAAACTCCGACGTGGGCATCTGTGCTTTACTATTTCAAGGTTCCCTACCAACTTAGGCTGTCGCCAAAAATATCATTGGTTTTGTTGTTGTGAGTGGCTTTGCAACACCAATCATGCTAGAAGCTATAAGCCAACCCGTCAATCAAAACAGTAATATCGGTCGTTTCAAGTACTGTAGAAAATAGTTTGAACCAAAACTGACTGTTGTATTTTCGGCGACGCGAGGCGATGCTATGACATGTGGGAAATATCCACTGCACACCAACCAGGCAGGTTCTTTATACACGAAATGTTGTTTGTTTGATATTTGGTAAATGAACAAGCTAAGAGGAAAAAAGGGGGGTGGCAAGAAAAACACACAACTGGAAGAAATTGGAGGGAATAGAGGAGAAAAAAAAGTATAAAAGGCAATTGCGTACAACCGCTGTACTGTACAATGGTATTATGTCCAATGGTTAAGCGAAAAGGACCTACGGGAACCATAAGAGCAAGAAAAAAATATGTAAATCTACAAGAATGTTAAGTAAGAATGGCTGAATGAATAGCTTTGGTGGGAGTGAGAAACAAAGTGCTAGCAACAAACGCTTTGTGATGATGAAAATAAAGGTATACTGCTTAACGACAGTGTGAATACACCGATAAAGCAAGTATGGTGTCAGCATATCATGTGCATTATCGTACACTATTCCTGGCGATACCTGGCCTGCTTGAGCGGCGACTGCTTTGATTGCTTTGGAAAACATCCCAAAATCGAAGGGTTTCATCTCCAGCACCGGTGACAATGGTTTTACCATCAGGGCTCATTGAGAGATACAATACGCGGTAGGAGTGCCCAGTTAAGGTCGCTATTCGCTGCATATTATCGTACTTCCATACGATCACCTGATTCGAACCGGTACCCCCATTTGGAGCATAGCCGTGCGTTGAAACCAATTCATTAGATGTCTTCGACCACAGGATATTGCAAACCTGAGACCCGGTATCGTATGAATGCAAGAGGCTTCCAGTCATTGTGTTCCAAAACTTGATGGTCTTATCAGCCGTGCCGCCACCACTAACAAGAATACCACGTGCTGACGGATTCCAGGCGATTGCTTTAACAGCTGCGGTGTGTTCTGTGAACTTATGCAAAATTCGGTTCTCATAATGATCCCAAACCATGAGCATATTATCGTTTCCTCCGGAAGCTAACATATTTTCATCTGGATTCCATTTTAATCCACAAACTTCTTGGGTATGTGCATCCAGTTTTCGAAAGTATTGCGCTGGGACACGAACATCTCGGTGGAATATGACACGATCACGACCTCCTGAAGTAAGCACTTGATTATTCCAGGCGAGCGACCCTACGATATATGATATTTGAATGTGAGTACGCGCTTTGTCGCGTTATAATACGCGCAGTTCATTTCAACTTACCGACGCGAGAAGTATGGCCATTCATTGTCCGCAATTTTCGACACTTTTCAGCATCCCATATTAATACGCTACCATTGTTGGTGCCAACAGCAACATGCGTTCCACGCTGAGTCCAATTGACTGATGTGACTGAATCACCAGGTCCTAAATCACATAGTTTCGTAACTTTGCTTGTAGTAGCATTCCAAAGGTATACACACATTCCTAAACCAACAGCAAGTACGTCTGTTGAGCCCCAATCAACCAGATTGAGGTAAAAATCATCCTTTAAGCAAAAGTTTGTTAGACTGAGTTTAGCGGTGCTTGTAAATTATGCCTAACGCATTGAGCAACTCACTTGTAATTCCGGTGCATCAAGGACTTTCACAGGCGTCCTGCTTATCTGTCGAGGTAGTTTTTGAGGACTTTGTAAGATTCGTTGACCAACAGCTCCAATGGGACTGGTGGAATATTTTGCTTTGTACGGTGAGTCCACCTGTACGGGTATCTCTTCTGAATTTCTGGATCGGCTCTGTCCGTAAGTAAACAACTTTCGTGGAGTTCGTGGAGAATCCTCGGAAAATGTTTGCAAGTCGTCCAAAGCGAAATCCTCGCCTAGTAGTTCTGTTCGTAACATGGCTTCGTATTTACGATTGGCAACTTCTGCGATGGTAAAATTGTTAGAGTACGGAGAGAGAATTAACATTGAAGTCCGTTATCATTAACCATTACGCACCACTTTGAGGCGATGTATCTGCCCCATTGTTACTTCTTTTTCCTTTCGAAGGCGTCCGCGGTTCACCTATCAAGCTGAATTCTGTTGCAAGGTTCCTATCACGAACGGGTATGAATCTAAACTCAGGAATGAACCGTTAGTCATTAATATCATACGAGCGTACTAGGAGAAACAGTCATCATCTTACCTGTCACCATATATCTCTCGTCGGACACGGCTGGGTGGCGTGGAAGGAAAAACGGAGTCGATGGATATTATTCTCGTTGAATCGTCGGACGAATGTCTTGACGGCGTTGATGGTATGGTAGGAACGTCGCCATCACTGTGACGCTTAGAAGCGTTGGTAGTATGTTCTGTTGATTTTGGTATTGATCGTGTGTGAATAGTTGTTTTCCGAGAAGCTGACCTTAGCTTACTCGTATAATCTGAACTCATTGCTGGCGTAATGACGAATTAGGCTCGACTAGCAGTCGAGGATGCCGTAGTATAAAGTGTACTAGAATCGTGCAATTAGACGAAAATACTCTCTGCCCGATTCTGATTGAGTTATTCACAGCTATGCAAAATATATGGCTGTGGTGACAAATATAAATGGGTTTCGGAGTAACACTGTAATGCTGTAGGTGATGGGTTTCCAAAGTGTTGTCGATATAAAATCTGAGGTAGGAAAGGGGTAGGCGAAAGCTATCAAACTAGCTAGCGTTTACAGGGGTGGGGGAGTGATAGGAGTAGTCTTTTTCACAACCTTTCACTTTGCGAATGCTCCCCAAGATGGATGTACGAAGGTCGGAAGCTCGGCGGCAAAAGTGACAGCTGAAAAGGAGTGGGTCTTGGTGACAAAGAGAAAGAGAAATCAAGTTCCGCCGTATACAAATCGTTTTTACGTCCTTTATGCTGGTTGGTCAAAAAAAAAAAAAAAAAGAAAAGCGATTCAATATTATATAGAACAGGATGTGGAATAATATATTATGCCTTATAGCACCATTCATCCGTGCTCAATAGATTGCTTACCAGCCTAAAAATGCTCGTCACTGTGTAGCCTTGAAACTACACGTGTGTGGCCAAAAAAAAAAAAAAATTCCTACAGAGTGCCTTCGAAATCACCATTTGAATGTTTACACATCAAAAGCGTGACGTAGTGCCGACGTCACCGACCAAACTTGTTATTTCACCTGGTGAGCCAACAACAATTTGCCTACTACAACTAGATATCAACTGATTGCAACATGTCTTTGGTTAACAGACCCAACAACGTTATCGCCAACCAGCGTCACTTCCAGGTATGAAAATTTTCATTAAATCGCATCTCGTCTTGCGACCAGAATTAGTTATCTCTTGATTCTTAACCACCAATTATGCTAATCGATTTCAATACTGCAGGCCCCATCCAACACTTTGCTTTTCCTCCGTGGACCCAGAGACAAGTTCTTTGCTTATACTACCTTCTTTGTTTTGGGAACTGGTGTTTTAGGCTCCCTCTGGGGTGCCGTCAAAATGGCCAGGGTAAGAATTTTCTTCTCACTGTTCCAATCAGCTTGTCGCGAAGCGAATGAAGAGATAACCTTATTTTCAACGATTTGTAGGGTCAGAAATAAGCAATAATAGAGAAAAATCAGTGTAATCAAATATGTCACTCAGAGAATGCATTGTCAACATAGCATAGATAATCGCAATGTTCAATGAAAGTTTTTTGATTTTGTTCCATATAACAGTTTTCATGCGTTGATTGAAGTGCCTACTGCAATGGCTAAAAGATTGCTTTATATTTATAATGGGATGATATGATCTGTTCGACTCGATGCAAGATATGCAAACTACAACTAAATACGGGGGGGCCCTTATGACAATCTATGTTGCCGTGTATCTGTCAACTTTTCGTACAAGTTGCTTGAGGAGCTATTCTCGGAGATGAGAAGATCAATCATTGATTCTTCAGTAACTGGCTTTGGTTTTTCGAATGTTGGTAAAAATGGTTTCTTGCTTTCCTTTGCATCTACTTGTGCATAATAAGCGCCTCCAAAAAGGGTGAGGACGATACCAAACACGTTGGTAGGATTGATGCGCAGCTTGAATATAAAGATTGCAATCAAAATCGAAAGTACTTGCTTCACATTTCCTTTATGGTAACATTTTTCAGCATAGCATTCAAACTCTAATCTCTTTAATTCGGAAATGGTACTTACCTGCTACCGTCATAGTGACTGGGCCAGCCTGCTTATTTGCTGTGAAGCTAACTACGTTCAAAGAAAATGCGACAATGCCGTTAAACAGCACTGCCAAATACACGCCAGCATGCATGTTAGTGGTAACGAACTGTTGAACTTCCTTCAATTCCCCAGTAAAATATGAGTAAATGATAGTTTGTATAAACGCAATAGGACTCATACGAAGTAAAAGATCCAATGGATGTAATTTCAGACGTCCGACTTGTACCCGGTTGGTAACAACCGTCTTGAGTGCCGCTAATACGGTCCCTAGAACGGTCAGTAAGAATCCCAACAACGTAAAATCGTACTCGCCAAAAGTGGCAAAAGCAACTCCAAAGATAACCTGTTATGTTGTTGAGCCAAGTTAGTATATAATCCCATCCAAATGATAGTCCTAAAACGATAACGATCCTTGAGTAACGTACCGGTAGCAAAGCCAGGTATTTTGCTTTGGAGTAAGTGGTCCGTAAAAATAAAACAGATATCATCACCGTAAAAATTGGGGTCATAGCTCTAACAACTTGATGAAACTGTAACATGGTGCTTTCTGTTTAATTGGCTAATGATGAGGGTAATGATGTTGAAATTTCTACGTACCGGAACGCTGACCATGTTACTGTTAGCGATAGTATATCCCGTATAGTTACGTTAAAAGGAAAATAGTAAATAATCGATCAAAACTATAAGTAATGACATAAAATATAAGGATGGTAATGAATACAGCATAGGATACTTACAGAGATACGTTACTGATAGCGATATTTATCGTGTACAAGATGGAAATTGCAAGCATTACCAGGTTTTCTTGAAACGAAAGTGTAGTGGGTGTAAATGACCCTCTTAGCCATAGTATTGTAGCTCCAATTGCAGAACAAAAGGTATGGACTGCAGTCAGGGTCCAGGGATAGCGAAACTCCATCAGTATGGCTTTATTGTAGAGCGTGAGGAACAGGTTGAGCACAAAATATAATGCGAGCCACTTATATGGCGAAGTACTCGAGAGCGTAAATTTTGCCATGGTTGGGTCGAAGCGTGCTGAGAGCTTGAGCTGCGTAACAAGGATTTGAATTATATGTTGAAAGATTGAGTCTTAAGAATGATTTAAAATAGATAATATTCAGATAGACGTCAGATCTATAAATGACTGTAATGGGTTGCAGAGGCAAGTGGCTAGAAGAAATGGATAATAAAAGATCTGAGGACAAAGAATGCAAAATACTGGAGTAATTTATCAATGAATAGGAGAGAATTTTAGACAGGGATTGTTCAGGGGATAGTGGACTAAGCGTGAGTAGAGATTCAGTGGTACTAAGGGGTTCTTTTTACTTTGTCAGGATATCCAAAAAGTACGGTGCAGAACTCCTCATCTCGTTACGTTGCTTTACGTTAAACTTTCGCAAAGGAATATTTTGGTATTTTTGTCCGTTGAATTCAAACATGTATTTCCAGTTCTACTCACTTTGACGTGCTGAATGTGGAGACCGAGTAGAACGAACGTATGTAGCTATAACATTTCATGATCATAAAACATGAACTATAAATTTCTTTATAGAAAATGCACTCAAGTCCGTGTTTTTTGTTTATGTCATTTTATGCCATGCGGTATTAGTAGCAAGGGTGAAAACATTGCTAGTAGATGCAACATTGTCGGACGATGGATGTGATGGGTGAGGTACCATCAGGTAGCCACTATCCAGTAACCAAGATATTTCGAGACATCACAAATTTAGATGTTCTCGTTAGTTCCGTTAGTAAAGGGTCAATTCAAAGAGGTTGGAACGATAATACACATTACCTCATTTGGATCAAATCCAGATTATTTTACAATTCGAAGATGTTAGTGTACAATCTATCACTTGGTGATTTGGCTCAATTATTAGGTCTTTCCACGGCACCATAAGACCACCACATGGTGAGGAATAGTAGTCGAAGATGGCGTTCGAGTTCATGCAGCCACACGGAATGATCTTATCATCGGTTGTGAACCATCATATCTGAGTTTCGAAAGAGAATATTAAGTGGGTAATTTATACATTCTGCCGAATTTCTTCTTTGCAGCAAGTACAGTGATTAAATAGCCTATGTTATGACCTCTTAGAGAAACCAGTGCTAACACCATTCTTTCCAAATATCAATTACCAAAGCTGAGCACGTTGTATTTTTTCGAATTTTCTACAGCACGTAAACGGGCTACTATATCCTATACTATAAATCTAGCAGGCATAACATGGAACATGTCTGTTATCCGCATTAAAACAACGTTCGACATAATGGGCAACTGGATGAATTGGAGCTGCTGAACCACTATAATTTGGCCATTGAAGTCAGTTACAGCGCGGATCAAGTATTTTACATATCATCTGTTTCAGACATTACCTTGTACAAGCAGCTAGCGTGGTATTTGTTTTTACAAGTTCTACACTGTTTACTTGGCAGTGACCTGTCCGTCACACTCACGATAGAGTAACAGATGGTACAATCCTCGATACCCTCAAAGTGCATTGTCACATTGCGTTTGAACAATGTGAGAGCATCCACTAAGTTGCCATTCTGTATGTATCATAATTAGCAAGGTAGCCTAGCTTCTGTGGCTCGCAACCCTTTTTTACTCTACCTGGGAAACAATAATAGATGATACAGCCAATAGCCAAGCTCTCCAGCGCTTCTCATCCACGCCAACTTTTTGAACTCCATTAACCTCCACTTTGCGAAGAGGGAACATAGGCGGCAATCTGATCGCCATTTCAACGTTCTGGTCGTCAACTCTATAGACAGCGATTATTTCATTTACCGCCTTCAATGCCTTCACTGTGAAGTTCTCATCTTCGGCCAAAACGGATTTCGCATCCGCCTGCGCCACAGATTCTATCTCGCTGTTGATGATGAGAGAGCTAAAGTGCTTTGAGGTATAGCTATAGTGAACGAGATACATTATTAGCATATGCCGAGTTTTCCATTGATGTTATATATTCCCCCCCCTCCTCTCTCTCTCTCTTTTACCTTTCAACAGCAAGGCTCAATTGACGGCTCTTTATTTCTACCCACCATTGCCTTGTTACAGCTTTTGTTAATCGATTGTCGAAGATTAATGTATTTGCAAATTGAACAGAACTTACCGGACAAGTGATGGCGTCTTTTGCAGCGATCTAAAGTAGACGTGAGATGCCAATAACTGCAAACTGAAATCGAAGGATAAATCAAATGCTACCAAAAAATTCTGGTTAGTCACATTACAAAATACCGCATATTCATTTGATCAGTAGGGGTCCTTACCTAGGACATCAAAAGTATTCACTTCCCATTTTGACAGGTCAAATGGTTCTACTGTGTGATCAAAGCCTACTCCAAGTATCTTAAAGACGAAATCTAACAGTTTGTCCGTTGCAGAGCTTTCATTCAATTGTTGCACATAGTTGGATTTGAGTTTGAAAGTCTATGTAGGAAAGCACAATAAATGAGCTATAGGTAACGGAAGGATAATTACCATGAGATACTTACAATATCCTCGAAATGATCATAGAGGAGCATCCATGAGAGCAAGTAGCCGAAAATATCATGCAACATCTAGAATATTTTCTCCATGAGACATCACGATAGCAATATTTGGTGATCTACCTCTTATTGTCGCTTACCTTATCAGTATACTCGCCATCCATCCAATCTAACAAGCTGACTGGGTTTAATATTTGCTCAAGCAATCGATGATTGAAGTTTGCTAGCGATGGATTTTCTAAGACGACTCCTATTAGTAAAGCTTCGCAAGGTAGATATATTTGAAATGGAATTGAAAATTTACCTTCAGAACGAGAAAACTCGAGGCTAGCTGATAGACCCTGTGCCTGTTCCATTATATTTGTGCTCAGCAACTTATAGCTAGCTTTTTGGAGAGATTCGCTTGGAGCACAGATAATGGACAAAAGGTCATCTTCTACGCTCTTTTGTTTCACCATCTTATCTGGAACGTCCTCTAGTAATTGTGCTAAAAGCTCATGTAGAGCAAGTCGTGGTAATGTTGGTTCGGTAGCTGTTGATGATGTCAATAGAGAGTAAAGCATAACTAAGCACTGAAGTTTTAACTTACATTGCTCTGCTATCAAAATATCGAAAATGATCTCTTGAATAGAAGCGTTGTAGTCTGCGCATGCGGAAAGTAGGTCTTCGTTCTCGTCAGACATATTTTTCAAGGTAGCAAACAGCGATAATGCCTCATACACCATGACAGTGTCCGCAGGCAAAGTCATATCGGCCAACTTATATAAAAATATAATATTATTAGCAACTGTCAGCGACGTCATTTGATCTGACAAAATTGAGCTTACCATTAACCATTCCTGAACAATGGACAGAATGTAGTCCCAGTGACTGCCAGGGACCTCCAACAATGATGGAGCCATATGTGACAACAATTTCAGATACTGGCTACGAACTCGTGCACTTCGATATAATGAAGCTTCCGATGCCTCATCTGTATCAAACCACTTACGCAATGACTGCAGTAAGAATATCAGTCTTTGCGGAGGCATTGTAAGCGGAAGCTTATTGGATATACATTGATTAAGAAGCACAAGCGTTTTCCATGCTGCAATACGCAGTAGCGAAGACGGGTATGAGTAAACGAATTTTACTTGCAATACATCAATTAGTACATACCAGTATTGTCGCTATCGTTAAAAAGATTAGATGGATTGATACTAGCAACTTGGCCAGCCAATCTGTTCTGAAATTGTACGATAGATTGTGAAGACGGGAAATAAGTCTTGAGCAGGTCAACGATGGATACTGGATAAAATACAGCTAATGAAACGAAAGGGATCAGAATTTCATATTCAAAAATCAAACACAATTCCTATCATCTTTTACCTTCTCTGTCGCTGGTAACAGCAAGATTTATCCATGCCTCAACAAATTTGTCATCCGATTTTCCGGTCAAAACGGATCTACAAACGAGTCTGAAAGTCTCTGCATAGTATAGATTTTCGATATCTTGTGCCGCTCGATTAAGCGACGCCTGAACTAGACTTTGAATCACATTCAAAGGCTGAGTTGACTTGTTTTGGCCATTTGTAGCAGTAAGCCATTGAGGAGACGGTTCCAGGGTTAAGGATAGATGAGATGATTGCTTTAACAAGTTTTTCAAAATGCTTTGGCTGATATCAATGGCTTCTCTGTAAGCAATCTCATTGGCAGTCTCGTGCTTACATCCATCCCATATACCGAATGGAAGATGGCCTTGCAAGTATTTCTGGCAAACCTGGCCAGCAGTGATGAGCTCGAGAAGGACATCAACACGCTTTGCACTACCATCATCCGCCACAAATAGCTGAGTACCAAGGTGCCGTGCTAGATAGTGGGCATACAGTATGCATCGTCCATAGGAGCTCAAGCCATATATATCATATTCGACTGGTGTCAATTCGTCCTCATCCAAAGGTGCTTGATATATGGCACCAACAAGAGGGTCTGTGATTGCGAATACAATGATGCCGGTAGGGAGCTGGTGCAAGAACGTCTGTCCCAATGCCCGCCAATCTGTTATTGGCAGCAACAGGCCGTCAATAATGGATTCTTGAAGACTGGATTGCTCAGGGCTTATACCAGTCAAGATCATATTGGCACGTTTTACAAGGTCAGCAGGACTAGTTTATAGAAATGAAAGGTTAAAAGGTGGGATATGTCTTGCTACTGACAGTTTATTTGCTTACCTTAAAATATTACTAGTATCCATAACAGCACTACGTATGTGTTCACAAAGTCGAGAAGCAATAGCTTGCTGTAACTCGGGATTATCTTCAATCGTATGTAATAAACCATTCCAAGCAGCTTTAGCATTAGTGTGCAGCTGTTGCTTTAGTTTATCGTCGTTGGCTTCCATATTTATAAAATAGCCTTCAAATATTGAAACTAATATCTTGGCTGTCGCGCTATCCTGAACTACCCGTTTAACTGAATTTTCGTTGGCAAAAATACTAGTAGTGATCGCCATGACTGCAAGAAGCGACGTCTGAGCTCCTGAAGCCTCAAGATCGGTCGATGATAGCCCAGATGAAATTATTTGTAATCCTTCAAATACTGATGTTGCCAATTCTGTCATTACTGATTGCCAACCCTCAGGAGTCAAAGCAACTAGAATTCTTCATAGTTAGCATTGTAAAAATGCTAGCATCATTATGGTTGGAACTCTTACCGTCATAGGCAAGGAGGGCATTGGTGACTGTAGATTGTAGAAGATTCGAGTCTGCAACATTGACAGAGGCGTCGCTTTGACATAACTTATGTCGTACTAGGGATAGAATTTGTTCGTCTAATGGAGATTGGCGCACTATGTCGCTCACAGAATCGAGAGATGCCTAGACCGCTATTGTGAGATACTACGACTCATCGACATAAACATTTCATATAATGGGCCAAACCTTTTCACAGATAGCTCCCAGCATAACGAGCTGCATGCTATCACTGATCGCATCCCCTGAGCTGAAGTTAATGTCTTTCGTCATTATGTCCCATATGTTTTGGGTGAGACTGTTATCATTGAAGTGACGGATAAATTGTATCAAGAACGAAATTAATGTAGGCATAGTTTCAAGACTTTGTTCCTTCATGCTGCTAGCCAACGTCTTTACGTTTTTGAACATAGTCTATGGGTGCAAGTTAGTTTACTATTCAATATAATTTGAGCAAAATATCTGCCACACACCTCAGTTTGACTTCCATTCTTGAATAGTAGTGTTTTGAAAGATGAAAGTAATTTGACAGCCAAGTAAAGCTCTGAAGTGTTCGTTCCTATTTCGAAAATGATTAACTTCGTTTTGTAGCCGAAATTACAGAAGCTTTCTTACCTTTAATGTCCAACGACTTCTGGACAGTTATAGCAAATAATTTGGCAGCCAGATCCTCAACCAAACGAGATATGGGTCCCGTTATTGTTGCACTTGTGTATTCAGTTTGCATGGAAGAGAGTAACTGGCTTGTTCTCTCAGAAAGCACAAGGTGAGCATCACTGCCCTTTGAGCCATCTATACTTGACACAGCGATACATTCGATCTCGGACCACAGCTGTTCAAACTCAACTACATATATTCAAGCGATTAACACTAGTACTGACCATTCCGCAGCCGATATACAAATCCTACCTTTCAAAGATTGGATAGAACTCAAGGATATCAAGTGCTTGCTTATAACTGTGCTGATTAGGGATGGTTCAAGTTTTTGAGCAAAGCGGTCGCCACTCTCGCATGTAAAATACGCCTTGATGACCTTGCCAAACTGATCTTGGATTAAGTAGGAGCGAACTTGTTGTGCCTCTTCATCGGATTCTATTCTCTTACTACAACAACAGCGTGTTTAATTTTGTCTGAGAGAACAGTGTATAACATTTGTACTAAAAATTGACACATACCTAACAGTGGCAGCCATGTAAATTACACATTCCACAAAAGCATTGATGAATACCGATGCATTATGTGGGTCAATATACTCGCTCAATCCACCAGCCCAAAAGGATGTAAAAATATCGACGTAAACCTGATAATCCTTTACAACCTATGATAGCGTATATGAGGCTGACCGCTATGCCTTATGCTTTGAGCATTCAAACATCTTGTCTTACCTCATTTGGAAGATTTGCAAGCAGAGCAAGCATACTGGGATATGCAATAGTAGGTGATCCATTCAAGCCGTTGCGAAGGGCATTGAGCAGCTTTGAAAGTGGTGATTTCTTTTCGCTGCTCACCCAGACTTGAGGAAATTCTATGAACAATAGTTTAGTATATTGGTGCAACTCCTTCAATCGATCTGATATCATTGCCAATACTCACCATTTGACAAGACAAGAAGTGAGTCCCATAATTCCGGATGAGCTATTGGATTTGTTTCTGCAAACGCTTTGTTCAAGAAGTTTCTACGTATGAAAAGTAGCCTGGATTCGACCATATCTGGTATTTGCTCTTAGCATTCGTATACAGTGTACAGGCAACAAGCTGAGCAAATTTTTACCTGGCCATTTTGTCAAAATTACTTTCAGGAAGTGATAGACTGCCTTTCGAATATACGGGTTTTCATCTGTGGAATACTTCCAGAGCTTGTCATTGTCCATCAAATTACCATAGTCCACCTGCAACTTCATACGATCATCCGCAGATATCTCGTCTACAATTAAGCTACGTCAATACAAGGTTCAACGGAGTCAACGTGTAGATCAAAATACTCACTAATGAGGTACGCCAGGATATGAAATGACTCAATTATAACTCGAGCAAACTTTGCATCCATCTCCTCCTTTGTCACATCACGAGGGTCACCTAATTTGCAATAATTTGGTTATTACGGAATATATCGCTTGAATCCATTCCAAGGCTAATTCAACTTACTGAGAGTTTCTGGAGTTTTCTCCAGTATCATCTCCGAGGTATAATCAACGATGGATTTCTGACAAAAAACCAGTACTTCGTTCCTCTTTTCCGGAGGAAATGCAGACTAGCAAGTTGTTATTCAGTAATCGTGTGACGCCAATGGATAGGATCTGCAAGTGGGTAGACTTACTGAGAATGAACTTGCTGCTATTCGAGCAACGTCTTTGCTTGGATCAAAAAAGCACATCAGCCATGGCCCAACCATGTTCTTGAGATAGGGAGCAATTTTTCGTTTTGCTATTGATACAATGAACTGATGAACAGATTGAGTGGCAAATCGTACACGTCTGTCAATGTCCAAAGCTAATTTCCCAAATAGGCGATCCTGCGAAACGCAAACAATAGCTCAGTGATCACAGATTGTCACAGAGCTTTTATACCAAAGAGCACAACCCTACCCAAACATCCAAAATACTAATTACTGAAGATTCATTGGTCTTCAGATATGCTTCGAATTCCTCCAGTGCTCTTACTTTTGTGATCGAATCACGCTTCGAGAGTTTCTTGACGACAACAACTAGTTCTGGACTCAAGTCGTGGTTAGTGGAAGTCTCACCGTCTGAGCTGCCACTTTTTACCATCGGCGAGGTTGGGATGAATGAGCCATGAGTAGGCGTTACGAAACGAGCGAAGCCTCCGAGATTCTGAAGATCGACTGCGCCGTTTCCAGTACCAGCGAGATCTGCAGCTCGACTGAAGAATGGTAAAAATTAAAAGAATGAGTAACTGGTAAGGCTTGCTGTTGCCATTCTATGTATGTGATCGTTACCTGCTACTTGCTGGCTGAGCTTTGCCTTTAGGTTTTGCTGGTTTATTGGTTTTCCTCATGAGGACCAATGAATGGAGTTGCAAGGTAAAGTTGGACTTTTTATTGACTGTTTTTCATCTCCGGTCAGACACGGCAAAAGTCAATTGACAATTAGCCAAAAAGTTGGCGTTCCTTACATTGTTTCACGTAAACTGTGATTGTATAACTCTACAGATGTCTATATTATGACTATATAAAAGATAAACGTTACTATCATAAATCCTCTTAATGCGCTATGGCAGTCTAAGAGGTACATAAATACGTTAGAACTCAAATCCAATATGTTTATTTTTTCGCCTGTAGTTGCGTAATCAAAGCTTTCATAGCTCTTGTTGCTATTTCCTCTATGCTCTCTGTGTCTGAATTCATTACTAACAGATCTTGAATGCTACTATGACTCAATTCTTTATGCTTCCCATCAGGGAAGAGATGAGAATTCCATTTCACGTACTGTGGCCATACCAACTGATCAAAGTATCCAGGTGGATCAACCCAGTAACCTTTAACAAACATTAGTCAAACTGAACAGTAATTTCAACCAAGCCAGACATTTATACCTTCTTGAGTTACATATCCTTGTCTTGCCTCCCTCCTCTGCTTCAAAGTTTCCTTTCCGGCGTGGATGAAGATGCTACTGTCAAACTCTTTGTAGATCAAAGTATCCCAAAAGAGTAATATACCGTCCACTATGACCAAACGAAACGTTGAATCTACTTCATCAGGTATCATGCGTCTGAGCTCATCCAAAAATTCATTAGAAACAGTCATTGAGCCATCATGGGTGTTGCTGTCTTCCCCTTTAGGATGATCATGGGGCAGCTGCCCATGATTTGCGCGTGTATATTGTAAGCTCTGATGCATTTTGATGGAATCAAAGGATTCTGGGCAGTCCCAGTTATCTAATCCGGTGTCTGGATCGATTGGCATCTCTGTATCAGGCTATGGGTGATAAAGGTCAGATAGGCAAACAAAGTGGACATTGACATCAGTAAGGACCTTTACGCACTTTATAGAAGTCATCTTGATGAACGACAACCGAGTTTGAAAAGATCCTTCTTAATATGCGAGCCAGTGTCTTGTCCCCCAGTTATTAATTTTGACATTCAACAGTAGCCCAATGAGTACAGACATGATACCTACCGTTTTGCCCGAGCATGAGGGACCACTTTTGGGAAAGTCATCTAAATTTTAGCAGGTTCAAATGCACTCTCAATGTAAATAGTCATTATGTATTAGTAGGATACCGTACCTGATCCCAATAACGTATACCGTCGACATGAGCCGCAGCAATATAGTGAGGCAAAGCAAAAGTACAGAATTTACCTTCCGCATAAATTTGGTATTTCAATGTTTTGGGAGGCATAAGCAAATGCAGATGGAGAGGTCAGAAGTAGTTAAAAATGTATCACTTTGGGAATGTATTTATTGTATAGCAACTGAAGTCGACGCGCTAATTGTATCAAATCATCTTGCAATCAAACACATTAATGAGACACCTGAAAAGAGAATGCAACAGGAAATGCAATACCATAAAAAAAAAAGAAGAAGAACACAGATATCTGAAAATAATATTCGAACATCAGAAATTAACAAACAAAAACCGAGTTTACATATCCACCAGTGAAAAAGCCATTAGCCAAGTCGATGTAGATCAGAGAAAAATCAAAGTTTACAGGTAGGAAGTCCTTGCCGATATACAATTAGAAGAGACCTGTGCTGGTGTAGTTGTTAAAGATCAACAAGTTGACAGTGTCTTTAGGAAGGGTAGCCAAGGCATTCTTGGTAGCCAATTCTAAGATCTGGTCCTTGATTTGTTTGGGTGTGACTTTCTCCTCAGTCAAACTAAGGAAATAAGCTGCAAGACCAGCAACATGAGGTCTAAAAGATCGGGATATAATGTTAGTCACAAATTTAAGTTCGGGCCAGCCAAATTCAATTTAAATATACATACGATGCCATGGAAGTACCGGAAATCTTATTGGTAGCATGATCGGATCCAATCCAGATACTGGTGATGTCCAGACCGGGAGCGAAGACGTCAACACACTTACCAAAGTTGGAGAAGTAGGCACGTTCATCAGTAATGGTTGAGGCTCCAACAGTGATAGCAAGAGGGCTTGCAGCAGGAGAGTAGTTGCAAGCATCACGATTGTCATTGCCAGCTGCTACAGCAAAGACAATACCTTCTTCGACAGCCTAATTTGAAAAGTGAGAAGTAAAAAAAGGTGAGTTATAGTGAAAGAATAAAGGCATAAATTTAAGAAGCTTATACATACACCGTCGACGGCATCATCCAATGCTCTTGATTTACCACCTCCAAGACTCATGTTGGCAACTGCGCCCTTGTACTTCTTGTTAGCCTTTTGAGCAGCATCTTGGTCAATGAGATGCTGTTCTGTAGCCCATTCGACACCCTTAACGACATCAGACATGCTTCCAGAACCATTGGAGCGCAAAACCTTGACAGCGACGGGCTTAGCCTTTTTGGCAACACCATAACGCTTTCCAGCAATAGTACCAGCGCAGTGAGAGCCGTGACCGTTGCCATCTTCATCAGCGTCGCCATCAGGAATGGTAGCACCCCATTCAGCACGGCCACCAAAGTCAACATGCTTAACATTGATACCAGTATCGATGACAAAGACCTTGACACCATCGCCACCCTCGGGTTCATAGTTATACTTGCTAAACGTGCGAAGATTGAGAGGTTCGCGGTGAGAGACACGAGCCAATCCCCAAGGAGCATTGCGCTCCAATTCACTTGCATAGACTACAGTATCGCGCTCAATGTAAGCAACCTAAGGGGATAAATATACCAAATATTAGTACAACATGATGAAACGTCGGAGATTGCATCTTGGCATAGGGGAAATTTTGTCAATTTTTGCCAAGCATGGCGACACTGTCGGCATATACTATGCAGAAAAGCTTACGCACGCAGCGCCATCGTTGTCGGTTCACGAGTATCAGACGCAAACACACAATGTTTAAAGTAATCATCACTCACGTCATCAGATTGTCTGATTTTTTCAAGAGTTTCTTTTGAGAATTTTCCTGAATATCCCTTGAGCTTTGGAAGATCAAAAGCATGCTTGATTCCATGAGCGGCATTAGAGTCCAAGAGATTAGACATAAAATTATTTTCGTTGTGCAAAGCACGGACCCAATGACAGTGCTGCATGGCATTCTCCGAGTCGACGTGATCCTTTAGAACAACGATGTATGAATCAGCGAGAGCTTCGGCATCGTCTGCGATATAAAGGGGAGCTAAACGACCAGTGTCGAAGCTATAGTCCATAACTGGAACGGCAGCAACATAAGTTGAAAGGAGTGCAACTGCGGCGGCGATAAAAGTGGTTTTGACCATGGTGGAAGTAAAGAGTAATATCATGGAAGATTTCACGTACGCTCTCACTTTTGAGGCGCCCCTTGCTGGGACGTCATTTCTGGTCGGCTGACAATAATTTCAAAACCAGCGTACTTTTGCCCACAACAGAAATTGTTGTTGTTCTGGGACACTGGCTTTCGTGGTACAGGCACAAAGCGCAGGCTGTTCAAAAGTAAATTAATGATCAACCATGTAATTTATTCCAGACGAGAATTTTTTCAATTTAACATTTGTTACCAACATTATAATTCATAATTGGGAGAGTTACAAAATCGCGGGATTTATTGCCCGACGACAGCATTATAAAATATTAAATGGGGCTATTGCCTTGTCCAGCACAATTTATTCTTGCTCTGAACGCTACCAGCCGACAATCCATGTAGGATCTTCCCTGCTTATTTAAACTCCCCTCCAAGTGATTTACCGAGAGTCGGATGTGGTGTGATTTCACAGTGTTATCAGGGTCTTCTTTTATTCATTTTATTTTTGCATTTGAAATCCACGAATAAAACTAGTTGCCACGCTTGTTGCTCAACCACCCGGATAATGCAGAATAAGCTTGATATTATTATTTCATCAATAATCGGGCTTTAGCCCATCCAGTACTATAATGTATCCAACTGCTTTGCTTGAGTGTTTTACCATTTTTGACAATGTTTCAAGGTGCGGCCTCCGAATAGCCACATTCTTCGAAACATGCATTTGTTTCGTATGCAAAAGTGGGAAGATGTTGCGCACACTAGATACTTCCAAAGAATGTGCATTTCAGACTTGCCACCCGTTCCGTGCCTACGGTACCGCAGCTCTTTAAGTGTTGACAACCATAAATGGAAATATTTCTGGGAGAACCCTGAGAAAACATTTAATAATCATGGCGCAAACTGTACGTCAATGGCGAAGTAATGACTCATGTTTGCTATCACCATATTATGATGATGATGATGCCGTAGTAACCATGTAGATGACTTTCATTTACGCCATTTGTAATGTAAAGGCTTCTCTTACAGAAAAAAGAAGTTTTTAGAGAACAGATAAATTTTTTAGTTGGTAATGGAAAAAAACACACGTCATTGTAGTTTCTTGGGCGTAACATTCTGTACAGTTACGGCCATGCACAATGGAAATTCTTGCCAACTAAAATTCAGCCAATAGAAGACTGAGAACGCTTTCGCTATAAGAAGGTCCGGTTTCATTTTGTAAGGATGTTTTGACAGGCCACACGAACCGAAACACGCATCTATTTGGCATTAGTAATTTTCACACTCAGCTTTTCGCTATAGATGAAAGAACTACCTATGTTTGAACAAAGAAAAGAGTATCAAACGCATATAGCCATGAGTTAGACGTACTTAAGCTTTAGGTCGATTTGCGCTAAATACTGGGGGGTTGGGGTGAAATGGGAAGATTGGGAAGGCGGGGAAAGGCGGAAAGCAACGGAATCAAGGTGCGATGAAACTCCTACCAATTTTTTTTTTTCCAACGGTATAATATAAATTATCCTGTTTCGACAATGTTTGATTGCATTCAAAATCTTCCTTCTTCTTTTCTCTATCTCTATCAAGGTTGAAAAAAATTCACATGGATTCAAAACCCATTCGTGATTCACGGGAGGCTGCCGTCCGGCCCTTCGTCGTTTTCTGCGCAGCCATTGCAGCTCTCACCACATTCAACAGTGGTGTTAATACCGTAAGTAGGTGCACGCATACATTGTAAACTTTGTGTTCAATTGTCAAGCTGATAATATGCCTGTCAGAGCGCACTCAATATTCCTGGAGATTATGTTCGTAATTGTCCTCAGCCTGGTGTCCAGAATTACCCTGGTTCTTCTCTGCCTATGTGCATTCCTATGAGTGACTGGGTTTGGTATGTATGCTGCGAAATGTAGAACAAAATTTTTTCTCGGACCAAATTATTAATGCACTATTATTTATGTGACTAGGGGTGTTGCTACTGGTATGTTTGCCATTGGTGGTCTTCTTGGAAGTGCCATAGCAAAGTACTTGTCTGAGAGGTTTGGTCGTCGTGATTCTCTCATCATGATCAATGTCACTTTTATCATTGGTGCTGCTCTTATTTCTACTTCTACTACTTCTGGCCAATTTGCACTTGGACGTATCTTCGTTGGTATTGGATCTGGTTTTGGTACTGTCGTCGTATCAATGTACATTGCTGAAATCGCCCCTCCCAAAAGCCGCGGTGCTCTCGGTACTATGCTCCAATTGTTTACAACAATTGGTATCCTCGTAATTGAAGCTATTGGCCTTGGTCTCACATCTCCTATTGGCTGGCGTGTTGTTACCGTCATTACTGTTGTTCCAGCCATCATCCAAATGGTTTGCCTTCCTTTCTGCTCTCGATCTCCTCGTTGGTTGATTTCTCAGAACCGAATTGAAGAGGCTCAGGTTGAACTATTGCGTCTTCGCCATGGTGACATCGAAGCTGAATTTCAAGATATGGTTTCCAGCGCACAGAAGAAGAAAATCGTCGAAAAGGAAGCGGCCATTACGGGCACTACCGCCGACACTGATTCTGCTGTTGCCGATGAGACTGCTGCAACTCCGTACGAATCAGAGATTGCTTTGTCTATTCCAGAACTTCTCCGTATTCCCGTCTTCTGCAAGATGACGATCATTATGATGATCATGCATGCCGGTTCCCAATTGTCTGGTATCAACGCTATCATGTATTACTCTACTACTATTTTCCAGATCTCTTTTGGAGAGAATGCCAAGTATGTTACTGTTGGTGTCGGTGGTTTGAACGTTGTCCTTACTGTGGTCTCCCTGTTGGTCATTGATCGCCTTGGACGCAAGATCCTTCTCCTCATCTCAGAATTTGGCATGTGTATCTTCTGTGTCATCATGACCATCTCTGTCGTATTTAACATTGCTCCTCTACAAATCGTTTGCATCATGCTCTTCGTTTGCTGTTTCGCTGTCGGTCTTGGTGTTATTCCATTCATCTACACCGCTGAGGCTTATCCTACCTACGCCGTCGGAGCAGCTACCTCATTAGCCCTTATTTGCAACTGGTTTTTCAACTTCATCATTGGTTTGATCTATCCTACTCTTCAAGCTGCTTGCGGTGGTTATGTCTTCTTGATTTTCGGTGGTATTGGTTTACTTCATGGTATCTTTACCATCTTCTTCATTCGTGAAACCAAAGGCAAATCTATTGAAACCATCGGCAAAGAATGGCATTGGGCTGATATCAATCCTAGAGAAATCAAAGCCGCCGAAACTTCTGCCATCTAGGCACAAAGATCTACGATTCCTTTTTATGGTGTCGTTTAAAAACAAACATAGAGAGTTACCCAGCATTTCATTCTGTCTAATTCATCACCCACACTGATTGGTTTATTTGCATCTTTTCATTATAGGATATATGATGAAATCATTTTCTTAATCATCATTCATCCTTCTATTGTACATCACAATTTCTAAAACCACTAAAAATATAATTCTGTTTTTTAAAAATAACAATTATCTTTTCAAAATGATCTGACCACCGGCTCTATTGTTAGAAGCTGTATAACTTCAACGCTGTTGAATTGGGAGCTGGTGTAATCAATGTATTGTGTAACGTAGAGCGTGTATTAGTTTTCTCTGATTTACAGCTGTAATGGCAATTTTGCATGTGTGTGAATAATACGCATTATACTTACTTTCTTTTAGGGCCATGAGAGGATTCACTTATTTTACGCTAGGCATTAGCTGCCTTTTCCATATATTGCCGATTAGCCATGCGTACTGTCTATAGACTACTCAATATGTACGCTACGAAGGCTTCAGTCCCAAAAAAAACCAAATAAAATTTTTTAATCGCAGATTTCGAGTAACGCTTTTATATGGCGAGACTGTGACACTACCTGAAGGAGTATACAAAGTGATAAACTAGGTCAGACTCTATGTTACCTCTCAATTATTATTGATCCGTTTTTCTTAACAACTATGCTAGTCACTACGAACAAAATTTGACTGGTGTTCGTATGATCGCTAAATGCAAGTTCAGCTGTTTCCAGGATTAAGGTTGGAAATTTGGAACCGGGCTCAACGATGAATCTACTGCAAGACATCATCCAATCATCTATGAATAACTACGTTAATGCAAATGCAGTTTCTCTGAACTCTAAATCACAGACGCTGATATGGATTACACGAGTTCTGTTAAAGTTTACAGATTTATTTAGAGCCATGAATTTTTATATTTTACAACGTTGTTATGTAAGTCTTGGCGGGTACTGTCCGCAATAAGGTTTTTCCTTTCATAGCTGAGAGTGAACTTGGGTTGCCACAAAGCAACTGGAACTACCTATATTGAGTGAGTCGAACCCTCTGTTAGACAACGATAAACTGCAACCAAACTGACTTGGACTCTCCAATTCAGGTTATTACAATTTTAAAAACCGTTTATCAAATATAATATAGTCTTAAATTTCATGACTTCAATATCCTGCGCATTTAGTCAAATGACAACAAATCTCTAGAATAGCAGCGTCCGAAATTGCCACTGTTTATGACCTATTTTTTGCTGCATTTGGTGAATTTTAACCCGTATGACGGACCTTATTCTTTAACGTAATTATTCGGGGTCTTAAAGAGTACCTATTTTTATGAGTTCCCATCGAGTAGATATAAATCCAGCCTACTAAAGCCTGGTCTTTCCCTCTCGTCGGAAAGTTACGTATTTCTCTCCTCTTCACCTCCTTTCTACACTCATTCACCTCACGGAATGCGCAGCTTCAGCACAGTTACACTATTTGCGGCCGCTGCCTTTGTTGGTAGTCAGATACAATCAGTTATGGCTGGAAGTGGACAGATTGTTCAAGTCGTCGATTCTTCAGACTTCTGTTTCTTTTTGCCACCACCTGGATCAAGTGATATGAACATTTCAGATAACGAAGGTGATGCTGTTGCCTACTGCATGGGTAACACTCCTAAGGCTGTCGGTGCCAATACATTCCCATCAGGCTTCATTTTGTCCGCTCATTTCGTTTCCACCAGCGATTACGTTCAAGTCACTGGTCAAATCGACCCTTCCAAGGCTAATCTTGTTCCCACTGATCAAGGTGGTCAATATGATGTCGTGTCTCCCCCTGGTGCCTCTTGTGCTGGATATCAATACTTCGTCAATCTTGTTGAACCCGCCGGCGATGATTACTGTATCAGATGCTGTAATACCGAAACTAACTGTAACCGTGGTATCTCCCAAGACGGATGCGCTCGTGTTGTCCCTGGCGACTATTCTGGACCAGGTGTAGGTAGCAGCAGTGACTCGACTAGCACTACTGCTACTACTACTACTGCTGCTCCAGCAGTCACCACTACTACAGCCGATGCCGCCAACCCCACCACCACTTCAGATTCTACCGCCACTACCACTGCCGATGGTAGCAACAGCAGCCCTGCCGTTGATGCTGCTGGCAGTTCTGGCATCCCTACTAATGTGGTTGCAGCTCCTTCTTCATCCATCCTTCCATCTACCTCCCTTACTCTCGTTTCTGCTTCGTCTTCTGCCGCCGCTATTGCCACCACCAATTTGCCTTCCGGCAATGTTAGCGCTCAATCTGTTAACAGCGCCGCTACAGCAGTCTCTCCTATCACTATCACTGCTTTGGCACTAGGCGGTGGCATGGTTGCACTTATGCAATTTATTTAAAATACCAGTTATTCCCAAATCAACATAGTGTATTGAGTACTAATAGCTACTACAGTCTAGTTTTCCTTTGAATTGAAAGCCAGAAACTCAAACTTATCTATCGCTTTTTGTATCTCAATTGTATTTTTTTTGCTCGTATATCCAGCTTTTTCATGTATAGATTGATAACCCAAAAGGTATAAACGTCTCAAAATGGGACTTTTTAATTGTCTACACGGTGAATACCAGAGATGCATGCAGCGTCGCGTGGACCTGTGCTCATTTTAGTTCTGGCATATCAGTCCAACTATATATATGATGACAATGATCATGATATTATTATAAAGAAAAATAATTCTCAGTGGGATGTGGAATAGCAGAGTACAAAAGAACACATAATTAAGTAACAAAACTACACAACATGGAGTTATGCTTCCATTGCAACTAGCTGAAATATTTACCTGGGCTTCTACTTTCGAAAAGAATGGGAAAACGAAATTGAGAAAAAAAATAGAAAGGGAAATAACACACTTTACCCTGCTTGTGCAAGTTTAAATTGGTGTGGGAAGGGAAAACCAGGAACACATCATTCACGTCCCAGATAAAAATGGAGGAATATAGACAAGCTAATATCAAATTGACTTGGATAGTTTGCTTACTCGCTCGTCTGGATTATTATTTTCTTTTGGTTGGGGAGGTGTTATTGGTATTAACAGCACTTGTGGTTGTAGCTGTGGATTGTCTATCAGTTTCTTCGGGGCCATCTTCGTCATCGCTGCGCTCGTCTTTGGCAGCAGTGCCAACTAATACTTTGATCAATACTTTAAAGATCATTGCTGTCCAGAACAAAATGAGTAGATACAAGCCGATCTCGAGTCCAAGGATAATATACTTGACAAAGTAAGGAAACCAGCTGCCATTCCAAGGGTCCAATTTGAAATTAACGTACAAATCTGGTTCGGTAGCTGTGGACCAGATAATACAAGCATACAAGTAGACTCTAGTGTAGACCCAGGCACACAACATGACAAAAAATGTCGTGTCGCAAACAAGCCGGAAGTTGAGGTAATTGAACGATTTAGCCAGCTGCAAAAAGGAAGAGATTAGGACCACCAACATTAATCTATAGCAGTTCAGCTCTATCATCAACATGTACTCACTGCTAACAAAGCATCTGGAAGATCCATGCAAACAAAGATAGCGTTTCCGATACGAGTGAAGTTGCAGGCATAACTCAAACTAATGAGTAGCAATGTGTTGATGTGATGAAGTACTAATTCACGATAATCTTTGCGTGGAGCTTCAATTTGCAGAACAAAGATTTGCTGAAGCCAAAAAGAGAATTGGACCATATAATAATACTTGAATAGCTTTGTATGATAGATATGTGGGTAGCCATTCCAAAACTCGGATGTGTTGAACCAATATGTTGAATTGTAAGCGAGATACTGCACAGCACAGGAAAAAAAAAAATACAAGGTTCCAAATTAGTATAAGTTGTGAGGCAATCATGCTAATAAATAAAAACAAGCGGGGTGTTGACTTGTTTTGTATAGATGTCGTCAGGACGTATTGATGACAATGTCGAACGCTGAATTATATATTAACTGCGATTGCCGATAAATTGGGTGGGATAACGGACGAATGCGAACATTTGTCCTTGACAAATTATGATAACTCTCTCATGAATTGGTAGGATATCTCGTCCACATGCCTTGCGCCACCAAATCTTTATCATTCCAAGCAATTTTATAACTTACCACGCCAACAGAAAAGCTACTTAAATAGTAGATGACTGTCCACATCTGTTCTGCAAACCGAATTCTCTTCTTCTTCGCGACTCCTCCTGCGTTGGCAATAGGAATTAACACGTACTGCATGATGGCAGCCCGCAGCATGGTAAATACATTGATGTAGAAGAATAAAAACATCAGATCCCATCCTCCTTTGCCGTATAGACCGTTTACTGGATCCTGGTGCGCGATAAAAAGAAATTTGTCGAAATAGGGGACACCAGCCAAATAGCCTAAGCATCCGGCAGCAATGACCTTTAATGGGGCATCTGGCGAGAAGATGAAAGATTAGCACTCTATGAACAAGTCTATAATAATATTGCAACTGATCACTTTCATCCCATGCCGTGTCCTTACCAATCTGATGTTCCGCAAGGTAATCGGTGTAGTCTTTAAGCGTATATGGCTTGTCGGAGGGTCGTCGTAAAGAACGCTTTCTATTGAAACGTGAAGAAGCGTTGGACACCATAGACGATAAATTTGAAGGTGATTTCAGCATTCAAACAGTTGAAAATGTTATATGTCTGTAGATGTTTTGATGAATTAAAAAAAAAAAAAAAAAACGGAAGTAAAAGCAGAAACAAACAGTCATACAGAAATCCGTTTTTGACCTCTTCCTCATTTCGGAGTGAGTGACAGCAGACTGACCTTTAGAGTTTTTACAAGTATCACACAAACCTGCACGCTTCAATACCATGCTGCTCTATCAAATTATTCCAAAACGACACCGACCTTAATTGCCTCAACCATTTCTACTGCTTTGCTATCGTCACAACAATATTCAATTATTTTTTTTCTTCTGACACTCAGCGGTTTCACAACACTGGAACCAACGGCAGCTTTGATATTCCGAATTCCGCGAACATGTGCGAATCCTTCTTGGGAGAAAGAGCGTTTCGGGTGGTGCAGGTACACACTTTTTATTAAAAATACAAACATATATCGCTTCTAAATAAATTCAAGGTCTATATACTATGCTGCTTTCTCATACTCTTCATGCAATGGTAACATGACAACTTCATTATGTGTGTCATCACGTCCTCTTGGTATCTTTGTAAATGAATGTTGAGCGGCTGACGACGAGGTTCGGGTATGAGCTCTATTGCTATAATCGTGTGAATTCCATTTGCTTCCATTTGCTCCACCAGCGTTTGTCAGAGGAATGCCAGAAAGCGTATTGGCGTTATTGACAGTCGAAGATGACCGACCAGCAATTAAATTCCATAAAAGCGGAGTTGTCATCAATGTCATGGCCGTCACGGCTAATAGTAAATAATAAACCTCTCTCGTAATAATGCCTATTTGTTTTGCTCGACTGGCAAGCACAAAACTGAATTCCGATATTTGTGCTAATCCAATGGCCATAATGGAGGACTTTTGAAGGTCAATTCTGAAGAGTACAAGGACCACCGAGGTAATGACGTACTTGAAACCAATTACAGCAGCTGTAAGGGTGACAAGGAGCATAGCTTCCGAAACAAGGAATGACGGATAAACATGTAGTCCAATAGATGCAAAGAAAAGGCAGGCGAAAACGTCTCGCACTGGTTCAATGATACTGATACTAGCTTCGAACCATTGTTTGCGAGAACGTACAATCACACCAGCAGTAAAGCATCCCAATTCCATTCCAAGTTCAAGCCTAGCAGAAAGTACCATCATGACAAAACATATTGCAATAGTGCCTAACAATAAGAGTTCATGACTGTGTTGAGTAATTCTTTTCCCAAGCGTTCGATTCAAGAGGCGTACAGACAGTGGTAGAAAGCGTGCGATAGCGATGCTGATAACAGCAAAGATGGCCAGATAAATCGACATTTTTGCAATGGCGAAAACTATCTCCATTCCAGATTTGCTGAGAGCAGGTATCATGGCCTAATATGAATGAACATATGATAAGTACCGCGAAAAATATAAAAGGTTAATTACCATCAGTTCAAAAGTAAACTTACAAGCATAACACCCAAAAGTACATCCTGCATCACCAAAAGTCCATACATTTGTTCCAGTTCGGTTGATTTGACACACTTTACGACGACTGCTGTAGAGCTCAAGCTGACGCAGGCGCCTACGAAGACTGCTTCACTTATGTTAGCACCAATGACAGCACCAACTAGAACGAAAATAACGACGGTGGCGAACAGAATCAGCAAAGCGCCACCTAACGCTAGGCGCCACATCGCGCGCATTTTGTCTAGTGAGAATTCTAAGCCGAGCACAAATACAATAAATATTACGCCAAGTTGAGCTAATGTTTCGGTCTGAATGAGTTCCTTGATAAGGTCGTAACCTGATGGTCCAGCCAAATTGCCGGCAAGAATATATCCAAAGAAAGCTGCATATATCAAAGCATATTAGGACATTTGCGTTGGGCATTTTCACTAAAGATTGGTGATTCCATCTATACCTGGAAGGCCAATGGCGCTGAATATCCATCCGAATATAAATGAGCCAACCAAAATCAAAACCAAGTCATGGATAAAGTGCATATCTAATATCTATATTTAGCAAAATGTCATAGAAACAGAGGTGCTCCAAAAAGATTGTATCATTTACCTTCATAGAATATTGTAGTGTCAGATGGTCGAGCCAAAACATACTGGTTGTTTTCTTGGTCAATGAGCGTCACTTGTCTTCCTTCTTCTCCGTTACGATTGCTATCAGCTCCAGATGCACCTTTGCTTTCTCCATCGTTATCCTCCACTTTGATAACTGCCTCAAGCGAGGATCCATCCGCTCTGTTGAGACCATCGGAAAACATGTTGTGATGCATTTCTTCCTCAAGGTGATCGGCGTTCTCTCGCACATCCTGAAGCATACCGTTGACGAGATCTCTAACTGCTTCACTGCCTATATCAGTGCCTTTTTCTGAGGCGTCATGAGAATGGTGCTCCGAATATTTTTGGTCGATAGCCGGATGTGACACATAGGAATGGTGTGGCTGTTCCTTGGCAGGCGGATGAAGTTGATGATGGGACTTTTGCAATGCCAATAAAAAATCAGACAGCTGTTTCAATGATGCTTTCTTATAGTCCATCAAAGTCCCATCTATCGTGTCACTGTATACATCGAACATGCCAAAAACCAAAGATTCGAGTGCTTGCAAATCCATAATTTTAATATTTACTGCTGACAGTAGTCGAACGTTTTCAGCACTTGGCGTCTCAGTAGTTTCCATTTTGGATACTTTTTCGGCCAAATCTTCTTTTAAAAGCTGACCTCTTCTAAGTATGTCATAAATGCTTTGTGCTTGTTTGATGTGGGCCGACTGATGTCGATGAAACAAACCTTGGCGTTAACATTTTGTATGAATTGCCTGCATTCTGAACTTTCAGGATTACATACCTGTGATTTCCAATTCATGTCATTAGGACCAGCCTGCACCATTAAGTAGCAAAATGTGTATACTATCCATAATATCCCACAAATGTGTAAGGTACGCATTTATCTGGTTCCTATCAATCAGCCGTTACTTGATAGAGCACAATTTGTCGACGTCGATCGCACCAAATATGGATTGTGACGGCTTTTCTTTTTCGGGAAAACCAGCTTTTTTGATTTTTGCTACCTTTGGGTCACGAAGACGCAGGCAGCTCTCTCTACAAAACTCAGAGGACACAAATGGCTTGGGGTGGTAACGACAATGCTATCCAGAAGTGGATTAAAAGACTAGAGGAAAACGATCCAACGTTCACCTCGCTTCATATTCTCAGTTTTCGCCAGGTTTCGTCGGCTGACTTGGCTCAGTTGTTCACGGCTCTGGGAAGGAATTCCACTTTGAAGCACTTGTATTGCTCAGGACAGCCTTTGGATGCCAATGCAATGGAATCTCTCTCAGAAGCATTGGCTTTGAACGATACCATTGAATCTATAAATGTTGGTACAACGAAATTTGGAGCTGACAGCGCACTTTTTAAGGCGTTCTGTGAAGGGCTTGCTGTCAACGAAGGCTTACGGAAACTTGATCTGGACAACAAAGGTCTAACCACGGCGAGCGTTGAACTACTTGCTGAATGCTTGGAAAAGAATAACTCCATTGAAAGTCTCGTCTTATCCCGCAACCTTTTAGACAATGGAAGCGTGGAAATTCTGATGAACTCTTTATCCAATAACGGTAGCAACCGGCTCAAGCATTTGGATTTGTCGATGAATGATATCAGCAAGTACGGTGGACAAGCTATTGCAGAATTTTTATCTGAAGCTAACAAATTAGAAGAACTAGACATATCTGACAACCCACTTGGTCCCGGTGGAAGCTCTTTGGTCCAAGGATTGCGACATAACAATAGCCTGCGGTCACTAAAGCTCTCAGGAACACAGCAGGATCCTGAGGACTTTAATTTAGACCAGCCAAGCAATGTTTCTATGATAACATCTGATGGAGATCTTATCATGAAAGCCTTCAGCAGTATCCTACCCACCAACACTTGCTTAAAACATGTTTGGCTTGATGGGGTAGGTGTTTCCAATAAGGGAATGTCCAACTTTGCCAAAGCCATTCGACAGAGCAACATTACGGAACTTAGAATGAGAAGAAACAACATTGAAGACGAAGGTGTTATAGAATTTGCTCAGGCTTTACAGAAACACAGCTCTCAACTGACCAAATTAGAGCTAGGAGAGAATGCAATCACCATAAGAGGATTCCAAGAGCTACTTGCTTGCCCCAGCATTCAATTTCTTGGCCTGTTCAACAACAAGATCAATAACTTCGAGAGTAGCACATTTACAAACTGTCCCAGCATTTCAACTGTTGACATTGGCTGCAATGGTATTTCAACCTCTGATTTTGGTATAATTTGTGAAGCATTGAAAGGTGGCTTTGCGCCGTCTTTGAAAGTGCTGGAAATGGGCGGAAATGTCAACAATGAAGATGAGGAACTTGAATTGTGGGAAATAATGGCCGTCTCCGTTAATGAAGTTCGGCCAGCTCTTGATATTGCATGGAAGAGACTACATGCAGTTGATGATGGTAAAGAGTAGATATGTATAGACTTGTAACATAAATACTCTCATCAATGTTTTTATTAGTGGTTATCTTCAAGAATATATAATGGTATCGTTTTGATCTTTGTAGTTCAAGCCATGTTATTGTTAAGGTGCACCTATGGCAGGTACACAAAGCAACATCACCAGCCTACTGAGATCCGCCAGCGTTACACAACAGTGATAGCAAACAAATAGTTTAGAAAGCTCTTGTGTCAGCACAGCCTTTTCTTCTTTTCTTATTATTCCATTTATTAGTCTTGTAATTTTGATGCTATTTAGCTTTCGAAAATCTTACGATCGGTTCATCGCTAACTTTAATGTTCACGAGGTACTTTCCTTTGTCATTGTAAATTCGAAACTGTTGCGACTTCTTTATTCATCTCTCCACCGGTAGATATCAGGTAGTCTTGGTGATCTAGGTACACTCCTACCATTGATGATATCGCTCGCTGTCGGCGGCCAGATAAATCTGACTGGCACACTGTGGTTTGGGGGTATTTGGAACATTGTCAGCGGTCTTATTTATCAAGTGCCTATGTGTGTTCAGCCAAAGAGAGTTTAAGCAATGAATGGAATGTAGAATTGAAATGATGGTCTACTCAAACATGTTCATTACTTAGCACTTGGAGCTGTCGCACTATCTAGTAACATGTCTATTCGGCAAACAATGGCTGCGGGATTAGGTAGGGGAACAATTGTACTTGTCCTCTTTGAAGTAGAATTCCGACTCAATTCTGGCAGGCGTGGGAGGAATTGTTTTCTTTCTTGGTGCAACTAAAACTATTGGTCTAATAGGTATCATAACGCCAAAATCAGTAATAAAAGGTATAAACGTGAATTCAACTTCTAGTTTCAGTAGAACTCCAGTAATGAGTGCCTTCATTTCTGTAGGAATTCAGCTTGGCACCGGTGTTACACTGATGATCAAGGCGCATGATCTGATAAAAACACTACAATGGACCATCACTGGGGCCAATTGGGCCGACAACTACACTTGGGTACTTCTAGCTTATATTTTTGTGATCAGTTGTTACAATAATCGAGTCCCATCTGCGTTGATTCTATTCGCCATTGGTCTTATCATTGCACTAGTGCGCATGTTCACTAACCACAATGGACCAATCAATTCACCTTCCGCTGGCGGGCATTATCCAGACACAATCATCGTTCCCAGTCCGGATGATTTCAAAACAGGATTCCTGAATGCTGGTCTTGGTCAGATCCCACTTACATGCCTAAACTCCGTCGTCGCCCTTTCCGTTTTGATTGACGACCTGTTTCCCGAGAAACACGCTACTACAAGTAGCATTGCCATCAGCGTTGGGCTTATGAATCTCATTGGATGTTGGTTTGGAAGTATGCCATATTGGTAAGTATACACAACAGTTTAATTTGCGTACTATCGCAAATCTGACCACATCGTCTAGCCATGGCTCTGGTGGTCTAGCAGGACAATATCGATTTGGTGCAAGATCCGAAGTGTCAATTATTCTTCTAGGATTGTGCAAACTGCTGCTTGGCATTATATTTGGTGGATCCTTGGTTGGTCTACTAAAACTATTTCCAAATTCTATCCTATCAGTCTTGCTGTTTGTTTCTGGTCTGGAAGTACGCTATTTACCTTTCACTTTTCCTGTATCACAACCAGACCTTAACCAATGTATACATGATAGCTTGCTATTGCCGCGCGATCTGTCAATGATAAGGTTACAGATGAGAGCATAAAATACGAAAACTTCTTAATTATGCTCATAACTACGGGGTCTTTAGTTGCTTTTTCAAACGATGGAATCGGCTTTCTTACTGGCATGATAGCAGCCGTTCTTTTGGCTGTGCAGCGACTTGGTCCTAGGGTTTGGTATGAACGATTTATAGAAGGTGTGAAGTTCCTGGACGTTAGAAAAAGGCAGTCAGAAAATCACATCTTAATATCTAGTACTGACGGTTTGAGTGAAGGGACGAGTTCCAATCATTCGCTCGTAGACTTTCCCAGAGGTAGAAGGTAGTTGTGCTGGAGCTCAATTTTTTTTAACCCATAAAAATATTATTTTATTGTACACGCGTCTCACCAAACTGAAATATTTAAAAGACGCGACTACGTTCCAGGTTCCGGCTAAGCATGGCTTCTTCAGCATTGCTCACAGCGTTAGCAAATTTCGAACACTGTGATAATGAACTAGCAGAATCTGTTCGAAAGACACTACTGAGTCCGCTTGAAGGTGACAAAAAGCTCACCAAGAACGAGCTGGAAATCCATCGAAAGCGCCTCACTCCACTAGCCATGACCATGATCAACCAAAATTTAGTGTCATTTGGAAAACTATACGATCGTGCCGATAGTCGAAGTAAATCAGCCGAAGAAAGCGAAATGATATCATGCTTAATAGATACGTCCTTTTACGCACTCGAAGCTCTGCATCTCTTGAACGATACAAAGGCAGTCAAGCACCTGGATGTCGAAAAGGCAAGATCCAACCTAATCACCAAACTAATCAACATTAATCAGGTAAGTTACAGCAAATGACCTATTTTTGATAACTATGCCGCTAAGCAATTTTTTTCAGTATGAGCGAGCTTTTAAAGAACTGACATCATTTCGAGCTCACTTGGCCAACCTCATTGGAGTCAGATTGGAAACACAGAAACTTGGAGCAAAGACAGTGGAAGTGACAGACAAGAGCATATTGACGGAGTCATTGAAGTCCCCCTTCACAGCATCATCTCCTCGTACAATAAAGCCAACTGCTCGCCAACTTACAACCGAATTATACAAGACAATCGCACAAACCGAGATGAAGGATTCAACTTCGAAACATGCGGACCTCCTATACCTTCCTATGCAAGCAAATATGAATAATTTGTCTATGGTGCGCCTAATTTTAGCAAGTCAATTGAACACTATTCGATGCTTTGTTGAAATGAATGGTGGAGCAAATATATCAGTACGTGTAGGGGTGATTTGTTAAATGAAGCTCTAAAGTTATGTTGCTAATGGCTTCGTTTTTCCAGGATCTCCCTGACTTGCTGGAAAAGAAGGGGAGTTTTTTTGATTGGTGCCATCATCTTGCAACGTTAGATGAAGAGAAAGCTCAAGAACAGTTTGAATACCTGTATCGATTACTCTCAAAGGCGGCGAAAGGCAATCATTCAATCACAATCCCTCCCTTGCAAGCTCTCAAACTTAGGGTACAAAGTCTCATTGCTGCCTACTTTTCAAAACGAGCAAAGTTCGGTTATATATGCGATCAGTTAGTGCGAATTGGCGTCACTTTTGAAAAGGCAAACAATCAAGGTACGTTTAAACTGGTTAATATCCAACCTCTGAAATATTTTAACGTTGCTACTGATATCCGTATAGTTCCCACAGCTGTGAAATTCCCCAGTCTTCAACAGCACTGCGAATATGCCTTAAAATTTATCGAACCAGCTGTCAATGATCTCGCAGGAATGGACAACTATTTCGTATTATGTGAATACTATGCTTATGTATCCAGAAAGGTATGAATGAATCTTTGCCTATGGTGGAAGCAAAGAATCGACTAATAACCTTGCGAGCATTTGCAGAGCGGAAGCTATCAGGGTTCCTTTTACGCATTCAAGCATATGATGAGACCGTTACGAATCGCTCTACAGGACCCACAAAATTGTCAGAGTTATCATCTCATGTATGCAGCATCTGCCAAAATGTCACTTGCATCCATCCAACTCGATAAAATGATATCTTCCAACGCCTGTAGGTTACTTGTTACTGTCAATCTTAAACCCAGCTTGATAAAGTTATTACTCTATATCTAACACATATTAATAGATGCTGATATCAACACAACTTTGAGTGAAATAGCATCTTGCATAAAGTTTAGCATTACTTCTCTAAAGAATAATTCGGAAATGACAAAGTATACTGAACAAGCGATGCGAAATTTATGCAAAAGCGTAGACAACTTCCGTAACAGTTGCAACGCCATGCACGGGTTCTTAAGCAAGAAGATGGAGGAATCAATAACAAAGCGTCAAATTGAGCACGATCCGTATCAAACACCTCCGCAGCGGAAACATATGCATCCTGATGACTTTGGTGAATGGAAGAACAATACTCTCAATATTTTTGACTGCTTGGTCAAGTGCACTGAATTGCTTCCCATTTGCCTACGCATGTTATCAAAGGTTAGTTCATGATGAAAGCTAGCTAGATTATAAGTCATGTCCTAATGTATTTCTATAGAATGGCACTTTATCGTTGCCTGGAACAAATACCGACACTATATCATTAGCTCATATCGACGTTGTGTTATTACTAGCAAGAATGATATTTCGTATTGATGATCCGGAAAGTCATGAGCGAGCTTTCCAATTCCTGCGCGAGGCGGAATCTTTTTGTGAAGAGAATGGATTCACCGAAGGGAATCGATGGGTCTCAAGTACTTACTACTCTTTTGGAGCCAACTTGGCCACAGAAGGTGAATACGGCCAAGCTATCATTCCATTGCAAAAGTCGTGTGCCATTCTCGAACAAGATCAACTTCGAGCAAAGACGCAATCTGAACAATGGAGTATGCAATTATGCAAGCGATATGAACTACTTGGTGCCTCACACCTCAAGGTATTCAACCAGCAAAAGGCAATAGCAGCTTTCCGGAACGCCCTAGTCCACCTCCCTAAAGCTAGCATTAATGAATTTGTTCGCCATTGTGCGTCAATATCACTAACACTAATCATTGAAAGACACCCAGTAATCCCAAAACTAATTGAAAGATATCTTTGGGCAACAGTTATAGATGCTCCCGATGATGAGATTGTGCTTGCCTCCGAAATCATGGATATCAAACGTCTTAGCTGCGGTCAACAAGGAATCCTCAAAGAATGTGAACTTCAAATTATGAATGTTATGTCTCTTCGCACCAATGTTGCCGCACTTCAAATGAAGTTGATTGATCAGATTCTAGATGCGTACGAGCCAGCCTTGTATCCTATTCGAAGATCAAGAATCTTGATCGAGAAGTGCCGACTACTTAGCGCGAAAAGCAACCCTCAATTGGATTCCAAAGAACTTGGCATATCTGCCATACAAGAGGCATTGAATTTGTTGAAAGGAGATGTGTTCGTGAATGACTCAGAATTGCTGGACTACCGACGGTTCTACCTCTCAATGTGTTACTCCTGGAAAGGGGTCTGCAATCAACATGATGTGCCAGTTGCTTCGGACTCATTTGAATTGGCTCTGCGGTGCTGGGGAACAATATTCAAACCAATACCTTTACTTGGCGAAGATACTCCTGTGGATGATGAAGGGAAAATGGCTATCTACAGGCAAGTTGACGGAGTCGATCGGCTATATGGTCATCTTCGCATGCTCTCGGATCTTTTTTCTGTGAATCGTCGACAAATCCAAAGATTGGCAGTATTGCGGCTCTTACTTCAATTAAATAATGGACTTCGAGGTTCAGAGTCAGACCACATCAGCGATGGCGTCATGCTATGCACGGAGATAAGCATTGCATACATGGAACTCGGCTACACTGGTAAGGCCGCTGTGGAATTCGACAGGGCAACCCGTATAATGAAGACTGGCAGATGTGACACCAATGCAAAGCTCAATCACATGCTAGTGTATGCTCAATATCTTGCTCTTACTGGTGACATTGAGCGAAGTACTGAGGTATACCATCAAGCAAAAGAGCAAGGAGATAAAACCGTAGCTATTGTCCGCAACAACAGCAAGTACAAGTCTGCTCAGCATAAGCTATCTCGAGCAGTATTACTAGCTAATGCTTCATTCACACGATCCTACATTTCAATGGAACTGGCTTCTGTAGATGATGCGGTGAAGGATGCTACAAATTCCTTGAGGAAGCTTAGTCAGTTATCTTCATCACTCTTCCGAAAATCTGCAAGCCGATATGAAAAGCCTGATCAATTGGTTAATCCCTTTACCTCGGATACTAAGCAATATGAAAACAATGTCACTGAGGAACAGCAACATCATGGTATCGTTCAAACGGTCGCAGATATTGCACTACAAGATTCACACTGGGGCATCGCACAAAAAATGAGCAATTGCTTTGCACGACTTGGAGTGTTGCATAGTGCCAGGGGATCCTGGCGTGAAGCAGAGTATTTTTTGAAGCAGGGGTTGAAACTATCTGAACAGCTTGGCACTCCTGTGGCAGCTTCAACATATCTAGTATGGCTTGCCGATCTTTATTGGAAGATCGACAAATACGAAGACAGTCAAAATAATTTGGAAAGGGCATTGGAACTTCAATCAATGGTAAGTAGCTCAAGACTAGGTTTAAAAGATTTATTCTACAACAGATGTTAAATTTTTCTTTAACAGGGCCATCCGTTCCCCAAGGATCAGGCTGATTTGAAGATAATTGTCGGCGATGTTGATGGTAGTCAAGGTTATAATGATGCAGCTATGGAGTCGTATCAAGATGCAGATAATATCCTTGCAAATCTCATGGAACGTGCATTCATATCTGGACTTGAACAATCTTTAGCAAGGTATGGAATTTCTTTCCCTAATCACAAAGTTGTGCATCGGCGATGTAACATGTCTATTAGAATCAATGAAGGTACTCCTCGAACAATCAGATTCTTGAGAGAGTTAAAGGAACCTCGTATCAGTCATCTGAGTACAGAATGTAAGTATCACCAGTGTGTATACTGTTGTTGCTTAAGGAGTATTAGACTGAGAACTAAATTTATTATAGCCGAATACGATTGTATTCTATTACATAGCAACCATGCGAATGTGGTTATTCGAGAATGTAAGCATGTTATGTCAATATCTAACAGTTGAACGTGTATACTTAACTATCCGTCCATTTCAGCACTATTGATTGCCAGTTCAGGGGATATTGGATCAGCGTATGCCAAATTGGAGACGTTAGAGTCTACAATGCCATTGTTTACCATCGAGGTAAGTGTATATTGGACTTCTACTGACATTTCCATGACCTTACTGTCTAACATATCAAACAGGCAAGCAAGTTAAACGCTGCGATCAGTAAGCTCAAATTGCAGCAGACTATAGCTGAATTAAGAGAGCATAAAGTTGGACAGCATTTGACTAAAAATGGTATGTTATCTATTCGAGGAAATCAAGTCACCATGATATAGCATATATCGGATACTCACATTCAAACCAAATGTTATCAGTGATGTCGCTACCGTTTCTAAAGTCTACTTCTTCGAGAATGCACATTCGACGGCCGACAGGCGTACCAAATCTCAAGTTATCTCGAGAAAATGTCAGGCAAGCGATTGAACGACTTGTGGAAGCGTTATCTTCGGGAGTAGACAAGTTGGAAATACAATTAGTCAACAATATCTGTCTGAATATGGCGTCATCACTTTTCTTAAAGAGCCTGCTTTCAACAAGCGGCATGTTGACAAACGAGACGGCGACGTTAAGTGTCTATTACCTTGGTAAGATCATTTGACATTAACACCATGCAATTAACCAGATTTTCTGACACATGCCTTTAGAACTATCAAAAGGGGTTTCATTTAGGCGTGAAATGCAAACATGTCTTAGCCAAAAGTTACGAAAGTCAACATCTTTTGAGGATGCAGAAATATGGCCAGCTGCAATATATACCGATCGCAATATTGATGAAGAAGATGAAGAGATGATTGATCATTGGCATCATGCCCACCTGGAGCAGCTAAGTGATCTCTACAAGGAAGAGCATGAGCTTGATGAAAATGGTTTCCAAGCCAAATTTATCGACATATTGCCTCCAAACTGGACGGTTTGCTCACTTACCTTGGATCCGGTACAAGGGGATATATATATTTCACGTATGCGAGCCAACTCAGTGCCTCTGCTGCTCAAACTACCGTTACAACGATTTGCTCGACGAAATGGCGAAGGTGAAGATATGAGTTACAAGGCAGTTACGGAAAGGTTCAACAAGATCATTTCAGAAAGCAACACAACAATGCATAGTGGCAAGAAATTTGAGACGAAGGCGGATATCGAAGGCTGGTGGAAAATAAGACACGAATTAGATGACCAACTGAAGCAACTCATGGAAAAGGTTGATGAAAATTGGCTTGGTGGATTCAAGGTGAGCAACATGGAAAAGTGCATCATGCTAGACTAGACTAATTATAGCTAACGTTGGTGATATAGGGCATACTTGCTGAGGAATGTAAAGTAGTCGAAACCATTCTGAAAAAGTTCCAAACTTTCTTGAGCGAACTAGTGTGTAAAGCTGCAAATGGCCGCTCAGCGAGACCAGCTATTTCCATGGCACACAAGCCTAAACTACTAGAGATCAGTTTGGATGTCTGCAAAATGATTCTACGGGTCGGCCGGAATCCCACACATAGAGACATTGAAGACATTGCTTATTACCTTTTATCATTGTATGAGATCAATGATACTGATGTAAACTATGAAGAACTCGATATTGGCCAGGTATGCCTCATATTCTCTGGGTAAAATTTGCAGACAGGAGGTAACATGGCTGACTTTTTATTTAGCTCAAGGACGATATTAGCTCAGGAATTCGACATTACTATGACGCTGTAACGAAAGTGGATCTACAAGAGTCCAGTAACAAATCTCAAGACCATACAATTCTAATATTGGATAAATACATGCAACTGCTACCTATAGAATGTCTCTCACCGTTGAAGGGCCGCTCAGTCTCACGCCTACCCTGCCTATCCTTTTTAAGAGATCGGATATTGTATGCTCGGGCAATGAATCAGATGCAGAACCAATTATCAAACGATGCGACAACTGAATGGAATGATATCAAGTTAGATGGAAACAGTGCATTCTATGTCCTTAATCCTTCTGGAGATCTCAAAAAGACGCAGGCAGAGTTCCAATCGGCATTAGAAAAGTAAGCTTATCGGCTGATTTGTTATATGCTGTATAAAGTATTTGCTTACCAAGACAATTTTGACAGGCGCACTGAGTGGCAAGGAACGATTGGGCAGCCGCCGATGGAGCAGGAAATCCAAAATGCATTGAAGCACAAAGATATATACATGTGAGTATCAGTGGGCAATTGTTGAACCATATAACCAAAAAAAACAACCTGGCACTCCTAACACAGTAATTTTCCTCGATTCTCAGCTACTTTGGTCACAGTGGAGGAGAAGCCTTCATCCGCGGACATGCAGTTCGGCAAGTAAAGCACTGTGCTGTGTCTTTGCTAATGGGTTGTAGTAGTGGCTTGATGAAACCAGTAGGTCAGTATGATCCATACGGAAATGTGATAAACTATCTTCTTGCAGGATGCCCAGCTGTCGTCGCTAATCTGTGGGACGTTACTGACAAGAGCATTGATCGATTCACCAAGTCAATGATGATTCGATGGGGACTATTGGCACCTCCAGGCAATCAAGATGCTTCCCAATTCAAAGGATCATCGCTAACAGAAGCAGTTGCTCATGCTCGCTATGACTGTCCCATGCAACACCTCATCGGTGCTGCTCCAGTAGTCTATGGCATCCCTGTATACCTCCAATAACTTGTACTATTATAAAACTTTGAACACTTGTAATATATTCTGTGCTTTTATACTGTTTTGTACGAATCAATTTGTCTATTAATGAAGGGAATAATGTTTACTCACACTAGGGGCTAGAAGTGAGTATTTTCAATGGGATGCAGCCAGAGCATACAGTCCAAAGGATGAGAAATGCAAATGCTTCGTTACTATTACGTTAGGATGTATGGAAAGATCGATAAACCTCATCCGAGATATCTTGATTGGTAATAGTAATGGCATCGAATTAAGCCTCGTTGGTGAAGAATTTGGCAACGCCTTGAATGTCAGGATCACCAGGCAAACTTTTTCCGTCTTCTTGTAGATCCTTTTGCTTTTTACGTTCTTCCATAATTCGTAAAGTGAAGCTACTTGCCTTGGCACAAACACCAGGTTGTCCAGCCCAGAACCATTGAGCTCTCATAGCCACCAACTTATCCACTATACCCAAAACGCTAGTATCGGCAGGTTGAGAGTTGGCTGGAACAGGAACAATATTCCAATTTTCTTCGGGAAGCTCAGCATATGGTATTGGTTGGTTTGGACGCTCGATAGTAGTGAGTGTAATGTTGAGATTTTCTAGCAGATAATTGATTGCTTCATGGTGGGCCGATTGTAATTCAGATAATTTGAATGACATAGACTCAGGCGTTCGTGTAGATGCATTCAACAGATGGGGGTAATCAGTCAGCAAAAATAGTGGTGGATACTGAGTCATACCATTATCAGCAACCAATTTCTGAATCTGTGCAACTAGATTCTTTGCACAAAGCACCAAGTTTTCGAGAGTCTCTAGTCGTTCCATACGCCAATGGATGGCCACAAATGGAGTGAGACTATCGGCAATGCCCTTTGCCATATTAACCCAAGTAGAGCTATATGTCAGTGGTTCCAGGACTTCAGAATCTTCAATGTATGGGAACCTATCAAATGAAATGAACACTTAGTCATCGACTTTTGGTAGAGAGCATGTGATTCTGCCATTCTGATGGGTCGTTCCTGGCTCACCTTCTGTCGTAGAATAAATTGATGACGTCCAATGGAGGAATATCCGTTACTTTGCCATTGGCATAGTTTTCATTAAGAGTATGATCCGACATAGCAGTCTGAAGAATCTGAGAATAGTTTCCTTGACGTCTATCCAGCCTCTCAGGATCTTCCAAAACAAACCGCTTCGTAGATCTACCTTCAAAATTCATGTAATGCTGCATACAATTTTGTACACCATCCAAAAAGTGGAAGTTTTCATTGACCTCTATGTAAAGCTCTTGGGCAGTGGGTTTGATAGCAATTTGAGCACGTTCTCTGGCCCATTCCTTAAAGTCGTCCAAAGTGATATAATTGAAGAATTTCTTATTGTTTTCCAGCCATTCATAAGAATAGTAGAAACTGAAAGGCATTCTTCTACAAACACCAAGATGCGAGCTGTGTACATTTGGTAATACGATAGTGCGATCCAGACGACCGGATAGGAAGGCAAGTTGGCGAAAATGCATTTGTGCTTTCGATTCTACCAGTCCCAGGTTAGATGACACGGAGTTGAAATACTTGGGGAAATTTATTTTGGTCTATTAACGTACCTTGTTCAGTGATAGTAATAGGAAGGAGGAAACGGCAGTGGTCCCGTCCACAATACTTTCGATCTATGAGTTTTCTTTGATTTTCAGCCGTCTCCTCTTCTCGAGTGGTGTCTATTCTGATGTCTTCCAAGCGTTCATGATCTTCAGGTTTGATGTATTCGACTATGGTATCTTCGTCGTCAACGATAGGGCGGGTAGGTGGTGGATAGGTAGTAGTTGGTGGTTTGGTAATATTTAAGGATACAAAAAAAAATATAGCAATGCATAGCAATGCAAATATAATGTACTGCCTAGATGGTCGTCTAGACAGACGGAATGCCATTTTGTACAAATTAGAGAAGATCGGATGGCCTAAGTCCCCAAATTGCAAGCAAAGACTGAAATTTTCTGATTGGCGGCGAACAGGAACACTGCACAAAATTATTGAAACATTTAATTTTGACATTCAAATTTGTCTTCCCAGCGGCGTATTAAAGGACATGACTAAAGGGTATTATGTCCACGTTAATATAAAAACCCAACTCACAGACGCACTTTGGTCTGTACATTTCCCCACACTCCATCATGGCCTGTAACACTCTTGTTGATATTACCAAGCTCTCTCCAAAATTCCAGGACCTCTATGCCAAGGCCAAGGATTTCGTCGAGGTTGGCGTTTTCCCTTATGTTCCCTTCCGCGGGAATCTTGTTGCTGATGGAGATTTCTAACAATATACTACCCCACAGAATGATTGTATACCTGCTGAAAAGCTTTTCCATTCACAAATGGGTGAAGGTGATCAACGCTGGAAGGTGAGTACGCCTATAACTCTGACATTGAGTGGGGCCTAATAAGTGTACTAAAAACCATCATAATATTCATCTAGGTGATCCCACCTGTCCTCGAGGATTTGAAGAAGAAAGCTCGTAGTCTTGGTCTCTGGAACTTGTTTTTGGGCCGAGATTATGTTGAGGGTGCTGGTTTGACCAATGTGGAATACGCATTGATCGCTGAACTTACAGGACGCTGTCCACTCGCTCCGGAAGCAATGAACTGCTCTGCTCCTGATACTGGCAACATGGAAGTCTTTGCCAAGTACGGTAACGAAGCTCAAAAGAAACAGTGGCTGGAACCCCTTCTTCAAGGAAAGATCCGATCTGCATTCGCTATGACTGAAAAGAGAGTTGCATCCTCTGATGCTACCAACATTGAAACCAGCATGGTTAGAGTCGGTAATGAATACGTGATCAATGGTCTTAAGTGGTGGATTTCTGGTGCTGGTGATCCTCGGTGCGCTGTTTACCTCGTTATGGGCAAGACTGACCCCAACAACAAGAACCCTCACAGACAACAATCCATCATCATTGTTCCAGCAGGTACTCCTGGTGTCACCGTTGTCAGACCAATGCAGGTCTTTGGCTATGATGACGCACCTGAAGGTCACTGCGAGATCATTTTCAAGGATGTCCGTGTCCCTGTTGAAAACATGATCCTGGGTGAAGGTCGTGGCTTCGAGATCATTCAGGGTCGTCTTGGTCCTGGTCGTATCCATCACTGGTAAAGTATTTTGCAGATTTGCTGAGTGTCAGGCTTTTATACCTTTTGTGGTGGTTCACCTGCTAATGATGTTTTCCAATATTATTAGCATGCGCTCCATTGGTATAGCTGAGAGAGCTTTGGAGTACATGATGGCCCGCGTTACCGATCCTACTCGCCGTACTTTTGGCAAATACCTTTACGAACATGGCACCATTGTTGCAGATATTGCCAAGAGCCGCATGGACATTGATCAAGCTAGATTCATGGTTCTCAATGCTGCAAAGAGAATTGATGAAGTCAAGGCTAAGGGTGCTATGAAAGAAATTGGAATGGCCAAGGTGAGATATCTTAATAAGCTCGATCTTGGTAACAAGTGTTGCGGACTACTAATTAATTGATATTTGTAACTCATTACTCAGGCCATCGTCCCCACTATGCTTCTCACGGTCCTTGATCGCGCCATTCAAGCTCACGGTGCTGCTGGTATCAGTCAAGACTTCCCTCTTGCTGGTTGGTATGCCAGAGGTCGTACTCTCCGTTTTGCTGATGGTCCTGATGAAGTTCACATTGCTCAAATTGGCAAGGTCGAACTTCGCAGAGCGGAAGGTATCAAAGAGAAATTTGCGAAGCAAGAGCAAGCTTCCGCAAAACTGCTTGCTAATAACAAATCTAAGCTCTAAGGAGCTTTGTACAGTGTCGTTTATACAATAAAATCCTCTATTATAACACGGTGTCACGTAACCAGTCGATTCAGGGTCCAAGATCCCCAGTTGACTTTTATTGAAGCGCCGTTTGAAAAATTTACTTTTTAAGGTGGGCAAAGGTGTCTTGGGAACTGCATTCCTCACAACTCAATTTCTGTACTTTTCCATTTGAAATGTCAAAGAACGAACTTGGTGAACTATTGGTATGCGGTTTTGATGGACTTCAACCTACCGAAGGAATTTTGGATCTTATCAGAAATCATGGGCTGGGCTCAATTATCTTGTTTTCGCGCAATATCGATACTCCCGAGCAAGTGCTGAAAATGACGACCGAGCTCCAGCAAGCAGCCAAGGATGCTGGCCATACTCGACCCTTGCTCATTGCCGCTGACCAAGAAAATGGTGTAGTTCGACGTCTTGGCTCTGCAGGTACCTACCTCCCGGGCAATATGGCCCTTGGAGCTATCCGAAGCAGAGAAGATGCAAAGAAAGTAGCCGTAGCCACATCCAGTGAATTACTTGCCCTTGGAATTAATTGGAATTTGGCTCCTTCCTTGGATGTAAACAACAACGCCCTGAACCCTGTTATTGGCGTTCGCTCTTACGGCGAAGATCCAGAGTTAGTGGGCAGACTTGGTGCTGCTCAAGTTCAAGGTTATCAGGAATCTAAAGTCGCTACTAGCGTGAAGCATTTTCCTGGTCATGGAGATACAGCAACTGATTCCCACTTGGGGGTTCCTGTTATTGATAAATCCTTGGAAGATCTCGAGAAAGTTGAGCTTATCCCCTTTCGTCGAGTAATTGCTTCCTCGGATCCAGCTTCTGTTATGGTGGCTCATATGTCACTTCCTCAGATCATTAAGAAAATTGACGGAGACCATCAGCTTGTTTCCAGTATTTGTAGAGAAGTGCCATATGATCTACTACGCAAGCGTATAGGTTATCAAGGCGTTATTGTTACTGACTGTTTGGAGATGGATGCTGTCAAGGACACATTCGGAACACCTGAAGGAGCTGTTCTTGCTTTGAAAGGAGGACACGACATGGCTATGATTTCTCATACTTTGGACTTTCAACGTCGGGCCTTTGACCTTGTACTTAAGGCATACGAGAGTGCCGAATTGAACGCTGAGGAAATCAAGGCTTCCATTGCAAGAGTGGCTGCTCTCAAGGACAAGTATATTAGCTGGGAGAGTGTTTTCCCATCTGATAGCGGTTTGAAAGTAGTTGGCGATCCCCAACACCTCCAACTTCGAGACGAGCTATACGATAAGGTTCCAACCATTGTCCGCGATCGAGGCAATGTCTTACCACTGGCATTGCCTAAAACAGATAAGGTTCTTTTTTTGGCCGCACATGTCCCAGTTACGCTTGCTATAGATTCAGAACCCAACCCATTTTCTTCGTTTTATCAAAGTATTGTCAAACGCCATCAGAACACTATTGACATTACTTTCTATGAAGACCAACACACTGATTCTGAGATTGAAAAGGCTATCTCCGATGCTGCCGTTATCCTTATCGGCACAGCCAATGCAAACCTACATCACTTCCAAGCGGCCATGGTCAAGCGTGCTATTGCTTCGGGAAAGCCGGTTATCGTCACTGCAGTCATCAATCCTTATGATCTCATGGTATTTCCTGAACTTGACACATATCTCGTCACATACGAATATACCCCTCCTGCGCATGAAGCTGCAGTCAAGGTTATTTTTGGCGAAATTCAAGCAACCTCGAAGTTACCAGTCAGTATCCCAGGAATTGGCAGCGATGGAAATGTCTATCAATATGAAAAAACGTGGACTGTTGAGCCCTATGATGAAGTCCGTGATTTTCATCAAGTGAAAAGCCTTTGGGATACTTGCCTTCCTGACTGGCCACTTTCTGCTGAGAAATTTGGCTTTGTCCTTTCCAATGGACCCAGTCCTGTCAACTACGTCATTCGATTGGAGACTGATAGAGTCATTGGATTTGCATCTACTTTCGCAACTACAGAAAAAAATACAGTAACAGGTCATCTAGCTCTTATTTTAGTGTCTCCTGAGTACCGCCATCAAGGTGTTGGAACTCTCCTGCATGAGACCGGTATGAGAAGGTTGCGCAGTTTACCAAACATACAAAGCATTCAACTGGGTGCTGTTTACCCTCGATTCTTCTGTGGTATTCCAGAAAATTTGGGCCAAGATACATTGAATTTCTTCAAGAATCGAGGTTGGATAATGTCCAAGGAACCTGTTTGGGACCTCATCCAAGATCTGACTGATTACGAAACTGACAATGCTATCAGCGATCGCATGAAGAAGGAAAATATACATTTCAGCCGCATTACGCCCTCTCGCTTATGGGAGCTCTATGCATTTCAGGAAAGGTATTTTAGCTTCTGGCTGAGCACATATCAACACCACGCCGAATTGGGCGACTTCCCGGACCTTATAATCGCAAGGGAAGGAGGAGACCATGGTCAAGTCATCGCAAGCCTCGTCCTTTATACGGCCAATGGGTCACATCCAAGAAGAAGTGACGTGCCATGGTCCGATTCAAGCTTGTACGGACCCGACTGTGGTGGTATGTCTTGCGTTGGTGTAGCAGATGAGCAACGAGGTAGAGGTATTGGTCTCGGTATAGTTGCTTACGCAAACGAAGTTCTTAAGCAAAGAGGGGTAAAGAATTCCTACGTTGACTGGGTCGAGGCTGTAGGATTTTACAAACGTACTGGTTACTCTGTATGGCGTGGATATTATATGAGCTCGAGACAAGTGTAAAAAATAATATGACTCTGGTCAATAGGCGAGCTTGGAGTATGGATATCCATAATTGGGCATGCGCAATTTACTGTTTAAAAAACGAAGTAATAATAAAAAAAAAGCATGCTCCTTCTGAGTTTCGTTGAGGGTGTACAAAACAGGAGGCTTATTTTTGTTGGCTTTTCCTCTCAATCCATTGCTTCTTCATTCGTTCGATTCATCCGGCATGTCTGCCGCTGCCATTGCCACTCCTTCGCATCAAGATATATTGAGCAGAGACTCTAAACCATCTTCTACCCTATTCCAAGAAAATGTGGATCAATACCCACCTGATGTTGAAAATACTTTGGATGCCGCTCCTGGAGCCGCTCGCTCACCTCGACCTCAACTGAAGAATTTACCCTCTAGAAAAGATTCTTTGCCCGATTTACAAAAGATACCTACTGGGCCACGTAGGTCAAAAACAACAAACCATGTTTTACAGTCGATATCACAGCCTATTTCCGGTGCCCATGAATCGGACTCCACATTTAGTCCGGATACCACCAATCCACTTACCAAAAAGCTATCAAAAGTTCGTCCTGTTATTCGTCGTAATACTACTGGGCCAGATATCTTGCCTAGTGAAGAGCCAGACTTTCAACCAGCTTCTCGCAAAAGGCAGTCTTTTAAGCGACTGTCAAGAAGACGACGCGATGATGATGACGATAGAGTCATTATCGGTATTCGCATTGCTGAGGGCCATCAAAACTATATCCTCATGTATAATATGCTGACTGGTATTCGCATCGCAGTAAGTTTCTTCTTCTTCTTTGTCATTGCCTTCTCATCTCCTTCCTTGTCCTACACTGTTTGGTCGTCTTAACAGTTATACTAAGCTCATGTGTATTCTAAAAATTTAATTCCAACAGATTGGTCGAGTAAGCGCTAAGCCAAGTCATCCCCTTACTGATGAAGACTTTCTTGCTGCGCATAAGCTTGTATTTGATGTGTAAGTTGGAAAAACAATTGTTTCACAAATGCATTTATTGAACTTTGGTATTAATATGTCCTTATCCTAATTTCTGTCATTTTGTCTCATCAGCACTGGTAATGAGTTAACTCCTGGAGCAAGATATGACTTTAAGTTTAAAGACTATGCCCCATGGGTTTTTCGACAAATTCGAGAAAAGTTTAACATCGATCCAGCTGACTACTTGGTGCGTATACAAACAAAAACGTTTCCATCTACCAAATATTCTATACTAATTCCATTTTGCTAACCAAAAATTTTGTTTTCTAGATCTCGCTCACCAGTAAATATATTCTGTCCGAATTGGGTTCTCCCGGCAAAAGTGGAAGCTTCTTCTACTATTCTCGAGATTATCGCTTCATTATCAAAACCATTAGTCATACAGAGCACAAGTTTATGCGCCGCATTTTAAAGGAATACCATGAGGTAAAATATAATTTAAGGATAATGATGGTTTTTTTAAAATTTGCTTTTCTCAACATTCGCCTAACTCCCCCCTTCACTCATTTCTATTAATAGCATGTCAACAGCAATCCAAATACCTTACTTTGTAGGTATTATGGGCTACATCGTGTCAAATTGCCTAGAGGTAGAAAGATCCATTTCGTAGTCATGGCCAATGTATTCCCTCCGGATAAGGATATCCATGAAACCTTTGATTTGAAGGTAAGTGAAACAGCAATTTATATTCCTTAAACCGATTGTGTACCTAATTGCTGGATTAACATGATAGGGTTCCAAATATGGACGTCTGCTGGCAGAAGAAGAGATTCAAAAGAATCCAAATGCCGTTATGAAGGACTTGAACTGGGAAAAGAAGGGTAGAAAACTTGTACTAGGTCCTCGCAAACGACGTCTCTTTATTCAACAAATGCTTCTGGATGTTAGCGTAAGTTTATAGCCCCGTGCATAACTTCCAAACACGTTTGAGAAGAAAGAAGAAAAAGAAATGTTAACACTAACTCATCTTCCCCTATTTATTTACTTTCCGCAATCTCTCCTTCTCTAGCTCTTGACACGATTGAATATCATGGACTACAGTCTTCTTATAGGAGTACATGATATGATACGTGGCAACAAGGATAACATTCGTGATTCAACGCTACAATCTTTCCAACCCGATACCAAGACAGCAGAAAGACATGCTTCGGTCATGAAGAGACGTCAAAGCAAAGCTCAAGTTGTTCGACAGGCTATCCGTGACACAAACCCCAACCGTATCGATATTTCTGAACTTCAAAACGAGAAGGATGGGTGAGTAACGTTATACCCGAATCTTTTTTTCCAATATTGGTGGTTTTTAACCTTACCTTCCTTCAGTCGCAGCAGTAGTGCCTTTTATTCAGACGACGGTGGCTTCCGGTCTACTGATGAAAGTAACCTGCCCACTAATCAATTGTACTTTATGGGTATCATTGACATCTTAACTCCGTATGACTTGAAGAAGAAATCTGAACATTACTGGAAGGCTATGACCCAAGACAAGGTGAGAAATTTCATCGGTTATTAAATTATTTTTTCCCCAATTGTGACATGTCACTTTCTGCCAAATGTTAATTACTTACGGCTTTCCCACTTTAGCATGGTATTTCGGCTGTAAAGCCTTCAGAATACGGCCATCGTTTCGCGTCCTACATGGTTAAAACCATTGAGTACAACGAAGATATATCCACTCTTGTAGAAGAGGAGATTGCTGAAACTAAAAAGGAGCAGTAGACCAGCAGCACATTGAAAGCTACCCCATCACCACCGAATACCTTTTTTTTTTAATATATTTTTGCCAGCATGTCCTCTTCCATTCCCTTCATTCTTTTTACAAAACGTATATCCACAGTAGAGATTGATATACCCTGACCACTGTTATGTACTTTCACTTTCTCCTATTATTCCATTTCATATATATATATACATATATTGTGTATAACGGAAGGGAACACCCCTGCGTTCCTATGGTATTCAATAAAAGAATACGACCTTGCATCCGGAGCGCTACGGGAATGTAGTTGGCCTACCATGATTATTTCTCCGGTAAAACTACCTCCCCGCACACATTACCACATGTGGGTAGTTATGGTTGCCTAAGTATCAACTTCAATTCATTTTTAAAATTCTCAGTACAACATACGAAGAATCCATATTATAATGTAATAATAAACTCGCCGGTAGAGGCCGTGCGAAGGCCAAGGTTTGTATATGTTGTAATTCTGAGTGAAAGTTCGATAAGATTATTAGATTATTTTTTATTCAATGGGCGATGCCTTATCAGCAGAGATAAAATGGTTTAAACCCAGATAAGCCAATCACAGTCAATGATCTCCCTTTGTCTTCCGAGGATTTTGGGTCGTGACGGCTTGGTTTCTCTTCTGTTTCTTTCTTTGCATACTCCACCATGGCAGAGCCTGCGACACAATGGATGGATACTGGAGATACGGCTTGGGTTCTGGTTCGTGGACTTCATAATTCAATGTGTAGACTTGTTCTGGACACATTCTAATAGATTTTAATTTTATTATTTTATTTAACAAACAGATGTGTACCGTCCTTGTTTTCATCATGGTAATGGATCGAACCACCAGCACTTTGTTTTTAATCTCGCTTAGTTGTACTGATTATACGACATTCATTCACAGTGTCCAGGACTCGGGTTCTTTTATTCTGGCTTAGCTAGAGCAAAAAATGCCTTGTCACTCATGTATCTTACAGTGCTGTCAGTCGCTATTGTGTCTTTTCAGGTATTATTTTCAACCTTTACCCATCGATGTCGATGCTCAACTCGAGACATGCGTCATTTAACTCTCACTTCTAACCACTTTAGTGGTACTTAATTGGATACTCGCTCACATTCTCTGAATCTGGAGGCCCATTTATTGGCGACACAGGTAAAACAGAAAATACGGTCGATCGATCACATGGAATAACCAAAGTCTCACCAATCTCGTCATAGCTCATTTCCTGCTAAGAGGTGTTGGATTAGCTCCTCATTCTACTGCCCAAAGTATACCGGCTGGATGCTTCATGATCTTTCAAATGATGTTTGCTTGTCTCACTCCTGGTAAGTTGGCCTGTTCTGTAGTGAGATCAGATGCCCGATGTGCATTGACTGACTTTTTATTTTTTTTGGATTCATCTTAAAACACAGCTCTGGCTTTCGGCTCAGCGGCTGAACGTATGTCTGTAAGTATAGCTATGCTCCACCGGATGCAAACTTTATCGAGTTTCCACATAACTAATATATACGCCTTCTAAAATTAGCTCGGTCCTGCGATTGTTTTCCTATTTGTATGGTCGACCTTGGTGTATGGTGAGTGATATTTACCGATATCTGCATGTAGGTTGCCTTTTTCGACCTTATCTGAATTTCTTACTTTTTTTGTCTATCGCGATTAGATGTGATCACGTATTGGGTGTGGGCTGGTAACGGTTGGCTAGCTACCCTTGGAGTTATGGACTTTGCTGGGTACTTAGACTGAAAGAATTGTTAGATATGCCATATCCCCCCAAACAAAAGACTAACCCCTTTTTGACTATATAGTGGTACACCTGTACATATTTCTTCTGGATTAGCTGCTGTTGCATATGCTATGGTCGTAGGCAAACGACGTGATTACGATGAAAATGTTAACACACCACACAACGTATCATTTGTTTTCTTGGGACTCGCCATGATGTGGTTTGGTTGGTTCGGATTCAATGCTGGCAGTGCCTTAGCAGCCAACGCTCGCTCTGTTCAGTCGCTCATTGGGACACACTTGTCAGGATGTGTGGCCGCAATTGTTTGGGTGTTAATGGACTATCGTCATACTAAAAAGTGGAGTATGATTGGCTTATGTACGGGAGCTGTAGCAGGACTGGCGACTATCACACCAGGATCCGGATTCGTATCAAGCAGTAGCGCCTTAGCTTTCGGTGCTATTGGTGCCATTGTCTGCAATCTGGCTGTTCAGTATAAGCACAAGTATCATTTTGACGATGCCTTGGACGTATTTGCTGGTATGTAAAGTTATTAGCTACATTATGCGATACGAGAGATCCACATTCAATTAACAACTAACGTTATCATGATCTACATAGTGCATTATATTGGAGGTCTCGTTGGCCTCATTTTGACTGGCATATTCGCTCAGCAAGATGTTATCGCTCTTTCTTATAATGAAGGTGACACCGTTCCTCTGGGTGGGTGGTTAGATGGAAATTTTATCCAAGTCCCTATTCAGCTGGCTGCAATCGTAACGGTCTCTGTTTGGTCATTCGTGATCACTTACATCATACTCGTTGTTATCAACAAGATTCCGTTCCTTCGATTGCGATTGAATGACGAAGCCGAAATGATGGGTGTCGACTGGTCTGAAATGGGAGAACGCGCCTACGCGTACTTACCCGTGACTGAAAACGGCGACTTCATTCCACCAAACGGTAACAGCACCAGCGCAGATGTTGCTCAGGGAGTTGTAGTAAAGCGTGTTCCAGACATTATCGAACAACCAGCTGAGCTTAACGATGATATAGGAGGTATCAAGTTACAAGATATTGATCTATCCAACTCGGTTAACTTCTTCCAATTGGAAGAAAATCGTATAAATCAACGGTCACCATCGTCTACCGTGAGCGTTAGAACCGACTCAAGTCGCAAGGCATCCAGTGGAAACAATGATGGCGCCTCTTCGTCAACGTATTCGAGTAAAAAGCAACAAAAAGCGCGAGCCATAGACTAAGTTGCCCATTACAGTCTACTTGTAATCAACATGACCAAGGATATCTAGTTCTAGTAGACATCAATCGGTTTGTGTATCTAGTACCATATCACCCTGTAGCTTATCCCCTTTTATTTTGTCTTCCGTTACTCCATCACATGCATTCATATATCTTGTCTTTGTAAATTGGTAAAATCAGCTCTTTTATTTTCTCGCATTTCATGCAATACATTCCTTTCCTCTGTTGCATCCAGTCTGTACGAATGCAGTCTAAGAGATTTTGACCGCATGGTGTTTATAATTCAAAAATACGGCATCAACAAACTTTTTCCAAAATATGGTGTCAGGGGAGTCATGAACCTATCCAGAAAACTGTCAGTCTACATCGTGATGCATCCTTGAACATTGTTCAGACTGACAAGCTCTTCACTTCATATGACTTTCGATACCAGCAGAAAGGAATATTGAGTATTTCGTAACAAGTTAACTTTTTGGTCGGATCTTCTGACTATGATTATGGATAAGGCAACTGATGATCGAGGATTTGATTTTAATTGTAGCCGATGGATGTTTGTCTTCAACTCCTCCTACAACTCCTCAAGCCTACAATTCTAGTTTGTGAAAATAACCATAAGTCGTTCATACCATACACTTGGAGTCTAACCGAAACCTTCCCAATCAGCAGCTGATGCCGTTGCTTGCTCAGTTTCCGCTTAACATCCTATCATTTGTATGTTTATTCGGTCCCTGCTAAACCGCATGACAGACGGTCAAATATTCAATTGCGTACACTAGTTCTGACGGATTGACAAAATCTCAATTTTTACAACTTGGCATATCCTTGCTATTCATTCTTTTTTTTTTTTTTTTGTTTAATTCTCTTTGTCACTTCCTTTCAAAACGAAAAGAGTATCCTATTCATTCTTTTACCATCTCTTTATACTCTTAAGCGACTTTTTTTTTTAAAAAAACTTATATTGCAAAGCTCATCTTGTACATTCTACTGATACTTTCATTTTCTTTACTATATACATATTTAATACGTTATGTCCTCCATCAACCGATCCGGTGAGCAAGCAGATAACCCACTCTATGGTAATTATTAATCTCCTTTAATCAGATTTTCGTCCAATTCTCACAACGATTTATTTCTTTTATGGCTTATAGCCTCTACCTCCAGTTCTTCATATTCTGATGCATCCGTACTAAATACCAGTACCATGGACGAAAGCATAATGCGCACTATCCGCCAGCAAATGGACGGGAGAACAGCCTCTGACGCTCAAATCCTTCTTAACTATCTTATAGAAAAACTCAATGCTGAACAAGAAGCGTTGTATGATTTACCAAAGGATCAAACGGTGGTCTGGAAAGATGGTGTTCCTCCTTCACCAGCACCACCTGTGGAATCATCGTCTTTTATACCTCTTCCTTCAACTTCTTCAATTGTCCTCTCATCTGTTACTTCTTTACCAATAGCAGCAACCAGTGTTATTGACATTGCATCTGTCGGACCTGGTCCCACATTATCCACCGAAGGACCTCTTATCGTTACCCAGACAGTATATGTGACAGCCACTCCATCTATCGTCGCTACTACGTCCACAGCAACTCCACAGCCCACTAATTCAGGAGTTGATAACAGCATAGCTGAACTCATGAATAAATATAATCCTGGAGCACATGACAAAACCGTTCCAATCATGATATTGTTGGCCATTTTCGGTACCGTCCTTTTCATTGGTATAGTTACAGGCCTTTTATGGTGGAGGAAGGGCAAACAACGAAGGAAACAGCAGGCGATTGATCACGAGAGGGAAATGGAAGAGCAAAGACGACGTCCTCCATATGGTTATGCATATGAACAATTTATGGCTAGTAAACACGGCTTGCATGCAAGCCAGCCTCAGGATGATCCGAAAGAGTCAAGCTTATACACAGGTCCTGCCGTGCCACCAAGCAATTCCAAACGGCCATCCATGACATCCTTGCAGACACACCATACCAAAAAGTTCAAAGGAAAAGCATCCAACTTACCTACTATCGATACCTCTTCCAGGCAAGTAGAAGATCCACCTATTTCACCTACTTTTGTACCTCTTCCTGGAACACCCATGAAACTTGTTTCTCGGCAGCAAGTATTCCAGGATCCACAGCGGCGTAGAGGGGTTGATGCACTAGACCTTGCCGCTCAACAAGAGTCTAATCAAAAACATTGGAAAACGGTTACCCCAAACCATGCCTCCACTTCTAATGCTGCTCCCAAGCGCGTAGACGTAGCCTCTACCGGCGATGAAGGTGAGAGGCCCACGATCATTTGACGATTAATATATAATGAAAGCTAATTTGCTTCTTGGTATGTCGTAAATGAAAACATTACGGGTACAGCACAGAAGCTGGTAGACGAATCTAGTTATGATTCGGATAACACAGTTTCCTCGGTACAACACGGTGTAAGCAAGGAGCTTTCAGAACGTCATAAACGTAAATTTTCATTGATATCTTTCTTGGTTTCAGAATGAACTACACCGCCACATAAGGAACTCTAATGTGAACATACAGCAAACTTGGTCAAAAGCTGATCATGCTCAAAGAGTTCCTGTCGAAAGTGGACATCACAATATATCGGATGTTGCTGAAGCTCGACGAATTCTTAGGTTCGTGGATGTGTAAACAACTGTTAGGAGTCTCTTATATTATTAAATTTTCTGTTGAGATTTTCTTAGTGCTTCTCAAGGAGCATTATCTGTTCATTTGTATTATCGACCCTTAAAAATCATAGTTCTATCAACTGACTGCTCTTATAATATCACAAAATATCATATTTCCAAAGTTCTGGAGGATAGCAATATTTAGCTTAAATTGTAGCTCTTAAAAGATCTTACAATCGAAAAAGAAAGCAAGAAAATTGAATGAATCCTTCAGTCAAGCGCATATGATGACACTTTTTAAAGTTTTATGACAATCCCCCCCAGCAATTCAAGAATTTCCCCGTTGTTCGGATTCGGTGTCCGACAGTGGCCCCTTTTTGGTAGTCACGCATTCACTGAAAATTGTCGCTCCAGAATGGAGACTTAGCAATATTCGTCGGACATTGCTGTCCTGAACCGTTTGAAGAGCTACAACTTATAAACCAATGAGGATATTTAGATTAAGCAACCTGCTTTGGTCAATAGCTTCAATCCATGTTACAAATTACCTTGTACATGCTGCTGAAGGTAAGTTGCACTTGGCTTGGCAGTGACAGAATATGTTCAATATGGCTTGGGCCTTAGACACTGATGGCTGAAATGAACAATATAGCTGAAGACTACCGCATCAAGGCGTTACCAGGTGTCGCTGATCTCGTCAACATGACACAGTATGCAGGGTAAGTCAGCAGCGGTATATTATCGTCAAAGTAGCCTGCTATTATAATATAACACGGTTTTACACTAGGCACATCGAAATAGCACCAGAGCATAACGCCAACATCTTCTTTTGGCTATTGAATAGCCAGAACATCAAGTCCTCCAATAAGCTAGTAAGAATATCAAACATTTATTTTATGTGAGATACGATACACTCAATAACCATTTTTGTTACATACAGGTTATCTGGTTAAATGGTGGCCCTGGTTGTTCAAGGTAAACAAGATTCAGACAACTGATATAACAATGAATGGGTTGTTAACAGCTTATCATTATCTTTAGCATGGACGGAATGTTTTTGGAGAATGGCCCATACCGCATCAAACAAGATTTGACCGTTGATATCAGTCTAGGGGGTTGGCAGGATCATGCCAACATTGTATTTGGTAAGTTATTGTACCGTCCCTTTCATGGGAAAACATGTCACTAATACTCTTGACATCATACAGTTGATCAACCAGTAGGAACTGGATTCAGCTTTGCGAATACCGACAGCTATGTTAAAAACATGACAGAAATGGCAATCAGCTTCAATACCTTCTTAGACTTGTTTTTTGAAGTGTTCCCAGAAAGGGCTACAAACGAAGTAAGTCAAGATGACTTGTCACTGGATACTGGAGACTATGAAAGGCTGATAAATTCCCAGCTCTACATTGCAGGAGAGAGTTTTGCCGGCACTTATATACCGTACATCGCACAACAACTATTGCAACAAAACAAAGTTGCTGGCACAACAAAGGTACGGTTATCAATAGGGACATATATGTATAGTTCTGTTAAAAATTGCATCACTTACTGGAGAAACTTAGTATGATATAAGGGGATTAGTTATAGGAAATGGATGGATTTCACCTCTGCATCAGGTATGCCATATCGCAATATCTCGTTACATGTAGTAGCCACTAACTCTAGTATAGTATGAAGCTTCATTCGACTTTTCTGTGAGAGAGAACCTATTGACTGGTCAATACAAGGTATGATGATAATCATTGGATTAGGTACGCTTGATATCAGCCAAATTAATAACAACCCTTGCTCTAGTCTACCGCTAGTCAACACTTGGAATATTGTAGAGCATCTTTGGCAAGACAAGAACTTATCTCCATTGGTGTTTGTGAGCAAATTTTGACTGACACGATCGACAGTAGCACCCACATGTATTGCATCATTTCTATATATCTAATCTTTGTAAGATCACTCCACTCATACTTTTAACATTGAATTACACAGGGAAGATGACCATCTCTATTGTATAAACCAATATGATATCCGTATGAAGAATGAGCCCTCTCCACAGTGTGGCATGACATGGCCACATGAACTACAAGATGTAACAAAGTATTTGACAGTAAGTATTTACTGCCCAAGTATCACTAAGCGGACTGATGTATTAATGGGCATTTATGAATCGTAGAGTAAGAATGTTGTAGATGCAATACACGCCAATAAGCAAATGCTTGGTTGGACAGAGTGCTCCGGCGGCGTTAGTAGAGCTTTGGATTACGATGAGAGCAAACCATCGTATTATGTAAGTGTATCTTGAAATTATCTTATTTACAGTTTACTTACAACCAGTAATATGCACTTGTGAATTTACAGCTACTGTCGGACCTTTTGGATGAAACACCAATCTTGCTTTTCAGGTAGGGAGGAAAAGACTTTAATATACCCAGATCAATGTATTCTTCGTTGTTAAATCTTTGTTCATCAGTGGTGACAAGGACTTGATATGCAACTCTCTTGGTACTGAATACCTAATTGGGAACCTGACATGGGGTGGTGCCAAGGGATTCCAGGTAAGATGATGGCATGATATGATACCACCATATCCAATCATTAGATACTTATGCAATGTCTGCAGCAAGCTACTGCCCAAGAGTGGCATATTGGGGACCGAATCGCAGGATACAATACCACTGAACGAAATTTGACTTATGTCTTGGTTAAAGATGCATCTCACATGGTACCATACGACAAACCTACCGAAATGTTGGACATGATCAATCGTTTCATTGGCGTCAGTGATGGTACTGTACGGGGTGTTCCTAGCTGGATTGGTACGCAACAACAGGTGGATAAGGAGGATCCTTCACCGTCTTCAGATCCTGTTGAAAATCTACCGGATACAAACGATGAGGAGGAGATGGATGAAACCGAAGAAGATGATGATCCATGGAGTGAATACTACAATTGGTATGGACAAGGTTTCATCGTCTGATGAGAAAAATGCATATTAACCATGCTTTCAATTAGGGGCACATCAACTTTGATTGTTGTCATTCTTTTCGCAGGTATTGCTGGATTCTGTTGGTATCGATCAAGCAGACGAGGAAGCGGTCGGCTAGGGCTCGGTTCACGGCCAACGTTCATTAGTAGGCTCGTTGGCAAGACAGGGTTACGAGGAGGTGGCATGCGCCTCAAGATACCACAAGACGGAGATGACAGCAATGAATTGTAAGTTTGACTACGCTTTTTTTTTTTGGCATCGCATCACTCATGTCTAACGCCCATACAATGTTCGAAGGGACGAGCTCGTGGTGGAGACCCCGACTCTCTTCGCAGCTGAAGAGTATTCAGATGACGATAGTGGAAATGATCGGTATCAAGGCCAATCCTCTCGTGATGGAAGTCACAGGAATTTACTCCCGAACCGATCCAACTTCTCGATTGACGATGATGAAGACGAGTAAAATGTACAGTATTTTACGATTGTCAGATAGCACATTTTATTTTCGATAATAGAGACATTTGTTCATTTTCTGCAAGTTTGGATAATATATTACATACAGGCCATGTTCACTCGGATAACGGTGGGTTTGACGTGGGGTATGGAGGTTCCCGAGAGAACGGATATACAGAATGGGTGACACAAAATTCTACACTTGATAAAATTGCTTACAAAATGCCTATCGAAGGATTTCACGAGGCAATCGTCCATCCAATTTGTTTTGCTTCAGATAGATCAGCCATCGTCCCGTTCATGGCGACTAGCATTGATCTAACGATTTACATCAGGGGTCGTTATTTTCTACAGCAGGCAACCACCAAGATTTATTTTTATTATGATCAGTGCACTGTGCTGTGAGCAGTGGATTGTTGGTGTTTTCATGCTTACCAGTTTATAAAAAAGTCTGTGAAAAATTCATGTGCCGTGTTTTCCTGCGACATAAGAAGTCCATGTTTCTCGCCTCAGTCTCCGCCCGGAAACCAGCCACTGCTGCAACCGCGTTGATAGGCAGGACATTCTCTCGACGTTTCATGGGATCTGCAACCAATTCACCTCATCCGAAGAGCTGTAAGTTGTTTTCCAGTAGCTTAGTAGAATCTGTCCCACATAAAATGGTCACAGCTGACATGTCCCATTCATTTGCTGTAGTGGTCATCGAGCAGGTAAATCCTTTAGCCCCACCAGCCGAAGCTAATTACAAGTTCGAAGTGAACCATAACGATCCCAATGAATTCTATATTTCGTATCCCAGAGGTAGTATTTGTCATGCATCAAAGGCAACGTTTAATATCTCTCCGACTGATCGAATATATTTGACAGCTGCGTATACGGGTGCCCGAACAATTGGCCGAACATCTATAGCAGAGCTCAAACAACACATATTCAGAACTTCAAACTCGCTCAGACTGATGTCGTTTTCAAAGGAAGAAGGGCAGCCAGAGCCAGATTTCGTGGTACAAGATCTGTCTATGTTTCGAGACGAAAAGCAATTTGAAGACCGCATTATTCCTATGTTACGTGCTGGTTTGCAAAAGTATTATGCAGAGGTAGAAGAGGAGGACGGGAAAATCCATGAAACGAAGGTATCGTTCCTTTGCGCTTATGACCTTCAGGTATGTTTAGCTGCGACCATTGTCCTTTCCATCAGCTTATATCATATGCTTAACCTGAACTCGAAGCTACCACACGTGTATATTGCCGCACACTTTTCGCCACTTAGAACCCCCCAAGCGGCAGAGTTGCTGTGGATGTTCAAGGATCACCAAGACATCATGCAGCAGCAAAGGACTCACAATGGGTTAGGTATGAATACCGTCTTTTGATTCAAAAGGGACTAGTCATTTAGTTAAAAATATCATACACCACCACAGAGATCGCCGGGTACTTGAAAAGCAAAAATCTCCAAATGCCAATGAAGTACTATTGACGGATCATGATGGAAACGTCTACGAAGGGATGGCATCCAATTTTTTTGCCATTGTCAATGAAAATGGCTCGCCGACATTAGTAACAGCATCGCCGGATCATGTCCTGCTGGGAACAATCATGAAGATTGTCCTGCATGTATGTACCGAGCGTAACATTCCTATAAAATGGTCATTTCCAAATTTAAGCGACGCTGCCCAAGGCAAATGGGAAGGTTGCTTTGTTAGCAGTAAGTCATACCTTAACTTATCATATACTAGTAACTGTCAAATTGCTTATTCACTATCCAAGGTACTTCAAGATTAGTATTGCCTATCGAGACCATACAATTCAACGATGGAAGGTTAGTTGCTTGATTTGATGATGGCCTGAAAGCAGAGTGGAGTAATGACGGCTTGTATAGGCCAAATATACATTTCCCATTTGTTTCAGAAACTGTTGAAGACATACGAAAAGATGTCCAGAAAGAGCTACTTAAAACGGCATACAAGATTCTCTAGATTAGGCATTGCGGAACTAATCCTTATTACTAGTCAATGTCAGAATCCATAGGTTTGCTCTCGTTTACGCTATCCCTTTCAGATGTTTGTTCATCTACTAGAGTAAACTCGATAATAAAGAATGTGGCACTGTCATCCCTCATTTTTGCAATATATCGTAGAGGCTATTTGAAATGGCGACAATGGGCTTAGCATACAGGTCATAGGTTTTCTTTTTTGTTTACTTCGTAACTTTGGACATACCTGGCCATCCCAGTACTTTAGAACCTGTATCTCAAAGCCTGGTATTTGTATAGCACACTATACGGTACAACATCACCGTTTAACTATTCTTCCCCTAATCTTATTTATGCATCCAGTAGGCTTACCTTATCAAAATTCAAGTATCCATTATAAAAATCCATGGTAAACACCATGTCGGGTTTAATTTTGAAGTTCTTCCTTTTGCCCGAATCACATAGTACCTTGCGCCTTTGTCCAGCCTCAATGTTAAAAATAGATGGGTCCTCGTCTATTCGTTCACCAGAAGAGGATGGCCACGGTGGTAGTGTATTAGGGCTAACTTGAACTTTCAATGTATTCATCGTTACGACCAATGGACTGAAAGCTTTGGGCTTGTCGGCATACAAATCTAATTCTATCGCTGGATCAAACCATTTTGCAAATCTTAACGCTATTGAAGATCCTGGCGGTAAACGAAGGGGAGTGTCGAAAGCGTTACCGAAAACTATATCATCAGCTGTAGCGGGAATCAAAAATCGACCTTGAACTTGTATGGAAAACATGTCGGAATAAGCGTCAAAGTATTGAGAGGACTGTGCAGCCGCTTTGTTCACTCCGGTATAATCGCGGACCCTCACAACACCACGACCGTTAAACGCGTCGGAATTCAACTCGAATGGGTTAGCATCGTCGTTAATCACTATTTTTTGCAGGGTCTCTATACTTGTGCCTGCACGCACTTGTAATCTTGCATTTCGAAAGGAGGTCGTCATTTGTGTTTGGTCAATGTAAAAAAATTAAATGATTCAGTCGTTATTTATTTATGTTTCCAATACCAACACAGGATAACGACAGTTGACGTATGTCCTTGGTCATAGATTACATATGAGTGAGTTGAAACAAAAATTAATCATTATGGTCAGTGCTTTCAGCCGTTTTATTGCGCGGCAGTAGTTCCTTTTTAGCGCTCTCTTTCGCTTTAAACAGCAGCTCTATTTCTGTTACATCTTGGCTGAAATTGGAGTACTACTGATATCCAAGCTGACTTTTGCCACCAAAATGGCTTCTCCGCCTGTGCAACACAACACAAGTGCTTTTTTTAATTTGATCCCGTTGTTTTTGTTGGTGATGGAACCTCTTTCCTCTTCTTTTACAGATTTCACTTCAGTGCAACCATTTCATATTGTTGCTTCATATTACTTTTAATATCGTACTCGTAATTTACAGAATATGAGCTCGGTCGTTACATTCGACTCTCAACGCTCACAAGACGCATCACTCGATGTTAAGGGAATGGCAACCCAGCTTGGCCTTAACCTTGCTATTTCGATCGGTGTTGTCATGGGCTTTCAACTTCTTCGACCGAGAAACAAATGTATGTTGTGGAGGGTTTTTTCCTCGCCAAGCTTATACAAATTTATTTCAGGGACACGAAAAATTAAAGTAAACCCTTTGTAATTCACCAATATAGTAATTTACGAGCCAAAAGCAAAACTTGCCATGGACCAGTACGTAAACTCTCAGCCACGCTATACAAATAGATCTCAGTAGGTAGCTGTGCTTGCTTACTATCTCCTATGTTTCAGGTTGAAAAAACCACCGCAGGTCGGGAATGGTTTATTCGATTGGATCAAGCCAGTACTGCACACGGACGATGATGTTTTATTAGAGAAAGTCGGATTCGATGCATATATGTTTTTGAAAATTCTTCGAATCTTTCGACATACACTATACGTAATGACGTTTATTGGAATATGTGGTTTGATACCCATCAATATCATCGCAACATCGAGAACGGGGTAAGAACCTTATTATCAATGGTACAAGATGGCGCACAAACAAAATTAACTTTGAAAGCTGATAGAGTGTGGCCACCCGGAGTAAGCATCGACTTCTTGTCCATCAGTACTATCAATAACGTCAATGGAAAGGCCTCGGCCAACGCTAACTACACATGGTATTGGGCACACGTTGCTGTCACGTGGATATTTACACTCTCCATTTTCTTCTTCTTCTATCGTGGCTACATGGCCTATGTTCGTCTCCGGCAAAAATTTTTCACCAGCCATGAATATGTCAATGCCGTTTATTCGAAATCAATCCTTATCATGAATGTTCCCGAGGAGTGCCAGAACGACAGCACATTGGATAGTTGGGCCAAACACATTGGTATTCGATCGCATATTTCGGAAGCAAGTATCGGTCACAACAGTGAAGAGCTAAGTAAACTTGTGACTGAACACGAAGAAGCCGTTAAGGAACTGGAAATCTATCTATCTTCCTATTTAGGAGGCAAGTCTTACCTTACATCTGAAATTTACTGGCTTCACATACTAAACTATTGTTCTACAGACGGAAAAGGGAAGCAAAAATCAAGGCCTGTCATCAAGACGGGTGGTTTTCTTGGATGTGGAGGTAGAAAGGTTGATGCTATCGAGTATTACACAAAGAGATCAAGCGAGCTTGAGAAAGATATCAAACAGCTTCGTGCCAAGCTTGCAGATTCAAAAGCTGCTAATTACGGTTGGCTTGCCTTCAAAAAAATATCCGTCGCCCATGATGTTGCCCAACAATTGGCAGACGGAAAGCATTTCGAGACTCCCTTTACAAAGGAGTTGGATAAGCCCACGGTTTTGTTGGCACCTTCTCCACAAGATGTCATTTGGAGCAACCTGGGTATGAGCGTAACAGTGAGAAGAACCAAGCGTCTTATAGGATTAGCCATCTATTGGGCTCTAGTCTTCGTTTGGATCATCCCTATCACCGCATTGTCCACTACATCCAATATCAACAACTTTCTTCGACTTGTTGACCCGTCTTCAAACTTTGCAAACAATTTTCCTGTCTTGGTCGGTGTGATCGAGCAATGGTTTTCCCCAATCATATTTTCACTTTTCTTCATGCTCTTCCCCATGATGTTGCGCTTCCTTTCTCAGCAGCAAGGCTACATTAGCCAGACATCCCTGGACCGTCAAGTTTTCAGCAAACTGTACGCCTTCTTTATCATCAACAACTTATGCATATTCAGTCTCTCCAATATGATTCTGGCGATTTACGGTCAGATCAGAGATATTCTGACACACCAAGCAACTGGAGCGGACTTGGTAGAGACAGTCTCCAACAACGTCAACCAACTTGCCATGAACCTTGCAAGCGTATCAAACTTTTGGATTTCTACTGAAACAACAAAAGCACTGGGGATTACTATGGATTTGGCGCAACTTGTACCATTGATCAGTATTACAATCCGCAAATTTATCACTCGGCCTAGTCCACGACAATTGCAAGAACTTGCCAAACCACCGGAATTTGCATACCCTCAGAACTACAATCTCATCTTATTCTTCTTCACTGTTGGACTGGTATTCTCAGTTATGTCTCCACTTATCTTGATATTCACCTTGGCTTACTTCTTGATTGCAACTATGACTTTCCGCTACCTGCTCTTGTAAGTTTGATATACTCTGTTGTTTGTGCTTGTCTACTAATAGCAAATATCTAACGTAGTGTCACGCAGATATGTATACACTACCAAGATAGATACTGGTGGTCGCATGTGGAGACCTGTATTCAACCGTGTGCTCAGTAGTACAATTCTCTTCCATATTGTCATGATTGGAATCCTCAATTTGAAAGGCGGCCACATCCATTCGTACACGCTTATACCTCTACCATTCTTAACTATACTATTCAAGTTCATATGTGCTAGGCAATTCGACATGAGGGCCGACAGGTATATCCCTAGACGTGGAGAAGAGGAGGCGATCATGGCGAAGGCCCAGGCGGACGGTCGACAGAGCCACCTCAAATCCAGCTTTGCTGAGCCTTCCCGTTTCACCAAGCTTTCTGTTCCAACCGTGCATGAAGATGTCAAGCATTTACTACCAAGTGTTTACCATGCCAATATGCATGACTCAGTTACGAAAGAAAGAGACCGAAATACACATCGCACCAAAACTAACAATATTACGGTACTGGAAGACAGTCAAGGATTAAATTTACATTTTAATACTGTCAATAGCGATCAAATCGCTTCACCGTCTTTCGATGATGCGTACAATGGCATGGATGATGTTGGCGGTTACGATGATGCTGTTAACGACAGCAGACTCAATTTGATCAAGACGAACAGTCAAACGGCTTCACATTATTCTGAACGATACAACATCCCAATGTACCCTCCGGAAGCACATACCAATATGATGGGCTCTTATGACCCCATGCATGAAATTCATGGTGGTCACGATGGTTATGGTCGTGCCATTTCTGATCCAAGAAGTCCGTCTGCAGAAACCCAGTATTACACACCGGAGCCAGAAAAGTCTCGGCAGTGGCCAAACCAATTTGAACAAGGGGCTGATATGTTTGAATTGGCTAATATGGCACCACCTGTCCCTATTGATGAAAAGTACGAATGGGAAGACTCTAGCAAGCAACTGGTAGAAGAGAATCCTGACGATTCGACATGGGATGAGGCATCTCAGCCTGGAGTAGTATATGATGATCCAGATGAATATAGTGAACTTGAAACAACAGAAGCACATCGACGTAATTCAGACCCCAATATCCCTGTGACTGATATGCTTTCTGCTGCCAACGACAAGAGAAGGAGCAGCATGCCAAACGTAAAAGTACAGTCAGCAAGTAAACCGTATGATCGGAAGATTACACAACCTAGACTTAGTACAATGCCTTTATCGGAATCTATTCCGTTACCAAGTTCACATTCTTATACGAGGAGCCAGACTCTACCAGCTTTCCTAAACGTTATACCGACTGAACCGTCACATCTAAGTCGGCAAGGCGATAATCGATGGAGTACTATGACTGAAACAGGTACTGGAAGTCGATACGATAGGAGAGAATACGGTGGCGGATATTTCTGATCGAGACGCAACTCGTAGAGAATTTTCAGGTGTATCAATGGTTGTTGGTCTTTAAAACGTACAGACGTACCACAATCCTATCGTTTCAAGCACATGTCGATCTTGCGGAGTTATAAAGAATGAGCACGTTTGATGGGCTCTGGACAGCGGGTGGCTCTGTGGCAACTGCACCCGGTGATTCAATTTTAGTTTGAATAAATAGTTAAATTAGACACAGACATACATCTGACTAGGTGTGATTGTGCACATTGTCTTTTCTAACAGACTTCATTTGTTCTTTAAACAGTCAAATTTTTTTCTTTCACCCCAACCCAAGGGGGGAGTTTCAATATTTCTCCTTCCTAAATTTGGCAACTTTTCTACAATATAAGACCCCAAAGCCAATTTTTTTTTGTTGCTGGCTCAGAATCAGTTCATTTGCTCATCTCTTTCTCCACCATGGACGTTGCCATCACAAAGCTCTCGGTAGCCGAAGCTCTTTCTCAACCAAGTGTCATATTAGGAATTGCTCTGAGCACGACTCTCTATTTGACCTTCTTTTTTGGAGCTATCAAGACCAAATTCGCCACAACTGACAAGCAAGTCTCATGGCTGTTGACCTTTATGAGCAGTAGTGGATTGACTCTTGCTTCCATTCCAAGATTCTATCGTTTCTGGAAATCAGGATGGAATATTCAAAGCTTCCAAGTCGACCATACGCTGGATACACTTGTTCTCTGCTACTTTGTCTCGTACCTGATTCTAGACCTATCCCTTGGTAGCATTTACTACAAGAGTCAAATCAACTTTCTCACAGGATGGGTACATCATTCTGTATACACAGTCATTACTGTCTACTTTCTTCGATATCGTCTTGGTGGATTTTTCACTGTAGCATCTATTTTGGAGATGCCAACCTTGATTATCGCTTTCGGCAGTTTACGACCACGGTTTAGAAGCGATTACCTGTTTGCAGGCACCTTTTTTGCCTTCCGCCTTGTATTCCATGCCTTCATGATCAAAACTCTCAAACAACAACATCATGTTAGATCCCTTTGGATAGTCGCTTCTTCCATTTTCCCCCTACACTTGTTCTGGTTTTATGGTAAGTATCGGAAAATTTTATTAGACCCTGCTTGCTGAACCAATCAGCGCTCCAATTACTATCCTGTAACTGAACCACCAAATTCATTTTTATTGGTCACAGGTTTCATCCGACAGCAAATGAGAAAGTATAGAGCTTATGTGAATAAGAAAGCTGCTAGGGAACAAACAGATTTCAAGGAACAATCCGTTGTATCTGAGCCATCGACTTCGGCATCTTCTTCGGCCACTACCGCAACTAGCCGAAAAGAAATTAGTAGACTTCGCAAGTTTTTCGCATCGACGAAACGACTTTCCTTTGGCTCGTTGTCTGGAGCCATTAATTAGATAACCCCATAGAATTAGTCAAGCTATCTCGCTGACTTTATGTTTCCTCACTTCATCCGCCATTTAATTTTTACCATGACAATAATCCACCATCCTGTATATATTTTATTATCTCAAGTTAGACGTTATTGCTGGTCATCCGACTGATCCAATTCATTATAACCTCTTGCAAATTTTCATCAATAATTATGTATATATGTGTTGATTATGCTTGGATATACAGTATCCCTGACCTGTCCTATTGATCAATGGGCATATTGGTAATCATATTACTCATGTAGTTTCTATTGTAATTGTGTGGTTTGAAGCTCCACAATACGGCTGATCGGTGAGTGAACAAAGGTTCCACGAAGCAACTGCCATTATCTACAACATTAACAAGACATGATATTTTAGTGCTATAGTTACATCCATCTGTTTAATTTAAAGATTTTATGTTGATTGTACGCAAGTGAAATTGTCTCGGAAAAGAAATTGAAGAGATGAAGAATGCGGGGAAATTTTTGGGCTTTTTTTTTCGCAAGAACTCCAAACCTTGCTTTCCGATGTTCCAATGCTAATAAATAAACTACAAACTGGAATTCCCAGTCCTGTTCACTTTCTCTCCACTATAGCGTTATGAGTGCCACAACCATCGACAGAAGCTTCAATGTTAGTAATGCCCTCAAGCTGACTGGTAAAGTTTGCGTAGGTATGGCATGTTCTACTCTGTCAAAAATCACTCCTACAGTCATATCGTCAAAATCATTAACTCGGTAAACAATGAAATCTAGTGACCGGGGCAGCCAGTGGTATGGGATATGAAATTGTTCGCGGCTTTGCGCAGTCGGACGCCCGTGGAATCGCCATGATCGACATAAACGATGACCTTGGTAAAAAGGTTCACGGTGAGCTCACAGCAGAATTTCCCGCTGTCACCTTCAAATACTATCATTTGAATATCAGTGAATACGACGATGTGAGTTCTATTGTGGATGTAAATAGATACAGAGTGAAATTATAGATGCTTATACAATTGTGCATTAGGTTCAAAAAGTCTATGCACAAATTATTGAAGATTTTGGCGAAGTAAATGTGCAAGTCAGTTGCGCCGGAATAGCTGGCTATACGGCCGCCGTTGATCACACGCCAGAGACTTGGCACAAAGTATTGAATGTCAACTTGCACGGAACTTTTTGGACAGCACAGGCTGCTGGCAGGTCAGTACTGGACTATGTATTAGCAACTTCTGCTTTATATATGATGCTAAACGCATTATTCTAGACAAATGATTAAGCAGAACAAAGGAGGTTCTATCATCATCATAGGCTCAATTTCTGCACATGTTGTGAATCGACCAGATTTCCAACCTGGATTGAGCAACTACTGTATCTCCAAAGGCGCATGTGTGCAGATGGCCAAGGTTTTGGGCGTGGAATGGGCGCAACACAATATCCGTGTGAACAGCTTGTCACCAGGAAATATGAAGACTCCTCTGGCTCCTACTGACGAGAAGTCCATCAACTTTTTCAATCATTATACTCCGCTGGGCCGTATGGGGGCAGCATGGGAAGTAGCTGGTGCAGCTGTATATTTGGCGAGCGATGCTTCCTCATTCCAAACCTCAACCGATATTCTTGTTGACGGTGGACTTGTACATTGGTAATTTGGCTGAGCTCATGTAATAAAAACGATACCATAAATGCTATATTGGGTGTTGTCAGGATTTGTATTATAAATTGATGGAAATGATGTTTACAAATATGATCCGCTTCTACCGGACCCAAACTTGGAGCTTAGTTCTCCAGCTCGTTTCAGCATTTCTTGCTTGCGTTTATAGTCCATTCGACTGTTACCAGCCTTCAAATCTTTTTCTCTATCGAACGGCCGCTTCGATACATCTTCTTGTTCAAATGTCTTTGATTTGACATAATTTTTACGATGCATTTCCATAAGTGACATCGACCGCTTTTCAGACTGATACGAGGCATCATTAAACACATGCCTATACGTTCAACTCAAACGATGAAATAGTCACTTACGTTATATGCTTCAACTTGATTGCGTAATTCAATATCGCGCTGTGAGAGTTTTACGGGCTCGTCTTCTTCAGGATCTCGATCTCTTGAACGCTTTTTGCCAGCTAGACGTTCTTCAAGTTTACGCTGTTTATCCGCCGGTGTATCGGTCCATGAGCTGTTATCTACTTTATTTTTAACCTCTGATTTGCTGAACTGACGGGATTTGTGCTGGTCAACTGAACAGTACATGAATGATTGAACGTTGGAAGATATTATTTCTTGATGAAAACACTCTTACTTACCCCCTTTCAAAAATTGGGCTTCTGGCGGAACCAACATCCAGTCTCCACGCTGTAATTTTCCTCCCTGCTCGCTTTGATTCTAGAGTAATGATTAAACAACTGGCTTTTACTATACTATACATATCATGTTATAATAATCTACCTCTTCGACAGATTCCTTTGCTCTTCGAGCTCTTTCTTCGATTTCATTAATAGTGGAGCTGATATCTTCTTCCTCTTCCTATAAAGCAGTCAGAATACAGAGTGTATTACGCCAACGCAGTGTTGTAGCACTAACCATTATATTCCCTGAAGTCATAACGGGCCCAATAACCTCTTCGTCTTCTTCTTCATATTTATGACTTGGCCCACTAGGAAGTGATGGCCCTATTGGTGCTCTTCGACGCTTTGATGTAAATTCTGCTGCTGGTTTTGGCTGGATCATATCTGGTGGCAATTCCGGAGCATAGGCATCAATATCAACCTCTTCATCGTCGGGGACAGCGACAGAATCTTCTTGCAGTTGCTCCTCTTTGTCATTCTGTTCTTCACGCTTGCTTTTCAGCAAATGTTCCGGAATGAATGGCCCAATCATGCTGTATATAAAATGTTGCAAATTTTAAAAGAGATCAAAAAGTTTGCGGAGTTCGTTGGTGCTCGCCTTTTGATCTTGCAATGCCTAGCATAAGCATCTCGGTTGGCTACCGCAACTTTACATTATCTATACCAAATCAAGCGATCATCCTCTGTGGAGCAGCCTCTGGCATATTACTGATCGCTACTGTCTCACAGTACAATGAACGCAGGAGAGCAGCACGAATAAGAGCCCAACAGAATGCCTCGAGATTACATAGACGAAGAGCACTGCGAAGACGGAGACAGCTTAACAATGAGGCGTCTAACCAAGCTGGATCTAATGAAGACTCTCCCAATTACGATTCTCCTCTCAGAATACCATTCTTAGATACGGAGGAAGATGGGGAGGATAGTCTACTCCTTTCATCTTTCAAAGAATGGACGGAAGCTGATGAAACCAAGACATTGTTGAATTTATTATACGCTATTGCTGAAAACCAGAGTCGCAAAGGTAAGCCATATGATGTTCATGTATTATCATAGCATTCATTTTTGTTTTAATATTGGTTTTTCTGCTTCGTTTAGGCTACATTCATCGTAAGGAATACCTGTGAATCGCTCTTACCATTTATAATTTGACAGCTAACGATCCTGCGGTTAGGTGGAATAACATGTAACAAATGTAGTACATCGCCAATACGAGGATTGCGGTACAAATGTGCTAACTGCGTAGACTTTGATCTTTGTGAAACTTGCGAAGCTGGAAATAGTCATAATCGTACCCATGTCTTTCTCAAAATCCGTATACCCATCCCACCCCTTGCCAACCCAAGAAGTGCCTTGCTACCAGCGTTTTATCCAGGAAAAGACATAGAAGATAGTAATCTTGATTTGAACAAGCTTCGAGAACTACAGAAGAAATCTCATTGTAAGTATATTTGAATTTACTATAGTCAAACCCTCACTGTGTGACTAACATGCCTTCGTAAAGTCGATCAGGTGGAATTAGAGGCTTTATACGAACAATTCAAGTCATTGTCTACAATAGAAGAGGGTGATGGAGGAATCGACAAAAGCACATTTGAACAATGTTTGGGACCTCTTGGATTAGAGAAGAATCTGATCACGGAGCGCATATTCGCTTTCTTCGACCAAGATGGCGACAACATCATCAATTTCTCTGAGTTGGTTATAGGATTGAGTGTCCTTTGCAAAGGAAACTTGGATGAAAAGATAAAATGTAAGACTATATCTTGCGCTTTACAAGTATTATGCGTATATTGGCTAAAGATGACCTCATGAAGATGCCTTCAAAGGCTATGATTTAGATAACGATGGCTATATATCGCGGGACGAACTATTCAGAATGTTCAAAGCTTACTTTTATCTATCCATGGAACTAGTTCGAGATGTTGTGAGCGCTATGGAAGATGACATGATGGATAACTTTGAATTTTCTGCTTCGCAACCTGTGAGTGCGGCATTCACGGTTGCGATCCCATCCATGTCATCTGATGATGAAGACAATACAAGTCAGAACGGAGACGCCACCGGTGGAAATGATGAGCAAAGGATGCGTGACGACTCCAGACGCCGAGACTCTAAACGGTTAAACACCCGCAAAGAAGATTACTTTCAAAAGCAATATGCACAGGAAGAAGGTAACTCTCAAAATACTGCGAACTACCGAACGGAAGCATCAAGTACTTCATCGTCAGAATCTTCAGCACCAGAAGAACTAGTACCAATGGACTCTCCCACCGATATTTCTGAATCGCATTGGCTTCCACCACACGATGAAATGCCGACATTCTCATCAACCGTCCGGAAAGAAAAGCAGCAAGTCACGGTGCAAGAAAGAGAACCTAAAAAGCCATGGGAGGAGAAGTTTCCAATCATGGAGACCATGTCACGGGATGCCATCGAAGAAATGGTGGAAAAGACTTTCAGAAGCATCGATACCAAACGGGAAGGGTATATTAGCTATGAGGAATTCAAGCAATTTGTACAAACTGATTCTAGCATAGTTAGTTGGTTTGAAGCTCTAGGAACTGTATTCTAATGGATGATAATTAACAAAATAAAAACAGAACAAATAGGTAGCTAACAAGTAATAAATTATCTACTTGGAAACCCTGTTATGCAATTTCATACCATGGACGAGCAAACTGAATATAAATGCGGTAAATGCAAATACAACGGTTATAGAGTAGCCTAACTTGATGGCCTTTTGGAAACATGAGATAACGATTGCTCGAATATCCTCAGGCAAGGCATGAATGGCACTTGTTTCACGACGAACTAAGTCAATGATCTAGAAGAAAGAAAAAAAGAAAGTCAGATGAATGGTTGCAGAATCTTCTGCGGTTGATCCACTTACCTCTTTCGCATTAGGGCCAGTGATGGATTCCTCAAGATAGTTCTTCAAATTTCCTTGAAAAACGGTAGAGACCAGAGATACTCCAATGACTCCGCCAGTGGAGCGAAACAGGTAGGAAATACTGGAAATAGTCGCGATATCTGTATTGATTAGATTCAACATTAGCAACTACGGTGGTTCAACCTTCTTCATCAATGTCGTACTCCAACTTCAAGCTTACCTTGGGATTCAACAGACGACAACATAGCAACCAGAGAGGAAGTCAAGCCTCCTCCAGCAGAGAAACCATCTAATAACATGGCGCCTATCTGCAACCACGGTGGGGTAGAAGGTGTCCATGTGGAGATACCAAACATGGCAACGGCGAGAAGGAAATAAGTTCCAACCATATAGGATTTGAATCGGCCAGTACTTGACATGTAACGCCCAGCAGAGATGGAGCCCAAAGATACGCCTACAACTCTAGCCGACACCCAAAATCCAGCCTTGGAAGCCGAGAAGCCCATAATAGCAACGAAGAACAATGGAGAAAAATAGACCATAGCGGTGGAAGCCATCATGGAGAAGAAATTACAGAAAGAACATATTAACGGGTTGCGTTGTACCATCAAACGCATAGGAAGAACAGGTAACTGGGCCCAGTAAGTTTCAACGGCAATGAAAGCCAGTAGCATGACAAGGAATCCAACCAATCCGGTGATAATTAACGGATGGTTCCATGGCAGAGTATTGCCACCGTACGAAGTGGCAAGGATAATGCAAGTAATAGCGGCGACCAAAGTGAGTGCACCTCCATAATCGACTTTCTTTAACTTGTCACTAATATGATACGATCCGTCTTCTTCGACTTCTAGGTTGTAGTTTTTCAAAGGTCTGGTGAGAGCAAGTGCAAGTAGAAGAATGGGAATATTGAGGTAAAAGCAAAATCTCCAGCCAAATCTCTCCGTGACCCAGCCACCTAGAGGCGCACCTAGACTGCCACCTACGGCAAATGCGGTATTCGCGTATCCTTGGTATATACCTCGTTCCCGCAGTGTCACAAGGTCACTTGTGATCACACTACTCATAGTGTTTAACCCACCACCTCCGATACCTTTAGTAATCAACTAGATCAGTATCCAATGAATCCAATCATCCAATTTGGCTATGAAAGTTTCCTATTACCTGCAATGACTCTAGCAACAATTAGAAAGTTAAGATTCGGTGCAATACCGCACAGCAGCGAGCCAACTAAAAATGCAGCTTGAGCGAACATATAGGCAGATTTACGGCCGAAGATGTCGGATATTCTACCATCTAACACCGGATACAGTGAGAAAACTCATCAGCTACCCCTTCCATTCTAATTGCTGTCCATTTTAACTTACATAATGGCTGTAGTGCAGTATAACTCAAGAGGTATGCTGTAGCAATCAAGACGATTTGGTTGGATCGTTGGAATTCACTGCCGATCTGGCTCATCACTACAGCTACAATGCTTGTGTCCAATGCGGCCAAGAGAACACCAGCCCATAAACTAGATGAGGAATGATGATTGCAGTCAGTATTTGCTACTATGATACTGTATGACGGGTTATAAGCAATGTTACCCAAGTAGAACATTGATCCTCTTAGCTCCATTTAGTCGTTTAGCAATAATGTCTTCATTGCTTTCATAAACTGATTCAGTATCGGAGATGTCGTTATGACTTCGGTCGGTAGGAACCTCTACTGCCTGATATGATTTGGTATTGCCGTTGCTGGTTAATATTGGTTTAGTAGCATCTGCATCGGCCTCTGACAAATGCATTTTTCAGCAGCCTTGTAGAAGCTTCAACCAGATCCGTTAAACCCAGTATTAGATAGAAACTCAGATGCACTTGTTCTCCATAGTGTCGTTAGCAATTATGAGTCACATAATATAAAAAATATATTCATTGTATTAAAACATAACAGGTTCAATTACTTTGTCTACTATCTCAGTCGGGGCTAATAATAATATACACCATCATCGACTCCAAAATATTAAATTTATTGATTGTTAAAAGCACATTATAAAATCCTCAGGTTTTTAGTTAATTTTATTTAAACATCAAATCTTTTTTGTTAACTTTTATTCAAACTTCCCAAACAAATTTTAAACTGTTGCTGCAAGTAATTGAAGTGACACTGACTATATTGATGCTGGATGTAAGCAGTGTACCTGTAAACTAGGGCGCTAGTAAAGCAATACTCATTACACTATGCATTAATGTAAATTGCTGTTTTAAGTCCTTGCACTGAAAGATTTTGGGATAGAAGGTACTCCTAGGTTATTTATTAACTGACACTAGAATCATATCACTCATATACTTCGACCACATTTCCCCACACCTCACATACAACTTACCACAATAGCCACAGCTTTTGCCTCTTCAGAAGGAGGCCCTTAAGTAGCGAAGGTCACGTGCTTCAATTGGTAAATTGAAATAAAATTGCGAGTGGAGGCCTCACAGCCAGGGCCAAAATGAGGCTCTAACCAATAATCCGAAGATCATTGGCTAGGACATCAGTCAAGACTGATCCTCGAACTCAGGCCCATCTGGTCAAACATAAGTGCTTTTCCCAACTGCGTCAAAACCTCCACTCTTAAAATGTAACGATATGGTATTTAGTGTTCGATTGAAGTCTCGTCTCTGTAGTAATGTTTCTATTATGCTGTGTAGTCTTTACACCAAGCGTTCTACACCAGCTCCGCAACAACCGCAATACTTTGAGAGAAAAGATCCCCCGTTATTAGAACAATCACGACGAGTCTTTTACAGTCGTTGTGCCTTAGCAATTTAAAAAGAAAGCAGAAACTGTATTTTAGTAGATAAAAGTCAGGTGAGAAGGCAGTCACTGATAAATATTTTATAACAGCGCATCAAAAATACTGTTTATTGCAATAGAATTTGATTCAAAAGAAATAACATTTGCGTTAGGTATAACAAAAGGTATACGTCAGTCCATGAACAGATATGTATGATGATAGATATATATTTCACTTACCACTGGAGAGTGTAAAGATCTAAATCACTTTTTTCAAAGAGAAACTGCGTTCTGAGCAGCGATTTCTTGTTGTGGCCGTGCCAATTCGTTGGGTCTGCAGCCGTCAGTCCACATAGCCATCGCAATACCGTACATATTCTTTGCCGCATTGATGTCTCTTTGCCACAGTATCTGACAGTGATTGCAAACTAGGATACTGTGGTGAGAGACGCCATCGGCAGTCTTGACTTTTTGAAGATTACGGTTGCGGCAGTCATTACAAATCTAGGCACACCTAAAGGTTTTAGCATAAATGGATTCCCTCAATTTCTTATTTGCATAAATTACCTGAGACGTTAGATATTCGTCAATTGCTATTGCAACTAAGTGACCTTGCCTTTCTCTTCTTTTCAATGTTTTCCATAGGATGTTTGTAACACCCACTCTTTGGCCTCGCATGGGTACGCCGACTTTGTTGAACATTGCACTGCCAAAAACAATCATTGGAAGCTTATCAGACCTTGTGAACTGCTCTTTTGACCAATGTTTGATGGGTGTCCTGGCGTATGAAGTTCTACGCATACATTGTGAATATAAATTTGACCCAAGTTAATTTCAAAACATTCAATACCCTACCTTGCATTGACCAAGGGACGAACTGAAAGTTCCATGTCATCATTGTCAGAACTGCAAATCTGGCTCCACTTCTGGGAAATTTTTTTAGTTTTTCGGTTTTTTCTATGTCTCCTCCGTAATCTACGATTTTTTTGAGTGTTTTTACGCCTGCTTTTGCTGTATTTTTTTCCTCCATTTACCAACATATTCGCCATCTCCTCTCGAGAGCGCTGCACACCTTGATAGTTGTCAAATCTCATCTTTCCTCTTGATATGTCATAAAACTTTGGACAATTCGTCGAAATTGTTCAGTAAATGGGCCACGTACGACTGATACTAGCGGATGTTACATGTTTTGCCGGTTGGCCAAGATTCTTCAATCCTTAAAATCCCCGCTTCTTTCTTCTCCTGTTGCAATTTCTGGTTGCGACGTTTAGATCCGGTCATTGAATAGTATTCAGATGTTGAACACCTTCTTATTTGATGTCTTTCTTGACCAGAGCCGTAAGCAGCAGTGAATACCTGTGTGCGACCAGGATCAATCGCTGCAACTTCAAAATAAGTTGCAATTTCCGCATCTGTGAAATCCTCAAAACCCAGCTGCACATGGTCGATACTGTCTTTTCCACCCCTTTTGCGAGCAAATAAGAAGTTCACGGCATGACCGTCAGTCAGTATCCTTCTTGCAAAGGCGAATTTATGGTTTTTCAATCTGAGTTCATCAAGGCTAAGTTATTGAAAGTTAACAGACGTTGCATTCCAGTATCTGACCATAACATGTTTTCAAAGGTTTTACCTTCTTATGCGAAGTGGCTGAAAGTCGAATATTTCATAAAAAACATTGATATAGTCTGATGGACTTTGAGGGGCTCGGATTGAAGGCAAAATACTAGCCAGCAGGCTCGCGGTCAACGAAGTGAATCGCCATCCCATAGAGGGTAGTGGCCCAATTGAGAATAGCTTTGTTAGATCCTTGGGATCGAAGTTTTCATCGTTTTCGGCTTGTTGATGAACAAATTCAAGGTCCCTTAACATAAACTTGAGTGCAGGTATATATTCACCTGGTGAAGCCGATAATGTTTCCTGATTGAGTGGCCGCGGTATCAGTGATTCCAATTGACTATAAAGATAGTCAACGGTTGCGACCATAATGAGAGAAACATCTTCTGGCCAATCCTCTGGCCAATCACCATCGCCGGTTGCAATTCTTGGAAGGGCATACTTCTCAATGAGTCTCCAAACCAAAGCGTTTTTTAAAGTCTACGATGATACTATCAGTAGCATTCTTTGAAATTATTATCACCATCAAAATAAATTTTTACCGGAAAATTGGCTGAAATCTTGTACTTCAAATAATTTTTCACTCGCTGTTCAAAGTTTAAAACAATATGATTTGAATAGGTTATAGCCAGAGTAACAGAAGCTTCTGCCAAAATATCAGCAGAACGCCGCAACGTCATTTGGGGAGGGGAATTCAACGACGGGTGTTGCCTGGTCAAAATTGTCCATACATTTTGCAGTGCATCCACTGGAATAAACCTATTTGTTGTTGTTACTGGCTTGTTGAGCACAATCTGCATGACAGTATAAAAGCAGTTTTGAGAAAAAAAAAATGGGTGGTGGGATATTGCCCTGCAGATCGAGAAGGTAAGCATTGGCCAGTATGTGTGATCGAATAACCACTGATCGCAGATACCCTGAGAGCTTGATCACTGCGTCGTGGAGTGGCTGCCTATACGCACTCCTCACGACACTTTCGAACGGACATTTCCTTGTGAAGCGTTCGAAATTTTTGCCAACTGCTTCCTCGAGAAGCTCGTCGGTTGACTTTGAATGAAAAGGACATAGCTTTGACCTGGTGCTACTATGCTCTGTCGAGTTGCATGATGGACAGGGTTGTGGCACGAAGTCGGGGTTGGCACTCCTGGCAATCCGAGTTTGTCTTCCCTGCAATCTAGCATTGGCAGATTCGACACCTAAAATCAACATACAAGTTTAGATCACTATTTTAGTTAAAGTCGTTGCATATTTGATGAGCTTACGCTGCGCTCTGGCATTGTTCGGGCATTGTCTGGATCTTCGGTTTCCATGCCCTCGTTGTCCACAACTTGAACAAGTTACTGTTGTCTAGTAATTTAGGAAGCTGTTCATGTCTCAAAAATTATCTCAGGCACTTACATCTTTGCCGTCCTTATTCTTCAACAGCATCCCGCAAGCATTTCTCAGCTAATCTTCGCTCTTTCTTCATTTTTATTATTTCTGGAAGCGAAAGACTTCCCAGAGAGAGTGTGTTGAGCGATGAGCACAGTGAATCGACCAACATGTTGTTGACGACCATGGCTAATTATGAACCACGAATTGAGCATAATATATTGTTCCATATTCTAGACGACTCGAATACTTACGAAATATGTGGTGGGCAGAAAGATAAGAAACAAAAGGTTGTGGAACAAAGAACAATGGACTAAGGAACAACGGAATTTGACAGAAGACAACAAAAAAGCGGAACAACGGAACTTGAAAGAAGACAACAATAAAGGGGAACAGCCAGTCAGTATCAGGCTAATGGCCTAATGGCTAGTGATCGTCGGGCGAATAGGATTCATTCGGAGGTGCTCGAGTGTACGCCAAAAAAAAAATGGTCTTTCATCATAGCCATGTGGAGACCACACACCAAATGGCAACAATTTAGCATTAAGCTTTCATGCTGCGATTCAGTTTACTCAGGTTATGGCTAACATTTAGCGTTGTAATTCATATTGACACAGGAAAATACTCGACATACACACAAGGAACGAGACGTCAAATAGGAAAGAGAGCATACGAATCATCAAGAAAATTGAGAAAATAGACACTTTCTAACTTGAGTGATAAGGCTTGTAGAACTTCACCACAGAAAACGAGACAGATAGATCCAGAGATTTTTGATTTCATGCAATGGGCCCGAATTAAAGCTAGTCCGAAAGGTTGACATCACTCACCAAGAGCGTATGAAAAGAAAGATATCCAAGAGGCGAAAAGAAGATAGAGAGAAACAGACAAGTAGAATTATAGAAGACCAGCCAGCGAACTAGATTAGACAACTAACCATGTTAAGAGCAAGCTTTCCATAGATATCAGAGATTCCAAGCATGCAGAGCGTAACGTTGCTAGCATAGTTGCATCATTTTTGTAGACATGATACGGCCATTTATCACAGTGGACCTGCGTTAACTCCCAGTAGTGAGCATCAATGGTTATAAATCCAGGTCTTTGCGGGAGTTGACGACTCTCACAGGTTAGAAGTACCATCCTTTCGTTTTCAACTTCCATATCGGCAACTTGATATGAATGTGCTAGCTCGTCAGAATTCCCAAAGTCTACCATGTCAAAGTCAATAGAAGAAGAACTATCCCTTACGCTTGAAAGCATGTCTTGCTCTTGAGTAACGGTAATATAATTGTTCACATTGAATACTCAATTATAATGTTCCACGACACAACGTTTTCAATTTTTCCTTTGCTCCTCAAGCGTAAAAAGGCTTGTACCGGACGACAAATTGCTTTCGTTGCCACCGCGAAATCCAATTGGACATAACGCAGCCGCAGACTAAAATTACAGTATATCTGATATACTTTGATGATCACCAAAAAAAATACCGAAAATTCAAACGTGATTTTGTCGTCCCCTAGTGACCTCACAGACTCCATGTTAACTCATTCGGTGCTCCTCGCTTATGTTCATACAGCTATATCAATCATATCTCTCTAAACGCTTTTGGGGATAAAGAAATATGAGATAAAGTCGTCCTAGAGCCATAGTGAAATTCGGCGTAACAATAGCAGAAATACGCACAGACTAAGTGTAACATAGTTGCGGGGGTATGTTGCTGCGGTTTGGGATTGACTTAAGGATGTATTATGAGCTTCGCAGCTTTAAAAAAGCGAGAAGCGGGTAATTCAATAATTTTGGCGTGTCAAAGTGTTATAATGAGAACATATGCGCGGTTTGTTATAAAATCGCGTTACCACCAGCGTTTACAACATAAAAGGACCAGGGAGAGTTTTTATGGGAATGCTTTCCAGGTGCATCTCTGACATTCACGTTGTTTTTAATAGCCCACAGAATGGAGATCTTCAGTGTTATCATTCAGATTGTCACTGGCACATCTAATAAACTCTAACGATTAGACACTGAGCTGAGGACAATACATATGATCCTTCATAAACGTTTATCGTCTTAGGAACATCTACATATATGGTAATCACCTTCACATGCTTGCGCAGAGAACTTCAGTCAAAATAACTTTTACAAGAGCTGGTGTGGTGGACTCATCTGGTAGCGTAATCGCTATTATATAGTAATAAACTATCCAAAATCAACTTTATTTTGTTAACTCACAGTAGAAAGTACGATATTTCTACCAGAGTCAGAGACTCGTACAAAAGAAATGGGGCAACCGATTTTTCTATCTGTTGTACGCGTTTTGCTCACCTTCATGGTAACTAGACCCAGAAAGGGACCATGAGGAACCTCGGTTCATTATTGTTGGATTGATTTGAAGTCTTGCGCAGAGAATTTCAGTCCGCCATTCCGCGGTTTTCCAAACTCCTGAACTTGATAGGGTATAGCCCTGTTGATGTCAATCATCCTGAGTCTTACTCGACAATTTATCTCGCGTTAAACGATTCGCTATAGTATGTTGATACCTGAAATTCAATGACCAGCATCTTCTACTTGATACTTTGCATATGGAAAATTGCATAAATCACTTATTCATGGATTAGCCCATCATCCAGTTCATGGTATATACATATCATCTAGCCGTCGATTTTGAATCTCTTAGCTCACTAACTTGTTATAAGGTTCATAGAAGGTACCTTGTGATGACTGGTGGTGAGTCCAGAGATCTAGCATTCTAACATTCTGACAGTGCCATTCGGTCATTCCAGTTGGGGTAGCAGTAAAGGTTAAGGTGCCTGGATGCTGCGTAGATCTTCAAAAATACATAGTTATATGGGTTTGTTACAATATATATATATATATTTTTACCAAAAAAAAATACAAAAATAAAAACAAGCAATGCAAATTTACAAATGTTCCTGCATAGACAGGGACAGGTTGAAGAGAAAGATTCAAACAATGGAATATCAAAAGGTGAGAACACAAAAATTAATACAAAATGTCGGTTAAGCCAAAGATGTTCCTTTCAGATGTTTAGAAGATACTTCCATGTCGACAAACCATTGTCCGTTTGTAGCAATATCTTCTTCTCCACTGTCACTATCATTGGCCATCGATGGCTTGTACCGCACCCGACTGACGCAGCAATATGGCGTCTCTAACAGGGTAGTTTCCTAATATTACACAGAGAGTGTCAGCTTGAGCTTCAGAATCAATTGCCCCGGTTCTAAGCTCAGTCCAAATTTTACCTGCTTATATGATTCCAACAGGGCATTGATACCAGCCGCGTGTGTTACGATGATAACTACAATATCTCTTCTCTTCATATCCTGTTTGACCATTCCAATGCGATTTGCTTTTATATCACTGGTAATCATAACATCCAGATATCGTCGTAAATCGCTAAAACGTTCTTCCATATCTGATCTTTTTTCTGGAAAGACGAATTCATCTCGCATAGGAGAGTACTGCCAGTCCATTGACAGCACCTTGGATATCTTGGCATGGTTGCCTGCTATATCTTGTATTTTGCGTTTCACCATTTGCTGAGCAGTACATTCCACATCTTCAAAAAATCGCTCGGTCATCCATTCGCCAGCGGCTGGTTCCAAGCGTAAGAAGACCTGTTTGGCGTGTTGCAAACCATGGGCAATGCCCACGGCGGTATCGATGCATCGCTGAAATGGTGAACATAAGAATACTATAGTTGAATTTTCGAGTTTGATATCTTTCTCTCGCAGTAAATCGATTAAATAGGCCCCTGTTTTCTGCGCTTGCTGCTGTCCCTACAATAGAAAAAATATGCTAGCGGTTAATATTAGCCCTTGACCATACATCTTCGAAAGAACCATATTTACTTTATCAGATAACGGTGGATCCCATATACCGTCAGAAGGATCAGATTGCCAAGTTTTGTCGACGTGATCTGATGAACCAGTGTGAATATACGCTGCGGAAGTGAGGTTGCGGAAAAAGCAAGCAAACAAAACGTTTTGGTATTTGCATCTACAGATGCCTACCTTTCCTCTCTCCATGCCGGACGATAAACACCGTCCTTGACAGCGTCGCCATAGTTTCTTGGCTCGACAGCAAGAGGTCTCAACGGTGGGAGCACAAGAGAAAGCTAGAAATAGGTGAAATAAAGCGGACGAGAAATAAATAAAATAGAGCAAATTGCAGGTGGAAGGAACAATCACGTGTGAAATGAGAAAGTGCTATTTACACGTGATGAATCATAATTCGCTGAACACACTTAAATTGAATGCGTCTCACACTATGGAAAGCAGCAAAGAGATAAAACAATTGTTAAGCCTTCAGATGAGACACCAGGACGATGTAATTCACTAGTAAAAGTTCCAGGTTACTCTAGTTTGAACGTGCTATGTGCTATACTTGTATTTTATTGTCTATCCAATTTGAGGAGCAGCAAATTGAGACAATCTAAGACAGGCAAGCTTAATAGCCTATTCTCATAAGCTCTAACACATATCCGTTAGTTCTTCAGAGTGATTTTGCCATCATTAGATTCCTCTACAGTCTCTGTTACATCTTTGTAGACATCAAATCGCCGTTGCTGGTATAGAGGGATATGTTTTCGCGTATCCAATATGACTTGGGGATCTGATTGGTAGATTTGGTCAGAGTTTAGTTCCCAAGTCTTCTCCTAACAAACTGGCTAATTCTCAAAGACTAACCTATATCAGCATAGATAATGGCCTCTGATTCCTCACATGTCGCTTTAACGATACCCTTGGGATCAACGATGGTAGAATGACCCCATGCTTGGTAGTCTGCAGTTACATCTCGGGCTGGAGAGCAGGCAGCTACATACATCTCATTATCTACAGCTCTGGAAAATGAATAATAATGAATGGGTATGCAACCCTAAAAAATCCATGCTTAAATCTGCCAGACGTCGTACCTTGCACGCTGCAGTAATTCCCAATGTAAAGGTCCAGTTGTGGTATTGAACGCTCCGGGATAGATCATTGCAATACAACCCTTTCTTGCAGCAATCATAGCTATTTCGGGGAATCTGCATTGAATGCGTTTGTGAGCTCATTCCTGCATTGTAGCTCCCACAAAACAGTAGCCCTTCCCTTACCTGATATCATAACAAATTGCAGTACCAATTTTACCATATTCTAATAATGCAACAAGCCATCAGTACCATTGCGTATTCGAGTAATAATACTTTTCATATACATACCAGTGTCCACATGGGTCAACCAGGATCCACCAGTCAAGGTCTCGCTTTCCTATTTCAAGCAGTGTCAATAACTATGATCAGGCGAATGGGGCAAGACTACCATAGATATACCTGAAAGCGGATCTGACCAGGAATATCAATATCGAATAAGTGCACTTTACGATAACTAGCAATAAGGTTTCCGGATGGATTGTATACAGTAAGTGTGTTGAAGATCTTCCCTGTTGAACTTTCTCTCTCGGGAATGGAACCTTAAAATCGAATGATGTGAGAACAAGACATCAAAAGGCTGTGCATCCAAGCCCAATCTCCCACAAACCTCCAAACAAGTAAACATTTGCCTCCTGTCGAGCCTACATTAGTGCCCATTTTTCCATTAATAAGCCAACGTCATAAGGAACGTACCTTGGCTATAGCGGACAGAGCCTTTACGGAATTGCCGTCAGGGATTGTTTCTGCATATTCAGGAAAGTATTTTGTTCCGTAAGGGCAGTTGAAGCACTCCTACGTGAATACATATGAGTACGGAGAGCTTCACTAGTTTAATAACTTGATCAATATTCATTTTCAACTTTACTGGGAGGACGACGACTTTGGCACCGTTATCTGAGGCTTCCAGAACTTTGTCGCGAGCATGCTTCAAATTATTTTCTTTGTTGCTTGTGACAGCAAGCTGGACTAATGCAAGCTTGAAGGAGGAACCTTGGACTTGAACTGACATTGGACGGGACAATGCTGAGAATGACGGGATGATGCGTTTCGGAATGGCACTGAGCATAAAGTATCAAATATGAGGTAGGCTTTTCAGCTGAGATCCAAATACGATATTGAATTGATTATATGAATTCATTTGACAGGTTAGATGGATTGATTGTTCTCTTTGCCGTTTTTTTTATTTTTTAATTGAAACAAATGGTGCAAAATAGCCTAACTCCTATGCTAATCGCACTGTTTCGAAATATGAATTAAACCGGTAAAAACGGGGACAGCTTTCTTATTACTCTTTGTTATTTGCGTCCCTTCTTATCATGGCACATACACTGAAGAATATATGGAACAAAGTGAAAGCTCCAGATTCGCCACCACCAAGCGAACCTCTTCCACCGTCCCAAGATCAAATTGAAATACCAACATTTCCTGCATACGATCCAGTGATTAGCGAGATTTACAGACACCGACGACACATTGGCGTGAATTTGGGATCCATGTTCATTCTCGAGAAATGGCTTTGCCCACCAGCTCTATGTTCTTGGATTATTTCAAAGCCATGGGAATCAGAACTCGACTTTCTACATGCTTCATCGTCACCACTGGAAGCTAGAGAAGCTCTTGAAGAGCACTGGCGAACATATATAACCGAAGCTGACTTCGAATGGATGCAGTCAATTGGAATCAATGCTGTCCGCATACCTATAGGCTACTGGGTGGCAGGACAAGAATATATGATTGGTGACTTCAAAAGGTTTCAAGGTGTCTATGATTCAGCTTGGGCAAGGTTATTAACAGTAATTGACATGGCTGGAAGGCACAATATTGGCGTATTGATTGATTTACATGGAGCACCAGGTACGACGGGTTTAAATGACAGTGGTTCATCTTCCATAGCTTTATCCTTCGCATTAACCTAACTTTGATGGCTATTTATTAGGAGGTCAAAATGGGGATACTCATTGTGGAGTTTCTACGCATAAAGCTGAGCTCTTGAACTCAAATTACTACATGGATACGGCTCTTCAAGTATTGACACGATTGGCCAAAGAACTAGCACCCATCAATCATGTCATTGGTCTCCAAGTACTAAACGAACCAATCGACCACCCTCATTTAGTATCATTCTATGAAAAAGCATACCAAGCCATTCGGTCTGTGCATCCAGATATCATGTTGCCTATTTACATTGGTGATGCGTGGAACATTCAAAAGTATTCAGCATGGCTTGCCAAATCAGATATGAAATTTGTGGTCATCGATACCCACCAATATTTTTGCCACATGCCAGCTGATCACGCCAAATCCGTCGAGCAACACATCAAGGATGTACAAACTAATATTTCCTCACAACTTCAGTTTAGCGCCAACAATGTGACTGGCAATGTGATAGTAGGCGAATGGAGCGTGGTACTCAATGGCAAAAGTATTGAGAAATCAAAAAGACACGATGCTGAAGCGATGAAATCATTTGGTCAAGTGCAGCAAAGAGTCTTTGATGAAAATTGTGCAGGTTGGTTCTATTGGAATTATAGAACCAATGATGATGGCTGGTACTGGAGTTTCCGATACTGTGTCCGCAATAGTGTAATGCCCCCGCATTACAATCTAGGTCAGTTAACCCCAGAAGTTGCGCAAATGGTACAACATCAAGCTAAAGCAGAAAGAGATAAGCGCCTTGAAGACACCTTTATACAACACACCAATTACTGGAGTAACAACGGGCTCCCGAATTCTCCTGATTTCTGGAGGTTCCAGGAAGGTTTCCAGGCTGGATATACCGTGGCACTTCGGTTCCTGGCCGCTGGTCAGGGTAGCAGGATAGGCTTTAGACGGCAGCTGACAATAGAGTACAGCGATGACCATTTGAGGCGTCATCACGGAAGTACCAAATCTGTCGTGTGGCACTTTGAACATGGTTTTGTGCAAGGCTTAGAAGCAGTTGAACAGATTATTCAGCAAACAATAACTCAATAATGATGTTTGTTAACACAATAAAAGAAACATATAGCACCGTTTAAAATAGTGATTTTAATATTTTTTAATATTTTTAAATTATATGACGATATGTGAGAATTCTTTGGAGGAGGGGGGGGGATATTTACTGCCAAAACATATATACATCAAAGAAAGCGATTATAAAAAGAACAAAAAAAAAAATAAAGGTTCACAAAGAATCAACGTATTGGGGTAGACGAAGTGGTATCTATGAGCAAGCCTGTTGCTACTGTATGAGAGATGAAAGTGAGAACTTTCGAATTTAAAGGGGGGCGGGGGATATTGAGGGGTGGGGTAGAGTACTATCTAGAGAAAAGAAAATGAATTGATGAATACAGAGTTTGTTATGTGCGTGAGACCCACACCGCCATGATGGTCTTGCTCAAATCGACGATCAGATGGTATGGTTCCAGTTTGCATAGTGGGTAAAGGTTCGTCCTTAGCACTTGCAGAAGGGGTAATCCGACATTGTAGATTAAATGCTGCCGTCGGAGTTGCTGTGGCTGTAGTGATATCAGTACCACCAATCGACTGCCAGGAAGTGCTGGACAGTGTCGAAGTGGTGGCAATAGCTTTGACCTCATCAAGTGAACAGGAAGATGTAGGTGTGGCTGGCATATCAAGCGACAGCGGAGATGGAATGAGAGCAGTGACCGCTGGCTCTGCTGGTTCTTCTTCAGCAGAGAGTGGTGATTGGGGTGGTGTACGAGGTTTGGCACATGTTCTTGCAGTATTTTCTGGAATGGGTAATGGGACTACCGTAGAAGATTCATGACTTATGGAGAGTCGAGTAAAATGACGACAAGAAGCAATTTGTCTTCTCAGTTCATGAAGACGTATACGTCTTTCAGGATTGATACAAAAGATACGTTTTACGATCTCATTCAGCTCTGTTGTGATGGGTAGTATGGATAGTAAAAAATCTGGATTCTGCAAGTATGCATTAAAAGTATCATCTTTAACGCTGGATTGCTTCCAGGGATTTCGACCGGCGGTTAAATTAATGAGGATCACCCCTAATGACCAAACATCGTTGGGTGCTGATTTGTAGGGTTTGCTACTTCGGTGAATACCTCCTTGGCATTCTATTGACAGAGGAATGTGATTTGAAGGAAGGGAAAAAAAAATTGTCTGCATTAGCGTAAAGTTCAAGATAATTATCAGCTTAATAAATGGAAGAGGCTGGACATTTTACCTGGCGAGAAATAAAATGTGCTTCCACATCCAAAGTCTACAGAATCTTCATCGGTTGTGGCAAGTCCAAAATCTGCAAGTTTGACTCGAGTACCGCCTTCGAATACAAGTATGTTTTCAGGTTTGAGATCACGGTGATAGACACCGTAATGATGACAGTACATTACAGCATCAATGATTTGAAGGAATACTCGACGGATGGCTCGATCGTTACCAGAGTAGCAATTCGATTCGGTAATAGCATTAAATAGATCTCCTTCTCGGGAGTATTCTAATATCATATAGATGCATTCAGGAGTGTGAATGACTTTCTCCAAAGTTAAGATATTAGGATGGTCTGATAGCATTTGGTGAAGAGCAATTTCTCTTTGTTGGAAACCATGCTGTCGTTTTGTTAATCCGATTCTATTGAGACATTTGACAGCATAATGTTTACGAGTAAGAACATGTCTTCCAAGATAAACAGCACCATATGCTCCCAAACCAAGTAAGCCTACGATTTCCAGACGGTCATTGTCAATAAAGGTACCGATACGCTGAGCAGGATCACAGGTGCCTCTGGCTGTTCGTGTTGTCATGTAGTTGCTTAAGTGGGGGAGGGGCAAGGGGGGTTTAAGTCAAAAGGAAATAACTAGCAAAAGTGAAAGGAGATTTGAGATAATAATGATAATTGGAGAAAGAGAGAGAAACGGTTCAAAGAAATACAGAAAAAAAAAAAAAGAAAAGTGATATGTGGTCAAATCATGCACAAGCGTATGTGAAACCTTTCGTCTTATATAGGATGGGGGACCTTGACTTGAGCTTTTTGAGTGTATTGAAATAAAAATAACGCCCAGCCAGCCAACCCAATGAAATTTTTGCATAAAGAAAGGGCGCCCAAAAAGCCTTTACTGTTCCATGAATGGAAGCTCTTACTCACGCGCATGGCCCCAATTCCCCCTTCCTTTCCATTTAATATGGGTCGTGAGTAGGACAGAGCAATATTTTATATCTATTTCTTTGCTATTACAAAGAGATGGGCTAGCGCTGACAAAAGTGAACATTCTTTCTAAACACCTTCTATGAATCCCACAAATGGCAAAATCTCACGGCCCAACTTTAAAATGTTCATATTTAAAAACATCACTCATACTATGTAGCTTTTCTTGCTGGCTGGCCTACGCCCTTGCCCCCTTAGTAAAGGCGTTGTGTAACTGCATGCCTTTATTTGGCTGACATGATGCGGAGCATTTGCTGAGAAGCCAAGCAAAGCCTTTGGTCAGATATGAAGACATTACAAATAGCCTGTTTGCTGTCTTTGCGAATTTTGTTATTTTAAAAAGACAAACTAGAATTCTAAAACATAGAGTTGCATCGTCATAGGTCTATCCCAAAACCAGAATAAGCATTTACCGCGGCAGGGTTACTGTATCAGAACTGGGCAGGAGAAAAATCTGACACACTCATAAACAATTTTTCCCAGCAGCATTTTTCCTGAAATTTCGCTTTATGCTCACTCTCACTCTGTCTGGTCTGTTTCCCTAACAGCAAATTTACGCTTTGCCCTCAATGAAATGTTAAGGTATAAATTGATGATTATCTCAAACACTCCTTTTTCTAAATTTCCCTAGTTTTTCATTTATCGGCATAAGAAAGGTAAAGTCTGCAGCAAGTGATTTCTTCACATTTAGGCTCAGCGCATCATCAAACAATCACCCAAAAATATAGTTTATGGCGATAACACAGCCTACACACACACTGGTTTTGATACCACCCACCCACCCCCCCCAAACACCTTTGCGTCAGCTGCAAAAAGTTTAGAATTACATGGTTTATGACTATACCATTTTCATTCCAGAACTACCATCTGTTTTGTTCTGCGGACAGGTGGCACTCTCTTTCTGTTGGGAAGGGATAGGGTTTTCACTCATATAGACCATGGTCATTAAACCTATTTCGAAATCATTGCTGCGTCACAGCTGCATACCTAGTCTACTAATATGATGCTTCTCAGCGATAAAGTTTATACCTACATACATTATCGTAAACCTTGAATTATGAAAAAGCCGTTGATAATTATGACAGTCAATTATGATGATTAATTATTATGAACTCAACTTTAATGATACTTCCGGATACATTGTGCAAATTTCACAGTCAATAATTTCTTGTAAATCATGTAAAGAAGTCTTTTGCTTTATGGCATTGATTAGGATCCATCATGTAGCTCCTATATCAATTCTTTTTTTCTTTTTACAACTAAACCTTAAAACTAAAAAGGCTACGACACTATATAGGAAGTAGGTATATGAGAGTGTGACTTTTCATCTTGGTCATCCGACTGACGATCACTCGATTCAGTCGCCTGAGCGGTAGAATCATTGATCATTGGCGTTGAACCGGAAGAGACGTCTTCTAACGATGACAGAGTGCTATCGCTCCTAGCTGGCGGAATCTCCATTTGCGGCAATTGGGCAATGCCGATCGTGTCGCTTTTGTGACCAGCATTACGCACAATTGCAGGTAAAGTGCCCATCCTATAAGCATTGCCAAAGAAGGAAGTTGGGTCCATATGATTAGCAAATGTTTATCAGTGGTAAATAATTGGTTTTTTACACAACAAATATTTGATAGCGCCATGCCAATTCCCCAAAAAAAAACCCAAAAATTATCCCACAGTTCCTGAAACTGTACATACCTTGCATAAAACATTTGCAGCCGTAATCGGATTGACTCTTGATACAAATCATGAAGACTTCGACTATTGTAATAGCCTTGACGGGCATTTCGTACAAATACATAGAATTCGCAAACTGCCACCAAACGATCACGACAATATCGGTCTATGCAAGCCCAGTCATCATAGTAAGCAATGCGAAACCGGAAAGGTAAAGTTGAACCATCGTTTCTACCACAAGCTTGACAACCTTTAAAGTGTCCTTGAGTGTTGCCGCTGAATCTTTCCCATATCATACTCTTCTGGGCTGATATTCGGAGTTGGACATCGATGGGACGAGACGCTTGTTGGTCAGCAAATCCAGCAGGCGCTTCTTCTATGAAACATTTGTTCATGACAATAGCATCAACAATTTTCTTTGCTGATAGTCGTGGGTTGGGTCCAAATCGAAGGCAGGGTTCTACATCCTCAACTTGACAGTTTCTCATGAACGGATTGGTATGTAGTTTCTTGAGAGGCAGGCTTCTTCCAGTAGCGATGAAATCTCGGAATTCTCCCAAAACTAGATCATCAATATTTATGGCAGTGGAGTCGAGGTCAGATCCATTTTGAGACTGTCGTTTAGATGAGCTATTCAAAAGGGCTGTCATATCTGCTAAACCTCTTGTTCCTGCATCGCTCAAAGCTGCAGATGATCGTTTTCCTTGCTCTCCAGAATCAGATTCCTCTTTCTCTTCTTCATTACTCTTGAGTTCCATCTCCTCCATTTTTATTCGTAATTCCTTGAGTTGCATTTGTTCAGCATGCAACCGTTCACGAGTTTCCTTGAGTTGATTTTCCAAGTGCCTCTGTGCTACTTCCAAATTGTATTTCTCTCGTTTTTCGTTCGCTACCATTCCGTTTGCTTCTTCAAAGAGTCTTCGGCTAAGGTCTTCCAATTCGTTCTCTACCATATCTTTCGAATGTTGAATTTCCGCTACTCGTTCAATTTCATCAACATACTTTTCATTAAGGAGTTCCATGTCGTTTTGCAGAGCCATAAATGAATCCGTCTTTGCGTCCAAATCATCTTCTAGTTCTTCGATTCTTTTGGTCAACTCGTCAATCCTTAGGGATTGACTTTGTATGCATTCCGTTTCTTCCTTCAGCTTTTGCTGCAAGCTCTTGATTTCCTCTAGTTCTTGAGCCTTATCATTCTGTAGTCGTTCAACTGCAGGGATCACTTGGTCACAAAGAGCACAATTTTTGGAGTCGCTTGAAACTAATATATGGGCACATGGGCACTCAATTCGATCACTTCTGCTAATCGAATTGAGACTATATGAACTGCTTGTGCGTACTTTAGGTTTTCGAGCCGGTAATGGACTTGATGCACTCGGTGTGCGGGCTTCGGGTGATAATGGCAATGGCACCATGCTAGCCTCTAGATTGGCTTGCGCATTGGACTTTGGTACATGCTCGATGACGGCCTGGAGCCTTGAATACAGATTAGCAATGTCATTAGCGGTGATGTCTTCGTTTTTCTGATCCAAATTGGAAACATTAGCTTCTTCTAGTTTGCTGTCATCTGGAAGCTGAGTTGTATGTGTTTCTATAACCTCGATCTTTCCGACATCTTCTTTGTGTGCATCACTGGAACCGACAGTGTTATGCATTTCTGTATTATTTGGTGTGGTGGGCGAGACATGGTCTTCGTCCATTGACATAATTACAACGGATTACTTGGTTGGTTAGATCTATGAATGCCCAATATGCTGACTCGCACTTTCAACAGAGCCAAAATTTTGTCATCAGACCAGGTGACTTGATGGTGGAGTCGTACGCAAATCTCCACCATGGCAACTGTTTATTTGCAATTATTGATTCTATAGTGTTTTATACTGAACCTCTCCATATTTCCCGGATAACTTTTTCATCTATAATATGACGATCTATAATTGTATCTACATGACAAGCTCTAACATTCCCGTACATATGCCCCCCTAAAGCAGGTGAGTGGATGATCAAATTGCCGGCAAATTTGTGACCTGTAAAGGCAATGAAAAAATAGCTTAATAAAACAAATTATTGGCCAATTGACTCCAATTTCATTTCTCTCTTACCTCCAAAATGGCTCGTGCCATAGACATCTACATGTTTTCCAAGTTTTTTGGCTTCCTCTCCATAGAGGCTCTTTTTTTTGAGACACCGCTTGAATTCTTCAACGAGAATAGGCCCTAATACTCCGCACCTAGCATAAGGCATTCGGTGTGTACATATAAGCACAACCGCCTGAGTACTATTGGCCAAATTCTCTACTTGGACATACTCTTTGATCTTGTCGATATCTTCATTTTCTGTTGTCCAGATTGCGTCTAATATTTTGGAAAATTCCGGCTTGAAAGGATCAACAGCTTTTGCAACGTGAAACGCTGGGAATAAAAGGACATCGCTAACTGGCCATGGTTGGTTCAATTTGGAGTCCTTTATCCGCTCACGGTCACAGATTGTCAAAAGCGTGTTGCTACCCGGAGGTAACTGTGTTCTGTCATGATGCTGATGAGCTCTGGTTTCTTGATGTTTGATATTGTCTACTGCTTGAACCATACCAAGTTTAACCTTCTCCACCTTAGCCTTGTGCCATTCTGGGCCATCTTCTCCGACGCATACCACCATGTGGCGATTAGTAGTTGGTAATCTTACCATGTCGGTTTCGAAATCTATTTTCTTCCCAATGACATTTGGAAACGGGTGTTCTTTGCATGGCAGGAATCCATTTTCAGCCGCAGAAGCTGCATCAGGGCAACATGGTTCAAACCGCCTGAATGGGAACGGCTTGGTGTCGAATGGAATACTTGAAAAACACCTAGTAAATGCTTTCCGACTTGTTACAAGACGGAACATTATGACAGGGAGGAGATCGCTGACAAGTACAGTAAACGTCAGAGCGCTCAATGTTATCCAGGTATGGCCTTTCGGAGACAGTCACACGTTTCCCCCGCAGCTGCGCGCATCTTCGGTAATGGAAGATACTGTGAGCCGTGCAAGGAAAGTGTATCCGAATTACCACGACTGTTGAAACAAGATGTTTTATATTGCTTACGATTATGTGATAGGATGGATAGTGTATTAATATACGGCTTTATGATGGGATGATTCGTACTGGATGTCTTGCATGTTATTTCATTCGATGAATTATTTCGTCATGAAGCGAACGGACTAATCCATCTGATAGCTATCGAACAAATCATGATCAAACCCACTTGAATTGATATACTGTGACTTACTGCCATAGGCGATTGGCTTAAAAACTGTTTTGGTGATTCTCAAGAGCATGGATAATGCCCTCTATTTTTCATTTTGGCCCTCCAGTGAACGTTTTTTCTGTTAATTTTTTTTTCTGTTTTTGCATCATTGGAAAAATAAAATCAGACTCCAAGGGAAAAAAGGTACAATTACCTGGAATTAAGGGTAAGCTAAGAGAGTATCATTCCCAATTTCTTATAGGCTATGCTGATGAGCACCAGACAGCTGTATTATCAGATATTAGAACAGTCTCTATGAAGCGTTCCTGGAACTATCAATATCAATATCTGCGCTACATAGAAATCAGAGACATGTTTGCATCCACCCAGAATTACCTGCTTCCCCACTGCGCCTCTTGGAAGTGAGATCATCAAGCACTGGCGACGGATGCAATGTCACTCCATTGGCAGACCCTGGGCAATGTCTACTTGTAACCCCCTTCCCATGGAACGTGTTACCAGCCATTGTAGTCAAACTACAACACGAACCCACCTCAGCGACGCTGATCACTGCATGGTGGCCCTCAGCAATCTGGTTCCTGACCCTCCAACACCTGGCACAACCTCGCCCGTTGAAGGTGCCGGGACACCTGGTACTCCCTCTGTCTGTTAAAGCGTCAGCTCCTGTCCGCGAATCCGCACTGGTCGCTGACTGCCTGGAGAATAAAAGCCGCTGCCTTGGATCCCCGACTCGAAGCATAATGATTCTTTTGGCAGAGGTCGAAGACCGAACGCCTATTCACATCATACGAGTGAGGGGATCCGGAGATTGTCCTCACGCACCCACCCATTTTCTGTTCAGTACTCGCTTAAGAGTCGCTGATAGAGTTAATTACAATAAGTGTACCTAAAATTTATAGTCTTCTTTCGAATAAAATGAAAAGATGGTAACACAATCGCTGGATCCCCTCACTCGTATAATGAGAATAGGCATTCGGTCTTCGACCTCCGCCAATCAGTTTATTCTTTAGTTACCATGACCATGGTTGTTGTGACCATTGCCGTGGTTACCTCCCTTGCGGTAGTTGTGCTCCTTGTAAAGTGTGGCAGTATCAAGGACAGTGTTGTTGCGGGAAGCAACGAACTCGTGGGTAAGGTGGGTGGAGTTATGGACAGTCAGGCGAGACCAGCCATATGCGGTATCGAAAGCCTTGACGACATATGAGCCACCGTACTGGGGAAAAAGGGGATCAAGACCGTCGTAGTGACCAGCAGCACCGTTCATAATCACCCATTTGGCGGTAGGGTTGTCAAGGCCATTCTTGTCGATAGTTCCGTTGTGGCTCAGGGGCATCATGCGCTCGTAATTGTGGACGTGACCAGCGAGCAAGAGGTCGACACCGTATTCGTCAAGGATGCTTTCGAAAGCCTCACGGCATACCAAGCAGATACTACTACCAAATTGGTCCTCACCATAGAAAGGACGATGACCAGCAACGATAACCCATGGTGTCTTGGTGCGGTCAACACTTGCGAGATCCTTTCTCAAGAATTCGAGCTGCTGATTGGGGTAACCAAAGCTGCGGATACCATGGAAGTCTTCGACACCACCGTTTTCAACAGGACCAATGTAGTTTTTGCCCAAATCGGTTTCGGTGTCCATGTTCACGAAGTGGACAAGACCATAGTCCCAGGAGTACCAGAAGTTGCCGAGACCATTCGATTGCTTCGAAGGCATACGCCAGTGGTGTTGGAAACCGGTGAAGTTTGTCTGGCCTGGGAAACATGGAATGTCGGTGTAGCTGATGTTGTGAACTTTGTCAGAAGTACCACCGTTGTCACAGTCGGCATCATGGTTGCCAGGACCAACCATGTAGGGACGGATAGCAGTGATAGGAGTGATCTCATCAAAGAACTGCTCAATCATACTTTCGTAGACATTGATACCTTGTTTAAACAACTGAGTCTGGTTCATGTACTCATAACCAGGAATATAATTTTGGATCTCTTCCTTGAGCCAGTAGTCGGCGTAGGCAATGTCGCCAGGGTGCCACATGAACTCGTAAGTGTCAATGTTCTCCAGCAAGGATTGCACGGTGTCAGTGTCGTTCTTGCCAAGAGGGTTGGCAGCTCCAGTACCAACGGTGTCGGAAAGACCATACTTTGTGCCCATCAAACCCATATCGACGGCAACGGCGAAGCTGAAGGGAGTTTTATCACCAGCAACGCGAGCAGTGGTGAAGGTGTAGGTCGGGATCTCAGAGCAGTTGTAGCAGTCGGTGTTGCTGACGCGGTACCTATTATTCCCTGAGTTAATCACTGATCGAATTGAGCTTGTAAGTAAATTAGTTACACCTACCAGTATTTAGTGGCGGGTTCAAGACCAGTCAAAGCAACATGGTTGTTCCAGGTCAACGAAGTTGGGTAGGTGATCGATTCATCAGAAGTAGCAACATTGTCGAGGTGCAGAGGGTCCTTGCCGTATCGGACGGTAGGCTTGTCGAGTTTCTGGTAGGTGTTCCACGATACAGTCATACCATCAGGACCAGCAAAGGCAAGACGTTGCTGAAGAGGTTCAAGCAGGTTGTCAGGCTTAGTGCCAGGAACATGGACAATGGCAGCGCTGGCGGAAGCGATAAAAGCTAATGCAAGACTGATCGAAAACCCTTTCATCTTGACTCTGGATACGATCTTCGATGGAAAACTATATTTTGGTTCTTTTTATTCATGACAAGCAAGACCCAGGCACGTGTATAAACCGTACGATTCCGAAATTTGCTTTTCTGAACAACTTGGGAAACTGGTAAATTAGTTACGGAACTGCTCTGAAGCCAAAAAAATTTTTTATCAGAAATCCTAATCGACCTCCTTTTCCCTTCAGGGAACTTTAACTTGGTGTTAAACTATACATGAATAGACGGATTTACTATCAAAATACGGATGTATGAAAATTTCCTTCGAATAACTGCTCATAACATGACTGAGGCAGTCGCGTACACTTGATCCAGAACTTTGGTTTTTGTTATCCGAAGGCTTCGCCTATTAGCCGTTGTGCTATGCCCAATTACACATCTAAGTCACATTTCTATGCCTAGCTAGCAGGCAAAGCTGGAAGGCGGAGTTTCAACATGCCTCAGATCTTTGAAAACGTGCCATGCATGAAAACGTGCCCTGCATTATAATCAATCGCATTGCTATAAAGGGCATTGCATCGGTGTGTTATCAGGCTTTGTGATACCTGGAAATGTGTTTTTTCTGACTTCACCTGGCATAGGGCGGTATGTTGATATAACTAACCTCCATTCATCTACAACATGATCTTACCATTTCATTAATATGACCGTTTATGCACATTTACTGAAAACATACATTAATGACAAGTGCAAGAGATGTAGTACCTGTCATTAACTCTTCTGGATACCAAAGCTGAATAGTTCTGACATAATCCCTTTTTTCCGCTCTTCTGGATACCAAAGCTGAATAGTTCTGACATAATCCCTTTTTTCCGCTCTTCCTTTTCTCTCCTTGGAAACATGGCTACTGTACAAAGCGCCATTCTAGAGACGACCTTGAGTTCTTCATCAGCCAAGAATTACTACTTTAACACTGGGGTCTTTTGTGTCGGAATAGCGATCATACAACTGAGGATATAAATACTTGGCGCGAGCAGAGAGCACATACATCACACCTGTTTCTGAGACTTCCCCTAGTTTGGTTCCATCTCAGTTTAGAGAACATTGTTGGTAGTGTGCCAACACAAGTGGCCGATCATAATTCTCCGCTCGAAAGTAACTTCAGTCGGACATATGTATTGGTGAAAGAGCCTATTACTGAACAATTTTGTCAAGTCGTTACATCATGTTTCAAGTACCTCCTTATCATATCTTGACCACCAATTTTTTTCCTCATTTTAACTCCTTGGAAAGAAGGATATTGCATACCTAATCCGGGCCTGACAGTTTACTCTTTGTCACTTTGTTGATAGATTCGCAAATACGATTACTCAATCAATCATCCGCACTCCGTGCATTTCTTCTTATGCCAGCTTTTGCCTTTGTCCAAAATTCCTAGATAGGATTCATGAATTGTGAGTAAGGTGGTAGATACAAACACCTCTAACCTCTACTCTCAATTAAATCACCAACCACAGTTGGAGTACGGAGTGGGGCATTGTCCGTTACTAGATAGTGGCCCTCCATGTTATTTTTATCCAGTGCATGCATCACATTGGAACAAGCACTCTAGGTAGTGTTTGAACGAGTTCTATCTCCGCCGTTTAGTACATACACGACCTTTCCATTCATCTTCCACTTACTGCACGTAGATACAGCCTGTGGCTATTTTCAATGATATGTCTATGACACTCACTTCTGATATGGCATCCAATATGCTGACGGTAACACCTTTTCCTATTGGCACAGCGCTTTCGGCTGGTGTGCCTTTCAGAGGACGGCCATAGTTTCTTTGTGTATACAAGTTACAGCCTGCTTCATCAATGAACCCTCGATTCTTGGTGATATCTAGGTCTTGTATCTCTTGCCATTCTTCAACTCTGTATTCCTTGCCGCAGGTAGCTTTTCAAGCTTTTTCAATATCTCTTTGCACTTCTGGAACACGTGTCTATGTAACGCTGAGACTGATAGAAAATCCCTGAAATGTCTGGCAGAGCCTTTTTTTGTGACTGTAAGTACGCACGTTGGGTACTTATCAATGCTATGAGAAATCGAAAATGGGCTGCGCCCAATTTAGCTATATGTCCAACTTTTGGCCATCTACAGCCAACTGTCCAACGTCTTTCTTCGTCGTCGATGTATTTCTTTACATAATGTCGAGGTGACTTTTCCCCCAGACCAATTTCCTCTCTCCAACAAAAACATTTGCCAGTTGCATTCTCCAAAACGCTAACAATGACCAGGCGATCCTAGTCAACACCGTGAAAATGTATGGTCGAACAAACCGTATTGATGCACAGCGCGAACTCTATGGAATGATCCGTTCATTCTGTTCATGCTAGCGCCTGATTCCGTTCGCGTTGGTCGTTCATTCATGTACATGCTAGCCGTTCATTCTGTTCATACTGGTCGTTCATTCCGTTCATGCTAGTCGTTCATTACGCCTTGCCGGTTGGAGCCTGTGACTATTGACCCACAGAAAAACCGATGCTACGATCAAGCTGTCCTATATGCATGGCAACAATCCAGCCGCAGTGGATGAAGTATCCAAAGGAACGCTAAAGATAAAATGGATGCCAATTATTTGATCCCATTGCCATCATTGATCAAGAAGGGAACGAAGAGGATTCATAGTCTATCAAGGATTGTCGGGAAGCCTACTATCAACAATGATTGTATCCATCCGAAATTGCCTCTGAAGCTCACGCACAACGCCATGGAGAGTCATTACATTTCCGCTGCAATGCAAGATCTCCAAAAAATCGCTACTCTACTTGGGCGGATGATCTTGAACGTCTTACATCTGATGCACCGGCTATTGTGACTGAAACTCTGTCTTCTTCATTCACTGTAACTACAGTGGCTTCTGAGATATATGGTCCGTTGTCTTATAAGAAAGTCCAATATCGACTATGTATTGACTCATTTTGTTCTCCATCCCCATATTACAGACTCTTATAGTAACTTGAAGATGTGGAACTCACTCCTGAAGGTTGCACGTTGGTCAACAAGGATTGAGCAATGTACAGCCAGTATGAGCAGAATGAACGCCTAGCATGAACGGAGCGTGTAAAACTTTGAGGACTTAATCCAAAGGCAAGACTCAACGAGAAGTGATTATTCCTGATGAACAACATTAGTTTAAATCGTCAAATCGTTAGTGCAGTTAGGATCTTTGGAAGAAAAAAAAGTTAATAGAATCTACTAGTTGAATTTATACTCATTAGCTAGTAAATTGTCAGCAGGTTTTTTCCCACGGTAATTATTGAAAGATTGTTCAGTCAACGAACTAACAATTCCCAATGTGCGAGAACCATCTGCATTATTTTACAAGTGGATGGTTGCAGATAAGGCAAAAGAATTTACTGGCATTGGGAGGTGCTTGTAGTAACCACAGGTAATTCAGTCTCCTGGCGCTATAAGTGAAAATGATTGGGACCGTTGAGTTGTTATGCGTATTGGTTCCTAGTGTGCTATGTGCATAGACCGTGATGAGTAGGGCATGCCTCATCTGCAATACGAGAGCACTGTACTTTGTTGATAATTCCTGATTTTGCTGGTCCTGGATGATGTCAAGGTTAACTGTTGGTGAAGACTTTGTTACCATCAACATCGTTATTGCAACCAAAGTTGCAAATCCACACCCACTTCACTAACTCCGTGGCAACATAAGTTCGACTATACATATATTGTACCGATACTTTGGTTGAAATGTTCCTTTCTCAATTTATTTTGAACAGACAGTAATAAACACTTTATTTGATTCCTTGTTTTCTTAACATCCAATTTGTCTGTGTATTTTCGTTCAACCTTGCTGGACAAATGCTTTCAAAAATCTGTCTTTGTTTTTCTTCAAGTTGCTCCTTCTTGGCTTCCAGAAATGGGATGGAGGCTTTATAACCTTTCTTTGTTGAGATTACTTATTAAAACATTTAGCAGAATGAGAAACAAAACCTTTGAAGTCACTTAAGTAAAATCTGGTGAGGTTATACGGATGCCAATGGCTGCGGAGCCATAAGCCACCGCTGAACCTTGGCTTAGTCACATGACTGAAAATGGTCAGCCTCCACAGTGTGAACTTGCTGAAGAAGTGGCCTGTTCCAGAGTACAATCGCGCAAATGAGTGACAACGAACGCACTGGACCAGCAGCCGATGATGAACTCTCACTTCCAAAAGGTAAATCATCAAGCCTATGATTCACATTCAATTGGCCCATTCAATTGGCCCGTTTATCGCGACCATTCTCGTCAGACTGGATCAATACCAGTCCATCCAACGATTCACGAACTAAACAAAGTTTGCCTTCAATTCTCTTCCCAATATTAAGCTACTGTACAAAAGCTCATAAGCGAAATGATGCCTGGAGATATTGTTTGCGCTAAAGACACTCGCGATCTGCTAATCGATTGCTGCGTAGGTAAGCATGTCGTTCCAGCCATTTTGATCAGACATTTGCATTCCAAGAGAGTCTAATTTATCCTTCTTGCGCAGAATTCATACACCTTATAGCATCAGAGGCAAACGAAATATGTGAAAAGGAAACAAAGAAAACTATAGCAGGAGAGCACGTTATATCAGCACTACAAACTTTAGGATTTGAAGATTATGTTGAGGAGGTTGACGAAGTATATAAAGAACACAAAAAGCAGCAAAAGGTATACCAATATATTAACAGTGGACTTCGACTCTGTTATACATCGCACGACTGAGCCACTTACTTTTTTTTCTTTTTTTTTTTTTTTTTTTGCATAATGCAACATTGTACTATAGGACCGAGATAAGCGAAGTACACGATTGGAAAATTCTGGCATATCAGAAGAGGAGTTGTTGCGGCAACAAGAACTTTTGTTTGAAAAGTCGCGACTCAAGTTCGAAGCACAAAATCAGTAAACACAATTTTAGAAACCATAGCTAGCTTGCGCATAATATCAATTTATTTCTTTTTTCATCCGGTCGTTCCAGACTTCGTCAGGAGTGTACTTGTGTTTGCGGTTAATTATTCTTGCCCAACATATGTGGCTGCATTCAACAACGCGATGACCTAACATGGTATGCTACCACTTGCGAATTTGCTCCGATTCATTGGAAGGAAATGACATTTGTGACCATGGATCTAGGCACTTTCGCAACCCAAGATTATATATAGTTGACCAATGCGATAAATACTCCTGAAGAACCAAAGCTAATACCAGCTTGGTATGGTGAATTACTTATGACCATTCTCAAAACGTTTGTGCTAGCCTATAGCAAGCAGGCATCGAGACGGGGGGTGACCGTAAGGTCACCGAAACATGCGCCATTCGAAAATTGGGGAGAGGGGTTTGGTTGGGGCGCGGCGGGGACCACACCAGGTATACCATAATGGATCATCATTAGCATGGATTTTTTTATCTTGCCGACCAAGCATCACACAAGCCAACGCCTCTGGACTAACTTTCATGGATTGGCGTTGCGATGGCGTATATAGTTGGTGCAGGGTTCTCCCTTATTCGGCTTTTTGAACCAATGTAAGTAGATGACTGCGATTGTTCAGAAGAGGTTATCTCTGCCATTATAGGATGGTAATCGTTAGACAAGACAGGGTTTTTACCTCATTTGATTACCTTCCTAAAAGTTTTTGGAATAAACAATCTTGTGATGCTGCCCTGCCCTCCTTCCATGTCTTCCAGATAGTTTTGTTTGTTAACAGCCTTTTCTTGTTTGGGCTCAGGAAGCACGACCGGTACACGCATTATGATAATGTAAATTGATATTAAAATTCTCTTTATTGAGATAGAGTTTTTAGGTACAAAGTCGCACGCATACTTGGTTAGAAGTGGGAGTGGAAGTTTCTCTCACCGAAAAACCAAATGATTTACGAAAACGGAGCAATACGGAATTTAAAAATCATTGTTGCACGCTCAGATGTTGAATTTCATTGGTGGCCAAGCTCAGGGTCCAGCAGTCACAGCAAGGGTCCAAGACATTTTCTGATAGGATAGGCGGGATTAACATTGATGTGTGTGGAGCGTACCTCGATAGATTAAAGAGACTATGTGCAAATTGAAGCTTACATTTGACTATAGGCTATAGGAGAGTACGTGTAACATGACCAGTACAGTGTGGATGATGATTATAATAGTAGCATAGAGGTACACTGTAATTTGGATTGAAAGCCAGCCACTCGCTCATCTCCTATTCTACAAGGTGGGACGCTTGTGCGTGAGTAAAGAATTAAAGAATGGAGAGATGAGAATACGAGAATAATACCATATATTGTACCACACACAAATTAGCCATATATTGAAAGAGCTACGGCCACATTATCATTTTCCTTCATTGACTAGGTCTCCGAAAATATGTCAATACCCTGTTGGCTAAACCCGAGATCGGGATATCATCTCCTTTTCTGAAACGAAATTGTGTGAGGCGCCACTAATTCTGAATATAAAGTATTATCAAACGACTACTACTTTTTGTATTAGAACCACAGAAAAGGTGAGTGAGAAACTTAAGGGTCCTATGTTAAGTCATGTGCATGTCTTTGATAAACCTGATCCTTTTTTGCGTGCGACATTGATCAACAATTAGGCAATAACCACGTCCTTTCTCATCTTACTTTTCTTTCACACACCAGTTCAACATTTTTATTCAATTTTTAATTCAAAAAATCAGTCGAACGACATATATTGAAGCTTCTACCACAGCCATACTATCACTTTGATATTTGATACTTGTACTCTTATTGCCACATTGACTGGTTTGTTACAGCTGTCATCCAGGTTCGACATTTCCAAACTTGCGATGTACAATCAGAATGGCAATGTGCCATTTAACTGGGTTAGCGTACAACAAAGCCAAAATAACAACCTGGTTCAAACTGAAGATGAAATAGCATTACCGCCACGCTTTGGCAATGCAGAAAGACCCATTGCTACAGAGATTACCTCGTATGATTATTACGGTAGATACCATGACGTACCAACATGCCAGGTACAGTCAAATGCAGCTATACAGGGTTTGTCTCACCGACCAATTGTGAATGACCATCATAACTTGGTGAGTACAAGTCCAATTTTTGGCTGTGTTGGTTTTCTGTCGTACTTAGTTCCCTTTCTGCCCACAGGGTCCTGTCCCTAATTGGGATACCTACAGCCACCATTCGGCAACACAACAACCATCTGCAGACGTTCAATCGGTCGAACAAGCTCATAATCGAACTTATAATGCTCCATATCATCCATATTCTATACCGCTTCCTCAGACTTCGGCTTGGGGCTACTATAATAATCCGTACTCGGACTACTCTCACCAGTCACGACATCCTATCACTCCACCTAATTACACACAGTCGGAGAGCGAGGTGGCAATCACAAAGGCAAAGGTACGTGTATTATATCATCGACTTTGGTGATATGTTCAGTGCAAAGAAAGAGAGGAAAAGAACAGTCGCTCTTCATCTTTAAAACCAATTTCTTCATTTAGCCACCAAATGCAATTAAGGCTTGCGCTTCCTGCAAAGCGTCACATGTTGCTTGCGATGCTGGACGTCCATGCCAAAGATGTATTCGTCTTGGAAAGGTTGACACTTGCGTCGATGCAACCCGGAAAAAGCGAGGGAGACCAAAGAATAGTAGCAAAACACAACAACAACAACAACAACAACTGCAGCAACAGCCTGTCTCCTCAACAACCGATAGTGCTGGGTGTAGTTCTGCAGAAGCAACACCACTTCATACAGTAGCTACCGGAGATCCACCAGACCAGTTATTGGAATCGAGTCAACTACTCGTAGAGTACGAACCTTCGTCTGGTGAACAAACCCCACCCGATTACCCTAACGTATTAGGAAATTCGTTGGAGCAATATTCAAGTTCCTCGGCCAATAACGAACGTAGAATAACTCCACTTAGCCCTTCAGCAGTCTTACGATCATCTGCGATGGAAGGTCATACATCTATAATAAAACAACAATCGTTACCTAGTTCTCTAGCCGCTCGTAGGGGATCATCAACATCACCCAGTAGCACCCCAAAACGACGGCATTCACATCGTTCAGCGCAGGAAGCTTCACAACACAATATACAACCCATCATGTTACAACATCATCAATCTGTTCAATATCCAGGTGCCCATCATCGTCATACAGCTCAAACTTTCAACTTTCAAGATCCATCTCTAATTGATACACATGGAATCAATCAAATAGGAATATCTGTATCACACAGTTACCCATCTGCATCATCTACTCCATCAAGAGCCATTCACCCACTTTCTACTCAGCTTACTTACACAGAATCCGACCGGGAGATCGAGTATCGGAATATGCATCAATATCGATAGACTTTCGGCCAGCTTCCAATTTTTGGCTTTTAATTACTCTTGTCTTTCATTATTTGTATCTTTATTATTGTTTGACAATATACGTATAGCATCCAACGATGACATATGCCAAGGCTTTGTAGATAATTATATAGGATGGTGCAATTGAAAGAAAGTATCAAAGCTTAAACTTTGATGAATGGGTTTATGCAAACTGTATAGAGTAGTCTATCAAAATTTGCATTATATATATATGTATATCGACAAACTGAGTGAAATGTAATGGATCAGGCTAAAGACTAGAAATGGTACAAGTATGATAGAAATACATCACTCATATTCTTGTGATGATGCCAATAGTTCTGGGTTCTTGTTCCAAAATTCATTGCCAATTATATCATCGTGCAATACAGCTGGAAGACGCTTTAATCGAACGATTTCTTCGCCATTCTTTTGCGATAGGGACTTTACCTCAGTCTAGCATTTGTCGAGAGGATACATTTAATTTATTATTGCATAGTACAGATGTGGTCTATGAATTGCTTACCTCCTGGCGTATAATGGTAGATCCCTTGCGGTAAACAGCATCGAGGTTATTATAATTGATATTGAACTCACTAAACAAGATCTCATTTTTGTCTTTGGAGAATGTTCCCTGGATATACAACAAATGTAAGAATTGTTGATAAGTTATATCGCCAATATAATTGACATCTTACCCTCAGTTTTTCCTCTGCTTCCTTCTCTGATTTACCAGAATGTACGATAGCCCAAAATGCTGTATTATACAGGTTATTGATGTGGCCTATGTTGAGAAAGAAATTAGATAGTGATTCAAGCGGTAGGATATAAAAGCTTCGGCATAAACTTACAATCAGCTTGCCGCCAACTTAGGTAATCTCGTAGAGTTTTCTTGGTAGGATAGCATACTAATCGTGCATCAAAGCAAGGAGGAACTAACAGTTTTTTATCTGGAAAGTATTCTGACCAGTGCATGGTATAGTTTGAGGCAAACAAGCTGACTATTGTCGATGTGATTTTGCTGCCGGTTCATGACAAAGATCATCAGAAAATTGGCCAACATAACCCTTAACACCATTATTTAACATATACCTGACTCTACGAGAGTATAAAGTAGATGAAGCTGGCAGAACAAAGCTGGATGGTTGATGAAAAGACGGATTAATCATGTGACTAGTTTGAATGCACGGATCACGGAAAGGCCAAGGTTTCTTACCTGTATTCGTCGCTTTGACCGTAAGCAATAATAATATCCCTAATATTTCTGACCACTTCAAGTGCTGCTCGGTTCATGAGGTGAATTGCTCTCAGATCGTTAGGCTTTTCAAATTTGTGCATGTCAGTGAAGCTGGTTAGAGTGAGTCAGTCAATGTCGGAGGAAACGTGTAGCACAGCAGTGAGTACCCACCCATGGAAACCTCTACCGTCGATTCGGACAACCATCCAAGTTCCAGGTAAGGCTGAATCGTCTAATTCAAATTGTTTGACATACTCGTAACGAGATTTCGCCATTTTCTTCGAAGTGTGCAAATCGAAATCTTGTGAGGGAGTTTTTTTTTCTGGCCTTGATGGAAGCAGTCACTTTCTCCTTCAACCATGAGTTTACTGGCGAGGGTTATGGTCCTATCTCATCATGTCAACTAATAATACATACTACGGCACGCCTACAGCCTCGGTGATACCTCCATTTGTTTATTCTACATTTGTTATGAACGAAAATAATCAAATTTCTGTTTATTTATTGTGTGTTCAGAGCTCATCTCTAACTGCTGCTTCTTGCTGTGAACCGGGAAGCTGTTGTCCCATATCATCCAAAACATCAATAATGTCCTCCTGCTCCACGGTATATTCAATCTTTTGATCCTGAATTAGGTTACTTTTGTCTGTAGATTCAGACGCATTAGATTCTGTCGCGGTAGTCTTCCTCTTTTTCAATCTCTTTTGGAAATCTGCAACTTCATTATCGTATTTTTCCCATTCTGGAACTTGTCTGCGAGCTCTGTCTAGTTTTGGCTCTTTAGTCAATGGGTTGTTACACTGTAATATGGTGGAACTTCAATTAGTTTGCGAGTACATATGCTGAATATTACTTGTAAAAGTAATTGATTCTCTGTCATACCAAATCAATGGTCTTGGCTGTTTTCAAGCTCTCGTCGCTACACCATGTCTCGCACCAAAGCCATTCTTGAGGTAAAGAAAAGATTGGAACATCATGTTGCATGTTGTTTGGAAGATCTTGATCTAAATTTGCCAAAGAATGTGGATCGGCACTAAGTTGTTGATATTGTGCACGAAGACGATCTCCTGCTGCCAATTGCCTGAAGCGAACTAGATCAACCACATACAAAGCGCTGTGAAAACGGATGGCTTGAATAAGGAATCAAAGAAAGAATAGTATAATCTAATTTCATTGCTTGAAAGCTAGTTAAGATATTATTTACCTGATATGATATGGTTTGTCTCGTAAAAATTCTTTCCAATACCCTTGCTTCCAGAAGCGGAATCCGTCCATCTCTCTTCTGTCGTCGCAGAAAGGAGTGTAGCCATACGGCGCTCCCTTGAGATCCATATCTACAAGCTCCTTCAGATTCGTTCTCACAATCTGTTATAATGTCAGCGAAAGGATGGAAATTGAATATCATATTTCCTACATAGAGTACGTACCTGATCAGCGTCCACAAATATAACCTTGTCCAAGTTCAATGGGAAGAGAACATCCAAGAACAATATTTTGTAACTTTGAACAGATTGTGAGTACAAAAATTCAAATCATACCATTGGTGGTTTCGTGTCACATACCCCCAAATTGTTCTTTGTCTTTCGGTTTGAGCTCTTAACCAGGATGGCCATTTATACGTAACAAACTCATATCTGAATCCGAATTCCTGTGCCATTTCTGGAATCAAGTCCTTGGGTACATATGCAAGTTAACGCCTTGTACGTGTATCCGGTCATCAACAATTACTTCGTACAATCACTTACCTTGAACTTGGGAGACAAAAAGTTTTCAATGAACCAGAATTTAACAGTGCTGTCAGTATGTTCAAGAACAGAGAGAATCATGATGGACAAGAAGCGTTCGTATAAATGACCAGAAGCTACAGAAAAGATGTTGATTTCTGCATGGACAGTATCACTGACACTATGATTTTCAGATGGCTTGCTTTTGAAGATCCTGCGGTATAGAAATGAGAAATGATACTTTCTATATGAATCATACGTACTCACTACTTACTTGCTCTTCAATGATGCCCACGTTCCATCATTCTTTCCAGTAGTATCTTTACCTTCATTAGATGTCTCCAAAACGTCCTCTCGCTCCTTTCCCTTGTACTTTCTAACACGTGGGTATATCGTGGCGCCTTGGAAAGTAAGGAGATCGATGCTATTGCCAGATTCTTCAATGGTAGGACTGATCCAGCCTTCGTTTCCAACACTTTCTAGTTCATAAATCTCCTTGGAGCGACCTTCTCTGAGCGATAGTAGCCATACACCAGGATTAGCTTTGAGCTGGAAGTATCCCAGGTTAGCCATCACAATGGTATCTGTTATATTCGCAGAGGTTGCTGAACCCAAGACAAATTGAAGTCCTCGTGGCGGTCCTTGGCTGCTCATGTCACGACAGTGGCCGTCAACAAGAATATATTCAAGTTCGAAAACTGCGATAACACCATTTTCCCTATGGGAACTTTCAATGGCCTTGAGCAAAATGTTATCAAGATCGTAATTGGCAACCTTTGGCGTAATATGCCATGACTTAATTTCTTCAGTACCCAGTGTATACAGAGGATCCTCTGGAAGGTTACCAAAGTAAGCTGTAGGGTGTTCCAATTCACCGTTTTCATCAAAGTGAAGTTCGTTATCCAAGACATATCGATAAAATCGTTTCAGTGGCAATTGCTCCAAGTTCATATTGGGATTCAAATAGATTTCCATATATACGTCTTCGACGTGTGCCAATACCCCAAGTATAGCCGACCATTTTTGTGCACTTTCACTGGCAGGATCCAAGATGACTCCGAATTGGTACTTTGCTTTGGAGATATCTCCGGAAACAATTTTGCAGTGTTCACCATTCAGTTTGTGATAAATGCGGTTTCTTGATTCTCCTTGATTTTGTACAAAGATAGTAAAATCGCCAACTTGACTTGCACGGCTAATGAGAGAGGTAAGCAGCATCACCATATCAGGGTCCAAAGTTTGCTGGTCATTATATTCTTCCCCAGATTCTACCGTTGCATCGATTTGAATCTCTTCATATGCACGAGTGACGGGACCAATACGTTTCTTAGTCTCGTGTTCGATCAATAGCTCAAAGTCGTCCGTAGTGAAATTGATACCAGGTCCAACGATCTAATATTATGTAGATTGAGTGTCCATGGCCATAAACGATGACCATCAATAGAGAAACACAACTTACTCTGCCATTGATAATCACACCTTGGAAATCTTCTTGAAGTCCAGCATTTTTTAATTTGCTGAATAAATTGCTCCAATCCTTGGTATGTCCTCCAGTAATCATCTCGACAATAGGAGAGCCAGCAGAGAATGCCTTGATTTGATCAACCAACCGTACATGACTTTCAGACTGGAGAGCAGCTTCAAACATACTTTTAGTATCATTAACTGTAATGTCTGAGTCATAAAGAGCTTGATAAATAACATTGGAGAGCTTCATTCCAGTGTCTGGATCAGTCAGCTTAGCACTATCACTTGCACTGAGAAAAGGGTTATGAATGATAGTGACCCGGACCATTGGGTCAGCGCTCTAGTAATCCGATTGCTCGTCAGCTCAGAACTTTAGATCGTCAAGATAAAAGTTAAGATGTCACTTACCGCAGCTTCCAAAGCAGATTGCACGAGTGTGATACCTTCAGCACTATCCAAGTTCGCAACGGTCCAGATGGACGTACTAGCAATTTGAGGAGTTTGATCTATTAAAGTCAACGATAAATATATGTGTCACTTGTCCATACACTGGGGATATTTTAAACAAGTTACCTCGGTGTAAATAATGCAGAGTATGAAGAGGATAATCAATCTTTTCCAAAGCTAGAATACTAAGAGGGTTCAGTTCCGATTCAATAATAAAATTGCTGCGTCGTTTCTGAACGTGGGGCTGTGACAAAAGGTGCTCATAAATGTTCGTGTTTTGATGGATTTCTCCAAAGTAAATCTGGAAATGAAATCTGTTAGCCTCTTCAGCAGCAAATCTTTATAATGCATCTCATGTACTTACTTTACGCGCTACTTCTTGCATTTGTTGACCAACACCCATATTCAAAATCTGCACCCACGGCTGCAAGATACAGTGTGAATATAAACATTTTCTGTTGGTAATAGCTCAGAGGTTCAGTATATAATCATACCTGATCCTCCGTTATCAAAAACAGCTTGCCGTTGATGAAAACTGCTTGATCGCTGTTATCGAAAATACCAAGACGTTTTTGGTACTGCGTCATGTCTTTGATATAATCGTCATAGCCATGTATGACTTGATCAAACGTCTTTTCACTTTCGTCTCTCCCAAGACTGTCAGACGTGGCGTCAAAAGCTGCTTTGATATTGTTGTAGCTAAGTTGTTTCTCTTCAGTGCTATGTGAAATCTGAAGCGCCTGCATATGTGGATTATTGAGCTACTTCCCTTCATTTCTTTCAAGAATACAAATTCAATAAATACCTCGTTTAAAAACTGTAAGGCAAAAGGCGCCCCATGGGCTTCCACGAAATTGTGCATGCAAATAGCCATCAATGTTTCTATAACATCATTAATTGATACGATTATTTCAAATCATGAATGACATGTATATACTGACCTGGGCTTTCTCTGTTGCTCCCAAGCTTTGGAACAACACCAAATCTGATTGGATATCCTTTCTTAACCATATCTTGAACGGAGCCACTAATGGTTGCAGCCCACTTCGGTTGGGATAGATCGACAGTAAACAGTACGTTGAAGATGTTTTTACGAATCGTACGCAATTGACCAGGATAGGTTGGTTTCAGAAGCTATCATGAAAAGTTAGCCATTTGAAATGATGTGATAAGTCATTATAGTTATACCAGAATCCCTTACATCGAAAATATCATCTGGCCAATCCGAGTACATTTCGTCATTCTCAATATCATTCCACCAAATAACAAGGTTTTCGTTTACTGAATCATCACGAACATCAAAGATGTCGTCGGCTTGATCATTGCCATGCTTTGGAGTAGAAAATGCAGAGTGAGTCAATAGGTTAATAGCATCGGCTGGAGTTATTCCAATATTAATCAAGGCTTGAATGAGAACGCGCTCCTTCTTCAATGAATTTAGAAGTCTGAACATAGGTTTGTCAGTCAATATGGCTCTTCATTGTAAGTAACATGATCAACCAAGTCAGATACCCACGAGAATGGATCGATATGGTCAGCATCCAAGCTAATACCATTGAGCCACATTGCGTTCATACCCGGTTGTACACCAAAAGCCTGATTTGAAGCAATTTCGTCGATTAAGGATTGTTTGACTTCAATATCAGTAAGACTATTTGCGTATTTTGGGAAATCTTGTGACAGTAGCTTCAATGTGGATAAGGCGTCTTTACTATCGAGAATAAACTCCGCTGCCTTGACACCAAGATCTGATCATCCAATTCATTCATTTTAGCAAAAGGTAGCAAAGTTCAAAGCTAAAGTCAAGTGGTATTGAGCTTACCGTTGATCTGACCAGCTGTCAATGGCTCCATAGTAATCTTTTCAACTCCAAATAGATTCTCTTCGACTTGTTTTCCAAAGTTGACTAGTTTTTGCTTAAAGCTACTCTTCTCCTCTTTTGCACTGACATCACGATCATCAATAACTAAGTAGTCGGTATTTTTGAGCGCCAATTCGATACCATATCCAGACAAAATAACTTTGTCATCCACATGACTTCCAGGCTTGTACCGAATAATATATGTGACTTTGTCGTCCTGTGCTGCTTTGTAAAGGATGTTATGGAGATCAGAGAAAGTTGTCGACATCACATCACCATACAACACGGCGGTTCCAGCTTCTTCGCTTGCGCTCGTCAAGATATGATCAAATGGAAGGACTTGAATATCCTGGGAGTCAATGTGCCTGCTGGCAGTGATTGCTTTCTGAAGCTTGTCAGGGCTACAAAATTGTTGACCATCAAACTCCACCCAGCTATCGCAATTTTCATCAAAGGGCATCTTGGTTGTAGTGTTCATTCTTGGAACCACAACATTAGAGTAATAATGATGATAAGCTTCCACTTTAGGAGCTGTGGATCTCATAGCAAGTGCTAGTTTCGTAATATCGATCAAATCAGGCTGTATATAGTGCTTTTGTTGTATTATGGATAACAGCTCTGTGTACATATATTGGGTGCTTGTGACGTTTGGTACCAACTCAACCAGATCAGAAAGGAAGGGAAAATAAGCAGAGCTATTTTCAGCCGACACATGCTCTCTGCCATGGAAATTCTGTTAGTGACAGCCATCAGTAGCTCTTCGTTAGTACTACCAGACTTACAGGATCTCGAGGCCAAGATTTGGCGCAGTCCATGGAGCCTGTACTTCGACCTGAACTGGAGGGGAGGCTTCTCTTGCAAATGTTGAGCTCAAGATAGCCGCCGTACAAATGGACAACAGGCTTAATCTAACCATTCTCTAGCAAAGCATATACAGCACAAAGAAGGAGTGGCGTGTCGTAAGAATTGGCGAGTTGTATGTTTCAAACACCGCTTCAATGTTGCTTTGACACATTGCAGGTGGGGACCGCACCCGCGTACCAAACGGCGTACCATTAGCTTGCTGAATATATCGCGTTATATGATAATAAAACAAAAGTCACTTTAAATTTTCTATTGTATATGAACGTTTATTGAATATTTTAATTGTTTTACTACGAAGCTTATGTAGCAACAGCAAACAAATAGCTATCAAAATTCGCGACCCATTACAGCGCTGTACGTCACAAAACGAGATGTGCGGTCCTTTGAAACTCATCCCTAGACAGAGCACATTTTCCTATCATTTGGAGAAGTTAGTAGTAAACTGAATGTTTTTCTATTTAGGGATGAAGGTAATGAATTAATAGCTTAATGAAAGATACCAACGCAGCTATATAATTTCGTTTCTGCTGAAAATGTTACGTATCTCGTCAGTAAAAGCTCCCCTAATCATAATTTCTAATACAGAAGATGGCGATGTATCTGGAAGTTTGATAAAATACTTTTTATACCTTGTTTTCCTGTCGACATTGGCAAATGGGAAGACATGGTAGCTTCAAGTGATTGCAACTCCAGTAGTTGTCTTAAAAAAGTGGTTTCCGTCTCCGCTTGGTAGCAATTTTCAACAAAGCCGATCTTTGCCTGGTGTCACTGTCGTGAATTGTTGCTGTTTAGCAATGTCGGCTGAAAAATCTGATCCTCCATCAGTTGATCAACGTGATCCTCAATATTTTGGGTATTATGCTCAGCTGCAACATCAGGTAGAGGATCACACCCCTTTTTTCGTAACATGTTGCCTTGGAAACTCTAACGCTATTCTCTCATAGCAAAATATGCTGCAAGACACGGTACGAACGTCCACCTACCGCTCGGCTATTTTGCTAAACGGACCCAACTGCTTCAAAGATAAGCTTATCATGGACGTTGGCGCAGGTTCAGGCGTGTTATCGTATTTTGCTGCTCAAGCTGGAGCTAGCAAGGTTTACGCTGTGGAAGCCTCCGATATGGCGCGCAAAATGAAGAAGCTAGTGGAAGCCTCGTCTGAACCGTTGAGCAAGAATGGATTCATGAAAGGCAAAATTGAGGTTATAAATGGTATGTATTGGCTTTTTTTTTAAGTTAGTTCTTGTCCTGTACTTGGTTTTGCTCATGCCAGTAATTCTCTGCAGCCAAGATCGAACAACCTGACCTTCCGATACCAAAAGTAGACACTATTGTATCTGAACCCATTGGTGTCCTTCTTTTCCATGAGCGTATGGTAAGTTTTACATTGACTGACATATATGAGTGCAGTAAAATAATATGTCCCCCTAGTTAGAGAGTTTCATCCATGCTCGTGACACATATTTAAAACCTGGTGGTGCGCTGTTCCCTTCCAAAGGTGTTATATTTCTAGCACCATTCACAGACGCTGGTTTATGGACCGAAACAATTGGCAAAGCTCGATTCTGGTAATAATTATATATATGTATCGCTTACCATGAAGAGCACATGCTAATACAGGTACCAATTCATTTTCAGGCAACAAGACGCATTTTATGGTATTGACCTTAATTCCCTTTACCTAGATGCAAAGGATGAAATGTTTGGTAAGTCAACTAGATAGACACATTTGACCCTTTTGATGACATTATGACATTGATGGATGAAATGGATCTACAGGAATGCCGGTTGTTGGTCACTTTGATCCACAAAGCCTTCTCTCTGCTCCTAGTGCGTTTGATGGCTATGACGTCGACTTTTCAACTGTATCAGTCAAGGAATTGCAAGATTTGACAATCCCTTTTAGATGGGTTTCAAACTATACCGGTATCATGCACGGCGTAGCTGGATGGTTCGATTTACTCTTTGCCCCTCCGCCATACACCACAAGCAATACGCAACAGAACGTCAATGTTCCCAGCACGGTATTGGAGATGTCAACTGGACCAGCTGCTGAGCGAACACACTGGCAACAAGTTCGGTTCTTGTTTAAGGAGCCACTGGCAGTTAATGCAAACCAAGTCGTACGTGGATGGATGCGCTGCATTGTGAACGACATGCGTAGTTACACCATTTATGTTGAAGCGGTTGTCGGGGATGAAGGCAGTCTTGTTGAATTAAGCGATCCATCGACAATAGTCACAAATCGGAAATTCGTCGAAGACTCTGTACACTCTCACCCTCTGCGACGACGTGCTATGTGGGAACTTCAAGAGCAGACCTACAATTACTCTTATAACCCTGGAATGGTTCAACAAGAAACCAAACTTGAGTATATGTGTTTGTATGAACCCGAAGGCAATATGGTCATAGACATGGAAGGGACAACTCCCTTGCCAGATGCATCCAATTCAAATTTTATCAACTTTGTAAATTAAGCCTTATATTGGAGCATTTCTCATAAACACCATTTCTATCGTAGCAACTTGACCAGGCAGAATTCATAAAATACTTGCAAGCAACAACGACATCATATTTTCAAAAATACTTAAAAATACACTGTGCTACTATCTCCAACGGTTATTGTCAGGATAAGAGTAGGATGGCGCTGTAGCTTGTGGCTGGGAATAGCTGGGGGTGGCAGGTGCGTTATGCAAATGATTGCTTTGTGGTGGTGGTGGTGGTGGTCTTGCCTGTTGATACTGAGGTTCCACCGCTTGAGGAGGACGCTGCTGGGGAGGCTGGCCATATGGAATGGTGGGTACGGCATTACTATAGTTTGGAGACGGCCTATATGCGGGAGATGTTGCATATGCAGATTTTGTTGTGGGCTTGACAGTATGATGTTGTTGTTGCTGTGGTGGCTGCTGCGGTGGCTGCTGCTGCTGCGGGTAAGATTGCTCTGTTGGAGCCTGTTGCTGTGGCTGCTGGTATGCTGGATAATATTGCTGATTACTTGTAACGGTTGGTGCTTTCATCGGTGCAGATGGCACAGGCTGAGGATAAGAAAAAGTACTTTGTCTTTGAGCCGAGGGAGACAACTTCTTGGGTGAGGTAGCCTCTGGCAGAGTATTATAAGAGTCCTTCCGCTTGGAATGCGATTCCTCCAAAAATTCCGCTTATAAGGATATGAGCACTTTGAACGTTCTTCTGAGCTATCCATTCCGATGCGATTAAGTACTTACCCATATCTGTTGTTGAAAGTTGCTTATATGATGGTTTGTCTGTTTCTAGTATCACGATTAGATTACGTCAACATACCACTTTTGAAAGCAAGAAAGCAATCAATAACGAACCGCCATCATGATGGTCCCGCTTTTCCTCTGTTGTATTTTTATCACCTAATTGCCCTAAAAGATCGTTTATAGTGGCTCGCATGGTTAAAAGATCCCTTTGTAAATAGTCAAGTGTTCGTTGTGTGACAGATTGCAATCCCTGGTCCCAGGAATCGCGAGGTAAGGGATGCCTCTCCTAAGGCGAGTACACAAATAAGACATTGATGGTATAATACTATTGTCCTCAAAACATCAAGCTTACCTTATCAAAAACGGTAACTTTCAGAACATTCCGCTGAGAAATGGCGTGCACAATGTCCATATCATCTGAGTTAATAGAGGAACTAGATGTCAATAGTGAAGATCAGTAGGACAAAATCGAATTGGTGATTGCTCTACCTGAAAGAACTATGAGATCGCCCTCTGTATAAAAAAACATTAATTAGAATATGTGATTTGGAATCGAATGCGTTCTTTACGAGTGACTTGCCATCATCGGTATATCGAAGTATGATATTTTCGATGTTTGAAATTTTGTGCATAAAGAGCCTGTGCATCATAACACACAACTCGTCATAGGTAGGCGTTTGATTGATAGGAATTCTCCTTATTTCATCGCCACATTTGCCTAATGTTCATATATTAGTTTGATGTGTTCAGATATGTTGCTTAGTAAAGTTGGTAGGTAACGCCAAGTGTACGCGCCAAGGTAAAATAGATCTACCTCAGGGTAGGTTTATACATTTAGACCTGACTGAATGAATATTACTTACATTTTACAATGATTTCTCCTGTCATTATTTTGCGAAGGTCAGCATAATTGGTCGCCATTGTAGTCAAAGTGAATATTTTGGAATTGGAAACTGACGACCAGTGGGGCAATGTGCTGGTCTTTATGGAACAAGTGGGAGATGTGACTGTGAGGATTTTTCCACAACTCTCAGTATTTTTATATTTTACCAAGAAAGCGATTTGTGTCTAATAACTAATGTACACTGCGACGTCCTTTTGGATCAGCATCATATGTTTCATGTCCTAGTTTGCGCTTCACATAAAGGATGCCTTTGCTAATAATATTGTTGGCGGACCTAACATCTTCTTGCATATTAATGATGAATGGCCAATAACGAGGGCTATCCACTTTAATACTCTTTATGAGGCCGAAATCTGGAACGACCAACGGTGCGACCACATTAATATCTCGATGCTTTCGTGTGGAAAGAGCTATTGAAGGATCATCATCGAATATAGTGAGAGTGAGCGGTAACCGACAAGGTTGATCATTTGTAGTATCGCGAGGTATCAGCCATCGGCATTCAAGAGCCAAAGCCCAAAGATGCCTAAAGGCTTGCAAATGGTACATGTTATCGTCCGCAACAGTAGGGAAGAAAGGATAGAATGAACATAATAGTGTTGCAATTGCCAAGTTGGAAGTGCCTAGGGTATATTTTCCTCCTCCTGTGAACAGCAAACCAGCTGCCATATGGGTAGCCATATGACTCCCGTAGTTAACATCAGGTCCTATACGGTCATGTAGAATAGATAGTCTCTCCCACAGCTCATGATTTCCAGTTCCTGCCATAACCATAGCTGCTGCTGTTGCTACTATATCTCTACTTGCTTTCATCAAACTGCGAGTAATTTTTTGTTGAAAATTGGAGGCTGTTGGATCATATCAGACAAGGTTGATTAGCTCGAATGATGATAATTTAAACACGTACGCAAAGTAAAAGGATATTACCAGTAGACTGACTTCGCTTAGCAAAGAAGTCAAATTTGCTTAAAAGGCATTGGAACGCCTCTTCATTACGAGACCCAGCGTATCGAAGACCTATACTCAAACAACAGCCGGCAATAATATTCGAGGCTGCTTGCTGTAAAATTTCCATGTCACAATGTGATGCGCCGTATTCTTGAGGATATAAGATGTTTTCGTTCAATGCATTTTTGATAAAATCGGGCAGCTGTTCTTGTATCCAATTTTCCGTAGGCTTGATATGACTCCACATGATCAAATTTTTGCAGAGTATTCTAAGAAGTAAGAAATCTGATCGGATGTAGTCTAACATTGGCAGTGTATCTGGTAGTCCAATTTTCTCCGCTATTCGCACATCCTCTGTCTTGAGATACATGAGCCCAATAGCAATCATTGCTCCGGGTGCTGTAACATCGAGATTGATGCGTCTAGTACTTCGGCTATTCATCGTAGAAGAGTTATAACCAGGAACATTTGGCAAAGCCAACTTTTCGTCCATGAATCCAAACAGTCGTTCTTTTATGCCGAGATCAGCCAATCCTATCGCATTGTCGCCTTGTCCTAAGGTGATGAACCCGAGAGCAAATCCTGCAGTGAGTGCTCGACTCTCAGGGTGGCACTTGGCGGCATCCTCCGGCAAGATGTCATTACTTCGACTTATTTCATCAACCATGACCGAGGCCATTCGACGGTCACAAGATCCCATGTAAACGAGACCTATGCCGAGAATACAGGTGGTTTGTGTCAAATGTGAATGACCGAGATCTGTCGAATCCAAAGGAAGAAGAGACGGGAGATGCATAGATAGAAGCTTCGTAACTTTTCCATCTCGACTGCTGCAGTAGGCAGCGGCTACACCGAGGATGAACCCAGCAGATGCCAAGTCACAGTTTTCCGTCAAATACCTATACCAATCCACGATGGGCAGTCGCCTAAGATGCCCTGTCAATCCTAATGCAAGCAGAAATCCACCATGCTGTGGATTAAGTTCTTCTGGTTTGTTGTATAGAATCCATGATCCATTAACAGGTATATCAGGAGAGATACGCATTCCAGCGGCAACACCATTATGAAATGCTGGCCAGTCAAGGTAGTCCTTTGGAAGTGTACTGATGTCAAATTGGACAACCGTTCTCATAGGCAACACCTTTGCCGAGAGTACTAGTTCCGGAATTGGAAAAGTCTTGGTAGGGTCTGGTTTACATGTGCCAAATGACAATATGCCTCTACCTATTCCAAGGGCAAGTGTACGATGCGATAGATTTGCAAGGTGACTTTGGTGTTCAACTGAGAGGTCTTCGTCGCTATACCAGATAGAAATATTGAATCATTGTAGGACTTGGTTAGATACAAAGTGTAAATACACTAACCTCATTTCGAGACGTTCAGGCACAGTTATTTCAGGAACAACAGAAGCATCAAGGTTAGCTCTGGCCGTATCGATCAAGCCAACATGTCCAAACCGCATCTTTTGGATATTTTTGGTAGGAATTTCATCATATTCTGATATCTTGCTTTCACCTTCGAATGCTAAGGCTTCTTCTATAAGCGCATGCGTTTTCTTTCTATCCTTTACCTTTGAAGAGTGTATGAATCAGTTTGGTGTTCGCATTTTTACCTCAAGTACTTTCCGTCTTACATTTGTGACCTCAATGTCTAGATCGTTTGCAGAATTCTGAGATTGACCCTTAATCTGTTCAGCAATATCTTCTCGACCTAATGAGAATGTAACTTTAGAATAGATACGAAACAAAGAAATAATGCAAACTGGTCATACCTATTATATTATACGCTTCAACTGGCCAATCCGCCGGCGGATGGATTTTATATGACTCCAACATGTCATACAACGGTTTGGAAACATTCTTTGGTAATTTGGCTAGATCTCCTTGATTGAAACCTTCTGAAATGAGCAAAAGGACCACCGATGAAGCATCTCTTAATGGATCCGAGTAAACGACGAAAATGGATGACAGGCGCTGAAGTAAAAGACAGAGCGTTCTCTTCCGAAGAATAGGGTTGGCCATCATTCCAGGGTATGGAAATATGTCTTGAGGAAGAGGGAATGGTGGCAAAGGACCTCGACTAGGATCTACACCTTGTGTATGTTCCTGTATCCAAGCTCCAAAATCGGGCGGGAAATTTCTCAACATATGATCTTGAATATCTGAAGAATTGACTTGGAACGCTGTTCAAGGGTAAGCACAAGGTGTACGAACATAAGGCTAGTCTGAATGGATCAACAAAATCTCTTACCAGGATGATCATAACCGAGGTCGGGAATACCAGATTCTAAATAATACATTTTCCATTCTTCCCATTGCAACATAGTCGCCAATTGGCTTAAAAGCAAGCCCATATTCATAGTGTCTTCCTTGCGATATTTGTCCAGTCGTAAATCCTCCCATATAAGATGGAGATCAAGTATCACGGAAGTGATATTAGATATTAGTGATTCCTCAGGGTTTCTCTTTTCGCAAGACTCAAGGGACTTGAATATCCATTTTTGTACTATAGAATATTCAGCTTGAGATGCTTCACTGTCAGTTTGCTGACCTACTAGAGCTTGCACATCATCTCCCAAATTCAGACATGATATCAAATTTGAGTGGACTGCTTGATACCAGGAGTCGGAAGAGCTGGTGAAGGTATCACTCTGTAAGGAAGCCAAGATTTCCCCGCGCTCCATTTCATCACCATATAAGAAACAAAATATGGCAGACGCGAAATTATCCCATTCATCATCAGCGGTATCTAGGTCTTCCAATTGCCATTCCTCAGAATATTGGTGGTACATAAACCGTCGACGAATGCCTTGAAATACGTTGATAGGTACAGCAAAGCTTAATGCCATCAAGCAATCTTGAACGAGGTTGGATTTGGGCGTGAAGTCTACGGTAATGCGGTAGGTTCGTGAGTTGGACATAGTGACATTGACTCTGTTGTGAGTCGGGTCTTTGAGTTCTGTTACCAGCAACGTCTCTTCAGAAATCGAAAGCTGTCTAACTAAGGTCCGTAACTCCTTTCTATTTGAGTGATCTGCCGGTGTAATAAGATCTACGTCTAGTTCATGTATATTGTCCGGCAAAGAGAGGTCTATTAATGAGGTTCCAGAACCGATCCAAAGCTTCAGTTTTCCATTCTGCACAAGGAGAATATCGTAATAGTTGTGGCGTGTGGCTCTTATCGGTTGTGCTGCTGAAGCTTTAAATTCGAACGCTTTGACACCTCGACCTTTGCGAACAGTAACTAGTGCTGTCACATTGATGCCAGTTAGGGTATTGCTATTGTTGTCGTGAATACAGACGAGTTCTGAGCCATCCAAATCATGTGCCAAGAAGACCTCTGTCATTTTATCAGTTGATCGACCAGAAGAAGACCTGGAATTGCATTATTCATTAGTAAGTCTCCATTTATAACGAAAACCTGCTAGGGAGAGTGTTAATTCATATGTACCTCGTTGTTCGCTTTTCAGACCACAGCAGTTCAACGTATGCTCCAGAATGATTACGGCGCTCGAAAGAAGAATCCGCGTACTCTGACGTGTGCAAGAAATCTGTTTCGGAACTAAGGTCGTCATGATACTGTACAAAGGAGTCTTTTCTCGTCAGAGGAGGAGGTGTAGTGGGCTTAGGCGGGGTAGATGTAATTGCGACGCTACTGCCTTGCCGAACGTTCCTCTTTCCGGTTTGTTTTATGGGTGTAGTCGTAGGTGAATGGTAAGCTTCATTTGCTGCTCGTATCAATTCTTCCTTTCTCGCCAATGTCGATGACTCTATTTCCGTAGATGTTGTAGAATTATCATACACATGGGAGGCGTACCGCCAAACGTAGTGGCTCATTTCCTTTTTGTGGTAAGTTACCAGTAAGCGTGATTCGTCACTTCTACTGTCGCAAGTTGTAACAAATCTGAGTTCATGGTTATCGTCTGTCAGAGGTGATATCGGCTCGGTAAGTCGCAGTTCTTTCTTCACCATATCATAAGAAATATTATCGGTCACCGATAGTACTGTTGGCTCTTCTCTCGGATGTATGACTACTAGTAAGGGTGCATTGGTAGCAACGCCTTTCCCAGTAGGCTTCGATTCTTTAGGATCAAGTCGTGCTCCATGATTTTTCGTGTTCGATTCATTGTGACCTTGTCGCCTTTCAAGGATTACGCCAACATCCATAGCGCGCCCAGTGTGAACTGGAAATGGTAAATGGACTGAAAAGGTATGGCCACTGATGAAATGTATTTTGGCAATGTCCTTGAGAATAATACATATCGCTTTCTGTAGTTTTTTTTCATCACAAGTTTTGGTGAGTGCCAAAAATGGTGGGGACAAGTCGCTCTTTGTCTTTTTTGCTGAATAAGACAATGAGTATGGCTGTTCACCAAGACGTGATCCATTATCGATGTGTGAGTTAATGTCAAAACTTTGACTCGTGTATTTTCTTTTCAAAGGTGATTGAGTATTCTCAATATTCTCAGTTATTGAAGTTGCCAATTTTCTCTGCGAGTCGACTGGAGCGGTAGCGAGCTGTGAGGTTTGCCGAAAGGGTAGTCCTTGGATATCGGTAAAGTCAGGTTCAAGAAGATCTTCGTCGTAAGGAAACCATCCTATGAGAGCTGTTCTTATATGCTGCTTGTCTTGATCAAAGTTAAAACATTTGATAACTTGATCTCCTCGGCTCCAAACTAGCGTTGACCCAACGATGTATAGCTCTTCTTCCGCATCGGCAGAATAATTTCCAAGCGACTGGTATGGCAACGATTGGTAGCTTTTAGTTACTCCATCAAACTTTCCGGTTATAGGCTGCTTTCCTCGATTGCCAGAGAAGCTAATGTGATAGGATGGAGTTTTGGGAGCGGACCATTTGGTTCTGGGCGATTGGCGATTACTGAGAAGAAAGGCGCTGAAGTCGACCTCCTCAAATGATCCTACTGAGTCTGCAAGGTGTGGGTTATGTCGGATATATCGCTCTCCACGAGGTGAAAAAACTTTAATATCGTGAACCTTGAGGGCCATTTGACGGAAGAATCAACATTCAGGCAGTACAAAGTTGGTTCGGCAATGCAATTGTAACCTCGACGACGGTACGAAGCATTGAATCCAAAAAAAAAAAAGTCGCGATTGAAATTCCGATACGCGCAATGGAGTAAAAACGACAGTTCTTTCAAGTTTATGGAAAATAACGCATGTTATCTTGTACCATATGAACAATTCATGAAATACTTTGCAAATTTCTAAAGTTATGAAAGCAAAATAAAAAGGAAGAAGAGAAAATTAAACTATTAAATCGTCCAATGAAGTTGTGGTCACGTTGAAGCCGATAGACTTAAAACCATCGGCAATGTCGTTCACTTTACCAGGAGTTGAGACCACAACCACGTTTGACTTTTCAGGTTCAAACAGAGCAACCAAGTACTTGTTCAGCACGCGATGCAAGTCATCCTTTGTCGTTGATTGTACTTGAGCTAGCAAATCACGGTTATACGATGCCTTCACTTGTTTCAGGATCTGATTAGTAAACGACTGGCCTGCAGCATGACTGATAGTGTCTTCCCTATTGACGATGCTAAATATGACACCACTCTTCGCTCCATCAACGGCAGAATCCTCAATATCTAGCTCCTTCTCCTTGAGTTGATATATGACGTTACGTGCTTGAAGGAATGCTTTGTAGGCATTTGGTGACCGATATATGCTGAAATACACTAGGTGTGCTTCTACATCGGCTCGCAGACTACAAGAATAAGCCAAGCCCTGTCCACGGATGAGTTTCCAGAATATTCCTTCCATGGTTTCTAATACCTCGTTCAAAACCAACAAAGGCGCAATATCAGGTGATTCAAAAGATACTGGTCCAGCAGCGCTATGCAACGAGAATGAGCTCTCAATAGAAGGAAGACCAACTACTACACCCTATGGCCATTATTTAAAACATAGTTAGATATACACGCAATAAAATGAAGAGAACGATCGCTAAATTTTCGTCTTACAATGTCACCTGGAGCTTTACCCTTATTGTTTAACACTTCTCTTGCCCACGGGTAAGGCTGAACTTTTGCTGGTCTTCCAGTTGGTGTGGTATCTTCAAATATCGAAAACACTGATCGTGGATGAGGCAATTTGAGGATATTTCCAATTATGTGCACAGTGAATGCAGGAGAATTGATCACTATATAGAGTAAAGGTATGTTATTGTCAGCCGAAACCAGATCCAATGCCGATTATTGTACTTACAGGACTGGCGGAACTGCTCGCAATCATCCAATACGCTTTGTGGATCTTTCTCTAGCCGCTGTAAAAGATCAGGAAGATATTTTGCTTGATATAATACATTGCTTGATGCATTGGTGGACTTTTCACGTTCGAATTGCAGTTCTCTCATAGCAGAATTTGCCATCTGTGAAAAGCAGTATTAGTGGAAAGGATATTATCAGTAGTCATGGATAAAGTAACAATCGTACTCCGCGTCCATCTCTCTTGGCTTGTGGAATGTCATTAAGAATTTTGCTTGCCGTGATTTTCAGTCTGATTAAACGTAGAGAGATTAACGTTTTGCGATAAACTTTATATAGGCAATGAAAAGGTTAGTTACCTCTCGGGGGTGAACTTAGTGTTCCACAGAGCATCTCTAACCCATTGAACTGCTTTTTCATATTTTGCAACCTGCATATCACAGGTCACAATGAGCTATTCCTTGTAGGAGGAAGATCGTCAACTACACAAATATGTAACACTTACCTCTACCTTGATCCCAAGCATAGCAACCTCTCGGAAGCCAACCGATGTGCCAAGCGATGCATAATAGTCAACGGTATCTTCACTAAGTCTCTTAACTACTTCCTCATACGGAATTTGCCCATTTTCAGTTTCAATAGGCAGTGTAAATAAGGCATCTAGGAAAAGTGTTGTCAATGGTCGCAAATGAGAGCCAACGTTAGCCGTGCTTATGTAGACAGAGAGTTTGATGAAACTGGAATTAATATCTGAAAATAGTAGATGTTAGTAATAAATAAGATTGAAATATAGAAACAAAGATCTTTAACATACGGTCAAATTGGATTGGGAACGGTAGCTTGACTTCAAGGTCATTGTTAACGTGGTCTTGCACGGTGTTGCTACTGCAAATTACAAAGTGGCGTTAATTGCTCTGATGCTCATAGTCAGGTTCGACTCAATCCGAATAACTTACAATAGCCTATCATCTGGGGTTCGTGCAGTTTGAACCTCAATAAAATCGATTGACGATACTGAAGGAATGGGAACGTCGTTGACCACTTCGGGTGGAACAGGAACCTCATTCTCTTTCTTGCATTCCTCCAGCTTTTCTTCCAGGTCAGCCAATTTCTTTTCACCAAGGCGAGCACGTTGTTGGCTGATTCGCTCAGATTCTTCTTTGAGAAGCTGGTCTGCAAATTCGGCAGATGGCTTTCCCATGAGAGCAATGTGAGGATTCTTCACGTACCATCTAATATGCAACGTATAATGAGATTTCAATAATCCAAAAGAGACATACAGTCTAACTCAATCTACTGGATGACTCACTTGTCAAGTAGGCGAATCCAATCGTCACTAGTATATTGCAATAATTCATCCAAATATTTCAGATCTTGGCAAGCAGCTTCCAAATCCGAACCATCTGCCTTTCCATATAGGAAATCGCCTATGCAAGTAATGGCTGCTGAGAAATGAGAATTGGTCTCAATATTGTTCAACAATTTGAGTTTATCTCTGAGTATGACGGTCTTCATTCTGTCCATATCAATGCCTTCTTCTTCTATGACGCGGTTCAACGTGTCAAAAAACATGGGGATAAATTCTTCCAACTCTTCTTCAGGCACATTTGCTATGTTGCAGCTCAAAACAGCTCGAATCTGGTCAACGATATGAAAATCGATATCTTGAGAATACGTCAGCAACTAATGGCACAATGTTGTAAGTCGTGCAATTTATGTTTTGGCTTACCTGTGCATAGAGGATCCTCAATTTCAACAAACTCTTTTTGAAGTACAGACACAGGAGAATCTGTCAGATAAGTATTCAATACATCAACTGCTTTGAGTTCCAAGTATTCCTGAGGTAAGGCAGATGTTAAAAAATTGTTGAATGGTAATAACAGTCATTACATTCTAGCTTACATGGCAGTCGGGACCGTTCCATGAAATTATGATCTCACCCATAGACTCATCTTCATCTGGGAAAAGGACTATTTCTTCAACGATTTTAGCAATCTTGGGTACTGGACCAGATTCAACCCATGGTCTCTTCATTGCAGGAGGAGTAGGTTTGCTTAAAATATTTGCTTCAACTGGTTCCAGCACCTTCAGTAACTTGGCATGGTCTAATTTACCGGTAATGATAAGACACAAATTATCCGGACGGTAATACGATTTATGATAGTCTCGGACTAATGAAGTTTGGTAGGATTAGTAAGATGAAGTATAATCTACCCGCTTGCAACCAATAGCAACTTACTTTGGTCAACTGTAATGTCTCTGAGTTCTTTCATCAAGCCTCCAGTTTCTGACCGATATCCACATCCCGGAGGAAACAGATGTCGCTGCATACGAAGTTGCATTCGATCGTCACTGGAGTTTTGGCGTCCCTGCATCTCACTGTAAACGACCTAATTAAAGTATCCATCAAATGGTGGCAAATTGTCAGTACTTAATTTACCCAAATGATATTAATTTAACACTGAACTTACACCTAATTTGCCAAATGACGCATTTACATAGTTCCACCAACAAATATTGGAAGTCAGTTTCATTCAATAGTGTCACAACTAATAATTATGATATCATGGACTACCAAAGACTAACCTGCATCTTCTCCTTTTCCGTTGATATGATGGACTTCGGTATAACAGCCGCTGGATGTTAGAGTCGGATATAGAATATGGTCGATATAAACTGGTAGAATATTCAAGAATCCTTCACTTCCGGCAGTTGTTATGGTGTAACAAGTGTGATCAACATCAGTCCAGGCGTTAGTACCTTGCGCCAAGGCTCTGTTAGCCAGGGAATCTAGAACACCCTTATACGGATATTTTTCACTTCCAAGGAAAACGAGACTGCGCAAAAATTAGATTCTTTTGTGGTAATGGGTGTCAAAATGGTAACTTCAGCTTACTGTTCCAGTGTATGCGGGCAGCCATAGTCATCCAGAGCTAATGGGGAAAAAAGTCACAGTTAGATAAGGTTGTTGTGTGACACATGTGGTGGGGTTTTTAAGGCATCAATGAAAGCGTGTACTGCACAGCATGCTTCCTAAGCATCTGATTTGACAATTTGGCAAAACAAAGGGAATTTGGCACAATTTTTCTGGCAACCTACCTTCCGTAGCTAATGCAAAATAACCACTAACCAAGGGTGCTAAAGTTTTACAAAAGATAGAGTAAGAGAATGATGCGGAAATTGAAGAATATTTTGGCAACGAGGAAGGACAGTAAAAAGATTTGATGGATCAACCGTTTTGACGATAATAATATGAGTTTACGCATATAAAAACGAAGAATAAAAGTCGAATTGTAGAATAGGAAGGTGGTTTGAAAAGCTTGGAATATAGTTTTCCACTAGGTAAAGGAAAAGCACTTCCTCTCAAAAGGCTGATAATGCCAAAGCCAAATGTAAAGATTTTGACAGTAACATTAGCTTACCATCAATGTCGGCATGAACTATGGTCAAGCCGGTTTTATCACTCTTAAACTTTGTTATTTTGATACCATAATCAGTGTCAATCTGACGGATTTCTTTAAAATTGGAAGCATATCCGTTGGTAGGATTCTTGGGAGACATAAGGAAGAGGTAGAAAAGAAAGGAGGTCGATTATTGGGTGGGCCGGAGGCAACGCGTGGATCGTCCGACTGCCGCCCGCAACTGCGAATGATCCCACTTCCTTGTCGGCCCTCCAAAATTTTCCAAGCCCCTGAGTCCGCCGTCCTCTAGTTACAAAGATCTGTAAAACGACTTCTTGCCTCTAGATATTGAAGCAAACATGGTATTCTTGTAAATGTATAATTCTTGAAGTTGAGCATTTTAAGTCAGATTTAAACGATACAAACAATGGAACGGGTAATTCCGATGTTTACGATCGATATGTGGAGATTGGATAAGCAGAGCTTAAGCTTCCGATGTTTCATGCAGAATCTTAAATACCGAGAACTGATTGAACAGCTACACTTGCAGAAAGCATTTTAAAGTTTCTAAATTGGGCACCATGAGCCATTGCCAAGTGTCAACATTGGTATGGCGACTTCTCCATCCACAATGTAAAAGCAGCCTGGCGGAGTTAGATTTTTGCATTGAGCTGGGATGGTATGCAGGATTTTTTCAGCGTTCTCAACTGAATGCTTATTCTCCTCAAAAGCAGGGTGTAAATGGAAATAAAGTTTTATTTCCTTCGGCATTTTGAAAGAATAAACATGTTTACAGTATCATCATTCGGAAGCTAAAGCAATAACGAGACTGTTTCAACATTCAAATTTTAATAGGAAAAATAAAAAAGGGAACAATTTAAAGGCAAAAGCGTTAAAACCAAACTATAAGCCTGCCTTTACTGTTCTGCAGCAGTTTTCAATATTGAAGGTTTTTCTTGGGTTGTGGTCAAAATATCTGTGAGTGCCCAGCTGTTATGCCCTTGTATTTGGCTTAAGATTCAGCGTCCAATTTAGAGTAAGGAAACAATCCAGTTTACAGAGAATATTGCTCTTTACTGATAGGGGATGGTTATTGTGGAATCTTCATCAAGTACGTAGACGCTTCCATCACTCACTTTTACTTTCTAGTAAAAACTTGACTACTGTGGATAACTTAGCCATCATCAGAACTTTTGTTTTAATCCACCTATTGACCTTAATAAAAACCGAACATGTCTTATACAGACAAAGCACGCAACAGAATACTGAGCATCACGACCTTATCATGCATAAGATGTCATCCAAATATGTTTTACGTTGCTACGGTTACCAGTGAATCGTCCGCCATGTGGCATTGAAAATTTTCAGAATCGATCACCTGATGATATAAAACCTTAGCGAAGTTCTTCGTTGATGGTAGCGATTTACGACCGCCAGATGAATATTAAGCCAATCAGCAAATGTGATTTGTTTAATTTACGGCATGGTTGTGGAATGTCTCCTAGACATATGTTAACTGTATTTTTTTTTGTTTTTTGGAATGTAAGATATAAACCCCGTAGCCAACTTTGGGTATTGAGAGATATCAACGACTTCCTCATTGCTGTGTGAGATAAGGCCGCTGTTTAGTATGACATCGATTTGAAGAGATTGGAAACATTTTCAAACTGCGATATCCAAACAACAGCTGAAACTGTGCGACGGAGCCTGCAAATTGATAATATTTTCATGGAGATAAGCAGTTTGCATTAGATCATGGAAGAAACCTAATTACCTTTGATGGGGTCTATTAACAAATTTACGAGTTATGGTATGCTTGCCCGAAGTGGTAGGCAGAGCTGCGCCAAAAAATTTGGAAAGGAGCGATGGTGGGAATATGAATAGATTTCAGCCAATATACCGTTGCACGCATGGGGGCTACAACACAGCAGTTATTGCGCTGCAATTTTCCTGTATTACACTTTCAATGTGACCTAACTGAGCCGAATCGATCTACCATCTTTATCTACCATTATCTGCTACGAATGGAAATTCAACGAGACTGTGAGTTCAGAAAGAAAAGGTTGCACTGACGGAGATTGAAACCACGAAATTATCGATACAGCACCTATCGATTACTTTTTTTTGCTTTGCTCTTTCTCTCTCTTCCTCTCCGGACTCCTCTTGGTCTCCTTCAACCTTTCCCCCCTTTCGTTCATCTGTTCATGTCTCCTACTAACAGCAAGATCATCACCCCCAATATATCCGACTCCTTCAAAGATATAATTGGGAAATCAGTAACAATGCCTACATCTCCAAGTTATGCCGCTACAACCCCACCGTTAAATCTAGACAAACTGGCTGATAAATACAAGCGTGGTCGCAACAGAATCATATTCTTTGATTACGATGTGAGTTGATAGGGAATGAATTTCAATTTCCTTTTTTTGATTTCAGCGTCATCATACTGTTAATGTGATACGGCTTAATTATAATGGAATCTCATTTTGTCGTCTAAAATCACAGGGTACACTCACTCCTATTCGCTCACTGCCAGGCGATGCCATACCGTCGGAAGAAATGATTAATTACCTTCAGAAGCTATGTGAAGATCGTGATAATACGTTATGGATCATCTCCGGCCGAGACGAAGCCTTCCTAGAACATTATCTAGGCCACATTCCGAATTTGGGCCTTAGTGCAGAGCATGGGTGTTTTATCAGAGACCCTGGATCTCCAAATTGGGTCAACCTTGCAGAGCAACTCGATCTGGTAGAATGGATGGCTCAAGTGACTAAGGTTTTTCAAAAATACACAGATATCACTCCGGGAAGTTTTATAGAGAGAAAAAAGTGTGCATTAACATGGCACTATAGACAAGCCGATGAGAAACTTGGTCCAGCTAATGCGGAAGAATGCCGACGGCAGTTGGAAATGGAAATCATTCCCAAGTTTGACGTTCATGTCCTGGTAGGCAAAATGAACGTGGAAGTTCGTCCATCAGCTCTCAACAAAGGCGAAATTGTCAAGAATCTTTTAAGTAAACACAACCAAGTGGACTTCATATTTTGTGCCGGAGACGACCAAACCGATGAAGACATGTTCCGATCACTTCGGAACGCCGAACAGATAGATCAAGATGCCACCTTTTCTTGTCTGGTTGGCTCCAATAAGAGTGAAACTCTAGCTGATTACTTTGTATCATCACCAACGGATATAGTGAACGTCCTTAGCGTCATGCATAAGGCAACATCAAAGTAAGAGTTGTGAATAACTACGTTACGTTCCTTCCATCATTTCCTTTCTGCACTTTTTCATTTCTTGCCCCTCGTATCACCTTCTTCCCATTCATTGCATGTTCTTCCATCGCTCCTGTGGAGTAGATTCTTTCTGTTTTTAAACTGTTACGATTCATTTTCGTTTACGATTTATATTTTTCAGGTCACAGTTGTAGATGGAATTATTCCATTGTGAACCGACCTAATTGTATATCAACGTTTGCTTCTTTTTGTGCTCTCTTTCATCGACAAACTGACGATAAGACGGGCGGTTGTGCTATATAACTATATACATTTATACATATTGTGCAGATATCCAAATCATGTAACTGAAGCGAGGTGGCATTTTCAATTTTGCGTTTTTACAAATTAAACGACTGTTCTTGAGAACGAGAATGAGGCAATGAATCTTGCTTTGCAGACATCCATCCCAACGATTTATTTCCGTTAATTTTTGTAATTTCCCTTACGCTCAATAACATTAAATTTGATGTTGACCAAATCTTTTGCTGCACTAGCTGGTCTCAATCCAGCGGTAACAATATCACCAGGTCTAATTGGCCCAACGCCTGAAGGGGTTCCGGTTAATAGAACATCTCCAGCCTCCAGCTTCATGATGGTGGATACATAAGCAATAAGCTTTGGAATTCTATATCGATATTTAACACATCAATTGTTAGGGTATGTAATAAGAACATAACAAGATATCACATCAAGAACATACTCAAAAATCATATCTTTAGTATTTCCATTTTGCTTGATGGTGTCGTTGACCTTGAGCCACAAATTGACATCGTGGGGGTTCGAAATGGCAGTTTTGGGAATGAAATCACTAATTCAAACAAACAGTTTCAGCATGGCCTTCTGATCTTCATTGATAAGATAATTTACAATTGATTGATCATGTTTACCTAATAGGTGTAAATGTATCAAAACCTTTAGCAGCACTCCATGGAAGACCTTTAGCTTTAGCTTGTGCCTGCAGATCACGCGCTGTCATATCAATTGCCAATGCGTATCCTGTGTATCGTCAATAAGGATGTATTTAGTCTGATAATTCTCAACTCTTTATTGTCAGGTAATGAAGTTTCCTACCATCAACATAGTCCATGGCATCAGACGGGGCGACGTCTCGAGCGTCTCGGCCAATGATAGCAGCCAGTTCAACTATTATATTTGTAAACATACGAGACTCTCAGGTACAGCTATATTTCAACAAGCACTTACTTTCATGATGAACATCACACCCCTGTGGGACTTCTATCGATCCTCCATTAGCCAGATAAGATGTAGTGGGCTTCAGAAAGAAGAATGGTGACATGGGAACAGCATTGCCCAATTCTTTGGCGTGTTCACTGTGAGCAAAAACGTTAGAGTGGGCAATGTATATATCTGAAAAACGTAACTAAGATACTGACGAGAAATTGCGGCCAATGGCAACAATTTTGCGCCCAGTGGTGAAGAAATTTCGAGCCGACATGGAGAAATGTATTGGATATCTTTGCCGCTGTTCGGCATTACTGGCCTACTCTTCAAAATTATCTCCGCTTGTTTATTTACCCATGCACTCTCACCATGCGGCGACGTTATAACTATGTCGTTCAGCTAGTACTGACGAAGCGATTATCTAATTATTAATGTCGTTTAATATTCAATATCTCTGGGCAATTTTCTATAGTACGAAATGATGAGTAAGTATGTACAGTTGCCTATCCTAGGTAAATCCGTTGAATGCCTTCCTTTTCGTTACGACACATGGCGCATTCTTTTACTTTGTCTGCACATGCCTCACAGTATACTGAGGAAATAAGAAACCTAGTTAATATATAATTCGAATGGTCTAAGATATAGAGACATTCATCAATAACTTACCAAGGTGATAGCAAGGTATCGTTGCGTGCGTAATGGTGTTATGCCAACATACTCGACATTTGAAGTCTGAGAGTTTGGCTACTTCATTCTTCTCTTCGATTTCGTGTTGCAGCCGTTCGTTCTGTTGCAGAATTTCGGTGACAAGAATCTCCAGATTCGCCGTACGTTTCTGGCAGTGACGCCGCAAACCCATCTCCTCTGCATGGACTTGCTGCATTTTATTAAGGCTATCTTCTGCATGTAATTTTTCTCTCTTGAAAAGCTCGTTCTCCAGTTGCAAATTTCGTTGAGTCCTCTCCAATTTTGCGACATATTCATACATTGGATACTGCATGGTTTCCATATCAGCTACCACCTGTTCTTGTATTTGCAAAATCAACTTTTTCTGATTGAGAAATAAGGTCGAAAGGGATTTGTGGAAATTTGATTCTAACATGTCAAGCTGCTTCATCACCTGATCCTTGGAGCCGCTATTTGATTCCAAATCATTGTCGGATGTGTTATGAGCTGTGGATAGTAAAGCTTTCATGGATGATGGAATGGGGGGTGACTGAATTGTAGACTCTTTGCTTTGGGTTTGTCCAGGAGACATTGGTGCATTATACTCAGAGTAAGCTCGCTTGTGATGAGTTCCATCTGTATTAAAAGATTCTGGACTGAAAGCATTCAATAGTGAAGATTTTGAATATGAATAATCGTTTGGTCGCTTTGGTGCCATCAACGCTTTGATCACGGCCGGCGGACCCATGCTGCTAGTGGATTTCGTAGTTGCCGGATATGTGTGACTCTCTGCCGATGTATGGTCTTGCATCATTTGCGTACCGTAGGGTGGATTTGAATCATAGGGACTTGAAACTGAGTGTCGACATAGTTGATAAGACTCGTTATCGTTATACATATCATTATTCATCGGGGATCGACTGCTGTTTGACATACTTCTGATTGGGTGTGGGGCTGGTTGGCTTGAACTCAGTTCATTTGAAACATTCAATCCAGTTATCCATTCAGATATTTGGCTATCGTTTTTGTTACGAACAATGGCCTTCCGCACAGCAACTTGATGCTGTCTAACAAGATCCTCTGAGTTGTAATTCTGAGCGGAAGGTTGTTCGTATATCCCATAATCATGATCCCCCGCTGTCTGCTGCAGTCTATCTGACAAATGACCACGTTCTTCTTCTGTATATCCATCTTGGTGTATGTATTCATCGTTGACTTCTACAGAGTAACTGCTGAAGCTTGGTCCGGCCATGGAATCAGCACCATACTCGACAACAGTTGGTGTATTTGCATTTGAGCTCGCACCTAGTGTTCGGCGGTCCTTCGTCCATCGGATTCCTTGGCGATCAACATTGTTACTGCTCAGGTTTGATGGAAGATCCGTATGGCTGGTGGCAGCAATAGGTTCAGAAGCAAATGAACTGCTCGTAGATTCCTTGACACTTAGAGTTTCGTCTGGTGAATCTTTTAACACAGATATACTAGCCATAACAGGAACATTCGCTGTGTACGGTTTTTGAGAGAGACTGGTCGAAGATTCTGCCGATGTTGCAACTGATTCTACAGGTACTGCTGGCTTTTGAAGTAGTGCATGAGTGCAAATCATGGATGGAATAAATGGAATCTCCTCAGCAACAAGAGCCCAGCTACATTTTGGTCTTGCGTTATCGATATCAAAGTTGGGACAAGTAAATATTACCCTATTCTTATGTAATCCAGTATTGCTCAACAGCATCTTGACAGGGAAGTTGCAAAAGCATTTTGGTACTGGAGGAGAGCGTTTAGGAAAATTATTTTGAAGTCTGAAAGCGGCACAGAATGTGAGATTAAAAGCAGGGCAGATATTAAGCTCAACATGATTCGAATCAAGATCGTTTCCAGCTTGTAATTGGCTGCGGAATTGATCCCAAACTCGTTTGTGTACATGAAATCCACATATATTCGATGGTTGAATACGATTTTTGGTTCTATTCTTGTCGACAGTTGTTGATGAGCCGCCGGGCTTCGTCAATCCTTTGGACTTTGATGGAAATACTCGATCACCGTTTGTTGAACCACCAGTATCAGGCGAGCTAGTTGAACTCCGGCTGATTTCGTCTCTGCGTTTGTCCGTTATATCGCTGGCTGTCGAAGCCACATCATCGAAAGTGCTTTCGTTTGCTGTAGAGTTTTTAGAAACACGGAATTCCTGCAAATTATGGCACTCATAGATAACACCAAACTCTAAGGTGTCAAACGTCGCTGCTTCCTTCTCGCACCAACACAGAGTGGGTTCTTCCATTTTTAAGAGTTTTTCTTCTATAGTCATCGGATTATCTGGTCGCATAATGATTTTTTTTGGTGGTTTACTTGAGTTCAATGGCGACTCGTTCAATGATCTCGTAGTCCTCAATGATACATTCGACGATTGCGGAGCGCTCTGGTTGCCTTGAGATTCAGCCAGATTGTGTTGATCTTCGTCATTCTCGGCCGCAGTATGTTGCAATTCTTTCCATCGAAGTATTGCTTGCTGCTCTAGAGCTGAAAATTGTGTATCTGCAAGACTTGCTGTCGTAGCCATTACAGCACTTGCCCAAAGATAATAGGACGAAAGTGTTCAGGGTTGGCGGACGTGAAAAAATTGTCCCCTTTGTCCGAAATTTCGTACGAACAGTCCTGAGCTGTTTCTGCCCCCGCAGCTGCACTTCGCGATAACTCTCACCATGGCAAGCGTAGCTACAAATCTCTTAGCAGTAGAAGTTAAGAGAACAGAGAAGGTAGCCTTAACTCAAGTTCTCCGAGATTACATTTCCAACGCCTATGCGGAACATCCTGATCTTTACACCGATGACTTTCGAGTTCTTGATGAATTGCGTATGGACTGTATTCACCTTGGAGCACAGCATAACGCTCTAAACAGACTGATCAAGTAAATTCAATGCTTATGCTTTTGAAAATATTGACTTCCTTTTGACATATATTAAAACAGATATCACGGTCAGCTTGTCTTCATTGGCTCAAAGTTTCCTATCGACGTATGTATTCAGATCTTTTATATTTCAGTATATCTCATTTAACTCAGAAAAGTCTGAAATCAATAGGTTGGTGCCGAATTTCCATGGTATCCCGCGTTTTCCGCCAATGGTGGTAAACCAGGTAGGTGAATACTGAAGCGATGAGAATGTTGGATCTATGCTTACAGAGATACTATGTTTGAAGTTGCGTATAGAAATTTAAACTATGAGAAAGCCTGCGTTCTATACTCTATTGCGGCCATGCAAAGTCAGCTTGGTATATCCGAGAATAGAGCGACTGCAGATGGTGTTCGAAAGGCGTGCATGTATTTTCAGGTTGGTATATGTGTCTTTGAGGTTTGATAAAGTTTATCGCTTTAGTAAACTACTCATCATATGTCACAGAATGCCGCCGGTACCTTTAAGCATTTACAAGATGTTGTGATACCAGAGATACGGACAGCCCCTACTAAGGATATGACGACATCAGCACTTAACACTTTGGTTAGTTTGATGCTTGCGCAAGCTCAGGAATGTGTGTGGCAGAAAGCGGCCATTGATCATTTGAGAGATGGAACAATCGCTCGCCTAGCTGTCCAAGTAGCTGAATACTACGACTCCGCTTACGATCTAGCAACAAACTCATCGATATCTGGGTTATATCCGCAAAGTTGGTTATCCCATATGCAGATCAAGACACTCCACTTCAAAGCTGCTGCTCAGTTTCGAAAGGCTACAGAATGCATTTCTCAAAACAAATATGGCGAGGAAATCGCTCGTCTTCAGCTTGCGGAATCTTATGTCAAGAAAGGCTTGGACTTATCAGGATCATTTCTATCTCGAGGATCTGGCGTCAATGAGATGGTTATAAACGATCTGAAATCTCTACAACAAATAATACAAAGCAATCTTGCTAGAGCTCAAAGAGACAACGACGTTATCTACTTGGAGCCGGTACCGAGCTCCTCAGCTTTGCCACCAATCCTGAAATCTGGGATGGTAAAACCTATGCCAACCACCGAGATAACGGATCCTGTTCAGCTTATGATGGATAATGAGAGAAGTCACGGAAAAATGCCACATCCTTTATTGGGTCTTCCACTGTTCCAAAAGCTGGTTCCATTTGCTGTCCACCAAGCTGCAAGTGTCTACTTTGACCGGAAAGAACGTGTGCTCAAGGTCGACATTATTGGTAAATTAGATGAGCTCACTGGAGTACATCAAAGGTAGGCTTGAACCACCCGTTGATGGTGACATTGATATGATATAGCACGCTTACCATTCAGATTTGATTGTTGGCAGTACCTTAAGATCCTTAAATCTTCCGACAGCGCTCCAAGCATTAGAGCAGCCAATTGGCCCTCCACCTTCGCTTATAAAGCGTGCTGACGAAATCAAGAGTAAAGGAGGGTCAGCGTTACTATATGATATGATAGAGAAAGTAAGACAGTCGTCTCTTAAGAATTCCGAATTGCTGGATCAAGCTCTCAATGCTGTGGATGAAGAATTGGAAGAAGATGATGCAATGAGAAAACAGTATGGCGACAGTGAGTAGTTGCAAATGTTATCTATTTTCTTTGATACCCATCGCTAATTATGAGCATTTAGAATGGCCTCTGCAAAAATCGTCCGAGTTGACCGGCCAGCTAATTGCTCAAGGAAAGAAGCATCGAGAAACTATACTATCAGCACAGAAAGCGGATCAAACAGTTCATCAAAAGCTCGACACATGGGTAAAGATAATTGATATCCTTACATTGCCCACTGAAGAAATCGAGCGGTCCATTCCATCAGTCCATGTTACAAGAGGATATTCAGCTCCGGATGAGGATGATGATCTTGCTAGACAGAATAACGCAGCACGGCGACTTAGATCATTGCTCGAAGAAGCTGAAGGACATGTCAGAGAACGCAAAGATATCATTGAACGCGCCCAACGAACTTCTATGGCGGACGATATATCACCTGCCTTGCTCAACAAGGCAGCTCAACTTACTGCAAACTCACCCATAGCCAAGATCGAACCGGCTCAATTTGAATATCTATTCGCAGAACAACTAAGACAATACGATGAATATCTGAAAGATGTAGACAGGCAAGAAGAAGAGCAGGATGCACTGATGAAAAAAATTGCCAGTGCAAATGAGGAGTTCTTAGAAGCAAGAAGATTCAACCCTGCTATAGCAAAACGAGAGAAGGCTTTGCAAAACTTGGAGCAAGCCTATGATAAATATCAGGAAATATATACTAATTTGAAGGAAGGCATCAAGGTATGATATGCTTAAGAAACACGTATGATTGAAAAAGGATAGGGACTGATGATTAATCTTTCCAATGAAGTTTTATACGGACCATGGTCAAAGTCTAAGTACCTTTAGGAAAAAATGTCTCGACTATCAACAACATCGAGGAAATGAAGCGCGAGAAGCTTTGAAGTAAGCTTGTTCATACTGGATGTAAATTTAATCGAAATGCCCTGACGTTTATTTTTCTTTTCTCTCAGAGCATTTGGTGTCAATCCACTTTCATTGGCATCTCTGAACTTGAACTCGCAAGATAGTAACCATCCTCAACCTGCTGGCGCTTGGCAGCCAAGCTTTGGTATTAGATTTAGTGGAAAGAAACAATAGCCATGAGAAATACCATGCGCCTTCTATTTCATGTTATAGTGTGTATATACAATCTTATTAAAGTTGTTTATCTTTAAATGAAGAAAAAGGAAGCTGGGAACTTTTTCTCGTTTACTGAGCCCATGCTTCGTATGCCTCGTAGTAAGCCTAAATGAGTATCAGACAACGATCAGCGTCTAGTTTATGCGCTTAGATACAAAGTAATTCGCTTACCTGATATTCTTCTGTCGTCATCTGAAGCTGGTCATCTTCAGTAATTTCATGTAATGGTACAAGTCGTCCATTTACGGACACCTTGATAACTTCAGCATCTATATCGTCAAAGTTGTCAGTGTCCTCCTCGTCTGCACTATCATGGTGCTGTCTTTTGTTATCGCTGGAAACAAACGAATTAGCCTTTGCTATAGTGAGCAGCTTCTAAGTCAATTGAATCGTTTAAGCTTACCCAGCTTCAGCATCATCGTCAAATCCGCGCTTGGCTCCCACCACCTCCAGTCCACTATCGTCGTCGTCGTTCTGAAAATCTTGGTCCACCTCAGAGGCTGTTGGCTCCGTACTTGCAGCAAGGGCGTTAAGGGAATCATAATATTTCGCATAATCTGGAAGTAGAGTTTGAGTCACTGAAAATGACAGCACACCCTGTCAAACACTTAAATTCTTACAATCTGCTCTGTCTTGGTCATACTCTTCGTTATCAACTGCCTCAAACTGATCTTCTTCATCTGAATCACTGTCATCTGGTGCATTCTCACGATCTCCTGTGCCTTTCAAAGGTGTAGAAATGGTACTCTGTTGATGCCATACAGGAAGGGCGTTTTGCTGTCGCTTCTTATTAGATTCAGATATCTTAGCTCGACGTGCTGCTTCGTTGTCCATCTGCAAGTCTACTATAATTTCTCCTTGACCAGCTCCAGTGTCTTGGGCTATAGCAAGCTCATGACCACCTACAGAAACGAATCAGCAAGTCTTTTGCATACCGCTTATATTACATATTGTTTCCTGACTTGACTTACTATCGTCACCATTAGCCTTAATATTTCCAGTTCCATCCATGCCTGCTGAAGTTCTTATGACATAACTGTACATTTGGTCAGTAATTGATGTTCAATTAAAGAAAGCTAAACAGAATACGGACCTGGCTGGTATAACTAAAGAATCTGTCTGTTTAAGCAGCGAAATGATTGGCAAGCACTGTTCTCGTAACCTTTTAACATAATATTAATCATTTCATTCTTAGCTTGTAGAGGTCAAACGTTTAGATGTCATACCTGGCCAGTACTTCCTGGCTATACTTCACGTTTTCGGCGTTGTCATTTTCTTCAAGCACATTATCGCAATCCTCACAATGGAACAAGCCGTCAGTCGTACTGATTAATCCTACAGCTTCAAGAGCTGGGTAAGTTCTCTGACAGTTTGGACAGACGTATCCTTTGTTTTCAGATTCCTATAGTAGACATGCTGATGAATATGTAACGTACGGGACATCTGATTGTTTCGGTCAGGGAGCTCACCGTTCGCAAGGTATCTCGAACTGACGTTTGCATTTTGTACATTTTCCATTTTACTACGTTTACAAACTGTTTGTAGTCAATATAATAGTAATTCTTCGGTACAGCTCGTTGATCAGGTGCTCGCGCTTCTTGTTTCTGGACACTGAATGCGGACGATGAGCTATTAACATATATAAAATATTCAGAATAATGGAAGGAGACATACATGCGAACTAATCTATCTTCTCTGAGTTTGGCACACAATTTATGGAGCTCTCGTAGCGTTAATTTAAGATTGATTGATAAATCTTCTTCTTTCACGCTAGAGATTAGTGAAATTAGCAAATTATTACTGTTGCAAACACAGCAATGCTGTATACATACTGCTCTCCAATCTTGTTTAAGGCATCCAATACCACAATATATTTAGGATCATAGAATGCTCGAGCAACTCTGGCCACCATTGTCTTTAATACATCGTACTGCGACATGTGGAAAGCAAAAAGGGCAAACCGTGCAGTCACGCTGAAATTGCCGAATTTTGTTGAGTGCCTTTGCTTGTCGAATGCAGTCAGCTTATTACGCTGATACGCATCGTTTCAAACTTTTACTGTCCTTTACGTCCCATCCTATCCCCAAAGGACATATATATGAATTGAAGTCGCAAAGACTTTGATAAGTGCTATATTACAATACTTAAAAAAAAGGTGAATACAAAAGGAGGAAATGAGACAGAGAGATAGTTTTGAGAACAAGGTCTATATGTTGCTAATGCTTTGAAAGCTGATCTATCGCCTGTAATTCGTTTGCAGACAGAGATCCGTCAAATTAAATGAAAACCATCATCTCAAACCGTCAGAGTATAGTGGCACTTAGGGGTTCAGCACGGAGTTCTTCAATGTTCATCTCTGCCTCTGCGTCTGTATCAATCTGCCCAATGATGCTCCTGTTACAAAGGTAACCAAGTTACTAAAAGTGCCATGACTATGCACCCTCCAGGAAAAAAATAACTTACACGCTATCACCACGTACGACATAGAGACCAAGAGGGACGATTTCGGTACCTTCCGGAGAAAAGACGCGCTCGTGGCACTTTTCTAATATAATGTTTCCAGTTGAATCGACTCCCCTCGCTGTTCCCTACATTTAAAATTCGTAATTAACCAATTGCGTAAGGATATGTAGTGATCTACTTCCTATGTAGACTTACCACTATGACTCGGCCGTCCAACGTGATCACTGACACAAATTCTACGTGGACAAGACATCGTTAAGTTGAAGCACGCCAATATGTTCACTATATACCAAATGAAATGGTGACCTACTGTCAACGAAACTGTTCAGAATGCTCATTCTAGTGAAACGAAGTAGGATCAATCGTAAAATTTCGTCGAGACTCTGTGGGTTGACCCTATTGAAGCCCGCACGTGACTTGTGAAGAAACCAAGCAACGGAAAAATGAACCGCAACTCAGGTTTTCAAAGCATTATCATCTCTTCTAAACTATCGACTTTCACGGACCATCGATAGCCGCTCTTTTGAACAATGTACATTTGTATATATTATACCTACATCTTGCTTTCTAGAGTGCGTTTTAAAATACAAGTAAAGCCATATTGACCATTATATAGGAAATTGCAGGTTCCTAAGTGATATATACGATTCCGAACACACCTTTGAAAATGAAGTCGTAATATATCTGAAAACTATCGATCTACTCTGGATGATATTTTAGTGCATTGGACACGCTACCAGGCAATAGGTTCTTTTGGTACAAAAGCATCCCAAATAATTATTGTAGCGGAGCTGCAGAAAGCCAAAGTTGAAAAACGTGTCAAACAAATTACCGTATCTAAGTTGTTTCATTCTGCTGTTCAGACTCACCTTGCAATGGCTAGAGACGAGCTTGATACCCAGACCCCTCTCAAGATAGCGTTTATTCACCCTGATCTTGGCATTGGTAAGAAGGTCAAACAAGTCTGTAACCCTCCAACCGTGCAACTTTAACAACCATTTACAATGTCAGGTGGAGCCGAGCGGTTAGTGGTGGATGCAGCAGTTGGGTTGAAAGAATGTGGTCATCAAGTTATAATGTATACTTCACACCATGACAAGGATCACTGTTTTGAAGAAACTAGAGATGGTAAGGTTGCAATGTCCGGAATGGATCTTGAGCAACACCTCCTTTTGGACTTTGGTCTCACACTATCATTATCAGGCACTCTTGAGGTGCGGGTTGAAGGAAATTCGATCATACCTCGCACAATCTTTGGTAGACTATACATCTTGTGCGCAATTTTAAGACAATTTCATCTTTGCATATCTCTTTTGAGACAGCAGAAGGATACCTGCGACGTATTATTCGTAGATCAATTAAGTGCTTGTATTCCACTTTTGAAGCTCTTCAGTACATCTAAAGTAAGTATTCTATCAATTGGGGTATATCATTCTTGTGTGTCAATCGACATGACGAATCTGATGTACTGTAATCTTTCAGATATTTTTTTACTGCCACTTTCCAGACAAGAAATTAGCTCGCCATGATACCATGATGCAACGAATCTACCGTGCCCCTGTAGATCTCTTTGAGGAATACACCACAGGTTCGTACTAACGGTATCTAATTCACATTGTTATTTTTTTTTTTGCAAGCATTAAATCGTAACCAAACATTGACACATATAGGAATGGCGGACACAGTGGTTGTAAATAGCAATTTTACAGCTGGAGTATTCAAGCGATCATTTCCCTCCATTTTAAAGAAACCGAGAACATTATATCCGCCAATTAACTTGGAAGCGTATGATAAGGAAGTCGACCTAGATGATCCTCGTGTTAAGATTTTAATAGCGTAAGTATCTACCCTATTAGAGTTCATCGTATCATACTCGATCTTACAGAAAACATATGCAGAGTCAAAAAACTAGTTGTGTCCATCAATCGATTCGAACGCAAGAAAGCTATCGACTTGGCAATACATGCATTCGCAAAGTTGAAAGAAGAGGGCGGAATACAACCAGCTTTATTTAACAATATGCGATTAATCGTTGGTGGAGGATATGACCCAAGAGTTACGGAAAACGTCGAATATCACCAAGAGCTTGACAAGCTAGCAAAAGAAACTTACAAATTGAAAACTTTTACCTTGATGCCAGGTTCTACTGCGTCAGTTCCTGACGATATTCAAGTACTTTTCCTTTGTTCGTTCAATGATGCTCAACGAGGTTACCTTCTTTCACATGCGACTGTTGTGCTATATACACCATCCAATGAACACTTCGGTATAACCCCTGTAGAAGCGATGTATGCAAGAGCACCAGTCATTGCGGCCAATAACGGTGGCCCCGTCGAAACCGTACAACACGGTATAACAGGTTTACTGCTACCACCAAACCCAGAAAGTTGGCGCGATGGTATAAAATCTATTGCCACCGGTGAACTGGATGGAATTAAGATGGGAGAGGCAGGAAGGATGCATGCTCAGGGCCACTTTTCCCTTGAGGCTTTTGTAGATCAATTGGAAGACATCTTGGACGAGCTGGTCTCGGGTGGCAGGCCTACCAAGCATTACTACGACAATATCGAGTATGGTGTCCGAATTGCCATTGCTATTGTTGTAATCGGTCTATACATTAACTACTGGTGGCTATAATATGGGTTCACTGCAAGGATCCAGTTGCATTCAGTCTTTTATACACACATCAATGTGTTCACAATAGATTGCAAAAATAACTCGTTCAAAAGTAGTAGGCAAATAAATAATTAACTGATGTTTGAATATGAATCACTCCTCTTTCCAATAAACACGATATTCCAGGCTCATATAAAAGACAGTAGCGTTCAATGACAAGTAGTAGATATAAAAAGCAGTAACTGCAATATATTATTGGGAATACTTATGAATATTGGATTGCTACTTGTTAGTTTACTTTCTAATACTCTTAGGAGAGTCTCGCTGAAAATAATAATAAGCATCAAGCTCGCCTTGAAGCTCTTTGATCTTGTCATTTTGGGATTCCAGCTCTTTATGCAGACGGTCACGCTCAGCCAATAGCTATTATGGTACAATTAGACAAAAAGCAACTTTATCCATCCCTCAGTCAATACTTTGTAGTATGTTCCTACCTGTTGTTCCCACATACGGAATCTCTGCTCCTCAGCCTTAACCTGTTCTGTAAACTTCTTGCGCAAGACTTCCTCTTCTTCCTTGAACTTGGGATTTTCGGAAGGTTGGCTTCTGGGGTCGCCAAATTTTCTAGTCTCCATCTGAGATTGTCTGTAGTTCTCATAGTGAACTTCCTCAGTGGTTGAAATCAAGTCAAGCATGTGTGTGCGAACAAGTAGGCTACGAAGCTTTTTGAAATCACAGTGGTCTTCATTTTCAACTTCTGCAACGCCCCATGAATACTCTCTTCCTTTAACGGAGCGACCATCGGAAGTGTTGACGTCTTGGGTGGAACCAATGACGGAGAAAGGCATTGCATTCATTATATTGTGGTTGCGCTTTGTGCTGGCTTCATCATCGCTTTCAATTGGGCATGAATATACGCGAATATTTTGAGCGGCAATTACATCCCTGATCTGTAACATAAAGAAATTTAGCAATCTTTATAAGTACGTACTTACACAGCACCTTGCAATAATTTTGAATTCCAAACTCACACTTTCTTTGAACTTGGCAAGATCAGCTGGTGTCAGAGTATCAGCCTTGGCGATGACAGGAATCAGATTTACACGAGATCCAAGTCTTTTCATTACTTCAACATCAAGAGGGTTCAAGCTGTGAAATATGCATATTAGAGGAACCAGTTTGAAATTAGGCTCTTCAAAAGACGCTCCCACCCTACCTGTGACCAGTGGGCTTGATAAAATAAAGGCAGGCATGAACTCTCATGTCGACTATGCCCTTTCTGCTTGGCTGTTGCTCTTGACGCATGTATTTCTCATGCTGATCATCAATGAAGTCTACAATTGGTATCCAAGCATGTCTGTTATTGACATAATCACCAAATCCCGGTGTATCAATAACTGTCAGCTTGACTTTGAACATCTTCTCTTCAAGTTCTGTAGCGTGTCAAACTCCATTTAGTTCCGTTTCCAACGTCTGTATGATTTCACTCAAATTCCTTACCAGCCTTGGTGATTTGAACTTGTACAGTCTTAGCAGGTTGCTTGACCTTTCTTCTATTCAAATTCTTTTGATCCTTGATCGCTGTTGTAAACAAGGTGTTCACAAAGGTAGTCTTTCCAAGACCAGATTCACCTACAGAAAAACAGCATCATGTCGATTTCATAAGCGTATATTCATGTCAAAATGATATATCTATTACTGCCTACCGCAAACCATCAAAGTGAAGTTGGCACCATTCTTTGCGACAATCTTATGCCGCTGGTTTGGTAAGTTTGCAATGCCTGTTCCGATGGAGGCGATTGGAGCTGGAGGTACGGATTCAACTGGTGAAGCTGCAGCCATGATGTGGAAACAATAGTAAAAAGTGAAAAGAGAGAAGGCAAAGCAAGCTTCAAAAGATCAACTCGTACTGAACAAGGAAAGGGAGATACTGGGGGACGTAAGTAGGGGGGTTACAACCGTTTTTCACACCAAATGTTGGTTCAGGGGGGGTAGCCTTCAATGTTATATTCGATTCTTGTAGATCACACAAGCTGTATTAACAGTATATACTGGCGCTCGGTTAAAGACCAATGTATATCTATGATACAGTGATCATTATTCAAAACAATCATGATGTCTGGAACAAGTCAGAAAGATTGCAAACAACAAGGCCAGAAGGAGTGCCCTTTTACCATTTTATTGTAGAGTTTAGGAGAGATAATAATGAACTAGTTCATACAATAGGAGACTTTTTCAAAATCGAGGGACTGTAGGCAGGGATGGGCTTCAGTTTGGCTGCAGTACCTTTGGTACCAGAAAAAAAAGTTGAATGATACTGTGGTAAATTTGTCAATTGTGTTGTCTAGCATGAAGTCATTAAATAATATTCATGCACTTATGAGCACACAGCTTTTTGACCATTGCCATAAGCTACTTTGTTAATTGTCACAATGTGATTTACAAATATAACAACAATGAAACAATGTGTATGTATACACTTTACAGGCTGCCCCCCAAAAACAAGAGAAAAAAAAATGGCAAACATATCAAAAGGTTGAAATAATCAGTGACCTCTCTCCTATTTTGACTGCGTCAGACCGGAAGTACCATGTTGGTTAATGATTGCATGATAATTCTCAGAATTGCGTTTTAAAATGTCGAGTACAGGTCCAAGAAGTCGTGTAAATGCTTTCTTGCCAAGTGTTGCACACTTGAGACGTCCATTCGCCCGGACAGTCGCAATGCGTGGTGCATCATTTAGTAAGGCAAGCTCTATATATCCCAATTTTGTTTTGGTCAGGCTAGAAAATGTGCAACAACGTATAAAATCTTCATATATCTGGCTTACCTCCAAAGTATCCACCTCGCACTAGATAGTTCACCTCTTGCTGTTTACCATCAGCACCAGTTCTAAATACTCGGGCTTCTCCTGATTCGATAATGTAAAAACTATCACCAATATCTCCTTCGCTCACAATGATATCTTGGTCTTCGTAGTAAACGGATTCTAAGGCATCAGCTATTTTATGTCTCTCATATGGTTTGAGAGATCGCAGAAGTGGGACTTCTTCCAAAAACGCTTCATACATCCTCCTCTTGCGTGATGTATTTTCCATGAGAATGCGTCGAAAGGTGACGCGATCCAGTGCCCACAGCACTGCATTTGAAGTCGCAACAATTGTCGCAGCACGCGGAGCGTTGTACATGAGAGCCAATTCTCCAAAGCTGCCCCCTGCCTCATAAGAAACGACCTTAATTGGAGCCTCTCCATCCTTGGAAATGAAACAGTCAAAAGTACCAGACTCCACTACATAGAAGTAATCTCCTACACCTCCTTGCTCAATCACGTTTGTTCCTGAAGAAACCTTTTTCTCGGCCATGGCATTGACTACATCGTTGTACTGCTCTTCATCCAAGTTCCTGAACAGGAAATTATTTCCGATGGATGCCAGGATTCTTGATTTTTGTTCATTGGATTTTGGTATGATAGTTTTTACATAGTCTTGGTTCTGTGACGGTGCAATAGACTCGGCGCTCACAGATGTGCGACGACCTCGATTATAGGCAGATGGTGGAGGCATAGATGGTACCGTCGCCGTTGAAAATTTATCATGCTCTTCCTCATGATCGAGGTCATCTTCGTCTTCTAATTCACTTTGATCCATAGGGTAATCAGAGCTGAATGATGATCGAGAAGGAGGGGCAAATTTGAATGTAGGTGATGAATGCCCATTTGCGACGGCATATGGATGTTGGTCTGCTTGTGGCGAAGGATCTGGAAACGTCCCAGACAAAACTAAGTTAGCAACAAATTTTTTCATCACCATATAATATTTGTATTTGATGATTGCTGCCATAAATAATATATCGATGGTCGTTTGCTCATGGCCTTGGAAATTCTTCGGTGAAACGTTTGGAATTGCTGCATACAAACCACACTGGTTGCCACAATCCATTGGTTACATACGACAATTTCGATCTGCCTGCACCAGCATCTGCATGCAACCGTAATATGCTTCGACTGAAGAGTATTAGAAAAGTTTAAGTAAAAGTGTACTCTACCTGATGGCCCCAGATTGGTTTGGCTCAGGAATACCTCCCGCTGCTCAGCTAGCTTGCCATTGAAATAGTTTGCGCAGAATTGCAAGACATCAGAGGGGCGCTCGCGTCGAATTTCTCGCTCCAATTTGTCTAATACATCGCTATATGATGTTGATGTCTCAACCGGGGCAAACTTAAATTCAGATGCCATAGGACTTGTTTGCTTTATGGAACACAAGAGAGATAGTGTAGCGAGATTTCCAAAGAGTGCCAGTTCGCCCGGCTGAGACTGAAAGTTTTAACTGCAGCCACTGTGGCAGATGCTGCGTCATGAAATATCGTAGTTATTACTTTCGAATTCTATCCTGATGTCCAACTGTCCCTTGTATACTGTTATTCATTATATAAGATAGGATTAAGTAATTCAATATTCAAATGTTACTTCTATTTAAAAGCTTGAATGGGGAGGAGCGACATAGACCCACATAATACATTTCAATAGAGATCAATATGTCCAACTCATTCACTGTTGTTTATTCCATGCTAAATCATGCTATAAAGGCTATAGGCGAATGCTCTGCTGTTTATATACGGTACACAGATCCTTTAAGTCCTTAACGCATACATCGATATGAGGTAGACTAGATGAAATTTCATTTTCTGCATCACCCTCCCCAGGACGATATATATATGCTGTTCTAAGTCCATTCATCTTCGCAAACTGCAGGTCGTGATCATGAGCTGCTACCATGCATACTTCTTCTGGTTTCAACTTCAAAAGGCGCGCAGCCCCTAGGTACATGGCAGGATTGGGTTTGAAGCTGAGAAATGTTTCGCCTGAGAATATAACATTAAAGTGTAAAGGGCCATATCTTGCCAAATCGGCAAGTAGTCGAACGGTCCCGTTGCTGAGAGTTGCCGTTATGGCTAGTTTCTGTAGATTCTCGATTCCTTCTACCGTATCCTCCCAGGGCTTTAGCTTATGCCATATTTGATTCAACTCTATTTTTTGGTCCTTGTTTAATTCATCTTGTAAGCCGTACGACGAAAGCAATTTTTCCAAAATTTCTAAATGTATGTTATCCAGATCTGGATAGGATGTTTGATCGAACGATTTTTGAGATAACTCTATCATAGCTTCAATGTACCCTATTCAGGTTTAGAAAAGTGGGTTTATCATCAGCCAATACACACATGCGCATAGGGCAGAGACAATGCCTACCTTGCCTCCACCGGTTGGCGAATTCAACAACGTCAGCACGCAGCTTTGCTTCCGTAGTCAAAGCGTCCTCTAGGGCCGAAACTACTGAAGTTCGCCAGTTGACGCAAGTACCAAATACATCAAAACAGAACCTAATAGTGGCATATCCGTACATTAGAATTTAACCATGGATGATACATATGTCACTAAACATACGCTTTAACTTGTGATAATGGGTGGGTGTTTGCCATAAGTGAGTAAACAATAGTATTGCACATCAGTCATACCAAATCGATATGAACTTATATTTGAATCAACACGTGACGTACACCAGCTTGTATTTTATTGCTCATCAGTCATCCCAAATCGCGGTGAGCCAATATTGTATCAACACGGGATGTTTACAAACTTGCACTTCACTGTATTGCGCTTATTTTTCTTTATTTTTGAAGTAGCATTTTTTTAATGCCTTCGGGTCTGGTGAAAAAGGTTCGAAAATGGTTCTAGCAACCTTTATGTACACATTAAGACTAATAATGAAGGTCGTCTGTTTTGCAGAGAGAAGGTGGGAAGGATATGATCTATCTATGCCATGGTCCTAATATTACATGAAGAAGCGGAGATCAAGATGGTTAGGCCAAAGGTTAAATATGACATTGATTGTGACTGCGCACTTACTTTGGAAGCTCGAAGCGTTTGCCTTGCAAGACTCTAGTTACATAGACATAAGCAAAGTCGGAGTAGATAGCAGTTTGCAATATTCCAGCTATCCAAACAATCCAGTCAACATGACCCTCGGTATAATATCGATATATCCAATTAAGGAGATATAAGGCGCGATAAGCGCCAAGAGCGAACAGATAATGGGAGGTAATTGTCTCTGCTTCACCAGTACGCTGCAGCATAAAAAGCTGAGGTAAGATGGCGACAGCTTCAAGCCAGATAGAAAATGCCCACAGAACCTAAATATTGCATAAGTACGGCAAACTCGGCTTTGTCACTCGCCAATATCAAAACAAAGTAAAGAAGAAAATACCTCAGTAATGGTCCACTTGTACGGGAAAAGGAGACCTAGAACAGCAGCTCCACCAACCAAGAACTCGATTTTGAAGGTGTCGATGGAAGGGTCGTGAGTTGCCCTGAACTTATACTTGATCAGATAGACAATGTACAATGAAGAACTGATAAAGAAGATTTTCATAAGAGAGTTGTACAGAGAGATATAAGATGTTAATAGGTCGACATAGCGAGTACAAAATACAATAGCGTAGAGCAGTTGCGTTTTGAAGGATATTCCTGCAAACGGATTTGGAGGTAAGCACATTGTCAAAGCATTAACTCCTCACTATCCATAACAAAATTATTCGACATGCAGTATAGAGACGAAGCTGTATATTATACTAACAGCTTGAGGCGAGGACTTAGCGTTGGTTCATTTACATCTTCCCAATTGCCATGTCGCGCCTGTCGTCTGATGCAGGAACAAGAAACTTACCGACGCATGAACGGGTTTTTTGAATCTTGAGCAGTAGGATCCCAATGGATGCCAAGTGCATCAGATCTGCAACCAATCGAAAAATGTTCATTTTGGCTCAAATGTGATCAAGGAAAAAGCAACTGATCAGCTCTTTAGGTCTGTAAGCCAGCAAATGAATTTGTTACACACATTTCGATGAGAAAAGCAATGAAAATTGGCCAATCAGGATTGCCACATTGCCAATGCTTGGCAAATTGAAAGCAATATCACCTTTTTGCATTACGTCTCACCACAATATATTACAGAATCTGGCTGGATATTATCTTCTCAATATAGCGAGTAAACCTTTTCCCATACTTTATAATTTCCTGCCACGGCATAGTAAAAGGCATCATGCCAACGCCATCAGCCACAACTTTTACGTATTCATTTACATAACCCGCTCGCGACAGGGTATAGAGGAGGCGACTATGGTATTGATATAGTAGTGTATTATGATGGCTGACGAAGACGAAACCGAAGATAGAGTATATTACATCGATAAAGGCAAGACAATAATGGACGTTATAATGGGTGTACGTAGGTGCGGGCGAGTGATGCTGGAGAATAATTTGATCTGGATCAGCGAAAGTAGGTCACGAATTATAGCCAATTTGTTTCCGGACAGGGGCCTACAATTTCAAAACCGGCCCATTTCTCGCCAAATTAGCCCATAGCATCCAACAGTAGTCCATCCTTACAGAAGTGAGCTATATACCTCGTCGAAGTTTGGCGAATTTGGGTTTCTCATCCTAAATGTGGGTTTGCTGTTGATGTATCAGTTCGCTCAAAAGTATTTGGTTCCAGGCTCTGCGCCAAGTACTACCAATACCAAAGTGCTTTATACGATTATGCTGAATTTCCGTGTTTGCGTCTGATAATAATAGCAAAAACCAGCCAATGTCCCCAGAACTTGAGTGGCTGCCCTCTCAAGGCTGATAGCCGTCCGGGATACCTATAGCTTCCAGTGCATAAAAGACATTATTACTCTACTGAAAATAATTATTCACACCAAAGTACTCATGGAAAAGTGATGGAGCTGGGAAGTACACCAATACGGTGATCTGGGGAACCACTATAAATTCGTGAAAGTTCTCGAACTTCTGCCCACTTTGGATGTTTGTGCATTGATCTGATCTGACTCCAACAATACCTCCTTCTTTTCCTATGCTCTCTGCCCCTATACTACCTAATATATTCTCATCGAATGCGCAATAAACACAGGCGTCCTTCTACTCTTTATACTGACTGCCTATTTGACTGACGTTCAACCACCCAATGATTTAAACTTTGAGTTTCTATCTTGTATTTTCTTCTCTGCTACTCTGCAGACACCATCCCATTCCTCTATACCTACTTGCTATTCCTCAGTAATAAGAATTGGCAACGACATCTATATATTAATTCCCCAACCGATATGTATTCGTAGCAATACATCTCAAAAACGAAGTTCCAGACTGCTTCCTGAACGGATACTCAAACAAACTTGCGGCAATTGCATTCTATCTGACAACAGTCCTGAACGTTGCTGACACAAACATATTAAGATTTATTTAACATACGTCTCTACACTAATATATCCACTAAGAATACAACCATTTTGAAGCTTTAGCCACTATTATGTAAGTTCTCTGTTTACCAAAATAAGAAGAGGTATAGCGAGCGCGTCTAGCTGCAAACTGATGAAGAAGCATTAGTGATTGAATGCTTGACAGTGATTAGATTACTGTATGTGTAGTGTCAAAGGCATCGATATACTGAGCAGTAGATTCAGGACCAACTATGTTTCATCGCATGGGGTACTCATAATGAGCTGGGTTTAATAGCAATAAAGTAATCATCACTTTCTTCTGCTCAGTACTATCGGCATCCTTGAAGGCAGTTCCATTCAGTTCCATTGCGAAAACAAAGATATCAACTTACTGTTTGTATTTTAGGGATATTGGATGTGTATAAGAAGAAGAGAGGCGATTGAACAAAAGCAAAAATTTTAGCCATAAACCGTTGTTTTATAGCAAAAAATTTTTTGATGCCCGCCAGAATTGAGGCTTGTTCGAAAGTCACTGAACGCGAGTTATTGTACTGTTAAGTTGCCAGACCTTTTTTCATTCATTGTTCGCGTTTTGCCAAAAGAGAAAGAGTACGGATTTAACCAAATTACACTTGATTACATTTATTATATTACATATTCATAGTACAAAATAGCAAAGTTGTAAACGTATCATCAGCCTTTTTGTACTCATTTGGCGGACGCTTCTGCCCAATAAAGATATACAACTCCTCGTCCTGGCCAAATATCTCTTCTATGGGTTCCTCATCACTGTTTTCTGGATCATTGGTAGGCTGAGTGATCTTCCTCACAGGCTCATATTCGAAAAAGCAACCAAAGAAATCTTGCCAAAAGCCAGTCTCTTTTTCCAATGATCTGCTCTTGTATCCAATGACGACCTTGGTGTTCATGGAGCACACTTGCAAAAGAGTTTCAGTCAACACACCAAATAGTTCCGGGAAATAGACACAATCGCTAACTATAACCAGATCTATTTCTCCCTCTTCTAGAATTTGGTTGCCATGCTCTCGGTCACCCCAATTCAAAGGCTGTACAGCTATCTGGGCTGTAACAGTTGCTTGATAATGATCGACATTTTGTTGGATCAGTGGGGTAACTTCTGCGAGATCGGTTATATAAATCTTGCATTCTGGAGAGAGTCTACGAGCGAGGGCAATGCCGACGTAACCAGTTCCGGCACCTAGTTCTAATATACGGTACGGTCTTGAAGCGTGCCCGAGGTAGTAGTCTTGTGGTATAGGATTCACTGGTTGCAAATATGATTGATTTGATTCGGAAAGGAATATATCTAAAGCATAAGCACTGTGAATGTCTAGTGAGAAGCCTGCCATACAATGAACAAGGTTCAGAGAACGTAACCTACCTATGCCAAATCTTGCCTGCAAGACCAAACTGACTAATGTCTTGTGTAAGATGCAGTTCATTTTGCCGTGCACTTTTGAATGCAATAGGTGGTCCATCCGACGCGGTGACATTCAAGCCCTCAGGGAGGTTGCCTATGCGAAATGCATCGTTGTCCTGAGATGGCATAGCCTCCTTTGACAAATGTCAAAAACGCAACGAGAATGCGGATGAGAAATGTGACAAGTGCTGGAAAACGGAGAAGAAAATTGGCAGTGAAATAATTACGTGGGTTCCAAACTTCCATATGTATGCGGTCAGTTTGCAAGAATTATCATGACATATGAACTCAATAGAAACAGGCATTCTGTAAAATTTCGATTCGATTTTTATTCAAGACGAAAAAACGTACAACACGTTGACCATCATGGCTAAGCAATGGTTACTTAAGCCTTGGGCTGAACCTTCTTACCATCCTACAAACGAGTTTCATGGTTAATATCCAGCTTCTGAACATGGTGCATCTAAATAGGTTTAACCACATACCTTGTTGAATCTGAATCTGGGGGGTGGGTTGCGGTTGCGACGGCCAACACGGGAACGAACACGGACAACCTTGGAGTGGATGGCGCAGGAGACGCAGTAGTGAAGCTTGATATACAACTTGGGGATGGCATAGACTAAACCAAGTTGGAGGGTAATTGATTAGAGTATGTTGAAGATAATATGAACGTTAAAGAATATTAAAGCTTTGAACTTACCCTCATAGACGGAGGCTTCCTCAAGATCACGAACGGCGGCGCTCTCGACCATGTTACGGACGGTGAAACGCTTGATGGCCTTGTCCTTGGGGACGCAGCGAGCGCAGTTGAGGCAGCGGACAGGCTTGACGTGGCCACGTCCGTGCTTGTTGCGGCCGTTGTTTCTTCTCTTGGTGGTCTACAAAAAAATAACAATATGTTCAGTATTATGTTGTCTAATCTGGAGAAATCTACAAGGGTTTCGAGTCTATGGAATGGAATTAGGTTGACGGCCGCAGGTAGTTGGTAATTTTCAGGTAATGTGGAAAATTCGAAAATTGGGATGATAGGTCGATCGGCATTCATTCCTTTGGTGAACCAACTTTTCAAGTCGCATCCATACAGAGTTTGATCATCCATCATCAATGCGTCGCATCGATCTCTAATATAAGCATTCTCTCAGATGGATGGGTTCGGTCTACTCACCATAGTGAAGGTAAAAGGGGGAATCACACTTTCGGCAGTGTATGCCAACTTCAACACCGGGCGAGAACCGGAAGCGGTCACGTGCGTTTGAACGTCATGAAATTTTGACCAGGAAAATTGAGGAAAACAAGCCATTCAAGAAGTCCCAATTTTTCTTTGGCAGAAGTGAGAATCATTCACAGCTACAATGTCAGGCGTTAATAGACTACTCTCTACTGTTGCTCGCTGGGCCATTCCTCTCTCTATTGGTGTTGCAGGTAAGGATATTGACCATGCTGGTGGTCTAATGAAGAATGAGGTTTAACTAACTTGCTGCGTAACCGCATTTGCAGGTGCTCAAGCTGCTATGTACGATGGTAAGCACGAGAATTTCTCTCCTCAATTTAGAATTTATATATTGACGAGATTTTATCTACAATAGTTCAGGGTGGATACCGTGCTGTCCTTTTCGATCGTATTCAGGGTGTCAAGCCTGTTTCCTCCGGAGAAGGTACTCACTTCCTGGTGCCATGGCTTCAACGTGCCGTCCAAGTAAGCATATCAATTGTGTCCTTGTTGGTGAAGTACTATCTCAATTAATTTTTATTACTCTCAAGTTCGATGTTCGTACCAAGCCTCGAAATATTTCAACAACTACAGGTTCAAAGGATATGCAGATGGTTTCGTTGACCCTCCGTGTCTTGCACAGACCCGAAATCCAAGCCTTGCCTCAAATTTACCAAAACTTGGGTCTTGACTACGATGAGAGAGTATTGCCTTCCATCGGTAACGAAGTCTTGAAGGCTATCGTTGCTCAATTCGATGCTTCAGAACTTATCACCCAGCGTGAGATCGTTTCTTCTAGAATTCGTGAAGATCTCGTCAAGCGAGCACGAGAGTTCCACATTGAGCTTGAGGATGTTTCTATCGTAAGTCTTGCACCCTGTTCGGAGGAGGAGCTAATAGCTGTGGATTGTATACTAATGTATCCTATATTAGACCCACATGACCTTCGGTAAGGAATTCACAAACGCCGTCGAACAGAAGCAAATTGCCCAGCAAGAAGCTGAACGTGCCAAGTTCATTGTTGAGCGTGCTGAACAAGAAAAGCAAGCCGCTATTATCCGTGCTGAAGGTGACTCCCAAGCTGCCGAGCTTATTTCTGCTGCTTTGGAGAAGGCTGGTGAAGGTCTTGTCGAATTCCGTCGTATTGAAGCATCTAAGGATATCGCTACCACTCTTGCCCAAGCTCGCAATGTCACATACCTTCCTAGCTCCAGCCAAGGTGGTTCCAATGTCCTTTTGGGCATCAACACCGCTTAGATTGTGACATGAGTTACCGGCCCACATATAGACCTCGTTGGTAGTGCCTAAAGCAACTTCATTGTAATTCCATTTCTATAAATTTCATCCCAAAAATAAAAACAATCCACTTCTTCTGTTAATCATACATTGTGATACTTTGACCTTAATGCACTCTGCCTTTAGGCTCTTTATTAATATACGGAAAAAAAATGTTGGTGATAACTATACAAAGAATAGATTGAAATTTTCTGTCATTTATAATAGACAGCTGGGGTGAACTGCCTTTCACTACGAAAATTGTATAGTGAGAGCATAATTACACTGTTTCTTCTCCACTTATTGTCTTCTCAATTGATTGTCTAGGGTACGTCTCTGCTGCCCTAACCAAGACGATGGCGCACCTGCTCGAGTATGATTCATATTTTCTTTTTGCCGTTGTAGTGAAAGGCCGTACCAAGCAGATATAATCAACTGCTGCTCACGCCTGGATTGCAGACGCACTTCATGCAGCTTGCTCTGTTAGCGTTAATATAAAGTGGAAAAAGCATGTTAATATTTCCTAATAACCAAAAATCAATTTGATAATGATAGCTGACCTGTAACTTCTCAATCTCATCCTCCCGCATCTGTAGCTCAGCTTTGAGAGATGTGACAGCTTCATCAAAGTTTCCAGTGTTCTGACCAAGTCTGCTTTCTTTGAGCATCTTGTCTTGTTGTTTGATGAACTGTAAAACACATAAGGTTCAGCATTACGTTCAAATTCACCTTGTTGCTCATTTTAATGAGGCGAGTTCTTTACCTCTTTAGCTTTCTGTATCTTGATTTGCAACTCATTAATTTGCTCTTGTAGCTGAATCACTTGCTGTTGCAGATGAGCATTTTGCTGCTTCAAGGGCTCATCGTCCTTAGCATTGATAGCCACAAGTGAAGCTTTGAGTTCGCTTTGGAATGAAAATTTTTAGCTTAATGAATATCTACGTAAACATCCTGGTTGAATTTCTCTTTACCTGTTAACTCTTTCTTTCTCCAGAAGCAAGTCTTTATGCTCAATACTTTGGCTTTGAAGCATATCCTTTTCCAGCAATAACTTGTTGATATCATGAAGCTGCTTCTTGGTTTGCTCCTCAAGGTCATTTGCACGAGATTCTAATTCGTGATATCTACTTTTGAAGTCACCTTGATCTCCATCCAAGTCAGAAAATCCGCCTTGAGCGATACGCGCTTCCAATTTGGTGTTTCGGTCCCTAAGACTCTTCGATTCCTTCTCAATGTCGATTATGTGAAGTCGTAAAGACATCGTAGCTTGGCTCTGGTCCAAAAGAGCGTCTGGAATACCTTCACGTATGCGTGCCATATCACTGTTGAGGATATCACGTTCTTGAGATGCTTCAAGATAGTCCTTTTCAAACTGTGCCTTCATACGATTAGCATCTTCCAACAAATGCTTGAGTACAACCGCCTTCTGGCCACCACCTGATGTGGAATCCTCCTGCATTGTCTTGATTTGACGCTCCAGACGTCGAATTTTGAGTCGCCTATTTCCAACAAGATATGTAAGTATAAATCATAGTCTGCGACACGACAAAGTAAGAGTAACTTACAGTTGGGTCACGTTATTCTCCTTCAGAGAATTTTCAAGGTTTCCTACCAACGTTCCATCTACATCCATTTCCTCGTCTCCGTTTCCACTATATGTATGGCCATCTTCCTCACCTGGTACACATTAAAGGTACAAACTTCAGGATTAAATGCTAGCCAAGTAAAATGAAACGTATATTCATAAACAAATGACATACCATTCATCTCAATTTCTTGCAATCGATCCTCCAGCAGTTGAATTTGTTCAGTATCGTTTGCCTTATCCTCTTCTAGGGATTGTAGTCGTTTCGTCATGTGCTGCATGTCATACTCCATCTTATTTTTTGCTCGTGTCAACTCGTTATTCTTTGTTTCGAGTGTAGCAACTTGATCCTTGTAAGAGTCCATCAAAGTCTTGAAGGCTAAAACCTTTCGATACTCCTCTTCTATCGTTTGATTTCTTTCCATGAGTTGAACATTTTGATCTTCCAATGCCTATAATCCAAGAGTGAATGTAAGAATTTTGATTTGTTCATGTTCATGTTCATAAGTAACTACCGTCATACCTTAATTTGGCGGCGAAGGTCAGCACTTTCTTCGAGCTTTTTCTTGTATTTTTCAATGACGTTTTCAGTCTTTTGAAGCTTTTCAGCTGCATGCTTGTACTCGTCCAACTGATCCTTCAATCTTGTAGCTTGTTCTGCCTTCTTTGTTAAATCTTCCACCTGCAATATCACAAAAGTGTCAGTGACCGTGAGATGAGAGTCTGCATATTAATCCATCATTTTACTTACCCGCTTGGTTAAGTCCGTTATTGTGATGCTCTGGCTATCCAATAGCATCTCTGACTCATGTCGACGATCTTCACTACGTTGACTATGATAAAGTACGTCAAGAATAGATCAAAGCAAAAGTCAGCAATATACAATATTGACTTACAGATCTTGTTTCAAATGGTCGATTTCTGTTCGCATGATAAAATCAGCCTTCCCAGTCTCATTGGCTTGAGCAACTGCAGAGTCCATATCGTGAAGCCGTGACTTAAGCTCGGCTTTTTCCGCTTCCAGTTCATCCTGCAGCATTCGTAATTAGATCATACATTCAAATAAGCTGTTTGATTCGCGATTACACTGGTGTAAACGTACGTATTTATAGCGAAGTTGGCCATGCTCTTCTATCAATTGTTGATGTGCTTTTTCCAACTCTTCTTTCTCCAATGCCATGCGGTTATTCTCGAACTGATGTCGAGAAAATGTTTCTCCTCTACAGAGCATTGATTAGTAATGTGGTAAATAATATATCCACAACATCCTCTTACTCACTCCTTGAATGAATTTTGTCGTTGTATACCCATATTTGAAAGATTACCGCCAGGTTCAGCAGAACGGCCTTGAACAACCACCATCACCTAAATAACTATATTAGGATGCGTATACAATAGGTCAAGGAGAAAAATTAAGTCCATACCTGTTCAATGCAAACCATAAGAGCATGCTGGCTAGATTGGGATAAGCTTTGCATCTTTTCAATATATATGGAGTTGTTATCGTTAAGGACGGCTATGACAATGACCAACTGACACAATTTGAGAATTTCATCGACATCAGCATCTTTGGCTATGGCCGTTAGATTGATAGGTGGCATCTTCTCGTTGAAATCTTGCTGCCCTAGAACCTCCTCATAATATCGAGTGACTAATTTGTTGAGCTTTTTGAGATTGTTGAACTTCAACACCCAATTATCGCTGAGATCTGCGGATCGTATTAGTTTGAACCATTTTGCGTCTCTAGATAGTTAGCACGCGGGTTAATAACAGCTTTAGCGACATGAGAGAATAAAAAATAGCAAGGAAGAAAATTTACATGTGCGCTAGCACTTCAAATAATATAATGCCGTCAGATAGATCCGTTATTTGAGTGCAAGAGTGTGATAAACGTTCAAAGCTGTTGACCTGAGGAGATATTTCCTTAAATATTTTGGTCTTATAATAGATATTATAGAATTGCTACATACCCATTCGACAAAAGCGGATGCATTAGTTTCTTGAGCTTTAGATAACTTCATTCTCGAAAAAGATGGTCGTCTTGGCTAATGTTCCTGCCAAGACTAAAAGAAAAGTTGCTTAAAGTGGAGATCACCTGACTGTTGAATTTAGCATCATGCCATTTCAATGAGGAACGTTAAGGGCATTCTGGAAAATGGTACATTACCTTGTGAATCACACGGCAGCTTAAGGAGTTGTTTGTCGAGCTGTAGGTTTTCAAACCTGAAAAGAAAAAATTAGAGCTCCACTAGCAGTGCTTTTACGGCGCGACGCGTAGAGTGAGTTTCACAATCCGCGAGGTGAACATCTGTTTTTGGTAATACAATCAGGTGTCAAGACCTAGGATCGCATCGTCTTCAAGCATCCACTCAGGTATTATTACAAAGTAACTTGCAAGAGTACTTATTATCAAAATTATCAATCATGTATGTAAATCAGTTACTGCGTTCAAGTGACGATTGCTTGCCCGAAATCATCCACAGGCAAGTATACAAAAAAGAGAAAAGAAATAAATTGTGCAGGCTAGCTCACATTTTCTTCTTTGCTTGCTTTTCCAGAAAGTGTTCCTCTGCTATACCAATACAGCATTATCATTATTAATTTAGTATGTATAATTTCAGTATATCTAGACAAATAAGTCGTCTGATAAACGTTTATTCCAGACATCCTAAAATGCGAGATAAATTACGACAGCGTCTGTATTTTTGTAGATAACATGTATAGTACACTACACAGATAGTCACAAACAGTTACTGGACAAGTAGACAGAGATGACTATGATGGAACACCTAAGGAATTTAATACACAACAGGAATCTGCAAAAACGAGATTATGCCTTGCACCGTAGCCTTCGACGGGGATAACCTGGATAATGAAAGGAAAAAGGGGCGTAAATGAAATCAGGTCCTATACACCTGTTATGGAGTTGAAGTCGGTAAGTGCGTCCCTTTCTCACTTGGTTATCCTGGTGAACTGCAGGAGCTATTGATATAGTTGATAGTACTGATATAAAAGTCAATATTATTGACAAAGGTGTGAACTTATGATCAGCCATTACACTGACAATTACCTATGCAAAAATGAATGCAACATAAAACCATACAAAACCATACATAAAACTAGTCTCTCATTATACAGAATCAAGCCATACCTTATATCCACCCACTCTTTTCTGTAATTTTACATACTCATATGGTTTATATAATTTATATGTTTCAACTTAATACATGTATGGTGCTATTTAAATACGTTGCTGATAATAATCGTCTGATCTTCGACCTGGCTGTTCTGTGAGTGACTTGTAAGAAGAAGCTAAAGACCTACTTTGATGACGAGGAGGAGTTTGGGTCCGTATTTGGTAGCTTGGAACGAGATTTGAAGAAGCAGTACCTGGAGCGAACGGAAAAGACTGAAGATTTGGAGTATTTGGCCATCCGTAAAAATTATTCCACATTCCATTAGGATACACAACACTTGGAGAAGGAGCTCGTTGTACAGGTGAAAGTAGTGATAATGGTCGATTACGGATTCGAGGACTTGACATAGGCGATAGAGGTGATGATGGACGACTACGAGTGCCAGTTTCGGAAAGGGTGGACCTTGGCGGTCCTGTACGAACGCGCTGGTGGCGAGCGCCTGAAATTACAGCCAGCGGGACAACCTCTTTACCAAGGGCTTGCATTCGAGTCATTATAGGAGTGTCATCGTCGTCATCGTCATTGGCGTTACTAGACTTTTTTTTGGAAGACACTTCATTCAGTTTAGGTTTTTGCGAGTTGGTATTAGACATCCATTCTTTAATGTCATCAATGTCAGAGATTGGCGTTGTTTCTAGTGGGGACATTGAATTCCTGCCACTAGAAGTCTTTGTAGATTGTATTTTGGTCGCTGCAGAGGTATATGTAGGGTTATGGAGCTGTTGTTGATCATCTGATGGCGGTCTATATTGTTGGCAGGAACATTGAAGTTTTCCTTTGTAAGGACATTGTGGTGGTCGTTTTCCGTTGGCAGTGCTTGAGAGGATATTATTGGCACTCTGCTCTTGAATGATTTTACTGCTCTTATCAAGTTTGGTTGATCTTTCCTCTGATGGTGCTTTAGAACCAGGCTCTGATAATTGACTGTGGGTAGATGCTGCGGATTCGTCTGTCAGGGTACTCAAATGTGGATTTTCCTTTTTCTTTTGTTCCAAAGCTTTGGCTAGGTCTTTATCTCTGTCTTCAACTAAACATTCAGGCGCATCCAGATCTTCTTTATTATCTTCGACGATCAATTCGGCGGCGGACGTATCTATTTCTTCTTTATATTTTGTTGGAATCTGATCGCTGCTGTCCACTTCCAATTCCGGTTTGCCATTCTCGAGTGCTGTAGCCTCATTTTTCTTCTTATTCTTTCGATTCCTGCGCAGAATAATCACTATGTACGTAAGGTATGCAAACGAAAGTGCTAGTAATGATGCTAGTACAGAAACAATGATTATTTCAGTACTGCTATTCATTACTTTAACGACGTCCAGATGGAAGAACGAAACAAAGATCTTGTTACTGCTGTTTAGAAATGTAAACTTCTATGCAGAAGCCAGATTAATGACAAGAATGAAGTGATTTTAGCCTTTGAGAAGTGTTCAAGGGTTACAACGAAAGGAAAAGCACAAAATACGAAGACTGTAGCCGACTTTTCTCATTTTGTATATTGAAACCTTCAAATTACTTTCTCGTCAAAATTGTAATGGCCTACGGTTATTTATTTGGGAAAAACTGGAGACACCAGCAAATATCCACTACCTGGACTTTTCTTTTTTTTTTTTTAATTTAATTATTACTGCGCGTTTGGACTGCACATTGATGATTTATTTTCAATGCTCAGTGAAAAGATCGTCTCGGGTAAAATTGCTTCACGAAATGATATAGCAAAGTTGATGCATATTATACGCTTTGTGAGTGCAAGGGTACAGCTGTCACAAAACTACTCTTGATACCGCTTGGAATAGGAATATCATGCAGGGAATTTTGCTGTGGTTTGTACAAAATCAGGTTTGGAACATTGTGGTAGATATACTAGTAAGATGGTGGTTAGTAAGCAAGTGTACCAATTTTTAGGGTTTATCGTACACTGAATGACATTTACATCTCGATATAGTTCTTCAATCTTCATTTTCATAAAGCATTTGGCAGGAATTTCCGATTGTTGCAACCAAGCTGTATACAAGGGGTGATCTTCGGGTATCATTTTCTTCAAATGTTGACGGACCATAGCCCATCCTTTGCCATTATAATGCATACCCAATACACGAATTAGACGGTGAAGATGGCTAAATATCAAAGTGTGGTATAGTAATTTGTAAACCTGTTTAAGCGGCGGAAGATGATTAGCTTCCAGTTCGCTGGGCCATTTTAATTAATTTCCCAGACCGGTCATTTTTGAAGCAATAACTCACCTCGTTCAGGTCTTCCGCGACAACGCAACTATCAGGGATCACATCCAATTCTACGCCACAAGAATTTTTAAGCGTTTCCTGATGCCCTTTGATTCCTCCGAAATCACGAACTATGAATCCAACCAGCTTCTTTGTCTTGCTGTCGAATCGCGCCAGAGTGTTTTGCCCATGTGCTTCAAAGGCAATTCCATTGTGCAGGCATGGCGGCAGAAATGCTTCGAGAGACAATCGAATGTAACTAAGGTAGACAATGTAAGGTCAATAGGTGTTACAAAAGGCTGCGGCAGATAAAGCCTGATATAACTTACTCTTCCAGGAACTCTTCCTTTTTCTCGTCCGTATCTAGACCCCAAACATGCTCAACCAAGGATTTGTTGGATTCTGCGTCTTGACATTTCTCTACTAATGCTGCACAAACAACAACTTGTTCTCCTCTCTCAGTGCAGGTGTTTTCGAATGCTTCTCGAATGACAGCGCTGCAATGTTTGGCCACGTCGGAGTCATTGTGATTGTAACAGGCACTGGCAAGTTCTCGTTCAATTTGAAGCACGCTTGAATTGATGGTAAGTTTAGGAACTACATTCTTGGAAAAACCAGGTCCAAAGTATGTTGTGAAAGGTGTAATGGTACGCAGAGCGGAAGACACCTTCATACCCAAGCAGAGTTTCAGTGAATATTCTGGTAGCACGTCTTCGATGACAATAGAGCGCAGGGAAGTCAAAGCCTTGGCTGGAATCGAGATATTTGGAGGCAAGACAATAACATCGCCAAAGTAATGACCAATGTTAGGAAGCTGGAGCTCATGTACAGGTACCAAAACGTATTGACTTGGATTTGGAATATCTGTTGAGGAATCAAACGCAGCTTTCACTAAGGGCTTAAGCAATTGCTCAAAATCACCTCTAAGGTGTATATTTGGTCTTGGAACTGCAAGAATTCGAACTCTTGGATTGGACAAATCATATTCATCCCCAGAAATGACTGGCATTGGCGGAACAGTATATCGAGCCTTGTGCATCTGACAATAGTTCAGATATTAATAAGTGATGTCTACCATTAGCGTGGCTTAAGGTTTGTTATTGGCAAGCTTACTGGATGGGTAGCATGGCCTTCGAAAATATGTTGTTCCCATTCGATTGGCCCGGAATCGAAGGTAGGTAAGGGTCTTGGATGATCAAATATGTACTCTGCGAGCCGAACTGTAAATATTACATACACACATCATATAGATTCAATAAAAGAAACTTGCTTTGATTAATAATTGAGTTGGTCAATTCCATAGATATTTGTTCCATCACGAAATTTGGCACATTAATTGTGGTTGCAAAAGAAGTCCAAAGTTTGGCTCCATCGATACGACCACAAAGTTCGAAGCTTGACATCTCGGGCACTTGGACCTGTATATATTCATACGCTTCCTTCTTCCAGTTGATATGATCTTGGCCGAGCCAGAACAAATTCTGAGGTAGTCTGTATTAGATATGTCATGAGTACGGTATTTTTTTTAAACCTTATGGTCCTATTTACCTCTGCCGTTTTTTGCGGACAAGGGGTATATATTCCCGGCAGCATATCCATGGGGTCAAGTAATTTGACTTTATGTAGACCATTTTCCGAGCAGGAAGGTTCAACAATTGGAATATTTTTCAAAGGAATGATGGAGTGTATATCCTTAGGACCAAAGCGCACTACATGCTGGTACACGACAATACACAAAGTAGTCAAGTCGCTTTCACGGTGGCTAGGACAAGCAAGGACGTAAGCAGACATCAAACCTTCAGTAACCAGGCATGCCAGTAGTCTAGAAGATGTAGCAAATTGGGAGAAGTGAGCAGTTCTGGAAATGCTTGGAATAGGCATGTTTTCTGGTTGTGTAAAAGAAAAAGAAGCGTCTTGAAACGTACAATCCGATCTACTGGACCTTGTTTCGCGACGGAGATGAGGTGGTGACTTCTGAGGTGAATTTTTCAAACTCAGATGCTTATCAGATTTCCAACTCGCCAAGCAATTATCAGATCGGAATTGCCATAACCAAATACCGACAGGATATCAAGCATGGGGTACTTTGAGACTGTCAAAATGGTTGGTCAAAACTTATACTGTATTAGCATGAGACGGATAATTGTAATCCGCTGTAAAACGGCAACAAGGGGGGGAAGCTGATAAATGTCAGTATTGGTAGCATTTGGTTGGCGTTTACCCGCCGCCAAAGAGCCTGAGTTCCAACACGTGTGGTGACGCACTTGTGTAAGAGGTTGGTTGGCGATACAGAAATTAAAATAATAACATGATATATAATTTTGATTTTAATGTGTTAACATATTGTGAAATCGACCAATGGTAGAGAAATAATATGAGCTGTACAAAAATGGATGTGCCTATTATATGAATGTATGTTGCATGATGGTAGGGTGGATTAATGGGAAAAGGGTATATCAAAGGCAATATTATAAAATTCCTTTACAGAATTTCAGATATGTAATGGTTTAATTCATTGGTAACTACCCATGCCGTATTGGTGTCACTTCGTTCACGCTCAATTTCATCCCAGTTGACTTCTTCATCACCTTTGATCTGGCGCAAATGCTTTATGTTGCGCTTAACAGACTGACCAGCCAGGAAACTTGCAACTTCAATGCGATCAGATTGTTCCAAATGAGACATAATCTCAATTAGTATGACATCCATAGCAACTGGTACCACTGGGGGCTCAACAACAATATGAATAGGTCCCCCAGTTTGCATGGCTTCCACAATAGGAGAATGAGACTGTGCCTCATGAGCCTGATCATTGCGCATGACTCCCATTAGTCTTATGACACTCTTTGCAGCTTCGGATGAGGATAAGTGTTGTTGCTGCTGCAGGGTTAAAATGGAGTCCATCGTGGCGCAGTATAGGTTGGCATCAAAAGGGAAACAAGTGTCAAAGTGGCGTTGGAGACAGTGATGCAAGTTGGAATGAGAGATGCGCTCGAACGTACTAATATGATGCTGCATGGTTGAAATCTTTGTTTCAGCTGGTGTAGTCGCTGAAGTAAGCTGCCTGTACAATTCTTGCGGGTTCATAGGCACCAGTGGAGCCGATGATTTTCTACCATGTTGTGGAGGTATGGGTACACTAACCGCACGAATCCTTGGAGAACTCTTGGCTGAGCTAACATCAGAGACGCCACTATCCATTGAAGCATTTTCATGTCCTTTTTCTCCCATTTCCTTGGGCACTTGAAGAGACTTTCTTGCAGTGAATGAAAGCCATTCGTTAACAGAGCGAATGCCTTCGTCGTATTCCAATTCTAGGCATGCAGACAGAACACCTTGCGCATTCTCCATATTAAGTTCTTGCTGCCAAGCCTTGGTATACATCAATTTGATAGCAACGTAGAGGTAAACCAAATCTTCTTTTGTCTTGCGGGGTCCCAACACCAGATTCTTCATACTGGAAGGTGTAGCCAATAATTTCTTAAAATAGTTGGATTGGTACAGGACGATTGAATGCAACTGAAGACTTTCAGGGATGACAGTATCCTTCAAAAGTTCTTGGCTTTTACGCAATGAAATTTGAATGTCACTATATGATTGCCCATATGTCCATAACATTTCTCCAATGGAGTTGGTGGGATTGACAGGTGGTTTAGGCAAACTGCTAGACTGGTGGACATAGCCATATGTGTTGTCAACGGGTTCGTCCATGATACCCGACAATGATATATCGCCAATAGATAATTGCAAAAAGTTTGTTTGGTCTTCAGAACTTAAAGCTGTCATTATATTTGTAAAGCGGAGAGGTAATTGAAAAGATTCTGGGAAAAAGTTTGAGCTTGGTATATAAATTGTGTGTGTGGTTATATAGAGAAGCAAGAGAAAAAAATTTTTTTTGATGGGTAGTGTAACGAGGTCCCTAGTAATATGACAGCAAGCATACGTGTCTAGGAATGCACAGTATCCAAAGGCCAAAAATAGCCTTCGCCACGTTATTATGAGCTGCGGGCGCGGCTGAGTGATGTGCGGAACTCGCAAAATGGTGTCACTGATATAATACTGAATTTGGAAGTGGCTTTATAAAATGGCTGAGGGGAATATCATTTCCCAACATCCAGTCGAAGAAGGAAAGTTAGACGCCTATCATAAGTAGAAATGCGGCGTAAATACGGGATAGTTGTTTAGAACCGCCCTTCCCTGGCTCCATAAACATAGATCTGCTCTGCTCTGCTTTGCAATGCTTTGCTCATCCTCCACCCCTGTCATGCGTTTAAAAAGGAAAACGGAAGGCAAAGTAGAAACTCGGGAACCCTGTTTTTGAGCAAATCTTCAATCAATCAGTCTAAACTGGAACGGAGATGGTAAAGAATATACCGGCAGGAGGCTTAATAATTTTTTTTTGGTACTCTGGGTCAAATATGTTCCACTTCTAATTTATGGATGTCATTACATAAAGTCATATTCTGTAATACAGTATCTCTCTATGTCTTTAAATCTTTGGTTTGGGGTGTGTCATTGCCGTGGTATTTGGTTAGATTGCCGATTTATTTACGTAAGCAAGCCAAGAACCAGCTGGAATCTGCACTATGTTTTTTGTGCGGGTGCTTCTACGGGGAAACTCAGCCGCTTTGATATTAGATGCTTGTTGATCCTAGGGGAGGGGGAAAAAAAAGGGCATTATCAGATATCAGCTTGCGTATAACTGCCATTATTACGAGTGACAAAAATAATTTGTAAATATGCGCGGCAGCCTTACATGTATACGTTTCTTCATTCCTGTTACTATACTGTGATATTGTTTTTCAATTTCATTTTTGAGACGATACTCCCGCACACCTTGTGGATTCATCCATTCTAGTAATGCATCAATCTGAAATTAAGCATTATGGAGTCGGGATATTATGAGCAAATACGGGAATATTGGGAAACATGTCGCCATCGGATAAAAATCGCTCACCTCGTCCGGATCGGTGTAACAGTACCACCTATCTAAGATATCAACTTGGTTAGTTTCCTTGTTTGTATGTAGGGCAGTCGATTTGCGTAGAAGCCAGTCAGCCTCCTTTGATAATCCTTGTGCGCGCATTAGTTGTATCACGAAGCTCATTCCACCTCCACGACCACAAGGTAATTCCCCAGTATCGTTAGACTCCGAATCATCGCGCGACATTAGGATGTCTATGTCAGCCTCACTTGGGGTCTGGACATAAAGACGGCCGGTTCCGTGTATGCAGGAGCCTCCAATATTATCAAAGTAATAATACTTGTTAAAGAATCGATCGCGCCCCAGCGGCCGAACGCGTAATGTAGCATATTTTCTCATGTCCTTTTCAATTTGCTCCAGCTACCATGACATTCAAAAGTTAGCCTCAGCATGGGTCTCTCGTTGAAAGGTCACTTGGACATTGTTTATCTTACCTTTTTATGATGCTGCCTTTCGCTTTCGTCCAGCTTCCTACGTTGCTCTGCTTTCATTCGCATTTCTTGGCTCTTGGCGCGCGCTTCAGCCCGTTGTTGTTGATACATTTTCAATCTCCGGTTTTCAATTGCTTCCCGTTCTAATTGCCGTTGCTTCAACTTTGCTTGCCGGGATTTGTGACGTGACTCATGTTCGGCTCTCCGTTGGACTTTTCGACTGTGCAATTGATCAAAAAGCAATTAGTGCGCAGGTAAACGACAGCAATTCCTAATTATACCCAATGCTTACATGTCGTCTTCCTCCTCTTCCTCCTCTTCCTCCTCTTCCTCATCATCATCACTGGGAGCTTCTGACTCACTTTGCATAGAGTCGTTTGTCGTATCTTCTGCTTCGGTTTCTGCGTTTTCATTCCTTTCTAATTCTAGCCTTTCCGCCATGCTATAGATACCAACATGTTATGAGTCAAACAAACAACGAAAATCATGTTTTCATAAGTAAATACGGATACAAACATTCTCTTTAGTTCTCGGTTGACCTCGATTCTTTCCTTCCGCAGTTCCGTCATCTGCTCCTGGCAACCTTCCATATATTCTCTTTTTTAAAATTTAATTAGTTATGTAAGACTTATTTTGCTTTTAATAGAATCAATTCATCTCCACTTACTTGATCACTGCGCATTCATTGACCACATGAACCAAAAAATCAAAAATTTGTATCTTCTGGACGACACTCAAACTTGCATACGCTTTGTAGGCGCCATCCTCTTCGTCATCTTCAGAAGGTAACAAATGGCGTATGATGTTGTCCAAGTCAGGAATCATGGCTGGATTTGCAAGCTATGGGGCAGATGAGAGCTTTCTATGAATAACTGTTTCGTTTGTTTCATACCAAGCATTGTGCAACTATCACATACCTCATTTAGACAACCGATCAAGGCCAATCCCCATCCGGTGCGATCGTTAGCTAGTCTGATTGGGCGAATAGACCAGCCTTTTCCAACATCGAATGCTTCATTACTGCCCCAGCCCTTTTCGGAAATGGTAGTCCGTTCAAGTTGCAATACTACTTCTCCATCTGAAGAAAAGGAAACGTCTTCGTCCTTCATCAGTACATCGCCATTGGTCTCCAAATCCGGTGTGTTTGTTCTGGTAGTTACAGCGCTATAATCGATAGCTGGGGAAGCGCTTCGTGAAGAAGTATGTCCGAGACCTGGGACCATAAGACTTCCAGTTACCATTGATGCAGCCCCTGTGTTCTTCTTTCGCCGCTCTCGTATTATGGTATTGAGCAGAGCAACATGAGCTTCGATAATCAGGTACGACACTGGGTTCGTAGATGTATAATGCAATGCCTGTTCGAAATCGTCAATACTGAAAGGCGTTAAATGCAAAGGTTTGGAAAAGGTCGTCAAAAAATTCCAGATCAACAGGAATGAAGTAAATTGCTTTTCCGGTACCCCAAGTTCATCAGACGCAACAGGTCGTAAACCACGATTGCCGAGTGGATCTGTTATTTTACGTCCTGCTCTGGCCTGTAGTGTGACATCTGGTTTTTCGAGGTCAGGCCGGCGGTAAACTGGTAAATCCAAATCTTCAATTGGATATTTTAAAGACATTAAACGCTTTCGAGTTTCTAATTCTTCCTCTTTGGATTTTGTCTTGCTGTGAGCGTCCTCTTCCTTGTCAGCGCCACCTTGTGGCTTTCTTTTACGTGTTTTGAGCATGACCTTGTCCCTGGCTTCTTGTAAATCTGCGGGAAGTTGGCTATTGATATGGTACCTTTCGGCGAGTGCAGGTTTGACAATCCATGGTGCACCAATGTAAGATTCTTTAGATGCGCACTCTCTGATAACCTTCTTTAGCATATTCTTGGAATAAGCCAATCGATCGCGCCTGAAATTTATTGTATCAGCAATTGGTTGCTTCACGAAACAATTGCAAATCGCAGTAATCATCCAACTTACTTCAAATCATCAGAGGATACAGTTCGGATACAATCTTCAATGCCCTCCAAATCTTGATCTATCAATTGCACTTTGTATTGATGGTGCTCCCCACTCTTTTCAGTTGTTACACCTTCAACATCGCCGTTCATACCATTTCCGTTGGTTGCGACATGTGGATTTTCAATAACATCAATAATCCTCGCGTTATACCTAACGTGCGTGTAAAGAATTGGTAAGTATATGCACAGTGCAATTGAATACTGAAAAGGAATAATAACTTACATAACACCGTCATCCCACTTGCAGTGAACAATTTCTCCAGGTAGATATCGATCCAAGTAATGTGTATATATATCTTCGACAACGGCTTCAAGTCGATCCGTACCTGATTTAAGATATGATCAATTAATATGGAACAAGTGAAGTGTTGTAATCAGCAAATAGTAGTTTTCCACATACGAAATTGCAGCCTCTCTAGCACGCAAGCCTTCAATTGTTCCGGGAAGCGATCGCCGACGCGTTCTTTTTCCTTTCGTTCACTTGCTACCGCTTCTGCGTATGTCAAGTTTGATCGACCAGTTGTTTCGCATTGCCAAATGGGTTGTCGATAAAGCATTAAGCGGTGTAGGTACAATCTGACGAAAAGATTTCGCAAGTCAAGTATAATGTGCACAAATAGTAATAAAAGCATAATAACGACAAGTTAGACATATCAAATATACCGTATTATAGTACGTAACGTGCGGTATCTTTAGTCTACAACTATTTTTGCTTTTCGCAACATAGCTTGCAATAAAAAGGATACTCATAATCCAGAAAGATTTCGTTGCTCATTGGCAAGTACCAAACTTGCTTATTTTTCAATCCTTTTTCACCGGATTCAAGGCTCGGTACTTTGATCTCTGGCAATCGTTTACGTTTAAGAAGAGGCATATTGAGAAGCGTGTAGAGGTTGGTAGATTAATGAGACGGTATATGCTGGGATTGTGTAGATGTTGAGCAAATGTTGGTATCGGAAGAAAAATCGTTCTGACGGGTAAGGAGCTAGACAGTCGCTTCAAATACCTCAACCGTTTTTCAGCGCTCTATGAGAAAGAGTATAGGATAAGATTGGTGCCTGTGGTATAAGCTGAAGTGAATGGTCGTGTTGATGCACTTAGCAAGACTTGCTAAACGGAATGATTCGGTTATACAAGTTGTTGGCACGCAATACCAAAAAGAAGACGACGTGCCTCAATACCACGACCCAACACGCTACAAACCCTCACGGTCAGTTTTTTGAAGAAGCAGTCCTATGAGCAGTCAAGCGCTGCTTTTGGTGGAATTTCGAGCCAGCCAGACGTCAGCCGGGGCGGAGATTGAACAAAAATACCAGCACCGTCCTCTGATAAAAATCACCTTTCATCCACAGCCATCTTACCATAACATGTCCGGAGTGACGAGAAGACGTGTTGCTGGTGGTGGAACGAGCTCAACTACTGAAGGAAATGGAACAACTTCGGCAGACATTTCTTACTCCGCCAGCTCACCAAGTGAAGAAAGAAAGATTGCTTATGATCCCAAGGACCTCGAAGACGACAAGGACAAGAAAGAACCGAAATTAACCTTGATGGAAGAAGTTCTACTTCTAGGACTCAAAGATAGACAGGTTAGTGACAGTTCTTTATTAGATTGAACACATAATGATCTTGCATTTCGCTCTGCGAGGTGATAAAAGCAGTACAGCTCATTAAAAGCCACGCATAAACAACCGTTGCAGGGATATCTATCTTTTTGGAACGATAATATTAGCTATGCTTTGCGTGGATGCATAGTAATGGAACTGGCTTTTCGGGGCCGAATAGCGATGGTTAAAGACAGCAATAGACGAAAATTTGAACTCTCAGATCGACATATCGAAGTTATTAGTGAGCGTTTGACAGGTGAAGTTCTTCTAGATGAAGCTTTGAAAATGATGAAGATCAGTGAACCTATGAGTGTAGCAAGCTGGATTGATCTAATGAGTGGTATGTATCAATATAAATGGTGTAGGAAGACGAAGATGTCTCCTTTTCCATATTGGCATCTGGTAGAATGAAACACAGTGATTTTGTTTGTTTCTGATCTATACCCCAACATCTTTTTAGGCGAAACGTGGAATGTTATGAAAATTGGATACCAACTTAAACAAGTACGAGAGCGTCTGGCAAAAGGATTAGTCGACAAAGGAATTTTGCGAACAGAGAAGCGAAACTTCCTTCTTTTTGATATGGCAACACACCCCATTGCCGACATGGCTGTCAAAGATGAAATCATCAAGCGCGTGTGCACAACTTTAGTATCAAGGACCACACCAGCATCATTTGATTCGCAATCCGGCCTTCGTAATGGATATTTACGAACGGTCGCCATGATATGCTCTGCATATGCCGCAAACGTTCTTGAAAACTCACTGTTTTCACTCAGCTACGATATGCGAGAGAAAGCATTTGCCAAAGTCGACGAATATTTAGCAGACTTCTCTACATGGCCATTTACTGGCGTCGGCAGTAAAGTTAATATCCACTCAGGAACAGAGTTATCGATGGAGGTTGTGGCTGCTGTCCTGAATGTGTTCACTAAAATGGACTCAATTGTAAGTATTACCATTTTCAGTTCTTCCTTTCTATTAACCACTATTATATACATATCAGCTTCTATTTACTAAATTATTTATTCTATTTCTTCTTTAATAGCTTTAAAAAGTCCAATATGTAATCAGGATGTATTTAGTGCAAAGAGATTACTGATGGGTGCACACAGCCAAATTAAATCTTTGAATCACTCTTTTTTGAACTAGCTTCATTGTTTCTCCTACTTCGTTATAGAAAAGCCATCCCCACTGGTAGACTACCATTCTTTCAACTACCAGTTGAACCATCTGCGTTGATCCAAGCTTCAACCTTTTAACCTATAAATGTTAACCGTGTGTCATTAATTTGGATGTACCATGTGTTTGCCATGTGCTATAATACTCAATGAACTGGATAGAGTATTGAATTGACAAATGAGATATAATAATGTATATGGAAGAATTTGAATAAAATGCAGTGTACTTCAGATCATGATAGTTGGGCGGGTAAAGCCATTATGTTGCATTGCAATTTCACAGACCTTTTTCGGAGTGTGACTTTCAAATAATATGACAATACTTTCGATGTTGGATTTTTTGAAAGGCTTGAGACCTGTTACCACTATTCATCTAACATCTGCAGAATGTCAGATAAAGCTCCTGCTTATGCGATCCTATGGGCATCACAAACAGGAAATGCTGAGTGGATTGCCAAGAATATCCATAAGGAAGCTCAATCCCGTGGGTATACTGGAGAGTGCTTCGTCATGAATGAATTTGAATTGGTAAGTGCTGGCTGTGCTTTTACTACCGGCAATACCGTAACCGGCGAAATAGTTTAATTTACGCTAGCAATTTTTTTATGTGCAGGCCAACATGGATAAGACCGGTGTGTTGATATTTGTCACCTCTAATACCGGCGACGGTGATCCACCGGATAACTCTTCTAAATTTTGGCGGTTCCTTCGCCGTCAAAAACAAAAGGATTACCTTGGCCATGCCAAAGTAACTGTGCTAGGACTGGGAGATACCAACTACAGCAATTTCAATAACAGTGCTAAGAGATTAGAGAAGAAAGCTAAGGAATTAGGAGCCACAGTGTTTTATGAAAAAGGTTTAGCTGATGATGCCGAAGGGTAAGTGTTCACTAGGCTCTCAAACCATCAAAAGGTATGTAAATACTCATATTTGTCGCAGCTTGGAAAACGTTGTCGATCCCTGGATTGCCAACTTGTGGCCAGCTCTTGCCAATGTTTGTCAACAGAAGGTAACAGAAGTGGACCCTACAGCAGATATTACCAAAGGAGTATCCGAGGTAGAGATATCACCAATGACCCCCGCTGAAAAAGCTGCCCAGGAACCTTTCTCTATGGAACAACGACGATCTACCATTCCTGAAGTGGTTGCACCGTACACTAACTTGCCCAATTCACTTGTAAAGAGCGAGCAAACTAACGGCGATGCAAAACCTGCTGTAACATTGGGTCATAAAATTCATGTTGATACCAGTGCTTTGGCCACCGCAACTCAGCTTACAGGCTTGCCTCGTGTACCTGCTGCGTATATTAAGATTGCAAAGCTGGATACGGAGACGAACCAGCCTCAGTCTGACAAGCTCCCTCAATTCGTCTATACGCCAAACCCAATTATCGAAGCGGCAGTCAGCAAAGTGTCTTGCATTTCCAGAAAGGGTGCATTGAAGAGAACTCTCCATCTTGAGCTCGACCTTGGCAACCAAACAGATTTTCAGCCTGGTGACGCATTCGGTATTATCGCGCCTAACGATGAGGATCTCGTTCAAGCAGTTTTGAAGAGACTGGGTATTCAGACTGCTGAAGAAGAAATGCAGAAATACACCATCGAAGGAGATGGTAAGCATACAAGGCAGTTATAATGCTATCCTCATTGTCCAGAAGCTGATCAATGGCATTTCTTCTATCTAGATCTCCCATCACATCTCAAGAACGCATCATGCGTTTCTTTAATTGATTTGTTCAGATATGGTGTCGACCTCACAACCGCTCCAAGAAAAGCATTGCTACGCATGCTAGGAGAGTACACTAGTAATGCTCAAGAGAAGAATTTGCTGATGTTCTTGTGCAGTAAGCAAGGTAAATTTTAAACGAAAATCAAAATATTCGTTGCGTGTGTGTGGTAAAACTACTAACAGTGGCTAATCATTTGTAATAGGTTTGGCCCAGTTCAACTCTCTTCGGGATCAGCAGCCAAGTTTGCTTGATTTACTCATCAGCTTCCCGTCATGCAATCCTCCCATTGAGCGGCTGCTCGATACTTTACCTGCTCACATGCCCCGTTATTACTCTATTGCCAGTTCGCCAATCGCCCATCCACAAGCCATCCGATTTGCTTTCAATATCGTGCAATATACCACTCCTGATCCTTACAATGTTGCTCGAAAAGGTGTGGCTACTACTTGGCTTGACAGCCTCACTGGATTAGTAGAAGCTGCTACCAGTGGTCATCAGAAAGCTCCCGTAGTGGAGATCCCTGTGTCCCAGAAGATAACTATCCCTATCTTCTTCAAGATCAATAACAATGGATTTGTTCTACCCAGCGATACCGCCAAGCCTCTCCTGCTGATTGGTCCTGGTACCGGTATTGCTCCCTTTATTGGTTTTCTTGAGCATCGCGACCAGCAACGCAAGATTAGAACTTCTCTCGGTGGAGTTGGCGCTTTCCCTGATCGAGACATTGCAAATGAGTTTGGTGAAATTCGTGTGTACTATGGTTTTCGTGAGCGCTCCAAGGACTACTTATTCAATGCCGAGTTGGAGGACTTTGTTGACCGAGGTGTAATTACCCAACTGGAGCTAGCTGTCAGCAGAGAATCAGAAAGCAAGGTCTACGTACAAGACCTTATTCGTCGTGATCAGAAAGACCTCTATGATTTCATTGTGAACAAGGGTGCCTTGATTTATGTGTGCGGGTGAGTTGGACTACATATGTATGCCGACTATTGTATTTACATTCTTTGCTAACTTTAAACTACAGTGACGCAAAGGGAATGGCTACTGGTGTACACGAAGCTTTAGTTAACATGTTGGTAGAGTATGGTAACTTAGAGAAGATGGAAGCTATGAAGACGCTGACAAGATGGATCACCGAGAAGAAATACCTTAGAGATTTGGTAAGTGCTTTGCATTCATGACGTTTTTTCAATCCGTTGATTAGAATACTAACATTGTCATAACATAGTGGGCGTAACATGTTTGCAATAGTCCAGCTTTAAAACAGTATTACTCTTAAATATGAAGTAATTTTGGATATATTGAGCGAATGCGTGTCTATTGTCGATAATTTTTATTGCTTTTACGCGGGTGCGTTTTGAAATGTTTGTAAATTTTACTTTTTCATGATGCTGTTGTTCCAGCCAACGAAACGAATACTATGCTATCTTTGAAAATTATGCAAGAGTAGCCAATTGGGAGTCAATGACAGCCTTTACGTCTGCATTAGCCGGAGGATTAGTAGATACTGAGGGAGGTGATCGTGGTGAAGAATGAATTAGTCAAACCCTTGTCCTGTTAGTGAATTCATCAGTTAAATAGAAAAAATCTACATACCTGCTTCCTTGAAACGAGTAATATTGGTGGCGACCTGAGGGTTGGTCTTGTCGATGGCCCAGCTGTGGACAAGTGCCTTCAAGGCCAAAAGAAGGTTACCTTTACGGAGATACACTTCAAATCCAAGTAGATGTGTCTGGATGTGTTTAGGTGCGACATGTTCCAGAGGGCGTACCCATTCGAGAGCACTGGTTAATGGATCAGCGGTCTGGAGGTATTTCTCGCCGTCTGGGTCCTCATCCGTTGGCTTCTTGCCATCGACTTTTTTAGCGGTAGCCTCTTCTTTGACTTGCTCTACACAGATTTGGCTATGTTAGCATTATTTCATTGAAAGGACAGCGCGACCTACCGCGGTACTTACCTTTCTTTGGTGGTTTATTCTCCTTTTGAGCCTTGAGCTCAGCCTTGCGTGCCTTATTACGAGCTTTCTTCTTCTCAGCTTCGGTCATATTGGCTTCACTCAGGCCATTGGTAGATCTGGGCTTATCCGCAAGAGAAGTATAGGCCTGCGAACGATCGAATAGAAATTAGTTTCATCTAATCCCCCCACTCATCCTGTTTACACTTTCGAGAGTTCTTTATTTCATAATTTACATACCTTCACTGCTCCGACTGCTGCTCTGATATAGTAATGACTTGATTTAAGATTATCCTCAAAACGAATAGTACTATGGGGTTTGTGTTAGCAAGCTGATTTGATATCAAGTTACGGCATTGTTGTGATAGCACTACACTTACTCAACATAAGATCTCAGCGTAGTTTTTCTCAAGCAATAGGTATGGAAATCAAACTGATCATCAAAAATGTCGGCAAAGAACTTGTCGACAGTATGGTACCGTTTCAAGGCCCTCCCATTTTGACCCTGTCGAAGGTAGCTATCGCCCTCTTCCAAAGTGAGCCACATACATTGCATATCGGTAAGATCTTGCAATGGCGAGGCTGCATCAGGCTGAACATAGATAAAATCAGCATGCAAAATGCTATGTAGTCTACAAAACGAATAAGCATACAACATACCCTTGTGAACAAACCCAAAATCTTCTCTGCCTCCTCAATCTTGTTGTTTCGTATGTAGTACTTTGCACACTTTGAGTTTATGAAGCGATCCTGAAGATCCAATTCACGAGCCTGATTCATGACTTGAGCTGCGGCTTCTAAATCACCTCCGTGCTGGCGTAGGGATTAATGAATTAGTACATTCCTTTTAGCCATAGAATGGCGCATCTAATAACGTTCAGGTACCTTCAAAATTCTACCTTTTGTCATATAGAGTTCGACAAGAGTAGGGGTATGCTCAATTGCTTTATCGATGGTCTTCAAAGCAAGCTCTGTCTTGCGTTGCTTATCATAGTGCTGGGCAAGGAAATACAATGTCCACAAGTATGCAGTTGGAGGCTCAACGACTAAATTTTGAAAAAATGAAAAAATGCATCGTATTAGATATACCAAGAGTTTCGTTTGTTTCCATGCCATTTATACGTATAGATTTACGCACTCTTTTCATCTTGTTCTTCATTAAAATGGCCAGATCTTTCGAGTGAAGCCTCATATCCAGTAACAAGTTCCTCCACAATCTTCTCCTTTTCTGAATCCGAGTACAATCGCTTGATATCAACAAACAGGGAAGGAACACCCTTTCGAAGGGCACTTTGTAAATATGCGTCAGCACGATTTCTGAAATTGTCTCCAGAAGCATAGTTCAGGGGTAAATTTCTAGCAGCAGTGGATCTTGGGAAATCCGATTGGATATCATCAAAAATTTTGAGCATGATCGATTGTTGCTCGGATGTGAGATTATCTAACAACCAGGAACGTCAATAACTTCATGAAACAGCTTTGTATCCATGAGAGATAGTGAACCCTATATCTTACCAGAGTTCAAGCCCTTCACGGCAATGAGGCCTTCGATGTAAGCGTAACTATCAGGACTCTCCGAGATCAATAATCGATAAGCACTTTCTGCTTCTTCTAATTTGCCGAGTTTGAACAAAAACTGAGCCTTCTTCTCCTTCCAAGATCGTTTGTCGCACACTTTTGGTTCAATCCGGTTCAAGTGTTCCAAAGCTTTCTCAATATCTCCAGACTCTTCTATAAGGGAGTTGTGATACATGAGAAGTTCAGATTGTTCGAAGTTGACTGACTGTTCACGCAAAGCACTTTCATGAGCTTCAAGAACTTGAACAGCAATGTCATACTTTCCAACCAGCTGATAAGCAAGAGCTAGGCCGATCCAAAAAGGAGGATTAGTGGGTTTAGCTTGGAGTAACTGAGTGCGTGTTTCAACAAGAGCATCATAATGGCGCATTTGAGTCTGGAGGAGAGCAAAATCTCGTAGAATTTGCATGTCGTTTTTGTTATACTTGAGGGCGTGTGTATAACATTTAGCAGCCTCTTCATAGTTTTTGTCCGATCGATATAGCAATCCGAAAACGTGCCAACCTGAACAATATGGATAGTCAGACATAAACCTGTACTCTTCGGCAACGTCCTTAGTTTCAATTATACTTACAGATATGAGATGTAAGATCAAAACGTAAGCCCTTCTTGACGAATTCATAACCCTCTTCTTTCTTTTCCAGATTGTTCAAGAAAAGACCCTTCATGGCAAGTGTTTCTAGATTATCAAGTTAGTGACATACATGACATACGTGACATCGCGATCTGTAAGGATTGATTAAATTTAAACGTACCACCATGCTCAGGAAACTTTTTCAGAATGGTGTCTGCGAGTTTCAAGCCCTTTTTATACTGCTTATGCTCATAGTTTCTCTACGATTAAATTAGTCTGGTGAGCTTGCTAGGAATTCAAGGCCGAGAATGTGTGGTGGATCTACTTACAAGAATGTTCTTGAATATGGCATTCTCCTTAGCAGGGAGCTCTCTCTTGGCATTCATCTCTGGTGGCTAGACGTGATTGAAATGCACAAAGGTACGGTGAGGTTATTTTTTTGAAGCCCAACTCACCATACCAAGAAAAGCCACGAGAAATGCTTACGTCACGAGATGATCGTACTGAACAGGAAGCATGTTGGATTACATTGTTGTGAACAGTACTGGATATTTGTATTATGCCACTATTACAATTGATAAATGGATGCTATTAAATATGCAAACAATTTATTTAATCCATTAAAGTTGTGTACTAATTTATCCATCAGTTTTGTACCTTTCAGAAATTCGACTTTTGCCACAAAACAATCACTTGTTTTGTGATACAAAACTGAACATAAAACGTGCTACCGCTACACTTCTTAGGACATGTTGCTGAAAAGCCTTGTTTACTAATACAAGTCTCAAATGCTCAATTCCTCTTTATAGCTATTAATATTTATTTGATGTTCAAAAGAACCATTACATGGAAGATAAAGCATGGAGCCTTTTGATTTAATTTATTGATCACAAGCTAATGATCTCGCTTTTGTTCGTTGTGAACTGATGATATATTTTGAGTTTCTAATAGTTACTAATTATTATTTCTCATAGAAGCACTCTTTTAATACAAAAAGGGATTGAGATTTTAGGGAGGGAACATGGCCTAGTCTATTGTTATGTATGGAGCGAGAAACCAAAAAGTTCGGAAAGTCGCACATAGGCACAATTTCGATGTGTGGCTTGAACCACTCTCAAAATTGCATGTCCGCGGCTATTCTCTCCAGGACTTGAACTCTACACTGAATGCAACCACCATTACTATCGAGTTCGCAAAGCTCCCTCACTAATGCCTTGCAATCTGGATCTGGATCCGGAATGCGATACAATTCCATGCTCCAGCATCAAATGCAACAAAATTCTATGCAGGCCCACGATTCTCGATATGAGTATTCCACTTACCAAAATGCCATGATTGCAAATCAAAATTTATTGCAACAGCAGCAGCTCCAACAAGCAAAGAAATTCAACTCGGAACAACTTGCACAGAAGTCCTTGCAAGCGGAAGAAAGGATCTACGCTCTAATTTTGGATTTGATGAACCCTAACCTTCGTGAACAAGCACTCCTCGAGTTGAGCAAAAAGCGCGAGATGTATGACGACCTGGCTATTATTCTATGGCACTCATATGGTAAGATCAGTCATGATAAGTTTGATAAACGGTATTAAATGATGGGGGTTCTTACTTTCAATGGATGTGGTAGGTGTTGTGTCGATTCTGCTGCAGGAGATCATTTCCGTGTACCCCTTGTTATCACCACCTTCTCTCACTGCCGTCGCATCAAACCGTGTTTGTAATGCTTTAGCTCTACTTCAATGTATTGCTAGCCACAATGCTACTAGACCACTTTTACTTAATGGTATGTTTTCATGATCATGCAATATGTTTAGTGCGGAACAAAATGGCTGATTCAATAGGAATATTCTAGCAAACATCCCACTGTTTTTATACCCCTTCCTGAACACCACGAGTAAAACTCGAGCTTTTGAATATTTGCGTCTCACTAGCTTAGGTGTCATTGGAGCTTTTGTAAAGGTAGGATCCATCTTAACGCGAATATGTGCCATCTATTTTCAATGCTTACTTATTTTTTTAAATTTCTAGAATGACAATGCTGAAGTGATCAACTTTTTATTGTCGACTGAAATTATTCCTCTATGTCTAAGAACTATGGAGAATGGGAGTGAGCTGTCTAGAACAGTGGCAATATTCATTGTACAAAAAATATTGATGGATGATACTGGCCTAATTTATATCTGTCAAACCTATGAAAGATTCTATGCTGTGACAACTGTTCTAAATGACTTGGTTGGTCAACTTGCCGAGACTCAGTCTATCAGACTTCTCAAACACGTCGTTCGATGCTATTTGAGATTGAGTGAAAATCCAAGGTAGGAATGAATTTTTTGATGCCTGGTGATATATTCGTGATATTTATCCGTGTTTTCTTTCTACTAGAGCAAGAGAAGCACTCCGACAGTGCCTGCCTGACGAACTAAGAGATACTACTTTTGCGTCTATCTTAAGGGACGATATTACTACCCAGAGATACTTAAACCAACTCTTGATTAATCTCTTGGGCAACTAAACTACACATTAAGAAAAACCTGACAGGATATTATTTTCCTCTTTATAATATCAACAACATCTGTAAATGCTGTAATCATCTTTGATTCTCTCCCCTACAGTTTTGGACTATTTTTCTCTCTCTCTCCCTTTGGTATATAACATACTTTCAGGCTGCACTGGGATAGATTCACAGTACATTCTTGTACATCAAATGTCAATATAGCGCCGTACAAATTAGTATTACCATTATAAACAGTATATTTTACTTTGTAAAACGTTGGAAATAAAAAAATTCAGAAATGCCCTAGACATTTGCCAGGCAATATTGTAACCTACTGCGCATTTAGCAATAAATGATCGAGGAAACGAATGGTTTCCACCGGTGATCTTAATACACGTTATCAATTATGTGCTCACGTAATATGAATAGACAGCTTGTGTTTCAATACAACATCCCGCTATCAGTTTGAGTTTTGTCGGGGGAGGGGGGTTTTCTATGTAGAAATCGTTGAAAACTATCTCTCTACCTTACAAGATCCCACGATCAAAAAAAGAAGTAGCTCCGGATGAATCTTATCTCAGAATCTATTGCTACGGATAAGGTGAGCTATTTTAACTATAATAAAAATGACAAACCATATTGTGAATCATTTTGACTTCGTATCAAGGTGGCTGAAATGAAATATGGTTTAGCTTAGGCCAGATGGATCTACATTTAATATTCTTTTATTCTACATAAAACGCGGTTGATACCTTTACAGACTTGTTCCGTTCTCCGTAAGGTGATAATTTCACTCTCCTATTCGGATATTGACGAGGGATTTACTGGTATTATTTTTTCCACATCGATGGCGACAAACTGCATTAGTGTACTGCGGAGTTGACATGAACAAAAGCCATGTGTAATTCTGAATATATGTTTGCCATGAAAGCTAAATGTATGGAAATGGGTTTACAATATGGTATGGTACAAATACTCCAACGTTATAACAACACGCAATTAAATCAGTTTCACAGTTATGGTATCATTTTTTTTCTTGCATTTTTTTTGGTTTCATTTGAAAGACCGAGTATCCGGCAATATGGTAATCAGCGGGTTTTCGTCTTCCTAGATAATTCAAACGGGGAAGAAATGGGATTCTATTAAGTTGCCCCAGGATCAAGTTACGGTCAAAACTCCGTAGCTCCACAGAGGTACATTGTCGGGGATCATCACTGGAACCTTACGAATGAATGCTGTTTAATTATCATCAAGTTGTGTTGTGGCCACGTAGCTGCATGTACCTGATCTCTAGAGTGACACACTGCAAACACGACTTCATGATGTGCTATTCGAACCAAATTGGTTAAAGAGGCTTCAACGCTGTAACGATATGTTACTGCTTGAAAAATATCTAATATGAAAATAACATGGGTAGAATTGATTAAGACAAGCTCAAACCAGCTGGCCCCCAAGGTTTCAAATATGGTGGTATCCCAAAATGGGGGTAATGCATGCACCTGGTGCAAGGTCATTTGGAATACAGACGCCTTTGCTGCTGCATTGCACTTTCCAGTGAACGCAGTGTTTTTATTTTTTCTTTAAATATTTTTTTTCTTCTTCTCTCTCCTTTACTTGTACGCCTTCGTCTACGACTAACGCAATCGCACATTCTCCACTCTCTTTTGATCTTCATATTCCGTCGGTGCCGACATGAGCAATGGCTATTACCAGTCATTCTGTGCATCGTGTAGACAATGTTTACGATGTAGATTACGTCGTGGCTGCCGATGTACTCCTCTTCCCGTCCTAGATTGGTCCAGAGATCACACCCGAGATGGAGCTTTGGATTTTCGAAAAAAAAAAATATCAAGTCAGAACAACGCACGGGATCTGCCAGCCATCAAACAGCATTTAGCACGTGAAAATCCACAGATAGACTGGAATAGTATGGATGAATTTGTTGTCAACTTGTGTATGAATTGTGATAGGAAATGGCGAAAATTCAGAGATAGTTACCTTCACGAACATGATCAGAGTGAACAACATCACCACCACTCAGCCACCACCACCGATAAAAGGTCTTCTGAGCCTCAACTACCACCGCCACACCATATTCGTCCACTACATCCAGAATCTACATCGTTACAATTTGAATCAGATGACCATAGCAGATCATTGATAAGTAGATCAATGGAACCTTCATCAGAAATGGCTTTTCAGCGGAAAAGACGACGGCGAGACACTGTAATGTCTGAACATCAGCAACTTACAAGTTCTAATTATGGCAAGTTGTAATCCCTTTGTTCGTTAAATTAAAAACCTTAAATTTTGGGCCATTTTATTTTTTGGGTTACTTGACACCAAAATCACTAACCTGATATTTCCCCCACAGCCTTGAACCCAATATGTCATCGACTTTTTGAACAAGAACTGCATTTCCGTCATACTATATTTACATCTGATCAAGCATTACAACTAGGTCTTACCATCATTGAGCTGGCAAAAGCTCAATCGCATATCCCCTTAGTGATCGATATCACCTTGAATGGTTATCAAGTTTTTAGATTTGCCATGCAAGGTACGGGCCCGGATGATGATGACTGGATACAAAGGAAGAGAAATGTCGTGGATCGATTTCGTCACTCAAGTGCCTTGGTACAGTCTCAAATTGACCATTTGGGATCAAATGCCGTTGAGCGATACCCTGTAAGTTGTTAGTTCGAATGATCCATCCTCTCACTTTTTGGAATCAATTTTACTAAAATAATATCTGTCAGATCCATGATCCACGATATGGATTCTATCCCGGATCGTTTCCCATCATTGTTGGCGGAGTTGGTGTCGTAGGCTCCATTACAGTTGCGGGATCCAATTTGCGCGCTGACCATGATGTTATCATCACCGCTCTACAGAAACTCTTCACCGACCCACAACCTATAAATGATAAACCGGTTCCAGAAGGGTCAGGGAGCAGATCGCGTAGTATCGCAACGTCATGACATCTGTCGAGCTCTGTACAGTTATTATATTCTACCAATTCTACGCAAATGCAAAGAAATCTTTTTGCATTGTTTGGAGTCAACAGCTAGCTGCCTTTTAAACAAAAAATGAAGTAAAAGAAAAAAGTATAATCCTTTTCAACTGTATTTCATCAATCTTCTCAAATATTTCAATGATAAATACATGTTGATATATTTTACAACAAAATCTAAACGTTTGTATGCTGTGGGTAAAGGAAATGAGACGCACACAAGTCATTACATTTTTCCCTGACATAGCTTTTTTTTCAGAACCGGCGTGCTTAAGACGTTAATGGTCCTTTGATGTCGACTTTTGAATATTTACTACCGCTCTCCAACAAGCCGGGCATTGCTGCTTTGGTATCCAAGTGTTTGCCATCACTTGAAACAAAGTTAGCTTTATGCTCTGCCAGTAGCCGACAGAGCGAAGTTAAGGATCCTAAGGCTAGTTCCTGAATGATATATCCCGTCTCCACGGTCGGCCTAAAACTATCTTGAAATATCAGCTTAGGCCGATTATACAGTTCCAACACATATATGCTACTTACGCTTTACATATTGCTTTCAATGCTGCTATCCGTTCACGTTCCACAAATTTGTCCATAAGATAACCTCCCATATTTGGTGCATCCAGGTATAGTTTGAAGAATCGATGATAGTTTCCAGTAGCCATAGAAGATCGAACTTTCAATGCGTGGCTAATTGCCGGATCATTCTTCTGTACAGGTGTCAAATGCTTCATGAGAGCATTGATATCTGTTGCGAATTAGGATGGAAATTTTAATGATCATTGTCTTGCAACAGGAAACTTCCACCTAACCCTTTACTTTACCTGAATGATTTTGAGCATACTGCAAGTACAAGATTCGATATGCAATGAATTCAAATTCGCGACCCGGTATTCCCAACCTATATAACTCTCGTAACTGTGTTTGGCATTGATTGTACTCGCCAAGGTCGCCCTGAAATATCACATGTTACAATCCTCATCCAATCGCTCATTCAATCATCATCACAAGTCACTACCTTTTCCAGGGCAATACGGGCGTGTATTTCATACACCTGAACCGTGAACTCCGTCTGGATTCGTTGCACCTGTAAAATATATGATACATGAGAACTGACATTACACTGGCTTTGTTATTTAATATTTTCACTAACTGTAAGGTCTTGTCGGATGGATTTGAATTGGTCACATATATATGAGTAATTCTCTTCTTTTCGCCACTTTTTCTTCAATAAATTCAGTGTCTTGCGTAGAACTGGAACTGGTCGAACAAGTGCAGGATCTGCAGCCTAGTGATAGCCACGTTGACGTTAATTAAAGAAGAAAACAAAATACTCTGCACTAGTAACAAGCACCTACAGATGTCAACCGCAAGTATGGCTTTTCTAATATAGTGCAAGTTCCAACAATCGCTTCACCACTAGTATCCTCGCTCTATTTGGAATGATTTAGCTCCTGCATCATTAGATATCATTACACTGCTATACCCTTACCGAAGCTACACGCTTTGATACTGCAAGCTGCCTGGGTGGAGGGCTAGTTGAAGCACCCGTCTGAAATCTTAGTTGACGACTCTCACGTTTCGACAGTTCTTCTTGGGTTTCTTTTATGGGTATTATACCACCTGTTTTGAACTTGGCTCTTTGCCAAATAATGAAAATAAATTGAAATGAACTTTAGTATTCTGTACAAACGGAATGTTAGTGGGGAGTAATGAATACTAACAATCCGGATGGCTGCTGGTTTTTCGTTTTGGATGATTTCGGATTGACTCTTATATTGCAACCACTAATGTTAAATAGAAGTTAGTATTGTACGGACAGTAGTCAGAGCAAGGACAGTCTACATACTTTGGTAGCGGCATCTCATTCCAATCTGCTGATTGCAAAGCACCAGCTTCAAAAGCTGTTTTGATCTTTTCTATTAAAGCCTCCTCTACTACATTTCGCTTTTCAGGTGTACAATTTTGAAAGCAACTCTGTACATAATCCCTAATCCAGTCCAGTAACAATATCAATATGGATTGTCTGGGATATGATCCCATCCCATGAACTCGACCTTACCTTAACTGTGGTGGAAATTTCTTTTCATCAATACCACTTAATCCATTTGACAGTGTCCCTATACGTGCTCGTTTGGCTTTTTTTGCTCCAACGACGACATATGACGGCCCTATTTGACGAAAGCATTCGACGTTAACTTCCGTGATTCCCCAAATAGTGCTTAATAAAGGATTGCGTACGGAAATCTGACATGTCGTAACTATATTAAAGGAATGTGACCTTGCAGTATTCGAAACTTGAATTGGCCGAGCAGATTGAGCGATTTTCGTATCTCTCACCGACTGCAGGTGATGAAAAATATCTGAAAGGAACCGGCCACGTGATCTGCATATTCAATGAAAGAAGCGTAAAAACTTTGCTTAATATAGGCAAGAGTTTCACCGTAACAACAGATTCAGTATAATAGAGAAAGTTCTTGTCGGCCCCTACTATCATCTATTCCTTTCAAATGGAATGAAGTAATCACTGTACTTTCTACAGTTGCTGTCCATTCATTGAGAAAAGACAATAACACATGCATACATATACTATTTCCTATTACTTTTTGGATGTTTGCAATTTGCTTTCCTTCGATGATCGTATGCGTTGATTACAATAGCTTCATTCACATATGAGAGATGCAGAATTTGACAACGGGTGAAGGTGAGAAATATATGAGAATGAAGGTGAAAAAAAAAAGAAGAAAAGAAAGCGAGTAAAATAAGTAGGCGTATGACAAAGAGAGTTTGAGAGAGAAGGAAAAGAAAGATAACAGCGATGGAAAGCCATATGCTCTCTAAACACGATGTAATACAGTAGACAAAGTCGAGCATCAATCAATACACTGAACAAACAAAGATCTATTGCCTATTGCAAAGAAATCATCAGCTCCCTCCAAGAATCTTGCTTAGTTTTTTTGTCTTATTGGCTCTATAAAAGTAGATAAGGATATTAGATTTCTTGTTTATATCATAATTCCTTGTGATCTGTGACAAAAGACGTACCAAAGTATGGATGATCCATGGCTTCCAAAGGCGTCAATCGCTCCTGATGGTCATAACGAAGTAGTTTATCCAAGAAATCAATTGCCTCATTTGAAACAAATCGCTGGTTATCGTTGGTGATAAATTTGGACCACGGTTTGCGTGGATATCTTTGAAAACGACAGTGTTAACATGTTATGCAATTGCCCTTGATCACGTTCACTATATCCTACCTTCCCAAAATCTCATCGTACTGTTGATCGAGCACAAGCTCATATTTCTCCACATATGCAAACAATTCATCTGTACCGAGGACCTTTGCAATCTTTACCAATTGATCATAATTGTCATGACCGTGGAAGAAAGGTTCTTTGCGGAAGATCTAGCCAGTAGATTTAGTAAACATACGTAATGTTGAAGAAGGATGGATCCACACTCCTCATTTTTCACTTACCATACTTGCGTACATACAACCATAACTCCACATATCTAGGCTGTAGTCGTACTCCTGGAAGTCGACAAGAAGCTCAGGGCCTTTGAAGTATCGAGAAGCTACGCGCACATTGTATTCTGTGCCAGGATGATAGAATTCAGCGAGACCCCAATCAATCAAACGAAGCTGGATAGAGATATTAGCGACCGATGAAACCGTTGACATTTGTTTAGAACGAAAATTCATTACCTGTCGCTTTTCATGATCAATCATAACATTGTGTGGCTTAACATCACGGTGCATAATTCCCTTTGAATGGCAAAAGTCCAAAGCCTAAGTGTGTAGACGGAAAAAAAGCCTACCATCAGCTTTACGCACACTGACAATCAGTTCTCAACACCAATACGTACCTTTAGAAGTTCATACATATAAAATCGAATATCGTAGTCTTGGAATTTCGGGTAAAGTACTTTAAAGTCGGTATTATTCACGTTCTCAAATATAAGAGATGGCGTCTTAGACTAAAGAATAAGCAATAAGACATGTTAAAAGGTTGCAAAAACTTGACCAAAAACGTGTTTAAGTCTGCTCATGTTCCGCTTACCTGTGGGTCTCTAACGACATCCAAAAGACCAATGACATTAGGACCTCCAGTGAGGTTTTGAAGGATCTTAATCTCACGCTTGATCTTCTTCTTCTTGACAGGCTTGAGGACCTTGATCACGCACTTTTCGCCGTTGACAACGTTGATACCTTCAAAGACTTCTGAGTATTTGCCACGACCAACTTTTCGAACGATCTCATAATTGTCTTGCGACCTGTAACATAAATCGCGACCGGGAAAACAATCATGAGTAACATGGATCGAGTTGTTTCGGCCAATTATGTACAGTGGTTCAACATGAAGACATTTGGGGTTATTCCGATATCATGTCCCTAATTGAGTTACTGTTCATTTTGAAGATGTTGGGAAAATCGCTTACCCCCACTGAACTTGCAGATTGTCATAATCATAGTACTCTCGTGGCTGCTGCTGATTGACGTTAGCATAGCTCCGTGCTATACTTTGGTACGGCATGGTATTTGACAAGCAAGATGAGCAGAGTTGTTGGAAACGGTCTTTGTATACAACTCACTGTCATGTGACTCAGACAAACTACATTTGCCCAAAAAAAAAAAAATTGGCCACATCATCTCAGAAAAATCCAATCTGTTGTATTGTCTTTCTTCAGATTCTCTCTGTTCTCACGTCTAAATCTAATGCTAGTCTAATAGCAGAAAGTTACATGGTACAAATAATTAAAGTTAAGTACGTAGATAAACAGAAAATTCGCGAATAACGATTTTACTTAAGGCGTGCGCCCCCTCCAAGGATAAAGTGATCGTAGCCTTAGATTCTAATCGATAACATTTTTTGATGAAGACTAACAAAAACAAATCTTGTAATATCAATGCTCATTCTTAAATGGCTTATTTTGAAATTGATATGGTTTCTCTTGGAAAATGGGTTCGTACATAAAATGATCAAAATGACCTCACTCAAGTTATGCGCACGAAGCCTGTGCTTGTTATTTTGGTGTTTAAAAAAAAAAAAAAAAAAAATTATTGGTATTCCATCTTTCTTGTATTATAATTTAAAATGCCTTCATTAAGGCAAATGAAACGAACATCATCAAGCGAAAGCTCCTACGCTGAAAGCAAAAGATCAAGGCGGGAGAGTCCTCGTACCAACGTCAAAACACTTCAGTCAAAGGCGATCGATCAACCATTATTATCACCAGGTAGTTGTCCTTTGACACGCGCATCGTCCGTAGTGGATTCCACATCTCATCATTCTGTACATCTAGAGCAAATACTCCAGTCATCTTGGAAATTCCTTGAATTTGCACAGTTCTGTCTTACTTTCGAGAAACATCTTGAATTACCGACATTGACTATAGACAGCTTAGAGTCAATGTTGCTTAACAATGAGGATGCCCAAAAATTAGAAAGCGGAGGCTTAGAAAGCTTAGAAAGCGCTACAGGTACCAGCGATGCTCTATCTTCAACATCTTCAAGCGACCACAGCGGCAAGTTTGAGGATCTCATCCTATCATTGTTTCGAAACCTGTCACACAGGAAAAAGTTACCAAGGTAGGTGAACCCAAACGGGCAATACACGGACACTAAGATGTTTCATTTGTGCAAACCTAACGTCTATGTTCCTACTACAGAGACTTTGATATTAGTGATAATCTCCTTCGATTGCACAGATGGTATAATCTACAACATGGTGAAATTAAAGGTGGTGGTAAACCGACCGCAAGCAATTTTTATCAGCTGACGATGGATGAGAAAATTGATATACTGTATACCTTGATGGAGAGTATAATGGATAATCCTAAATCAGAAATTGGTGAGGTTTGCAAGAGTGGCGATGTAGAATTCAAGGTATGTGTCCACATATGGCACCATTGATGTGACATCATGGACATTTATATCTGACCAAATTTGCTTAGCGATACGAGTCAATAGGCACTGATGCTGAAGGAAGGTCATACTGGATGTTTGGTAGCGAACGACTCTATAGGGAAGCACCACTGAGCTCAGTTAAACGGAAGGTTCCAACTCTGCCTTATCGGCCACATACATATGAATTGGTATGTAAGACTATGCTTGTGTTGCATTGTCAATCTGATGACTTACCATCGTTTTGTCACTTAGGTCTGTCAAAGTCTTGACGATTGGCGAAGCTTTTTGAAGGAAATATGCTCGAAGCGCAAAAGTGGCAAAGTATTCCGTCCTGAATTGGTTGCAGATCTTAAAGCTATAGGAGAAGATGTCATTGAGAAGCACGAACAAAGAGAGCGAGCAATCTTACGAAGAGAAGAAAAAGAGCTCAGAGCAATTATGAGGGCCAAGGCATTTGAAAATATGCCTCGGAAACGAAGCAGTCGACTGGAACAAAAGGTATACATGCTTCCAAATCTTCAAATGGCTTTTGATTCCATCAGATCTAATTCAATTATGGCGTTCTAGAAACAAGAGCGTGAAGAGATGATGAAATTGGAGGAGGAAATGGAAACGCTGGAAGATATTGAAGCTGTTCGCCAATATGAAGCGCGGGAACATAAACAACAGGAGAGCTTGGAACAAGCCATACCTGAAGACGCCGAAAAATACAAAGCTCTTGAACAGAAACATGAAAGCAAAATAGATGGTGCGGTGCCAGGAGATCTCGAGTCTGAAGCACCAAATGATCCTCTTGGACAAACACAACAGAGTTGTGTAGATACTGAAACGCCTGGAAACATTGAATCACTCGACCAGCATGGAGGGTATGAGCATAATCAACTTAAAGCTGTCTCACCCGCAAAAGAATATTGTCATTCATTGGAGATTGCAAGTGCCCAAATGAAAGTATCTCATTTAGATCTCGCGCGATAGAAGGACGTCCGAAAGTCATTTAGACAACTGTATACCATCTTATAGAAAATGCATTCATTCCTTGCAGGCGCGGAATGTATGATGAATAGCAACCATTACAGCTATACAAGTCGTTGCGAGTGAGTTTTCAAGTCCAGTCCCTTGAAAGTTTACAAGGGCTATGGCGTAGAAGTAAATTCTATATATTAAACTGAACAAAATATTTTTTTTCTCAATCATGGATAATAAACCAGCTACAGAATTTCCAACATACAGTCTGTAATTGTTACTGCATTTACCCATTAACCCAAAAACACTATAAATATAGAACACATGCATTCTCGGATATCCAAAAGATTTTGAAACAAAAAAAATTGTGGTAGGTCCGAAAAGCTCTATGGCAATTGATCTCACCCTACACTTCATCAAATCTCAACTGCTGCTTCTGTATTAAGCAAACGTGGATGCCTGAACCTCAGCGATGTACGCATATCGGTGACTCATTATAGCGCCGGCCCTTGGTGTCGCGAACATCACCGTGGCGACACCAGAGAACGTCTGGGAATAGAAGTAGACTCACGCCCTGGCTTTTAATTCTTGGTGTGCCGAACTCATTGCTACTCAGCGTACACTGACAGACCATCATACACCTTATTTCAGACTGTTCCAGATATCGTCAGCAACAAAAAAAAAATTTTTTTTGCCTTTCTAATCGCCTTTCGATTTATACAGCTTTCAGATTAACTTTCAAATACCTTCGCAGTTACAGCAGGCAGTATTAATCTCAGCCTTTCATTTGCTTTAGGTTTATGAAACGTTTCGCCAAAAAAACCAAGCATTACTGGCTACCGACCTAGCATAGCCACAAAAACGTCAAACAATATAAACTTAAAGGTATGTGAAACAGAATGACAGCGTCAGACAATCGCCATCTGGGGATCAGAGGGGTCGTACCATTCACCGATTGTTACTCTATACACATTCTAAAAAATCGGGAATCGGGTAAAGCTACGGACCTGCCACGTTGGGATGTCAGCTTATCGCCGCCAGAAAATCGACTTTGTAATCCTTACGGAAGCAATTATTCATTATTCTGTGCAAAGACAAAAATAAAAATATTTTCCCTGGCTATTAGTGCTGCATTTCATGTTCACATGCAAATATGAATACCCACTTAACTCGTCTGCCATTAGAACATCATTTGATATTTCAACTCCAAGGTATGGACTATGATACCGAATGTTTCGGTATGCGGATTACCGTTGCCGAGGCAAATTAAGATGCAGACGATGTTTTGCAGACTGGCATAGTAAATGGAGCCTCCTCAATAAGTTTGTCTGGTCCCTACTGAGACAGTTCAATCAAGGGAGGGAGGGAGGTTTTCCCATTTAAACCGTCAGAAATTTTCATAACAATGCACACAATGGCCGTATATGCTCTTCATACGGAATTTTATGTAATGAAAACAGCTAAAAAAAAAAAAAACTAAAAAAAAAGGGGTGACGATTTGATGATGTTTAAAATGGCATTATACAATTAAAATTTTGGTGCAATTGATGTTCGGCGTAGAATATTCTGTTGGAATGGCTTATCACCAAGGATTTGCATAGCCTCCACATATGTAAACTATTTTGAAAATCGTTTCAGACTTAAGTACGGAGGATAGGGATTACTGCACAATGCAAGGGACTTACCCAACGACGGCCACGAGATTCTCTGAACTCATATTCGCTCATTATACTCGTTACTTGGAATTCATAAGCGTTAACATATGCTTTGACCCGCTTCTTCTTTCCGGTCTGTGTGAACTCGCCAATATGACTGATCAAGCGACCTTCCACGCCTACAATGTTGGCTGCAATGGCATGAGCGGTTGTTTCGGGCTGTGGCATCTCTGCATCTTCTGCTTTAGGCTGTCACTGAAGTTAGCCAATTTCACACAATGACGTACAGGTTATAAGCTAATGATCAATTTGTATAACATACCAGAACCCATATATTGGTATCGTCAGCTTTGGTGACCAGTAATACGCGACCTGAGCGAGTATCCAGTGGTAGACATATAATTTGATATTTTGGGGTCTTGATTTTCTTTTCCGGGGAATTTTGTTCTTCATTGTATTGACCATTATCCAGGGATGGGTTGTAAGATGGTAATCCCTTATTCCTATAATTTGAGGGATAGTCTGAAACGTCCGGATCTGATGGACTAGAGATGTATTCACGCTCATTAAGTTTCTTGTTGCGGTTACGTCCAAAGATTGTCATTTTTTATTTTTACAAAAAAAGTCGGCTTATGCAACACTATGTAACATAACCCCGAAGACTTCCAGTTTATATACAAAATCAGTTGAAATAATCCAAACCCGTTGACAAAATTTTCCAACTCCGTTCTGGGTCAAAACGCCGTCGTCATTTCTACCACCCGATTTGCTAAAACACAGCAGATGAATTCACGCGACGACATGTGCCATTTTATCTAAATGGAAATAATTTCATAAACTTGAATATGTTAGTTTGCAAAACGTTCCTGAATATCAACTCTATCATTCATCTAGTTGAATCATCTTTGCTAAAAGTTTTCTCTGGCGGTAACCGGTTATATAATTACATTGTGCAACGCCTTGTGAAACCGATCATCCTCTAATATGGAAACAATGCGTGAAGTCAAAAGTGACAGTGGCACACTGCCGCGGGTAAAGTTTGTGTAGTGCCAAGCAAAGTCAACCCATTATTTTAAGCACTTGTAGGCCGTGTTATCTATATCAATTTGGGATGGGGGGAGAGAAAACTCTGGGGGGCTTTTGGTGACATGGGACTGAAAGCGTTCCTTGCACAGTGGCTTTCCCATGAAACGGCCTGTAGAAGAGGCAGTGCAAGTGAGACCTAAATAACACATCGCGAGCCAGACAAAGCACCATCTTTTCCGATTGAGCTGAGAATACACGTCCAGTCTTTCTAGTCTGGAACAGAAAGAATGAATTTGCTCTTCGGAGTTCTTCTTGTCAGCCGTATTGGACGACGTAAAAACTCCAAAAAAAAAAAATAAAAATGATAGACCCCTCCTCAAGGTGAATAAATACCGCCTTCGTCACCGCTTCTTCAGTGTTTAGCCAGATACTCTCCAAATTTTATTACTCTATCTTCTTGTCTCAAAATGACGACTGTTTATAACAACCCTACACAATCGCTTCCTACGGCATCACCAGCTGTAACAGAACCACCAAAACCGAAAAAGCCTATCAAGCATGTATGTACCAATTGCTATTATGGGATTCCTTTCTTTTAACCTTAAAGCTACAGTCATTAATGATCAACTCTTACATTAGTCGGCAGGCATCCTTGCAATTGACCATGAACATCACACTATTCTTTTGGTTTCAAGCTTGAAGCGAGAAGGAGCCTGGGTTCTCCCTAAGGGAGCGTGCATGGCCGAACCGCAGGTTGAAGCTCCAGAGTCTGCTGCATGCCGTGTAGCATGGGAGACTGCAGGTATTCGCGGAGCAATCAAAAAGAAGGTTGGAACATTTACGGAGGCAGGAAAGAGAGGAAAGATCAACGCTTACAATTGGATGTACGAGATACAAGTCTACAAGATTGAGGATGAATGGCCTGGCCAAGATCGTAAGAGAATTTGGGTGAGTTATTTGTCCGCAAAACCGGTAGAAAGTGACCCGAAGTTTCATTATATTCCTTTACTTAACATGATCTACATTAGGTATCATACGAAGACGCTTTACAGGCAACAACCGATAGACCTATCTCTCAATTGGCTATCAAGCACTGCTCTTTAGCTAACTAGAAGACGCCCTGTCAGCCCAAATCACCTCTAGTTGATAACTGTAAACGTCATCCGTCATATGCCTTCAAATGAAAATGCGTTTGATATCGAATACCTTTAGTCCTGACGTTCGATTTATGTAGTAATGTATGTAGCAAGCTCTCAGAGCCAAAGTATCTGAGAGCCTAATCAAACAATAAACGCCAAAAAAAAAAAAATTGACAAATAGAAAGAACCCCGCGCATGTGAGATGATATAGGAAGCCGCTCGAGCCTTCCAGGGTAGTGATGCCTTGAACAATGTGATGGGTCATTAGATTACAACAGCTGGTACAATTATTTGTGTACAGCCGCTGAGGTTAAGGAAGATAGCCGAATTGCTTCCTGCATGTAAGGCTTTGTAGCGGTGATCGCCAGGGCTTCTTCATATGTAAACTACAAGAATAGATAGATGTTTAGTTCCCTTATCGTCTACTCTCATTTATAACAATACTGACTCATGAAACACTTCTTACCCAACGTCTTTCCCTCTTCTTCTTCTCTGGCCATTTCTTCATTATTTCATTGATATGCATTTCGAATATACAATGGTGCGCCTTAGCGTTTCCTTTTTTGGTGGTCTCGACGAAAGTACCAATTTGCCTGGTAATCGTACCACGTACACCAGCTGGTAATAAACAAAAGTTGTGTGAGCTTTATGAACCGTTATATTAAGAACATAGACACATTACCTTCTTCCCAAGTTTCTCTTGCTGCAGCCTCAGCTTGCGTCTCATCATTCTCCCATCCACCCTTTGGCTGTTGGCATAAGAAAAATTGAGTCATTGAACCTACAAGCTTCTCTTGTATCTTTCTGCAGGATTAATTGCTGATGCGTTAGTTACTTACCAATACCCATACTCCCTCATGTTTACTGCTTGTAATGAGTAGCACTCGGTTTGTTCTGGGATCTATAGGTATACAGCCGGCAACCTTGGAGAATTGAAAGGAAATTTGTTAATGATCGGCGTTATATACTGTCTTCATGGTCTTGTGATTCCATGAACACCATTCGGGAAGAAATGGTTAGGATAGTATACCTGACGAACATTGTTCTCGTCATATACTTGGTTTTGTCGACCTTCTCTAGCTTTGTCAGCGTACTGCATTGATTGTGTCGGTAATACGTTGGGATTTGCAAAGAAATGGGCGGCGACGTTTCAAATCCGTCCTGCTCAACCACTGGTTTTGCAGCAGCCTTATTTCACTGTCCGCATTGAAATATGGTTTCTGACATTTCAAACAAAATATTATGTTGGCTTCGCGAGGTGCGGTATCGCCGGCTAACGAATATAGATGATGACGTTGTCTGAGAAAGAGTCTTTCTTTATATTGGAAACATAGACATCATGTAGTTAGATTTCTCTATAAACGCATTTGAAAACATGCAGAATTATGTCCTCACATAGAATCCAAACCCTCCGTTCACCCTTTCCTCTGAGTAAATGCAGACCATTGAAAAAAAAAATAAAAAAAATTGGATGAACAAAAAAAGCAATATATTTTTAGGTAGCAACATCTGTTGAAGGTATTTGCACCAGGCACTCCCTCTTAACGCAAATTTACATATATTCACATAATCTCCCACAAGTCTTCCAAGGCACAGCACACTTTACCGCAAGCCACAGAAGCTGAGAGCGCGTAGTCGGAGACACCTGTAACATCAAAGCGACATATGGTTAGCGAGGACCTCCTATTGGAATAACATCGTACAGCCACATACCAATCTTTTCATCTACATAGGAATCGGCAAAATCATCTTGTCCTTTAGCCATAGCTCCAATGGCAACACATATGGGTACGTTCTCAGGTACTTGTTTAAAGTATGGATACAAGCGAACCTTTGGTGCATCCCATGACATGGCTATAAACAGTATTAGCCTGTTGTAATCATACTGAGCCCTATTTCAAGTAGTAAAACTCACCAATTTTCTTGGTATTTTCAGGTAAATATCTTGTAATAGGTCCTGGAACCACCTCAAGCAGCTTTTCCGCACCAGTCATGCTTACAATACTCTGCTTCTGCAGAAGTTGGACTGTGAAGTAACGGATCATCGTTAGCGGGTTTGAATAGACCCAAGGTCTAGGCAAGCGACTCTTAACGTACCCATCAATCCAGAAAAGCGCTTGAACGTTCTTGGTATACGACATTCTGGGTTAATCCTGATCAACACATCCTTGGCAGTATGGATAAAAACCTATTTGTAATACATTGTGAGAGAACTGCCTTGATGAGGTACTGCCAAATGAAACGTACCTGAAGGTGTCCAGATTTGTTCAACGGACTGTCCATCAAAGTTAACAGACACTAAATTTAAAATATGCGTCTTGTTAGTTCATCATACAGACATATCACTGTATCTCTGTATATATTGTATTGGCCGACACCGTTGACCCAAAATGTGACAATTCAAATCGGTAACTGTGCCCAGCCACTGTGCTATCCGAACTACGTACCTGATGTACAATATCAGGTCTAGCCTCAGCGATATCTCTGTTGAGACGCTTGAGAAGAGCTTGATGATCGTCGCAATTCAAAAGTTGGATCTTGTCTTGTTTGTATGGATGAACTTGAGATGCCTCGAGCGATGCGTTCTCAAGGACAACAATAAGCTTTCGCGAGACAGAACGCGAGGACTTTGGAGTTTGGGTATTCTTCGTAGTTTCGTTTTCGTCTATATCGATTTCATCATCCATAAGGTGATCTTGATTGTCTACTGCCTTGTCCGCCATCCTACTTCTGTAATCTTCCAAATAATTCTGGAAAGGAATACTGCCTGTAAGGAAATTTTCTTCCCCTACCAAAAAAAAATTGATCGTACCATAGTGCACGTGACTTAGCTCTCTCTACCTTTTTATTTTACTTGGCTCATTTTCATCCCGTTCACTGTAACTATGGGACAACTTTACCTCCAATACTTCATATAATGAAGATTTTATTATATTTTGTTATGCTTATTGAAATAAGAAACGCAGCTGAAGAGATATGTAATACACGGATAATAAATATGCAGGTATGATACCTTGAGAAATCGCGAGTACCACGGTATTGGAAGTGCCAATAAGATTTGACAGACATAAAGGACTTTCTGCAATCCTTACATAATATGCACCAGTTCATCGTGTTGGGAACACAGTTATGTTATGGATCCAATGTTTAGCCGGCAGAGTTGATCAAGACCTTCGCCATAAGGCTACTGTTGAAATTTTTTCCGAGCCGAAAATCTGATAAGCGGCGGTATAAGGGGCTGAACCACTAACAGTAAGCATCAATCAGACCTTTGCATATCCCATATATATCAAGAATAAAGTTTAAGCTTGGTATACTGGTAAAAGTCTGGCAAGTATCCAGTATGAGTCAGTTTGTTGCAACTGCGGAATAAAACAAGGTTTCGTAGAGCTCGTTCCAAGCAATCAAATACTGGAGCATACTTATTTCAAGGATACACCAAGCCGGCCACCAAGTTATTTATTGTAATATTTCAATCAAATGGGTATGGTACCAATGTTAAAGAAAGAACAAGTTTTCTTTGATACATCGACTCCGGTAATACTGGTCTTTCATCGTACGGAGAAGCGCGGCATATCGGGTCCGATATTTGCATTTTGTTTTCATATACATTCTAAGTGTATTACCAAAAAAAAAAAAAATATGAGGAATAATAAAATTGTTTTGTAATCTCACGCAACAAGCTGGTACGTGAGTGCATTCAACTTTCAGGTGCAAGTATTTGATATTCTTCTATACAAATACCAATTCTATCAGTGGTGGGAGTTAAAAAAAAGTTCGAACGGAGGAATAGAGCTGCGTATAGTTGAAATAATTAATGGTGTGTTGGCTTTGAGCCATCAACTCTCATATTTCGGGTGGCTGATGGCATCTTGACAGTCAAGCCATCCAGATCTTTGTTCATGGCAATTTGACAGCCGAGTCTGGAACTGAAGGACATTACATTAATTCCTCTGGTAAACCTCACATACCAGTACAAGATATGTACTTACGTGTCAGTCAATCCAAAGGCAAGATCCAACATGTCATTCTCTTCATCGGTTGGTTCTTCCATTTTGTCATAGTATTCTTGCTCACAAATAACATGGCAAGTTGAGCAAGCCAAAGAGCCTTCACATGCACATTCAAGTTCAATATCGTATCTCTGGGCAAGATCTAGCATGGTGTCTCCTTCTGTTGCCTTTACATCAATCTTTTCTCCTTCAGGCGTGATGAAGTGAACTGTATATGGTCTATAGGACATCAATGGCTTCAGTAGGTGTGGAGCACACATCTAATACGATTTAACTAGATATCTTACCCTTCTCCTCGAGCAATATCTTCTTTTCCGTGCCGAAGGGCTGTGAAAGTTTACGTATTAGTTGCAATCGCTTTAGACATTACTATAGTAGTAAGCAAACACCTGATGCTTACCACCAAAAGTGGAGAATGACATGGCAGGAAGAGTCGAGGGTATCCTCCTAATAGAAACTGTTCGTGCGGTTCGTACTGGAGATAGAATTTGACGTACTGCAACTGATCGCAACACATGGGCGTAGTTGCCGAGCATGGTGGAGATTGGAAGAGTGGTTCGCTGGCCCGTAGTGTGGCTTGTCAGAGATGAAATTTAACCGTAACCGCTGTGTCAGACTTCTGAACTCAGACCAAAATGGCCATACGATGATGGATGGCTAAAGGGTTTAATGGTGCTTGATAGCCTGGTTTGTATACGGCCAAGGTAACAACTGCATTTACACCATTATGAGTACTATACTTTCAAATATTCATCCTCAGGTCCCACTAATCCTTCGAGAATCGGCTACTATAACGCTGGCCAAACTGTCTCCTGTGTTTATTGCATTCAAGTCAATGATGACTTTGACGACTTCAAATCTGGAACACTCATATAGATATGCATCCACTGAAGATTTTGCTTATTTCGAGTCAGAATTATGTCGGCGAGAAGATTAAGTACTTAAACAAATTGATAATTCGATGATTGCTGAATTCAAGGAAATGGCAAGTCAAATGACCAGGCGGTTTGGTTTTGGTGCTTCACCGACTGGTAAGAAAGGGAATTAGAGTCTCCTTGTCTATATAATAGATGATAAATGACAAACAGAGATAGAAAGCAATTGGGTACAAATTGTGAATACATCATCGATTCCAGTTAGTTTCTGAGAAGTCTGCAAGTGCGGTATGTTCAGTATCCCATCGAGGATATGATTGCGAACAGACAATTCTGACTTTGATACTGCAGATATTATACAGTGTTATTTAAATATGTAATCACATTGTTTTGACTGATTTCATTTTGCTATTAAGACGGACGGAAATAGATGTTCAGTGCCGAGCTTGACAGCACATGCTTTCACCTTGCTGTCACTGTCAATGACCGCAACTGGAAACTCCGATACGGCGCAAAAGTCACAAATAAATTGTTTCATTCGGCCTGTCATTCATTTGTACCCCTCTCACTCCTTCTTCTGTCCTTTGCCGGCACCGAATACTATGAAGTTCGGAAAAACGTTATTGAAAAACCAGATACCAGAGTGGTCTAGAAACTACATCAACTACAAAGCTCTGAAGAAGCGCGTTAACCGTGCAGCAGAAGAATATAGAGTTGGCAAACAACAAGCATGCGATGACAGTGTGGCAGGTACGTAAATTATACTGTTGGTTAGTACGTTTTTGTTTGCATTCATGGAATATCGTCTCACTATTTTGGTAGCTATATTCTTTACACTGGATAGAGAACTGGATAAAGTGAATGGGTTTTACACCTATAAGCGTGGAGAGATTGACCGCCGACTTTGGGTACTCAGCGAAAAGTTTAAGCAACAGGATTCAGCCAACGTGCACACAATCCAAACACCAGTGCACCAATCTGAATTTTTACTGGCCCCCCAAGTTGAATCCCCGCTAGACGATCCGCATGCTAATTCTCAGTTCGTTAGCGCCTTGAAGGAAACTCTGGACCAGTTAAACAAGCTGATGTGGTTTGCTGAACTCAATAAGAAAGGCTTTGGGAAGATTTTGAAAAAGTAAATCTTTATTTCCATAACAACCGTAGTATGGAGCTGGCAATGTTGAAATGCGTATTGCAGGTTGGACAAGCGACTAAAGCTGACGACTCGCAACGCTTACTTGGAGACCAAGGTTTGTTACGAAAATGCTGTTATACTCACGGACGCATATCACTAAACCACATTTAATAACTTAGGTTGATGTTCTACCATTTGCGACATACATTGATCTCAAGGGTAAGATGGATACTATCATGTTGTGGATAGCTGTTTTTTCCAAAAATTTGGATGGAACTGGGTTACAATCTGAGAGAGCAGCCAGTCACACTGCTATAGCCAATAATCATCTGGCTACCCGCAAGAAGGATGAATTGTTCAGCAATACTGAGTTGGAAGATCTCAGAGTGGCTATTGAGAATGATGATATTGAAAAAGTCAAATCGATGCTCAATTTATGTCGACTCAATCAAAGTGATAGCCGGTATCGCCGACAGGTAAGGAATTGTATGTGACTAATCTCACGATGGTCAAAATTGACACTGAGGTATTACATGTAGCTACTCAACAAACTCTTGGAGTCTGCATGCAAATGTATGTGTCTGGACATTGTAGAGCTCCTGCTTGATTTGGGAGCTAGCCCCGCAAGCCATGACGATGTAAACGAGCGCAACTTACTTCACAAACTTTGTATTCAAGGAGGAAAGTTGATTAAACACGTTCCTACCGTCGCTAGAACATCACCCATCGACCCTAGCTTGGAGACTATCACTCTCATTGAGATATTACTCAAACATTGTGGCAACCTGACCAGTCAATCAGATATATTACACAGGAAGCCTTTACACTATGCTGCAATGTATGGATTTTCTCGTATTGCGGATATTCTTCTACAACACTCAATTTCCAATGGGGAATACAACGATCATCAAAACTTTACCAGTCGCTTCTGGGTCGATCACGAAGGTTACAGCCCACTTTTCTATGCTATCTTGACTGGAAGAACAGAAGCTACTAAGGCCCTTATTGAGCGTGGAGAGATCAAGGATATCGATAATGCGCTCAACCGTGAGTATAATTACTGTTTGAGAAAAAATAATCCAGAAAGGAAAGCTCACATTTCTCCACACAGCCGCCTCCACCTTTGAAGAGTTCGACATTTCAAATCAAGAGATCCCTCGTAATACCAACTTCCCACATGAATCCTGGCGCCAGTCTCCGCTTGCCATAGCATGCAAAGGTGGAAACTCAAGGTTGACCGAGCTGCTTATTGAATTTGGTGCAAATTTGGAAATGAAAGATGAGGATGGAGAAACGCCGCTATATTTCGCGGCCCGTAATGGACATGTTGACTGTGTGGAAGCTCTTCTGAAAGACCCAGAGAGAAAAGCTAATATCAATGTTCAAGATATGGTGAATGGATATACACCATTGATGGTAGCAGGTCAGCAAATGAAGTGGCTTTACATGCGTATACGGTGCATGGACTAACGTTACTGATACCTTTGGTAATAGCTATCGAAGGATACGCAGATGTAGTGAAAGAACTTGTTTCGTATGGTGCTGATATCAACATTGTAGACTTTGAGGGATGGAATGCTCATGAACATGCAATATTTCGAGGGTATACAACTCTTTCAGAGCTACTTAAACCTTCAAGTACAGTCACCAAGGAAGGATTAAACAATACAGGGTTGAAGTATACCCCTGCATCTGAAAGGCGACTGCGTAAAGATTCTGTCCCAAATGCAGTACGGGTGTATGGGCACAATTATCTAAATGGCCAAACCATGATTATTGTCACTCTTGGATCCAATGATATCAGAAGCCAGCTCTGTACGAAATTTGTTAACTTGGAACAATCTCTCTTACAAACCAACGAAGCACTTTCCATCGTAGTGTCAGCCACCAATGCAACGGGCGAGTTCCCAATTATAGACTTACCTCATTCAGATTCTCAAAATTACGGTGTATCTGAACGTCCTGAACCCATTGTGCTGTTTACCACGGAACCTCACAAGGTTGTATTGAAGTTCGACGTTGTTCCAACTCTTGGAGCTTATAAGCGGGAGTTGGTAGCCAGAGGAACGGCTTTACTTGCCAGCGATCAAATAATGTCTCAGCGAACTGGCCAAACTGGAATCGGTGAAACCAGCCTGCCACTGAGAGGTCAGCTTACCGTTCCTCTTGTTGATACCAAATCTCTTGAGTTTGTTGGGTCCTTAGGTGCTGAATATCTTGTTGTAACACCATTTGAGCACCCAAATATGAAGATCAGCAGCCGACAGACTTATTACAAATCCGTTGATACCAAGGTATGTAATATCGTATATTGACATTTGTCATTTATTACTATTTTACTTACCCAACGCTTGAAGGTTATTGGACATCGTGGTTTGGGAATGAATAAACGAGCATCTCGACTTCAAGTTGGCGAAAACACAGTTCTGTCTTTTATAACGGCTGCGTCTCTTGGAGCTGAGTATGTAGAATTTGGTAAGGGTGTCTTTCAGAAATACAACATACAATATGAATTGACCTCTCATCTAACACATATCTAACCATGCAGATGTACAGCTTACTAAAGACTTGGTGCCGGTTATTTACCATGACTGGACTCTCACTGAATCCGGATTTGATATTCCTATAAATGCTGTCAGTGCAGAGCAATTCCTTAATTTGCGCCCATCCGGCCATATCAAAGAATACCATCAAGGCGTTACGAACGATAGGAAAGGAAGTATCCTTGTGCCCACTGCAAATGCAACCACAGATACCACTGAAAGTGCACCGGATACATTATCGACGCTACTTGAAAACCCTGTAGTGAGGAGTAGAGTCAACCGATCTAACAGTATGGGCGCTCTTACTGGAGGCAAGAGTGACCGCACTACAGCTTCCAGAAAACTGGACCTGACAAAAACAAACAAGACTGGTAAACTGAAAGGTAACGGCCCAGAGAGCATCCAAGCGCCATTTACCACATTAGCGGAAATCTTTCGTGTAAGTTGTATTTTATTATAGAGGATTATTGTAACCGATGCAATGATATAATGAAGGCTGATTCTTTAACTACGTAATAGCAAGTGCCTAAGGATATTGGTTTCAACATTGAGATCAAATACCCTATGGTTGACGAAGCGGAAGAGGACGACTTGCTGTACGTCCAGGAACTGAACTTGTTTGTCGATACTATTCTAGAGTGCGTCTATAAACACACACATGCGGACCGCAAGATCATCTTTTCATCCTTTCACCCTGATATTGCCCTCCTCATCAACATGAAGCAGCCAAATTATCCAGTTTTTTTCTTGACTGACGCTGGAACCCTCCCCATGGCGGATGTGCGTTGCAACTCTATCCAAGAAGCTATCCGGTTCGCGAAAGGTGCTGACCTGTTGGGTATTGTTACTGCTAGCGAGCCAATTTTGGCTGCACCAAGGATGGTCAAGGTCATCAAGCAGACAGGATTGTTACTGTTCACTTACGGCGTTTTGAATAACGAGGTGGTAAATGCAAGGGCTCAGCAGTCATATGGTGTCGATGCTGTCATTGTTGTAAGTGAACATCTTGTGATATACTTTATTTTTGTAAAAAAACTGCGGTACTAACTCGACTGACTTAGGATTCGGTATTGGCCGTTCGCAAAGGGTTACAGGAAATTGCAGATTAGAGAGACCATCATTAGATATAGCTATGCTATACTATCTACCAGTTACATCTTTTCACGATAAATAAATATAAAGCAAACGTAAAATAGATAATTGCATCCTACTTCGATGAGGAAGAAGGTAGGATTTTAACGATTATATTGTGTACAGTGTGCACAGACTACGTCTGACGATAATCTGTTAAAATATGGTACATTTGTATAAACTAGAACTACTGCCATTGGTATATCCCAAGGGATTTTCCCATAACACATTTAAGCACTAGTTTTCGATTAGAGTTGGTTTTCGGTGAGTGCTGGACTGCCTTCGTTACGTGTCTGACGTCCATATGAGACTCGGCTTTGTCTTCAGATAAGGTAGTACGGAGCATTGCCGTAAATACTCGAACTCCGGAATACCGAGTTTGAATTCGTTGCAACACATGAGAGTCGTTATTTACATTTGTTCGAATCCATTCTCCCATTTCTCCTTGCACTGGTATCAGACACCAAAGCATTTTGAAGAGACCGCCTTGAGTGTTTATGCCAGTATCGCCATGTGACTTGAATTGAATAATTTTTTCTTTGTCGGGTTCAATTAATCCCCAGCTATTATGTACCGAGAATAGAGGACGCTGCTTGCCATACACGAGTATTTTGTAAATTAATACAGAGTCCTTCGCCACATTCCGCAGTAATAGCATTGATGTCTTTCCAGAAGGTTCAGTGTTTGAAAATAGAATTGGCAAAGCAGTATTCAGCTCAAAGCTTCTTAATGACGACTGCGGCATGACTTTTAGCTGGTACTGGCGCACGGACGATGATGAAGCCGACAGCTTTAGGTATTCCGTTCTGACTTGAGCTGATATATTAACACAAAGAAATCGCTCCTGAATCATGGACTCGTCATGAAGGTCCTGTGCCAACAAGATGCTCAACAAGTTGCTGGGAGTTCTTTCCAGACAAAGCTGTTGTTTGTTCTTCTCAACATAGCTGGCGATCAAGCCAGAGCGCTTAATTTCAATCCATTGCAACTTGAATTGATACGCTCTGCTGGGAAACTTTGTGAGGTTTTTAATCTTGATTTCAATGTTCGTACTGCCAGTTGGCTCGATTATTCCTGAGCAGGGAAAGACCGTCCATGAATTTTCGTTCAAAGAACTGAGGCTAAATGCCAAATAGCCGTTTGTTGGATTCATTATCTGTACTCGCTCAGTTCCAGAACGAATGTCAATGATATGTCGTCTGTATCGCGGAAATGCTACCATGGAGTCGCTTGTCATAGTGTAAGGGTATAGCGTAGAAGGTGGAAATCTATCAAAACGTAAAAAATGACTCAGTAGGTTAAAATATTACCTTTTTAAATGTCATTTTTCCCCATATTGGACTACGCCACATTGTAGTGGCACATGATCTACCGCTTTGCCACAAATCCCGCCAAAGCCCAATAAGGTGACTCATTGTGACCTGGTCGCTTGGCAACCAGTTTATCATTTATTCGGTCTAAAATACATTATGAAAGCTAAACCATCTCTCCTTGCGCTAACATTGAAATTCTATTAGGGTTGACAGCGACGCTCTTAGTACAGTTGTCGGTCTTGTAGATGCCCACCAAACGATCAGCCAGTTCGAACATATTGTTACGTAAACTAATGATGACAAACTGAGCGTTTTTGGTTCTTTCCTTGATGTAGTTGGCAACAATGGAAACATTTCGAAAATCTAACGCCGCATCTATTTCATCCATTACGTAGAGTGGGGTTGGTTTGAAATGATGAAGTGCAAATACGAGGGCAAGAGAACTGAGTGTCTGTCGAAATTGTAAAGATAATGTAAATAACAGTCACCTTTTCGCTTCTGTTTGATTGATAGGATCTATATCTTACCTTCTCTCCTCCAGAGAGATTTGCAATGTTCTTCCAACTCTTCTTTGGAGGCATCACACTGAACACAATACCTTCTGAAAAAGGATCCAGACTATCGACAAGTTCTAATTCCGCATTACCACCTAATGTGATCATCTGAGGAGAAGAACACGTAAGAATATCGAAACGTGAACTTTTGTACAATTTGTGCTTAACCTACCTGATACATTTCCTTCAACTTCTGGGTAATGATATTAAATCCTTGCATGAATTCGTCCAGACGTGCTTTCATCAAATTATCTTGTTCGGCTTTTACGATATCTCTCAATCGTGTAACCTCTGCAAGATCATGTGCTCGTTCACTGTACTCCTGTTCCCGCCGTCGATATTCTTCCAACACTGAAAGGTTTGGTTTAGCGTCTTGTACAAAGGCTATGTGTTCCAAGTAAAATATAAAGTGTTTAGTAATTGCCATATAAAGGCACTATGGTCAATGACCGTATCCAATAAAGTACCTTCCAGTTCAGCTACATCCGCCTTCAGTCTTTGTTTAGCTTCTTGCATAGCCTTTAACTCTTCCCTACTGTAATCGGGTAAAAGGAGTTCCTCGTCACTTTCATTCCTTTGTGTCGATACCATTAGCTAAATAAAGAATATCATACACTACAGAGCCGTTCATTTATCTTACCAAATTCTTTGTAGCGTCAACTTGGAGATAAGATCTTGCCAATGTTCGGCTTTTCGCTGGTTATCTCCAAGCGCCTTTTGATAATCTTCTGTTTGATTCTTGATTTCGATTTCCACCGCCCTAATCTTGCTAATGATATCCGTCTTGGTATCCAGCTCCTCTTTCAGTTCTTCAAGGTTGTTCTTTTTGCTATCCATTATCTAAAATTCATTCGAGTTATCATCTTGAAGCAGGTGCCAACTAGTTGCATTACCCTAAACTGTACTTACATTTTGAGAATCTTCAGCCTTCTTTCGAATATCATTAGCAACTTTGGAATTTTCATCAATTTGCTTTGTCAAATCCTCCAGCTGGGCATCCATCTCCTCAACTTGCTGCTGTTGTCTAACTATACTCTTAGCGAACCTGGCAGCATCTTTTTCAGCTTTTGATTTTGAGACAATGGACTTGGTGATTCTGTCGTTTAACAAATCTATTTGTTCCTTAACACCGTCTACTTTAACTTTTTGAAGTCGCAGTTGGATACCACCAGCTTCCATGATTTTCCGGTGCAGCTCCTTAATGGTATCCTCCAATTGTGCAGTTTGTTCTTTCAGGTGATCAACCTCTGCAATAAGCTCGTCGATCTCTCCTTGGATCTGCTCGTGTCGTTTCACATTAGCTGGGTCAGGCTTGGCGTTTGCCCTGCGGAAGAAGTTGTTAAATTTAACAAATGTATGTGATAGAAGATGACAAAATGCATATACATACCTCAGTTCAACAAGTCGCTTCCTTGTATCAGTTTTTCGCTTGTCTAGACTTTTCAATTCCATATCAAGTTTCTCCACATCCATCTGCATCCTGGGAAGGTTTTCTTTCTTTTCATTAAGAGTGCTTTCTGCTGTTCGCCGCTTGTCCAACAATGATCTGAGTTCTTTGTCGAGCTTGTCGCGCTCTCGCTCAAGATTGGCAACCATTTCGGGTGTGACATCGTCTCGCTTGAAAGTTGAGCTCATGGCACCTCTCTGAGGACGTGAACCACCTCCAGTCATTGCACCTGACTTTTCTATTAGCTTTCCATCCAAAGTGACAACTCGCCATCGCCTCTTGCCATAAGCAATTCGGTTCGCTTGTTGAACATTATCGGCAACCAGCGTATCTTGCATGACACTATAAAATGCAGCTGCAAATCTTGCTTCTTTCGGTCGGACCAAGTCAAACAACCTAGGTACATTTTCCGGAGTTTGTATCCTACCCATATCCTTGTTTCCGGTCTGATCGAGCAAAGTAAAAACAGCTCTTCCAAGATTGTTCTTGCGCAGATATTCAATGCATTTTTGTCCAGTTTCAACATTGTCAACTACAATATTTTCTAGTGCAGGACAAGCCGTTGATATGGCAATATCGTATTTGTCGTCAATGACACCTAAGTTGCCAAGTCGATCCTGACATTTGCTGTGTGAATACAGCGATCGTGATATATAAACCATGATATCATTAACACGACATTACCTGAATTCCTTTCACATCTCCAGAATCCCTCAGCCGGATTAAAGCGTCGAGCACTTTGCCTCTGGACTGGGACTGTTGCATTACCGCTCGGGCTTCATCAGCTTTCTGCCTTGCTCCACTCAAGGAATGCCGAATCGTACGCTCTTGGGGCTCAAAAGCCTAATAACAATATACGCATTGAATATAGGTAAAAATGTCCATAAAAACTATGATTGGTGAACTGCATACCTGTATCTTCTTCTCGAGTTTTCCCAATTCTTGTTGAGCATCTTGTATGCTTGCCTTGAGCTGCTTAGACTCAGATAACTAATGGTAATGGTCATAAACTCGGTAAGTCAACTTGTTAGACGCCGTCTATTCAAGCTCGTCATACAGACCTTCGTCTTGTGTGATTCTTCAATGGACGCCAATTCTTGTTCAGCATTCTCAACTGCCTTTTTACCAGCCGTGATTCTTTCACTGAAAATATCCCGTTCAGATTTTTTGACATCAAGGATGTGCTTCTTTTCGTTGATCTTTTCAGTCCAAGGAGCAAGCGCCAGCTGATGTTCTTCGATCTGTTGGACATATACATCAGTTTTACCTTTCAACTCTTGGTTGATCTGTTCGAGCTGCTTTTCTTCGGCCTGGAGCTGTTCTTCGAGGCCCTCTAGTTCTTTCTTTCGATTCTCAATTTCATCGGTACTGTTTTTAATTCGATTTTCTGCATCGGATTGTGAATGTTTTTCCTACAGGTCGTTTGTTACTATATATCGAGCTCTGCTAATTAAAATTGTGTTGAAAGATACTCACTGTGGTGAGAGTCGTGTTAATCTTCTTCTGCTTGGTGGTGAGATGCTTCTTGCGTTCTTGAAGCTGCACATCATCACGCTCAAATTTAGCCAGTTTGCTGGTGATCGCACTAGTTTCCTTTTCTGCATACTTCATTCAAAAACTTATTAAGAATATGCTAACAGCCATTATCCAAGAAACATTTACACATACTTCAAACTCTTTCTTAGTTTGCTGGTATTTTTCATCAAGTGTCTTTACTTCTTCCTTGATACTTGAATGCTTTTGCTCCTCTGCGGCCATACGCTCCAATAAATCATTCTGCAATGTTGCTTCGCTTAGTGGTGTATATAATCATCTTTTTCTACACCTCACCCACATACCACAGCTCTTTTCGAGATTTCCACATTTTCGTTCGCCTCCATGAGATACATCTGATACAGCTGATTTTTTTTTCGAGCCAACTCATTCTCGTTCCTCAAATAGTTCTCAGCTTCGATTTTTTTGGCCTATCGGGATAACTACACTGTTAGTCGTTAACATTATGGTATTAAGTGGTATATAAGTTCAAGTACCTCCAAGCTATTCTTTTCTTTTTCGACATATTTTACACGATTCAGCTTCTCTGTTCGCTCATCATTTAGGCGGTCAAGTTCGACGTTGCTCTTTTCAATAGCGTCCTTATACTTTGTGGTTCCAACAATATCCTCAAGATATTCCAGTAATCCTTCATCATGTTCATCTTTTGCCTTGGGTTTCATCAGTGCGATAGATTCAACTTCGCCCTGTTAAAAATTTAAAACCTTAACGATTCCATTTTTTGGTTTTCAACTCAATGTGATTGTATGCTATTGTACCTGAAGGATCAAAAAGCGCTTGTGATCCAAGTCGATACCACGCTCCTTGAGAAGAGTTGTGACTTCAGTGAATGAGCTAGTTTTAGAATTGATGTAGTATTTGCTATTGTTATTTCGAAAAGCTTGGCGAGAGACAATTAATTGAGAATTGTCGACTACAGTATACTCTTCTGATCCAGGCTACAGGGTGGTGGTTATGAGTTACACATCAATTAAATTGACCATTTAACAAAAGGAGCATTACCTTGTCAATGATTTCTTGGAAATGAACTTCCACAGAGCACATATCAAGGTCTGGATAAGACGCTGAGTTATGGATAAGTTCGGATAATTTGCCTTGACGCATTTTGTTTGCTCGGTAACCAAACACAAATAACAGTGCGTCGATTACATTTGATTTTCCAGATCCATTTGGTCCTACTACAGCACTGAAAGACTAATTTTGGATGCATGTTAACGTGGTGTATATTGCTTTATCACATAGAAATTATGTCTTACTTTGTGGAAAGGCCCAATGTTCTGACGTCCAGCATATGATTTGAAGTTATTCAACACCATACGAGTCATAACCATTCGGGGCTTTATCTCTTCATCAGGAGTAGGTGATTTCTGCGGTTCGCTCCTGATGGAAAAATCACTTGTTATTCTCTGGGTACGTTGAGAACGTGGTGTAATTGGCTGTTGGCTAGATATTTGTCGTTGCGGTGTTTTGGGAGCCTCTATATTGGAATCTTGAAGAGCTTGAGACTGCGAATTACTTTGTGAATCCATTTCAACCTTGGTAACAGTAACGTTTGTCCTCTCTTCCAATCTTATGTCATCAGGCATGTTGGCTTGTAATCCTTCCAACTGACTACTGTTCTGTTCGTGAACGCAATGAGTGTCAGGTACATCGACATTTTTATTTGGTTGTACAATCGCTAAATCTTCCAGCTGCTGGAAATCTGACTCTGTACTATCTTCAACAGCCCTCCGTTTGTAGGCAGGTTGGACCATGTAGATAATGGTTAGTTAGCGATTGACTACAGTATCGTGCAGGACAGCTTTTTCGCGAAGCTCACGCGAAATGATGATATGTCACGTGCTTTTTGCCATGTGGCACACTTTTCCTCAACCGCTGCCACTCGCAGACTTACTGATATGATTTCAACCAGTTTTCTAGATAATTTTTATTTAAATACTTGGTTGTTTGAGTAGTTGGTGCTGTTGTGTTTATATCAATGTAATGCAGACATAGTTACTTCAAATAAATGTTCTCACATTTATAGTTGTAGTTAAATAGTCCAATACCGGGACTATGTCCTTTACTTACAGATCCTTATTCATTCTTTTCAATTATTGACTCCTTCAAAACATGTTGGAAATAATAATGGCGAGGAAGAACTTCCTATCGTTGGCAGTGCCCATAATAAAAAATTGCCAGATCAGGCAGTCGAAAACATACAAAATAGCCTTTGATGACGTCGGTGTTTAAATATTGTTCCTGAACAGAGTTGGTAATTTGCTCTTACTTGCAATTCTGCGCTCACCAATCGTATCAAAATGGTCGTTATAACAGTAAAGAGTTTTGCAAACAGCTTTTGGGTAGGTTTAAACGTTGATATCTCTATATATTGCTCTTCATTCGACTAAATGACCGTTTGTCTTAGGGTAGAGACGATGTCGGTTACGAAGTGCTCACCGGCAAAATGAGTAGTGGAAAGAAAACCTGTGAGGAGCTGAGAGCATTTTATAATTTAAAGTATGTAGCCATTGTTTCCCTTCTAAAGGATTTGAATTTGTTTGTTTGTACAGCTCATACATTTTCTGTGAATACCTGCATTGACATGATTCTATGCTCCGACAGAGCAACCCTCCACGATGATCTAGGTCGGAAGTTACTAAAGCATGTACGCATGGGCATAGGAAAGGATGAGACTGGGTAAAGTGAATTTTACCTTTATTTTTGCTTGTAGCGCACAGAATTCGGAATTTACTGGTGATTTTACGCGGCGCAATACATCAGGACACTGAGAGACCTTTTGGAAGCATCAAGGAAAGAAATCGAATTGAACGCACAGGCCAACATTGATATGGCGACAAAGATACGGAACAACCTGGAGCTTCCTTTAGAAAACTTTATGCTCGAGCAAAAGGATAAGAGAAAGCTGGTAAGTTAACACTATTCACACTCTGCAGATCTCTACTGAATGCGCGCTCATACATAGTTTGGACATAGGTCCAAACCACGGTGGATAAAGCACATCGAAATAAGCAGTTGCACGCGGCATATGTTATGAAGGTACGAGAAGAGACTTTCATAATATTGATCAACTTTAATTCATCTAATTCATAATCAAAAGGCTAAGGAGAAATACGATGCCGAATGCGGTAAACAGGCTAACCTTGAATCCCAATTGACTTCACTGTCAACGAGGGATGCAGATAGACTCCGGCAAAAGGTAGAGCGCTGCAAGGTCGAAGTCAACACTTTGGGTATGAATTACAAATAAGGGAACCTGTCATGACAACAAGTTACTTAACTATCATGTAGATAATGAATATCAATCAGCTTGTCTCAAATTGACCGAAGCTACAGCTATTTGGAATGCTGAATGGAAAATAGCGTGTGACGTACGTTATCTTATCTCAGTTTTACTGCAACAATCCCTTTCGCTAATCACTTCGGTTTTGTAGAGATACCAAGAGATGGAGGAAATGCGAATAGAATTTCTACGTGAAAGCTTTATCACATATGTTAATATCGTGTCTGGTTTATCCGGAGATGAAAGAGAAGTATGCATCCTCAATCATGATAAAAATCTCTTGCGAAATGCGTTTCATATGATAACTGACCACCATTTTCATATAAAGTCTCTTGAACGAATTACAAGGTGTGTTGAACGAACAAACATTACACAGGATATTGACACTTTCATAGATGAACAAGGAACAGGACCCATGATTCCAGGTAAGTTATTATGTAAGTATACGTTCTTTTCGCTCCAATGGAGACTAATGCAAGTTGTTTCCAGAACCACCGGTATACACAAATTTTTTCTCTGACAAACCTGAACCCATTCCAAAGTATCAGATAGCCAAATTTGTGCCGATAACCCCGTCTGATGAGAACAGATTCCCTGAAACTAGAAGATGTAGCCTATCTCAATATTCAGAGCAAATTCCAGCCGTACCGCCTAAGGAACCACGAGATACTGTAATCAGATCTCCCCTCGTTAATGTGATTAGGGACGATAAAGAGACTGAAAGGTTACTTCAACGACGAGCAAACCTTTACTCAAGTACTGACAAGACTAAGCCAAAAACCGTACCCCCAATCCCACCCATTGTATCAAAAAAGCCGATACCAGTCATCAACTTTCCAGGAGACGGAAATCAAAGTGATGATAATGAGGACCATACCGTCGACCCTAGAGCCAATATCCTAGTAAATATAGGAGGCAACGTGTTTGAGATTGATAGTACGGAAGGCACCGAATCATCCTTGGATCCTTTAGCAACAGCCCAAGATAAGCGGAACAAAAGGCGTGCATCTCAAAGCCAGAAATTAGATGAAGCGTTTGATGCTTCAATTAGCGACCTACTCCAAGAATTAGGAATTCATGAAAAGAAACGTGCCTCGCCTGACGAAGAAAAGAACGCAACCCCTTTGCCGGAAGCCGAGGAATATTTGCCGTACCAGGCAGAGCCTCAGTTCCATGGGATGAGCTATGAACAATATCAACCTAATCCATCACCCTTGTACAATACATCAGATATCTACCACCAAGAACCACAATTTTCTGAAGTATACAACACTCAGCAACCTGTATACTACACCAATTATCCGCAGGAAATACCGTATGATGATTATGGCCAAGCCTACCCGCAACACTCTGACAATTTGAGCTACTATCCCACTAGCCACGTACAGCAGCCTTCATACTCTACTCAATCAACTCATTACACAACCGCCATGGATCCTCGTATAGCCTACTCTTACTCTCAAACACCATATATGATTGACGCAACAGAACACCAAATACCAAGGCACTACTCACCACAGGAGTGGAACACTGAAGCGCAATATAATGTATTACCATACTATCATGGATAAACAGTCATAGGCTATACGATAACAAAAATTTCAAGTGTGTAATATTTCTATTATAGATGTGAGTGATTACAAAGAAACGAAACGATAAAAAAAAAATAGTCAGCATGATAATTATCTCTATTGAAACGAACGTAAATTGAAATGTGCTGGTGTATTTGAGATAGAACAATGTATAAAAGCCTTTGCCTAGTTAGATTCGACCATTGGTTTGGCTTGCTTTGTTGGGGGCATTGGACAACCAAGCTTGACACGCAAGGCATCATAATGCCTTTTGTCCTGTTTAGACACACTTGGAGACACTTTTTCGAATGCGGTGTCAAAATCTTCACTGGTGATGAAGATCTCTTTGTGATTGTTCTTATCTTCCTCTGAAAGAGTGGTGCTATGGAGATAAAAGGTCTTGCGCAATGCGGCAACTGCTGCTTCTCTGACCAAAGATGCCAAGTCTGCTCCACTAAAGCCTTCACATCGGTGATCATTAGCAAGCGCAACCAGTGATAGTCCCTCGATCAATGGAGATTTCTTCGTGAGCTTCTTCAGTATATCGTGTCTTTCACCAGCAGTTGGCAATTCAACGTAAAGTAACTTGTCCAGACGGCCCGGTCGTAACATAGCGGGATCGATCATGTCTGAAATATGCGTCAACACTTAAATTCTAATGTAACAAAATTTGGATAAATAATGCTTACCTGGACGATTAGTGGCTGCTATGACATAGACTTGGCTACGGTTTTCAGCACCATCCAATTCTGTAAGTAGGGTATTTACAACACGTGCAGACGCATCGGATTGTTGATCGTCACGTCTTGAGCACAAGGCATCTAGTTCATCAAAGAAAATAACACAAGGAGCTGAAGCTCGAGCGCGCGCAAAGACCTGTCGAACACCTCTCTCACTTTCACCAACATACTATGAATTATATGGTGTTATTAGAATCTCACGTAACATATCATATCAATAGCATAAAATAGCTTACCTTGTTGAGTAGCTCTGGACCTTTCACTGAAATAAAATTAGTGTTGCTCTCGTTTGCAACAGCTTTGGCCAGCAAAGTTTTACCGCATCCAGGAGGGCCCCATAAAAGAACACCAGCTGGTGCTGTTATTCCGACTCGCTCAAAGAATTCCGGATGATTGATGGGTTCAACGACAGCCATACGAAGCTCATCGCGAACAAACCCAAGCGCACCAATATCATCCCAGTTGACATCAGGAACAGTGGCAAAGCCCTCGCGCTTGGAAGAAGGTTGTACTTTGGTCAAAGCTAGGTTAAAATCTTCATTTGTAATAGCCAGTGATTCCAGTTGTTCAGGCGTCAACGGTGCCTTGTGGGACTGGATAAATTCTGATATGCTTCTTAGCTGTTCCAAAGGAGATTGTGATTCAAATTCTTCAACTGAAGTTGTTTGAACTGGAATTTTGTTGATTTCTTCTGTGATGCCAGGTTGATCAACAGTAGAGTCAACATCCATGTTTTCACTGGCAGAATCTGCCTTTTCAGCCTCTGGGGCAGTACCAGGTGCCACAGCAGAAATTACTCGAAGATACTTGAATATGCGCTTCACAGCAATGATTCCAGCCGCTGTAATAAGAGCTTGCAAGTCAGCACCAACATAACCAGGGGTTGCTTTTGCTAGTGCAGCAAAATCAAATTCGCCTTGGAGCCGCAATTTCTCAGACAGCACCTTTAGAATCCTGTCAACCAAGAGATTAGGGATGCCGTTCTGATGTTATTCTCATGAAATCATACACACGATGCATACTTTTCTCTTGCTCTTTCGTCAGGAACACCTAGGCTGATTTCCTTGTCAAATCTTCCAGCTCTTCTCAATGCAGGATCCAGAGAATCTGGTCGATTAGTCGCTCCAATAATCATGACGGGTTTTCCACCTGTTTTATCCCATGATAAATCTTATAACAGCGTTTTTAGTTTCATTTTACTTCGCCAGTCTCGGTATCATTATATGGTTATTCTTACCATCCATGCAAGTCAACAATTGAGCCACAATTCTCCTTTCCATTTCTCGTTGTGCAGTTTCTCGCTTTGGCGTAATAGCATCAATTTCATCAATGAAAAGAAGGCACGGAGCATTTTCCTAATGAATATCAAAAGGTTAACTAATGAGAATAAAGACAGCAGGGAGAATCGCTCTAATATCAAAATTGAACTACCTTGGCTTCTTCAAACACATCTCTAATTTTCTTTTCAGACTCGCCCGACATTCCAGAAACAATTGACGGGGCAGATATGTTGTAAAATGGAACTCCCATTTCCTTGATGAAATTGGTCAGCCAATCAATCACCAAACTGCATCTGAACACGAAATCCAACTTACTCCAGCAATGGCATGAGCTAGCATGGTTTTACCACATCCAGGAGGCCCATGAAGTAAGATACCGCGTGGTGGTTGAACACCGGTATGAATATACACTTCCGGATGTGCCAGAGGCATAGCAATTAATTCCATGACTTCCTCTATACATGCTTCAATGCCTCCCAAATCTGATAGTCGTTTCGAAGGTGGTGGTGGAGGACCAGTTGATCTGGTCTCAGCTGAAAGGAAATCGGTAAAAGATTAACATTAATTTCCGGCAGCATTTTTGCTACCATCAGTTCATAAGGATCAACATACTTCTAGCTCGCTTAGAGGTTCCGCTAAGAGATGACTTGCTTCTCTTTTTCACTTTGGTTTCCTGATCCGTAACATTTGTTGGAGCTGCATTGTCTATATTTTCATTCTCCTGTGCTCCTTCTTGAACATTAGGAGACTCCGGCGCCGATTGTGATTGTGCTTTTGACAGGTTCCATAGATTCATTAGATTCTTGTTCATTGCATTTGTTTCCTGTGCAGGCTATCAATGATGTTAATCCTTATGATTCGAATTTACCGTACTATTCCATTTTATAAACATACTGCTGCATATTCTCCTTCTTCGTCAGTTGAAAGAGCTTGTTCACTGCTTACATGATATGGAGAATCAGTACTAGTGGTGCACTTGACAATGCTTGTTTACAACACTCACCTCTCCTGGTTGACTTTAACGTTTTGAAAGTCTGGTAACACTGTCATATATTGAAGATATTAGCTTCTTCACCCTTAATCAAAGCATGCAATAATCTGAATAAGTTTGTGGTCCATACACTTTTCGATAGTTTTTTCAAGTTGTAACTTCTTCATTCTTCGCATGCTTATGTCAGAAATCTGAATGTATTCGTACAAATTTGAGGTGCTCATGTTCTGATGTCCTTCTTGTTGATACTGATCTATCAGTCTAGCAACTTTGTGATCTAGAGACTTCGATAGCCTTCCTCCCGAAGGTTTCTTCATGGCAGGAAAGGTGTATTGACGACCAAAAAAAAAAAAAATTCAATCCCCTATCGATGTCTCGAGAACCTAGCGTGACTGTGCTCTATGGTGGCAAAGAGATGAGACCAGACCATCCTCTGCAGTTGATTTGACCGGGTAGGGAAGCACCAAGGTAGGTGACAAACTATATTTCAGTTTGATATTTAATACTCTCTCTATTCAATTGACAATACACCCAGCTTTCAATATATAACATTACCTTACAAGAGCGTTACAACGATAACAACGTTACCTCTACCCCCCTATGTCTACATTCCATTAACTATTAACATCTTACGATATGTCGCAGGATATGTATACGCAACTATTAATAGTATGATCTAATGTATTTGGAAGGCTGTATTTGGACCAGTTTGGCCGATTAGGTTCTTACGGAGAAGAATTTCCGTTCGGGAAGCAAGTGAGTCAAAGCAAAACGAGGAGGTGGAGACTGAAAAAAACCTGAATCTTTAGACGTTCTCTTGGTTTTCCCCTTACATTCCTTTATCCCAATGAGTACGCTCAAACTCGGCGCACTTCTTGTCCGGTATGGCGAGATCGATCCATCTTACACATGTATACATGAGGCTAGTGCAAGATCTGACAATTACCTTCTAACAGCACACTTGCAAAACCTGTGGCAAATTCTATCAAAACCCAAGCTAAACAACATCCATCGTTCCGTGAGATTTGTATAAGCGTTGCGCAGGTATGCCATGATAGTAAAACTATCAGTCGAAGAATTTATTTGAGTCTGACTTTCTTCGGTCCATGATAGATCTCACATAGGATGGAGATGAACATGAAAATGAAATTCTTAGGCTATAGGAAAGAGGTCATTCGGCCCCTGAATGATGCTAAGTAAGTGCTTTGGCGTTAATGAAGGCGTCTACATGAAGCGAGACTAATAGGAAGGTAAAAAGGGCTATAGAAGCAGGAGCAAACTTTTTGAGTGAATCCTTTATATTTGGCGTGGCTGCCGCTATTATTTTAGCGGAAAATTGGCGGTAAGTTATCTGGAAAGCATGGCATGGAGCTTGAGGGTTGCTAAACGCTCAGATCAAGCTGACATATCTACGTATCAGTTCGCGAGTATCTGCGCGAGATAGACGAAACCTGGTAGACGAATCGCTGGAGAAACTAGAATCCGAAACCATGAGCCTCCGTGAATCTATAGATGCAATGAAATCTGGGCAAGCATCACTGCAGAGTAGACTGGAAGAAGCCACTTATGAAAACGAACAGCTTAAGAAAATGCTGGATGAAGTAAGTGCATAAATGTATGGCCGTTTGTTTGACGTTCATCTGACAGCGTGGCTCTCTTCACAGATACTGTCAGTTAGTTTAGGCTTGCGGAAACATACTGGCTATGAGCAACCCTCAGTCATACAACTTCCTGGTTTTGAGAAGTAATGGCATTGACTCTGAACGCTTTTCACCTACAACTATACCCCAACACTTTGGTAACAGTCTTCATGTGGGGAAATACTGGATGACAACTCCAGTTGTGGCTTCCTTCGACTTCTACAGTAATTTCTTGTTATCAGTAACATTTCAATTGGCAAAATAGACGCCTTTTTGATCCATTATGTTGAAGAATGTATCATACTTTGCAATACCTGCCTTTCCTGCTGACCCGCCAATAAAACAAGCTTACAATGATTTAATCTCACTGTGTTTCATTGATCCTGTTTATACACATATATATATTTATACCAGCAACCCTCCATGTTACAACTGAACTGGACTGTCTGTCGTATATTAGATAAAATGGGAAAAAATATTGAAAGTGATTTAGCGAGCAGTGCAGGTGTATGCAAGGTATATGCAATTCAAATTTCAATCTATTGTACAATGTTACACTCTAAGAATTGAGACCTTCCATTTGGTGTCTGCATTATTAATCTTTGGGTAATCCTTGTTTTAGCTGCTCAGGCGAAGGAAACTTAGATTCGAAATCGCTGATGGATGGCTCTCGGTTCACTCTTTGTGCCGGTCGTCGCAGTCCTTGGCTACCGCTTTCCGAAAGATTGGGTGCCATCTTGGATGCTTTGGTAGTGCTGGAAGGCGTCAATACAGGTGCCATGGCAGCAGACATACGGAATCGAGCAGGTTTAGGAGGCGGTGTGGGTCGATATGGCCCACTTTGAGCTTGAGGTACAGGTAGCGCTTCTGCTGGCGGAGATGGCGACTCTGGTTTTGGGTTTTGACGAACACCACTGGATACGGTGAAGTCCTCCTCTTTTTTACGCGCTTCTTGTTCGCCCATGTTACTGTCAGACGGGTTTGACTTGGGTGAAGGAGTGTTCAAACGTGGTGACTTTTGAGAGACAAGAGTTGGATCATCTTTCTCTGACTGCAATTTTTCAAAGTTAAATTTCGCTCCATCATCTGTAGGTGATGGTGAAGGTGATTGTAGCATCTGCCGGAAGCTCTGAATGCTCCTATTCATTTGCGCAATTTCCGACTGGTTCCCGCTAACTGCAGGTTGTGGCGAGGATTCTCCTCCTTCCTGACTGACAGAGCGTCGCCATCTCGATACAATAGGAGCTTCAGTCTTGGGAGAAGATGCAGCGTGACTACCACCTTCCTCTCGATCTACCTTTTGCTGACCTGGTGGAGATACCTTGGTAGAGTTCCGTCGCGATTGGCTATTATTACGCCTCTCGTTGTTCGCAAGTTCAAACCGCTGAAGTTGCTCCATGACTTTAGACTGTATATAGTTTCCTTTGTTGCTCGCTTCTTGGGAACTTACGGAAGGTCTTTTGGAAAGTTGATCAGCATGATCTACTTGCGGTTGGTATCTGTCTAGCACAGGTTGGCGAACAGGTGGTGTACTGTTTGTGGACACTTTACTCTGCTGCTGATGTGCTTGATCCAAAGCACGGAAGACTGCAGAACCATCCGCTTTCTTACTGGATTCAAAACTACCAGATAACTGCTTATCCAGGGACAATAAATCTGGAAATTTGCGATTAAAAGATTCAACAGTATCTTCCTTGTTGGAGGCAAAAGTAGGCACTAGATCTGAGAAGGAAGATTTGGAGCTGGTCAATCTACCATCCTGATTATTTGAGCCATAGGACAGACCTCTGGAAGAAGAGTTGGGAGACTTTTGAGTGGTAGACGCCGATTTACTAATATGAGCAGCTGTCATTTTCGGGTCTGATAAATTTCTCAAGTGTCCGGACACAGATTTGGGGGATATTTTCTCCGTCTTTTGATCGCTTTCATTAATTTGTTTGCTGGTTGGACGCCCGTGCAACCTTGATTCCAATTCCTGTTCTTCACGGCTAGTAGCGTTGTGAGAGGTTACGGGAGATATCCCAGCTGTAAAATTGGTATTTGGTGTGCCTGGAGCCGACTTAGTGTCTCTGATACTATCATTCCCTGGTTTAACAGGTGACACTGTACGATTTCCCAGTGAGGATTGTCTAGTTGTATTGACTTGCTCGCCACTGAGAGATGAATTTAGCAGCTGGTTCTCACCACTCAATTGCCGAACTTGTGTGTCTAATCTAGGTGACTTGAAGGAATCAGGCGTTGAGGAATTCAAAACGCGCTGGTACTGACCACTCTTCGTACTGTTCACTTGCGATTGCTCAACGCCAGAAGTGGAAGCTTGTGGTGCACTAGATTGAGTTGGTATGGTATTTAGTACACTGGTCTTTAATGGACTCTTTCGAGAGTCGGCATCGGAGACATCGGTCTTCGAAGTGAAAGATGTACTTTCATTCAGTGAGAATAGCTTGGCTGGATCAAAATCGAGAGCTGGCTGCTTGCTATTTGCATGCGACGAAAATGATTTGGGATCGAACGGATCAAACCCATCATTTTCCTTGCTGTCATCAGTAGATTTCGTGCCGGTAGTATCCCTTTCCTTCCTTTCAGGTCTTCCACGCCGCATAGGTGTTATGTTAGGTGTTTCTTGCTTTGGCAATACTCGTTGCTCAAAGATAGAGTCATTTGCGCGTTTAGAACTCTCGCTAGTTTGAGATGGCGTAGATGATTTCGAGGAGACATTGGTATAGATCTGAAACAAGATAAATGAGTCTCGAGTACCTTTAGGACAATTATCATCTTTGTGACAACATACATTTCGGATAGGACAATCTTTTCCACTTAATTTACAAACTGCCTCCACCACTTGGTAAATGTTGGGTCGGCTATCTTGATCCTCGCACAATAGCCAAGAAATCAAGTTCTTTGTATTGTCCGAGAATTGAGGGCGTGTTGGGAAGGTAAATTTAGCACTTAAAATAGCCAACGGCCCTTGCTCCTCAAATGGAGTTGTATAGTAGCATAGCTTGTACAAAAGCACGCCCAAAGCCTATTCAATGCAACATTAAATGGTTAAATATAAAACGCCATATTCTCAATATATGCATCACATATTGACATTACCCATATATCTGCCTTCTCATTAATGGGTCGCTTCTGGTATATATCAATCATTTCAGGCGCTCTGTATTGTAATGTGGTGTGCCTTTGGATATCATCTTCCAACTTTTGAATTTCAGGTAGAGTTTGTGGAACGTAGGCACCTTTGGATAGACAGGCAGAACCAAAATCGCACAACTTGTATCTTCCAGACGCTGATATCAAGATATTCTCGACCTGAAGAGTTGGTTAATATATTTGATTTACGTATTCGCTTCTGAGTACTAAAAGTTACCTTCAAATCTCTGTGTAAAGCTGGTGGATTGCAGTAGTGCATATAGGCAAGAGCCTGGTATATAAGAAAATTGCAAAGTCAGTTTCCTATTACGTACCTCATGTCATCGATCCAAAAAAAGCATACCTCGCTAACATCCCCGAATATCTTTAAAATCTCTGGTTCAGTAAGCCGCTGTTGAAGTCGTCTATTCATTAAATCTATAACACCTCCGCCTTCATATTGAGAGAGTTATCAGTCAGCTGTTCATACATTTGGTAGATGGCATGATATTCATACCTGGGCAATATTCCATCAAGATTAGGGCTTCAAATCCGCCAGTGGGCAATGGCGATACTTGCGAATCAAAATATCTAACGATGTTCTTATGGCTTCCTAGTCGTCTCTACAAACAGAATGTGGATCAGCAAGTTAAATGATTATCGGGAAGGAAGACCAATAAGTACCATAAAGACTATCTCTTTTTCGACTGATTTCAACCTCTCTGTATCAGGGACAGCTATTCGTTTCAAAACAATAGGATCCGGAAACTCTTTCATTCGTACAAGGTAAACGTGTGCGAATCCACCTATTCATGTTCAAAAGCCAAATTTCAGATCTGCTTGAAAAAGGTACATTTTACCATGTTGCGATGAGACGTACCTTCGGCCAGAAAAACTTGAATGGTAACCGTATGACGACCTACAACGACATGAGTCCCAGGAGCCATTGCACCAGGGGGTGGTGGAGGAGTATTGTGTGGCTCCAAACCTATTGGCATGGGAGGAAGTGTCTGGCCCACGCCCTGCTGTTGTGGAATGCGCTGCCGGTAATCCTGCTGATAATGGCCAGTACTAGGCGCAGATGAATATTTATTAAAAGCAGAGCTCATATGTGATTGGGCTTGAAATAAATTTGCTTGATTTGCTCGTTCGAGTGGATCGAACTAAAGATTGTAGCACTTGTAAGAGGAGATGGAGTTGACTTGCGTAGTGCTGAGATGGAAAATTTTAGAAAGCGGGCATTCTGACTGTCACCCGCATTTCGAGTGACCGAAATTTGACCACTGGGGTACCATATACTTAAAGCTTTATTTTACAACATTTGTTACATTACTGTATTTACATAGTATTAGATCTATAAAACAAGTTTCTATCGAATTAAATCCAAAATGGATAATAGTATCAGCATTGTTAACATACAAAATGGGAGAAATAGAATTCCATAACCCCAAAATAGGGTCCGGACCAGTAAATTTTCACTATGGCCACCTTGTGCGATTTGGGTCAGGCTAATGGCCGTTGGCATTGCTGACAGTAAACCAAGTACCAGATAGAAGGCAGGATCCGCTGCGATTCCAATAATATCTTGACAGTAATAATGTATTGTCGTCACGAGTACTATGGATATCAATGGAGTGAGTACCATTCTAGCTATTACTGCCATGGTAACTATGTTTTTGGAATGGTGACTATCCCTCTCAAATGACATGGTCGAAAGTTGAGCTCCGAGACAAACCAGAACCAGCGGAACTGATGCAGAGCCACAACTCTCAAGTCCTACGACGATTGAGCCATACATAATAGAATCTTTCGCAAATAGTAATCTTTGCAGAGGTGGTATGAAGCCAACAACAAGAGCCAATAGCGCTGCCGATAATGGTCTTGTCATACTGTTTGCGATTGTTGTTCCAATGTGACGAAGTCTATTGAGCCAGCCATTTTCTTCATAATACTCTTGCTTATTACCAAGTAAATGTGTAGTTTCTGTTGGTGAACTTTTAAAGTCATGCTCTGGTGCTGATATGGCAGTATTGCTAGCTGAGGTCGTTACACTGTAGTTTGTGAAATGATGATTTGTGGCACTTGACTTGTTGACAGTATAAGGGATTTCTTCTCCTCTCAAAAGAGAATATCCGTATGACCATCGAAGTATGTTTCCGAAAAGACTAAATAGGACGATGTAAGATACACTCCTGGTAAAGCATTTGATTAGATATGTTCGTAAAATCTGAATTAGTTGCAGTAGACAGTTCTCGTACCTAGACATTATATCTTCTTTGGTATCGGCTTCATTCAAATACAGGTATCGGATGGCTTGACTTGAGATGATTCCTGACATGATGGCAATTGGCATCGAGTTTGTGTTGCTGAACATGGTACTAGCAATAAGAAAGTTTCGGTCGTTCCGTCGAAGACCTGCTGCCCTCGCAATGGCAATAGCAACTCCATAGGATATGATGGCAAATACAAAATATAGGACTGGGATTATCCATAGTTCTAATATTTTTTCAGGATTTACAGATCGTGCCATTCTAGTGAAGAGAAGGCAGGGTGTGAAGAAGTTCATATTCAAGAGGGCAAGCCACTAGGTTGTAACGAACAATGTATGATGAGTAAGTATGTTCTTTACGACCTGAAACAATTGATAATCCTTTCTTACTTTCTGCTTTTCGTTCGTAATATATCCTTGACGGGATAATATCCAACCCAAGAAAACAACTACCATTGCTTGTGAGATGGACTATAATAATTAAAGGCATTTTAGATATTTGTGTCGTTTGATATACAGGTGCACACTTTTAGCTCCTTACTTGGAATGAAGCCAAAACTAACTCATGGAAGGGTAATAACATATCTAACCGAAGTTTAGTAATAGGGAAGAAGAGCTATCGATTTACTGATCATTTACAGATCACTGTATATAATTGTTCCTGAGCACACTCATTTCAGGGCAGAATGATGCAATCTCATTTTGAACTCCGATCTTATGATAAAAGTTGTAATACTAGCTTTGAACGACAAAAATTTTAGGAAAACATGAAAAGTACTTGTGAAGAGCAACCCGATATCTAATACTGAGAATGAGAATAGCACAAATTCAACAGGTCACGACTTCATGTACAAATACGAGATTTTCATTCGTCAATAGTAGTTTCACCAGTGACCAGGCACCAAAGCTGCTAATGGAACATATTTGTGAAGATATATTACTAAAAGTTTATGGATGACAAATAAGGCACATACATTGTTTTCAGACAAAAATGAATTCTATGTCAGTTACAATCCATGTAATACACCTTCATCATTCGCTAAACCTTTCCCACTATTACCAACTCAGATTGGAAAGGCGGTTGCACACTTGACAGTCTTTAACCCCACGTCCGAATATTTGATATAGATATCAAATTTATGGCGAACCGCATTCCTGAATGAGAACCACGAAATGACGCCTTAAACTATGTGAAGCTGCATCTGGATCCAGAATCACCTACTAGCCAAGTAATGCAAGCGACTTATCTGTTCATATCCAGCCACCTGATCGAAAGCAGCAAAGAACATTGGGGTCTGGGGTTATTTCCAAGGCTTCTGACTGAACCTTATGTCGTCTACTTCTTGCTGTTTTGCTTTTCTCTCACTTGCCTTCCACTTTGTCAGGATGCATATAACATTTCTGGTCTTCTCTACCCAATCTGAAGATCAACTAAGATGTTTCAATATCAGATTACCATTTGGCACCCTTTACCTCTACAGCAACTGTCTTTTAATTTGACAGAACATTCTAAATTACAGAGCGAGTAATATGGATAGAATATGGTTTAATTATCAAGAGAGAAAACTTTCGCCAGACCATATCCGTCCATCTCTTTAGGAGATATAGGAGAAAGTTGAAATCAAGCAAGTGCTATTATGGACTATCAATTGATCTTGTATATTGCAGGCATCAATTCTCAAGCTTTATTTGTGTTTTGTTGTAATTCTGCTTTACAGTATGTTATAATTATGGAACCAATAGGCAACGACAACAAGTCATAACTCACACACACTGCGAGTAATAAGCATTTTGGGCAACGCAAGTGGATCCTGACACACAGCAAGTTGCACCTGTCCAGCCTGAGCCACCGCATTGTCCGTACTTAGCTGCGCATGATGCAGTCGAAGTAGATGTAGCGGACGTTGTGGTAGTGGTTGTCGTTTTTGATGTCGTCGTTTTAGTTGTAGTGGTCGTTGAAGCAGTTGTCGATGTCGATGTAGCAGTTGTGGAAGTCTTTGAAACCGTGGTAGTACTGTTCACGCAGTTAAAGTAGTCAGTCTATAGACACATTCATATAATCGATTTGCACTAAATTAGCTTACCTTGTTGTTCCAGTGCTATTTGTAACGGTACCAACAATGTCACCATAGACAGCTCCTAAACCGTTTGTTCCAATATAAACTCTTCCATATATACGAGGATCACCAGTCAATGCTTGGTTGGCAACGCCATATTGATGAAGGCTGTCATTGATTCTAACCCAAGATACACCAGCATCATCAGATCTGAAGAAACCATTGACACCACCAACCTCTCCAACGATGTATATGGCCGGATAAGTCGAACCGGGAGCAGCTTTACCAAATCCAATAGTAGCAGCAGATGTAACAGCCGTCAGATTCGTAAATGTGGTGCCGTTATTGACAGAATGGAAGAGACCCCCAGTTCCTCCAGCTATCCAGACATCACCTGCAATTCCAGGCACTGCCTTAATTGCTTTATCAGTCCCATCGACTAATGTTGGCAGTCCAGAAGCTCCTGTTTTGGTAAAGGTTACTCCACCATTGGTACTGATGTAGAAAGTAGAACCTGAATACCCATAGAACCTATGCAATGTCAAATAAATCATTAGATACATAACCCTACTAGAACATTTCCAGACATAGAAAAATATAATTAAAAAGAAACAACTTACACTTTGCCATTGACACGATCAGACGCTACTCTTGAACCCGTAGGGATTCCAGAGGCTGCTGTCCAAGAGGACCCTGTTGTGGTACTATAGTAAATTACATCACCAGTGGGACTCCAAACCACGGCACTACCATCTGCAGCAGCAGCAATCATACCACCACCTGTGACAGCACTGGGAACGCTGCTGGCGCCATACCAGCTGCTACCAGAGGAATAAGTAAATGCAACGTATGGGGAAGGAGTACCAACACGGGCCATAAAGGCAGGTGAACTTTCGGCAAAATCCATACCAGTGGTCGATGTAAACGTAGGACTGCTGTATGCCGCAGTGGGACATTTTGTGAGATCAGTGTGCTCAAAACCTCCAATATCACCCACAGCGGAGTACAAATCAGCTGTGCCTGAAGGGGGACTGAGCAAATCAAGAACCGAAGTCTCTTCAATACCGTCTGCCATGACTGAGATGCTGATGGTGGATCCGGAATCCCAGCTCTTCAAATTGTTAGAACCCCACAATGTAGCACCGGTACCCCAGAAGATGCGGTTGGAGTTGAAGGGATCAATTTCAAGAGCTTCAATCATCCATCCGAGTTTTATGGTTGGCACAGGTGATTGAGCAGTGTTGTCGGTAAGCCAAGGCGAGGCAGAGTCATCGATAGTGTACCGGTAGCTTCGGCTAGGATAACTTGTCCAATCCCAAATTTGAGTCCAGTTAGCTCCACCATTGGTACTGCGGAAGATAAGGGCATCAGGCCACCAAGAATTCAATGATGCCGTCATGATTGTTTGAGGGTTGGAGGCATCAATTGCCAAACCGCCATAGCCAAAGTAAGGACTAGGGTATGGATTAATGTCAGTCCAGGCTCCAGTAGCTGTATTATACTTGGCAACCGTACCATTGGTGCCATCATAAGGACCAACACCACTGGAGTACGAAATATAAAGGTAACCGTCAGATGAAATTCTACCCTTGTGAGGGAAGAAGCCATTAATAGGTTGGCCAGGAACGGCGGTCCAACTGGTACCCCCATTTTTGGTGACATCTGGGATCAACATGGAAAGAATTCAATAAATGTTATTTCGATTTCATACTAAATGCAGTGCAACTGGGAAGAGATCATATCACTTACAGATGTTGCTGGTTGTATTGTCTGCAACTCCAACGTAAATGACTGGTGTAGCGGAACCAGAAGTGCCAGTGCTTTTATCGAATGTGACAAATGTTATGCCAATAGGATCAGTGAAGTAGACAGGATCGAAAACCTATATACGATACAGTTAGCTAATATACAAGGAATTGCCTAGTTGTGTTGTACTCAAGATAATGATAATAAACAAAAATCAAACCAAATCAAATAAAACGAAAATATCTTACATATGGTCCTGTGTCTGGTAAAGAGGCAACATTTGTCCAAGTTGCACCATGGTTAATACTCTTCCAAAGGCCATGACCACTGCGAGCTCCGAAGAATAGAATACTTCCCAAATTGGGATCGATCGCTAGACGTTCGCCAGTTCCACGACCAGGATCGTTACCACCAACCTTGAATGGCAGAGGGTTGACTGTCCAGGTATTTCCTTGATTGGTTGAAGACAAGATAGCACCATTATTTGGATCCCAGGAATTAGTATACATTCCAGCTGCTACGTAGACCCGGGATGCATCATTAGGATCAGCGGCAAGCGCGTCAGAACCCAGTAAGTTCCAATTGTCTGCTCCAATCCATTGCGACAGGCTATTCCATTTGCTTGTCGTGGTATTCCAACGGTAGACACCACCAATATCAGTACGAAGGTAAATGAGATCTTTCTGAGCTTCACTAAAGACAATACCAGGGATAAAGCCACCTCCCACTATTTGAGCATTGTTCCAAGTATATTGATACGATTGAGTAGCGGCAGTCGCTGTAGAGACCAAAAAGGCATAGACCCATGTCTTGATTGAAACCATAATGGTATTTGTTATTCAAGAACGATGCGATGTTAGACAAATGAAAATCTAACTATTCCCGAAGATAAAGTAAATTTCAATTGACAATGACAATACTTTGGATTGTAACTTATCACAACACAAATTTATACCATAATCCCAAAGCAGTGACTTTCAAGACAAGACGCATGGTATATGCCACAATATCCATTTGTAATATCACTACTTTCTCACTCCCGCACGCGGTAATTTCCTTATAATCATCAGTTCACAAACACAACATAGAAAAAAGTATCATGCACTGTGTCATCAAGAAAGTGTATTATCTAATACAACGGAGTGATTACACCGTCTGGAGAAGCATCAAATTTTTTGGATTCCACGGGTGGCAATACCCAGTTTCACGAAATTAAATGTGTCTGCCGTTCATTAATTACACAAACCTTCGGGCAATTTCTCATAGTGGAAGAGCCACGAATATATTCCGGTGCGAAAAAGGTGTTGCCTCAGTGTTGTAGCACGTTGAACATAACATACGTAAAGCCTGGTTTCGCATGATCGAGGTGTTGCTGCATTTCATTTGTGCAATTAATATTAATTCATTATTACTACTACTTGATAAGTTTGACACAAAAATAAAGTACCTTAAGATTGATAGCACCATACCAGAAAGACCGGAAGTGTAGAAAAGTGAAGGCCACAAGCTTTCGGAAAGTATTCTTGATGCGGTCCTGTTTATTTAAATTGCTCCTCCAGCAAGCCCGGTGTCACCAACATTTTACTAAGAATGAGAGCATTCATACTGGAGGCGTCACTGGCCACATCATCCTCCATTAAACTGGTGTTGTAACAGATGACCCCAGATATTAGAAAAAATAAGCTATGAAAGAACCATTTAAAAGGACTGTAAATTTTAATAAATGGAGAAGAGATTCAGTGGTAAATACCATATGGTAGTTTCCATATACATCTACAGGATAGTGTTACCTTCACACCCATTTAAGCATCACGAGGCAAGTGCAGGACCTAATGTCCTGGTCGGAGGCATTGAATTCAGTATGTTGGGATTGTTGGGATTCTTAGTTACCGGTAGTACTGATCTTAAGAGCGATGCGGGGTATTGCTAGTAGTATTACTCCGTAAGGTATTTACAATCGAAACTTACCGTATTCTAACGGGTAATGCTGATAATATACAAATATTTACTTCTAGCAAGTTGCTTGATATTGCAACATATGGCGTCGGTGCAAGTACAGCTGTTTGGTTCATCATTACCCTAAATCTTGACACATTATTTTTTTACAATTGTTATTATGGAGTACACGCTCATGCCTTATTTTTGGTACTCGCAGTGGCGTTCACCTTTTACCAGAATGTAAGCATTCGAAAGTGTAAGTCATCAACGAGCCAATCCTGAATCTTCGAATCTCTCAGCAGCCGGTAAGCCACCTTCGTGCGTTTTAGCACAGACTGTATTATAACATCCGGATTTTGCGTTTTCTTGCTTCTTTACTACGCACAAGTGCGTCTTCTCTTGCTGCGTTTAGGTGCTAATAGATGGTTTTCGAGCGGTGTTCAAGTTCCCGGAGTCTCTTTCGATCGATAGATCTCTATTAGATTCGCATAGTGAGTGTGTCCTGAGTGGTTTGCCATACAATAGTTCAGCAGCAGAGTAACCGTGGTTTTGGTTGGCATGCAACGGATGGCCAACTGTGCTACATTCACTACAGAGTGGTTCTTGGTGGCCCCAGAAATGGATTTACTGGCATAAGCAATCACGCGTTCGTTTTCTCTGGATTTCTTCAGTCGGCACTCTGAGTGACAAATTGATTAGAAATGAAAATGATTACAAAAACATAATTCTCACGAGAGTAACAGTAATAGAAAAATTTATCTTTACAATCAGGAAAAGTGAACCAAATAGATAGTGGCGAAAGGAGAAAAGGCTAAAGATATTCGAGAAGTAAATTGTCTCGTACGAAGCTAGTGTTTCAAAGGTGTGTTACGCTACTTCATGTAACAAATATATAAGGGTTGTCTATCAGATGTGTTTAAGAGAGTAAGGCCAAATCCACATAACCCGCACCAGTTTGACGGGAGGGGACGTAGGGTTAGATGGTAGGTTGAAGCTTAAAAACAGAAATAAAGGAAAATATAGTGGGGAGAGCTAATCAAGGTACCTGGACTGAAACAAGTACCATGATGGGAAAGAAATACGGAGTGAATAGGCTTAAGGGAGCTTACGCTTTAAATTCAATCTTTTAATAAAAGAAGATGAAAACCGGGAAAGGAACTCTCTTCTATTTTCAGAGGCAGGTCTGATTATAAATAATTCTAGGAAGGTAGTCACAGTGTAGAATAAAGTGTGATGAGTACTATATAGGAGAATTGTCCCACAGCAGACTCTCAAAATGTAGCAGAATCAAACTATTACAGAATTATACCAAATACTACAAATAAAATTGTAGAGGAACCAATACTGCAAAACGCACGAAGGCGTTAGGTAGAGTTGATAAGTGGCACTTCTCTCCGACGATACCTCAGGCACGCCAATTGGTCGCAAGGGGTAAACGAACGGGAATCCCATAGAAGAATGTGACGAGATTACATGAGTAACCAGAAGGTAGTAGATGGCGAATCTTGTAGTTGCTTCTGAAAAGTCATGAGTTAGCAATTGGGCAAGATATATACATTTAGGTGTAATAAAACCATAATAAAGACAGACGACTGCCTAGCAGAAAGTTGAGTCTGAAGGAGTTTCTTTTATGGAACAATAAAATACAACCAGATTTCTTGGTGTAGTCGGTTATCACGTCTGTCTAACACACAGACGGTCGCCAGTTCGAATCTGGCAGAAATCACTTTTTTCTTACGCGACTGAAAAGGAACATTCATTGCTGCTATAAAATATAATATACTTTGGGTTCATCGATCACATAATTTTTTTTCTTTAATGAAACAGTAATTCGTGATTTCTACAATAGTGGTGTTTCGCGAAGCCAAAACTAGAGTTACAGTATTTCTTTTGCACAACGGAAACGTAAAAAGCAGTGTGGAAAAAAAAATAATGGTTTGTCAAACTAGCTAATGTTGTTTAAGGAGGAAAAGAAAATAGAGAATATGCTGTGAGTATATCTATCGTCCATATTGCTAGAAAGAATGAATGAGAGGAGAAACATTAATGGTTATATTTTGGTAGCCATTGAGGATTGCGGAAGGAAACAGAGAAACCTCAATAATTCTTACATGGTATTTTGTGAGCTAGGATTGGATTCCATTATGAGATGCGGCCCTGAAGAAGCTAAAATTGCTAGTATGGCTAGTATGGATTATGGCTTATGGCTTAGTCATCTCTGGTGCTTAGCGGTTGTCTTATTTTTACATGATACAGCCATTTTTGTTCTTTTATCATAGGAAAAACAGTATAATATAATAAAAATAATGTGCAGTACCTCCTTACCATTTTGTATTTGTTTATAATAGAAAATCTGAGTCGTATCAAGCATTCAAAAATAATCTGTAAATCATGTTCACGTAGCAACCGCAGCACAAGATCGTAATTGGATTATTAATCGTGCCAACGGCGCGCAGATTCCAAAAGAAAAGGAACGATTGAAAACGTATTTTTAAAACAAACGATGGTAAGTATATTCAGGGAAAAACATGAGAAGTCTACCAAGGATATCAGTCGTGGTGTTCTCTACATGAAGGTTATCCCTAATTTTTGAAAGTAATTTTACTCGTGACATGAAGGGACCGTTTTTCAAAAGTATAAAGTTCCCATTAACCCTGTCGCCAATTCAAGTTCGTACTTTATTTTTTTACCTCCTATACTACAATGTCTGCGGTACTGTACTATAAACCTTCATCCGTGTTTTCTTCCATGGTTCGCATGGTGATTGCTGAGAAGGGAATAAAAGACATCGAGATGAGACTAATCGACTTGGAGCATCTTGAGAACCTTTCGCCGGAATATATAAAGATCAACCCCAAGGGCCAAGTACCTGCTTATGTCACGCAAGATGAGACCCTTACAGAATCATTAGATATCAGCATGTATTTGGAGTCGCATTATTCTTCGCCATCTCTCCTACCTGGAGAAACTTTGGCTCGTTCACGTGTGATGGCACAACTGACATCTTTGTATGATATCGGTTACCTTGCGATAAATTATGGCGTCATGACTCAGGAACAGGCGGAAAAGGATAGGCTTACTCTAGAAGCTGGCATGAACAGGAATAAAGACGAAGTCAAGCGACAGATAGAACTCCATCCCGAACTACGAGAACAGTACGAAATCCGGATAAAAGCATACCACGGCAAGTCGAAAGATCTCTTGGATCCTGAATTTGTTCAAAGTCAATGGGCTAAACTTGGTGCACTTTTGGACCTCTTTGAAGACAACTTGGCGCATGGCCAATTTCTCAGCCAAGAAAATGATTACTCCTTGTTGGATGCGCACGCGACTCCTGTATTAGCAAGGCTTGTCAAGCTAGGCCATGATCAGGACATCCAAAGTCGACCACGGTTGGCAGACTACTGGAGACGAATCCAAGACAGGGACAGTTTCAAGACCGTATACGATCGACCCTTGAGCTTGTGGTAATATTTGTTGTGAGGCGCGATTATTAATATGGGTGTGGATAATGAATGGTATGATATCTGCAGCGTCGCGAAGACCATCTCGTTATTTAAAGGCGTTACATGAATGCAATCTTTTATTTAATAAAGAATTGTTATAGTGTTCAGAATATCTACAATTAGGGATCTATATGGTCATATTTTCATCAGCCCAGAATTTGAAAGTTCGATCATAGCCAGAAGAGACAATGTATTTTCCATCTGTCAGAGATGCAAGTGTGTGTCAGTGATTATCGAATTTCTGCATTTATATGCAATCTAGTTGTACTACGTACCATTTGAGACATCAACACCCATGACTTTGCCTTCATGGCCTTCCAAGCTTTTGATCAATTTATAATCATCTGCGGCCCATATCTTGACACTTCCGTCATAACCACCAGTTACAAGGTATTGTCCCGCATGATTAATAGCATCCATATCCATCGCTCCTGAGACTGGAGGTTGACCACGATAAAATTTGACGTCAGAAACAAGAGAACGATGTGCTGCAATAGTGTAGATGCTGCGCAAATTTCGCATGTCCCATATTCGAACGGTATTATCAGCACTTCCAGATGCGAGTTGGAAACCGTTTGGAGACCAGCTTAGAGCAAGAATATCTTTCACATGCCCTTGTAAAGTCATAGAAGATCTTCCTGTTCGCATATCCCATACTCTCCCTATAGAATCCAAACCACTACAAACATTTTCCATGTAAATGAGAATGGATTGCAGATATGACTCATACATTATGATCACTTACCCGCTCGCAACCAATGATCCATCTCCTTGAAAAGATATGGCATAAACTTCACGCGAATGGCCCTCTTGCATTAACAACTCTTGAGTGGTGTCGACATCCCACAGACGCCAAGTTCCGTCAAAACTGGCGCTTCCTACAAATCGACCTGAAGGATGGAAATCTATTCTAGCAATTCTACCAGCGTGCCCACTCATAGTGGCCATTGGTGTTTCACTATTGCATAATGGTTAATAGAGTTCCAGTTGAAAGAAAAATAACTTAAAGATGTTACCTTTCTAAATTCCACAGGTGAATATTCGAGTCCGCACCACCAGTAGCAATGTTCAAGCTGCCTTTGTCTTGTGATATTGTTGATTGTGGATGGAATACGACTCCACCAATACGATCAACGTGGCCCCTCAGCGTCTTTATACACTCACTATTAGGTACCGACCATAGTTTACACAGGCCCGACCAAGCTCCGGTGATGACCATGGATGAGTCCGGACTGAATGCACATTGAGCAAGTGGTCGGTCGTCCGCCAGCTGAGATGACCAGTTTGTGTAGTTCTATGAGAGCGTGATCAATGTATTGCAATATAAAAGACGTCAAGTTCCCAGACAATATAGCCCCAATTGTACCTTTATACGATCATGTAGCTCCTTCCTAGATTTTCTTAAAACTGGTATTGGAGTGTCTTGCTCTGCTTTGTATTGCATAATCCTGGCTTTTGCTCTATATAGAAGTGTTATTCAGGAATATAAAGAAACATATATATATATTTAGCTCCATGATATACCTTGGAATGGAGTACTTTGCTATCCATTGCCTAGCTTCCAATAATTCCTGGGATCCTGGTGTGAAAAATTCTTCTTCCGCCTACATCCAAATAAAAATCAACATCTCTAATAATGTTGATACAAAGTTGTCCAATGTACTCACTTCTTCATCTTCAGATTTCACACTCTCCATTTCTTCATCTTCAGCTTCTCCAGCACCTTCACGTTGAGACAGTATGTAACGAAGGCGATCACGCCTATCACCAGGCTATATTGAAAAAATATCGTGAATTTAGTTTTCTTTCTCTCCATTTTGGTACGAAAGACGAAAGAATGATAACTTACGCCTTCTGCAAAAAGGCATTGAGGTTCGCCTAATTCGCGCAGTCGTGCACGAACACGTCCGTCATCCGTTGGAACTGCTAGCTGGCGAGCGCGAGCACGACGCTCAAATTCCTCAACAACTGCTCTTTGCTCTTCTTGAGCAACTTGAGATGATCCAGATAATTCATAGTGTGTTTCTTCAGCTATTTAGGGCAGGAAATTTTATGATGATGATTTTGTGAGTGGTCAGAATATGTAGGAGGAGTACAAAGAATAGTAGTATGATTGCCACTCCTTTTACGCCATTATTGCCACTATTAGAGCAAGGAGTAGCTTCTTTAGGCGGGCAAATACGGCGATACTGTAACCAGAAATGTACCAACATGCACGGTGTAAATTATACTTACATAGATCTTCCAGATTGACTCCAGATGCATCTTCTTGATCCACAGTCATACGCGTCTGATTACGACGTCGTTCCTCCGCCTCTATCGATCCAAAATGTATACGGTCGGATTGCGATGGTTCCATAGTGAGATTCTAGGAGGTGGTCGCAGAAGGGGGAAGGGTTATTGTATGGTATGTGTTAGCACAACTGGACCGGCTTTTTTTTTGTATTTTGATTTTCAGACGGAGATCGATGGTTGGCTAACAAAGGAGGAGAGGGGCAATTCAGTGCGAAAACGCGAGTTCTCCCAGACAAAAACCGTTTCTTATTGCCTTCCATACAATTATGACTGACAATGCTGTCAGAAAGCGCCATACTGGTCCAGCACAGTCGAAGAAGTCTGTGGACGTGAGTGAAGAGGATGACCTCAAAAAGGTAAATGCGCAATACGGAATCTGCCTGTTCTTCAAATCAGTTTCGAATAAATCCATCTGACGATATATTCAATAGGTAAGCCAGCAAGCTGAGCGCATTAAAGGTGTCAAATTTGGTGGCTCTCGTGACAAGATAACATTACTTGTTATCACCGTACTGGCTTTGAGTATCCGTTGGATCTATATAGGATTTCCGTCAGCAGTTGTGTAAGGATACCATTGGACAATCATTTCACAGTATGGTAAACCAACGTAGAGCTAACAAGATTGGTTTGTTTATCAGCTTTGATGAGGTTCATTTTGGAAAGTTCCTTGGTCATTATCTCCAGCGCGCATACTTCTTTGATGTCCATCCCCCGCTGGCTAAGCTCACATTGACTGCAGTTGGAAAATTGATCGGCTATGATGGACATTTTGATTTTGCTAATATTGGCGACAGCTACATCGAGAACAGAGTTCCACACGTCTTACTTCGTTCTGTACCAGCAGCTTTTGGCGCCTTTTGTGTTCCTCTGGTCTACCTCATTATGAGAGAATCAGGTTATAATTACCTTACCTGCATGTTCACTACCATTATGTATCTCTTTGGTAATGTACCCTACTTAATGACTGGCATTGTCAACGGAATGTATCTTGCTAACAACTTGAACATCTTGAAGATAATGGCCTTGTTGGACAGTCCCGATTGATTCTTCTAGACAGCCAGCTGATCTTTTACATGCTTTGCACTATATATAGCTATATCCGCTTTTACAAGACTAGGCATCAGTAAGCGCCCTTCCAAATGGTCTGAAATGGAGAAGCATTCACTAACCAGTTGATATTCACAGAGAGTTTTCCGGTGAATGGTACACATGGCTGTTCGCTACAGGTGTGACAATGGCGATGACTCTTAGTGTCAAGATGGTCGGCCTCTTCATAGTGGCTGCCATTGGTTTAGCAACTGTGTTAGACCTCTGGAGTTTGATGGACGTTAGACGCGGCTTGGAACTGGTACGATAGCTTTACCTTTTGGGACAGGCATGTTACTATATTGTTATATCACTGGCCTAATATGTTTTGTATTGTTAGACTCATGTTGGAAAGCACTTTTATGCTCGTGCAGTTGCCCTTATCATTGTGCCTACATTTGTTTACCTGTTTTGGTTCTGGGTGCACTTCAGTATTCTGGACACCTCGGGCCCAGGAGATAATTTCATGTCGGCGGCATTCCAAGCAACACTCAAAGGCAACCCTTTGAAAGAACAGGCAGTCAGTAAGTACATCGAATCATCATAACACCTAGGCTTGGATAGACCGCTGATTCAATTTCAATCCATCAAGAGATCTATTATAATGACAACATCACTATTCAACACCGTGACACCGAAAACTTCCTCTTTTCCTGGGAGAAGACCTACCCATTGCGATATGAAGATGGCAGGGTCAGTAGCCAAGGTAAACTAATGTGATGCTAAATATGCAGCACATATCAGAGACAAACGTTTAATGTTATGTTTTCTATATAGGTCAACAGGTTTCAGCTAATAGTGATCCAAATGATGATGGCAATATCTGGCAAGTCTTGCAAACTGGTGATCAAATTTCGGACGAATTAACACCTGTCCGCCATGGTGATATAATTCAGCTTCGTCATGTCAAGACCAATAGACTTCTGTTGACACATGATGTTGCTAGCCCTCTGCTTCCTACAAACACGGAGTTTACCACTGTAGAGGAGGGTGATGCGGACAAGTACGAAGATACCCTTTTCGAGCTGCGATTTGATACACTTGATCTAGGTCAGCAATGGCAATCTCATATGATTCACTTCCAGTTGATTCATGTGCCTACTGGTGTCAGTCTTTTCTCCCAAACCAAAAAATGGCCAGCGTGGGGTGGGTTTATGCATGATGTTAACGGCAACAAGAAGATTATTGACCGTGCAAACCGATGGATTGTAAATGAAGTTGTTGGAAGAAAACGTAGGTTACTGTTCAACATGATCTATCATGCGTTCTATATTACTAACCTTACATTACATTATAAGCCGGTGAAGATGGAAATACAGAGGAGGAGACAACGGTTGACTCAATGAATTTCTTCCACAAATTTTTTGAACTGCAAGGCAAAATGCTTGCGGAGAATAACAAACTTGTAGCAGAACATCCATACATGTCATCACCCATCACTTGGCTCGTCCCAACTAAAGGTATTTCATACTGGCACAACCCCGAATCACGAGGTCAGATCTATTTGGCAGGGAATGTGGTTGGATGGGTGTTGGGTCTCGCAAGTATTGCAATCTACTGTGGTATTGCTCTCGCCGATATTGTGGCTACAAGGAGAGGGTTCGATCTTATAGATGAACGTAAGTTGATGGTGTGCTTAATCATTGGTTATGATATACGATGGCTACCAACTAATTTTCAAACACTAGCCATTCGAAGACGATTCCAATACTCTGGAGGTTTCCTCGCATTATTGTACGCTCTTCATTATCTCCCGTTCTACGTGATGGGCCGCGCTCTATTCCTACACCACTATTTACCTGCCGTTACCGTCTTGTATATGGTGATGGGAGCAGTTTTTGAATTCATGTTCATTGATGGTACTACTACACCTACATCCAACCTTGTTCGCAATGAAAGTGAAATCAAGAACCATAAACCCAAGATTGCCACTCCCGTCTCTACTATGGTGTCTGTAGTTTCCAAGACCAGCTACCTCGCTGCCGCAATCATTATCGCTGCTCAAATTGCCTTTTTCATCTGGATGATACCTTTGACTTATGGTACACCCGGAATGAACGTCGACATGGTCAAATTGCATCAAATTTTCGGTTGGGAATTGCAATTTGGTAAGTGTACATTGTTCAGGTTAAAAAAAGACTTTACTTCCGAATATTCAATAACTGTTTCATTACAGCAAAATAAAAACCACTGCATTATCCACAATGATGAGGCCATACTTTATACAGCTGACAAGTTATCACTTTATCAATTTTTGTTTTATCCATTGTCTCAATTAAAAATAAATAACTCTGAGCAAAGGTTTCGAAGTCATAAAGGGAAGCCATAGGGACATGTTAAGCATGGCACGTTGGCAGAATCACGGTATCCCTGAAAGGTGTCAATTACGATGGCTCAATGTTTTTCCATTTATGCGTAAATTGTAGGTCTTTCTCATGTTTCTAAAGGCCTTAACGCCACAAATGAAATGGTTTGTGCCTGCAAAACGTTATTGGTAAGTTTCAGATAATTGAGTACGTCTTGTTATAGTTACACATATGCAAAACTTTAATTCGATAACAAATGATGCGTTAACTTTCCCTGAGTACGGCGTCGGGAAGTCATTGACGAAAAATATGTTTGCGGTAGCAGTTACACATCGGCGTCATGCTCTTTGTGAACATGAGACAAAAGAAGTATAAACTACCTCAAATACCGGGAGTGTTGTAAATACTTTTCCTTATACGGTATCATATCCAACGGTACTCACGGATCTCAGCTTCATTAGTATATGCTGTTATTTGCCAACAAACATTACATAGGAAGGTATAGATCTTGTGATTCGATCGAATGGACACCTCCCTTCGATCGCTTGAACGTCGTAATTGTGGAGCAGCTTATAGAACGGTGTGATAATATTGTCTCTCCGTGTTTACATCTTGTTTGGGCAAGGTGCCACCTATTTTATTACCGAACCTTACAATCGCCCGCTCGAGTACTACTAATACATGTTGGAAAAGAAAGTATGTCTAGATTGCTTGTGCGTTTTTAACCCTAAGTAAAATTTTTCCCATAATTCATTACATATAATGATTGCAAGGTCACCATCATTCTTCACGTTGTAGAGGACTTGATCCTGTAACGGTTAAAAAGTCAGGGTCAACTGTTCCCCTATTTACTGAATAAGGCACATACAGTCACTCTATACAAACAATTGCCGGCATATTCAAAAGTCAGTATCAAACGCACTTCGGACGTTATGTACTTCTCCTTGTCGTTCTTGATTGGCGATCTATTTCAAAGCCACCCCCCAAAATCTAAAAATGCAATCCAGGTTCATGTGTTCACACACTATTCCCTATGCAGAAATGTTATTCCAACATACCCCGTACATATATAAATCATATTTCACTAGATGAGCAAGTGGTTCAATTAGTAGCATGAATCGTTTATTTTCTATTGTCGTTACTTCTCTAGCCTGTCTAACCGTAGCTTCTCCCATTGACATCAGAGATGACAGCACTACCTCAGGTCCCAGAGTCTCAGGCAAGCTAGGAACGTATGTCGGAAAGTATTTGTCTAGTTTCAACCAAGACGTTTTCTTAGGAATGCCGTATGCACAACCTCCAATTGGTCCACTTCGATTTAAGAATCCAGAGCCTTATAATCAATCATGGGAAGGGGATAGGCTTGCTATGGATTATGGGTACTCTTGTTACGAATGGAGCAAATCCTCAGCATCTCACAAAATTACCTACAACGAAGACTGCCTCACTATAAATGTAATTCGACCAAGCGGTTATACTAATGGAAGTTTACCTGTTGGACTGTGGATTTATGGCGGATCTTTTCAGATGGGTTCTTCTGCCTTGGATACGTATAATCTGTCATATCCTTTACAACAATCTGTCAATGTTCAGACACCCATTATTGCTGTATCTGTGAACTACCGAATAGGGCCTTTAGGATTCTTTACCTCTTCTGAAATGCAACAAGCTGGTGATCTGAACGTTGGACTAAAGGATCTTGTTCTCGCGTTACGTTGGATTCAGGACAATATCAGCGCATTTGGTGGTGATCCAACAAAAGTAACTATTTGGGGTCAGTCTGCTGGAGCAGAAGCTGTTGCGAACCTTCTGACTGCTTATGGTGGAACTTTGAACGGCCTATTCCGAGGAGCTATTATGGAGTCTGGTTCTAATGTTCGGTTACCTCACAATTATCTTCCTATCAGCACATGGCAGTCACAGTACAGTGACTTTTTATCGTACACTGGTTGCACTGACGCTAGTGATCCTCTGGAGTGCATTCGATCGGTGGCTATCGACAAGATCTTACATTTCTTCGATACATCTAATCATTTGACGAGCCATGAATATTATCCGGTAGTCGATGGAGATTTCATTCAAGACTGGCCTAAGAATTTGTTGGCGGAGAAAAAATTTGTGAAAGTTCCCATCATTACTGGCGCAAACATGGATGAAGGTGCCAGCTTTGGACCAGGTAATATCAATACAACTGATGAATTAATATCATGGTTGAAAAATCTGTATCCATCCCTCGAGGATGCTACCATCGACCGTCTTCTAGAGTTATATCCTGACGACCCAGCTCTTGGAAGTCCTTTTGGAACCGGGGACATGTACAGTGGTGGTCGATATGGGCTCCAGTACAAGCGCGGAAATGCATTGGTAGGAGACTTTGCTATGGCAGGACCAAGACGTTTGACATGCGAAACGTGGGTTGAAGCAGGTCTAGATGTGTACTCGTATAACTGGAATCAAAGCGACTACAATAATCCTCCAGAAGATGGTAGCGATCATGCTCAAGAAGTTGTATATGTTTTTGATAATCCCTCCGATTGTTTCCCTAATAGTGGATGTAAGTGAATAGTGCTCACAGAATACATGGCATATGGGTTTCCTAACAACATACTTCGCGGTTATCAATTTTAGCCCCTACTATCGGACCTGATCCTAATGGTACAAAGAAACTCCTTGCCGATCAGATTTCGGGATTCTTCATGTCCTTCATCGCCACAGGGGATCCGAATAACGCGAAGCTCAAACAAAGCGTACCTGCGTGGCCAAAATACAACATCACGCAACCCACAAATTATTACTTCCATGAAAGTGACACCCATATTGAAGCGGATGATTGGAGAAAGGACGCTATTCATTTCACTAACTATGAAGTCGGACATCAGTTTAATAACTAATATTTTAATCAAGTCGTTCAAGTAGTATGGATAGGAGATCATATAACCAGCTGCCACCTTCTACTATTGTCATTATGTGTATTGTACCTGATCCTACGTGTATTTATCACTGAAGAAGTTCTTGTTTCTCAAATATGGACTTTTGATAAAATAATGGTATCATCCCACCAAACTGTATTCAAAGTTTGGCGTTTTCATTATCTCAGGTTTTCGCCACCTACGCCCATTCACGCAGGAGCGCTTCTCAGGAGGATGATTATGGCACATGGTGCAAGTAACTTTCCTTCTCCCTTTTCAGGTTCTTTTTTGGTTTTCAATGAAACAAAAAGTAGCAAGGTTTGAGAACATCCTACAAGGTTTCCATATGCCCATGGTTCTGTGGTACAAATAAAGTAAAGCTTCTAATCTCCCATGAAACATTGTTCAAGCGAATAGAATATCTTCAAGGAGAAAATTAAAACCTTGAAATGTCTATCGATGTTAGCGAGAGATCGGATTTCACACTCAATGCATTGGGCATACCGCAGTAAATTTTACTAGGTAAGGTTTCCGGCTTTGCATTTTGGACATTGCTTTGATTTCATAAACCTACTACTTTAAAGATTTTTGTAAATTGCTACACAACAGACATTGCTTTGATTTCATAAACCTACTACTTTAAAGATTTTTGTAAAATGCTACACAACAGACATTGCAATGCCAGGTTTTGTCAATCTCATGATACAAAACGTTAACTCTACACTGTTACTCATGAAGAAAGTTCCTGGAAACTGCCATTTTAATATTAATGACGCATAAGAGATGAATACCTACCTCGAAGACCAGGAAGATCGGGGAAACTCGGACTGCACGGGTAAGACTGGGAGAAACCTAAAAAACATGGTATGACTGTGTCCCGTCTTCCCAACGAGCGCCATACGTAACGATGTGTAGAAGTTACTGAAATTGACTCAAATGAGAAATATTTGCCACAAGAGACTGGCAAAAAATAGCACTCTTTGAAACGCAAAGGATAATCGGCTACGCGATAAAAAATTGACATCCATTGTTTATAAACACTTTGATGATAACTGTGGATTCTCTACAGAGGGTCTCGCCGACGGTGGACTTCCACCACGTGGCTTCAATAATACAGATTTCATATTGCATTCTTTTATTAGCGAAAAGTTGCGTGAGTAAATAGCGAACTACCCATTTTTCAACAGAAATTTGATTCGGTAGTATTTAGACAATATTTTAAATGCAAGATATCATTCAAGATATGACAATCCAGATATATTGACCACAGAGAGTATTTAGATAGCTGAAGTGTGGGGTAAGACAATATTATTACGCGAATGGCAGGAGAAAATTTAAATTTCCGCGGTTCTGATTCGGGTCAAGTTACCTAACACAAGCACTCAGAGGGCTTACATCATTTAACCCAAAAAGATGTTAATGCCTCAAGTTAAGATTACTAACGTATTCAATTATTATCCATACATGATTACGTACAACCTGTTCATCGAACCAAGAGTTTGGCGGTCTCGGCAACTCTAATACACCGGTAAATCTATATTCTCGCACACATCCGGAATAACTTGTCCTAGCATGTACTAGATCATATCGGTCCGTACAAGACGGACATGGTTGCCATTACATAGCACTAGTATATATATTATACTGCTCGATTTTATCAGATATAGGATTGTTTTACTGTGCTGCGATTGACACCATGAGACTTACTTTATGTGCAGCCTTGGCAGTAGCCGCCACTGTTGTTAATGCGGCTTCGCCCACCGCCACTACTAAGATGGGTACCTATGCTGGAGAACATTTGCCAACATTCAATCAGGACATGTTCATTGGTATCCGTTACGCTCAGGTACCAACTGGAGACCTTCGTTTCGCTCCAACACAGCCCTTAAACGAGTCTTGGACCGGACAAAAATCTGCAGTCGATTATGGGAATTCCTGCTATGCCTTTGGAGTCTTCACCGACAATGACAATCTACCACAAAGTGAAGACTGTTTGACCTTGAATATTGTACGGCCAAGTGGATATGAAGGAAAGAAATTACCAGTTGGAGTTTGGATCCGTAAGCAATTGTTTATATGTCATTTGGAAAATGCGACCAAGGTATTTTAGCCATAATGTTTAATCTGTGAAATTATTTCAACAGATGGTGGAGGATTTGTTCAAGGCGTATCCTTCCGAGACCTCTATAATCTGTCGTACCCTGTTCAACAATCTGTTGAAGGTGGCACTCCAATCATTGGTGTTTCCATAAATTATCGCCTTGGACCTTTCGGTTTCCTGGCATCCGAAGAAGTCCAGAAAGACGGAAGTTTGAATAACGGTCTTAAGGATCAAGTAGAAGCGCTAAATTGGATCAAGCAAAATATTGAAGCATTCAACGGTGATTCTAGCAAGATAACAATTTGGGGCGAGTCTGCTGGCGGAGAGTCTGTAGCAATGCTAATGCTCGGCTACGGTGGCAAACTCAATAACTTGTTCCATCAGGGTATTATGGAATCTGGCTCTGCAACCACTCAGCAGTATTACCCAATCAATTACTGGCAACCACAGTACGAAAATATCACAAAGCTTACGGGATGCAATAAGCAAGCTGATACGTTGAATTGCCTTCGCCAATTGGACATCAACAAGTTGGTGCCCATCATCAATATTACAAATGGACATATTTCCAAAACATATTCTCCTACTGTTGATGGCGATTTCATACCAGATTGGCCCAAGAATCTACTTCGAGATGGTCGATATGTAAAGATTCCTGTAATTTCTGGCGCAAATACGGATGAAGGAACTTCATTTGGTCCAGGAAACGTGAATACCACTAAACAAATATCTGACTGGCTAAGCACAACATACACGGGATTGAAGTCATCTACGATCCAGGAAATACTGAAGCTGTATCCCAACGTCCCGGCAGAGGGCTGTCCTTACGGCACTGGTGATCTCTACAGCGGTCCTCCTTATGGTGATCAATATAAGCGTGGAAGTGCTATCGGTGGAGACATTGTTATGGTTGGAACAAGACGTATGACTTGTGAAGTGTTGACCAGAGCCGGTATGAAAGTATATTCGTATAACTTTAACCAAAGTGATTATGGAACGGCTCCTGCAGCTGGTGCCACTCATTTCCAAGAGGTGGTATATGTTTTTGATAATCCATCACCTACTTTCCCTCAAAGCTATGGTATGTATTAGCTCCTCATAAAATCTATATTGAAATGCAAGTACCAAATTATTTCTAACATAAATTTTATGAAGCTGCCCCAATGGGTCCCGATCCCACTGGTTCCAAAAAGCGTTTGGGTGATCTTATGTCTCGATTTTTCATGTCTTTTATTGCTACGGGAGATCCAAACAATGCAAAGCTGAATGGAAGCTATGCAAAGTGGCCAGTTTATAACCTCAACCATCCACAGAATTACTACTTTAGTGCAAATGGTTCTCAGCCTGAAGATGATACTTTCAGAAAGGAAGCCATTAACTACCTTAGCTATGCTGTTGGCCATCAGTTCCTAACTTAATTGTATATCAGTGTATGATACGATATGTATTATCCTAGTATTCAATGCAAATTCAGCGTTTACTAATCCACATGTACATTACGTATGTGTGCAGATTTGGTAGCTAAGGGAACAAATAAACGGGAAAGCCATTATCCAGCTTCTGCAAATGCGTAAGCTTGATAAGATTTCAGACTATATCAATTCAATTCATAGGTTTGTGCAGTGCACGTGTAGAAACTCGGCATGCCATTTATTTATTAAAAACCCAACATTAATTGCTCTCAAGTTCTAGTGCATTAAAGTCTTCGCATTCTATTGGGTCTAGCAGATGGCCGCTTAAGTAAAATCCACAGCATGGCTGTTGTAGCGGCCGATAATGAGTACCAGGTGATGATGTACTGCAAGTGGTGATTTCGCACTTCAACAACGGGTGACCTGCCCACTGGAATACCTTTTCGTATCATTTCGTTTTCCTGGTATGAAGGAGTGTCGCTGACTTTTTCTATTACAACGGGTTCAGCACCAGTGATTTCAGCCATGGTTTCCACATCAACCCAATACCACTGATTGTTGGCAATGTCGTTATCAGGAGTGAACGAATTTTTCTATAGCGACAAACTGGGTGAGACAAATTTGGGGAAGAAAAAAAAAAAATTGTTGTCATGTAATTTACCATTTCCGTGTTCCTCAGCAATCCTTCGACTTCTTGTACGTCTTGAGTCAAACTCTCTGGTCGAGTGCGAGGATCTTTCTTTTCCGTAGGTACCCAACCACGCTTAATTAGTACAATTGAGCCATTCTCCCTAACCAATGGTGTGATCAAAAAGTAGCCCGAATTACCGTCTCCTCGAGTTCGTGGTCCAAGTAGCATCTCGTGAGCATGATCATATACGCCAGAAACTTTTACTCGGCGATATTCGAAATCCTTGACTGCTTGTGCACTATACCACATGTTAGAAAACTGAAAACGACGAAACGCCGAGTGAAGAAAGCACATACTTGACTCGTTTTGGAAGCGGTACTGGAGGTTTTACCATTCTTTCTTCCATATCCTCAATCAAGTTAGTTTTCCATCGCAATCGTTGCACCTGCCAAGTTCCAAGGCCAAATGTAATGAAAGGAATGGTGCATAACGCAATTGTGCCTAGACCGATTTGACGTTTAGGCTTATAAACCTCTTCTGTTTCAGTAGAGAATAATCTTGGTCGACCGAGAAGAGTTGCTGAACGTGAATTCCAAGTATTGTGTAAGGCTGAGCGACATCGGAGTGCTGTTCGAGAAAAGCACTGCATTGACATTGGTATTTGCCGTGAAATTGCAAGGGCAAGCTTACAGCGAAAGTGTCGTGACTGGCAGTTTGGATGTCGGACTGCTTTTATTTGGCCAAAAAAGGTCTACCTTAGTATTTTTTTTTTTTTTTTACTTTTAAGGCACTTGAACATGGTAGAGAAGAAACTTTCGAAAAAAGAACAAAAGGCTTTAGCATTCCGAAATAAGGGAAGGAAGAATGAAGCAGAAGAACCTCAAGCTTTCCCCGAATCCGATTTAATAGACGAAGATGCCTCTTCAAAATCTGCGGAATCTACCGGAAAGCGAGCACGAGACGATGGCGAATCAGGCGATCCTGACAATGCAACGGTAGAGCCAAGGAAGAAGAAGAACAGACGACCAAAGAAGAAGAATACAAATCATACAGGATATATTATATTTGTTGGTAAGTGTTCGTAACTTGGCTGTAGTCGGTATTGATTACAGACTCTAACACTTGTCATCAGGCAACCTCCCTTTTGATACCACTAAGGCTGACCTCGAGAAGCACTTTGAATCCGCAGTAGGCTTAGTTTCGACACGACTAATGACAGACAAACAGACAAAAGAACCAAAAGGATTCGCTTTCCTCGAATTTAAAGACAGTGATTGTCTCCAGAAAGCTCTCAAATTCCATCACACCTTGTTCAAACGGCGGCAAATTAACGTTGAATTAACTGCTGGTGGAGGAGGAAAAAGTGAGGCACGACAAGAGAAGCTACAAGCCAAGCGAGAGAAGCTGCGCACTGAGAGAGTAGGTGTCATATTGGCTTGTTTTCAAACTTACGAATTTCGTCGATACTAATCATTTATCTACAACGACAGCAAAAACTTCATGAGACCAGTATAGCTCCAGCAAACGCTGCCAAGGCGGCATCATCTTACGCTAGACATCAAGCTGCTGAGCAAAAGCAAGAAGAGGAGAAGGCTAAGAAGCAAGCAAAGTATGCCGCAACAGGGGTAAATGCAATAGGAGGAGACGTGCAAATGCGAAGCTTTGCACGAAGTAAAGAGTAAAATCCCTTGTCATTTTTTGCAATTCATATTTTTAAATCATATAAACAATCCATTAATACACCAACAAATTGCTCAGTATGTTGCAATGGGGTGATGCACGAATAGGACTGCTTTCCAAATCTGGACTGCTTAAGTACTTGTTGAAAAAATACCGTGGTTTCATGCAACAGCCCTAGGAAAGAATGTCGTCGACCATCAATCCTCGTGTAATCCTATTTTCCCTCATTTTCACAAAGCTTGCCTTTGACCGCATATGCCATCTCGCAACTGTAAGTCTACAACGTATATTTGGTATATGACAGTACATTTACCATTCTTTTGACATCACTTACATTCGACTTAGGTTATCAATCCTTCTGCCGATCCGGAAGCTCCCATTCTTGATATTCTAGAATATGGTCACCCTAGCTCGGCCCAAGAGATATACAAGTTGATTTCATCATACGGCCCAAAAGGTATATACACGTCTGCTTGCTACGCATAAGTCGCTACACCTCTCAATGACTGACAAACAATCACACAGGCAGACAAGCTTACCTCAGTTTGTCATTGTTCGACACGGGATTCGTCATAATTAGACTTATCCCTCTATGTGTTTTTGCTCAGTGGTCAATGAGCAAATACCCTCGAATTTCCAATCCATTAATCTACTTTTTCGTTTTCGCCGCTGCTTGGGAGATTCTCGAAAATATAATGGTGTGGTTCACTGTGAAGCAATTCCCCAGACGCTACGACTGGATTGCTTCTCTTTTGGTTCATTGGATTAACGTAAAATGGTATACGCTGTATGTCACCGGCGCTTCTCTCGCAATTGGCCTTCTTGTCGGCATCTACCACTCGTTCCACGCCGTCTTGGCTGATAGTGTCTTGATGGATAAGGACCGCACTGCTCCCAAACCTACCAAAGCAACAGCCGAAACTAGCGCAAAGCGTTCAAAGAAGGCTGATTAAAAACATAACATAGATAACAAGCAACATGTTAACAATATCTTTTTTCTTTGATCATGTCCAGCAAGTAGCTCTTTTCATAGTATAAACTTTATTTTTGTTTTTGTATCGCTTGGGATTTTACAGGTTGGCCTTGGCTTCATTAATAATGTCATCGACATCGATGTTTCTAGCTACCTTCATGTCTGTAAATGCTGCCCGATCCTTTTTAACGTACAGTCTATGTTGCTGTCCTTCCTTTGCTGGTTTCAATCTATCATCATAAGTTTCGTCTCCAGGGTATGCGAGGAACATTGCGTATCCCTCCTTTCCTTCAAGGCTGTGTTCATCTACGGATTGTGGTTGCGGCATAATGGTCACGACTTTACCGGTTTTGGTTCTAAAAGCCCCTACACCTGCTTTTGTCACAATATCCCGATGTCGCGGGGTTTGCATCAACGTATATAAGATATACCATTGTGGTGGGTACAATGTTATCTCTCCACGTTTCCATGAGTTCAAAGCTATCAGAATGAGAAGTGTCGAGTGGGAAGATAGTTTGAGATGTGAGCAGTAAATAATTCTAATAAGCTTCGTATCCAAAATTACCTTCCTCTGGAGTGAACCAGTCTAATTGGATAGTCTCTCCGCCGTCGGCTTGAATAACAGCATGCTCACTTCCATTTAACTCTGGAATCACAGTAATGAAGAACTGCGCGTTATACCGACGCTTCTCCATAATGGGAGTAATCCAATTTGAAAAGTGGTGGAGATCACAGACATTGGGTGCCATTTTATGTTCAAGGCATAATTCATGGAACTGCGAGGCATCCTGGTGAACCTTCTCACGCCATTCCTTAGGCAGATCTTTGACAGGTGGATTGGTCAGGAGCAAGCCAGCCTCTTCAAACGTTTCTCGAATAGCACAAATTTTATGAGCTAATATGTTTTTCGACTCCCTATAGCGATAAACCAAGGTGAGTATGATAATAACTATACGGATCAACGAATTTCCACTCACTCATCGTAATAGGCATGCCCACCAGGGGCAATGATGTTATTCCAGCGTGGATCATTATCATATTGATCTATATTACCTCCAGGAAACACGTGAGCATTGACAAAGCTGCTCTTTGCATTTCTGAATCGAGAAAGGTATTAGCAAAAATTGTATTGGATAGAAGGTCGGAGCGTCAAGAGCATGGTAACTACCTCTTCATCATCAGTACTCGAAAATCACAGCTGCCGGCTACAATTGACTCTGAAGCAGGTACAGGAGCTACAACAATAAGACTATTTGAAAATATGTACGTGAATATGGTGAAAGTTTTGAAGGGCATAAGGTTAGCAGTTGATAATTACGTTGCAGAGGGACGAATGGAGTTTGAAGTCTTGGACATGGTGCGAGTGGAGAGTAAGAAGGACTGGAATCGCTGTACAGAATCTGAAAAGCGTCAAAAAGCGCTAATGTAATCTCGATAGAATTTACAAAGAGGATGGATACTCACTAGTTGCAAATGAAAGACGATGTAGGCTACGAGATAACATTCACAACGTTGTAAGTCTCTGTTTGAAGCGGAACATGTGCCTTGCACACGAGGTTCGCGGAAAAAAGCTGAGTTTTCTGGGTGTCAAAGATTGATGGGTCATTATTTTTTTCTTTTTTGGCTCAAAAAAGACTTGATGATGCGGTTATTCATGTGGCTATTGTATACTAAAGGTCATTACTCAATCAATCGGATTATATAAACATGATCCGAGATTGGTATGTTACCATCGGCAAACAACAACAATAGTTGCCTAAACAAAGTTTCGAGAAATTTTAAAAATGACAGCGACTCCGAGTTTATCCCCATGATATTCTATTTGTTGAGGGGCGTATTTATATGGATGTCATAATCTCTTAGAAAAGATCAAGTTAGACGAGATTCTCATAATACGACCAAAAAAAACGGCTTAAAAAGGTATCTCATGCACCCTGACGTTCCGCAGTGCGTGATGGACTTATTGCATATTTGTAGGTCAGGCCCATTTATTGGTGAATAAGTACAGGTGGTAACAATACGTAGTATAGCAGATAGGAGAAAAAAGATAAAAACCAAATGCAGCAGTAAGGGATATGATAAGTTAAGAGATTGTCTATAATACAAATGCTTGGGTAGTTAGGTTTAGAGGGAATGTGAGAGAAAATTTTGCTTCACAAAATAATATTCTTGTTGGTAGACCCAACTGTAACAAATAGTAGTTTTTCAAATGGTAACAGCAGGCCAGCGAGTATGCAAAAAGCGCTGACTACCAAGATTTGCATTTTTGTTACTTTGGAGAGAAATGCGATCTTGCAGACCTGCATACTCTGTTGAGAAAAAAAAAAATTAAGTATTTTTGCGGTGGTTCTCTGGTTTGATTATCAACTGGAATTTGCATTTATACCTCTGATGCTCCTTGAGCCCAATTTTCGTTAGATAATTTAGTAGGTGAAGATGGTGGTGTGAGTTGTGAGAACTTCGAAGGAGTTGCGGATCGAGTTGAGCTTTGGCTCAAAGTGTGTGCCCGGAATCCACGCATCATAGTACAGTTGATGAGATTCTCGGTTATTCTCCGTCTGTCTAGAAGTCGCCACTAAGTATTAAAATTATGTGTTAACCAAGGAACATTGACTTTGCTGACAGGTATATTATGCTTTCTTACAGAAAGGGATGTGAGTTTGTCTTCAGCTTCAGTGGGGGTCAGTGGCAGGCTCTGAATAAGAAACTTGTCTTCTGGCATCACTTCCGAGTCGGACCTCACTAAATTTGGGGGAATCGTTTTAATTGTTGAGTACGATGCAACAGGTGATCTAATGGAACCAAGCATACTGTGGTAACACTTACCATAAACTTCCATGACCGCATTGGGAGCAAGTGAGGCAAGAACCGGCTTGACACTGTACCTGGCGGGGGCGTTTGTCTTGAACTGTCATGATGAAAGCGATTCATATAAACAAGGCAGGTTAGGTCTTGATGTATTGTATAGCATTTATTTGCGTCAACAAGACTGCGAGAAAAACGAGCGAGCATCCACCTTAAAACCAACAGGTCGGTCTATGAGGTTTCGAATCGTAAGTCGACTAATGTATCCGGAAGAACTTCGTGAAGCTAAATGAAATGTAATCGAAGTCAAGGTGAGTACTTATATGACGAAGCGTAGGCGGGTGAATTAAATAGGGCTTCGTACCATAGAATTGAAATTCTGGAGGGGAGATTCGAATGGCTGGATTGGAGTTCATGTATAAAGAATACGAAAGAGAAAAGAAGAACTGGTGTTGCTTGACAACCTGTTTTCCAGCACACTTATCTGTAATTATGGGGGGACATCCCCAAAATATGGTTGTTGTTGGGCGGACTGTGAAATGAAAGCCAAGTCATGGGATAACATTTCACTGCTTGGGCGCCTCAGGAAGTTGAATATTACACCGAGGGCTACGTAGATTTAATGTCGACTGACATATTTTTCCCATCCTAGTTCATTGCCACGGTTCAATGCCAAATAGATTGAAATAAAGAATATAAAAAAAAAAAATACAAGGAAAAATATCCCCCTTGCTGAATCTGAATTTAACTGGAGGTTCAAACAATGCTCAAACCAATTTTTTTTTTATTAATGACTGCCCCAGTAATCATTTTTTTTTTTTTTTTTTTTTAATATTTTTGCGTTTTGTTGGGTAATCGAAATTCTAACCGTACATCCAGTCTCGAGTAGCTTCTTGCTCTTCTTGCTTGACTTGTTCTTCGGTTTCCACAGTATAGCGACACATAGGACAGGTATTATGGAGTTGTAACCATGGGAGCAAACACTCTTGATCAAAATAGTGATGACTAAAAAAGGAATTGGATCGTAAAACATTGCTGCGATTTGCCCAATGACAGTCATCATTCCTTACCATGGCATCTTTGTAACGACCGATTGGCTTTCGTGAAAATTTTCTTTGCAAATGATGCAAGCTTCATCACTAGGGTGTTTGCAGGATTATACAATCCGGTGATTTTGGTATCAGTTTATCGAAGCAATTAGACATGTCTTACGGTCAGCATATCGTACCTGGACAGCGAGTCAAGCTTTACACGTGGGAGGCTTTTGATGAAACGATCTGAAGCCGGAGGAGGACCTTTAGCGTTGGTCTGAGCTTCATCTAATAATTGCGATATCAAATCATCCAAAAATTGTTGCTGGTTGGCATCGTCTTGTTCAACGTTCTGCCTTATTCCCGTGAACATACTGCAAGAGTCAGAATAGAGTTACTCAGCCACACATTTCTCATCGTTTCATGTAACCTCATGGAAAGTCTAAGTTACTTTGCTACTCTCATAACATGTTCTAGGTAGTCTTGGTTGCCAAAGTCGTTGAATGATTGTCTAGGTGCATGCATATCCATGAAACTGGAGATATCGACATCCCGGTTTTGCCTTCGGGATGGAGCAGACGTTGTTATATTAAGGTCGTCTAAGAGTTACAGATACGGTGAATTAAGGGAACATAAGAGTGCATTGACTCTTAGATCTATAGACATTTCATACCGAAATAGCTCGACATTGTGTAATGAGTGAAAGTGTAGGAAACCACACCACTTCTTGTGCGGACTAGCAGTCACTCAAGGCACACGTAAGCGCATTATAAAGGGGATTTTATGGCAGAAAGATACACAAGTTATGTTACATTAAAGAAAATAGAAAAAGATGATCAGGCTGTACTAATAGACGATGGTTCCTTGACTATGTCTTTGGCACCAACGGCTTTAGACTTGATCGGCTGACTTTTTCGAATATTTCGTCCATGGTTGACGGTCCACGGGCCCATGCTATCATTGGCATAGAAATCCATTGGATAAATACTTTGCCACTCCGCGTTCCCAAACACAACAGAGGCTTCGTATGGTGTAAGAAGTGGCTTTGGGAAAGCGTATCCCCAGTCAATGGATAAACGTGGACAAGCGATCTGGATCCAACTGTAAAATTTGGGAGTAGTTGATAATAGTATGAGTTCCAAAAGGCTCATGAACGTGACCGCAACCAAACCGGACCCAACATTTCCCTCCACTTCAAATCGCTGAGTCCGGTCCCCAACAAACTCAATATTGTAGTACTTACGCATCGACATCTTCGAATTGTGCCAACTTTCCAGGAAAGATTTCCGATAACAGAATGGTCACATAATCCTTTCCAGCCTTCTTAATACTCTCCTGTAAGTATTCCATGATTTTGGGACTACCTTGTCTTCCGAGAGTTCCCAGAATCAGTCCAAACCTCTTTGCCTTTGTAGCTGTTGCAATTGCATGCTTTCGCAAAGAATGCATCTCTGCATGATCATACCGTTCTCGTGTGAACTTTTTGTCGTAAGGATCATATCTGTATGGAAGTAGATTTGAGTATGTAATTTATAAATAACGGCAAGTGTCATGGAATGGAGCTCACCTGAAAGCTGGTAAGTCGGGGTTGTGAATCATGATGGACTCCAAATGGAATCTGCCATCACCGAGGTATCTGAGGCGAAGAATTCAACAAATATTAGCGTGACAAGGTAGAGGTAAAGCTAGACCGCAGAGGATGTAAATGGTAATGTCATGCTTACATTATAGCATCCATGTCAGGTAGTCTTGGGGATGTGCAGCCGAGGACTTCACCAGGTGATAATGGCTTCGCCTGTGGTACTTGCAGAACATAATCTTGCTCCAAGATTGTCCTCGCAGCCTGCACATTGATTGGTCAGATACAGACTCATCACATTCGCAAAAACATATTGCCAAGTTCTCAATGGAAACTTACCTGCAACGCAGTTACAAATTGAATTGTTCCAACCACCACAAGCTTCTTGCCTGTCTCAAAATTTCGCTTGACGGTGTCGATGAAATGTTGAGTGTCAATGCCAATGTCCACAAAAACGTACAATGTGTTGATAGGCGTAACATCAACAGGCACTGTGAACGCTTATTAGTAGGTTGCTCGATGATATTCCCATTTTCGTATGATTTTACATACCCAAGCAACTGTGACCATAGTGCAAAAGAAAGTCACATCCAAGTGCTCTTGCTGAGAAATCATCCACACAGCATGCGCCGTAAGTGACATCTCCCATCACCAAAGTTTCGACACCGCAAAATCTTTAAAACGGAATGGATTAGCACACTACTATTGACTAAATCCCTCGTAGTTCTCATTATCTTACGCTTCTATAATGTCGGATATAGTACAGGCGAACATGAGCAGACCCTCTGGAAACTGCAAAGCGACTGAAACATGAGCGTATTAGCATTTGAAAATTGCTTTCAAAATACAATAATCAACTTAATCACCTTTCTTTGCTTCGGCTTTTTGAATTCTCCATACACTCTTGTGAATCTCAAAGTTGTAGTTGGAAGGCAGCTGAGGAAGGTGAACTTATAAGGTTTTGCCATCGATTTTGCGACACATCTACTGTAACTTTACTACATACCTGCTCAATCATCTTATTGAGCAATGCGTTGTTGGTAATTTCTTCTGGAATTTGATTTGCCATCCTACTGGCGGTGGATCGTGCGGCAGGTTCTGAATGTGACAATGCGGGTTCCTGTGAGTTCTATGCATGTTACAAAATGAGAAAACTAAATGAAAACATACTTGCAAATCCAACCGCACCATCTTCAATGTTGTTTGAATCAGGTGTGGTGTCTTCCTGCTTGCGAGCCTTTCCTACAAATCTCTTTCTAGGCTTGGTTTGCTTGTCTTGGTCCATGTCAAAAAGGTACCCAAAAAAAGTCCAAGGAGTGGGACTGTGCTTTTGATCGATCGGGGACAAGCCACGGAATTTTGAGTCAAAAAATGGTAGCTCACTTATTGTCCGCATTACCTGCTTGAATAGCTTGTAACATCCAGGTCATGCAGTTTCTACGCACAACCGGCCGTGTGCTTGGAAACAGCACACTGAAGCCTTTAAACATTGGACATGCCAGAGTATCTACCGTCCCATTGCGAACATTCATTACATCACAAGCACCAAGTGCTTCCAACCTTAGAGTTACGCCAACTTTCGTCAAGGCACCACTCAAAAGCTTCCAAAGTGTATTCACCAAACGATTTTCATCCACCGTAACCATCCCACACGTTGAAAAGGTCAAAGAAGTAACGCAGGTTATTGCTTCTAAGCCTATTGTTGGCTATTGGCTGTACTTCAACGCTGGCCTTGTTTTCGCTATTGTTGTGGTTGGTGGTTTGACTCGTCTAACAGAAAGTGGTCTGTCTATAACTGAATGGAATGTCATCTCTGGAATGAAGCCCCCTCGATCACAGAAGGAGTGGGAAGAAGAATTCGAAAAGTACAAGCAATTCCCTGAATACAAGATGTAAGTGATTGAACCAATGTCTGGGCAAATATATACATGTTATTTTCTTGAAGGCTGACTGATTGGAGTGCAGACTCAATAGACACATGAATTTGGAGGAGTTCAAGAACATTTTCTACTGGGAATGGAGTCATCGCATGCTTGGTCGTTTTATTGGAGCCGCCTTTATTATTCCTGGGCTTTACTTTGCCTCCAGGGGATACATGACTAAGAAGGTTACATGGCAGACATTTGGCATCAGCGCAATGCTTGGTTTCCAGGTATGTATGGAATAGAGTAGGGAAGGAGGGTAAACGCCCAAACTAGAATGCTTATGTATGCGTTTGTAACACTTGCAACGACAGGGCTTTATGGGATGGTACATGGTCAAGTCAGGATTGTCAGAAGCATTAATGAAGGAGCCTGGTGCAGTCCCACGTGTTAGTCAATATCGACTCACTGCACACTTGGCTACTGCATTTATCATTTACGGCAGCACTGTTATGGTTGCTTCCGACATAATGCGTCAACACAAGCTTGCTAATGGCACTTTCTCCAAGGATATAATCAAAGCTATCAACAACCCTGCTCTCAACCGTTTAAGAGCTGCCGCCTTGTTCATGACCTGCTTTGTGTTTATGACCGCCATGACCGGTGGACTTGTAGCTGGACTTGACGCTGGTTTGATCTATAATGAGTGGCCATTGATGGGTGAAGGCTTCGTTCCTCCCACTAATGAGCTTTGGTCCAACGATTTTGTCAAACCAGGTGATAATGGAAAATGGCGCAACTTGTTAGAGAATCCCACGACTGTCCAATTTGATCATCGTACTATGGTAAGACTAGGGATATTCCAGTGAGAGGATGTTAACGACATACTAAGTTTTATTTCGATAGGCTGAAACTGCTGCTGTCTTGAGCACCGCTTTGTGGTTCTATAGTCGCCGTCTGCCTTTACCCAAGACTGTCCGAGTGGCTGCAAACGCAATGATGGCTGCTGTGGCTGCTCAAGTCACTCTCGGTATCACTACTTTAATTTATATGGTCCCCATTCAACTTGCAGCATTACATCAAGCTGGCGCTTTGACCTTGCTGACCGCCAATTTCTGGCTTTTGCACTCTCTAAAGAAGATTCCAGTGGCTTAATCGTGTTATTACCAATGGATTTCGATGATTGGACCCCACCCCCAAGTGCCAAAAATTTAGATCCACACATCAGATCCAATATAGTCTTTTCTAGGAGGAGAATATTTTTACTACAGGATTTGATATACCTACGATGTATAGAGACTTGAAGAATGAACATAAAACTGAACAAAATCACGAAAACTTAAGAAATGTACAGACAGTACTTTTAAAGGAGAAGGGTGACAATGGGCATTATTGGCTCTACAGCGTCTGCACATAGTTGCTTGGGACAGTGCCATGGCCGTACGAGCAACGGTTTTGCTCGTCCCAGAGATCAGCTAACCACCAATCATCGTCTTCAGAAGGTCCCAAGATAGCCATTAGACTTCCCTTTCGGAAACTGAGCTCAGTCTTATCCCTTGCTGCATAGTCATACTTTGCTACCGCTACAAAGAAGGCGGTGGTTAGCATGAATGTTCAACTGAGCCACAAGATGTTATCTCTATTTCTTACCCCATTGTAGAATTGGTCGTCCGTTTGGCAGTGTTGTGGGGCGTGGTATGGTTGAAGCTTGCATCATTGGTGAAATAGCGTTACCTTGCATCATAGGCGATCTTGGTTGCATCATTGGCGACCTCATCATCGGTGACCGAGGTGCCATCATTGGGGAGGCTGCATTAAGCATCGGTGACCTAGGTGGATCAAAGTTTCCATTTGGAGGCTGTTGTGCGGGTCCCATTTGAGGTTGTGGAGAGAGCCACGGTGAGGGTGAATTAACCATAGCTGGTGATGGTGGTGCATACGGTGTCGCCATTGGAGATGACCCACCATAGTTTGCGGGAAGGGTTTGGCTACGCATGTACTGATGTGGTTGCTGAGGTTGGCCTGAGTATGGCTGCACCAATTGTTGCTGTTGAGGTTGTTGCATCAGGTGTTGACCTTGTGAGGGTTGCTGTTGCGGTTGTTGCATCGTGTGCTGGCCTTGTGGGAGCTGCTGCTGCTGTTGTTGTTGTTGTTGTTGTTGTTGCGGATGGTGCATGGAAGATGGCATTGGCTGAGATAGCAATTGCGCTTGTTGCTGCTGTTGGTGTTGAGGATGATGCGGAGAGGCTTGCATCTGTTGAGATGGCAATTGTGATTGTTGTTGCTGATAGTGGTGTTGTTGATGTACTTGCTGCAACGACTGCATCTGCTGTTGCATCTGCTGTTGCATCTGCTGTTGCATCTGCTGTTGCTGTTGCAGCTCTTGTTCTTGTTGTTCAGGTGAATCAGCTGGCTTCCATTCGTCATTTTCTAATGGTGGATGATATGCTTGTTGTAAGAATACAGGCGATGCACATATCTCTGTTGACGAGGCTGATAAAGGTGGTGTTATGGGTGAAGCTGGAACCTCTGCATTAGGGAGTCTAGGACTCAATTGTTGCGATTGTGGTCTAGGTGATTTGGGAGGAGAAAGAATTTCCGTGGAAGAGCTTGTGGTGGGAGACAGAGATCGAGACAGGTTGCTGGAAGGAGGTGGGGCAGATTTTCGACGATCAAAGGGGTTTACTTGATTGTTCTTCTCAGAATGATCAGTTTTTACAATCATGGATTGCCGATATTTCACATGCGGTCGAGGAGGTGGAACAGGTGGGTTGCCGGGCGCTTGAGAGCCTTCACTGCGAACGCTGTGGTTTGACATGTTTTTCCTAGTACCCTCAGGTTGTTCACCACCACCTTCGAATTTTTTCAATAGATCCTCGAGTTCTCCAATCGGTTTGCTCTTACCCCGCAAGCTATCGGATGATATACTGCTGACCACACTCCTATCTTCATTAGGTGCGCTTGTTCCAGCCAATTTCATTGGTGCACTAGTGGAGTTGACTGGTTTACGCCGAATGTCCATACGCTTGTTCACCTTAGACTCTAAGGGTTCTCTAGGTGCCGTCGATTGCTGTCGTACGGGATTTGTTTGTATCTTGGTCAAGTTCTTTTTGGTTACCGTTCGTGCTCGATCCGGTCGCGGAGGCAAACTTTTATTTACAGGTGGTTGTGGTTCAGGTGTGTCTTCGTGTTGAAGATCCCTACCGCTATTCTGAACGTACTTTTGTAGATAGTCCAAAGGCGCTGGATGAGAAAAGTATTATTACCTTTTGCTATCCGTACTTTGCCACACATTGCTAGTTACTTACCTGGGACCTCCCTGCCGGTTGCTTTCTCTGACATGAATATTTCAATCTCGTCCTGAATCTGGCACTTGTCCAAACTCTTTCGTATACTCTCATATGTCTGATACAGTATAGTAGTGTTAGATTTTTTTTTTAAAAAAAGGCAATCTTGTTCATATAAATTACTTACATCGTCCTGGCTGAGAAGGTTTGCTGAATACACATTAGCATACTCCCATATCTTTAGTATCAGTAGCTCAATTCGCTGTTCTTCCAGATCTTGCAACACCTTTAGAGTAGATGTTAGAGTTTGATTAAAGTGTCATAAATAAAACTTTTTAAAAATCACTTACCGTACAACATTCCTGCCAAATGTCGTGCAGCTCTTTTACTGAGCCTTCAAAATTCGCAATCGCATTCTGGTATTCTTGATCTGTCTCAAGCAATGAGCAACGCGTATAATCAATAGTGATTGTAAACAAGGAGAAGCCTATGGTACTTACGTATCTCTCTTAGTCGTTCTTGTGCAAATCTTGATGTTCTATTGCCTCTATCACTTCCTAGCCGTTTCTGTTCTACGGTAAATCGATCACCGGTCTAGGAAAACGTGTTATCTGACATTGTTCAAATGAACTTGGCTATGACATACGTCTACTTCGACGAAGGTTACCTCCACTATAATTGCGGCAAAGCGATCGCGGGTCTCGCAAAGTTCCTGAATGCGGTTTCGACATTCATTGACAAGATCGATATAGTTCTGTGAAAAGTTGTGCAAGGGGTCTGCAATTTCGGACTCAATTTTACGAGCCAATTCCAAGTGTGATTGTCCGTTGGTGGCTATCTCGTTGCTAAAGGTATCTAATGCATCTACTAAGTTTCCAGTTTCTTCTTTGTCGAAGAGGACAGTACGTGAGATAACAGATAGATGATTGCCATAGTCGGCTTCCACTTTGGCTCTGGAACGATAATCAATTTCTAAGCTGTTCATGACAATGTGCTAGCCGTTAATTTGCTTACCTTCCCATGTATATTGCATACAAGTTCTCACAGGTTTGATGACCGGACTCCATACGGCGGAATAGGGTATCCATGCCATTCAAATCCTTTCCCTACATTGACAGTTTAGTTCAACTCTCTTGGATAAAGCATTGTGCAGGTGACAAATCTGTGCTCACCCAGAAGCTGTCGGCGAATGACAGAGATAACTCGTTGTTCATTGAATTTGGGGTCATTGCGGCACAGGAAGGAAAAAGGAATAAAGGTGTGTGAAGCTAAGTCAATTCATTCTAATCGAACATGAATCTGGGTATTGTTATTATTTCCCTTGCTATATATGGTAATTTAGGCAACGACAATGAGAAAAAGGAAAATGAGCACACTCCATACCACTACCCAAATTGATATAATAACGACGGCTTTAATTACTCAATATTATGTACAAGATGATTTGGGTGAATGGCAAAAACAAAAAAAAAAAAAAAATAAAAAGGGAAAGGTAAAAGCCGTTGTAGGGAGTTTAGTTATTACCCTCTGACGCATCCGAGCTTTGTTGTTGCTGTTGCTGTTGTTGTTGCTGCTGCTGTTGCTGCTGCAACTGTTGGTGTTGAGCCATAGCATAGGCTGCCCTCTGTTGCTGCAACTGCTGTAATTGTTGTTGGAGTTGTTGATTAGTCAATCCAGCTGGAAGTTGCCCGCGTCCAACACCTTGTTGTTGCTGCTGCAAAGCATTATTCTGCATTGCTTGGAGTGCGGCGAGTTGTTGATGAGTTAATGGCTGGGTAACACCTCCGCGCCCACGCCCACGCATAGCTGAAAGGTTACGCTGCATCATGAGATGTTGTAGCATCTGGGCTTGTTGAGGGTTGAGTTGCTGCCTTAGCTGACCGGAATTAAGCATCGCAGTGGCACTGTTTGTTCCAACTCCTTGTTGCTGTTGGCCGATAGCTTGACCTTGCATTCCGAGTTGGATCCCGTTCGGTGGTTGTTGTTGCTGCTGCTGCTGTTGTTGTTGCTGTAGTTGTTGTTGCAATTGTTGCTGTTGTTGCTGCTGTTGAGGCAATTGCTGCTGTTGTTGTCCTGCAGGTTGTTGTTGGTGCTGTTGAGCAAGTTGCTGTTGTTGAGCAAGTTGCAACAATTGGACTTGCTGTTGCTGCAGTTGTTGCAACTGTTGTTGGGAGAGTAGCCCTTGAGATGCTGCTAGTGCTAGCTGTTTTCGGCGTAAAAGTGCTGCCAACTGCTGCTGACTAAGTTGAGCCATTTGCGGATTGACTGCAAATTGTAAAATGTGTATTAGTGTAAATGGATAACTTGTAAATTGCTACTAAACGCTACTCACTAGATTGTCCAGCGGCGCCTTGTAAATTATTTTGAAATTGTATACTGTTTTGTTGAGGATTTACCATATTCTGCTGCTGTTGCTGAAGAATGGGTTGCTGCATCGCTTGCTGTTGCTGTTGCTGTTGCTGTTGCTGTTGCTGCTGCTGCTGCTGTTGTTGTTGTTGTGGTTGTTGTGGTTGTTGTGGTTGTGGTTGTTGTGGCTGTTGCTGTTGGTGTTGAAGTCTACTAGCTGCCAGTTGGCTAATGAGATTTTGAGCAGTGCTTCTCGGTATAGCACCTGACTGAAACAACTGTTGAATTCTTGCCGCTGTAATCTGTTGTCCTGCTTGACCAGCAAGTGGACGAACATTTTGAGCATTTGCAGCCAATGCTTGCATGTTGATCTGTGTATTGGGTGACGGAATGCTTCCATTAGGTAAAACTATTGGGGAACCGGCATTCATATTGGATTGTCCCAGTTGAGCCATAGAAGTAGGTGACATTCCAGCTGAGACAGCAGCCATATTCTGCATCTGAGGAGTTGCAACTTGTTGCGTTTGTTGAGTTTGTTGTTGTGAACCATCGTTCGAGCTATTATCAATGGAAGCATTAGGGTTATTATTCGCGGCACCAGGGTTCGCAGCGTTAGCTTGTCTCAATTGTGCCTGTGCCTGTAGCTGAGCTCTTGCATACGCTAAAGCTTGAGCCTGTGCCAATTGTGATCTTTGCTGTTGAGTCAAAGGAATTCTTGGGTTAATATTGAGTCTGTTTAGCTGAGCAGCTGCAAGCTGTTGTTGTTGCTGTTGCTGTTGTTGTTGCTGTGCCTGCAACATCGGTTGTTGGACAGCTTGATTTGCCATTGGTAACTGAGCTTGCTGCTGTTGCTGCTGTGGTTGCTGTTGCTGTTGCTGCTGTTGAGCTTGTGCCTGCTGCATTTGCTGCTGCTGTGGCTGTGATTGTGCTTGCTGTTGCTGTGGTACTTGGGGAGTTGTTGCAGTTTGGATTTGGGTATTGAGTTGTTGCTGTTGTGCTGTTATTGCAGCAATACGGGAGGCCATGTTATTCATTTGATGATTGACAGTGAAGGCATTAGTATCCGATAATAATTGGTTGTCGACAGAAAAGAAGTTCTTAAAGTGAATTATATATGTCTCCATCAAATAGGAAGGACCAATCTGGAAACTAAAACAAGGTGGCATCATAGTTAATAAACAGATTGCAACAAAAAAAAAAGGTTGGAATAGTAAAATGCACGAAACCAAAGTGTACATACTCTATATTGCCACCATCGATGGAAGTGCCGGCAGTAGTGCCCCATCTCAAAATACCAGAATAGACCTGGTTTTGTTCGTATATGTTGACAGATGTGTACACTTTGCCTAAAAGAAAGTTGTTCATAATGGTTATTGAAATCGTTTGCTGCAACGGTGATCCTAACAAAGGCACTTACGGTTCCCTTCTGAGCGTTCAAAACGAATAGTGCGGATACACCGGCGTCCATCTGATAAAGTTGGTACATCCTGTGGGCCATTCTTGACCTTGCTCTTGCGGTCGTCGACAGTAACAATAGGTTCTGCGTCCATTTTTCGTTTCTTCGACATCCATTCTTGCAAGAACGATATATTTCCAAAACGTGGTTCGAAAGGATATGGACGTTTCGCGCGCTAAATTCAAACGTGGATATGATGAGTAGATATATATATAAGTTACGTTTTGTCTAACACTAACCTCATCCATCATAGCCATAAGAGTAGCATTTTCAGCCTTGCGTTCTTTACGTGCTGCAAGCTCATAAGAGTTGAGTTTTCGCTTCTTCTTTCGCTTTTTATCACGCTGCGCGTATTGAATGGCATTGGCAACCCGTGTTACTTGAAAAGTTGGGTCCAGGCAAAGTGGGTCTTCATTTAGCAGCTGTTAAAGATACCTGGCATTAGTTGTACGGCCATACACGGGAAAATACTATACTTGTACATACTAAGAGTTTGGATTCCACATCTAGCGCTTCGCTTTCTGTCATATTCAAATTGGATTCTTCATTTAAAAGGCAGATATCGTTCCATATGGACTGAGCGTCTGGCTTCATCTCGATTCGCGTGACAGTCGGTGCAGTAGAGTCAGCTCTAATTTCACTATCAGTAGCGTTTGTGCTCTCCTTTGAAGCATCAGCATTGTTACTGTCAGGTCTTGGTTTGCGATGATCTACTACTTCTATGACAATAACGCCGTTGTGAAAGGTGCATCCAGCAGCGTCAAAGACATCAGTGAGATCAGGTGGAAGTCGCCTTTCTTTTACATATTTGAGGAATTCCTGTTTATAATGGTAAATAATCGCGGTTATTTAGAAGGAAAGCCAATTGTTTTGAAATTCACCTTGAACTGGCTTTTGTAAGAGAAGAAGGCACCATTGTTTTCAAACTTAAAATACGTCGAGTACAAGTGGATTTTTAAAGAGGGAGTGGGTTCACCATTGACGTTCTTATCAGTATCCTTGGTAGTGGTCTAAACAAGTTGTTTGAATGAGAATGGTGGTAGCAAGGATTTAGAAATTCTGCAAGTTACACGTTGGCCATAAGCATTTGGAAATGAAAAAAAGATCAGTACCTGTGAAGGTTTTCCAGTAGATATTTGAAGACGTGCAAGTTGAGATGCTCTTTTCGTATGTGCTGTGGCCATTGCAGCCATGGCAGCTTGATTTGCTTGAAGCATGGCCAATTTATGACTTGCAGATGGGTTTAATTTTTGAGATGTGGTCTGAGAATTTTTCTTTTGCAGTAGAGACATGGTGATATCCGGTTGCTTATTGGTCGTTATTTTCATTGTCGTCGTTGAAATCTATCGCATATTCTAGTGAATTTGGAACGACGATGAAGGGATTCGACCGAGAAATGTCCCAATTGAGCGAGTTCAATATAAAGATCTGAAAAGTTCAGCGGACTTTTTTTTCTTTGGCTCTTCAAAGTGTGATCGTGTGTGCCTTGAAATTTTCATTGAAAAGTCACCTTTCCCACCAATCGAGTAATGTGAACAATTTTGCTTGCTTTATATTGTTGATCGCACAATTTGGAAACTGTTAAATTAACAAGTAGAAAAGAAAGTATAACAAACAACGGTATGAGAAATACAGGAAAGAGATGCAAGAAGCGGTACGTTTTATAGAGAGAGAGAACAAAAGAGAGGAGAGAGAATGCAATAGCACGCACGACATAAATGTGGGGGGTATCTGCAATTATTTTTTAGGGTCGTACTTGCTCTTAAAGATCCATGAATTGCCCATAATACCATGACCTTGCTTGGCTGCTTTACGATAGTACTTTGCTGCTTTATATAGATCTTTCTTTACACCTTGTCCATGGTAATAGCAATGTCCAAGGTCATTTTGAGCGTCAGGGTCACCAAGATCAGCAGCAATCTTGAAGAAATAAACGGCAGAAGCCTTGTCTTTTGCACACTAGAAATGAAACAATTTTAGTATTTGTGGGTTAAAAATTCATGAATACAAAGGAAAATGAATCCTTACACCCCATCCATGACGAAATGATACTCCCAATTCATAAATAGCCATAATCAGTTCACCTCTAGCGGCCGACATGTTGACAGTTGAAGACAAATTGTTCAAGTCCAAGACAGCACTTTCAGCAGCCTTTTGTAGATACTGGAATGCAAGCTTTTCATTCTTCTTGCAGCCCCATCCATGTCGGAGGGAAACACCAAACAAGAACATACCAAGTGGTGAACTCTGCTCAGCAGCCACCTTAAAATTTTCAGCAGCCTTCTCTAACTGACCAGCTTCATGGAACTTGATACCAGCATGTACAAGCTGATCAGCTGGACTACCAACAACAACAGATTCCTTTTTCTTAGCTGCAGTCTTCTTCTTATCTGCTGAACCGCCAGTAGGAGTAGATTTGGATGGTGACAGAACTGGGAATGGACTTGGAGGTAGGGATGTTGGACCGAGAGGAGAAGAGCCGGCAGTACTAGGAGAAGGCTGTGGTGAAGGCGCCATATGATGCATATTTATTCGAGATCGAGGTGACGAGCCAGCCGTATTAGGAGTTGGTATCATTTGTCTAGGAGAATCATTATAGAGAGAGCTGGAGCGAGGTGAAGTTGCTTGCCAAGGAGAATCAGGAGTAGAGATGGATCTAACCGGTGACGGAGGAATCACAAGAGGTGGCAGTGGTTGCGGATGACGGCTAGCGGCAGCAGAAGGGCGTGGGTTGGGGGTTAGCTGATTATCTTGCTCCTCATCGTAGCTCTGTTGAGTATCAAAAACAGCCCTAGAAGGGCTTGGCACAGGGACAAAACTATGATGGACAACAGCCTGATGATGATGATTTTGCTGAATGACAGGTGGCATTGGTGGAGTTAGAGTACGTATATGCGGATCCACCATTTCACTATCATTAAAGTATTCGCCTCTGGATGCTATTTCCAGTGGTGACGCGGGGGCTTTTGCATGATGGTAGCTATACATATCCGTAGCAGCAGGATCCAAATATTGGTAGTCGCTATACATGCTAATGCTCATGGGCTGAACAACAGTTTCTCTAATGTGGGACATATTTGGCTCTGCGTAAAAAGGATAGGTAGGACAAAGAGTTGCTTTTAATGACCAGGGACTCGACCAATCTTTTGTATACCATGCAGGATCTTCGGTAGTAATTACAACTTACCAATATAAGTATCTCTAGGAACAGCAGGTTCCACCGTCTCAAATTCTACCGAAGCTGAATCAGGATCAATGAGTGATTCTCTTGCAGCATAAGTCTCATACGGTGAGGAGTATCGAGGGGAGTTGTATTCAACGGAAGGTATACTGTCGACCGGAGATTGTACCGGTCGGTTCTAACAGATCACAAAACATATTAATACAGATATATTTGGTGGCCGAGGGTATTAAAAAAAGGACAAAATAAAAAATAAAATAAAAAACGTATTTTTACGGTACCTGACCGGAAAAGTGCCGCTCTAAAAGGCGTTGACGGTATTCTTGAGACATCTGTTATAAGGCTGCTTGGTGAGTGTACTGAACATTGCTTATTTTGGCAGATAGCATGCGACCAATCATACATGATAATTATTCATGGGATAACTTGGGGATTGAGGGACCATGCTATACAACGAAACAGTTAGAGACTGAAATTAATCCAAGCACGGCGAGCATTATATGAAAATACGAACCGTGAATTTGGGGTTGGCTTGGGAATGGTGGAATCATCACCAGATGGTTGGCGGTCATTTCGAGATTGCAGCTTTTTGAACATGGTGAAATGTCAAAGGATCAATCTAAAGAGCGTTAATTGGTGTATTGACTTTTAAAAGAAGTCCACCGAGACGGAATGAATGGAGAAACAAGAAGGAATGGAAAGGGAACAAGTGCTTATGACAACCAAACGAAACCCAACGGAAGTAGAAGAGGAGAAAAAAAACGAGAAGAAAATTTATGGCGGATGGTCATAGGTTTGTACTGCCATCCGTGTAACCTTCAATTCAATGAGCCTTTGAATATAAGATCCGAGTTATAGTTCTCTTACTTAACATAATACCAATAATAATTATGAAATGAAAACCATGTATTCGAGAATATACATAATGGATATAAGGCAAGCACGTTAATAGTCAAAACCATTTTGTAACAGTATGTAAGCAACACTTGCTGATCTTGCTATGGATCCGCATTTAAATATAAAAATAGATGCGCTGACCTTTAAAACTGGTTGACTCCCATTCTCCACTTTTTGATCTCTAACCAATTTACCAGTAAAACAACTAAACCGGCAATAAAAGAAGACCGCGTAGACACTTCTTCACGATGCCCAAAGATATTCTTTGAATTAATAAAATGTGTAATCTAAAGAGATCTAGTATTTTATCAAGCTAATCCTGTACCTGACTGGCAATTTCAGATTAAAAGGTTAAACGAAAATTTTCGAATGCAGCAAATGCGTTACTGATTTTCAATGCAAATACCACATTCGTTACCACATCTCGTGTAGGGATATTACTATAATTTAAAGAATATAATGTTTGATTGAAATATAGCTTGATATGTTTACACGATGAACGAGGGTGGCTGGCTTCAAGTTCTATTATTGAAATTGACGGACGGACAACATGGGGGCATTCTCCCAAAATAGAATGCAAAATAGTTATGGGCGGGTTAACTAAGTTGCTGCAGTATCGTTGCAATATAAATTACTTATATTATGATCAGGCTCAGTTAAGCTCCGGTCGATTTGTCAAACAATGTTGTGAACTCGTTCTTAGAGGTAGCTGATGAATGTACCAGGCATTCAAGAAATATCACACTCAAATTGAGTGCTTGATGATGACAGCCATCGTTGCGACTCGAGGCAGATATTTTCTCAATGTAACATATCCTTCTTATTGCGAATGACAGAAGCTGAAATTGGTAGTTTGAATCAAACGTTTGATTTGACCAGATGAGATCTCTCCAACAGTGCGCAACGGCAGATGCCTTTTGAAGGATCAAGCTTAAAATATTATTCCGCGCAAATAACTCTTTTCTCTCCCCATACTATGGCTTATAAACCTGCTATGATCATATGGTTGAATAACAGACGAATGACTTTGAGGCCATAACCAAAACTTTCATTGCTTCTTAATTTTCACAACCCCATAGCTGTATTTTCTCTACCGATAATGAAATTCCATTTTTTTTTTCTGCTCATCTCTAACTCCAATATTTTCGGTATCAGCATTTTGGCCTTGTTGACGTGCCTAACACCAAACAAAGATTTTTGCCACTGAAACAACACTAAAGCATAGCATTGTTTTTCACTATCAACTCAGGAAGACCTTTCTATCAGCCTCACAAGCAGCTTTTCGCAGTTTATCTCATTTTATACTAAAGTTATACCGTATTCACATTTCTCTTTATCGCACATATTTTCCAAGAATGACTTCGTATACAAATGATCCCAAAGATCTGACATTAATGAAAATGGCAATCGCTCAAGCCAACATCTCAAAACCCGTGGAATCGGCATACTGCGTTGGCGCCGTTCTCGTAGCGGCCACTGGCGAAATCCTCTCGACTGGCTACTCACGCGAATTACCTGGTAATACTCACGCCGAACAATGTGCACTGGACAAACTCTCTGATCTTAGCCTTGCGGAGAATGCCGTGTGTTATACCACAATGGAACCTTGTTCAAAACGTTTATCGGGAAACAAGCCTTGTGTAGAACGACTCATAGAAGCAAAAGTGAAAAAGGTTATCATGGGTATCAAAGAGCCTCCTAATTTTGTCGAATGCAGCGGAGTGGATTTGCTTCAGCAAGCAGGTATAGAGGTCTTTGTTGTTCCCGGCGTTGAAGAGGAATGCTTGAAACCAAACGAGCATATTCTGAAGAAATAAAATGTATATAACTTTGGGTAAACAAAAATGAAATAATACGTCCTTTACTACTTGCTCTTATTTTCTGATTGTTTACGGGATATTGTAACTATCAATGAGTTGAAATGATCTTTTATTTCATATCTACATCAGGAGGCTTTGGCGACCGCATGCCGGATAAAAGAAAAACATGAAATACCATATTATTATTACTACAAAACGTTGGCTCACAGGTCAAGAGACCTATAGGGATGTGTTACCCACGCTTAAGTTGTTGGGATTTAAACAAGGTTCGAGGGGTATGTAAAACTATCAACCTCAACAAAGTTCTCCTTAATTGAGCGAGCAGAAACAAAGCGAAGAAGCAATGACCAGCTGCCTGCCTTGTCGTTGGTACCAGATCCTCTTGCACCACCAACTGCAAAGAAAAAGAATGTATAGGTAAGTGGTTCATCCGTTGGGACAAGGCACAATGAAGGATTTTAAACCCCTCTTGATAAGAATAACTTACATGGTTGCTGACCAACAATAGCACCAGTACACTTGTCGTTAATGTAGAAGTTTCCTGCAGTATTACGGAGAAGGTTGCTGCCAGCAACAATAGCCTCGCGATCCTTGGCAAACAATGCACCTGTCAAAGCGTATTGGGTGCTATCACTGATCATCTTGCAAGTGGACTCGAATTCACCATCCTCATAGACATACAAAGTAACAACGGGACCAAAGATCTCTTCTTTCAAGGTCTTGGTGTCCTTGTCTTTGGTTACGATGATAGTAGGTTTGATGTAGTAACCTTCAGAATCATCATACTTGCCACCAGCAATAACTTCGCAGTCGTCGTTAGAGACGGCATAGTCAATATAACCCTTGATCTTGTCGAAGGCAAACTTGTTGATGACAGGACCCACAAAGTTTTCCCAGTCTTGGACAGGGCCTTGCTTAATCTTGGCATGCTCTTCAAGGAGATTCTTCTTAAAGTCAGCGAATAAGGACTCTGGAACGTAGACACGAGAACAAGCAGAACACTTTTGGCCTTGGAATTCAAATGCACCTCGAATGGTCTGGATAGCAGCTTGACGAACACCATCGGCATCCAAACTCTTATGCAAGAGGTGGTAGTTCTTGCCACCAGTTTCACCAACAATACGAGGATAGCTCTTATAGATTTCAATGTTGTTACCAATCTGCTTCCACAACTTGCGGAAAACGTGGGTTGAGCCAGTGAAGTGCAAAGAAGCGAATTCTGGGTGAGACAAGACAACATTGCAGATCTCTTCAGCAGGACCAGGTACGAATTGAATAACACCAGCTGGGAGGCCAGCCTCTTCTAAGATCTCATAGACAATGTAGTTGGAGTAAACAGCTCCTGGAGAGGGTTTCCAAAGAACGACATTGCCCATCAATGCTGGAGCACCAGCCAAGTTACCGCCAATAGCAGTGAAGTTAAATGGTGAAACAGCGAAAACGAAGCCTTCCTAGAAAATGTCAAGCAAAGATATATTAGATCACAGTAGGCTTTTTGACTGTAGTGGTAGTGGGAGAGTTTTTTTTTTTTTTACCAAAGCACGATATTCGCTACGGTTCCAAACACCTGGAGCATTCTTGGGAGGTTGTTGATGATACATTTCTTCAGCGTACTTTGCACCGAAGCGGAAAAAGTCGCATAATTCAGCAGCAGCATCGATCTCAGCTTGCCATGTGTTCTTTCCTTGACCAAGCATGGTAGCAGCCATTAACTTGTATCTAAATAAGATAAGATAGAGAATTGAGTGGGATTAGAGGAGTTTGAAAAGTAATAAAAAAGAACGGTGCTCAGGTCCAGCCCACTTAGGCGGGGGATACCGGGCAGGGCGTCCGACTTACGTACCTGTATTTGGTAGAAATCAAATCAGCAGCCTTGAGGAAGACAGCAGCACGATCGTTGAATGGCATGGCTTCCCAACGAGCCTTAGCGTCCAAAGCACCATCAATAGCCTTAAGGGATGCACCAATAGGAGTTAATATTTACCGTCTTAGCGCATGAACCCTGTAATTCAATCTTGCTTGGGCCTCCTTACTCCAAACAAATATCATCTAAATAACAACAATCTTACCTTCTTAATCAAGGACTCATCGGCTTCATGGTAGACGCATACAGCAGTCTTGTGTTCGGAAGGGTTAAGTTGCTTAGCAGTCTGTCCAGTCTTGATCTGCATGCATGGACACACAAAGAAAGTTTAGTGTGTTAGTGTAAGGTCCGAAAAAGCGGATGAATCCCTTATCACACATGAGCACTGTACCTTTTCACCGTTGATAACGATAGGAATCTCAACAGGACCAGCAGCACGCATGTCGGCAATAGCCTTATCAAGCTTAGTTCTTTCAACAGAGCCAGCAGCATAGGATTTCTAACCGGGGTAGAGTGTGAGAAAGTAACAACGGGACGATGTATTACGCGTATTAAAAGCACGCTTACCATAGGCTCATTGTCAATAGCTGGCAACTTGAAGTGGGCAAGTGATGGAGTGTGCAGAACGTGAGCCATTATAGATTATTTAAGAAAAGAAGAAGATATTTCGGTAAACCTCGAAAGCCATGGATGCATTTTTATATTTTTGCAAGCAAGCATTGTGACGGGGAAAACCAGTGAACCAATCCGATTGGGCGGAGTTCAGCTGTCAAAAAAACACTGTGTTGAGAATTCTCACGATGGTGGAGCACGTTAGGCGATTCCGTTACTTTCAGCCTCAGTTTCCCTCCCATCCTCTGATAAACCCCCTTTCGTATCAAAAGCACTCTTCCTTTATGATACGAGTAACGTGCTGCTATTGAAAGATATAATTCATCGTCTAAATTCTCATAAATAGTTGGCTATTGAAAATATCCCATTTCTTCATACAAACGTACAATTGGTCACGGCTGAGCTAAATACATAATATATTATATGTAAGCCAGCTAGTCCCCCGCGGCGCCACCAAACTACGGAATGTGAATCACAGCGATTTGCAACAGTGTTCATGATGGGCTCATATACCATGCTCCTCATGGCTAGCGCCTCCATGCTTGCAATGTTAATGTAACAATACCGATACGACATGACGGATAGCATTCTGAACCAATCAGCAGCCTAGTATGATTTAAGCTTTCTTCAGTACGATTCCTGCCCATAAGTACTCATGACCATATTACTGTATTATGGCCATTACAAGCCGGTTAACGTGCAGGGGCTGAACATTTTGCCTTTCGGTATAATCATGGCTATTATTCTCTCTACAACAGTTAAACATTGCATTAGTATAATAACTGTGCAATTGGCGATATAACACCATCCTGGCATTGTATCCGTCGCACAAAGTCTAGATTTCTCATGGCTGTTAGACTCTTAAGATCTAACGCATAATGGGGGCTGTAAAGCGAACGAATCTTCTATATTCAGATCAGATAAAGTTTTGGTGGGCTTGTTTGTATATATTATTTCTTTTGTTTTTTATTATTACTGAATGCTTGCGTGAAGATCTTTTTTAATAAGGGATTGTTCTTATACTTCTCTGTTGTGCTTTGGCTTCCAAAATAAAAAGCATTCATGATTTATTCGTCATCAACAACGTTAGTTTCCAGACCTAAATCATAAGCAAGGTCTTAGTCTCAAGCTTGAGTGCGCGTCACAGATCGGAATGAGTTCTTGTAAAAAGAAACAATAATTCCGACCTCGGGCGAGTAAAGACTGTTGGAAGTCAGCTACAGAACAAAGTGTTTGAATTATGTGATATAGAAACGTCGTTCCGAATAGATCACAAACACATAACACTCTGTTCCAGGTGCTTTCTACACAGACAGCCTGTAGGATATTATAAAACAGTGGATAGTTGGCTTACCTTTAAATGACGCGACAGGTACGTATGAAACATAGGAGTAAAGCTTTTCCTTGGCATCCTCATCGTCATTACGACGTCTTGAGATGCGAACACGAATGCGGAAAGGTACGTTCTTGATCCCGTGTGACCAGACAGCCTTGTTCACATTTACGTCAAGACGAACGTCCTTGGTTCCCATTTGCTTGCTGGCAAATTCTCGAATGGACTTGATTGCCCTAGGAGCTCTCTTCTTGAATGCTAACCCATTGATGCGCTTGTGTAAATGAATGGTGTATTCTCTTGTAACAACATCGGCAAGAGTAGATCGCTTGCTTTGTTTGGTAGTGCTGTTTCTGGCCATTATGGATGGATGGGATGAATATAGAGAGAGTATGGATGGATGCCTGGCTTTAGGGAATCCCAGTTTAAACGGACGGCGGGGAAAATTTTCTTGGGATGGGAAGGGTCACGTGTTAGTACATAAAGCATAACCAGGTGTGATTGCTTCGCTTCCATCCCAGCCCAGGAATAAAAAGGATAGAAAAACAACAGAATAGTTCAATAAAATATTAAACAGTTTATATTACAATAAATAAATCTACTCCTTTTCTAATTCTAAATCTGCCAATCTACGTCCTAGAACGTCTTTCAGCTCATACACCATTTTCTGTGAATCTGCCTTCTCCTCCCTAATTCTGGCGTCCATTTCTCTTTGTTCTTTCGCTTGAGCAATCCTTTGAGCCCGACTAAGCTTACTTCGGGCTTTCTCTGTGTTGACCAATTCAGCTACTGTTTCAAATACTTGAGCTCGGGAAGCTGCTGGCAGATCAAATTGTTCTTCTGAACCTAGGACCGGACCAACATCATCGTCAGCAGTCGCTTTATCCAGTACCTCTAATTCTTGCAAAGAACCGTCAGCAATCTCCTCTACCATTTCATTATGGGTATCTGTTGGGTGCAGCATTTTTCGTAATGCTTCCTGTCCTTGCTGCCACTCTTTCAGCATCAAATCGAAGTCTTGTGACATGGACATAAATTGTTGAGTGAGCTGCGTGTTATCTTCACTACTGCCATCTAATAAATGAAAGAGTAAGCATTAGAATGTATTGTAACATCTAGTGATGCAGATTGAATAGCTCTACTGACCCCTGTTAAATCTTTGTGCATCCTCATGACAAAGAAACATCTTAGCTTGCAGCGTCCGAAGTTGTTGTTGCAGACTAGACAATCTCTGCATGAACGCATCCGCTTCACCTTGTCGCTTTGTAACTTTATTCTCATGACTTCTTTCCTCTGAATCTACGGTATCTGTAATTAAAAGTAAAGCTTTAGTTATAAGCTAGTTACATTTTCATTATACCGGACGGTATTCAACATTGAGGGACCGAAATGTCCGTGCATATTCACAGTCCTACTTACAAAGCATTTCGTTTAGAATATCCGCACTCTCCAAAGCTATGTTCTCGATTTCTTGCGTTAAATGACCAATCTCTTTTTGAACTTTATCCCATTCTTGGCGATATACCTTGTCAGAAGACAGCTTGCCGAGAGTGAGTATGCGAAGGGCAAGCATCTGGATCAAAAACTCTCGGCGGCGAAGGTGCATATTTAAACATATCTGTTTAAGAAATTCCAACGATAATTTACTCACATCCTCCACTTGTATCATAGATGACTGAGACTCCGCCTGAATTCTTAGATCAATTTCGGGATGAGCATTATATAGATCGCAAAGATGTAAGACCGTAGATACATCCACCATTGATGCCACATTCGCAATGCTGCAATTAAATTTGAAGATTGCTCTGTTCAATAATATATACAATTTCTTTCTTGCTTCCTGACATCGTCGATGTTTTGAATTTTGCTCAATTCGACTTATAGGTACAAGAGGTGTTGTGATTCGATATCCTCGAGATACAAGTTCAATCTCTTGTATCATATTTAAGATCCTATTTATCCGGGAATCCAGCGCACGGCATTGCTTAATCAGATGAGATAGGTTTTTAAGAGTTATAGTATGGCAGTGTCGAAGTGATTGCCTCTTCTACAAAACAATGACAGAAAGATCGTCACGCTATATACTTTATGATTGTCACACACCAGCATGCCGTTTATGCTTACCATATTCCTATACATCATAAATGTAGCTGCCATTGAAAGAGAGGACGTTATTGTTGTATGCAAGGTTCGGCGTATGCCTGGAAGGTGGTTTACTGATGCTCGATTGGCACCTATCATTATAAGGATGCCGAGGCCATAGGCAGCAGCATTCCAACGCTCAGTATGGTCGGATAGACTTGATGGGGGAGGCTCATTTGATCTGGCTACCGACTTGGATCGCACAGACACACTTTCGTTGAGTAGGGATGATGTGACAATAAGATATTTGAATTCCTCGGTGAAAGCCATTTCTGCTGCTCTCGGTAACCTAGTTACTATAAAGTCCTATATGATAATGCTTTAGACCAATTTATCATTATAAACTAATTGTTAGAATGTTCTGCTTACCTTGATTAGCGAGTGGTTATTCCAATAGTCATTAGCTAATGTTCGAAATCTATCATAAATGGTTACTGGCGGATTTGTCGTCACCGAAGCCACCAAGTCTTCCGAGACATCTATCTCTGTAAGAATATAATGTTGGTCAGGTAACTAATATATAATAGGACATTTGCAACGTTATATTACCTTGCAGATACTCTGCGAATGGAGAATCTTCATAAACTACGATGTCGTGCATGCAATTCTAAAAGGCTAGTAACACAAATTTATAAAGTTATGATGTAGTTTTTGAATTTGAATGTTGTAACGGAGTTTCTATCGCTAGTAGTAGGAGGTCAATTGATGATGTATTTTCACCGTGTCAAATTCTTCCAGTACGACAGACATAGAATGAAATAATGAATCCGATAACTTAACTAGCTAAACAGTAAAATTGAAGCAAGCCCACATAATTCCACCACAACATTGAGAGTGGCTATTGAACCGTTCCTTGTAATTCATCCTGGGATCTCCAGTCATTTGATAATATAAGCTTCTTCAAGGAGAAAGTTCACCTTTCATCTTGACCAAAAGTATGTGAGTTTTCAATCAAAGTTTCCAAAGGTTCACTGAACATAAGTTGTGTACTTAACTGGATCCAATTTTTTTTTGACAGTGGGAAGCTACCTGCGACGCTCGGAAGGAGCGTTGCCCGTGGAAAAGCTTAAAACAAACGTCACACTGCCATTCTTACATTCTTATCTTTACCCTTCTTTCCGATCTTCTCATTCTGTACACCACCATGTCGGCATTCTTTTATGGGACTTTACAATCCAATACTGTACTGTTACGTGGTAGGTAGCATGTTGGCTTGAGAGCTCGTAGTTGATTTGCCATGTACTGAACCCTTTCCCAAGTATTGTGCGGTCCTGAAGCGACTGAAGAAACGGTAGCCTCAAAATTATCAACTCTCAAGCTCAGACCAGCTGTTCTCAAGGTATGGATATTCAATTAGCTCTATGTTATTGTTTAGTCTGCAGAGATTGATTCAGTTCATCTGGTAACGCAGGGCTATAGACGACATGCACTAAAGAACTTGGATTATCCCGGAGTGGTCAAATCCGAAAGTGCCGAAAATTCGGTAATCGGATTGCTATGTGAAGGTCTTTCTCGCCAGGATATATTGAGATTAGATGCATTCGAAGGCGACGTAAGTGATGTCGATGGATTTATACTAATCGCCTTGTACTGTGTACTGATAATTTTAATGATTTAGGAATATGAGCGTGTGACTGTCAGTGTCTCTACGCTTGGAACAGCGGCATACCCAGAGGTTGAGAACAATATACCAACACAGCTATACCTATGGACAGCTGGTAATGAACACTTAGAAGATAGAGAGTGGGAATTAGAGAAGTTTATTCAAGGTACACAAGTTGCTTGGATGTCAGACCGATGCGAATTCAAAATGGTAGATCAATTGGGGATTACAACACAAGTTTAGAGTTGTAACCCGAGATCACTGTATTTGCACTTCCTTTTGTTTCTATGTGTAATTTATGATTATCCAACCTTTCTACTTGATCGAGAATCACTCTATATATAAAAGACGTCGTGCCTTTGCTTCGTTTATAATAAATTCTGCGATTTCGTCAGTAGGTGGGTCAATATGAGCAACAATAACATTTTCTGTGCGCTCATCAGGCTCCTCCAGGGTATTCAATTGAGACTGTAACATTCCTGACAACATGAAATGATTTTTTCGGCTGGCCATGCGACTTTGTAAAAGATCTGGAGAACCCTTGAGGTAGACAAATGTTACCGACACCTTTGCAAGATCGACTTGGGACAAAAGCTCTCTGTACGACTTTCGCAAAGAAGAGCATGTTACCAATACTGCTCTTTTAGGTGACTTTTCATCAATGTCAGGACTATCATACAGCTCTTGCGCTCGTTTGGAGAACTGCTCTCGGACGATGGTTAACCAGGGCCATCTATCATCATCTACCAAAGGGATACCTGTAGTAAGGCAACGATTGCCATGTCAGCCTCCATTAAAACTCTCCAATAAAATCCTTACTACTTGATAGAAGCTCAAGTAATACACTGGTTCACTGTAATCTGAAGTTTGCGCTTACCTTTTGACATTTTGTCAATGTTGCTCTTCGGATGCAATTCATCGCCTTCAAGGACCTCGCAATTGAGAATCTTCTGGCATGCTGCAGCAACACTAGACTTTCCGCAGCCTGCTGTACCCATGAATATAAATACTGGTACTGGTGGTTTGTGATAACTTGCAGTCATTTTTGGAGAAAGTAAAAAGTTATCGGGAACGGTTTACTGTTGGGGATAAAATTGATGGCTGAGATCAAAATGGTACTTCCATAGAGTTTGACTTGGTGTCCGGGAAGTTGGGACATATTATTTTGCTGCCACAATTCAGTATTTCGCCACGGAAGTTGGAATAGGATTATATGTTTACCTCCTAGAGAGGGGGTCAGATACCAGCACAGTCGCGGGTCAAATTTCTAGACATGAATATGACAAGTGAGAAAAAAAAAGCAAGGAGTTAACCTTTTACACTTGTCTGGCAGATCATTACAGAACGTATGGTAAGGGGTACAGGGATAGGTAACTTTTAAGTATGGCTATATTGGAACCGTATGTGTTCTTGGTTTTTTCTACCTGATAATACCGTTCGCTGGCAAATGGCAGTACTTGATTTTCTGCGCAGACGCCATCCCCAAAGTTTGATGCCAAACAAGTCAAATCGCGGCAATGAGATATACTACACAAACGACGTGCCCAAAGCGCCAGTGAACAAGGAAGAGAAGTGGCCACCCACTCATGCTGTTACTCTTGCTATGCTGGCACAAGCCGGTGCATACATCCCTTTTCAAAGATTTTACGATCTTTTCTTTACACTATTTATAACAGCCTTATCTGCGGTTGTGCGCATGTATCGCATTGATTATCCACCGCAAGTTGTGTAAGTCATTGCCTAACTACAGCGAACAAAGAAACAGCCCTTTGTAACTGAGCTATCTTGATTTCATGCAGCTTTGATGAAACACATTTTGGAAAGTTTGCTGGCAAGTATATTAATGGAACTTTCTTCTTTGATGTTCATCCACCGGTAAGTCTTGCAGCTTAATAAAATGCCGCATCTGAAAATTCACGCGTTGACAGTTCAAATTTCGAAGCTTGCCAAATTAATGATCGCTGGTGCTAGCCATATAGCAGGATATGATGGGGTTTTTGATTTTGCAAATATCGGAAGGTAAGTTGCTCATTCATATGGTTTCTTGAACTCTATAGCTGACGATTTTGAATCTAGCAATTATGAAGGAAGGGTGCCGCATGTTCCTATCCGCCTGTTCTGTTCATCATTTGGTGTTTTGACCACTCCAATAGCCTACTTGATAATTCGCACTGCAGGATTCTCTAAACTGGCTGGCCTTATGGCAGCTATTATCGTATGTTTCGGTATGCCAAATGTTCATTGAAGATCAAACGCTGTACCGACATTAGTACATCATATCTAACCTGTCAATGCAAACAGAGAATGGATTTGTGGCTAACCACAGACTTATCCTCCTCGACGGCCCACTTCTCTTTTTCACGGCATCTACTGCTCTTTGCTGGCTCAATTTTCAGAATCAAAATCAAAGGTACTATACCAACTGAATGGTCCTGCAACTGTATGGAGTAATATGCTGACTATGTCAATCTGCAGAATGCCATTTAGTTTGTGGTGGTGGATATGGCAAATAGGAACAGGTATATCTCTTGGTGCAGTAGCTAGCATAAAGTGGGTTGGTCTGTTTACAATTGCTACTGTTGGGTTACAAGTACTGTGTGAGCTATGGTCAATGCTCTGTGATAGCCGAGTGACTCCAGTTAGTTGTCTTCTGGCATAATGTGGATAGTGGTTTTGGATCATTTTTACACCTTTCTAACGGCCTTAAATTTACAGATGAAATTCATTAAGCATTTTGTTTGTCGAGCAATATGCCTCATTGCCATCCCCGTTTCCTTATACATCGCTTCCTTCTGGGTTCACTTCAAGGTCTTGCCACGATCAGGCGACGGTGATTTTGCGATGAGTGCTGCCTTTAAGTACAGTTTGAAAGGAAGTTACCTAAAAAGCTCCTTTGCAGGTATGCATATTGTTCACCGACTCGAGACAATTTTTATTAAAAGTTAACCAGCGTATTCTAATAGATGTTGGTTTTGGCTCCAAGCTCAATATCAGGCAAAGCAGTGTAAATGGAGGCTATCTACATTCCCATCCCTTATTCTACCCTATTGGTAGCAAACGTAAGTTTTATCTGATTTCTGGTCCTCTTTATAATGAGAGCTTGTAGACTAATATGTCACCATGACCTCTCCAGAGCAACAGGTTACTGTATATACACACAATGACTACCATAATGACTGGATAATGATTCATGAGAAAAGCGCAGAAATACCAGATCCCGCTAATATCAAGGAGCCAGTAACATGGGTTAGGCATGGAGATGTTGTTCGGCTACTGCATCCCGTCACCAAAGCTTATCTGTACAGTCAAAACGTCGAGGCTCCAGTCACGCATTCCGAGTACCACTTTGAAGTCAGGTACAATTCATGACGCCAATAAGGCACAGGAACATATGACAACCAAAGCTAATACAATGTCGCATTATATATAGTGCACATGATGTCTTTAATGATACCAACAATCTTTGGAGAGTGGAGATTTTGCGTGGGTCAAAGAATGATGATGAATCAACCAGAAGAATCCGTGCTCTCAGAACATTCTTTCGCCTTATACATGTCAACATGAAGTGCGACTTATATACGCGAGATAAGCAGTTACCGGCATGGGGATCCGAACAATTTGAAGTGACATGTATGCGTTTTGCAAAAAAGAACGATTTTAGCACGTTCTTTGTTGAATCCAGCCAAGACAAGCGATGTAAGTCACAGTGTATTATAGATACTAGGTTGGGGGGCAACGCTCTATAATATCAGTTAGCTAAAATTTACATGTCTCTAGTCACGGATGAACACCCTAAAGTTGAATATGTAAAGCCATCGTTCTGGAAAAATTTTGCTACATTAAATACGAAAATGTACACTTCGAACGAGGCTCTTACAGCCAGCCATAGTTACGAATCACGCCCGAGTGATTGGCCCTTCTTACATCGCGGCATTAATTACTGGTCTAAAGAGAAAAGACATATATACCTCCTTGGAAACCCTATTGCTTACTGGTCATCATCTGTTGCAGCTGGAGTATTCCTATTAGCAAAAGTAGTCATCACTTGCCGTGAGCAAAGAGGCTTGATGCACGTAAATCCAACCTTGATAGCATTCTATGCAAGGCCCACAGAATTCTTTGCTACTGCTTGGCTTCTTCACTGGCTTCCTTTCTTTACCATGAAACGACAGTTGTTTTTGCATCACTACATGCCATCATTATATTTTGCTATCTTGATCTCCGCCGTCACATTTGAGTACTCCACCAAGCGTCTATCAAACACTTTCCGCTACAGCATTGCATTCGTCATCAGTGCCGTCTACCTGTATATATTTTGGCGTTTTACGCCAGTGACCTATGGATTGGATTGGACAAAGGATGAGTGTAAAAGACATCGTCTTAGGTCGTCATGGGATTTCAGCTGTGATAGGTACGTTCTGAAGCCTTTGGTTAGGCTATGAGATGAAAACAACTGATATTACTTTACTCATTATTTTCTCCATCCATGCATAGTTACCCAAATAGCCTTAGCGAATATTAATTTAGTAGGCAATACTTTGACAATATGTCTTGGCATAGATCACGACAGCGCGATCGCAGTAAGTTACTCATTAAAAGAATAAAATTTTCAAATCAAACACTTTACCATAAATTGAACTAAACGTTATGAATGCTAAGTTAATGTAATCAAGTACTTGTGATTTGGTTGCGACATGTGTCATGTACAATGATGTTGGATGAGATGTATTATTATGGATCAAGACTTGAGTCTTCAATACGGAATTATTATGTAGTGAACACTTAGTCTACCTTTCGGGATTTTCGTGTTCTCGGGGAAGACGGAGACTTGCTTCCATCCGATCTTGAATTATCTTCGTCATCTTCCGACAGGCTACCCTGAGTGGCAGCAAGGCCAAAGCTAACAATGATCAAGATGATGGTCACCGCTAAACCAGTGTAGACAGCCCACGGAGGAAAACTGCTAAGTTTCTTCATGAAAATGCCAATATAGCCAACACCGGTTCCACTGTAGCGACATGTTGTGAGATGCTATTGGTCTAAAAAAGCTGCTTTAATTACACTTACACAATGCTAAATGGCGAGAAGTAACCGTTCCATACAGGTATACTCTCCCATTGCTTGTCCTTCAAGAAAGCCACGATTCCCTGGACATTCAATTTTGTGTCAACTTGTCTAACTAATAAAGTCAACGAATGACGATGAATAAAACTAAGTACAGCGTTTCACGTTGCCACGTGTTGAACAAATGGATGAGAGCTACCCAATGTTTTCTTGCTTACCTTGATGATTCTTAATATGGAACAATGTTGGTAGCCTTGTGACAAAGAATTTGCTAGCCAAACCGGGGCTACTGTCAACATCGACTTTGGCGAGTTTGACTGCCAAGTGGTCAGGGAGTGTCCTAGCAACCGCTTCATATCGAGGCCCAAATTGCTTGCATGCACCACACCATGGAGCGTAGCTATAGTTTTAGTCAGTGAAACGTCCTAATAGTAAGCGATTCAACTCGATATAGCAGCTGACATCTATTCGGGTCACGGCAGACTTACAATTCCACCAGCCATTCATCCGAATTGCCGACGATAGAATCAAAATTTCCGTCAGTCAATTGAATAATATCCTGGCCAGCATTCTTTTGGCAAAGTACAAATGCAGCGAGAGACAGTAACAGGAAGCAGTAGGTAGTGAGCCTCATGATCAACTGTGATAAATCGTGACACCGCACAACCGTCTTTGACGAACAAAAAAGATTTGTGACTGCACAAGCGTCCACTCTTTCTGCGCGAACTTGTGCCGAGCTTTTTGCAGATTTCACAATTTGGATTAAATATGGGCAGAACATAATGTACCTCGTTTCAATTCTAAGTAGCTTTATCCCAAATAATACACATTTATATAAATTTTAAGAAATAGTAATAAGGTGCTACAATAGTTATATATGCACTGTAGATACTGTTGTTGATTAGGAAATAGGTTGAAAGAAATTGCCTGGAATCAACGCTCGTTGTGGGTTAGGGTAAGCCATAGACTGAGCCTCCCACCATCCATCATCTTGTTTATTGACTATCGCCATTACTTCACCTGCTTGGAAAGACATTTCGGTGGGAATCTATGAGAAAGAAAGATAACATTAGGCTAACCTGTTGCGAATGACCATACAATATCTATAAGGAGCATACCTTTGCATTGTAAGTCCAAAGGGCTCGAGCTAGAAAGGAGATGGAAGAGTATTGATATTAGTATATAGAACCATTCCAAGTTAGCTTGACATTATAAGTCCATTACCATATTCAATCACGGGAGTGCCGTCCTCCAACTCCTTTCTTCGTGTTGTGGAGCCTGGTAATAGAGGGGATTTCTGTGGTACAGATTGTGCGCTTCGTGGAGGATCGCTGACATCGCTATATTGATCACGGTGCTGATGCTGTTCCCGTTGCCAGGACGACGTGTTCATTTCAGGTATGGAAGAAAATGTCTGGTTACTGGTGGCAACAGGATATGATAAAGATTCTTGACGCGGATTGACCATAGCATATTGATTACCACCAGCTCTGCCGACGGAGCCGGAGCCAGATATTGGATAGTTGTCACGGTCATCCTTGCTTTTTTTAGACTCTTTGTCTTTCTTTCCAAAGATCGCCAAAGAAAATCTACCACCTTTACCCTCCTTGTTTGAGGGAACTTTTTCAGGTTGAAGACTACTACGTTGATTAGCTTTGTCTACCTGGCTACCATTCTCCGGCCATCGAGGATCGGTGGGATTTCTGAGAGCAAGCTTCATCTTATTAGCGATGTCCAATGGTCCTTTTTTGCTGGACTTATTGCTGTTGACGTTCTGATCCGGCTCATCATTGTATGCGTAACCATTGTTAGGTGCATACATGCTTCCTCGTCCATTAACATTCTCTGGCCCACCCCACTCTTGCCTTTCTTGAGATTTTCCAGAAGCCAGCTTCATACTTAATAATTCAGATGGCGGTAGCTTGCTGCCCTTTGATAAGTTTTGATTGGGCATACGCGGTCCACTCACGCTGTTCATTCTGCCAAGATTGCTTTGCGTATTTCCATTAGCTTGATCGTCATTCTCAGACGGATAGTTTGTAAGATACTGAGACATTGGCTGTTCAGTATCGTTTTGGAGATGTCCATTCTGTCTATCGGACTGTTGTTGCCACGGTGGAGCTCGAATGCCCATTGTGTGTCCTTCCATATGTGTTTGTTGATTTTGGTTCTGAGACATAGTACCTTGACCAGGATACTGCTGAGGACCAGATTGAATGTTATTATCTCGACCAAACATTCTCATCATGCTGTCTCTGGTGGCATTTGTACTGTCGATATCAGGAGATGACAAATGTAGCTGATTTCTTACATTGTTCATGAGGTCATTGTTACCAGTAGCATCCTTTGAATCATTTACCGACTCCCGCTTCTGACCACCAGGAATGGAAATCTTGAGATTAGGTTGCGGCTTGCTATGGCGTTGATTGTTTGCTTCAGTTTCATCACCGTATTCATTTTCTGCCGCTTCCTTGCCATCTCTCATAAAAGAAACACTGGCAAGTCTGTTCTCTGGCTGTTCAGAGTATCCACTTGTGGAAAAGGTTTGATCAAAGGATGTTTGCTCGGAAACAGGACTGGTAACGCCTTCGTACATTTTGGCATTTTGAGCTCGAATGGGTACTTGTTGGGGTCTGCGAATAGAACTGATAACCCATTTTTCGTCCTTTGGTGGCGGACGTGGTACAGCTTTGGTAGCCTGGTTGTCATCGCTATCCTCTCCTTCATCGTCGTAATTTGCGTTACTCGGCTGCTTGGCAAAATTCTCATTTTGTTTCTGTGAAGGCTCGTTTGCTGAGTTGGATATACTCTCACCATTGATCTGTTGTTCCATGGAGGAGCGAGATGTCGAGTTCTCAGAAGACCTTTCCTGAGTACGCAGGTACTGAGGATTGATCACCGGCAAGAAAGAGAATCGGTTATCGCTCCTACTTGAATCTGATGGTGGTAATTGAGGATTATTTGGAGACAAATTTTGGTGACTGTCGAATTGTTCACCAAGCCAATCCGAAGCCCTTTGCTTTGAAAAGGATTCAGCAATAGGTGCTCGAGTCATAGTCTCATCTCTCACACTAGGTGACAATATTGGAGAGTGACGATCTGAAAGCGGGCTGGTAGCGAGAGCAAATGATTGTGGATGGTGCTCGATTGATGGTGAGGTAACATCGTCCAACATGCTCTCGACCTGGTGAAGGGCAGTAGCTATCGCTTCATGGTGAGACTTAAGTTCGAAATCTTGCTCAGGTAGCTCTTCATTTCGCTGAGGGCTATGATTATTAGACTCGAAAGAACTTCCATTTTCAGATTGCGAAGCCGGTGCGGTTGTGGCTATAGTTGGAACCGTAAGCTCATTAACTTGACGCTCATTCGTGGCTCGCAGTTCTTCTTGATGAGTATCCGTTTGACGTTGCTCCTCAGCATCCGCTTGACGTTGCTCCTCATCAGCCCTTTGTCTCTCCTCTTCCTCACGTTGAAATTGTTGCTCGAGTTGCTCGGCTTGATAAAAAACAGCAGCAGCTTCATCGTTTGTCTCAAAGTAATTCTCAAACTTAATTTGCTCTGAAATTTTTGCGTTAGCAACTTGCTTGGTGTTCTCAAAAGCAACTGTCAAGTTTCCTTACCTGGCACTTGCTTGCCTGTGCTTTTGTTACTGACAAAGATTGTGATATCCTTTTCAACATCGGTGGATTCCAAAGCACTACGAATTTTTTCACTTGCCTAACAAAGGATTAGTAAACGGAATCTGTGCGAGTTTTAACAATAGGCACTTACTTGATCGTCAATGATGAAAACACTGGAAAGCAAGTTTGCATATCTTTTTGAAAAGTAAAACTGAATGAGTTGCCGATCTCGCTCAACGTACCAAAATAACCGCTACTTACGCGAATAAAGAGCTTCGCAGATAGTTCAATCTGTCTTCTTCCATTGATTGGAATACATTGCAAGTTGACTTATGATCTTCTATCCACTTATTAGAAATAGAGGACAACACTGATGCTGCACGTTTGTAATCTTGCTCTATACATCCGACAGCTATTAGTCGATATAATATCACCATGACAAACATATACCGTGTACACACCTGCCATGCCCATCAAGTCTTGAACGTCCTTAATTTGTTGTTTTGACTATAAAAAAGTCAGCAAATGATGCATGGAATTTTTAACTGTATTCTACACCTGTTTACCTTTTCTACTTCTTCTGGTGTCATGCTAGATCTTGATTCATTGAATGATTTTTGCATATCAACATACTTTTTGCATTCCTCCTCATAGATTTCCTTCGCCTATAGTAAACGACGTAAGAATTTCATATGCAACATCGAAAAAGTATAACGAAAAAAAAATTCTAGTCTACCTTGGCAACATTTGCTATGTGAAGCTCTTTCAACTGACGGCTTTTCTCAACATGTGACAAATTCTAAAGTAGCTGGTAAGGTGCTGTTCCAGTGTGATGAAAGTTAAGATACGCTAAATCCAACTTACAGCTTTGCGAGTATCTTTTTGTTCCTTCACAAATCCAGTTAGAGGGAATTCAAGATGTTTCTTGAGCTTCTCAGCCAGATCCATGTGGGCTCTAGCCGTATCTTCTATTGCGCTTGGTATTTGCGACAAAGACTCGGAGAACGTTCCCTGCTCAACTGATCCCAATGTCTGCTGAGATAACTTTAGCAGTCTTTCGCCATATTCCTCTTCTATTTGAGCTCTGCAGGGAAGAGATGTGGCGAACGGGCCACTTTGAGTTTAATGTTCCAAGGGCAAGGTGTTTCAACTGAGAATGTATGATTACCTCATTTCGTATATACGTCGAAGTTCGTCACAAGTTTGCTTGGAGCTACGCAGCTTCTCAGCAATTACTTCGATTCCGGAGTCATCGGTTCCCTGTTTCCGAGATCATAAAGCATGATTAGGCACTGGTGGCTGGGTAAGTTGGGTCACAAACATAGTCACATTACCCAAAAGTTGTTAGCAAACGTCGCTTCGGACGACAATTGAGAAGCGTCTTCATGCATCACGCCTTGATTGTCTGTTATCCAAGGGATTATTGAAAATAGATTCTTGGCAAAGAAGTGCTATATTTTAAGAAAAAAAACTTTGGGACGGAGCTGAAAAAAGGGATGATATACGCAGTGTGTGTTCAGGAAAAATTCATCACATCATCTTTTCTGTGGACATCTGTACCACCTCTACAACGTCATATTTATCAAATCAAGACCAAAGAAAGCTCTAAGCACATCACTACCTCAAATATGTTCTTTAATATATATGCTTAGATATAGAGACATAAAGGCAAGATTTGTATCAATTGTATAAATTGGTGAAACACACTTTATTCCTTCATCAAGGAGTTTACTGCGCAGTTAATCGTTTCTGTAAGGATCCCACGTTGGACAAGTCACATTTGGAAATCCAGTTTTCACATTGCATGGGGCTATTAAAGCAAGTTTAACAAATCATAGAAAAGAACTGAAAAAAAAAAAATCCACCACATTGTCGGCTATTGCTGAATACACTGAAAAAAGACAATGGAAACGAAGGAATGCTTTAAGACTCCATAGCGGTATCTTCGGACTATAAGTAGAATTAGCCATCATACCATTCGACACAAAACATTACATCAATTAAACATAAGGTATACATACAGGTGGTGCTTGCATGTAGCTATCCATCTCAGCATCGAGTTCTTCTTGTGATTTTTTGGGTTGGCTTTCTGATCTACGTCCACCACGACCACGTCCCCCGCGACCACGTGAATTACCTCCACGAGTAGAGCGAGGTTGGGAACGAACAGGTGCGACAGATACAGCAGCAGCTGGGCTGGCGGCATAAGCAATTCGCATTGGGCGACCTATTGGATGTATAATTCAATTAATTTTCTCAAAATAAGAGAGGTATCAGCACAGTTGGAGTTGGAATCACGTACGGTCCAGTTCAATATTATTGTAAGATGCCAAAGCTCTTTCTGCATCCCTATTGTTATCAAAGATAACATCTGCGACGCCTGTGGACTTTCCAGATGGGCCTAGATGAATGAATGCTTTCCTCACTTTGCCAATTTGGCCAAAGAGATCCTTCAACACACCAGAAGCGTCAGTTTGTAAGGGTGGTGGGTGAGATGAATAAATAGAGTCAAATTGATGCTCACGTAAAGATCTTTCTCTGTGACTTGATAATGAAGATTTGAGACTAGTAAATGATTGCTTCTTGCGGGTTGTGCACGGGTGTTTCCTGCAGGGCGCTGGAAATTCGACGAATACATTGCACATGAAAAGAGAAAGTGAAAGAGAGTGGAGGTGGGAAGGGAGTTTGCAAAAGTCAGAACATCGATTGATAGGTATTTTTGTCATATCCAAGAAAAACAAAAAGACACGATGGCTTCCATGTACGCGAGTTGCGGTCAATAACGTCGTATTTTATATGAGTTCTGCCAGTGGCTACGACCCATAGGGGACATTTTGTAGTCTCGGGAGATCATTACGGTGGAGCCCACCATTCACAATTGTTACCACGGTGTCCATGACCATAATTGAGTCATGGATGATTGCAGCAAGCCAACTACAACTCTCCTTTCACGCGTGGAAAACCTTGGAGCGTCTTTTCGTCACCTTTTGTACTTTGATCAACGTACCGAATAGGGAGTGTTTCTTGCTCTTGGCGCACCACCACTGCGTTTGTTGATTCCTCCAGAGGGTCCACGTCTAGCTCCACGTCGGTTAGCCTTGTTGGTGACGATGACATCGTCGAGTGCCATATCTAGAGCTCCATCGTTTGACATGATGTTATGTTAGAAGAAAAACTTAATTTAAGGGAGGGTGTGGGTGGAAATTGAATAGCAATTGGTGTTGTTGCCACGATCGCTATCTCAGATCACCAATTAGATCACGTCACCCGAGGTCCACGTGACTCTTTAGTTGAGACACTATTGCTTTTCTCCAGCAGAGAAATATCATTGACTTTTCCGATTTATGTAATAACTTTGGGTTTTGGAAAAGAAAAGTAATACATTGTTGAGAATATGTAGAATATTGTATTATATTCGTTTGTGGATTTTTATTTCATTATTTGAATTAATTGCTTTACCAAAATCAACTTGATAACTCAGACTGTCTACGTCACGGTTTGTGCATGCCCTTTTTTGTTTTCACTATCAAAATTTTGAGGCTTGGTTCCCTACCTCAGCATAGCTTCTTCATAAAATCACAATGATCAGGAACCTCGCTCGCCTGACAGCTTTCCGCGCTCCCGTCGCTGTGAGTATCTATTAAACTTCTTGACGCCATGTGTGAGACAACAATAGAGAATAATATCGCCAATTATCGTGAATGAATGTCAACATTTAAAAAATATGCAATACCCAACTTTTCAATAGACATTTCGGGATTTCATCTAATTTGCATACTTTGACTTGATTCAACTACAATCGCAGAAACTCTCGAATATTTCAGATGCCTTTTGTTGGAACCTTGACATTATCAGAATTGTTACTAAGTAGTCTTTGCTTTATTGTCACTAGGCTCGTCTTAACCTCGGTGCCGTTTCCGTTGCTGCTCGCAGCTACGCTTCTGCCAAGCCCCAGACCTCTGAGGTCTCTTCCATCTTGGAGCAACGTATCCTTGGTGCCTCTGGTGATGTTGACATTCAGGAGACTGGTCGCGTCCTTTCCATTGGTGACGGTATTGCCCGTGTCTATGGTTTGAAGAACTGCCAGGCCGAAGAGATGGTTGAATTCTCCAGCGGTCTTAAGGTACTGACATCAATTGCATTCGCTCAACTTATGTAAACTTTAAATACGGATATCTAATGACGTCTTGTAGGGTATGGCCCTTAACTTGGAACCCGACAACGTTGGTATTGTCGTTTTCGGTAACGATCGTTTGATCAAGGAAGGTGACACTGTCAAGCGTACTGGTGCCATTGTCGACGTTCCCGTCGGTCCCGGTCTTCTCGGTCGTGTCGTCGATGCTCTTGGTAACCCCATTGATGGTAAGGGTCCTCTTGACAGCATTGGCCGCACTCGTGTCCAAGTCAAGGCCCCCGGTATTTTGCCTCGTCACTCCGTCCGCGAGCCTATGCAAACTGGTATCAAGTCTGTCGACTCTATGGTCCCTATTGGTCGTGGTCAGCGTGAATTGATTATTGGTGATCGTCAAACTGGTAAGACTGCTGTCGCTCTCGACACCATCCTTAACCAGAAGAACTGGAACAACGGTTCTGATGAGGCCAAGAAGTTGTACTGTGTCTACGTTGCTGTCGGTCAAAAGCGATCCACTGTTGCCCAACTTGTCAGCACCCTTGAGCAAAACGATGCCCTCAAGTACTCGATCATTGTCGCTGCCACCGCTTCCGAAGCCGCTCCTCTTCAATACCTTGCTCCTTTCTCTGGTGCTGCTATTGGTGAATGGTTCCGTGATAACGGTCGTCACTCTTTGATCATCTATGACGATTTGTCCAAGCAAGCTGTTGCTTACCGTCAAATGTCTCTTTTGCTTCGTCGTCCTCCTGGTCGTGAAGCCTACCCTGGTGACGTTTTCTACCTTCACTCTCGTCTTCTCGAGCGTGCTGCCAAGATGAACAAGGACTTCGGTTATGGTTCCATGACTGCCCTTCCCATCATTGAAACCCAGGGTGGTGATGTCTCTGCTTACATTCCCACTAACGTTATTTCCATCACCGATGGTCAAATTTTCTTGGAAGCTGAACTTTTCTTCAAGGGTATCCGTCCTGCCATTAACGTCGGTCTTTCCGTCTCCCGTGTCGGTTCCGCTGCCCAGACCAAGGCCATGAAGCAGGTTGCTGGTTCCCTCAAGCTTTTCCTTGCCCAATATCGTGAAGTCGCTGCTTTCGCTCAATTCGGTTCCGATTTGGATGCCTCCACTCAGTTCTTGTTGAACCGTGGTGCTCGTCTTACCGAACTTCTCAAGCAACCCCAATATACTCCTCTCGCTATTGAGACTCAAGTCCCCATTGTCTTCGCTGGTGTCAACGGTTTCCTTGACAAGCTCCCTGTTAACAAGATCGTTGACTGGGAAAAGGACTTCATTCAATACGTCAAGGCTAACCACAGCGATGTCCTCGAGGAGATCCGCTCTAAGGGTGTTCTTTCTAAGGAACTTGAGACCAAGCTCCGTGAAGTTTGCGATGCTCATGTCAAGTCTTTCTTGTAAAAACCGATCAGCGGAAACACCTTTAGCCGCAAATTGAAGATTCCAATCAGCTTAGCACTCTAGAGTTTTGTTGTAGTTTTGCAACAAAAAAAAAAAAAAATAAAACAAAATACTGTTTTTTAAGTAACATAGTCCTTGTTTGCTCTACTTAATGTCGAAAAAAGCAGAGATAGAACACATTCATGCTTTACCGCACCCCAGTGAAATGGTCTGCTGCGTGTCATCATCGAAGCTTTCGACTTGTGACCACAGCAAGTAAAAAAATACTGTCAGGTTAAAGTAATCCTTGCGCCATGGACTGACAATACGCACACACTACACTGGAGAAAACTCTCAGAATCGCCATTAGGAGCGCCTGAAGGGAACAACAGAAACAAATTGTATAAGTCTGAATTCACGATTGAAACTTGGTATATTGTATTCCCAAATATGACTATGTCGAAGTTTCTGCCATTCTCATTCGGACAGCTGACGATATCAAACAAAAGTATGTGCAAATATTAGGGCAGGCAGTGATATGCAAAAAAAAAAAAAAAATCCTAGTATTGTAAAATCGAGTTTGGCTTTTGACATAAAGAAGAGGCTCCATTTTTTATTTTAATTTTATCCCCCTCCGTCTTCATATTTTCAAACAATGAAAACGTATTTTACAAGCAACAGGGACATGGAAATTATCGTATTAGATCCTGTAGATCGTCTATTACTACTGAAATGTCAAAATTGACGTTCAATTCAACCGGACTCAGCTCGACATGTAAGGGTCAGGAAACCATTTCCAGGAGAAAGCTGCAAGGAGTACGTATTTCGTACTGAAATCCCCCTTCAAATTGGCGGGAAAGGAGACCATCAGTGGGTGTTGATCATTTGGTTAGGAAAACGAAATGTCCGTTTTCCTTGGTTGAACTGTGATATGACCGTTATCCCATAATGTCTGTGGGGAGATGATTCGATGCACAAAGGCAGTAAGACTTGGCTTATCCTTCCCTTTTTGGACTATAATCACTTCTACATTGGCTAAACCTTCTATAATTCATCGCATTTCGTTAAAATCGACGAGTTGTTCATCAACATTATATGTCATGATCCCGATATCAGATTAGGAAAGAATGAAGATAAGGGCCAATGCACTAATACACAACAACACCTATTGAGGCATCTAGTAATCGCAGCTTCAAAACATCAGGAAGGATATGTAACTACTTTTTTTTATAACGGTACTAAACAGTAGAAAGGTCAATAAACACTTTAATTTACACAGAATAGGGATCAAGAGGAGCTCAACAAACCAAGGTAGCCAACAATAAGGCATCTCCGTACTTTGGCATCCCAAAACACAGGGACAAATAGACCAGGGCTATACTGAACGGACTGCCAGATAAGGTTATCCCACCCTACTAAATGTTGCATGATTAACAACCTGTACATACCTAGTATGTTTTATTAGACATGTTATAGTTGAGAAGTCTGACTAACTGTACTTGCCTAACTCTTCTAAAGACTGTATTGATAGTTGGAAAGAGAAGAAAGAATAGCAAATATGCGTCCACAATGAATGTTTCTATTTTTCCCCTACTTTGCATGATCCCTCTTTTTCTTTCTTTGGAATAAAGAATAGACATGTTATTTGGCTAACGAGTCCTTAACTAGCTGCATGCAAAATTCCGTAACTGATATCTTTCTATACTTTTATAAAGGGCTTTCATAAATACTGTATTTACTCTTCCCTTTGTCGTCGCTTTTCATTTATTTTGTGCTATCTACCTAATTCACTTGTTTTCTGTTAAAACATAACAGCGCTCTCCAGTCTTTCAAAGACGTTTGCACAAGATCAATATAACACAATGTTTGCCTGCTCGCAGTGCTCAAAAGGTGAATGTACTGACTCGTTCATCAGTATGCAAGCATCATATTTGAGTATATACTAAATCGTTGATTTTTCGGTTTTTTTTTGGTTTTTTTTTAGTATTTGCTACTAGATCTAATCTGTAAGCAATTTATGAAACTGCTTTGATATGACAAAATACTAGATTTCAGTTCTGACATTAAACGCTTACTGCTTCCACTATAGTAAAAGACACTTGGAAAACCCCAATATACATAATATACCATACGTCCGAAGTAGAGATCAAAAAAGATGGAAGGGACACGCAAAGAAAGTTGTCTCTAAACAGGAAACTACAGAACGGTCAGTGCAAATGAAACCTGCAATGGTAACGTTAATTTGAAATGCTCAATTATGGAACATTTTCATAGCATGAGAAAATGGCGAGCAGAAAACAGAGACAAAAACAAAAGAAATGACCTTCGATGCCGAGTATATCGCCTTGCTCGACAACGATTTGGTGAAGGCGACTGCCTAGCAAAACAAGCCTTCATACGCGATGAAATTGCCAAACGACTGGGCAGAAGAATGATCTTCTTGAATGAACAAGCTCCACCGGAATCACCTGTTCCGTCATTGATGCCACGAAGATCGTCCTCGACATCAGAAAGCAGCTTTTCATCAGAAGATAGTTTCTCAGACGACTATAAAAATGCCTTTGAGCCGCATAATCCATTTCCGTCGGCTAATTGCTTGCAAAAGCCAAGTGCGGTGGCACTCCCACCTATCAGCCATTGCCTGATGCAACCTGACGACAAATTCTCAATGGCTTTACCGCTACCTAAACCTACCTTTTCAGCATGCGCAGCTCCTCTCCTGTCACCAACATCTATCACTAATGGACATCTGCCAACGTTAAGCGACAAAGAACGATCTACCAACTGGAAATTTAATTGCCCTCCTCCCAAGCCAACCTCTCAGAGTCCATATACAGCGCGACAATTCCGTGGCTCTGTTTCTAAAATCAATGGAAACCAAGATAAGAGCCCAACAACAGCAAACAAAGCCGACGACAAATTCAATATACTTGAAGATTTTGTCAGCACTGTGCTAGACTATGCTGGCGTACGCGACAAATCCCTGTAATGTTTATAGAAACGTTTGTTCTAGGTAATGTTTGTTAATTTTTATTTATGTCTTCTACCAGTACCGATATTTAGTCAATAGAAACAAGCTCAATTTCAAAAATCAGATTAGCATTTGGAGGGATCACACCTTCCACTCCTTTCTTTCCATATGCCCAAGGAGCCTCAACAAAGATTTTACATTTCTCGCCTTTGCTCATTGTCAAAAGTGCCTCATCCCATCCTCGGATCACTCTGTTAGTTCCAACTAAAGTAAAAAATTACAATTAATACACCTCAACTTTGCCTGTCTATGCTTTCGCAAGTAACGCGATGATTTACCTTTGAACTTTAAAGGTTGAGCCTTCTTCTTGCCAATATTGGTGTCAAATACGTTGCCATCTTCCAATGTTCCGGTGTACCACACAGCAACTACAATCATCATTCAATTCACTTGTTATAGACAGTATCTTTAAAGAGTTAGATCGAACGATAGCATACCCATGTCACCCTTTTGAGGAAAACTTGTCTTATTTCCTTTCTTCATGATCTCAAGCTTCTTGTATTGCACAACTTCAGCCTCCACAGGTGCAGCTTCTTGCACCTTGGTTTGTTCGGAATCATCAGTTTTAACAACCTTGGTTAAAGATGCCGCGTCGACTACTTCGTCACCTCTACATATCCAAATTGTTCAGTTCAGTTCTGTCACTTCCTACCGTAAAGTGAAGGATCGATTCACACATACCGAAAACTCTTGGTTTCAAAGAGCTTCTCATAAGCATCAACAAGCTTGTCTCGCTTGCTGTTTTTGGCGACAATTGCTAACTTTCCATTTAGCTTATTGTCTATCAAAAACTGAATTGACAACGCAAGTTAGCCATGTTCTTTTCAACGGGCAGTAACACAGAATGTTACCTGGGCACTGGCATTCTCTTGAAGGAAGCTAGCAATATCTTTTTTGCTGACGGTGTCAGATTCGATCTGCTCGTGTGTCCACTGACGTGTTGGTTCCATTATGATTGATCAGATTGCTGGTCAATAGGCCTACCAATTTTTTGAGCTCCAGACTCCAAAATTTTCTTGGACAATTTGCCCACTGCTCAAGGCACCACATTCATACTGTTTATTTAAATAAAATGTACGGCAGCATCCAATGCAAGTTGCGGCGAGTTCATTCCAAATTTCGCGCAAGGGATAATAAATATTTGCGGATATAAGTAGCAAAATGTTGTAACGCAATCAGTAAGTAACGAATTCTAGATGATACATGCAAGTCAAACAACCGGAACATACTTACCCTCAAAGGTAATCTCACTATGAAGTGAGGACCAGCGGCGCACCTGTTACCAGTGGCTCGCGGTTTCCGTGTCTTCCAGTTTTGTAGTGACTGGTGCTTCTTTCGAACGGAGGCAAGGTGGATCCCGTGGTCATGCGGCTTATACCGGCCATGGCGATATTCACGGCTGCCTCAACGTCGCGATTTTTGGTGTTGCAACCACGTTGGTAGCTTGGACAATCACCATTATAGCAAACGGAACTGCCAGAGACAGATTTAGTCTTCCATTTGCCGTCCACTAAGACACGCTTCTGTGCCCGTACAACCGGATGGAAACAGGTCGAGCACGTTTGCGATGTCATATATTCATTCGTCATACAGACTGTGGCATAGCGGCGATGCCTCGCTCGAACTTTTGCGCCACCATACTTCAGGTGTCCGCCAATTCTGGTTCCGGCCCCCGTACCAGCCATGCCAATGTACATAACTTGAATTTTTCCTCCAACAAACTTGCGTTCATCTCGAGCGAGTTTGTCATATGCCGCTTGCTTTCGTAGATACCTGGTGACCATCTCCTTTTTAGAGCGTTCAGAGTGGTAGAAAGAACGCAGACATTGACGATGCTCTTGTGCGATCTAAGAGAATGAGCGTCAGTACAATTTCATTATACTATGTTTAGTCATGTATATACCTTGTGAGCTGGTAGCACTTGTTCGGCACTTGTTGCCAGTGACATGGCGTTCTTGGATAGGATCTTTTCTGCTTTCTGTACTTCAGGTTGCTTCTCCTACAGAAATAAGGTATTTAATTATATTTTGCCCATACCTGAATCATACAAACCCGATTAATGATGTGGGTACCTTTCTTTTTTCACGGGCTATATTGGTCGGTCGCACAAGTGACATTTGGCTGATTTGCCCTGAGGTTAGTCTGTGGCAGACTTCACGGTCCGGCACGGCCACATGAATATCTGCGCTATCGCTATCCTGACAGTTGTCTTGCAGAAGTTGGAAACGGTTGTACAGGTTCAAATGGGCATTATAGCGCTGCTGTGGCATGGGAATGCTGGTGGATTGGGTAACCACACCATAGTCTGTTCCACTGAAGACAATATCTTTGGCCTCTATGGCCGCTTGATATTGGAGAATACCAATATCCAGGTGTTCTGCGCTATCTTCATAGCCAGGGCGGGCCGTGGTGGGTGGATTTGCAGGAGGTCTTGCTACTTTTGCAGTATACTTGGAGCTGCTGGCAGTAGGCTTCTGCGTATTTCAAACAATATGTTAAAGTCTAGCAATCTAACTACCACATGTTTGTAAATAATACCTTTATGTACAACGTATTGTACTTGATAGCCTTGCAAACCTTGACCTGGTCCTTTAGATTGAAAATCTTACTTTGGAGCCCATTCCTTTGTGTTTTCTTGATTTGAAGCTCCGCGTACAGCGCCTGGCGGTCAACGACTGCAGGCAAAGATTTTCGCTGTGACTTGAGATCCAGGATATAAGCTTTGGTAGCTTTCAGCTGAGCCGTTACGGGACGTAGAGCGGCTATCAGCTCATTGATTCTACCATTCAAATCTTTCACAGATTGTTTCTCCCTGTCCGTGAGCGTCTTGCTGGCCACTCCTTGCTGTTTGCTTGATAGCTTGTACTTTCGCCTTTGCACATACCAAGATGTGGCCGCATGAACACCTTGCTTCAATTCTCCCACCAGAGCAACAGAGTCATCTGATCTGTATGCAAGGCGATGCTGGAAGTCAAGGCCATAATCGTTACATACATTTTTGATCTTTCTGAGATCGAAAAAGGCTGCAAAGGTGGCATCCTTATTTGCAATTGCCCATCTTGTTGAAGATATTGGGACGTCGTGAGCATCCTTGATGGTAAAGTTTTGTTGCTCCGAGTTACTTGCCAGCATCTCGTAGATTGCAACCGCATCAATATCCAATGCATGGATTTTCCCGGCGCTTATGGATGGCGAAATCTCTCGGTTGAACTGTGAATAACCAGAGGCACTCTGTAAAAAGTTGCATAGTATCACTATAGGCAGTTGAAATGCTATCGCTTGTTTTTGGCTGGGTGGCGGTATGAATGGCATTAACACGGAACATATGTGTAAGATAGCATCAAATTCAGCCTTGCTCAATTCATTTGTATCGCTCCATTCTATCTTGATCTTCTCTATCAATGCTCTCTCTGGAGTGCGAGCCAAAAGCTGCGTCTTTGTGAATGCTGTCAACTGAGTAATCTTCTTTGCCGAAGTCTCCTTGGCTTGATTACTCTTTGAATCGATAGTACTGACGTGATCGGCATCGTAGTTGTCCAAGTCCTCGTCTTCAGAATCAGAATCCTCCTCGTATCCGTAGTCTTCTGTAGCGTCCATCATGATAGTGTCCTGGCTATCTTTTGAAACTGAGCGTCCTCTTTTGTTAGCCAACTCGTACAGTCGCTGGTTTGACAGTGAAAGCCTATAGCTCCAAAGATCCTGCTGCGCCGAATCTGCGGCAGATGTTATACGGGAAACGCATTTTTTTTTTGAAACTTCCTCTCTTTTCTCGCCTTTTGCCTATTGGATGACTGGCTAGATTGGTTCCGTTGAGTTTCCTTTGCTTGCGAATCCTGTTCTGCCTTCTTAATCATCATATTCATGTACCTCTGTTCTCTGTTAGGTGCAAGTGTGACCCTAAAGTAGATTAGGAGTATCCTCTTTAGTGAATAATCGAAAATATTTCCTTTATCCATTACTAGATAATGTCCCTTCATATCGTTCCTATCTAGCACATCAATCACATTCGATATGTAGGTGAGAAAAATGCTCGGTTCTTGTTCCAACTTGACCACGTATCATCATCGCCTTTATGTCATTTGCCTTTCTCTTCTTCGACATTGACACCGCTTGCGGCTTCTTTAGAGATATGTCTATCACACCGGCTTGTGATATGGCTCCCAAGATTGTTATTGTGATACCTTTGGCTGTCGGCACAATACCCTTGGCTGGCGTCCCTTTTCGAGAACGACCATAATTCCTTTGAGTATGGAGATTGAATCCTGCCTCATCAATGAACACGCAGTTCTTAGCAAAATCCAGCTCTGGAATGGCCTCCCACTCTTCAATTCGTTCCCTTCGTAATTTGAGCACACGTTCGCTATTTCTTGCAGCCGGTATTTTTTCTAGTTTTTTGAGCGTCAACTTGCATTTCTGAACCAGGTGTCTATGTAGCGTGGATATTGATATCGATATCTCTGGAAACGCTTCACCGAGAGCTCTTCTAATATCCGATAATACAGCTGTCGGGCGCTCATCAACATAGCCTATCAGGAATTGAGAATGACCCTCTGTTAGCTTAGGCTTACGTCCAGCTCCTGCCTTTCTACCACTTATCGGTAATCGTCGTTCCTCGTCATCATTGTATTTTTTGATGTAGTGTTGCGCTTTCCTAATGTTAATCCCTGTCAAAAGTGCGGCCTCTTTCGCAGTCTTACCCTGCTCAATCACGTAGTCAAACAATTGCTCGATTTGATGCGCGGTGTATCGTCTGTATGGGCCTCTCGTTTTCCGTTTACGCACTTTTCTTTGGAGGACTCGGCGGTTGGAGTGAGTGAAACAGCTCCGGTTGGTGGTATATGTCGCATAACCATAGTATCGATATCCATAATAGTTCTCAACGGCACAAGACAAGTGTCATTGATTGTGTCTTCCTCTTGCATGTCCATCGGCTGGCTCGAATCTACTTCTTCCATGAAGGTCTCCACATCTGGCATGTCTAACTCAATAGACACAGAACTAAAAATTTTCACCCAAGATCATGTTTTCGTCTTCAATAGTAACAATATTATTGTGTTCCATGTTGTGTGCTCACTTGAAAGGGGGTTTTAAAAAGTACATTTTCAATTTTCTGAAAACTCTAAATTTGCGTTTATGCAAATGACGATGAAAACACTTGTGGGCGGTGCAAAATCCAATCCAAAGGCAGCGTAAATAAACAAGCAGGGTAGCGCAGCGCATTTTGGGAAAAGCTGTAACTTTAAATTTTTATTTTCTAAGGCCAAGTTACTAATTATGTTCAGTACCTTTTTTAGCATCATTTGTCGACTGTTCGAGACCCATAGCATACTTCATGATCTCAGCCTGCAAAGAAATGTATGCAAATGTAAAGTTTTTAACCATTATGTGAAGCGACCAGTAAGTACAAACATTGACTTTACCTTGACAGGCTCAAATACATTGACTGCATTAAACCCAAAAGTCCTTGCCCACACTACTGGAGCAAACTCTGTGCCAAACAAGCGATGTATCTTGTCGCAAGCGCTCAGCATGGCAACATTACGACCATACCTGTTAGAAGCGTAGTGACTCAAGAGATGTATGTGCCCTAACAGTTGCTATAAGTACTAAATCACTTTTCCAGTGTATAAACCAAGCATATATACATACCTATATCTTCACCGTTTCTTATACCCATTTGCAATACTTCGGATAACTTTTGAACATCTAATAAACCTTGGTTAAGGCCTTGTCCAGCAAGTGGATGTATGGTATGTGCTGCATCTCTAGCAACCATTATCGATATCGTTCAGTCTATGCGAGCATTAAGATCATACCAGTGTATGGTGGAAACTTACCCAACAAGTGCTACTCTATCCGCGATATACCGTTCAGCATTTCGCAACCGCAGTGGAAAGCCTGCCCGGCTATTGTTTTGAACTCCCAGTACTTTAGGAGGCATTGAAAGCTCATTGTCTATCATTTCAGGACCGCTCTTAGATTTGTGACTGACGCTCTCCCTCCATGTCAACTCCTCCTTAATAAGATTTCCAAAAGACTTGGTATCTTCAATCAGCTCTTTATACAGGTATTTCAGATCAGCTGGTGATAATCGGAGCGCCGCATTTACAAGATGACAAAAGCTGTCGTCTGGCAAGGCTTTGATCGCGGCAGCCAGTTGTGGTTTGGTTGACCAAACCATCGAAGATATACCGTCTTTGAGCTACGATGAGATAATAATAAGCAGAGTTAGTATCTACCCATATATTGACACGAGCTATCAGCTGGATAGTGACTCACTGGGAGGATGGCAATAGGACCAGTAGGGAGAAATCTCTGCCATGCAGTATCATTGCTTCTGTGCACATCCATTTCCAGGGTAGCCACCACTGCATGCGTATCATAGTCCCACCCGAGAGAGTTGATGTTCGCGAAATTTCGAACAGGGGAATTTGCACCATCTGCTCCAATCTAATTCAAGTAATAAGTTCAAGCCGCCTTTGACCCTTTCATTTGTCTATATCAGTGCCCTTACCAAAAGCCTGGTCTTCAGCTTCCGCCCATTACTCAATTCGACGGTTGGCCAGTCCGAGAGATCATATCCCATTACACTGTCGTCTATATTATTATCGTATGATATATTTGAGACCTTGATTTTCTCGATTATTTCCATTTTTGCACCATTTGAGTTGTGCTCTTCTACGCTTGCAAGAATACCATTTTGCAAGTGCACATTTTCTATCATCCAAGCAATTGGTACATTTTCAGAATTTTGACCTAACATTGATGTGTTGAATTTGACTCTTGCCCCAGATATTGCATCCCAAACTTGCATGTCATGATATGGCTTGATGCGTTCTTGCCGTAAATGTCGCCAAACGTCCATGTCTACGAACCTAGTTAGTTTTTGGTGCAATAATGCCTGTAGTGATTTCAAGTGTTTCTGACCTTTAAGTAGACTAACAGATGCTGGAGTCAGCGAAACGACCCTGTTCGAATATACCTTTTCCGTGGGTGTCCATTTCTTTACAGGTGCCAAGTCGAAAGCCTCAATCAGTGCGATCTTTTTTGAATGAAATTCAGGCTTACTAGCTGAACAGTGGGGATAAATACAGCATCGAACAACACAGATAACAACCAAAGTAGCATTACAAACCTAATGAGCAAGCGAGAGCAGTTCCAGCAACCCCTCCACCAACAATAACCACATCGTATATGTGGTTAATAGAGCTGCTCTGGTCGAAAGCCGCGCTGGCCTTGTCTGCTGTAGCAGTTTGAGCTTGCTGTGCTCGAGTGCTCGTATGTAGCGCGCAGTTTGGTATGCACGGTCTAAAAGTAGGAGCAGCATTCCAGAATAGCAGTAATTTTGAGCAATGGAGGCGTGTGATTGCCTTCATTCCTCGTGTTGCCATTATTGTTGACTTGGAGTAAACAGTATACCAATCACCGTTCCAAAAATTCACGTCAAGAACAGCGGTCACTTCAAGGACCGTCGCAATCCTTGACCAATTCCACAATTTTATTCGGCATGGATCACCATGACGAGGACGACGCACTCCTTTCGTCACAAATCATTGAAGAGGAAGACCTTCTCTTTGACGATGGTCACTCAGATCAGCAACTATTGGTTGCATGGGCAGGAGCGAGTGAACATGACAAAAAACTGGCGCAGCATCCTCAATCTGACGACACATTGCGTGTCCGCTTAGCCGGCCCGTCTACAAGCAAGGTAAACTATAATACAACCCTGGTTATACTTTGGTGTAGTTGGTTATTAATTGAGCTGTACTGTCATTCCCAGGCTGGATTGGAAGCTGTAGACAAGGCAAAAGTAAATGAAATTATATATGAAGCTTCCAAAGTATGATCGATTTTATTGTTATATGGTTTATATAGTACCTGATTTCTATGTGTTGACACTACTTTAGGGATCATCCTTTTTTGAAAATGAGCGTAAAAGAGACGAAGCAGTGACAGGTCGGATAAATACATTGCTCGCCAAGTACGAGAAGATCAAGAACGATAGCATGTCTGAAGAATTGGTCATCGTTGATAATATGGTACTTTTTTTCCATTTGAGTTAACAAAATTGTGAAATTTAGTACTTATATAGCTATAGGTTGAGGAAATGGAGAAAGAGAGAGACCTAACCCAGTATATTTGCCATATTGACATGGATGCATTCTATGCATCAGTTGAGGAACTTGATCAACCCCATCTGAAGACAGTTCCTATGGTAAGTGACAGCATCCAAATGTGTAACTTCGCACAATTAAATTACTTCCTAACGACTTTAAGGCTGTTGGTGGTATTGGAATGCTTTGTACGAGTAATTACGAAGCTCGAAAATACGGAGTTCGAAGCGCTATGCCTGGATACATTGCTCTCAAACTCTGTCCACACCTGAAAATTGTTCCACTCAACTTTGCAAAATATCGGGCGGCATCTGCAAAGGTTCGATCAATATTTGAACAATACGATCCTCACTACTGCCCGATGAGTCTGGACGAAGTAAGGAACTAATCTCCTCAGTTAGTAATCAGTAGTGGTTCTTGACTAGCACCTTAACCTTTACTTATCCCTGTAGGCTTACTTGGACATCACAAATCATTTGAGGACCACTAATCAATCTCCACCAGAAATTGTACTCGAAATTCGAAATAGAATCTTCAACGAGACTAGACTTACCGCCAGCGCTGGTATGTAACTGAAGAGGATTTGGCTTTGGAAATGAACGATAAATCTAACTTCATTATAGGAATCGCAGCAAACAAAATGCTGGCCAAAATGTGCACTGATGTTAACAAGCCTAATGGCCAATTCTACTTGAAGAATGAATTAGCCGACATTAAAGAATTTGTCAATCCCTTGTCCATAAGAAAAGTATGAGCATTATGGAATGAATCGTTCTATTCCCTACTAGGTATACTGACATACCTCGATTTGAAAGATTCCTGGCGTAGGACGAGTGACGGAAAGAGTCCTGAATGCTCTTAATGTGAAAACGTGCCAAGATATATACCCACAACGCGCAATGTTGTTTAAACTATTGAGCGACATAAGTTTCAAATTCCTACTTCGGGCACACCTAGGATTAGGCTCTACGATGGTCGATTCAGAATATGTTCGAAAAAGCATCAGTGTGGAAAGGTACTGCGTTTTTTCAAGTACCAGTCGTTTGTAGTGAATATGGTACTAATTTCCTATATAGGACATTTCGAAGTCTGAGCAGTCGGACGGATCTTTACTTTAAGCTTAAAGACATTGCTCAAAAGCTGGCAAAAGATCTGGAAAGCAAAAATCTCTGCGGTAAAACAATAGGATTGAAGATTAAACTTACTTCATTTGAGGTTCGCACAAGGGCAAAGACTCTTCCAGTAAGCATTTATAAGCAGGAAGACCTCGAGAAATATGCTGGTCAAGTAAGTTTACCTGCCGAAGTTGTCACTATCGAAGCCGTTCGTACAAATAGCTCATCATTACCTGAAGCTCTTGGAGAAGGAATTGCCTGTAAGTCTTAGGCTGATGGGCATCCGCTTATCCTCTTTAAGCTCCAGAGATGAGGAGGATCATAAAGGAGTAAAGCGAGTTAGGTGTCGTTCTAATAACCTATCGATATATTGGATAAGGTTTTAACTTCAAGTATCACAAAAAGTTTTTTCATCCCATTAGCGATTCAGTTTCGAAGGATGGCGAGGAAACATATCCATCCAAGCGCATTCGGATAGAGGAAGAGCCACCTGTTCCTCAGATTGAGGATCTGTCGAATCTCAAAGATGATAAAAGCGCAGAGCTAGCTCTCTGCCCTATTTGCAATACTCAATTTCAAAATCTGGACAACCGATTGATCAACGAACACATTGACAGTTGCTTAAACATGTCGCTTGTCCGGAACGAAATGCAAATGACAGATGTGACACCATATAGTAATAGCTCTGGATCGCACACATCTCCTGCAACACGATTACGGAAGGACAATCATACTCAATTGTCGTCTTCAAAATCTCTTCGGGATTACTTTGATTCAAGCAATCATACATAACATCTGTAAATACTTGTAATGATATATGATAATGCCCGTAATTATCTTAGTAAAATAATATCATAATTGAAATGATATCGTTTTGTTTCGTATTATCCAAAGATTTAAAAAGGAACAGAAGAGATCTAGCATGTAATGTGCAGTACAGGCAGGAGACGATGGGTAGAAATAATAAAAATAAGTAAAGTAGCAAACTGCAGTGTGCTCTTGGAGAGATGGAGGTGGCCGGTTACTCATCTTGTCCGACTCTTCAAGATCTGATGTTCTGTAAAGTTTGGAGAGGTTGCAAGTAAATTTTTTTATAGGGTTTAGTCATGTCGGGTCATTTTAGAAAGAGGCTTGTATGTTGTCATAACACGATCTGTTCGTCTCATGAAAGATTTCATTACGGAAAACTGATATGGTTATGAAGCCTTTAAAGTATCAAGCACTTCTTTTGCTTCTTGCGTGGTGGAGCAGGACAAAGGACAGCCCGAATAGCTTCATCAAAAACGTTCTTGAGACCTAAATCACACTATTAGCGAAAAAACATGTACGCGTTACTTGATCAGGAAAAGTCTCGGAGGACAAACCTTTCTGGGTGAGAGCCGAGCACTCCAAATATTTGACAGCACCAATATCCTTCGCCATCTGCACTCCCTGTGAGTATGTTATAGGTGCCATTCTCTTCTCCCGCAGCTTCTCGATGGTATCGGTGTCTTCGCGAAGATCGAGCTTGGTACCAACTAAAATCGCTGGTATACCTGGAGCGTGATGACTAATTTCTGGATACCACTATTTCAAATAAATACCATAAATGTTTTAATTCCACCATCGACTAGTAGCAAAACGTAATCTGTCTGTCTGATGTTCTTTACCTTAGTTCGTACGTTCTCATAAGATGGAGGGCTGACCAAAGAGAAGCAAACCAAAAAGACATCCGTCTGAGGGTATGATAGTGGTCTGAGTCGATCATAATCTTCTTGACCAGCTGTATCCCACAACCCCAAATTGATGGGTTTCCCGTCTACCATGACATTCGCAGAGTAGTTATCAAATCTAGATGATAAAAGAAGCACGGATCAGGATATGAAATCATCGTGAATTAACATATGTTAACATTACTATGCTACGTATGCCACTTACACTGTAGGGATATATTCTCCGGGGAAGGCATTGGTAGTATATGAAATCAGAAGACAGGTTTTACCAACGGCACTATAGAAAAGCAGAATGATTCGATCAGTAATTGGTATGAAAGATATTATACATAAGAACATTGGTTTGCTATAGCGATGACCCTATTTCGCATACAACTTCGATTGTTTGTATCCTTCATATGCATGCTAAGAGCGGTGGATGCCATGAAGATGGTTGCGGGTAGCGGACAAACTGTACATTTGATTCATCAAGTCTCGATGAACCACTCGGTAGCAATGTCAGCTGTCAAACGTTGCTTTGTCGGATTAAACGAGAGTTGCGCGAAACCATTGCAATATAGTCCAGATCATATTTATGAAAAGCATCAAAAACAACAAATGTAACTTCCATACCCGTCACCAACAACTACACACTTAATGGCTTGCATTGATGGAATTGAAACGAGATGTCTGTCAGTCTCGTCCCTCCGACACCAAAGTCACAATTTTGAGTGCACGTGCCAAATTCAAGCTTCGGTCAAAAATCTTGACCTAAGGGTGTCAGGTAGAAGGAATGGCCAAAAACGGGCTCTTTCTACGGCTGGTTAGCAAATTGGAGCAGCTCTTCCTAAAATATATCAAATCCAGTGAGAAATTCTCAAAATATCAATATCCGTATTGCCAAGAAAGCTTTACGTATTCATTGAAGCCGTCTATGAGCCCCATGTAGTTTGGATTAAAGCTGTTTGGGCTTATCTTGACGGGTTTGATCTTTAATGAAAGTGCCATTGTGAGAACAGTTTTGATCAATATATGTCTACTCTCAACAATTAAAGCCGATTCAACGGTTATCTTTCATTTGTCTTGCTTCCAAAAGAAAGGCACCAAGATTCTTGGCAATACCTCTCACAGCATACCTACTTTCTACACCAACCCACTACATACTGAAGCTCTGAATAGACTCCATTTACTTCAATGAGTCCATACTATGGGGAATATAAACTAAACTGAATAATACAAAAACATGGAGGGATAAATATTTTCTTGTAATAGTTTGATCTGTATACGACAGTGAATAAAAATCATCGCGTCAACAGCAGCCTCCATCATTTCGAGTTTTATCACGAGAGTCGACGCGTAATTGTTGGTTATTGGATTCGAAGTTTTCTGCATCATGTCTGTCAAGGTGTTCCCTTTCGATGGCTAATATTGAAGTGACTAGATGTCGGGCGGCTTCGTCGATATTGGTATTGTCCTTAGCAGACGTTTCAAACCTAATCTTTCAGTTAGTAATTTCATTGAGAGCTAGCTTGCAGTTACCAAAGTCATTTACCATTTTATAAATCCATTCTCTTTGCAGAAAGTATCCATTTCTGCTGCATTGACGTGCTGGCCGTGACCCTCATTTATCAAGTCACTCTAAAGTATGAAGATGAGTATAGGATTAGCTAGCATTCCCATACAAGTTTCGTATTTGTAGCACACTCACCTTGTTTGCTAAGAGCACAACCGGGATGTTACCACCGCCCCATACCTCCGGTAACGATATCTTCGAATCCAAGTCCGCCTTCCACTTCCGCACACCTTCAAATGTCTGCGGCCTAGTAACATCGTAAACGACAAAAGCCCCTAAGGCCTCTTTGTAGTAGACTCGAGTCATATTTCCAAATCGCTCTTGGCCTGCAATATCCCAAAGCTGCAAGCGTACAACGATTTCTGGTGACCACTGTATGACTTTTAAGGCAAAGTCGACTCCTATCTATAAAAGTAGAAGATAATACATTTCACATCAGAATATTATGCTTAATGGTCAATATGATGTCAGATAAGTTTTCTTACGGTTGATTTATAGTGCATTGAAAAAATGTTGTGTACGTAACGCTTAATTATACTTGTCTTGCCGGTTCCCAGATCTCCCACTACTAAGAATTTGTACAAGTACTCCCGAACATTGGACTAGAAAACAAGTCAGATTGCGTTAAATACGTCTATCTGGTATGAAGTATCATGAATTCTTGCATACCATGGTGATTATGTCAGAATGGAAGAAAAGGCAGGTAGATCCAAGATCAAAAGCCAAAGCGGTATCTCCGTACAATACATCAAGGAAATCAAATATTTGTCTGGGTTTGAATAAATCACATTTAGTTTTGGGAACCTGTGGCCGTCATGGAATGAAACTAAAGTGAATTTAAAACCTGAGTACTTTCTATGGTTCTATGTGATCGTGGTCCAATAACATATGCTAAGCGACTCCAGAGTCTTTCTACAACCTCTCTAGCCTAATGTAATGATAACTTAATTAAAAGTTTTGAAAACATTAACCCTCAGGTTTGCTGCATGCTACTTACAATTGTTCGATCAAGTGACCCAACTTTACCTCCTATACCAAACATGATAATCACAAGTAGTTTGACGTCAGTGACATTAAAAGCCATATCAAAGAAACAGGTATTACCCCTTGACTCACCGATTCTTTTCGATAAATGTTGTAACGAACGTATTATTTTTTCGACAGAAGACTATCAAACGTGGTAGGTTAGCAAATTTCATATTTGGAAAGTCCCACTTGCTCTCAAACGATTACCCTTTGACTTTTAATTTCCTCTTCATCATCACCAATGGAAACAGATAGTAAATGTACAGTACAAGTTAGCTTGTGCGCATCCAGTTGATTTGAATTGAGACCAAGTAATTGCCCTGATCGTATCAGAGGCTCAATCTGGGATTCTATAGAGACAGGGTGTTGACGATTCTAACGAAAAGTTGAGTACATTGATCTAGTCGTTGATAAGGTGACCTCTGGGTAATGAACTTACTGAAATTTCAGATAAGGCTGATGTAGAATCGTTGCTAGACTGCATATCTTCACTGTAGTTAGACTGCGGAGTACAAGGTGCTGAGGAACCGTAAACCTGATTAAGGTTGGCGCGATCGCATGTTGTAGATCCAGTCAAAAGATAACTCATAGCCAACGTTCGTCTGAAATGGTTGCTCCTTTCTGAAACACTTTTTAGTGTGTTCAATGATTTTAATTGTATATCTCCATTTAGAAATTGAGATGATAGCAAAGTGACCATGCTGTCCATCTAGGTCAATTGGCACTTGCATGGTTAGCGATAGCGCAAAGGTCGTACATATTCAATAACAGAGACATTTACCTCTTTTCTCCATGCGCTCTGGTCGTAAGATATCAAGCAGCAATTAATTGCTGTCTCAATATCGTGCTGTATCGCTTCACATCGTTCATCCATGGACATTTGAATGAGTAGTACGATAATATAGCTCAGCGCACCTGGGCTATAGCAAGATTGACTGAAATTGAATCTTAAGTATTGTGAGGGAACAAATACCATATTAGACCATAATGTATCACCTTTGCCATACTGATTGACCGAATAATTGTACTATACATCGAGCATTCGAAATAGGAAAAGAACGAATGCTCGTCCTTTGACCAGTGTTAGTGGACGAACTCTGAATCTCCTCCATTGGACTTGGTTGATCAGCATTAGCATCTCGTACTAGCTGTCGTGCCCAAGCAATCTCTTGTTCGGCAGCACCATATGCCTCCAGAACTTGTTGAAAATCTTGCCATGGTATAGCTCGTCGATTTGCTGTCCTCCGCCGTATCTGATCCGCAGATGTCTCTTGCGACCCCTTCAGAAATGTATGTTGAGTCACTTTTTTCATATATTTTGACAGGAAATGTGTAACTATGCATTACCAAGTCTTTCCATAAGGATAATAACGTCTTCTTAGCATCATTACATAGATCAGTCTCTCCTTCATATGCAGCTAGGATAGACTGTGTAAGATATTTGATCTACTTGTTTTCACATCGCGCATGTACCAACCAATTCGAAAAAGCCATCTGTATACAGATAACGGATATTCCAATCCTCTCTTATGGTAATGTGATAGCCATCCGTTCGAAATAAGTTGCCTTCTTCCCAAACGATCTGTGTTGAGGCTATTGGTATTGTATAATTTGACAAGCAATGATATACTAGCTAACTTACCATTTGCGAGATGATAAATCTTAGTATATACAACTTTCTTCGGGGATAGTGGCTTGAACGTCATTATTTCGTCTGGTAAGACGACTTGTGGAAATACCTGTAGATGTAAGTTTGAGTTTAATCCTCTGTGGATTAATTTGTATTCAGATATCAGGGATACTAATCATCATATATCGTACTTTGATATTACTTCCAAAATAATTGTAATTTTTCTCGCTAGTTACTTCTTCATCGTCTTCCAATATCTATTTTATTGTTTCATGTAATGATTAGAGGCTGTGGTTGATCATGGCATTAAAGAATCATAATAAATACCTGTGCTAGTTTATCACTCTTCTCCCGCTCCAGGTACTTCTGAGCTGTCTCAACCGCTTCCTTCATATCCATCGTTTTTGGGCTTTCTTCTGTTTCCTGAATATAGTTCGTATTCGTAGGAGAATCGTGTCTTTCGTCTGGCGTTCTTTGAAGCTCGGCAAACAACTATCAAACCGGTTAGTTCAAGCATGCTAAAGTGATGAAGGTACAATAAATGTTGTCGTTTTATAAGCTTACTTTCTCCAATTCGTCACTTATTTTCTCTCGGTTTTTCCGTCGCTTTTTTCTAGAGATCAAATTTTCTATACTGTAATCTTGGTTGCTCATGGTGAGATATTGAAGTCAAAGGGTCTGCAACTTGGCAAACTCCGAACGATAGTTTGAAAAAAATCCCGTTTCAATTTTGGCAGTCAAATGGGGAACGCGTTTGGGCCAGGTTCAACACCACATTGTACCGTCGCGTTCATCGACTTCATTAACATAGCATCAAAGAGTTCAGAGAATTTTGTATGGTCTGCTTTAGCTCGAAGTACGTACAAGACAACCAATGCTCGTATAACGCGATTTGATGCCTCTATGATTTATCTAAACCTCGCACTCTGCACCAATATGATATCCTCTACAAATAATTGCAGATATGCCTATTGCAATGACAGACCTTTTACAGACCCCAAAAACCTTGAAGGACACCAGGCTCAAATGTGCCTGGGAGCCACTTTTTACAATTTGCTGCCCGATTTTTTTTTTAAAAAAAAAAAAAAAAAAAAATGACCTAGGTTGCAGGTCCGCAGTCCAATTGCTTGAACTTTTCCACGCTATTTCCTCTCCAATGAAAGACGAAATCCATGATCCGGGTGCCAATGACGATTTCCAAGAATCTACTTCGGACCAATTCATGGCGGATCAGGATCCATTCTTCAAATATCATCAACTGAAGTCTATTGAAAGTGTAAGTTGCATAGTGGAGGTTGCTCTAGTATTACATATACTGACGAGATCTTCGTAGCACGACAGCAAATACCTAGGTCAAAATCTTGCCACTTCTCCACAAAGCAATGATGCTTTCGAAGCAATGGACCAAAAGCCAGGTCACCCTCACTTTATGCAACCATATTTCGCTCAGATCGAGAAAGTTCAGCAAGAGACTGCCTTTGTAGATAAAATTAATAATGAAGGTGGAGAAGTCACCGATGAAATGGATTCTGCCAGTAGCGATGAAGAGCTGGTTGATCTCAAGAAGAAGATAGAGCGAGAGAAAAAGAAAAAAGAAGTGAATACACATATCATGAAAATGCTGCGCGACAGTGCAGGTAAGGAACCTTGACACCATCTACTTTATCAACTCTCAGGATTCTACGTTAACCACTTTACCTCGCATACTTCCGTCAGATGATGATATTAGCAATGAACTTCAGAAGCTGTATACGAACTTTCAACGCTGTCTTGATCTCAGGGACAAGTACATGGAAGCGTCTTGCCAGCGCCCATTCGATAATCCAAAAGATCAAGATGACTGGGAAATATATCCATCCCCGCCGGCACCTTCTTGGCCATTACCACCTCCTGAAGAGCTTCAGCGCCGTAAGGAAAAGGAGCTTGAAAGAGAAGCTGACCCCGTCGGATTTGTGGGCAGTGACTTTGACTACAATCATTGCAAGATTCCAAAGCTAGACCAGGTAAACTGATTGTGTTATTGATATTGGAGAAAGACGTTAATCTAACATGTAACGGATAGTTCGTATATGAACTTGATGAAACCGGCGTTTTTCAAGTCTACGAAAACTCAGAACACTTAGAAGCCAGGAAACCAATATATCAGCCACCCAGCGTTAGAGATTACTTTATGGATTTGGACTACATCTTAGGCATCATTAGCGATGGTCCTGCCAAAAGCTTTGCATATAGACGACTTCGTTATCTTGAGAGCAAATGGAATTTATATACGCTATTGAATGAATATCAAGAGTTGGCGGATTCCAAGGTAATTTTTTTTTTTGTTAACGGTGTTATTATCCAAAAAGGTATACTAATTACGATGAACTTGTAATCAGAGGGTACCTCACAGAGATTTTTATAATGTTCGTAAAGTTGACACTCACGTACACCATTCAGCATGTATGAATCAAAAGCATCTTTTACGTTTTATAAAAGCGAAATTGAGGAAGAATCCCGAAGTAAGCACATTATACATTAGAAGCTGGCATATATGTATATATGTACTAATTACCTATCATCAGGAAATAGTAATCTATCGCGATGGCCAACACTTGACACTTTCCGGTGTATTTCAGAGTTTGAACTTGAGTGCATATGACCTCAGCATTGACACTTTAGATATGCATGTGAGCAATACATTTGTTTTCTAGCTTTCATCAAACAAAGGTATTTCTGTGGAAATGTTAACATGGCTGGATTCCGACAGGCACACAAAGATTCCTTCCATAGATTCGACAAATTTAATCTCAAGTATAACCCTGTAAGTATAAGCGTATTTTATGAACATTTTCTGGCTATGATAACTGATTATGTTATCCTAAGATTGGAGAGAGCAGACTGAGAGAGATTTTCTTGAAAACTGATAATTACATCGAGGGACGCTATTTGGCGGAACTAACAAAAGGTAAGGAGTTTCAGATCAACGTCAGCGAAAGAGACAATAACAAGATATATGCTGACTGAATCTATTTCTATCATTACAAACACACACACACGCATTTAAATATATATTTTAGAGGTTATATCTGATCTGGAATCTTCCAAATACCAAATGGCTGAATATCGTATCTCGATCTATGGTCGTTCAAAGGCTGAATGGAATAAGCTAGCCAAATGGGTTGTGCAGAACAAGTTATTCTCCCCCAATGTACGCTGGCTGATTCAAGTACCTCGTCTGTATGACGTTTACAAGGGTAGCAATTTGGTCAACAACTTCGAGGATGTCGTCAAAAGTAAGTGTATGCATAGCCTTTGAGACTTGAGTATCCAACAATGATCATTAATAATGTGATGAACAGATATTTTTGAACCTCTGTTTGAAGTTACCAAGAATCCGGAGGATCACCCAGAACTTCACATTTTCTTGCAGAGGGTCATTGGATTTGATAGTGTTGACGACGAGTCAAAGATGGAGAGACGACTTTATCGAAAATATCCACTTCCTAAAGAATGGGATACAAAGCAGAATCCTCCATATTCGTACTATTTGTACTACATGTATGCAAACATGGCTTCTTTGAACAAATGGAGAGCAAAGAGAAAATTCAGTAGGTATCCGTTTCTGTTGTGATTGGATAGGTATATATTGAATAACAGGGATTATTTCTTTTAGACACATTTGTGTTGAGGCCACACGCTGGAGAGGCTGGTGACAGTGCCAATCTTACATCGGCATTTTTGACATCTCAAAGCATTAGTCATGGTATTCTGTTACGAAAGGTTCCAGCGCTGCAATACCTTTATTATTTGAAACAAATCGGATTGGCCATGTCTCCTCTATCCAATAATGCCTTGTTTTTGACTTACGAACGAAACCCCCTCCCTCAATTTTTCCAAAGAGGTTTGAATGTATCGCTATCCAGTGACGACCCTCTGCAATTCCATTTCACCAAGGAACCACTGATTGAGGAGTATAGTGTCGCAGCCCAGGTTCGTTTGGAAAATAATCTTCAACCATACACTCTTCTATAGCTAACGAACCTTCGTGTAGATTTGGAAATTGTCTTCAACAGATATGTGCGAGCTAGCAAGGAACTCAGTGATTCAAAGTGGATGGGAGAACAAGATCAAAATGCACTGGATCGGCAAGACATGGAGTGAACCTGGAATTGCAGGGAACGATATGCGGAAGACAAATGTTCCCAATATTCGTGTCGCTTTCCGACATGAGACGCTGATGGAAGAATTGAACATGCTATCACGGTATGCTTACCGTAATTCAGAAACTGAAAAGAAACAGGATGGTGGCCACCGCAACAATTCGCAATCTGTCCCATTGTCTACCGCATCGTCTTCGGATATGAACATGTTTCCTGGCGCTGCTCTTGTAGCGGAGAGAGCTCGTAGTAAAAGCATAGAGAGAAGTACGGTCGACAAATGATTTGTTTTAAAACATTAGTAGTTTAGCTTTCAATTTATTTCCATTTGCATTCATTCCATTTAAATTACTTGAATGGAGCTATATATTCCTTCATAAAGTAAGTAAAAGTTGAATCCTTCGCCATCTGGATCTGCCAGAACTCTGACGTTGCGTCCAACGTTGACAATGTCAAAGGACTTCCGAGAGTGCTGAGTATATCATCCACAAAGAGGTTCTGAGTTACAAGTCTTTATAAATTCTTGTCGTTGCAGTCGAAGCATATACTCAAACTCTCGTCGTTTTTTGTACTAATAGAATGGGGTGGTACATTTTCTTGTAAATGGATACTGAATTCCCAGATCCAGCCATTTAGCGAGCTCTTCTCTGAGGTACGATTCCTCTTAACGGCTCCATAGTGATGATTTCCGTCTATAGTTTGTCTGTCAAAAAAGTTTATGCTCCACAGCTTCAGCTTTGCCGGATGAATCATGCTCAGCAAGGGAAGGATGGTATCAATCAAGCAAAGAGTTAATCCTGCTGTCCTCAAGCTCATGGTTTAATCCTTGTCATAATTGTCGTCAACCAATGCTACAAGCGCACTAGCTAATGCACATGTTGCGAACAACAAATTGATCGAATGCTCAGGACTATTATATAATTATATTTAATACCCTAACACAAGTTCTCTGTTATAGGAAAACTGATATGGTAATAAAATAGAGTCAAATAAGTAAGGAATAAACAAATTGACAAGAGTACAAAGTCTTCTTTTCTCAATCCAAAGCTAGGAAAAATCCAAATTGTGAATGAGAAAAGGTCCCACTAGTTTATCAATATATTATGGCAAACATTTATACCCTCGTCAGGCAACTCCGTCGAAACATCGTAATTCGGGTGACACTGCCAGTTTATACAAAGGTTTAAATAATGAAAATTTGATTTTCATCACATTCCCTAACTGTGAAAACACACTTTTTTCTTGTTCACGTTTAATTTTTGCTGGCGCAATCTGTCCAATATCTGACGAACATGCTTTTTAGCTTCAAGACTCTGTAGCGCCAGTCTTGGTCGTAATGCCGACAGATATCCCAAAAATTGTGTAGCCTATATGATGTCGCTACCTTTAGGTCGTCCAAAATTGTTGTTTTAACTGAGAGCATGCCATCTATGAGTGGACGGCTATGTTCATACTCGGCTTTGGTTTTGCTATATATCAGGATATTGTCGGACTTCCTGACATCCGCCCGGGGGGTGTTAAACAGCGGTGCCTTCACTGCTAAAGAAGTGAATTAAGCGAGCAACGTGGACGTTGGTCATAGTCTTCAAAGGTTTGGAGGCCAGAGAGAGAGAAGGTGTCTTGGTTGCGCTCAAAGATGCGGAACGGTCCTTTCCACATATGGAGGAACTTCGATACTTTACTCCTGGTGCTTATCACGTTGTTTGGATACGGACGCCTTCTCTAGATACTCGGGTCGCTGAAAGTCTACAAGCCAAACTTTTGCTGCGATATCAATATTCTCGGCTGCCATGACATCGCGATGGAACATCTTACTAAATTTGGGACAGTAAAGGCGACGGATATTCACCTGACCTACAAAGTCTTGGCAGCTTGGACGCTTCTTAGATGTGTAGAACTCATCCACACCGTCATGATCTAAACGTTGGAGTCGTCTGCGAATAAAAAACGCCTGGAGTAAATCGTGTGACTTGATCACCTTTTCAGCATAACCATCGGCGTAAGCAAAGGTTAGTTCCCTCCTCATAGGGATAAGAGATTCCGTCCGATAAACAAGCCTTGTCTTGCGATGCTCTCGTTCGTATCTTGCCTTCAAAGTCGGTTGGTAAAGTGCCTTCCTCTCTCTGGTAAGATTTATACCTCCTGGATCAGCACTGTAGCAAGCTGAAACAGTGAAGACTTCTCCAAGATCAATGCCGATAACTTTGACAGCTTTTGTGTCGGAAAATTCGGCTCGACCAGCGTTACTATCAGGGAATACATCTTCAATTTTAGGCAATATATTGTCTTGCTGCTTCTGGTACTCCTTCTTGTCCTTTGAGGTATCAAAGGCAGGCACCTGCAGAATATCGCCGTTGGTTCTGAATTTTCCCGTCAAGATGTATCGCTTGACTTCAGAAGAGGTTGTGCTTGAGCATTTGCTTGATAGCTATGACGATAGTTCATGCTGAATAGCAACTTTGATATCACATCACCCTTTAAGGACTTTGCATGATTTCGTAAGTCCTTGGTAGTTGCATTATCGAGCAGATTCAACATTCCCTTTATGACTTCAATGTGCTCATGTCTTGTGAAGCAAACTATAAGACCTTCTTTGGTGATATCCATGTATGTCATCTTTGCAGATGACATTGGTACCATCTTGAATCTCTTCCCAGATGGGAGCTGCGAGATTAGATACAGAAATTGAGATACCTCATCCATACTATCATAAAAGTAGGTAGATCCTTCTTCTTCGCTTCTTGCTCCTTCTTCTTTTTCTTCTTCCCATCGTCATCATCTTGTTCCCTTTCCTGCTCCAGCTGAAGACATATATGATTAGACGCAGTAACAGCCTTACGTATTAATTGAAGCGTTAATATTTTTCCTTTTCCAAAAGCAAGGGAATTCGTCCTTTGAAGTGAGACGCAAATTCTGTATCCTGTGTCCGTCTCAGCATTTCAATGCTCCGGCTTGATATGTTGGCTGTGGATAACTGTTGAGTCATCGTGCCAAAAACCTTGTATGCAGTCTTGAAAGTAGCATTAATGTTGTTATGCTTCTTGACTTGTTCGTTTTTCCGATAAAACGATAGAGTTTCTTCGAGTGATTCATTTGTATCTTTCGAAGAATCTTGCAATCGATAGATATCCCCATTCCTCTGATATTGGTTTCGTAATCGTTGCCACTAACTGTAGCAAGACATTGCCATTGCACAGGGCTTAGCTTCAACGTCTTTAGCATTTCAGGTTCGTCATACAGGTGAAAAATGCCACGTATGACTGGTTGAAGCACTCTAGTGATGTTAGGGTAAAATAACAGATCAGAATCGCCAGATACGATTACATCTTGGTTACTTAGCGACGTTCCACCAAGAATAACTAACGTCAGCTTCACCCGGACAAACAATCACTGTCCAATCGCTAGCTTCTACTTGACTTTCAAAATCCTGTTTCATGCCCTCGGTTAGCTTGAACGAATTACGAGCGAGCTTGTACGCATTGCCAATTTTTGTACCGGAGACCCTTCGGCCTTCCTGGACCGCTTTTTCCATTGCTTCCAATTGTGCGGTAAGCTTTTCCTTGTTCTTCTTATCAGTCTTGGCACATCGCTTGATTGTCATTACCTTTCAACTGTTTTTCCTCCGTCCAGATAGAAGATAGTAGAATCCATGGGCAGCATTGAACTTAGGGTCTAAAGAGGATACCAGCAGCCACCTCTGGTTTATATTGGAAGAATGTAGCTTGGAACAAAGAAACGAAACATCCTAACAAGGCCACATGAAACTTGGTGCCTTCTGGGAAATTTTCGATTTCTTTAGCCTTAGGTTCATAGCCACTGTCTTTAATGAATCTATGTACTGTTTTGATCCCCATGATAATGCTATATAGTCTGAGACGAGTATGTAAAGCAAGTAATAAAGTTTACCCAGGTTACCATGCTTGTTGAGGTAAAGAGTGATTGAAAAGCTCTTCTGACAGCCGCTTATATGCACAACAGCCCATAGGGACATCAGCAGGAGAAGAGTTGTTACCGTGAGGTTGATTACTGGTATATCTGCTCGGTTGCCAACTGGGAGTCCAGCGTGGTGCCATTTTGTGCTCAAATCGCTGATAGCGTACGCGGTCATATCACTCAGCAATCTGGATGGCCTTATCTAGGTCCTCCGGCTCGGCTTCTTCCACCCTAATTCTAGAGTTCAACTTGAGTTCACGAATGAACTTGTTCACTAGTACTTCGGGGTCAACTCCTGGTAGCTCCAACGCGATAGACCTGAAGTCATCGGCATACGCCGCAACTTAGTCTGTCTGACGGATCATGGCCAGTTGGTCGAAGGCGAGCTTGCGAGCGTTCGTGGGACGGAATTGCGCAATGATTGCATTCCTGAATTGATCCCACTCTGTACTGGTAGCCTCTGTTATCTCTCTGGACTTACTTTCCAAGAAAAGGCGCCACCAAGTGGCAGCTTCCGTCGTAACTAGGTCACAGCCAGTTTGACAGTGTCCACGTCAGTCAACTTTTCTGCGTCTTGATAGCGCTCTACCGCGAACAGCCAGTTGTCCAGGACGGAGGTCTTCCGTTCTCCGTTGTAGGTTTCCGGTAGCTTGGCCCTGATTCTTGACGAGGTCTTGGACTCCAATGCTGTTTTTACGGCTGTCGCCACTATTACCGATATGCCTTCGCTGCTTGACATACTTTCCCTTGTTGCTTCTTGTTCTTCTAGTAGGTCTTGATAACTTGTGATAAAATTCCTGGCAATCCTTAGAGCTGTTTGCCTCCAATGGTTTCTTCTTTCACTTGTTTGGGGAATACGTCCTTCTGGTTCTTCAGCAGGATATCTTCTTGTTAATGCGTATTCTTCCTGTAATTCTTGTGGTAGTAATTCCTTTACATGTTCTTCGATTTCACATTCTTCCTGTTCCTTAGTATATCCGTAAGTATCTTTCATGCAATCGCAATCAAATGTCACAGTACATCGTGACTGGTTCCACTATTGCTGATATGTCTTCGGTGCTCGACAAAATACTGATACGGTCAGTAGTATAGTGGCTACAGGGCTCTACAATTGGAGAGAGAGAGAGAGTATATTGTCAGAAGACAGGAGTGGGGTTGACGTTAGCCACTGGCTGATTATAATCCATGCATCATTATTAGCTGTGCTTTCCTTGTATGTTATTTCGGGCTCGACAAAAATTTCAGATACAAACTCGATCATCATTGTGTGTACGGCAGCTATCAGCCAGGAAACGGTACGTGCTGTGTTATCAGTCAGTTTTCTTGTATATCTTGTATGACTTTAGCCAATGGGCTGCGCTGTTAGGCACTTCTGGTGATCTTGAGTTGACAATCGCAACCAATTGTCTTTGCAGTTCATCCAGTTCCAATGGACTCATTTTATAGGGGTGGCCGAGTAATGGGGCCTGCGCCTCCAGTGTTAATGACGTGCTGTACCGATCTTTCGGGTGGTAATCCTGGTAAGGGTGTCTTTGAAGACCTCCGCAAATTCCTTACATCAGTGCTTCCCATTTAGGATGTCCTTTGTTATTTATCGTTTCTTGTGTAAAACAGACTAAGAAACATTCAGCTTCCTTTCTTTTGAGTAGTCGTTCTGTCTGCTTGGCCGATAAAATAAAGTTGAGCTCCTCCATGGTTTCCTGTTTTGATACCGGCTTCAGTTCATGTTGGGTGTATCCTTAGTTATGATTTCAATGTCTTTCGGTTCATCTTGTTTCTCGGTTCGAATCTCAATGTCTTGAAGGTGATCTTTTACTACACTTTCCTTTTGTGAAACATCGTCTCCGACAAATTAATACGATCTGTAGTACAATGGAGTTTCGAAATCAGCAGCAAAATAAAGAAGGATATTTATACGTGACAGAAAAGGGAAGTAAATTGTGTCGCCCTCTCGCCACAATTAGAGAGAGTGAGAGCATGAGGCGTGGAAAGGCGGAGAGGGGTGACGTCAGGAACTCGCTGACAATAGCCGTGCATCAAAATGTCAGATACAAACTCGATCATCATGGTATGTACGGCATCTATCAGCCAAGAAACGGTACGTTCTGTATCATCAGTCATTTGCTTGCATATCTGGTAGTCTTTAGCCAATAGCTGCGGTGTTAGGCGCTTCTTGTGATCTTGAGTTGACAAAAATGTTACGTGTGACCCTTGAGTCCTGGTTGGGTATAATCCTACAGCGGTTGAGGTAAACACACTTGACTTAGAATTCAATGGAAAGGAGGTAGAGTGATGACGGCTCTTGATCACCACACACCGTCACAAAAATTGTTAGGACTTGTAGTGTAAGGATGAGTTGATTTCACGTCAAAAGGGATAGTATCCGCATTCAGAGTAACAATGAAGAGAAGTAGAGAAAAGAGAGATCCCCATTTAGAGTCCGAACACTCAGGACAATTTATAGGCAATCGCCTTACACAATGGAAACGCCACAAGTGGCTCACACAACGAGATAATAATATTGGTAATATATAAATAAAGCAATAGAAATATGGAGAGACGATGTCACCAATCCTATGCACTACACGATTCCATCAATACAACGGGATTTCTTGGTGTAGTCGGTTATCACGTCTGTCTAACACACAGACGGTCGCCAGTTCGAATCTGGCAGAAATCACTTTTTCGTTTCTTGCACTTTTTTGGGTAGTCAAGATTTTGTATCGGATATGCTCGAAAATGTCGGGTGTCGTTTTCTATTTTATATGTTAATGGTAAGTCCCTGCAAACGACTGAACTTCTCGTGAGGTACAATCCTTCCCTTTTTTTCATGTCTTCTGTTGTTCTTTTATACTTTCTTAAAGTGACTGATTATACAAAATTATTATGAACGTGACTATTCCAAAGAGGTGTCCAAGGTGACTCCGAACAAGTCGAAGTCACATTGGACGATCGTCGTAAAAGTTAGGCCGACACGGGCTTTAGACCGCGTTCGAAACGGTCAAGAGCTTCCGCCAAAAACCATATCCGGGATTTCCAACGCCAGGTTTTGGAACTCGTCCACGTACTTCTCCATAGGTCCAGTTTGCCTCAAGATCGCCAAGTTGTCCCTGGCAGTCTTGAGCGCGTTGGTGGGACGAAATTCCTTGATAAGAGCTCACCTCAATGGCGTCATACATGCAAAATGGCCTGGCTTGTGGTACAGAGACTGCCTAAAGTTGCAGTTGAGCCAGTCCGCTCACAATACGTAATTGATAATAAAAATATTATAATGAAGCTGATATTAAATCGTACTGCCGCTTATCTATTATGTTTATATGATGAAGGATACAGTATTGGCTAGTATAGTATATGACGGTGAAATTGGTATTTCAGGATTAGTTGGGTATTGCCGATCCATTTCACGAAATGCATCAAATAGACTTTACTGTTAGTCTTTAATATGCTAACAGGTTCATTCCTCTCATTATTACTATCAGCTGCATACTTACAGTATGAAGTCTGCGGTAAGTTAAATAAAATAATGTTCTCAAATTTTCTCACACTTTTACCCTAACAGGAATAATTGATAAGCCCAACCGAAAACTGAAAAGCCTCAAGTCAGAGCCTCCGTCATTTCAGTCACTTGATAATAAAGGTGGTTTTGCATAACATGCATGAAAATAAATTGTGTATTTGTTTTGTACAGACGAGGGGAAACCAATCAAACAGTGTATGATAAGATCCTGCTAATGGCACATTGTTGAAGAAAAAGCTCTATAACCCTTTTTGGGGTTGGTTACAATTTAATGTTTGAATTGATCTTCAGTTACACCCTTGCCCATAGCAGCGGTAGATGCGACACCACCAGTGACAGTCTTAATAAGCTCATCAGCGTAGTGAGCACCACTCCATTTCTGTTTTGATGAAGTAAGGCGATGTGAGTCAAAGGCATGAACCATTTTCTAACATTTTCTGTTTTCCTGATTTTTTGAGAAAACAAAATAAAAAGAAAAGTAAACTATATGCATACCTGATGCGCGAGGACATCAACACCAGCTTCTCTTTCCTTACGCTGAACACCGGCAACGTAAGCAAGCATACCCTTCTCAGCGTAACCCTTTGCGAAGGTGGCTAAAATGAGGAGAATGAGTGATTTGATAAACAAAGGCAGGTGCTTCACAAAATTTGTATAGATCAAGTACCTGTTGCGAGGGCATTGGCGTGAAGACCACCAAGAGTAATGAATTGCCAGACGAAGCCGAGTTTGCCCAATTCCTTAATGTAGCTTTGCATATCATTGTCGTTCATACCAGCAGCATCCCTATCCAAACATTATTGTAATAAGGTTTAATGGTGTTAACAGGAGATCATGGAAATAATGTTTCGATTAAAATAGCACTGATAACAGCGATGAACTTACCAATTGAAGGATGGAGACAAGTTGTAGGAGAGTAAGACGTCAGGGTGGTTGGACAAAACGCCATGAGAGAATTGCTTGGCTTGTGAAAGAATGGGCTTCTTGGTTTCCATCCAAAGCATATCAGCATAGGGAGCGAAGCAAATAGCACGGTGGGTAGCACATTCAGTACCACCTTGGTAACGGTAGTAACCTTCTCTGACACGAGGAAGATCCCAGTCCCATGTGATTTCAACACCGAACTTCTTTGCAATAGCTCTTGCTTCCTGATTTGACTTGGATTCAATAGCATTGTAGAAGTCAGCAACCTTGTTACCCTGACCCTTTGCCTTGAGAGCTGCAGCGACAGCATCACCGTAGCGAGAAAGCTTAGCTTCATGGATCCAGTTATCCTCAACTGCCTGCAGCTGATCACCACTCTTTCCGGCCTGTTCGGCTTCATGCATCACTTGGACCAAAGGCGGCAAAGAAGTGTTGGTTGCACCAAGAATGAAAGCATGGTCACGGTAGTCGATATTGCTGGTGATCAAAGTGGCAGCTTCAGCATCAGAGCGAGCAACGAGGATATTTTCAACACCCATGATATCGTATTGGACACGAATAGCGACCAGTCGGTTGATATGTTCGGAGATAGGCACCAAGACTTTACCAGCCATGTGACCGCACTTTTTGGTACCAGCAGCTTGATCCTCAACTTTTTGTAAAAATTCAACCGTTAGTTAAAAGTTCCGCATATGGAATGTGGGGAAACTTGACACATATGAAAATTGGGTAACTTACTATGAATACCAGCAGCTCCGCGCTCAACAAACATCTTTGTAAGCTTCATAACGGCAGTGATGCCACCATGACCAGTATCTGCGTCAGCGACGATAGGACGAAGATAATCAATATAGGGAGTCTTAGCTCTCTCTTCCTTGGACACGGAGAAACGAGCTTCATGTTGTTTGCGGTCATGGAACAATTGAGCCATGAACAAATGCTCGACCTTGTTAGGAACAGTGTCCATAGGGTAATCAGCCAAATCAGGACCAGGTTCGTTTGAGCTAGAAGCAGTAGAGGATGATTGCCAGCCAGAAACGTAAACAGTCTCCAAATGAGGGGCCATTTGGGTAACCTGAACGGGGTCCAATGCACCAAAGGTATGAGAAGCAGTACCATTCTTCTTATGGTTTTGCAACAATGTCCACAACTTCTTCGCTTGGGCATTTGAAGGATAATCAATTTGAAGAGTACCACGTTTGGAAACGATGGCCTCTGCAGTATAAGGACGTTTGACTAGACGGAAACGAGGGGAAGCCCACCATTGTTTGAGTTGATCGACTTGTTGCTGGAACTCTCGTTCCTCTTGTTGGAGCAACTGTGTAGAAGACATGATGAAAGTAAATTAAAGAAAACGCGGAGAAAAGGAAGCAAAGGAGTATGTTTTGTAAAATGTCTTGTAATTTATATTGTTTCATCAAAGCACCCTACTCTGCCCTCCCCTGCCCGTGATCCCCCGCAATAAGTCGGTGTCTGCATGTGAAGATGAACAAAGGCTTGAAAGGTGTAAAATTCCTAGTTGGCTTGATCACGCGCCAGAGTCTCACTTGACGTTTGATTGGTTAAAATTTTCGCTTGTCATCCGTTGTAAGCTGAGGATGTCTTGGTAAGCTGATATCAATTGATGTAAGATTTATACTCTCTCTCTCTCTCTCTCTTTCTCAATCACTGATAGATTGGAAGAATGGAAAAATATGAAATTTATATGTCTAGATGTAAAACGTACGACTTTTGGGAACAAGCTCTTGGATTGTCGACTAAGAATCGTATATATCTCATTTCTGATCCAAGGTTGGACTATGAATGCTATGAATTATTTGAACACTTCTTCTGCAGTTGTGTTCGAAGTTGTAGGAGAATCACCCCAGCTTCGAATGTTCCAACCATTTTCGCTATTGATCTTGTCTGTTTGTTCACCAAGGATAGCCAATGAATATTGTTGAGATTCACTAGGAACAGCTAGATATTGATGTGCTGCATGCTTTACATCCTCTTCTGTCACATTCAATAATTGCTCACGACGTCTAATATTGGTAATGTGTTTGGATGAGTCAGTAAGCGGAACTGCAATTTTAGATGTGAGCGGGGCTTCTACTTCTTTTGCCCCGCTACCGATTTTTCTATTGTATGAATGCATATATAAAATAATTTACCTTTGACGAATATCATCAGATATTCCATCAGTGAATTGAAGAAGGCCTTCTTGAGAAACACTGATGGGAGCGTCAACACCTTGGAAAATAGAAAGTTTGGCTTCAGTCATCTCTTGCTCCGAAAATTTCCGTTTGGCAATCCAGTCAATAGCTTTGGAGTAAGTATCAATAGTTTCCAAGGATTTGGGATCACGGTACGAGTAGAATGAGAAGAGTCCGTTGAGCCCAGCATATTGTGCACCTCCGCCATAAGCACCGTTCTTCTCACGGATCTCACGGTGCAAAAAGTGGGATGTCATAAGAGATGAAACCACTTGTAATTTTGCACCATCAGCGTGTGTATACGGAACCCCGCGAAGAACCTTGGCTGAAAAGTTCACCGAGAACGGTAAGGGAAAGAAGGTTTTTCCATATTGAGGAACGAAGACATTCTATAGGGCCAGATGTGGGTCAGAGTGTGTCAAGTAAATTGAGTTCGTGCACGTGCCATTTGCAGCTTACAAGTTCTGAGGGTACAGACACAGAGTCCTTAGATAGACTAGAGAGGAACTTCGTCAAGGCTTGTTCATTTTTTCCTACAACCGAATCGTCACAGGTAACGGCGACTCGCAATGAAGATTGTTTGAGCACCAAACTGGCAATCAGCTGTTGGCAGAATATGAGTAAAACTTGAAAGAAACCAGTGCCACAAGTTTGGGGTCCACATACCTTAAGCTTGGAAATCACATCAGAAAGATCCTCAGTATTTGCGAGCTTGTTCATGAAATCCACTTGAGTCATACCGCCATAAATTTCAGAATGTGCCATAGCAGGTGTGAGCGTTGAACTTGCATAGCGTCGTGCATACGCATGTCCAGAATCCGCCACAGAATTCACCATGGAAGCGGCATTCTGTTTAACAACTAATGAGATAAAGTGATATAAAACATATTGGAGATTTACTATCTATTACATACCATAGCAATCAACGTGCGAAGCTTTTGAGTGTCGTCAAAATTGGTCTCATGAACCAAAGTTTCCAGTATATCAAACATTTTATCGATATTACGATCCAAGCAGTTGCCAGTCAAAGCTATGCCATCCTCAATATGGTCAAGGTCTAGTAATTGACAAATGTCATTATTAAGTGATGACGGGCATAACCAAAATTGAAATATAAATGATGTCCCATACCGGAATGGTTGGTGGATACTAGCATACTGGCTTTCAGGCCACCAGTGAATAGACGAATCTCCTCATCGATGATGGCCATATCTTTTGTGGTTGTGCCCAATGAAGTCAGAGCCTAAACCGAGACAGAATTACTACACCGCCAACCACCGCTCTTTCCCACGGTGTTTGAAAATCAATAGCAAAGGCTTACATCACAAAACAAGGGAAGGTATACTCGAAGTTCAGGAGGGATTCCGATCGAAGTACTGATTGCTCTAAAGTAAGTGATACCATTAGTTGCTGCTGTTCTCCATTGAACAGGTGTGTCACCGACTGCCGTGTGTTCTAGAGGGGTCCGTTTTCCTTTAAGTGGAATGTCATTCAAAGTTAGTGTTGGTAGGCATGAGAGGTCTTCGGTTTTGTCCTGGTTGGCAAGTAACTCCAGTCCACGCTCCTCGATTTCCTTCTGATCACTTTCAGTCAATGCTGAAACTTTCTTTTTAAGTCTGTCCTGTTCTTCTTTGGATAATTCAGCTGCAAAGGTTGTGGAAGGCTCCATAATAAAGGTTAGCTTGTGTTTGTTGTTGAGCAAGTACTTTTCAATTCTTGATTCAAAGAATCCTCCTTCTGCCAATTCCTTTCTAAGGCGATCAATGTATGTATTGACTTCTAAGAGGTCCGCTGGGTTGGTACCATTGAACCATCCGGAGGATACGCCATGCATAATGCTCAATCCGAAATCCGCCGTTTTCTACCGATCAACGCAAAATAGTTTTAGCCATGAAGCGTCAAGTGAGCCCCTGTGTTCCGATTACTTACATGCTTGCGGCTAAGCTCCATTTGGTGCAAAGCAGCCTCAACACGATTATGATCAAAGCCCTCACGATGTGCCTTTTCGAAAACGACTTGAATGGTGTTTTTGATCTATGAATACCCAATAGTTATATACTAACGCTCTATTATTCAATCCTCCCACTGATAAAATGTAAATACCGTATCAATATCACTTGATTTGATTCCTTGAAGGCCCACGGAGAAGCAGCTCTGCATAGTGGAAGAATCGTAACCTGTATTGGCTGAGAATTCTGCTCCAAGACCACTTTCGATCAATGCTTTGTACATTGGAGAAGCATGACCATCTAACAGCAAGTACGACATGAGACGCATGGCAAACGTTTCAAAGACATCCTATAAGTGGTTATGTTAGATGAATTAGAATATATTGTAACGCACGCATTTATCCAATTCTTACAGTTGAATCATTGGTCAGGTAGGAAAGAGATAACTTGGTCTGCTTTTCAGCATTGCCAACTTTAGGAGCAATGTGGTGTCAATAATGAGAAAAATATGTCTGCCTCTCACTCACTACACTCACATGGATCAGCCGCACACGGTAAAACAATCTCTCTTGGACCATTCCACGGAGTAACCAGCTTGTTAACGTTGGGAACCTTGACAGGATCAAAATTTCTAATCTGAGCATCGATGGCTTCCAAGTGCGTTTCCAGCGGCATCTTTCCATAGGTGTAGAAGTGGGAATTGGAAGGATGATAAAATGTTTTTTGGAATTGAACCAATCCTTCGTGAGTCAAGTCGGTGATGTGCTTGGGATCCCCTCCACTAACGTTCTCATATGTTGTACCAGGGTACATGTTTTGTTGCGCTCTCTGATAAAATAAGTAGCTAGAATCCGACATCTGTCCCTTCATCTCATTGTAAACCACTCCTTTGAACACAATTGGTGATGTTTTGTCTACAGGTCGAGTTAGTTCTACTTGTTTGCATGGTATCATTACGTCTCTAACATTGTGTAAGTTTACCCTTAGGATTTTCATGTTCCAGGCGCCAACCTTCCTGTGTGAAGTCCAATTTGCGAAGATGTGGAAAGAAGGCTGCATCCATATAAACGCTTCTCAAGTTGTTAAAATCGACTTCATTAGTCGATGCAAACGGATAGATGGTGTAATCGGAGGCTAATGTGTCAACAGGTGGTTAATCATGATAATTCTTTGCTTGGACTGCAGAATTAATGGTCATACCAGTAAATGCGTTCATAAAAGTAGCAAGACTTCGGTTAAGCATTTTGAAAAACGGATCTCGAACTGGGTACTTTTGACTTCCACACAAAGTAGTATGTTCCTGAAATGATGTTACGATACGTTACAATGGGGGGGCTGTACATGCAATACGATATATGATCGATATGTTTACCAAAATATGAGGAACACCTGTGCTGTCGGATACAGGGGTTGAAAAGCCAACGGCAAAAACATTATTTGAGTCATCTCTTTCTACATGGAGATGTTTTGCGCCAGTCTTTTCGTGCTGAAGCTGGATGGCTGTTAACTGAAGTTCTGGGACTGTGCGAGTCTGTTATAGGAAGACATATAGCATAAGACTCAAGGACACGATTGTCTACTCTCTCGCACATAACTTACCTCCATCACCCTGTAACCTTTAAGTTGATCGCCAGGCTTTAAAATTGCTTTTATGGCAGAAGCTGACATGAGCAAATAGGCATACAAAGGCAAGAAGAATCCCTGTGTAGTAAGTAGTAAACATACCGGCTTTCGCATAAGATCTTCTGAAAGATTGTCGAGAATGGGATATACAGTTTGCTCTTCGAGCAGCAACGTTACATAATGAGAGCATTTAGAATGCTCGTCAATTGCTAGGCTTCCGTTTGCAGCGGTTGAAAAGTTTGAGTCAGGAAACGAAAATTTGGGATTGTTGTCGGGATTCTTCCCAATTCCGCAAAAAATTAACAACACAGGTGGATGACGGTGTTATCGAGGACAAAAACCAAATGAATATAGCATGCAACTATTACTCAAGATAGCAAGGAAGGTAGGTTAAGATTTTACATTGTCTCAATGATATAGGTACTCTTTACTGGTAACTAATAATGATTGACATTGTACCAATGATAACCGCTGTTTAGGTTCAGAATTCATATACTTTGTTTCACTGTGTGGTTGTTGTAGGCTAATAGAACGTATCAATATGCATTAAAGAGTTCTGGAATAATATTCCATAGTTTGAAATTGGTTATGGTACTCAAACTGATACAGTGGAGTAAGTCAATATTGGTCTGGTTTAGTGAAAATGAAAATGAGCCATCCATCCCAAAATGAGCCATCTCACACAAATTGAGCCAGCCAAGCGAATCTGTGCCATCTGCCATGAGAAGTACTGGAGTTGTGCTCCAATAAAGAAGCCCAAAGCTTTTCTGTTTATTATGGAAGACGTTATTGAACGAGCTATCCTTATTCAACCCTATATGAACTGGGAAGGTCCAGAAATGATTCACCAAGAACACTAGCGAGAGAGGAGAAAGAGTAAAATACGACGCAAGAATATTGAAACTATGTCTGGCTATACAAGAGGGAATATGCTACCCCATCTTGTTGAAAGCTAACCTCGTTGTCTTTCCTGTGGACAACAATTGAGGATCCATATTGTTGCTATGTATAATCTTTGCGAATGATGCTCTCTGCGTTGCATAGAATGAACATTAAGTATAAATGGCATAATATCCTCCATCTCTTGCTAGAAGACCATATTCCTCTGTCTTCTGGCTGGTGTACCGATAACCAATCCGCATGGCAGTAAAATATTCCAAGCAGGTCAGAATGGAATGGACTGTTAATTAACGGTCACAAAAATATTTTTTTTTATGTTTGGAATCTTTTGAGAACTTGTGAAACTTCCTCTTTTCCCCTCTATATCTGTAGTAATGGCCCCCACTAAGACTGCTGCTGCCAAGAAGAACCAGAAGTTCGTCATTGACTGCTCTGGTCCCGCTAACGACAAGATCTTCGATGCTGCTGCTTTCGAGAAGTACCTCCATGACCGCATCAAGGTCGAGGGCCGTACCAACAACCTTGGTGATGCCGTCAAGATTGCCCGTGGTGCTGATTCTAAGATCACTGTCACTGCCACCATTCCTTTCTCCAAGCGTTACCTCAAGTACCTCACTAAGCGTTTCTTGAAGAAGCACCAGCTCCGTGACTGGCTCCGTGTCATTGCCACTGACAAGCAAACCTTCGAGCTCAAGTACTTCAACATCAACCAGGGTGAAGAAGAAGAGGAGGAGGATGACGAGTAAATTATTTACTCTAACCTTCGCACATATAAACCTCTCTAGAGCATCATACATTTTTTAAACTTACAATTTCTGAAATAATAAATGTTTCATAAACCGTAAGGGCGAGATGACAACGAGCCCAGAGAGGTTTTGTTCTCTCAAATCACAATGTCTGCAGAATGAAGGCTGATGCGTTTTAATGTTTTATTAATCGCCGCTGGTTGAAGAAAATTTTTTCTTTAGGCATGTTAAGTTTCAAGTACAGTTACAAATCCGCTAGACATCATCCTGTTCTTGGTCTTTCTTTTCCTTTGCCTCAAGAAGTTGCTTCCTTTCCTGTTGTTCCTTTTCTCTTTTCTTGCGATTCTGAAAAAGTGCTTTTACGTCTTGCTTTATGGGGGATTTGATCAAGGATAGAAAGAATCGGGTACAAGAGTGGGTGTCTACCAATAGCCGGAGCATTAGTCGGCGAGCTTTTATTGAGCAATTCCAAAGCATTACCTACCAGCCGTTTGCTCTGGTGAACAGACACATTGTTGTCTAAATTGCGGTTGAAGTGGGCAATGTACCGCTTGCCAGTACTCAAACCCGATTTCATTGAAAAAATGTACTTCATCTCGTTCCAGAAATAGGCTGGCCATCAATGTTTGGACTGCAGTGTCGCTCCATCTACATATATCCATCTGTCAGATATGCGCCTATGCTTCATATATCCCTAAAAGCCTTTTTCTTTTTTACCTCTCGTAAAAGAACCCGCCATTTTTATCAAGGTACTCAAAAAATGTCCGATAGCTAGTTGAACGAAGATAATCCAGAGAATATATTGCAAAGTTGTTCCAGAACAGACAGCCATTGAAATACTGCCAACCTTTGTTTGTAATCAAAGGTTGGATACTACGCTCCCATGGCACGATTAGATCCCAATGGGACAAAAGGAAATTGCGGGTGGTTTCCCATAGCGTTGGAACGGTTTCTTGTATTTCGCCATCATTAATGACGAACGCTGTTTACAAAGTGGAAAAGCAAATTATGAGCAATTGGGAGCAATTGGGAGCAAGTCAGCATTGTGAAAATGGTTATCATAACTTGCCAAATTTTTTGTTGTTCTCCTTCATGAACAGGAACGGATCAAAATTGATATCGCACAAGTACTTGGATTCAGGCTCAACCCGCCAGTAAAACTCCAGGTCCCTAAGGAGAGAATGATATTGAATGAAACCAGCATGGAATCTATCCCATTCATTGGATGATAAGTGCATGTTGTTGATATTTCACTAATGTCTTTCCATAAAACACTTGCCTGCTTTTCAGTCGAAAGTCGAGACTACCGCCTCGGAATAATCCCATTTCTGCATATCGGCCCATCTCCATTTCTGCAAAACGTGCGTCAATCCAGTGAGGATATGACCATTCTCTATGATCAATTAGTCCATAGTACATGGGTGCTCCAGATAGCATTTGTGTATAGTGTTTGAACTCTTGACTCAGTGGTTGATCACTGAGAAAAATCCATGGATAATTATATTGATGGTTCCAGCGATCTTCTATATTTCGGATAGTTGACCGTATAGTGTGCAAATCGCCGTTGCGAACCACTGCTACAAGAGCGGCTTTTATTGGGAGAGTATTGTTCACAGTAGTCCAGTCAATTCGAATATCAGCATGTAGTTCTGGTACATCCAGATGTGCCTTTACTCTCTTGTCTTGTACGAAGTCAATCAGAGCGTGGCGATATAACTCTTCTGAAAACAGTTCCTCTTCTACTTCTGATGTGATTTCTCTCTCAACTAAACCAAATACGAAGAAATAAGTGAATACAACGATCATAGCGAATACGATACATAGTGATATTCGTATTCGCCGCATATACCAAGGTACATGCTCGTAGTGTTCACTAGACCGTATTGGTGACCTGCTAGAGTATTTTGTACGGAGCATAGAAATGATGATATTGCATAGAAATGGTTGAGAATAAAAAAATGAGATATGAAAAGGGACATTGTATGGTCAAGGGGTCAGATTTTCATTCATGTAGTCCCAGAAAGGAAGCATTGGTGCTCCAGGGGTTCATCGGAATTTACTCAAAGATATTGTTACTGTGAAGCAGACTCACGTTATTTGCAATGCAGAGCTAGGTATTTATCAAGATCTGTATTTAATGGTGTCAACGATCGTTCTTGAACTAGCCATCCATGAGATTATGGATATCTTATGCATAAATATACTGAAGGAGTTCTACTGCTTTTACTTTATGTATTTGTATGAAGCCGCTCTCTTACTTTTCTCGGTAACGTTGGGATTTTCAAGCAAGATGCTGCGAAAAATATTTTATATTTGATCGAATACATTTTAGTTCTAGAAACTACGAAATCAATGAAATCAATGCGACTGACCCATGGGGTCAAGTCGCCAGTTCTGCTGCAGCAACCAGCCACTGGATTGTAAACTTTTCCCCCTTGTCTTTCTGCACTGTGCTATCTACCATAATTCTTTGTATGAAGCAACGGATAAAATCTCGTATAATAAATCTATTCATTAGTGGTTATTTCGTATTACTCTACCACTTTGTGAAGCTCTGCGCTTACTTTTTGAAAAATGGTGAGTGACTGTCATTCGTGTTCGGTCATCATCGTCTTTGGTATTCTGTGGGCAAAAGAGATTTCTCCACAGGTTTGTACCAGATCCATACCATGCCTGTCACAATCTTATCCGCTCAACCTGATCTTTCCAATGAGGTAGTTCGACACACTGAGCGAGGTGTGGAACTAGATGTATCTCCTCCTCTTAGCGGTCTGACAGAAAACCTGAAAGGCGATTTGTATATAACGGAAAGGTAAAATCACGGTTAATCCAAGTAGATCAGAAGCCCTACCTGACACCTTTCGTTGATCAACTCTAACATGGTTTTTAAACAGCCAGGTATACTTTTGGTCCGAATCATTTAACACTGGAGTGGCGCTGTGGTATCCAGACATCATCATACATGCAATAATGCGGCAAGCAGACCGTGAAGCCATATATTGTCAACTGGGCGAAGGTATTCGCTTCCCCGCCCAAGTCACGGAGAGCAGACACGAAGATGAGGAAGATGAGGATATGACGACAGAGTTATACTTTATTCCAGCCAATGGGGAATCATGTAAGGATCTATAATACAATAATTTGCACCGGCAAATGTGAAATATTGATCACGCTAATGACCTTTCATTTTATTTGTAATATGGTAGTGGAGGCGCTATACAATGCCTTGTCTCAGTGTGCAGTATTACATCCTGATGCTGACGCTGACGAGGAGGAGTACGAAGAGGAGGAAGAATGGTATGCAAACCCAAGCGATGAAGCTGAGCTGAGTGAAGTTCAACGGGCAGCTTTAGATCACCTAGCTACAGTATTTCAACCTCCAGTGAATGGAAAGAAGACTGACGAGAGTGATGATGGTGCGTTTCAAGATGCTATGGAAGAGGAGGACTAAAAGTAATAAAGGTTACGGATGAAATTTAAACGTCTTAGCAATTGCATGTGATTCTGAGTCAAAAAAATCTAAATGAGTGTTGTTATAAAGGTGTGGGGGATCTGTCAGCTCCTTTTGTTATTGTATATTTGTGTCAATCTCTCTCTCGCCTGTCATGATATCTTTGGCTGCTTCTAGGACGTTAATCTCTCGTGTATCCACTTCCGTTGTTCGTTCCTCTCTCTCTGCCAATGCTGCAAGGTACGCGATCTTCTTCTTTTTCGACACCGAAATGCTTCATATACCCCGCATTTCTTACCTGTGTTTGATCCTTTAGAGCATTCTCAAGCTCCATTGTTGCACGTAATTCACCAACTTCTCTTCACCACTTCACTGAAGAGGAACTCATGCTCAGGGATACCGGTAAGTAACCTTTGGTTTATTTTCCCACATGACTTTGGTTTCAGTCACAATAACCGTGAAGACTAGTGGCACGCTTCGCTCAAGACGTTGTCAAGCCCAAGGTTCTGGAAATGGACGAAACTGAGAATTTGGATGAAACTGTTTTGAAGGGATTGTTTGAGCAGGGTGTGAGTATTTTTGCCTTTTCCATTATATTTGGGCTTAGTTTTGCACAGTTCAAGTTCCGTACATACAATTCGGCTTATTGATCGACTTTTCCCTGGTATTTGGTTCTCAGCTTATGGGTGTGGAAACTGAATCCGAGTACGATGGCTCAAACTGCTCCTTCACTTCCGCTATTATCACCATTGAGGAATTGGCCAAGGTTGATCCTTCCGTTAGTGTAGTCTGTGATGTTCAGGTTCGTTTTCCTATCATATATCCGTTTTCTACTGTAAAACACCGCAAACTGATCCAGTCCGTATAGAACACGCTTGTCGGAACTCTCTTCCGCAAGTATGCTAGCGAAGATATCAAGCAGAGATACCTCCCACAGTTGGCAACTAACAAGGTCGGATGCTTCTGTCTTTCCGAGGCTGGTTCTGGAAGTGATGCTTTCGGTTTGCAAACCAAAGCTGAAGATAAGGGTGACCACTACATCTTGAACGGATCCAAGATGTGGATCACCAACTCTAAGGAAGCTGATATCTTCTTGGTCTTTGCCAACGTGTAGGTATCTGTCATCATTATCGCTCTAGCTGGTGATTTGACGCTAATGTTGTGTTGCAGCGATCCATCCAAGGGTTACAAAGGTATTACCTGTTTCGTTGTTGAAAGGGATTGGGGTGTTGAAATTGCCAAGAAAGAGTCCAAGGTTGGTATCTTTAATTACCTTTCGAGTGACCATGAATTACCTTTTGTTAACATCCATCGTCGTCGTTTTCTACAGCTCGGTATTCGTGCTTCTTCTACCTGCGTTCTCAACTTTGATGATATCAAGGTTCCCAAGGAGAATGTCCTTGGTGAAGTAGGAAAGGGTTATAAATACGCTATCGAGATTCTCAATGAGGGTCGTATCGGTATCGCCGCTCAGATGATTGGTCTCGCTCAAGGTGCTTATGACATCGCTTTGCCTTACCTCTTCCAACGCAAGCAGTTTGGTCAAGCCATTGGTAACTTCCAAGCTTTGCAACATCAATATGCTCAAATTGCAACTGAGATCGAGGCTGCTCGTCTTTTGACTTACAACGCAGCTCGTCTGAAGGAAGAAGGCAAGTCATTCATCAAGGAAGCTGCCATGGCCAAGCTCTACTCGTCTCAAGTTGCTGAAAAGTCGGCATCAAAGGCTATTGAATGGATGGGTGGCATTGGCTTCACCAGAGAGACTGGCGTCGAGAAGTTCTACAGAGACGCAAAGATTGGTGCCATCTATGAGGGAACCAGTAACATTCAACTCCAGACAATTGCTAAGCTTATTTCTGAAGAATACAAATAAGCACATGAAAGAGGATAAGACTAAAATTGTGTAGCTTTTAGAATAAAAGATAACCTGTAGTATATAGTGAAAATTTATGTCACCATTTCATTCTACACGTCTACCTGATTGAGTACACTGCCGATTGGTCACCTTGTATACACTCGATGGGGTTACCTTTCCTACTGTAGTCATTTACTAAAGCCTCTACTGACAGGGTATGGGTTAAGTTTGCTGATGGGTATTAACAGGTTACAGGAAAGATCTTGGGATTCCTTCGCCATCAAACTAACAGCAGAGTTAGCTTGAGGATCTCGTTATTCTCGCTCTCCCATCAGCACCGTCAACGCACATTAAAAGTTAAAAGCCATGGACTTGGATTGTGCCGAATGCCAAGCAAGTCAGTTTAATAAGATCAAAAAATATTACTGGCAAAATGATTGCAGACGTTGGTTGGTGATATTTACAAAAGTGGAAATGACTATAAGGTTCTATTTTCTAAAGATGGCCATGCCCTTCTTTGATTTCTTCTTTGCAGCAGCCTTCTTCTTCTCAAGATAACGAGCTTGCTTCTTGTTACGAGGTCCACTAGTGGAGACTTTCTTTGGTTCTTCGTCGGTTTTCATTTCCTCGGCCAATGCGTCTTCTGCATTCATATCCTCATCACCGCCGTTGCTGATCTTGGGTTTATCAGCAGCATCTGCCTGTAACTTGGCAAGTCGTTCTGTCCGCTGATCAATGGTTGACTGGAAAACCTTTTCACGTCGGATGGCTAAAGGACGAAATCAACATGAGTATTGCAATATATCAGGGTAGGAAATTAATGCACATTATTCATACCTCTGAAGCGACCTTTGGATTTTGAACGTAAACCTTTAGCCATTGTTAATTCAAAAGGGGTATTGATATGGAACAGAAAAAAAAAAAAATTTGTTGAAATTCACCTCAAATCTTCGAACATTGAGAAGCAGTCACCAGGGCACAGCAGTTCCAAAAGGCACTGGCCCAATTTGGACACTTCGCTCTTCTGCCTGCCCCGAGACCTTCAATGACCGCCATTCCGCAATTTGTTGTTATCCACGATCAGGCCCGTAATACTTACAAGCATCCGGTAGTTCATTACGTGTTTGAAGGTGAAAGTATTCCGGAGGATATTCCAAAATCGTCTTGTATCATAGTTGATTTAAATGAATCTGCTACGGAGGTTGAAAGGGCCGATAGCCTAGATCCGTCATTTCAAATCACAAACTGTAGGCTGGATACAAGTAATATTACAGAAGCCGGGGGATTTTCTGGGACAAGCGATGATGCAGAGCTTGTGAATTTGACGATAGAAGGAATATCAGCTCATGTGTAAGTTTGGTTTTATATATACCCATGCAAAATCGCCTTTGTCTAATTGCTACCGTTGCAGGGAGCCTCGATTGACAAGCAAAACTCCACTAATGGATATGGAATCTGTTAGAGAAGCTATTTTCAATTTTAGAGAAAGGTGGGTTGCTGGCTTTCTCGCTAGGCATGTGGTACGGTACACAATATCTCTGACATTGCCAACAGAAACGACATGATGCGAAAAGTTATACTTTCTCAAAATCGGCAAAAGACGTGAATACACTACGGCATCGTTCCATCTTTTATTATATAGTATCTACACGATAATTACAGCATATACACTATCATACAAGACCGTCTTCAATCCCCTCAATTCCTGTTATCATGCACCTCCAAATGACTCATGTAAAAAATTCCATCGACAAAATACACCAATAATAAGGATGATAAATCAAGGGCTTAATTGATATCCGTGTATTGAAATGAACAAGTTGGAGTTCATTTGATAGTGCATTTAGTAGTGGTAAGTAGGGTGTCCATGTGTCTATTCTCACAGCTTCAACGGCAGCTCCGCGTACGCAAGTGAACACAAGTGTCCCACTGCCTCGTGACCGTCATGACAAAATTCTGTCATCCAACCATAAAAATTACGGGCCACACGCAAGCACTAACCTCACCGCTTCCTCTTCATTATCTTTTTGATCCTATGCTTACATCTCGATTCTCTCGACCATTATCTCTTGCATTTCGTACTCGGCCTACTATTTTCAAGGCTATCTATGCTAATGTCCGTCCTTACTCATCTGAACACAATGACGGCAGTAATCCAGATAGCAATAAGGCCGAATCCAAGAGACCTGCTCCAGGTCCTCGTTTACCTTTTGTACCCGTCATCAACATACCTGAGCAGGAATTAGCTCACACAGCCTTCTTCGCACTCCACCGACCTCTTTTAGGGCTTGCCAATGAAGATGTTCCTTACTTTGGTCATCAACCATACCCTTCAGCTGAGACTGACGTCGAAGGTAGGAGAGATAGAATTCGAGATCCATTACCCTGTTTACGGAATGACTGATTTTCCCATAGATGTAGATGATCTCTCACGGTTTATGATGGACATGCGACCATTTGGAACTCCAGAATCAGCTGTAGACGAAGACGACAATTCCTTCACCATTACACTCAACCCTTCCAAACCTTCATCCTTGTCTACTACCAATGACTTAGGTTCTCCTACGCATCAACTTGAAACGCATGTTATGCCTACTGCAGATCAAATAGTAGACTATCTGAGTATGATACAGGAGAAGATGAAACAGGAAGATGAGGCCATGCAAGCCACTAGTGTGCTGAGAAAACGTAAACTCAAGATGAACAAGCATAAGCACAAGAAGCTCATGAAAAGAACTCGTGCTCTTAGAAAACGCATTGGAAAATGATCAAATTATTCATTTTCTTGTAGACGATCCATAATGTAAATAGCAGCCTTACAGTGTATATCTCTCCCTCCAGTTATTTTTGCTTGGGTGGATATGGTTTTCTTAAAGTCCCCCAAAGACTTAGACTCCTGTGTACTCCTGTGTAGTTTTGTTTCCCATTTTCTTTTCTTTTTATTTGTAATAAGACTGACCTTTTTCTTTGATTGAATTCTGTTTCTTGCTTACTTTGAAAAGGTGCTCGGTGATATAGCCTGTAACATCGTTGAAGAACTATATTTGCTTTGCGCATTATTTTAACGAATCCACTGTCTTCCATTGTGTTTCAGACTCACAAACATATGAATGGTAAATAGACCAAGTTCGAATTTGTTATTTAATTGGGTGGTAAGGAAATGATACAAGTAAAGACAGAGGCAATAGATGGGGGTTGTGGAGGGAAATATTGATTTGTTATCTGTTTGTGTTTTTTTACAAACGCAAGAGCCTATTGATGTGCAGGATTACGGTATTGGAACGGAACTAAAATTGAGTTGACGGAATTACGACATAGCTGCAATTCAGTATCATGAAATTCTAGATCTTGCTGATGCTCTTTTCAGCACCGTAGCCATCGGATTCAGGTGTCCACATACGTTCCATGACGTATTCAATAAGCTTTTGTCGATCTTGTACGACCGACTCAATTTCCTTGTTACGGGCAAGACCTTCCTTGACAGCATCAATGCAGACAGCTGCAGCCACCTCGGCGCTGATTTGTCGGATGCGCTTCAAGTCAGGGTACAGGCGACGGTGAGTCTTCTCCTCATCGGTCAAGCAATCAGCAAGTGCGGCAGCAGATTGGTAAACCATGTTATCGGTGATATGAGCAGGCTTTGCAATGGAAGCACCAAGGCCAAGACCAGGGAAGATATAAAAGTTATTACCTTGGCCAGGGATCTTGACCTCCCCAGTTTCGGCAATGGTATAGACGGGGAAAGCAGTTCCAGAAGCAAAGAGGACACGATTATCAGTGAATTCCATTGCCTGGGCAAAGGTACATTCCGCCTGAGTACTGGGGTTAGACAAGGGGAAGACGATAGGTTGCTTATTGAGTTCAGCCATTCGGTGCAAGATAGGTTCAGTGAAGGTTTGTGGTTGAGAAGAGAGACCGATAAGCGTAGTGGGCTTTACATAGTTGATGATTTCCAGCAAATCCTTGAATTGTTGGCCATTGTTGTCGTCGCGACTGAAGTACTTCTTGTGTTCAGCCAACTTGTCGCCACGATCGTTGGTAATCAAACCCTTGGAATCAACAATATAGAAGACCTTACGAGCCTCTTCCTCAGTGAAGCCATGTTCAATAACAAAGTAATCCTTGATCTGCTTTGCAACACCAATACCAGCGGAACCAGCACCAAAGAAGACAATGCGATGATCCTTTGCCTGGACGTTGTCATCATGCGAAACAATCTTGTATGCGTTCATCAAACCAGATAGAATGACAGCACCTGTGCCTTGGATGTCATCGTTGAAACAGAAAGTCTTGTGCTGATACTTCTCAAGCAAGCCAAAGGCATGTTCCGATGACCAGTCCTCGAACTGAACCAACAATTCTGGGAATTCACTATAGAGAGCAGAAAGAACTTGATCAACAGCATCATAGAAAGTATTGTCATCAGGGCGTTTGCTGTGCACACCCAAGTAAAATTCGTCATTGAGGAACTTGTCATTGTTGGTGCCAAGATCAAGCATGATGGGTAAGGTACGTCTAGGATCGATACCTGCACCAGCCACATACAGTTGAAGCTTGCCAATAGGAATACCCATACCATTCACACCAAGATCACCGAGCCCCAAAATACGGGAACCATCCGAGATAACAGCAATCTGTGGGGAAAATGGATTGGGGTCGGCAGGGAAGGGGCGATAATTCCGAATGACTTCCTTAATATTTGGAAGATCTGCTTGTGTAAGGTAAAGGCCATCAGGAGTGCCAGGTGGGGCAAGGAAAGGGTAAATGTTTGACCATTCAACGCAAGCATGGCCAACGGTAGGGGTGTAGATGACTGGAGCTAACTCCTGTTGGGGTAGATACGAAAGACCGGAACATGTTAAACATGTTCGGGATGATCCATCAGTTGGGGTAAAGCAAAAAAAAATCGTACCTCTAGTTCATCACAAACAATCTTGTAAAACAGACGAATATTGGTGTTTCGCATTTGAGCCATGAATGTGTACTTCTCAAGCATGGTATGCTTGGATCGAAGTTGACTCAGTGCTCTTCGCTTTTGGATTTCCAAGCTCTCAATGCGGGATGGTGAAAGACCATGAACACCTAGAGCCTTGCGAGTGGTGGTATGCATAGCAGTGCCTATAATTAGGATATACGTTAAAAGGAGGAGGTTCCAAAAAGAAAGTATAACGACGACCTAATTATACCTTCATTGTGGTAATGGCTCTTGGATACCAGATCCACAGATACCACTTGTTGCTGGTTGGCATTGGAATCAGCGTTACCATAGGACATTTTTGAATGGGTAGGAGTACCAGTTGATAGAGAAACGGTAGGTGACATTATAAAAGAGGCAGATGTTTTTATTTTTATATATATATTTTTTTGGAGTGAAAGTAGAGGTAGGTTTGCTTGGAAATAGACGATGTATTTATCCATACAAGAGCAGGGTTCTTATATATTAACAATTGATCAAGTCACATGTAGCTGTAAGAAACAACTCCTGCCAATCACACAATAAAATTTTCTTTTTGGCAGCGGGGGTTCCGTCCGCCTAGAACTTAGTCATTCAAATTATCACGAACGCCATTTCGGCTACCATTAAGTACACCGAAAACCGTTTACTATCACAGCACAAATAAAATAAATATGATTCCATTGCCATCAATTCCAACTCTACCTTTTCTTCGTCTTGTTCCTCTATCCCACACGAGTACACTTACACCTCCTTCAAGTCTAGATCCGAAAATATCATGATTCGACTCCCACCCGTCACCCCGCTTCTTCTGTGTCAATTTTCGTTATTCCCACGAATTCCCGTAACCTCTGCAAATTACAGACGAGACGCGTCTTGAAAACGCTGACTTGACCTTCCGATTGGATATTATCACTACCGCCCTTTATAACCATAAATTATATTTAATCCTTCATGAATCTCTACAGGTTGGTTAATTAGATGGATAAAAATTACACTCTTTTGGGGTTGATCACACATTCTGATGTACTGTCTTGTTGATTTTCACGAGCTTCTAGGCTTGCTTCCATTGCTGAGAGCCAATCGATTAACAGTGAGCAGAAATGACAAATGTGACTACCTAGCCAATCAAAATTGAACTATGGTTTGCTACAAACCCAAATCACTTCATCATACGCGTGAGAGCCAAAGAGGTATTTTGAAAGCTATATTTGAACTTTAAAACGCTGTATTTTTTTTAATTCCCCTTTCCAACGGTGTTTAAACTCTATCAATCCAAAGCATCCATGTTATTATCATCATTTTGACCATGGTCTTCACTATGATTAGATGATGAGGTCGCTCGTTGAGGGAATGGACTGGATGATCTTGACCATCGAAAAATACCTGGTATAAGAGATGTCCAAGTGCCATCCATACGACCTGCGTTATTTGTGCTCTGTACATTGTTGGAGGAGTCTGTATCTGTCTCTGTATTTTGTTCGTTCGACTGTGAAGTCGATTCCGTGTCCACGGTCAGCGAATATCGGCTGTTAATTTGATTTATCAGTATAGCGCACAAAACCCTCCGCCATGGGTAAAGATACTCACCATATGGGGCATGTTCCGTTCACTAATAACCACTGTTTGATACAATCTCGATGAAAGAAATGTTCGCAAGGTAATATTAATACATCTTCAGATACACTGAATTCTTCTTTACAAACACTGCAGTCCTGATTATCCACTATTCAACAAATAAATTGATCAGAGAGTGAATCAAATTTATGTAGACAGAGAGTACCTACCAGTATCCTGTGATGTCGTCTTCCGACTTTTCAATTTGGCAATGATTTCTTCTGATGCTGGTGGAGGTGCATTCCGACTAGGTAACGCAAATTGAATAAACTGGCCATCCCGGGCGCGCCACAATAATCTGCATTTACCCCATTGCACTTACTTGGTCGCTTGGTCTAATAATTGTGTGATTATGTCATCTAATCTGTTCTGTGAGAAGACATAATCATCCATATTTCCCGCTATTGGAAATAGTTCCATTGGTTCCGTATTATTTCCCTCTGCTCTTGAGAGTATTTGTTGTATTATGCTGCCGGGATACCAATCAATGAGCAAAATGACCATTATACTGAGAACCGAGCCTGGTTTGATTAATTCTTTCTAAAACCTTACTTCATCAATTGCATTATTCGAACTGTATCCTGACCCTCCTGCTGGTTATCTCCACCTTCATTCTCGCTATCAGAACTTTCATCTCCCATCAATCGATTGCTCGTACCACTTGGTGTTGTCCCACGGTTTAGAGGGACCGGTGTATGTATGTTTTCAGTCGAGCTTTGAACGGTGACATTGGCGTTTGGAACAAAGCTTTGGAGAATAGACTGCAGCATCTCCGATACTTGGGTATCATTGCCATCTTCATCTGTTCCGTCTTCGAAGTTACCAGTCCTTGGCGTAGTGTAGAAGCTTTGGGGATCGTTGTTCTCTTCGATCTAACGTAACGTTAGTAAGCAAGTGACCGAGTGTAATTAGTAAACACAATGTTTGTACACTAGTTTTGTTTCTTTGGCGTAGCATAAGCTTACTTGTTCTACAAACCCGCTATTGCATTGAGTGCATGTAGGAGCTGGAGCCAGGATGGGTTGAATCTCGGTTTGGCATACGTGGCACCTGCAGTTATTAGTTGACAAATCAGATCCGTAATGATCGATGATTTAGATTGCACTGCGAATCGCGAAGAAATTCGAGCATTCTGCTCATAATATCTCCTGCTGCTTCGAAAACCCTTACCAGTATCGAGGCCTCGGTGCTGTGGTGGTCATAAGAGTAGGAATCTATAGTTCTTTGCTGCAACACAATATCGTCCAGCATTGGACCAGTCACATGTATACAGATTTTTGAATTGTGTATAGGTGGTCATGGAGTCTGCCAGTTCCTGCCTCGTAAGAACAGTTCACAATGACTTCGCCATATTATCGTTTAGCTCGTGAAATTCGAGTGGGTTACCATACTGCTCTCAAATAGTTTTCGACCTTTGGGTATCTTTAATCTTGGTATTTGGTAAAGGCTTCTTCCACATTAATAATGCCCTTCAATTCTCGTTAATTCTGGTGCAGTCGTGATGAAGCTTATCCAATCACTAAAGAATCCAGGCCGATATTATTCCATAGTCACTTATTATCATTGAAATGTTTATATAGTCTATTTCTCTTTGCTTTTAGGCAAGACTCTTCGTCTACGTATATCAGGCAGCTTTTTCTAATTGGACTGCGATTTGTAGCCTGACAGCATTTATTGATTATATCATGGATCAGTCACGTTAAAGCAACTTGTATGTATTATAATATCTTCTCTATTAATCCATTTTATGACTATTGAATTGCTAGATAAGCTGTCTTGATCTTGAAGGCGACTTCGAGAATCCAAAATGGGTTGAAAAAAGTTTAAAGCCAGACCACACGTTGAATCAACAGCCTGGTGCGACACTGAGATGCTCAATCTCAAGGGGCTTCACAACCACTCGGGGACATTGTGTTCAAAGACGAATTTAACTTTCACAGAGTAGACAATATCTATTTCTTCATTGGTTTTGTTCATTCTATAAGTTATTGCATCGTTAGCGTCTTAACAAGCTCAGTATGCATCGACTTTCACGGTTGCTACTTGCAGTCAGTTTTCTTTTAAACGGATTCCTCGTCTTCAAATTCATCAACCACCATTACATCAACATAGACAATGTTGAGTATGTAGGAACTAGACTGAATGTCTACGTACAAACAAAAAATTGTGGTAGAAACTTCAACCATGTTCAAAAATTCTTTCCAAGCGCTGTAGCCATGGCTGATGAACCGTGTACCAGAAATGAGAACATTTTCAAGAGCTATATAGAGCCAATTGACATGAACAGCAAAGCGCTCAGATACTCTTACAAATACTTGGAAACTCTGAAGATATGCCAAAATGGTGACAAGATGCTCTGTATGATCGTGGAAGACGACATATTATTCTTACACCAGAATGAAACCACATGGAACAACATCGTCCTGAATACAATGTCATTGGTCTCGGACGATGAGGTATTTTGGGATTGCTCTAAACGTGGAATCTGGTTTCCAACGACTTCAAACGGCATTAAAACTCTATGTCGCATCTACAATACTGATCTCTTACCAGCTTTCACAGACTGCATCGCCGCATACCTGCAGTCGACAACCGATACGGAAGAAAAAGGAATTGATGTATTGATTGACAAATGTGAGATTGAACTTGGAATAACGCAAAAGCGATTTTTGCTGGTCAACCGTAGTGGACAAAAGTCACCACTAGGATATTGATGATCGAACCTGTAACAGTATTTAAATATGTGATTTGCCAAACGAATTGGTGTATACCACACCTACATAATACATAAAAAGAAAAACAATTCCACTTTTAATGGTATTAATACATCGAATACCGATCTCTATATTATGTTGTTGCTTTATGGAGAGGATGAAGTCAATAATCCGAAAATCATTTTAGCCCCAGGATGTAATATGCCACTTGCACAGCTCCGAAAATGATTGGTTGCCACACTACGAGATAACGAACGCCATCCAGAAGGCTGATGTAAAGCTGTTGTTGGGTATCCCAACTGAAAGGTATCAATATATGAGTCAGTCATGGTTAAATCAATGATGAAATATTCTATGGATGTTCGCTTACGGGTTCTTCTTAAATTGCTTCATATCAACCTTCTCCTTGCTGTTCGGGTTGATAGGGTAAGCAAGTGGTCCATGCGCTGCATTATAGTCGGTTTGTCAAATACGACTTACCAGTAAGGGCAAATATCCTTCTTTCCAATCAAGCACCAGCCACGAATACACTTTTCATGGAAAGCATGTTTGCATTCCAACTCATGGATAGGTTCATCGAAAACGAGTCCGTTTTCGGGAAGGTCAACGAGTGAACTTGATCCAGGTCTGGTCGCTGATCCACAGATTGCACATATATTTTCTCGAAGATGTTTGTTCGGTAATCCATCACGGGAGTAGTATCCAATTGTGGCTGCCATTCTATCTGAGCAGATTTCCACTAAATCACGTCCCAACACACTTTCATATGCGAATGTAATGTTAATGAGACTGTGATAGCAATGTGCCGATTGTATTGATTCCTACTCACCCGAAATAAAGTCCGTAGCTGAGGAACATAATGCCTATCTCCATGGCTGTGTCGCCAGATACAAACAGCGTGGCAATTCCAAAGAATGTCAACATCACAATTGCGTATCCTGACATTCCAACAACAAATGAGCAGTTATAGACTACGGTGAACCATTTGTACACAAGGCGGGGTGTCATAGCCTCAAGAGGTTTCCGTGTGGATTTGTGTATTACTATTTTAGACGCTGGTTAGTTCCGTAGATTGCGACACGCTGTGCCAGTCAGCCCACACTCACTCCATCCATTGACGATACTGTAGAGAATCCAAAAGAAAATAAATCTCCACCATCCAAGCTTCAACCCTGAAGCTAGTGGAATTAACCATAATCCAGCAAAACTGACAGCTTGGTATGATCGATAATGCTTCTTCTTCCACCACAAAATGAGAAATTGAGATGCGAACAGCGCAAACAGCAATATCAGAAACATCGTTTCATGCTGAGCTTCATGACCTGTATATACAGTCAATAACTGTTTCTAATTAGTATTGTTCAGAAGCAGGAGTAAAGTTCGTACCTTTGTGTTCTTTAAGATAGTCTTGCTGTTGCTTATATCTGATGACAGATTTCAGTTGACAATAAGAAAATGTGGAAATTGTTTTAGGCTATGTTAGTCATCCTTGACATTACCTTCCTAATTGCTCTGGTGTTAAGCGAGCGATATCTTCATCAGAAAGCTCACCACCGTGCATCAAAGCATGATCGTCCATGGTTTTGAGTCGAGTAGTAGAGCTCACAGACAGACAGTCAAGTACCTTATTGGAATTTTTGATATGTCACGTGATATCATTTTTGTAGTCCGTTCGAAACTTACTCATTTGGGTTGGGAGCTTTGCAAGTCCAATCCCCTCTCTTTGAAAAAACAAGTAAACTGGAAATTCTTTGATTTCTCATTATGGAGACGACGGACAACAACACACCATCGGCTGCAAAGTGGTTCGAAAAAATGGATAGCGACGGAAGCGACTCGGACCCTGTTGGACTCGTTCCTCATAATCGAGGCTATAAACATATCCTTTTTATCTACTGCACGCGAGCCGTAGCAATTTGGTGGATGAGAGTTGTAGAATCGAGAGCATGCTAACTGATGCAATTTCTTGTTAATCTTGATATATCCTTGACTTTCATCCACACTGAAAAGATGGGCAGCTGATAGGGATCATTTTGGAGGCAGTAAACTTCGAGCACCACAAACGATGTCAGAACAGATAGACGTAAGCATATTCAATGCGCAACACCCTATTATATCTTTCAAGTATTAACGATTGTCTATTAGCTTGTAAAAAATGGAAAGCATAGAAGTGTTATCAAACGCCGAAAGAGAAGATTCGATGAGGATTTTTCAGATGAAGATGAAGACCCATATACCCAAGTGAAAGTTGAAGGTAATGGATCGCACGTGCATGGAAGAAAAGTACACTAAACGCGGCGGTATTGACAATGAGTATTTCAAAAAGATATCTTGAGTCCCATCGAAACGCCATCCGATATTGTACGTCGACCAACTTTGCGACGAATCTTAAAGTCGCCTCAAATGGAACTGTTGGCAAATACCAGCATGGAATTCATCGAAAGCGAAAAGACGTTCAATAAGATATTGTCTCGACTTTCATCAATATTATACTGCGACGACCCACAGTATGTTGACGTGACTTATGAACGTACAGCTGAATCTCAGAATGGCGAATATGGAATGGATGTTGATTCTAAGAGTGATGGCCAAGGTCACAAATCAAGCCCCGAGTCTACCCATACTGGTCGAAATGGATACAAGGGAGATGCAGTGGCTGATGAGGAAGCACGACTCATTCTTGTTCGAGTTCGTGAACTTCTTCAGGTTAGTAATACTATTCACAAATATATATCGCCGGCGGATTGTTATAACCTGCTTTCTCCATAGGAAAATATCAATTTCAGCAACGAATATCTCAATAGATTACGATCAGCTCGTGCGAAACTCACAAGAACAAATGCTCAGAAAAAGCAATTGTGGAAACGACTGAAGATAAAAGCCATTGAGCAAGAGAGAAAGAGGATTCAACATATGCAGCAGCAAGCTCAAAGGGAGACAAACGGAGCCGCTAGTGTTCTGTCATCGCTTGCTAGAAATACATCACCGGAACCTTCCAGTCTAAGTTTATCATCCGTCATGAATCCCCATATGCGAGGTTATGACTGAATCTATTCGCCGTCGTCTTATGTGATTGTTTGGTTGTATCGGTTTAAATAAATCATAGCACCGAGATTGATCTGATTTAATATCAATGGCTTGGATCCCAGGCTATGTCATTCTCTTCTTTTTTGGGAGGCCCCATCATCATTTGCTATAACGTTAGACTGTCACCATTTAACAACTAATAGTATGTTAGATCGTGTCTTACAACATCAATTACGAAAAGACGTGCTACACAGACGGTGTATGTAATCCAACGTTGTGGAGTTAGAATGACATAACTGCCGACAATGCAGAGATTCCCTTGGTATTTACCTTTGGCTAGACAATTTTGAAGTTCCTACGCACTAGGACCATGCTTCCCAGTGTAGGTGCAATAGCGATTGCATTACCCGTCGTAGCACTGGGAACTGCCAACGGACGACGTCTATGTAAGTGGATCGACTATACCGCAAATTCATCTGCGTGCTGTAGCCCTAGTTTAACTTGTCCGTCATAGGTGCCCCGTTCCTTCGCAACATATTCGTGTTTTTGATTAGGCTTTTACCTCGAAAATGGCTCTACAGAGGATTGAAATTATCGTCGCTGGTGTCTTTCGCCGTATTCGACGCCATTCTTACACTGACAAATTCACCAACTTCTGCTGAAAGGACTTGGCTCAGACGTGTCCGTTCGCGTCCTGCTAAAGGAACTTGGATTGCTCCCAACGTTGCCAACGTTCAAAATATTGATACATGGAGCATGGATTGTAGTACAACAGACATCGTTATTTTCTGGATTCATGGTAGAGTTCACATAATCTGCTTTCTGCGCTCCGGCATGCTCAAAGTTAATTATCTATTGTATTGTAGGCGGTGGTTTTGTTTTCGGTTCTGATACAATGTATGCCCCTAGTCTTATCCAACTGGTGAAAGAGTTGACCAACGACCATAATAAGGATGTTCGACTCTTTTCCTTAGAGTATGGTATGTTGACATTTCGCCGTCAATGGGGTTTAGACATACGCGCAAACTAAAATCTTGCAGGACTTGCACCTAAGCATAAATGGCCAATTCCCCCTACTGAAGTTTTTGAATGTTACAAAAATTTGTCACAAAAGCTAAAGATTCCGGCGTGTAAAATTATAGTTGGTAAGGCTGCTATTCATTGCAAATTTTATACATTTGCCTTTGAATTCCTGGACTTACATATGTTTTTTCCCATCTAGCTGGCGATTCAGCAGGTGGCGGTATGGCTATATCTTTGATTCATGAAATTATCAAGGAATCACTGCCTCTTCCTCGAGGTGCAATTCTCGTTTCCCCATGGGTGAATTTGGACTTAACTTCGCCAACTTATCGTACTCACGCTCAAGATGATTATTTGACCTTCGCGAATGCAAAGCAATTTCGCGACCTCTATCTACCACCTGACATCAACCCGGCTGATCCTCGAGTGTCTCCAATCTTCCTTCCTTCCTTCCAGCTCTTTCCACCCATGATATTTATTTATGGTGCAAACGAGGTATTCCAACATGATATCGTAACTATCATCAAAAAATGTCAGGATGATGGAGTGGAGGTTGACAGCATTGCGCCGCCAGATTCCGCCCATGTATGGATGATGATGGAACACCTCTGTGCCAATGACGACGTATGGTTAAACGCCATCAAGGATACAGCGAAATGGTGTGCCAAACAGTTTCTTCCAAACACAAATTACAAGACATTGTAACCTGATTGCGACTGACGAGCAGTATTCCAGTTCACAGTAACAGTCCATACCAATGTATATATTGGCCATTTATAAGTTATTTTTGGAGAATAGTTGACGCTTTGTCAATTATAATGGCCAACAGATACATTACTCGTATTTATGTTCAATAAAAAAGTGTTTAATACTATTATACTGTACTCTTCAATTATCTGGAATATGTAATGATGTTGTACATTTGACCAATTACAATAATTCACACATTACAAATCGAAATAGCATTATCCTGTTTGCAAGAAAAACAGCTATATATAAAAGAAAAACAAACAATGAAAACACAAAACTTATATACGAAAATACCAAAAGCAAATTCTAGAGCGGCAGCATACGCTGTCAGGGGTATCATATCTACCTATCACTCAATAGGATTGATCTATCGCCTGATGCTTGAAAACTTGTCTGTTCCTCTCTGACTTGTCGTCTCTGCCGCTGAAGATGTTTGAACAAGAGTGACATGCCGCCGTATATCACAAATGCTATAAACAGCACTGTATAGAAAAACTTATTTGAGTATTCGTGATGGTGGATCTGAACGTTGTCGGTGGTTTCAGGGAGTTTCAGCTTTTCGGCACCGGGTTCTGCAATATCAAATGTAAACTCGGGAAGAATATGCCAATGGTCATAATCAATCTGAATAGAATCAATATCAAAATAATGTAATACAAGTGTGCACAACATGGGATACTACTTACCACCACCATCCCCCGCACTGTCATCTTGTCTCCAGGGCGGAATCTAGCAGCTTCATCTTCAGTAATAGCCGCCGTCCATCCAAATTCTACAGGCCAACGTTTCATGATTGGATTGGCGTGACCGATGGTATTTTCTAGATCGAATTCGGTAGCTTCTTGGCATTCTACTGGTAAATAGAGGTCACGATCATAGGTTCGAAAACTTCCAACTGTGTTGTTCGTTGCATCTTGTACATAGAGAAGGAATCCTTGAAACTGATCTCTACCTCTCACTTTCAATGAGTATGAGAGGTAATCACTACTAATCGAAGTAGAAATTGCGTAACAGTCGTCGCACGTCGATTGTGATGGTCCGTGTCCTTCTCTACTCATCTTGTCGACATCACACTACATGGCAAAGTTGAGTATGGGAAAATAGACTGCTTTCTGATGGATAAGATACTCACTGTGCCGGGATTACCAGGCCATGCTGAGGCTGTGGACAGGAAAATTGCGATCAAAATTAAAGGAGTACGCATCAATTTCAAACAGTAATGGAATGAAGTGGGAAGAACCCTGCTCAACGTTCCCAAAAAAAAAAGGACGTCCCAAATTTGGATGTTCCTTAACAGTATGATTTTTTGTGTGATGTTTATATATAATTTTGAGATAATTTGCAGTAAGTACGTATCAACGCATGCTCATCCTACTTTTCTCGCTTTCCAATCGTGAATAAAGCATAAATAGAGCCATTTGATTACATTCTGGAGTTCCAGTGATGGTCACCAAGCGCTCGTTCGAGTTGCCATGAGGTTCAGCGATTTTGATATGACTACCGCTGATTTGCCGAATTTCATTGATCTTGCTTCCACCTTTACCAATAATACAGCCTACCTGAAGTCGTTCAACAATTAATAGATAGCCTAGTAATATAAAAACTAGTTAAAATTGCTTACCATATCGTTTGGTATGAAGATCTGTTGTGCTTGTGTCGGTCCACCTATGGTAGCTCCCATGGTGGCAGGAGTAGCAGGTGGCATAGCAGGAAAACCACCCATACTGGGATGCCCATAGAAAAAGGCTGTTCCATTCATACCCATACCACCAGCCAATATGGGGTTGTAATGAGGTTGCGGATTGACTGTAGCATTCTGAGGCTGAGGCTTGTAGAGGATCAATCCGGGGATGTTACCATTTCCTTCCAGTAATATCTGTCCAAACTTGTAAATTGCAATATGGATTGAATCAGGTACTCCAGTGATTATAATCGTTCTCTCCGTGCACAATGGTAGTCGATCTGGTGTTACACTACAACGAGCTCCACTTTCTTCTTGAATCTGCTTTATGACGGCTCCGGCCTTACCAATCAGCACTCTCATGCGACTATCAGGAACCAGAAGTCGAATGGTGACAATTTGATCCTGTTCATTTCCAGCTGGGATTTCTTGCAAGATTTTGCGGGAAACCAAAGAGAATGCCTAGGAAAGGGCAAAGTTACGTAAAACAAGGTTTAAATTCAATTAGCCTGAGAATTAGTTACAAAGTTTTGCTTGAAACTTACCAATGCAACCGTATCCAACGGGCCCGTCACCGTCAAAATACGCTCAACAGCACCAGGAACTATTTCCGATATAGTGACTTTGGCTCCAGATAATTCTCGTATTTCGTTCACATTCTTTCCTCCCTTCCCAATGATAACACCAGCATCCTTGGTGTTGACAACCGCACGAAGCGATATAGGTTTTATCTCGGCGGCTACTTGTTCAGAATCTTCATCTCCTTTCTTTTTGACATCGTCTTCGGATTTGTACTTTTCGTATGAACCATTGTCCTTGACACCATCTGATTTGGCAGCATAAGGAGTATCAGTTTTTGGATCAGGTACTGCTTGCCTTTTCGCTCGGTTATGATGCCGATCTACGTCTGACTTGGTGAGTGTTTCGTCATCTTCAAAAGGTCGTTTAGATCGATCGGTTGGCGAAGCGTGATCTTCTTGATCTGACATGATATAAGCGGGTTATCAATCAGTTAATGGATCCACTGGAAAGAACGAAAAATAAAACAGCTGAAGGAGGAAAATATGAAGTATCTGATATATCAAACAGAAGAAAAAGTGATGTAGGGGTGGCGACGGGTGTGTGGGTGATGAAATAATAAATCAAGTGGCAGTGAAATTAACTGCACATAGGCACACGACAAACGCTCTCTGTAGATTGACCTGAAGACTTCTGTCTTTTGGAGATCACAGCTATATGGGGAGGACATATACATTGTTATTCCGTTTAGTGTGTGATGGATGGGTCGAAGTACAAGTGTTAAGATGGTGACCGGGGATGAAAGGATCGAGGGATAGTGAGAGCAATATAAAAGGACATTAATGAATGAGTTGAGGGGAAAAGGTTAAAAAATTAGAAATACATTGGGAAGTTCGTTTCGTACCAGACTGTTAGGGATCTCGTAAAATGTGGAGTAGGGTGAATCACAGAATGTGAGGTTTAAAAGTGTTGCGTGGGTTTGGAAAAAAAATGCTTGTGGGACTCAATATCGGTTTTTCTCGGTGTCCAGTCATTGGCTGAAAGCTACAAACATCAAGTCAGAAACGTTCCGCGCTCATTTACCAAAAAATGTTTCTAATATCTCTAAAAAAAAATGCGTATAAGAAGGCCACGGTAACAAATCAACGCCTTTCAGTCAATAACTCTTTCATATTCATGAAGTTAACGTATCAACTATTTACCATTGCTGTTAGTGCCCACATGGTTCTGGCTAACCTAGTGTAAAGTATACGTCTTATTATTTCTTCATAATTGTGGCTGCTTTTCTCTAATTTGCATTTCTTGAAAGTGTTCCGCTGGAGCAGCCATCAAGACCAGCTTTGGGTACCCCAGCCAGAGTATTTCGAACTATCGCAAAATACAACCCCAATATCATTGTATCTCAAGACGCAAAGAGACTACAAGACACTGGAGTTGTACCACTTCTTGACAACAACTTGGATATTGAGGTATAGTAAATGACATATGTTAAAAAAGAACTCTTTCTTTCAATATTACTAAATATTTGAACATTTTACAGTACGTTGGAACTATTGGAGTTGGTACACCGCCGCAACAGTTTCAAGCCGTCTTTGACACTGGCAGCAGTGACGTCTGGCTGCCTTCCACATCCTGCTTGAGATGTGAAGGCCACCATATTTTCCTAGAGAAAGAGTCTAGCACCTTCAAGTCAATCGGTAAAAATTGGTCATTATCGTATGCTGATGGATCTTACATCTCTGGTCGAACTGCATCTGACTCCATCACCATCGGTAATATTAATTATGAAGACCAATTAATTGGCCTAGCTAATGACGAATCTGGCCAGTTTGCTGCCGATAAGTTTCTCGATGGTATCTTTGGATTAGCCTTCCCCGGACTCTCACTAACAGGAGCTAAGGCATCGCCTATTCAGCTGATGTACGAACAAGGCCAACTTGATGATCAAGTAGTTGGAGTTTGGCTTGGTCGAGCCAGAGAAGGAGGTGGTGGTGAAATGGTAATGTATACTACCTATATGTTTTAATGGTTATGGCTAGTTTCTAACTTTTTCGGGCAAACCCTTTATTGTTTTATTGAAATCTACACCAGGTATTCGGTGGTACCAACAAAGAGCATTATACTGGCGAGTTCCAATATGTCAGCGTCAACAGTGATAAATATTGGCAGGTCCCCATGAATTCCGTTTCCGTTGGAACCAAAAAACTGAATCTTGCATCTAGCAATGCCATTATCGACACTGGCACCACTCTCATTGTTGGACCATCCGACATTATTCGCTATCTTCATGCGTCTATCGAAGGGTCTGTCTATAGTGTATCCAGTGGATGGCGCTTGCCTTGTTCAACTAGTAATTCTACAGAGACCATTCAAATTGAATTAGGAGGAACCAATTTTGCCGTACCTGTGTCAGACATTGTCCGTGAAGCTACTGCGGATACCAATTTGTGCTATTCTGGCTTGGTAGAGAGTGGACTTCCGTTCACAGTATTGGGTGACGTATTCCTCAAAAGCTGGTACTCTGTATTTGATTTTGGTAGAACCAGAGTAGGATTTGCCCCATCCAAACGCTAGCTTCAATCTACTTTTAGAATGTCTAGCTTATTTCGCTTATTTTTCTCTCAGAACCATTTTACTTCATAATGTTGCTAATGATATTCTGCACTGAAACGAATTACCATTTCAATATGTCTCAAACTGACAAGCATAGGTGAATTGTTTTTCTTTGCTCGGGGTTTCTGGTTCAGTGTTTCTGCGCACAGATAATGTACGATCGATAGTTTATACAGATCTATTGCTGTCGTTCTATTCCATAGTTCTCCCTTCCCCCACCATCTTACCATGAATGGTGATGCCATCGTGACAAGCCAGAGGGTACTCCAGTCAGAATTTCCTTATTAGAATATGACTGTCCAGCCACATCACAGGTTTCTAGCCAACCACAAAAGTTATCCTGTAAGACTCCGATGAGATGCCCTCGGAAGAAGTAGTGTTTTGAAACATGCTGACCTCGTGATTACAAGACTTTATCTGACAGCACTTTAAGTTAATTTTACGATTTTTTCATTCTTACTTCATTTTTTTATTTTTGCTTGTCATTCATAATAGAGCCAAACAGTAAGTCATGCGTTCACGTACTGATGCACCTGGTGTAACCATGCGAAGATTTCTAAGCCTGACAGCTACTATCACTTCAACACTGACTTTTTGTGGTTTTGTTTTCTGTTTTCTCACAAACTTTTGGCATGCTCTTCATAGACTTATTGACGGCCTTCAATACTGAAATAATCATAGCTGGCTATTAGATAACTTTAATCAATTAATAAGCCAACCTCTAGCACACAAGTTGGAGGGTTGCATGAGTTCAAGCTCCCCATGACCCAAAGTAAGTCAAATGAACCACAACTCAAAATGAGATTAAAAAATGATTTCTTAACTGTCTATCTATCGCTCTTCTTTCATTTTACTTCACAGGAAACAAACCGACCTCATTACCTTATCCACCACAATTACAAATACCGCCGCCATCATCTGCCAGCACTGTGTCTCCAACTTATCCAACGCAACAACAGCCACTGTTAATCAGACCTCAACCACCACGGATATATGAGTTTTCTCCCCAACAAGGTGTGGAAGGGGATCTCCTGACGATCACTCTCGCCTCAGATCAACCAGGGCTTCCGCTCAAGATAGGCTTCGGCTCGTTCATTACTGAAACGAAACAATTACAACAACCTACATACACCACGTTAACAGCTAGAGTACCCTCATTTTCTCTCACGCGGTGTCATGAGCTTGGCGTTCCGTTATCTATACTAGCATGGAGTGGTGACAATGAAGTAACCGACAGCTGGCTTGTAGGTTATTTCATTTATAATAGTTTGGGTAAGTACATTCTTCTATATGATGGACTGTATGGAGTGGGATTGTGTCCGTGCGTAGATTGCACTTCCTCTCCCGCCTGCCCTGGGTTGGGAAAAAAGGGAGGTTGTTTATTTTGCACTGGATTCAATCTCACTCTGCAACGCCTCCTTTGGACTGGTTAGACAAGAAAAAAAAAAAAAAACATAATTAATTCCACGTATCATCTTTTATCTCTTATGATGACACAGCACCATCCGCCGATGATCGAAATCTTGGACAAAGGAAACGAAGTGCGGGCCATTCTGCCGATAATGAAAAGGCTTACAAACGATTAAGCGGTGGAAGTGGCACGGGATCATCCACATCAAGAACCGGTAAGAGATATTTTTTTTTTTTTTGCAATACCTCGCTCTTCTTGTTCAAACCAATACAATCCCCCCACTCCATGGAACCAAAAATTTTGCTAACGTGTCGAATGAATGGCTAACCTTCGCAGACGACATTGCTTCCTCTACAACTGCTTACATCGCCAGCAATGCACCTACCTACTCTAGTACAAGTCAATTTTATAATATCGCACCAGCACCAAGTGGTGCATCGGCGTATGGAGCACCAGAGTTCCGCGCTGACGAACCCGCAAGGAATTTCTTCCCAGAGGGTATGCATCCTGTTTTACTAAAATAGCGAATAGATTTTGGCCCCAACCGCGTGTTGACTCCATCCTATCCCTTTCTCTTCTAGCCGGCCAAATTATGGGGGTTGGCTACCCTTACCGGCCACCAGCACCTTCTCAGGTTGGGTCGTCTACCTCGACGTCGCAACCCATGTCAGATCCGTCTCAGCAATATGCCAGCGCTTCTACGTCCGATATAGTCGGCAACCCTACAGCTGGAATGCCTCCAGGCAACATTGCCATGACTAACGTCCCATATGACATGTCTCACACAGCACCTAATTTCATAGCGCCTCAACAGCAACCTCCTCCTATTTCGACAGAATTTGTTCACCACGCCAAACCTAATGTTTCTATATCACCATCCGATGTGACAACACATCAATATCTGGAACAGGCACCTAGTGAATTTAATCCGTATGCTCAGCTTCTTAACAAGGCAAATTTAATCATTGACGGTGACTTGGATTCTATGACGCTCAACTGGACGCCGGAGGAATGGAATAACCGACGTCGTCTGGTACAGTTTTGGCGTAGACAAGAAAACAACGAGATCATTTGCACATTCGCTCCAGTTGCTCCCAGCGACCTCCAACCCAACAGCATTGTGGTGTCTTGCATTTACTGGGAAGATCGGAATGAATGCTTCATCACATCGGTCGACACGATATTTTTATTGGAAAGTTTGATTGGCGTGCGCTTCACAGTGGAGGAGAAAAATCGAATACGGAGAAATCTCGAAGGTTTTCGTCCACTTACTGTCAGCAAGCTTAAACCTGACAGCGCCGAGTTTTTCAAGCTATTGATGAGTTTTCCGAATCCCAAACCTCGCAATATTGAGAAAGACGTCAAAGCGTTCCATTGGAAGACATTGCCGTTGGCTCTAAAGAAGATCATAGGCAAATATACTGCGAGCTATTCTAGCACAGCTAGTGTCAATCTTGATGCATTACAAAGTGCTTATCCAGCGTCCAGTGCTGTACAGCAAAGTTCACCTCCACAATCTCAAGCTAACCCATTACCTGCCTCAATTTCAACACAGCCACCAACTTCTCAACAGCAACAACCTGAGCCACCTCAAGAATCAATATTCGATCCAAACTCCATTCAAGGCTTTGCTGAACAAACTGAAGGGCATGACTATAGTTCAACCAATATTTAGTTTGCATCATTAGTAATTCGGTAACATCATCTCACCCCACCCTTTGTTTTTTGGGCTAAAGCTTAATTTCTGCGCTCTGTACAATTTTTACTTCTTTTACTACCCACATACTTCTTTATTTCTTTCATCTGTAAAATGATATCACACTCCACTTCTCTTATTTACATTTTCCTCATTGTATGTAGAAGCCCCCCAGTAATTTCATAATCCAAAAGTTACAATTCCAACAGCAATGGTTTATCATGACAAGACAGGAATTATATCTCCATTGGACTTGCACTTAGTTGATGATTTTTTGTAATGCAGTGGATTTTATCCATGTTTCACTTTCATAGCTTCCCGCATAAGAGGAAGTGGTTGATTTCATTAGTGTTCAAATACTGATGGCGTGTCACTGTAGATTACAATCAGCGTACTGCCTCAATGCCTGCCAACAACCATCCTTGTCCTTGCCAGGTGTGCAGGTTCTCCCTTGTGAAGATTCATATCTTGTTTCACTAATATCGGCGTGATGCGTGATGCTTTTCTGTTCTCGTGTTCGTCCATGTCGCTTATAATAAATTCAATTGTAACACAAAACTTTCAGTGAAAGAAGCCATGTCCAAACTCCAAAAATTAATATTGGTACGTGGCTTGTCATTAACGAGAAATGCACTATGACTGCTTTTTGCCACAACGTCACGAAATGACCCCAACGAGTTGGTGTGAACCACGCTTTGTTTTTCTCATTCCTATTTCAATTTTCTAACTGTCTGGTACCGTTATGGATCACAGCAATCGCGGGAGACACAGATATGCTCCTTACGATGGAAGGGGTGGACGTCATCATCGCAATAACCAGAACCGTGGATTTGATGAAGGTCGAGGACCTAGGTCCAATCAATCCGCCTCAAACCGCAATCCTTCGCAACCTAATTCGTTCAATAATGATAACAATTCATCGTTTGATGCTTCTTCTATTGGAGATTGGATGAGCGATAATTATTATGACGAGCCACCTCCGAGAGGCTATGATCCGTCTGATGAAACTTGGGGTCAAGATCAGTTACAGGGTAAGATGAATCACTAAAAAATATCAGTTGCGCAATACACGTTCTTCGCTATTCCCTATGTTTCTTTTGCACTTGTACTTCAGTAATTTCGTCCAGATATGAGCAAAGCAATCTATTTCTTTGTTTTCATTTCCTTCGCTTTATCTTGCTTTCCAATTTCTTTCGTTTCCTATCATCCAAACGCTGAGATCCAAGTTTGAGACGTCCATCGTTTGCCAAAGCTCATGTTTCATGTTACCGCAAGTCGTTTGAAGCAATCTCACAAAACGGTGTCATCGTCAGCCTGATCTTTCTAAGTATGCATGTAGATGAAGCCTGTCTACTGTCCTCAATATTGCAAGATCTAAATCGCTGAGAAAGTCCTTGCATCACCCACTGTTTGATCCGAAAGTCGATCCTCGTTCCGTTGCGTTTTTTATTTTAAAATATTTCCTTCCCTTCCTTTCATTTTTCGCAGTGGTGCAACCGTTTTCTCATATGCTATGATAATTCTGATTTCTTGCATACCTTATGGCTCTCAGGTAAAGATTCACACCATGACGTTCATGATAAACCTCCGCCTCCACATCATGCTGGCGCTGTCGATGCGCGTGTAGCTCTTGAACGACCTTGTCGAACGTTGTTTATTCGAAATATCCAGGTTAGTTCTTATGGTCTGCTGCAGTCTGTCTAGTGAGCACTCCGCCATTATGTGCAGCAAACATCTTACCTATTTCCATTACGTCGTAGTATAACATGACTGAAGACAACCTCAGGGAAAAGTTTGAGCAATATGGCGAGATCAAAACCTTTTTCAGTTTGATTGAAAATAGAGGAATGCTATTTGTGACATACGTGAGTGCTATCATACCCGGTAAGATAACGCCTCCTTCCACTAACATCTTTTGGTCGCTGAGTAGTATGACATCAGATCTGCAGAACAAGCAAAGCTTGCTATGCAAAATACCGAATTGAATGGGCGTAAGATTGATGTGCACTACTCGTTACCCAAAGAAGAGGAGAGAAAAGCGAAATGTGATGGGGATAAAAATCAGGTGAATTTAAGTTTCCGGCATATCTAACGTTTTACAACAAGGGAATAACCGACTTTGAATTATAGGGGACATTGCTATTCACGTTGGTTGGCACAAGCCATCATATTGATAACAACGAATTAACAAACTTCTTAACAAGATATGGTGATGTGAAATCTGTACGACCATCACCGTTGCATGGAAGATATAACGGCGGTACTGTTGATCCAGTTAAAAGGTGAAATCGTCATTACATGTGAAGACATGTTCGATACTATACTCATGTATGTTTATAGTCAGCGATTCGTGGAGTTTTTTGATTCTAGAGCTTGTATAGATTGTCATGATTATCTCAACGGACAAGAGTACCAAGGTGGAACGGTGGATTTGGCTTACTTGTGGGATGCACCCGTGAAGTAAGTCTGAGGGCGTGATTATTTCTATACACAACGGTCAATAGTTGAGTTTTTATTGAATGGCTTATTCTCATTTTCCAGGGATCGAAAGGAACCTATTCCCAAACGTGACTTTGCCGAACCACGAGGTCGACGCGATGCAAGTTATGGTAGACATGGTCCCGGACCCAGCGAACATGGGCCTAGCGAACATAGAGGGGCCGGCCGTCAGAGTTATGGTCATGATAGGCCATACGGTAGAGATGACCACTATGGATCCAGCCGCCGAGATGATATGGGTGGATATGATCGAAGTAGGTTAACAGGCTTTGAAGGCATGGTTAACAATTTATCATCAAATTCTAACACACCTTGTTTTAGGGCAACCAGGACGACCTCCATATAATGCGCGACCTATTCCATCTGGACCAAGAGATTACAATAATAATTACGGGCGACCACCACCTCCTACCCAACCATATTCACAACAGATGTACAACCCAGAAGCTCCTCCCAAGGGACGGTACAATGGACATCAGATGCGACTGCCTATGCCTGGCCCACCTCCGAACATACCAGGTGGAGGAAATTTTACTGGTCAGCCACCTCCACCGAATGCTACACCTATGGTATACCAGCATTTCTTAGGAGCTTGTTTAGTTTGACGTTTGTATCTGACACATAATATCACTTATCCAGAGTCCTGAATCAAATCGGTTGGAGCAAGCACAAAAGGCACAGCAGGTATAATGATTGCCGTTTTTCGATATTGCATAGGCTATCCATGTCTCATATTTAATTTTCCTTTTGTAATTTTTTGTGTGTTTTGGATTTCAGCTTTTGTCAATGATTGCTTCGGCGCAAAATCAGCAGCCATCTCCACAGCAACCACCTGCATCGGTATATCAACCTCCGCCTAGTGCACCTCTGGCTGGACAAGCTCAACCTGGCCAGGTACAACAGCTATTGAGCATGCTGGTAAGGTTACGATTTCATCGAATATGGTGTATTTGCGTAGATGCATCTCTGATAAATCCGTGTTTGAAAAGACGCAGGCAGTTAATCAACAACAAGCGGTACCTCCACCCGTACCTCAGCAATCTGCTGCCGCTGTCTTACAAGCGAATCCAGCTCTACAGCAGCTAGCACAACTACTTCAGAATCCTGCACTCCAGCAACAGCAACAGCAACAACAGCATGCGTCCCAATCACCGCAGTCTATATCCCAACAACCACCACCAGCTTCCCACCAGCATCAAAATACGCCTCCGTACAATCCTTACTCAAGGCAGTGAAAAAAAAATATATATATATAGCTGGCTCATGTTTGCATGTATCAGACGATTTTGTAACAGCACGGTAAAATAAGTTCGGTAATTCGATGAAGTCCCTGCACAATTCCTCATTCAAATAAAAGTAAATATCTGGAAATTTTATATTTCTTCATGCACAGGTCTAGGTGTGCTATCCTAACGTCCTCGCGTTAGGCATAAATGTGGAGTAATTAACATTGTCAACATTCCCACAATCCCAGTTTTACCTTGTAAATGAAGTTAACTGTCGTCGCTTTTCAGCTTTTAATCCAGCAAGGAAGAGATGATATTGTGATTGAATGAGTGTTTGGATTCAGTGAAGAATTTTGCGTTCGCCTGTCAGTCAGTTCGTGAAACAAACATCTGACAAACAATGTCGGGATAAAAAAGCCTTTCTCCTTGAGCACAGTTTCTTAAACGCGCGGATGAGGCTTACAATAAGCGCGTGAGACCAGAAAGTTTGTGAAGTGAAATAAATAAAGGTGTCCATCTTGTGCATTTTTCCTATTCACCTTTTCTTTTCTGTTGATTCAATCTACAATGCTGTTATGGGATACACTAAAAATGCTGACTTTATTTGCCGCGTTTGTCAATCCTGACGGTGTATACGTGGCTACTCGCCAGCTACAGGTCGTTCTACGGAAGCTATTTGACGAGGTTCGAACTAAAAACCGGTCTGTTGTCTCGTTGTTCCCTCAACTCCTTTTAGTGATCGGACGAGTAATCGCACTCCTGGTTCTAATTGTGGCGAAGTGTATGCTAGGAGAGCCTGTCGGGGAGACAGACAAGACAGCAAAGACGACATCGGTTGTTATATATCAAGTACAACAAGTAGCACAACCTCTACCTAATGGAACACCCAATGGTGTCGCAGAGTCCGTCACGGAAATGACAGATTTACCAGGGGAAGTCTCAGAGGCCTTCACTGCTCATCATGATGACGGTATCATTGACACGCCACCAAAAGCTGCTACCGAGTTTGTCGAATCAGGAATAGATGATACACTGGAAACCGGCTCTCAATGCAATGGAAAAACTGAGAACGACCATGATGCTAATGCACAAATAGAATCGGCGTTGAATGGCGAAAATGGCAATTCCGATGAAAGCACCACAGTTGTTGATACACATGATACAAAAAACCCAGAACTAACCACAATAACACCACCTCCTATGGATGCGATGAATGTGGTAGATTTGTCTTTGAAAATGAGCGAAAATATCACTGAGGGACAACAGGATGTTCCACCGCAAATTGATGGTAGACAACAGTCCAATAATCAGGTCAAACGTCAATCCCTTTTACTACCGGAATTGAATCCTCCAAAGCCAACCATCGAAAAACCACGACGCAAGTTTTCCATCGTTCAGAAAACGAAGGAAAATACAGACTCCAAACCGAAAAGATTATTTTCCATATTCAAGAAGCGCTAATCGCATCCAAACGTATTTGTGTTGTACTCATTATTCCATACCCTTACCTTTTTACAATTATTCTTATTGTCACATAGCACATCCTACTATATTACTTGTAGCCAGCGACAAAATGTATTAACGATTTCTGTTGGAGAGAAATAAGATATAGATGTTGGAATGAACGTACACACACAGACTTTGACAAATAATCACACAATAAGGTAGTGTGACAAAGGAGGACAATTGACAAAGAAAAAGAAAAAGAAAGGAAGCAAATGAAAAAAAAAAGAAGATAGACGACAAATGTACAGTGACGATATACTGCTCATGCAAGAGAAAGGGGAGAGATTGGTTTAAGTGAGGTGAGATGAGGTGAGCGGACATAAGGCTAAAGTGAAATTTGAAGAACAGGAACAACAAAAATAGATGAATTAAATGGCATCAATGGCATCAAATCAGGTCATACTCATACATCAACCGAAGCAGGTGTATGAGATTCGGACAACCTCTCTGAATTGCCTGACGCTGCTCCAGTTGAATCGTGTCCTACCGAGTCTGTGCGCATTATGACAGCGGGATGACCATCGTTTAAGGTAGTCGCTTTGTATAGTACTGCACCATTATCACAGTCCCCTTCATTTGTTACAGGCGTTTGTACGTCGCCTGATGACTCTGCCACTACTGAAATTGGCACTGGCGGAGATTCTTGAGTATTTTTAAGCTGCTTCCTCGAATTAATCAAGGCAAGTACCTGAATTAAGCGGGAATATAAATTAGCTTGAGACGAGATAAAACTCTAAGCGTTAAAAATTTTTTTTTTGTACCTCGCTTGCTTCAACAGCGACACTGGCTTCTAAATCAGCGTAGGTTCTGCAAAGTGGACATAAGAACCCCGGATGATTTTGTAGTAGAGGTCGACAGCATTTGTAGTGGAAGGTGTGTGAACATGGTGCGACAAAGAGTGCTTGGAATGGGGCAATGGCATATAAACAAATACAACAATCTTCTATAGCAGCATTGTGATCATTTTCAGCCGTAGACGTTCCATTTGCCATGGCAGTGTCAAGTACCGTAACATTATTAGGTGGTGTTGTCAGATTTCTCAAAGACTGAAAGGTGTTTAAACTATAATATGGGAAGAAAGTCAGCCAATACGCGGATGAGTGATTGTATAAGGCAACAGCAGTTCTCGAATAATTATGACCACATATACCTGTATGGATTCATTTGGTGTTGCCATGATCGATTGAGTTCCAAGCGCATTTTGACACATCGATATATTTCTACATCATAATTTTTGGTATTCGAAAGGTTAGAACGGCAGGAAATTAGGGGATTGAGGGGTTACGATTGTAAAAAAAAAAAAAAAAGGCTTCTGGGTTTTCGTCTACCACAAAATATATATTTTTTTTTCTCACCTTCAGTACCGCCTTGATAATCAACACCAAGCTGAACAACATCTCCATCTTTTAACTGAAAGGGTCGTGACTCTGTGTTGGGAGGGCTCAGACGTATATGGTTGAGAAAGGTGCCTGAAGAAGATTTTGTATCTCTAATATAAAACTGAAATAAAGATTGTCAGTTTAAAAATGGATCACTAGTCTTCAAAGATAAAAAGAGGCTTTAAATAAACTACTTACTTTGCCCTGCTCGGTCCATATTTCAGCATGGCCTCGGCTGACAACTTTTGACTTGAAAGTGATTCTATTTGGTAAAAATATCTTGTCGGTAAAACGACCAATCTTGAGAAGAGTATTATCTGGTACGTCGCGTTCAATAACACCAAATACAAGTGATCGAGTGGATTCCAGATGAGGAACGATACGAATATGGGGGGTCATTGCGGAGGTTGATCTTAAGGGAAATGAAGAGGAAGCTGTTATTGGTGCAACAGGAGATCCCTCGGAAGCCGCCATGGAGGCCGCAGTTGGGAATCGTGGAATTGGGATAGGCGACGCCAGTTTTTTTTAGATGAGAAAGGGAGAATGGGGTTTGGAAAGGTTGGAGGGAAGGAGCAGCACTTAAAGTCACAGTCAAAGCGGGCCAGGCAACCCAGAAAAAAATGAATGGCCGCCACTCATTCAAAGTGAGATGCGGTCACCCACATGACATCAATATTCAGTAGAGATCTTGATTTGGCCCTTTCCCTTTTCACCCCCTTCTTACATATGCTGTCTTCCAGAACCTTTATTCGTGCCTACACCTCGGCCGCTAACGCTATTAAGCCATTGTATACAGCTCAAGCTACTGCTATCGGTGGTCGACAAGGTCACGTCAAATCCAGTGACGGTAAGTGAAAAAAAAGTGACAATCATTACCAGTAGGTCACGCCGTGTCAGCGTATGTGAGGCTCAACGCATGACATTATAATCAATAGGTGTATTGGACTTACAGTTGGCCATGCCCAAGTCGCTTGGAGGATCTGGTGAGGCAGGCAAGACCAATCCTGAGCAGTTGTTTGCTGCTGGATATAGTGCATGTTTCCAAGGAGCCATGGGTCTCGTGGCAAGCAAGATGAAAGTGTCAGGCTCGACAAAAGTGACTGCACTAGTTCATATTGGCCAAGATTCAAGCAAAAATCTAGGTTTAGCTGTAGAACTCCAGGTTCAATCCTCTGATATTCCAAAGGGTGACCTCAAAAAAATAGTAGAAGGTGCACATAAAGTGTGTCCTTATTCTCGTGCCACGCGTGATAACATCGAGGTCAAATTGACAGTTCTTTGATGATTACAACAGAATTTCCTGCGTATAGTTTTCAAATAAAACTTACATATGTTCCGTCTCTCAGGCCACCAACGGGAAACAGTCAGTCAGCCTGCAACAACAATAGTGGGCGCACAAAACATGATGGGACTTTGATGTCATTTGAAACTCCGACCACAAACAAGCAGTGTATGTGATGCGGCTGTGCCTTCAGTCAACTACGTATGTTGTTTTATGTTGTTTCACCTTTGAAAAATTCATTTGTAATTTGTCAAGGAAACAATTGCGTTCAAACCAAAAGACTTGATAGAGAACGGGTATTAGTATCAGTAATTCGCTTAGATTTCTGTAACTATCTTTATGACAAATGTTGCAGAATAAGCCTGTATGCTAATTTACATTATCTTATGCTTGCACAAAAAGACTGGGGCAGCAATATTCGTTGCTTATATCAAACATCGAACAGGATGCAAATTTGGTTTCTGGTACCTGAGGTACCCCATTCCGAAGTAGCCTTCTTTCGCTATCGACGCCAATGATTACAAATTCTTCTATCAAGCAGAGTAGCCTATCTGAATGGTAATGAATGTGTTTCACCTTATCATATGTAATTGTTTTTCTGACGTGATTAGTGACGAAAGTCATTCTCTTTGAAATATAAGAGCTCCACATCATCATCTATATCTTCAAAAGACAGTAATCGGCGGTTAACCTTATGTCAGCAGAATGTAAAGTCTTTGTAACCGTTTCAATGAGCCTCCAAGCAATTCTTCTGCGTGAATCAACTAAAACATGAACAAGAGTGAGTTCGTGCTGTATTCCAGTTTCTATAACCGATCAGATGTACTGGACTTTGGAAGGTTTGTGCGCCAAATCGCGGAGCTCAGAGGATAACTATGGGAGTCAACTTGGTTCAAACCAACCGAGTAAAAATTATTTGGTTTTTCTCTCCATTTTGACTGAAGCTCCATAACACACAATGGCGGCAGTTAAAGCAATGAAAAAGGCATTACGGAAAGAGCTTGCTGAGCGACTGAAACTAGTAACCAAAGATGTCGCGCAACAAGAATGTACTGTAATATTTGGAATCGTAACTGCTTGACATTGTGATTTGACTCACAGCATTTATCCACAGCTAAGCTAGTTACAGAAAAGCTGCTCAATTTGCAAGAGTATCGAAATAGCAAGAACGTCAGTGTGTACATATCAATGGATGGAGAAATCAATACCCGAGATGTCATCCGCAACATATTTGATGCCAGTAAGTTCCCATACCATTAATTACATAAACGACTTCAGGAAGCTAAATGGCTGTCCTTCAGATAAATCATGCTATGTACCGCGTTTTATGGGGTCAGCGACTATGACGATGGTGAAACTCAATTCATGGGAAGATTTCTTAAGTTTGCCCGTGAACAAATGGAACATCCCTGAACCTCCAGCTGACGAGGTCCGAGAGGATGCATTAGAGAAACATGGCCTGGATTTGATTATTGTGCCAGGAGTGGGGTTTGATATTGAAGGAAATAGAATCGGTCATGGTAGAGGGTATGTATATACTTTGACCATTATAGCTGTTGGCGTATATTACTGATCCTTAGTATCACCTATTAGATATTATGACAGGTACATGCAACAATGTCAAGAATGGGCTGCCAAAAACAATCGACAGCCACCAAAAACTGTTGCGCTTGCGCTTCGAGACCAGATAGTTGATATTCGTCGTATCCCACTTGAGCCAACAGATCGCAAGCCAGATGTATTACTCACACCTGATGATGTGATCCGCACAAAATAAACAAGATCATTTTAGAGCATTCATTGAGCTAATTTTTTTAATAGAGGTCAGGAAATACTATGTTATTGTTGCAGTGGAATCGATACTGTATTGTGATTCAAGTCAAAATTTTTTTGGGGGTGGTTATTTCTTTTTTTTTTTTTTTTTTGCTTGACTGGCATTCTTTTGAATGAAGGAGAGAGAAGAAATGTAGGAAGTTAAAAAAAAAATAGGTGGAGCCTTTCAAATCTCCGGCATTAAAACGCACTAACTGGCCATCATGATCTATTGCCTTCACGCATTCTGATATATACTTTATCGGTTTACGGGTTTCATTTGTTGGAACTAGAAAGATCCAGATGAGACCTAATGGAAAGAAACATCAGTACAAAGGCAACACCAATTAGGTACACACTTATTCTATTTAATATTTGATTCCACTTACTCTGTCTTTAAGGTGCTGCAACAACTGTGGGTAACTCAAGACATTGTCCGTTCGATCCTCAATGAGATGCGATAGGAACCACAGACGCAAGGCAGGCTCTCCGTCTTCTTTGACTAGATACAACTGAGGATAGTAGTTACCACGGCGCATCTCACGGATTTTTCCAATGATCATGTTGACCTTTTGATTGAATGGGTTTTCTAAACTAGGCAAAGTGATCTAATAAATTAAGGTGAGTTTGTGAAGGTAATGCAAGAGTTAAGTAGGGTTAATATAAGTATATTTTCTAACCTTGCCGCCACGTAACCCTTCATAAGATTTGACATCGAAGAGATCCAAGCACAATTGCGGGACGACACCCCGTCCGACCCAAATGTAAAGATTCTGACCGTTTTCTAAAAGATAGCATCCATGAGGTTCGAGCTTCTCGCCAGAAAGATTGAGTCTTGGGGGAAGCACAACGCCTTTTTCACCAACTTCGCCTGCCTCAGCTGGCATATTGTGCAAAGAGTATAAAGTAGGATATATGTACGGTATGAGTAATTGTACTGGCATGGTTTTCAACAGATTCATGGCGTTAGATCTCAAATCCGTAGGTATTTGCGAGCTTTGACGAAGACCATCCTTTTATAAAGAAGTAAATCAGTCAAAAAGTTTGTTGAGAAAATCTGCTCAGATCACACCGATCGACTTACATGTTTTAAAAGTCCAAGAGTAAGAGCCGGCAGTAGCTTGAGATTATCAGACACAGTCAATTGTGGTGTAGAACCTGAGCCAGAACCTAGGATATGGGTCTTGTAAACGCCAATCATATCTATAACCTTGTTGACAATAGCATCTCGGGCATCATCCAACTTGCTGGTCAAACCACGCTCAACAGCTGTAATACAACCAGAAACTGTTAATTACACTGATCTGATCTTATTTCCTGAATTTACCATACTCTTATAAACAAAATCCTCACCTTTGTTAGCCAAGTAGGCAGCAATGGCAGATTGGTCAGCACTGGCGTAGAGCTCTGACATGGAGCTTGTGACAGGGAGACATATTGTAAGAACACGAATACGGCGTTCCCCATAGCAAGTTGAGTGCAGCAATGCAGTTTGAAAGCAAACAGTTGGCGTTTTGATATCATCTTCAATACCGACTTCAACGCAGTAGGATTGATCGCGAGGAACATTTGGCAAAGCCAAAAGATCGGTGGATCGTACAAAAAAGTTTCCATGGTAGGATGTCATACGAATACCCTTTGATGCACGAATTCGAATAACAGCCTCCATACCAATCTGTTCAGCCAACAATTCAGAGAATTCATGAGCAAACTTGAGCGCATCTTCAGTTCGTGCAGCGTTAAATCCAGGATAAAAGTATGTTTGACCAGCCGTATATCTTGGTAGACAACCTATAAAGAAAGGATAGAAATGTGGTAAGACTACCAAGCCATCCCAAATAATATCTCATAGATTGAGTAGGATACTTACTCAACGTAGCTACGTCAGAATATTGACCACCAAAAATCAACATGTCACATGCAACCTGAGATCTAGAGCAATCAACAGCAAACGACTTGTAGAATGGTGATGCAGCATTCAACAACGTTGTCTCCTTAGCTGTACCAAGCAACTTGACATCCTCTCGAGGTTTGAGAGCGCCGGTACCAATATTGGGCAAGGTAGATTGCAAGCATATAATCTTACCACCTGAAGCACTCTGGAGATAGATGGTCAGCTTCCAGACCTCTCTTTCAATTCTGGAAAATAGCAATGGATTGATCACTTACAACTAATTTGAAGGCAGCTTGCAGAGCAGAGCCTGCTGCATTCTTAATATTGGTAGTTTCTTTGAACAAGTCGGGCAACTTTTCCAAAAAGGCTTCAATAACGGCACGACTCTCAGTCAAATTAACTAAAAGATCAGTTGGTGCTGGTAGAAAGACATCATCGACTTCGGAAACCAAGAGCATTTGAGGCTCAGTAAGTCCGGAATTAAAGTTGTAAAAGTGCAACGAGCTGTCAACTGTGATAAAGGCAACCTTGGTACGATTTTCGCCATTCGGTATACGATCTAGGGAATCCAGAATAGTTCTGGCCGCAGTTGCTACCATACCAGATTGTACAGCAGAGTACGACACATCAATGACAAACACGTATGCAGGTGGCTGGGGTGGGCGAACCATGTACTCTGTTGGAGCTACGAATTCCACACATCCATAATTCAGTTCAGCACGTTTCCATCGATCAGCGGGCTGTGATGTGACAGCATCTCTGTCAAAGGCGGATGGAACTGGTGGTGATGGATTATGAAACGAATATAAGTATAGGCGAACTCACATATATATACCTCCCATAAACATAGGACATACCTTCGTTCAAGAGGAAACACATGTTACATTTCCAACGTTGACCACCCTCAACGAAGGTAACAAATGGATTGATGTAAGTACGGCACCGTCTACAACGTGCAATGACTGTATCCGACACCACAGGCACAGGCTCCTATTGTGCGACGTAAGAAAACAAACAAGTTAAATTTTTTTTTTGTTTGACCCGACCGCCACCTTGCAATAAAGATAAAAATGAAATGTAACTTACATCACCATCCTTAAGACTTCGATAGGGAGAAATTACAAGCGCCAAGGGAAGTCTAGATTTCTTGAGCAATGCCTCAGTAGCTGGGATAGCATTGATAGTTGAACGTTTGTATGATGGTTCAGTGTTGGCATTAGGTGATGACGTTATGGAAGCCTATTCAAGAAAACTGTGTTATGATTACGTGTATAGAGTAACGGAAGCTCAAAAAAAGTAGGACTCACATTGGGAGGCAAGTTAATCGTGGGCGGTGGATTATATAGATCCTGAATCTGTGGTGGAATACCCATCAACGACACAGATTGAAGATGCCCAGTTGGCTGCAAAATATACAGACATGGTAAGACATCAGGTTGGAACTCAAAATATTCATAATGCATAATATTCTTACCTGTGCTCCTCCGAATCCCATATTGCTGAATTTGTTGGTCATACTGGCGACAGGTGCTTGATATTGCTGTCCAGGTTGTTGCATTCCGGGCCCCTGCTGTTGACCATAGCCTGGTGTAGATGGAGCTGCCGAGTTTTGATAATCTGGCGGTTGCTGTGAACCTGGGGTAAAGTATTGACCAGATGAAGCAGCAGGGTTTGTAGTACCTGGGTACTGCTGATCATAAGATTGACTAAGGCTTGGTTGGTCCAAGTAAGCTTGCGTGATTTGCTGAGGATACATACGTTTACGGCGCTGATGCTCCGCTGAAGACATATGAGAGCTAGTTGGCGACTGAGGGCCATCAGGTAAGGATGAAGATGAATATGAAGGGGTAGGTGCTAAGTTGGCGGGTGGGCTGGCTGCCTGAGTTACTGGGCTCTGAGGGGGCAGCTGACTACCTTGTTGCAATGGCCTAATGGTCTGTGGAGATCCAGATCGGTCTTGCGGCATGGGAGGTCGCATACCAGCTTGAAATGGAGGACGCACTCCAGCTGCGTTAGGAGGGATTCCATTATACCCATTCTGTCCTGACGTAGGTCGCCCTGGTGGTTGGAAGCCTTGTTGATTAGGTGGAAATTGAGGCCTCATGGGGCTACCTGGTGGAGGTGGGGTACCAGCTTGTCGAAAGGCGGGATTGGGTGGTGGTGTGCCAGTAGGACGATAACCCATAGGTGGCCTCGGACCGGGTGAGCGATTACCATTGGGATCGATTTGCATAGGAGGCCTTTGAGCCTGAAACGGTGGAGGTTGCTGAGCCATGAGCACGCGTGTAGCAGATCAAAATAACGTATACAGATGTCAAGCCAAAATGAAACAATTGATCTGTTGTAGAACGTTATCAATCAGCGATGGGACAGATGGTCAGTTGGAGGCAGATGATACGCTGAGTGTACTCTTGGGCTGGCTACCAAAACGTGGTGGTCTCTCTTTTGCCCAGATAACCAATTAAAGCTCACTTCTATTTTTATGATCAAATTAAGTGAGACTGTTTTTTTACGAACGACGTTTTTCCTTTTTTTTTTTTTTTTTTTTTTTTTTCTTATACAGATAACTTTAAGCTTAATTCCAACAATGCCGGCTGTAGAGATCACTCACAAGAAGGACAAGAAGCAGAAGAAGGACAAGAAGGATAAGTCTGAATCCAAGCACAAGGATAAAAAGGAGAAGAAGGAGAAGAAGGAAAAGAAGCGTAAGCACCAGGACACAGTTGATAATACTGCCGACAACAAGGAACCAAAGAAGAAAGTCAAAACTACCGCCGAATCCTCTGACATTGTTAGCAATGTATACTCAGTCCACCCATCCTTGGCTGCCTTGCCCCAATCCGACATCGACGCATTTTATAAGGAGCATGTTATCGAAGTCAGTGGCGATAAATCGTACCGCCCTATCATGGAGTTCAGCCAGTCAGGTCTTTCCGCCGAGATGTTGAAGGCTGTCAAGAGCTTCAAGAAACCAACACCAATCCAAGCTAGCACCTGGCCAATTTCCTTGTCCGGTCGAGATTTGATTGGTATCGCCGAAACTGGATCCGGAAAGACACTCGCCTTCACCATGCCTGCACTTGTTCATATCCAAGCTAAGCGCCAAGCAGAAAACTCCAAGAAGGGACCAACTGTCCTTGTTGTTGCTCCTACTCGAGAACTTGCTATGCAATCCCAAGAGCAAGCTGAAGCTGCTGGTAAGGAGTGTGGTGTCAAGACAGTTTGTATTTATGGTGGTGTTCCCAAAGATGCGCAAAAGAAGGCTATTCGATCTGGTGTTGATATCATTGTTGCTACTCCTGGTCGCTTGATTGATCTTATTGACGAAGGTGCATGTGATATTAGTGGTGTCTCATACCTTGTTCTCGATGAAGCTGATCGCATGTTGGATATTGGATTCGAAGAAGCTATCCGTAACATCATATCGAAGACTCGCAAAGACCGTCAGACCCTCATGTTTTCAGCTACTTGGCCCGAAAGTGTTCGCAAACTAGCTCACGACTTTTTGTCAAACCCCATGCGTGTCACTATAGGCTCACCGGATCTTGCAGCTTCCCAAAATATCACTCAAATTGTTGAAGTTTTGGATGATCCTAGACAAAAGGAACGCAAACTCTCTGAACTTTTGGCCAAATATCACAAGAGTCGCAAGAACCGTGTTTTAGTGTTTGTCTTGTACAAGAAAGAGGCTACTCGCATTGAAAGTTATTTGCAAAGACAAGGTTATAAAGTTGTAGCCATCCATGGTGACAAAAATCAACAGCAGCGCACGCAAGCACTCAGCCAATTTAAGGATGGTAGCTTCCCACTCATGATTGCAACTGATGTTGCTGCTCGTGGTCTCGATATTCCTGATGTGGAATATGTCTTGAATGTCACTTTCCCTCTCACTATTGAAGATTATGTTCATCGCATTGGCCGTACTGGACGTGGTGGAAAGAAGGGAACAGCCCATACTATTTTCACGGTTCATGACAAATCTCACTCTGGTGAGCTTATCAATGTTCTCAAACAGGCCAACATGCCCGTTCCAGATGAGTTGCTCAAGTTCGGAGGAACTGTTAAGAAGAAGGAACACTCTGCGTATGGAGCTTTCTACAAAGATGTCGGTGACGCTCCAAAGGCCACCAAGATTGTTTTCGGTGATGATGACTAGATGTGTACAACTTAGATTTCAAATTGTAACATAGCTGTCTATTTCTTTTTACATGTTCCTTTTTTCATATCTACATCATATGCATTCATTTTGCAAACTTTGCTTTCCTTTTATTATGCACCATTACAACCTCAACGATATAACATTCCATTATAAAGTTCATATAGATTGATTAAACATCTTATGTTCTATAACATCACTCTGAATTTGAATTGCCGGTTTTATAGCTTTCCTTGTTTTTGGCAAGGGACTTGTCGCGAGCCTCTGAGGTGGATCCATATCGATACATATAGTAATGTGACCACATGTGCTTCAGGCTTCTTCTAGAACCCATTATCTCCTTTACATCCACCATCTTTCCGTGCTTCTCAAAGAGGTCAACGAGCTGCTTTGTTTCTTCCTCTGTCCAAGGACTACGATCAATTGATGGGTCCAGATAATATTTGTAGTGAGCAAATATGTTGCGTGTAGTTCGATGAATGCCCGTGACCTCTTTGATCTTTAGCCAGTTTTTATCTCCATACTTTTGAACTGCAGTCAAGATCTTTGCATCCTCCAGTGGCGTATATCGTCCTACACAAACATTGTCATAAATTGTGAGTCTACTGAGGTCTATCATACGATTAGCTTCAAGAGTACAAACCTCGAGCATGTGAGGGATTCAGTTGGTACATGAATCGTTCATAGCACTGTTTTCGATTTCTTGTTTTGACAGTCTCTGCTACTGCTGTCCAGTCGACCAGATTGCCTTCCTTGTGGAATTTTGGTATAGCAGCCATCAGCCTCTCATCTTCCTGTTTTGACCAAGCACCGCGTTTGTGTTGTGGGTCTAACGCTTCCATCCAAGTACGACGAACCGTAAGCGGATCACGCTTCCTTGGCATTTCTGCTGCTACTCTGGTCCAATCGTCTTCACCATATTTCTCCACCAACTTCTTGAGCGCTTCAATCTCCTTCTTCTGGTATGGCCCATAATATACATCTTTGGCGGTAATTGCTTTATATCGATTCAGTATAGCTGGTGGTGAACGGTGGTCGAATTCTGAAGCAATGCGTGACCACTGCCTTGGATATTTTGCAAACAATTGTAGTAATTTCTCGTCCTCGTCTGCTGTAAATTTACGCCGGGAAATGGCATGCTTTTGTTCGATTTGGATCTTTGGCAATGTCTGACCAGCAGTCTTTGGAGCTTGTACCGTCGTATTATACAGTCGTTTACCTAACGTTTGCGTAAGCAGTACTTTTGTTTTGGAAGTACACCATGCTAGTAACATTTTTGTTGATCCAGACGGCGGAAACGTAAAAAGACCACGGAAGAAAATCTGGTCACAAAAGTTATAAAAATTCCGGCATATCTTCAGCCGAATTCCAACCTTTTCCAACTTCAACATGAGAGTCCTCATTACCGGTGCTTCTGGCCTATTGGGCAGAGCAGTCTATCAGCAATTCAAAAACAATGGCCATGAAGGTATTGAATCTTGCTTAAGCTGGCATCTTTTGAAATTGAAATCATAGTTGTTATTACTTCGTCCCCTAGTTATTGGTACTGCTCACTCGCGCGCGAAAGGCGACCTTTACAAGGCATGCTATTTAATATAGTGTGAAACTTTCGTCTAGTTTTCTTTGCTAATCAGATTGTATAGCTTGATTTGACTTTGGAGTCAAACGTCAAGGAGTTCGTCGTCGCTCATAAGCCTGATGTCATTATTCATTGTGCTGCTGAAAGAAGACCGGACGTTGCTGAAAAGGATCCAGTTGGAACCGAATTCGTAAGTTGTATGTTGTTATTGATTGATAGACCGCGGAGGGATTTTTGAATCGAAATATCTGCAGCTTAATGTTCAAGTTCCAAAAGACCTGGCTACGATCAGCAAAGCAAATGGAATTTTTTTGATTTACATCAGCACAGACTATGTGTTTGATGGCAAACAGCCACCTTACGATGCCTTAACCGGCAAGCCCAATCCATTGAATCTCTATGGAAAGACAAAGCTAGCTGGTGAAAAGGCCATTCAGGAAGTTTACCCAGAGGCAGTAATCTTGCGTGTTCCCATTTTGTATGTTGTTGATTGAACTCCAGTGACTATTCTGTTAAAGACGCATTATCTGACAATATTTGGGACTTTTTATAGGTACGGTAAAACCGAATATAATGGAGAATCTGCTGTTAATATCTTGGTCGATGTCGTTATGGTCAGTGACGAGCTAGCATTATCATTGAATCAAAGCTTCCCATGGGCTGACAGTTATTGCAGAATCAATCAAAACCTTCCAAAATGGATGACGCCGCGATTCGTTACCCTACCAATGTGGAAGACGTTGCAAGGGTTCTTGCAGATTTGGTTAGTAAGTACAATAATTTCATGGTGGTTATAGTTAGTCAAATATGATAGCCTTTGATAAACACGATAATTACAGGTGCCAAGTTTGACCATGGCAAGGACATAGCTGGCGTATATCACTTTAGCAGCGAGAAACCGTATACTAAGTATACAATGTGTCGTGAGTTATACTTTCTATTCAATATAGACAATAATATTCATCTTATCTTGTGTATAACTTTTCTCCCCTTGTAGAAACTTTCGCCAAGGCTCTCCATGTTCCATTGGAACATGTTCAGCCAGTAGACACGTCCAATGACGCAGGAAGTGGTAGGGAAACTTGGAATCACTTATCTGATCCTCTTTTGCGTACAGCTCCTCATAATGCATTTTTCAGCTTCACGCCCAAAGGATGCTCATTTATCCAACAGCCGCCTTGAACAGACTGGTATCAACACTTATAACGTAGACTTCGAAAGCTGGTGGAACAGACAACTCAAGCCCAGCAAATAATACAGCCCCTTCTCACGAACATTGGCCACAAAATGGGTAGTAAAGGAATACCTACATTTAATATTATGGAGGTACCAAAAAAAAAGAAATATTATAACAGAAAACACATTCCGTGCCTTTTTGTCTACCAAAGGTATCCTTGATTTACATAAACTGTAACGAAAATAACACGTTAGCTTCCGTACAATCTGAAATGATCTAGGATATACGTCCAGTTCACTTGCCTTTCCTAAATAGCTTTCTGCAACTGTTCTGGCTCTCTTATTCACACTGAGTTTCATTTCTGAAATCTCCCTGTCCACAGCTTCCATGAAATGGACGATGAAATCAACCAGCTTGTGCTTATACATTTGCTCAGTGTGGGTGTTTGTAATCAAGAATGAGATATCATATCCCTACATGAAAGCGATCAGGTTATTGGAACACTTGATACTGGCGTTCTGGATGTTGCATAAATTGCCAAGAGTACTTACATCGATAGGCTTTCGGCGAAGAATAACAAAGTGGTCAGCTCGCATCATCATGAATCTTGAGAATTTATGGCAAAGAATGGTCTCTAAGTCATCAGCCTGCTTGATTTTGATATTAATGCGAACAGAATTCACAGATGTCTCAATGAGAACCTGCTCATTTTCATTACGAGAGATCATTAGCGGGTTCATGATAACCTCTTTTGACGTGCTAGGAAAGATAAAGCCCATGTTAGCGTGTATTTCAGCCTTGGCTGACAGTTCATAACGCGAATAAGACCCTCACCCTGCCTCAATTTCAGGCTTGTTGTGTCGCTCAACGACCTGTGACGAGAAGTTCTCGACGCACATTGCAGCGGTCAATGTAGAGCGAACAGCTGTAAGATAAGGACGAAGTGTATTCGACTAATGTAAGCTTATTAGTACTTATTGCAAGTGCATTATAGGACATGTGCAGGAGGATACTGTACCATTTGCCCAAGGGTTATAGGATGACTTATGAAAGAATTACCACTGCGAACAGAGTCGGGGATAGACAAAAGGCAAAATTGGAAAGACGTCATTTGCAAGTCTGACCGTGTCCCACAGTGACTTTTGCTGCCCGTCTTTTTTTTTCATCGACATATGGCTACCCAATTGTGCGAGCAATGTGTTCAAGCATTGGGTGCGTTTGACTATGTTGCCGCCAACAAGTTAGCCGCCCGTGTTCTAAAGGTAGCTTTGTCTGCATGGATGAGAAGTGTGTTCTCCAACTCGTAATAACTTTTGTTGCAACTGACTCGTCGGGGATTTCAATATCGTTTGCTAGATCAGTCCTACTCTCGGAGGCATACTTTCCAAGCTCACTAATTGTGAGAGTATCTTCACACAGCTATCGTTTCTGAAGCCAAAATGGTTCTTTAGAAAAGATAATGTATGTATAGTCGTTGAACGTTGTTATGATTATACTTGTGCTGATCCTCCTTGCACAGTTCTTGACTTCAATGTATATCAATCTCGGCGAAGAAATACCGCGACATCTACCAGCTATCGAAGCAAGCGGATTTATAAGTGGCTCTGAGTCGCCTGAAGCTCACGATATGGATTTAATGCTTGCTGCTCTTAAAGATGTCACCAAGGTTCGACAAGGACATATTAGAATGTAAGTATTCGCACACTGATATGCCGTTGAAGATATCCTCTTCGGCGTAAGCTAACACATTCATTATAGATATCGCTCAATGGCCACATATTTGTTAGAGTCATCTTCGACATTGACTCTGGATGAAATCGAAGCATTGTACATTATGACGAAAGAGATGGAATTACCTGATAGGATTGGGTTATTGGGAGTGAGCATAGAGAAGGAAATGAAGGTGTTATACGCTTTACTGATGGCACGGGATTCTATTGTATATTATGCTTTTCAAGACACATGCATATCACTATATGAATGTAGGCAAGATTTGATGGAATGGAAGAAACTTGTTCAAGAGCAAGAATTTCTAGAGGTAACTCATTTGCGTGGAGTATGAAGAGCGTGAATAATCATTAGAGGGATCGTTACTAATAGCGTTTTATAAATATCAAGAAATCATCCGTAAATAGCCAAGAGTCACGCTCAAGCTCTACGTGGCGATCTCTGTTCTTTGGTATGGCAATGGCAGATGTAAGTGGCAATTTCATGGATTAAAGCACTTTCTGGATCGTAATTGATACATAACATCATTAATGTGGCTTCTAGAGCTCCAAAGGTTATAGCAGAGGCGATATATTACCTCATACTATTCGCTGGCAAATGGCATATCTCGAGAATCTGACATCAAAAACGACATTATATTTCAATTCTATATTGCTGGCCAAGGAAAGGAAAATCGTTTCTAATGATGACCCGGAAAGATCTCTCTGGAAAGGGTTAAGAATTGATTATCATGATCAGTAAGTATCAATTAATGAGGTTCTACAAATGGTATTTCTGACTAATGTGATGATCAGAATATGCTCGTTTCGGAAACGGTACTCAGCGCTTAGCATTGCATTCGTGTATGAAGTCTCGCCAGATACACCATTTCACCCGCACGGGTATGTTTGCTCAGATACACCATATGAAGCTCCCCAAGGTGTACACTCGTTCCCATTCATCTACTACTACCCTAAGGTATGTAAACATGGAAATCCAAGGTATCACTTCCAAACCAATTCTCACTCACACATAAATAGCCTCCATCTAGAGAACATCTACCAAATATCATCACCATGATCCAAACCTGTTCACCAAAACTTAATGATCCAAAAGCAGCACCTTTACATTTCTTTGATACCAAGCTTGCAAGTACATATTATTTAATGCGTGTAGACCCACGAGTGGTCATGGTCATTATCTATTTAGATCAACACGTTCATCCGGAACAAGCGACAATCGATTTTATGGCAAGCTTGGTCAAGTCCTTGCGCGGAGCCCAAGTTGTCTCAGACTTGATGTCTACAGATTGAATATAGAGTACCATGCATAGTATCTAATTTTTATATGCCTTTTGATACTTTTTATCATCAGGGTAAATGCTTCAACTGGATTGAAATTCTATCAGATCAATGGTACTTCACATATTAAAAAACGTACGTGAAGAGCAAATACTCACTACTGATAACAACCCATCAAAGTTGTGGTCTATTTCGTGATGTTGCAACACTGACCAATATCGAATTTCGCCGTTTTTATCAACGACAATTAGCGACCGTCTAGCAACTCCCGTGGCTTCGTCTAACACATGAAAATCATGCGTTATTCGTTTAGTAGTATCTGCAACTTAGATATCAAACCATTGAGTAATTGGAAATTTAGATACATCGGATTCAATCTGTTACTTTAAGCATCATTACAGATACGCGATTGAATGATAAATACCTAGTGGGAATTTCGCCGCTGCTGAAGCTGGAAACTCACGCTGAAGGAAAGCATAGTGACAATGCTCTGTGTCCACGGAAATGGCAAGAGCCCGAGCATTCAAAGCTGAGATCTTGTCCGTTAGGTTATTGAGTGTACGAAGATCTCTGGCAGCAGTAGGAGTACTAGAAGAGAATTTAGCAACATTCCAAACAAAAACAACATCGTTCAGAACAGGACGTACAAGTCGTAGTCGTAAAACAATAAAACAGTGTTGCAGACTTGGAGAAAGTCTTTTGTGGAGATCTTGACAATTTCGTTATGCCATACAGAGGCACCTTCAATTAGTGGTGCGCGACAGAATGTCTCTGTAGAGGCTGCCTGTTGGTCTATTTTTTCAGCAGAGTTATGTTCTTTCACTCGTTTAGTAGCCTGATTATTTTCATCAATGTCCCGCGAGCGCTTATGTGCTGCATTTGACATGGTTTGAACGGGCTTGATATTCAGACGAACAGGAGGCGGGGTAAACCTTTATATTGTAACTGAAAAGAAACATTTTGTATGAAACTTCCCACCCGGGCTTTGTAAGCTCACCCGTCGTAAGATTGGCAAATGTTAGCGAGTTCCTTATAAGGTATGCGCATCTGCCAATCCCAAAGAATCTCACTCTTCAGGAACTTCGATTTTATTGGTGCAGTCTGACATCATCAGCAGCCAAACTCACATTAGCGATTGCTGACTGTATTAGTTAGAAATAACAGAATAAATAATAAATGGATCATTGTGCGTGTAGATCATTAACAATGACATGACCTAGTTACCATTGAATCCCAAACTTCAGTTATTGTTGTAAGTTACACAGAAATTGAAGCGCCAGTAGCTCTATCACATTTGTATTTCAAGAAGCAGAAAACACTTTCTCATCATCCAGCAGGACGATGCTAAGGATCTATCAGGTCAGAGAGGAAGACATGTTTGATACAAATAGATTCTAGTTTCACGCTATACAGTGACTTCTGTCATACAACCGGAAAGACTTTAAGGATAAGGAGCAAGTTTCAGCTAATCAAATTCCAATTTTACACAATACCCATGCCTCATACATACAAAAGAGCACTCATTCATCCATCAAATATCCACCTAAATTGCAAATATATCTTCTCCTTTCACGGACCTGCAGGAGAGTATACCCAGGTGGGTGATGTAGCCTTTTACAATTCCATCAAGTCTTACCTGTGGTAAAATTCAGCTGTGCAGTTTAGTGTTCAGTTTTTTGAAATTATTGTGTCGAGATTCTACAATTGTGAGCTGTGTACCTTGGACTTTTTAGGCTGATAATTCACTTGATTTCTCCACAAAGAAAGGCTTTACGTCAGAATTCCTTAATCTACTACTGTATATAACTTGTAAACTCGACCGATTTCAAATAAGCTTCGTACATTTATGGAAATAGTCTCATCGGATGCGGCTATGAAGTGTGCCGTCCTGCCTTGACATGGAGAAAAGTGGTCACAACGATGTACCTTGAATTACATCCGTATACTGAAGAAAGTTGCAATTGCTGTTACTGGTCATCACAGAGAATAGACTAGTAATTGTGCCTGAAAGTTTTATACTTCATTGGATGGTAGAGTAAAACGCATGGCGTGGATATTTCATAATTGGGAGGCTGTGATGATTTGATACATGATAGTCTATATCCGCAGAATCAAAAAGAAACTCAGCCATGTGGTTTAGCAATTTTATATCTTCGGTTTAAGCTTCCGCGTACTCGGTATTGCTTTATTCTAAACAACACTCACAGCCACAGCATTACACGCACGGCCATTGATGGATAGCAACGTTGAAAACCTTTTTTCCAGCCTAGGCAGCTAACGCAGCTGATATCATTTGCTGTAAGCTTGAAAATTGAATAATACATTCGTCTTCATATTCAATACAAGTGTAATATATGGAACGACTAACAATTATTATTCGCTCACTGAAGCAAAGCACCACCTTTAATATACGCCTGTTCAAAATATTTATCCAGCCTCAAACATGTGAGTGCAAGAAATAGCTGTATCAAGTGGTCAAGTTGTTATATAATAGTCGAAATACGATCAAAATAACTTGCACTGAATTTATCTAAAAGTGTGCTCTCACCCCCAAGTCCCCCACCTCCCCCAATTTCTGTAAAGGCTTTTACAGTCAACTGGTGCAATTACTGCACAGCAAATGGTGTTACAAGCATATTGTAATCAAATAAATTTTGTTAGATCATGTTGGACAAACTTTTCTTTTTGATCATTTGATGGCGGGAAGCATCTGGACACGTTGTTTTGGCTTTGGACAAGGAAATGAACAAGTTACTCCTACCATTACAGGTTGTAAGAAAGGAGAAGTTGTACTACTAAGATTTAAGCTTGCGGCTAAGGATGTAGAATGTATGTGCCGGCTTTAGGTTTCCATCAACTGCCCATACATACAACCCACCATTCAGCAAAGTTTATGTTTAACCACGGTGTCAGTGGATTGGTGGGTAAAACAAGACTTTATTTACGATAAAACTTTCAGGAAATTGTTTTCCCAAGCGTCGAAGAAACATCGGTCCGCAGTGCTGAATGTAACACACATTTGAATGTAATAAGCGTCGTTGAATTACCGCAATTAATGAGTGTATATACGTATCAATTAAACGATGACTGCGAGCAATTTTATTGTGACCGAATATAATCCTCTATAGTCCATTTCAGTCGTCTTCTAGAACCCAAACTTTAACGGTTCTACCATCTTCATCTATGGCAGTTTCATCATCGTCTAGGTCGATAACACCATTTTCCACTTGCGATGTAGACGCCATTGGAGCTGTACCATTACCAATTGCTGCCTTTTTGGCACTATTAGCCATTTCATCACCTTCTTCTCTCTTTCGCTTTCCAAGTGATTCTGATTCTTTGAGAGGTGGTCGTGCGGGTCCAGAAAGCTCAAAAGTGGCGCCATTTTGAAGTGTCGCCGACGGGCTAATATAGAGTTGGTTATCAGTGTGTTGAATTGTGTTTCTGTTGAAAAAGTAAAGATAGCAGTACTTACGCATGCTGCAGAACTAGATTGACGCCAGTATCATCATCCACCTCATCATCTTTGATATTGAGTATCTTGCCATCTTCTAACGCTAGCGCATCCAGAGTTTTTCCTACGTTGTCATCAAATTCAATATCATACAGCAATCTAGTGCATGATGATAAGATTAGATTTGAGTTGTCCTCCATCACACACGTCTACATTTAACAATACCTGTCTCCTTCCAATATGGTGACCTCCTCACTCATACCAAGACCACCGTCGTCAGTGGAAGTGGTGACAACTTTGTCAAGAAGGAATTGCAGTGTTGTATGATGAATATCTATCTTAAGTCCAATATTTTTCGTTCTACAAACCGCACAGTGCTCTTGCGGTTCAGAATTTGCTTCAAGTACAAGCAACCCCGGTCGTCGTGTCACTTGCTTGAGATATGTCTAATCCATCAAGCAAGTAAGTAAGGCTCCTTTCACTATGAATTTATTGTTTTCACTTACTCTTTTGGTTTGTGCCAGTTGTCCGTCAAGTATCTTGTATGCCTGCATAACAACGATACCAGCAATCACTGCGTTAGTAGTTGCGATAGCTGGGATGATATTTCCAGCCATGGCTGAAGTTAACAGAGTGTTAGTGCTGTGAGATTACAGATGAGTGAGAAACGCAAAATGACAACTTACATTTAACATCAAATCTGCTTTTGCGTTCAATTTTGAAAATAGTAGATCGCAAGTTACTTGCTGCCGTCACAAAGTCCATAGCGTCGTCATCATCCTTGTCGAAAATAAGGACGTTGTTCGGGTTATCCTTCTTAGCATCAAGCAACCGTGTCGACAGTCTGGTCAAACTAGTATATGATTCAGTATTCATTTTTGCCGACTAAGTGTTCAAGATAAATTTAAAATTACATACCTATCCATGAACATGTCAAAACATTCTCGAACGCTCCATATATGCTGATCTTTGAGGCCGTTGACAACAGATGAGGAATCAGTCGTAGTCGTAGCAGTTAGCTCGCTATATGCAAGTGGTGTTGGTGCTGTACGATTTTTCCACATGTCTTCCATACTCAGTAATCTTTGAATGTCTCGCGTAAAGATCTTGTCAAAAACCGACTTTCCATATACATCTGATCCCATAGCCTCCTTGATATTCCGAAGCTCTTCCGACTCTCTGGCAAGGGCCTCTATTTCTTGTGCTGCTCACGAAAATGGCCCCAAGTCAAATTAATATGAATAACAATTCACCGTTTATGATTTCTAACATACCGTTTTCATCAGACGTCTCTTTTTGAAACGCTTCTTCCTCCTCTTCTTCTGAATTGCCAAATAATTGGCTAAACAGGTAGCTTTTTGCCCAAACGATGCAATGAATTGGAGCACTGGGAGTACTTCGTATAGTACATACCGGATACGTTGTTGGTGTAACTTTTGGTGTACAATCAAAACACTCGGTCACATCCTTTTTGATAACATACGCTTGACCTAAGTAGCCGGTTGTACCGGATTCGATCAATGGAACATCGGCCGCTAAACACATCATATTTACATGTCGTCGAGCGTCTGAAAATTACCGAGTTGAGAGTATTTTCTTTTTAAGGTCCCTCTTCCGATCAGGCTTACCTAGATTGTCAAGAGCATTGAGAACAAGATCAAACCCCTTGAACCATTCAACACTGAACTCTTTGTCCTTGATATTAGCGTGGTGTGAGATTATATTAGCGGAAGAGTTAAATTTGAGAGCTGATTCTTTCGCCACCTTGGGTTTTATTTAATGAAATGCAAATTAGTAACACGATTAGAGGGCTGACAATCGAAGGAGGTATGAATACTTTACAAGCGCCTTAGATTTCTTTATGTGTTGTTTCTGAAATAAAAATTGTCGATTCAAGTTTGAAAGATCAATTGTATCCAAATCCACCTGTTTAAAAAAAAATGAAATATATAAATATCGTTGAATTATCGTTGCTGCTATTCCGCCAAAGTCCAGGTCACGTCAGTACGGTACTTACCACTTCTATGTTTTTGAATCCCGAGAGAACCAGGTTTTTAAGCAGTTCACAACCAATTCCTCCAGCTCCAACCATTAGAACACGACTTGAAGCCACTCTTTGGTGTAATGTGTGGCCTAAGACAGCAATATTATATGATTCACGCGACATGGTTGATGAATGCAATGAAGTTTTTGGCTCAGAGCTGAGTGAGACAAAGAGGTCAGCCTGGGTGGCTTTGCCCTGACGAATGATTCAGATACCGCAACACTTGTTTATTTCCCTAATTTTTTGAGGTCACTTAAAATTTCAAACACAAAAAAATCAAGTTCCTTGTCTTCTCTCCATTATGAATCCATCACAACGAGTCGTAAGAGTCTTGCCCGCAAGAGGCCTTCGCTGCTACTCATCATCAAAATCAGACTACATACCCGGACGTCGTGGATATGCTCCAGGATTCAATGCTCCTGCCAATACTCGAAACACTCCTAAACCATCAAAGAAGACCCCACTAGAAACGACACTTGCCTCACATTTACCTAGCGCTAAAAATGCGGAGCGACATTCTGCACCAAAGTCTGGCATGAACGCATATCGGGAAGCCGTTCGCTCTAAACGATTCGAGTATGCTCAAGAATTATTGACTGCTCATGCACAACGACGACAGCAATCCCTACAGAAGCAAGAAGAAAATTTCAAGGAATTGAATTCTAAACGACAACTGTTGCTTAACGAGAAAGAAGCTGCCATTTCTCATGAACAAGAGGTTATACATGAGCTCGAGCTCGATTCTGCTTTGCCAACCACTGAATCCGAAACCTTGGCCGCACGGGACGCTCACCGACTTGAAAATTTGAGAACTCAAAGGCGCGCACAATCCGATGCTCGACTTAACAAATTGCTCGCAATCTATCACGACTCCAAAAACTTTATAACAAAGGAGAACTTGGATAGTAAGCTTAGTGCTTTGGTTCACCAGGAGAACCGACCACCATTTATGCAGACCTACGATGATCTCAAGACATCTCAAGAAGTTGGTGATATTCAACAATTGCAAAGAAGAGAAGCCATGTTAAGAGATGTTATGGAAGGCACAGTCAGTGGTCAACATGTCGGTGCTCGCGCTGTTCGGGAATGGGTGGAAAAGCAATAAGTTTCTCCTACCAATGTTAAATATACAAATAGATAAAAACATCTTGCCTTTTCATTCAAATTAACACAAAATAAAAATGGCTAAAATGGCCCATAATAGACATGTATTTGAACATTTACAAAGTGTATAGTCAACTATACTCCTAGGAAAATTATATGCCGAGCAGGTGTGCTGGTAGTTGGAACCTGCCAACATATCTGATGTTGTGTACGGGACCATCAGTAAACACCTTGCCTAGTTACAATACTCTACATTTCCTTCAGGATTACCAGCCCATGTTGGAAAATGGACAGACTTGAGTACAGTGATTATAAAGTGTTAGCATTAGAGAATATGTATACTTCTTCATAGTATGTGAAGAACTTTATCTTCCTTACCGAATTGATACCGTTGATGCATAGGAAAATGAACAGGCTACAAATGAATGTTCCTGAATCAAGGGCTGCACTAAGTACGTAATTATACTTTGCCCACCACGAATGATGACGACGATAAACGTAAAATTGGAAGATGAAACCGCAGATGAACGATGTAATGAGAATGTTTGTTGGCACTTGTGGAGCAAAACCAGCACCTCCTATAATAACCTGTGAGGATAAGAAATATAAATGTTTGCGGATTCCAGTCACCAAGTATGAAGGAGATTACTATTCTGTTTACCGGAACATTAACCATTTTCCATGGAATTTTTGACTTAGGGAACCTTTTGTAAAGGAGCCAGAAAGGTATGGGAAGGACCAAACCAATCAGAAATGCCCAATTCATGCCTGGATACTGCGAATCTGGACCACTATAGCCAGTTTACTGAGTAAGAACTGTTCATATCATCCTGGCATGCTGCATAGATTCACTTACAATAGTCTACCGGGACCGACAGCTCCCCATATGATACTACTTGCATAGAAGATACTGGAAGATCGACCAGTCCATTGGCCTAAGAAGTAGTCGTAAGTATGGAAACAATCTACTGCAATTTCGATTCTAATTGTCAGAACTTACCTGTTGGATCCGGGACGATTCCTTGCAACACTGGACGTTTGGCTGCCAATATAATCTTTAGGACGACATAATTGACCATACCACCCAGAATTGTTCCATAAAATTGAGCCGTAAACATGCACTTTGGTGGTATCTTCATGTATAATCCTAAATGTAGCATTGTCGCTTAGCACTGTAAAACAATATTCACAATATTCCAACATTTACCTAATTTTAGATCGGATACCAGCCCCAAACACTGAGCCATCGCCATATATCCATAGCTATGGGATAATGAATCACTATATGCTGCACACATTCGTTCACATTGCTTTCAAATTGTGAAATTATATTTACCATTTGAATGTGACATTTGCAATTGGACGGCCAGGTAACATGTATCTAATAATCGTGGATTATTATTTGAGTCATTGTTGTTCCTGCAATTAAAAATTGGTCATCACTTACCCACAAATCATTTCAGTGATAACGTTTAATCCAGGTTGACTGCCTGAAATAGCCTGAATGATTCCTGCAAACAATTCGAAAAGTTATCCACCTTGTATTTACCATTGATCATTCACGTCTGAAACGTCAGTAACATACCTATTGGTAATGTTAACAATACTGCCACCCTGTAGTAAAATCGAAGTAGGCTCTCAGTATATAAACGTTATTGTAAACATTTCATCAAGGAAAATGCCAATCTCACCCAATAGCTACCAAGAATGCCCACTATAAACAAACAGTAAGAAGACGATAAGTATATCAAAACTCGAATTGAACTTCCTCAATGTTTGCTTACCCATGGTAAATGGATAGGATACACTGTCAACGTCAAGAATGGGTACTTAATCAAACAGTGATCATATACAAAACCAAGCCAAATGAGGAAAACTTTACCTTCGCACACAACAATGCTGATAACAATGGTAACAACGAACACAAGTGCATACCACCAGAATGGCACTTCCTTGTAGACTTGCATCATCCTCACATGAATGTCCATTCCAACTTCTCTTTCATAATTGCGTTGCTCCTTGTTTCTACCCCAGATCCAAAATTCCTTCTTGAGGTCAGATCCATAGTACAGCAGAACATGGGTGATTGAAGCCGTAAGTCCTACAAACGAAAGTGCAAACATCATGGCATTGTATGGCGTCATATAGACTGGACTGTACTCGTCATATGCTGTTTCATTGAAGAATCCATTGCTGATAACCCGAGAGTGATTGTAAACATTTCCATCCTTATCAAACAGCTTGGTAGTCAAGATAGGGTAACTACGAGACAGTTAACACCTCTTCTTTTATTTTTCCTACACTTCTGTTTGCTTACCTCATTGCATTCCACCAGTTGCAGAAATAAGTCACTGGGCAAACAATCCAAACCATGATTACTGCACCAATGTACCAGTTAACTTGAGCCCACCCTGAAATATGTTACAAAATTGATCAAGATCTTTCTGATACTTTTTCTGAAGCAAAAAAAATAGTATTCTATTTGTCCACCTCCAAGTATTCGAACCTTGCATAAGTTACTTACATGGAGTGTAAAGTGGTCCGGTTGCACCGGCGGCATTCCAGTCCAATCCTAAAAGTTCGCGTCGATTATTAACATTCTAACTTGTCCATTCTGAGGACAATACGTACCGAAATCCAGTATTCCAACTCCAGAGAAACCACTGCCAAGAGCAGATAGAACATAATTTCCTGATCCTCCGATCAAGCAAAGCACAGCTACCGAGGAGAGGACGGGCATAATGAGTGTAGGGAGCAATTCGTAAACAAAAACACATGCAAATACAATGAGGAAGAACCGCATACGGCTCATCCCAGGATGTTCAATTTCATTCTTTTCCTCATCACGTTCACCCAATAGATAAGGGTCTTTTTCGTGAAATGTGTTGAAAAGTGATACCGAAGGTAATGTATTGGGCCACAACATGGCTGTAGGATTAACGAGGAATTTCCTATAGAAACCGGCCTAGAGATTGCTTAAATTAATCGCCAGGTTTTTCTTCTAGAGTAGACCAACATTTACTTACCATTCCATAACCAAGGCATTGAGTACTGATTAGTAACAGTATAGACCCAAGTGGACCAAGGTCTTGTTCATAGTACAAGTCCTGTAAGTGGAAGTCTTGCAAATCGTAATCATATTCTTCCAATCAATATTTTATTCTGCTGGATGAAGTCTTCTTCTTACCTGAATGGCTAAAATATCTGTTGCATAAGCGCTACCACCACCAGTGCTAGCCATGATGACAATGAGACAGTGTTCCTTAATATTGAACGGTCCAGGGTTAAAGTTGAAGCTAAATCTTCCAATTGACCTGATGAATGTGGTTATGACATGATAAGCAAGGTAAATCAAACTTTTAACGAAATGAACCATCTACATTACCATTCACGGTTAGGAAGGATGCGGGCAAGCAGTATTCCTAAAGGATATGATACCAATGTGACAAAGAATGAAGAGTACCCCAAAGCATTTGATCGAAAGAAATAGAACTGTGACACTGGATAATGTATGAACCTCAGATAAAGAATGAATGAGTGGATAGATTATCTCATATGCTCTATGTACCTGCAGCACCTAAGATGCAAAAGATAGTTCCAAGAAACCAAGCACGGAAGCTGTTTGGTGGGAAGGTATAATTGTCAGTCACCAAATCGTTAGAGGACGAAACCCATCATTTTGTGACAAAAGTAAAAAAGAATGAGTACGTATAAACCGGTAGACATGGATTATCAATGGTTCGTACAGTCGACCTGATGATATCGATAGGTTGGTCTTCAAGTTCATCGGCATACTCTAGTTGTTCAGTAACACCAGATGTTTTTAAAGTCGCTTCAGTATTCAAGACTTGATCACGGCTAGTTCCTATTGCATCTACAATAGTAGACTCTGCAGAGTATTCATGTATTGAGCAATCATCTTTACCGCTCATGGTTAAAGAGAGGGAAGGAGAGAATGATGGCAATGGAGAAAAATCAACTGCTTGAAAACAAAAAGGATATACACACGGCTAAAAATAAGGGATGGATATATTTTGTTCACGTTTCTTTATTGAGAACTTTTCTACGGCTGATAAGATGGAATTTTTAGTATCTTAGGTGGGGAATGCATAGTAGAAATAATGGTTGATAAAAGAAAGAATCTATTTAACAGCACCAATCATAGGAAGAAAATAGCAACCTAGCCAATTTTACCATCATCAACTTGTAACAATTAATTTAACATTATGTTGAGCTACGTGTCATACAATAAACTGTAACAGAAATGTTTGTTTGAGAAGTACACTGAATTCCTTTTAACCAAAGTCCCGCTTAATGGGCTATTCCGTGTAGTCGATTCAACCATCACAATAGCGCTATCAGAATAGACAATGCTCGACTTTACTGCGAACAGTACAGCATGATCAGCAACGTGATCATACACAAAAAGTAAAACAAAAAGAGTACCTCTATGACTTGTCCGTAGTTCATTATATAATACCGAAGTGTGAAGAACGTGCCATGAGCGTGGCGAGTTCAATTTAAAAGACGGCTAAACAAAGTCACATTCAAGCAGATATGGTGAAAGGATTTCTTTTCTCTCCCTACGTTATTCAACTATTAGTGCCATAGACTAAAACTATTAAATTGTATATTTTATTTACAATGAATGATCATGATCAGGATCAGGAATAATGATATGGGGAAGGTAAGAAACCAAAAAAATGAGGAATGGGTCAAAACTACTATGACAAGTTTGAAAATATTGTTACTTCACAACTAAATACTATCCTCTTCGTCCTCAATCTCATACAATGCCATGTCGAACGGCTTATTACTGAAATGTAATCGAACCAATGAATCTAATGATGGCAAACTTGCTAGAGTATATACTCGAGTAGTGGAAGTTCGTGGATTGTTAGAGCCAGGAATGGTAATAGCAGTTTTCGCCAAATGTTCATCACAAGCTTTTCGTCTTTGGGTGACGTATTCGGCGATCTGGGGGCCTAGAGGACATTTTTCCGGCATCTCTTCATTATGCGATCGAACAATACTACAAATTTCATCCGCATCTGGTCGATTTGCTGGGTTAGGTTCGAGACAAGCAGCATATAATGCCTAAAAGCATGAAGGTCCAGGATTAGTCTCATTAGCAACGTTCATCTAGGATGTCATAAAAACCGTACATACCTCGTACCATCTTGGAACACCAGGAACTGGCTCAATACGATACACCTCTGGATTGCTGAGCATTATCTCTGGAGAAGGGAACACCACCTTGGCGACCAGCTGCCATATTATAATTCCCAAAGAATAGATGTCTGATTTCTCTGTATAAATTCCGTCTCGGACTTCTGGTGCAATGTATGGCAGTCGTCCTAGCAACACATAATGCAGTAGCATAACAAGGTTAGCTTCAAGACAAAAATCTAGATTGCAGTAAATAGACACTATTACCATAATGTGCTCTAGCAGCCTGGGTTACGCTAGTGGCTTCGTTAGATGCAGTTGAAAAACGGTAATCCACCAAGAAATAATCCTCTTCGGCACAAATGACATTACGTGGGTGAATATTACGATGACACATGCCAATCTCGTCGTGCAAGCTTGCAATGTTGATTGCTATCCGAGTGATGGTTCCCGTAATGGTTTTCATGTCTAAATCACCAAGTGGATCTTGCTGAAAGTGGTCCTCTAAATTACCATCTTGTGCATAAGTCATCACCATCATCAAATCACCTGTAGTCTCACAGACAGTAACACCACTGAATAGGAGAGCTAAGAAAGCTCTAGATTGAACAGCGATCTAGTGGAGAAAAGGTCAATTTACAAGAACATTGGTAAACAGCGCTTAAAAGTCTGGGCTAATATGTGTACCTCGTTCAAAACTTTATCATCTACAATCTTCAAGGCCACCTTCAATTCGGGATTGGAATAGAGAAAAGGCAGTCGAAGGGTAGCAGAGTACACAGCAGAGAAACCGCCGCAACCTATGAACTGCATATTGCTTATCCATCTCCAAGGGTACCAACGCATATACTGTGACAAATCGTCCTCAAAGATTTGTCTGATAGCCTTCCTGGCTCGAGGATGGGTATTTTCGATAACGTTTTGGACTCCATACAAGTCACCTAGATTTTTGTAAGAAATCGCCTGTCGCCAAGTGATAGTCCAATGCTGTTATATGGTAGCTTAAATGTGAGCGAAGCTGCAAAAAAGGTGATAAATACCACAAACCATTCGGACAAAAGAACCTACCCAATGATCATCAAAGTCTACCCCGCACTTTTCATATCTATCTCGTGTCTGCCTGTACAGTCGTTCATAGCTGCAGCGTGCATCCTTGGTGGTTTGCTGCTGATTGTTGGCAAGTTCGGGCTTGATGGCATTGATTAAAGGCTGCAAGTCGAAATCCTCGGCATGACTTTCAATAAGTTGATGCATGGACATTAAAGTCTGCTTTGCCAAGTCAGCCTTCAACTTTCTCAGGTGATATTCGCTTTGCATCAGGAAATCCTTATTCGAATTTTGAATCAATTGTAAATGATTCTTTTACAGCAAAGCCAAAAAAAAAAAGTGTGGGTAGCATTTTTTTTCACGTCCCGAACAGCGTTGCGGAGCTCAGACCACACACGGTCATTTCTTCCTCTCTATAAAACATGATGGCTTATGATAAATGGATATATTTGCTTAAATATGATTTTGATCCACCCAAGGCAGGAGAAAAAGTTAAAAGGAAGGAAGATATTGCAAAAAAAGGAGTCACCATAGGGATAAGTGTCACAAATGTTACAGGTTCACGAAGATACATTCGCAGATGAACAAAAAGGCAAATGTGGATGTACGATGAAGAGATCGACAAGTAATAAATATGGGATATCAAAATAAAGCACAACGTATCAATGTTTAACTAACTTGTGTTTAACTAACTTCTAACTTGTGTACTGCCTCATAGCCTTCTCTTCATTGTTTAGGTACCTGTGTCCCTATTGCTCGTTTATCATCCTTGAATCCCTTTATTACATCTAGGATGGAATCGAGTTGTTGTCGTTTCGTAATGTTATTATGTGTGAAAGTTAGATTGTTTTCAACTGAATAATAGCTTCACAGTTTTACGTTGATGACCAATTTGGTGTCTTCCATTGACGCCTATCGACATGAGGGTCCCAAGACAGGCGGTGATACGAGGTCATCACAGCGCAATACTTCATTCATGTTACCACAATCATACCCCCATTATTTTGGTCACTCAAACATTTGAAGCAAGCTTGTTTCTTCGCGTGGTTCGGTCACTGCTGAGATTGAATAGGGCCTGGATCTCTTCCATCGAACTTCCACCCAGATCCCGAGCTGTCACCAATTATTTTCATAATTCTCTTAAGATTACTAGAGTATTGGAAAAAGAAAAGATAAACCTTAGTGTAGCTCTCAAATAAGCTATACTAAAAAAAGTACATTCAAAATCGCACTCATTTAATTTCGGGTCGATTTTTTTCTATTCGGCTTAGTACAGCCCAAACACTTCAAGATACGAGGAGATTGCCTGAAGACAAGAGGTTCGGTGAAAAAAAAAGCAGTCCGATTTTCAGAGTGAGGAAAGGAGGGAACCACCCAAAAATGAAATTGACTGCGCCGAAAATGCAATTGGCAGGCAGGGCCGGGGCGTGCCAATTTGGTAGTCATCATCGCGGGGACCAAATGACATATAAATTGAGCTTCCATTAAAAGACATCCATTTCGTTTCGTTTCGTTTCGTTTCCCTCTCTCTCCCTTTTATCAAACACATACACATAAAAAATGGTTCCTCCATCAAATATCACTCACGTCTCTAAAACTACTACTCACCTACCAAACCACGAATGTCGACAATCACTAGTTAATCAAAACAAAGCTAAACTTTGTTACTTTTGTGGTTCAAAGATGCATGCTTCATCGGACTGCCCGCTCTATGCGTAGACCACAACTAAATGTCTCCTCATCAGCTGATCATCATGGAATACCTCTATTATACACACATAACAACATCAAACAATAACAATATCAACAATCGAACTCTGCCTTGCCTTTGTAAAAAAGAAAGTAGACGAACAAACTATCTTTGGACCTGCATGTACCAAAAATTTGTCTCCAAAACATTACCGCTGCTTGAGCCGCACTGCACGTTGGATTGGATAACTAAAAAAGGTACCCAAGGTACTAAGGGAATGGCCAAAAAGCCTAAGATATTACAAGACAAGATAAATTGGTTAAACCCGAAAGGCTATTTTTTTGTTGCCCGTATCAACAAACTTGCGAACTGGTTCCGCGGTTAGGCCACACACAACAATAATTCTTTTTTTTCTTGCAAACATCGACAATATTCTGCTGCGCATGACTATTTGCCATATGGAAGCTGTAGGAATTGGCCATATTTTCCTTTTTCTCATTGCGATTTGCTTCTAAAACGTTTCCTGATGAGTCCAGCAGATCTATGGACTTTTTTTTTCCATCAAGGTAACATGAGGAAAAAAAAAAAATACATGGCGAACCTTACTATAAACATGAAGAAAAAGAGAATACCAAGGAACAAAATTCCCAATATCCCATCCTTTTTTACCCTTAGATGTTTGTTGTCGTTTTTTTTCTTATAATCCATTTCTATGTGCTTCTCTTTACCTCCTTATTGACATTATCTTTGTACATAACATTACCTTCCACATTAAAAAGAAATTTTCTTATACATATCTGAAATCTCTCAAAATTCTCGTTTACTACCGAGTTGGGCAGGAGGCTGGCTGAACGTCGTCACTAACTTAGTCTCCTCTTTGTCCTCTCCCCCTCGCATCCTCCCTGACTTTGTACACTCCCCCCAGCACCCCCAATTTTCAATAAAAAACGACAATGGTACCGTACAGTTGTGGCGAGCTAAAATCATTTATCCGACTAGTTTCTGGTCAGGAAATCATTATAACTGGCTGGTGAGAAGAAACCTTGCATTCAGCTCAAAGTGGTCAGTCACGCACTCTCTCTCACACACACAGTAGGTACTCCTTACTGTCTCTCCTTGATACCTGGTTGATGTCACCAGAATGAATGAATGCAATGCTATCAGTTAATTTTTATCCCGCAATTAGTCCGCTCATCAGGGCTGGCTGGATTCTCTAGTATTCGCCGAATGCGGCGTTAAAGATACGTAGATTGTGTACCCCTCTGTTTTATTTGGTGCTTTTTGCTACTTTACGGTCGCTACTCTCGGTATCCCCGAATGATGGGCCAGACGAAAGGCAACAATAGGCAGATGGGAAGGCTTGTGTTTGTTATTTATCTTCATACAAATTCATAGACCGCTATTCTGATGCTGGACGCCGCTGCCGTAATATTTGCAATTGACTCAACATTGCTGCAGTTGTTACACACCTTTTATTGAAGTGTGTTGCACTGGGCGCCTCGTTTTTTCAACCTCCTTTTTTCTAACAGCCAGAATTTTTTTTTTTTTTTACGAAAGCATTGCAGATCCCACACTGCGTGGCGAATGTGAATCGTTTGGGTCCCGTGAATTCATGGTGCAGCAGAATAACTACACGCCATTCCGCCAGCCAGGAAGTCCCAAGCCAAGTGAACAATATAATGGTGATGGAAAATTTATTGAAAAGAATAATAATTTTATTGTTGCCAGGCTAGCTATAAAACTAAACATATAAGCTAGTGGTGTTAGCTTACCTGATTTTGATGGTATGGGGCCACAAAATTAATGGCAGACGGTTAACAATGAAACTAATGAATGAATATGGTTTAGTATAAAGGACACAAAATCAAGCTTGACAGTTTGGCCCAACCCTCAATGTACAAGATGGCAGATGCTCAGAGTTTGTCAATGATCTCACGAGAGCGCACGATTCATGGTCACGGCTCATCGAAGAGCTGGGTTTAATAGCAATAAAATTTCATCCTGTCATCTGCCAGTCTTGCGAGGGTTGCCACTGATGATGAAAGTAAAGACTTACCATAAACGTCACCTTGAAATGTGAATAGGAAAGGAAAGGATGTGTGGATGGATGGATGGATGGATGTCCAAGTTAAAAATTCAGTGCATGAAGGTAAAAGCCTCAGCCTAAGAAATTTTGACTGGCTTGAATTTTTTGATGCCAGTTACGAAAATGATGAATTCGGCTAAGCTTATTGGTATTCCTTAGAAATTTAAATTCGTAAGTAAAATTAGTTAATTTAATAGGTTGACGGCTGAAGCCAATCACTTTGGCAACAGTTTGCAAAAATTTTTGGGAATGATACAATATTTTTTTGCGTCGACACGAAAGAATAAAGTGCATTTCCCAAAATATTATTCATTTAAGAGCACCGAGCTGAGCGACATCCTCGAAGAGATTACGAAACGATACTCTTACTGTCTCCAAGATGAGCTCAGTGAAATTGAATTATCCGACAATTGCAGAAAGAAAAGCAATGGGATCAATGCAAAGAAGATTAGGGCCTAATGTAGTAGGATATTACGGTTTATTACAACCTTTTGCAGATGCATTAAAACTATTTGTATAATATTGGGACAAAATCTCGGTATATTACTTAGACCCGATACATTTTCGGTGCTCCTGAAACATAAACAGACCATTGAGCTGTTACGCTTTCATTAACGGATGGCTGCTTCCAAGCCCACCGAATGGTTGTGTTATTTCATGAACTACCTTAATTTCACTTAGTAAACAGGGTTTTGCAACCAGATAGAGAATGATAATTTGAGACGAAGAGAAGGAAAATCAGGTCAGTGTGATGGTGATAATAAGGCATAGAGCAAAACATACACGTACCCAGTGAAGGTAGTTCTGGACTGAAGCAAGCTTCGCCTCGGCAGATCGGCGGCACTGCAAATACTCTTTGATTGGTTTGGGCTTGGCAAGGGCGACACACAGTTACTATAATGATGGTATTTGAAATGTTGTCAGTAATGTGAAATAAACCATTTGATAGGATGTAATGAACCATTTGATGAATTCTGAGCTTGTCTTACAGGTTATCACCAACCCATTCCATGACCGATATATATATTTTTTTGGTTTTTTCTTGGTTTTGTTTCTACGTTTGACAAGTTATTAGACCGGTATTCACATTCATTGTAGCATACAAGTACGATATACTAGGTGCACTTAACGATAAGATATAATGACGGACCGATGGACAACAGCTATCTGACCAGCAGCTGCAAGCAAAGTATTTATACAGGTCTGGGTCAATTCCTAACGTATACTGGCGAGAATACAAAAGGTTGTCAGTAGTGACTCCACTTGTATGCGTCCACAACGAAATTTTTATGACATAAAGGAGCGCCCATTAAGGGATTGCTCATATCATTCAGATATTAAGCTCACTGATCATGGATTATGCTATATTGTCTAAGGATACTCACAGGCTAATAGTCGGTATTTCAAGCTTAGAGCGTGATCTAGTGTAATTTTCCATTTTCAATAGGAACGTCTGGATTGCTGTCGCACTGTCTATTGGCGTTTATGGGTATCATTTCCCGGTTGCATCCCCTTTTCCTTTGTCTGACGCCTAGTGCTGGCGTACGCTTATTTGGTGGAAATTGAGCGGACGAACTGTAGAAAAGGAAGCACTGTCAAGCAACTGTTTTATGAATAATTGTTTGATGCATAGAAACGAAAGCTTTCAAAGAAGTGACTTCCATATTAAATACCATCATTAGTGCCTTTCTGACAGCAGATTTTCAATTTTGGCTTAGCTTGAATTTCAAACACCGCCAGTCTCCATGATGTGAATTTGAAGCTTCAGCACCATGCTCTCAAATGCAATTTCTCTCAAAAAAGATCGGATTTCGCATCTCAGTACAAAGCGCCAATAACAAAATAAACACACTCAAATCTCTTATAAAGACAAAACAAAAAATAGTTCATAAGACAACGCGAAAGTTTTACCGAGAACACAGTAGTTCGATATCTGGATTGATTAATTAATAAACTTTTTGGCTTCAGTAATTAGGTAACCCTTGGCAACTGTATCTTTATATTCGTTTTACGCAAGTTGACTTTACGAAAGATCATTTTTCGTTTTCAATAGCAATAATCTTGCTGTGATCCACGATTTATGATCACTTGTACCCATTTTTATGGTGACCGTTAATGACGGTGCCCGCTTGCTTAAATACAGCCTAAAAAGGTGATTGGGTCAAATTACGCTATCAGCACAAATAAACGGAGAAGCTTCGCATAGCCTAGCTTAATGTGTTTTGGGACATCTTGTATTCTCAAACGTTGGCAGTAACATCTTTCTTACGAGATGGCATGACATGACAACATGGCGTCGATTCAATTCAGCGCCTGTACCACAAACGATATGTGATCAAACAGAATACATTATAAATTAATACACTCATTACTGCGTGATATTAAGGAGGATGTGCGCGGTAGTTCTTCCTGAAAATTGAGACAAATTGACTTGTAACTTATTATTTCACTCACTACATTGCGTATGTGGGACCAATCATTATGTTGCCCTTGGACACTGGAGAAAAAATTCCCATTACGCATTTTGTGGTTTGATGTTTCATTTCTGAAATTTTTTCCATTGTTCGGAGAATGAGCCAACAGAAAGGCAGGCTTAGAAACACGTTCGAGGAAGTTGAACATCACATGAAAGCAGGAAAAAAATTGGTGTCAGCCAAGAGTGAGAAAACATCAAAAGGAAAATATTTTAAAAAAGACTAAGAGAAATAAAATAGTTCTCCGAGACCTTAACATCGAAAAGCCTGAGGTAATCGGTGCAACATGATTAATATGTAAAAAATTTTCCATCACTCTATATAATGGAATGGTCAGGGGTGGAAAATGTGAATACACAGGCAACAAGCATTTCTACAAAAGAAACACTCTAAATCAATATGAAACTCAACGCTCTACTCGTCGGACTGACAATGGTTGTATGTGTATCCCGGTTGACTAGCGGAGCTCCAACTTCCTATGCGAGCAAGATTATGGCAGACGAGGATGATGTCGATGGTGATACCGAGAACATTCCTGTTCCTCAACCACCAGTTGATGTCGATGGTGATACCGAGAACATTCCTGTTCCTCCACCTCCTGTTCCTCAACCACCAATTGAGGTCAATCCACTTTTCAAACTGACTCCTGAACAAAGCCAAATGCTCAACGGAAACACTCAAGCGGATCCTCTTCCTCAACCCGATGGTGTTCAACGAATTCATAGTGTCATTGGAAAGCAGACCTACTAACTTCTTAACGGAGAATAGGAATAAGGAATATCCAGAAATGCCTAAACACACACTGAGCTGAGCTTTTCTGTTTGAAAGGTTATGATTAAGCCTGACCTGACCTGTGAATCGATCCAATCATTATCGATCGGGCTAGCAATTATATAACATTTCATCATCATATTCCTTCAGCCACTATTCACTTAGTCGTAATACAATTAGACCTTGTAAATTGATATATAGATATGAGAAACAATAGCTCTTTTCTATAAAATGGGTCATTATCATTCTCTCGAAACTAAATCTTTGAAAAATAAGGAACGTACTAATGTGGGAATCAAACGGAAGGGAAGCTGGGGAAGGTAGGCGGGGTTAAGCGGAAAAATTGGCTGTGGAACGAAAATTGAAATTGGTTATTGGGGATTGTGAATGTGAAATATGAAACTCAATTTTTTTCGAACTCAAAAGATATATAATTATCCTAATATCTCCACAATTTTAGCTTTCTCTTATTTTACTTTTTTCTTTCATGACCTTTTCATATCGAGCATATTGAAATAATATTACCGAACCATACTATCAACTTATACAACAACGAAAGACCTAATAATGTTTATTAATATATTTGGCTTCGGCTTCAAATCTCTTCCTTCAACACTTGAGGACGATATAGTGTATCCTCGCAAGCGCTCAGTCGGCAGCAAGGGTGTTCGTTTCAACACATCTCGAGTAGTTTTCTACACCCACTCGAAATTAGACTACGATCGTGGCGGCAAGTTCTTTGACGATAGCTCTAATTGTAGTCACTATAACCGAGTTCACTCAGGTCGTGCCCCAGTTTTGGACAGCGATGATGAAGATGATAGTCTTGCCTTGGATATTACCGATTCTTACCGCAAGACTAGAAGACCTCGTCGTTCATCTTCGTTCTTCTTTTGAAATGACCTCCTTTCACAATTCCGTCCTGTCCGGCTCAGCGCGCCCATACTGTTATACCACTACACCAAGCTTTTGTAGTCTCTTCTTGTACTTATACCCATGTAATTAATTGTATATACCCAATGCTTGTTGTTGTAATAGCAAAAAAAATAATAACTGAATGACTAAGCAGATAATAACCAGTCAAACGTTTAATTTAAAAAGTTCTCTCTTTTACTTTCACTAATAACAACTACGTAGTCAAAATATTACCTGCCGAGCCGTGTGTGTATTGTGTAGAAAATTTTCAAATGGGTAGATTTTCAGTCAGCTTCAATATGACAAATTTGGCGGTGTAAGCTGAATGATGATGGTTTTACCTTATGATTTTCCAATAACTCCCTTTTGCTAGTCTTCTCTCTCTTTACTCAATCTGCAGCGGCTTGCCCACCTTCCGCTGATTACGCCGAAATGTCAAATCCTGCAGATAGCGGCTACCTTTCAGACAAGGACCAGGCTCCGCCAAAAGCTGTGTCCCGATCAGCTTCGACCATGTCGCTGATTTCTGGTCATGCAAAATCCTCTGTCACAGCCTTGATTCGATTCATCTTTAAAAATAATAATCTCCCACTGCTGTTGAATCTCTTGCACCATTCAGTTGCTGCTCGATACCTGTTGACTACACCATATTCTCTGTTGCGAAGATACACTCAACAATCCCATCAGACAGTCATAGCCCCTGCTGCTACGGATATGCTGCGTTCATTGGGTGGATTGCACATGTCACTTGCTGGACTCAGTTTATTATCATTAAAATACCGTGATTTAAGGATCGAGCAAATGTCCTTGATCATCCTATCCATAGCAAATATCACCCAACTCTGGTCTCACTCAATGGCTTACTGGCGAACCTCTGGACGTTGGAATATTCGCATCCTCAGAGAAATAGGGTTACTGGAATTGGTTGCATCGGTTGTTAGCTTCATTGCGTATACTAAGAGCGCCAGCAAATCAAGAAAATTGTTATGATCATCTCATTATAAGCACCTCGTATTATATCTTGTAGTGTACAGTATTATTTATAAATAAAATGCAATTTAAAATGGCTGTTAATTCGCATAGTACCCAAGTCGTGCACTGTTTGTGGCGATAGGTCGCAGTAACATATGTGCTGTTTACAAGATTTGAACTTGAGGAATACATTGTGGTGTTGTGCATTGTATCCTAACCTTTTCATGATGTTGCTAGGATCGTGCTTTAAGCGAGCTTCCGTCTTCATTGTAGGCAATGGCTAATGTCAATCAATCGGACGCTACCAATAGCTCATCATTGACTTCCAATTCCCCAGGCTTCTTCATCCCGTCGTGTATGTCATAATACGCCGTTGTAGAATCTTGCGCAACAATCGCCATGGTAACGGTCCTAAAATATTCAGATAATATTAGTACTAGTATTAGTGAGTGATATATACCGTGGTAATATCTTGAATAAACTCCTACGTCAAGCATGTTTGATCCATGAGGTTTGATAATCCAAGGTTTTTAAGGTCAGAAAAGAGTTGATCAAATCTACAGAACCGGAGATGCAGAATTAGTTTTGAAGTACCTACGACACAGCAGTTCAAGGTGAAAACTCCATTTCTCCTTGCCTTTACACTCTCCTAATTCTAACCCTCTACTCACTGTTTCAGGGACCATAGTTGATCCTCAGACACCGCTATAATAATTCGTCTCGAGTTTGCCTTTCAGATAAGTATCAATGAGCATAAAAACTTCAGTCAATTTATATTACGTTTATCAACGTACTGGTCTATCAGGATCCTGAGCGATCAGGACAGGTCGGCCGTTGTGAACGTTCTGAACGACTTTGACATTCTGCCACTGTTTTCCTACATTACCGTAAAAAGGAGAAGCATAAATCAAAAGCTGAACATATAAGATACCCCAAAAATTGTTCTTCCTTGTACTTACCTAATGTGAGATCCTGATAGACTTGCTTTGTCAAAGCGTCATTGAGCATGTCCACTTTGGCGGGAAGTGAGGGGAAGTGACAAGTGTGAAAAGAAGTCACAGTCACAGTGAGAAAGAAATTATTACTTTCCTTTTTTTTTTTTTTTTTTTGGTTCGACACCACCTGCGCTGATCATTGAACCATTGAAAATGGTATTACAAGTAAGCAACGCAAACAATGTCAAGATCTATACTGTATCTGGAGGATTAGGATCGAGATCGATTCCCGACTGGTTAGCCAGAAAGAAGAAGAAGGCTCTCAAGAAGGATCTCGGTAAGCTGGCAATAGGCTTAACACCATTTACCTTCTGAGCAATGAATTCAACTAACTAACTGTTAAATTCTTTTTCCTGCAAATTTAGAATACAGACAAAGAATTGAGCTGATTCAAGACTTTGAATTTCCAGAAGCCTCCAACAGAATCAAATGTACGGCCGACGGCAACTACACTGTTGCAACCGGTGTGTATAAACCACAAATGCGAGTCTACGAGTTTGCCGAAATGTCCATGAAATTTGAACGACATACCGATGCTGAAAATGTCAACTTTGAGGTTAGCTATATTATCCCACTGCAATTTCCCATATTTTTATCTTTCTTCTCACCTCACCTCTCGCACTATTAGATCTTGTCCGACGACTGGACCAAAACAGTTCATCTTCAAACCGATAGATCTATTGAATTCCATGCTCAAGGTGGTATCCACTACAGAACTCGTATTCCAAAATTCGGCCGCGACCTTGCATATCATTTCCCTAGCTGTGATCTCTTGGTTGGTGCGGCAGGAAATGAGGTATATCGACTCAACTTGGAACAAGGACGATTCTTAAACCCGATTACAACCGACTCAGATCTTGGTGTCAATTGCACAGAGGTCAACCCAGCACATCAGTTGTTTGGATTTGGTACAGCTTATGGAACAGTCGAGTTTTGGGACCCTCGATCTAGATCTCGCGTGGGCCTGTTACAACCTCAAGTTCCAGCTACATTTGGCAATACCGATTCGACTGCACTGGAAGTATCAGCCCTCAAGTTCCGTCATGATGGTTTGAGTTTGGCTGCCGGAACAAATACTGGCCACACTCTTTTGTACGATTTGCGATCTAATGTACCATGGCTTGTTAAGGATCATCAGTACGGGTTCCCTATCAAGACCCTTCACTGGCATGATGGTATCTCTGCCTCTTCATCAGAGAGCTCTGGCAAGGTTATCGTTTCTGATTGTAAGATTGTCAAAATCTGGGATCGCCTTAATGTAAGTTTTAAAAACGCAATGGCTGATTGCATACAGTGGTGGTAGTTTGTTATAATGTACCTTATACTAATCTAATCATATCTATCCCTAGGGTGCACATTTTACATCCATCGAACCAGAAACCGACATTAACGATGTTTGTACCGTGAATAATAGTGGTTTACTGTTCACAGCTAATGAGGGTATTCAGATGGGTGCCTACTATATACCTCAGCTCGGTCCTGCACCAAAATGGGCCTCATTCTTAGACAACTTGACAGAAGAAATGGAGGAGAATCCATCCAATAACATCTATGATGACTACAAGTTCGTATCTCGCAAGGAACTTGACGCGCTTGGTCTTGATCATCTCATTGGTACCGATACCCTTAAAGCATATATGCATGGTTTCTTTGTCGATTTGAGATTATATGAAAAGGTACGAGAAGGGAATCCATTAGAGGTTGAATGTGTTTTCTGTGTATGCGAGATTAACAATTATTTCCCTTCTAGGCCAAGTTGATTGCTAATCCCTTTGCCTATGATGATTACCGTGAGCGCATTGTACGGGACAAAATTGAGAAGGAACGGTCATCTCGTATTCGTGCCACCAATAAGCTACCAGCCGTCAACAAGGAGCTGGCGAAGAAGCTACTCGATGAAGGCAAGAAGAAGAAGGCTAAGAAAGAAGGACAAGTAAATCCTATGGAAGATGATCGTTTCAAGGATATGTTTGCTGATCCTGACTTCCAAGTTGATCAAGAGTCTAATGAATACAAGCTGCTCCATCCTACAGCATCTGTAAGTTTGAAGGTCTTGCTTTTTGAAAATTACTTTGGAAAAATGGTTTACTCATTCCTACTCGTAAACTCTCACAGAAAAACGCCAGGGAAAACGTTGCATCCGATGATGACGAAGATATGTCGGAAGCTGAAGACGAACAACAGCAACAAGATGACTCTGATGAAGATTCGGATGATAGCCAGAGAATGTCTGGTGATAGCGACAGTGACGATGATATCATTTCCAAGATCCGTAAGGAGCGTGGAGGTCATGTTCGTAGCAAGAAGGCAATCCAGACAACCATTCGATCACAACCACACGAGAGATGGACTCCTAAAGAGAAGACCAAGGCAGGCAAGCGACAACTTGAAATGCGTACGGGTACTACCAACAATTCTGGACGTGCGGTTGGCGTTACTAAGAAGGATATGAGACGTTCTTTTGGTGATCGCGTGGCGACTGCATCCAAAGCTAACGAAGGTCACCGTGTTTCACGGACTGCTATGGGTGGTATGGAAATGTCTTTCAAATTGCAATCCAAGAAGAAGAGAGATAACGGAGCATCATCTGCTGGTGGACAAGAGCGAAGACAGCGACGTAGTGCTAGCAAAAACACTTTCAGAGGCATGTAAATGTTCCTCAATCCTTTTCTTTTTTGTTGCATAGAAATCATTATCAAAATCACTTGTTGCTTTATTGTACAAAATATCAATTAGAAAACACAACACTTCTCTTGCATTCGGTTTACCTTAAACCTTGCTTACAATATTATTCCGTTTTTTAAAATATCAAAAAATTTACAAATTTACTACAGGGGGGGGTGGGGTTGAAGTTATACACGCTGTTTACAAAATCCAGTATTTGCCCGTCCGATAGATAACACCATCGGGGCGGGCCAATAGGATAGGGATCTTTTTGGTACCATTGTCATCCACTACACCGGCGGACTCTGCAAGTTGTTGAGGACATGGTATGGCAAATGTAATGGTTTGCGGGCCACGAAGTTCAGCTGTGACGGGACATCCCCCGAACCAAATTGAAAGATCTGGTGTCATGTTGTCGCCTTGCAAAGTTGCGTAGTTGTTCGGATGAACAGTAAGAGACTTAACATTGGGAAAAGGAGAAAGTGGTGACGAGTCAGGTGCTCCCTTGAATGCATCGCTGTATGAATCCTCTTGAGGAACCCAGAAACTATATGTTGCGCAATCTGTTCCGACAATTGTCCACACAGAAGCGTCCGAAGCATCTTCCGTCCATGCGCAACCCAAGGCCTTCTTGGACAGGGTATCAGGATTAGTTCGTCTCTTGCGTACAGCTTTTGGTCGTTCATCTCCTTTTGCTGTATTTGATGCAGCCTTCTTCTTCTCAAATTTGGCTGCCATACGGGGTCCGGATGTACGATGCATACCCACTGCATCGTTGATACAAGCCAAATAAGTAGCTCCACCAGACGACCTTGGCAAGTGGAATCCACTTAGGAATGGATCGGAATTATCAGGTTGAGCTGGAGCATCTTGTACAATTTGGAAAGCGATCTTGTGAAGTTGAGAGACTGGGTCTCCGAGGCTTTCATCTGCACATTCACCACCTGCACGAGTAGCACCAGCAGGGACTCTAACACCACCAACGACCATGCTGCCCTTGTCAACTTTTCGAACTACCATGACAGGACTGACCAAGCCGGTGGTAACGCATTGCAACACCACAGGTTGATTATAGTGAATAGGTAGAGGAGCATCCGTAGGGTTGCGGACAGCGATAGCTGGAGGAGCAGGCAGTGGGGAAGTTGGGTCATGAGGAACACGCGCGGCGGTAGAGGTGCCAAGGGTAGTATCGACAATCCACACGACAAATGGGTCCCAGGAACCAGTGCGAGCAACAAAGGAAGTATTAGTAGGCTTGGAGGAACCTGTGTTACTGCAGCGATGGAAGTTCATTGGAATAGCATCATGAGAATTGTTAACTCCCAGATACTTTGTTGAGACGGTTTGAGATCGGATACGATTGAAGAGTGATACAGTGGATCCATTATGAATGCAAAGCTCAACGTTCTTCACACTTTGTCGTTTCTTGCTAGGCTTGCTAATGACCTTAATACTGTTACCAGCAACGGTACCAAGGTTCCTTCCATTTGCGAGTTGAATATTCACTAGGCATTCCACCCGTTTTCGCTTGTCATCAGCGTCATTGATATAGAGATGCTTGGAGACACATTTACCACTGACGTTAGACACATTATCAGTTCCAGCTGATGTATCGGACGACTGTGTATGCCATTCAAGCACTCCTTGTTGGCTTGTAGGTTCCCCTGAAATGGATATATTGATCTTTGGTGCACTCAGCGATTGACTGTTGCCAGCAACAGTGCTTTCGGTTTCTTGACTGGGCGTCCACCATGAGGAGCCAAGTAGTAACGTAGTAGGAGGCGGGCATAAAAATCTATGATATAAGGCACGATCAGCCAAACTTTTTCATGCCATTCAAATTTTAGAATAACGAAAATCTTAATCTTACCTTTTTTCCGTACCATAACTTTTTTGAGCGACCTTGCTGGTCAAAATCATAACAGTACGCTCGCCGGAAGTAGCTGGCGATCGCATGTTCATGTATTTTGTCACAAGTGGCTTGAGTCTTTCAACATCAACCACAGGCTCAATGCACCTTAAGGCAATGCTTGTCAGAGTATTAGGATCCAATTCAGCAGGTAATATAAAGGGATGCTTTGTTGTTGATGCATCTGAGGTATCTGTTGGAAATAAAGATTGTCCAAACATAGGATTGATCATGGACGGTGGCGGGGAGGGTGAAAGTGAAGGAAGGGTGTGTGCGGGCGACATTGGTGGTGAAGGATGGATTGACTTTCTGCGCTTATGCACATGAGCAAGCAATGGAAGATCTGTCTGGAATCCCATATCTTCCATGTTTCCTGTTAAGGAAGCCATTGAGGATTTGCGCCGACCATCAAAATAGTGTTCAGAAGAATCCGTGTCGCCTAAACCAGCTGCAGCATCAGAGAGATCGGAGAATAGAGCTTCAACACCATTTGATGCATCTTCTGTTTTTAGTCCAAAGTCCATTTCTGGGAACGCCGTTGCTAGAGAAAAGTTGCAGTGGGAGTCGTTGTCAGAATCAGTGTGATAGATCTCCATGGTGTCAGAGCTAAAGAGTTCAGGGGTGTTTGGTAAACCAGCTGGAATATGAATGCTTTCTGAAGGGCACGATGAAGCCATAGATTCTGGAATTCTTGGGATTGGTGATATAAACTTGGGACTCAATTCCTTTTCTTGACGCTCTTTCAATATTCGTTGATAGTACAACAGCAACTCGGGATTAGGTTTAGGCTCTACCGCTGACTCACAAGACTCGATGTCGTTTCCTTCAAAGTGGATGAACAAAGCGTCTGCGTTGGCTCTTGCTACAGATGCAACATTGATAGAGTTGCGCCTTGACTCCAAAAGTTCTTTTAGAGACATGCCCCAATAATTTTTAGGAACAGTTTGGAAGGACTCCTCTGTAGCTGATTTTGGAGACGAGAGAGGGGAGTGAACAACATACTGTGACCAGTCATCGGTAAGTCCCATCAATAATTTAGGCTCTGCTGGCGCTATTTTACGCTTTCGAGATATTGATGAGCTCATGTCCAAGGTAGAAGACAAGGTATAGAAGGGTAAACAAGATCAAAAAAAAAAAATCGAGAATTGTAAAATATAGACGGGGGATGGCGTACCTTTTATAATAACCTGGAATAGCGGAGATGATTTAAGACTCCGATGGGTATAATCTGTACTTTGGCTCCACCATGCATGTTGATTGGTCATACAGGTCACACGATTCACAGATATACCAGCCGGACAAACTCCACCACGGAGCCTAAAATTTTATCCAACCACAGATAAAACTGCAGCGTGGGGCTCTACCCCAACTCCTGCTGTGTCCGGGTATACTGCCACTGTCTATAAATGGTTTCACATATGCCATGTGGAAAGCTCATGAAGTATAATGAGGGGTTACTTTGGATAAGCTATCAATATGTATTCTGCAATAAGTTATGGTGATGCGCCTTTAGTGCTCCGCATTAAGTCATAGATTTAGCCAGAAGTCCAAAAGAAAAACATCGTATTCCGCTGATACAATAAGGTTTAGATAAAAAAAATTTTTTTTTGGGTAGCTGACCATTCGCCATGCCGCAGCAAGCCTAATGTTCAGCATTATTTCTGTTTTATCTGGATACACAATGGTTATATGATAAATGTAGCAGAGGATGTGAATTTGCGTTATCTTAATTTCTACAGAGAATCTGACAGCAGATACCTTCATGATATTCCGACCTGACTCGGTGGAAAAGGCTTAAAATAAACTGACTTTAAAATGTGTGTGAAAATTTCGAGGTACTTTGAAAACACATCCAAATATACCGTAGGGTTCCGGTATATGTAAATGCATAATTGCGAAAAATGAGGTTTCATGTTGCTGGCATAATATGAAATACCTGCTTGTCAGTTACAAAGATAATATACAGGATAATGTGGCTCGAGTTGAGATTATTTTCCTTTACCTTGATATATTTTCAACTGTGAATTGATTAATCATCAACTGTCAAACTGTTGAATGTTAGAAACTCCTAGAGTTCAGTACTCAAAATTAGAACTACCAATGGAAGAATCCGATAAATTATAGCCAGTGATTTTAAGAATGGCATCATTACGCTAGTGGTTCATTCAATGTTAACGCTAAATGCTGTTGGCAATCGTAGCCCCTTGCTTTGCTGGAGATGAATGGCTAGTGTCCGTGAGCTGAATGTCACTGCCCTGTTTCCGCTTCCTAATTGCCACCATAACCCTTGCCGTTATTCCAGTGATACAGACGTAATCTGCTTCCAAATGGGCTTATGAACATGTGGCTAAGGAACTTTAGAGATAGACGGAGATAGAATTGTCGCAGCCACCAGTAATCACAACGAGCAAGCTCTTGGTTTGGTATATCCCCACACACTCAACCCCAGCAATTGCCACCGCATTTCTCGGTGGCACGCACAGATCTTTCAGACATCTCTCCATTATGCTGAAGTAATAAGCATAAACATTTCGTTATTCCCCACAAAATGATCCCCGGAAAGGACTTGGGGTACGGTACTGGTAATGTTTGTATGGTGTTTAACTTAAATGAATATATTTTATCTCATCATTTTAGTCTATTTAATATCATACTCTTACAAACGACATCATTTGAATACAGGAATCATCATTTGCTATGCACATACTCAGTAATATTACTTTTTACCAGCTACAATTGAATTGTACTTACACGCGATAGCGATAACCATTAAATATTACGTTTAATTGTAAAAGCAGAGGTAACATTTTTCACCCCGTCCTCCTATGTTACAAGTAGAAATGCAATTTATTCCTTTCCAAAATAAAAACGTATTACAAAAAACATGCACAAAAAATATATTCTATAATAATTAGCTCAGGGTTACTCTCTTATTAGATATCTTCAATTTTTCTTCCAAACTTGCAATGTGGTCGTCCCTCTTCTTGAGTTCAGCTTTAAGTCTCTTCATATAATCACAGGTTTTGCTCAATACAGCCAATTTGCTTATAGCCTTTTCTTGAGAACCGTCTTTGGATACAGAACCGTCATCTGAAGAATCGTCATCTTCGTCCATGTCTTGAACGATTTCTTCTCTAAGCTTGTTAAACCAATCCTTTAGACTATCTCTTCTTCTTTTCTCTGCCTTTTTGTGTGCCGACCTGCGGTTCTCCAAGCCGGCATTGATACCAGGAGAAAACTTGATTCCCAAGACATCAGTCTTGCCTTCTCGAAGATTTTGGTAGTTTGACTTGGCTTCTAATGCTTTGGCAGCATCCTCAATGGAAGAATATACATCCAGTGTGGGACTAACTAGTAGTGGTCGGAGAGCTCGGGGAGATGGCTTAGCCGGAGCAGGGCGTGAGGCTGTAGAAGGCATTACCTTTGGAGTAGATTTATAAGTCGATACGGAAGACCTTCGCTGTTGACTTGCTTTTGATTTGGTTCGAATATTCATGACTGATGAAGGTGTGGCTGGCTGGAGATCTGATGGGCTCTTGACTGAGCTATTGGAGCTATCTTCTGCCATGGACCAGGACCCTTTTACTGTACTCAATGGTGGTGGCATAATGACCGATGAAGGATCAGAAGGAACAGAGTTGTTATCTGAATTTGATTTTCGCAGCTGCGTAGAAGGTTTGTAGGGGCTGTAAGCAATCCGCGATCGACTGGAACTTCTGGTTGGTCCAATGTTTCTACTTGTCTGCTGCATTTCTGTTCGCTGTGACAAAGTGTCTATTAACTTGTTTTGATTTATCGCTCCTCGACCATGTTGCTGTAGTTCAGCCAGTTGCTTCTTCAAGATATTTTTGGTCTGTTCCAGATTGTCCAGATGGCGCTGGACAGCGTCAAGATTATCTATTTGATCAGAGTTCATTTCTGATGTCTCTTGAGGTATAATGGCAGGAGACGACAGAGGAGTTAACTCTATCTCATCTGAAGAAAAGACATCGTTCGCTGAACTTGTAAAATCTTCGTGAGGCGTAGAGTGCATATTTTGGTGCCTGTAAGTCATGGAAGGTGTGATGGCAGGAGACAGAAGAGGAGTGGACTATATATCATACTGTAAGTTTTAGAACATGGATCCATACAAAGGACATATAGTTAACCTAATATTCAAGGGTAATAAATTAAGCTCACCTCTCTGGTTCGGGAAGATATTTCGTGCCACTTCTCATTTTGGTCCATCAGGTCGAAAGATGTTATAGCAGGTGTAAGGGAGAGGGACATTGAATGGTGTGTATGATCAAGGTGAAACTGACGTTCATAAGCTTCCACCATTTTACCAAGATCATGACCACCGTTTCTAGGAGAAGTATCCATGGATTCCAACACAGGATTCATAACCTCTTTGCCAGCGGAGGTAGTAAAATACACCATATCTGTATCGGTGTTAAAGGGATCGTCCATGACATCGCCAACTCTGTCTCTGTGATCGATTATGGGGCTGTCGTGAGACGAAGCAATGGACATAGTGACTAAACGGGTCAACGAAGAAAATAAAGAAGATAGTACTGAGGTGAACAGAGCATTTATTGTTATTTTTTGTGAATCCGACCATGCGGACAAACCAAGGTGTTCCTGTGGACAGACAGAGACTGGGCCAATAAAATTTGCGGAATCAAGCACATTTAAAGATCAACGGTGAGATGGCAAACCACACTCAAGGCAACTTTGTAGGATCCCATTCCGTTACAAGATACTCATCCATATTAGTTAAAGCCTCCATATCTTGAGCGGAAATATCGAAGTCAAATACATTAGAATTATCAATGATTCGCTGTTTTTTAACACTTTTTGGTAGCGGGAGGAGTCCACGTTGCAAAGACCTAATAGAAAAGAACCAAATCAAGGTATTAACATTTTTATACTACTTCCGGGCATCTATTTTATCATGCCTAGCTTCTTTTACATACCATCTAATCAAGATTTGTGCAGGTTGCTTTCCGTACTTTTGTGCAATCTTGTTCAACCTTGGTTCCTTCAATTTTAGACCCATTGTCAAAGGCGAATATGCTTCCACCAACACACCATTTTCTTGGCAGAACCGACAAAGCTCTTCCCTAACTTGGTACGGAGTCACCTGCAAGTTGTAAGGGTGAGATTGCCGTTTAGGCAGGCTTCTAACGCTAATTTCGTTTAGCGACTCCTATCTGGGTTGATTTTGCAAACCGTACCTCAATTTGATTAATTACAGGCTTGATAGAACCGACTTCAAAGACCTCCTTCAAGTGGTGAATACCATAATTACTAACACCAATTGACCTGACTTTTCCTTCCTTTTGAAGATCTTCAAGTGCCCTCCAACTCTCGCTGCGAAGTTTTTTACCTGGTCCAGGGCTGGCAGCAAGCATGTATCAATATCAGCTCTGAATCGGACCTAATACATATTAAATTAGAGCATAGTACAATACCTGTGAATCAAATACAGATCAACGTAGTCCAGTTCTAACTTGCGCAGACTTTCATAGCATGCTTCTTTGGCCTTATCGTAACCTTGATCAGTGTCCCAGAGTTTGGTAGTAATCCAGATCTTTTCAGGAAAAGCGGAGTTAGTGAGTGACAAGCTCGTGAAACAATGGTTAGTACACAGGCTATCAATGATACCAACCTCGCTACGAGGAATGTTGCTGAAGATGGAAAATGGGGTTCTAAGATTAGATACGCGCCTTATACTTCACACCCAACAGAGAGTATGTCACTCTCATCAATTCGACTTACCACTTTTTGAGTGCTGAACCAACGCTTTCTTCGTTGTAATAGCCTACGAGATAGTAAGTGTCACGACAGATGTCATCATGGAAATGTTACATTACGCATTAGATTCCTTACAAGAAGCAGTATCAATGTGGCGGTACCCAGCCTTCGATATGCGATGTCAGCACTTGCGAATAACTATTCCGTATATCAATATTCCCATTTACCTCAAGTGCCATGATCACAGCTTGTTCCGTTTCATCTCCCGGTTCACTTTGATATACACCAAATCCAAGGGCGGGGATTTCATTCCCATCGTTCAATTTATGTGTCGATTGCAAGGTTAAAGACATTGTAGTGGCGTAAAGTTAGAGAAAGACTTAGAGGCCACAGTAAACTGCAACTGATGCATTAGCAAAAATTGATGAATTGCGTTATATCACGTGTTTTGAGTCATCTCAAGGGTTCTGAATTTTAGAATAGTATTAATAAAAGCACATTGGAAACACCGAGAAGTCATTACGATAAATGAGCCGATGCGAAGTTTGTTACAAGACGGAAAGTAGAGACTGAAAATACCCCTCAATAGAAATTTTGCCACGATGCAGCCAAAAAGGAAAGGTATCACACCAATGCTTTGCGTAAGGATTGGGCATTTTCAGTAAGGGCAGGATCTGCAATGCAGTCAAAGAGTACGGAGTTATGCTTAATTGACAAGTTACAAGTGGTGTATCCACACAGCCATATTTCCATAGGTGATAAGCCTGACAAGGTATTGTCCTGGTCACTTCTGGTGAAAACCAAAGAAAGCTAATAAACCAATATGATATGAGGTAAGCTGTATTTCATTACAAAACTGTGAGCTCTATCTCCTCAGCTGCGGGTTATAATCTGAGGAGTAGCCAGCGTTTGTGTTGCTTCTTATTAAAGACGGTAATACTAACAAGACTAAACTAATATATGCTGGCTCTGGTTTCTATCATAAAAAGTGGATATATCTATGATATTGTATCAGTGCAATTTCGAATGACATTCAAAAATGGGTGAAAAGGTATACCAATCTCATAAATGTCACAAATTATCGCTCAGAATTGTAGGTGGTAACACACGCCACGTTCTTCCATACTTTATAGCTGTATTTTCCTTCTGCGCACCCCCTCGTTAATAATTTACCTAGTGTTCCACATATACCTATTGTGGTTGTTGTAAAACTTGGCGATAGTGATAGGTAGCGGTAATGAGCGACACTCCCGCTGCCCGTCAGTCTTCCTCTCAAGATTCACAAACCATAACGGTGAGTCGATCGACACGCCTTCGCGAAACTGGCGGGAAACCAAGTCGGCAAGCATCCATCTTTAGCGATTTGAGCAGCACTGGCATGGAGGATGGCGGCCGAAATGTTGCAGCCAACTATCAAGAGATTCAAAAGAAGACGCTTACAAAATGGGTCAATGCTCAGCTTTCTACCGTTGGTGACAGTATCAGCAATCTCAACACTGATCTCAAAGATGGAAAGAAATTACTCAAGCTCTTGTCGGTTGTGTCCAAGGAACCGGCGCCAAAACCAGAGAGGGGAAATATGCGAATCCACCAGCTTTCAAATGTTTCACGGGCTTTGTCGTTTTTAGAGCATCAGTTAGGAGCTGAAACACTGCCAAACATCGGCAACGAGGCAATTGTCAATGGAGATATCAAAAAGACGCTGGCCCTCATCTTTTTCATCATGCTCAAGTATCAGATGCAGCCAATAACGGAAAATCCAGAAGACGTTACAGTGATGGTAATGCATTTTGGTCAAGTACCATAAAATAAGTGGTAGATCGTTGACTGATGCTATTCATTTCCAATAGATGGAACCTGAGGAGATACAGGAAATGCATGAGGATATAACCGGAGAAGAAGTGGAGCTGTCGCAGTCTTCATCAGTTCTGGAAGAGCAGAAGGAGGATCAAAAGGCAGTAGCATCAGTTGAACCGCAACAATTAGGAGTTCAACCTAAAACTGCAAACGACGGCAAACAACTGCTTGTGCAAACACCACTAAAGGCTATTGGGAAGCTTTCTCAAAGATTACCATCACAAAATGTACCTTCATCCCCCAAACCATCTTCTACTCAGCAAGTACAAGGAAAAGGTGACGCCAAACTTGCATTATTGTACTGGGTACGCACTCAGTTGGAAGAATATATTGTTGCGTCTATCATTCCAACCGTTGGCGACTTTTCGAAATCATGGAGAAATGGTGTTGCTTTCTGCTTATTGATACATCACCATGATCCAGAGTTGATACCCAATATGATGTCCGACTATCTTAAACTTGACCTCAAAAGCAAGGCCAATTGGAGAACACTTTTGACACTAGCATTTGATACCGCTGCAAAGCATATGAATATACCCCAGTATTTAGACCCTGAAGATCTTACCGAGGTGGACTATCCGGATGAGCCAAGTGTTATGATGTATGTTAGCGAGTACTACAAAGTGATGTCTCGACCAAAACGCCAGATTTCTGTCCCAAAACCGTCCTCGCCTCTGAAATGGGAGCCCAAGCAAGAGCATCCTACGGTTTCTCAAGACGATACAGATGTTAGTCAGGATGAGAAGGCTGAAAGCAACGGGAGTTGTCCACCTCCTCCAGCTGAAATTTCATCACCACCTACACCTACTCCAACTCAACAACGTGCGACACTCAACAGACTTTCCTCACTAGGCGAATCAGATAAAGCTCGCGTAAAACTCAGCATCGCAAATCAACTCCAGCAACAGCTCACAGGACATATTCCTCGTGGTATTGATTCAAACTTGGATCAATTTCTCACTATCCGTGAGACGCTCCTGTTGTTCATAAAATCACATCGTCAAACCATCGGCGACATGCCCACATCACTTTCTATGGCAGATGCCAAAAAAATAGTCGACTATATCAATTTGTTGGTGGATATTGAAGGTCAATGTAATTCACACGCTGACCAGATTGCTACTGCTATGGACATCAAGAACAAGCTTGAGAAACAGTGGAACGATGGAAACAGCCACGTTTCTATCAATCTCACAATGGAACAGCGCAAGAAAATTCTAGACATGGCTTCTAGCATTGGGGACGAATGGAGAGATTTCAACAAATTGGTACAGTCTACTAAAGAGTATCTTCTGGAACAGAACCTTCATATCACGAATATCCAAGTTCAAGTGGATGACGTACAGCACCAGTGCTCTGCCATTATCTCTGCCATTGCGTCCAAGCAGCAAAAAGTCGATCAAGCATGCCCGACCATTGAAGTTGACGGTGAGAAACAAAAGTTGCATCCCTTGGAGGCAACAGACGATCACGCTGAACAGTATAGCGTAGAGATAGATCAGCTAGAGCTGGCGCTAGATGCCTTTACTGAGGTGGAATGGCAACCATTCCTCAAAGCCATTGATCAATTCTCTGCTGATGTACAATTGGCCATACATGATCAACTAAGCACATGTCATGAACAATACAATCGACTATGGCAGAGCTTCCATAACGAGCAAGAAAAGAGCAAAGAGTTTCATCGAGGAATCACCTTTGTCACAGTTTCTAATGCTATTGGAAGCGAGCTGGATGAAGTTCAAAGTCGTATGGATAATGCAAAGTCAAGCACAACTGAGGATGGTATCCAGGATCTGGAAGGACGAGTCAGCATTGTTCGTGATATGTTGAGCAATTTTCGGGATCGATTTTCTGACTTAATTGGCGATAATCTGGAGGTTGATCATGAGGAAGATGAAGAGCCTCAATCGTTGTCGGATTACTATGCAAGATTCAAGACCGTGTTCGAGGATTTGGAAAGCAAGTATGAGCGTGTTCGAGACTGGGTCGACCAAGTTCGTGTTTGGTTTGTTGAAGCGGAACGAATTCGAAAATGGATTGAAGCACGCATTGATATCATTGAGAGTGAAGACGAATCCCGACTAGAGGCACTTGGACCCGATGTTTTGATTTCTCATCAGGAAGTTCTAGATCTACATGAAGCTCATGAAAAGCTTGAATGGGAAGTTGAGCGATTCAATCAAGATGATATGACTCGTCTTCGTGCTCACGTCAAGGCTTTGACTGGATCTGACCGAGACACCAAACTAAGTCCTGCTGATACCACTACCATCGAAATTACTTTGACCACTTTGAACATTCTTGATCGACTTCTGCACATGCTTCGCCAACGTCGGGCCCTACTTCAAGAACTCCTTCTTCGTGTCGAATGGGAAGAAAAGTTTGAACATGCCGTTGTCTGGGTTATGGATATGGACAAACGTGTTGACGGATTCCTATTTGGAAAGGCGAGATGGGGTATTCGTGAGGAGTACATAGAAACAGATGCTGATGGACAACCGTCAAAAACAATCATGGAACAGGTGATTACTACCCTGCTTGAAATAGAACAGGCTGTTGCAGATTTCGATCAAGGCTTCTATGCTGAAACTTTGGATGCTTACCAAGACTTGGATGACGTTCTCTCAGAAGACATGCCTGACTACCTGTCAACTCGTCAAACAGGGTTTGAAGGAACTTTTGAAGACTTGAGCAAGCGTGTTGCATTCACCAGACAAGCGGTTGAGCAACATCTTGCTGTTATGGATTTGATGACCCAGTTCCAGCATGTGAAAGAAGAAGGAGAACGACTTCGACGGGACCTTAGTATGGCTGAACGAACGGCAAAGGCTGAAGATACCGATACCCTGTTTTCTGAAAAAACAGCAGATTTCCAGGAGCATTCTGTTCACCTCGTCACCAATATTGGTCCTCGAATTCCATATCCTGTTACACCCCAGTATGAAACTGCTGTAGGTGCTCGAGATTATCAAGAGAACGATGTTGTCAATCACGAGATCAAGAGTGCAATTGCCGCACAGGGAATGCAACTTGCATTAATCGCTGAAGGAATTGATCAAAAGCTTGCTTCATATCGACATGTGCTTGAACTCCAAACGCGGTGTAAACAGCTGTGCGATGAAATGGTGCGCATGACAGTATGGATGGATGAAAAAGTGGATGCACTCAATCAGTCCAAGATAGATATTAAATTCTCTGGACCACTTCCTTTTGATGATGACGAACTTTCGCGACTTGAGAAAGAGAAGGATGGAATCCAAACTCGACTTCGTATACTGGAAGAAGGCGAATTGTCAGAACTTTTCGAAAACGTTCGACAACTTGAAGTGGATGTAGATGCCTCAAGCTCAGTCGCTGTTGACCGAAGTGCTGTTATCTGTGGTGTTGAAGCTCTTGGTGATGAACATCAACTGTTGAGGAAAACCCTCGATCAACATACGGAATGCTTGGATATTACCAGAAAGCGTTATGGTTGGGAGAGTCAAGTGAATAGATGCCAACAGTGGATTGCAACAACTGTTCGCAAGCTCTGTGAATTTGCTGACAAAAAAGTTCAATGTCACCCGTCACCGGATACACTTCCAAGCTTTAGTGATGATGATGAGATATCTCAAGTTTTCCAACAATTTCAGAACCGATTCTCAGAATTTCAAGAGCGTCAGCTTGCTGTCGCATTGTCATCATACGAGGGTTTATTGGAGACCTACTCAGACCTTTTGCCAGACAGTGATTCAATTCCATCGTATGTCACAGAGAATCAGAAGCAACTGCTATTGAATTATCATAGCCTTGAGGATCTTTATGCCTACGTGTCTCAACTGATTTCACAGCGATCCATTTATACCGAATATGTATTACGAAGTATGGAAGTTCAGCGTGAAGGTGACAAGTTGCGAGATGCTATCAACAAGTCCTCCAGAAGGATTATGGAAGATTCCAGCACAGTGTTTGATGGACGTTTATCCGCCTTTCGAAACGAAATCGATAAGGGTCAGGCGGAATGTATTGATAAATTGCCAATGCCTTCGTTGACGGTTGCTCTGACCCAAATGTGGCCATCTGATGCACAAGGAAAACTAGATACACAAACTTCTGGTCAAGTATTACAAGCAATGAACAAGAAGCAGCAGGAACTAGAGACTCTTGCCTCAACAATTGATAACTTGAATGCCGGATACACTCGTGCTGTAGCTTGTAAAGAAGACATTGCAAAGTACGATACAGAACTTGAGGATTTGCAAGGTTGGATTTCGTCTCGAAACAGGACCCTCGTGTCGGCTCGCATCAATGTAACTAGTGAAGCAGTTGGTGATCTCACAGATGATTACATTGCTAAAAAAGAGATGGAGTTGCATCAAGCAGAAGAGGAAGCCAGTCACTTTGAAAATGAGCGACTTCGCGTGATCCATGATAAGCTAGCTGAATTCGTCCACCATGTCCTTAGTCAAAGCGAGTTCAAAAATGTGGATGTATCAAAAGTAGCTAATGCACTTGATAAAACACTGGCTTCTTTCCGTCAACTCCAGGATGAACTTATGTATCAACGAGAGCTCATTGTTACAGGGGAGCAGAGAGCGAGATACGAAACGCATGTTACGGCACTTTCGACGTTGCTTCAAGCGCTTGGCAAGCGCCTGGGTGTTCTAGTTGTAACTAGGGATGCAGTCCTTGCGAGAGATGAACTTGACGAAGACCATCTTACCAAGTTTTACACCGAACTCTTGGATATTGAGGCTGAAGTTCAAAACTCCGTCAAAGAGATGTTTGCCGATTGTCAGGGCCATCACGACGTGTTTGTGGATAAACTCACCAAGTTGAATCCTCCGTTAAATGAACCTGAGCATTTGCGTCTTAAACTTCAACGGTTGCAGCGAAGCGTATCTCAGACTGACGAGACTTTAACAACTCGCCTTAAGGAGCACTCATTACTGGAACGAAGACTTGAGCTTGATAATGCCATACATGCATCATTGGAGAAGGTGAAGAGTATGAAAGACAAGAGCTTCAAATTTATTGATGATAAGGCTAGATGGCTCTCTAGTGTAGAAACAGCCATGGTTGATGGAGATAGCCTTACGGATGAATACGAAGACCTTAACGCCGAGTTTGAGGTGTACAAGCAATCCACCGTGGAGCCTCTGTATTGTCAGTTCGCAGCTTATGAAAGCGATACTACTTTCCACGGCGCTCAATTCGTCAATCACATTGAAAAGAAGGTTGAACAACTTAAAGACATCACATCAGCAACGGAATTGTCACTTCATTTTGCAAAATCGATTGTCACACAGAATCTGGACGTCCAAGCTTTCATTATTCAAGCTAATACCCTCGAGTCTACTGCCATCAACATTCGTAACGCTTTGACAAGCAAAGGAAATGTGGATGAAACTCAAAACATGGTTGCTATGTTTGTAAAAGATGTAACACGTGTTCAAGATCAAGTATCAACAAAGGTGCAATACCCTTCTCGACCTATTGATCAAGATGTGACTGAACAAACTCAACAACGAGATCAGTCCGCGGAGAGTGTCATTAAAGAAACCATCAATGCTAGAAACACGAGGTTGCAAGAGCTTTCCAATTCACTTCAATCCCTTCTGGAATCGACAGAACGTTTGTCTCGTCGTATGTCTGCTATCCAGTCGTATAGAGTACAAGCGGATTCAGCCAATCAGTGGATCCAAAGCCGTATGCAATCACTTCAGGCCATTACCTCCAAGAGTCAGAATGCCTCAAACGCACAAGATTTACGTGATTACCTCAAGCAGGCAGAGTCAGTTGATGCAACAGTGAATGCCTACCTACATGTATATATTTCAATCAAGAACGAAAGTCAAGTGTGTCTGAAGGTGCTAGAAGAGGAAAATGATGGCTCGGATAGCATGCAAGACATCCAGATTGTCCAAGATATACAGGAAGATTTGGATGACCTGTGGAAGAATTTGCAAGATAAATCGCATGCTACTCTCCTTCACTTACATTCCTCATATCAATCAAAGGAGTATCTCGATAGTGCCAACAATTTGTTGATCCATCTAAAACAACTTCTTCAAACTACATTAGATGTGGAACCGTCGACAATTGAGGATAAATCGCTCGATGAATGGCAAACTGAAGTGTCTCGTCTTGAGAGTAGAGATCTGAAGGAAATCCAGAATATGATCTCTTCGAGCCCTAAAAATTTCTTGACCTCAGATCTCTCTAACATCCAGGAGGTTGTGGATGAGTCCGAAGAAGTCGTGGCTCAGATTCGCAAGCAACTGACTTCATTGTATGACCAAGCTAATATCAATGGTCTTCGCAAGAATTACTTGAGCAATGCTGCTCCCCTCCAAGAACAGTTCTCTGATATTCTCAGCTCATTAGCCAAGCTACTGGAGGGTGATATGATACTATCCCACAACGATATCAAGCAACGTACCTCTACTCATGATAATCTTGTATCTAAGTATGAGAGCATTACGGCGAGAATCAGCGATCAAAAGGATCCCTTCGAAGACGTCCGATCTTTATTTGCATTTGTCATATTACAAGAACATTTGGATGATGTCAAGAGTGTGCAGAACACACTAGATGAATCATGGGCACTCATAACTGCAAAGAGGTCAACAGTGGAGAACTTGGTACGTCAGATAAAACAATTATGCGACAGCTATCAAACGGTTGATAGTATGTTATCCAAACTTCAAGCTCGGAACACAGAGCTACAAAAAATTTTGGCGGATGACAAGTCGCAAGCTGAAGATTCCCTGAGTGCATTGTTACAGCAAATGTCAGATGACATGCTTGTACTTGGCGATGTCGAGGATGTTGCTATCAGTCTCGTAGAGTTTAAGTTGGAAGATGTGCCGTCAATGCAACAAAATTCAGACAATTTCCACAAATATGTTGCAAACGTCAGCAATCTGTTGAAGCAACAAATGCAATCAACTGAAATAGCACACGATGATGTAGCTGCAGAAGTCAACATGAAGCAGTTCCATGCTGATGTTTCCAACTTTGTCAAGCAACAAGAAGCAAACTGTTCTAAATTACAAAGCTGCTTCGCTAAGCATGATATGATGGGCTCCATTGATACATTAGAAGTGCTTCTAACAGAAGTTAACATGGGGCTTGCAGAGTTTGAAGATCATCTAATCCAAGCTCAGGATATTGCTGAAAATCTACGTCACCGAAAGCAGAGTATTCTACGACGATGGCCACAAGCGGCACTAGATGAAGATATTCAATCCTTAGAAGCTACCATGCAAAAGATGGAAGAAATTCATGTGTTGGCCAAGACAGTGCAAAGTATTCTTGTTAGATTGTTTGAATACGAGAAGGATGCCTCAAGCATTACCGAACAGCTATCATCTTGGAAGTTGACTGTGACTAGAAACGTAATCGAAGCTCCACAGTCACAGCCGAAGGAAGATACAAACTATATTGATGAGTTTAGAAGCAAGCTCGAAACTTTCGAACACACCGTCATTCAATCGTTTGAAACATCTTACAAAAAGATCAACATACTTTGTGATAGGTCAACTTCAGAACATACCAAGATATTTACAGAAGCCAAAGCTATCACTGAAGCTAAGCATAAAGTGATACTGAAGGATTGGAATAGTCTCAAGGCATTCTTGGGTCATGCACAACAAAATGCTGAAGACAACAAGTTGAATAACATTGCAGCAGAGAAGATCACGGAGCTATTGCGATACGTTTCTGACACTACTCGTCATATCCAAAGTCTAAAGCTATCGGACCCACCTGTCACTGTTGATGTTAAGGAGTTTGAGGCTATTCAGAAAGAAGTGAAAGTAGCTTTGGCAAAGAAGACGAAGGAACTGGATGATCACTTTAGTCAAGGATTTGCACATGACAGTAGAGTTGCGGAATTACGAAGTAAAGCGGAAGACCAAGTGAACCACCTTACTCGAATGATCGAAGAGCGTAAACAGCACACCGAAATGTCAGAAAAATTGAAAGCTCACATGTTACTCATCGACCAACTCGATTCGGATATTGGACGTGTCTCTACTAGTGTGGATAAACTCGCGCCACAACATGCAAGATTAGTCGAGAACCAACTCATCAAGTCCGATCTGCAATCCATGCTTCAAAGTCTTTATCAGATCCGGGATAAACGGGGTAAGATGATCGAAGGCCAATTGGAATTGGCAAAGAAGTCGGCTGACGACTTGTTGAGCGACTGGAAAGCGGATAAACGGTTGGCGAAAGTAATTGACAAATGGCATAAACTTGAACGTCTTATGCATGTCAGAGGACAAGAATTGGAAATCTGTATACAACGTTTGGATCATGAATTCTATACTAAACTTGCCGCAGCCAAAACAAGTACACCTGTTCGACCTCGAAGACCATCCATGACACCAAGCAACAGCAGCCAAACACGAAGTCAATTGTCCATTCATCGCAACTCTTCTCGAATTTCTTTGCAAAGCTACAGTTCCACGGAATCTATTCGGAGATATCGGAGTAGAAGCCCTGGACCTTACAATAATAATAATAGTCTGGTAAAGCCTCATCCTAGATACGAATACTTATCAGATCCACACAGTGATCTCGACATTGAGGTTGGACGTATCATTAACGCGTCCCCTTATCTACTCAAGGTCAAGCGAGTACCAGGCGACGTTGGCAAGTATTGGTTTGGTGAAGAAAACCCGCGCCTGGTATATTGCCGCATTCTACCCAGTAAACTAGTCATGGTTCGCGTTGGCGGAGGATGGGTCGAGCTTGCGCAATTTTTAGCAGGTAACATTAATCTCACACACACAAAATATTATAGTTATTTTAATTTTGATGGGGGAGATTCTTTAACTAATATATACACACTAGACCATGGCGTAAAGGAGGGAACGTTTACGAGAGTAAAGGATGATCTACAAGCATCATCTGATAACCCGGTACCACTCCGGTCTGTATCGCCGTCTGGAAGGGTAACTTTAAGAGGCGGCGGCGGCGGAGGCGGACCTACAAATGCAAGCTCGCAATCTCGGTTAAACGGTCCATTAAAGCCAACTAACTCCACTCCTTTGGCTGCTGGCTTCAAGGAAGGAAATACTTTTGTGAGAATAGACGACCAAGGTAATCACCTGGTATCCAAGATGACCAAGGCAAAGGACTCGGAAATATGGAGATCATAATACCCACAACCATCCACAGTATATAATTTACATATTATCATTATTATTACTTTACAATAAAATAAAACGGACTCCTTTTCCCACTGTAAAGGAAAACGTGGTCTAAGTATTGGAGTCACCAACCTTGCTTGGGGGAAATAAAATACAAAAAAAAAAAAAAGTGGGAAATAAAAAATTTGTGTCTTGTTTATTTATCTGATCCACAATCTGATATTGTGCACTTTGCCCTTTCTTACTTTCTCTCTTGTCAAAAATGGCACAGGACTTATTCAACGTTCCCATCTTCTTCATTCTGTTCAGAGAAACAACAGAGGTAATGATTCCTAGATTCTCATGAACATGACATCTCCTCACGTAATTGACAACCTCCCTTCCCCTTTGCCCCCCCCCCTTTTTCTCCTTTCCGGTTGATAGGCAGCCATTATTCTTTCAGTCTTGCTGTCGTTTTTGAAACAAGTCTTTGCCGATGATGAGATCATTTACAAGCGTCTTAGGAAGCAAGTCTTTCTAGGAACTGTCATTGGCCTTGCTATTTGCCTAGCAATCGGTGGAGCCTTCATTGCCGTCTGGTATACCGTGGCATCTAACTTATGGAAAAACAGCGAGAATTTATGGGAAGGCATCTTCAGTTTGATTGCATCTGTTCTCATCACCGCTATGGGATTGGCCATGTTGCGTACTGAACGTATGCAAGAAAAGTGGAAAGCAAAGTTGTCAAAATCCTTCAGTGAAGAAAAATCAAAGGCGGGCCGTTTCAAAACTTTATCTCAGCGTTATGCATTTTTCTTGTTGCCTTTCATTACTATCTTGCGTGAAGGTCTTGAAGCCATTGTGTTTCTCGGAGGCGTATGTTTTATTTCTCTATCCAAATTTTTATTTTATTTTTGACATGTGCCCAAAAATTCATTTCTTTTCGTCCGTAGGTCGCCCTTGGAGCAGACGGTAAATCTATCCCAATTGCTGCCATCATGGGTATCATCTGTGGTTGTTTGGTCGGTTACTTGCTTTACAAAGGTGGATCCTTAATGCATTTGCATTGGTTCTTTGTTGCTTCAACATGCATCTTGTATCTCGTGTCTGCTGGCTTGCTCTCCAGAGCTGTTGGCTACTTTGAGCAAAATGCCTGGAACAAGATCATTGGAGGTGAAAGCGCTGAAGAAAGTGGTAAGGCTATCGGCTATAAAGTAACAACTAACGTCTGGCACGTCAGGTATGTAATTCAAATTAATAACAACAGCCACATAAAAGGGCTTCTTTATTAAAACTTGTTGTATGACCTACAGCTGGGGAAACCCTGATGTAAACACATCTGCCAATGGTGGCTACCAAATTTTCAACGCTATTCTTGGTTGGAATAATACCGCGACATATGGAACCGTCATCAGCTACTGTCTATACTGGGTATGCATTAGCATTTACTTGGTCTACCTTAGATTCAAGGAAAAGCGACAAGCTCTTGCTGAAAACGAGAAAAAGGAAAAGGAATCATTCGATCGCAATGATTCTGACTCAACTATCCGCTCTCCTGTGGATGAAAGTGCAAAGGCACTTGAAGAATCACGACCATTGGAAAACGAGAAAGCTGTGAAAGCATAGAGATACCTTTTTCAACATATTCTGTTCTATTCCAATCATTCACCATGTACACTTCTGTATATACCCTTTGCTTGCAATCAATATCGAAATCCCATTTATTCACTTTATACAAGTCTTCCTTATTGAACTCCTTCTAATTTACTTTACTCAAAAATATATTTTGTCTTCACAATAAATAAAAGTGTTACAAGGACAAAAGATCATCAAGCATGGTTTGCAACCTTTGTTTCTTCTTTGGTCGATCGACTACTTGTGGTTCTCCTTCAAATGTAGATTGTCGTTCGCTTGGTGCTCGAAACAACGAACGCTTCACGTCAACATTATCGTTGTCTTCCATATCATCACCTGCGATGCCAGTTTCATCATCAGTACCATCATCTTCTGAGCTTGCCAATCTTTTCAGAAGTGACTTGGGAATATTAGGAAGTGGTTGCAATGTGTCTGGAGTTAGTTTCGAGCTTCCTGATTTGGTTGCGAGCTCCCCTATTATGGTATTCTCAGAGTTCTGATGATTTGATTTCAGCCTTGGCGATCGGTTTAATTCAGGTGTCGTTGGAGGGAATCGCATAATATCGTCCTCGTCAGCGTCACTGTCGCTATTCAGTACACTGGCTAGTTGAGGGGATGGAGGAATATCCGATTCCTTAGTTCTGCTTGCCTCTCTATCAGTCCCTCTCTAAACCATCCATATCCCTTGTCAGAATTATCTATTATGTACGGCCAACATGTACAAATATAAATGGACGTACCACTGCTCCTTTTCCTTTCGCAGTTGTTCGCCTGTTGGTTCTTTGTCCGTTAGAATTCTCTGCTACAGTATACATTTCCCTCTCCTCCTCTCTTGATGTAGAATCCAAAAGCGTTGTTTCATGCTTCCTCTTTCTTGATGTGCTTTTCTTATCTTCAACCTGCTGCATCCAACTTTTGGGTAGGACTCTTGAAACCTTTTTCCGTGCTGGTAGTGAAGGGCTGGGTGTAGGAGGTGTCTCTGTCAGCATAGGCGCTTCGATAGCAGAGACTGAGTGTTCTGGTAACGTAGCGTCTTTTTCAGTGTCATTAGTGGTCAAAACGGGTTCTAATGTATTTGATTTGGAAGGTTCTTGTGAAAATGACAATGTGGATTGACTAAATTTGGTACTCTCTTTTTTGAACCATAGCAGTAGTCCCACTATATGTTTGCAGCGGCCTTCTTTTCCAACGTAACAAGAGCAAAAACCATTCTCATACACTGTGGCGAAGATATGTTATTTCATATATCATGCTGTTCATTAACGTTAACTGGCCATACCCAAATCAGATGCCGGTGCCTTCAAGGTAATGCGAAGAGTATATGGCTCTTTACTGGTACCTTGTGCTCTACCAGAAACAAGTAGACGGTCATCTTCTATGTTCATATTCACTGCCGAAACTGTCGATATCAAATCTTCTCCACGTTTAAACGCTCCGATATTGCTAATATAATCTTTGATACTTTCATTAGTTATCCGGTTGGCAATAGTAACACGAAGGTCATCATTTGAATGGGCTGGAGTGTCACGAGCTTGTGACTGCGTTTGAACATCCATCATGTCTGTATCTTCACTTTCTTGATTCATTTTGACCATCCATGCCTCAAGTGTAGTTGTTGTCTAAAGCGTATATAAGAACATTAGATGGTGCAGTTCATTGCGAAGTATGAGATGACATAAGCGGACTAACCGCACAGAAAAGACCATGTATAATGGAATTTCCGGGCTTCTCAATACTGGCAAGATTGTACGGTGGTTCTTCTAACAGTGGGGTTGCATAGGACGGTAAACTCCCAGAAATCAATCTAAGACTTTGTCAGTTTCGTAACACATAATTGAATAACTTGGTGTAATATCACTACTCACAAACTTTCAGGCGGTATATATGTAATTTCATCCAAATTGGGCTGCTTGTCGATTTTGCTCAACAGAGACTCCCTAGTAATTAACGTTAGTATTGAAAGATAGCATCAATTGAAGTGAGTGCGTATTAGATGGCATACATTTCTACTTTCCATTTGTTCAGGCGATAATAGCTGCAATCTCTCAGCGTTACGCGATGTATATTCTGTAAATACGCTGGCGTGAATTGTTCCCATCTCGCTGGCGCCCATTCCGCTAGTATACATCGACTAAGCGCTAATTGATGACGATGTTGGACCCTGTCGTTGAGAGACCAATATTAATATGTTTAGATTGATACCAATGATTGGACGAGCGCCAATGTGCCTACCAAGCTAGTATCCGACTTAGGCTAGTTTTGAATTGAGAATCCACTATCTCAGTGAAGCTCCTACAGCACAAATATACCGGTATTTCTGTAGCTAGTCTTTGAAACGATGAATTCATCAAGTCTCTACGTTTCTTTATAGCCTCATTTTGCCTATTATAAAAAGTTCAAGGTGAGCTTTACCGTATAAGCGATACAACAAGTCCAATGCTCTCTACCCACGCTTCCTCGGAGAGAGTGGTGTAGTTCGGTATTTTCCCAAATATGACCTTCTCGTCGCCTAGTAAAATCACTCTACAGTAATTTAGGTTAGTTTTGATTCTTCGCGTTTGGGCCAAGTATCACTAATTACCATTACCGTGGAGAAGCTTCAGTTTTTACATGTGCTTGAATCATATTGCAAACGTTTTGATCCAATACTAATCCATCCTCAAGTGTAAACGTTGCTAAATCTGGTGTGATATGGATCAGTAATGCCTTGATGAGGAGTCCAATGCCAGGAGATCCAGTTAGCGTAGTTATTTTGACACTAAAAGGCAGTCAGTGAAGCACTAACCTTTCTCTTAAATTGGTATCTGGAGACACAGGTGATAGATTCCAATGGCATAGCAGGCGGAGAAGTTTCGTGGTAGTCAAATAACGATGTGTCCATGGATGATGGATCGAACTCACGGTCATTTAAACATCGGTCGATCCAAGAGGGCAGGTTGGAATCTTTATCAGTCTGCTTAATAAGTGAAGCTGCCCAACCAGCCCACAACTGTCGCTGGTATGGTGTGACGGGTAGTGAAAGTATACCAATATTTATGGCAGGCCGGCGTGCTTTCAGAAACGCTAACAAGCCTTTAATTTGTGCTGTAGCCAGTGTAGCAGGAAAATGGACAGCAAGCTTCTTCGTATCTTGCTGCAACAAACATCTATATTTAATACAGTGCATATGTAATATCAAATGGTTGTACTTGGATCGTATAACTTACTGAATCAAGTATGTGCAAGAGATTCCGGCCGAGCTCTCGGACAGACACTTGAATGGTATGTGGACAGTACAAGCAGTGGGACTGATACAACTGCGTATAATAGTAAATGACAGCCGCGGTTGGACATGCGTGAATGAATAAAATGTCGCACTGATCCATGCTCTCCAGTCGTCTTTTTTTTTTTGGGTAACTTTAATATCACAAATGTGAGCCACAACTTAGAAAAAGGCAAATTTGTGCAACCACTATGCAGGAAAAGCTTTCTCTTGCGCATGAGCAAGTGCATGCACATCTGGATAGCATTGTTGTTAGCAGTGCTATTAAATCCCATTCCATTCGTTCTAGGTATCTACCGAGATGTTTAAATTTCTAAGTTGAATTCAGATCTCTGAAACGCTAACTGACATATTTTGTTTGAATTCATTTAGCTGTTAACACTACATCACCACTTACTGCCCAAACATCTGGAAACAAAGGCATGGCAACTACTGGCACCCCACCAGGGACTCTTACAACACAAGGATCGAGTTCTACACCTTCAGTTCCACCTACTAGCGACAGATCCACAACTGACCGAACAACCACAACCACACATGCCACAACCTCTCACCAGACAACCACGGAGGGAAATCCAACCACTACCACAACGGTTGCGTCCACGATGTATATCACCACAAACGGCATTTCAAGTATACTGCCAGCTTCATTGAATATGTCCGGTTTACTCGTTTCGACTATGCCTACAGCTTCTCTTACGACTGCTCTCCCATCTAACACACCGAATGGACTGGATTGCTCACTGGATACGGTTCATGCAGTCAATGGTGTATGTAACTCGGGTTACTATTGCAATTATACAACAAGTACCTGTGAAGTTCAACTGGCCGATGGTTCAGCTTGTTCCTTGAACTCAACATGTATCTCAAACTATTGTGTCAATAGTATTTGTACAGCCTTGAGTACAGTAACCAATGGTACTAGTGCAACTGACCAAGGCCTCAGTAAGGGAGCTGTTGCTGGTGTAACTGTAGGCTCTCTCAGTGGTGCTGCTGCTATTCTTGCCTTTGGCGTTCTTATGATACGCCGTCGACGCAGTCGCCCCGTAAAGTTCAATCGGGGTAAAGGCATTACACCTTCCATGGTTTTCAGTGACGCTGATGGATCTAGCCGCTTTAGCATGCTTGGTGGTTTTAACCTTTCCAAATCGCCTACTGGTTTTCGCAACAGTTCATACTCGTTCTCTACTCCTGCCGCTGCTATGAGTTCGGATACCAACCCTTGGACACCAACTCCCCCTTCTGTAAAGACAACTGCCACAATTGATTATTATTATAATATTCCGGGAGGACCTCCAAAGTCGCCAGTGATTACTAGACCAGCCAGTGCCCGCCAAAGTACTAGATCAAGTGCGGCACGCTTGTCAAAATACAACTACCTAGCTCAAGCTTTTTCTCAAATGCGTACGTCTTATGCCAACGCCGGCGATATCGACAACAATCAGCTAGCAGGTAATAGTATATACAACAGCCGTGATGCTCTTAGAGCTGGTAGTGTGGCAGCCGATTCCTTGTCACAGGCTCTTGGCGAGACCAATGAAAACGTCGATCAGGACAATCGCGATAGGAACCGAGATTCCGATGTAATACCCAGCGCTTTCTATCAGAAAAAGCAACCAAGATACCAAATGGCCAGCATGTATTCAACCTTTAGTCGTGATTCCGATATCATTGAACCAATTGCTCAACAAGATCAAGCTCGTGCATCTGGGTTTGCTGCCCCATTGTTTAAAAGTTCATCACCATCTGAGGCTGGCCCTCAGACTGCTAACCAGATTGAACTCTCACCGATAGTTGGACAAGCTCATGTTTCTCCAGTAGTTCCACGTATTACCGTGCTCAACGAAGACAATGAGGAAGAAGTTCTTGCTGATCCACCTGTGAACAGTGGCCCATTAAACTCTTCAACTCTACTGGGTCTCGGTGATCCGGGCACATCTTTCCGAGATAGCTTTACCAGTGATGTCAGTCACTTCTCAACTGACTCCAATCCTTTCAGAGCTAGGATGGCTGCTAATAACGCTTCCACAGATGCCTGGACACAGGAAGATGGAGACATTAGCAAAAAAGCAATCCCCCCATCATCAAATAACTATCAGTACTTTTAAACCTTTGCCTATGGGGTCCATATCAACCCGCCTCCACCCCTTCATTTTCGTTTTTTAAAATTTAATGTCATTGTTTCCAACCAGTATTTCCCACTTAGCATTGCGTTGCGTTTCGTTTGAGTTTTAAAACAACGTCCCCCCCCAAATAAGAAATATTTTCATGAACTCGGTCGCTTTCACTTTCTCTTTCATTCGGTGCTGTCCTGAACGGGAATTATGGCATTCGTTGCAGTCCATGTTGGGGCAGGTAATTTGAACAGCAGTGTTACAAACGTACAAGACAGTATTTCCCTTACACCCCAAATCATAAGGCAACCATGCCCATTCCAAAGAGCCAACGTACAAAGAAGCCTGTAACCGGTATGAGGCTGTAACATAGTTCTCCCCATTCAGCAGCAATGTCCGATTTAATTTGGGATAACGAAATGATTTGTTAGGGCATGTCGGGCTGCCATGGAGCTACTTCTACAAGGCGCAGATTCTTTGCAGGCGGTCGGCGCTGCAATAGCTGTGTTAGAGGTCAGAATTTGTTCATATTGTGTAATATATCCATTGTTTATTTTGTTGCAAGAAATTGAGTAGGCAGCTAATTTTCAGGATGCTTCATGTACTAATGCTGGCTACGGCTCAAATTTGACATTACAAGGCACTGTGGAGTGTGATGCAAGTATCATGACCGAAGCAGGTCACTTCGGAGCTGTCGGGGCAGTATCAGGTCAGTCCAATATCCTATTATCCGTATGTGGGTTAACCTGATCCTGATGTAGAGCAAGTATCGTAGGTATAAAGAACCCGATATTAGCAGCAAAGAAGATGCTGGAGGTGTCTAAAGAAGGATTACTTCCACTTGGTCGTGTTCCACCTGTGTAAGTTCATGCAACGCATGATAATTAATTGGCAATTACTTACCATATTGATAGCTTTATGGTTGGGCATGGCGCATGCGAGTGGGCCAAGGAACATGGCATTGAAATAGTCCAAAAATCAAAACTTATATCTGGTTAGTCAACTTCCTGAAAAATAACTTTCTCATTGTAATATACGCCACGTCCTCATTGCTAACCTCAAGGTCCGTGTTACAGACGATGCCTTACATACTTACGCGGATCACATACATCGGTACTATCAGACGAATAAATTGGATTGCGAAAAGAATCCTGGAAAAGCAATTTCATCCGATATCAATGACGGTCTACTGGGCCACGATACAGTTGGAGCCATTTGTGTGGATCAAGATGGTACAATTGCATCTGGTGTCAGCAGCGGTGGAATATCACTAAAATTCCCTGGCCGAGTTGGTGAGGTATATGATGAAAATGGATTATGATCACAATTTACATGGTACCTTCAATATTATGTTAACTTATCCCTCAGGCAGCAGTCTTTGGAAGTGGCTGTTGGGCGCAAAGACTACCAGATCAGGATATAGCTGTTGCCTGTAGCAGCACCGGTATGGTGATGTATTTCGCTGAGCATGTGGCGAAGATATACTATTGAACTTACAATATAATCACAGGCACTGGTGAGCAGTTAATACTTACAACGCTTGTTCATCAATTTGCAAAGATGGTCGAAACTGAAGACGAAACTTCCATTGCCATGACTCGAGTATTAACATCCCAATTCCTTGGTGTGTATCTGGCTGGGGCTTGAATATAAACTTTTATAGCCGTTCTAATTGATCTATACTAGAACACCCACTTCTGCAAAACATGAACGAAAAGAATGCCGGACTTTTAGCTGTAAAATTTCTGAAACGTAATAAGGAAGAGTGTGTGGGTATTGTTGAGCTCTGTTACGGACACACAACGCACAGCATGGTGAGAAGATTGAATTTGAATGATATATTTAGCACCTGTGGATATTAATCAATGGTTCAATCAGGGCGTTGGATATATGAGCTCAAATCAAAAATATCCAAAGGTGAGGGAAAAAGCATAGAAAATAGTGACAAATGGTAGCTAACATAATTTCGTATAATCAGTTTGTTATGTCCCGTAAACGTTCCCATCAAGACAAGACATGTTCCTCTATGATGTTTAGACTACGCAAGTAGGAACGCCATAGCTGATGAAGCGATGGCTAATCAAGTCAAAGAAACCCTACTTTCTAACTAGATAGTCAAACCAGCGAAGCCATTTCAATGCAGTGCAGCATCTATCTCCAACTCGTGATTAGGATAGGAGACCTTTCCTTTGTGTATACTAAAAACTAAGAATTGCAAACGTAGCATATCAAGAGAGTAAATCTACTTTCATCACCCCAAACATACTCATCCCTTTCTCTCCAAATGAAGAGAATACCTATTATCTGTGATTTTTTAAATTAAAAAATTCAAAGCTGAGGCCGCATTGTTTTTATATGTGCACATTAGCCATTTTGACATGCCTTAGGGCAGATCAAATATCTCCTTCAGGTTTCTTTTGTCTTTTCATTGCTTCAGTTCTTCAGCAGCAATATTATGGCGGGATTCCTTAAACGACTTTTCAATCTGCTAGCTCTCGCGGCTTCTCTTTATGCCGTCAATAAACACCACACTGAAATTCAGATTCTTGATATACGCCTATTGTGCGACCAAACGAGCCAGAAATGTATGAAGTCGGCTGGTGTGCTATGCACTGAGTTTCAGCTAGCGCTTTGTAGTGATCGGTAAACACAACAACACAGCCATACCCCCCAGCGCCAAGCACCATGGCAGATCAAAATTGTGTAAAAAAAACCCCCCCCCCTACCTTCCTTTCTAGTGTAGCAAACTATTGACCTGACCTGATCATATCAAACGTGGTCATATAACACAACAGCCTTTTTACATAACTTGCTGGCAACTTTTTGGTGCGGGGGGATGTTGTCCTCCCAAACCAGTCAAAGAGATGCGTTCGACAGGTTGTAATTTTGTTGTGCATTTGTAAAGTGGGCATTTTGATAATCTTTTGTTCCGAAAATGTTAGCGTTCGTGGCTGAGATCTCTGGGATTCCACTAGATGGCCGTTACCGTCGAGCTGGGCAATTTTTATTTATTTTTACTTTTTACTTTTTTTTGGGTCAGTAAGGTTACGGCGTTTGTGTCGTGACCGAGACCGATAGTTTTTCCATTCCATGGAAGTGACAGGCTTCTCCTCGCGGCCACTGTCGAATATAGATTAGTTGTTAGTGGGCCGTTCCTGATGCCATAATCTTTTGCCTTCCGATACATTTGGAAGTCTTATGGCATATATTAGAATCACGCGGGAAAGGTAGCGTGGTTATGATGGATTTTGCTGCACCATATCAACCCTTTTCAGTATTCTTTCCTCTTCCGGGACGAATCTTAGACCAGTTAGTTCGTGATTGAGTTAATGAGTGGATAAAAAAAAATTTAGATCACATTGCATTCATGCAAAGTACTTCCGCACTTGACTGCGCAGGAAACGAAACTCTACCTGGTAGAATGAACATTGTATCCTGTTTTGTTCAATCATGTCACGCCGGGGCTCCATTCACGGCATCCAAGTACAGAAGAGGCTTGGCGTAGCCACTTTTCCCATAATCTTTCCTACAAGGCTGACCCCCAAACCCCAACAAAATTATCCATGGAATCGGGGTAAATGAGTTTCGAATCAAGAAAAGTGATCATGCAAAAGCGGGCAAAACCATTCGGGAAAACGACAAATTGGTCATTTGGTGGTATATTAGTGCTTATTGTATGGCTTTGATAATGAAAGTCATCACACTTCGGTAAAGGAGAATTCGATATTCCTACCGGGAAATATGCATGTAAAAAGCATGGTTCAGCTACCATTTACTACGGGCAGTAGATCAAATGCGAGAGAGGCAGAAAATGATGCAACTATCTGCTGCACTTTGATGTGCTAGCGATGTGACTTTCACCTTATTTAGAGAATCATAATGGATCGGGACACGAGAGCTAAACTTAACATGAACATGAAATTTTATCGAAACCAAGGTTTCGCAATTCATTTTTAATATATACTATATGATCATTTGTTTTAATGTTTGTTAGTATTTTCATCTTGAGATAATTGCTATGGCCAAGCCACTCTGTCGTAAAGGAAGTAGAGGAGCATTTGCAGGAAATGTGACGGGATAGTGTACTTGTACAATTTGGGACCCTAAAATAGGAACCGTAGTACCAGATAGTGGGTCATTGGGAAAGAAAGGGAAGATGAAGGGTAGGAGTTATAGTGGTAAATTTACAGCGACGTAGGGGAATGACAGATGAGATTATATGAGTAAATGGTTTGAGGGCAAGCAAGATAGTATATAATTGCTTTTTGATGAGGATGCAGTTGAAAAAGAGGTAAGAAGGGAGCCTCCAGGCCATGAATTGAATCTACGTGTACCGTCCTGCCATGTATTGCTGTTGGCGCTCAGAGGCTACTCTTTGACGGGTACGAATGGACTGCCGCTTGTTCTGAAACCAGATTTGAACCGTTCGAGGACTCATACCTAGTTGTTTACCAAGTTCAGTTCTCAACTCTGTTGATGGAAAAAAGGTTTGTTCGAACACTCGGTTCAATACATCCAACTGGTAAGCATTGGCTCTCTTTCGTTTGGCTTTCAAAATCTGGCTATATCGGATAGCATCAGCGTCGCCAAAGGGTTCGTCACGTAATGCCGAGTCATATTCATATGGAGATTCTACAGAAGATCTCTTGGTATGAAATTTATAGTTGTTGCCATTGTCGAGATCCATATCCATTATCGAAGGAAGACTTATAGATGATGGAGGTGGTAGTGATATAGAACGGGTTAATTCCGGACGAAATGGCAACATAGTATGTCTATAGATGCCAGCTGCAGAGGTAGATGGTTGGTACAGAGCTGATTCAAGATATTCTTGGACTGGCGTACCAGGACTACTCGACTCCGATTGAGGTGAAGGAGGTATGTTCATGTTAGGTAGTTTGAAAGGTTGCTCATTCTCATCCGTAGTGCATAACAGATTGGCTATATTGAGGGCCTGCCGTCCCTGTGGTTGCTCTTGGTTGAAATCTCCCTTGGTTGGCCGACTTTCCATAACTGCCCAGCTGTCAATAAAAAAAAAAAAAACAAATCGGGTGTTGGTGTCCCAGGTCGAGATACCACAAAACAATAGTAAGAAGTTAGAATTGTAATGAGAGTTACAAAAGATAAAACTTCTTCAAATAGGTAAAAACTAAAGATGAAAAAGATGAAGGTAAAGATAAAGCTTGAAGGAAAAGGGAAGGGATTGAAAGAAAAGTTTGATATTGATTCTTAAATAGTTTGTGACTCCCCCCCAACTATCAAGGCATTGGATTGAAAGAAGGCCCTTTTTTTTTCCACGCATATACTCTGCAATTGCACGCCCATTCCTCTCCCCCCCCCAAAAAAAAAAGTAATAAATAGATTATGGAATACCGAAACTTAGAATCTTAGAAGGTAATAAATGTGTGTCTGTGCCATCCAAGTGCGCTTTGTCCACCTTCATGAACCTTGCCGCCAGCTCCCCGCTGTCAGTATATGAAAAGGTTATGTTAATTATTATTAAAGCCTTTTGTTTCCGGCCAAAATTTCCTTTGGTAGAATATAAAGAGAAAGTGAGCAAAATCCAGTCTAATTGCAAGCATAGTTAACTTGTATTTTATTATTATTATTATTTTTATTGACCGTGTGATGGACACATACAGATGGAAACCAAACGATCAGTTGAACACAGCGCTTGGGATTGTGTGGTACACACAGTATCAAGTATCAGTAGGAAATAGCATGAAGAGAGTAGTGTAAATGCTCCCAGTGTAGTTTGGTAGGATAGAATTGCGTTTTGGTTGTGGATAAGACCACGTTATCCTTCTCAAATATGACTCAATAGCTTGCTGAGCATAGTCACAATGTTTTTCCCGAGAGAGCAATTTTCACAGACTTGGAAACATCCACAGACAAACGCACGAACAACGAAATTCTACGTACGCAAATTGGGTATTTCATTTGCATACTTCCAACATTCGCAATTCACAACACTCCTTTTCACTTGCCCCGTCAGATGAGAAGCGCTGGTGTTCAAATCAGAAAGAGAAATATCTCGCTGTCTACCAAAAAAAAAAAAACTAAATTCTAATGTTGTACCTCCGGCGAGATGGCAAATAGGGAGAGAAGGAGAGTAAGAGGGTAGATCGAATTGTACTTGACACGGGTTAGCCATTTGGTTGCATAACAACGGGTAAACATACGCTACCTGCCAACGTGGCAGTTCTATCAAGAGAGAAAAAAAAAAAGAAAAAAAAGGTACTAGAGTGGGCTTATATGGTTGTTACACACTTCTACCAAAGCATGGTGTCTTTCTACATTTGATTCGTGTCATACCATGTTTGATCTATTTTAATGGCAGCTAAAATGGTGCTGAATGGATGCTTCTTTGCTTTCCTTCATCAATGCTATATATCTAAGTTACGTTCTAGTTCATAGATCACATTGGGTCTCGGTATCATCTCCATTAAAAGCTTTTTGGATGCTATGAAATGTACTGAGAACCATGACAATAAATCCAAAGACCATGCAAAGCCAGTGTCTGAGCTTATTTCTGTCCCACAAATTTCCACCAGATAGTTTCAGATAACACGCAGGCGGTAAGATATAGGATAATGCGGTGGCTGAAAACCCTCCAGTCAACTCTAACACGAATCCAAGGTTACAAGTGGTGAGCGAGATGATGAGGGCTACTCCAACTAGTGCTGTAGTAAGGATAACATGACGTTTGACGTTGAAGTGTTCATTGGGCCAGAAAAAATTTTCCAGTACCTATACGGTAAAAGCTATCAATTACCAAAGTTTTGGTTGGGCACTTTAACGTATTACTTGTGATCAGTTTACTGGGCGGCATTACTGCCGATTGAGCACGAAGCAAACGTATCGCCAAATAAAAAAGTAAGGTTTACCTCTCGACACACAAAGGTTTCCAGTGGTACGGTGGTGAACATATTTAGGCCAAACGCTAACCTTGCAATGTTGATTAAAAAATTGTCTTGAGGGAAATTATTGAGGATATTCCCTATTGCGTGACCATTTGAGAACGTGTAAAAAGAATAAAACAAGTACAATCATTAGTCCTAATCGTTTCACCGGGTGGCAGATCACTTTATATCCTTTTAAGCCCGTGCTCTCCTTCCATCTCTGGGAAACAAATGCTATAATTTTTTTTACCTGATGTTTTGTCCGTGAAAACAAGGTACCCCGACAACCCTAACGTCATGCATGTAACAAAGGATACTGCAAGACTAATATGTGTGACAGTTGCGAATCGATTCATGGACGGTTGCCTTAATGACCCGAATATAAGAAAACTGTTGTGGTGACATACAAATGCTGGGAAAATAGGCAAAGCATTAGGTTACCTTTACTTTGTGATTCCTTTCCCCCACCCCCCACTATCCTGCCTTCCCTGAGCACCCATCCCCATGTTCACACATAATCAGGCGGATCTGTCCTGCACTTACCAAAACTAATCACGCCGATGGCTTGGAACACTTCATTGTTGATGAAATTTAAGGGATCTACAGGGGCCCCTCGAATTTCGGCAGGCATTTTTGGGCCTTCTATTAAAACGGTTATAATGATCACAAAGATGGCAGACAGCGCCAAAGCACTTGTTTTGGCAAGCTTGGAAATATCGCGGTACAAAGACAAAGGCCAAGCAATTGTGACAGTGAAAAATGTGATACAAAGGCGGCGATTAGAGAATATCCATAAGACTGGTATCTTATCGATGGTCGGAACCAAGGATCTTATAACGTGGGGTATGGTGTCGCCTGCAGAAGTATAATTTTTTAATGAGTCAAAATTAAAATAACCTTCAGGGCTTATCATTTTAAAAAGCTAGCAATACTTACCGATGATCACGCAATAAGCACACATAGCTAAAGGAACGCCAAAAAAAAATGCAGGGCTTAGTCGGATATAGGACTAATTTGAGCGAAGGCCTTGTGCTTCTTACCTCCAAATGCAAAAATGAAAGAAAAGATAGAAATTGCTATTCTCCCAGGTCGACCGAATGCGAAATCCATCAAATCGATGTATGTAGTCTGGCTGGCCAGTTTTCCATTGAATATCAGCAGGCGTACTGTCCAATCTAACAAAAAGATTAAAATGTAAGCCATCATGATTTGATGTATTTCCTGGTTGGTCAATGTATTACTTGCCTACAACTATGGTAAGACCCACCAGCAAGAGTATGCCCGTCCAAAGTCCCTATTGCATCCAACACGGCATAGAATAAAAAAAAAGTTCAAGTACGCTTATGTTTAGTCACCTCACACCTGCATCCTGATCCCACTGCTACCTGAAGAAATAGGATATGATGCTTACCGCTTCTTTGAAGGCAAACGGGAGACCTATGATTCCCGCTCCGACAATGCTGTTGGCCATATTGACAAAGCTTTCAAAGATGGAGCCTCCATCTGTCGGTAATGGTAATGCTGATGTAGTTGGATCAACAGGATCTTGGCTGAGTGGTGCTTCCTCGTGTGCTGATGAGTCGTCGACTTCTAATTCCGCATAGTCATGCTTAGAGTTATAAATCAATTGTGATTCTTCACTGTCGTCCAAGCTGTATCTTGACGTATGTATGATGCCTTCATCTTCTTCATGGTTCACAGACGTTAATGGCTGATAGCTAGCCATTTGAAACCAAAATTAGTGTAAATAGTGAAGATTAGGCTGGAGCTACTTTTTGTGTGGGCTCTTACTTCCTCCGACACAATCCATCCATGGCCTTCTTTATCTGGATTTGGAATACGGTAAATTTGGCGCTAAACTTTTGATAGGCGCCAACCTGAAAATTACATCTGCTGGAAACCCAAAATACCCCATACATTGACAATAAGGCATCAATCACTACTAGAAAAAATTTCTGAAATTACTGCTTCCCAGTGCAAATACTACATTTCGTAAACGATAGTAATCCATACTGCGTAAAAGCTTTTCAAAAAACGTTTACATTACAAATTTTGCCAGACCGTTTTCTACATTACATTCAATAAAATAATTTAAAAAAGAAAAAGAAAAAAGGAAGTGACTTCCTAATTTTGTTTGCTATAGTTTTCATATATACAATTGCCGTAACTCAGAAGTTACCTTGGCTTCTTGTTGTTCTTCTTCAACAGGCTTCTTCTTGGCCTTTCTCTGTTGCTTTTGCTTCATCTTGGCTTGCATCTTTCGATCGCGTGCGGTGAGTCGCTTACGTTTCCTCTTCTCATCCGTACCACTCTCTTGACTTTGAACGTCGTGTTCATTTCCAAGATCTGGTGTTCCTGAAAGCGCTTTTTCGGGAGAGCTTACAACCTCGTCAGGAGTAGCGGTGGACTCGTCCAATTTAGATGGTGATGTACTGCCATCTTCTACAACAGGATCGTTCTGATACTCCGATTCATACAAGGCTTCGATCGCTTCATCTACATCCTGCTTGTGTGTAATAAGCATTTTACGTACTTGAGAAAGAGTTGCCTTTGGACAAGCATTTAAAACTGCTTTTTCTTTAGTAGTAGGTTCCGAACTGACACTTCTTTCGATCGGCTGAAAAGTGTTCATGGAATGCCGTTAGCCCGAGTGACAATACTGTATTGTAAATGACAAATATTCATAGTCCACATTACCCGGTCTTTGATCTCCGGAGATCCGTGGGACGGACCGTCAATGTTTCGCACAGAGCTGTAATGTTCCCAGCTGTGGTATCTGTAAATAGGTATAATATGTTAGACCAATTTGCATGTTCCCCATGTTGACAAAAGTAAGTATAAAATAAAGCTTGATACTAACGCAATGTGAAGGGTTTGCCGTGGTTCTTCAGTATCATCTCCTCCATTAATGATGTATCTATAGTGAATCTTCAGCTGAAGCATTATAAATTGGCCGGCCCCTACCCCAAGCTATACATACATAAATCCAGGTTGGTAAATCTTGATGTCAACTCTTTGTAATCTGGCAAACGCTGCCAGTTCCATATTACCGCCAAATACACCAAGATTTTCCATGTTATCCACATGCCATTGAAATGTTTGATCATCTTCTACAAACATTTCGTACGAATCTTCATTCTCACGTAAAAATTGACATACTCGCTGTCGGATTTCCGCATGTTGCTTATCGTTTCCATAATACTGATCTGAAAGTGCTCTAGCAAAAGAACGTAGTTAGATCGTAACACATATGCATTCAGGGACCAAACGCCTGGCAGAATGCAGTTACCGAAAGAGACAGTTTCCATCGCCTGCCATGTTTTTGGTGCAGAATCCAAGCTCTTGCAATAACCGACTAAGGCCTTGAGTGCCCCAGCCATCGTCTGCTAGAAAATGCTAATGCCAGAGAAAATCGATTTACGTGAGCTACCTCCTTAACAACCATGTCAACAAAAGTTCCACTCACCTTTTGTAATCGGCGGCTACGACGAAGGGCATGTGATCCTGCATCAGACGCACCTGCAAGCAGGTTTTTAATAATAATATTTCGAATTCATATCCACACTCGACATCGTACATACTTTTACCCTTTCGTCTCCCCATCGATTAAATATTATGCCGCAAGGAAAGAATAATGGTCTGAATGTCAGAATGCCAAAAGTGGACCTGACTCGTTTTTTTAAACTTCTGCAAAAAATAAGTTGTCTTTCCCACTCTGGCCAAAAAAAGGTTATTGCAGTCCTCGTTTTCCCCAGCGGTTTCATTCATACCCTTCAGAGTTGAATGCCAACACCACGTCAAATCCAGATCCTCGAGGAGCGAAGGAGGAAACGAGAAGAACTTAAATCTCAAGTGCAAGATAAGCCTGTTCTAGCAATACAAGGTCCAAGGTTTCCTGGATTCCAGTTTCAAAAACCTGTTATTACCACGCCTATTGTTGACCAACCTGGTACGGACGATAATTACTTTTATATCAATGGCATTCCTATATGGCTATCAGATACACGACAAGTATTGGGTAACGAGGAACAAGATCATGTCATAAGGACAGCGTCCAGCTTGTGGGACTGTGGTGTCATACTCGCTAAATACCTAGAGAAACACCCAGATTTGGTGTGTGGGAAACGTGTCATCGAATTAGGTGCTGGAAGAGCTCTTCCATCCATTGCTGCAGCTGCTCTTGGGGCTCAAGTTGTGATTACAGATGCTTCTGATGCTATCGGTTCAGCACAACATGTGGCAGATATCAATAACTTGCATGTTAACGGACGTGGACCTGGATGGATAGAGAGTATTCTGCCGTTGGACTGGTTACATAGGTAAGTTTAAAATATCTCTCAATTAGTTGACGGCCATTCTCATAGTTCTTGTATACATAGAGAAAAAGACCTATTGCAGCTCTCGCAGTCTTCGTTTGATGTCGTGTTGTGCTCTGATGTGGTTTGGGTGGAATATTTGGTGCCTCATTTGGTGAAAACAATGGCAGGTAAGATTAAAGAACCTATGGTAAAAGTACTGCAGATGGGTACTGAATTCATCGTTATGGAAACTGTTTTCTACCTCCTAGAGCTTTCTCTGACACCTGACGGATTCATCTTACTTGCACATCAAACACGGTCACTCAGAATCGATGGCATATTGTTTGAATGTATATGTAAGCAAGGTTTCATGTTTACTCAAATAGAAAAGTGTGAACTGCATCCAGATTTTACAAAGGATGATGTGTGTATTTGGAAAATATACCGAACATTATGTCATACCTAACGTATAAAGGCTGAGGGATGTGTATATATAACAGATAAACAGGAGCTTCAATGAAAGTGAATACTATGTACAATATAAAATGGGAAGAAATGAAGTGAAAAGGCGGAACTACTACAATGTATGTGATGGTCTTGGGGCCAAATCCGCTCCTGAGCTCCTTTGGCGAAGATGACGATGTCGATGTTGCCGATAGTTCTTGTCGTTATTGAATGATACCTTGTCCAGACCCGATGTGACAGTCTGCAAACTGGCGCGTTTGACAGCTTTATCACGTTCCACAAGATATTCAGTATAAGTTGTCCATAGGGTGCGCGGGAAGATTACCACAGCACGGATCCACTTGATAATTCGAATAATGACCCACACTAGGAAAGCAATAACTTGAGACAGGCGATATCAGTTATACTGAAACTTGATGATCACGATTCAATCCGAGTAGGTAAACTTACATGCTAGTACATATGAGAGCCAAGCATAACCCATATCAAGCCATGGACTCTTGGCTCGATTAGCAAGAATCGATTCAACTTCAACTTCTAGGATTTTGAGCTTCAAATAGTGAATGAGTTTAGGCCCATTGTTTTACAGAATGTCATGAGAAAGTCAATACTTACCGATGAATAGTCATCTTCAGGGATATCATGCAGAATGGTGGGCATTCGATCTGATGTATTATTCATATCGGTTTGAATACCTTTGATCAAGTTCTCAGTTTCATATAGAGTTTGCTGGAAACTTTCCATCTCACTTCGCAGTGCATTTATACCAAGCCTAACTTCTTCTTGGCGGTAATCAAAGGGGCTAACAGATCGGTAAGGTACATTGTTGAGAAGCAGTGAAGGTGCTCTTTGAAGGTCGTGACCGACGTAACTAACAGAACTTTCTCGTGATCTTGATGGCGAACTGGTGGATGATGAGTACAAACTATCCGGTTCAGCAGTTTCAAGTATCTTCATGCTCTTGTCTGACGTGGTCGGCAGCAGTAATCCACTGCTGCTGACTGAGCTACCAGGACTAGGATGGTCGTGTTCATTGTATTCGTGACTATCATCTAATACAAGCTCTTGCATTGCTTGACGATGCTCTAGATAGAATGCCTTGAAACCATATTTTGCGTTAGGTATCACTAGGATGTCTTATAACAAAGATGACGTTCCTCTTACCTTGGCTTCCTGAGATAAGGACTTCGCCTTTTGCAGTTCCGATTCTAGTTGTCGCATATTCTCTGCAAGGATTGGCTGAAAGCTAACGGTAGAATCAAATATTAGATGACACTGGGTGCACATTGCTATATATTACAGTTGTACTATACCTTTCATAATCTTGATCTGGATCACCTAGCATTGAAACATGTAGATCAACTAACATGCCTTTGGAAAGCAAGGAAATATTAGTCATTCAGATGATATCAGACAGCGCGAATATTTGCCCAGAACTTACCATTTCTATTTGGCATACTTAGATTGACATTTAAAAGTTTGATGAATTCAATGTCGTCCTTGTCACTAGCCTCTACAATAGCTATAATACATATCTATTAGACAACGTTTGCTATAATTCAAAGCAAAAAAAGCTCCTCATATACCTATTTTCTCCTCCGCATTACTATTGGACATGGTATTTTCGTCATCGGATTTGCTGTCACTTGTCTTGTCGTTTGAAGTATCCTCTGTATCTGCTTCAGATGCAGTGGTCATCTCAGCCTCCGAAGCTGCGTCAGTTGTATGGACGGAATCTGCTACATCCACCGAATTTTCTTCGTCATCGTGTTCCCTTTTCTTTGTATGAGTAATCTCTACTTTGTCCATAGCTTCGTATTGTCTAATCATATTGTGTACTTCCGGTGGAATTTCGTTGTATGGTAATGTTAGCTTCACAATGTGTTTTTCCTCCTCAGTCTTAATTCGACGTATCATTGGTGGTCCTTCTTCGCTTTCGTCGCTACGAGTTTGTTGAGGTATGCCACTGCCTTCTAGGTCACTCGCAAATTGTAGATCCAAACTGTCTTCTTGATCACTATATAGCGCCATTTCACGCAGTCTTTGTTCTTGCAATGCAACACGCGTTGCTAGTGAGGGTTGAGGGGATACACTTTCGGGTGGATGCTCTTGACTACGGTCTTCATATTCCTGAGAATTTGGAGACACCCTCAGAGATTTGTTCTAAGCGGCATATATGACATTAGTAAAACAATAAGTACTTTCCTTAGCAAATTCTATAACTGTAAACGACATACCGTAAACTCTGTCTCCTTTTTCAAAAATTTTCGAATCCCTAGACCCTTTTTACCACGGCCATTTTCTTTACTTACACTTTCGTTACTATCGCTTTCATATTCACTATTTTGTGCACTGCGAACAAAACGAAGTTTGTGACCTCTATTATCACCATTATCCATCTGTTCTGTGTCCGAGGAAAGAGCTGCTCTTTTCCTTTGTTGCCTGTCGTGCCAGAGACCAAAATGTCGATGGCTACTTCTTGATGATGTTCGAAGACTGTCAAATGAATGCCGACGGGATCTCAGTCGTGGCCGCCTCTTCTTTAAATCCTCAGATGACAGCTCGGCTTCGCTCACATCTGCACTTGGAAACGGTTCTGGAGTTCCTAATGGTTGTGGTGTGGGAACCACAGGTAAGACGTCCATGGTTGAGTGAGATCTACGGTGTCCACGTGGGTCACTGACATGTCGATCAATAGGAACCAGCAACGTTTGTCCAAAATGCGCGGGACGCTCATTAAACGTAGTGTCACTATGACTGGATAATTGAGGAGATAATTCTCTATCTTTAGTAGTTGGTGACATCTGAGTGAATCGTAAGAGTTCGTCATTCCGGAATCTTTTTTTGACTTCAGTTTCAGGATCAAGTTTCATCTTGAATTTTCCCTTATCTTTTTTGAAGAATGGCTTTGACCATGACTTTCGCTTTTCGATCTGTTCTCTTCCTTCTTCTTCGTCTCTCAATACACTTTCGAATCCAGGATCGGTGTAGGTGTTTAGATTCGGAGATTGGGGTGGAGTAGACGCAGGCGATAAAGATGGTGATGCTGAGTTAATGCCTTTTCGTTGGGCATAGATTAATCCAGATGGTCCAGCCTTCACTGCTTCTTTAAAAGACACAAGTGCATTGCCATGTGTCTCGTCAAATAGACCGCTGTTTGTGGGTATACTGGGCTGTTGGTCTTTTTCTAAGTTGAGATCCTGCTCTGACTGAATTTTCTCAGCGGCTTTTGAAGCTGTGTCCATTTGCTTTTTTTGCCATTGCATTTCAGATACTATTTCGTCAGTACTGACAAACCACCGGTTGAGTATAGGAATGTTTCGATCATCTTGGAAAGTTTCAGGTCTTTCTCCATCATCAGCCCTTAAAGATCGATGTTTGATCACAGCTAGTGGATTGTAAACCCCTCCGTCATCCAATATATCAGTAATTACCGCATAACGGCGCTCAATAGATGCGCGCATGTGCCTCGCTGCTGCCATTGTTTTCTCGTTAGGTTTGAATGGCTGTTTTAATTGTCCTATAAAAACATACATAAGCCTTCTGTTATCATAAAACGCTCCATTAATACCAGTTAAAAATTTATCTTACTTGAATGTGATGTATTCCTAGTTAACGATGTTTGCTTTGTAGTATCTGAGCGACCGGTTGTCATCTCTGTCAATTTGAAGATATCTCCTTTCAGCGTGTCTAAGAGGTCCGTGTTACTGGACGATCCAATTTTTGTTGGCACTATATATTAACATTAGTATATTGTCATTGTGGAAGTCCGTATTTGAATCATAAGCACTTACTAGATGGACGGGTGGGATCACGATTTTCCTTGTCATCCTGCTTCTTTCTGGTATCTTTAGCAGATCGCTTTGAAGTTTTCTTATCAACAGTTGGAGATATGGTGACAATTTCTGATCCAGAAGATTCCTGTAGCCAGCTCATATTCTTATCGAGTGAGAAAGACATCGACGGGCTTTCGGTCGATGGTGCCCGACTGGATGAAGTCGACGGAGTTGGAGAATAGCCTGTCGATGAACTAGAACGTGGCCTCCGCTTCGTAGAAGTTGTCTGGTCAGGAAGGAATGGCGATTCGGAAGCTTCACTTTCAGAAAGAGGTTGAGGAGATGAAATTAGGTATGGTGAAGTACCAAAAAATGAGTGCGATTTCTTATGTGACCCATCTGTCGGCCTTGGCCGACGTCGAGAGTCTGAATCACTCCTTGATGCAGTGGAAGGATACTTCATAGACATTTGAACGGATTGCCGCAAATGCTGAAGCTCATTGATATGCCGGCTGGGATCTGGCCAGTTCTCTTCTGCCTCGTCGTTTTTGGCTTTGCTCATTGATTGTACATAAGAAGCAAGAGCAAGAGGCCTTGGAAATCCAAGTGCTGCAATTTCACGTGATGGACTTTTCCAGTACAAAGGTAAAGCCTTTTACCGCTAATAACCTTTTGAAAGGTCCTGCTACCACAATCTCTTTACAATCATTCGGGAAAAGCTAGTACCGCCTTCGTCTGCAGCCGCTAAGCGCTCGCAAGATCGTTCACGTACCGTCGAATACCAGGTTTCATCGTCTTCTATTGACTTCTTGCACCGATCGTCATCGCCGTCTGAAAGCAGCATTTCGAACAGTCCCGAGCGACACAAACACTTGGCTCCACCCAAGGATCAAAGCTACGAAAGCGGCTTTGCTTCAGCATCATCCGTTGAAGAAAACTCTTACTCCATCGCGTCTCGTAGGAGGCGACCGGTTGTGGAACCAATGATAGCCAAAATGGATCCATGGCGTATCGAAGACGATGGCGAAGAGATCCTCGATATGTCTGCTGGAGAACGCATTATATGGATCATTTCGGCTATTTGGGCCGCCAAAAGATTATATGATACCCAGGACGTTGTTCTCACTGATACAGCTAGCCATCTCAGCCGAACTCTTGTTTTCTTCACATGCCTATCATTCTTTGCCACGTTGCTCAGCTTTCGATCAAAACCAAAATCGTCATCGGATATTTCCTCTTCGTGTTCGTCAGATGATGGTGACGGTGATGTAAACATAGAAAAGGTTCCGGAATCCCCTTCAAGGAAACGGCGAGCACACGATATGAGGGCATTCAGTGGTAGGAGCGGATCAGCACCTTCGGAAAAGGTTACAAAGCTCAGAGACACAAGAATGGGCAGGAGTCGATTGTTTGGTAAAAGTAGAGCGTGCTTTAGGTTTGTTCAATTCTACTTGATTGCTTGGCTTTGGCGATGTGATCCTGATCCTAGTTTTACAGGAGTGGCGCTGATGATGGTGCTCTTTGTGGTATCTTGCTAACCCCACTGGTAGCCGCCGCCAAATTTGTCAGCATTGCTAGCAACATCACAGATGACAAGGATGTAACAAACGACTGTAAGTTGTAACCTTGTATCTAATTGATTGAACATCATCCTTTCTTCTTCTTTTTTTTTTTTTTTTTACTAACCAGTGTTTTGTTAGTGGCGTATTACCATGCCTTTTTTGAACTTGTTATACTCTTTGGTATCATCAGTACATTTCACATACACGCAAGCTACTTTATGCGCCCATTTCGTCGATTAAGTCTCAAGTATGGTGTACTGGTCTCCACTTTAATCATATCAAGTGGATTAACGGTTGTGCTGGTTCGATTCATACCGTTTACAACTATACTACAGACTCTACCTCTAGGTTTTGTCCTGATGCATATCATAATATTTCAACTCAATCTCTATTTGTGTGCTACGGCACTCCGAAGAAGTTTTACGTTTGGCGAGATGTGTCTCATCGCACAGGCTGGTACCTTCCTCATTATGAACGCAACAACTATACTGATGAGTAAAGTGAGTAGTCGACGATTCACGCTCCTAATTATGTAGCCCCGTTCTTGTACTCATTGATTTGCGTGTTCCAGTTCATGCCAAACCACCTTCCTCGCTTTATTTCTGGAAATGGCAAATTATCACCAATTAAGGTGCTGGGTCATGCCGTTATCCTTGGCATCCTCTTCATCGGCTTAATAACTTATCCTGTCCTTTGGCACTCGCGTACCCTCGCACAAAGACGGTATTGGAAAACTTTAGCGACGGGAAATACACGATGTCCTTCACTTCGACAACGCAAAATATTAACTGCCATATGCATATACCTCATCACAGCTTTGACAATAATCTTTTTGATTTCTCCACTTTGTGCTGCACTTCTAGGTGAAAATGCATTTCTTTGGTAAGTTGGAATCAAGAGCTCTCCACGAACTGAGGTCCATTTTACTGATGATGCTGTTCACGCAAAAAATGTAGGACTGTCAAATACGTGTTTATGTCTCCTCCACGTATCACATTATGCTTGTTCTGGGCAATATCAATTGCTATCACCGTTGTGATTTGGGTACTTGTTCTCGATGTTCATGACACCCCGCAATCTGCTCATGTCGGCTCTCAACCAGCTACGGTCAAGCAGTTAACAAGTAGCTTGAACAAGAAGAGAAAATTATTTCATGCCCTAGCAGTGGTCATGTTTGTGCCTGGTCTCCTATATGAACCAGCATTCCTACAGCTCGCTTTCTCAGTTGCGTTGGGAATATTCATATACTTGGAGTACCTGCGCTTCTTTGCGGTTTGGCCTTATGGCAAAAGCATCCATATCTTTCTGACCGAATTCATTGACAGCCGCGATCTTGGCCCTGTCATCTTGAGCCATGTTTATCTTCTACTTGGTTGTGCTGAATCGGTCTGGTTAGAGGGGTAAGGCACTTTACAGCTTGTGAGAGAAATACAGATCATGGCGGATAATAATTGTTGTATAGATCGAGCGTCTTGGCTAGCCTCTCTGGCATACTAACCCTCGGCTTTGGCGATGCTATGGTGAGCATTCATTTATTTTGTTATAATACTCTGTTATAAGTATTACTGACATGAGTCCACCTAACCTACCTACCTAATCAGGCGTCCATTGTAGGCAAGCGCTTTGGTAGCATTCGATGGTTCCGAAGTCATAAGACTATTGAGGGAACTCTCGCATTTGTCCTTAGTGTCCTGTTCGGATCAGGTCTTATCTTATATACCATGTCTCCTCTTTCGCTCAAATTTGATATGAATGTGTGGGGATGGTACACTATTGTCGTCTCCATGACTGGGTTGATGGAAGCGTTCTCAACACAAAACGACAATCTTGTAGTTCCATTATTCATGTTTGCTCTTATAGAACTAGCATATTAAAGCATTTCAAATTGCCCAGATGTAGATTTCTTCAGTGAAAATCATATCTTGGACTCGATAGAATACATATAATACAATTGATGATTTTGCCAATATATGATAGAACCCAAGTGTCGGACGTTCTCAATGATTGAATAGATATAGAATGGATATTATGGAAGCTTAAATTTGGCATTTTCAGTTAGCTGCCAAAACGTCGGCTAGTGTGCTATGATTAGCAGACATACAACATAAATGAAGGAAGACTTTCAGTGCAGTCAGTTTCGCAACATTTTAGGAAATCCTGCATTAAATACAATGATATACATGAGATCAAACGGATGTTCTGTAGATAGCGATATATAAATAAGCTGCCATAAAAGTTGGATAAATTATACATCGGCAGTAAGATCGATGGCTTTAGCATAATCTTCAATGTTAGAGTAGAAACGCTGGGTAACATTCTCTGGCTTTCTCGAAACAATTCGCAGCAAGTCTGTTGTCATCTCCCAGTTACCTAGTGTTGAAACATAGTTTACCGTTTAGTCAAAGTCTTTCAGATAGTTCTTCGACTATTCACATTGTTTGCACATACCTAGCAAGTTGACGTGGTCTGAAGCTTTTGGGCCACCGCGGACATCCAAGGCATTATCACTAACCTGATGCAAATACTCCCTGGTGATCACTGGACTGCGACCAGGGTTATACAAATCTGCATATTTGGTCCATCCACCAGACGGTGCGCACATATATCCTAGAGACAGTAGAGGAACCGTACCATCACTTGAAAATAATAGATGAGAAAGGATCTTCATTAGGCACCGATCGAATGGTTCGATTTCTACTCACCCTTCACCAAACCTCACGCCTGTTCTAATATTTTCATCTGGTCTGTTCACTGTGCTATCAATGAACTACAGAAAGATATATTAGACTGGGAAATGCTCATTGCCATAATAGAAAGAAGATATCTCTTACCAAACTTGAAGGCTGATCGTCAATAACATCCATGGTCTCGTCAGTGTCACCCATTCTGCGTTTGAATGCACGGAACATACGTTGCAGCATCTTGTCATCTTTCAAAGCGTCTTCAGCACTTTTCCCAGTATCAGTTACAGCACACTGTTCGTCACTTCCGGCATTACAAACGGTTTTGGTACCATCAGATTTGCCATAATAGTAGCTACGTTCTGTTTCCACACCAACTCCATACATGCAATAAATCTTCATATTAGGCGCATTGGGGAGCTGAGACTCTAATGGGTTTGCCCACTTGGTATGATCATCGTCGTTCTTCTGCAGCTGCTTCTTGGATGTGTTTATGCCATATGAGTAATTAAGTCTAAGCTGGTCGTTAAACTCTTGGGATGTAGACTGGTATAATAACTCTATACTTGAGCGTGATGTGAAGTTTGAAGTGTTGATGGAATTATACTCAGAGAAGTCGCTACTGGAACTCAAGTTTTTAGCTTCTTCTGCGAATGTTATCATTGCTCCGTATGAAATACCAGTTGATTCTGGGTTGACACTATCGTCGGGTGCCCATGACAGGTTCCCCCAAACTTGGTCGCCGCCTTTGGGTAGCATTGAGGATCCACCTGCCCATGTTCTGATCAAATCTGCACGTTCACGTCGAGAAAAGAATTTTTCAAGCAAGTACGTTCCAAAGGTTCCAAATTGCATAGTATCACGGGTTTCACCAGAGAGCATGAATGCTAAAGCTTTGGGTACACCAATCATAGGCCCAGCAATGTTGGTGAATGCTTCAATATGGTTCTCCGTCCATGATTTGCCACCGTTTCCGCCAGCTGGGCTTTCTGCCCATTTTAAAAAGTATGGAAATAGTGTAGAACCTAGTAGTGATCGTTAAATCCTTCCATTTAAATTATACCATTGGGTAAAATGATTCAACTCACTCACCCATTGAATGTGTTACGACGACCGTCTTTTGTCCATGAACGCGCTTGAACATTTCGATCTGAGTTTTCAGTTTGGTGAAGTAGTTGTCCCGCACTTCAAGATTATGATATGAAAGTCGCCAATCATAACTCGCAAGGTACATCATGTTAGAGTCATAACCAACTTTGACAATAAATTTGGAGGTAAATTTGTCAATTCCTGGGAGGAGATGATTCTACATCATTGGTCAAAGATACTTACTCGCTGCAAGATTCTCAATGATTTTAGCCCACACCCAGTATCTATTAGACAATACTAGAGTTGATAAGTAAGTCAAGTATCACTTAATGTTAAAATTCGCGACACTTTACCCTGTTACGAAATAGTCTGCTGCATCTAGCCCTGATCGAATGAATTCGTCAATATCCAAAGTCCATATTTCTACAATCACAGATTAAGCCTTTTCCATATACCTTGAGCTGCACGCAGTTTGTATCCCTCAGGATCAAGGCCTGTAACAGCATCTAGCTTCAAATGCTGGGTCCAACAAGCTTTATCGAACAGAACAGCTTTGAACATGGCTGATGAACAGTTAATCATTAATCAATATTTTCAAACGTTGTATTTCTCCTGGAACTTACTTGTTGTACCCCACATTCGTTTTCTAAAGTAGTTTTGGGAGCAATTGGATGTACTCCAGCTCTCCAAGCCAGTCGACACAATTCCAGGCAGTAGTACAACCGGGAAATGGGGACTGAGATCGAACTCTTCCCTATGTGAAATTTATGAGCTACGAGCAATGACCGTGCTCGTAATAGATACCATTGACTTACTTTGCTTGAAGACCCGGCATGAATGGTTGTTCACTAGGAGGAATAGGTTTGATGTAGCTTGTCATATTTCCGAAGAGATCATCCATAATGTCCGTGTTTGGTATCTTGCTTGAAATATCCATTTCAGCAATATAGATAGCCAAAAAGTCTTGAATCTCGCTAATATGAGCTTGTGCAATAGGTGTCGATCCTAGCCCAAATGCAGCCAGGATACCAATGGTCAAGCCTAAAGCAAAGTGGAAGATTCGCTTTCGGTACCAAGGCTGGGGAGGTTCCGTCAAAGATCTGGAATCAGCTAGTATGTCTTCGGGCGAGAGCGCAATCTGATCAACAGTATCCTTTACATCGCTAACACTATCAGCCGGTATTGATTTGTCGTCATTTGCGCCTTTGGCAGAATTGCCCTTGGCACGTCGTCGTATAGGCATACTGCCAACAAAGGGTAAATTTCGAACTGACAGGGATTTTCACCGCCGTGCATATGGACAGTCACATGGTATCGGATTTCATTTGGAATACCATTGAAAGCACAACTTATGATAAACAGTCTGTTATGATTAGGTACGTATTTTAATGATCGTATTTAAAAAAAAGTTGATATGATAATTTGTTGAATGCACTGAAGCAGTCGTGTTATATAATGCGTTCATACCTACCAGCTGTTACAAAACAATGTACCTGATTTGGAACATTAACGTACCAATCGGCAAGGCTATGTGACAGTGCTCTCCATTGGTAACTCTACCGAACTTCTCGTACCTAAACTTTCTCTTAAATATATTCGATGCCTTGATACTATTCATATTGTTTAGGAATCACTGTAGAAATTATTGTCATCCCGTATCCAATCGACGAAACTATGCCTTATGAATCAGCTGTCAAAATTATTTTACAGGAATCAATAGTTATTACATACTATCAATATAATAACATTGATTAAATCATGCAAGATCACCTGAAACGAGCATCGTTCATTATTGACCACAAATACTGGCCGCGGCATTGATTTCAGACTTATTTTTTGTGACATATTTAAACTCTTTTCGTAATCGATGATCTCAGCTTTTCGTCAGTTATCGCTCAAGCAATTCAAAAAAAAAGTCGCGCGTTCCAAGTTGTCTCCAGATCTCGGCTGCTCGTCAATCAAAACTCTAACAAATGTATGTATCTCATCAATAACACTGATCGTCTCCATCTCTACAGATGTCCATCAGAATTATAATTGCATTTTGTGGCCGATAGTTTGTGGGATCTTACTATGTACTGATATGACCATCTATTTTCAGGGCTTCCGCAATCCAGGCGATCAATCCCAATTCCGAGGTTGCCCGACGAGGACAAGCTCTTCAAATGAACATCACCGCAGCTATTGGCTTGCAAGATGTTCTCAAGTCCAATCTCGGCCCCAAGGGTACCATCAAGATGTAAGTGACGGCTCTTATAATCTTCTCAGTCATCATCCGTACGACAGTTGAATCTCTAATGACTATTTGTAACAGGCTTGTTGATGGAGCTGGAGCTATCAAGCTTACCAAGGATGGAAAAGTTCTGTTGTCAGAAATGGTGAGTTGCTGATAGCTATGAACAAAAGTAGAGGGTTTTTATATTCTTACACGATTTGTCATTTATAGCAAATTCAAAATCCTACTGCTGCCATGATTGCTAAGGCTGCAACTGCGCAGGATGAAATCACTGGAGATGGAACTACATCTGTAGTTCTTATGGTTGGTGAACTACTCAAACAAGCCGAAAGATACGTCTCAGAAGGACTTCATCCCCGCGTTATCACCGAAGGTTATGACCTGGCCAAGAAGGAGGCTTTGGAGGTAAGGATTGTTTGGGCAAACGGTGTTTGGCAGATGTCTGGTCTAATCTTTCTCCGTCCTTTCTTAGTTCCTTGAGAAATTTAAGACCGTCAAGGAAGATATTGACCGTGAGGCATTGGTATCAGTCGCTCGCACATCCTTGCGCACCAAGGTCCACCGTTCGTTGGCAGATTCTTTGACTGAAGCTGTTGTTGATGGTGTTGTTACTATCCATCGTGAAGGAGAGCCTATTGATCTTCACATGGTTGAAATTATGAAGATGCAACACAGATCCGAAACTGACTCTCGACTCGTTCGTGGTTTGGTTCTTGATCACGGTGCTCGCCACCCAGATATGCCCAAGCGTGTTAAGAATGCCTTCATCCTTACACTTAACGTCAGCTTAGAATATGAAAAGAGGTAAAATAGTTTATTCGTATGATATAACAACATGTCAAAGAAATTTTTGTCTAACACCAAACTGTTATAGTGAAATCAACTCTGGATTCTTCTACTCTACACCTGAACAGCGTGAGAAGCTCGTTGAATCCGAACGAAAGCACGTTGACGAAAAGATTCGCAAGATTGTGGATTTCAAGAACACTGTGTGCTCTGGTGAAAACGCTGATAACGGATTTGTTATTATCAACCAAAAGGGTATTGACCCTCTTTCTTTGGATATACTCGCCAAGAATAACATTCTCGCCCTTCGCCGAGCAAAGAGACGCAACATGGAGAGATTACAGCTTGTTTGTGGTGGTGTTGCCCAAAACTCCGTGGATGACCTTACGCCATCCGTTCTTGGCTGGGCTGGTCTTGTGTACGAACACGTTCTAGGAGAGGAGAAGTTCACATTTGTTGAAGAGGTCAAGGACCCCAAAAGTGTCACATTGCTGATCAAGGGACCCAATCCTCATTCCATTAACCAAATCAATGATGCCGTCCGCGATGGTCTCCGTGCTGTCAAGAACGCTATTGAAGATAAATCCCTTGTCGCTGGTGGTGGTGCTTTCCAGGTTGCTTGCTCTCAACATCTGATTGAATACAAGAAGCAAGTTAAGGGCCGCGCAAAGATGGGTGTTCAAGCTTTTGCTGATGCTCTCCTCGTTATTCCCAAGGTGTTGGCACAGAACGGTGGCTTTGATGCACAAGATGTGATTGTTGCTATGCAGGAGGAACATGCCGAAGGTCACGTCGTTGGCATTGATCTCCAGACCGGTGAAACAAACGACCCAGTTCTTGAAGGTATCTGGGACAACTATCGAGTACACCGTCATATGCTACACTCTTGGTAAGTTTTTGGAAACATGCTCCAGATCAAAATATGCTAAAGAGTGATGTAATACATGACGCTAATCATCACCATGTTTACAGCTCTGTCATTGCCGGCAACTTGCTCCTTGTAGACGAAATGATGCGTGCTGGTAGATCATCCCTCAAAGGACCCGATGGCCCAGGTCCACAATAGACATTTTCTTTCACTGTTCCCGAATAATTCTGATCCTTTCGCTTTACACATTAAAAAAAGTATATCATCCGTGAAATTGTACGTAGCCGAATCAACTGAGCTAGTTAAATGCTAAGTTAAATTCAAGTGTTTTCAAAATGACAATTCAATGAAAAATCAAAACTTTGCATCCTACTTTGCATTTACCTTCATCATCGTTTTTGAAATTATGTAGTCAAATTGATTTACTTATTAACTATGGTACATCCAAGTGTTCATCCTGCAGGCCGTGCTCCTAATTGGCAGCATGTGCACAGATGAATTCCTTCATAAAACGCTGTTGTCAACGGAATAGAATTGCCATTTTAAAGAATATATTTATTTTGGAACAAAATGTGTTTGGCATAACATATTTTTGATTTCTTTTTTACGGTGGTAGGAAGGCAATTGAAAGTATAGATATGAGAAGAAAATCTAATTGAAATGGATTTATTTCTTGCCAGCCTTGACAGCAGCCTTGGTGGCCTTGGTGGCCTTGTCAACCTTCTCGACGGCCTTGATGACACCGACAGCGACAGTTTGACGCATATCACGGACAGCAAAACGACCAAGAGGAGGATAGTCAGTGTAAGCTTCGACGCACATGGGCTTGGAAGGAACCATCTTGACGATAGCAGAGTCACCAGACTTGACGAACTTGGGGTTGTCTTCGAGCTTCTTACCGGAACGACGATCGATCTTCTCAACGAGCTCAGCGAACTTGCAGGCAATGTGAGCAGTGTGGCAATCGAGGACAGGAGCGTAACCAGCACCGATTTGACCGGGGTGGTTAAGGACGATAACCTGAGCGGTGAAAGAAGCAGCCTCCTTGGCGGGGTCGTTCTTGGAGTCAGAGCAGACGTTACCACGACGGATATCCTTGACGGAAACGTTCTTTACGTTGAAACCAACGTTGTCACCGGGAACACCCTCAACGAGTTGTTCGTGGTGCATTTCGACGGACTTGACTTCAGTGGAGACCATGGTGGGGGCGAAAGTGACGACCATACCAGCCTTGATGATACCAGTTTCGACACGACCGACGGGAACAGTACCGATACCACCGATCTTGTAGACATCCTGAAGAGGAAGACGAAGGGGCTTGTCGGTGGGACGGGTAGGGGGGTCGATGGCATCAATAGCCTCAAGAAGAGTCTTACCAGTCTTGGAACCAGCCTTGGTCTCCTTGGTCCAACCCTTGAACCAGGGCATGTTGGTGGACTCCTCCAACATGTTATCGCCGTGCCATCCGGAGATGGGGACGAAGGGAACGGACTTGGGGTTGAAACCGATCTTCTTGATGAAGGAGGAAACTTCCTTGACGATTTCCTCATAACGGTCACCAGACCACTTGGTGGTGTCCATCTTGTTGATGGCAACGATAAGTTGGCGGACACCGAGGGTGAAAGCAAGAAGAGCGTGCTCACGAGTCTGACCATCCTTGGAGATACCAGCTTCGAATTCACCAGTACCAGCAGCAATAATAAGAATACCGCAGTCAGCCTGGGAAGTACCAGTAATCATGTTCTTGATGAAATCACGATGTCCGGGGGCATCAATGACGGTAACTGCATCAAACAATGAGTTGATGGTCTAATTAGCAAAATGCAATCCGGCAATACCATGAACTGTAAATATAACTTACCGTGGTACTTGGGGGTCTCGAACTTCCAGAGAGCAATATCAATGGTGATACCACGCTCACGTTCGGCCTTGAGCTTGTCAAGAACCCAAGCGTACTTGAAGGAACCCTTACCGAGTTCAGCGGCTTCCTTCTCGAACTTCTCGATGGTACGCTTGTCAATACCACCGCACTTGTAAATCAAGTGACCAGTAGTGGTAGACTTGCCAGAGTCGACGTGGCCGATAACGACGACGTTCACGTGAGTCTTTTCCTTACCCATTTGAGCTGTAGAACAGTTGGATTTGATTAGAGACGAACATACACAGTAAAGAAGTGCAAAGATGAGAAAAAATAGAAAAAGGGTGAAAACAACAAAAATTCTAAAGAATCAAGTCGATAATCCGTGATAATATACGGTTCATCGACTGAAGAAGTGAAAGATGCAGTAGCATCGTCTAGATGAATGGATGGATTGATGTGTAGTATATTTCGATGGTGCCTACCTTGTGTTGTATAAAAGAGAAAGAATTTTCCACTCAGAGGATTTGAGATTTATACAAAAAAAAAAATTTTAACCAATTTTTTGAAACACCGCCAGCCGAATGGCAAGTTCAGGAATCAGCATGCCACCAAAACGTATCGTCGCCAATCTTTCACCTTGTAAATCTTCATACTCATATTGTTAGCTTATAATACAGCTACTGGAATGCTCAAGATAGCTATTCCAACAATATAATAACTCCATGAAATTGCTATATAGCATTGCCATGTAGCATTATGTTATAATGCTCCACTGTAGAACTTTCGATCCTAGGCAAAGGTTTCAGCCCAGAGACGGAAGATCAAAGTTGATATGAACTATTTGATTTAAAATTTAATTACGTCCCCTGCTACCATGAACCGTGTACACATCTTCATGGTATTGGGAGACGCAAAGACTGCTGAATATAGTTTTAAGTTTGCTCTTCGACAATACATGCAGATGACTTTTGATGTGTCAACGTCTCAGGGTGCACCACATCTCGAGTGGTCCAGGGCAGCAACACTACCTCTGTTCCATGAGCTTGTTGAGGTTGGTCGTGTACAAATAGACAATGACTGTAGATGCAGTGAAGCAGTCCTGTACCGCTGAATATCTGATAGCTGGGAATTTATGCTAGCGAGCCTTTCCACACAATGAAATTCATGCACATGACTACTGTACAAAGAAAAATCTCTGTATACACACACATTTATGTCTTATTATTCCTTTTTCTCTTCCAAATTTTTTTTTCGCGTATTTGTTTAACGTCCCATACATTTTTCAAACTCTCTGGCATCATATGTACTCAACAGAAAAAAAAAATTACCTTATCGTTGATACCTGCACGTTGCTCCATTGCAGCGAGCTTATGGCCAAGTTGCTGCAAAGCATACATCAAAAGAACCTGAATTTCGTGATGGTGATACCAACGATAGTAGTGGTAGAACTGAAACGACAAATAGTACGTGTTCATAGTAATACCCATGAAAAATATGATCTGTTTGCTAATTCATAGTAGGACTGGTGTCAAAGCCGGCGTGTGGATACCTATACCTCTTGGATACGTCATGCATCATGCATAAGTGAAACAACAACGTTGGGTCGACAAGCTGGCCATGTTGTTGAATTCCTTGAAAAATCTATCGACGCAGAAATTCCGCACCTTCGTTACCAAGGACATCACCAAACAGTCAACTACCCCGTATACGTTTGTTATCTTTTAATATACGTGGTATTTTGTACATGCTGTTTATTCGAAAGATTGACTATCTCTGTTAGGTTGCCGATGATTTGCTCTTGGATTGCCTATTGCATGCATTGCTTTTCATTTCTTAGTTTCACAGAAAGGAAGTCCAAAATAGTACTAACCGTAATTCTTTAAATTATATAGGTATTATAACGCGAAATACGATGGTAATGCCACGCTAATATCCCATGATCGCGAACTATGCGGCAAAGCTGAGGTATTCAAGATGAAATCAATATACTGCAGTGAGCACGAAAAATGGCGTGAACTTTTACTTGCTTGTCAAGTTGAAGGCGTTCCACTTGATAACTTTCCAACCACATCGCAGAAGCCAAAGAGCAAGATCTCACCATGTTTCAGAGAGGAGCTTATAACCAGGGCAATGACTTAAAACGATATGTGCTTTTAGAGATGGAAATAAGCAAGTACAGATATCCAGCCTGCCTCGATTATGATGCACATGTATGCAGAGTAGTCAGGAAATGCTCAACAATCTCGTATACAGCTTTATTATCCATCTCTTCAAGTATCAAGTCGTCACTTCACCTTTGGCATCATTATACCTTATTACTGTTTGCGGTTTACCCATCTGAAAGATTCTTTACCTACCTCGGTACCTTTTTGCAATAATTCACATTACCATGTAATTCATCAATAAATGTTCGTCAGTAATCGTATACCATCTATCTCATGGAGTACTATATTACTTAATCTTTTCAATCGTAGTGAATTCGACTAGGTTGCTATCGAGGCACAAATTTAACAAGGCTAACTTTAACGATTCCCAAATCATCAGACGAAACTCATACAATAGATACAATTCATGACTACAAAGTTATGCTTCTTTTAGTACTTTCTACAATATTGCCTAGGTTAGTCAATTTTTACAAGTAATTCATAGACAAAGGCCGTTTAATTTCTGGCAGTTAACCATCTATGTTGCACAACCTCTTCGATGGTTAGTCGAGAGCTGACATCCCGATCTAACATTCGTTTGATTAAATCAATTGAGTCTAAATGGAACAATACATTAGCATTCATATTCGGGTAGAAAGACATAACATGATCCCAATCCAAAATATACTCACCATCGTCTACGATGTAAGGTATACGCAGGTCCCTTGACATTATCTCGTCGATATTGTAGAATGGGTTTTCCTTATAGATAAGGGTGTAGAGTAAAATTCCAAGGCTCCAAATATCTTGTGGTGGGCCAGTATAAGTATTACCACGAAGTACTTCAGGTGCACAATAGTCCAAAGTGCCAGCAAATGTGTCAAACTTCTGATCTGGTTTGAGGTATGCTGCACTTCCAAAATCAATCAACTGGACATGACTGGTATTATCTACAATGACGTTCTCATCCTTGATATCTCTGTGAACAATATTATGCCGATGTAGGTGTGCAACCGCGTCCACAATCTGTCGAAAGATGTGATGAATTTCATCTCGTGTCATGCTTTCGTTGAGTTCTATATAATCAAACAAATCCATTCCTTCACCGTGAAGACCCATTTCTATGTAATAGTTAGCTGTGTCTTCGAAAAAATCACCTGTGGTAGGTAAGGTTCAGTAATTGGTATTATAATTGTGAGATCACCCAAACGAGGAATAAGCTGTTTAACTTACTCATGTTACAAATGTTATCATGTGGTATGCGTCGAAGTGTATGTAAGACATGAATCTCTGTTGGTATCAGTCCCAGCTGCTTATCGTTCATCCAACAGTCTGCCAATATTTTGTCCTTGATTACATATTTGAGAACCACTTTCTGTAATCAGATGTCAGTAATCACCTCAATCACCAATCAGATCGATAAGGACATACTAACCTTATTTGGAGTGGCTTTGTTATATGCCAGATTAACATGGCCGTAAGCGCCTTGCCCAAGAGAGTGCATAATAACGAAATCGTCGATAGACTGTTTGCTAGTGGCATCAAGAGCTGAATACATACACATGCTGGGTGGAGGAGTCTCTGCTATAGGTGGTGTCATAGCTATAATGTTGGTGGGGTCCACACCTTTGGGTGGCTTGATTATGTGCATAGGTTTTGGAGAAGCTATTGGAATCTTTGGCTTATCATCTGGAGTCTCTGGTAGATCCAAAAGCTGACTCTCAAATACAGGGGAGAGATCACCAGATGTAGTCTTATCATGTTCTACTCCAGCAGTGTGCCCATGTTTTGAAAATACCTTTGCGCGATCAAATGTAATCCAAAGTGCAATAAGACTCTCCTCCGCACTATCAACTAGTCGCATTTGAAGGTGTACTTCGAAAAATGTGCCATCTCGATGCACTGCAACTATAGGTGGCAGTGGTTGTCCCATAGATCCAATTGAAGCCCTTCGAGATACAGTGCTCGGACGACGGCTACCAGACTTGCCAGACCCAGGTTTTGGTGAACTGACTGGCGTTCGATATGAAAAGACTGGAACTTCTTCATTGGTTTGAACATCTTGCAATATTCGGCGACATGACGAGTAACTTATGATATTGCCAAGCTTAAAGCGTTCGTCCGCATTCAAATGTGCTATCAACGCCGGAAATTGTGGTAACAAGTCATCGATTTTTCGTTTCTCTACAAGTTGCTCTGTTGTGTATCCGAACAGATACTTTGCAAAGACTTGATTACAACTTTGTATCAAACCATCCGCATGTAAAGTTACCAAACCAGCAATCTGAAAACACATTTGAATAAGTAAATCGTATTATAAGATAGATTGGCATATCATACTTTTCATAATTACCGTCGGGAGAGAAATGATTTTGATAATATTTGTGGCGTTCGGTACTTTATCTTGGTATGTCTCTGGAATCGGTCGTGCCTTGGTGATGATAGGGAAGCACACTCCATACTTGCTTATGCTTCCAAAGAACTTAGTATTGTTTATTTGATCAAAGTTCATAAGTTTTTCGTTTTTTTCGCCAACGTTTTCGGCGTAGCCGCTATCATGAGACTCCATCTTTTGCCAAGCTGGAACCAACTTGCGTACGTTCTTGCCAACAATATCATGACGGCGGTAGCCATAGAGGTCATGAATCGATCCTACCACATCTTGTATGATGCCCTGTAACATGGATAGTAAGCACTTGATAATTAATTATCAACAATAGCTTTAACAATACTTACGGCATCATTTACAAGAACTGATACAAGACTCTCGGCGATCTCTTCAAATATCCAAATATAGATGGGATTTCCAGCGTCGTCCCTCTTTTCCTTGAGCCATAAGGAACACGCCGATCTAAATCCATTCTTTTTAATAATGGGAATCTAAAGAAAATATTCATTCCATTAGTATGTTACTCGGTTCAACAAATCCAAAAAAAAATAGCCCTCATACGTACCACTTTGCCACAGACTAGGACAATTCCTTTATCGTCCAGTTGTTCCGAAGTTGGGCATTGCGTTTTGGCCAATTCAAGACGTCGTTGTAAGAGCACCTGCTCATGTCTACGCGCAAAATCTTTTCCAATAAGGTCGAGGGCACTCATGGATTGCAATTGGCCACGGTCGTATCCAAATATCAATGAGGAAATGTCATTAGCTAGAATAATCCGCCAACGGTTGTCAGCAGATGTTGTTATAATGGCTTGGCTCTGCGGTAAAAACCTGGTTGGAGAATGAAGATTTCCTTGTTGATGTGGTGCCACGGCTGATAGTCCTGGCAAGTGAGATGCTGAATTGGAAGTCAATAATTTAGGAGGACTGGTTGGCTCGGTTGTCGAACTGATATGGAGTTTATCTAAACTAGGATATTCCGTGTATGCCCGTTGCAGGATTCCCGGTCTTTGTTTTGATTCAGTATTGGATGGTTCCAAATGAACATCTAGATCATCCTGACTAAAGTACGCGCTACTTCCTCGGCGGACTGGGTACCCATACTTCTCCATGACAGATGCCTTGTATGTATCAAATGCAGCGTCATCAGGTGTCGACCAACCAAATTTGGACATCATATAGCCTATACTTCTCTGGATGATGCTCTTACGAGTCTCATTCATAGCCGGCTCAGCGGTCGAGAAACTGAAAGAATGAAGTGATTCCCTTGAGAACTTTGCAATATCCTGGCTGTTTCTATGTTGAAGTTGCACATTGCTGGGAGCCTCTTCTCGGATACGCATCAAACCCTTTGCTTCAAATCCTTGATCAACATCATTGTCAGATTCATCACTTTTTGTAAAGAATGGTTAGTGGTTAAGAGGTTCATTCCCTTGAATTGACAAAGTAGGCGAATCACATATGTATCCGAAAGGTTGTAGTACTGACCTGGCCTCAAGATTGTCAGGTATGGCGGCATACTTTGAATCTAGAATAGGAGATTGTATGAATGAGGGAGGATCTTTGGGCTCATGGACCTGATACTCCTGAGGGATCTTTGCGGACAGGAGCGGCATTCAAAGAATTAACATGCAAGGCGGGGGGCAGGTGAAAGCGTCCGGACGTTGGCTCGATCTGGAATGTGAAAAATCAAGTCCCGCTGTTAGCCGCCTGACAAGGCCTGATCACAACCCAAACCAACTAGCACCAAAACAATGGCAAGTGAGCTTCTATGCGAAAAAGCATCATTGTTGGGTATCAAGCAATAGTTGCAACCTTCCAAGCTTCCATGCCCGTTGCTGAACAAATTACTGCATGTTTCGTTATGATTTTACTATCAAATATTACTTCCCCATGGTAGAAATACTTTGCGCTCAACAAAACCGATGCTTTGTCTCACCACCATTTGACAAATTTGTACCCAGGCTCGTTCACACGAAAACCACACTCACTTTACAGCTTTATTATCGTTCGTAATCTATTCGTTCTCCATTTTTCATAGTTTGTCAATTCTGATAGTTTGTCATATTAAAAACTTTACTAACTGCCGATCACTTGAGATACTGCCGTTACTTTGTCTTCATATGAGATGTACATATCATGAAACGTCCATCTTTTCCGATTGCGTTTGGAATTGATAGATGGATTAATCAGTGGCAGATCCCAGTAACTTGGTGATCATCTTAAAGGTACTCGTAGTCTATATGTTCCAATCAAGATGGTTGATGCAATCAATGTGCACCGCACTGGAAAATTGCACTATTTTCTCTCAAGCGGTCGGTTTATCAGAGACGGATCACAAATAACAAAATCTTCAACACCGTCTTCTGTTACGGCAATCCTACAAGCACCGGATAAGGTCCCTTTGCTATGACCTTATCTATGCTAAAGTAGCACTTCGTCGCCAACGTGTTTTCAGCTTATATTACTATTGTTTCCTTTGAAATATCCGTGCAGTGCTGCGAACAAAGGCAGCTCTGCATCACAAAATAAAATCGGTCATAAAAACTGTGTGACGGCAAAAATTTTCAGGAAAAGGAGTATGTATGTTCAAAAGGAGTTTGTTGAAGTTCCCAAACCCTCATCGAAACCCAAACCCACTTATTTTTGCGTTGGATGTCCGACACCACAACCGTACAACTCCAGCAAGACGCCCTTCAGCAGAAGCAAGAGCTCAGCGGGTCCATTGTAGCAGAGCTAGCACCTGATGTTGTCATTACAACTACACCAGGACGCCGGAAGTGGACTGCGTTAGAAACAGCGGATCTCATTGATGGTTGTGTCAAAGTAAGTTTCATCTCTGTCCTTTCCTGTATAACACCGCAAACACTAATAAACGCTTGTTAAAGTATGGTGTAGGTAACTGGAAGAGAATCTTGTCAGATTCACAGTTCAATTTTCATGGTCGTTCAGCTGTAGATTTGAAGGATAGGTATGGATTTGATAAGCTGACGACAACTTAATTCATCTACTGAACACCGACTGTTCATTTATATATTCAGGTTTCGAACTGTGTATCCATCAGAATATAAACGACTTTACCCCGGATCTAAACGTGTACACGAACGCAAAAAGTCTCCAGATATTCAAGCCCCCAAGCTAACCCGAGTTAGGAGAAGAGAGAGACGAGCGTTCACTAGCGAGGAGGATGAAATGCTTCTGAAAGGTGTAGAAAAGGTACCTAACAAATTGAAATGTATAATTTTGTAATCTATATATAACTCATGTTAACTTGCATTCTCCTTTAATAGCACGGCGTAGCCTGGGCAAAGATAGCCAGAGATGAACAATTTAATTTGTCCCATCGTACAAGCACTGATCTTAGGGACAGGTAATTTTCTTGATCTACTGAAGCGACTTTTGCATCTGATAGTGTTTAATTGTATCGCTTAATATTGTTTCCAGATTTCGCAATGCTTTTCCAGAAAAATATGACATGTATGGCTATTCGCCAAGACAGAAGAGAAAGTCTGGTTCACACACAAGAAACAATACAGCTGATTGGGCGAAGATGGCACAACAATCTCAACAGGGAACGTCACTAAATAACCAGCGTCAAGAGCAAATAAAAGATCAAAGAATGGATAGCTTCACTGAAGAGGATGTATCCGTTATCTACCGAGCTTCTTACGACCCAGAACGAGGATTGACAGCTACTCATACTCCTAGTGAGCATGCAGCTGGATTCAGGCACTTAATACACCGACCAGAAAATAGCTGGATGTCCGATGACGCTAGCAATCCAACTTTGACATACCCACCGCTGACTGATTCTGGATACACTTCCACCATTGCTCCTGGCGATGCATCTTCCATCGGTGCGTTGTCAGACCACGTTGCCCAAATGACACAGCAACAACCTGAAGCAAGCATCGACTTGATCCGTTCCATATCAGATATGCGTAAACGCTGAACAGAACAATAAATTGTATATTTTTTTCAGTCATTAAATTTCAATTTCATCAATTTCAGTAGTGAATTTGGTTAGGCACTCGTTAAGGGAGAGAAATCACCTCTTTCCACTATATACATGTCAGATATTTCAAAATTCGCCACATTTACATCACCACTTACAGATCTTATTGATCCGAATAACAATACAAATCTTTATGATGTTCTCTGTCCACGCGATGGGTGTCGATGCCTAGTCCTGCGAAAAGGTGCAGCGACATTGGTGAAGCGAGATCCTATCAAGGTTTGCAACATCAGGAATTGGTTGATCATGTCTTGCTATATCTAATGCCGTGCTCTACCCTTGATTAGCCACTCGATGAAAGTGATGTCCCCTCAAACAATGAGCACTTTTGGCACGTTGGGGACATGATGGATTTTGATAATGTTGGATTCTCGAAAACTGTAGGAGAGACGAAATTTCTGTCTTGTGCCGATTGCGACATCGGTCCGCTTGGCTATCATAATATTGCACATCAACCTAAAGAATATCTTATCAGCATAGAAACTGCACGTTACCGACCTCGAGCCTAACTTCATTGTTCGACACGACACTAAATGGCTGACAGGTCCCAAACTGGTAGTCGCAAGTATGACCCAATTGTAATGTAGCTAGAATGTATTGTATATCTTTGGTAAGACCGTTAGCACTCATACTATGAGTGAAATCGTTGAGTTGCAATAAATAAGCGATTCTCAATTTATTGGGCAATCTAAATAGTAATGTTCTAAAGATGCGCTAGCATCAAGCCCAGCACTCTTGTTGGAACTGGCCGGATTTCTCCATTCTTGTAAAGTACAGCTCAGCTTGCTCAGCATCCAAACCGCCTTGCTCCATGAAAATTTCTTTAAAGGCGAACGCAATCTGCTCTGGCATTTTGTTGGATGATCCCGAAAGAAGAACTTTCGCTTTCTTTTCGTTAATTAAATGCCAAAGTATTGAGGCTTGTTGGCGGATGCGATCTTGAACGTAAATCTTGGAGTCTTGGTCTCGAGAAAACGCCGTATGCAATGAAAGATGATGTTTGTTCACGTAACCTTCCCATTGCTCTCTGTAATAGTAGTCCTTATGCTCATATCTGCACCCTACGAATAGCGTGTTATCTAGAAAATATACCTAACACGTAAGAAAATTTTATGATCGAAATGCAATGAGTAAAGATCATTTCTCCATTTACCTGTAGCATTGTGATATATGCGGTCTTCCAAAAATGATCTCATAGGTGCAATACCAGTTCCTGGGCCTATCATGATAACTGGAACATTTGGATCCTTTGGTAATTGCATCGTACCTCTAGTGATGTGAACTGATTGGATAACCTCGCCTTCCTGTAGTTGGGATATCCATTTGGTGCATACTCCTCTGCGAATTTTTTTCATCTTGGTCTTATATTTTACAATAGCGATGCATAAATGTATCTCTCCTGGATGAGTCTGTTATATAGAGGTGTAGAAACAGGTTAATATTGTATGACGGATTGCCTACATTGCAGAAGGAAACTGTACCTTCGGGTCAGACGCTATTGAGAATGATCTTGGCTGCATTATAGGAAATAGATCCAAGATATAGTCTAGTTTGATATTTGCTGACTGGAAATCGAACAGTACCTCCGCTACCGTTCGCCGAGGGCGTTGGCAATATGCATACATGTCATCTTGCCCGTCTGGTGATGAGAACTCCCGAAGTTTTTCAGTTTGATTTTCATCTTCAGTGAAAAATGCAAGCATTTCAAAGAAAGATCGGCGCGGAACACTAAATATATCCAGACAGCTCACAAACAAGTCTCTAAAGGTCATCATATGTGGCCAGTGCGATGGAACACGGCGATCTGGTCACACAGGCATTAGTTAAAGCAGTCCCCTTCGAAGATGGCAACGGTTGTAAATTTACCTTCTGACGCTGGTCTAATAATAACCTGTTCATCAGCAAGGTCAGACCAATTCATATATTCAAGAAAAGCATCGACTTCTTTAGGAAGATTCTTGGGTAATATGACAGCAACATCACCAGGTTCATAGAGTGCTTCTTTGCTGTTATTCTTGATCTTGAGCTCGACGTGTCGGACATCTTGAAAGTGATCCATGGAAGTGATTCGCTCGTTTTTTTGGACAACAACATCAAAATTGCCTTCAAGTTGTAACTTTGATCCATTCATCTGAGATGTGGCATTGGACATGGTACCCTTCACAAACTCTAAATGAAAACTGGGAGGAGGTGTAACGTATTGAGTCAAGGATTACATCTTGTGATTCAGACATGACGCGATGATAATTCATGTAGCTATAAAACACGATTAATCTCGCAGATAAAAGGATATTGCACATCGGCAGGTATAATTTCCATTCCAGGCGGTAAAGGGTATTTCTCCATGATTTTTGGCCATAATCCGTCAAGCCAAGGATCGAGTCCACCGTCCAAACTACCACATTCATCCGTTAACAACAATCTAGAGCACTCATTAATAATGGCCGTATAGTTACCCAAGGTAATGCTGGTCGTCACCGTCTCCACGAGGATGTATACTGACAGCGCCAAGCTGCGACAAGCGCTTATACAACTTTTTAGCTGGATAATTGAATCTGCGGTGATAGTAAGTAGCACATTTGTCGATAGCACACAGTCCCCAAGTAACTTACTTTTGGTAAGAAGAATCCCCTAATCCAAAAACTGTATACTGCATCTGACTAAGACTTCCTGGGGGCAGGTTTTTACGGAGAAGAAATTTCCAAAATCGCTGTATTCAAGTAACGGGTTACATAATCCTACTTTTATTATACGTTTGATCGAGCCAAAATGATACCTACCTTCATATTACTCGGCTCTTCACCTTGACCTGTCGTGGAACACACAAATACAACAAGTTTCTCTTCAACTAGTTGTGCCTGTATATTGATTAGTATACAGATTAATGTTTAACGTCCGTGATCATTGTGCTTCAAATTCAAAACGACCAAAGTCCTTACCCGATCGTATTCGTCCATTGCGATTACTCGAGCCCTGAAGTGTCGGCGTCGAGCTTGACGACCTATTCTTTCAGCAGTATCCTGGGCACAGCCAGTCTCTGAGCCGTACAGAATCAGTATATTCCTGGAATCCATGACAAGTATAGGTTCCTCTTCCTCCATTAGAGCTGAACATTTCAACAACCGAAATGACAGTCACTAATCAGATTTCACAAGACGGATGTCCTGAATTTTGTTGCCTGATCGCTCACAATCCAATGTCAATTGAATTAGAATCAGATTGATTTTGTCGAGCAGTGGACACCGTTTCTGTAACAAAAATAATTGAATATGTTTCTCTATTTGTCCTATTAATCGAACACGATCGCGTTGAACGGTCAAGCTTGGAAGACAGAACATGAAATTCGTAGGCTCTCGTCTTTACTCTCCCAGGCATATCTTCGGAATTTCTGAAGAAAAAGGGATTATATCTATCCGCAAAGTATACAGAAAACCCAGTACGAGAACTGAAGTCCCCCTTTCTACTTGAAAATAATAACAATAATATCAATTGATAACCATAAACTTATTCTTCCGAGAACAAGGCTTCTGCCGGTTTAATTCAGTGAACATAATCGCCTCGCTCCAGCTGGCTGCCAGTTGTGCTGTTTGCTGACATGATCTTAACAGACGCTTCATCTGTCGACACTCACAATTTCTTCTTTAATAGTTGGAACCTGCTTTGATAGGTATTGACATATTAGACATTCACGCCAGACGTTATCGTAACTTTTCTTTTTGAGATGCGTACATTTAGACTTTCATACACTATCCTTTTCATAGGATACTCGTTTAGCGAGAATGACATGTTCAGTAAAGTACGTTAAGCTATTTATCAGACGTATTACATAATGCAGATTGTGTTTGCAGTTCGTGTACTTTAAAGCTCCTTTTTGAAAAACGCTTTGGTTTGAGTTCAGCAATTTTGGGCTGATCGTCGATTTTGATGAAAAATTTGGAACATTTGAAAATTTGACTCATTCAGTGACAATCTGTGTCACAAACGTTTGCCAAAGGTCAAAACTTCAGCCCTAGCAAAAAAAAAAAAAAAAAGAATTTCGTCCACTAAAGCAATCGCATTTCAAAATCTAGTGCTCCTTATATTGTTAGGTCATATTGTTTTTCACCTCAACCTATATGTTTGCACGCCGTTGCTGTTGTTTCCAACGTCGAGTGGGCTGGCGATCAGCTCAATTGCCACGACGAAGTTTCTCGGTGCAACCTTTGAAGAAACAGAACTCGGTAACTAAGCAGGTGACCGAAGACGAATTCATTGATCAGTCAGAAAGTCCTCGGGTAGGTAAAAAAGTAATTATGATAGCTTTCATTATTTCAGATGATCACTCAACGGCACTTCTTAGGACCTCATATTGAAAGTCATGAGTACAGTACCGAGTCAGAGGGAACTGAGGCATTTTTTGCAGCGATATGTCCCTCATGATTCTTCTGCTAGTAACACCAATCTTACAATTGATGGAGACAAACAAAGCTTAGCTCAGAAATCACAACGCTCAACAAACGAAATAGTGGATGCTCTTTTTGAAACTAAGTCTCATAGAGTTGCCCTTACAAAGGTTCAAGGTCCGTTTGCAAAAAGAGGCTGGAATGCCGTTGCATCAACTCTTATCAAACTCAAGCGACTGGGCCTGACCTCCATTATTGTGTTGGACAGTGTGGAATGGCGTAACACACTGAGCAAAGGGGAGCTTCGAAACAGAATGTTTCTTGAGAGTATGGCACTTGTGGAGGCGATCGAACGGCAAGGGGGTAGAGCAAGGCCATTCCACGTTGGTGTTTTCGAACTATCTGGAGATAAGATCGATGTTTATACGGACATGATCCAGTCCAGCCTCGATAATAATCATTTACCGGTTATCATACCCATTATATCTGCTGAGGATGGCGCTCAATCACCAATAACAGCGGACGAAGCAATGATAACACTCTCAGAAAAGCTTCGATCCAAGAAAGGATACAATGGAGATAACCTTACTCCTGCCAAGATTGTTGTGATTAATCATGAAGGTGGAATTCCTAACCACGAAACCCCTGGAACAGCTCATAGTCTAGTCAACATAGAGGATGAATACAATGGTATCGTCCAAGCTTACGAAGCTAATTCCAGCTGGCATGACTCCCATCCCACAGCCATACAAAACTTAAAAATGATACGAAGCTGTCTTGAGAGTCTTCCAAGTACCTCATCAGCTATCATTACGCCAATTGCTTCACTGCCTTCGGCACTTATCACCAACCTCATTACGGATAAGCCCTTGTATTCATCCTCACTTCCAGTCAACTCGACACCATTAACAAATCGACATTTATCAATCAATACCACACGTGCAACTGTTTTACGCCACGGAACTTCAATTCGTTACCACAAAACAATCGATGCGCTCGACTTGGATAAGTTAACAGCTTTAATGGAAGCGAGTTTTAGAAAGAAGTTAGATCAAGACAGTTATTACGATCGGTTAGGCAAAGTGCTGGATGGAGCAATCATAGCAGGCGACTACGAGGGTGCCGTATTGGTCACGAAAGAGACTTCAAGTGACGGCTCCTTACAATGCAGCTACCTTGACAAATTTGCGATTGCTCCCCAGAGCCAAGGCATAGGATTAACAGACATTCTTTGGAAAAGGATGCACGATGCATGGCCAGAACTGATGTGGCGTAGCCGAAAGGATAATGGTGTCAACAAATGGTAAATTTTAAACGACTGCTGTGCATGATCCAATCATTTATAATTAACAGTATGTTCTCCGTTCAGGTACTTTGAGCGATCAGACGGCTTTCTGAGGCTACAAGATTCTAACTGGGTGATGTTCTGGTACGGTGCCAACATGTACAAAAAAGCAAGTGAATTGAGCTCTATCACTCGCAATATCACTGCATCCTTCTCTTCTTCACTCACTAAATGAGATTTTATGGACATGGCGGCAATTAGGGACACAGACAAGCTTAAAACAATGTAATAACTGATTTTAATCATGTACATAAACAATGCAATAATGAGGAGAAATATTACTGTAGCTGAACTTTCTATGTACAATTGGACTCGTATGAACATCATGGCTTTGATGGCTGGATATTTTGAGCCGTTGATAGTTGAACTCTTCCATCAATTTTGTCCCTTACAGCTTTTGGTAGTCTCTTTGCCGATTTTTTTGGCTGCGTGAACTTGCGCTTGAGTTGTCTATCCAGGGTGGTAATGATGGCTTGAGATGTACGTTCTCCGGGCCAACCTGGCCATCCACCAGGTGCACGAGGATTTCGCATAGACTTTCCATTATTTAAATCCTTTATCCGATCTCTTTGGCGCTTTGTTAGTCTGCGTTTCTTCTTTTTCTCGGTAAGATCTACTGCTGGTATGATTACAACATGATGAGGCATCCTCATTGCTGGCCAAGGTATTCGAGACTGCTCCATGATTTCTTCACATGAGATAGCCGCTTCATTAATTTGGTCCTGAAAGGCAGCAGTAATCTTTTGCGACACAGATGGCCTGCGAGCCGCGATAACCACTGTGGGCTCTTTGTCAACAATGCTAACTTTGGCGACTGGACGGTTGGAAAACAACTTGAATTCAAAGGCGTCCTCTTCGGGCATCTCTTCAGCATCTGAGGTACCTTGAATAACATTCTCTCCTTCGTTTACAGATATTTGGATCATATCGCTCAACAAGTGGCTTGTATTCGGCTGAGGTTCTACAGATTCAAAGTCTTCGAAAATTGAAGATCGGTTCACTATCTGAGCCCCTGGAGGGACATATTGAGCTTGAGGCTTTGCATCTGGTCTATTACGTGTATAAATGTGTTCGATGAGTAAAGAGAACAGGATTCCAAGTCCAAGCTTCTGATACTGAATCATTCACCTTTTGAAAGACATAATGACAGGTAAAGTGCTGAACTGTACAAAATTTCAAATTTGTACAGTAAGACTGCTTTTTAGAGCCTTTTCATTCCAACATGTCAACTCGAGCAAAGATTACACTAGCAGGATCCTTTGCTTTTTGCGGATTGACAATATGGGGGGTCCATTATTTACAGCGTTATGAAAAAGAGGTAGTTATTTGGATATTCTTATGTTCATTTTCGAAATGAAAGATGCTTACACGAAATATTGTTGCACCTTAGCTCATGCGAGCAGGATTAGCAAGGGAGGAAGAACGTCAGCAACGAAAAATACAGCAGCAAGCCAATAAAGAAGAACTAGATGCTCAAAAGGCACTTCATGAACATCTCATAAAGTCGCAGTCAATCAAACCAACGTCTGGTACTGCGACTGATAGCGAATGACCGGCCATTATTAGACAGCGTAACGGTGCAATAGCAATTATTCCCCAACCAACCAATGTAATAAATTTACTCGGCTTAGAACTTCAAACCCACTCACACTAAACAATTTGAAAATATTGCATTTATGTGTCTTCAAGGTCACAAAACGAATGTAGCTAGTCTCATAATTTATAGAACAGGCAACATCTTGATATGAATAAAAAGCCTTGGAAACCAAGCATCGTTTAGATTTGACAGAACGATAGTTCGGGAACGTGACCAATCTTCTTGAATTTTTCGATAACGCCTTTGGCGACCTTAGCAGTATGATCAGCCGTGATGTTGAAGAATTCATAGGCATCAGTATATTGCTAGATTTGATAGGAGTACGTCAGACGGGGTTGCTTATCAGCCATTCGCAATTTCATAAACAAGCAAATTAAACTTACCGCTGAGGCACCGAAAGTGGTCATACCAACTTGTGCATGAGAGTAGCGCTGCCATCCGAAAGTAGTCAAGGCTTCCAAAGAAACAATGGGTACTCCAGTTGGGAATACTTCCGTCTTGTACGACAAGGATTGTTCATCAAACAACTCACTGCATGGCATGGAAACAACGCGGGTGTTGATTCCTTCGCCCTTCAGTTTCTTGGCTGCATCGACGGCAATGCAAACCTCAGATCCAGTAGATACGATGATGACCTGTGGATTTCCATGACATTGGAGAACATATCCACCTTTGCTAACTTTTTCTACAGATGATCCCTCCAGCTGTGGTAGATTCTGTCTTGAAAGAGCAATGACAGATGGGCGGTCTGAATGCTCAATGGCCATGATGTAGGTACCGGTCGTCTCGTTACCATCGGCTGGCCTAAATGTCAACATGTTTGGGGTTGCTCTTGCTAAAGCCAATGTTTCGATAGGTTGATGAGTAGGACCGTCTTCACCAAGACCGATAGAGTCGTGGGTCATGACAAAGATGACACGTAGATGAGACAGAGCAGAGAGTCTTGCAGCACCCCAACCATAAGTCAAAAAATTGAGGAAAGTTCCACCGAATGGGATCAAGCCTTGATATGCAGCTATACCATTCATGATACCGAACATAGCATGCTCACGTACACCATAGCGAACGTATCTACCCTTGTATTCGCCAATTTTAGAAGATGGCTGATAAAAGAAATAGCATGTTAGGAATTGAAAAAGGTTATTCATACATACAGTCAAGCATACAACTAACGGGTTGAAAGTCAATAGCTCCTTTCCATCGAGTGTTGTTAGACGGAGTCAGATCTGCAGAACCACCAATAAGCTCAGGTATAACCTCGACAAGCTTGGTGAGAGTAGCCTCTGAAGTCTTTCTTGTGGCGACAGGTTTGTCGTTTGGAGTGTATCTAGGTAAATCCTTATCCCAGTTGGCAGGTAATTTGCCTTCTATGCGACGCTTTAGGTCAGCACCTTCATGAGGAAACTCCTTTTGGTACTTGGCTATGAGGGCATTCCATTCTTTCTCAGCCTTCACGCCTTTGTCAGTAAATTTGTGCCAGTAATCGTATACCTAGTATGAACATCTTATTAGTGGTGCGTCATGCGGATGCAGTTACTAAGAATATAAGAATACCTCATTAGAGACGTTGAACTTCTTTTCAGGATCAAAACCGAATTTCTTCTTGACATTCTTGATGTCCTCAGCTAATAAAATGTGTAATGTTCAGCCAATATTTCAAATATGGAAACTTCAAAATTGGAAAAAAGAAGTCAGACTCACCATCTAGAGGGGAGCCGTGCACAGACTCCTTACCCTGGTTCTTTGAACCAAAACCTATCGATGTCTTTTAATGCGCGAAGAACGTTATGCAGATAAGCAAAATAATGCAAAAACCTTACCAATGGTAGTTCTGACTTTGATCAGTGACGGTTTATCAGTGACTTTCTGAGCAGCCTCAATGGCTGCCTTGATTCCATTGAGGTCGTCGTCACCATTACTGACTGTCTGCACATGCCAGCCATAGGCTTCAAACCGCCTGTTTACGTCTTCTGTGAACGAAAGGGCGGTGTCGCCGTCAATTGTAATCTTATTGTCATCATATAGGACTATTAGCTTTCCAAGCTGAAGATGACTACAGACCAAAATATTTGGAGTCAGCACTGACTAAAAACCAGTCACAAGCCAGGCTTTACGGTATAGAAAATGATCTTATTTACCCTGCCAGAGAGCATGCCTCTGAGGCGACACCTTCTTGCATACAGCCATCGCCCATAAGCACGTAGGTGTAGTTATCAAAGATTTCATATCCTGGCTTATTGAATGTAGCAGCTAGCTCGGCTTCAGCGATTGCCAGACCCACTGCGTTGGTAATACCTGTATAGATTACATCATAATATATCGTCAGATTCGTTTTTCCTTGGAGCTCAGTTTAAAGTTAAATTATATCAGTGTAATCTCCAGTTTACCTTGACCCAAGGGACCTGTCGTCACCTCGATACCAGCAGTATGGCCGCGTTCAGGATGACCAGGAGTTCTATTGTAATGGTTGTGAAGTCAGTGAGCTGCATTGATCAGGTCCGACTAGCTTAGCCAATATAGCCAATATTATCAAAAACGATCTTTGCTACCTGCTCTTGATTCTTCTAAAATGTTTCAAGTCGTCCATGGTCAGGTCATATCCAAGTAAATGGAGGGCAGTGTATTGCAATGCACAGGCATGGCCGTTAGAGAGAACGAAGCGGTCACGATTGGGATAGTGAGGGTTCTTCGGATTACAACGGATGAAGTCCCTCCACAGGACATGGGCTATTGGAGCACAGCCCATTGGCGCGCCTGAATATAGAAATATTACTTTGACATTGAAGTTAAAGCACCGTCTAGCCATGATAGTACATACCAGGATGGCCAGCATTGGCTTCACGAGTGATATCAGCAGCTAAGGCTCTGATGGTGTTGATAGACAGGGCGTCAATATTCGACATAGTACTAGGTTAATGAAGAAAAAGGGAAGTTTTATGCGCCTTTGAATTTATATAGTTTCAATTAACGTGACTGCCAAAATGGCGTTTGACCACCTCATGGAAAAGCACTATCGAAAGCGGCGTTGTGTCAAATAATCTGGATAACATGAAGGCTATTAAACGTGATTAGTGAAGATGGATATAATCAAATGTGTCATTGTTCTATATATATTATAGGACAGGTAGGCAAAATGTTGAAGTGAGCGCAGACTATTGAGCGCGAGTCGTAGATTGTGTGTTTACGGTTGGTGACATAGCTTTGTGCATGGATCCCAATCAATCAAAGATTCCGACTAGTCCATATGCCAAAACCTGAATCGTCTCAGAAAGTAGTAAAAATGTAATGATGAACATGCTGGACTTTACTCTTATGCAATGTGATAGAATTCTTTTTTAAATTTTTGGGTTATATGGATAGTGTTGCCCTCCAGATTCATCATTCATGTCTTCCTGCAGTTCAGACACAAAGGCGATCAGACCACTTTCGTTCCATTTTAAACTCAGGATTAGCTTGGAAACTCTTATGCTCAAAATGTGAAACGACTCAATAAAATTATGTTATTAAGAAATTACAAAGTAGAATTTACCACCATAGAAGCTTCTTATGCACTGGATATTCATTTACCTGTGTTTTGGTTTCATCACAGTATAAGCCTCGTTTAATATCTCACGTTCAGAGATTCATCCATATATTTGGTTATTCTGTTAAATGAGACCTTGTCCTTTTCAATAGTACCCTTCAACTCTACTCATCAACTTTATTACCATATCATCTACACTATCAACTACCATACAATATTCACATAGAACTTTCAGGTTTGAACGCATTACTACAACTTCTTTTGTAAAGATCTTTCTGTCTTTAAGGATGCCTTTGTCTACGCCGTGCAATTACAGAGTGTCTTTCTTGCTCTTCTTGGCCGCCTTTCTAAGCTTCTTTTCGCCCTTGATTTCGCGAAGTAGCCCTTTGGTTTTCATTATCGTTAGCGCTCATTAACGTAGAAATCAGAAGACAGATGAAAACGCGGCTTACCTTCACCCCAGTTGAAACACTCTTCGCAACCAATTTGCTTGTGGTCAGAACAAGCAGGTTTACCATTAGAAAGCTTGGTCCATCTGTGAGCCACGTTGAGAGGAGGTCGATCATCACCCTTCCACTTGGTCTCGAACTCAGCCTCAGAACACTGCTCTTGCAAATAGTCCTCAACTTGCATATTGTTAATACCTCGGTTATCCGTGGGACACTTTGGGCACAATTCCAAAGAATGACGAGCACAGAAGCAGAAGCCGTTCAAGCAAACACTGTCAGTGTCAAGGTAGTTGTTATTATCTTCTTCTTGAGGGTAGTTGGAATCCATATTGTTTGAAACAAGAACAAAAGAGATGAGAGCTGTACACGTAAAATTTGCCTTGTGGTGTCAGTTTTATAGCCCTGCCTTTGGCGCCTACCAATTTTTTTTTCTCACCAGAGGTCATATGCCCCTCGCATTCACATAAAAAGACATATCACCCCGTGTCTTCCTCACTGACAATTTACACCTAATTCAACTATAAAAAGCTCGTCTCCTGGTACAGTGATTTGTTCAAGGATATAATTTTGCACCTTTTTGTCAGCACAAGTTTGCTACAATTCAATATTCAACTAGCTGACTCCACAATATATACGGCAAACGAAGATTGGCCGTGCTACAGAGTTTAATTTAACCACATTGAATTTTTGTCATTACTATATCATCGGCGACAAATACTATGGAAGTCGATGGACAGTCCATGCATTTAATAGCGTGTAGATTACTGTAAGCTCTCAGCCTGCGCACACTGTAGTCTGCAAGGGCTGCCCCACAAAATTCAGGGGACAGCTGCCGATCCATGGCAGTGATACCCATTTTGCTGCCATCACAGAAAGTCACGCGACGCCATACCTGGGGCGGTCACAATCTGGGGTACTCTCACCCTGGCCCGGTTAGGCTTAGGTTCTGATGACATCAATCTGGCAGTTAACCATGTAGAAGGATGTTACAGTTCTAAAGAAATGATGTGGATGGTGGAAAGCAGCGTTTTACTGTAGCCAAATCGTTATGGGACAACTAGAGGTCTAAGTGGTCGCTACAATGATGGGGTCACACAGGCAGAATCGATGTCCTATCGAACCTATGACATCGTTGGTAGACACCGCGGGGACTGGTTCTATTTGAACGTTAGTAGGTTGTACCATTGTAGGCTGAAAAAATATAAGAAAGATTTACCTCAGGTAGCAAGCGCAGAACTGGAATTGTCAGTCACTGCGAAGGATCCAAAATTGTGATTGGCGGCCATTATTTCTTACGGCTGGTGAGTACTGTATGACAATCCATTATCTTGAGACCTCAGTCATTGTACAAAAATGAGCCACCAGGTTGGACTGGCAAGCCGCGCTTCACACGGTAAAGCGCGGGAACACCAAAGCTTAATTGGAGAGCTTTTGGTCGATGAAGCCCTTGTCTTTATTAAACATCAGCTATGGCCAAGGTGCGCAGCTGTGTAAGGTTCTAGTTCCAACGAAGCGTAGGCCACAGGTAGATTGAAAGGTACTCTTGGCTGGACGCTAGCTGGCCAAATTTCTTGCCGCTCAGTGACGTGTTTTCAAAGGTCCCAATGCCATTTTGGGCAATTGCAGGTCCCCAAAAAACCAAGCTTTCTTCACCTCATCATCACCTCCCCTAATCTTCCAACATCATGCCAAAGAAAGCAAAGCAAAACTTACCATTGCACAAAGTCATTATGGTTGGCTCAGGTGGTGTGGGCAAATCTGCACTGACTTTGCAGTACATGTATGGGGATTTCGTTGAAGAATATGACCCTACTAAAGCCGACTGTAAGATATTTCTACTCTCTTTATCGATCACTACTATATATTCGACTATGAAATGATCTAATGCGAAATCTTTAATACAATTAGCATATCGAAAAAAGGTTGTGCTCGATGGTCAAGAGTGTCAGATCGATATCCTTGACACCGCTGGTCAAGAGGAATATGCTGCAGTACGTCAAGTTATCGTAGTTTCTACATGCGCAAAAACGTGCTACCAAATTTAGTTTCTTGGCTCATGATACTAAATTACTTTTTCTTCTTGGCTACAGATCCGAGACAACTATTATCGCTCTGGAGAAGGTTTCTTGTGCGTCTTTTCAGTATGTGAGCACGAATCATTTGAACATACTCAGGAATTCAGGGACCAAATTGGTCGAGTACTAGATGATGAAACAGTGAGTCATGTACTCCCAATCTGCTACTTTAACAGCAATTCCCTAAGATCAACTAATTATATGTTCTATTTAGGTTCCTTTCATTTTGGTCGGCAACAAGGTTGACTTAGAGCATTTGCGCCGAGTGTCTTCCAATGAAGCTACAGCTTTAGCAGCTGAATGGAATTGCCCATACGTTGAGACATCAGCCAAGACGAGGCAGAATGTGGAGGAGGTATACACGCAGCTAATGCGAAAAATTCGTGTGCGCAAAGAAACTCTCCAACGTAATGAGGCCAAGTCGAAGAAGGGCAAATGTCTGATTTTGTAACAATAGTGTTTTGATGTGAAAAAACAATACCTCCAACATCCTTTTACATAAATTTTGGCCACCTGAAGATTTTCCAATCTTAGCCTTTTTTTTCCACCTATTTCTTTAACAGAGCACTACATCCTCATTCATGCCGATGCCGCTATTGCTGGCACTTGTTGCCGCATTCATTGGTATCGTTAACGCGGGTGGCTCCATACCCCCACAATACACTTTTGGAGGCATGGAATCCCCGTCCATCATTCCAGCATCTTGGTCTTTAACAAATCAAGGATCACTGGTGACATCTAATTCCTGCGTAATAATCATCTCCCCAGCGTTTGGAGGTGTATATCAGGCGGGTTCCAGTTTAGCCATTCGATGGTTTCTGAATAGTGACGCATCCACTGGTCCTGCCCAAGTGAATTCAACATACCAACTAACTATTTCTCTCGTTGACAATTATTCAAATCACACCACAGTTATCGCTTCTGGAGTAGATCCATACAGCAGTGTCTATCTATGGGAAATACCTAGCTACACTGCCTTCAACAGGAGATTATATGTTGTTGTTAGTGGCCTTTTTGGTAACGTAACTGCTAGCAACGCTGCAGTTTGCGACGATAGCCCCCAAATTGCAGGCCCATTCACTATTCTCAGTCGACCACAGCCTTCTTTCTTCATCACCGGCCCTGATCCAGGTATTGGACAGAATAATACAGATCTCGGATTCCGGAATGGAACGGGGATTGGATTACTACAAAGTGTACCGATGGGCAGACTGTTCTACAATGTGGTAAGTGAAATGTGCTTGTGGCTCGACTCCCAAAAACAGTACGCTAAAAAATACATTGGGATTTCTGTACTATTTTTATAGGCCATTCCCATTGCTTGGTTTTGCACTATTAACAACATCAACTTGGTCGACATATATTTGGTGGCAGATGAGAGTGGCTACAATGCTACAATGGCGCAAAGTTTGAATGTCAATAGCGCTCGTTATTATTACACGGTTCCTTCCACTGCAAATTTACCAAAAAATACGACATACAGTATACTAATGTACGGCCGGAGCAGCAATTCCTCGAACATACTTTCATGGGGACGCGATGGTCCGTATAATATCACTACAGCTTCATGATAGCGTTAGTCTTCCTTGTATGATAGTTTACGCCATCATTTGTATATTACCGTTTTGTAATTTTCGATACCCCCTTACCCATCTACTGTCAGCGATGTACTCTTTCGTTTAATTTGCTTTACTGTGCAATGATATAAACAACTTAGATCTGTCTTTATTTTTAACCACACTTACCTGGGAAATGGGGAGTGACGCTCAGATTATTGGCTGAGCTCGGTTCTATTTCTGGAAACCAAAAGCGTCGTTTGTCAAGTGGCAGCTGGTTTATGTTTTCTTTTCCTAATGCCAAATCACAAGTGGTCAATTCTGCTGTCTCTGTGTATGATACTATCTAGTTCTGCTCAAGATAATACAGAGCAATGTACATATGGTATACTATTGATTCTTTCAGCGTTCTTGAAATTGTACCTGTTGAGTCACAGACAACTGACATTGCTCCGTCATCCAACTTCATGCATGTAGGTCCCGGCTATTACTGCGGGTCGAATATAGGGAAGCAAGCTGATCATTTGTATTATTGCGACAATGGATTATGGACGGACAAAGAGACTTGTCAGTACGGATGTTTTGCCAATAAGCCAGGTACGTTGAGGCATAAATTTCCATGCATAGCAGTAGTTAGGCACGAATCGAGATATCAAGGATCAACACTCATGTAACACCCATCTGCAGGATATCCTGATTATTGCTTTCAAAGCCTCAATGCAACAGCTTCATTTCCATCATCTGCTTCGACATTTATACCCACATCACTGCCCTCAACTTCCGTACCATCACCTACCAATGATATTCTTAATGCAGCAGCTTCACCGATTACCTCATCAATTTCTTTACCAACGTCTTTACCAACGTCTTCACCAAGTTCTATGAAGAATATGACTTTGATATGGGAAGAAGCCATAAATACCTTTATCAAAGATGTGATATCTAACTCTACTCACGCCAACAATCACCAGGATGAAATTATCGGTAACATGCGAGGAATTATGGGGCTGGAGCGCAAACCCCATAGTGAGACTGTCTAATCACGATACCATGACACCCTAGACTTCTTCACCTATATTGATGAGATCAAACGACGAACCTTATCGGACTTGAAAGCCAAACAAGTTCGCAATTGGATGCATGACTTGATACTGCCTCCAGTGATACCATTGAAATCTTGTATCTACAGTAGTACTATTTATTTCTTTATCCATAGAGTACAGAAATCCATAGAGTACAGAAATTTAATTTAATGTATGGAAAGAACTATAAAATGAACCTTCCCCCCCATTTATGATTAAATTGAGATTGTCCATCACTATTGTTTGAAGGTGCGCTGTTATTCGACATCGTTTTTGGTACTTTCGCCAAATGTGTATTACATCTCCCGCTCACCACAAAGCGCGTCAAGACATCAAGTCTGGTGCACTTCCAAATTATATACAAGACAATAAAATTATGAGATATATAGGGTAGGATAAATAGACGAAGTGAATTGATATTACATTAAGTAAAACTACAGTCACGGCGAATTATCAAGTTCTGCAAGCGTCTTCTCTACGCAGTTGATTGTCAGTATTGGATCAAAAGCAAGTCACAATGACGATACGTTTAAAATGCCGTGGGGCATAAATAACGCTCTTTATCTCTCTCCATCTGACACTACCAAAAATGCCTCTTGTTACTTCGAGCATGAATATTACTTCCGCGTTCAAGGAATCTGGATTAATTCCTGATGGTAGGTATAGTACACATACGCACTGTGGCAAAATATGCCCTCTTTACTGATATTCTCGTGATAGTTCTATCCCAAGTTCCAGCAAACACTTTGCTTGGTATCAAATATCCTGGTGGTCAAGATGTTGCACTTGGAAACAAGATCACCCCTGAGGAAGCTTCAAGCGCTCCAGAAATTACCTTTGTCGCCGAGGACCCTAATGCTTACTACACTTTGATCATGGTGAGTTAGGTTTGCATTGACCATTTGTATTCCGCATTGATTTGAGTTTTGATGTATCCCGGTATCCAGACAGACCCCGATGCTCCCAGTCGAGCTGATCCCAAGTTCGGAGAATGGAGACACTGGATAGTGACTAATATCCCAGGTGAGTCATTGGTATATAAACTAAGATTCTGTGATTTGGGTTACTGATGAGGTGCTATAGGCTCGCAGCCAAGCGTATCCGCGTCCTCTACTGTTCAGCACACTCCATACATTGGCCCTGGACCACCCGAAGGTAGCAGCTATCACCGATACTGCTTCCTTCTTTTCAAGCAGAAGAGCAAGGATCAAGCAATCCAACAGTTAGCTCATGAGACCCGTCCCGACAGACGGTGCTTCAGGGCCGAAAAGTTTGGAAAGGACAATGATTTGGAGCTTGTTGCAGCCAACTTCTTTTTATGCAAGAACTCAAATGATGCCTAAACTTAAAATGGGTATATCCCATTCAACTCAAGAGACAATAAAGTCATTGTATACATTGCGAATTTAAACTCGGCTTCGTTAGTCCTCCCCCGGAAATGCGGAGAAGGAGCGTTGTGAGAGCATGATTTTCTCGTCCGACTGGTCAGAAAAGTGAGGAAATTATCGGTCCACGATAGTTAGAAGAAATCTTGTTTATCTGGATTGTATCAACAAATGACGTTGAAAATTGTCGGTGCCAAAATCTCTACTTTTACAAGAACGATCCGATTAGCACTGGAATTTTTGAACATTCCGTATGAACTACTCGAAACACTTCCCCATGAAGATCTTGCTTACAAGTACAATTCATTTGGCAAAATCCCAACCTTGGTGGACAATGACGTGATTGTAAATGAAACTCTTGCCATGCGACGTTACATTGACCGCCTCTGTGACCATAAACAAATTTCACTTGTACCGGAGGATATCCTGAAAGAGCTTCTAGTAGATCAGTGGATCAGCATAGCCAGCGACTACGCGTTCCGAGAGCTAATTCTAATCATCAGCAAGCCACGTCAAATTTTGGAAAGCAGAGGTAAAAGCGAAGCTGAGATACAGTCCGACCTAAAGGAATCTATTGTTCGAGCCAAGGTGATTCTGCGAGCGATTGAAGAGCGCCTGATTTCTGGAGGAATGCAGCAGGGTGATTGGATATGCGGCTCCTCTCTTACTTGGGCTGACCTCTTCATGTTTCCCATTTTTGCTGACTTTGCGTCTTTGCCAGAGGGTAGACTAATACAGCAAGAAAGCCCACGTCTATGGAAATGGTATGAGCAATTTACAAGCACAGATATTGCTGCTAAAACATTCCAAGGCACAGTAGCGGACCAGAGGAGTGACATCCATCAAAGTAATCTCTAACATGTATATCGTTTATTCTTATATTTAATGTATGAACAGAATAGCTATGTCGTTACTTCTAAACGTTAAAAGAGTTTTACCGCAAATGCATGCATTTAATCAAGTGTTTTTGGTAACATTACCCAGCATGATGTTTACAATATGCATTGTTACTTCAACAGTATTAAAATCAGCTGTGTGTTGTGGAAGAAAAAAGAATATCGGGTCGTAGACGGTGATGATCTATCCATGACGGCGATTCCCGTTTTTACAACATGCTGTAGATGAGCTAGTGACAATACCTTAGAACATGAGACGAGGACTTGTCAACAAAATTCAAAAATGTCCTCTGAAAGGTCTTCCGACCAATGCATGAAGAAAGACCCAGGTTGACTTTTTTTTTTTTTTTTTTTTTACCTTGTTTTGTCACTTCTCCACGCTCTTATCACTCTTAACGCTTGGTATTTGTTCTGTTTTGGGGTCAGCTCGCAGCTCGTTCGGATGACCAGGAATGGACTTTCCACCCTGCAACTGACTTGTATTTTGGGGGAATGATCATCTTTATTATTACTGGTGACTCCATCGACTGAAGGCGTATAGGCCCTCTTCTTTGTTGACTCCTGATGGGCTTCGCTTGAAACGCAACTGGCTGAGTCCTTGGTTTTCAAGTGACTTTTGCTTTTTATTTTTACGAGCTTTTAGAAACGAAGCAAAATAAAAATAGAGGGTAAATTTATCAACAAAATATGCAGTGAGAACAGTGAGTTCATATATACAGTTGAGAAAAAAGTGGAAGATACAGGTAGAAAATATGAGGAGAACATTTGTGTCTTGTTTCGCATTGAAAGCCACAAAAAGCAGATGCAGTAAAATAAGTTGGGGGAAGGGTCATAATCTGCCTAAGATGTAAATTTTGTTATTTCCTTTTACAATAGAATAGCGAATGGTCGCAATTGAGTGGTATATGTATGCCTTCATTTCAAAGGCATAATGGTAAAGAAAAGAAAAGAGAAAAAAAGAGAGAGAACAGTGTTCCACTGTGACAAAAGAGCTAACACAGTAACGACTGGATTGAAGGAAGTCTAGGATGTGTAGGGTAGTTATGTTGTTCTTGATGACTATACTCTGCTGGTGATGAGTGATAAGTATTCATACGAGGATCCAATGGTGGTAATACGCTGACCATAGGCAAGGCTTTTGCAGGGAGTAAAGGGGACGTATCCAGGCTGCATTCCATAGTTATGGGTTTCGCGGGGCTCATTGGTGGGGTATTTCCTGGTGTTTCTATACCTCCATCTGATTCCTCTGTGCTGCTACTACCATCAAGAGCACCAGGATGTTGAACTTGAATATGTCTAGCAAGCTGGCCTGGTCTCCAAAAGCTTTTGAGACATCGTGGCACAGGGCACCGTTGCAAATTCCAACTACCGGCCTCTGGGCGTGGACAACCAAGGTTTCTAGATTGTCGTGGCCGAACAGAAGCGAATCGAATGACAGAGCAGTACTTTTGTTGTTCACTATAAGCCATTTCATCTTCAGCACTCCACTTCTTGTCTTTTGCTTCTCTCCTCTTCCGCGGAGAAGGCCTACGAAAGGAAACCGATGTTGGCTGAGTGTGGATGCGCATATGTCGAGCTAACTCATCCGAGCGTGCAAAACGCCTATCACAGTTTGGAAACGTACAACCGTGTGGGCGTTCTCCAGTATGTGTTCGAAGATGTCTTGTTTGATGTTCATGACGATAGAATGATTTAGGACATATTGGGCACTTGTGCGGACGAGGAAGCATTTGCAGTGACGCACTATTGTTCTTGCTGGATGATGAAGGTAGTTTAGTGGAAGTAGGAGCAGCGACTACAAAACTTTGCATATGGATGAAATAAACTTGATGAAAGAGAAGAGAAGATTGAAAGGAAGCAGGAATTAGAATGTCTACCAAGCAAGTTATATAATGAAAATGGGTGTCTAAGAGTTTCACATCGGAAGCACAAATGTTTAGAATAGCAATTTATTCAGTAGCCAACCCTAAATACCATAAAAGGTAGCCCCCGCATCCCAGTCTTTCGTAACTCACCTCGCTCGCATTTTGAGCGAAGAACGATCGGCAAACAGATTATATAATGTTAAATATACAGGTGTGGACTTGCAACATGCAAAATTTTATAGTAGAAAATTTATTTTGGCTTGCTTCCCTCATTCCTTTACCGAATGCAATCCGTGCGCACCCGCTTCTCTTGTGCTTGCTTTTTGGAATATCATTCCTCGTGATCCAAGTGGTATTTTGTTGCTGTTATTTGATTCTATCCAAAATGTGTCGCGATTATAATTTTTTCCGTAAGCTCAGAGGATACGTGTACAGAAAGTGTGCTTACCTTGTTGAATATACCCACTTCCGCCCCGGCCTCTTCCGCCCCTAAATGTTCCCATTCGACCACCTCGTCCTCTTCCTCGCCCACGCTCTCTTCCGTTACGGTTATGACCTTCTCGGCTCTTCCGGAATCTTGGGTTATTCATTGCTACTTGCATAAGTTCACGAGGAACCGGAGTCCCAGAGCTTTCAAGGTGCCGTACCAAGTCACTTGCAAATTTGTCCTCCTTACTGACAATTAGAGTGTGCGCAGTTCCTTTTTCTCCTGCTCGCCCTGTGCGTCCAATACGGTGCACGTGGGAATCTATGTCTCTAGCGATGTCAAAGTTGACTACAGTTCGTATGCTCTTGATGTCAAGGCCACGGGCAGCCACGTCAGTAGCAACAAGGATCGGAAACTTGCTTTGTTTGTAATCCTTTAAAACCTTCTCGCGTTCACTCTGCATCAAATCACCGTGCAACGCCCCACCTGGAATACCCAAAAGAATGAGTTATTTGCATAGCTAAAGTACCCCACCCTCATCCCCCTGACCAAAAACTCGCAATATCCTTACTTGGAAATCCGGCCTGCTGTAGATTAGTTGCCAATTCATCAACGGCTGCTTTCCGTGACACAAAGATGATAACGCTGCCAGCTAAATGTATGTGTCCCCCACCCCCCAAAAAATCATATATTGTCAAAATACATATTACCCCAAACGTAATTTTCATATCTTATCTTTTCCTTACCGGCACAAAATCCAGCTAATTGCTTCATCAGCCAATTCCACTTGTAAGATTCATTTTCCAATACTGTGATTACTTGGGTGATATCCTCATTTGCTTGCCCAACATGACCAACGCTGATTCGAACAGGCTCATCCGTAACCTCACGTGCCAACTTCTCCACACGTTTTTGGAAAGTTGCACTGAATAAAAGTGCTATTGAAACGAGTCAACTTTAACAATTCCATATCTGTTCTCAGAAAGAAAAAAAAATAAAATATTAGACTTACTTTGGCGGTCCGGCCTTACATTGTCACAGATCGAACGCACTTGTGGCTCTGTTCGATGGTATTATAATGTGCAAGAGAGAATGAGAGGAAAAGAAAATTCGGTTTCAATGCGGTCCGTTCCATACATGAAATATTTTATCAGTGGTATCGAATCCCTCACCAAATCCAAGATCAAACATCCTATCTGCTTCATCCAATACCAGGTAGCTGACTCGTCGAAGGTTAGTGGCTTTCATCTTGATCATGTCAATTAATCTTCCGGGAGTTGCCACAAGAATTTCCACGGTTCCGCTCCGCAGCTCTTTAAATTGGTCCATTTTAGAGGCACCGCCATATACTGCCGCCACTCTAAAGAATATCCAAATTATAGAGTTAGACAACATGAGGCTCAAACCTAATACTCCTTAAAGCAACCGTAATCTTACTTGAGGCCATAAGCTTTTGCAAACTTCTTGCTTTCTATGTAGATTTGGTGAGCTAGTTCTCTGGTAGGCGCTAACACCAGTCCGATAGGTCCATCTCCTTTAACAAGTTCTTCTTGATCCATAATGTGAATGAGCATAGGGAGTACAAACGCCGCAGTCTTGCCAGATCCAGTCTTGGCAATTCCGATTATATCCCTTCCCTCCAGTGCCACCGGAATGGCTTGCCTCTGGATACCGGAAGGCTCGGTATACCCACATCGCGCAATCGCATCCATCAAATCTTCATCAAATCCAAAGTGACCAAATGATATGCATGGCTTGGCAGGATTCGCTCCCGTCACATGAAGTGAGAGATCCCTTCGAATTGTCTCTACTTGTTCCTGGCTGAGAGCAGCTATATCTTCATGCTCGGCATAAAAATACTTTTCAATCTCGGGATATTCAATTTCAGCATGGTTAACTCGAGTCAAGGGTTCAATCTCTCGCTTAACCGGGGCAATGTTGCCCATACTACTTTCGTCCCAGTCAGCACCATACTGTTGTTGTTGTGCGTCAATCGCTGCTGCTGTGGAATACACTTCTTCATCCGAATCAACGTTCTAAAAATGAGAACTTTAGGTAAGCAGGGACTTCCCTAATTCCGCTGTAAACATCTCGCTTTGATGTATCACAACTTGCCTCGTCACGCTCGGCAATGCCATTGTTGCTTCCAACCACAACACCTTTCTTCTTCATATGATTGACATAGCTTTCCATTTCATCCTCTTCCTCTAGATCGTCTCTTCTAAGCTTTGGTTCTGATTTCTCTGTTGCTGCTTTATGACTAATATCTGCCATGAAAGCTTCTAGCGGATCTTCTTCCTCCTGCTCAATTACTGTGTGACAGTCAAAACCTTCGTCTTAGACAAATATTCCATACAAGTGAGAAAATTCTCTATATAACATGCCTTCTCCAACAGTAATTCCGGCGCTCTGGAGCAAATCTTCTTCGTCATCGAGAGTAATCTTTGGTCGCTTGTTGAATGCGTTTGTATTTGCTTGATCGGATTCGCGTTTTCCTTCATTAACTACCGCAGCTGTCGTTGTTGCAAGTTTCGGATCTGAAATTTGTGTCGTTGGAGTTTGCTGCTTCCTTGCACCCAAACTAAAGGCAAACTTTTTTACGGGCTGCTTGTTTTGAGACATTGCGAAGGTTGCAGTCAGGTTGAGATGTTGAAAGTTGTTCGCTAAAAACATACTGCAGAACTCCGAACAGGACAGTCACGTGTAGTCTCAGTATTGCACTTACAGCCCGTCAACAACGAAGAAAGAATGGAAACAGAATTGCATGTACAAGATCTATTATATCTATGATTTATTTACCATTCTATTATTTACATAGAGCTGATGAAATACAGAGCCTCATATAAATTCAATTTTTATGGCCAGTGAACTGTTAATTGAAAGCATCACGGAGTGACAAATTACGTTGTGACTTCTCGTCCTTCCCAATTTGAACAACGTCATTATTGAACGTGCTGCGAGCTACTCGTTAACTGCCTACCTAATAGTATGCGCATTCTAGTTGTCCCCATACTTAAAAACCGCTGGGCATACTATTGCCATTCCACACTGCCTTCTACTTCTAGACTCACGCAATTCGTAAATTGGACTGGCAAGAAATGGGAGAATTTCGGTAAAGCAGAACCCACGTCGTGGAAAGGCAAACTGTTCAAAGCTGGCAACAATTTCATGGACCGTATGGACTATGAAGAATGGTTCTTGAAAGGTGTACCTATAAAGGAAGACTTAGAACACGAGTTAACAAAGGTGAATGACCACGATATGATTGTTCTTGGCGCATCAAACACGTCAATTAATTTGCATTATCGATCATTGGAAGGTCCCCGTCCACCACCCTTCGTCAATCGACAGCTCGATCATACGACAGCATCTTCAAATAGCTGTCGAGCATCGCCTACCGTATCATAAGAAATACATGTATTACTCTGCTTATTGGATACCTGCTTCCCTTTCTTTCGCTATCGTTCCCCTTATTCCAAATATACCGCTGGCATACAATGCCTTCCGACTGTACAGTAACTTCAAAGGTTAGTAGAAAATTGAATAAGTGAAACGTGCTCACTCACATTAACTCACATTTCTTTTGGAATGGAACAGCGTATAAAGGAGCTCAGCATCTCCAGTATCTCACATCCCACAACTGCCTTACTTTCGAAACATCATCTGACTTGGATAGAATCTTGGAAGGTGTCCAGCTCTCGAGTTCCAAAGATCTAATATTACCATCGACAATCACAGCACCATTCTCTACCACAGAACCTATTGCAGCTCATGCAAATCAAAAACCAAACTTAGAACCGCTACACGATGATATCATGGGAGTTATTGATATTAGCACACTGAATCGCATTGCACATGAATGCAAGGCTCCAGGCCTAGAAATTGAGCTCAAGCGTGCACGTTTCCAAATACTGTCTAAAATTGTAAAAGATAGGGCCGCCAAAAACACATTGGGACAGCTACCAGTGGAATGGAGAAATGAGATTGAGACAGACAAGAAATGAAAAGAAGATAGACTAAATCATATTGTATCATAAAAAACCATTGCGACTGCTTGAACATAAAGCTTCCCTTCATCACGGTCATTTGAAATACAACAAGCGCATATTTAATAAAAACTGCTTTGCCGTGATAAGAGAAATTTACAGCCCTCACTGCGTAGGACCTCGGATGTGTGTGTTGTGTGTGTGTGTCTAACATGGAAAACAGGAGTGGGACAAAGTTTAGAGCATGCAGCTATCGACAGTTGGCGCATATTTAAGCAATTGATTCAACATTCAGTACCTGGTTATTTTTAATAATTATTCTGGAGGTGGTGCGAGGTGCCATAGTACCAGGCGCGGTCTGACTTTCAAACCATTTACCGGACCATTCACTTGCGATTACGAATAGCTTTATTAAAATAGCTTATGCCACATATCAATACCGGATTATGGTCCAAAAAGGTGATTAATAAAAGTATATGCATTTATACAATAGATTGTGCCATAAATATTAATGGAGATTGTCGAAGAACCACACAATTTTGAGTCGAACAATGCAAAGACCTTTTTTGATTTCAACGGGCAATCATAAAAAGCGTGGCCAGCATTTTGCTTCTGTTTTTTTTCTAGTCTACACCCTTTCCTCACCATGTTGTTTTACACTACAATTTCAATTTTATCTGTTGTGGTCATCACCCTTGGCGTGGTATGGTGGGTTCTTCAGCCTTCAGAGCCTAACCTACCACCATTGGCACCTGGCCATCTTCCTGTAGTTGGACACTTGCTAACCCTTTCTACCAAAGAGCCACTGGAGAAACTATTTCTGAAATGGAGCCGCGAAGTTGGTCCCATATTTACTCTCAAGTTGGGAGTTAAGCACTGGATTATTATCAATGATGCGGCAACTGTCAAGGATTTAATTGTCAATAGAGGCACTATCTATTCTTCTCGAGATGTCTCATCTACTATTGTCAATGGACTCTTCGAAGGCGGTATGTACAATAGGTTATGGATATCTGAAATTTCTTGTCGACTCACGATTTATGATAAAAGAAACTGGAGGAGGTTTTGCATTTTATGAGTATGGGAAATGCTGGAGAAATCTTCGCCGAATCGGTAAGGAACATACCAATCTGAACGGTAATCACATTATTTTTCATTGCATGTGCATGTATTTACGGTAACTTTACTTTTTCAACGTTCTTCAATTTAAAGCTCACTCCGGTTTAACAAAACAGAAAGTCGATGACTACCAACCTATATTCGAACAAGGTACACGACTACTATTGCAGGTATTATCTGAGAATGTAGCGCAGGCACCGGGTGCTTCCATATCACTCTGCCCATACTTGGAGGATTACGCTTTGCTCAGTATATTAAAAGTTGCATATGGTGATATCATGACCTTAAAACCTGGAGATGAAGAGCTTCAGAAAGTTTTTGAACTTACAGCAGAAGCCGCCACTTTTTTGGGACCAAAGGAACAGCTGTTGGAATTCTTCCCTATCCTGAAATGGATTTTTCCGCCAAACGCTACGTTTGTAAAGTACTGCCGGACCAAGGTTTATTCATTCTATGGCCAGTTATTCAAGACTCTGGAAGAAAAACTTAAAATCGACCCCGAAAATGTCAATGATTGCTTTTTCAAAGAAGTTGCAGGCAAATTGACACTATCTCAAAAGATTGGTTTTTCGGCAGTTTTCGTCGGTGCTGGTAAGAAACTGTTTGTAATATGAAAACGAAAAAGGGAGACCCGCTGAAAAATAGATTCTCCTTCAACCTTTTCATATCACAGGGTCAGAAACAACAGCATCAACATTACAATGGATCTTTGCGATCCTGACCAATAATCCTGAGATACAAGATAAGGTTTACGAGGAAATCAATTCTGTGGTTGGCAGGGATAGGTTACCAACTGCTGAAGACGGTATGTAAATACAGTGCTTATGACCTTCCAGCATTATACTAATCGTCTTTTCAGAATCTAATTTACCATACTTACAATGCGTTATCTTGGAGACCCTTAGGCTATGGACACCAACGCCATTGGGAGTACCACATGCTACAAGTTCAGAAGATGTCTATAATAACTATGTTATTCCGGCAAAGGCTACCGTTGTTATCAATGCGTATAGTATACATAGAGACCCAAACCGGTACGATGAGCCCAACAAGTTCGATCCCACTCGCCATATGGATTATGTGAAAGGGAACAGCGGAAGACGATTTAAGCAAAATGTTGATGATCGCCCACACTTGGCTTTTTCGACTGGTCGTAGGGTCTGTGTTGGCATTCACTTGGCTGAAAGAAGTCTATATATGGCCACTGCCGCATTGGTTGCTTGCTATCGTTTCGAAGGCTCTGTTGATGTATCTCGTAGCAAAGGCAATGTCTCTACCACCTATTCTCCCATACATTATCATGTTCGCTTGGTTCCTCGTCATGACGCTATTCACAAGTTGATTCAAAACTCGTAGACCATTGCGGCAACTTACTGATTCGGTGATAATCATCAATTTAACTATTTATGAGTGATAGGACATATGGCTTTTTTATAGTGAAGAACAAATGAATAAAAAAAAAAAAGGATATGGTAGGAGTGATAAACGTTATAACAAATGAAATAAAGTGATCAGGTCCTGAAAGCGTACCCATTTAAATGGTGAGAGGGAGAAGAGATATCATATGGAAAGAAAAAAAATCGGATTATTGGAAAGTCGGTCTATGCGGGCAGAAAAAGAAAGGAGAACAGTGGATTGAAAAGAGCATGGAGGCTTTCGTTTAGGCCAAACGTTGCTGCAATTTGCTAGCTTTCTCTGGTTCGATAGAGCTCCAAAGTTGATTTCGAGTACCTTCGTCCAAACCGCTAACAATAGCTTTGAGACTATTGGCCATGCGATCAGCAAGCTCATCCTTAACAACATCGGCAGAGAGGACTTCAACATAGATCTTGACAAGGTGGGAAAGGTTGTTAGCACCGACAATAGCTGGGTGACCAGCATCAACCAAATCCATAAGATAAAAATATGTGATTGGTGCTTCTTCCTCATCATTGACAATGGGCAAAGCGGCTACCCAGGCAGATAAGACAGGGTCAACTTCAAATTTGCTAGAGTTAAATCTGCAAATCTTGGAGACAGCAGAGATGGCATTTTCAGTAACATAGACGTTGTCAACTTCGCGTGCCTTGGGGTCATTGATGATGGCAAACAATGGGTTCAGAGCAGCAGAGCAGGCATCAGAATACTGTGGTCCACCAAATTGACCGCATACTCCCAATCCATAAGCAGCCGCTTGACGGACATCATTGTTAGGATCTTGGATGGAGGCCACCATACGTTCCAAAAAGTGGCTGGAATAAGCGAAAGATTGAGGACCGGTGAACTCGACAAGATCGTCAAAGACGCACAAAGCCCATTGACGAGCAGAGGGGTTTTCGTGCTGCAAAAAGTGCACAACAGAAGGGAGAATCTTGTCAAAGTATGGTAGGAATGCAAGGCGGTGAGTCATGAAGACGGTATGGATGGCACGTGCAAGCTCTGACATTACAGATTCTTCTGCTTCCTCCTCCTCCAACATAGCTTCTTCTTCCTCGGCATCAAAGTCAGCAGCTCGTCGGTTGCTCTGGCGAGTCTCGAGACGTTCATAGAACTCCTTGAGTTGTGCTTCAGTGGCTTGGATGAACTTGTCAAGCTCTTCAGGATTCATAGAGTTTTCACCAACGATTTCGAGGGATTCATAAAAGGCAATGTAAACTTGGAGCAAGAAAGAGGGATCCATCTCATTCATGATAACATCAACAAGTTTCGCGTAGATGGTATGCCACATTGACGAGATATCATTAGCGCTAACATTGGCCTTCTTGGCATCTTGAAGTAAGAGCGGTACAACACAAGCGGCAGCATGTCGAACACCGTCGTGGAAGTAGAACTTGAGCAAAGGAAGGACGATATCAAGGACTTGAGGAATGTAAGGCAGGAAGCCGGCACCAAGTTCTCGAGCATAGCAAATCAACATTTCGACAGCAGTGCATTTTTCTTCCAAAACGGTGGTCTTGATACCAACTTGTTGACCGTCAACACCAACAAATTCCCAACCATCTTCAGCAGAATAGTTAGCCTCAGCATCTTCATCAGGATCCAAGACAGCGAAATCGGGCTTCAACTGAGCAGATTGAAGCAATGGAGGCATGATGACAGGAAGATAAGGAAGGAAGTCAGGTCCGAGAACCTTGCACATACGAGCCCAAGATGCGAGCAAATACGAGGTTTGAGGATCATCAGTTTCAGTGACCGATTGCTGGCTTTCGATCAACAAGTTGATGAAGTCCTGAACAAAAGGAGCAAAGACCTCCTTGCCAACAGCCAAAGCAATCAGCGAGGCGCACTCCATAGCCTTACCACGAAGAAGGCGATATTGCTTAGCAGTAGCTTGTTTCAAGATGTTGAGTAGCAAAGGCATGATTGCACCATGGTATTTAATGAACTTGTCCTCAGCACTATCAGCAACAGTAGCAATGGTAGTGATAGCTTGTTCTTGGACATAGGTCTTGGAGGTGTTCAAAAGGACCAAGAGACGCTCAAACAAAGGATCAAGGTAAGGGTCCAAGACAGCCTTATCGACTTCTTCACAGAAGTTGACAAGAGCAGCAGCAGCGTGAGCTTGAACTCTGGGTTCAGGATCCTCCATAACGGGAATCAAAGAGCTCAAAACGATCTCATGGAAGTTTTTCTGGAGAGCAGGAGCAAAGTCGGTAGACATTTGACCAATAGCATTACAGGTAGCATATCGAACACGGGCGCTAGGATCCTTGAAGTAAGGAACGATTAATTGGATGATGTTTCCAAGTTCCGGTTCCATAATCTTTACACATCCTTCACCAATAGCAGAGATGGCCATCAAAGCAGCATGGCGTTGTTGCCACTGTTCGGAGGAAAGCATCTGAGGAATGAACTGGAAAGAGACTGGAAGAACAGCCTTTCCACCCAAGTATCTAGCTAATCTATCCATGGCATGTTCACCAACAACATAGTTCTCTTCGCTGTCATCATCATCAAGCTAAATATAATTGTGTATGTTAGCCAATAGGGTGGATCACGCGTAGGCTAGTAATGGTCGATACATACATCATCGGTAGTGTACCACTTCTGATCATCCTCCATATCCGTCATCATTTCAAGAGCAACAGGGATAACTTGAGAAGTAAAGTCAGCAACTTTGCGAACCATACCTGGAGCAGCTTCAGTCAAGGTCATCAAGAGTTCCAAAGCAGTCTGGCGAAGAGCATCTTCAAATTTCTTTTCCTTGGCAATGTTGATCATGAATGTGACAACGTTAGGAAGAGCTGATCTGAACAAACGAGGGCAGTTTTCAGCGAGGTCGATCAAGGTCATGATGCTGTCGGTCAAAGCATCTTCATCAGGAGTGGCAGCAAGTGGTGTCAAAACCTGAGAGAAAATTTTAGCTATATTTCATTTACAAAACACAATAAAGTGCATTCACTGAATTACCTCGAGCATATGAGGCATCAAAGTGCCCAAGGCTTTTTGACTGCCAGGATCAGCCTGCAAGATGTAAGCGACCACAGCTTTAAGGGCGGCAATACGAACCTAGGTAAAAAAAAATAAAATCCCATTAGCATATGCGTTAAATTTACATGATCTACTATGCACAGACGAGTACCACTTACATTTTGACTTTCGGGATCTGCGAGACTTGCGGAGAACACACCTTTCAGGGCATCATTGTGCTGATCAGAAATCAGATCAGGAACAGCAGTAAATATGCGAAGAGCGGATTCTCTGAGTTCAGCAGATGGGGAACGACTGCATTCAAACAGAGCAGACATGAGTTGAGCCCATTTTTCTGTGGACAAAAAGTTTGTAAAGATGAGTGTAAATGGATGGCATATTTTGACCTCTGTATCAATAATACAACTCTTGGTCTCCTAGATGAAATTCTTTGCATACTACTCACCTCCTCTCAACATGTCTGTCTTGGCAATCTCTGCAATGGAATCACAAAGCTTGTGTCTAGTACTCTCGCTGGTTTCCTTGGATAAGGATACCAGCAAAGCCGCCTTCACACCTTGACGGGTGCTTTCTTGCACCAAACCCCAAAGTTGGGCATCGGGATCGTCAGAAGTGGCAATAGATTTGAATGCAATTCGACGGAATAAAACACTAGCGAATGCACGAACCTATACCAAAGATCATGTTAGCAATCGTTTTCCCGATTTTTCATTTGCATAATAGCTTCTTCAAGCCTGAGGAACAATCATAAAAGGCAAAGGAATACGTACGTGGTCTTCCGGGCTGGTAGAGGCTAACTGAGTGAGACCGAGCAACAACAAATCAGGTTGCTGTGCGATCCATTGATCGTTCAATTGAGCTTCTGCTTGTGTTCTGATGGCGGTGCCAAGATTAAGACTTTGGATTGGTCGCGTTTCCCTTCATCAGATATGACAGATGATAACTTACCTGATTTCATTGTCAGCTGAAGGCAAGCTGACAAGTAGGGACGACAGCTGAGACAAGGCTTCGGCAGGAATCAAGTTCTGTTCCATTGCTAGACAAATGGAGGCCTTTCCTTGTAGCTAGGTAGGTTAAAAAAAGAGAGGAAGTATTGCTTTCAGCCGAATGACAAAAAAAAAAAGGAACAGTCACATTGTCACCCAGATCAGTACTGGCCTTGCACAAGTTTTCGTGTCAAAGGTAAATACTTTGGTTGAAACAGCAGTAACACATCTGTGATGACACAAATCCTGCTTTATGACACCTGTAGAAAATGCAGTTGCCGATCTCGAATCTTTCTTGTGTTTATTCTATCAGCGACACCCAAAAGTTAAGCCACTCGGCAGAACCTTTGGTGGCTACAAATTGGGCAAGCCACTGTGCCGTTTCCTTTACAAGTCATGCCGGTGATAACAATGTTGCCTTCAAAAGTGCATATTTAAATTCATTGGTGAGGGACACCAGAGCACATTTTTACGGCTTAACACTTTCGTCCTGATCTTCATTGCCCCCATCTTCGTGATATCTTCGAATGTGCAACTTACGTATTTGATAGTTGGAAAAAGTGATATCCCTCAGAAAATCTCAACGGGAATACTTAATAATTACTTTAGGCATAGAGCTTTTGGATAAATGCATAGATAACACAAGGTATCTACATGGAAAATTAGGTTCACCAACATTTTCACGACATGCACTCTCCGGCTTCCTGTATTGCTCGCTCCCTTTCTGTCTCCGCGTTAAGCGTTTATTTCCAAGCATCGAACAGATCAGACAGCTGCATACATCAATCGTCTTCCACTAACCTTTGTGTTCACCTTGAATTGGCTCACCGGTGTTTTAAGATCTTCCATTCTTCCCCACAGAGCTTTGTGCTCATAGTAAGGTCATCCGCGTACATTATTGCTTTTTATATGACAATAACCTGATGTAATTGAAGTGAGATAACGAAGAAATAAAGGCACTTTTGATGTAGTGTAATGAATTTGAATAAACAAACATAGCGGAGAAAAAAGATCTTAAAATCTCTCTAAAGAGCCCTCCCGTTCAATTTATTCAGTTCATTTGCTCCGAAAAACTTTATTTTCACTATCTCAGTAATTCGGGTAGTCCTGCGAACGTTTTACTCCTCAGTCTCCTGTCCGTCTGTATCATGGAAATGGCTGCTCTAAAGTAAAACCAGTTTTGGACTTTCGTTCTTGCGTATTGGTAAATTATCGATTTCATTCTGTGGATCATTCAGCATCAAAGCTTCGTTTTCTTATAGGAGTAAAGTCCTGATAACGACCTCACCCGTTCCAACCCTTTCATTAGCTCCACTCTAATGATGTACAAATTATACAAACCAGCATTGAAAATCCGTTTATTCCTCTCAACATCGGCTCAGAAGATTTCAACATAATATCAGGATTCTCGTCACGATTTGTAAAGGTACGCAGTAACCAAAACAATAGAAGTATATTACGGCGAATACCAATGCACCTATTGACATCATGGTTTCAGTCACGAAGTAGGCCGGTCTGAGATTGGTCATAGCTGAATAACAATTGACCGTGCCCCGCATACACCTCCTACCTATGCTACGGTAATAAAAGATATAATTGACGAACCAAAAATAATGGTTGCTGCGCCTTTCACATTATGACGCACCATCTCCTCACTTTCACACTTTGATGACCTCCTTTTGAGACCGTGTCCGTCAGCCAAATATCATATGAGACTAGTCACGTGCACTGCGAAATGGTGTGTCATTTGACTCTATCAAATGGTGATAGTGCCTGGTGATCCTGTAATCTTTTGTCTACCTTTAACCAACTACTTTATTTTATTATATTATGAGCATGCAAGCTTCTGATATGCCTATAGCCTTTGTGGAAACTGTATCACACACAGAGTCCGAAGGTGTGCAATTAGACGCTGCAGACTTCCCTGCTCTGCCCAAAGACCCTGAGTGGGAGCTTATCAATACTGGCGATGCTGATCATGACCTAGATATAATCCCCACTGTAAAAGAGTCTCAAATTCAGTCAAACGATGAAGATAACCAAGACAGCAATGACGATGATGGCTGGATAGAATATGCGCCAAGACCAGCACCACCGTCTTATGTCCAAATTGCATCCAAGATGACGGCACCACTACGTTTATCCAGAAATCCACTTCCAAAGCGAATTTGGACGTCAAAGCACAAACAAATGCATGATAATGCAGAACAAATGTCAGATGAGGAAGATGGTGATACAGACGACTTGATATATCTTGCTAAAGATAAAGGCTCTCAACGACTCCATGACCAAACTGTGCGAAAGGCAAGAAACCGTAAGGTGATAGAAGAATCTCGATATCACCTGACTGACGGTCGTGAGCGATTCGTTAATTCCGATATTCTAATTCTGCCGGGCAATATGAAACGTCGAGATCATGAGCTCATGAAAAGCTGGAAATGGATGTCCAAGATCGGAAAGCGAGATAGCGGCAGGGGTGAGCGAAAGAAGAAGGCCACTCGAGGCATGGCAGATTATGCAGTATAATGGTCTTACCTTCTGCCAAATAGATAACTTGAAATAGGATGTGCAATCAGTGAGACAAAGCATATGCATATCATCTTTAATCTGTACATATGCAGATCGTTTATTCATTAGCCATTAGCAAATTTCCATTGGAATAATAACATCTGCTTATGCTTAACGGCATACTTTTAAACATAATCTTGGCGCTTTCGAGGTTTCAATTTTGCTAGCTGAATGTTCTCTAAGGGGAAGCAAATAATAGATTAGATTGTTCCGGTATGTGTGTAAATTCCAATGACATCTACTATTATTTTCTCTTTGAACTTGTGTTAAAGAAATAATACCGGCTCATATCAAGTGAAAGTGATCATCAGTTTCCCATAGTCATTGTGTGAGGTGGGTGATTAATGGCGAAATGAAACGCGAGCAACTATAAATTGTCTGTTTGCGATAGCCATAAATCGAGCAGGTCACGATTGATGACGGTAGCATGAAAAACTTCAAGTTCCACTCAAAATTAATCATAGCCTGTCTTCCGTTCAGAAGATAGATTCTCATAGTAGAGAGTTACTGAAAAATTTCAGAGCGTATGGCTGGAATTCGACTTTGTGTCCCTTGATGAAATTCACGTGACCTTTTCCAAACAGATTCTGGCAAGAGGTTCGAGAGTAGCGGCAAAAACAGAAACCAGCTAATCAACCCTGGCCATTCACTAAATGACAATGGACGTGGACGCAAAAGAGCATCCTGCTTTGGATCTAGATGGTAATCAAACATATATTAATAATCAAAGTATAGATGATCGTCGGTTCTCACTGATCCAAAACAGTACTCAATGTTACCAACGAAAGTCGACAAACCTATGGTCTCAGACATCAGGATTATGAACGATACCGGTAACTTACCATCCACCTTGCAGCTGTACTGATCTTCGAATTTAATGCTTATCATCATGACTACAGTCAATACTGCTCTCAACACCTTCGAAGATTGAGACAAGTGCTTGGTCAAACACAAAGCAGCGCCTCCAAGCCTTACCAGAAGAAGGAACTGCCAGACGAGATCACCGATTCACGATACCTGCATCTGCTTCTATTCCAGAGTGAACGAGCCTGGGCATATGCTATGGAACTGAAACGCGAATCCACAAGTGAATCTCGCAAACATCACCATGTTGTCAAGAGATTCCGACGAGCAGCTCTGTACGCTTCGCAACTATCAGAGGTTGCTGAAAAGCACTCTGCAGAAAGCAGAACGCAATTGGACGTCAAGGTGAATAAATTGTAAAAGTCAGTCAAGATTTTTCGCAGTTGTATTAATACCATTGGTTTGCAGGCCTACTCCTCGTTGATGAATGGTTACCTTAAAATGGAGGAACAAAAGTGGCAAGTGGCATTGGATCATTACGCCGCTGCTAGGTACGGTATATGTTTCAATGGGACGAAAGTGGTAAGATTTGGTTACTAAATCATGATCTGTCATTAGAACAATCTATGAGACTCTGGCTAAGGCAAGCAATGCCCATCAAGAGACTCTTTGCCACTCTACCATTGATGAAATCGACCCCAGTATTCGATTCTGCGCCCATATGCTTCGAAGTAGCGGCGGAACGTCTCAGCATGATATCAACGACATTGTATCTGCGATGGGAAACAAATCAGCTCCTGGTATGGACTTGCTAGAGGCACAGCTTGCCGAAGTTGCTGCTCAATCACGCCAGAAGCGGGCACAAGAGATGACTAGCATTTCTTGGCGACATAAAACTGTTGAACTTCGAAATGCCGAATTGGCCGTATCTATTCTGAAAGCTCAGGAGACCGCACAGGGCGAATCTGGAAGCGAAGTGGATCGATTTGATGAAGTGCTATCAGCATGGGCCGAAGCGGAAAAGGCTGCTAAGAACGCTATCAAGGAGGACGAAGAGGCAACCGCTAAAGTTAAATCATCAAAGAGTGCTGAAACTACCGAAAACTTGGGATTTTGTTACACTTATGCTGCTTACAATTTGTATGCCAGATCTATTCAGCGAAATTTATCACTTGCAAAGGCTATTGTGAAGGAAGGTGGCCGGTCACAAGATATTGTCAAATTATATGATGATATTTTAAAGGTATGGTGGAAAATCCATCTGAAAGTTGTGATATGTAATTGGTGTCAGTAACTGACGAACATGGCTTTTAGAATGTCGACTCCATTGGCGAACTTCCGTCTGTTCAACATGACCATATTTTTGAGCAAGAGGTGGAAATTCAATCCAATTACTTTAAATCATGGAGGTGAGTGTCGTTTTTCTATGCCTTTTTATCATTATCATGTTGATTTACTAATCCAAATTTTTATAGATGTATTCATGTTGCAGACGCATATTCCGACTTAGGAAGATATGCTGAGACATTGGGATTATCTGATCTGGCATTCAATTATATTTCTCAAGCGCGTGCTAGCTTACAGCAAATTGCCCCACAAAATGACGATGGACTTATCAACATCACTGAAAAGGAGCTGCAGGAGGTGGAACAAACTATTCGCGGCCGGAAATGTAAAGCTCATGCCGCATGGTATCTTGAACAGGGCGACCAGACTCAAGACGCATCACGCAATTTGGAGGAGATGGATTTGGATGAAGTGGATGAGGTAAACTTGGACTAGGCCGTTTTATTTTGAAAATTGGGCCGTGCACTGACTGTCAACAAATCTTATACCTTCTTTAGGTTGCTCTGATCAAGCGTTTGGATAGCTATCCTGCTAGTATGACAGCCAAGCGTCTTCCGCACCTGATTGATTTCCCCCCTACATTCCAACCTATTCCTATGAAGCCCATGCTATTCGACCTTGCTTTGAATCATGTTGAATACCCCGAATCCTTATCTACAAGAACCGGAAAAGCCCAAGCGACTGGTGGTTGGTTTGGAGGCTGGTTCGGAAGAAAATAAAGTAAACCCACTACCATGAAAAAATACTGAAAATTCCGAAATTAGAGGTCGGAGCAATAAAGACAACACTATTTCACTGTGGTTTCAAAAGCGATTATTAGGTCTCGTCATGGTACCAACTAGCTATTACATAGAAATTTAAGAATGGTGGCTATAATACAAATGCAGTGGAAAACGAAAGAATATTATGTGACAATGATACACCTCTGCAATTCATGACCCCGAGAGGCATCGGTTTGTCAAAAGTGTCGATTAAGTTGTCTATGCTGATGTAGATTCTTTTCAGTGTGGAAACGGCGATGGCAGTGTTGACAAGACCATGCAATAGATCGATTTCTTGTGGATTGACATCGCACTTTCAATTCCAACGGGACGCTGGGCTTGACTGCGTCTGTAGGTTTAGCAGCATGCAGCATCAGTGAAGGGTAGTGACGATGATGAAGTAGATTATGGATGAAGCACCACCAGTGATCTGGATAAAGGAATCACAATTAGAGGAAGAGCAAGTAGTGGTTTCAGTAGAGAGGGGTTTATATTCTAGATGTGATTCAGGGGGGAAAAAAAGGTATTTTACTGCAAAGTCTCAGAAACACAGCTGAAATACCAATTGCAGCAAGAAAAACAAGGTTCAAAAAACCCTAGGAAATATGGCTTTCAAAAACCTGCCGAGAAATATAGTTGGTGTGTTTACGGTCTGCGATGTATAATCAGTCAACGTTAACATTAGGTTCATCAATGGTCATTCATTCAGTCATTCAACATGGTCTCCAAACTTCAAATTGCAAGCTTTTTTTTGCTTAACATAAAAAGAAAAAATCTTGAATGTCGGGGGAAGGCAAATCTAAAGTAGTAGGTAGTAGGAAAAATAACAACATTGTAAGGTAGACAAGTTCAAAAGAAGTTAAGGTGGGGACACCACAAGACTATGCAAGTGGACTAATGTCGAAAATGAAAACAACTCAAACAAATACAAGAATGAAATAATGCAAGCATTACAATAGCGGGAGTCACATAAAACCCAATATTAGATACGGTTCTGTGATCGATATTCCCAATGTGATGGAGCATTTTGTGACCTTTCATGGTCACTCTGCGAGGTATCATGACGATAGACATGTGCTAACGAAGGTAAAGGTGACACTTGTCTAGCTGAGGATGGCTTTGGGGAGACCTCTCTTCTTTGAGATAGCCATTCAGTTGGTCTCGAGCCATTCTCTGAATGCTGCTGCCAAGATGAACCCCAATTCTTTCTCTGCTGATCGTTGTTGTTTTCTTGAACTGGATCGTCTCTGTGACCGTACCATTCTCTTCTTTCCGGTTCTCGGTGATGTCCTTGATGGTTCTCATAGTCGTCATATTTCTTCCAAAGGCTCCAGTCCCGTGGTTTATCTGAACGATGCTGATCTCTAATATTCAAATCTTCGACATCACGTATCCGATCTACGTGATTGTATTTCTCTGGCTGTCGCCAAGGTCCTGAATTATCTGAATCTATTGGTGGTCGATATTTATCATCCGCTTCAAGCGGAGATGCTAGTCGCCGGACCGGCTGATGAACCGCTGTATACACAGCAGATGATGATCGAGGTGAGGAATAATAAGTATTGTAACGTGCATCAGAGGATGAAGTATTATGTCGACCATATAATGACTTGTGAAGATGTTCAGTGGCCTCTGCCGAGTCCTCATTAAGTTGTATCTTCATTCGCTTGGATGGTCGAATCATCGTTCCATCTTTTCCAATGAACGAAGGCTTTCTTGCTCCGCGTCTCGACTGGTGGAGAAACATAAAGGAGTTATTTCAACCAACGTACAATTAGAAAAATACCACACAATGTGATCTCAACGGCCAAAATAGGAAAAGGGCCCTTTGAGAAATTAAAATTAAGATGCATGCAACATCTTGCTTACCTTCGGCTCTGGAATATAATTTGGGTTAATCTTATAGCAGCTGCCTTCTTTAAAGAACCGGCCTTTCTTGACAGCTTTCTGCAGAGATTGTGACGCACTTCTTGGAAAAGCTTCCGCCAATGGATAATTCCTATTTGCCAGTCCGGGAAATTGAGATGAACCACGCCATATAATCAGTATCACATCATGACTAATGTTGAATCATAGATGATATTGCCTACCTTCCCATCCATTCCCATATAGACCTGGGAGATGAACCGCGTGGGTCCCCAATGGCGACAAGAGCTTTTTCAATCATATCTTCGTAACTCGGTACATCGTCCAAGTTATAGCCTGATACATTGTCGTCGTTGCTATCGATCATGTCCCCCGGTCTTGGGGGTGAATAGGAATGTGAATCTCGACGAATATATTCAGATCTGAGATTAGACGGATACATTCTGAGCCCAGGGTGATTTCGTTCATAGTTGAATATCATATCGATCAAGAAGGATTTTGGAAGTGACAAAAGATAGGCGAGTTTGGTTTCCTTCTCAATATCGCGACCATCTATTTCATACTTGACGACAAGTCGATTTTCTCGTTCAGCTTCACACTGATGGCAGAACCATGTCGTTCCTTCAATCTCTAGCGTGATGCTTTCAATAGGAGGCATGTGACATTGTTGATGGAAAGGACGGTCGCACTTGTCGCAAAGGACGATTCGATTATTTTGTGGAGAATTCCCTCGGTGACAAATAGTGCAAAAAATCTTCTGTGTGTTACCGGTAAAACCTCCACCAACAGTGGAGGTTCTTCTTTTTTGCGATTTTCTCCCTAAATAGTCAATATGTCAGAGCCCATACGGGAAAAAGAAAAATAAAAGGAAAAAACATAAAAGCTAATCGTAGTTACAGCGAAATAGTTAGCCGTACCTGATGTGGCAGATTGGATTGCAGAGAAATGCTCGGGTTTATTGATAGCCCTTCCATACTTCGTCCGCTGCTCGGGTTTGTCGTCCTCATGTTCACTTTGTTCGTCGGCGCTATTAGAGGATGGCGGCGCTTGGAGCTTCCTTACTGCAAAAGGCGATTTTTGCCTTTGGTGAGTCTGAGCTGATATTTTACACGCAAGTCACATCCCAAGAGACCGGGAGTCAATCTGCGATAATCTGAACTAGACAAAGCTCTGCCTGTTGAAAGATGGTTGGAAACCTACCTGGTGAAGCCGATCTTGATGGAGATTCATCAGATTCTTTCTGTTCATCGTACATATCATCCTATTTCAAAGCGTCTAAAATGAGTTTGCGATCGTTAGATTATCTGGATGGTCAACAATGAAACTTACCTCGTCTGCTACAGCAGATTCACTTGTAGCGTCGGGAAATGACTCTAATAGATGTCAACAGTTATGGTCAATATAATGCATATGATTTTTTTGCTCTGTTATACATAGTTTGCTCATTCGCTCCGGATGAGTGAATTCAAGGTGGCCAAAGCTGACATATTTAGAAAGTGGCATACCTTCCGCTGCCCTAGTATTGGAACCAGCAGAAGCCGATCGTTGACTGGTGGGACTAGAGATTTTAGGAGAATGTTGTTGAAATGAGGGCAGATTGTTGTCGGCGCTTGGTGGCGATCGAGCGGGTGTAGTAGCGTCAGGTGTACTGAGAGACTGGTCTGTTAACGCAGCGATAGACAAAGGGCTGTGTGGTTGATTTGTCATTTTTAACCCTTAAATAAGGGTAGAAAATAATACGACGAACTGCGAATAGGTGGCAAAGTTGTGTAAGTTTTAGAAAGGAAGGGGGAAAGAAAGAGCCATAGTAGATGGCGATTTCCTCAGCAACTTGTAAAGGATCATGACTCCGAGCAACGATTGACGGTATCTGTATATTCGGTATTATAAATTTTTACTTTAACCGGTTGGGAGCAGATCTCATCTGTTTCGTCGCCTGTCAATCAATCTTTTTTGACAAACCTAAGTGACTGACTCACACTTCCCAACTATCTCCCATTTCTTCGTCCAAAAATTCCCATTGTCATATTCCTTAGTACTTCTAGAAACTTTTAATTCGCCACTTGAACTCCATTTTCTTTCATCTTTGTTGCTTGTGCTGTTACCCCACCGACATTAGACCATTTATCTATGAACACACTACACCACCACATCACCAGTCCTGACCACCTATTAATTACACAGAAATCTATAGCATATATTTTGGCGTAATGATCGATTTATTTACCAATATATCGGTTTCCATCTATGGTTTTGAAGAACTGGGTTATGTTTTTCTATTTAATTTTTTTTTTTTTTGGGTTTGTTATAGTTGGTCGGGTGATGACCAATATCAGCGAACGAGAATTCAGATTACGATACTGTGAACATTTTGAGTGAGCCATAAATCTTGATATCATCAGATCTCTTTTGAATAATGACACTACCTGCGACGCCTCCATTTCTTTTTATCCATTCACGCAGCATTTGTATCACAGAAAGGAAATTCCTATTGACGATCTCTATGTCAATTGCGTTATTAAATATTTAAAAGCTAGAACTGCTTCAAAGATTATCATAGTGTGAGCATGTGCCGCCTTTTTGGCTTGTCTCCACTTACCCATAAATGACAAGGTGTACATGCTATTTTTGATCGCATGGCAACATCCCCAAAACGATGTATTTTGAGTGATGGGAACCACTGGATATGAACTTGTAGGCAAGAGTGAATTAATGCGGTGATCAAAACGATACCGGTGTTCAATGAACGGATATTATCTCATAACGAATTTTACAGGTGGGAGAAGGGGAAGCGCTATTCATGGCTTGTGCATTTCCAATTCATTGCATTACCATATTCGTGTCCGGGGTTGCCCCAACAGGTGTCATCCAATTTTCCTCTGGCTGTTTACCTTCCCCATAACTATCATTGGAGATCTCCTGATCTCTTAATAGAAAGTAACAGATAAAAAAAAAACCAGGTCGTGATACACAGTTGGCAAGACTGTCCCGCTTTCGAACGGTAAGACTTTGTTTCTGAAGCAACAACAAAAGAATTTTGAAACAAATAAATAATAGCTATACTCCACACGCATACATTCATCATTACATTATACGAACACATAAATATGTGTGTTTGCAGAAAGGATCATTTTGCCATACACAGTTTCAAAAAATAACAAGATAAGCATCTATTGACCAAAAGGTGACACGCCATACTTCATGGCATTTCACTACGGTAATAATGTAATATCGCATACACCATATTTACCATTCAGTGTCCAACAACAGACCTAGTACCGCAAGTCTCCACATGTGAATCTAACTCCGAGAAACCGCCTGAGAATGTGCTTCCCTTCAATACACTTGCTGAGATTCATCAATATATCGAGTTCCCTAGGACGATGAATTACAGTTTACTAATAGTACATACTAGTGGGAAATGTGTCGAAATCAGAATTCTAGAATTTTTCATATATAGCTTCCTAATCGCCGAGACGGACAATATTTTTTAATTATTTTATGATAAAAGTATCATCCTCACTGGTGGTGCCTGTTTATCTTCCTCTTACCCAAACTCACAATCACAAATACCCCTTCCCATCACGGCTATTAAAGACTATTTTTGGCGGTATCCGCCTACCAATCTATTGCGGGATAATTTCATACTACCTTGTGTCATGGTGCCCCAATCGCTATCATACAGAAAAGGGTAAACGCTTTTGCCATTGTGGTGTGAAACCATTAAAAAACGAATATTTCCGATACATTTTGCCACCAAAGATGACCATCTGATTGTCAATATGTGTTATCATAGTGGATCGTTGCGCAGTTTAGGAATAGAGAACCTTCTTTTTGACTTTACTCACGCCTCGCAAATTGATCAGAATAGTCCAGTTTTCTCCTCATAGATAACCATTCAGTCATCGAAATTGACCGTCCTGGAGAGAATTTTTTTTTTTTTTTGCATTCGTTGATATCCGATAATCAAACACGTGTATGACATACGGTTGTTAGCGGCTATTGCGTAGCCAAATCAAATTTGCATTTGTTTACTTCATGTGGTACCTGGTGATGGTGTCTTTCCACACGGTTATTACCAATGGATACTATGGAATGTCTTGTTGTAAATGCTCACGATATACCTTCAGTTTACAAAACATATTTAAAGCGCTACCGAAATCTTTATCAACGCGCAGCAAGAAGTTGTGGTAAAACTAGGTCCGGATTATGGACCAATAATATTTTTTTATGATCTGTATGTGAGTAATTGACTTGTCTTTTGTTTTCAAAAGTAAAGAAAGCTGCAGAAATCGACCACTCTGGTTCGCAGTTTTCGTCCCTGAAAATTTTTGCAGGTTGGTTGTAGTGCATGACTCAAAAAACATCGTACGCTGCACAAAACCCCTATTAATGACCCCATATCATTACAGTATATAGAAAAAATCAAACATTTTGAGACATCCACATAATTGTTATCTTGCATTACATGCGTGACAATTTTTGGAGTGGTCTGGGCATCAAACCTGTTTTCAACCATCACGACCTTGAAAAAAAGGTCCAGCTTTTAATTTTTCAAAGATCACGTGATGCCCGAATAACAAAAAAAATGTTTTGTAGAACTCTAGTCAAGCCGTTGAAATCTTACATCACCATGGCCGCCAAACATGACTTGACGTTGCGAATGATCCCATTCCTCGATAGACATCTTGTCTTTCCACTGTTGGATTTCTTGACTTTGAAGGAGGTTAGAGAAATTGTTGCGAATTCATCTTAGATTTGATCTTCAGATTCTGATCCACCAACAATTCACAATCATAGGTCTACCCCACCGAAGATCTGCTTAAAGCTAAGCATGAACTATTGTCCAACACCAACATGGTTGATTTCGTGCTCAAGTTATATCAGGAGATTCACAATACAGAAGAAGTTCCTAGAGGTATTGCCTTTTAAGCCTCTTGCCTAGCTACTATCACACTCCATATCAACTGACAGAGTTGCTGTATTTTTAGAATTCGCTGAAAAGAAAGAAAAGGTCCTTGCTCAACTCGAGGAATTCCAAACCCAAACGCAGAATATCATCGAAGTTATTGAAAATCCTGAAGTCATTGCCGCTCTTCGTCAGGATAAGTTGCAAAACCTCCACTTTTTGAAGGAGAACTACAACGTAAGCTGAATGTAAACATTGCGTGGTTTTACAAATTGTTGATTGCTAACATGTGGGTCTACTTCTTTCGGATTGACAGTTCACTGATAGCATGGTGTTGACATTGTATGATTATGGTCAGCTTCAATTCAACTGCGGTAACTATGGTGGTGCTGCCGATATGCTCTACCATTTCCGCGTTCTGGTACGTATGCTAGCATGTATGCACAACATCACCTGACGAATCAATTTCATAACTTGTACAATGATTTGTAGTCCACTGATTCTGAGCGCAACTTCTCTGCTCTTTGGGGAAAACTCGCAGCTGAGATTCTTACTGGTAACTGGGACGTTGCTTTGGAAGAGATGCAGAAGTTGAGAGAAGCCATTGATCAAAAGGTAAAAAATCTTCTCTCTTCACATTGGAGTCTCATTAACCTACCCCTATTAACATATATCCTTGTTCTCTCAACTCAGAGCTTCAGCTCCCCACTTCAACAACTCCAGCAACGTACTTGGTTGATTCACTGGTCCCTTTTCGTCTTCTTCAACCACCCCAAGGGTCGTGATGGTATTGTTGATATGTTGTTCTCTTCACAATACATTAATACCATCCAGACATCTTGCCCATGGATCTTGCGTTACTTGACGACAGCAGTTGTTACCAACAAGCGTAGAAAGACATATATCAAGGAGCTTGTTAAAATCATCCAACAAGAGTCATATGAATATCAAGATCCCATCACTGAATTCATTGAAGCGTTATATGTTCATTTCGACTTTGAAGGTGCTCAGCAAAAGTTGAAGGAGTGTGAAGAGGTATTGAGCAACGATTTCTTCCTAGTTGCTGCTCGTGAAGACTTTATGGAGAATGCACGACAGTTCATCTCAGAGACGTATTGCCGAATTCATCAAAAGATTGACGTTAAGTGAGTTAAATGAGTCATAGGAATTTTGAGGAAAATATGTACATCTACTAAACGATTATTATAATTTCCTTCAGGGAATTGTCACAGACTTTGAATTTGACTCAAGAGGAAGGTGAAAAGTGGATCGTCAACTTGATCCGTGATACTCGAGTCGATGCCAAAATCGACTTTGAGGAGGTATGTGCAAACATTAACATTTTGCTTGGTTTATGGATAGGACGGGTCTCTAATTTGTTGTTTTATCTATATAGAACACTGTCATCATGAACACACCCATCACTTCAGTATATCAACAAGTCATTGAACGCACAAAGGGACTGTCATTCAAATCACAAGTCTTCGCATCAGCCATAGAGAAGCGAGAGCTTGCTGCCGCCGCCGCTGCCAACACAGCTGAAGCATTGTAATTTTTTTTGTTATTGTTCTTGTATTCCAAGATGTCAGTTTATCATACAATCCCTATTTTGGACCACTTTTTCTTCTTTCATCTTCTTGCTTGCCTATCCAAAATCCTTTTGATCCAGCATTGGCTAGCATCCTGTATCCCACGGCTCGATAAGAAAAAATTCAATCTAAAAACAATAAACAACCATGAAAATAAATATGCATATTGATGAGTTTTTAATGGATTTAGATGTATTGAAGGCACTTAATACCATATAATGATTAAAATACTTTATGAATTATAATATTCCCACCTCCAATGATCGGACGTACAGAGGATCAGGCTGACTTGCATGCTATGACGAATAAAGGACTGCTAACAAAATTAACCACCAAGCCTCGCATTTTGCGAGCGGTTTGACGCCATGCAGAGCCTACATTGCGTGCGGCTCTTATTGGCTCAATCTTTATTTGCTATAAAATCTAATTTAAACCAAACCTACAGATTTTTCCTTGAAACTTTCGCTTCTGCACCCTTTCACCTATTATGAGCTCTGAAAACCGTAAACTTCACTTTGATACCCTTCAGCTCCACGCTGGACAGGTGAGTGCAGTGTAGGAAGCATGAGGGAATGGCGCAGACAATCACGATGTATTAAAGATCATACACATATCAGGAGCCTGATACTGCAACCAATGCACGTGCAGTTCCTATCTACGCATCGTCTTCTTTCGTTTTCAACAACACAAAACATGGAGCCGATTTGTTTGCGCTCAGGGACTTTGGCAACGTCTACTCCCGGTAAGTCGAAGTTTAGAGAGTCTATTCTATTTTCTTGGAAGACCCACTGATCAGTTTTTAGTATTATGAATCCCACCAATGATGTCTTTGAAAAGAGAATCGCTGCTCTAGAAGGCGGAGTAGCTGCCGTCGCTGCTAGCTCTGGGCAAGCTGCTCAATACTTGACCATCGCCACACTGGCTAAGTCTGGAGATAACATCGTTTCCAGCTCGACGTTGTATGGTGGAACATACAACCAGTTTAAGGTTTTGTTACCGCGTTTCGGAATTACCACCAAGTTCACAACCTCAAATGAACCTGAAGAGTTTGCAAGACTTATCGACGATAAGACCAAGGCTGTGTACATCGAAAGTATTGGTAACCCAGGCTATGCTGTTCCGGATATCGAGGCTATTGCAAAGGTGGCACACGCAGCTGGGGTTCCACTCGTTGTTGACAAGTAAGCCACTTTGTTTTATTGTGGGGTAAAGGACTGCAGGAAAATTCGGATTTTAATCCCATTCAATTGTATTACACAGCACTTTTGGCATGGGTGGCTATCTTATTCGTCCAATTGAACATGGTGCTGATATTGTTGTCCACTCTGCAACCAAATGGATAGGGTACGTCTAATCATCTAGATCCGCTCACTCTGCCCAACCGCGAGCTAACCCTCGTTCCTATATTATAGTGGCCATGGTACCACAATTGGCGGCGTTGTTATTGACTCCGGCAACTTCCCTTGGAATAATGGTCGATTCCCAGATTTCACCGAGCCATCTGAAGGATACCATGGAATGAAGTTCTATGAGACCTTTGGAAATATATGCTTTGCCATCAAGCTCAGAGTCGAGAGCCTTCGTGATATTGGCGCCAATCAAAATCCATTTGGGGCTTTCCTATTGTTGCAAGGTAGGCGCCAGTGCGCAGTTGTTTATTATCGGTATGCATGAGATTACGGGACTAATATTATGGCGGAAGGTTTGGAAACCCTCTCACTCCGTGGACAGCGTCATGTTGAGAATGCATTCAAGTTGGCCAAGTGGTTGGAACAACAACCTCAGGTCAAATGGATCAGCTATCCTGGTTTGGAAAACCATCCTTCTCATGAACTTGCTAAGAAGTATTTGAAGCATGGATTCGGTGGCGTCTTGTCCTTTGGAATTGACGGAAACTTAGCTGTAAGTCGAGCTGTTTTTATTTGTTATTTATTTTTTGACTCTGCTGAAGGAAAATGTTTCTAACATTATGATCATATCAGAATTTCATGGATAACGTCAAACTCGCTTCTCACCTTGCTAATGTTGGTGATGCTAAGACGCTAGTCATTGCCCCAGCACTCACCACTCATCAACAACTCAGCGATGCTGAACAAGAAGCTAGCGGTGTCACCAAAGATGCCATTCGTGTTTCTGTTGGTATTGAGTAAGTGCAAAAGTTCGTAGACCTTATGTTCCCAAGTATGACATATCTAACACTATCATTCATTTCAGGTACATTGATGACATTATTTATGACTTTGAGCAGGCACTTAAAGCTTCTGAGAACGTCGTTGATAAGTTGCTCGACAAAGTGAATATCTCCAACTAAATATCTAATTTAATGATATACTCTTAATAAATGTTTGGGCATGATTTATGTCCGTAGGGTATTGTTTGCGGAAAAGCTGTTTGGAATGAACCATTATGTATGCAGTATAGAGATATATGGAAGGAGAGGGAGTGATAACTAAGGAGATTGATGTAATAGATACCGTCGTAGAATGGATATCTAGTGCTTTGACGCAGGATCCTTCTTATTGTTGGATTGGAGGAATGTCAATAAACGCCAAAAGAACAAGTTAGCCTTGTCGCGGGTGAATTCTATTTCCGTTGTCAGATAATCTGGTAGGCGCATTATTAGATCAGCATCTCTTCGTTCATCAAGCATTGGTTGATAGTGGAGTTCATTAGGCTGATTATTATTTTGCGTCAACTTGAAATGCAACGCTAGTAGATAGTAGAGTCAATTAGGCATAAGGGTATCAACACCTTGCTATAGCTTGTAGAAATAACTTACTGCCATTACGACCAGTTTGTAGGCAATTATAAACAATGCAGTCATTTGATTTCTTAACGTCAGTCAAGAGTAAGCCTGTAAGGTCCTCATACATTTCGGTCTTATCATTTTTGCTACTATCCGATGAAGAATAGATTCCATTGGCAACCACTGATTTCTTGCTTTCACTGGCTTTTGCTTTCTCGATCTGAGCGTCGCGTTCCTGTTCTCGCAATCGAACTGTCGCTGTCAATTGTGCAACTTGAGACTTTAAACGGTCCCTCTCGGCGATGATTTCATGACTAGCTTCTGAATCCATATAGCTCTGGTTCTTCTTCCATCGATTGAACTGTTGGAGCTCGTCGGGGTCAATGCTGTTTTGTTCCTTACACTGTGCCTGCAGTGCGGCATTTTCTTTCTTTACAGCCTCAACCTGCTCTCGTCGTGATTTGAGCTCCTCTCGTGTAGAATTGAGATTGACTTCAAGCTGATGTTGCGTAAGTTGTAGAGATTTGATGAGCTTTTCGGAAGCTGTAGATGGGCATTGCATTAGTATTTTGGGAGAAAACGTTCCTAATTTCAATGTATTATCAAATACTTGCCTTCGAATCGGTCTTGCGACTTCTCTCGAAGGCTATCCAAATTTTTTTCTGCTTCAGTATAGCGAATATTAGCAAGCTCTTCAAAGCTCTCCTCCGCTTGTTTGATCCACCGTTTGGCGCGCTCAAGATCCGCCCTAAGCTTTCGATTATCAAACGTATTGCTACTTAACGAGAAGGCATCCAAATTAAGTGACGGTGGATGTTGTTTGGACCTTTGACTGGAGCCATGATGATTATAGGACGGACGTTCATCGTCGCTTATATCCGATGCCAATCTCGCTCTCTTTGCAGACAATGCTCGTGCCTGATCCGACACCACGAAATCTGTTCGACTTTGGCTAGCTGAGAAATTATTCTTTCCTTTTCCTGACCAAGAGTTCATCAGTGAATAATTATTAAGCGATTAGGTAACATGTCACATGTAGCTGGAGGCTATCTTACGGTTTGGCCTTTCGGATAACCACGCCGATTCTCTATCAGCCGCTGTGTGGCCACCTCGGTTGATATCGTTATATAGAGTATCTAATTTGAGCTTCATTAGTAGAAGGATATGTAATTTCATACAATGCGGAGGAACATACAGTGGTCTTGCATTAATGGTTGTGAGCTGTATTGATTGACCTAATGAAAATCAATGCAAATGCGATGGTAAACATTAGCAATCACTAGACATTTAAGTGTCATTTGTCATCAGAACAGTTGCTACCTTTCCAGAAGATGCACCTTCGAATACCATGTCATCGTCTTCATCTTTGAACGAACGAGATTTAGAAGCTAGAAGGCGATTTCTTGCAGCAAGCATAACACCAAGTCAAAAGGGGAACGTTTTGCGAGTCGCGTGAAGGGTTGAACGTCACAATTTTTTTCAACAGAAATCGCGCGCGTTTCTATTACAAATTCCTCAATATTTTACAACTTTTCCTTTAACTCGTGCGGTTTGCCACAATGCTCCAATCTGACAGCACAAATGGCGTCCGCAAAGCGCATGAAGAGCATCAATACCTTTCCTTAATTCAAACCATTATTGAAAAAGGAGAGAAGCGAGCTGATCGCACTGGCACTGGAACTGTGTCTATCTTTGCACCACCACAACTGCGCTTCTCATTGCAAGACGACATCTTCCCACTCTTGACTACAAAACGAGTTTTCTGGCGTGCCGTTGCAGAGGAGCTTTTATGGTTTATTAAAGGCGATACAAACTCCAAACATTTGAGCGAGAAAGGTATCAAGATTTGGGACGGCAATGGTTCACGCGAATACTTGGATTCCATAGGTCTATCACATAGAGAAGAAGGCGACTTGGGTCCAGTTTATGGATTTCAGTGGAGACACTTTGGCGCAGAATATGTTGACTGCAAAACAGATTACACTGGCAAAGGAGTTGACCAACTTCAAGAAGTCATCGATAAAATTAAGAACAAACCTACTGACCGACGAATCATTTTAAGTGCTTGGAATCCGGCTGGTAAGCAAACGCCATGTCCTGTTCATGTTGAACTCACTTTATGATGGAATAGCTAATGTGACTGTGTAGATATTCCCATCATGGCACTGCCCCCATGCCACGCGTTCTGTCAATTCTATGTGTCGACACCAACGACTGAAGAACCAATTCCAAAACTCTCATGTTTGCTTTATCAACGTTCTTGCGACATGGGATTAGGTGTACCATTTAACATTGCTTCGTACGCGTTGCTTACTCGCCTAATTGCCCAGGTTACTGGCCTCTTACCAGGAGAGTTCATCCATACCATGGGAGATGCGCATGTGTATGTTGATCATATTGAAGCCTTAAAGGAACAACTTCAACGAGAGCCACGCCTATTCCCCAAGCTGAGAATTAACTCTGAGGTGACCAATATTGACGACTTCAAATTTGAAGACTTTGTCCTAGAAGATTATAAACCCCATGGAAAGCTGGATATGAAGATGTCTGTGTGATCTAGGTTAACCTAAAAAGCAGTTAAATGCGTTCCGTGTGCCATAATAGTAGATAAATTCAGCTGCGGCGGTGGTGTGTCAACATGTACAATATTTAAGAGTAAAATTCCAAAGAATAAAGACTTTCGATATATTTATTCCTTTCACAATGGTGATTATGATGAAGGAAGTTCACAAGAAGATTGAAGCACGTAACAATAAAACAAAAATGCAATGAATAATCCAGACATAACAAAAAACAGAACATACTTTGCGGTGATCTGAGCAACATCCATGCCGCCGAGTTTATGAGAATGGTGAGTCTTCAAAATTAATATCTTCGTTAGTGGGCGAGTCAGTTGCCCAATCGGTTACAGGTTTTTGCTTTGCAATCATTTCCTCCCAGCTGAGGGAGTCTTTGTGGTTGCCATTATGTGCATTGTCGATATCAGTTTTTCTAGCCGCCTTCAAAGATACCAACTTTGGACTGCTCGCTATACTTTGAATTGTGCTATTGACAGGAGATTCTTTGGTATCTTCCTGCTTTTGTTTAGCTTTGGCTTCAGCTGCTTCTCGTGCCGGCCAAACGGCAGGTGTTGCTGAGGTGTTATCTGCGGAAGCACCAGCAAGATCAGGCCATTTTTCTTCACTTGTTGTGATGGACTTTTCATTAGATTCCTTCTTTTTTTTTCTGTCTTCATTGTGATGACGGCTGTTGAAACTATGCTGAAGGCGCGTCGATCTGTCTCTATTCATGAAATCTCCTCGATTTCGTCCGTCCTTTATATACAAGTCATCTTCGCCCTTCTCGGCGTCCCAATCTCTGGAAGCCAGTGCTTTTGCCTTTCTCGCGGCATTGGCTTCCCTCTCCGCCCTAAATGGATAAAGAAGTTGAGTATGAATTCAAGATTGCTGTAGCATGTGTATGAAACAACAACCTGATCTCCTCCGCCATTCTCTTCTCTCGCTCAATGCGTTCAAGCTTTGCTTTCTCAGCAGCCAGCCTTGCCTCTTCTTCAAGCCTATTATCCTCTAGTCGTCGCTTTTCTCTTTCCTCCTTTTCTAGTTGGAGCTGTCTTGCGATCTCCTTCTCTTCTTCCTCAACCAGCTAGAAGTTACATTATGTGAGATCCCAGTAAACCTACAGTAATGTGGTACAAATAATTGACAAACCTTCTTCCTCTGTTGTATCTTTTCATTTTGAAGACGAATGCGTTCAATCCTAGCATTCAATGCAACTTCATCTATATTCTATAAAATTTCAACACAGAGTAAGTACCTCGTTCCTGGCAACTCTGGCAGAACAAATGGTGCTTTATCCTCACATGTTTAACGTATCCACCAGTGGCTGTTCGATCTTCAGTATGCTCTGACTTGGAGTGTCCATTATGCACTATTCGAGTATTAGAACTCTCTTTCCTTGCTGCATTGTGCTGCCTTGGACTCTCTGTCAAGGCATTGTGACCTTCATGTATGCTTGAAGGTCCATGCGATTTCTTGGTATGACCATCAGGTTGTCGATCAGCCTTTGGAGAGTATCCATTGCCTTTGGTAGCATAAATAGACGCGCTACTACCGAGAACTTCTTTAGAGTTCTTGTTTATAGCAAGGGAAGGTTGATCATTGCTTCCAGAGCTCTTTTTGGGTCTTCTATCCTGAATATCACTATCTTCGCTAGTAGCAGTTGGAGGACGGCCCCAGTATCCAATATCAATTGATAGTCGTCGCTGAGTAGTGGATGGCTGTTCAGGATCAGTTCTCAGAGATTTATCACCGCTATGACTCTGCTCTTCTGTCTCATTTCGAGGTTCTTTCGATTCGGTCACTGATTTCGAGCTATCATCAGCATTTCCATGCTTCTTTACGAAAGATTTTTAATTAGCTTGAGTAAACGCCACTCTCCACCACAACCCACCCTTCTGCAGCTACCTTTTTAAGATCCAGTGCAACATTGATAGTTGCAGGCAATTCCGACTCATGCACATCTTCCAGTTCTTGAGGAGCGCCCACTTTGGTACTTTCATCCACCTTTATTGTATCTACCTCGGTTTGACGTACAATTGGATCTGATATGGTGATCGAATGTGACGCGGCGGCAGTGCCGTTTTGACTTGCATCTTTTGAAGAATCCGACAGGTCGTCCGGTTCAACTAGGAATCGCTTGTTCCACGGGCGTTCATCTAACGCAGAGTTGCCATTGATTTGGCTACCTGTTTTACCGAGGTCTTCGTTACGTGAGTCATATGAAACGTTACCACTTGACCATCTCGAATCAGAATTGGGTGAAAAGGTTTGACGTTCATGCTGATGACCAAACCGATGTTGAAGGCGACTTTCATGTCGATTATCATATTGACGCTGTTCATAGCCTCGATTGTCATATCTAGATCGATTGTAATTGCTCTGTTGTTGAGACCGATCGTGCAAACGATATTCCCGTCCGTTGTTAGGTCCATTGTCTCCAGTTCGCCTATTGTACGAATAATCCTTCCTATAATTATCGCTATTTCCATATCCTTTATACCTCTTTCCTTGTCCTTGTGAATAATGCGAATTGCCGGCATTCGCCCACTGGGAAGCTAAGGAATTGGAGTCTTGCTTGGGACGCATTGAGTCGGAGGAAGGAGTGGGCTCGGCTGATGCCCACTTGGAATCTTTGACCGATTGTGACCAGTTAATAACCTCCTTTTCTTTAGGAGTATCCTCTGGCTGGTCTGGAGTTGCTGCCGGGTCATTATCCTTTGCCTCCATTATTTAATGGTTAATCTAGCAAAGATTATGAAGTCTGACTTTTATTTTTTTGAAGGGCTGTATGAGGTCAAATTTTTTCGTCATCTGTCCTTCTTGTACGGTACTAACCGATCCAAATTGAGCAGGTGTTCTTAAATTTACCAGATCATTGATTGCCGACAATTGCTCAACAAGCATCTAAGGAAATATTTTACTAGTGGTTACGAGGCTATGACGATCGCAGCTATACTGAACAACAATGTTAGCCAACTAATACCTTTAGACAAGCTTTATTCCCACCTTCGCTGATATCCTCTCGTAGTCTTCACAAATGTCAATAAATATGCACACATTCGGTTGCACCATAAATGCCAATGCAAATACTTTTTGACTATGGCAAATGGTAGAGAAACTCCAAATGTAGTGTTGCTTAACATATAGGTCAAAATCTAGAAAAAAGATTCCGATGTCAAAAGCACTTTCAAGATCAGCTACTGCAAACAATTTTCAACAAATTTTCAGCTAGCCATTAAGGAGAAATTAAAGATAGTTGCAAGGCTATTCTTCATGTAAACGCAATTTTTTCCCGGACGCTAAGCTCTTGATCCATATAGCGTTCTCACTGTGCATATCATCATTAAATAAATAGTCAGCAGCTTCATTGCCTCATAACTTTGTATTAAACTCCAGTTGATAAAATAGACTGTCAGTATCCCAACATTATATTTTGATGTGAAGCATCTCTGCCTCTCTGATCACATTTAACGCGATGAATATACTTGACAGGTTCCTTGGTGCTGGTAGAATCCTTAACGTGTTCACTGGCCCTGGCTACCACCTTCTAGTGTGATTAGAGCAATCGGTTAAGCAGCAAACGGACAAGCTAAAAGTTGCCAGTCGCCAAAAGTCTCACGTGAACATGGGCATAGAAAAAATTTTTTTTTGTCTGTGGTGTCATCGACCTGAATAGATAATCTCTATTTCCTTCCCATCCGTCGATATGAGCTTTGCTATGTCAGAAAAATTACCTACGGTTGTAGAAGACTTTGCAAAAAGTAAAGGACGCCGTAGAACAGTGTATATCTCCAGTACACTTGCAGCAACTGGTGGTGTGAGTAGAAGCAGACATGAAAATCAACATACCCTATCTACCACTTACCAATAGATACTTTTTTGCTAGTTTGTCACTGGTTATGATGTTGGCGCCATTGCTAGCATATTGGTTTTACCCACCTTTTTGGATGCATTTCCGGATCTTGATACCAATCTCCAGAGCGTTCTTCTAATGGTCACTCTAGCCGCCGGTGCGATCGGTGCCTTCACGTCCGGGTTTTTTTGTGGTGAGTGCTTGCGTCCTTAGTTCAAGGGATTAGAACAATCTATCAAACATACCAACACTCCAATAGACCATCTTAGTCGTAGATACACCATCGTTCTCGGAGCGTTTATCTTTGTCATCGGACTGATCCTGCAGATCATAGGTATAAAAATCGGGGTCTTGTTTACCGGGCGTATCATTGCAAGCTTCGGAGGCGGCATGATAACCTGCACTATACCATTGTATCACTCTGAAATTGCTCCTGCCGATATTCGAGGTCGCTTAATTAGCTTGTTCAGCGTCATGGTGTCGACAGGCACACTGGTTGGTTATTTTGTTACGTTTGGCACTAGTTACTTGACGACAAACTGGAGTTGGCGAGCTGTTTGGTTGATTCATGTCATCATATGTGCCTTCCTTGGGACCTTTGCCTGGTTCTTACCCTTTTCTCCGCGCTGGTTAATTGACCATGATCGACATGAAGAAGCACTCCAAATTCTCTCATCCTTGCGTGAACTGCCTGTTGATCACCATAAAATTCAGGATGAATACAATGAGATCAAGGCAGAGCTTGAATTGGAACGTACATTTGGACGCAGGACATACATTGAGCTTTTCAAAAAGGGAAACCGTATGCGAACCTATATGTCAGCAGGCCTATCTGCAGGATCCGCCCTAACTGGAACTCAGGTAAGAAATGTGTTTAAAACCTCTGTTCAGTCACCCGTAAAGACGATTTATATGGGGCTCGTTTCAGGCCGTCTCATACTATGCTCCAGCGATATTCAAGAACGCCGGATTATCAGACGTCAGTACATCACTTGCAGCTACTGGTGGAATGGGAGCAGCAGCTCTGCTAGGCACTTGCGTTACTGTGCTGTGGTTGGACAAGTTTGGACGAAGAGTATATCTCATCAGCGGAGCATTCATCCTGACTGCATCCATGTTCATTATTGGTGCTATGTTTAGCTGCTTTGCTAAAGCAGATAGTGAGGGTAATATCCTAATGACATCCATATCTGCTCGCAACGTTGTCATCGCATTCCTCTTCATTTTCAACTTTGTGTATAACGCGACGCTCGAACCTATCTCCTTTGTTTTACCGTAAGTGCATAATCGAATTGACCAAGATCCACTTTACCATCGACATTCGTCATCTAATAATTATGGGATACATCAGAGCCGAAGTATACAATATGCGTTGCCGTGCAAAAGGTGAGATATTTGCAACCTCTACTTAACAGCTCCTATTCGTGTATTAACTGATGATACTTCCGCAAGGCCTTGCATTCGTAACAGGATTATGGTGGATTTGTGCAATCTTTACTACCTTGATCATGCCACCGCTGTCGGCCATTTACCCTGCTGCTCCATATTACCTGTTTGGAGGATGCTCATTCGTTGCCTTCATCATGATGTGTACCTTTCCAGAGTCGAAGGATCTTACACTGGAACAAATGGAGCAGTTATTTTCCAAGTAAGCTTGATCTTATTCGCTTTCTTCCTTCCTCCTCCCCTCCGCACATCACCTGCCTTTATACTTTTCCTTTTACATTCCTGGGTGATTGCATATTCTTTGTTGCCTTTGTTTTCCATTTTCATTCGCAATACATGGACGGATTATCTGTGTTGCTTATGCGACACGGTTATTCTGTCCCCCTTTCTTCTTTCAATAAGTGGCACAAGGGGTGCTGTACTTTGGAAAGATTCTATCTGACCAAGTCGGCTGAGATCATACCCTTAAGCTATCGAGTTTCGCTTTGGAATATCGATTGGCTCTAGCGGATTCACGTTAGTACGTGCGGCGCGATGTGCTCCTTATTATTTTCGAGCTGTAGTGTGCTACAGATTTTCTTTGCAGGCAAAGCCTCCATTTCCTTTCCAGCAGCACTACCTGGCGCTATCGGTGGTCTACTCGCTATGGTGATCGGACTGGCGAAAATATGCTGTCCGATGGGGCAATACTAAGGTTTGGTAACGTCGGATGGCGAGCAATACCTGGTTGCCTATCACCATATTAGGTAACCTATTACATGGGCTGAGAAATACCCTGTAGTATGTTGGAGAGATAGTTTTGTTGGATATACGCTAGGGAGCGAGGTATTTGTAGTCAGTCTAAGGCCGTAATTGTGAGGCAATAAGGTAGTTTAGAAATGAGAGCTTACCCAAATATTGTATGAGAACGACGACCTGCAGTATATAGTGAAGAGCCAACGGAAATATTCAGGTCGTGCCAAGCTTTCAAACTGAGATATTTTATTTAGACCGTTTGGTTTCTCTAAGATCTACGTTTTCCAAGAATAACTAACATGAATCCAACACCTGCCTCAAACGGGCCTATCATTGCTGGTTACTTTGTGAACTGGTGAGTCTCTTCGCCATTTGTAATTCTAACCTGTCAAAATTCTCCGAAATTGTAACCCGGAACTATCATACCTGTTGAAATTAGGGGTATATATGACAGAAAGCACAATGTCGTAGACTTGAAACAAGATGCACATAAGTTGACTCACGTCCTGTATGGATTTGCTAATCTCAAAGAGGACGGAGAAGTGTTCCTAGGGGTAACTATGAATTAATGTTTTTTCCAAGTCTTGTCAACTTGTTGAGGGATTGAGGTTAACACGCGACCTTGCAGGATGCATGGGCCGATACAGACAAACATTTCCCAGCAGGTGCGAAATGACTCACCGTGTTCTCTTATGTATTATGGATGTTAATAATTTGTCTACTTAACAGAGGAAACAGTCAATGGGCGCGCGGATACTTGGACAGATGAGCCTGACAACCTTTATGGCAATTTTAAACAACTATTGTTGTTGAAGAAGGCAAATCGCCATTTAAAAGTATCTATCAGTATTGGTGGCTGGAGTTGGTCAACCAACTTTGCTGTAGTTGCGGCGGATCCACAAAAACGTGCCCGGTTCGTTGAGACGTCAATCAAATTGGTAGCTGATCTAGGTCTGGATGGCATTGGTAGGTGTTCGCACATAGTGTTATGGAGTGGACTGCCGGCTTGCTAACACTGAGAAGACATTGATTGGGAATTTCCAAAGGATGATAAGGAAGCTTTCAATTATGTTCATCTACTGTACGAAGTTCGAATCGCACTTGATAGATATGCACAATCCCAAAACCAATTGTCTGAGACCCGATTTCTTTTGACTTGTGCAGTACCTTGCTCTCCAGCTCAATATCAAGTACTACGTTTGTCACAAATGCAACCTTATGTTGACTTCTTTTACCTGATGGCATATGATTACGCTGGTAGCTGGGACAGTGTGGCCGGGCATCAAGCTGCTTTGTACGGAGGCTCGTTCAACACTCATCAGGCAGTCGAGCACTACCTACAACAAGGCGTACCCCCTAATAAGATCGTCATGGGTATGCCAGCATATGGAAGGGGATTTTCAAACACTAATGGAATCGGTCAACCATTTAATGGATTACCGAAAGGCACCTGGGATGAAGGAGTATTCGACTACAAGCAACTTCCAAAACCAGGGGCTACGGAACATCATGACATGCAAAGGATGGCGTCGTGGTCTCACGATACACAAACGAGAGAGATCATCACCTACGACACTCCACAGATCATTGAAGCCAAATGTAGATACGTACAGGAAAGGCGATTAGCAGGAGCAATGTTTTGGGAACTTAGCGCTGATCACAAAGGCGAGCACCCACGAAGTTTGGTTAACACGGTTTACAGATGCTTTCAAGGAAGACTAGACAGTTTGCCTAATCACGTTGTCTACCAAGGCAGCAAATACAATAATGTACGAAGAGGCATCGATCAATAGATGTATGAAGATATATAGACTATATCATAGTTTACAATAAATATCAAATTTGTTGCCATGGCAATAGGAGACAGTTCCAACAAAGTTGGGAATTTTTCGTTGATCAAAGAAAAGTCAAACCAGTGGGTATTTTTTAAAAAAAAAATCATCCGTGCGTACGTGTGTTTTGCCCTGCGGCACCACACCCTATTTTAATCTTCATCAATGGCCATTTGGAAGTCGAAACCGATCGATGCAAATTTCAGATCTCAAATCATTTCATCTCCAAAGCATCCTGGGAACCCCAAATGGGTGACAAATGCTGAATGGCGGAAGCAACGAGAGCCGAGTTTTATAGAGGTGGAGAGGACACTAGAACCAACTAGTCGCAGTTTTGGATTGGATGATAGTAGCTGGGGCACAGTCAACCAAGACGCTGATGGCAGCGGCTGGGGAACAGTTAATCAAGATGGGAAGGGCAATGATTGGGGTAGTTCAAGTGCTGGCGGATCCGGTGGTTGGTAATGGAACTTGGAGCTGCAACTAACTCTTCCGCACCTTCAACCAAAGGCTCCTCTAGAAGCTAGATCGATACTTTTTGCTCTTAATGATCTTTCATGATATTCATTTAATATGGAGCGAAGGAGGGGGGTTTTTTTTTATGTATATATTAACGTTAAAATATAGATGCTGCGTTAGTTTATGTCTTCCACCGTTTAGGTGCAATTTACCCATTATTTCACCAGCAATTGTTTCAAAATTTTGTTTTCGATTTTTTTGGTTATATAATTAATGTGCAATTATGACAATGTAGATGGAAATGTGATGTGGGTGATCGCAAAGGAAAGTCTAAAGTTGTAATTACAAGTACAAGTTTGTTTCATCGTCGTGGATGTAAGTCCTGAACAGAGTTGGACTGGTTGGTAATAGGAAAAGCGGCCGATCCATCCATGTTGGGCGACATGGTTTTAGATGCGTTCATTTTCTCGTCCATTTCTTGCATGATCCGGTATGGGTTATTGCTATTATAATGAGGACGCTGGTTATTTTCATAGTGGATATTGCCTTGCTGATGAGACAAATGGGAAGGCGATGGGGAAAGCTCCACGTAATCTAATGCTTGAAGGTTTGGTGCTGATTTGTTAAAAGGTTCATCTAGGTAATCGTCGCTGTAGTAAGCGCTATCGCTTAATTTAGGAGCTACCGCTGCATTGGCGCTTTTCATAGAATAGTCCTTGGTGGTCCCAGCCAGGTAATTTCTTACTGAATTCCCCGCGTTCGTGTTAGCAGGTAGAGAATATCGGTGAGATTGCTTTGTTCTGGATTTTGACGGCAACGAACTGTCTGGATAGGAAGATCGATATTGAGCTACTGGTGGGATTTTTTGGTGCTTTTCTTCCACGGTTAGGAAATAGGGGATATTTTTTAAAAATTCGTCCATGGTAAGACTCAAATGGAAATCCTAATGGAAATAAATGCTGTCAGAATGAAAACTCCAAAATTGAACACTTCCGTCCAGTCGTCCCGAAAACCAGACTGGAGTCAAATGTTAAATGTCGGATATGGGGAAGCGGAGAAAATTACTTACAAGTAGCACTAGTAATTGTTTTTCCATAAGATTCACTTCAGCAACAGAAAAAACCGACGAATATCTAGCCCAGTGTTTGTTTTTAGGTGATGTATCATTGACATATTTTGCTGTAACTATCAATGTGGAGAGGAATATTCTATGACATGTACATGGCATTCCTATTTGAATTGTGGCAATATTAAAATTTGAGGTTATTCGATATGGCACTGACTGTGAAAAAATGGTCTTACCTTTAGCAACGGTATACAAGGACCGTCTCAGTCGATCTAGATAGACAAGGGTGGCCAAAAATGTGCCTGTGTGTAGACCAGATTTTCGGACCAAGTTGGAGATGAATTCACGTAGAGGAGGCACAGCTACCTGACCTGGTAGCGGAGGTGGTTGGGAAGATATTATGGTATGATTTTTATCGGTCGGAGCATTGAGAGGTGGGGTCGCCAGTGGGTCACTAGTCAACACAGGTGGTATATCATGTCTGATATCATCCAAATAATACATATCATCGTCGCTTTGAGGTGGTGACGGAATGGTACATGGGATAACTGTGGTTGCTTTCCATGTCATATAATCTATTTCCCAACAAAAAAAAAAAAAAATCCTTAGAGGATCAGTATCACGAATTCGAAAAATACTGTATTTGATTATAAGAACAAAGAAACACACCTATCATTTCTTCTGAGATTGGTGAGTTCAAAAGCTTTTGGACACTCTTGTTTCGTGGCATATGGTAATCAGTATACATTGTGGCTTTGTTTAACGGTACGCTAGGTATCAAGAATAGTTGTAGAATGCGAGAGAGAGGAGATGATGACAAGGAGAAAAAAATTGAGTTTATAAGACGAGCAGATTGATTATATCAATATGAGATTGTGAGAAGGAATAGATGGACAAAGCTTGAGACTACGATGTAGGATAAAGAAAGTTTTCTAGTAGTGGTCGCCTTTATAATGAATGATTGAGCGTGGGCAAGTCTCCGAGTTTCATCTCGATACAATTAAGAATCAGAAACAATTCTCACTTCTGTTATTCTTTACTTGTTTCTTTTTTGCCATTTTCCTTTTTTTATGTTTTTATTTAAAAAGAGCATAATATAAAATTTGTGTCCGACCCAAGACATAATTTTTCAAGTTAATGTTACTCTAAAACAATAACTATGCTTAACCTTCACAAGGTGTCGCTCTATGACGCCAATAGTATGCATGGGTAAATGATAACTGTCCATGAGAACTTTGCTAAAGGCATATTTTTTACCATTTGTCCTTACACTTCATTAGCATGATATTTCTGACTTCATCCTCACCAAAGTGTAAATTTTGGTCTTAGATACACGGAATTGAAATCGATAACCATAAATGTACTCCTTCAAAGTGTGAGTTCCTTTTTTCATAATGGCCCCACTTCTTCCATATCCTCCTCCCATGGCTATTTTTTAATTTTTAAAATTTTGGTCTCGGTGAGCTTCAATTCGGATGGTTTGGCAACTTAAGAGATGGGTTCCCTTATCATCATGTAACTCCACCTTCCGATCAGAAACATTATGGCCAAAAATAGCATTAACATTTGATAAACTAGATCGAAAAATTCACAACGGTCTTTTTACAGTGTGTCGTGCATGCGGATGATGATCGCTTGTATGGGCAAGGTTTTTTTGTTTTCCAGCTCAATTCAATGACTGGAAGCGACAGAGAGCAATATACAAGCTTAATTGTCTAAACACCTTTTTTGGAAAGTGTCAGTGTTCTGGATTCGTCCATCGATGGTATAAAACCTGCAATTATGAGACTGACGTAGGTTATCCTTTACAAAACGGTCGTGTTTCGAGTCTGCTTGAACAAAACTCCACGCCGCCCACTTTCTCTCAGGGCTTATGTAGGACTTTCCACCAAAGTACACATCGGCGGTTGAATGGAGCAAAACTGAGGGTTATATTTTACTGACGTTTCAAATGAAAAATGTGTGCTATAAACAATGAACAATGGTAAGCAGAATTGAAAAGTTAAAGAGGAACAAGATTTGCAATAAAACAAAAGCAAAGAAAAAAAACTAATATAAAATTGTGCTATATACAACATTGTGTGAAAAGATTTCCTTCATGACTAAACAAAAAAAAGGAGAAAAGTATGGGAAGTAGAATCTGGGGGGTTTTTAAGTATGACATCTTGCATCAACAAGCTCTTATATACCTGCCCTCCATATGAAATTGTGCTGATCCGGTAACTCTTTGCGACATAGGCAATTTACCGGCCATTTGACAATCCTGAAACCAAATATATTATTTCCCACCGCTACCTTTTTGCTTTTTACTATATTTCGAGTAGCTAAATGGAACATGGGATGAATGAGCTTATCGTTGCCATATTTGGTTTGCAAAGAATACACTATGATAGAGAAAAGCTTACCGAAGTCCACATGCGTTACATAGCCTGGTAGGGGTACAGACATAGGGATGGTGGTTAACGTCAGCGATATATATATCACAGTCAATATTAGACATTACATACGTCTTGGGACCATTAGGACCTCGGCGCCATTCAGGGCTTTCAACACATCCGCACTCATGACATACATATTCATCCTCTACGATGCGCTGCTTTTTCTGATATTATAAGAATATGTTAATATCGGATAAGCATATTGGGCTTGTCCCTGTTCTTAATATTCCCACCCCTGCCTTTACCTTTTTCCTATGTTTCGACGTGGTATCGTTATCCAGAGAGGAAGCGCCAGTGGGTATAGTGACTCTGCCATCATAGGGCTTATGCAGGACCTTGGGTGATGTGGACGAGGATGATAAGTTGGTAGTCGCTAGGGATGTATCAGATGAAGATGTATTTTGGTTCAACGAGTGACCAGGTACGTTGGATGACGAATCAATTGTGGAAAACTCGATGGTGGAAATTAAGTCAACAGGGTTGTGGTCTAGATCCATCCTTGATCCATATACCGTCTTACTGTCTCTTTTATTATTGGTGTTATTTTTTTGAGATGGGCCCGGATGCTGAGCCTCTACACCATTAGAATAGATAGAGGTGGACATAGCGATATCATTTGTGGCTGAAACCGACGAGTCCTGAGACGGAAAGCGCTTATGTTCTCCTCCAGCGCGAGCCTTTCCATTCGATTGTGACGAAGCTTGAAGTAACTGAAGCTGTTTTCTCAATTTTTCATTTTCGGTCTTGAGTTCCAGGAAGGAGTCTAGCATTGTCCCTGCTTTTGTCGGGTACGGTTGAGCAACGCCAAAAAAACACTTTGGAACTTCGGAACTTCCCGCCCCTCCAAAATAAGGATGCCCAACGACCTCAAATGTTATAAACTTGTCGTCCTTCTTTCGAAACCGATAATATAGCTTGAATTCGCTTCGTGTATGGATAGACAGGTTGAACTCGCGTATAAACATATCAATATCATCTGTATGTAGAAAATCTGTGATAGACCGGCCGAGTAGTTCATCAGGTGTATAACCAACAAGTTCTGCAGAAGATGGGGAGGCGAACAGAAACTTGCCTACCGGTGAGAGGACATGTAAAAAATCCGTTAGCTCTTCAATAATACGCTGGTCCCAATTTTTACGTTTCGTAAAGTCGTTAGTGTTTGTACTGGATGGTATTGATCGGCCAGCTGGTCTCATCATGACATTGGTATCCATGGCTGACATCAATGAGGCTGACATGTCAGATGAGGTTGTAACCAATGAATTTGCCAAGTCGTAGTCATTCTTGTGTGTTATAGAAAATTCCATAGTGTTTGTGTGAGCATGGCCCTTGTTGACAACCGTTACAGGACTTGAAGCATAAGAGTGAGGTGGTGGTTGTGGTTGTGGTTGTGGTTGAGTAGCAAATGTATCTTGAGTACCAGTACTGAATGCATTTGTGGGCTGTGCACCGAACTCCACGTAGCCAGGGAGAGCATTTTGAAAACCGTACGGATTCATATGCGGAACATGAATATGAAAGGGAAAGAAAAGTTGTTCTAAAGACTAAAAAAAGGATGGCAATTGAGTGTGTGAGAGATTGAGAGAGAAAAATGCAGCTGTTATTATTATTACAATATTTTTTTTTACTATATTTGTGTGGAGATACCTTTTTGCCTTGTTATCAAGGGAAACTAATTGAAGAGGTAAAAAGAAGACAAAGTTTCAAAAAGTTGTATGGAGAATGTTTTTATACTTCCCCAGTGATGTTCTCCGAGTTGCTTGGAGCTAACTGTGATGACAATCCTTTTTTCTAGTTTATCTGGTTTGGTGATATCGAAGTGTGTGTAGTACCCTGCCACAAAGTGGCAAAAGCAGAAGCGGCAGGGAAATACACTGCCTATCTAAAATAAAATCAAAGACCGGAGGACCCTGATTGGCTCGATCGAAAAGTCAAGCACTGCGATTTTTTGGGAAAACCCATCAAAATGCCCGATAAGGTAATCGAGTGGATCTACATTTGGATGGGGCCACAGAGCCTTCTTAACTCAGCTTGGAGGTCTCTACAACAGTTGACGTTGGATTCTCGAAAATACAAGCGTTTATGATCCACGGATTGACGTGAGGTCTAAATCCGACCGATGTTTGTATGGCTTGAATCAGCTGGCTGCTCACCAGATTGCATTCAGATTCGCTCTAGGGAATTACCCATTATGAACAAAGTTACCATTTTTCCAGATAAATCTATGATAATTTACCTTCAAATTTGTCCATGATATTGGCACCTTGTATACATATTCCACTTCATTTTTGAATTTGCTTTCGTCTATTGCCCATTTGGTGGTTAAATCATCTATCGATGACATATAGTAAAAAATTATGACCAACGTTAGTGTCATCTCCAACTTGGAAAGATTTTCGGTGTACCATTTTTCAATCCAAGGGATGAGGGGAACTCACGCTTAGTTACCACAATCCAGGCACGATCCAAAAGATAGTCCGCAGATACGTATTGTAAAGCATCTTTGAGTACCGTCAAACTATGTGCGCTCGTGAAATCTACCATGAAGATGATAAAATCCAAGCTGGAGAGTTGTTCGTCTTGTTCAATTCGTGGTAATTGCTCGCTCGTTTTACTATAAAGACACCATTAAATATTTATGTTATTTTTAACCTTCACAATTTCAGTAGCCGTGGTTATAAACTTATTTTTGCAGAAAACACCTAACCACGCGTAAAAAAAAAATCAGGAGCAAATATCAGTAATCTACACTTACATTTTCAGGTATAAACTATCATGTCTTATTAAAGCTTGTGCCAAAGTTCGTTTACCGCAGCCTGGAGATCCTACCAGCTGTTACATGTATACATTTAATCTTTTTCATCACAAAACAATAATAAAGGATTCCATTCGCTGAAGAAGCCCTTACCAAAACTTTAGAAGTCTTACGAATCGAACGTGACGAATTCATGTTGCGCGTTAAATGGAGAATGGCTGATGCAGTAAGCAAGGTAAGACTCATCATTAGCAGACTGATGGAAAAGGATGACGTCACCTTTTTCTTTTTTTTTTGCAAACCAAGAAACTCGGGGATGACGTCGCAAGCCAGCTTCAAAGTTGCATCCCACCAAAAGCACCTTTGTGAAAGCACGCGGGCGAGCGGTCAACTTTTTTTGGTGAGTGGGGGTTGAAGCACTAGTCGCTGTTGCTACTGTCTCAACGATTGCTCTTTGATTATCAATTGCATGTTGCAAATGGACATATGGACTGATCTTTATTATGATACTTGACGTCTGTTTATCAACGTCTTCTATTCCATACTCTCCATAGTAATATATCAGTGTGCCTACCATGAGCACTACGCCCAATGCAAGCGCGGCGGATGCTTTAGCTGCTCTGACGGCTGGACTTACAGAAGAAAAGATCAATGCCATGCTACAGGTAATTAGCCACAGCTTTGTTCTCACCACCTTAGATCTCAGATCGTTGGTTGTTAATCTGTAATGCACCCACTTAGAGAGCATCGTTCTTACAAAAACAAGGTGCGAAAGAAGACGGGAGTAACGAATTCTCTCAACTCATGTTGATATTACGAAACTTGCAACAACGACAGTTAATGCACCAACAGCAACTTCAACAGCAACAACAACAACAACAACAACAACAACAGCAGCAACAGCAGCAAGTTGCTCAACAGAATGTTCCACGGCCGCCAAATCAAAGTAAATGAGATTTCCTACCACTATACCTTGCCTTGCTTTATTTTAGCCTTCTAATCTGTTTTACTGTCTTTCAGCTACTACATCAGGGCAACCTGCGGCTACTTTTACACCAACACAGCTCTCGGCATTGAAACTTCAGATTCTGACTTTCAAGCTTTTGTCGCAAAATGGTAGCATTCCGGCCAGATTGAAAGAAATGACTCTAACACCTTCCAATATTGAAAAGATGCTTGAACCAAGAGAAACTTTGAATTTGGATGCTAAAATTATCGAAACAACGTTGATGCAAAAAGATACTGCGGAGCAGAAAGTGACTAAAGATGGCCAACAGCTTATGAATCCGTTTTATACACAACCCACCATCAAGGGTTCAGCAAAGGCTCAAAAGATATTCGAATTTAGTACTGGTCCATATAATATCATCAAAAAGCCATTTGCTTCTCATGCACATGCGTCACTTCAGCAGCGACTGTTATTACCCGGCATAGCCCCATCTGGTCTTGATCCAGCCTCTGTGCTTTCTGAACGTGAAATTCGACTGCAAAATCAAATTCAGAACAGGATTGCTCAACTGGAAGCTATACCCATTAATGGACCTAATGGAGAGTCAACTTTGGGCCAGCGCATGGAAGAAAACTATAACGAAACAGTAAAGAATGCTTCTGAAAGCGATCTTCAGGCTATTTTGGAACTAAAGTCGCTAAAGATGTTGGATCGTCAAAAGAAGGTCAGCTGCCGTACTAAAGTATATTGCTTTCGTGACTATCAACAGATTTTAATTGATATTTTTCACTAGCTACGTGAGGAGATTGTGAAGGACATCAATCGAGCAAACCGATTTTCGCATGCTGATCGGGCAGAGTATCGGAGATTGAAGAAACAGTCAATGAAGCAGGCACGCATGACTGAAAAGTTGGAACGACAGCAGCGCTTGCATCGTGAAAAGAGGGAGAAGCAGAAGCAACTGGACTACTTGCAGACTATTTGTAATCACGGACGTGACCTTGTTGCTTGGCATAAATCACATTCAACAAAACAAGGCAGATTAGGGCGAGCCGTTTTACAATATCATAATCATGTCGATAAAGAGGAGCAGAAGCGAACGGATAGATTGTCCAAAGAGCGTATCAAAGCTTTAAGAGAGGATAATGAAGAAGTTTATCTTAAACTCATCGATGAAACCAAGGATACTCGCTTGACACACTTACTTCGTCAGACTGGTACTTATTTGGAATCACTTACGCGAGCCGTGGTTGATCAGCAAAAAGACTTTGTTCAAGAAGAAGAAGAACCTGTTCTTGACGATGAAGAAATTGATGAAGACATGCAGTTTATTGATGCTCATGGCAAGAAAGTCGACTACTTTCAAATGGCACACAAGATCAAAGAAAAGGTTACTCAGCCGAACATTCTCATCGGTGGAACGCTCAAAGAATATCAGGTAAATTTACTGTTTTGATGGTGTTTGTTATCATTTTGTCTTTGGCCATCTCTAACCACTCCAGCCCTAATAGCTCAAAGGATTACAGTGGATGGTTTCACTCTATAACAATCGACTTAATGGTATCTTGGCAGACGAAATGGGTCTAGGTAAAACCATTCAGACCATCAGTCTCATTACGTATTTGATTGAGAAGAAGCAACAGAATGGACCTTTTCTGATTGTTGTACCACTCTCGTAAGTTCATGGTTGTGAATACCGGGATTAAATTAACCTACACAATTCAAATTGCTTACTTATATGCTGGCATTACAGTACGCTCACAAATTGGACCCTCGAGTTTGAGAAATGGGCACCATCCGTCATTAAGATTGTATATAAAGGCCCTCCTAGTTCTCGCAAGCAGATCCAGCAACAGGAAATCAAACATGGCAATTTCCAAGTCTTATTGACAACCTTTGAATATGTCATCAAAGATAGACCAGCATTGAGTAAAATACGGTGGAAATATATGATCATTGACGAGGGTCATCGCATCAAGAACACGAACTCTAAGCTTACTTCAGTATTGCGCCAATACTATCGTTCAAAATACCGCCTCATTCTTACAGGAACACCTTTACAGGTATGGATACTGAGGGTGCACACAGTAAAGTAACAGTAAATACTTACCTATATCGATTTCCCCCCCCCCCTTTTTTTTTCCAAAAAAAAAAAAACCAGAATAATTTACCGGAATTGTGGGCGTTGCTAAACTTTATATTACCCAAGATCTTCAATAGTGTAAAAAGCTTTGAAGAATGGTTCAACACACCTTTTTCCAGTCAAGGAGTTCAAGATAAGGTTGAGCTTAATGAAGAGGAGCAACTGCTTATCATCAAAAGATTACATAAGGTACAGATTATGGCTCATAAATTAGAGCTACTAAAACATGGGTACCTGTGGCTAAACGCTTGAGACTTGCAGGTTCTACGACCATTCTTATTAAGGCGTTTAAAGAAGGACGTGGAATCAGAGCTTCCGGATAAAATCGAACGCGTCATCAAGTGTAAACTATCAGCTTTGCAAACTAAACTGTATGAGCAAATGCGACGAGATGGTATGCTTTACAGCGTTGGCGAAAAAGGGCGTACAGGCATCAAGGGATTGAACAATACCATTATGCAACTACGAAAAATCTGTAACCACCCATTCGTGTTTGAGGACGTTGAGAATGTTATCAACCCGTCAAGGCTTAGCAACGATCTATTATACCGTGTCTCTGGCAAATTTGAATTGCTTGATCGTATGCTACCGAAACTACAACAGACAGGGCATCGAGTAAGTCCATCATGTTTATTTTTCTGCATGATTTGAACTGGAAATTATGTATGCGTACCGGATCTTTTCGTTTGTGACTTGTGTTAAACTATTATTTGTTTGCAACAGATATTAATATTCTTTCAAATGACTCAAATCATGAATATTATGGAGGATCTCTTACATTACCGAGGGTTCCGGTATCTACGACTGGATGGCTCCACCAAAGCAGATGACCGTTCACAGTTACTCCACCTATTTAACGCACCTGAATCGCCTTATTTTGTATTTTTGCTTAGTACCCGAGCAGGTGGGCTTGGTCTTAACCTTCAAAGTGCTGACACAGTGGTGATATTTGATTCTGACTGGTAGGTAGCTGAGCCATTTGCCTGTGCCCGCCGTCCCCTAGCCACATCATATGCTATGCTAAACATTGTCCCATTCATACTAGGAATCCACATCAAGACTTACAAGCCCAGGATAGAGCACATCGAATCGGCCAGACCAAGGAAGTCCGGATCTTCCGACTCATCACTGAAAATTCAGTGGAGGAGAGCATTTTGGCTCGTGCACAATACAAGCTAGACATAGACGGCAAAGTTATTCAAGCTGGTAAATTTGATAATCGAAGTACCGAAGAAGACCGTGAAGCATTTTTGGTAAGTTGCATTATCCATTGCATATTACCGACTACCGATCGTGTTACTAATTGCCGGGCTTATAGCGATCACTCCTTGAAAATAAGAATGAACAAGACGATGTTGAAGCAGAAGATGATGGTGTGGATGATGAAGAACTCAACCTGATCCTTAAGCGATCGGATGAGGAATATATCAAGTTCGTGGAAATAGATAAAGAACGAGAACAACAAGAATTTGAGGCATGGCTAGCACATGGCGGTCGAGGCAAACGACCGGAACGATTACTCCAAGAATATGAACTTCCTGATGTATATCGTATCGAAGAACCCATTGACACTGTCACGGAAGAGTTTGAATTTGGCCGTGGACAACGCTACAAAGAACAAGTACGCTACGATGATGGCTTGACAGAAAAACAATGGGTCAGGGTTAGTAAACAACAATGCACAATGTGGTTCACTTTATCTCAAACTCGATGCATAATTTAACATTGGTGTGTTATTTTAACTTTAGGCGTTAGAGAAAGAACAAGATACCGAAGATAGCTCAACGGCTGCCAGTACACCTAAACGTCGCAAGATAGACAAATCCACATCATCAAGGTCGATATCCATTCCAAATCCAAATACAACCTCAACTCCCACTCCCACTCCACCTCCCATCAGTAACAGCAATACCAATTCCAGTTCACAAATCCTTGATAACCTGAAATCTCAGCTTGACAAAATTCAGAGAGATATAGCAGGCATTTCCAAAGATTCTTAGACCAAGTTTTACCATATTTTACAATAACTTTTGTTTCCTTCCCCTCCCAAGCACTCGCTCCCTTTCAGGCGTAGTTGTAGCATCACAATTGAAATGAAAATAACATAAAAAACCCTTCATTCTGTATAGCTATAATGGGATTCATTTGTTGCTCCGAAGGAGGTCAATCGGAAAAATAACAATGGGAAGATGAGTACAGTTATTGTGAGCTTAGTGACAAAGAGAAAGGTATGTCCCAGAAGCCTTATGGCATTTGTGTATCACCACACGTGCTCAATCATCAAAGTTTGTGTTGTGTCGTTCGCTTTAAAAGTTTTTCAACTCCCAATTTACTGTACAACATAGTAATCAACTTATATTTCTGAGTATTCTGTAGCGGAGAATTCCATGAGGTAGATCATTTCTGAATCACTGACTATAGTGGATGCTGCCTTCGAGGCTTTGGGTTTGTATATTCGGAGAAACGTCCTAGGGCCAAACATGTTGTTATTGTCGGAGAGATGTTCGAAGTGTATCCAATAAGATGTCACTGTGGAGGCAGGTGTGTACCAGAGTATTTTTTTTAAAAGGCAGCCATCTTATTTTCTGATTTCTCTTCTGCTTTTTTGCTTTGGGTTGGATTTATCTCTTTAACGTTGTTTCTCATCTCAATTTATAAAAGCCAACCAACTTCTTTCTTCAAATACACTTTTTCTACCTCTTTCTCCTTCGATTTTTTTTCTGAAAGATGTTTGCAACGGAAGATTCAAGCTATTCATTGCCCGTCGCACCACCAACAATAACAGATTGGCCATCACGACACGGCAAACCAAGAGTAGACTTGACTCAACTTCATGTACAACTCGCCAACTTGGAGCTGCAACACAGTAATTCATTGGACTGCTCAACAACTACTGACACGGAGACCCCCTTAGACACAACTCCTCCCACACGACAACAACGAAAGGCTGTACAACCGTTAAACCAACACCGGTTGAAGCAAGTTCGGTTTTCAGAAGAACCACCTACTATCATTGTATATGAACAAGTCGACATTTTAGAAGGTGAAACTGTCACTAGGAAAGCTAGCTTACGGCGACGCAATGTCGATCTCTCACCTATAAAAAATCAGAAATATGAAGGTAAGATATTGATTTATTCACATCCACACCTCCTGACATCTGAAACAAATAAAGTCAAGTGAAACTAACTCTGTATTTGACTGGTTCCAGGTTCATTCTCCTCTAGCCGTTCGACCCCGCCTACAACCTCTCTGCTAGGAGCTGCAACCATAGATCTTCCCATCAAAGGAAAGAAAACAAAACCGTCATCAGTGAAGCCTTTGGATATCATTGCAACTCGTTCGTCGCCCATGTCAATAGAAACACCTCCATCAACACCGCCATGGTCACCTGGACTGGAAGCTCTGTCTCCTAGCACCAGTAGTGACAGTTCCTTTGATACTCCACTCACACCAACGTCCTCTCAGGGATCACCATTATCTTTGACTGGCAGACGCATGTCCAAGTTACGAACATTTCTATCAATTCGTAGACCAAAAGGACAACAAGCCTTTTAAAAGGAACAGACCAGACCAGAGCAAGCGTAGAGGCTACACACTAAAATATGTAGGATCTCGCCCAACTAGCCTCGTCATTTGTTTTTCTCCACACGCGCACATACACACATTTGTACATAACAGCCTCTTCTGACTGACATAGATGGTCGACTCTACTACCATCTTTGCTAGCTTTTACCAATGAAACCCAAACAGTTGCAAGACAATAACAGGATTATTGCCAACATGGTACAAATAGGACAAAAAAATAATTAACATCTACTCACACAATCTGTACATACCCACCAACATAGCATAGTTTGCTTGTTAATATATTATATTTTATTACATTATTGAAAAGGAAAGGTAATTTTAAGGGGATAGTAGAGATAGAAAGTGAGTGAAAGTAGAGAAAGAGCGGGATGGATGCATATTAATATTTAATAGTATTATGTTTTTGCTTTGGCTTGGCAAGGTATGCTTGGGTTGGGTGTTCCCGCTCTGTGCAACTGACCTGAAGAGGGGAGGGGGGGGGATTTTTTATACGTTCGGATGACATTGCGAGCCCTCAACAACAAACAACCAATTTGCTTTTTTTCCCCTTTCCTCTTTCTCTCTCTCTTTTTTTTTCCTTCTTCCCTTTACTTCTTTTTTATTTTCATCTACATTATCTCTTTTCCTTATACCCTACGTCGAACCTTTTTCTTCATCCTTTGGTTAGAGACTGATGCTGGAATCCGATACGGCAATTACGCCTGATCTTATACCCTCCACCACACCAGATTCAATGCAAACCGGCAGTAGCCCGCCTACACGACAACCCAAGTTCATGTCCAAGGTTTCGCAATTATTTAATCGTAAATCCACTCAGGCAGATGGAAAGTTAGCAAGCATCGATGACCAAGGAATTCAAACAACTACCATAACGGCAAGTGAACAACAACAACAACAACAACAACAGAACTATCGCCGTCGTCGTACCAAATCCGGAAGTTCTAATGCAGATTCAGCCATCTCAAAGATTGATTCCATGTTTTCAGTTGAATCAAGAGTCTCATCGGAACACCCTGATTTCAGTGCTATTGCTATTGAAAACAAGCTGGGTTCACGTACTGTTCATATTGGGGCAGTTCGTCAGTCTCGAGCAGAAGGGTCCGGTTCGCAGCAAAGCGATCGGGATTTGAACGAGGCTTTTGAAAATTTGATGGTAAGAAGACACAAACATTTTTTTTTTAACTCATCTCATTAATTGGGAAACGACAACTGATGTATGCGTGCCATTGGTGGATCCATTGGATTTTCTAGAAAGAATATGCTTTGCCGCCGAATTTACGTCCAAGCTTGGAACATCTCACAAGGGAACAAAAGTCTACCCTGCTACGATCGTCTCAGCTGGCCAGGAAGAGCAATGCCATGTCGTTGACTGCGCCGTTTGCAACGCTACGTAAATCGAAACAACTCTTATTACCTGGAACCGTTAGAGATGCTCAGGGCCGTCATCAAGTCCAAAGACGCCGGCCTCCTCATGCCTATGCTACCCATGCTCGTGCGCCACAAGGTGTCGGTGCTCATATATTAAGCGGTAAAGCAAAATCTCCACGGTACTTTGCTGACCTTCTCATGCACTCCACTTGCCGTGATCTTGAACTTGCCGAAATCATGGACCTTCGGGTTTGCCTTCGTAACGGTATAGCAAGGTAATATATTCAAAACTTTTTTGAAATTTCAGCTTCCCCGTCTACCTCCTTACATCATTGCTAATACCGAGATCACATTTAGTTGGACTACCGAATTTCTTAAAGCTGGCGGTTATGACTCCCTTACAAGTACCCTGGCTCAAATCAAAACCATTACAAAAAGGTATAGTGAATACTATGGAGAACCCCTCCTATTTCTCGTCATACCTATCTAACGTCTGTGCGTAAAACCCCTGCCCTTAGAACCCCTGAGGACGATAAACTGCTGCAACAGTTGGTAAAATGCATCAAAGCACTGACAACTCATGAGGTAGTTTATTGTATATACGTTATTCATGGCATGACCAAATGGTTCCTAACAAACTTACCAAACAAATGTCTCATTTATTCTAGCTTGGTATTCATAAATTGCTAGGAGACAAAGCCCCCTTGAAGATCATTAGAGATCTTCTATTTTCTTCGTCGATCAACCCTAAACGCAGGTCGTTCTTTGTATTTGAGATCAGTACCCGAGCTCTTATGCTTGATGTACTCTGTACGTTGGCAAGTCTTCAAACTCAAGGTCAAGCGGTTTATGTGCATGGCTACGACATTTTGCAGCAACTATTACTCGATACCCCTGAAGACCTTGCCTTGAAAGCCCAAGAAGATGATGAGAAGCCTGTTGCCCGAACTTCTCACTATCCATTTCCTATGACACTTAAAGAAGCAGAGGATCAGGAATCCAACGGTCCAGCTAGCTCACGACCGCCTCGGTATTCGGCATGGATGCGGGAATTGGCGTTTACAGTTGACAAAAGCATAGAACCCATTACATTTTTATCTCAAGTCTTGGATTATCGATTTGAAAGTGCTTTTAAGCAAATGAAAATTCAACCGGATGCAAGCAATTTGAACTGGAAGCAAGCTGTGAATGAGCAAATTGCTAGTAACCCCACTGCCCCCACGGTTCAACCCGCTGGCTCTGTTATGGTTGATGAAGGTGTTGTCGATTATTTGGTAAGTAAAGGGATCTGACAGGATGGGTGTGAGCTTCTTTTGGAAAATTAAATGTCTGCGAATGATCTTTCTAATATTCTACCTGGTTACAGATCACACACTTACGGCTTATGTGCACCCTCATCAGCACCCCACCCACAACGTATAGAGGAATTTGGGACCAGTATTCAAAGGAAGCCTTGCGGATGGAGTTGATGGATTCTGGATTTGATAAGATTGCAAGGGTAATTTCAGAACTAGATGTAATTTTTGGCCTTATACAAATACATGTACTAATAACGTCTTACTCGATATGTAGAGCCTACAATCGTGTCCACACCCTACGCTCTATAGTACGTATATCAAGTATTTGCAGCCATTATTGCAACCTTGGGCATCATCGACAGCACGACCGGAACAATCCGCTACTAAGCAAGCTCCTGTTGTTCCTACCGAACCTACCACTACTAACCGAGACTTGGAAGATGAGCTAAGTGATGATACAGCAGAAATGCCTGCACGAAATGGAGCGCAGGCACCACTATTTGGACTTTCAACAAGTGACGATACGCTCTGGGATGATGATTTCTATGACATGGACGACGACGAAGATGTCATCGACGATGATAGCTTCTTTGATGAACCGTACGATGATGTCTACCTCCAAGATGATGATTCTGACAGCTTTTCTGAAGAAGACGATGGCAATGAGTCCGTCCCAATACCACAAGCACGGGAAACTTGGAAAACAAGCACTAGGCGAACATAAGTCTTCCCCGCAAGACGGTGATCACGTTTGCCCATATGATAAAACAAAAACATATATACCATATCTTTCTGTGCTCGTTTATTCTATTCTCAATATTGTATATATCCATTATTTGTAACTTTTCTTCACCTTGCATTTCATTAACGTTATTGTTTATCATGCTCTTATTTTTTTTTTTCTCCTTCTCTTTACCACACCAATATGCTTCCCCACCGATTTTATTATTCATTTGTGTCAGAAAAGTCGAGATCCAAAAGAACATGTTTCTCTAGCATCGCTCTCTTACACAACGTAATGTGCCATAAAACACCTCCACACCACCTGGTAAAAAGGAAACGATGTCTTTAAAGGGTTTATCGTATGTAACAATGTTATGGTTAGAACTGTAGGAAAAAGTGGGTATGTAAAGTTATACGATGAGGAACCAATGTGATACACTGGTTATGGATTGTCGTTGTCGTCCGCTTCATCCGATTTTTCTGATCCTGACTCAATACTAGCAACAGGTGATTCGTTACCACTGCTAGTCTCAGTGTATCCTGCGTTCTCCTTTGCCAGTGAATCAGCCCATTGACTAATTCGAGTCCATAGCGTATATCCAAACAACCTCCAAGCAACTGTAGCGAACGACAATTCAATACATATAAACAGGGTGATGAAGACCATGGCGGTGATGATACGATGATTATACATGTAATATCTAGGAAAGATAGACATGGTGGGTTAAATTCCTCTGCTACAAACAATTGGCAAATTGACACAAAGCCATTTATATAAAGCACGTACCGAAGACCGTGGAAATCCGCAACCATATGTAGATGCATACTGTAGACTTGGAGGCGACTGTCTGACACTGACACTATTGCTTTGGTGACAGAATGGGCCTGGTCTTCTACGAAATGTTCCATCATAGGAACAACCAAAGTCTGAGTCTCCTTAGCTAGACCGAGAATGAGCGGAAGGGCTCTGGCAAATACAGCCAAAGTTCGGTGAAGGGCGGATTGATAACGTAGGATAGACTGAGAAACCGGGTGGAAGAGTTTGTCAGCATACAGCCATTATCCCGTCTTGCTGGCCGCTATCCTTACGAACCAATTGTTTCCATCATTTATAACAATAATACTTACAGGTCTGCTTGAATATGCTACCGTTTTATCGTCTGCTGACTTAAGGTCGACTCTGACCATGAAATTCCCTATGAATGACACCATCAGCATGCTACTATCCTCAATAGCATACCTGTCTCCAGAGATGGGCGCAAACTTACCAATTTCAAAGTTTACTTCCGAGCTCGGAACATGCATATGAATATCGACCTTGTATTGTTGTTCATGTCGCAGTGGCTAGATTGGATCACAAAAATAAATACAGATATCAGTTAGTTGGGTTTAGCGATGAGCGACACACCTGATATTACACTTACCCTAGTATAACTTCCTTTCTGTGTCAGATCAACCAGAGCCATTGGATTCTTCGCATTGCTACAAAGCGGACGAAAAGATATCAGCGAAGTAGCACTTCACGTGCAAACCACTTTTTCCAACTTACTCAAACTGGAGGTATACAGGTTCAACATGAGCGGTCTTGGGAACGTGGGCCATGTAGAAGGCAATATATGCCGAGCATGCAACACCAACGATCCATGATAGAGCGATGGTCAAGAAGGCTGTTCGGATGACGGTTCTCTGCACTCGAGGAGAGAAGATAATGGCTAAGAGAGGTCGGAGCAGCTGAAAGACCTTGGCTACAATAGTGACTAGAAAAGGAGTGGGTTCATTGGACGTTTCAGTAAAAGGAGCATCCGGGTCAGCTCGTCGCATTAAATCTTGAGTTGACGTTGTAGAGTATGTGTCGTTTCCAAGGTGATCAGGCACGACGTGGAATTGGTCGGACTGCTGGGATAAAAGGAATTCGAGAAAACTGGTTACTAAAGGGTGTTTCCGGCATGGCGCTAATGCAGATGTACGAAACCTACCTCGGCCAATGCACTAAGCTCATCTAGCTCTTCATTTGTGAGATGCGCTTCCATTATAACAGCAAATAAGAATAACTCGGCGGTGGAGACAGGTCGGACACGACGACTTCAACTATTTCCAAGTCACAATCACATGCCAAATGGGTGGGTTAACTCATTTCTACCACAAAAAAAAAGGTTTATTTACACAGAGCAAGTTGATGTTCGGTATTCAATTTAATAGACTAGGTAACCGCCATCAACGACGATCTCAGAACCAGTCATGTAGGAAGCGGCATCGGAAGCCAAGAAGACAACGGCACCACGGAGTTCCTTGGGGTCTCCAATACGTTTCATCGGAGTGTGCTCGCACCAGGCTTCACCGAGAGGCTTGTTGTTATCTATGTACTTCTTAACCATGTCAGTCATCATGTAACCGGGGCTAATAGCGTTGACACGGATCTTGCGTGTAGCCCATTCAGCAGCAAGACACTTGGTCATCATACCAACAGCAGCCTTGGAAGTGTTGTAGGCAACCTGGAATTGAGGACGGTTGACAATGGATGCTGAGATAGAGGAGAGGGTGATAATGGATCCACCATTAGGTTGCTTGAGCATGTGTCTAGTTAGAAAGAAGGAAATATTAGGCGCAAGTACAAAGTGAGACACATGCATTTGACGCTGATCAATTTGATCTCCATTCACACGTTTTCCCCCCATATTCACCTTGCAGCAGCTTGGATAGTATAGAAGCATCCGTTGACATTAACGTCCATGACACGGTGCCAAACATTTATATCCAAATCCTATTCCAAAATCAAAAGAAAAAAATGACGTTACATGTTTCAGTCCAAGCAGCCTTCAAGGGTTGTGTCATAATTTTCCATCACTTTACCTCTGCAGGACCACCTTCAGAAATGCCAGCATTGGCGACAAAAATATCAATTCTACCATAGTCAGCATGAATTTTGTCGATGACCTCACGGACTTGGTCAACGTTGGTCAATTCGCACTTGTAGGCTCTGACGTTCTTGTTATACTGCTTGCCAATGGCAGCAGCTGTATCATGGGTAGCGTCATTGGATACGTACATCATAGCAACATCAGCACCAGCCTCTGCAAGGGCCTTGCTCATCTCCAAACCAAGACCACTATGAGGTGAGAAATAACAAGGTGAGTCTACGTCTCGCATACACCGGTATGATCAAGCTGCATAGTAAAATAAAGTAAAGCAAAAGCAAAGCAAAGCAAAGCGTAACGACGCGACTTACCGAGCACCACCGGTGATGACAGCAATTTTGCCTTGAAGACAGAATTCAGGAAGAGAAGTGGCCATAGTGTAGTATTTGGGATAAAGTAGAAGAGAAAAGAGAGAGAATTTCAACTAGTGTTGACGCTGCTCCAAGCCTTTTTATAGCTACCCTCATTGGATATTTGTTTCAGACTCTGACTTTTGAGTTGAGTGAATAATTAAGCATATTGGAGGTTTACATAACACGCCTTCTATAAAATGTCCTATCGGGATTGGCTTCCTCGGACCAAGGCAAACCATAAACGTCTCCATTTGGAGAAAAGTTCCGTCCGTTACAGCCTTCGTTTTCTATTATTTTCATATTGAAGATCATCATCACAGAGTGGTATACGCAATGCCCATCGATAGTCGGGCGGCGGGTCCCATGCAATATCTTGCACTAGCGGGAACTATTTTTTTCTCTGAGTTGTATACTAGTTGAGAACTGTGTTGTGTTTTGGTGCTGAACTGGGCTTCATTACCTGAGGCAAACAAGCAAAGCTGGTGCAACGTACTAAGTCCCGGTCTGGGGCCGCCCCTGGATATTCTCACAAGGCAAAAGTCGCAATAATGATCCTTCTTCCAACTATCATTTAGGATCTAGTCTAGCATGACTTGCAGTGTACTGTCGGAGCATGATCTCTACCTTTCATATCGGATTTGTCGTCGTCATATCGACAAGATTCGGAGATCAAATAGAACGAATTCTTATTTCTTCTACTGCATGAAACAAGAGGGTAATACAAGGACTGACAATGTTAATAGCGTGAGAGATGATATTTATATAGATGTGATGTTGGTATGCTGTAACAATATATCCGAATGATACGAAGCACATTGTAAACTACAATCAAAGAATGGAAAAGTGTGGACCGCAAGAGAGAGAGAGAGAGAGAGAGAGAGAAAGGAATAGATCACCAAACACAAAGTAGTAGTAGGAAAGGAAAAACAATCAATTTCATAGGCATTCCTGCCGTATCAATAGTGTATGAAATTGTAAGAAAGAGAGCAGTGGAATTACTGGCGTACAGTGCATTGAAACAGTATTTACTGGAGTTGCTTTGGATTTTTTTTTTTTTTTTGGTGGCATTCAAGAACTGTTACCGGTGGTGCTGGAATTTGTAGAAGGATTAATAGCTCGCCGACGGTAATGCGTAGTATACTTGTTTGCATTCTTTGGAGTGGGATCGCCTTCATAAACACTACAAGCGGTGAGCATTCCATCGGCTGCTTGAAATGCGTCGGTAGCAATATGTAAAAATTGTTTGCTGTGGAAGACCTTTTGCTGTTCAAGAAGTTCAGCAAACTGTAACGCCTTCACTTTGAGTTTTTCAAATTTATCTTCTAGCCTCTGTTGTGCAAGAATTTGTTGTTGTGATAGATGATGATTTCGTGACTCGGACGAGTTGGCATTAGGAGAAACAAAAGGGGGATGAGGATCCTTGTGCGTCAGCGTTATATAGCCAGCCATTTTCGACAAATCTACAATCACCGTTAATGCCCCAGCACACTCGTAACGATTGGAAGCCTTTGGATGCTCTGGTTTTCGATGTTTGGCCGTGTCTGAACGTTGTGAACAATAGTATCGTAAAGTGGTGACCATCAGGGGATTTTTGGTTGATGCTCGTTTGTCCTTAAGACTGTGAGAGATGTGCAACATTGGTTAAAAAATTTTTTTGATCTGTGTGGAAACTTGTTAAGGAATAAAAAGCAACTTCACCTAAAATTGTAACCAGTTCCCTTGAGTACACGATCACAAACCGCTCTGCCAAGCTGGGTGAAACCAGCTTCATTTCCCACTTCTGCTACTATGGGAGCCATGGCAATGGCGAATTGTTTTCGTTCGAAATTTTGACTTTGATGTAATGCTTCGACAAACGCATCCGGAGAGAGAACTTCCAATGCCTGATTGTGAGTATTGGATGGCATGTTGAGCAAGGTTCCTCCTTGGGGTGTATTATTTTTTGGTCGCTTAGCTTCTCCTCGTACCGCAATATTCACTGACGATGCTGACGACGGATGAGGGCGTTTAACCACTGATTCTTGAGCCATTGGTTGAGATTGACGAATCCAATTAGATGAATGCTGTTGTTGTTGCTGCTGCGGGTGCTGTGGTTGCTGCTTTTGCGTTTGCTTTTGCTGTTGTCGACTTTGTTGTTGTTGCTGCTGCTGCTGCTGTTGTTGTTGTTGCTGTTGCTGGACAACATTTTGAGGCGAAGCCAATTGTTGAGTCTGTATTTGACGGAGCTGCGGAGAGCTAGGAATTGGCGATTGCTGTATGTGAGACTGAGATCTCAATGGTGGAGGCTGTGGAGGCAGCATTTGAGTTTGCATGGGTGATAATGGTAACTGACTTTGAGGCATGTGAGGTGATAATTGCGAAGGAAGTTGAGATCGAAGATGCTGGTACCCTGGTTGAACATGGGTAGGATATGGGAGTGGTTGTTGTTGCTGTTGTTGTTGAGAAGTATTCGGTGGAGGGGGATTGGTAGGTTGACGTTGCTGCTGTGCATTATAGTGACGTGAAGCTTGGTCATAACGCTCCATATCAGCTGCTCTTCGTCTTTGAACATCTTGTGATCTGCAAAGACTGCAGAATCTATGTCGTATAGCTCCTGACGCTTCGAAGAATTCACCAGCGGGCCGTGCTCGCTGACATCTCTCACAGTACATGTTAGGATGAGTTGCTTGTATCATTTCTGCTTTGACTCCCACTGTTGTCGCGTCCCGTCCTGGCGGTGGCATACCCTGCGGGTGCTGGGATCCGTTGGGGCTAGATTGGGGATGAAGAGGTTGAAAGGCATGCGGGCTCAAAATGGTGGTTTGGCTAGGTAAGGTCGGACTTGGTATAGGAGGATATGCATTATACGCCGGAGGTCCATGAGACATTCTGAACTTTGTCTCGATTAAAACGGTGTTCAGTAATTGTCAAGATTTTGGGGGAGGAGCCTTATGGGGGGTAGGTATCAGTGTGAAGAGGGGGGGAGGCGAACATCGGGGCACACTCCCAATATGATGACGTCACCATTTGAGGATCTCCTCGCTCCTCCTTAGGCAGATCAGCTAGGCTTTCTAAAAAAAAATTGGTAAGAAATGCTTTTTGCATGTTAAAATTTTGTTTTGTTAATGGCAGAAGTACTTTTATTGAAATACATAGTATGAGAACTATCAGTTGCTTGCTTCACATTAATCATTGAATTTTATGATTCTGTTCTATTATTTATGCCCTTCCAGCCATCGCTTCCGCAATAGCACTACCCATTTTGCTGCTGACAGTTACTATTGGTAATGAGCTTGCTGTAAGCATGTGTTGTTGTGTGAGCATCAAGATCTCGTATCATTTGATTTGCAGAGCATGTATTAGCAGCGCGTCTCTTGAAACTATTAGTGGATAGAGCTGCCAATCGACACTCAAGGATACCAAAGAAAGATTCCATGCTTTCAACTATCGAATATCTCTCTGAAAGCAGCCTGCCCTCTTGAATAGAATAGTATATAAACGCGCAGAAAGTATTTATAAATTTGCTCAACATGCTACATAATTGGTGATGAGGGTGGCCTCTGCATAACTACCTGCATGGCTATTAAATCGAACTTGCTTTGACTTCAAAATTGCAATGATTCGTTTCAAAATACTCGATAGTACGAGGTTAATTGACTCAAACTGTAGTCTACCATGGACAATAAGCATTTGGACCCCGTCACCCCTCCCCCCAAAAATCAAACTTTTGGCCCGCCCCCGCCAGACAAAAGAATCTCAGCCAGGAAGAGTTCCAAAAAGTTCAAGCTCCTGATGTCACCTTGTGCCTATTGGTCATATGATTTTGAAGTGGCTTGAAGGCTCCAAAATCTAACACTTGTCGCTATTTGAACCCGTTTTTTGGCCCTTCACTTTTACTCGCCACGTCATAATGTTCATCTTGAACTGGTTCTATGATGTCCTGGCATCTCTTGGTAAATTACAGACATTGTCGACTGCATCTCACTGCATCTTGGGAATTTAACACAATAATTACATTATAGGACTTTTGAACAAGAACGCCAAAATCTTGTTCTTAGGACTAGATAACGCTGGCAAGACTACTCTCTTGCATATGCTTAAGAATGACCGTTTAGCTACTCTGCAACCTACCCTTCACCCTAGTAAGTTGAAAAACGGTGGCATCGGATGATGAAATGATGAATGCGTCCTCATGTCAGCGATTGGCCCAATGTTTATGCGTAATATTTGCTCCTTATCAATACGAGATTCTAATCAGATGACCACTTCCTATAGCATCCGAAGAGCTTTCAATTGGCACCATCAAATTCACTACTTATGATCTTGGCGGCCATCGACAAGCACGTCGTTTGTGGAGAGATTATTTCCCTGAAGTCAACGGCATTGTCTTCCTTGTTGATTGTGCCGATGTTGAGAGACTGAATGAGTCAAAGGCTGAATTGGACGTGAGTACAGCAGGCGCATATACGTGTATTGTTTACAATCGCGTCCACTAATGTTATCGATATCTATCCAGGCTCTTCTTGCCATAGAACAATTGTCTACTGTTCCTTTCCTTGTCTTGGGTAACAAGATTGATGATCCCAACGCTGTCAGTGAAGAAGTCCTTAGACAACAGCTTGGTCTTTATCAAACCACTGGCAAGGTAAATCAATATCTTGTAAATTCATTACTTATGCTCGACCTTGTCGGTTAACACTCTCTTGTGCCTGCAGGGCAAGGTTCCGTTGAAGGATATCCGCCCAATTGAAGTATTCATGTGCTCAGTGGTGATGAGACAGGGTTACGGCGATGGTTTCCGTTGGTTATCGCAATATGTATAGAAAGCGGCTGTGATTATCGTTCATATACTTTTCTTTATAAAAAATCTCTACAGTTCTGTTACCGTATCGTATTGGATTTGCCTGGTCTTGCCATTCTCCATAGCAACATTCCATCTTTCACAATTCTTCTTCTCCCTCATTTCTTTTCACTCAGAGTTGATGAATACCCAAATATTCATATAAAGGTTATACAGATGTTATTCTAAACGTGACATAGCAAAGTTGGACACATACTTTGCCGTTCATCATTTGAACAAAATTATTGGGTCAGTTAGTGTCGCGAAGTTATCGCCAATTACGTGGCATCTTCATTGCCAGATGTAACCAAGTTTTCTTCTTTTACGCCAGTGCTACTGCTATTCTCCAAATACCTCGCGTGGACCTTGCAATATGTATACGCTGACTTGAACTTTAGTTTTGCACCGGTCCTGTTCTTTGCTTTGCCCAATCGTTAACAGTTAGCAAATCCAGAATATAAAGAAAGTTGAATATACGCATTACGATCACATGTTTAATGAGTATGCAACATGGAACACAATAATATTGTTTCTATTGAAGGCGAAAACATGATTTTGTGTGAAGTGAACACTCTACCTTAATAGTGTTTAACATGCAACAAATGTGAAAACATTGATGGATGAAGTAAGCCAACCGATGGCCACACAGGAGGAGATGCAATCGGTGACAGTTTTCTGGTACCTTTGAGAACTTTGATGGATATTGATACTACTGTAGAACCGCAACAGATACCATCAGCACCACCCACAGTAGCAATTGAATCCTACGCGGAGAAGATACGTATACGAAAACCAAGAGGGTCATACCGACAAAACACCGCACATCAAATCGAGCAATTGTTTGAATGCGTAATCGAGCAGGTTAAGACTGCGAAAGACGCCGCCATTTTGACGGGGATCAACATTAGGACAGCGCAACACTACATCAAAAAATACAGTGACGATGAGGAAGGACGTTTGCCGGTAAGAGGTAGAATGCCAGGGTTAATATTTTTCCTTTACCAAAAGCAAGGGAATTCGTCCTTTGAAGTGAGACGCAAATTCTGTAGCCAGTGTCTAACTCAGCATTTCAATGCTCCGGCTTGATATGTTGGCTGTGGATAACTGTTGAGTCATCGTGCCAAAAACCTTGTATGCAGTCTTGAAAGTAGCATTGATGTTGTTATGCTTCTTGACTTGTTCGTTTTTCGGATAAAACGAAAGAGTTTCTTCGAGTGACTCATTTTGTATCTTTCGAAGAATCTTGCAATTGATAGATATCCCCATTCCTCTGATATTGGCTTCGTAATCGTTACCACTAAGTACATCAAACCACGTCAACCATCATAATCCGTATTTACGCAATATCTCGAGCCATGTATGCAAGCTAATTAGGAAACTCTCGTGGGAAAAGAGATCAGTACGATTGGGTGGTTTTACATATGAACTGTACTCAAACAATAGGCTGCACCGACCGATCCCACTTGCAGGTAAAAAATTGATGGTGCGGCAAACATGGCTATCTAAGACCATCGACTGAAGGATCCACCTTTATTTCTACAAAAAAAATTGGCCACCTATCAGTGGCTGACAACATTGGCTTACAAAAAGCAACATCATAAGGCTAGCGTTTTCTAACGCACTGTAATCCCATCACGCATGCATAGCTTACTTTCGAAACCCTGTATTCCGTCTCTACATCCTCCATCATGTGCACCAAAAGGTGCATGGCGCGAACTCTATCACTGCATGTGATTCATTGTTGGCCAACACCAAACTCTCGCCAAGGGTCCTGAGTGAACATCGGAGAATACAGCGATCCATACTTTCGATTGAGATATTCTATGCTGCTATCATCTTCTTGGTTATTTTCAGAAGGTGGCTGATATGGGTCACTCTGTGAAAGACAAATGGGCGCATAATAATGAAAATACAAATGTTAAAATCGTAGATTTGCATTAGCTTGAAAGCATTGATCAAGATCCACAAATGAAAAAAGGTTCGAGCCTTACAGGTTGAAATTGCCGGTGGGTATGACCACGGTATTGTCCTCGTCCTCGTGATCTACCACGGAAGCCTCCTCCTCTCCCTCGACCGCCGTGATGTTGGAAATCCATGAATGCGATGCACAATAGGGTTTGGGAAGGTCAAAGAAATCGATTTCAGGGAGCGGATGCTCAACAATTTTGAATTGTTCCTTTTCGGCTGCCTTTGGGGGTTATGGCAACGTATCAATCATCACATAATAATTATTTCGTCTTGGAACTTTGATGTCTTGCCTTCAACCGTTGCATATCCAACTGATTGTTTTAGGGTCATTCATTGAGGAAAACGGATTGTCTGGTTGGGTTACAATCATACCATCGATGCATAAAGCTTAACCTGTTGAGATAGAAGTGAGATTTTGCAACATCAAGTTTAAGTCAGCGTAGAAGGGACGGTATGAAAAAATAATCTGTGTATACATCATAGATCGTCGATAGATTTGATTTATTTACATGCAAGAGGGCATCTTCCTATTTTCTCATTGAAATATTTGAATTATGGCTTAGAAGGACAACTTAGGACACATCAACCTCGACGCAACCGACTTGTATAAATGCACTGTGTGAAAACATGGTCTTCTTTGGTGTCTATATATTGGATGCAGAGAGCAAAGGGTGTGGTCCGATGAACGTCTGCAAAGATTGCAACATCCATCGTAATATTTTTTCCGCTGCAATGGAATCAATTCGTTTGCAAAGTAAGCCAAGCCTTCCATTCCCTCTTTAGTGGAGCTGAACCATGAGACAGGTCACTATTCACTCTCCTTTTTGGATAGGTACTGCTGGTCAACCATTTTCGTAGCTTTCTCTGTCATCACCACTGCTAGACACTAGAGTTGTACCTAGTCATATCGTAAAAGAATTCAAAAAAAAAAAAAGCTCACAGATATTCATTTTTGCACAAATATCATGAAATTACCCTTATTATCCATTGAATCATGTTTTATTCGGCGATCGATTGTAAGCCATCAATTCAACTCATGATTACCATATCAGAATCCCTTACAAACCAAAAAATGGTATTTATTTTATTTGAATCGCCAATTCGTTGTCAGTGTGCTACAAAATGGTTTACATTGTAAACTTACGCAAACGTTCATTACGACTCATGCTAACGACAAGAGGACAATGGCATCGCTGCTTTTCCTGCCCAAGTTGAGCATAAATTAAATGGAGAAATGAGAAATGTTTTACAAATGCTGGAAACCATTCAATTGATACTCATAATAAAATATCAGAACTTGAATATTTACTGGATATCTTTTTGATAAGAAACGGTAAGGATATTCGATGTACACCTTTTGGTTGATGCACAAAATCGAGCAATTGCTAAAAATGGCAAGCTCCAAAAATCAATCGATCGAGTTTCCAACCCAAGCCCACATCACTGCGATCCATCCATCATCGGACAAATCGCTCGATTTAAGACATTTATAACGATGTTAATAAACAAACTCTTCTCACTTTCCGAACACATTTAATTTATTTTCTTGTAGTAATCTTTTATTGCCTTTACAACCCAAATTGCAACAATAATTTCTGATTGATGCCGCTATGAGGACGACTACCGTTAACTTTGGGTCATCAGACGTACCTATGAAACAGCTTCCCTACAATTCTGAAATCCAGTATCAGCTCATGGCCCTGAATAACTGTGCACATCTATCGTCTTCTGCTGTTGATAACCATTCTTCAATTGTTAAAGGACTCATCTTAGCCTCAGATGCTCTTACATGCCCATGTTGTTCAAAACTCTTTGTTCACCCTATTAGTTTATCGTGCGGTTTCTCAGTCTGTACAGCGTGTATGCCAAAGTTTGATCCAGCTACCGTCGAAAACTTTGATTGCCCAGTGCAGGAATGTACAGAAAAATCACATCTCTTTGGCGAACTGAAGGTCGACGTCACTATCCATAAACTTTCACAACTAATGTCTTCGGAACTTGCAAACAATCAACATTTATCCATATTTAAACAACCTATAGGTCCGACCTCTCATTTACCAATACCTGATATATATCATGATAAGTGCAAAAATAGCATTTCAAATCCTGCAAGTTCGAGTATTCTCTCTTTGGAATCAAGTACTGCATCAGATGACTGCACTGAGGATTGCAGAACTGAGGTAGAAATTCAACCTTCGTCATGGAAGGAAAATATGCTCAACGAACTTGAATGTCAAGTTTGCTGTTTCCTACTCAACGAGCCTGTCACGATACCTTGTGGACATACCTTTTGCAAATCATGTCTTCTACGATTTGCGGATCACAGCAACAAGTGTGCGATCTGCCGATGTCCATTACCAATTGCACGAGTATTGCAAACCCACCCCTCAAATTCTACAATATCCTATTTAATATCAACTATATTTCCTTTTGAACAGATGGAACGAAAAGAGGCGCTTAAGAAAGAAGAAGAGCAGGCGTCTTCATATGCTCCCATTTTCGTTTGCTCCATTGGTTTTCCAACTATACCATGCTATCTGCATATATTCGAACCTCGTTATCGACTCATGATCCGACGATGTACGGCACCCGGAGCATCAAGAAAATTTGGTATTTGTATGGCTTTAACGTGCAAGAGATTTCCCGATATAGGTACCATGATGGAGATTGAAGGTGTAGAGCAACTGAACGATGGTCGTTACTTGGTAAAGACTGTTGGCCTGTATCGGTTCCGCATCAAAAAACATGGCATGCGAGATGGATACCATACGGCCCAAGTGGAAAGATTCGATGATGACGGTGCTGATGACTTGAAGTATTTACATACTGAAGTAACGGACGATGCACCTATGATGGCTCATAGTAATATTGATGCCATGGCGCAAGAAGCCAGGACTTTCGGCAGACTACTCCAAAGATCAAATATTCCTTGGATATTGTATAGGATTATACGCACAAATAGCCAAATGCCTACAGACCTTAGTTCTCTCAGTTGGTGGCTAGCTGCTACAATGCCCATAGATGATCAGAACAAATATTCAATCTTGCATCTCACAACCACTCATGATCGTCTAAAGCTTATTTGCGAATGGATCGAACAAGTCAAAAAGCAATGGTGGTTCCGGCCTTTGATTTATGGTACACCTATATCACTGCCATCTACCTAGTTTTCTTGGTTCATGCTTCATGCATGGCTTAAAAAGAAAACGACATTTGGAACTGCGGCCATTTTTTAACGAAACTTGCGGCGGCTCAGATTTTTGTACATTTACATTCATATACTGACTTTGTGATTTGTGAACAGGTTGAATAAATAATAATGTCTCAAGTGGTTTGTCCTTCCTCCTTACAACTGCATGTACCAAAAACCGGAAAAAATGAAAATGATGCTGAGCTGAAACATCTCCGTCATTAACATGGGTCCTCCCTGTGAGACCCTGCTTTGCTTCTTAAACCCTATCTACAATGAATCGCTATATAATTTACTCCCACCGTGCACCCTTGTGGCTATATAGGGTCCAAGGAGATTTTAATATTTCTATATAAAACATGAACACATTTTCATATAGTGTAATCGTTTCTCAAATTTCTCTGGTTTGCTTCCAATAGTCTGTTTGCTTGATGGCAGTTATTCAGGTCACATTTGATGTTTTTTGATCGATTATGTGTAACATTATAGAAGCACATAGAAGAATGGCCGCATGTCAGATCGCATAAACGGTATAGTTGGCATTATTTGTAGAGTTTTTCATCGTCAGAATTGCCACATCGGTGTTTGATCATGAGAGACCGATTGGAGCAGCATCTACCATGTTGGGAGATTATTTATGTCAGTTAACATGATCAGCTAGCTGAATAACAATCACGTTCTGAACAACTGAATGACCAAAGGGGATCTTCAATAACGTGAACATTTTGACCACCCTTCCTTAGCAACAGCTGCGTTGGCATATACTTAAAAAAAAGTAAATATTCTTCAATGATATCATCGTGAAAGTTAAAAGTGAGAGCTTTATAACGTATTCCGTGCAACCTTCTTGATTAAAATTGTACTGTATTCAGATTCAACGCTACAGCATGCCAATTTCTTCGTTGATCGTATCATATGCGCAGCGACAATGTCTGAACCCAATGCAAACACCAAAAAATAATCAATCTCCCAGTGGACTTTGTATGGCAGAAGTATTTCAGAGACTAGAAAGGTAAAATCACATCACTATATACTACGCGATAATAAACAGTAACTACATTCTATTTAACACATTCTATTTAGAAATGTTCTCGTCACTCACCACCCCGCCTCTATACATTTACATATATATTACGTTAATTTGCTTTGACTGTATTTTCAATGGATTAACGCTATATTAAAGGTAAGCATCCACGTTTCAATATTTTTGTAACAATATAGTATAATTTGCTTCTTTTGCTCGTATTCTTTATCTTTCTATACGTTCTATATTGTTTTGTTATAGACTTTACACTTACATATCAACAAGATGATTGCTAGCAGTTAAGGCGTCACGTGTGGCATAAATCAGTATGCTTTTTGACGGTCCGATTCCACATTTGTCTTGCAAAACGTTGGACCTGGACAGGATGACCATTCACAATCTATACATCTTTGATAGACATTGCGAGTGTATATATTTTCAGAGATGGTATCACCAACGGCCTTCTTCTATGGCATCTGTAAATGTCACTAGCACGACGACATCTTCAAAAACAGGCGGATTACTCAATTCGACTTCTCGATACTCTACATCCAGTGCTACTTCTAATGTTATCGATAGCAATCCCGCCAATTCTTCAGGTGCATCTTCATATAAAGCAGGCGAAGACAGCAATCGTGTTTCTAGCATGCAAAGTGCCGCTACACCTGGTAACAACATGTCACTGGAGGAAGAAGCTAAACTGGTGTATGGTGTTGTTTTGAGTTTAAGGAATTTCGTACGCAAATTGAGCGGAAGGTAAGTCAAAAGTGTTGTGGTGTATTCTGTATAGTACCATTGAGCGAGTAGGAGGAAACCACGGTTTATTTATTTTGATTTTGATTTTGCAGACAGGACGGTTTCATATCGTACAAGACGTCAGCCTACAGATTACATTACTACGAGACACCAACAGGACTCAAATTCATCATCAATTCTGATCCACACACCGAATCACTTCGGCCAGTACTTCGACAAATCTATGTTCAGCTTTACGTGGAATTTGTGGTGAAAAATGCGCTGATGCGATTCGATAATACTCGATGGACGATAGGTTCTTCCACTGTACACGATATACCACTTGCTGGCGACGATGACGCAGAGACAGGCCAAAGACAAGAAGCTCAGCAACTGCCAGCAGGTTATATTAGCAATGAATTATTCAGAGTAGCTGTAGATCGGTTTATACGGAGCTTGAGTGTTTTTGAATAAACTGTATGATGGTGGCTCCTCAGAGCTGATATTTTTGTCTTGATAAAGCAGTCCTCTTACTCGGTGCTTGGCGAACTCAACCTCATTCTCCTTCATGAGTTACCCTTTTGCTCTACCTACGACGGGATCTGTTGCTCTCGCAGACTTTTTTGAAGACTTGGGGTCTTATTCGAAGCAAATCACCGAAGCAACAGCTCAGCGTGGCCGATTACGAGCAGCATTAAAGACAATCAAACGCCAGGAACAGCTGAACAAGGATTACCAGGAAGTTATTAATGTTGGTTGACTCCATTTTAACACATTGACGTATGCATTCTGGCAACTGAGATGTCCACACATATCCATAGACTATAGAAGATTATTTACCCTATCTTTACGGTATCATTGCTTGTTTGGAAGAAGGAGAGCTTATACCGCGTGGCGATATAGGTGAGTTGATTTCTGTGGATATTCATACCCCGAGATAAATGCCCCATTGACGTTTAACTCGTACTAGTAACATCATGGCGATCTACACTTAGTGGACATACTAAAGGCCTGGGAGGACAGAAACCTCGAGTCAACTGTAAAGGAATCAAAGCAGAGCTTTGTTTTGTGTTAATTACTTATGCATATGCCTTTTGCCTACGTGGCTCAGAAATCATTTCATCTATACCAACTGAAAGTGACCATTCAGAAATACAATATAACAAGGTATGTTTTCTTATTATTTGTGAAGTCCATCTCAGACTGAATTAGCACAACTTAAGCTTTTTCTTTTTAGGCTGCCGATATGTTGAACAGAGCAGCAGGAATATTTACATATGTGGCAGAGAATAATCAATTACCTCCACCCGACCCTGCCTTTCCCAGAGCTATAGAGCTGCACCAGGATACCGCAACGGCTCTATCAAAGTAAGTCAAAATGTAATCAGTGTATCAGGAATGTGTTCTGCTTAATAATTATCTTCTGATTGTCTAGACTAGCAGCGGCCGATGCCCAATCAGCGGCTATCAGTAAGGCATTGGTACACAGCAAGGTATCCAATTCTCTCATAGCTAAATTGTACATGGGTGTTGCGAATCAGTATGATACTGCAAACGGATTATTGTCGTCTCTCCCAAGTTCTGAGGTTGCTTCTGACTTAAAACGATACCTAAGCGATGGGACTTCATTATACAAGGTATATTCCACTTTCAAAATGAATTGGATTTTATACTAAATCCATTGACATATATTTCTGTCCTCAGGCAATGGCGAAGAAGCATCTGAGTTTAGATGCAAACGACAATCAGTAAGGAAAAACGTGTGATATATGCCTATGCAAATAAGCGAGACAGTTTTTTTGATTTCGAAATTCGGTGTTTTAGAAATTCAGGTATTGCTGTCGGATTCATGCGAGAAGCAAAAGCGGAGCTTCATGTTCTCAAGAAAGTGTCCAAGTCAACGCTGTCCATAACTCATTCAGCAGTTGCCTCGCGCGCTACTAAAGAAGAAGAAGCTGTAACTGAATTGTTAGGCACTCTTACTCGACTGAACGATACAGTAAGCTAAACCATCATGCAAAAAATACCGGAGTGGTGTCATTTTTGAGCACATGACTGACGTAAGGATGAAACTCAGGTATCATATCAGACTGTACCGACTCGACAAGAGTTACAAAAGCTAGTACCAAATGGTAGAGGTATTCTTCAGTTAAAGCAGTACAATCCTCCTGACCAATGCTTTGGTCCAAGTTCTGTGGGGCATCAAGGTCAACAGTACGCAAGAGCTGGAACATACTGGTAATATGGAAAATTGGTAGCATCAGCTGGAACCGTCTGGAAATAGCCGAATTGTTCTGGTACCCAAATAAGGAATAAATGTAGAAAAATGATATAAAGCACCCATCACTGTATGTTTGGTATTTACTTATCTTTTTTTGACTTTCTGCAACTTTTGCTTTTATTTTGAACCATGAGTTCTGGAATGCAATTTACAGAAAAGGTTGAGAAACTACTCGGCCATGCTCAAAGCTTAGCGCAAGAGTTTAGCCATGTTCAACTTGCCCCCGCCCATATTGCTGCGGCATTGTTTGACGAATCCGAAGGTGGAAGCTTATTCAAGAATGTCATACAGAAGGCTGGAGGTGATCCAGCCTTGGCTGAACGAGGATACAAGAAGATGATGGTGCATCTTCCTACTCAAGACCCTCCGCCTGTTGAGTTATCCCTTGGCCCACAAGCCGCCAAATTACTCCGAAATGCTCAAACACATCAAAAAAATCAAAAAGACAGTTATATTTCGGTCGACCATATAATACTGGCTCTTGCAGATCAAGACTCCACTTTCCAGCCTCTCAAGGATGCTGGCGTTACCAAACAAGCGCTGCAAAGCGCCATTCAGCACCTTCGTGGCAACAAGCGAGTTGACTCTAAGAATGCAGAAGACAACTACGAAGCTCTAAGCAAGTATGCCATCGACATGACCGCCATGGCTGAAAGTGGAAAATTAGATCCCGTTATTGGCAGAGACGACGAAATTAGACGAGTCATTCGAGTCTTGGCTAGACGAACCAAGAACAACCCGGTCCTTATTGGTGAACCTGGTGTTGGGAAAACTGCTATTGTAGAAGGTAAGTTCTCGAGTGATTCAGAAATGGCATTGAAATTTCATTTCAGGTGACAGACAGAAATCTCTAACATAATTTATTCTTAGGCTTGGCTAGACGAATTGTGGAACGTGATGTACCACAGTCTTTACAATGTAAGCTGTTCTCTTTGGATATGGGAGCACTCGTTGCAGGCGCCAAATACAGAGGAGAATTTGAGGAGCGTCTTAAGTCCGTTCTGAAGGAAGTCAAGGAATCTGAAGAGGGCATTATCCTTTTCATCGACGAAATCCATACCGTTCTCGGAGCTGGCAAATCCGAAGGTTCCATGGATGCTGCTAATCTTCTCAAGCCTATGTTGGCACGCGGTGAACTACGCTGTATTGGTGCTACAACTTTGACCGAATACAAGGTCATCGAGAAGGACCCTGCATTTGAACGTCGTTTCCAAAAGGTTGACGTTGGTGAACCTAGTGTCGGTGCCACCATCTCAATTCTTCGTGGTTTAAAGGAGCGTTATGAAAACTACCATGGTGTCAAGATCACAGACGCTGCAATTGTTGCTGCCGCTCAACTTTCAGATCGTTACATCACTACTCGATTCTTACCAGACAAGGCCATTGATCTGATTGACGAGGCTGCCGCAAATACTCGTGTTCAACTGGATTCCAAGCCCGAAGAAATTGATGTTTTGGAGCGCAAGCACTTCCAATTAGAAATTGAAGCTACAGCGCTTGCCAAGGAGAAGAACAACAAGGAATCGCAAGAACGCTTAGCTAAGGTTCGAGAAGAAATGGCCAAACTTCAAGAAGACTTGAAACCACTCAAGATGAAATACGATATGGACAAGTCTCGATTGGATGAAATCCGCGATCTAAATCAGAAGCTGGATGAACTCAAGAGAAAAGCAACTGAGGCAAAGAATCGATATGATCTTGCTACAGCAGCGGATATCGAATACTATGCTATCCCGGATGTCGAGCAAAGGATAGCCGAAGTGACCGCAGAGAAGAAACGCAGAAAGTCCGAAGCAGCTGCATCCAACGAGGAAGACCTCTTAAGTGAGATCGTACGAGCGGAGCAAGTCATGGAAGTAGTTGCTCGCTGGACTGGCATTCCTGTACAAAATTTGGCAAGAAGTGAGCGTGAGAAACTTTTGAATATGGAAGCGCACTTGAGCAAGGAAGTTGTTGGACAAGACTCGGCTATTCAAGCTGTCAGCAACGCTATCCGTCTCAGCAAGGCACAGCTACAAGATCCTAATAAGCCATTGGCCAGCTTCATGTTCCTCGGCCCCACTGGTGTTGGTAAAACGCTGCTTTGTAAAACCTTGGCTGAGTTCCTCTTTGACGACGAGAGAGCTCTTGTTCGCATTGATATGAGCGAGTACATGTAAGTTATAAATTTTCTTTGCGTAAGAATTACTGGTTGTAACTGATTATTAACCTTTGGTGTTTACTTCAATTTCACAGGGAACGATTTTCTGTCAGTAGATTGATTGGCTCTCCCCCAGGATATGTTGGCCATGAAGAAGGTGGTGAGCTTACAGAAGCTGTCCGAAGAAAGCCTTACTCTGTTGTTCTCTTGGATGAATTGGAGAAAGCTCATAAGGATGTGGCCAATATTCTGCTGCAAGTTCTAGACGAGGGTCATATTCATGACTCCAAGGGAAGAAAGGTTGACTTTAGAAACACCATCATCGTCATGACATCCAACCTTGGTGCCAACCTTCTTGCTGAAACTTCGGGAATTCACGACACCAAGGCAATGCTAATGATCAAGGAGCAAATATTGCAAGTGGTCAGACAACACTTTAGCCCCGAATTCACAAATCGTATCGATGAACTTGTCATCTTCAATAGACTAACTCAGAAAAATATTACGGGAATTGTTGATGTCCGTCTAGAAGAAATTCAACAACGTCTGGCAGATCGCAAAATCACTTTGGATGTCGACCAGCCGGCCAAGGAATGGCTTGGACAAAATGGATACGAACCTGTATTTGGTGCAAGACCACTAAACCGTCTTATACAGAACAAGATTCTCAGTCCACTTGCTCGTCTCGTGCTGGATGGTGGAGTCCGAAATGGAGAATCAGTCAAGGTCAGAGTCAACGACGACGGCAGTGATGTTGAGGTTATCCGAAACCATGAACCTGATGGTTCTTTCAACTATGAAGAACCTCACATAGCAGATGATGGTGATACCGCCATGGACGAAAATTGACTGGATAACGTCCCGTCAAGCAAGAAGAGGTCTCTATCAGAGACTTCATATCCTGACTCTAACAGGAAAAAGCGTACCAATGCGAGCCGCAAATGTAAATAATTCCATAGCATTATCGCAAATTCATCTTAATCAATTTTTGTAAAAACTGCATTATTGTCAATGTAATAAAAGAAGATTTATCTCGCAAAAAACCGTTACTGATGTAAGACTTTGAGTGGGTGTTGTGTATGAATGGAATCACGTGACAGCGGTGTTTTGCCTTTTTTCAATGTTCAGCTATGAGAAACAGTGCATCTTTGTAATTCCCTAGTATACACTCCCTACCATTTAAATTACCCACCTTTACAAGCCTACCATTCAAGTAATCTAACTGCATTACTGACGAATATTTGCTCTGTTGAGGTTACATCAAGCTCAAGGCTTTCGATTTAGCACACCACAACATTTCACATAATGACAATAACCCATCGTAAAAAACCACTTGCGACTGCTGGAACGACTGGCTCAACAAATAGTGGAACAGATGACAAAGAACCTCCTAAATATCATTGCGATGCTTGTAGTACAGATGTTACCAATACTGTACGGATTCGCTGTGCAGACCAAGATTGTCCGGATTTCGACTTGTGTGTTACATGCTTTTGTTCTGGGGCAGAGCCAGTGAAACATAAATCATGGCACGATTACCGTGTTGTCAAACCGCACTCATTCCCAATCTTCTCTGAAGAATGGGACGCCGATGAAGAACTACTACTTATCGAAGGAGCTGAAAAAATGGGTATGGGCAACTGGCAGGCCATTGCCGATTACGTTGGTACAAAAACTAAAGAAGAATGCGAACGACACTATCTTGATGTCTATGTCAATAGCCCTTATTGGCCAACACCTGACATGAGTGTCGAATTCAACATACCCGAAGAAGAATACAGTCAACGAAAACGTCAGCGCTTACATGCAATGTCTGGACGACCGCCGGCTGCACCAGCTCGATCACAAAAGCCTATGACTAGTGGCCCAACCTTCCATGAAATTCAAGGTTACATGCCACGACGATATGAATTTGAGACTGAACAAGAGAACGAAGCTGAAACGTTTGTCAAGGATATGGTGTTCAGTGAAGATGATACACAAGAGGAGATAGATCTCAAAGTCATGGTTTTAGATATTTACAACTCAAGGTTGGACAAGCGGATAGAAAAAAAGAAGTTTCTATTAGAGCGTGGACTTCTCGACTTCAAGAAGAATCAATCTGCAGACAAGAAGAGATCACGAGAGGAAAGAGAGCTTTACAATCGCACTCGAATTTTCGCGCGACTGCAAACTAGTGGAGATTACGAAATGTTTGTTGATGGCTTATTGAAGGAGCAAAGGTGTCGAGACCGTATTGTACAATTACAAGAATGGAGAGAAAATGGAATCACGACCATCAAAGCTGGTGAACAATACGAACGCGACAAAACACAGCGTACTACGAATCTCAAGGCTTTGATAGCACGTGAGGCAATGCTTGCCAATGAACGCAATCAAGCTCGAAATACACTACGAGCTCAACTTGCAATGCAGCATGGTAGGGAAAGTTCCCCAACATCAAGAGCAAGTACTCCAAAATTGTCTGGTACTCCACAATCGGCAACTGGACGCAAACCAGCCAATCCTTTGAATATTAAAGAGGCTGATGGAGTTCATCTGTTATCGGAAGACGAACAACAACTTTGCAGTGCATTACGTATCCTACCCCGACCTTACCTAGTAATCAAAGATACCATACTGAAAGAATACGCAAAGCACGGGTTCTTACGACGACGACAAGCCAGGGAGTTAATCAAGATCGATGTCAATAAGACAAGTCGTATCTATGACTTTTTTGTCGAGAATGGGTGGATCAAAGCCTTCAAGTCTGCAGATAATGCATCGAATCAGCCAACTGCTTCAATTACAGTAAGCTAAAAATACCACATTGTATACGACTTTTTAAAAGTGTTTATTTTTGATACATGTCATGTACAAGACTTTGCCTGATTTCTCATCTACCCTCACTCAATTTGTAATAAAGAATTAAATGTGTCATTTTAAAAATGAAACTGTCAGTCGTACGGAACGGAGCAATATTTTTTATTTTTCACAAACACAAAAATATGCGGTTTTAAGGAAGAACACAAAGGCACCCCAAAAAGGGCCAAATGCGGTAGCAACGGCTTAATTTCTTTGGGTTAGCAAAATCAGTTTACTGTTTTCCCCCACGCCATATAAAAAGGGCGGTAATCTTTTCCATATTTTTCTGCTTGGTAAATAATTCTTTTTGTTTTACACCTAAAAATAATGACAAAGACTAAATCGTTTCCCATGCTTCACAAGCAGCACCATTCCTTTCAACTCATTGGCAAGAGAAGCGATGCATGGGATCTCGTCATACGAGCTGTAACCGACCATCATAAAATTCACCGGATTGTACGTCAAGATAGTCATTATACATTGGCACAAGCTTTGCTGAGTTTATACGATGTGGGAGGTATGACAAATGATTCAAGCAATCAAGTGTATGCACAAGACATCGTCTGCTAACACCATTGATCAATGCCTTTGGGCTTACTCTTTTTCTTTTTATCTTCGCTCCAGCTGATATAGGCAAGATAAATAGTACTTACCATGTTATGGCAGCGGACCTTGAACCCACAGCTTCAGTTGGCCACACAAACATCCACGCTGATAATTGGAAGGAATGCCTCGGAAAAACAGAGTGTGTATATTTCTAATTTGGTTTTAAAATATTATTATCGCCAATGAACATGTCAGTATTGATATCTGATAATACTCCAGAATGTATCGGGGGTTTATCGATTTCTTTGATCGGGAGCTCGACGTCCGAGGTCTTGAAGATGTGATCGACATGTATTTTCCCTTTTTGCTGGATGGTTGTCTCGGATCACACGCAAACGCCATCGTCCACATATCATTGGGTTTGGAGAACTCGCTCCCAACCATGATATCTGAAGGTCTCGCATATATTTGCACAACTTACCTAGACGTTGGCGACATACTAAACGTTCGTTCAAACACTGGCATGGACTGTCAAGAGGTACTAGATATGATTCATTGTGATCAACGGTTTGATGGCCGTCTCTCTATGCATTTTGTAAACAATGTCAAGCTTTTGTTCAATGGTCGACGAGATTTATTACATACGTATATGAAGTGCATACAGACCAAATGTAAGTCATTTATTTGTATGGGCTAATATCAATAACTATGTAAAATTCTCACTCTCAGTAAAAACAGCAAAAACCATTTCGGACGCTCAGAAAGATATTCAGCAGCTTATACATCTTGCTATTCTGCTAATTCAAACTCCTGCCAAAATCAAGTATCCTTATTCTCCACCAAGGTCGCCAACCTCCTCTGACATAACAAATACCTTTCAATCTACCGACTGGGTGCTTGGCGGAGCACTACTGTCATCAGCCATAGCAGTGAACCGCATCATTCCGTATTTAAAATCTATTGAACATGTTGAAAAGCTGTTAAGCTTTCAAAGATTATCAACTATCTGCACATACATCATTCAAGGTAGACCTCCGATACAGTCTACATACGTGGAACCGACAAAAAGTCTCGACGAGTGCAAAAGTGATATTCTAAGAAGCGGAAATATTCAAGCAGAAATAATTCTTTGCGACCTCGAGTATGCTAATAGCCTTAATATCATAGATAACGTAGTCCTACTCAGTGTGGTAAATTCGCTCTCTGACGGCGCTGTCCATCAAAGGCCACGCCACAGGAAAAGGTTTTCATGGTCATAAAAATAAATATCCACCTACCTTTCATATTTTTTTAACTTTTTTTTCTGTTTGACAATTGATCCATTAGTGTTGTTCCCTGTCTGATAGAACGAGGTCAGATTGCATGAGTCGCTGCAGCATACAAGTCAAGTCTTTGACAGTGTTGTATTTTCGATGAAACAATTTATACTCCGCAGTCTACATTTCATAGCAGACCTTCTTCCTGCAAATATCTGGGAACCATTGATTCCCCAACATCCACGAAAACACGGAACCAGCACTGGCTCGTTCTGTATTTCTTAGAATAAGTCTCTTTCAATTTACTCACTATGCCACGACCATCTTCGAAATCCGACCCAAAGGTAGAGCAAACGGTTACCACTCATTTTGGAGAGGTTGACGTCAGATCAGGCATAGATCATATCACTGCCATGAGACACCACGAGGTTCAGAGTGAAACTGGCACACCACAAAGCACTTCCGAAGATCATATAAACGCAACTTCTGGCCATCAGCGCGCTCTCGATAAGGCAACAAAAGAATTCGTTTTAAACTGGTTAGCGCCAATTATGGAGAGTCCACCAAATACCACGCTCTTATTAACCCGCTTATCATTATAGGATTCATAGCAATTATGTCAGGGACAAGGATCATAGTGTGGCGAGGAATGAAGCATACGAACATTACATTGCTTCGTGTGAAGGTCTTAATTTACGGCCTATCAACTCAGCCTTGTACGGCAAACTGATGCGGTCCGTGTTTCCGGACATGACCACACGACGACTGGGTACGCGAGGATCTTCAAAGTACCACTATGGAGGTATCAAAAGAAGGGTGTCATCAGATCAGACTAATAATCAGGCGCAATCTGTATCTGATTTGAGTCCAATGAACACCACAGTCAGGTATGCTTGACTGTATAATTGCGGAGTTGCGAAAATGCAATGATACCGAATGGCTTATATCCTCTCCCCTTAATATCAGTGGATTTTCATTGTTCTCCGAGGAAAGCCCTTTGACCGCGAATCAGCGTTCACAACACTTTCCTTCCGATACAGAATCTCCTTTCCTCCCTTCGTTAGGCTCAGAGACTCTTGTGCCAGCGCTTCCAGTTTTGACTACGGCTGTCACCGGGACATCAGAATCACCTCTAACACTACCACGATTTTTCCCACCGACACTATATAGTCAACACGGACCAGTTACTGATGATGAAACTGTTCAATTAGCGTCAGATTTTACGCGATTGTATGCAAAACATTGCTCAACTATGTTGACACACGCTCAAACAGATCAGTGGAAGAAGGTTTGTCTTAATAAATGTTTTCTCAAAGTTTACGTTGCAGTGCTCAACCCAAATACAGATTAGGAGAGAGATGATGGATTTTTGGCATGGTTTGGATTCAAAATATAGCAAGCTTCTCAGGGAATCCAACGAAATGGTAGAGGCTATTTGGCGATGGGATAGCGCACTTTACGACGTAAGTAACGCAGCTTATACGTAACATTTTAATCTACCTAATAATGGATCTACTGCAGTGTCTTATGGCCAATTCAATTGGTGAGATTACAGTTGCTATCCCACCACCGAAAACGAGAGCTCTAAGACAGTTTGCGTCGCAATATGAGGATTGGGTGACTGAGAGCATCAAAAATTATTCTGCAGATTTGTACCAAAACAAAGTCGATGGTAACTATCCTGTGCTTTGCATCGTGCAACTTTTGCATATCGCTCACAAATTACTTTTTTATAAGTTGCCAGGCTGTTTGTTTGTAAGCTTCGTCACCATGTGCTACTCAATCACGAGGCAAAACTCGCATCTCAGATAATACAAAATGAAGAAAAAATGACGGAACTACAGCACGATTGGGCAGCAATTGACCTTGCCATGGTCATTGACCAAACTACCTGGATTTGCGAATGCCGAGCAGATGATATTGAAAAAATAGGTACGAAATTCTGGACTTACATGCCGGAGCTGCTGTGGATGTGATGTTAAACACACGCATCTTTTTCTTTGCAGTGGTCAAAGATATTGTGAACTTGTTATACGACGGCAAAAGTTTGGATGATTGGGCATCTTGGTTGAAGAAGCTGACATCGAATTTCATGTTGAAGGTACGTATCTTTCAGTTTGAGCGCGTTGCAATCAATTATATTATACACACTATTCACTATGCGACTAGACAATGGACGCTGGTCGTTTTGTGCATCATGCAAGACAAATCATCCTGAAATGGAACCACTATGGATCGGCTATACAGAAAGATTTTAGTTTGCGGAGTGCAGTCAGCTTAGGTATGTTATTCAGTTTACTTATACCCGATTATCCATGACCACTAGTTTATTAACAGTTTTCTAGGAACATTCATGATCCTCAAAATGTTTGTGGATGATTATTTGATCGCATTGGTGGAAGGTCATATTGCTGAACTCAATGTTCGCTTGGCAAGACCGACTGCACCTCCGTTAGATTTGGAAGACGAAATGCGACCACCGGGTGGATCGCACAGAAAAACATCTGGAGATTATTCTGAAACGCCCGACTCTAAGTCTTCCCGAACAAATGATACAAAGCCTCCGTTTAACATAGTTTTTCATAGATTTCGGTAAAATGAATGATACGTGCTCATTGTGTTCCTCCTTCTATTTGTCTTCCAGTTAGTAATTTTTAATTATTTTTATTTTGTTTTCTACATTTTTATTTCTCAATAACCTCAAACCTGTACGTCTGAGTTTGCTTGTCAATATCAAATTTAGGTTGTGTTGAGTGAAGTTAGAGGCTTTTTTGCGAAGCTATTTTGCGTTTTGTCCCGGGAATCAAAATTTTATTTTTGTTGGTTCGTCAGCAACAATTCTCATCAAAGCCTAAAACCAAAGCTTAAAAAATTTTAATCGTTTCCTCCGAGTCAAGCGTTAGGACGATCCATAATAGATTATCTCCACTTAGTATATGTTCAGTCATACCACTCTATATCGATACCGTTAAACCTCTCTCATCAAGAGAGTGGGCTATTGTGTAAGGTTTTAATCAGAAAAGAATAATGTACAATATAATATACAAAGGAAAAGAAACGGATATTTTGGAGGAACGATAGAGAGGCACACCTTTTTTTGCTTTTGGAAATTGGTTTTCTTGCTATTTTCGACAAAAATTTTTATGCCTGTTCAGATGTGCTAGCTTCAGTAGTCTCGCGAGTGTTCTCGACATGCTCGACCTTGTCAAGATCACTATTGCTACTATCTTCCAAATCAGTAGGTCCAGACTTTGCATGGTCACGGTCAAGGTCCTTGTGGGTAGTTTCTTCCAGGCAGAACAGACAGAACAAGAAGCCGATGAAGTTGATCACGATAAAAATAATGAATGAATAATTATGCAAGTGCGACTCAATGATGGGCCAAAGGGTATTTTCAACAAAGTTGACAAGCCAGTTGGAACTGTTACCAAGAGCAGAGCCAGCAGCCAGTGCATGCAATGGCAAGAGTTCGGCGGTCATGCTGTGACAATGAAATTAGTATATAGGTTTTGAAAACACTACAGGTTAATATTTAAAATACATACAGCCACGGAACAACACCACATCCAAGAGAATAGGTGAAGAGGAAAAGGACGGCTAATAAAGGCAAACATATTATTATTTGAGATATATAATTTTACAAGTGCTGAGGATAACCACTTACCAGAAAAGATGACAAGAGGACCAGTTCTGTCGGTTGCGACAGAAGAACCGATAACAATACCAATACAGGCAATAGTCATACCTGCAGTGGATATAAGCATAAAGCCTTTGCGACCGACCTTATTCATGAAGAATACAGCAATCAAGGTGGCGACAATATTGACGGCGGCATCGATTAAGGAGAGATTGGTGGCCATGTTGGTATCACCTTTGAAAATTGAAGTAAAGAAACTGACAGAGTAGACACTCATAGGACCAACTCCTCCGATTTGGTTGTATGCGAGGAGTACCATCACGTAGATAGTGTTGATCAAGACATATTTGTCTTTGCCAGAAATGACTTCCCAGATAGTCATTTGGCGACGGTGTTCGTCACGCTTTCGTGCATCAAGGAGATTATTAAATTCTCTTTCGATGTCGGCATCGCCACGAAGTTTTTGGAGAGCAATTCTGGCTTTTTCGTATTCCTTGTTAGCACAAAGACGACGGGGGCATTCGACAGTAAAAAATATTAACAAAAGTAGCTGCACAAGAGCCAAAATGGACGGGATGACCCAAAGAAATCGCCAGTCGGGAATTTTGCTTAGGTACAGGCCGGCAACTTGAGTGAATAAAATTCCAAAGTTGAGAAACAATTCGAAAAAACTACCAAGGGCACCACGAGTCTTCTTGGTGGAGATTTCACTAACGTAGATTGGAACGCAGGAACCAGCTAAGCCAGAGCCAATACCAACGAAGATGCGGCCAACAATGTACTATGGAATCCAAAAAAAAAAAGAAAATTGCAAGTCAGGAGATGTAAAAAATAAGTCATTAATCAAGATAGTGGTTAAATTGAATCTCACCATGCCAGTGTTAACGGCCAAGGCCGAAAAGATACCACCAATCAAAGTAAATACAGTGCAAAGCATGATGTTTGAACGTCTACCGAACCACATGTTGGTGAACATGGTGCTTAGAGATCCAATGAGACCACCAATAGCATATAGACCAACAGTGAGACCCCAAACATAATCAGTCATTGGAAGACATGGAGGTAAACCACCACCAGTGTGTTCAATGTTGCAGCTAGTTATGATGGTTTGAGGCATATTCGGTACACCTATGTAATATGAGAAGATTAATTTCAAGTTGCTTCATGATGTGAATACAGAAATATCCAATTAATAAATGGATAAAGTAACGCACTGATATGCCAACCGACGTTGAGACCAGCAAGAGCTGCAATAATAGCACATGATGTTTGATAGAACAAGAATCCTTGGTCTTCCGATCGTTTGACAGCTGTCATTGTTGGTGGAAGTGGTGTACAGAGGGTATATTACTGGAACCAAATAGGGAAACGAAAGATGGCTATTACGAAGTCGACTTTAAATATCATTTGAGAGTGATGACGGTGTAGTATAAACCAAGGAACCAATCGTACTGGTATAATTCGATCACCGACAAATCTTCTACGCGGGCCCATCTTAATTTGGCAATCTTGACTTTACCACCGTTAAATGAACGCCCGTATTCGCTTTATAAAACCTCACGTGCTACAGCATGCGGGTCTTATATTCTAGTTTATATACTCACACGCCTCCGAATGTACCGGTATACACAGTATCAAGGTTGTGAAAGAATGCTACTTCGGCTACACAAAGAACTGATCTAACAAAAGTATACCTCGCTAGCAATTGTATGTATATTGAACGGCCGAAGTCTGAAGGTTATAATTTTCAATTACAACAAGTATGACATACGCTAACCGGTCGGATTTGACCTCGAGCTTGGCGCTAGAAAATTTGTCATTGATGAGCTAGCCAATACACAAATCATGACGGTCACACTACGAGTGTTGAACGTCGAGAAGCATCCGCTGAATAGTGCCGTTTACCAAGCGACACAGCTTCAATCGCATGAGTACATGTGATGCATAAATCCACATATAGTTGGGTAGAAGTGTCTAATAATAAGAATTAGAAAAATGTGGGGCAGGACAAGTGTGCAGGTCCGGAAGATGAAAAAGATGCTCACGCTCCCCAGTGATTGCTATACTTTCATCAAACCTTATGCCCACTTAATTTTGCGGGGTTAACACAAAAATTGTACATTGGTATAATGTATTATAACGACATATGGTGTATGTCGATGTGTTTCCTGCACAGGCTTAGACACACATGGTTTAATTCTTGTCATCATAAAACACCAAAACCAGCAGCATTGTATGCCTTCACCTAGGACATGTTCATGTTACGGTTGAGAGACATGGTGAAACAGCCGTTGGGTCGCCTTCAACTTTGACGACAAGAAACCCCCACTTGTTTTCCAACGTATTATGGACCAACTGCACAAAGTTTAGTTGACAATTATTTTTAGTATTGGTTGAACAAGGATACCTAACTCTTATGGACATGTGCGGCTCATTGGTGATGTAGGCACCGAGGTCATCAATTCTAACTTCTATGATCGATACCGGACGTACGGACAGAGATTCGACACCGCGGTGTAAAAAAGTACCGGCTTACATGTCCCCCACATTCTCACCACCGATGCGCCCCAACCGGATAATCATGCAACTTGTCTGGCAAAACGACAATACCGCCAGTAGTGAAATCTTTAGTATATTGTACACTGCAGGCCCCAAAGTGTTATTACAGTTTCTCCGCAGATCCTACAAAAAGTAGTGGGAATATTCTTTGGCTAATTTATCTGCCACGATGGCCGTTTGCTATATTTATATAATATCAATTGAATTTGCAATGCACCAAATTTCTGTATACACGCCTTCTATGGCTATAATTCCTCTATATTGTATCTAATATGGTTGGAGCAGTGTAGCTGAAACCTCTAAAGAGATGTTCATAGCTCTGAGCAAGAACATTGGAGTTTGGAGGAGATTCTCCGATAGGCATGCTTGTAAAAGTAACGTCAAAGTTCTAGTTACCAAATGTTAGTTTCAAATTATTTTGTCTGTGGGTATACAAAATTGGAATTTACAAGATATGCTTACCTCTGCAGCTTCAGGATCAATCTGTAAATATAAACCCGCAGGACGTTAGATATTGAGACGCTTGTTCATACAAGGCGAAGTAGGTCAACTTACAATAACAGGAACAATCGGTGGCTCAACCTCTCGTCGTTGCAAAGCCTTCCAATCAATCTTTCGGAAAAAGCGATGTTTCTTGATTGCATTCACACCTTTGTCACCTCCACCAAGTCGAACATTAGGATTCTTACGTAGGAGCTATTAAAATATAGCAATGATTAAGACCATTGACACGTTAGTGCGGTTCAGAGAACTTATCGCATACCCTGTTCAATATATCTTTCGCATCTGGTGTCATATAATAAGGGAGGTTGAGCTTTTTCTTTAGAATGTTTTCCATCGTCTTCTTGCGGTTGTTGCCTCCAAATGGCGGTGAGCCAGTCAACATATCGTACATAAGGACACCCAAGCTCCACCAATCTACTGTCTGGTCGTAGTGCATTTCCATGAGAACCTCTGGTGCCATGTACTCCACGGTGCCACACACTGTATTTGTTTTTTCATCAACTGATACTTTTGATAGTCCGAAGTCGGTCAAGACAACATGTCCATCCATGTCCAAAAGGCAATTCTCTGGCTTTAGATCTCGATATATGATGCCCAATGAGTGCAGATGCTCCAAAGCCAAGATAAGCTCAGCAGCGTAAAAGGATGCTACCTCTTCTGAGAACATTCGTTCGGCAGCTAGGTGCGTGAACAGCTCTCCGCCACTTGCGTATTCCTATAGATCCATAACATGAGAACTTTGGATATCTTGTACATAATCCATCACCATTTTGGACTTACTAGGATCATATGCAACTTTTCCTTTGTCTGGAAAGCATAGAAAAGTTTGACAATGAAGGGGTGGCTGACATCCTCTAAAATTTGACGCTCGGCTTTGGTATGTTCAGCCTCTTTTAAGTGAAGTACCAAGGATGCCTTTTTCAACACTTTCATAGCATAAAGGCTTCCAGACACTTTATGTTTCACTAGCGTAACTGTTCCAAACCTATGGAGGTAAAAAAGCATTGTCAATGGTTTGCTTGATGATAGCATTCCCAGCATCTATGATACTTACGCGCCCTTTCCAATCACTTTGAGAGTTTGAAAATCATCTGGTCCAACTTTTTTATTGCCTTGAGCTTCTTGGGCTTTGGAGGATACAAAGTTCTCATTTAATTTGACTTCGTATTCTTTGTCAGTTTCCTCGCTTGGCTTAGCTTCGTCGGTATCGCTGTTATAACCACTTGGAGGATTTGAATCAATTAAACGCAGATGTGCAATTGTGTTGCCAGGTCCTGAAGCAAGTTCTTCCTCAAGTGTAATATCACGCAACGCTGGGTGGTCGTCATCATCAAAGCGAAAAACGCTCATGGTGGATGATCAGTAATGTTGAGGTCTGCCTAGAGTGGCCTTTCTTAGATAGTTGGGAAATATACAGATTATGTTAATGTAATCCTTGCGATGAATGGTACAGAATGAAAACTGTTCAAACACTGAGTAGACGAGGAATTAAGCCAAGTTTTAGAAGTGGATTATATTGCATATATGATGTGGAAATGCACGTTGCGGCATTATTTCACTCCACAGGATGAAAATTTATACTAAGTTTACCAAAAAAAAAAAAAAAATCACTGTGCGTCATGGTCATGCTTGGCCTGTGTGTCTTGGTCGAATTTGAACGATTAAATACGCATGATCACTTGCTGCGTAATCATTGTTCCCAACGTCCTTTTTCATAATTTCAAAGTTTGCTGTTAAGGTCCAATCCAGTCTTGCTTTGTAAAATCCGTTATAGTTGGTTAATGTCGTCATATTACTGGGCCAACAATCAGTAAATCCGGGGTTCCTTGCTGCTTGTAAAACCTCCTGAGAGAACCCACTAACGCAAGGCAATATGGGGTTGACAATTTTGCCATAAACAAGCTTGCAATACCACTTGTAGAGTCTATATAACCAATTATAGCCGTAGAAGTACAATTTTAGATTAAGCGGGCCGTCTGTGTCTTGCCACCCAAGCACATTCTCCTTCCACCACTGACTTTCTTGTGTACCAAGCGATAGAAATCGATATCGATCACATGCATATCTGGGAGATAGTCGCGCAATCGAATGTGCCATGGTATTCAAATCCCCAAAAATCAGTTGATGTGGGTTTGTCGACCAATTTGCACGGGAGTCCATTAATATGTCAGAAAAGGCGGATACTCTGCCAATAATACCGCAAAACACTTCCAGATGGACACAGTAGCATAATATTGGTGGCAATCCATCATGATTCACCTGCGCTGCAAGTGAGTACCGCCTTTTCCCCAAGTGTAATTCATTAGTCATTTACTCTTGCCGTCCGGCCTTCATCATCACTATTCCATACCTTCCAACCCTTGGTTCTCGTAAACGATCACCATCCTTTTCCCAATCGAAGGGATGATGTTTATGATTAACAACCCGGAAATCGATATCTAACTTGGAAAAAATTGCATTTCCATGCACTCCGCCTCCCTTTGATTACTGTTATTGACTGAACCATCTAGTACATGGCATATGATACTTTAAAGGTTAACGTACCTGATCTCGAGGCTGCCGTATGGGGCTTTCCAGCTCGAAAAATTCAGCTACAAAGCCGCCTCTAAAGTTAATTTCTTTGCACATACGCTCCATGTGATTGACATTTCCAGAGCGTTTGCAATTGATATCAATTTCTTGTATTATTGCTATATCAGGGTCCAGACGCTTGATGGTTTCTATTATGTCGTCGGACTCTGTTGAACCGAGATTGCATGAGATTTGAATTCTTAATGAGGGCGGAATTGCCCATGTGCTTACTGTAATTGCGCTCCACGTTCCATTGAAGAACTTTTATGTCTTTGATTGGAGCTACTTTGACTTCATCACGGTAATCGTATATCAGTAATTCCCCTGGACTTGGGAGATTGAGCATTTGCCAGGAAGAGAGTAAATATAATTTTTATCACTCAGCAAAATGTTTGAAATGCTTTACCAAGAACCTTTCGCAGTCTGGAGAAAGTAAAGCATTCGATCTGCTTTTCCTAAATTACCGTTTATTCGATGCTTATTATGTGGGTTTTTTTTTGAAACCTGTCTAAAAGTTATATCTATCTATTAGATCATTCACGATCGCCATCAAATCCAAAAGTTGCCTTCGGCTACGCACCATAACATATATCTCCACGCGGAAGATCACGTCAAATATCCTCAGGAACATCAGATGCAGTCTTAGTAGGATGAGATAAGACTAATAAATGTGATCCACACATTTCTGGAACAATTGGTTACTGAGCATCCTACGCCAATCGTCCTCAGCAATGAAACATCAAAATGATAATGTGATCGAATATTACTATTTGCTAGAGCCGTCAGGCAATAATGGAGATTTTCTTAGTAGGTATGTGATAATTATGTTGATCCTATTGGTATTAGTATTCTCTTCGGTAGATAGTGTTATAGACAAAATCCCGTTTCAGTGTCTCCACACCTGATACGTTGGATGTTAGTATCCTAGTTAGCGTAGGCTCAGGAACCCTACATCAAAGTATTAGTAAAAGCTGAGATTATCCCAATATCAATTATAAGTGATGTCTCTAATGGCCTGGAATTCTATCTTCGCTTCCTTGACTCCTTGGACTGTTTCTTGTGTCATCTCTCCCATACCTCCTCACATGTCTGATTTGTTACTGATTCTGAAATTTTTTTTTTTTTTTCAAATTCCTAATTTCCCACAATTTTTTGGTGACTCACCTGTTTAGCTATTCTCCTTTCACAATGATAACAGAATTTCCAAAGGAAGTATCCTTCAAAGGACCAAAAGGAACTTACAGAACACCTGATCTTAATGATACGGAGGAAATCAGAGCTATACTTTCTGATAACGATACCATGCGATACTTGAAGTTTATGACCAAACCTGGCGGCTGGACACAGCAGCAAGTACAAGAACGTCTGAAAAACCAACTACAGGGACAAAAGGAGAACCGCACTTTGGTGTTGCATATCATTTATGAAGGAAAGATTGTAGGTATGTCTGGATTTACAGTTATCAATACCGCCCACAGAAACGCAGAAGTTGGTATTATTTTGGACAAGGCTTACTGGGGTAAAAACCTCGCTACTGAGGCATTCTACTTCTCTCTCAAATGGGCATTCGATGAACTTGGATTGCATAGAGTCAAATGGGTCACTACAAATGTCAACCAAGGTATGCGTGGCTGGCTAGAGAAGGTTTGTGGAGTGGAGGTAGAACAAATTAGTAGGGAATCACTACTGGTCGATGGCGAATGGTTGAATGAATACACTTATGCCTTATTTGAGGACGACTGGCGCAACAGGCTGAAGCCACATTTAGAATACAAAGTGTACAAATCGTAATATAGGATGCGAATATATATTAATTTATTGAAATGTAACAACATGTAGGATTGCTTTGGTATGTATAAAGTTTGATATAATGAATATCATAATGATGATATGAAAGTATTGCTAGTCTATGTGGGTTATATACAATGAATGAATGAGATGAATGATGTTATGTGGGCATTACTGCCATTTGATATTGTTTTCGGTCATCAAAAGATAACCTCTGGGTGTTACTGCACCGTCATCAGCTGTACAGAATTCCATGCAGATAGAGTCATCATCTTCATGCTCGTACATAAAGACGTAGTCAAATCGCTGTCCTTTCTTGAGACCGCCCTTTGCGATATCATTCAAAAGCACACAGTTGGAGAATGTTCGGAGCAAGCAAGGCTTAGGCTTTTCAGGTCTGGGCAGATCCTCCAATGTGCAAAAGAAAGCTTCTTCACCACTTGGCATACGTCTTGGTCCACCAGCTGTTGGCATATTGTTGATTTCGACTGACTCAGAAGACAATAGGCATTCCCAAGCTGCACTTGTGAAGATGTTTTCGTCCTTGTACTGTGGGATACCTGCATGCATGTTCAAGTCGTCATCAAATGCTACCAGGCAGTCGATGTGATGGAAGATGGCATAGAAGTGTTGATCACGAGAAAACTTGTCACTGTCCTTTTTGAGAGTAACATTGTAGAAGATGCGACGAGGAGCCATGTATGGAGTAGCTTCTTGGTAAACAACATACTCGGCTTGGGCCAAAACATCATTATCCAACGTGGGTATAGTAAGTGGCTTTGAGCTTTGAGCTGGCAGAGCTTGAGACTTGAACAAGTTCAAGATGGCTCTCTTCACGTCGTTACTTGGATATTGAAAGTTGCAAAAATGTGAAGTAGGAACTTGTTGGATCACAAGTCGAATGTCGGTATAGGCAGGCTTGATCTTGGATGACTCCAAAAAGGCACAGATACCTTTAAATGTTTCGTCAGACCATTGTTCTTTTGTCGCTGCCAAGATGTGGTTCCTTGAAGGAGTGAACAATTTTTCCAGAAACGCTCGTCGTACACTAGGAACATTAGAAATAGCGCTGAATCTTTTGGATGCTAGCTGTAGGTGGAAGTATTCGGTAGGGCTGGCGAGGTCGGTAAAGACCTGACTTATTAGTTCTGTAGGCAGGGTATAGAGAGCCATAAATGTATAAAGATAAAAGAAATTAAAGTATTACTCGGTATTATGTTAAAGAGGCGGCTTCTCTTTTATATGTGGCAGCTGAAACAAGACAAATTTTTCGTGCCCAGCATATCGGTATATCGCTGTTGCGTGCAATCACTAAGTCTCATTCTATTTTATTTATTAACTCCGCCGTCCGGTCTCACCCTCATTTGTCATTCAGCTGTCAACTCGGGAAGATGTGATGGCTGATTATGATACTATTCGGCTTCTCTTGTGTCTAAGGGTCTTGTATCACGTGTAGCCTTCACCTGCTGCTAACCGAGCAATTTCTTAAATGTGCATCCATTAACCAGTGACATATGAAACGTTACCATTTTTAATAAAAGGTCCACTTTTATATGTTTGAGTCATGTATGTCTCATCCCCACAGGTTGTAAAAGGCCAATGTAGTTATTAATTTTTCTTGAGTAAACCTGACGCAATGAAAAGATAGAGGTAGTATTTCTCCTTAAAGCAAGCTATCGATGGCGATCAGGTAAATGAAGGCCCGTGCCTGTTTGCCAAAGTCGATATATATCATGATAGTCTGAGTTGTTATTTTAAAAAAAAAATTCATCGCCTCGCCCAAAAAATTCTTCTTGATCTTGGATTTCGGCTCCCTAGGGCCGTAATCTGATACTTTTTAGCTGAGTTTTGATCTATAAGTGTGTGGCATTTGTCCACGTTCTGAACCAAGACAGCCTGAAATAAATTTTAGAGAGTACACCTGTTTATGTCGCAGTAAAAGATTTCCTCCTTTTTCTGGCTTTATTAAACAATAATGAATATTTGATACATATGACATCAGTTTTGATCCATATCTATAGCATATAAAAAGAAACATGTGAATAACACCAACTTGGTGATAACAAGTTTTGATGGCATGCTCTAATCGCATTGTGTGATTGCATGCAGATACATGCTTATCTCAGACGATTATAATAGGCAATGTTTAGCGAAGAAAGCAGGTACCGATTGAAACGTGCTTATTGTAAAAATTAAGAAAAATTTTTTTTTTCATTGCTCATCAGTCCTATCACACAATATCGCAGCACGACCCAACCCAGCAGATAAAGAAAAAAATTGAGTCACAGACTTTTATTGTACGAACTGGATCGAATGGGCATGTATCTCCTAATAAAAGATTGTACAATAAAGAATATGCCACGCTTACATCGACACTTACTGTGCTCCCATCAGAATGATTAAAAAATGTACATATGAATCCTTTTGACATAAAAAAATTGGTTCAATTTGACAAGACGACAAAAACAAAAAGTATAGCCCGACGTGGGGGTCGAACCCACAACCTTGAGATTAAGAGTCTCACGCTCTACCGATTGAGCTAGCCGGGCCTTGTTATTTGTGTCACCTGAAAAATAAGATATTGTCCACAAATCTTCCACAACGTCAAGCTTTACACTAAACTTTGCCAATATTGTCCTATTAACTTCTTCATTTTGAGAGACGAAGTCAAGAAAAATAAAATCTATAGTATGTATTAATAAATTTAATGTATTAAATAGAAAACATTTATATGTATTAGACTGAGGCAAGCCCTTGTAAAGTAGTTTATTACCAATCATTTGTAAGTGATTTATATTCGGGATTCTGGACTACCTACATATATGATCCAAAGGATGCCAAATCACTCAATTTACTGATATTTAGTTTTGAATGTCATTTGTACACAAAAGTTTTGATATTCCAAACCTCATGGACGAATGAAAGCAATCATTCTTGTACCACGCAAAAATTTCAATCTTCAATTCCTTATATCGCTTACCAATATCACAAACTATATTTTTGAATAATCTTTTGCGCGTTGAGCAAAAAAAAAATTCACAATCGTCTAAACATGACGGCAGTGTGCAATATAGGTTCCTTGGTAGCTGGCAATTCTTGTTGACGGCTTGCTTTCCATTCACGGACGAAAGCAAGTCTGCAGCTTAAAATTCAATAGTAGTTATATAGTAAACTCTCTTTATCGGTATTACGATTCGACTCCTCTCCCAAATAACGAAATAATACTTGATGTCAAATATGTCTGGAACCATGTGTGTCCAAGGGCATTGAAGGAGATGTTGATAAATTTGCGAAATACACATGCTTTCATAAAGAGGTATTTTAAATTAATAATTTAACCATAATGTCGACCAAGTTTATTCCTATCAACAGTATTAAAACTACATGTTGGATATATAACTTTTTCCTAGTAAGATGGTATTGAAAAAAGAGAAATAAGTCAAAACACGAACGTTTTGAGCTTACCTCTGTAGAAAAATAGTTAATAAAATAATCATATAGAATACATTATTCATATATATTATTCTAACAGTTATACATGTCTCATGCAAAAATGAATGATTTTTTCATACATGCTAGACACATCGTCGTGAATTTGAGAATGATGGGACATGTGCAACAGACACAGTAGTATAGCAGAAAGGAGGCCGAAAAAGGAAATGGCGTGACTGCGTTTTCTACACTGTGCTTGGAGGGTATGTTCAAGGTGTTCATTCATACCTGCAAAAATCCTTCTTTTTCGTTATCATCCAACCATGGTATGTAAATGATGATCCATCCATCGCTTTATTGCATCCATCCGTAAAATACAGGAGTAGTATGCACAACCTATGAAGAAAGCAGATTATCGAGTTTTGGTAGCATTATGAATCATCAACAGCAACACATTCGAAATTTGGCAACATTAAAAGTTTTGTATAAAATTCAATTGACATAGTAGTTGAAGCGACCAGCTCATATAAGATTAGGCGACGAAGATCTCAACAACATTTCCTTAATTCTTGTTCGAATATCTCTCTTACTAGTGCAATCCTCTCAACTGCTTAATCTTATTAACCTCTAACTGAATTTTCTCTTGACAGGAATCTCAAAAGACTCCCGTTAAGCTTGCCAAGGTTACCAAGGTTCTCGGCCGCACTGGCTCCCGTGGTGGTGTCACTCAAGTCCGCGTCGAATTCATGGATGATACTTCTCGTTCCATCATCCGTAACGTCAAGGGACCTGTCCGTGAGAACGACATTCTCTGCCTTCTCGAATCTGAGCGTGAGGCTCGTCGCCTCCGCTAAGCATGTTTACTGCTTAAACATGTAGATGTAGACAGCAACTCAACCCAAAAACAATTCGCAAATTAAATCAGATCCCATTTGGTTACAAATAAAGACTGAGGATTAATTCTAATATGCTGGAGTGTATTTAGATATCATTTGAGGCTCATGTAGATATTGTTTGGCAGAATGGTATAGTAAGAGACGTAGATGACGTTTCCGGACACCTTCAGAAATGCATATAAGAGTGGCAAATATATATTAAAAACGGCTGAAGCTCTAGCTGAAAATGTCCATGAATTACACAGTTGACAAAAACGAAGGGATATCGAATTCCTCTGCTCCTTCCTTTTTAACAATAACTCCCTTCTCAGTTACAATACATGAAATTAAATTGGCAGGCGTTACATCAAAGCTAGGGTTCCAAACATTGATACCATTGGCTGCAACTTGAACTGTTTGTCTGGGAACAGAGTTGCCCGCCGCTTTCCCACCTACAACAGCGCCAGTCACCTGTACAACTTCGACAGCAGGTCTTTCTTCAATCACAATATCCGCACCACGCTTTGTGTTGAGATCAATGGAAGTCGTTGGAGCTGCAACGATGAAGAGGACACCATGATGCTTGGCGGTGATTGCAAGCTGGTACGTACCAATCTTGTTAGCTGTATCACCGTTTGCAGCTACACGGTCAGCACCAACAACAATAGCAGAAACATCCGGGTTTTGTCTCAAGAGAGCCGATACCATGGAGTCGCACACAAGGGTGGAGGGTATTTGTTCATAAACAAGCTCATAGGCAGTCAATCTTGATCCTTGGTTATAAGGTCTTGTCTCAGTGCAGTAAGCGTGCTTTAAAGCGCCTGTCTTATTCAAGTCACGGATGATACCAAGTGCGGTACCCCAGCCTGCTGTGGCGAGCGATCTAGCATTTATTTAATAGAATAACTTAGTGCTTTTCCATCGATATCCTTTCAACTCTAAGAAATCGAATATGCATACCCTGTGTTGCAGTGAGTCAAAACGCTGACATGAGAATTTTTAGAGTTTTCCAAGATGAACTTGGCACCGTGAGCTCCAATATTCTTATTATCATTGACATCTTCAGCAAGCATAGTAACAGCAGCGGAGACGTATGTGTTGACAATGTCCAATGGAGTTGTTGCAGTTTGAGCACGTTGTTCTACAATACGCCACAGTTTTCCAGCAGCATCGAACAAGTTGACAGCTGTTGGGCGAGAGGTCTTGAGGTATTCCAAAGAGGTTCTAACAAATTCAACAGCTGATGCAGGAGTGTCAAATTCTCCCTGCTTGGATCGAGACTGTATATCAACGGCAAGAGACAAAGCTGCCACAATGGCAATGGCAGGGGCACCTCTAGTTTTCATTTCCTTGATGGCAGCATGTCCATCTTGAATGGTAGAAACTTTGTCAAAGTGGGTGACATGGGGTAAAAGTAGTTGGTTGAGAACGTAAAGTTCACCATTGTCGTATTTGATAGCTTCCAGAGTCTGGGCCATATTGTTAGAGCCTGCCAAAAGCGATCAAAGAAATTTCACCCGAATTCAAAATTTATGGCCAGAAAGCAGTCCTGCTCAAATTGCAATATCAGTATGCAAATTGCGACATCCTAGGTACTGACTCTTCCTGTGTGCAGATACTTCGTACTACTTCCAATCGTGTCATCAGCTTGTAAGGTAGTTTGGGTTATATATATATTTTTTCTTTCTATTCATGATGCTATGCAAAATATAGCTGTACATTTTTTCTGTCTACGTCATAATCACGTGAATTTCCACGCTTTTCCATTGCGCAGTGCAGATCCCGAAAAATTTGCAGCGTTGGCAACCTCATGAATGATAACGAAATGGATAGTTTTTTATACATTCGCGAAAGCGGGTACGAAGGAGAGGGCCAGATAATTCAAGGTCAAGACCAAGACCAACAATCAGCGTCATTTATTGAAGATCAAAGACAATCCTGGCATGAACAAGATTCTTTAAACAACCTTAATGATCATCATGACGTCTCACAGTTTCTATTACCAATGGAGACGGAAGATTGGTCAATATTAGGTCAAAACCAATTACTATCAGATCATGGTATGTTCACTCAAGACAAGCCAACCACTATAGCTTCGACTGAGGCGACAGGTAGTGACTCTTTGACGGCAGTTGCCTCGACAATCCCAAACGCCAATCCAGGTTATGTGACGCCAGATATGATATACCAACCAAACGAGAAGCAAGACATTCTAGGAAACGTTGAAACACCTTCTACTCAGAGCAATGTTAATAGAAATACCCGAATGTCCACTCGTTCGAGAACAAGACAAATGGACAATGCTCCTTCAGACGATGATTCTAATCCGCAGCGAGATTCTAATGAGAATGTGGAACCAAAACGGAAAACACAGAGATCCAAAAAATTGTATTGCATTTGCCAGCAACCTTACGATGGTAGCCCAATGGTACAATGTGATAGTTGTCAGGAATGGTAAGTTACTTTTCATAAAACAGTGAGGAGTAAACTGTAAGTAGTACTCACATCAGTCTTCACGGTTGCAGGTTTCATTGCTCTTGCGTGAATTTGGATCCAGATGAAGCAGAGGATATTGAGTGGACTTGTGATTCTTGTTCTAAGAAGCCGGGAAGGACAACAGGAAAGACAAAGACCAAAGGTAAGCATACTTCACTATTTGTTTCACACAATGACTGTCAGGTTACAGACGTGCGGGAACCTTCATGGTACTTCAAGCACAACTTGCTGCTGAATCGAGATTTGATACTTGATGGATGGAACGAAAGAACGAAATCTGTGGCGTGCCTTCACATAGTAATTGATCGCATACCGAGAGGCTCGTTATTTTCAATTTGCAATACACATTGCTTTGTAATTAAACGAAATGCTTTTAAATGCAGTTTTTTGTTCACTCCTAGCAGCATTGCTATCACTCTTTTATTTCATTATTATTTTTTTATCCGTTATGTGTACCATTTTCTAGCGTGAGATGGAGCTCATTTTGCAAGCGACTTGTATGTCAAAGCAGCCATCTGCAGCAGCTCTAACCTCACTGGCCAAAGAAAGAGAAAGAACAGCTGCTGGTCATTTGCAGTGGAAATTATCACTCAATGTGTTATTCCAGCCCATTGGCAGCATGCGCTCCTGCATTCAGTGTCCTGGCCCGACAATGTTTTGCGTGTACTGTCTATCTCCATCCGTCTTGATGGCACTTGTTGTTCTGATTTCCAACACATTCCATCACCCGCACGTCTTATAACCTGGCTTCAACAACATCTGTTACGAACATCAGGATCATGGCTGACTTATATTTGTCCATTTACAGATCAGAGTACTCGATCGCGAAAAGAGAGAGAAGCTTCTGCCGAGTGGAATGGCAGTGACGAAGAAGATGAAGAGGTAAATATTATTTATTGAAGAAGTTTATGATCTACATGAATTAACAAATGCACTTTAGATTAAGGAAGACCGTAAACTTGAAAGAAGAAAAAGTACAACGCCTGGAAAATGTCTTTTATCTACATGCTCCAAGCCAGCAAAAACTGGCAGCTTGTTTTGCAGTGAGAAGTGTACGTCTGATCATGTCAACGATAAAGCGACCACGAGACGAACATCGAAGAAGGCACAAAGCCCAGAGTCCAACCAATCTCCACCAGAAAAACCGCGTGATAGTCCCAGCAATCGTTCCAAAAACTCGGAGAATGACGCCGTCAGACGCAATGTAATAAAAAGCTTAACTGCAACGCTTAAAAGTCTGATAGAGATAGCATTAGCAAAGGATCCAACGCTATTTGCAAATGAACATAACCAGATCACCCGTAACGTACAGTCAACTGATACACCAAATGCTTCCAAGGATCAGAAATCGTCCACGTCAGAGAGGACATCTATCAGCCCTAGTAAAGAGGAAATTAATGAAACTAAACAAACCGCTGAAGAAGCTAAACCAGCCGGTCATCCACCATCAGCCATGCAAATTGCAGAGCAACTAGCAGTCAACGTAGAAAATGCTATGTTTGAGCATCTAGCAGAACCACACCCCAAGACCCCAGCGAGCAAGCCACAGATCTGTGGCGAAAAATATAAAGGCAAATTTAGGTCTCTTCTGTATAACTTAAAAGACAAAGCCAACGAGATATTCCAACTTCGTGTGATTACTGGTGACCTTTCTCCTGAAAATCTGGTCAACATGTCTGCTGAAGATATGGCCAATCCCGAGCTTAAGTCCATGTCGGAAACGCTGAGGCAGAAGAGTATCAAGAACTCTGTTTTACAGATCCAGAATATGCCTATCATTAAGAAGACGCATAAAGGCGATATTATCATGATGCCTACTAAAGAAAATTCCTCTTTCCTGGATGATCAAGTAGGGAAGAAATCGCCACTTATTAAGCTTGATGAGAAGAAGGATGAACATGAATCACCCAAAAGCGCAAATGGTCGAAATTCCAGTATCTCGATTACACCGAAATCTCCAAGCGCAAAAATCGACACATTAGACGATATATTGGCCCGCATGATGCCCACAGGTGAAGGGGAGGAGAAAGGAAAACGACCAGCAGAAAGTCTTGAAGATAGAGAGCAAAAGAAGCGTAAAGTGGAGATTGACATGGAAAAATTACTTGGTGATGAGGATGTTCAACTGGAATTTGGAAGTGATGACGAAGGACTGATCCAGTCAAACATTAAATCTGATAGCGACATGCTGACAAGTGACCAGGAACAAGCTGGAGCAAATGCTGAGCCATCCTCCCAGCAACCAAAGTCATATTCTTTGTTACCCATCTGGCATGGTAAAACTATAATGCAGCAGGTCGCAGAATTTGAGAGTTCAGCCCTCCAAATTGGAGGTAGATGTCTTGCAGAGCAGGAGTGGGCAGATATCCTCTCACCTACAATATGGATAGAAGGCCGTATCCCAACTGATCGAGTTACAGACTACCTTACACAAACTCAGTTTTCATCTAACAAGGAGTTGATTTTAATCGAGATCAAACGTACTCACACAGATGGTCAACAAGAAGCCGATAACTTACTCAAGTACTTTTCTACAAGGAACAGATATGGTGTAGTGGCGCGAAATATGCCCGTCATTAAAGATTTCTATATAATTCCTCTAACCGCTCAAGAAAATTTGCCTGACTGCCTGGTCGCTCTGAATCACAATTTACCAGAACATGACAGAGATCGGGATATGCTGCTTGGCATCATTGTTCTGAATAAGAAGATTCCAACAGATCCACGAAGAAGAAGCGAAAGCCACTCGAATCGGGGCAGCAATATCTCAAGTCATGCTGAACAAGCTTTATCGCAGCCGCAGCAATCGCTTGTCAATACGACAGTGTCCCAGGCAGCCACAACAAGCACTCCTGATCTATCAAGTCTTCTCCAAAATGGTGAAGTCAATCCATTAATCAAACAACTTTTAAGCAATAAGGATATTGTGCAGCTTCTTGCCAAGAATCAATCAAGCAATACTCAGCACAGTACAGATGCCGCCTATCAATCTATTCCGACAGGTCCATCACACGATGCATATCACCCGGCACATAACGCTACAATGTATCATTCCAACGTTCAGCAACCCAGAGCATTCCCACAGAGCAACCCGCCTACTGATTCAGGACAAGCTCCCTATACTCAATATGGACAAATACCAACTGAACCTGCATCTTATCAGCCGTATCAACAGCATTGGAATAATCGTAATACCGCGTATTCCTCGCCGGATATTCCGCCTTCCTCACATAATAATGCTAGGCAATCACGATGGGACACTCATAATACTGGCAGTTATCAGCAGTATCCATCTGGACCAGCCGGAATGTATCCATCACGAGAGAGAGGACATAACCGGCCACCAGACTTCAATCGTGGAAGAGGAAGAGCCGGATATGGCCATAATAACGGACGGGGACGTCGTGGACATTCGGGAGAACATGGTCGACCTCGGCGCCGGTAGTTATCGTCAACCTTTATATAGATGCAAACTTTCATAATTTGTGTACATACAGGAATATTTTAAAAAGATTGCGCTACTTTCCTAGTTTATTTACGTTGCTCTGAAATGAATTTGACCTGCTCACAATTTGTATTTATCGTCATTTGCGAATACGCCAAATTAGAGTTTCCCAAAAAAAAAATTGAAATTGTGCATTTAAATCTTTAACGTAAACATATAACATGGAATACAACGTTAATGTCGCCTTTGAAGAGGAAAATATATATCTAGTAATGGAGTATGCTCCAAGACTCACAACAGTTAAGGTATGTCAGCTCGACAGCAGTACAAGTGCTTTGATCTTCCATTGTAATCGCCATTCTTAAATACGATTGAAGAGTTTTGGTCATTAGTAAAACTCGGTGTAAGACGAAACTCAATGACTGCTGTAGTGAATTCTTAAATTCATCAACAAACTTTGTGCACTTAAAGGCTAACTGAAGTCGTTAATACTATATTTTAAAAATGGTCTACCTGAAGTACGCATATTTAGTGTTGTCAAAGTACAAGCTACAGTCAAAACAGTCTTCTAACACCTACAGTATATAGATTCAAAGGTTCTCCAGACCAGCTAAAAGTCCTCCACTTCCTAACATTGAAACTAATAGGTAACTGTTGAGCTACCTCTAGCAAATCGATCCAGATCACGTGATTTTCCATATCCTCATATTGCAACTTGGGCGAAAAATAAAAAACTACCCTCAAGCCTCAATGACTGGGACCAATCATGTGATGAGTTGACACTTCCGCTACATTGCAGAATTTCTCAACGTTTACCGCACTCTCCCACATTTGCAAGTGGCCCATACCACTGATGAATCAACAGGGTGCTAATGGGATCCCATTGAACTTGGCAGGGAATAACTTTCAACAATCAAATGAACCTCCTAATCCGAATTGGCGTGACGAATTGACTGTCCAAGACAGAGCGCGCTTGGTAGCCCAGCTGTACGTTTATATCACCCACTGAATTCAGCATGTTTATAAATGGTGTACTAATCAAACTGTTAGGGGAAATGCCTTGCGAATGCTCTCACCCCAAACAAGTGAACAGCAAATCTTGACAGTGGCTCGATCTTTTGAGATGCAGATATATCGACGAAGCAATCACAAGGTAACATAGCAATAAGCATGGGAAAGAACTCTTGATATCGACGTATCATCTTACTTTACAAATTTAGAATGAGTATTTGCTGTCATACAGTAAGAAGTATGCCCAAATCAAGCGATCTATCTCACAGAACCAGAACGGAGTTGGCATGAATGGAGATGCACAAGTCATGAATGGTATGGGTGGAACTGCTATGACTCCAGGTGCTATAGGAGCTCAAAACGGTATGCCAGTCATGCAACCAAATCAGCAAAACTGGAACAATTTAGTACAAGCTGGTGGTCAACAATCAAATGCTCAGTTATCATCTCCACAACAGCAAGTGCAACAGCAGCAACAACAACAACAGCAACAGCAACCGCAGCAGCAGACTGGCCAATCCATCCAACCTTCAGGATCGCCACTCAATTCAAATCTTGCGCAACACAACATAGCAGCTCAGAATCAAGTTCGGCCGAATTTGAGTCAGCAGCAGCAAGCTGCTTTGCTACAGGCTAGGCAGCAACAGCAACAGTTGTTAGTTGCACGCCAAAGGGCTGCTGCTGCGGCTGCTACTGCAGGTGGACAGCCTCTTCAAGCTAACGCTCAGCAAGCCCAAAACATACAACAGGCTGGCAACCAACAACAAAACCAAGCGCCAGTTCAGCAGCATCAACCTCAGCAGCAAAACCAAATACCTGCAAATGTTCTGCAAGGATTAAATCTCGGTAATATCAACGCGGCGTCGTTGTCCTCGTTGACCCCGCAACAGTTCCAAATGCTAGTAGCCAGACAGACGATGCAACAACAGCAGCAACAACAGCAACAGCAGCCGCAACAACAACAACCTCAACAGCAACCTCAACAGCAGCCTCAACAACAGCAACAACAGCATGGTAACATGATTGGCATGAATATGAATAACGCGCAATCATTTAATGCCAACGCCTCTCGGTTAGCAGCAAATCAACAGCAACAACAACAACAGCAACAACAACAGCAGCAACAACAACAGCAGCAACAACAACAAGCAACACCAAACATTCGTCCAGCAAGCATACCAAATCAACAGGCACAATTGAATAATTTTAATAATTATGGGCTGAATGCAAATGTTCCGACATCCATGATGCCCATATCAACACCGACTATGGCCCAAATGCCACAGCAAAATGTAGCTCCACATCAGCAGCAACAACAACAACAACCGCAACAACAGCAGCAACAGCAGCAACAGCAGCAACAACATCAACCTCAACCTCAACCTCAACAGCGAAAGCAGGCATTGAATGAAGTTAACAATGCCAATCAAGTACAACAAGGGCAACAAATGTCAACTAATCAGCAATCTCCTTCTGTAATGATTCAAGACCTTAATGCTCAACCGTTTCAGATCCAGCAACCTCCACAAGCACAAGCAGCTTCTCAACTCCCTGGCAGCCAGAATGCTGCAAACTCACAGCAGCAGCAGTTGAATCAGTTATTTGGTGGCAACTTGAATAATGCTACACAGCCGATGACCGGAAATCGACCAATTATTCCACATGCTCAGCAAATGCAAGCCGCAAATCTAGTTGCGCAGATGAATAGGACTATTCTGGCGAGCAGATGTATGAATCTTTCCAATGTATATTCCTTCCTTATGATATTGAAGCTAAATATTTCACTATCCAGTTCCTGCCACTCCCATCGAAAATCTGAGCGAGCAAGAAAAAGCGGCCATTAGAGAGCAGAGCAATTTATTACGGCCAATGAGCGAGAAACTGGATCAGCTTTTACCAATATTTCTTGCAATGACAAATAACGGAGAGGCCACCAAGAGACTTATCTTGATGAAACACATGTTGCAAGACCAACTTGAGGCGTTGCCGCAGAACAAATATCTCATGTCTTTGGATCATCTGCAAAAGTTGAAGGATCATTTTACAAGGTGCTTTACGTGGATTAGAAATGCTATGAATGGTGCCAATCAGCAACAAGCTGCCGATGGCACCGCAAATGCGAATGTCAATGCCAACGGAGCGAACATGGTATCTGCATCACCAGTATCACCTCAACAAAACGCACAAAACCAAGGAGCGGCAGCACAAAATGCTAATCGAAATATGCCAAATGCTGCAAAGGGTCTTCCAAATCAAACGGCTGTAGCTGGAATGCAGCAAATCCAACAGCAACAGCAGCAGCAAGTTGGTAATGTTCAACAATCTGCACAGCAATCGCAACAACCACCACAAATGCCAAATGCAGCCGCACCTGCTGCTATGCATACAGGACTTGGTCTGAAACATGCTAACATTGATCTGAAACTTCCTGCTTCGAAGCGACAGAAGGGAGCAGATTCACCAATAGCAACTTCGACGCCGCCCCAACAACAGCAGCAGTCATCACCTGCTGCTACGTCACAGGCTTCACCAACGAATGCATCTGCAGCGGCAACTCCTCAAAGTGAACAGCTAGATACTACTGCGCAAGCTGACGCAGTAAATGGTGTACGGCCAGCCAACACACAGGTTATTATACAAGCGGCAATAGCGGCTGGATATCCTCCTCAAGTTGTCGTGAAGTTACCACAAAAGGCGCTTCAGGCGAATTGGGTGCTACAAAAAGCGGCACAAGGAAAGGCTAACATTAAGCCACAGCAACAACAACAAATTCAAGCAATGCTGAACGACATGGTGAATCAGGTGAAGCAGCAGATCGCTAATGAAGCTAACAATGCTCAAGCCCAAGCAATGGCACAAGCACATGTTTCTGCGGCAGCAAATCATCAAACGACAGCCAATCGAGCACCAGCAACGCCACCTAAAGTGATAGACTTGGAGAGTACTGCCAACAGTATTACAAACCCAATCACATTGGATGGTGTACCAACCAGCCAAGTGACAAGTGTGCCTATGCAAGATTCTTTGAAGCAAGAGTCAGACACCACCATCTCTGCCATGGCGTATTCCTTACCATCGCAATTAAATTCAACTCAAGGGGTACCTGATTCCAAGATTATTCCTTCAACAATTGCTTCATTACCTGCAATGTCTACGGATTCCTTCGCCACTATTCGACCTGGTATGACACCAGATGGACGGGTTGTAAACGCCAATCTATTCACCGCTGATATTGTAAAGGATCTCATCACGGTGCTTTCTCGTCCGGATAATGATCAAATAGTTTTGAAGGATGTTCCAGAAACCACAGATATCTATGAGTCGCTAGAGGACAGCAAAGGAGGTGTGATATTTGAGTCAGCTACCAAAGAGGTAACAACGAAATCAACACTCTTTGCTCCATTCTCCGAAGATCCTGCGTTCCTTGCAATTCATTACGACGGCTTTTCCGAAAGTATGTCTGGAGGAGGTGAAAAGTCTCCCGATTCTCGATGGTACTCCCTTGGCATGGATCCTCAAATACCAGACATGAGTGAATTCATGCACGGTTTCGACATTTTAGAATGTAGTTAGCCTACAGTAGATGAAACAATTGTTTATATACTCTCACTCTCTCTTTCTCTCTCTCTCTCTCTCTCTCTCTCTATATTCTGTCTACGATTTCTATACCACCATGGCTCTTTTATTCATTCCATTTGTTCAATAAAATTCTCCTCTGATTTCCTTCAATCTGACCGACTAATGCTTTTTGTAAAGGATACTTTTCGAATGGCTCATGAAATATTTGAATTTGCAGTTATTTACATGTCATGGACGTTCACGTCTACATGTAGTGACTTTATTAATGTTTAAGTATGATGTTTCATACATTATTATTCAGAGGGTATCTAATATGCGTTTGTAAATATGTTTTCTCCAGTTCAACCAGGCAATACCTTGCAATAAACTATCACTAAGGTCATCCTTCTTTTTTTCAGCTGCAAACATGGCCCTAAGTTCTGAACTACAGTTCAAAACGTCGGTTTCCAGCCAGTGAGTCACCAGATCTTGGCTTCTTTTTTTCTTGGACCGACTTGTTGTCTTCGATTCTGCCTCTGACAGCGTACTGAACTCAGGCTGGATCATGCTCCAGTACTTCTCAACCGCGATGGCATTGACGGCTTCCTTAGTCATATCTGTTCCTGTCATACATTGTAAAGCACTCCAGAGCATAGCCTCTACCATGTTGACGCGTAGAGTGTGCTCTAGGACCGAGTGCCCTCCCATAGATCGGAATCGCTGTCTTTCGATGACTACAGCACAATCGTTCTTCATATCTGTTAGTAGCTGTTGACGGACAAATCGAGTAACAGAGACTGCGCTGTGCGATGGATGGTGGTTGTCAATATCTAGGTCTACTCGGTGCCACCGCAGGACTTGGTTATCCGCAGAGACATGGGCAAATGCAAGATTTCGGTAGCCAACATCAATTGATATCACAGACTTTGGGACAATATAGCCATAACTTGCAGTTACTTCTAGAGGAATAATTTGATTGTAGTGTGAGACAAGCCGATCGATCACCTCCGCCTTTGTGCCTGATGTTTGGATTCCAGTGGATATGGCTTCTATCTTCAACTCTGATGCCTTTTGGCGTGAAAGTCTAGAGTGTAGACGGTCAATGCAATGAAAGTTGTCTACTGACATTCCAATTGATGAAGGATACCGAAATCACATACCTGCTGCGAAGGCTCTGAATAATTGCGTCCTGATGGACTAATCTCTTGGCTTGAATTGCACCAATGAATTTATGAATCTGGCGGCCAGTATGACATGGGGAAAATAGCATGAAAAACACTTTTGTACGTTTATGTGTTTATGAGTGAGAATGAGAGTAATTAAATTTGGTACCCGTCGATGGACGGGAGAGTGATTTGCCTAATTTTATGAGGATATGTATTCTTGCCGCAACTTTTTGATGGTTCCAGATTCAACACTACGCTCGTAATACTTTCTTACAAGTTTCATAAATTTGTCATCATTTTCTATGGGTATAATAGAGCTTAAAAGCACCATATTGGATTCAAAGTCTCCTTCCAGAATCTTTTCTGATAATGCAAGAAGAATAGTTAGTAAATGCAAGCTATATGCCAGGTCAGAAAAAACCAAGGTCCTTGAAACCTACTCTGTATCGTCTTCAGAAGTGCTAATGCTACATAGTATAAGACATCGAAGCCACACATATGCAGTACGTCCCAAATACGAAGTAATGTATGATAATTTACAATGCCTCCTGTAAATAGAGTGATGTACCATCTCGTTGCATAAGAACTGATGGTAATGTCATGCATTTTCTGATGAAGATTGAATACTTTTCAGTTCATAATTCACTTGCAACATGCCTTTGAAACCACTTTATAATCACCATATGTTTAGCAACTTTTGGCAGGTGTTGCTCTAATAGTCTCTCCTGGATATAAAAGCTTTCGACTAAAGCTGGAAAGCCTTGTATAAAGAGATTGTGCAAGTTACACTTTTGGAACATATGAACAAGCATTGTGAAAGTTTTCTGCAGTATCCAAAGTAAAGTTAAGTCGAGTATCATCCCATAAATGATTAGAACAGACCATTACCTCTTCTTCAAAGTACATCGCTAAGGTTGCAACAATATTGCTCATACCCTGACAGTATCCAACCTCTTCGTCATAGCCTGCGAACGCTCGAAGGACATTGAATAGAACTCTTTGCCTAAAGTACCAAAATTAGAATAGACTATGACAAAAATCTTCCCACAACTGATCCAGCATATAACTTACCCATATCCATATCTCGCACGAAGCATAATATGGTCTCGCATGGTTCGTGGTATATCCAAGTCAATCTGTCGTTCATGGGATGATGGTATTTCCAGTAGACTCTACGAGTTGGGTGACTGTTAGCAAGTTCAACATAGCAGCCAATGGACAGAACCTTCCCATACCTCATATTGTTCCCTTAGCGCTGGGTCTTTGTTAATGCCTTTCAATCCATTGGTGGCTAAAAAATACCTACATTATAGATGGTCAAACGGCTGTACCCATATAGGCACTTGCTACACCAATACATACCATGCATCACGCCTCCAACAGTCAGGAATTCCTTTATACACCCTCTTCACAAACTGTTTCAAATCGGTTTAGCAGACAATTTCAATGCATATTAAATGAAAGCTCCAATTACCTTCGGTGACCAATCAAAGGAGTGCATTACTTCTCCGTTCTTCTCATGCTTCTTTGCCATTTTTGCCCACTTTTGAGCTCTTTCGACTTCATGTGCCTTGATTTTGGCCAGACTAAAACAAAAGTTTACTTTAGAATACACTACAACATGTTGATCTGATATATCATTAAAAACCACATACGTATTCATCCCAGGTGTCTTGTCACTACTCTCTTGCATAAACCCATATCTGATACCAATTGAGTGGCATTAGTTACAATTCCGGATATGGTGGATTCCAATATCTTGTCACTTTAGTTTGATTCATACCTGTCAGTCATTGCATACCATTTCTCCATTTCTTCCACAAGATCAGGAACCTTAGGTAGATTCTGTTGGTAAGAAGCTCTAATCTCCGAATCAGGATCGACATCAGCCGCCAGCTGCTGATGAGGTGACAATCGTGATGGATCTGCCTTGTTGGCATTATTCAGAAATAATATATCTTGTGGTCTATTAGATGCATTTGTTGTAGTAGTTGTTGCAGTTATGTCAGTGAAATTGGTGTCGGACGACGCAATACTGATGCCTGAAGGAGATGTTCGATGATCGTCAGGTCCAGAAATGCGATCTGTATCCACAATTCTCACACTTGGAGTAGCCGGAGCAAGAGGACGCGAAGTCGACGCCTCTTCGAGATTGGACAACTGCCGTGTGTCCTGATGGGTCTCCAGGTTCATGCTAAGTTGTCCTCGTTGAGGTTGACCCAAAAAGCTCAGGAACGTCTGATGGCTGCACAGATTAAGTGTCACACAAGCGGAGGTTGAGCATCAATGACTGTTTTCACAAACTGCCTCTTTGTTGTTTCAGGCATACCCTACTCCACTATTATACCCATACAAATTTCCACCAAATAAAAAGACCAGCATTAGACCGTTTTGTTCATATGAAGCGTAGGTTCGTGTTTGAAAATTGTTTGGAATATTCTAGAGGTAATCTATACACAGCTGAATTTGGAAATTGCTATCGAATAGGATACACTTATTATCATTCACTGCAAAGTCCAGATCAGATTTGTTGATTATTAAGTTAGGCTCCACGAAATGAGCGTGTAATGAAAACGCAAGAAGCTTTTTCTACATTATGCATGTTGATAATGTTGTGAGTGGCATGTATTACGTTAATCAAAAAGTAAAGGATCTTCTCTTCACCTTGTATCCAACACGAGTCCGCCAGACAACGATAGTAAAGTCACTCTCCACAATCACTTCGTCCTCAAGTGTAAGCTCCATTGCTTCTTTACTAACCGTCTGCTGGATTAAGTGCGCAGGCGAATTAAGTATCCTTACATAAGCCTGCTATGATCTGATATTCAACTTACCTTTGAAGGTGTATACCAAGTTTTCCTAGACTCATTGGGGAGTTTGATACAGATCATGCAGCTGTCTATATTGGTGTTAAGATAATGGCGTACATGAATTGACCAAAGAAAGTTTGTCCTCCGCAAGTACTTACCATCCTTGTTAAGAGCACGTTGACGGCCTGTCATAATAATTTTGCTGATTAGTATTTCTCGATTTTTCACCGACCAAGGATCTTGCAGGTAAGAGTCATAATAGAGCACATAGCGCCTTTGGCTGGGTATGGTGATTCCGCGGCCATCATGTGTTCTTCGCTGTGCGTAAATTTGCATGGCTTCATAAGGGTCGCTGACCACTTTTAATTTCAACAACAAAGCCGCAACCATCACTCCTGTGCGTCCTTTGCCAGCTTTACAGTGCACGACCACGACGTTCTCAGGATGCTGAGCCAAATAATCAGAAGCATCCTCGCAAAATTGTATCACAGTGCGAAGAGCTGGAGCATTATGGTCTTTGAATCCAAACGTGGCAGTAAGATGAAAAACATCATTTGTATATCCTTTCTCCGACCGCCTACAGATCTGTAGATTAGTAGCCGTCATTAACGAAACACTGAGGAATGGATCATAGCTCACAGGTTGTAGACTTTGTAATGATGAAGGTGGTGTTTCTCTAAAAATCTATATATATATATAAATATTCAATAACTGATAATATAATAAGTTGCATTAATGATAGTACCGTTTGACTTCTTGGTATGTGTTTCGGTATAATCCCTCTATTCCACTGGAGGGGTAGGAGGTCGCTATTATTCTGTCGGTAATATCTGAATAGACCGAAGGCGTTGCATCAGTATGGTAGCACCAGTACATGACCTGTGAATTCAGTACTTACAGCTCAAGTCGAGGTCAAAATCTTTAGACACTAGTCGCTTCCTGTTCCCGGATATTATATGTCGAATTCCATTAAGCATTTGCGATTTTGCATGACTATTCGTTTGCAGCGTCGATTCCTTGGTAACCCCGCTCAAGGCAAAATTTATACCTGCTGAAGTTTTTTTATTTGCAACAAGTCAGAAGCATTACTTTCCCAAAATGTCCCTCACAAAAATTTCACCAATCCGATTCTTTTTTCGAGCATCACAAAACATTCCATCAGTAACACATGCTAGAGCCATTGCAAAGGAATTCAATCGGTTTGGCGATTTGCTAGAATACAAATTCATTCGGGTACGTCATGGCGCACTTTACTGCCTTGCAGGTCTAACAGTGCCCTTGCTAACACCTAGTCCTCCTCTATTAGTGTCCAGAGACACATGCATATCTCAGCTATGGATTTGTCACATTCAAAGATAAGGAGCATACCCTCAAAGCGATATCGGAAACTGGAGGCTTTTTGAAAATGGGAGCACCGTTCGAACAACCCATTGATGTTAAACTCGAAAAAAGCACCATTAGAAATAACACCACACCAAAAGACAAATCCAAATAAACCATCATCATTTCAATAGATATATAGTCAAAGATCCACCTTTCTCATTAATATAAAGAATGTCATACAGTACATGGCTAGTGCTTGAGGTTGAGAAATAGAAACAAGTGGAAGATAACTCGTAGTAAACATCAGCACATGTGTTGTTCAGCCAAACTTGCTCCAGATGATGAGAACAATAAGTGCAATCAGAACCAGAATAATGGCGACCGTAATCATTTTGTTGGTAGCCATGCTAACACCAATTATTTAGCAATTGGGAGACATTCTCTTCGTAATCAACCAATCGATTGTTATGTTTACTTACCGACGAGCCATACCCTTGAGAGTCTTGCTAGCTTTGTCGATATGCGAGTCTGATTCCGCCAGCTATTGATGACAAACAGTAAATCATTTTGAAAATGGACTAAAAAAACTCAATAAAATGGGAAAATAACTACCGTGTCTCTTGATCGGAGGATGGTTTCTCGCTGACCCTTCAGTGTGCCCAAGATATTAATGCCTACGTTTTCGGTCTCTAAAGCCAGTCGATGACTGTCTTGCAATCTTCTGCTAGATTCTCCCAACCTATCCGTTCCAGAGAGCAATCTTGATCTTTGGTCAATTGTAGAAGCATCCAAATCTCCATCACCAGTTTCCAAACCACCGAACAATTCCTCCCTACTGGTAGACGATGGCACTTGAGTGGTTGCACGGCGCTGTAAAAACAAAAAAAGTTGATTAGCAAGACAGAACACTGTATTGATAAGCTGCTAAATGAAGATCCCTACCAAATCTCTTTTGGTCTTTTCAAATTCTGACTTGAACAGTCTCAACTTGGTTTGTAGGCGAGTGCGGGAAGCGGTCGGGATATTGAGAATCTCCATCTCCATTTGGGCAATCTGTAATGCATAGCATTTAATGTATGCTGGACAAATTAAGAGAAAATAACTTGTTGCATTCGTCTTACAATTTCATCTGCTTCGTCAATTTCTCTTTCAGCAGCACGTACAGTGGCCTTTCGTTGCTCTACATATGAATGGAATGGTAAGCATTTTGTCAAGTCCGCCAAGCAATTTACTTCAAGTCAAATAGCAACCTCCACTTTGGTTCGGTATCTGTTTCTCTATCTTGTTGCGAATGGTATCGCAAATTGTGCTAAAGTCTTGTTCATAGCTTGCGAACAATTCAGAGCCTTCCGTCGACGATGTCATAATGAGCGGTCGAAAAAATGTGACCCAAAGACTTAGTACTCAGGTTGAATTTTATCCGGCTGGCGTGCGGTCTCGCTGTCAAGCCTTTTCGCCTCAATTGCAAAGGCCAAAAAATTTATCCCATTTATTCACACTGAGTGTAATATGTACTGTGCAGTACTGCAAAATAGCGCATAATATTTTGAAAATCCATGTTGAATAATCTAACGTATTTGTTTTTCCAACACATGGTTAAGTTGTGTGCAGTACATACGTTACCGATTATATAATGTAAGGGCAACTTCAAATTGTTACTAGATAACCTTACTTCATACTGTTATTGTTGAAATCTGGTATCAATAATACTCGAAAAAAAGAAATTAATGGCATATACTACAATTGCTTCCTTTAGGCGATCTAAAGACAAAAAGCGATAGTGCTCATTCGTCCAAATTTGAGAGACGTTCATATATCAAGAGACTGTGTTTGAACCCAAATTCTAGGACCGTCCACGAGTAATTTAAACGTATTTGTATTGAATGAGTTGTTATTTCTTTACAAGAAGCAATAAAAATCGCATAGAATAAGTTGTTTCTGAATTACAGTTTAACAACTGCACTATGACATCAACTATTTCTTCTATGGCATCAAGAGAGCTTGAATCAATACTATCTCATATACCTGGTATAGTGTCAAACGAAACAACCGCGAGCAGTATTCCTCTCAGGAGGTGGCTGTAGTCACATTGCTGGCCACAAGTGATGTGGTCAGTTAAAATAATATGGCTCTTGCACAAACTTTCAGTCATAAATATGAAGTCAGATAGCTTGTCAAGGAAGGGGGTCGTCTCATGAGAGTAAATAATCATCGAAAGGCTTGGGAATGAGAGCTAATGATAGAAGATGGAAAGATTACACGGAGTTCAGTAGAAATTTTCAACGACAGTCCAGTTCGTAATGCCACATTCTTGTCGTTGCGTGTAGTGAAAGAAAAAGTGTCTGTAATATAATGGAAATGAATTCAGGGGCAACCTTTATCCTACAGAAGGTCGGTTTTTTAATACATTTATGCATGAGGATGCTTTAGGCATGACATTATTGCTATATATTTTTTTCTTGTTCTTTATTTTTTAATTTCAATTCAGAGAGAGGGGTTCCAGGAGATGCACGAGAAAAGTCTGAGTTCTCGATTACGACCATGTCAGAGCTTACTAGCGAACCAATTGACATTCAATTAGAGGTTATATTACTGTTGTTGATTTGTGTTCCGTCCCAAATTTGCCTTTTTCTATTATGTTATGAGCGATATTGAAAGTGGTTTTTTCTTGTATGTCCAGATATGGTCAAGGGGGCTTCTTTTAGAGATCAAACATGCGACAGCTGGTCTGTGTGTCATTTTTTTTCTAAGGTCTTTATATCACAGCTATCCATTTGGAAGACTCTGTTTTTTCTTTCTTAACAATCTAGTTCGTTTCCTCTTTTTAATTTTTAAGCACAATATATTATTCAACCTCAAGCCGATTCAAATAACTTTACGACTAGTACGATATGCTTGCCTGTGCACAAGAATTTTTCTTTCAAGATGAAACTACCGATACATTACATCAGCAGCAACAGCAGCAGCAATTAGCTTTTGGTCAATCGGAAACCAACCAGAAAGAGAAAAAGGTCAAAAACCGTAGAGAGAGTGTCCCCAACAATGAAACCATCATCACGAACGGAAGTAGAGAAAAAGAGGAGGTTAGCAAAACGAACATGGAAACATATTGTTGATAGAAAATAATTCAACAATATAACTCATATGTGGTGCTTTTTGTATATCTAGGTTTGGCCTCAAGATGTTGAAGCAGCTTTTGTTGAAGGTATGTTAAATTATATGACATATCACATCCATCCCTCAGCCAATTAACGAGTCGTCATATTTGTAGCCCTAGAAGCAATTCCAAAATTGGGAAGAAGAAAGATTCTCGTCAATGGAAAGCCATGTGGTCGGTAGATCTTCCCCACTTACGTTTTCAGAAGTAGATTGGATCACTAACTTCTTTTGTACCCTCAACATAGGTCGTAATGAATTAATATCGGATTATATATTTCGCAAAACAAACAAGATCAGAACAAGAAAGCAAGTATCATCCCACATTCAAGTGCTGAAAAACACGCGAAAAGGAGATTCAAACTGTAAGACGCTCTCCTTTGTATAAAAGATGTTAGCTTTTATATGTATATGTGACTGATATTATTATGTTCATTTACAATAGTTATGCGCCTTTTGACAGATTCTGTTGAGGCTGAAGATGATTTCACCCCAGCACCTGAAAACGCCGCTGGATATTTATCTTCTGAATCCTTCACTTCAGACGACTCTTCCATTGATTCATCCCCATCTCCAAATGACTACGTATTTGAATTTATGTACGGTGATCCCAATGCTCATCAATCAGCAGGCCCCATGTTTGATCTCAAAGGTCAAATGTTTGAAAGAATCAACCACCAAATAGCCGCCATGAAGCAGGAACCTTTACTCCTGGATAATAATGGAAAGCATCAATACAAGATTCCATATAATGGATATGTCAATGCGCCTATCAACCCAGCTATGCCATCGCTTGGCTTGCCAAACGATTTGATGTCAAACTTTGTGATGGCAAATGGTCTCCCTCATTCAATATCACCATCAGCCATGTTACCGCAAACTCCGTGCTCCATGACCGACTTCATGAGCCTTAACTTCCAAAATAATGCACGCAAAATTAAAAAGCCTTGTTCTACGGGTATTCCCAGAAAGTCATCCATCACAATCACTAAGCGAAAAACTTACAAAAAGAAGCTCGAGGATGACAGTACTAAAGATATGGCAACCGACATAGAGACGACCAATTTTCCTCTATGGCCAAACTACTTCTGCCTTTACCTCGAATATTCCCTTCCTTATGATCCATCGGTAGGAATAAGATTTTGCATGTGTCTAGATAATCCATCATTTCATGGCAATTTACAGAATTCTGCCATAAATAGATTACAGTCTCTCACACCTTGGCACAGTTGCCTCACTGCTATCCTAACTGCCTTCCAACGATTGACATACGATCGGTTTCAACCGATAAATGTCCTCAGGTGGAAAGCCTCCAAAAGTATCAGCCTAACATTACTTTACTTGCAAAGGTATGTAACACAACCATTATATTTATTACTCTTTCCTATTATACGATGTACCTGACATTTCCGTATAACAGATGAAGCTGGATCTGAATCTCAACATATCCGATTTTGTCTTCAATAATACATCCGTCTTGGAATCAAAGGAACGACGAGCAGTCGAATGTACGACAGTCATTTACTCATTTGGAAACGTTGTTCTTGAAGCTAAGGAAACCCAACAAGCACTTTGGGTTAATGAAGGAAAATACATGTACAGCTTTGAATACGTCAACCAATTCTTTGACGCATTCATGAAAGGAATTAGAACACTGCATTCCTGGGATGAGGTTGACATTGCTATCAGCAACTTGTGTATTGTTCAGGTAAGAAGAAAAAAAGGTATTCTACACCAGTGTTGCACTTATTGACAAATCATTTTAGACGTTTACCAACTATGATACTTGTGCCGATGACGGCGTTAATGGAAATGCGTCTACAATGGGTTCAACACTAGGCAGTGCTGCGGATGGCATGCAAAATCCTAGTGGAAAAGACGCCTCGGAGCAAAGTCAACGCAATTCAAATTTCCTATTGGCCGTCATCTATGAGTTTGAGCGGGGGAACGGAGCGATAGATATGTTCGCTATTGGAGACTCGTTCACCAACGAATCCCTCAACATTGGAAAGGACCTGGAATTCCTAGGAGATCTTGAGGATATCGATCACTAAACCTAACCATAGATCGTACGTTAAAGCCGACCCTTTCCATCAAGTCAAAAAAAAAAATGCAAACATAAAAAAAAAATTGCACCTTAACATCTTTCCATTCACGCCATATATGCCACCCCGCAAAGCTTCAACTATTCTTTTCACACAAGCTAATTATACGGATGTCGTCTTTACTTATGTTTAGTCTCGATTTCACAACCAGACTATGAGGACCCGTTTTGCTTCTATCAAGATGTTAAATTAAAATAAGTTCATTCTGGATATGACTATGGAAAATGTAAACTCTTTATCCCCCTTTTTACTGCGATGTACATATTTTTTCTTTTATACCCGGTTCTTAGTTTTCAGCATGATATGATAATAATATAACAGTATTACTTGAAATTCTCCTTTCCCATAATCTACTTTTACCCTTCAGCGGTTGTGAAAAAAAAATTTGCAGGATGGGAAGTGCATGACAATCGTCAATGCGCCGGTTGTTTTTTTACACTGGCACCCCGCCCCGCCGGTTACCGCCACTCCGTCATTTTCCAAAGAATTTCCATTTCCAGGGAACATGCCCCCATAGCCTGTTTGGATAAATCTTGCTTATTTACTACGCAGTCGCTTTCCCATTTTTTAATGGGATAGAATATGACCAATAGTAAATACAATGAAAATTTTCATTGAGTTTTTTATTACTCACATGATTTCTGCTTACATTTGCTTAGCTATCATGAATCGATCTTTTTTCCCTAGGACAACTAGCCTGGATAAATCTTTGGCACAAGGTAAAATGGGTCCAGTGAGAAAACGATATGCTAACCAAGACATAGTCAATCTGGGTACAGGGCACGGGAATAATGTATTTTTTTATTTTATCACGGGAGAGGAAAATGTTCGTAATCTTCAAATATCACACGAACACATACAACCAACGGGGCAAATTCAAGCCATGACCTGATTGTATGTTTCTATCACCGCTCGGAACGTTCTGTACTCTCTAAAAATTTCCCAATGGAGACATCTATTTTCATAGACTTTTGAAGGATATCAAGTCAAAATAGTGTTAGAAAACACATGAGGCTAAGCGTGGCAAACAAGTTACCCGAATGATTTGTTTTTATTACGATTCTGAGAAGGTCAAAAGTGTGATAGCTTCCATATTAGAGAGCCATGCGTATGCGATGTGACGGTTTTTCAACCGATCGTTTTTGAAACCTTGCCATTGAAAAGTGAACAATCGGGCATTAATTTTTTTCTTTGCTATTCACCTGACTTTTTCTTGTAGACTTGAACTCCGGATTATTCAATGTATAAGTTTGCCTCTTGTGCTTCTTTTGAAATACACGATCTTCCAACTGCATCTTATTTATATTTACTCTCGTTACATCATTTAAATATTCATAAAAGAGTCCAATATGGAAGACAATAGTATGTACTGCCATTTACTACCTTTCCCTTTTATGATAAGTTTCTAACGCTGTTTGACAATCAGCTCCTAGAATACGTTTAGCGTCTGGCTTTGAGCCACGACCAAAGATTAACACCAGCGACATCTTGACCTCTGACAATAAGTCACCAATGGCTAGTATAGTACAATGCTCACCACTTATTGGATCTGACGGCACTGAAATCACCGTTATCATTCAATCCGCCTTGCCTGATGTAAAATTCAAAATCGCTTTCGGCAGCTTCATGGTTGAAACAAAGCAAATGTCGACAATGGATATGCATACGCTAGTTGCAGCTGCTCCTAATCACATTCTCACTCAATGTAACACCTACTCTGTACCTGTAGCTGTCTGCGCATACAGAAGAGACAACCTCATGACAACTTTGCCTGTTGGAAAGTTCAATTACATTTCAAATGGTACTTAGTCACTATAAACAATGTCATGTCATGTAATCCGGTCAATAACAAATATCTATTACAGATAAGAAAAGAAGAAATTCGTCATTCAACTACGGAAATAGCAGAGATACTCAAGATACTATTAACAAAAGAAATAGTACAGGATCCATGCCTAAAGGTATGTAATGTACTCCGCATATGACGTATGTTCTAGGCTTGCCTAACTTAAATCCATTTCATGAATAGTGGACATTTACTCCAACCCGTCGTATCCTCAAATGTATCAGAATATGGGTAACTCTACCTATCAGAATGATCGGGTCCCTACGTTATATCAGCCATACACTCCAATGTCTACTGATGGTAAGTGAAATTTATATTTGTATACATAATTCTGTACGGTTTTGAGTGGATATAAAAATTTTCTCATTTTTGATTTTTTTTTAGATTTCCCTCTTGGGGCCACCGAACAAAACCAAGCCAGCCAATCCATGAACTATGGACAGTTTAATCAGTCACCTATGGATATAATGAATGACAATAATAACGAATTATCCAATATCAACTTAACTGGCATCAATGACATGTCACTCTTTGCCAACCATACCGAAGTCTATCAACAGCAGCAACAGAGTGCCTACCCTTACAATACAACAACTCCAAGTAAACCAAAGTCTCCTGTCTATAATAGTGAAAAGATCAACCTTGACATTGGTGGAGACCTAAATATTATGGCACATGGTTGGACACAGGAGGAATGGACGAACCGCAGACGATTAGTTCAATTCTGGCGAACACAAGATGGTTCCAACATTACCTGCGGTTTTCAGCCGGTCTCTCAAAACAGTCGACTGCAAGGCAGCATAATTGTTTCTTGCATCTTTTGGGAGCAAAAGAACGAATGCTATATCACATCAGTTGACTGCATCTACCTTTTGGAAAGTCTTATTGGCGTACGTTTTAGCATCGAAGAAAAGAATAGAATCAGACGCAATCTTGAAGGATTCCGTCCAGACACAGTTAGCAAATCGAAACCTGATAGTGTCGAGTTCTTCAAATTGATCATGGGATTCCCAAATCCTAAGCCTCGCAACATCGAAAAAGATGTCAAAGTTTTCAAGTGGAAGGTACTACCATATGCACTAAAGAAGATTGTCGCAAAGTATACTTCAACTGCACACTCTCTTGATCGTCGCTCTCGTAGTCCCATTTCACATGGACATTCATCTTCTGAACAAACCATGGCTAGCCAGCGAACACCTTCACCACTTCTACAGCCCAATCAACCAATGGCATCTCCGTATTTAACTCCAACATATGGACAGCAAGGCATGCGTACTGATAATGCAATGATGGATCAAAACTGCCTCAGTCCACAGAGTATTCAGGACTGGTCACGATCTCCTAGCCCTATGAACATGCCACTCCCCAACTCTCAATCTTTAAGTCCCACTAACATAGAGTTCCCACCTCAAACTTTCCAAACCTATCAAGCTTAAAGATTAGAGCTATCTTGGCTTTCATACTCCATCATCCATCCACCTGTGTATATTGTCACCAATCATACATTTCGAAAAAATTCTATCACATCAAAATTCTCCGCATCATCAAGTCCCCGCAACTTCAAGTTTCCTGCAGATAACCTCATCCGCATTGAACAAAGGGCTTGCTCAACATGAAATTCCAAAATACTTGCTTTTCTCCCAGTATTAGTTCGTTATAGACTGGATTCAAATGTTTTCAAAAACTCAGTACCAAGTTTACATCTGTTCCATACTTTTCACCCCCTTTTCTGTACCTTGTATATAAAAATTCTTTTGAAAAACAAAATTTCTCATTAAAACCGCATTGCCCCAACCTAATAATTTTGTACCTGTCAGTATTTCCTAGATTTTCTTTGATCAATGATGATACGAACTTTTAATACAATGTAACAAAGAGATATGAAAATAGCTAATATAGTAGATTGAGACAATACAGGATGCTCTATTGGTTTTAGTACAAAATACCCTGCAGTAAACCATGGTTTCATTTAGGTTGTTGTTGAAAGAACGATAATATGCCTCTGGTGCCAGCAGCAGGATCTTTTTCGATCTTGACCTTCTTTCGTGGAGTTGACTATAATAATGTGGCAAAAACTTGTCAGCTGAATGGTTTCATGTAAATATTGGATGCGCAGGTACGTTTCTCACCTTGATTTTTTTATCCGCACCATTGCTTACGGCCACCAAATTCTCCATGAGCTTAATGCCTTTTTTAAGTCCAGTAGGGATGGCCGCAGTTGCAAGCTCCTCATGGGTGACCCACTGAATCTCATCCGTGCCGTCTACATCGGTGATATCACTGGCATCAATTGTAAGGTACTCCATATGATATGTTTTCCGAATGTGAGAAAACAGATGCACCACGCTGCCGAGCTCAGTTCGACGCAAAAGGTTGCAGTTGTTTAGATCAATATCAAAAGTTTTCTTCAGATGCTTATTCATGACGACTTGTCTTTCGGAATTGTTCTCAGCCAGTAGCTTTAACATGGGAGATTTTGCATCTTTACTAGGAACATAATCGTCCTCACTATCATCACTGGTCATATCAGCTTTGGATGGCTTCCTTTTCTTGCCAGATTTCTTCACTGGAACGCCTGGTTCGTTAAGTTCAACGGAGGGGAATTCCCATAGACCAGCAAGTAACCCTTGAAGGAAATAGATCGATGTCTCAGATCATTGTTGGACCTCTGCTAATTTTATGTTCAGTCAACCTACCTGTCTTGGGTCGCTTTACCAACAGGAATTTTGAGACTGCGGAGTCTTTCGAATCCAAGACCTTTTTCTCCACGATGCATACGGCACACTCTGTTTGCAATGTAAGTTAATACAAGGACTGGTCTATAGGTGATACACCCACTTGTAGTTCATACCTTCTTCCCTTGGTGCCTTCTTTATCGCCTTCCTAGGATATCTAATGTCGAAAGCATATGAGAATAACTATAAGAGCAGTTTTTGCTCCATCGAAGGACCCTTACCTAGTGACACTGAGTTCCTCATCAGGGTCGTTTGGAAGACAAATGTGGCACTCTACACATAAGCAGTACAGTGTGAGAGAGCGTGAATACGAACACATCGCACAATAAACAGTTTGGAAACTCTACCTTCAATATCAATATTATTTTCATCTTCAGATTCGTCCTTCGCCCGCTTGTCAGAATTCAATAATTTCTGGGTTGACTTGACCTCCTCCAAAGCCTTGCAGTTCTTCTGCACTGGGCAATGTTTGCAGTCTGGCTTTTGCGGTGTACAAACCGTAGCTCCCAATTCCATCAATGCTTGATTAAAGTCGCCTGGTCGATCTTGTGGTACCATATAATCTGCAAGAGTCCTACAGCACATATTTGTTATAAATAATGACATTATGCCTTAACCCCACCAGGTACTGCCCCTCTACTTACCACTGTAAATCGATGGTGCTTTTGCCTTTTGGGTCACCACCAATAGCACGCAACCGGCTATACACGCGGGCAATGTTACCATCCACTGTTCCAGCTTGTTGACCCCATGCAATGGAAGCTATTGCACCAGCCGTATATCTTCCTACACCAGGGACTTGGTCTTCAAGGCCTCTGGCTGTGTTTGGAAGCACTCCGTTGGCTTCTTTGCATATCTTTTGAGCGCCTTCCCAGAGTCGCCTTGCTCTTGAGTAGTAGCCGAGTCCGGCCCATAATTTATTCACCGTTTCAATATCGGCTTTTGCAAGGTCGTGTATGGTAGGAAAACTGTCCATCCATTTATTATAGTATGGTATAGTTGTGGCGACTTGAGTTTGCTGCAGCATGATCTCGCTGACCCACACTAATGAGAAGTCGTCAGTATGAGAGTAGTAAATGCTGCATTGGCAAACAGTTGTACCGTTTTATACCTTCGTAGGCGCGTTGCGCGCGTTGTTCCTTATCCAAGGTCGGATCCCATTCCTTTCTCCACGGTAAATGTGTACGTTTCTCGAGATCAAACCATTTCAGAAGATCATGTTGAATCTGCTGGCGCTCAGTCTCGGAAAACCTGTGATATGTCGCCAAGTGCCGATGGATTTTAGGAGCTGTCATGAGATGAATGGACGAGGACACGACGCGAGATAAAAAAAATAAAAAAAAAGAAAAAATGTCAACTTCATTTTTTTCGGTCCGCCGTACGCGTATTTAGTCCATAGGATTTTAGCTCTCCCAACTAGCCAGTGTTTGAGGAATCGAACTATGCTTCACGGACAGACCGTCGATCGTAGCCCACCTTGATGGAGTCAACGTACACTGACTGGAATCCAGATACATTTGTTTATGATAAAAGGTTTAGATGAAGTATTATACAAAAGAGAATATACAAAGTATATGACTATAAGGGAAGGGAATTGGAAGACGTTTCTAAACTTTCTAACCTTGGAAATCGGCGATCAATGCTCGAACCGAATCAATGGTGCCAAAGATAAGACCAACGATTCCAAGCAAGACGCAAAGCCCGCACACAACCAACTCATAGATGGGTTTGTTGCGGAAGCCAGTGAGCTTTAGGTAGCAGAAAACAGGGAATGCAAATGTGCACATACAGTTGCTGAATGAACCAACCAATGACATGATGTCGGCGAAGTAGGGAACCACACAAGCAATGACAGTGACAAAGGCTAAGATGACGGCACGATTGATAGCACGGAAAGCAAATTCTAGGAATTTTCCACGTCGTTCCACAGTGATACCAAACATGTATTCGACATCGAGAGCAAAAGAGGTAATCAAGATAGGAGCCGCGAGAACAACGTGAATGGTAATGACCGAAGTGGCTGCGATCTTGGCAGCACCATCTGGAAGATTTTCGTAGATTGGGCTGAGGGTTTCAATACCATAAACATAATATCCAGGAACAGCTGTCAAGTAATAAAGAACGGCGCAGGTTGACAATCCAGCAGTAACGACCCATTTCCATTGTCTTGGTCTTGCCATACTTGCTTCAACATGAGGATAGACCACGTTACCACCAAAGGAGAAAGAAATGGTGCTAAGGGCAATAGGGAACTGATTCCATATGACAACATCGTGTTCAACACCAACGTAGTTGTCTTTGTCTTTAAGAGAAACAACCACGACAATCAAGACGCAAATGACCGTAGCGAGTGCTCCGACAGTAGACATAAATGCAACTTCTTTCATGTTCTTGACGACAATAAAAGGAATAAGGAGTATGCATGCAACAATTACTTTCCATTGAACAGCTGTCAAAGCTGCCGAGGTATTGATGAGCAATGAGTGAAGGTTTTGGCCAGCCAAAAGGACATAGAGAATGGGAGCTCCAAGAAGAATCCAAGCATTGAAGAAAAAGATGATCCAACCACCAATTCTTCCAAAGGCTGTAGTGGCAACTTCTTTATAACTTTCTAAGCGACGACCTTTGATTGAGTACAGACACTTAATCAATATACACCCGGTGTACTGCCAAAAAAGGACAAAAGTTTCAGTTAGGTACCAAGGAAAATTTTTCTTTGGTCTTAATCATTGTACTTACGATTGACAAGGTCCAAGCTAGAAACAGAATAAGAAGGCCGATCCAACCACCAAGCTTAAGAGCAGCTGGTAATCCAAGAGTACCAGTACCAGCAATGACGCACACAACGTTAAAATATGCAAGGAAGCTTGAACCACTGCCATGTCGCGCGGTTGATGCTTGGTGCTCATTAAATTCGAGAATACCTGATTCAGTATCTAAAGCAAGCTATTAGAAAGGTTGAGCGAGCTTGCTGATTGTATTCGTGAATATTATGCTCACCACTCTTTACATCTTGAGTCTCGTACTGATCGACGCCAGCTTTTTCGTCGTACTTGGAATCCATGGAGAGATTTCTATAAGTTTATAGATTTGGGGTATAGTAAATCACTAGCTTTTATAGCAGAGCGGAGAAAGCGTATTTGCATACTGAGTCATGTGTGGGTATAGCTTTTCGTAGAATCTTAGTGGTTTACATCAATCTCCGAGAATTATTTATTGGTTTTGTTGTATCAAACATTTGATAAAATATGTATTTAAAATTTCGATTGGCGACCGGATAGTATGGAAACTAGATCAAAAGAATGGCCAGAAGATCAAGCCAGAAGCACCTCAATATTTGAACAATGGCTTCCAAAGCCAATGTATAACAAATTTTACAGATCCTAGAAAAAAAATTTATTTGGGCTTCCATGTTTACATATTGTTTCAAATATTTCGCACGCTTACATTTTGGAATAAAAGAAATACAATTTGTATTGAATTGGTACCTTCGATTAGATTTTTTATGTAAAATTAGGGGAGAACATAGTATTGTACACGGCTCTAGAAAACATATTATGATGACAATCTTGCTGCATTCCGCTTGAGAACAGATAACTTGATTTTTCTCTCGGAACGGAAATCAAAGTAGTTGCCAAAGAACTGAGTAGATAATATGATAAGATGCTGCCTTTCTTCTTTTGGACTATAAGCTTACTGTAGATTGTTTCCGTCTCAGAAAAGATTGTACCTCCGGTAAGCCGAAGCTTTCTACGAAAATTGTAGAAACCAAGACGCCTCACCGGGCTGATTGACAGGCTGAATAAAGATTAAGCATTCCGGCGGTAACAGTTTGGTTTCAACATTGGCATCATTAAGAAATTCCATTAGGTAAGCCTAATAATATTGTTCCTTCTTATCTTTCTCTCTTCACTTTATAAATGTCAAAGAGTACTAACTCTAATCCTCCAGAAGAGGATATTGACGTTATCAGCGGTAAACTCTCCACAGGCTCCAAATTCATATAGCATATTGTTCCGGTCACTCATTTCAGTATTTAAGATTCTTCCTCTTTCGACAATGTCGACGATCCTAAATCCTCAAGAGATAATGGTGGATCTTTTTGGCAAGCCTATGTGAACATTGTCTGTATAGTGGCTGGTAAGTTGGGGTGACAGCTCCCACGCTTTTACACACACATATATTGAACTGAGTTTGTGCATGACCCGTTTGATGCAGGCACCGGTGCCTTATCCCTTCCTTATGCATTGAAACAAGGCGGATGGATCGGAATCCTGATTCTTTTTCTAGCCTGGTTCATGTCCGTCACCACAGGACGACTGCTCATTAAATGTCTGTATGCAGCTGGCCCAAAGCGTTTGTCATCGTACAAGGACATTGGAGAAGTCGCGTTTGGTCCTATAGGTGGTTGGGTTATATTCTTTTTCAACTTCATCGTCTTGATTGGAGCCTCTATACTTTATTTCGTATTGATTGGTCAAAATCTTCATTCACTGCTCAAGGGAACTTCAGGAGAATTGACACTCGCTCTGGTATGTCGATCTGCCTGGACTCGGAGAATGAACCCCATCGTCACATTTCAACTAACGCATCGATTCCCACAGTGGGTGATTATACCGGGCGTAGCGATAGCCATTCCCTTTATTTTCATAAAGTCAATGAAGGAAATCGCGTTCACTTCGGCCATAGGCGCCTTGGCTACCTTAATTGTTGTTCTCATCGTGCTCATCAGCTCTCTCCAACACCGGCCATCCGAACCTATTTATCACGATGACGTTATTTGGAACCAATTCCCAATTGCACTGTCTTCTATAGCTTTCAGTTTTGGTAAGTTGGAAATGCAAGAGTGCGTAGCGTGCGAATCTAATGCTGATGCCAAGAACCTACTTCTAGCTGGAAATATGGTCTACCCCAACGTAGAACGATCTATGAAACACCCACAACAATGGAACAAAGCCGTCGATCTTGGCTTGTCCAGCTGTTCCGTCATGTATTTTTTAACGGCCATCCCAGGGTATTATATTTACGGAACAACTGCGACATCACCGATTTACAATAGTTTATTACAGCAAGGTGCACGCATGGCGTCACAAATCATTATTACCGTACACGTTTTACTTGCGGTTCCCATCCTGATTGCCTCATTATCGTTGGATTTCGAAGCTATATTCAACATTACGCAAACGCGACGAGGAAAGACTGGGGAATTTGTCATGCGTGCTATACTTCGTATTATCATTATGGTGGTGGTTTGCGTGGTTGCCATCTACGTCCCATACTTCGGAGATCTGCTATCCCTTATTGGTTCGTTTTCCAACTGTCTTTTGGTTTTTACCTTTCCAGTTGTTTGCTATCTGAAGCTTACGGGCATTAGAAACAAACCCATCTATATGCTAGCTTGGTACGGATTAACCGTACTGCTTGGAATCGTAAGTACTCAATGACGTTACCAGAAAATATGTCGAAATTTGTATTTAACATGGTAGCAATTGCCTATAGGTTGGCTTGATTTTTGGTACCATCGATTCCGTGAAGGCACTGATATACGATTTTCATGGAACATCCTCATAGACTGGGTGTAGTTGATGCATTTTTTTGACATATAATGTGATCGATCATATATCGTCATTTTTTTTTTGCAGTTGTACAATAGAGCACTAATTAGAATAATATAGAAACTTTGTTCTGATGCCACTGAAATAAGGATTATTATTGTTTATATCTAGCAAGATACCTAGATAAATAATGGAACAAACTATCACAGTATAAGAGTGAATGGTTCAACTTCAACAATTAGAATGAATAACACAATGCATGTGAGATCTCATGCAGCATCTTATGATTCAACAGGTCGCTACAGCATGGGAAAGGTTGTCACAATTGACGCGGCTCTGTCAAAAATTATCAGTGCACACGATTTTCAATCATTAACACCTACTGCTCGATATATGAAACAGTCAAAAAAAAATTTTATATTCATTTAAATTTAAAGAGATGGTGAGGTGAGAACCTCGGCGTCAAGCCTCCTAAAGTGTAAGGGAGGCGACACCAGTGCCGGGTGTGGAAGCAAGCTTCCGAGCACCCAGCGAAGGGCAAAAATTGGATTAACAACAAATATGCTCTTGAGCATAGTTATAGTTGTTAAACTATAAAGAACAGATACTACACTTGATCTTAGCCAAAAGGCCTGAGAGGAATATTTTTCCTGGAGTTCGCAAGGAGCCCTAGCTTTTATACTTTTTTTCTTCCACCAGACTGAAAAATTTTTAGGAGCCTACGCCGCCAATTTCAACCAATCAAAACTGTTCAATAAAAATCTAAGGTCACAAAGCTGACAATTTTCATCTCCGTGACCAATTAAAGACCCGCTTATACTGTTTGCAAGTCACTTTCAAAACTGACCAATGAGATTGTGCACGTAGCTAATTATCAAGGTGGTACACGCGAAACGTCCTGTCGATGGGCACAGTCGGTCGTCGCAGCAAACTTAGAAGTTACTGAGCATGGTACCATCTCGTTATTATATCCAATAAAATTGGAATGTATAACACTTTAGACTGAGCAGAGCAACCATGTCAGTCCAATAGGGATACAATACGATACAACATCTGAGCAGGTGGTGTTTACCGTATGAGCTCTCGCTCATTACAAGAAATTTATTGGCCGACTTCTGCTGCCTGTCGTCGAATTTTTTATGAGTTGATTTCACGCCGCTTGTTAACTAGATTTAATTTGAAATATATCCATTGATGCCTTGAGAACATTAACCTGTTTCTAAAAACTGTACCAGTTAATATTCGAAGCGTTTAACTTCTAATTATTTTTTTTTGTTTTCATGCGATGAAGCGATACAACGCAACCATATCCCTGAATTACCGCAAAAAACAATACCATTAATCGGAAATTGATTAACAGAACTTGTTTAGATCAGTGTATAAGCTACCAACTCAAGTTGCTCCAATCATTCTTATGCTCACTGATTGTTAATTTAATGGCAATTTCAAGAACTAATGAGAGATCATAGATTTTCCGTACGTTGGGAGCATCGATGAATATTAACCATGGCCAGTTTAATAATGTGGCAAACCAAAAAATAAGAGTAAACATACGTTAACTAAACCAGAGTGTTTCGCTGCATACTACTGATAACGATTGCATTTAGTGCTTGATCTAATTTTGGTGGTTAAACAGGCCATTATAATTCATTGTGGTATTTTTGCTTATTTTTCACTTATTTGTTTAATTTAATTTTGAATAATGGAGTTAGAGGGCGAGGAACTACTGAAAAGTTATTGGTATAAAGCACAATAACGAAACCTATACTTTGAGGTTATGCCAGACTATCTAAACTACTTGTAACTATATTGATGTAATACATGAGTTATACACGCATCACAGGCACATCAAAACTGATCTACAAAATTATGCCTCATGGCTTTTTCTGGTCCCTAAATCCTAGCAGCAGTTTACAAACATCTAGTAAGCTAATTCTAAAATATAGTGCGGAAGGTCTGTCAATAGTGGACATAACCATCATCATATAGTACTATACTAAGATCACAGGTGTTCCGAAATTGTAATGACTATTTGGACATCGATAGCAGATAAATGTAGATAATGAACTGTCAAGTGAATATATTACAAACGCAAATTAGCTAACTTATAAAGCTAAAAAAAGTTGAGAAGAGAGAATTGACGGTACAGTAAACGGTAGAACATGTGGGAATAGGATGAAGAAACACCACCCGATGGATTGGCGTTAAATGGTATATATGTTATATTTACTTGGTGATTGTTTTTATAAGCTTTTTGCCCTCAGCCTTTTTCAAAGCATCATCAATCCACAACTGCAGTACAGCGATTTCCCGAATGACTTGAAGAACTTCTGCATCTTGCACTGAAAGGTTTATTTTACGCTGGCGTTCTTCTTTCGCTTTGCCTAGAGTCAAAAGACCGCTCGTTTCCAACATGGCTACCAGATCATTCAATTCTGTTCGCGACACAGGAGTAATGAAGTCAGATACTGAACAAAGGGTGGCATACTGCTCTTGGAATCGAGCCAGGCTCATTTGATCTTTCTGCTTGGACGGTGTACTTCTCATTACAACCAGGACGCCTAGTGCAACTTTCTGTTGCAGGTTGCACTGTCTAACTTTTTGAACTGAAGGGCTACCAAATACTACATTCATAACCTTGACGACATGGGCTATAGTCACTTTGGGAGCGGTGCTTGCTGGAGCGGAAATATTGTTCTGCAGGTTGGTCTTGTGTTCACCTAATGAGGTTGGCTTATTGGCAATTGATTTTTTCTTTGCTTCTAGTTCCGCCATTTCTATTGCCTGCCGGCATACATCTAGAGCTTTCCTAAGATCACCTGTAGCAGCTGCAACTTTACGAGCACACAACTCAATTGCTTGGGGTTGCATAATTACCGGAGCATCCTTGCCTTTGCTTAGCGAGGATAGGCGGTCTCTGATGATGGCAGTGATTTCTTCGACTTTGTATGGATTGAAGTTGACCAGCTGAGGTTCACCTGTAGGAGGCGGGTTAGAGGTGATATCTCATATTCCAGTCAATGTAAACGTGAAAATGGACTCACAATTTTTAGCACGCAATCTTGGGAGTAATCTGTCAGTTAAGTCTAGTGCATTAGCAATGCCGATCAACACAAGCCTTGAGGTGGGTATCGAAGCCCATTCAAAAATTTTATACAAGACGTCTTGTTCTTTGGTGAGGAGATGGTCAATTTCGTCGAGGATTACGGCACTAAGTGCAGGGAGATTAGCTCAAACATGTCATCAATTTAAGGGTTAATTAACTTTCTTCCAACTTACTGCATGGCTTTTGTTTTGCCATTCAATATCTTTTCTGCCTGCTTGATTACATCAGTCTCGACCGCAGTTCGAGGGCCCTTCAGTTCAGAAACCAGTTTGGAGTAGATTGCCTTAGGTTCTTTAATGCTCATACAGTTGATAGAGCATACTTTTACGGTGTGAGTAGTGAGATCTTTATATTTCGGTTCCATATCAGACATAATTTCACGAAGCATAGCACTTTTCCCAGTTCCTGGAGAACCGGAGATATATAAGCAGCCCGATTTGTTTTTCAAAACGTGCTTTTCCAAGAACTCAATAATAGTTTCTTTCTCTTGAGCTCGTCCTACCAATCGAGTAGGTACAGCGGTTCTGCGAAATAATGCCTTGGCATCTTGCAGAAGATTATCCACCGAAGTGTCCGATTGTTTGGTTGAAACTGACTTTTCTGTCAGCTTCGTTGAAACTGATTTTTTTGCTGCTGAACTTGGTGACGTTACTGTGATGAACAGTAGGTTAGTGATAAGTGTCACTGGCCTATTTTTGCATAAACATATTTGAAATGGACTAACCCGCAGCTGCTTCCAAAGATTTGGCTAAACTTCTGACAGGTGTTAAACTACCCTGTTGGAAACCCTTGACTCTTTGATTTTCAGGTGTCTTGAAGGTGGATGCATTCTCGCCATTTTCGTTTACAGATAACGGTTGATTTTCATCTGTGGCACTGGGACTGGGAGAGTGACGCTTTGTCCGTCGACCTGCTTGGTGAAATCATGTTAGTTCACTGTCGGTAAGCTGACTGAAACCAAACATTAAACCACATACCAGTGGCTGATGTATTTTCGTTACGGTTACGCTTGGATAAGAGCATTGCAATGACAAATACAGACGATGCCACAAATGCAGAAAAGCGCGTACGAAAAATTTAATAGTCGCGTTTTCTCTGTTTTTTTTGCGGGATCAGGTACAAAGTCACGTTTCTCCTTGAAGCCTTTCCAGTCATCGATCTCCGCCGAACTGTACTGTAAAAGCGAGCTGATAAAGCATCGTCATACTGCTCTCCTTCATGTTTTCAATAAATAGATACCTATAATCAAGATAGTAGAAGTTAGAAAATTGAGCGATGAGCAACATGGTAGGTTGGGCCCCACAACCCTTGTCAGGAAAAGGAGGAATAGACAAGGTAGGTAACGGAATATTACTCATCGTACCCTATTTTGTTGAAATCATATATACTCTTGTTTGGCAGGAAGAGAGTGCAAGAACATAAACCTCAAACATTCCTTCACATATCTAAGTTTTTGCTCATTTCCTCTTCTACGTAAGCATTAGGAAGACATGTGTAGACTAAAACCGTAGACACAGCTGTGAAGTTTTACACTAGTTAAGGCAAATTCTTTCATAATCGCAAGCAACACACACATTACATTGTCTGAACACACCAATCACATTCACCATCAAGCAAAAGACACTCATAAACCAAATATATTGGTTGTAAAATTAATTTTAACATGCAATTTTACTGAAATAAACAGTTTTGAGCAGAAGAGGAAACAAGAACCACTTATTCGAGGTTCTTCTTCTCCCAAGCAAGCTTCTTCTGGAGAACCTTGTTGTCGCGCTGCTTCTTGTTGAGGCGCTGTTGCTTGTAGGTCTTGACCTTCTCGCCAGCAGCAGGCTTCTTCTTCTCGGTGGGCTTGGGGCTGGGGTCCTCACGGATAGCAGCGTGGGCCTCAGTGTACATGTCCTCAACTTCGTCAGAGGTGATGCCCTCAGCAATGAAGGTAGCGAATTGCTTCTTGTAGCGCTCCTCATCTTCATCTTGGAGGTACTCCATGTATTCAGCAACGTGGACACCATAGATGTAGTTACGGAGGAGTTCAGCATCAAGGGACTTGCTCTCAACGTCGAAACCGGGGAAACGGTTCTCACCGTGGGGGATGTAAATACCACCATCGGAAGCACCCTTGACGGCACCGAAGAGACGGGAACCAGTGGAGGTGCGCTTGAGACCGACATCAAGGAAAGCCTTGAAGGGACGGGGACCATCCTCAAGAGCCTCAGTCATGGTGACAGTACCATCGGGCTCAGTGACACCCTCGTACTTGTCATCAAGGCCGAGCTTGGCAAGAGTACGGCGAGCAACAAGAAGACCGGTAGCGTAGGCAGCGGCCCAGTTGGTCAAACCACCCTTGATACCATAGTTAGGAAGCTCGTGGGCGTAGGCAGCAGTAAGAACGTGATCGCCCTGGAGCTTGGCGTAGATGATCTGGCAGATGATGTCTCTGTTGGTGAAACGGACAACCAATCTGTACTTGGGAGAGTTGTACTTGTTCTTGGCTTGAACGACAAGACGCTTGCGAGCGTAGTAGTCGGTCTTACCCTCTGTAAAAAAAAAAGTGGAGGTGGGTTAAAAATTTGTTCAAGATAAAATGTCTCGAAATGTCGAAATGTATTTTTTTGGAAGGTGAATCAGATAGGAGCGAAAGAACAAATTGTGGTCAACATTCAATGGGTAGTAAGCCCGCGTCAGTTGAACTATGCCTTGTATTGTCCGGTTCATCATTTCAAAGTTGCAATGAGGTTATTGCAACATTGAATTGGAACAACCAAAGAAAGTGTAGCCAAAGAGTTGTATACAATGACGAAAGAAAAAAGGTACTATGGCACCGATTGCTCACCTCTTCTTCTTCTGTACTTGACCTGGAAGCGCTTGAAGTAGGCTAAGTGTGTAACAACAGGTAAGTGATTCATTCCATTATGTTTTTTTGTTCAATGACGGTAATGTTCATCTCACCCTTGTTCTTCTGCTCCTTGACGAAAGGCTGTCATATTGAAAACAGAATGAAGCTCTAATCAGTCATCCATCGACCCATCCATCCATCAATTAACACATCTACAGATGGTATTGATGAATGTTGTATGCAAGTATATTCGTGTATGCCTACCATGACTTATACGCTTGATAAAAGAGGGAGAAAAAATAATCGCAAAGGACGGCAAAGTTTATCGACATCAGTCACATGACGGCTTCGGTTCTTTAACAATTTTTTTGATATAACCACTCCGCCAGACAGGCCAACCAATGCTGGATATTCTATGTGAGGATAACAGTATACAAGAACTTTGGTATAATCCATCAAAATTCACATTATTAACTAATAAAGGAAAGGAAAGGAAAGAGTTGTGATATAAGTATTTAATATCATCTTGTTCAATAAAGTTGTGGATCTTAATAACTCAGTATAATGAACCCTAACAATATGCGCTTGTTTAATAATATCTGCAAGGAAGAGTTTTCGCTTTGGTATATTACATTTGATTGACAAAGTAGTCTTTTGTGTATGGATATCCGGGGATCCTATCTATCATAAAGCAAATATGTAAAAAAAGAAAAACCAGAAATGGGAGATATGCACTGAAAGATAGAAAAGTTGACGTAGTGTGAGCAAGAAAGTGAGAAAAAAAAAAACCGGAAGTAACAGGCAACGAATGGTATCAACTCCAATCAGGAAAGTGATAAATTTCATATAGGGTAGAAGTCGCAATAGGCATCAAGGCAATCTTGATAACGCCATTGAAATGGCTGATGCGTACACCAAATCATTCAATGAATGATTTCTCTTCCATTCTCATCCAACTGTATATGAAAGAATGGATGCTTCAAAGCCTCCTGTGCAGATATCCTGTCTGCAGGGTCATACATTAGAAGCTTTTGGAGCAATCCAAGAAGTTGTCGATTAACGTTAGTGGATGGTTGTATAATGTCCTATCAGGGTGAGCAAAGTATGCATATTTAGTATTCACCACAACCAAGGTTAGGTAGATTCGTTTCTATCACGCTACCTGTAGTGGTCTCATTGCCTTTACATATTTGCGACTCTGTTTTGTTGTTTCTTCGTTAGGATAGTTCAATCGTCCCCCTTCGAAATACTTTTGCGTATGTCTGCTAACATGGACAAAATAAAACAAGTCAGATGGATGGATCTGAAGTCTCCGGGTAACCGTTAAGTTTAAAATTCATCATTACCTCGCCTGTCGTAAAGTTCTTTCTGGGATCTTTCCCAGAACAACCTCCATCATAGCCAAATGCTCCAGATTGTCATGAGTTTGGAACAAAGCATCACCAGTGAAGAATTCTACCAAGATACAGCCGATGGACCAAATGTCACATGGATAGGACCAGCCCATACCTGATAAAAATACAACATTAGTTCTAGATATCCGAGTACACAACACTGCCACCATATTGTAAAGGCCTCCAACCTAATATAATCTCCGGTGCACGATAATGCCTCGTGGATACCACCGATGAATGATAATCATGCTCAAATGTCGCAGAGCCGAAATCGATTAAACGGATCTCTGTATTGGCCAAGAGTCGTTGAACCTTACTTCCAGATCTCTGCATGTGGGTAGAAAGGAGAAGGTACAGTATTTGTCAGCCGGACCGATTCCACCATAGACATGCACGAAGCTGTCAGGCACTACTGGAAATGCTATATTTACCTTTGATGGTCTGCATGGGATCAATCGATATTCATTATTGACAAGCAATATATTCTCCGGCTTGAGATCAGTATGAATTAGCTTGAGATCGTGAACAACTGCGATTGTGTAAGGAGAGTCAGCCACATCTATAACCAATCAGTAACTCTTGCTGCATATTCTTAAACTTACATGCCACACTAGTTAGTAATTGTCTTGCAAAGTGTTGGATATGATGTGCTGGAAATGGGTGGAACTCATTTTCCTTTAAGAAATCAAAGACGGATTGGCCAAGCAATTCAAATACCATGCAAATATGGTTTCGAAAGTCAAACCATTCCAACAAGTGTATACATTTGCTGTAGATAATGAAGATGGTTGTCCAATGAGAAAACTTGTTTTTTGACTGATGATCATCAGCACGTGCAGCTTTGTCGCTGGCTATAGGAAACTTACTTGAGGTTGAGAGGATCATTCTCCTTCAGAGTGTTGAGCACTCGTATTTCAATCTTGCTAGCGTCTCTGTACTTTGGTACAGCACGAATCACTTTCACAGCGCAATAGCGCCGTCGTACACGGTCCCAGCACTCTACCACTTTGCCAAAGGTGCCTTGTCCTAGTAATCGGATCATCTTGTCTAATAAACGAAGAAAGTTTGTTATGAATATCTTGCAGATTTCAATTGCTCAAAATAGATCCAAATGAGTGATAAAATATATCATACATCGTGTAGTCAGATCTTCGTTCGGGATAATGATATAATGCCCATCTTTGTCATCGTAGTTTGTGGAAATGGCCTATAAGAATGATAAGAATAAGATTAATGGCATGTCGTCTATTTCATTAATGAAGAAGAAACGTATTTACCTCTGTTGTTGCTGTTGGTCGATATACATGATCTTGACGATGTGCCGCTATTATGATAATCAATGTCAAATTTTCTCATCCCAAACCGTTGCGGGGAAAAAGCATTTGAAAAGCTGTTTGTACATCAAGATAAACATACCTTCAGAATAAACAGCAACGTCTCCATTCTCTTTCCGCCTACGTTTTGCACTTGGTTGAGTAAAGTTCCCGACCAATGAAGAGACTGGTGTGAGAACAGGGTATGATATCTGTGATGTAGGAGCGAGTTGCGGTTGGTAGCCAGCAGTGACCTTCCTTCGTGGGCGCTTGGAGCGGGTAGAGGCAGCAGGCGGTGTTGTATAGGCCGAAGCATGATTTAACTGTGGATTATTTGAATTGGAGGTGGAATTGGAGTGTTGATCAGGCGGTGGAGTGGGAGTATCCTCGATTACAATGACTTCGGTTGGGTAGCCATTGCGATAGAAGTCTGCCTTCCAATCCGTGTTAGGTGAGCGTTTTCTTCTCCGTGTAGCTACAGTAGTCATAATTGTAAACGACGAGAGAGAAAAATCTGAACAACTATGGGCAGATTAGAAGAAAATTGAATTGAAAGGTGAGTTCGAGCTACTGGTGCACCAATATTCTGGGGAGGTTTTTGAGGACAGTGCCAAAATTGCTTGTTTGGTCCCACACCCACGAGAACAAAAAATAAAATAAAAACAATACAAAGTTGCTTACAGAAAGTGAATCCTTCAAAGGGCTCTGCAAAAAATAGTACAAGTTATAGTGAAAATATCCACAGGTTATATGAGCAAGCTTTCACACTGATGATAATACTGTCAGTTTCAGCGCTGTCGGCTGTTTGGGTCCCCGACACCTGCTGCTTGTCCAGTTGGCTACGAGCTGTAATGCTCACACGTCACACCAAAAATCAAGTATAAAAAAAAGTCTTTGTCTCCGCCTTTTCAAACCGATAACTGTTTGAAAAGAGAAAGCAATGTCGGCATTCTTTACAGCTTCTGACATCACAAAAACTCGCCCGGATGGGTCAATTCTCTTCAAGAATGTCTCCATTACCTTGGATAGAGGTGATGTTCTCACACTTCGAGGTCCTAGCGGTGTAGGGTATGTATCTAGACCAAGGTATTTTAAACAGCACAAATATATCAAAAGCGGTGATAAGTAACATCTATCTATTTTCTGCCCTCTAGAAAAACGACATTGCTAAAATGCCTGGCCGAACTTATTCCACACGAATCAGGGATATCCACGCTAGATGGAAAGAAAGTATCAGATATGGGCGTCCCTGTTTGGAGGTCTCGAGTCATGTATGTCCCTCAGCGGCCGTCCGCACATGCCGGAACTCCGCTTGACTTATTTCGCCAAGCATCGAAGTATGCAAGTCAAGCAAAGAAAGATCATTTAGGGGATCCGGTGAGATAATTACTGTAATGTTGTAATGAATTGTTTGTCATGTTTGCTCATTAGTATGTCTTGTTTTTTGGTAGATTGAGTTTGGTATCCAGTGGGGTTTGAGCGAGTCTCATTTCCATGAAAACTGGAGCTCATTATCTGGAGGAGAAATGCAGCGTGCTGCCTTAGCTGTCGCTCTTGCTCTCAATCCGGAGATATTGCTCTTAGACGGTAAGAAATGGACTTCGATTGTGGTTGCACTGTAATATTACAGTATATTTATACTCTTTCCGTTTATCCATCGGTCAGAACCTACATCTGCTTTGGATCCCGAATCTACATTATTGGTGGAGAAAACTTTGAAGACCTACACTTGCGTCTGGATTACACACAGCCCGGAACAAGCTGAAAGAGTATCAACAAAGACATTGTCTCTAGGCCGAGGAAGAAAAGGATCTTCAGCCGTCGTTGAAACGATCGTGAATGGTCACGTACAAGAAGAGATAGCTTTAAATATGGGCTCCAATCCTATAAGCGCTTAGACGTTTAATATTTCACCATCTTCTGTCTCGTTTCTACTGTATTATTTGTTGTTTTTTATTTATTACACAGGTAGCATCTACCACAATATCCATTTGGAAATTTACCATTGTGCGCATAGCGACTGCTTAGACTGATCACAACATAACTATATGCAAACCAGCAGTTGTAAGATCATTTGTGTATCAATCCACTAGGTGCGTTTCAGGAGCTTCGTTAGCCCCTTTTTCGATGATCGCTTGTTGGTATCCGGGCGATGAGATAGTATCGTTGACGTTGAATTCGTCACCAGGGTAGACATGACCGTCGCGACGATGCAGTTTAGAGAAAGCTTTCTTTACTCTAGTGCTCATGCGTGATATACTTTTCTGTGAGCTGATAGACAAGGCCAGACTAGTAGTAGATAAACTTCGCTTGTGTAGTCCTAGTATTGATGGGCGCGCTCCTGTCCAAGTGCAATGGCAGGTGGATACACCTTGTGATCTTCTTGAAACACCATAGATTTCGTCAACGAGATTGAAGAAGCTGGAGTTGGTAGCTGCGACGACGTAAGACTACTGATACTACTGACAGTACGAAAACTCGGAGTATTTGTAAGGAAGGGAGTAGTGGCTAGCGATGCAGGTTGCTCACTCTCCTTCTCCTTGAACGAATTCCCAGATGTAATTTCTTGGCTTTTTTCATTAGGGACAGTGAGAGGAGGATCTGATAGCACTGGATCATTCCCTTCGTATAATCCTGTCTCCTTTCTTTTGGCTTGTTCGGTATGACATGCAATGTCGTTGAGGGGTTTATGCGATATTTTGACGGTAGTGCAGTATGATGGCTCAACCAATGAATGTGATGATAGATTATCAACGCCTTTGGAAAGCGAGATAGATGTACCAACAGGTGATTGTCGTTTGGATATAATTGGCAAGCACGTAATATCTTTAGCATCACGACAAACAGCTGCAACTACAGAGACGGTAAGGAAAAGCACTAATGACACTGTATGAAGAAATCTGGATTAGACAGTAGGTAATGCATAGTAAGGAAGGTTGAGTGTAGACAGCCCGAATGGACGCATTGACGGACGATATCAAGTGTTGAGAAGAGCGACTTGTTGTTTGCAGTTGGACGAACGAAGCAATAGCAATAACGGAGAAAAATATCGATAGCATGTCGGTGAAAGGACTTAAAGACTATACATTCGGACGTTATTTATTGCAAATAACTTGCGTTAAGGAGGGAGAAGAGAGAAGGACAGATCAGTACGATTAAATTATAAAAAAAAAAATAGTTGAAATTACAGTCCGCTATTCGGTATGAATTGAAATTGGTTGCCCTGCAAGCTTTGATCCTCGACGCACGTAAGTTTGGCTTCTGTAAAGACAATGATCTAATCAGAAATTGCATTTTTCCTTTGGCAAAACAAACCCACCATAAAGTAAATAGATGTTCGAGGCTCACCTTCTACCACTTTCGTCCACCGTCATGCCATCTCCTCTATGTTCACTTCTCTGGAATCTTTCTAGATGTGCACTGGGCTCCTCACTCCGCCGTCGTTCCATGGTATCCATCCGTTTTGCTCTCAGAGTTTTGTCATGTTCCGCAATAGCTGAATGACTAGCACTTCGGCCACTGTTTGTATCGGTAATCAACCGAACGTCATTTTCATCCGGTAAAGTAAGCATACCAGCTGCAACGCTCACACGGCGACCACCTGGAGGGTGGGTCTTGCTAGATCCGTAGCTACTGACGGACAGTCGATCCCGACGAGGACCTTCTTGACTTGTGAGCGCGGTGGGTGATTGCGGTTGTTGACTGAGGCGCTCCCATTGTCCACGATTGTCCGTCAGCGCTTCTACAAATGACTCGGCATTGGGTAGTAACTCAGCAAAAAGCTTAAAATATGGACCAACTACTAAATCTCCAAACTGAAGCGATATGTCCACTTGTGTTGACTCCTCTCGATCCATGCCTGGTGATATTGGTAGTCCGTGAAGTCGTTCAGCGTCGCCTTGCCTGAAAAATTCTTCCACTACCAAATCTGACCATTTTTTGCATATACTCCATGGTCGAACTGTATTGCTGATATCTGCACCATGCAACAATAATCGACAAAATGTTTGACGTTCTGTCTGATTTAATATGAAGACCGTTTCATTTTCACTCTTTGCATCTTTGAATGAAGAATCATAATCGTCGTTCTTGTGTAATATAATGTCGTTAGGGAATAGACCGTCAGGGACATGTAATCGAGTTTTGATTTGAATAGGTGGAGATACTGGATCGGTTGGTGATGGAGGAGATGGTATTGATGGGATGTCTGAAACTTGAGCCCAATCTTCTTGTTGAGCGACTGTTTCAATGAGGTTGGTAAGTTTATCTTGCTGGTTATAATGGAAGGCCATGTCTGTTGCCAAAATCATTTCTGTTATAAATGTTTTCATAGCCTCTTCAGTCATGCCTGCTGAGTGGGCATTGCCAAGACGATGCAGCAATTTATGCTTGGAGAGTAGGTTCATTGTGAGTGTACATGAATGCGACTCTAGTACTGATTCATTATGATATCGTATTGCAATATCGCTCTTCATATTTACTTGAAAGTTGTTATTATATCCGGGCTATCAAACAATACATTGATTGTTAGTGAGATTAAACGGTATTTAACAGATGCAAGTATTTAGGAACTCACATGACCAATGTCATGACAAAGTGCAGCCAGAAGTAACGCCATTGCATCGATTTTGGATAGGTAGCGATTGGCACGAACATCGTTAAGTATAAAGAAAAGCACTCCAGTTACGTCGACGGCATGAAAAAAGTTGTGATAGGGATTTGGGAAGTAGCCTTTGTCCACGTCTATGATAAAGTCTAATAATTCTGATAAGCTGACGCCTGCAGCCGTATGCAGGTCCAAGCGAGCAAACATGCCCAGAACTATTCCATAGAGCTCTGGTCTAGAGCGGGTGAAAACATCAAAGTCGAGACGTAGTGGACATTTCTCTTGCGAATTGACAAAATGAAGCAATTTCTGCGAAATCGATCAAACATGGTTGGTCGGTTATTGCCATCAAATCAAGAGGCTGTAACATGCTATAGACAGGATCTCGAACTTACTCGTTCAACAACAAACAGATCCTCAGCCGCGAGGCTGTTATGTCGTAGTACCAGCATGGGTAAGAATTGTGTAAAAGAAAGTTGATCTGTGAGTGCTTTCGCCGGAGGTGACTTTCCCACTCACGCTGGCCTTTGGGGGGTTGGGCGGGGGCCGGGATAAGCATACACAATTTTTTTTTTTGCAGTAAAATTTGTGACTTGCATTGAACTTTCCATAAGTACAAGTTGGTTTCTTAAATTGATCAACGGTTCTATCTCATAATATAGAAAGTGTACATAGCATGGTATATGAATGTGCGATGCTTAGCGATTCATTGGTGTTTCAAGGGTTTGATCCGTGCAGTATACAGTATTGGTTATTGGGGGGGGCGGGAACAGGTGCTTATGGCAATATGCCTTTTGCCTAATGAGGATTCCTGTGTCACACGTGCAACGTCTTGTTTTCAGAAGCCGATCATCAGCACACCGCCACTATTAATGCATGACCCATTACAAAGCGTGGCCAGAAATATCATAAGCTTAAAAAACATCTGAACTAAAGTTCATATAGACCCAGTAATTATGCTATAATTTTTAGGCAAGTAATAATAAGAAAAGTGATACAAATCAGAGAGTGAAGTCAGAAAAATGGCAGGTATTTCTTCTTTGTGCGAGGTGATCCAAGCGCCAACCTATCGCCAACGCGCCAAATACTTAGTCACATTGGGCCTTGACTGGGACCAATGCATTAGACTTGATCTGCTTATTCAACTCGCTCTGTAAATGGTGACATAGAGATGAGGACTAGCGCAAAAAATTTCCTCAGCCTTTGAAAGACCATCAAGAACATGGAATATTAGGAACCTCGTCGAATAGTTTCGATTATAATTCTCACCTGTAGCTATTCTACCAGCCTGATCAATCATAAATCAAGCATCACTACAGCGTCTAGACCTAGAACAACATGGTGTTAGTATACATTTAAGTCCGATAGGAGCGAGTTTCAGGCAACACTAAGTTGCGAGCTTGGTATTGCCTTTATGACGTTGCTGTCAAGATAAACTACAGGACGCACAGATCGTAGCGGAGATAGTCGATGAGGTGTATGACCAGAGACTTGTGAGAAAAGGTAGTGTTCCAACTAGTGTTTGTTTGAAATGAACATCTTTCACTTTCCCTTGCCTTTATTTTATTTTAGGTTTTTTTTATACATTTGCATTCACTGTTGTCAATAAAAATTCGAATAGTAGAGAGAAGAAAAAAAAAATCGGAAGATTAAGAAAAATAAATCATGGCTTTTCTTTGCGCTTATTGTTAACGCGTTTGGTATCAATGGCTTTGGGATCTTCCCAGTGGCGGTCAACGTCACGGCCATACCATACAAACAACTCCTCGCCTTTCTTGATATCGCGTTTGGTCCAGCAAATGACTTGGTTCACAAGGGCTCCTTCCAAAAATGTGATGTTGGAATTTTTCTCTTCGTTCTCGTTCATGAAGTGAAAAGGGCAGTACATTTCTCCCTCGGGGTCCGTGTAAGGCATACCATCTGCATCCGTTGCATCCAGGACCGTTTTTCGATACATGATGGAGTACTGCGACGCCATCCCTACACTGTCTTTCAAAGAGTCAAATTCATCTTCAGTCATTGGTACACCGAAATAGAAGCCAAGTGGAGTGTTATGAGGTAAATCGCGTGCAGCAAACAATCCATTTCCTGAATTTGGAATAGTCGAAGGTTTGACCTCCACAATATCCTGCCAGCATCGAGGTACGTTGCTTAAATCCAAGTCATTTAAATCCACGTGACCAGGATCCTCCGATGGCAAAGTCGTATTAATTCCAGTATCTTTTCCTTCAATAGCAGCAGGTAGAGATGATATTGCAGAATTTGATTTAAGTTGTCCCGTTGGTCGTGGTGGTGATGCTGGGGCCGCCAATTTTGTGGTAATGGTGGGTGAAAGTATCAGTGGTGGTGGACTTTCTGGTTCAATTTTAGAAGCTGCCAAAGCGCTTGAGGGAGATTCTGAAGATGACAGCTTTCTTCGGGATATATAGCGATCAAATTCAGTCAGTTCAACCTTGATTTTTTTCGCTGGAGGTGAGCCATTAACACTGCTCTCACTGAATACAGTATTATTTGTTGCAGTCCTTTTGTGACCACTTGATTCTGATGTGTCACTGCTTCGTCTTCGTTCTGTTTCAATGTCGGTATCCCGAATTTCAGACACGGGCGCGTCCCGTTTGACACCAGTGTCGCTATTAAGGATAGCAGTGGCGGACAAGAAGGTTTCTAGATCGGCTGTATTGACACCACTCGAACTACATGCTTGCAGCTCCTTGATCTCATTCTGTGTGTGTGAAGGTTGGGTTGTTTCTGAATGGCCAGTGTTACCATTGTCGGTTGGATGCGTCCTAGTTCCTTGTTTTGGGATGCCAAAGCAATATGGCCAGTCATGCTCTACGAGTTTCTTCTCCCATATTCGATATTCCTCTACTGCATGCTGAAAATTGCATGGTTCATATGCTAGTTTGAAATGCGTTGATCTGCTTCCTTCCGGCTTATAGGGTATAAAATATCTGTCGCTGTTGTTGGTCAATATAGCAGAGGCTGAGTTCATAGGTGTCTGATAAAACATAACACAAAAAAGGAACGTCAGTTGCAGCCACAAAATTTTGGATCCAAGTGTCATTGCCCTACCTTTCCTCGAAAAACTTTTGGAAGTTTCAATTCATCACTGATCTTCTTATCCATGGCAAGGGCTGCTTTGATTAATTCTGTTCGTGGTAAACAACGATCAGGATGCTGTCGTAGGGCAAGGAAGAGCATGTATGATTGATTGTGCCAGCGAGGTTGAGTAGATAGTCTTGCAAAAGGGTTTGATTTGTTTCCACGTCTCTGTGCTACAGGAGCTTTGTCTTGATCATATTCACTACCATTCCCGGAGGGTGGTGTCGACCGGCTTCTGGATCGCAATCGAGTTTCTGGTTCCTCAAAGATTGAGGATGCATTGACTGCATTTTGCGAATCAGGAGTAAGGGTGGTAGTGTCATTCTTGTGGTTTTCATTTGACTGGCTTATAAGCCCCATGCCTGCGCTCAGATTAGTTATAAGAGCAGCTGCTTCTGCATCTGTAGGCAATGCGTCTGGAATGGAACTTGTCGCCGTGTCTTTCTGATCCAAAGCGGATGATGAGGATGACACAGGGCTATGCGGAGCTTGCACTGTGCTCTTCCAACTAACAGCATCCTGCATTGCCATCTTCGAATGCTGATATCCTGTATCAGAGTTATTAGCTTTCAAAATGTTTGACATTATTTGACAGGCTTTGTTGGAACCCAGCGAGAAAGTGAACCGTGTCTATGAGTTGACAACCAGAAGTTGGTTGAGAAAATCCGTGACTTTGCTTTGTTTTCTGCGGACACCAACTTTTTTTTCTCTTTGAAAGCGTGGAGATACACAGCGATACAGAGCAAACAGCGCTAAGGAATAAATTTGAATTCGTCCTTTTACAAGTGTCGATTTCTTTTTGTGACAATGTTAGTACTTGTAAAGACGCAATATGAACTTCCTTTATATCTAGAACTAAAGAAGCCAGTAAAATTTTTTACATCGTGCTGTAAAGGACGCGTCGGTATACCACCAAATCAACATGAAAGCATCAACTTCAAGTAAGCAAGTTATTGAAATTCACCGTATCGACCCAATAAAAGATGTATCTAAATGCCATTCGTTTATGTATAAAAATTATTGCTCATCCTACTTTGATGACTTGCGAACCAAGGAGGCTACCACCATCGCGCCTACAGCAGCAATGCTTCCAACAATAGCCAGTCCGATTACACCCTCTGATATATAAGAAATGGGTTAGTCATAAACTATTTCACTCTCTTTAGTCTTTGCTCATTCCCTTGCCAGCTCATACCTCTTGACACCTTCTCATCGATCAATTTGTTGAGTTCAATGGCTTGAGAATTTTTAGGCTCGTGCACCAAGAGTTGCTGATTGAACTTTTTGGCTTCAATATAGTTGGACATCTTGTAATGTCCAAGAGCAAGATAATATAAACATTCTCGTCGTCTTTCTGGAGCCTGCTGGTATATTTCTAGGATGTACGCATAACTCCGTGAGTAGGACTTTGAAGGCCCAATTTTCTCGAAGCTCCTATACATACCTGTGAGAAGTCGGACACCTTTTTCAATATCAATGGTTCTCTTGCATTTGATTAAGCCCCAAGCGTAATTGAATTTGGTTTGTATAGTTGCATATTCTCCTTCTCTCATATACTGCTTGCGAAGTACCTTCAAGAAATTACATTGTCAGTACTGACCATGGCGAGAATGTATTCATTATAAATAATTCCCACTTCGAGGCTCTCTGGAGGCAAAGGAGTTTCCGCATCCGCAGCGAATGGAATTGAATCTGTGGCCATTACTGTTGCTGGAGAAAGATTTGACAAGTGACCCGTTGAACCTCAGCAAAGTCTTTAGCCGAGAAATTTGAAAATGATGGTGTGATACGTCATACGAAACGGTCTGTGACCTGCATGTGTGGTCCTTACTTTGAAATTTAAGATGAAAAAGGACACTGAGAAGTTAAATAGTTATCATCCAATGTTGGTTAATAATGTAAATATTTTTATGAAGTGCCTTGTGTATGGCCCATTGGCAGTATCGTAATGGACAATAGCCAGCTATAAAGTATCTTGACGAAAAGGCCGAAGAGGTTTGGACGAGGACTGTTTCTAATCATATTACGGTAACTGTCGGCTGTCTGTGACAGCTTAGCAAATGGTGCTCGTTGATGCAAGATATGGTCTCAATCAACGTTGTTTGCAATTCTTTCTATAAAAATAGATGATCAGGTAGACTGATCCCATTAATACGCTCGATTTGACATTGAATCAAATTTTATCCATTCTATAGAAGGAGCATCTAACGGTCTGTTAACATACCATTCTGTGGTATTCATAACTCTATCGTAATATGGTTCATGCTTTTGTCGATCAATTGGCACCGCGTCAGTCTAATCTGCGATTCATGTCACGTGTCCGCGGTGATGATGGTGTTTTTTGCTTATTTTGTACCGCAGAAGCTCGAATACCACCGACCTTTCTGTTCTCAAATTTGTAGAAATCGATAGTAGTCATGTCCATCCAGACTGTTGCTGAACAATTCACGAAGTTTTATTACGAAACTTTCGATCGTAACAGAGCCGAACTCCAGTCACTTTACGTAAGTTGTTTTGTACCTTGCGAAAATTTGCAGATGGGTTGACACTCTTCCCAACATCAATTCATTTGTCGCGAAAACGGGCCACCAAAATGCTGTTTGATCTTAGTTCTAATCATGATTAACTTCATTTGCAGCGTGGAGAGTCCATGCTTACCTTCGAGGGTGTTCAAACCCAAGGTGTCAACGGTATCGTTGAGAAGCTCGTTTCACTTCCTTTCCAAAAGGTTGCTCACCGCATCAGCACTGTTGATGCCCAACCGTCAAACCCTAGCGGACAGAGCATTGTTGTTACTGTGACTGGCCAGCTTCTGGTAAGTGAATCAAGTACTGCATAAGTACGCGTTTTGAAATAGATTTCTAATAGAACTGTTAGATCGATGATGAAACCAACCCCCAAATGTTTACTCAAACCTTCAACCTCATTGCTGACGGTAGTTCCTTCTGGGTCTACAACGACATCTTCCGCTTGAACTATGCTTAAATGGAATGATTTCTAAGTTCACAGGACATGTATGCTAAACTATAAGTGACAGTAGAAAGTACCTTGATGAGGAGTATGCTACTGATAAATAATAAATTGAAATATTCATCCCTTGGGCAGTTTCCGTCGCTACTGAATAAATGAAAAGTGTGATTTATTTTAAGATGGAGTAGGGAAAAACATGGGACACATGTGCAAATAAAGGAAAAGTTACAAATGGCAATGTATCCAACACGTCCCAAATCAATGATCGAAAAGTGAATAGCAAATGACTATTTAGACTTTATATGCAACAGTTTGAGTAGCCAAACTGATTTTTACAATTCTTGCTTTGTCACTGGTTGAGCGTTTTTGTCGAAAGCAGCAAGAATGTTCTTGCGACTCTTGAAATTGTCTGCCTTTACTTCAGTGACAGAGCCAGTGCTTGAAATCTTTTCGATGCGCTGCTTCTCGGTATTTAAGAAGGAGTCACCTTTTTCAAGAATCTTTTCCATAATCTTGTGATAGTAAGACGCCAAACTGAAAAAAAAATGGTTATAGTTTGATTCACTAATAAAAGAGTTCTGTAGGAGTAAATAATCACCTTTCGGAAGACTTCTTGGCTTCAGCCTTTGCCTGTTCCCAAATGCTCTCGCGAGCAGTCTTATCAGAAGTTGACACAAACTTGATGGCAAGTTCATCCAATTCAAATACACGACCAGCTTCATCATCAAGACCACCACCTGCGACACGATGGGTTCCGCAGTGTTTGTTCAAGAATTCAACGAAGCCAGCTTCCGTACGAGCGCCTTCATAGGGAATAGGGGTCTTGTCATCGCCTTTGGGGAAGAACTTGATAGTCGGGAAACCAGAAATATCGAACTCATTGCCGATGTCACGTTCGGTATCGGCATCAATTTTGGCAATGATACACTGTCGAAGCAGGCAGTTAAGATACGCATTTAGTAACTAATGCAATGGTATGTTTTCTCATTACTTACGTTGTTTTCGTTGGCAAAGGTATTTCCAAGCTTTTCATATATAGGAGCTGTTGAACTCAGTTATGTTAGATTGAGTGACGTAGATGACTATCAGTAGAAATAAAACCTTACCAAGACTCTTGCAGTGACCACACCATTGAGCATAAAATTCAACAAGGACATTTTTGTCAGATTGATCGACGATAGAGTGGAAGTTCTTGGTATCCAAAACAACAACATCTGATTTGACGGCTTTAATACGAGGGCGAATACCTAAACGAGAATAAAAAGATAATTAGAACTTTGTTTTCCCCTGGAAGGGTTGCTGGGAGGCGAGCCTGTCATTTTGACTTACCAGTCTTATCCCTGATGAAGTTGGACAAAGATTCAAGATCGCGACCACTCTTGTAGTCTTCAACACCATCAGGAGAGCTAACACCCTTGGGGAACCATTTCAAGGTGGGGAAACCTTGAATACCGTATTCGCCACCAACATTGCGGTGAGCGTCAGCATCAAATTTGGCAACGATAACTTGGTCTTTGGCATGAGCAAAAGCGTCACCCAACTGCGCATAGATAGGAGCAAGGTTCTTGCAGTGACCACACCAAGGGGCATAAAACTCGACAAGTGCAGGCTTTGATCCATCAATGGCAGTTTTGAAGTTATCGTCAGTGAGAACAAGGACGTTTCCATCAAACTCGACAGCTTTTGACGAACCAGTCCTGGGCTTGAACAGGTCACTAGGAGAGTTTATGTTCTTGAGTTGGTCAAAAAGTCCGTTAACTTGCATGGCAATTTGTTGAGGAGTAATAGACTTTGCATTGTCAATAGCAGTAAAGACGTGTCCTTGGATCTTTTCAGGTGTCAAGGTCTTGACGTTCGTCACTAGTTCAGTAGCTAAGTTTCCACCCTGATAATAGTCGTATCCTAGGAACGCCGCATTTAAAAGAGTAAGGAATATGAATAGATTACGGAATGCTCCCATTATTATTCAGCAACAAAGGTGGAATCTGTTTGGAAAAGCTTCTTTTTTAAGCCTTTATTTGCGAACCCAGCGCGGTCACTGCCAAATGAGAATTGAGCACGATCACAGTTGAAGCGTGAAAAAACGTCATCCATTTCATACTTGAGATTTTGCACAGCTAAATTGATTACCCAAAAAAGGAAGTCTCCATTTTTAATAAAATCTTGATAACGCTTGTCTGTGCTGTTTCGGTTTCAGTACGCCTCACATTCCGTATACTGAACATCATGAGTAAGTACGACATTCTATTGCGAACATTTGGACAAAGGAATTGATGGAATTCGTTCGTAGATCATCAAAATAGCCATTCTAGATCTGCTCCATTCATACCGCCACCTGAACAAAGTATTTTCGAGCGCGTATCTCCGCAAGGTTAGCCTTCAGTACAGCATTATTTAGACAGCGACATATTAATGACTTGAAAACATTATAGAAAATGATACTGGGAGTTCCACTCAAGTATGTAAAATTATGTTCTAATTTTTATATTGTCAAGACTGACTCAATATCTATCAGGATAATACACTTACGCCGGAGCCAAATGTAGGTGCCGAGCGCACTCATAGGGAATATGACGTTGTGGACACTTGGCACATGGGCCAAGACGTACCAACTGTGCTTGAACGATCCAGCCGTGAGGAGGGTAATCAACGCAAAAAATCTTATCGATAATCAGATAGGCTCGGTGGTTGACAGATGTAATTTTCAAATAAATGTTCCATATAGCCATCGATTTCACAAAATGAAATTGTTTCTTGCTATAATCTTCAAACCGTGTCTAGCTTTAACAATTTCCCGATTATTAAATCTACTTTGGATCTATATAATTTACTATTTTACAATAATCAATGTACAATATTTGGTTGATAATGTCGTTTGGTGGTTTGGTTATGAGCTTCCTTCCATAGATGTTAGATATACTTGCTTCTTTTTGCAGGTGAGTTAGGAACGATTTCCAAGCTCCTTCCAATTTTTACCGCGTCGTACAACAACCATACTCTCCCAAGTAAATCAGTGATTTCCTTTGCACTTCCGGATTGGCAAACTGCTATACGAGCTCCAATAATAGATGAGCCCATACCATTTGGGACGGAGACTTGACAAGTTGGACAGTGTATATCTTCATAGCAGATTTTGTCTTGCTGATTCCATTGTACAGTTATGGTATTTGTCTGATTTTCTCGAAAGATACTACTGTTCCAATCCTGATTTGGGAGGAGTTCGTACACATAACATGGAGAGTGAGTGGGATGAGGTTGTCGTATGGCTTCGAAATACTGATTCGAAACGCTCTTTTGTTGCACTACAAAGTCCTCATTTTCTATGCAGTACCCTAATTGCATTCTACATTGCCGACACGTAATATTGTAACGCGTTTTCCCCAAAAGCTCCCCTGTAAGTACTAAAGAAGAGCTGACGTGACTTAATTGAGGTAAAGAGGGTTCGTCCAATAAGGCAGATGCGTCATAGTCGGATGTTACTTCCATAAAATCAATAATGAAACCTTGGGATTCTGCCAGCCGCTGCTTATCATCAAGTTTCGGATCCGCCTCGTTAGGCAAGGTGTCTTCTAGCTCTGAGTACGTTGCTAAAGTTCCGTTTTCATTGACAATTTTCCCTGATACATAGACAGTTTCTTCTTGAAGCTGAGCTTGCGCGACGTATTCATCCATTTCTATATCATCCGCTTGAATACGCATCTTGACAAATTCTTCCAATTCCGATATGGCTTGTTCAAATCCACTAGTGTGCTTTTTACATTGAGCTCTGATCCATTTTGAAAGTGCGTTGATGTTATCTGTTTGCAGAAACCGGTGTTCTAGCAATATGATGGCACCTAGTGGGGTCAATGTTAGCTAACAAAATTAATATAGGTTTTGATCTGTCACCTGTGCTTACCCCAATCCTAAAGTAGAAAAAGAGATTGAAAATGATAAATATTCGTTGATACTAAACAATTTTCTTTTTTAGAAAAGAAAGAAAAGAAGGTCCGCCTTACCTTTCGATGTCTAATGCAGCGACCTAGGGCTTGGTTCACAGCTATTCGGAGTATTGTAAGCATATTAATGCAGCGTAAAGACTAGATAAATAAGAGGCAAAAGATTCAAACCTCGGTATGCTTGGATGGAATACCTATAAGAAACAGGCGAAATGTCAGATATCGGACATCACTATCTCATCTGTTAAATGTCATATAAAGCATACCATTCGTCACCACTTAGAACGTTCTTTCCTAATTTTCGAGCATTGGTATTGTAGTCACGTTTAGATATGACTTGAAAGTCCTTGCTATAATACGTGATGAATTTCGAAATCTACAGCATGGCATATTTCAACAATTCTCTATACTTACAGGTTCGGAAATGGGATACCAATAGATATGACAGCTCTGCACCTAGCGTCACTGAAATCGATACCTTCACTTACTTTACCACGGTATACCTGCAACATCATCAGATAGCAGTTCGTGAGGTCGCAAGATGTTGATTAATTCTTACCGCAATCAACATCGCTCCATTCTGGCTGCCGTTATTGACGTTCACCGATCCATAATATCTATTAAGCTCCTTCTCAAAGACGGACTTTGCGACGTTCTGGGGTTCTACAACAAACATACGTGAGTTAGTACAGGTTAATCTTAAGTTGACCCTTGCATCCATAATCATTTATAAAGAGCTTTGGTAGTCTTACCTGTAATCATCAGCTTCGTCTCTGATAGTTTTGACCACAGTCCAGTTCGCTTTAGAAGGAACATACTTCAGAATATATAGATATATTGTGACTTGATAGTACATATTTTATAGCATCGTCTTCCATACCTTCCATCTGACCATAAACTTATTTAACGCCGCATACGAAGGAACAAAACAGAGTATGCCATTTGGAACTGTTTGAGCAATACGAAGGAGAGCTGAGAGCAGGGCAATCAGTAACACTAAAGAACGCATAGCATTGAAGCAAGTTATTTACGGCCTCACCATTCCCAATGTCATCCTGATAAACATATGTATCCAGCGTCTTGAAACTCCCAACTAGACTAACTCTATCTGGTCTATTTTACGTTAAGTCAAATGCACAAAACAATAAGCAGTCTAAAGCATGACTTACCCAGAGGGGATAACACCTGCCCAAATTTGCGATTTGTCAACAACATGATTTGTTTCGAGTCGGATAGGGCTATTGGAGACATTGTCAGAGATGGGTCTTGAGTTTTTAAGCAAAGTCACCCCAGTAACTTACAAATCCGTTTGTAGTTCGGAACTGAATGTGGACATCTGTCAGAAATATCAAGTTAGTGCATCGAAGTATGATCTGGCATAAACGTGTGCATAAACGTAATCTGCTACTTACGGGAGAGAGAGTGCCACTGCAGAGTAAAACTGAACGTGCCTCGTCTGTGATATCTTTGAATGCTACTCCAGAATTTTGACACCTTATCATATACCAAATTATAAGGAGGTATTCGTATCTGATTGCATAGCAATGAAAATAATATCTTACCAAAAGGACAAGTTGAATTCCCAATCCGATTCTGAAGTCAACAAAGTTAAAGTAAGGCCCCTGAAGAACGTTTTGAGCTCACATTGGCCAAAAGTACCTTTATTGAAGGCCATCCGATTCTTGTGGGCTCGCTTCATCAATACCATAACATAGTCACCAGCATAATCAACTCCTTCTCTAAAGAGATTGCCGAACACAACGAATAGGCCTAGTCATGTAGTAATGTCGTAAGTCTGTGTTAACATGAGGGAGATAACTCACTATGAACATACCTTGTAGCAGTACCAAGTTTTTGTTACTGAGACATTTTTTTCTAGGCTTTTTCGCTTCTCCGTCTGAGCCAAATTCTTCACCTTCATAACCGATTTCTATCATACCATCATGCTCTACTTGACTAGCCTTGTCTTTTCGAATTTGATTTGCGGCGGATATGACTAGCTCTAGCGCAGGTTTTAAGTCGTTTTCCATGGTCAATCGATTAATTCCTAATCCGTTGAGCTTATTGACAATTTGCGATCCCGTCCAACTGCAAGGATGTCAGGCATAATTGAAAAGTAAGAATTCTGTAAAGGAAACACCTACGAGTTGATGTAATGTTCATATTCGAGGACTGAAAATGTGTTGTTAGGGTCTACTATCCAGTCGATCATGGATTCTACAATCTATTGCAGTAATGTGAAGGCTTAGTGATATCGATGGTGCTCATGCAAAAGTAAGAAGATAATCTTACATAGATGAGTTTTGTGTGGTGTTCAACAAGTATTCCGTTCTTGATTAGCATAGTAAGTTCCATTTGCAGCGATATCAACTCCTTTTCGTGGATGGCAAATGAAGCTGCGTCACGAGCAACATCTTCGATGTTATGGGCTTAAATGGCATTTTTCTGTTAGCTCGCCACTGATACAAAGTCTTTCAACAAATTTGAAATTAAAATCATTACCTTCATCTATTATCACAACACTATCTTTGAGGTTGATTTCATATGCTTCTCTAATTACTGAAAGTAATGCCGTGTGAAAGATAGATCTAAATCCGAGTCATCTCTCAACATACTTACATGGCTCAATGAGATAATTATAAGGACAGAAAACGATCTCTGCAACATCCATCAAACTCTTTGCAGCAAAATATGGACATCCTTAATTGCATTCATTCAGATTCCAGTTAAATATAGGTTTGTACAATTCTATAATTCATACCATGTGCCTTGCGCCCTATGTTGGTCAAGTCCTCGATGTCCCAAATAAAATTATTCCCACTGCGTTGAATACTTGAATGACCAGCAACCTTTCGCACATTATGTCCATAAGAACATCGATTTGTGTCAAGGAGTTTCGAACTAAATGACATTTATCAACATTGGAGAGTTCCATCTACTGATTAGAAGATTATCACAATACCATTCTTCATTTTTGTTAGACGCCTTTGATACTTTGGGATGAACTGTAAAATGGGTGGATCAGCCTCAGATAAATGTATCTTGAGCATATATCGGCCAAATCTTACTGCAAAATTGATCTCGACTGCCTAAGATAGTCATTTCTATTCAGGAGAGGTAAGTAAAATTGCACGGCTTAGGTAGATTACATAGTCTGGAATACTTACTTGGTAGATAAGATGTTTTCCCTTTGAGTTCAGCAACTACTTGCGAAATCTGCTTATGTCTATCGAACGTTTATCAACATTTGTTACATCATAACCTCCGGATTGCTGTGATAAAACACCTACGTTCGAGAAGCATAATATATCTTTGTAGCTTTCGGTAATAATGCTGATTGCTTGGATGGCATAGTTTGTGGTTTCTTGGGTTCGGATTCTGTATCTTTAACGCGCGGATCCAGTTTATCAAAATACCTTTGTCGTTTGCGATGTAAGCGCGCCGGTTGAAATGTCTGAAACTCATCTTGAGTTGCACTCTCTGGTTCTACCTGTGGTTCTGATTCTGAACTGCCTTTTCCCCAAACTTTGTTAACTTCATCTGCTGTGAGAATTTGTATCTCATCACCTTCGCCTTCAGACTCAATTGGTGTATTTGAGTTGGAAGTCGCCCTTGCCATTTGATCATATTTTTGCCATGCTATAGTAAAATGATTAGCATTAACTGTATGGAAGACTTTCTCGGTTGAATTGAAGCCATACCAAGTGAAGCACAAAGAAGAGCTAATGATTTTCCAGAGCCTGTAAGGAAAAGTGAGAATGCGATCAGCTTTGCAGGTACCAGGTACAGAATCCTTACCTGTGGGGCTTTCGATTAATGCATCTTGTGATTTAGTCAACGCTTCTATAGCCTGGTATAGTGTAATATTAGTAATTGAAAAAGGGTGCATATTTCTCTTCAAGAAGTGTAAACTGACTTTGGACATCATTTGTATCTGTGCTGGATCTGAGAAATAAAGGCATGAGCTGGCCAGCAAGGATATATTTGCATAATTTGAGAACCAAAGCTTACATGGCTTAAATGGAAACTGTACTTCAATTCCGCCGATAGGAAGAACAGTTCCACCCATAACTTTTGCAGCGTACTCGACTGGAATTGTAGGCATAGCTCCCGCAGTACTAGATTCGCCAGCATCGTCATCGCTTGTAAATGGAACGAAATCATCTCGGAAATCATCCTCGAAATTGGCTCTAGTCTGTTTTCTCTTCTCATCAAGTTTAGCAATGAATGCTGCTGGAATCTTGCTTCTTCCGCCCATTCATTCGTATCAATACCGTCAGAGTTTTCTGTATAGGATGTAAGACGCGTATTCAATAGTAAGTTGAAAATGTGAGAAATTATTGGTGTCCGTCTTTTGTGTCAGTCACATCAGCGCCAAATTACCTGCCTCGGGGAGCGTCGCTGTGGGTGACTGACTTGGATGTGGTCGGTTAATTGAAGTATTTAAAATGGGAAGCAGGCAATAAAATGCTCTTCGATACAATTATTAGAAATGAAATTCTATGTGATATTTTGTTTAACGTCTGCTATAGATGAAAAAGAAGAGGTTCGAATGCATTTACAGCTATCGATTGAACGATACCTTTCATAGCACTCAATTCGCTGGAGAACATGCTGCTACAACTGTTATCTAGAAGGTATTGGCAACTTCTTCCGCCGATAGTCTCGTAGGCCAGCGACTGAGCACGGCGACTACTGATACTTCGTTGTAGCTAATCATTTACTTTTTTTTGTAACCATGGATTATTTGGTAAGTCACTGATCAACACACCATGCCATACCCAGAATGGAGATAGGTGAGTGTTTTGCTGTCTGCCATCTTCAGCTAGCAAATATGGAAAGTGGATTACTAGTCATTGGAACTTTCAGGAAAGAGATGTTCCTGATAGGCAGAGCGAGAACGTGCTTCTGTTAAGTGACTATGTTTGACCAGTGGTCAGTCACAAGAGTTGGATGTGGATGTTGGCTCGTGACGGTAATTTTTTGGGTTGTCACAGATTTTTGGGATCAGCCTCCTGCAGCTGTGCTGTTCGATCTTTGATTTTCTTCACACTTTTTTGGAAGCAGCGATGTCGAATGAAGTCAATGCTACTTACTGCGAGGCATTACAAGGTCCTAGGATTTATGCTGACTGGATTAGCGAAACAGCGGTGTACTCCTTTGACGCCCTGACTTATTTATACTTCATACTGGCTTTTCTTTTGTTCCCCTATCCTGCATACCGTGTTATTGCGCACAAATTTAACTGGGAAGTGAACACAAAAACACTTGCAAGGCACTGGAGTGACATTATGCTCGGCCTATCGTACGGATGCATTGTATTTGTGTTTGGAAACTATGCAAAGGCTTTCAGGTTCGTATAATTACCATTTTTATGGTGAAGAATAATCTAATTGACACGTTATATATTCAGCTGGATCACAGTCGTTGCTTTCTATCCATCCCTGTTCGGTTATGCACTCATTGCTGAATTGCCGTTTACAAAAACGTCACTTCCACGAATAAAATCCTGGCCGATCGGAATGTGGATCGTATTTCTACTTGCACTCGCGTATGTATATACCTAAACTTCTTGTGTTGACCTGTCAGATCAATCATTGTTGAATCAAAATCCTTTATATAGAGTTATCCTAGCCTTTGCTGCATTTCACATATATCTAGCTGCAACTCTTCCGCTTCCATTTGTTATCTACTACGTTTGCGCTTTAGCCATCCCTTTATTTCTAATGCTGTTTGCTGTTGCATTAGTGTACGAATCGCAGCACAACATAATCATGAAATCACTCATTCGTATCAAGGCTAGCCTAACATCTTGCAAAGGAAAATCATCCCACGATAGTGAAACACTCCCAGATATTGAAGGCGAACAAGTTGGTGAATCATCTACTGCCAAAGATGTCCATGGTACGTCCGAGGCACCAATAGAAGATTTGTTTTCACCTGTATCCATGCACTTGCATCACTGGCAGATCTTTTATGTGCTTTGCTTCTTTACACGGTAAGTGGGACATAAGAGAAAGTAATACATAAAATGTCAAATATTAATTTCAGCATCTACAAAGGTTCGATCACCCAGTATCTCAAGTTGCAGCAGGAATTGTTTTGGCTTGCTACATGGAAGGCATATGTGCGTGTAAGTATGTTTCGGTTTTGGAAAAGCGTTCAGTAAATGATCATCTCATCAATCGTTTCTCTATTTGCGCAGATGGTTACGACTCTCTTGTTAATGATGCCTAATTTATTGTAATTTGATCAATGGCTATGAAAAAGTTTTCTACAGGTTCTTTTTTATATATTATACATATTCTAATAATCGTGCCAGCTTTAAGCTACAAGAGCTGCCTCTAATTGATGTTGCAGATGAGGATTCTCACGTCGTATATCCTTTCCAATAAATGCAAGCCTAGAATTCTTTGTTTCTGTCGCTCCCCATTTCTGGTGAGCAGCCACAGACAGTTGGTCATTAACACCTTGCAATACCATCTTGTACTCACTATTTGGGACCGCCAGTATGCCTTTGACTCTCAGTAAATTGTTTCCAAGTTTTTTCGTCATATCGTTTACAAGCATCTTGACTTTTTCAACATCAACATCACCATCAACTAGAACCAGGGTGTGTTCGATACTAGGATCATGCTGCTTTTGGGTTTCTGAATTCAGCACCTCTGCGGCCATGTTGTTTTCTCGTCGAACATTAAAGAGTTGCATTGCGTCCACCTCTCCATATGACGTCTTTATGATGTTTGCTGTCGGATTGTAGTCTTTGATGAAGCTTTGTAATTTGTTGATATCAGCATCTCGAGTAGCAGCTTCTAATAGGTCTACTTTGTTGAGGATGATAGTATCGGATGTCAGGATTTGTGCAATACGTTCATTCTTGTATGGTGACTCTGTGAGTACATTGGGGTTTTCGACCATGAATTTGATGGTTGTTGAAATAAAGCTTTTTGAGTCTACCACGGTGATGATAGAATCCACGTAAAATTCTTCTTCAATGCCTGTTCCGCTATTTTGGCTGATCAGATTTAAAATTGGTGCTGGATCAGCAAGACCGGTGCTCTCTAATATAACGTGATCTGTTTTGTCGTCTTCAACTTGAGCGGTCTTGTTTCTATCGGCAATATCTCCAAGAACGGAGATCAATTCTCCACTAGACGAACAACAGACGCATCCCCTAGTTGATTAGAAATTAAGTTAGCGTCATACTGATGATACATTATGGCAGGCCACTATACTTACCAACCAAACTCGTACAAGTTCTCCAACCTGGCATATTGCGGTGAAAGAACCTCGTTTTCAAAGCCGACGGCAGCTGCGAATTCGTTTTCTATTACACTGACACGCTTGGGCAATGACGAAGTTTTATTGGAATTCTCAGCTACTTGTTTTAAAATATTGTTGAGGAGAGTTGTCTTTCCTGCACCGAGAAATCCGGTAAGAATGGTTACTGCGATTCTACTCATTGTTTGTGAATTTGTTGAGAATTGGTGGTAGTAACATTGGGCCATTATATAGTGTTCGTGATATTCGTAATTAAAGGTCCGCATTAGTCAGACATTTGTCACTGGATTACCGAGGGTATTATCAAAATTGGCATTGCCTTTTTGCAAGGAAAATAGAGAATTCATCTTGTATATTTTAGTCATCCAGTACATCAATATCATAAACATCACCTGCACCTTCAAATAAGCGCATGTAACAGAGGTTTCCTTGAAAATTAAAATGCCTGATTTGTGATGGTGCGACTTAGTATCCAAAGCATTGTTATTAGTGCGGCACAATTAAATTTAACATACTTGTAAGGGTGGTTTGGATCAACCCAAGATCCACATAGGAAGCAAAAGTGCGTTTGACATATTTGACAAGTCATATGCTACAGAGATAAAAGGTCAATCAATGGTATTAGTTCCAAATGTGGTGAAAGATTGAACGGGCTTCTCACATTGCAACCAAACGTCTTTTCAACGGATATATGGCACGTAGGACACTGTACAGTGTTTTCTTTCTTCCATTTTTCTGTCTCCATCTAGAAATTTCATTAGGTCAGCTGTTATATGATCATTAACGCAATGCAATTATTGAATAAACTTACCTCTATCTTATGATCATTTATCATTTTGTCTAGATTTTTCTTTCCATATTTGCCCTCTAATTTCCTTAATGCTTCCGGATCATCTTCACAGTCTAGATATTGTTGAAGAATGGCAGATTTATCCTTGAATTGGCAGTAGACCTGCTTACCATGCCAAGTCTTTTGACCTAGCGGAATGGAGTCAGTAACTGGGCAGGCAAGTTTGGCCAGACAAGAACTCTAGCACAAAAACTCACACAATAGGCAAAAAGCATATCCACAATGAGTGCAGAAGCAAAGTTTCTCGTAATTTTCATCCTTACGAACGGGTTGTTGGCATTGTAATCGAGGACAAAATGTAATTGATGGATCAGCTTGCAACTTTAGTTGTAGTTGTAAGCGGTCATAGCGATTTGCGAGATCTTCTCCGACAATTAGAATTAGTTCTTCTTGGGAAGGGGGCTCATTCTCATCTTCTTTCTTTGCACTACACTCAAGATCTGGACACCGAACTTGATATACCATTCCTTCTCTGATGAGCATTGAAAAGTAACCCGTCAAGCAGACTTTGCAAAAGACATGCTGAAATAAATGGATCCATTAATAGATGAGCGGACAAACCTAATTTCTTAAGTTTACTTACTCCACATCTGGATAGCTGTGTACATGAGTCTCCCTTTTTCTCTTCCATACAAATGCTACAGGTATAACTGGTATGAATGAAGGTTTCCTGGAGGCAGGATATTTCATGCTGTTGCAAAATCTTTTTGAGCGGTACACCGCCGCTACAGGTTACTAGTATTGGTTAAAAAAGCGTTAAATTGTTGATACAAGAATGTATAGTTGCAACATGTGAACTAACCGTTCTCCAACTCTAATGGGAAAGTTATGTCTAGACAGTTCAAAGTGTCATGCTGAAGGAAATCCGCAAAATGGTAAAGTATCTGATGGAGTAGCCTGCATTAGAGTCAGGTAGTGGACAAAAGGTTCAGGACAATTACGATTCATACCACATTCTTCTCGGTTTCCCATATCTCACGTAGTTTACTTTTTAGCAAATTCAATTGTTCTTTGTTTAACCACACTGATTGAATGGAAAACTTGCAAACGTCTTGCAATGGGTATCTCGGGATCATTGTAAATTCAATGATGATAGGCGGCAAATAATGTAGTCGGATATTCTCCTGATCTAATATGATCTCGACTGTATCATCAGGAATTTCAGTATTAACAGATAGTATGCCGGATATAACTTCTGCACCTGTGACCGATCTTTGGCGGTTGTACATAAACGACTGACCAAATATCGACTGACAAACAGCGTCATAGAATGCTTAGTCAGTGATTCAACATTGTGTTCATATTCAATCGGCTATGGTTACTTACAGAAAGAGCAAGAAGTTCTTCCATTTGAAGTTCATTGTTAAGAGGATCCTCATCCACTTCTGCTATTGAAGATGCAGGCATGGCATTATTAACTGTGACGACCGGAATGCTGACTGAGCTGTGGCAAAGCCAATGAAAAATTTCTGGTTTATTTTTTAGGATTTTTTTTTGTTCGCATTTCCAAGTCTAACCACTTTGACAGGTTAACATGTTTGACATCAACGGCTTGGGCGAATTATTTTCGATATGCTGCTCAATTGAGGCGAGTATCAAAGAATATGGACCTTTGATAAACAATGTAGCGAATATATCACAATTAAACTTGGAAAGTGTACGGATGATGAGAACATTGATCATAATACTGTGTTGTTCAGGATATTGAGACCAGGTGAGTAGGAGCCATGTGGAACAATTGATATTAATAGGAATAGAAATCTTCGTGAACGTAGCAATATCCGTATTCGCTTTTCGGGCATCTCAACCGTTTAGCCTCAGATGTTCGCTCAACCATACATAAAAGGCATTGTAAAGAAGCCATCCTATTGGATGAATTGACGACCTCCTTACCAAAGTGATCAAACAGTAATGAAGAAGAAAGGAAATGATATTAGAATACATTAGAAGCATTTAAATTTAAAATAATTGGATCAATGTAATGAAAAAGTCAGTATCTATTATTTGCCGCATGACGAGTCAAGTGAGGAAAGGATGTAAAATCAAATCTCAGAGCCCATTTTCCACCGCCGTCTTTCCGACTTTATAACCATATTCAGTTCTTCGCCCACAACTACATGCAAACGAGCCCTTACGAACAGCCTGACATTGACAGGGTAAGATTCCTTTCTTTACTCAATTACAGCCTACTTGTACGCATAGTTATACCACGCCTGATATGCCGGACCCCTCTCACCATTTGAGCGCGTCGCAGGCTATGGCACGCGTGATACTCCTCCCAACATAAACATTTCAGATGCCATGTTACATTCCTTTATCTCCACTTCTATATGTAAACCTGGTTATATTATTCCTATCTGACGAATTATCTCGAACAGCTTCTTAGCAGACTTAGAACCAGACTTGCACTAGCTAGTTTCAAGGCACAGCATGGATACGAGAACGTTAGTCTACCGCACTTGGAGGACAAACTTCTCCCAACTTCTGATATAACATCTGATACAAGTTCACCTCCAAGTCGATCGCCAAACTATCGCCATCGACATTATCGACCTGTCAATCGTTATAGTAGCCCATACCATGTACAAAAAACCTATGATCACCAGCATGAGCCACCTACTCCGCCACCTCTTGCTCTCTTCGCATCTCCACTCTCTCCCAGAATCCCTCAGAGCCCAGTATCTGACCAACGCGCCACGCCTCCTCCTCGTAGTCCATATCTTCATCCAAAAGCTCTTACTAGTCCAGGGCATCGATTATCGGCAAAAGAACGTATGCGATTTTATCGACGAAGTGCTTCACCGTCCGCTAGACCAATCAACCGACAACATCGACCTCCAACACATCTTTCTCAGGTATCTACTCCTCCAGGAAAAGATCATCCATCAGCGTTTATGCGAGTCCGGTCTATGGGCTCACCTTCATTTGAAGATATGACGCTGGATAAGGACGATACTGATGCAGCAAACTTATTAGTAATGCTACACAACTGTCCTTCACCCGCCGGATCCTTTGCCCAATGATTTGCAATAACATAGAGATTGTGAATGCAGGGCCCAGTATTCACTGAATTCCCGTTTTATATTTTCACATCGCACAGTGGCAACGAGCGCTATGGATATTGCTCTGCGTTTTCAATTGACGGACAATTAATCTGCGTCAATCTCCCCGTTCATCTGCTCTGTTTGTCTATACGTTCTCTCACCTACGTCTCATCATAATTGACTTTTTTGTTCCACCCGATCGTTCTATTTCATTTCTTTTCATTTCCTTTTTTTTTTCTGCTTTTGGTCTAATTTTGCGATTTAATCTCGTCTGTACTCGTCATTTCTACCAACATGTACATATGTTGCCTTAACATGATCCTTTTTACATTACTCAAGCAGACATTGGGCTGTTTTGAGATATGAATATTATATTCAGTATGTACAATTGATAAAAAAATTTACAATGAAATATCTAAATTTTTTTAGACTGAGGCGAGGACATGTTTGCCACCCTTGCTATCATAGCAAATGCTAATTTCTTCCTGTTCTTGAGAAACTTCATGGTCAATCATTTCGGGAGTGAAGATGATTTCCACTGGGAATAATTTTGCAAAAGGAACAAGGAAAGTCTTTTGTGCCCACTTGGGAGCTTTGGCACCATACACAAACTGGCAGCAGACTCGGAGAATGCCCTCAACAGAAATAAAGGAAATGGTATACCAGACATCCGAACGCACAAAAGAAACGACATATGCAGCGACGAATGCGAGGAGGAGTATAGTGAAGCAGGTAAAATGCCAAAGACTTGTTCCACAGTTGAACGGATCTAATTCATCGTCGGGATGACGTCGAACAAGAGGAAGAAGAGCAAATAGATTTGCCAGGAACAAATGTGCTAGGCAGAGGACGGATCCTATCACATAAAGCCAATGAGGAGCAGCATCAATGTTGTAAACGGGAACAACAATAATACAGGCAAGATCAGCAGCCAAGTAAGCAATCAGACTGAGGAATAGAGGTATCGTCAAATACCAAGCTCGAAGATAAGGTTGGCCAAGCGTACGGCCTGTAATAACTTGATTGGCGGATGTCACCAGGACAAATACCATTCGACATACCAAGAAAACGATGGTAGTGTAACGCGGGGTCTTTAACCGGACGACAGAATAGACTAACAATGTGGCCTGCACAAGCGTTAACAAATTGCAGAAAAACCCTGATAACCGGAAAGGATTCTTGATGTGGAAGTGAATATCTTTTGCTATTCGGTTGAGCAAGAATATGAAGGCTACGAACGCCCATATGTAATAGACGCTGCACAATATTGCGTCGGTTTGTGATTGGGTGTAAACGTTTTCATCCTGTAGAACTTCCACCATTTTGATTTTGATTTTGTATTGTGATTTCTATAATGTGTACTGGTTTTCTGAAGGAGTGGGGGGGATATAAGAGTAGAAAATATATTACAAGTATAAAAGATAATTAAGAGCAAAATTGTATCAAAATTTACATTGCCTTTATATATCGTCTCAGCCAAAAGTTTTTTATCAATTCTGATAAATTGATAGCGATATGATTTCGGGTGTTATCTACGGGAGAAATCGTTATCTCGAAAGAGGATTCTGAAAACAAGTCACATGCATCCCCGATTGCCTCTTTGGACATTTGCCGCGGCTCAGCATAGCAAGGCGAGTTCCTGCTTGATACAAACGAAGACGTATACTATGTGTTGAACTTCATTCATTTCCATTGATCTTTATTATATACAGAATCCATGGATATCTCACAATAAGAATCTAATGGTTTGATCAAGGTAAATGAGCGGGGGAGCGGAGTAATCATGACGATTGTGTTTTCTCTTCCTCGTCACTCCGATACCACGCCGATTACATATGGTGAATATGTGTGGGCTATCTCTTTGTGTACGCAAATTGCTATTGGTGCAGCCATGACGGCATACCTTGGATGATATTACTGATCCTTTCAGAAATAATACTATTGTCACAGTATATAGAAGTAGGAACATAAGGAGACATCAAACGAGCTGAGTCAAGTATATAGATAACTTCATCGTCAGTGGAGTACTTGATTGGCACGCGGCTCTAAATGGCAAGTTTTTAAAAGTTGGTTTTAGCTTTGAGGTCCACAATCAACCAATTATCACGATTTTAATCTCTTGTTTTTTCTTACCGATTCAAGTAACTTGATCGCTTGTTGCTTCCTTTGTCGCATGACCGCGGAATCATACTTTAAATCCTCCGCCTCCACAGCTGAAGCTAATAGTTCATCCAGCTGAGACTGAGTTAACCGATTGTCTGTATCAACTAGAGGAAATGTGTTTCAGTATCATTGTACTGATTATGATAGTTTCAACCTTCATAATATTACCTTGAATCGATCTAATTTGATGTCGTAAAAGGACTATTGCCTTGTCCTCTGTCTCATGCTTGAGAATCACTGTACCACAGATAGGATCAATCACGTAGAGGTATCCTGATTGCGTATCGTTCATTGTGAGAGTAATGGTGACCAAATGTCCTCTAGCAGCTACAACTTCCTCTGGAGTCATATCATGAAGTCGAATGCTAACATCGGTTGATTGCGGAATGGCCATTCACCCTAACACCAGCAGTACAATTCAGATTCAGAGAGAAACCAAAAAAAAAAAAAAAATTGACACCTGCCGTCACAGCTCTGATTGAAATTTGGTGACACGACACACTTTGACTGGACTGATCAGGGACACATCATGCTATTACAGCCCTACCTGTTTGAAGGAGTAAAATTAAATAATCGAGAGTTTGCGAGCTGTAACGAATAATTAATAATAAGGCGGCTTATGTAGAAGAGCTTCTTTTATTACATATTTATCTGTTATAGCTATTTACATGGTTTGCTCTATATCCCACTGTGACTAGTAGACATTGTGAGTAAAATGAGACAATTCAAATATCATCAGTATCCTCAGAACTCTCAGGATCCTCAAGTTTAATATGCTCAGGCTCCATAGAGGCTGAGTTGGATTCTGCACCCTTTGATCTGTACCGTCGTTTGGTTCTAGCTGATGGCTCAAAATCTCCAACAGAATACAAGTGTTCGAGTCTACGTTGTGTTCTATGAAGAATACTGTTTCCTTGATTAGCATATATATTATTTAACAGCTATATTGGTCAAGTACCTACCATGGTGGAATGGGAAGATTTTCACAACTGTGCAAGACAACTCTCCAGTCAAATGTCTCCGTACTGTATTTCAGGTCTTTGGGGAACGAACCAGGTAGCATGCCTGCTTTTTCCCAATTGATTTTGGAGCGACTGCTGACCTTTCGGACGGATACCATTAGATCGATGACTTCAGCCAACATACTAAAAGCGTGGTTCAGCCTCTCCTCATAGAACTTCCGTACTTTGTGATATTTATCGGAATCAAGGTCCAATACGGTGTCCCAGAGACCTATTCTGCGCTGGTGCTTTTCAAACATGCCAAAGAATTCCTCTCGCAACATCTGGATGCCTATTTCGAATATCTTATCCTTTTTATCATCTGGTATATCCTCTAGTTTGTTACTTTGTGGTATCGGCTCTTGTTCAACTCCAATCATATTAGCTGAACGATCTGGCGGCCATATGTCAGAGTAACCAGGATGTCGGTGTGCCAGACTGTAATAAATTTGCTTGTCGATTAATGAAAATTCATCATTCAGGTAGACACAGTTTGTAAATCACCTACTGTTCAGCAGCTACAAGTGGCCAGTAACCGGCTGCTCTGTCATGTTGTAGGTACTGCGCTTTTAATTCGTCGTCCCGCTGTCTGACAGCATCCACCATTACAACGTCATATAAATCTTTCCGTTCTTTTGGACTGCGAACATTATACGGTGTATGATCCTTGTCAATGTAAATGCTCTTGTTGTCTTCTGTCATTGGGCAGAAGTGGACCAAAAAAAAGTTATCATAAAAAAATTTGGAGTTCGCGGAGCTGAATTGGACCAGCATTGTGACTGAAGTTCAGTCCATGCACAGACTGTCGAAAATCCTGTTAGTGGTTACATTATGAATTCTATCTACGCTCCGGCTGTTATAGACGATAACGGTTGTAAGAAGCATATCATGGCTTGGTAGCATCTTCATCCAGGACAGCAATTTTTCTATTCGACCATTGTGTCGAAGGATACTAACAGTAAGACGAAATGTAATAAGATGATGAAACTTGGAGCAAAATTGCAATCAATATATTTAAGTACATGCTGCAAGAAAATAACAATGAAACTAGATGAGAGACAGAAGGAGGACAAGAAATTATTGGGAAAGACGAGGGGGGTAACGTTTATATACGGTTATGAGATGTCGAGTCGGCTGCCTTAGGTTTGCTGTGAGATGTTAAAGCGTTATCAATGCTACTGAGCATTGCTGTACGTTTGGTCAAGAGAAGACCAAGATTGGAAATTTCTGCTTGTAGCTCCAATTTTTGTCGCTTCAGTAACTCTTCCGGTTCGGCTAGCAAATCTGGGTGGTCAATCGTTGATCTAAATGCAGAGGTTAAAAGAGAAGGAAATTTGGATGGCTGCGTGAATTCTCGCCGTGGCGATAGTTGTGTTGTTGACGTGCCGTTTTGTCCTTTCGCTACGGGAGACGTTAAAGGTGGCAATGCGATTGGTGGTAGATGCGGTGACCGCTCTGGGTCATTGGAAGGCGTTGGGTTCAAGAGGGATGCAATACCATGGGAAGACCTTCGTTCGGCAGAAACTGGAGGCAAGGTAGAAAAGTGCTTTTCAAATGGAGCATTGAACGGTGACACTGAGCGCATAGATGAATGTTGTCCATGTGGAAGTCTGCTGGACCGAATATCCTGGTGAACACGAGCGTAACTTGAAAATGGAGAAGTCGAATGTTGGGAATCTAATGGAGAATGATGATAAGATCCTTCTCGACCATTTGGCAAAGACGTCGGGACAGGAGAACCACGATAGTCGCTTCCATCGGGTAATCTTCTTGGCGCGATGTAGTCTTCAATAGCTGGTACCTCTCGTGCATCATTGCTTTTGGCTGGTGTATCGTCAGTAGGTTGTTGGCCCTTTCGAATTCTTTTGACCTTTTTGCCAGCATGAGTTTTGTTACGTTTTCGCGTAGGTATATCTTCATTATCTTCTCCCACAGTTGCGGTTCTATCGCTGTGCGCTTCGCTGTTAGCTTCTCTGACAGAAGGTGTCTCAGCCTCCAACTCGTCATGTTCTGAGTCTTCTTCGCTTGCCATTTCAGACGAGGCTGTGATAGCTACTCGTTTTCGTCGCTTGATAGTGCTTCTCTTCATGGTCACTGGTCTATGTACATTGTGTAACTTATAATATAGACCGCAAGCATTGCAGATGGTGTTATTTGCTTCATCTCTTCGCCAAAGAGGTGTGGTTGTCGTTTGACAGTTGGCACACACTAATGCTTGGCGATTAACTTGGTGCTGATTGTATGCTGGACAGCCTGCACAAGACGAAGAACCACCAGTGCCGTTACAATGGCCGCCACCTGGGCAGGAACCACTGGCTGCATTAGCACCGCCACCACAATCATTGGTAGATTCGTTTTTTTTGGCATATAGTCTTTTGAGTGATACAGGACGTAAAGTGTTTCTCGCTTTCAGATATAATCCGCATGCATTACAAATAGTCTCTCCATTAGGTGCTCTACGCCAGAGGGGAGTTGTGGTCGTTCCGCAATTGGAGCAAACTGTAGCTGATACAGCGCTTTCGGTAGACTCGATTTTCACTTTTTTTCCTGGTTTTGATGCTTCTGTATCATTTGACTTGCTTTCAGATTTGCTATCTTTCGCTATATCAACTTTGGATGTTGTCGTGGTTGTTGGCAGGTTTTCATTAAATGTTGAATTGTGTGCATTTGGTGGCATTACCGCAGTTTGCGAGACGGTCATATCCATTGGTCTCGAGAGATATTTTCCAGTTCCAGTTTGAGAGTGTATTCAAATATATAATATCAATTCATATAATAGAAAGCCTTTGAGGATGTGGCCAATGAAACCGGATTAAGGGATGAGTTTTTTTCACTTCTACAAATGCTGTCGAGCTTTGAAAAATCTTATCATCCCGGCAGTGGGCTGACGTGAGCCGATCACGTGGACTGGCAAAACGGCACTTTGTTACGCTGCACCAATGAAATGTTCAATTACTTTGATCTCTGCCCAATCACTGTTCCTATATGAGATTCCGGGGACCCAATCGTTGAAGAGCCGCAATCGGCGATAAAACTGTTTTGTCAGATCTGATTTAGACTTCCCCCACACAATGTCATTCTTTTGAGTTCTGTCCTTAATTTTTCCAGCGTGTGCTGTCCCTACATTGTGGAGCGAATCTTTGAGCTAATTCCAGACCAGAATACTATATTGTCTCAAGAACAGCAATGATACATCAAGTAATACGTATACTGCTTGACAATATAATCAGCTTTATTAAGTCATCTAGGCAGGGTATATCTCGCACGCCACGCAGCAATATCAATACGTAGAGGGTGAATAACTTGCCACATCAGTGTTGACGGAAATTCAACTTGATGCCTATTTTTCTATGATGGATATAACAAATGGAGTTAACCAGGGTGGTGCTGTAAGATTGTGTCCACTGCTACTCCCACTGCTACTCCAATCTTCCAAAATCTGCACTATGAAAATAGTGAATCGATATGATGGTTTAATTGGATTAGACACTGAGAAGACATGCAACCCCATATCGATCGAATTCCTTCTAATATCCATTTGTGGTAAGCAGTAACGTTGGAATTGGGTTTCATCATATATGCAATGGAGATTATTAGGATGTACGAGTACCTGAGTATCGATCTACTGATGGACTTCGTTTCACACAAGATCTACTAAACCCTCACACCGTTCATTTCAATCTAAAGAGCCAGTGTCGAACCTATTCGCAGAAAACTTATAAGACTGGATGTGTAACTGCAGAGTTTTTTCTCTATTGCATCTATATCCATTCTAGTCGTGATTTACCCTACTTACATGATGAAATCGATCATTACTTTCCTTTCATTTGCTTGTTTGACTGCTGGTGTCTATGCTACAATGGTTCCTGGTTACAATCAAAGTCGTCGTCCTCAAATACATTACTCACCGCACATTAACTTTATGAATGACCCCAATGGCTTGTTCTACTTTAATATGGCGTACCACGTGTACTATCAGTACAATCCTACGGCTAACACTGCTGGAAATCAGCACTAGGGACATGCCACTTCCAAAGGCCTATACCATTGGCAAATCAACCTATCGCGATATCCCCGGATTCTTCCGATTTAAGGTATATTCAGTGGTAGTGCTGTGATTGACGTCAATAATACAAGCACGCAGACTCAGAATATTGCATACTCTACGGATGGCAGCTATACCTTCACAAAGTACTCTGGAAACCCGGTTATTGATATCAGCAGCAACCAGTTTAGAGACCCAAAGATCATTTGGTACGCTCCCCCTAGTAAATGGGTCATGACTGTTGCCCTGCCTACAGAATTTGCCGTGGTATTCTATACATCATATGATCTGAAGTCTTGGAGTAAAGCGTCTACATTTTCTCATCACGGATGGCTTTGGATTCAGTTTGAATGCCCCAACCTAGTAGAAATTCCAGCCTATATTTCAGACCATGAAGATTCTGGGGAGACAAAATGGGTTCTAGTTATATCTATCAATCCTGGAGCTCCGCAAGGCGGAAGTTTCACTCAATTCCATCCTGGAGAATTTGATGGCACAACTTTTACTTCCAAGATAATGCAGCACGATGGATAGATTTTGGCAAAGATAACTATGCTATGCAGTTCTTTTACGGTACAAATAAGGTGCTTGGTATTGGATGGGTAAGTAGACTTGATTTGGACTATGGTATTCAGGTGCTTTATTTGATGGATGGCATGACTGAATCTTGACGATGTCGTAGGCTTCCAACTGGCAATCTAGCAATATCTTTCCATCAAGTCCATGGAGAAGCTCGATGACACTATCTCGCCAATACGCTCTTTGGAATGACCCTGTCTTAACATGCAACTTATCTCTGTTCCTACTGACATGTTCACCATAACAGGGGATAAATTGTTCAGTGGAACTGTGACGTCTAGCAAAGAAATCAAGCTTGGCCATGGCTCTGGAGCCTATTACTTTGACATTTATTTGAATCAAACTGAAGATGGGTTTGCTGATGGACAATGGACCGACTTTTTTCATTGATCGTAGTGGAACCAAAGGCTTCGACTACCCTCTGTTTTACAGACAAAGTTTGCCACTGTCCAATTTGCTGGCAAGGACGGAAAATTGGCATGTCTTCGGTGTCTTGGTTAAAAATGATCTTGGAAACGTTTCTCAATGACGGCGAGCAAAGCGCCACAACAAAGTATTTCTCTAATGGCGTCCTTGACCACTTCACTATTTCTCTTGACAGTGGATTATTCGCTACTGTGAATATGACGGCTCTAAATACTGGTTGGGATCAGTGATGAACAGATGCAATTCCCGCAGCCAACACACAGCGTGATCGATAGTATGTACCTCATCATTGAATAATCTGTGTTGTTGGTGTTTGCTTCTTTCTAGTCTACATAAAAAAAATTGCACTATGTGTCCAGTTAGAACATAGTTGGCTGGCATAAAAATATAGGAAGTTGTAGCTGTTATTTATTCAAACCATGACGTAGAAGCACCGGGTGTTTAACTTCTTCAACAATCACCTGTTTGATACATCCAAACAATGCGATGGGTCAGGTAACTTCATGTAGCCTTTCAAAACATGAGGCTGAAGTTATGATATAATATCTCTCTTGTTATTTTGTTTTTGAACATGAAAAATATGCTGACGATCATATTACAAAGTCCAGCGTTCAAAAAAAGTTTTCCAAGATCACTCAATATCTCGCACAGCGAGACCAGCTATACCTACTCAAGCAGAACCTGTTTATTCCTGCATCTTCCTTATGCAGAGCTTTACCAAGGTGCAGATGCCGAGAAATAGTCTCCAAATACACGGTGTCATTGCATAATTTATAATTCTGGTGTGGCTAAAAAAATAACCATCTGATTTAGACCCTTATTTTGTGGCCAAAAATAGCAGCACTACCGGATTTCCAAAAAAGTTCTGCGGATGGCCATCAAATTTATTTACGCCGCCGTGAGCTAGATTTCGCATCAGCTTGTTGTTGTATTTTTCGCCGGTCAGCTCCAAGCGTAAATTAGAGTTTTGCAGAAAATTGAATATGTGCGATAAGAAAACGACCCATTAAAGTGAGCACACAGCAGGAGACACAATAATACTATGGCAAGTGAACATGTGTGATGTGGGGACATCGGTCGATGAAGTAGATGTAAGCCAACCGATGGACATGCAGGATGAGGGAGCAGTCATTTACACTTGCCTTGTACCGTTGAGAACTCTCATGGATATTGATATTGTCGTATCGCGACATATGCCACCAACGGAAGTGTTACACTCACTGTAACCAGTAAGACCTCCAATGAGAAGTTGCCTCAACGGGAAGCAAGAGGACTTTACAGACGTACACTGCGCATCAAATCGAACAATTGTTTGACTACGTGATTGAGCAGGGTAAGACTGCGAAAGAGGCCGCGCTTTTGACAGGGATTAACATCAGGACAGCGCAACATCACATCAAAGGTACAATAATGACGAGGAGCGACGTTTACCGTTAAGTGGCAGAAAGCTGGGAACATGACGTCAAGCCAAGCTAACAGAGGCGCATTCCCAGTTCCTAGTAGACTATGTTGATGAGCAACCAACAGTCGTGTTATCGGACATCAGAAGAAACCTATGCGAAGCGTTCCGCGGGTTATCAATATCAATATCCGCGTTACATAGGCACTTGGTTGAAAAGTGCAAATTGACACTCAAAACTACAAAATTACCAGCTGCAAGAAGTAGTGACCGTGTCCTCAAACAGCGAAAGGAAAGAATTGAAGAATGGGAAGCGATTCCGGAAATGGATTATGGTAGGAACTGCGTATATATCGATGTGGCAGGATTCAATCTCCATACTCAACGGAATTATGGCCATTCTCGAAAAGGGACACCAGCCAAGAGCATCGTGCCGACGGCCAAAGGTATAACAATCACCATTTTGGGCGCAATATCACAAGCGGGGGTTATAGATATATCTTTGAGGAAACCTGTATCAACATCCAAAAAGAGAAAGGCAAATGATGAAAAGGCGACGGTGGTAAGTGGTCGCGTTGGAACAAGAACGAGCATTTTCTCGCCTACGTATCCAACAACAACTGTGGATTGATTGAATCTAACGTTGACTATTATGCTTTGATGTCCTGGATGCTACATCTTGAGACCATAATCGTACACAAATTTCTCTAAAGTCATTGAATCGCTAGTCACAAAGACAAAAAGGATGTTGACAACAAAATGTTGTCAGACACCGTTTTGAGCATTGATACCGATCAATCACGCTGATCAGTAGCTGTTCGAATCTCTCTTCTTTCTTCACCTTCGCCCATTTGTATACTTTACGCCCTTTATATTTCTCCCCTCATCACTTAAGCTTTTCATATGGGTGTAAAAGGAACACATTTATTCCTAAAGAAAAGAGGACTGACCTCGTCATTTGTCGAAAACATTGATTCTTTAAGCTCTCTGTTTAAAGATCCCATCACAATTCATGTGGACCTCTTAGGCTCATTTTACCCAACGATCCTTACCAACTTCTTCCGACATGATATCTCCATGGCAGCCAAACTTTTAATAAATCATCTTAATGCCACCTTACCGAAAAACATTTCGTCGTTGTATATTGATGGAAGAAGAACCAAAGAGAAGAAATGTACGTCCGAAAAACGTCAACAGAGAAAAGGATCAGAAAACAACAGAGAGATTATTGCGAATAGCCGAGGGAAAAGCGGCTCAAGGAAGACGAATATCTGGAAGTCATATAGACGCAATTTTCCGTTCAGCTCGTCGTGCCTTCGAACTCACACCCAACATGATGCAAGAAATATTCGAAACTGCTAAAGAAGATGGCTGGTCCATTGTTCAATGTGATGGTGAGGCTGATGTTCATATCGGTAACCTTGACTTAACAGCAAACGCAGTTGTTGTCAGCCGTGATTCGGATCTGCTCTTTTACGAAAATATTCACCACATCTTAAGACCGGCTAAGCAAGGGTATTTGTTTTATAAGAAATCAGATATACTGGAGCTTTTGAACATGACATCGCCACAATGGACCTGTGTTGGCGTTGTCAGTGGCAACGATTATGACCCAAACATCACAGGGCTTGGAATAGCAACCAACTGTACCCTAGTCAAAAATATTAAGCAAGACACTGTCAAAGATATTCTGACTTGCTATCTTGAGCTTGATCGTGTGAAGGCAAAGAATGAGGAAAAGATTGCCTTTTCCAAGGCCTACAAGATTTTCGGCACTAAAAAGCAAGAACTTGTAGATGCCGTTGTCGAAACCTCTGAAAAGCGACTATTGTTCCATCAAAATACCATGAAATCAAAGTTGCTCAAAATAAAGCAGTTGCAACAACAACAGCAAAAGTCCGCAAAGGATGCCAAAGGGTAAGAAAACAGATATAACATCAGGTAATCACCTGAATTATATTAACCAAGGTTTATGATAGTTGCACCTCTGACATACGCTTTCAGCGTAAATGGCAATTCAACAAATGTCGGCCACTAGAACGAAAGAGGATAAACGCTGATGGAATCGCAACCCATCCTAATGAGGATGGGTTACGATATACGTTCAAAGAGTTCTCGGAGTTTAAGAAAGCATCGCAAATACCATCTGCTTATAAAATGTACAAGGCCAAGCCCGATACTCTGGGAAATAAGAAGCGCAAGAAGGAGAAGAAGAAGAAGAAGGCGAAGGCTGAGCCATCCGGCCGTTCAAAGCGCAAGCTAGACAATGCGCCAGGTTTGTCAGAAGAAGATATGGTGGAGGAACCAGTGAAAAAGCGAAAGATGAATGAATCGCGCAAACTTGCATTTGATTTGAAAAGGAAACATCCCACTGTCACACTAAATGTCGGGAATGTCGCCACCAATATTCGCCGAGCGATACCCAACAGCAAAATACAAGAGAAGGTACTAAATACAATACAGTCAATCGCGGGAATAATGAACGAATCCAAGAAATTAGCACAAATGGCAACAAGTTTGTTAATAGCTTACGTGATGGAATGCTACCCTTACTTGGATTATCTGTGCAACAAGGCTCGTACGATACTTCTTACTTCCTTAGTCTACGGTAAAGATGGCGGAAAGGTCTATTTCCAGAATCTCCTCCGCTGTATTCTGAGTGGAAACAAGGAATCAATGGACTTTGACCAAATCATCTGCAATCTGTTACAAGTTGCCAAGGTGGATTCTGATACCGCAAAACAAATGGCGAAAATTGCTTTTCAATTGTTGATGCGATGCTACGAAGCCGAAAAACTCGAGTATCAGAACCTTGACACCGTATTTGGAAAACTCACACTCGGCAGAACACTAGCAATGCTCAGTCAAGTTGTTGATACGGAACTAGCTTCGCATTTCAAAGGACGCTTGCCACAGTTGGAGGAAAAGGTAATTTGATGTTCACTTTCTGTATCGCCTTAAATGGCAGCAACTGACTGCTTCTGTAATTTAAGGTCCTAGAGTATGGAACAGATATCAAATTACCATTCTGTAACTCTGAAACGATGGATGATATATCTAGATTTTATTCCACCAACAAATTACTACCTGAGTCAGCTCGTTTTGCACTGACCCCATTGTCGGGTTCCAAGGACAGTTTCATTGACATCACCGAGGAAGGTCTACTGGAAGCCCTATATGAGATCGGTGATATGAATAACATCTTGTGCAGCGCTTTTGGATTGCAGTCGATGAATGCAAACAAGAAGGACCTCAGGAATGCTGTTCTACTTAAGAAAGGTGTCTTGACATCCACGGTCGTATTCCGGCTTACCAAGGATGAACTGGATGAAACCAAGAAAAAACATAAGCATGGATATCAGGCGACCACCGATGTACTGGATGTTTCTTCGCATAAGCGATATCTGCTAAGCAGCACGATCAAAACTAATGGGCATGAGCTTCAGCTAGTGGCCTTTGACAAAAGCAAGCAAGGAGAAAAATCCAAAAAGAAACAGCAATCGGGAATCGACTCACTTTTGCCATCTGTGGAGGATGTCTTCTGCAATACCAAAGCCATTACAGAAATATATCAGGATCCCCGCAAAGTCACTGTCGTTGGAATTGATCTCGGTGAAGTTGTCACGGCCGCAGCTTGCGCCATCAACCTACCTACCAATACAGCAGCCACGCTTCGAAATCTGACCATAAAGCGAAAAGCCTTGTACCAGCCAACCCTGAAACTTCGCACAATCATGGAGAAAGAAAAGCCAAGTGCTGTCTGTATGGCAGAAAACGCCATTGGCTCCATCAAAAACCATTCATTTTCTGCTGCTGAAACTCTTGTGCAGACTTGGATTTCCAAATATGGTGAACTTCGCAACTTTTATCGGACTAGAAAGTTCAAGCAATTGATAGCCGATGGAAAGAGGTCTCGCCGAGGCGAGTTTGACGTGGCCACAAATGCATTGCTAAAGATGATTGGTGGTCACATCGGCAAAAAAAGAGATAGCGATGAACAAGTCCTCTTTGCTGTGGGTCTTGGGGATTTCAACACTCATACCAAGCTTTCATCATTGCACACCTCATTTGGACGTCATTTTATCAACAAGGTAACTGAAAAGATATATTTGCAGTGCATAACCAGCATCTAAATGCTTTCTTATTAGCTACGAAGTTTGGGATATTTGGTAGTCGGTGTCGACGAGTTCTACACCTCGAAGAAATGCCCCAGATGTGAGGATTTTGTCGGTCAGGTCACTTTGCGGCGACTTTACTGTCCAAAGTGTCAGTGCTATTTTCATCGGGACGTCATGGCAGCTCAGAACATTGCCAGAATTGATCAGAGTCAATTATGCAATCTCTCTCGGCCAGAATATCTACATCCAATTCTTGGAGATTAGCGGTCCTGAACCACCGCAAAAACATTACTTTAACTAGGTAAAGCTAAGCATCCCCTGGACGCAAATGTAACATAGCAGAACCGCTAACTATTTTGCAAATCACAGTAAACCAATGAGCACATATTGAAGGAGGCTTATAATGTATTGAAAAATAGTTAGAATTCTGTATGGTATAGATGGGTATTTACGAAATACTGCTATAGACTACTTCATATATTGCACTATGGTATCATTGAAGGAACACTGGTGACAACCACTCGTGGTCTGACCTGATCATATACAATTTATATAACATCAGCGCAAGAAGATATAATTTACCAGAAACTTGACATGAAATAATACCTATTTTGTGCTGAAAAAATCAGGTCGTGACTGAGCCAAAAAAAGGTCGATTTATTTGCCCGTTGCATCGCCTGTCCATGCATCTCTGCATACCCGGTATAATACTTGCTGTAATATTAGCATCTTTCATGAATATGACCTATACATAATGAGGTTGCAGGGGTGGCTGTGCAATCTATAACGTATAAATATGAAAGATCTGACCATGTCTGAAATCCTCATCAACATCAAGACAATACAACACCACTTGGTAAGCACTGAATTCCAGAGATAATCATCCAACGGAATTGAAAATTAACAATAATTCTTGGTCGCAATAGAACTCGAACATGGTTAAAATCGTCCTCCTTACCGTATTTTCTCTCATCGCTACCCTTGTCAGTGTCCAGGCCGCACCAGCTGGTACCAGTAAGTGGCACTAAGATACTGCCTTACTCAATACGAAGTTACTAAGATCTCCTTTAGATGGTTTCGGTGATCACTGGATCTGCAGCTGCTTCCGTCCCGATTATGACTATGGATGCTGTGCTGAGGTCAACGGCAGTTTGGACGGCAACGTCTGTGATATTTCTAATGCTGGAAATTCTACCAAGTACTTGGACTATGAAGCATGCTGCACTAAGCTAAACGGCACTCACAAGTGTAAATAGGTGTATAAAGCAATTGTATGGAAAGAAATAAATTAGTACTGAAAGCAGCAAGGACGATAGCAAGAATTGAAACAATAAATGATCAAATATAGCATTTTTAGACGGGTGTAGCCGCGGAGGTCGTAGACCGAACGCTACAAATTCATTATACGACTCGTGGATCCTGGGGTTGTCCACTCCCAACCACCCTATTTTTGTGTTTACCAGTACCCGAGAGATGATGGAGTTTATTGTTTAATAGAATTCTTTTTTATAATTACTCTCGAAATAAATCCAGAAGATGGTGACACAATCCCAGGATCCACGACTCGTATAATGAATTTGTAGCGTTCGATCTACGACCTCCGCCATTGTCCATAAATAAACTGCCAAACTTTATACAAAATACATACATACTATGGATAGCTAAGTCTATGGTTAGTACAATGAGATTGGAGATGCTATTCATAGAGGAAGATAAAAAAAAATCCATGTGGTAACTGTACAGCAATATAACATTAAATACATATTTGTTTCGAATATACTATAGAGTAGCAAACAATGATGGCATTTAAAAGCCTGACTTTCGGCTATATGGTGGATATGATGATTGGTATTGGCCGGCATTCTGCTGAGCTGGAGAGTTGTACTGCGCGTCCGGTTCGTAAATGTCGTCCATTCTGGTGGGGACGTTTTGCTAAAAGAAAATTTTCATTAATAATGTTATAAACCGTACAATATTTCACACGTAAGATACGAACCATGTAGGTACTGGTGACTCTGCTGAGGTTATAGAAGATACAAATGCCAATGGCAAGGGCTTCAGGGATGGAGTCGAAACATAACTGGACGATTTCGTTAGTGGCGATGACGCTTGTGGATGGGACAATAATGGCCACAACATCATAAGCTGAGCGGATGACAGAGATAACACCGAGAATAATGAGGATAAAAGCGTTAGTCGAATCATTAGCTCGTGCCGAGTTCATGAGAACCAAGAGAATAAAGACAACACTGGCAAGAAGGAGCAAGGCTCTTGAAGCATCACGGAGAGTTACCCCGGTATTATAATCAGTCTCGTTCATCATTTTCACAACACCGACAATACCCAAGATTTGACCAATCAAAGCAATTAAAGTAACAAGTCGCATAATCCTATCCATTAATGGAGGCACGATTTGCCCAGGATAACACTTCATACGGACCCAATAGCTGAGGGTTCGGAAAAGGCAGAGGAGAACGAAGACAGAGCCGACTTTGGTAAGGACTTCTGTGACGATGATAAAAGTTTCAGTCGGATTGTCTATCCGCGTCCAAACGATTTTCATAATTTCTGCTACAGATCGAACAACTTAATAAGGTGGGAATGTGTTAGTTATACAACAGTGATTATGCATACATATATTACTTTCTACCTACATGCAAGTTGGATTAGATATATGTAAGGCTCGAAAAATCCACTGTTAGCGTATCGAATGAAGATGCCAACAAGTTCAACAACGAAGACGATACTAGAATAAAACATGTTAAAATCGATGCTGAACTGCGAATCCATGGTAATTAACAACTTACGCTGCAGCAAGAGATGGAGCAAATGTTGGAGTAGCAACAAGAAAAGATGGTGCAGACATTGTGGGGAGTTTTGTTTTCTTTGATAGTTTAATCTAGTCCAAAAGCCATGCGGTGATATTTATACTACCAGCTGTCAAGGTTCGGCAACGGGATATACGGTGAATTACTTCCAGAATTGGTAATTTTGTTTTTCATGTATGGCTCCCTAACCGTAACTGCGCCTCTTCGTCTGCAAATACCGGAAAGAGGTTGAGTCGTTACACAAAATGGGGCTGAAATATTTCCATTATAACGCGTAACATGCCAATAACAGCATACAAGTACGGAAAGGATTATACATCAAGTATTCTTATATGCCCATAGAGTTATTAACTAGTCGGTAGAAAGGTACAGGTACATCAAAGAAGAAAAAAGGTGTCTGATTTGCCTGCCTGTCCTTTCCGTTATTTTCGGAAAGCAAAACAAAGTGGCTTTGCGACGGGCATATCACTTTAGTAAACTTGAAATTTTGCTATGCTGAAATGGTTGAACGAGAGCGAATACTCGTAAACTTTCTCTAGCTGGCACTAAACATTCTACACAAAAAAAGTTAGAAACCGTTAAGGACAGCACCAAAGCCTTGTAAAATATCAGGTAAACCAAACCAAAACATAAGAACTGGGCCATGCTTGCTTCATAAAACGATATGGAGACGTATTTGTATTACATTTACCAAAAAACAAAGCGAGGCTCAGAGAACCTATACCACAAGAGACCTGGAATCATTATTGCAACTGTAGTCCTTGCAACCAACTACATTATTCTGTCAGTTCACCGCAAAATCGATATCCAGTGCTTATTACAAATTACAGGATTTGACTAATTTGTATTTTATGAGATTCTTCTGGCGTCACACTGTATCTCATGATAAGGAGGCACAACATTCAAAAGATGCAGTTATTCTACGAACGAATAGTGACAGTTTTATTGGGGGGGGGTGCTTATTCTTTATTCTATGGCTACTGTACAAAAAATCACGGATGCTACAACTATAATGAAGAAAAGTATACTTATACAAAATTAAGAACAACTGAAAGGAAGAGAGTAGGGAGGACTGTATATACAACGTCTGCATGGTTGTGGATCTATATGGGTCGATTTGCTCTAATGATGCAGGGGAGTTCGGGGGTGGGGTTATATGTATTACGGGTCTTGTTTAACAGATGGCGAAGGGTCGATTTTTGTAGAGTGGTTGGGGAACATGTTATGAATAACTAGGACAAGGTAACAGGATGAGTGATCTTAACGCGTGGATCAATGTTTACCACATCACGGTCCATTTAACCTACTTTTAGTCGTCTCTGGATCGAGTGAACTTGATCGTCTTGATCTTCCGCTTTGCTGTGGCGTCAGTAGCAAACTGTGCTCCTTTTGCTTACGCTCCACCTCTGCTTGCATGGACTGCCGTAGAGTGAACCCTGGTTCATCACTCTTTCTCCTGATGGTTGCATCAGTGCTCCTCATGGTCTCATCATCTGTCATGGATCGCATCGGTACCACCTGCTGACTGGAGCTTCTTGATCCATGTAAACCTTTTCGGTGACCTCGAGCACTCATCGGCCGGAATATATCGGCATGATCTGGAATGACAACGATACCAGCCGCAACACTAACTCTTCTGCCGGTTGGATTGAGGATAGGCCGTTTAGGTAGGATGGCAGGTGGAAGTTGCTTTTCTTCAGGGTTGAGAGGAGGTGTAACTGCCGTTGGTCGGTCACGAATGCGCTCCCATTGTGCTCTATTATCCACTAGCGTGTCTAAATAAGTGGACGCAGCTGGAAGAAACTCGGCAAATGCTTCAAAGTAAGGTTTGACCACAAAATCACTAAATTTGAGTGATACATTTTGTTGAGTAGCCTCATCCCTATCCATACCCGGTGACACTGGAAGCCTATGAAGTTTCTCAGCATCTCCTTGACGAAAGAACTCTTGGATAACTAGGTCTGACCATTGTTGACATAGTGGCCAAGGCCGTACGGTATTACTAATATCGGCAGCGTGTAGCAAGATGTTGCAAAAGGTTTGCCGTTGCTTGTCGTCTAGGTCTACCACCGAGAGTCTTATATCCACAGGCTCGTTAACTATTGATGCCTGAACCGACAGATGTTTATCATCTGTTGTACCCAGCGACATAGCGTTCATGTGTCGATCCATTGATTGTATGTCACTACCAGCTGTGTCTGCGTCGTCCTCATCATCATCCTCGTCAGAGCCTTCCCATTCATCATCAGAAGGAGTGATTAGCTCTATAAGTGATCCAAGCTGTTCTTGCAGCTCATAATGAAATATCATATCTGTAGCAAGGATCATTTTGATAATGGAGGATCGAAATTGTTGCTCTGTGACAGCTTTTCCAGCCTCATGTGAAACTTGCTTGAGTCGGCGCAGCAATTGGTGGTGCGACAATAACTCCATAGTTAAAGTACAAGAGTGTGACTCCAAGACGGACGTGTTGTTATAGCGTACAGCCAATTCTGTTTTTAAATTTACTTGATATACATTGTTGTAGCCGGGCTAAATTGGAAAATCAAAATAAAAAGAAAATTTTTGTTAGCCCACTTTTACGTTCGGTGACAAATTGTGAACCAACTGCCACAAATTAACATACATGGCCAATGTCGTGACACAAGGCGGCAATCAAAAGGGCAGCGATGTCGAGTGTCGAAAGATACTGTGAAGCGTTCAGGTCCATGATCATATAGTATATGACAGCAGTCACATCCACCGCATGGAAGAAGGAGTGATATGGGTTATGGAGGTAGCCTTGATCAACATCAATTATGAAGTCAAGTAGTTGCGATGCCGTTGCGCCAATGGCGGTGTCGAGCTTCAATGAAATAAACATTCCAAGCACGTATCCATAAAGCTCTGCGCGCGATTTGGATAAAACTTCAAATTCTGCTGTGATTTTGAATGAAGATCCATTAATTAATTTTATCATAGTCTGCGAGAATTGTGAAAGCAACAAAGTGTTAAATGGTTGGTGAGTCTGCGTGTAGATTGTCAATGGCAAGTTGAAAGGCTAATAATAAGTACCCTTTCGACTATGAACAAGTCCTCCGCTGCAAGCGAGTTGTGTCTCAATACCAACATGTTAGTGGATTGAATCAGTCAGCAAAGTAGAGAACGCAGTAAAGGGTGGAGGGTGAGGAAAATGTTGAGTTTTAAATTGTTTCACTTGGCTGGCTGGCTGCCTGGCTAGAGTCCGTTACCGCTCTTGCAGAACCTTCGGTCGCAGAAGCAGAATATAGCCATATTAAAGAGATCATCATATTGTTTTATCTGTCAAACTAGAATCAATAGTTATCATAAAGAAGTTTCCCTTTTGATCTGCAATTACTCTTGCCACTTGCTCCTGCCTTCATTAAAACAGCTCCTCCCAGCATAATTGTTCTTAGGTCTCAATTCAATAGTTATGGTATCTGATACAAAACTTCGAGTTGATGTAAACATAATTTATCGTATTTCTATTTTCACAAAGGTCAAGACTCGATGTACACGAAGTGGTATTGCAGTACCTTACATTGTGTTTTATTCTCTGTACTACGTGATAGGAAACTAGAACTTGGTTGATAAAGCAAAATGTCAATCATGTTTCTTCACTCTCTGTCAACATTCTGAGAGCAAAGTCTCATTTTACTTCCATTGTTTGCTGAAGCTGCAGCAGATCCAACATTGGTATACCAAAGCGATGACGTCAAAAGCCGCTCAATCGATACTTTCCCCTTTTGGTGACCAAGCTGTACCGCTCGTAGGAGTGCTACTCGCATAGACATAGCTATAAGCGTTAAATAGTGATTTATCAAATTGCTTGAATAACGATTGCCAAGAAATTTTCAAATACATTCTATTTTACGTTAACAGAATGAAAAATGGCTATAATTGGACCGAAGTGACCTATAGATGAAGCACCTTGTGACGTTAAAGCCAGTCAGCTTCAATGATTTCAATTGGCAAAAAAAAAAAATTGTGTGTGACCGAAACAAGATACTCTACTGGGTTTTCTTCCGCACATTCACATTAATGCCACCACAATCACCGCATTTTTGGTGCCACCAATGCCAGCAGGAAGTACAGGTGCTGATGGCACCTGATCCTATATGCCAAACGTGTAATGGACAGTTTGTCGAGCAGGTAAGATATGACATACCCAAGTCTTTTTACGCGGTGTATTCTTCATGGATATTAACTATGCTGCGCATGTACTTGTATAGATTGAACCAGAAAATGATCCTCGAGATTTCATTGCCCCGTTATATGAAGAAGATCCCACCACAGGATCCAATCAAGGATCTTACAGCAGTTTCAGTACCAGTGGACCTAATAGCAGTGTCTTCCAGTTCTTTGACTCAAGTACGAATGCGCCAGAAAACGGAGGTGCATTGTACACAATGCTACAGGCGCTCTTGAATGGAAATCTACCAACGCCACCAGACCAACAAGAGAGAGGATCCAACAACAATAATACCTCCAGCGGTAATCCAGATATCAGTCGTACAATCCCTGGTGGTGGAGATGGTACTCGCGTTGGTAGATACGGGCAACCAGTTATGTTTATGGGTAGCATTGGTTCGGATGGAGGATTAAGATTTCGATCTGTTCAGAATAGCCAATCATCAACTATGCCTGGATCCTTTTACAACTCACAAAATACTACCTATCAGAGAACTGAATCACCAAGACCGACTGAGAATCGAGATCCAAGCGTGCGCACTGCCAACATGATCAAGTAGGTTATATCTTTTGTTACCTGTCAATCTCTAAGTTGTAAATGCTATGTTATTTATCAAACTTTCTCGATAGCTTAATTCAAATGATATCTGGATTGAGTGGATCACCCATCAGTCTTAATTTTGGCGGTACAACTAATCCAGGGGATTATGTATTTAGCCAAACTGGATTAGACAATATCATCACTCAATTGATGGAGCAAGCAAACAGGTATGTTGAGGAGCGTTTCTATTTCCAATAATTTTAGTACTTTGCTCATATATAACTCAATCGTGTACCAGTGATCATGCACCACCTCCAGCTACAGACGAAATGATAGAGCGGTTAGAAAAGAGGAAGCTCAAGGAGTCAGAACTTGGTAAGTTATTTCAAAGATGTGCTAGCGTACTTCAGGTAAGCTCTATGCTTACACCACTGGACATACAGAAAACTACACCCATTGCGCTATTTGTACAGATGATTTCACTTTAGAGGATGAAGTGACAATAATGCCCTGTGAACATGGTTATCACGGCGATTGTATTACTCCTTGGTTAAAAGTAAACGGAACTTGTCCTGTTTGGTGAGTATCCAATATACACTACGTCAATTCATTCTGAAGCTTGATTGTCTAATTATTTTGTTATATTAGTCGATACTCATTGATCACCGGTCAAATACCCAAAGATAAACCATCAGAACAAGCATCCAACGTATCCACTACCACCGAAGCAAGCACTTCAAATCAAGCTCAAACTACGTCTAGCCAAACTGCATCAAGCCAAACGACATCCAACCAAACAGCGCCCAACCGAACAACGTCCAGCCAAACCTCAAACCCAACCAATCCACCTACCAGTACAACATCTGATTCAAGGAATACTACCCTTTCTTGGGAGTCAACAATTCCTGGAGCATTCACATGGGGAGGTGGTAACAATAACCAATCACAGCAGCAACAAGAAAGCCATCCGAACTCGGACAATACCAATGCTAACGCTAACGCCAATGAAAATAACCCGTCGTCGTCTACTAGCAACGAGAACCCCCCTTCCAATGTTCTTGACTTGGATTGATAACGATGTCTTGGCCATCAAGTATATACATATTTTGAAAAGATGTTGATGATTAAAAATGTTATTGTATTTTTCGTTTCTTGTATAATGTTTCCTATCTATGACAATTAAAAAAATATGTTGGGTTATCGGCGTACTCGTGCGCCTGTGAACCTAAAGAACGAAGGTCTTTGGTTACCGGTGCGTTCTCGAGAATACAGCTGCTCCATAGTGTTTTTTGAGATTTAGTACCACCAGGGTTGTTGAAATTGCTAATATGACAAGCTGAACGATGATACTATATACGCAACCTAGAGACACAGACTCTGAAGTGTTCAATATCATCTGCAAAGGAAACAGAGGTCCAGAGAGTTAGATACACGCGTCAACGAGTATAAAAAAAATAAATATTGATACCGACTGCGTATGATACTCCAAAATGACTTGCCAACACCCAAACGCCTTGTAGGATCCCGGATATACTTGGCAGATTGAGATACGCTTCAAAAGCGATCATCATCCATGTTATATGTTGTAGTGAAGCCAGAGTGGTTGTGATAGCTGATACAAAGAATAATGTAGCATTCGGGCACGACGGACACATGATGACACCTGGTCCAATCGTCTGTACAAGGGTTGAAATATAAGTGACCAATGCACTTGTCAAACCAAACCCGAAACCAGATACTAATACACAAAAGGAAGAGGTGAATGTGGGAGTTTGCCTATAATCCTGCGAAACGTTGCTTACCAAAAGCAAACACAGAGCGATTGTATAGTGATTTGGGATTCTTGGATACAATCATTAAACCTTTTTCTGCTCGACTTTGTATGTATTCAATATACTGGATTTCGTTGCCTTGCAATTGCTTGTGACTCTGAAAACGGACTTACTTTAAAAGCTTGAACAATGCCCACCGAAATAGTTCCTGCATAAGAACACTGTACATAATTGTCACCGGATTTAGAGCACGCGCAGGTTTTGCGGCATACCATATGACAGAGGATAATAATATAGCAATCAGCCAAAAGAATGCGCTGTGCAAGCAAACCAATGGAATGTCAGATGAGCGGCCATAAAGATATATCGGGCTCGAAATCTTCAAAATTCATCATTACCTGCATACCATGAGTAAAACTAATTGGGCATCTCGGGAAATATACAAGAAGAATATACTAAGGAGTGGCCCATAGGCTACGAACATGCATCCAAAGAATGAGTACAGTGACATGTTCTTTGATGACAGGCACTGGACTTGGAACAATTCTCTCCAGATTTGAAAAAAAATTCAACACCCGCCACCAATGCTGGCGACCAGGTTCATATTCTGGCATGCCGATCTATAACATTAATCGTAACGGATCAAAATTCACATGGAATATGGTCTTAAGGAGAATCAGGATCAGTGAAACCTTCATTGTTGTTAACGAGTAAAGGACTGAAGACAAGGCACTGGTGAAATTGGTACAACAACTGTCTAAATATTTTGCTTACACAATTGCTGGATGCTGAGCTTCTAAAATCTATTAAGACAAATGGTTATGCCTGCTTGGGCAATTTACGCACTCGCACTTCTGTTGAATGCTGCTGAATGAATTGGCATGAGAGAGGAATTACAGACATAAATAGGTCAGCCACTGTCGCATAAATTTATTCGCATCAGGCACGTTGATGACAAACTGGATTGTTTCCGCGGTAAACGATTTACTGCATAGGTAACTCAGCCCTACGGGACCCTTCTACTGATATTGCAAAAACTGAAAGCCAAACCTGGGTATTGGCAGCTGGCCAGCAAACAATTTCCCAAAAGGTTTTTTTTACCTAAGGATGTCCACTCCGAAACCCCCGAAGATCTGAACTCACTTTTTCTTTACATACCATTTCAAGACATGACAGCATTTAAAGTAACACACAAGGTAGACAACAATTGAAATTGTGCCAAGTAATATATAGGAGAGAATAGAAGAGGGAACGTAATCTGCGCTGTTACAGAGATGTGTTTAAGAGCTTCAAGCAAAAAAAGGTACAAGGTGAGGCTGGTTGATAGGAAACATGAAGGACTTTGTACGTGTTGGATTGGATTGATTGGTGACAATTGTAATTAGGCTTTTAGAGCGAGAAAAATGGAAATAAACAGATGGGTCCGAGTTGGTGTCCATGAGCAAATGTATGCCGGAATAAATGGAGTGGGTGGAGGGGATGAGTTGAAAATAGGGTCAATGGTATTACAGGATGATGCAGCATCCGGTATCATCCTTTTGCTTTTGGACCTGGATATGAACAGGATAACATCAGCTATTACGCTTCATCGCGACATACTTGGAGAGAGGAGAATTGCTTACAAGGCCGGCTCTGGTGGCAATATTAAACACTTTTTGAACACCTTCACCAGTCAACGCACTGCATTCTACGTAAGAACGAGCGCCGATATTTGATGCCACAATCTCCGCCTGATGTTAAAATAAATGGGCAAAGATAAATAATCACAGATCAGCTTTCTGCTGCTCCTCAGAAACGAGGCGAGGCCCGGGGATTCCTTACCTCTCGTGGGTGAACATATCGATCATCGTTACTACCAGCGTCTTGTGGCCGTAAATCCTTTTTGAGACCCACTAGTATTATCGGCACCCCAGGACATTCTCTGTTGACTTCCTCGATCCACTAGTAAATTTGTTGAATGTTAAACATCTGCCATCGTCACAATGATTGTGATCCGCGTTCTGCTTGGGGGACGAGTAACAGTGTGCGAAACCTACCTCTGCAGTAACATTTTCAAGTGAATCTTTTGTGTCAATAGCAAATGATATCAGGACAACATTGGCACCTGGATAAGAATGGATCCGAATTCTCTAAACAATGCATAATGAAATTAGCGGTCGATATATGATATAACATCATTGGAGCTAATAGCGGATTGAATACTACAAAGCTAGTTTATCACCTACATCATATTCTTCTTGACCGCTAATAATTGGAGAGGGCATGAGTTGATACATGATGATCAAATATCACCTTTTTTTATAACTCTTCACAATGTCCAGTTAAGAAACAATACTTACGCTGTATCCCAAAGAGCCAGTTCGACGTTCTTTCCATCTACTTGCACTGTATAAACATTGGTATCGAATACAGTCGGTATCTAGAAATAGAAAGGAGTGTATTTTTGGGAACAGTCAGACGACAGGAGTTTCTTAAAGCCCTATCAAAGCAAAATGGCGAAAGCTACTAACATGATCCTGTAATTCCAAGGAAAAAACGTCAAAATCAGTCAATGAAATTGTTCAGAATGAGGCAGGAAGGGTATTGCAAAAGCAGCCTACCCTTAAAAAGGTGCCGTATTGGAAAACATGAAGCACCGAAGTTTTGCCGCAAGCTCCGTCACCTACAATAACCAGCTTAATCCGTGGGACATGGTTTGACTGAGATTTGGATTTCGACGGCATTATCCGAGATTCAGTTCAGTGGTGGTTGAGTGAGAGAGAAAGAGAGAGAGGGTAAGGGAAGCGCGGTTGAGGCTGCGCACATATATACTCTGTCTGGGCAAGGGGACGGGACAGGCGAGCAGGCAAAAGAGAACCGTTCGCTTGATATTTGGCCAATCACACGACTGCCTACACAGAAATTGGGCATCCGCCTTTTGGGGTTGTGCACTTAAGTGCGACGCTAAATCGATCTTGCAAAATACAAAAGAACTTTCGGTTTTTCCTTTAACAAGTGATCTGCTTATTGTCAACTCGAAGCCCTTATCTCAATATCATTGCATTTAAACGATTCAAACAATGGTAGCTCTAACAAATGTGCTCCCATATAGAATGATACCTAGTTTCAGATCTCCCTTTTCGAGCTGATGAAAATGGCACTTGCATTCAGTTGAACAGCCACACTCTCGCCATGCTATATGTCAAATTAATACAATTCGCCAAGGTAGGGCTTTGCCACCACAAAAGATGGAAAGCTGGATTTTCTTATAACGGAAGGATTGCCAAGCCTAATATCTACATCAAGTTGCGCAGCCGATATTGCTATATCTTCAGCCTCGTTCAATGCATGTAGCAAAATGCACACCATACCAAACAGAAAATAAGGCTTCAGCGTTTCCGTCCAATTGTCAGTGAACCCTTACTCTGATTGATAGGCTATTTCGTGAGCTTCACAGTCCGCTCAATGTCATTGGCTCATTTCAGGAACATTCTCTCTCCCAGCACATTCCCACCGCCGTTGGTTATGCCTCGCCGGATAAGAATGCTATTCCAGTAGAGAACGATCATCATTGCATTCACTCACTGACTTTGACTGTACATTCAGACTCGACATTACGCATCTGCTCGCGATCCTGCTCCTTAAACCTAGCAGATCCGTCAGACAAACACTGCTACCCAACAGCATGCCATGAATCCAGCTTCCCAGCCTCGTATTCCAGGGTTCACCCAGCCTCACAGTAACCGGTCCATTTATTTCAAATATGTGTTCGCAGTAACTTCTATATTTTGGTAAATATTGAGTGGCTTGGGGTTCTATTGATACACCACAGTGGCAATAAATGCAACATCAGTTGCATTTACGCTCCATGCCCAACCAGACCTTTCGGAATTGTCTCAAGCAAACAGGGAATAGTTACCGGCTATATTGACAATGTTACGCCGGCTCATTTCCGAACCAACTACTCATCGAAGTAACTTTCCCTATGCAATAATCGTGTGACGGCCAGAAAGCACCCATCAAGGAAGCACCTTTTTCAGATGTCAACAATGAAATTAGTAAAACTATCAAATATGTATTTGGAAGGGAGACTATATCCATTCCTGGCCAGCAATGAACTTCATTTGCCTACTCATATATATGACGCAGTTTCTTCAATAATATCTCCAAGTATAATCAAGTAAGAAGCTTGCTCAGTGCTTTGTGGGACTCTGCAGAGAACCTATTTTTGTTACCGATTGTAAAAGCTGTTCAGTGAATGCTTCGAAAATTGCAAAGCAGATGTCTCTGTGTACGTAATGAATCTTGAAGCAATATCCTCAATAATTTAAATGGCTGGCGATGTAGTCAGAAGGACTGCAATTTTGTCCGACCTTAGAATGTCAATAATCTGGAGTCCGCTCGTACGGATTACTTGATCAAATTAGTGGCTTAGAAAAAATCGACAACCCAAGGGTTCGAATACCTTCATTACAAAATACTCCTTTTTCGTTAAAATGCCCAGACAACAGGTAAATGACTGTACAGTATCTGCTACTTTAATCGCAGTTGGCTAAATCTTTTTTTAAAAGCGACGATCTGCCCCCCGTCCATCTGTTCAACAACAAACCCGTCAAGCTCATACTGTCCCTGCACGACAGCAGGCTCCACCCCAGCAACCACCACAACAACCTCCACAACATGCAATGACACAACCTCCACCAGCTTCTGTTGCTCATCCCGCTGCTCCTTCTCAAGGTCCTGGGCTCTTTGCTCAAAGTATGTATTATCCTCAAACTTGTTCGTGCCGCAACTCCAATCACCATACTTACACATGGCATTGTTTATAGTGGCCACAACTGCTGCTGGTGTCGCTGTTGGTTCAGCCGTAGGTCACACTATGGCTGCTGGTGTTTCATCCTTGTTCAGTGGCAGTGGCTCTTCTGAGGAGCAACATCAACCCCAGCAACAACAGCAATACCAACAACCTCCTCAGCAGGTTTACCAACAACAGCAACCTGGTGCTGTTTCATGTGAAGCTGATGCCCAAGCTTTCACCAAGTGTCTTCAAGCCAATAACAATGATGTTACTGCTTGCCAATGGTACCTCGACTCTCTTAAGGCATGCCAACAGATGGCTGCCAACTATTAGATATAATAGATAGATAGATAGACTGCTTGCCTTCTTTTTTGGCTAATTTGTATAACATATTAAAAAAAAAGAAGGGAGGATGTTTTGTAGAACCCTTCATTAAACACATAAAAAGTGAACGCATATGCACACAGAGTTTGGTTGTATGGATGTACGTGTAGCTTTGTTCATGTTTTGACAAATAGGATGAAAAAATAACACACACATTCGTTTAGTTGGCCGTGAAAATATACATTGGGCGAATTTGTTTTGTTTTATATAATGTGAAAGTTTCACTTGTCTACTTGCGGAAAGGATCAAAATGTAATTCAAACTGCACCCATGGTTTGTAACTATTGTCATTGACGTTCTGGAACTCGTGGTCGAGATGTTCATCTCTGGTGTCGTTCTTCTTGCTTCGTTGACCATAGACGCCACCAAGATGACCGTACTGAGCCATCAAAACATCTTCAACCTTGTTTTGGCTCTTGGGCTTGGGCTGGTGAAATTCCAAAGGAAGTCAGTACTGGCAGCAACACCAAAGAAGCATGTATATCACACTACCTACCTCAATGACAACAGAGGTAAAGTCCGGAGGCAAACCATAACGCAATACTGATTCAACAAAGATTCGAAGCGCCTTGAGATGAACCCATGATGAAAATACTTCACTGAAATTAGTCTTCGCCAGTCGAATGATTATTTGTTGTTGCTCTCGCTCTGACGAAATAGTTTCCTCTGCTTCTTTCTTTTGCTTTTCAAGGGAATTCTCGTCATATTGGAAATCTCTGACAATGAACCTGATGCCACGGCATTAGTGACCAGTGCGGATTGTAATCAATAACAAAATAATATCTACCTCTCCTCTCTTGCTTTATGGGTGAATTCTTCAGCGACGCGTTGGAATAGGGTAACGGTGAATAATGCATACTCGTCATCTTCAGCAATTTTACTAGGAGACAGTAGAGCGTCAGCCACATACTGATTTGCGCGTTGTAACATTACCGTTTAGCCTCCTTGCATTGTCTATACTTACATTGAGGATCGTGGAACAACCATCTGGGTCAACGATTCATATGTGCTATACCAACGCTTGATGAGTGCCCTAAAGATGATTGGAAGTCAGGCGTGATGTAGACGTGATGCATGATCATCCAAATGAGAAAAAAATATATACCTTGGCACAGCAACAATAAGTGTAGTGAGATAATCCGAGTTGAGTACACAATGTTCTTTCTTTACTATGCCATTTAGATTCTTTACAGAAAGGTTTCCACTGCGATAAAAGCAGAGTTAGTTAGACGAATCAAAAATCTGTTGATCGTATGCCAGTAGTGGCAACTCACGTCTCTTTGCGCTGTAAAGCCTGCAAAGCGCTTTTCGTTTGGGTATAGCTATTCATCTTGTTCTTCAGGACATTATCAGCAGATACCATATCCTAGTAGTTAAAGAGTTTAGCGAATTATTTGTCTCACGATTGTAGAGCGTCGTTCTGTTCAACCAACCTGATGTAATAACTCCGTGGTCTCTTGCAACGACTTGTCAGTTCGATACTTCATCGTGTTCCACTGGAAACTCTTGACGTAGGAATCAATATCCTCTATAAAAAGACACGTCGTGGTTTATGAGCCTATACCAAGTGATATTGTTACAACTAGGAGTAAAAGCTTACTGTCATTAACCTTAAGGTAGTCGACTAGTTGGTCTTGCTGATCCTTCAACAAGGTACGCATAAGGTCGACAATCTTGTTGACTGATTGCTCAAAACTAACATCATATTTCACTAATTCATCAGACAGAAGAACAAGGGCGTCAAGAGTACCAATCTAGACGTTTCATAGCGGTGAGTGCATGCATGGCACAATTGGCGGTTCCAAATTCGATACATTTCATACTCACTTTGAACTCTGGAATGGCGAACGCATAGGTGTTTGCAAATTCCGATAGCTTCCCTTTGAGATTCTGGAAGGTATTTTGTCTGTTGCCTGATGCAGGCACCGACACGAGATGGAAGTCCATTGTGAATAAGAGACAAAGCGAACGTTTGAGACTCCTACAGCCTGATGAGATTTTGCCAGCCTGGGTCGGTATACCCACGCATCACCGCAAAGCAACGCCTGGTGCCAAAGTGAGCAATCCAAGGATCAAGACGGCATGGCATATTCTAAATTATTTTATTATCTACATAATTATGGTTGCTACTTTATACCACCAGTAGACTTGTTTCTACCTATTCAATAGAGAGTGCTTAAACCATAGGGTGTGATAAGCCAGTATGACGGCGTTTGAATTTGCATCCAAACGACAAGCAAAATCGCCAAAACTTCTTCGGGTGGCTGATTCACAATTTCTTGTTGATTATGTATCACGATAACTACGAGGAAGACGATCTTGCCGCCGAAGTTGAGCTCGTCACTTCCGCTCAATACACTCAGGATGCTGATGTTGATGATGGTTTCGATTCGGAAGGTAATGATTTAAGAAAATCAATCTCGTGAAAACTTTTTTTCAAGAGTATTAAACAGAAACATGCCGGAACTAACATATAAATCATCTTTACAGGCGTGATTCCTTCCCAAAAGCAACCTATTGCTGTCGAGATCCCTGATACTATCAAGAACTTCATCACCTACTTCCACCGAAATGTTCTTGAGAACAACATTTACGAATTGCATACTCTTTATGAGGTTACTTTCAACAAGCTCACTGACCGATTCTACTCAAAGCAACCCTGGCCTGAGGCAGAACTTATTTCTCCCCTCGTTGACGATGGTAATATTTATCTTTATATACGAAAAGTTGAGATTCTCAATTGATGACTTATATTTACTGCTTGCATCGCAACCAGATCAAGTCTTTTTGACCTTGTATCGCGAATTGTACTATCGCCATATCTATGCTCGTTTGTCACCTTCTATCCAAGACCGTTTCCACTCATACGAGAACTACTGCGATCTTTTCAACTACATTTTGAGTAAGTTAAAATGCTTTTACTGACAGAGTTGGTCTAACGCTACTTACTAATCATTGACCTGTCAGATTCTGACTTCCCTGTCAACCTTGAACTTCCAAACCAATGGTTGTGGGACATTATCGATGAGTTCATCTACCAGTTCCAATCTTTCTGCAACTGCAGAAACAGAATCAAGAACCGTTCTGAAGAAGAGATCGCTTTGCTTCGTGACAACCCGCAAATTTGGAGTTGTTACAGTGTTCTCAATGTCTTGTACTCATTGATTCAAAAGTCTCGCATCAATGAACAGCTTCTTGTCAACAAGAATGGTGGTGACATGTTGTAAGTATGGAAGGCAAAGGGCTGCATTCTATTGTAATCATATGGAGCTAAAAGTATGTATGCTCTTTCTCTTCCAGGGAAGCTGCAGGTGAATATGGTTCACGACCCCTCTATAAGATGTTGGGATACTTCTCTATTATTGGACTTTTGCGCGTTCATTGTCTTTTGGGAGATTACACCTTGGCTCTCAAGATGATGGATAACATTGAACTTAACAAGAAGGCTCTCTTCTCTCGTGTAATTCCATGCCACGTTACCACATACTACTATGTCGGTTTCTCTTACTTGATGATGAGAAGATACGCTGATGCCATCAAGGCCTTTTCCACTGTCTTGACTTTCATCCAGCGTACCAAGCAATACCACACTCGTTCATATCAATATGATCAGGTAAGAGTGATTTATGAATTAAAGAGAGTGAACTCTGGCAGTTTTACTAACCTGGTTTTAAATAGATCGCCAAGAAGTGTGACCAGATGTATGCTTTGTTGGCTATGTGCATTGCTCTTTGCCCTACTCGTCTTGATGAGAACATCCACAACCACCTCCGTGAAAAATATGGTGAGCAACTGGCCAAGATGCAAAAGGGGTAAGTGTCTATAACATTTGGTCTGAACGGTTGCTGTATATGTCAAAGTACTAATCCTCTACACCAGTGAGGACAGCATCAGTGTTTATGAAGACCTCTTCCAGTATGCATGCCCCAAGTTCATCTCTCCAAATGGACCGAACTTCGATGACCCTGCATCACTGTCACAAGTCAACGTAAGCATATAACATTGCAATAGCGATAAGAGATTCTTCAATATTATTAACGCACTTCCCTACATAGGAACCTTACCAACACCATGCCAAGATATTCCTCAGTGATATACATAACCAAGCCATGATCCCAACATTGCGATCATTCCTCAAGCTGTACACCACCATGAGCATTGATAAATTGGCTGCCTTCCTCGAGATGGATGCAGACGAACTTAGAACTCAGCTTTTGAACTTCAAGCAGAGAAGCCGTCAACAAAAATGGACAAACGGAAATCTCCTCGAAGGAGATATTGTCTCCACCTCTGATTTGGATTTCTGCATCAAGCAGGATATGATTCATATTGCTGAGAGCAAGGTTGGCCGACGTTATGGTGACTGGTTCCTTAGAAATATCACCAGATTCCAGGATGTCATTGCCACCTTAGAGCATAAGAACTAAAAATCCCCAAACCATTCAATCAAAAACAAGATAGTATATAAAAAGAAAAAAGAAAGAATCCTCATTTCCGAAAATCTTATTCCAACTTTGCAAATTCATGTCCATCACAACTTCGTTTTTTTTTCCCCCTTTCATTCATTCATAGAAATGATCTTGTTTGGATATTAAAAAAAGAATCTCGAAACGTGCGCGTGCGATGTTTTTGTGTGTGTGCTCTTTGACAAATCAAGCAATACCACAACCTTTGATAGCCAGCGGAAGGGCATCCCGCGCAAACTATTCTCACCAACGATAATTTCTTTCGATACAAATTGAGAGTGCTTCTGTTTACCATTTTAGGAATAGGCAAACAACAATCAACCGAATTTGTAGAAACGAGACCGAAATTTTAGAGTCCATTTTCTTGTTCGTGTAGTAACCGACGTTTTTCTTTCCCTTCCCTTGATCTCGACGCACTACACTACACCATAGCTATTGCTTTATATATTACATTAGTTGAGTATCATGACCGGCAATATGAGTGTGACGGCTGGATCGCTTGATAGACTCCGTATCGAGCAACAAAAGAGTAACACTCTGGCAGCCAAAATCTTTGTGGAAGAAACCTTGGGTCAACCTCTGGCGAGCGATGACTTACACCGGGAACTGAAAGATGGTGTGATTTTGTGCAGGTTAGTCTATCGCTATTTGTTCTGGACCAGATTATCTGAGTATTATTTACAAGCTACCTTGGATCCACAGCCTTTTGAACAAAATTCAAGCTGGTACGGTTGTGCATATCAATAAGAAGGATCAAGCATTTGTCAAGGTAAAGAATAAAATTCCACTGCATGATAATACGTGGGAGATGGACATGAGGTGATATCTGTGAATAGCAAATCGAAGCAAGATATTAAGAACATGAACTTTTTTTTTGTCACTTATGGGTATAGATGGCAAACATTAGCTCCTTTCTTCAGGGGGCGAGCAAGGTAAAGTAATAGTGGCAACATTCTGAATAATCAATATTTTGACCAGAATGCATTCTAATATCCGCTCCCTACGCATTTATCTACCTTACCAGTTGGGTTTACAAAACTCTGAGTTATTCCAGACTGTTGATTTATGGGAGGCAAAGGACATGATGGCTGTAAGTACTGAACTGGCTGTTCCTTCTTTTTGATTCATAATCTGATTCATTAACGTGCCTCTTTTCGTCTATATGTTTTTGTGCATGCAGGTTGTCCATACCATCTTATCTCTGTCTAGATTAAGTAATAGGCGCACTGAGAAGAGAGGGAAGCCACCCACCAATATTCATACACACATCCAGCAACCCAAACATACACCTCCGCCGAAAGATACACGACTAAACAAAGACCACGACATTCATATCGACGAGAAGCAAACTCGGTGGACTCGCCGACACAAGAAGGAAAGGTCTAGCACCGCGCCAACTTCAGATTATATGAATGTGGATCGAAAATCACAGCTTGTAAAGGAAGACGTTGTTAAGAGTTATTTGAATGTTCGCAACATCTTTAGCAACTCCATCAAGACAACTGAACCCGAAGAGCTGGATACACCGTTCATCCATTCAGCCAAGGATACCGGGAAAAACTTTGCGAATTCACCTACTCTCTCTAATAGGCCCATCAGCTCGTCACTATCTGATTTAGCACATGACGACAACTTAGGCTCAATTGTTCGCTGGCACAGTAGGAGCAGATCTCAGGTGGATAGTGCATATGGTAGCCTTAACTTTTTAACGGATGAGAAAACTCTCAATGAAGATAATACTTCATCAGTGATACAAGGCATGCAACAAACGCTCCTTGAGATTCGAGATGTACTGAACGAACGACCTGCCCAAAAGACGCAACAGAGGTTGTCAGTGCCAGCTCCTCTTCCACCGTTGCGAATGGTCCCATCCAAATCCACACCCACATCGCGGACCACTATACTAGAAGTTGAGAGTCAGATTAACCATCGAACATCTAGAGAGATCGTGGCTGGAAACCCGACACGAGACGTACCCCCTTCACCTAGAAGCTATCAAGAGCAAAAACGAGAGAGGGTTACATTGTACGACGACGAAGGCAATAAAATATCACAATATGTAAGTATTCCGTATATCTTGTAATAACTTGTGGCTAAAGCTAACCACTGTTTACAACCAAAGCAATTAGGGAACTGTATAGGAAAGGGTCAATTTGGTGTTGTTTATAGGTGAGAATAGCTTTGGTGATGGATAACTGTCAAGGTCAATCGATTACTAAACTGTTGCAATAGAGCATTGAATATTGACACAGGTCACCTGTATGCTATCAAGCGGATCAATATCGAACAACAGGATGAAGCAGATCAAGAAATGATGGTAAGGATGTTGCAAAGAGTCAAATGTAATTCATCCAATAGCCTAATTAGTACGTTGCATTGTAGCAAGAGGTAGAATTGCTCAAGTCAATGGATCATCCCAATGTCATCAGGTATATAGGGTGTGTGCGTTCAGAGAAGTACCTGGACGTGATTCTAGAGTAAGTGCTATTTCAACTTGATCTTGCGTATTGATTATTGTAACTAATTAATTATACTCTCAGGTTTCTAGAGAGTGGGTCACTCTTGTCTACCCTTAAGTCATTTGGTACATTCTCAGAAAACCTTGTAGCCGCTTATACTGTTAAAATCCTTTTAGGTCTTAGTTATCTTCATGCCAAAGGTGTAAGTGGTAGCCTAGTCCGCTGGACGTATGCCCTGATTTCATGAAGTGAGCACTTTCTTAATAATTTACCGACTTCATCTAGGTGGTCCACTGCGATCTAAAAGCTGCAAACATTTTGACCACGAAGACTGGTACAGTCAAGCTCACAGATTTTGGAGTCTCACTTAACCTGAATTTGAAGCAAGTGGATAAGGGAGAGCCAGTTGGTACCCCAAATTGGAGTAAGTGGAGACGTTGGTATGCTTTCTTCCTATAGGCATTGAATAACGTCCATTCCATCATAATAGTGGCACCAGAAATCATCGACCTTCAAGGAGCCTGTGTCAAATCGGATATATGGTCAGTTTATCATTAAAACTTCAACTTGAGAGTTCAAAATATTAACGCTATTCAATTAACTCCCGTACGGTTTATAGGTCCCTTGGATGCACCATAGTGGAAATGTATACTGGAAAACCTCCATATTCCGATCTGATTTCCATGTCGGCTTTATACAGGATAGTGGAGGACGATATGCCTCCTCTACCACATGACATATCTAATGTAAGCTAGATGTTTTCGAGACTTCTCTATCTAGCTCTACAATGGAACCTTTTTGCTAACCATAACGTAATCAGCCTATGCGAGATTTTTTGATATGCTGTTTCCAGAAAGATCCTCGTCGTCGACCTTCGGCTTTGGAATTGCTAAGGCATGAGTGGCTTGCAACTGCGTTTGCTACTGAAGGCGATGTGTCGAAACTTTGGGCTATGGAAAATGAATTGTCCGTTAATACCTTGACTTCATTCACAACACGCAACCTCTCAGACAACTGCATACCCATGCAAGTCGGAGTGGACAGTGATTCCCCCCCTGCCTTGACTCGGAAAAACACTAGACGAGGCTCTCTCCCTGCACGCAAAATAGATCAGGCTCATATTGTCCATCACTCATTTTTGAAAACTACATTTGAAAAATGTGAGTACCAGTTTGCAGCGTTGTTTACCACATCGACAAACAAAAACATCATCATGAGATATTGATCAGTTGAATTGCAGCCATTACATGTAAAGTCTGCGACGAGAATATAAAGAAACATGGTATGTTTTGCGAAGGTAAGATAGGATTATGAGTAATGTTTATGAAAGATTTTGCGCCTTGCTGATACTCGAAATAGCTTGCGCCATTGTATGCCATGATAAATGTCGTTCCCTAGCTCCCCACTGTGTCAATGCCACCAGGTTCTCAGACATGGAGCGCCGTCACATACCACCAACATCTATACCCAGTAATATTCCATCTTATCGACAGTCCAAGTCGCCATACTTGGCAGCTAGCAATGCAGCCATTAGTTCGCCAACTGTGAATTTATTACTCACTTCCAAGATACCTCTCAACCTTCGCCGTAGGAGCAGGCCAGAAAGCGACAACTGTATTATATCCTAAAAGGAAGGTTATCCTATTATTTGCAGATCGAGTCCTTCTTATATAACCCTTGACCAATGTACTATAGCTAATTTGTTTAATTGCCCCTCACCCATCCGTCCAAGCAAACTCATTTTTCTCATCACCCCTTACTACTTCGACCACTACCCACAAAGATGGAATGCAAAATTTTGCTTTCATGTAAAATAAATATTTAAAAGAAGTTCACAGAATTTGATAAAAAAAAAGGTGAGAATCGTACATTTATACAACAGTTCTGAAAAACATGTGGGCTGAATGGTGTTATTGCAGCAAATCAGCAAAATAGCTGTCCAATTGCTCATCATTGGTTTTGTCTTGATCAATCTTGACAGGCTGCTTCCAGATATCCGCTGCGTCATCCTTCTGGTTACTCTGTACTGGCTCATCTAAATGAAGATATATAAGTAGATTGTTTGAAGGACAATAGAACATGTTATCAAAACGCACCTTTTATATCTTGTTCATGGTCAGAATTAGTGTGCCGTGGCTTCTTTGATTCAACCTTTTCGTCAGCGTCTTCATGATTTTCATGATGACTACGTCGTCTCTTCTCATGCCTATTTGATTTATATTCTTTTGCCGCTCGTTTTTGTGTCTTGTAGTTGAGCTTGTCAGAGCACGATGGACATAGTCGCAATTTAACAAGCTCATTCTTCTTTTCTCCATCCTCCATGTACCCGAAGTTCACCTCCCAGCTCTTCAACCTTTCTGTTTTATTGCATCTTGTGGATCCGCACTCAAACTGGCCTAAGAAGGTAAATCAGAAGAAGGAGTAGTTAGCTTGTAATTTCATTACCCTGAAATGATGCAATGCACTTACCTTTTCCAACAATGACTTCGTCCTCGGTTCGCCAACGCATAGCAATCCTGCCTTCTTTATACCGCTTGAGCTCACATATAGCATATTCTTTAAACAGTTTATCGTAATACCGCTTTGCGATTCTCTGCTCCCAAGAAATGTCCGAATCCGTTTCATCCACGTCTCTCACGAACCTTTGGCAAATACGTTAAAAGAATACTATGAATAAGATCGTAAGGTCTTTGATATAATTTACCTGTGATTCTCTTCTAGAATCTCAATTTCCGTTTTACCCGTCCGTGCAGCTGTTGATTTTGATTTGCCATAAAACTGAATGTAATCTCGAACAAACCGCTTGTGACGAGCATACTATGCGGGAGAGGAAAGAATGAGTAAGTGTCTAACCAGCCATGTTATACTTAAGTTCGGTGAATTTCAATAGAATGCTAAATATACTTGCGGCATCTAGTCCATTGAGCTCATTTCTAAATACGCGCTTGCTGTGTTCGCTCTGCATTCACCAAATCTACAGACCAAGTTCAGGAATATCAAAAATCATAGGCACTGCGGACCCAAAAATAATCTCTGCTCCTAAAATTTCACTATCGCTTTCTCATTCGCGTTGCATTGAACCCGACAAAATCTAGCCTGTATGACGGACGCAGCTGAATCAGTATCATTAAAAGTGCAAGTGGGCTCGCTTCTGTCAGAGTACTCGACACTTATCAGGAAATACTTCACATCCGTAAACAGTTTGACTGAAACGCCGAATTTACCTGTCGAAAACACTCCCGAATACATTACAAACCAGATCCTTGCTGTGGATGCAAAGCTACAGGAGGCCGTTCAGAAAAGTAAGCAATTGCGTAGAGATCAGAGTGATTGGTGTAAGCCCAGAGTTGACCTGTTACTTTCCACCACAGTTGATGAACATCAACGGCAGCATCATCGAATTGTCGCTATCCAAGAAGACATCAAGGCCCAAAATGCTTCACTATTGATGGTGGTCAACCGGCTACAGGAAACGCGGTCTCTATTGGCAGAAACTCTCAGTGGAGCACAAGACGAGCTCACATTAATGAAGAACGCATCTGATGGTAAGTAGGCTGGGCAGCTAACATATATTCATGTGTACCTATGGCTCACTTCTGCTACACTATAGCCAACATGAACTTTAGCGACATTCTCTCGTACGCGTCCAAACTCTCTAAATACACTTCAGCGCCACCCAATTTCAACATGATGAAAGATATGAAGGTTGATTTTGAGAAACCTTATCCAGATGAAGAACGTATGCGAAGAGGCGTCTTGTACTGGCAACACGTGCCACCAGAACAACAAGTTCAAGAGACTTGTGAGTGGAGGATATGGTTTACTGATTGCAAGGTGTCACAATGTCGATATCTAATCTTTTTTGTCTTACAGTTGACAATTTGTCGAGTGAGAGCAGTGAAGACGAACAGGGCCAGGATGACGGAATCGGCAAAGCATCAACTGCTGCTGAGGATATCCATAATGAAGCATTCTGGGAGTTGGATCTCAACCCGGATCTTCCCTCATAGTGGGTTGATTGAATTTCAACTTATACCACACACCATCTCACTATACAGACACACCTATTACAGACACATTGCAATCCATAATGTTTACAGCATACATACAAAAAATGCCCATCAGGGTGCCTTAGCTAGCATCACTCAATCATGACAAAATCATTTACGCGCATTCACTTCCCCACAACCGGGGTTCTCTCCCCCAAACACCAACCCATCCAGCACATGGTGACGACCTAAATTACTTGTATATGGTTATCGATATGAGTCACCGGTTGGTGGCACTGTGTGATTTTTCCACTCACAGGCGGATGTAACCGTAGAGGATTTATTCAGGGTTCTGGGCTAGCTAAAATATTCATTGTACAATAAAGAAAACGACGATGTGGGGTAAAATTATCCGAATGTCCCCTCTTCCCGGTCCACAGGGTAAAGTAAAGAAAGGCGTTATTTTGGAAATTATGGGTTTGCCTGGTTACGAGAACAAGCCTCTGTTTTCTACCCCACCAGTACATGTTGTACAAATGTCAGGGTCCACTCTTGACTTTTTCTCCGCAGATACAAACAAGCCAAGGAAAGCGAAGCGAAGCAATAGCACGGGAAGGGAAGGGAAGAGAACGTGAACCGACTTGAAATTACTAAGCAACACATTGGAAGCATATGAACGTAGCAATTGAGTTTACAAGGTGCAGGTCTGAAACTGGTTCCCACAGGTTTGGTAGTTAGCTTTCGTGAGGCTGCACATTGCGCGGTTTTAGTAGAAGCTCCCAATCCATAAAACGACATGGATCTCATGGTCAGCAATCGCTGGGTGGTAAACATATTTGGCCAAAAGTGACCGTAGGTTTGCCGTGGGTTTGCCGTGGGTATTACAAATAATTTGGCTTGGGAGGGTGTGATTTGTCCTACATACCGTGAATTTTTTGCTGGCCTGCTTCAGGGTCTGGCGTGGGAGAACATGTCAATTGGGGCACAGATTACCAAAAGCATTCTAAATCTCATAATGTCAATTTTTTTTATATAGGATAAAAAGACACTAAAGTGTGGGGGTGGTATATGTGGTGATCGTGAGAGTTATATACAAGAAGTTTAAAAAGGGTCATATAGGAGAAAAAAAAAAGGCAAAGAGTGCGTGAATATATGAAGAGTGTGGGATGGAAGCAAGAGTGCATAATGGGAGAATAGTAGAATATGTGTGTGAGTGTGTAGGGTGTGAGTGAGGGATAATTTTTTTCATTGAAAGTCGCTGTACAGTGTGGGATTAAATATAAGCCATTAATATTGTTGGTCAAAAGAACAAGGATTGAATGGGTGGTAAAGTGACTTCCGTATTGTTGGTTGGGGAATAATGGGGCTGGGGCAGTACTGCAGCTGTAGTAGCGGTGTCTCGTGGCCCAAATGTAGAAAGAGGAAATACCTCATTCAGCGGAGGAAGAACCGTGTGGGATTCATGATTCCTATAATGATAATAATCAAGGGGGGCGTTTTCCAAAGGCGCTAATTTCAATGCAGCCAAGGTTGGAGACGCTTTGGGTGTTTGCAAATCACTGTCATTGTCCGATTGTGCCTTGTCTGAGAGAGATGGACTAGGAGGTAATGACATATAGTTGGATCGGTTTCTGATAGATCGAGTGGGAGTCTTGTTACATCGTTGTCTTTTATTGGTACTTCTTATGTTGGTATGAATGCGTGTATGCCGAGTCAATTCATCTGAACGAGAGAACCGTTTTCCACAACCTGGGAATGAACAATGATGCGGTTTTTCGCCAGTGTGAGTCCTTAAATGCCGCGTCTGATGTTCTAAGCGATAAAATGCTTTTTGGCAGAGAGGGCATTGATAAGGACGAGGAGCATTATTCTCTGTAGAGGAGGGCATTTTTTTTAGAAATTGAAGAGATAGAGCCAGAGTTAAGATAAAGTGTATATGAGAAAGATAAGAAAGAGAGAGAAAAGTGAAAGAGTGCGACAAAGGAAGAGATAGAGAGAACGGCTGATACTTTTATAGCTTTGCAGCTGGGTGGTGGTGGTGGTGGTGGGTGCTGGTCCTGGTCCTTGCTCACTCCCCCCCCCACCGCTGTCGATCAGATAGGTTACACGTGAAAGTTTAGTTTGGAATGACAATCGACTTATCAAAAGACTGGCTGAGTGATAGGAAGAATACCTGAGATAACAAAAGCTCGGAGATAATTATTCACTTTGTGAATTTGTGTGGGGGGATGTAGTAAATGTTTGATGTCAGTTAAAATGTTTGTGTGTTATTTTTTTTACGTGGGGCGAAAAAGGAGTCATTGAAAGCCCCAATGGCCCAGAACGGTTATTAACCTCCTGGGATCTTGCCAACCTTTAATGATAATAAGAGGGACAAAAAGTAAATTATCAAAACCTTGGAGTAATAATTTGAGATTTTGACTGGGGAGCTTTGATGCCAAGAAGCTGAAATCCACTCATCACCCCTTCACAAGATGACTGCGTTGCCATGGGCTGTGGCTGTTTACATAGCCATAAACTTAAAGGATAACATGCTCTGCTCATATTTAGCATAGTGTATGGGTAAGGCATCCATATACAAAGGGGAGCAGGGGCCAAGCCTTCGGCTTGTTCAAATACAGGCAAATCGTAGCCTTGTGATTGTTCTTTACCGCGTCTATCGTCCGATGGACCATTCAGCCATCAGAAACATGCCGAAATTACTCCGATATCATTGAGCATTGACTGAAGTCAGACAATCGATTGGAATTTTCATACAAAACGTGGCCTTTCAATAGGTAGAGATAAAAAAATAAAAAAATAAATAAAGACGGGGGACACAGGAGGTGAAAGAGGTTTTGGGGGCCAGTGCTTTTCAATATCTCAAGCGCTTTGAATAACCTGCTGTCTTGCCTATCTGGCAGGCAAGCCTGGCCCAGTCCACCCGTTTACTGTTGAGTTTCAGGAGGCTTATCTCCATTCATCTATTTCTCTTTAAGCAAACCAGCTGCCCTCTCCACGCACACCACCCACAATTTGAGCATTTCGGATCATATTCTATGAGGTCATATTTTCCTTTCATTCTGGGCCCTGGACTCGCCCACAGTCCCCCACCCTTAATGGAAGTACAAGCTGACCAAAGAAAAATCGCCGGCCTATGAAAATTGACCTCTTTTCCACCACATACAATTCCAGCTCAGATCTGCTTCCTACGACCATTTCCGATGGTCCTGGCTATCAAGAATTTTTTATAGCCGCAAAGATAGGTATTATATCGTCAAGGAAAGGATCTTAATAATAATAATAATAATAATAATAATAAAATACGGGGAAAAAATCTTGGCTGCCTACCTATCCGATAACATCATTTCAAACCACAAATCTTGTATAGCCTAAACGAGGAAACTTTCTGAACTGTTACTCCTCATAATTACTGAACCAGCACATTGTAAAACGCTTCCATTAACAAAAAGGAAACATAACTCAAAAGATTGATTTCAAAATCCCCTGCCCTTGGCTTACTTGCTCTGACTGGCTGACCAGACCACAAGCGGCCATCGGCTGCACCACAATTACAAACCTGGAGAACAATTTACATTATAACCATGATCCGATTTGAGATTTGAAGAAGTTTTCCCTTCTCCTTTGCTCACAAATTTTTGATCGATAACAAAAAAAATCCATGGCTATCTCTTTTTCTGGCACTCGTCAAAAAATTCTCCACCTTATTCTATTTATTTGAAATTTACATCGCTCGCCGTAAAATAAAACATATCCATCATGCTAGCAAATTTGAACACAACAGTTATCCTTCAGAAAACAAGATGGATATATGTTACGCAATGTAGACAAGTAGCTCGTGCCACCCCACTCTATCTCTAGTATCATCGGAAAAATAGGATACTTACCTGTCATTATGAACCACGTCTCTGGATCAGGCGTATCAGCAATATGCACCACGGTGCACATTGTAATGTGTATAAAAAATGATGCATTCCCCGATCCAGATGATGAGATAGTTGCTTAACATATGAGAGAGAGACATAGAGGGCTGAGCAGGTTCAGAGTTACGTTTTTGTTTCATCCGGTTTATCTTTTCATGTTTTTTTCGTGGGAGTAAACGGGTTATTCAAACAAGCCTGGGACCTGATAGCATGCTAAACTCCAAGAGTAGTCAAATGCAGATCCCCGTTTTTCAATGTAAAATTATATACATCAATTCCTAACGTAAGATGATTGGGCCTCAGAAGAAGTGCGCGTTTACAGCTACCTATCTGGATATGGTACCGGCCCGAGTAACCGACCAAATGTTATTGCCATGTGCAAACTATTTGCAACACAGTTCTTCCATTCCGATCCATTTCACACCCCACATCTCTTTAGTGCTGAAACTATCCCAAAAGCCGATTAGGGAAGCACAATCCAGGGTTTGAAAGGGAAAGCCGTCCCCCAACTAAAATGAGATATTACCTGCATTTTTCGTCTACTGACGTGATCATCATGTTTTCCATAAAGAATTAAAGATGTTTTTGGGGCGTTTTTTTTTTTTTGATTCTACTGTAGTGTGCGTGTGTGTTTTGCTTTCCACATTGTGTACGTGTGTCTGATGATACGCTTTGGAATGGAAATGCGGTGTGCACCGAGTTGCATTTTCAAATGTGTTGAGCATGCTGGTGCCCAAGCCCAGCCAATCATGCTTTTTCAGGTCGATCACACTTTTCTCCCCAAAATCATTACACGAACAAACGAGTGTATCTTCCGATAACGGCATACGGCCGATTGACATATTTACATTTGTGGTGATTGGGTCTATACGTTACATTGATAGAATTGGCGCAAACATCTTTTATGATCATATGGGCAAATGATTGCCTTTCATTCGTCTTAGGCATGTTTAGCCATGTACCCCACTATACCCCGTTGGGATTAGATATTCGATGCATATAGATGTGGCATCGTACCTAGTGGCCCCCTTGCTATTATTTGTGATGCTGTCAATTACTGTAAAGGCTTGGGACCGCGCGGTGTTCACCATATTCATTAACGTATCGGAACAATTAGGTGCCGATCGGCCTCCACATGTAAATAAAAATATTGAATAAAGTTGAATGGGTATCCGTAATCTGTAACTAGCATAGTTTACGTTCAAGTGGACCACCCACTGCGCGCTTGAGTAAGTGAATAGGAGAGAGAACCGCAAGTGTGGGTGTTTGCACTTTTTCCGTATGTCCAGCTTTATTATTTTTCGCTATTGGACCCTCCCGTAATGTAAAAAAATGCACCAACAGTCTAATCAATAATCAGTGAGAGGATAGTATCAAGTGAAAGGGTTTAGTTACAGTAATGACAAATATCAGTATGTCATCATCCAATAAATGCTTGAATTTATGCTATATATCTTGTCAGTCAAGCATAAGTACCATATGATCACCTAAGAGCAGGCAAGTCTTACCGTCTGTTTACCTAGCCGAATCCAGTATTGCCCAGGCAGATTAAACTCCAAGGAATAAAGTAGACATCTTCGTGTCTGAAAGTATTTTATTCCCTTTCTTCAATGCTGCAATTTTTCTGAATGTATTAGCTGTGCTTTTCTTCACGTATCAGGTAAAAAAGGAAAGAAATACCAACTAAGTGCATGACTCGAAAATGGTCAATTTGACCTTCACTCTCCGCCTCTCCGCAGCCGTAGCACTATTTTTCCCAGCCCATTCAATAATTACCTGTGAATGACACGAGACAATCGACACTGACAAAATATGTATACACTATATGTCAAACAACGAACATGAGTTGCTGAGAAACGCTTTCTATGAAGGTAGTGGCACAGCAAGTGACCGTTTCTAAACTATCAGGTGTAACCATTCCACCACTGTGTTAAAAGTCACAAATCTGCAAGAACGGTATGAATCTTCCCTTCCTACTTATCCAATGGTTGTAACGAAACCTTACGGATCTTGGTCTTCCCCGGTATCTGCTGAATCCCTCGGTCAGGACTCTGGCATCAAATTTGATTTCTTTGTCAAGTTCGATGAACACACCAAAACTGTGTACTGGACAAAGTGTGTCAACGAAGAAGGTGGCCGAATACAGATATTCTCCCAAAGCCTTGAACACCAAGGCGAAGAAACCATAGCCATCTTACCTATTGACTATAACTGTAGGGACAAAGTTCACGAGTATGGAGGTGGAGCATTCACAGTGAAAAAAAACGTCTTGTTTTTTTCCAACTTCGCTGATGCACGCCTGTATAAAATCGATCTCAACCACCCAACCGATATCGTCCCAATTGTACCAGACAATAGATTGCATCGATACGCAGACTTGAATGTGGATGAAGATCTTCGATTCATGATTTGCGTACGTGAGGAGCATATCGAAAATGGAACTCCAGAGGATGTAATCAACAAGTTGGTGACCATTGATTTGCTGGCTGAGAACTTGGATCAAGCAGTCAAGATTATTGCGGAAGGAAACGACTTTTACACCGCTCCCGTTATCAACCCACTTAACAATGAGCTGACATTCATCACTTACAACCATCCTAATCTTCCATGGGACTTTACCAGACTGTATCAAGCCAAGTTAACCTATGACAATAGCTTGCATGTCTCGAATTTGCGTTGCATAGCTGGAGAAAGCATACAAGAGAGCATTGTGGTAAGGAAGAGAGAAGCACTTTTTTACGTGATAGAATATTTGAAACGAAATGATGAGGCTAACAACTGGACTTTTTAATTATAGCAACCTCGGTATGCTAGTGATGGTTATCTGTATGCCATGACCGACCGCAACGGATATTGGAACTTGCACAAATACGAAGATGGAGATTTGCAGCAAGTCCTTGCCGACACTATTGAGAAGGACCAGTGTGGTCCAGCTTGGTGCTTCGGATTTTCCGACTATGCTCCGCTACTAAATGACCCGACCATGATTATATGCAAGTCCAAGTCATCTCTTGCTTTATTAGATACAAAAGCTCGAACTATGGTGGATCTACCTACACCATACATTCAATATGATCAAGTACAGGTTGCTAGTGTTGGTGATACCGAATATGTCCTCTTCTCAGCTCTCTCTACAACAGTTCCACGAAAGTTTGTGGTATACTCGATTGCAGAAAAAAAGGTCATCAAAGTACTACAAGACTCAAAGTCTCCACCTTTGGATGGAGCATACATCTCTGAGGCTCAGGAAATTCAATTTCCAACCGATCACGGATTTGGCTATTGCTATTTCTATCCTCCCAAGAACCCAGAATTCAAAAGCGATGGCCTACCACCTCTACGAGTGTTGGTTCATGGTGGTCCAACAACAAGAGCCGATGGCGAATTCGATTACAACTACATGTATTGGACTACTAGAGGTATCGCAATAGTCGAAGTTAACTATGGAGGCTCAACTGGATACGGTAGAGAATATAGAAATCTGCTTAAGAAAAATTGGGGGATTGTTGATGTGAATGACTGCTGCGCTGCAGCATTGCATCTTGCGGAAATAGGTCTGGTTGATCGAGAAAAGCTTACCATTCAAGGAGGAAGTGCTGGAGGTTTTACCACTCTGTACGTTAAATATTACTTGTCTTTGATATCCTACATGTTGTATTCACTAGTAACTATTTCAGGGCATGCCTAGCATTCCGACCTGAGGTTTTCAAGGCTGGATGTGCACTTTACGCCGTTACGGATTTGAAGCTCCTTTTGTTAGAAGGACACAAGTTTGAAAGCAAATATTTCTGTAAGTGACTCAGTGGAAGTGGCAACATGCCGTGTAACATGACTGACGATGTGTCATAGTGGGGATTGTTGGGCAATATCCTGAGGAAGAGCAAGTTTACTACGACCGGTGAGGAACGATTAATATCTGGGGAGATACGCTCTTAATGGTCAGACTAACTGATATCCGCTCTAGGTCACCTATCCACCATTCGCAAAACATTACATGCCCAGCCATTCTCTTTCATGGACTGGACGATTACGCCGTTCCACCTTCACAATCTGAAGAAATGATTAGTGTTCTTAATTCCAACAAGGTTCCAAACGCATTAGTTACGTATCCTGGCGAGGGTCATGGTAAGTATTTAGTTTAAGTATTTAGTTATTCAACGGTATAACGTTTATTTACATTGCCGTAAATAGGTTTCCGGATGAAAGAGAACATCATCCGCACGGTGGAGCTAGAGATATGGTTTTATGGTCAAATTCTTGGCTTCCCTGTCGAACGAATTGAAGGAATAGAGATATCCAATTGGTCCAATTGAATGTGAGATAACAAGCTAACGGCTTCTTTATAGATCTGGTTTATCAGGAGACAATATTAATGATGAACATGATGAAAATAAAAATGTAATAGGTAGCGTCGGATCTCTTTTAGTCTTGTCTTGTATAGTTGAGTGAGTTAGAGAGTATGAATTAGAGCGTAAGAGCGTAGGTAGTTCTTACGTGACATTTTGTGCTTTGGAGTAAATGTGCAACGATGCTGTGACTGTCCGTTGAAACACAGCTCTCACTGCGACAATTCCTTTATAATAGTTGCATTCATATCCACATGAGAATGACAACCAAGGAAAACAAGAACAAGACGATCACAGAAGGTACGGAAAGTAACAAGGAAAATAAACCTACTAACATTACAACTAACCCATTGTCACATAGACGAGGCTGCTTTGTATGATCGCCAAATTAGATTATGGGGTGTAGAAGCACAACAAAGGTAGCAGCATTGTCGTTGACATTCTGGTTTTTCGTATTGTGCTCTATCTAATGGAATTAGTTGACAATTAGAATAAGAAACGCCAATATTCTCGTGGCTGGGATCAAAGGGCTAGGAAATGAAATATGCAAAAATTTGGTCCTTGCTGGTGTAGGTTCACTAACGATCCTTGACCACGAAACCGTCATCATCGAAGATCTTGGTTCGCAGTTCTTCTTGACTGAAAGTGATATTGGCATGAATGTGAGTGGATAGTTAAAAGAACGACTTGCTAGGGTTCAAGTCCAATGACTCATTGATACTATCAGAGAGCAGAAGCTGCCGCTGTCCATGTGCAAGCCCTTAATCCGAGAGTGGCTGTCCGAACGGATAAGGATAATATTGAACAAATGCCAGACGCGTACTTTGAACAATTCGATATTGTGTGCATTACAAATGCGTCTCTACCCACTCTGGTATACCCCGACCATCATAACTGCTCATTCTAATAATGTCGGTCAAGCACTGATTCTTTACTCTCAACAGATTCGATTGGATACGCTATGTAGGACTAAAAAGACCCCATTCTACGCCGCAGATACATTCGGAATGTTTGGTTATATCTTTTGTGATCTACATAGTCACAAATACATTCAGTAAGTTGCCACCGACATATGTACCAAGCCAACACCAAAATTTCTATGGGGCTAATCAGCATATCAGAGTGCGCAAGGAAGAGCCCACAACAAAAAACGCAACGCCAAGAGAAATTTCTGAGCCTCGAGTAGAGGAATACTGTACACTTGTACAATCTTTAGATCGAGACTGGAGCGATATCACAAAAGCTCAACTGAAGAAACGGGTTTCCAAAGCATTTCCAATGACATTATGTAAGAACTATGACAGCCTTGTGAATGTAGTGTTGGATGAATGTATGTATGGGCTGATATAAATATATGGTAGTGAGATATCGGTTTCAAGAATCCCATGGTCACCTGCCTACTGCAGCCGACGAGCAAGAGCTGGGTACCTTGAGAAATGAGTACCTGCCTCAGCTTGGTTTCAAGGACTTGTCCTTTTTGGACGACTCTATGATTGAGTAAGGAGTTGGCTAGACTAGCATGCTCACGTCATTATGATCATTAATTTGTACCCTCTTATAGAATTCTTGCGCAGACGGCAAACACAGAAATCTCTCCTGTATGTGCTATCGTTGGTGGCATCCTAGCCCAGGAAATTATTAAAGTTCTTTCTGGTAAAGAACTTCCGATACAGAACTGGTTCTTTTATGACGGAATAGCAGGATCGGGTCTCATCCATCATATAGAAAAAGGAAAATCGATAATACTGCAGTGATAGGACAGCCTATTCGATAGATAATAGCAACAACAGCACCCCCAATTACAAAACAATAATATACATTTTTTGTTTTCGGGTTCACTTATCTTCAAACTTCCTCATTGTGGTGCATAAGCTCTAGAAACTCCCAAACTTTATTCTACAAATGTCACTGCCGTGCTCCAGATATTCCTTTCTAGTCACCAGCTTGGTTTGTAGCCTGGCACCGTCATCGACAGTAGCCAGAAACTGCGCTCCAGACCAAGCAAAGTCAACAGGACTTTAAACAAAAAGTTTCATCAGGATCTCAACTTTTCGACAGTTTCAGCCAGCCTGCTTGCTACTTACTTTTCGGGTATAGATACGCGGACATCGTATTCGCCTGGAGCAAATTTGCGCAAATCATTTTGACTGTTGACCACAATGGCTTGAGCTTATGGAACATCGCAGACACACAAGACGATGGTCACTGAAACTTACACTCTCTCTTTGAAACCTGGCAGATTTGCGTTTCCCCCCACAATCACTACGTTGGCATAAAGTAAACCTTGAGCATCTGCAATGGGGCATACCATGTGTAAGTAGTGGTGAAGGGTGATGGATTGTCACACGTGGATGAATACAATTAGTGAAGGGAAAAGTGTGGTGTTGACTCACCTGGATCGCATGCTTGCACGCTTTGAAAAATGGCTTCGGGTATACCTGCCTGATTCATGCCTATGTCCGAAGGATTAAAAAGGATTTCTGGGATCATGAAACGTTCGTTGTTCATGGTAAGAATTTGGTCAGTGTTATCAGCACGCCGTCCTTGCAAGCTCCCATCCTCTGCACGAGGTATTATATATCCTTTGTGCCTTTTCGTGAAATCCGGAAGGACATATTCTTGGATGATGCTATTCTTAGTCGGTGGTGCCCTACATCACGCCAGGGAACGATCAATACAATTTTGCCTACGTCAGCTATTATGTCCTTTGAAACTCACCGGCAAATCGAAAGGTCCTTATATACATCCTTGGAAACATAGCAGCAAGCCTCTTTCACGTCGTTGATGAGATATGTTTCCTCCATCATATCGTAATACCTAAGCATGGTGTTAGCATTGGTAATTTCATACTAATAATGGCTTGAACTCGCAAGTCGTGTAGTGCAGGGTATGGGCATGGGTCGCATCGCTTTATGGAATTTTGTATACTTTACCTGAAAGATACCAGCTCCTTCAGTTGATTAGTGAGAAGTTTTCCTCCAATGTTGATTCTACAATGAATTGATATTAGTTGGAAATGTATGGCGACGAGCTATCAGAGATTCCTCTTTCACGTAGTCGCACCTCCTTATCGCAGTTGTAACTGGAACACCATTGATGAATGGCACAATATGCGTAAAAGAGTATCCAGAGTCAACAATGACCACACAGTCTGGAGCCGACGTTTGTCGTTGACCATATAAAGCGGGGACATCATTGTATAGGCATAGTCGTGGAGCTATTGTGATTGCGTAAAAGAGAGCATGAACGCCTTGTTAGTAGTGGTGTCTCCTGAAGAATAAAGTATTCTACTACTCATACCAATAGTTCTGAAGCTGGCTGCAAATTCGTATTCTTCGTACACAATTTGGTCGTACATCTCTTGCATGTTGGGTAAATTGAAGCATGGCTCGCTCAGGATGAGGTTATGTTGTGTAGGGTCGATCTTTTGGGCAAAGTGAATACGAAATTCAGACACTCCCTATAAAATCCCAATAATTACAGATCCCTGTCCTTACCTTCAATACATTGTTGGAGAACACTCTATCCCATATGTTTTTTTCAATTCCCCAATTTGTCAAAAATCCCTGTAACCATCAAGCGTCAACCCACCAGGCGTATAACCTCGACATCTTTTGCACTGTAACTCACCTTTTCAAACGGTAATCGGTAATATAATGCCGAATAGTTTTGGCAATTATTCAGCTCATCACCAACAAAGTTCCTTCGATCGTATTTGCCTCTGACAATAGAATTGGGAATATGGCTATGGTATAAGAGGTAAGTTTCCTGCCAATGCCAAATTGACAAGGTGAATGCTGATCATTTAAGTTACCGTAGTGATTCAGGCTTGGATGCAATTCCTGCTTTGATGGAGTATGCACCATTGTCGAAGATCAAAGTTTCGAACATGTCGCCACGCGACTAAAGCTGAATAGTAACTGACTTTTTTTGCCTGTATTCCAAAAAATTGCTGCTTCAAACAAAAAGTTGGGTGACACAAACATTTTAAACTCAGCAATAAGCTATCACTTGGATATTTGCGCTCAAGCTACTGCAAAAAATTTCAGTTCACTTTTTCGTTTCGGTTGGCCTGAGCCAAAAAAAAATAGAAATCTTGCCGTCTGGTCTGGGTCCATTAGGATGTCGTCACCCACATCTCCCACCTGACTACTGGGCAATTGCCGCAGTCTAAAATATCTCCCACCCAAGCCTTTTTTCCTTTTTTTTTTCTTTCCCTACTCCTCTGCAATGGCTAGAACTAAGCAAACCGCTCGTAAATCCACAGGTGGAAAGGCTCCCCGTAAGCAACTTGCCACCAAGGCTGCTCGCAAGTCTGCACCCACTACAGGTAACCAACAGTAATGGACATGTCTGCATTATGATGGAAAAAAAGTACTAAACATTTATAATTTGAAAATGAATATAGGTGGTGTTAAGAAGCCCCATCGTTATAAGCCTGGTACTGTCGCTCTTCGTGAAATTCGTAGATATCAGGTGAATATCATATTGTTGTCTGGTATTCTAACCGTGTTGGACTATTTACAAGATACTAAACTAGTTACTGGCGTTCATTTATTAGAAATCCACCGAACTTTTGATTAGAAAGTTGCCTTTCCAACGTCTTGTCCGTGAAATTGCTCAGGACTTCAAGACCGACTTGCGTTTCCAATCTTCTGCTATTGGTGCTCTTCAAGAAGCTGCTGAAGCATACCTTGTTGCCTTATTCGAAGATACTAACTTGGCTGCCATTCACGCCAAGCGTGTCACTATTCAGCCCAAGGATATTCAACTTGCTCGCCGTCTTCGTGGTGAACGCTCTTAGAGTGACAATCTAAATCCACACCTTCAAACAGAATTACATGCAAAATAACAAAACCAAAAGAAACCAAAAAAAAAAACCTTTATTGAATTCTTCCAATCCAATACAATTATTATTTGTATTTTTTTTTTTACTTCTATTCAGTACTTCTGTTTATCCCTTTTCTGTATCTCCTCCAATTATGACTCCGTAGTTGCAATAAATTAGTTTCTTTCAAATTTCAAACCATGGATGTGGACCATGTCTAAGTGGTTGTGAATATTGCTCAGAGTGATAAAATGATTATGTACTTAAGCGCAACCAACATCTGGATTATATTGTGACATTTGATATATTGGTGATTGTCATACAGAGTAAGTTATATATTACTTTAGTACTACCATGCTGGAGTCGACAGAGTCTACTGGAGGACGTTTCTCAACCAATACCTTCATTCCATCTTTCATAGGAAGCGTTAGCGATACCTGATATGTTACGTTGTGCCAAGAAGCAAGAGTGAACTTGTAACGTTTCAAGAGCAACGAGATGGTAAGTAGCGCTTCCAGGGTAGCTAGATTCTGACCCAAGCAAACTCTTGGACCACCATGGAAAGCTGGCCATTGACCTTGAGACATCCTTTTGAGCTCTCCTGTTCCAGTCAACCATCGCTCAGGACGGAACACTCGAGCATCTTGTCCCCAGACACCGACTTGGCGACCCATAGCGTAAGGACTCCATGCCACATAGTCGCCTTTACGGATTTTGGTTCCATCTGGCCATATATCGTCGTTCAGTGCAAACTTTTGATTGAGAGGCACCGACGGATATAAGCGGAGGATTTCGTAGAATCTATTGGAATAAAAAAGAAATTAGGCCATGTCGAAAGTTTAGAATTATCCAGGTTGTAAGTTTTACAAAGAATAGATAAGTACGTACACTGCATGGGCATACTTCATATCCTTAATAGCTTCATACAATGCAACTGGATCATCTTCAATGTCATCAGTGATATGCTCAAAGATTTCTTTTATAAGCTTGTCTTGAATATCAACATGCATCATCAATTCATAAAATGTCCAAGATAATGCCTGTGCTGTAGTGTCTCTTCCAGCAATAACAAAATTGACAATGATATCTCTCAATTCGGTCTCAGATAGTGCCTGACCTTCAGCATTCGTTGTCTGAATGAAGCGAGAGAGAAGGTCGCCTTTCTCCACGTAACTAGGGTTCTGTGTTTCAGCAATACGGTCGCGAACAACTTTGCGAGCAAATTCATCCACGACTTTAACATGGTAAGCAATGGATGTTTTCCAAGGGATAAAGATTCTGGCCAATGCCTCTCTTATGGTCCATCCAGGAATAAGAAGGCGATCAAAAACGTTTAGCTGAGCAGCATCAAAAGAGGCTGCAAATGGGGTTTTTTCTTCTTGCTTGAGGGCTCCCAAGTCCACTCCAAACCCAAGCCTGTCAAAGTGAATTTTTTGTCAGTGTCACAATTTTTTTTTTCTTCTTTTTGGGGAGCGAAATCTCACGCCAAATAGCCAATTCATGCTCTTTCTGGTACATACAGGATGAAGGAATCCAACGTAAATTTGTACATGATATCATGAAAGTCAATTTCTTTTCCACTTTCAACGGCTGTATCGAATATCTGATCACGCATATAGTTCAGCTCCATGAGGAAGACACTAGAGAATATAATTTAGAGTCAATTTGGCGGCTTCATGTCAAGATATCATTACAACCAAATAAAAATAAAGAAAACATACGCTGTGAAGTGATCACGAAAGTTTTTGACATTGAAGATGTTTGCAGCAGTCTTACGTTGGTACTTCCATTGTTCTCCGTCGGCGTTAAAGATTCCATTGCCGAACAGATCATCCATAGCATGGTGGAACGTAGGGCCTTTTTCGTAATTTTCGAAATTAGCTGTAAAACGGAGTAGTCAGTCGTAATATTCCATATTTGTACAATGTCAAAATAAAGAAGTACACAATTACTTTTCAGAATATACTCCACATTTATCGGGTCGGCCGTTCCAATTTGCATAGGCATTCCCAAAGCTGACATGTAGCTGTAATGTAAAGATTAGTTTTACCGTTGTATAGATCAGCCAAGTAGAAATTGGTTTACATTGTCGGAGAACGGACTTCTGCGAAGCCTTCTGTAAAGAAGTCATAGATTTTATCTTTGTATTGAATTAGCAACGGTAAATTTCCCAGCAGTGGCCAGCCAGGATATCGTGCGATATCAGGACGAGCCGGATGAAAGAGAGCACGATCATGGTATCTTGTTGCTAATGCACCGATTACAACAGCGGCAGTACCAGAAGCAGAGAGAATGGGATGATTTTTCACCAGACGACGCAAATCAACAGAGGCAGAGCTCATAGTTGGAAAAGGAGATTGGGAAAAAATGGGAAAAACAGAAAGTTTCTCTGTCCTTTTATCATGGAACAGAACTCCCACATTAAGCTTAAGTGGTGGTCACGATATAATGCAAAATTTGTGTGGGGAGAGGATAAGCACGTAACGATAAATCTAGGAGTGGCAAGGTAAATTGGATAGTGTCACCCCCCAGTACCCATGTGAAGCTATATTGGGTAGTTCTTGGTGAGAAACCCCACCTCATTCTTCTGGAACAGCTACTGTTGCGCTATCCCACTCCTTACTACAGACGTAATGCTACCTATACTGAATTTTTCTTCACATGTTGGCATGGAACAAAGGTCATTTGACAAGGATTTTTTCTAATCTGACTTGCCAAACCAATGCGGTTCTCAGAATCACGCAACGTTCAGGTTGCCCCATCCAAATAACAAGGAGTTCTTCAATAGTAATATTTAAATATGTATATTCAAATGGACTGTACAAGTAATGGACTGCAAATATCATAATATTATGAAATAATCTAGGCAATAACTTCTGGCTTTTCACGTTGGTTAACTTGGACTTTCATACCGTACTTCATTGGCAAGGTCAAGGAGATTTGGTAGGTGATGTTTTGACCAGGTAACAACTTGAAGCGGTATCTCTTCATCAACATAGTGAGAGCTACAAGAGCTTCCAAAGTTGCAAGATTTTGACCTAGGCAGACACGAGGGCCAGCGTGGAAAGCTGGCCAAACGCCCTGATTTTCACGCTTGAGTTCACTGTTTTCGTTGAACCATCGTTCGGGTTTGAATTCCTTGGCGTCGGGTCCCCATATGGATTCAAGGCGGCCTTGACACCAGGGAGACCAAACCACATAGTCACCCTTCTTGATCACAGTACCATCAGGCCAGATATCGTCCTCCAAAGCATATTTCTGGTTGGCAGGCACTGAAGGATGCAAACGTAAAGTTTCGTAGAACCTAAATATGATTGTAAGGATTGGCACGACCATTATAAAGATACACCATAGTTATTGACTTACACAGCATGAGCGTATTTCATGTCCTTGATAATTTCGTAAAGCGCAGGCGAGTTCTTCTCATCTTCATCAGAGATGTTGGCAAAAATCTCCTGTGCGAGCTTTTCCTCAATCTCTGGATTCAGCATCAATTCATACATAGCCCAAGAAAGTGCTTGAGCAGTTGTATCTCTACCAGCAATGATAAAGTTGAGAATAATGTCGCGAAGTTGTGTATCATTGAGGAGGTTGCCTTGATCATCTCTTGATTTCAAGAATCGACTGAGCAAGTCGTTGTGCTCTTGTCCTGCCTCGATATCTTGACGTCGCTTGCTGATCATATCAGCAGCATAGGCATTTACGACCTTGATATGGTCATCCATGGAAGGAGCCCAAGGCATAAGGATTTTGGCAAGACCTTCTCTGGCACGCCAGTATGGGACCATCATTCTTCTGAAAGTGTTGACTTGAGCGGCGTCGAAGGCTGCTGCAAATGGAACCTTGCCTTCTGTACGCAAAGCACCAAGGTCTTCACCAAAACCGATACTGAGGAAATTGATGGAAGTGAAGTCAGTATGCAAACTTAAAGATTTACCGTCAAAAAGCACTAAAATAATCTTACATGACAAAGGAATCCAAGGTGAACTTGAACATGAGGTCGTGGAAATCAACGGAATTTCCATTCTCAACCAAAGGATCCAAAATCGCGCTCTTCATATACTGGAGTTCATCGACGAATACACTAATGAAAAAAGCAGACAAGAGTTAGTAACTGTAATATATCCATCATATTCGTGGGTCATTATTATAAATGCATACTCTGTAAAGTGATCGCGGAAATTCTTCACGTTGAAAATTTGAGAGGCTGTCTTGCGCTGGAACTTCCATTCGTCACCGTTTGTGTTGAAGATGCCATGTCCGAACAGGGCGTCCATGCCATCTCTGAATTGAGGACCCTTTTCATAGTTTAAAAAGTTGTCTATGTAGGGAGAGAAATAGAGAGATAAAAAAAAAAGTTTAGGCCAGACAGAAGTTAGTTACTATTCAATGTTAAAAATTAACATCTCCCCAGCCTCCAATAAACATTGAAACCTACTTTTCAAAATATGTTCAACGCAGCGTGGGTCGGAAGTAGCGACGTTTCTGGGAATACCGAGGTTGGACATGGTTCTATTGCAATTGGTGAGTATTGTCATCTCTTGTAAACATCATATTAAAGATTTCGGTTTGATCACATACGTTGTTACCCCAACGGTCTCAAATCCTTTTAGAGCAAAGTGATGGAAAGAATCCATGTTGCTCAGCAAATCTGGAAGACTTCCAATAAGAGGGTAACCATGGCGCTGTGGAATATCTTCTCGCTTCTCGTCAAATATAGCTCTATCGGGATACATGATGGCCAACGCACCTAAGGCGGCAGCACCAGCACTACCGATAGTCATGGCATATTGTGCAGCAGGTGAAGAAGCCAAAAAGCGTTTTTTAACGCTATCGAATGTAAGAGACATGTTTATGCAGATACGGATGGGAGAAATATACGAGCTGCATCCTAAGAAAATATTGGGCCGTTTATAAAGACGTTTTCCATTAAGAGTAGAAAGTCACAATATTGCCATCGTGGCATGTGAATTGGGGATTATTACTGCCCAGTTACAACTTCTCCTTTCAAGCTGGTGATCTTCATGTAGCTGGTGCCTGCACCATTCAATTTAATCAAAATTATATCGATCTATGCTGAACGATTGTGGAGAGCAGGTTTTTTTAACCATTTTCATAGTAAGAAATGTTAATTCTTGAAAGGAGAAGGTTAGAGTAAAGGTGGGGTTTTTCCTTGGGCTCAAAGATATTAAATAATGACCGATCGCTTTTTCACCTAAACCGGAACCAAAGCTGACCAAAGTCGCACTATCTAAAAAGGGAATAGAAACGCCTTTGTTCAGCAAAAAACGAAAGACCTGACAGGGGATTTTTCTATGATAACTTTCTGAAGAAGTTGCAAACTAGATTTCATTCAATTTACAACTGTGATATGGCTTTGCCTAGCGCCATTAGAGAAGTTACCATAGCCTTTCTGCAGATGTCCGCTTGATATGAGGTGATAAATTGGAAGCGCGATTGTGTAATCTACTCAGATGACTTTTGGCTCTGGGGTGTCATTTCAGCGCTTGGGTAATCAAAATTTTTCCTTGAATAGTTCAATACTATCAACGAAGGAATGATAAGGGATAGCCTGTGCCTTTGTATGGCGGTCATCAATACCGATTCATATCGTACCATTTACATCGGCGCTGACGTACACAACTGTGGCGTAGCTATTGGTATTGCGGATTAATTATGAATCGTCAGCTTATAAGCTAGACATCTTTGTTTAAGATTATTCCTTCAAAAAGGGTTGTACATGCAATGGTGTCATTTTCGTCCCCATACCATTCGTTGAGTGATAAATCTCAGGTCCCAAAGCTTCAAAAACATACGATTGAACGAGGTATATTTGACTTCAAAAACTATCATCTTGAGAAACGTTCTATATAATATTAAGGGCAGAATGCAATAATTTGGATGTGTGGGGTGGATGGATGCGTGCATGTTGTGTACTCTAATTTGCAATGCTAGCATAGGCATCGCTCTAGCGTAAATGTGAAATGTATTGGAAAACGAACGAGACGACACCTTTGCCAGCTTCTTTTTGGAGGATTGGATCAGGAAGTTCATGAAGTTTCTCATCGTAATGGTCCCAGCTAATAAACGCAAAGTAGTCAGATTCTACTTTACCAGATATCACAGTTTCGTCTTCACAAACAACTTACGAGCTCGTATCTCCATATTGCATACTCTCTACATCTTGGACGGATTTGCCTTCGGTGCATCGTTTACCTGTATTGAAGAGACATAAATCTTGCGTCAGCGTTCTCATTCTTGACTCATATCATGTGTTAGGGTGTACACTTACATTTGAAAGTATCATGAGTATCACAGCTGGTATCTCCGTTATACATAAAGAGTTGACGAAGATCAGCCAAAGAAAAGTGTCTCTCAGTATCAGCTGCCTCATCAACGACGCAACTGGATAAAGATTGCTTATGTGATTGTCTTTGGAATATCTTCTCCTCAATAGTGCCTGTAGCAATTAATCGGTAGATGAAGCCTGAAACGCAAATGCTATCTGTAAGGATAGGATTGAAGAAAATGGGCAATAACACTCGTAGTTTCACTTACAATCTTTCTTTTGACCATCTCGCCAAACACGAGCTAATGCCTGCTGGTCCGCTGCTGGATTCCAGTCTACGAAATACATTTGCGTGGTTAATCATTGGTTATTGTCCGCATCTATTACTCTAACTCCCATCTTACCTGGGTCGAAAAGAACAAGTCTATTTGCGCCAATCAAGTTCAGTCCGCAACCTCCTGCCTTGCTACTTAATAGGAAGACAAATTCTGTCCCGTCGGGGTTGTTAAATTTGTCAACCAGCTTTTGACGTTTGTTGATGGTCATGGATCCATCTAGTCGCAGTGAACCGTAACTGATGAGGCACAGTTAGCTTATATGCAATAATTATGCATTCACTACTATAAAAACTAACCTTCTTTGTCTGCAATACTTCTCAATCAAATCCAGAGATTGTGTATAATTGCTGATGATTACAATTTTATCGTCCGTCTCCTTTTTGATGTGAGCAAGCATCCTGTGGGGAAGGACATGTTGGATGAGAAATCCAAAATGTTCGCTTTGACTATAGATTCCTAGTTAACTTACCTATCCAGAACCATCATCTTCCCAGAAAACTCAGGTGATATGATACGATGTCGTCCTTGAGTTTGATAACTTGCTGGCAGTACATTCTCACTACCTCTTATTTCGTCTGGTAAGTTCAATAGGTCAGGGTGATTGACTAGTTTCTTCAACATTGTAATTGCCTATATAGAGAAAGTTTTGAGTTGAGCATCCTTTGTCTCTTCCCTATCAAATTTCCACACTTACCTTGAGAGGTTGACTGCCTTGCCCACGCAAAAGCCTTTGCATTGCCTTCGATGTTATGAACACGTTATAAAGGTCAAGTTGTAATGGTGAAAGCTTGCAAAATACAACATGTTCAAATTTGACCGGCACTGTTGATCGAGAGATGAGTACATATAGTACAACCAGAAATTTGCATCAAAGAAATGATATACTCACAGTATTTGGATAAAATGTCATTGGTTCTTCGGATGATGAATTTGGAGACAATGCTCCATAATTCGCTCAGCTTTTGATCACTGGTTTCGTGATCTTTTTGGGTAGCATCAGCATCTCTTCCCCTCAAGATTGGAATCTCATAGTTTTTGCGGAATTCATTTGGTGTTCCTAATAATCCTGGATTTGCAAAGTTCAGCAATGAGAAGTACTCGCTCAAATCGTTTTGAATTGGTGTTCCGGACAAGATGACTCTACGCTGTACGAGTAACGAATTGAGGGCTTGAAAAGTTAAAGAATCTATGAAATGATATTATGACTGATTAATTGTGTCTGTTCCATGAATATAGTAAAATCAACTAACAATGATAACTTACTGCCGTTCTTCAATCTATGACCTTCGTCACAGAGCAATAGACCAATCTGACAGTTCTTGAGAACTGGGCAATACGATCTCAGCGTCTCGTAAGATATTATGAGAACTTTACGTAATAGAACTTGGTTAATGGCCGGCCAACAGAAGTTCGTATAGCATTTGTAATTAATTGGATATCTCACCTGGATTAACAACCATACGGCCCTGTGCTGAACCCCATTGCTTCATATCAGCAGTAACTTTCTCTTTTGTGCCTTTCCCATCAATTGCCAATGGTCGAATGCGAGTAGGACCTAACCATTTCACTATAATATGACCGTAATTTAGAGCACAGCATAGACATCAATTGCTCATTATCCGTGTTCCTACCTAGTTCATTCGCCCAATTGCGTACCAGGCTCGAAGGACAAACAATGATAGCCTTTTCGATAGTTGGTTTTCCAATCTCACCTGATTGTCGCAACAGCGTCCACATAAGTGCAATGCATTGGAGCTATAAAAGGTAGAGGTTAACTATGCTTAACCTCTTGTCCCCTGATAATGATGAAGGGGATAATACTTACAGTTTTGCCCAAACCCATTTCATCAGCCATAATACAGCTACAGAAAACAATATTTGTTAATGACTCTTCTTAAATGCCACATCAGATTAGAATAATTCGACTTTACCCATAGGCGTTTGGATGGATCTTTCCAGTTGCACACCGGTACAAGAATTTTACACCGTCAATTTGATGTGGTCTCAGCACTTTGGCAAGTACGGGATCAACCACAACATGTCCTCGTTTGTGCTCCATTTTCTTTGTACCTAATATTTCTGCTAGCGATTTTCCACCCTTCAAATGATTGGTCTTTGGTGGGTCCTTTGATGTTTCTTCTTCGTGGGTAGAGTTCTCGCTTTTAGGATCGTCCTTTTCTGGATCATAAAGGATGATGGATCCATCCGCTGTCCAGTCATGCAATGCTCTAGCCGCAATATGTAATCGTCTGCGCACACCCAGTGTTCTAGTGGTTGGAATCAATGACTGCGTGGTGTCAATAGCATCGGCTTTGAAAGGTACTTTGAACTTGGACTTCAATATTTTCATTGGATTATAGTCCTTTGGTAAACGTAGAGGAAGTTCTCTATTGTTGTGAGCAGCAAGATCTGCTAATGCAGCTCGTTTGGCCCTTGCCTGTTTATCCTTCTTCTTGGGAATCGGGTATCCGTCGGAATCATAGTCTTCAGCATCAAAATCTTGGTCATCGTCGTAAGCGCTGTCGCTATCACTGTCGTCGCTCACATTATCCACCACAATTCGTTTTCGTTTGACAGGTAATGAACTGTTTAATGGTTGTGCGCCATTTGGTCGACGTTTGAGAAGCATGACTTTACTAGTACGTCGCGCAGTAGACGGGAATTTCATAAAATGCGAAAAATACCCTAACCCTCGCGTCTCCTCGGCAACCTGAACTTTTTTTTTTTTTTTTTGGTTTTTGAGGTCGGTGTTGCCTTTCGTGGAGACTGGTGAAGTAATAGCTCTATTGAAGCTTGTATCATAGAAAATTAATATACTCCTGCATCGACCTATATAATCAATCGGGTTGAAGCGTAGACATGCTCTATGTTCTGTTCTGTTCTGTGTGTACCACCACTTTTATTTAACCTCAGGAGGTACAAGAATTGCCTTGCTATCGATTGTGAGAGGTACAACAGAAGTTAGATGAGAGCAGAAGATCGGTTTAGTCACCTCTCACAAATATTATAATATATTTAACTGGGCATTAGCCATGGACAGACTGCTTTGCAAGTGGCTGCTCCTCAGGTTTTACATTGTGTTGGGATGTTTCAAGACCCCATTTTAATTGCCTAGCCAACCAGATGCATCCAGTTGTTGATGTGTTGCATGTGAAAACCTATGCCTCAAAATGCCTTGGAAACCTCCATACACATTTATCATGATTTCATTACCCTGTTTCTCTGACTGTTGCCGTAGTAATACTATAGTCATGGATAGCGCGTTAGACTTGCGTCTACAGGTTAGAATATGCGTCCTACATCCTTTAGGCAGGATAATATAATGGATTTTCTGTTTATTATGTTTACTTGATTCGTTATATTCTATTACTAGGATTGGTTGTTGTGTTCAAACTGGGGGATGCTAAGTGCCTTTGCGTTGCTTGCAAGTCAAGTGGTCCGATGTTTTGAGCAAGCCCAAGGCACCTACCTATTTCGGGCATACGCTTGCCTTATCGGACTGTGGTGGGTGAAACTGGAGAAAGTGAAGCGCTGGTCGGTTTGTAACAAAACTTCCTTTACTTCTTTCTCTTTCTCCAACCTCTCTTTTTTATTTTATTTCATGTCCAAATCCTGGGTAACTTTTGTACATTCAACGGCTACGGCCCATGCAAAGTGTGAGTTAGATGCTCTAGACGACAACTTTTCTTCTCATCTGGACTGGCTGTCCGACTTGGAAAATTTGGAACATCGGTACGTTTTGCTATGTTTTTTTTTTTGTTGTGTGTGTATGTTGCTTCGTTTTTATAATAATTTAAACTTTTGTTATTGATACATTCTATCGACTCTTAGACATACTGTATATACTGCCGACAGCTCTGCAGCACTTGCAACTCCAACCAGCAAGTTTGAAGACCAGCTGTACCTGAAAATGGCCACCACCTATAGCAAGGACCAGCAGGTCCCTCAAACTAGCTTTGATGAAGAAGACCAAACAAACAACGATCAGGATGCTACGATTATGGAGAATATCCAAGTCCCTTGTAAAGAAGCACTAAAACCTTCAGTTAAAGACGCCGTAGCCTTATCCAGCGGCAACATCGTCCAGGACCCAAGCCGACTGGCTGACTTCATCAAAGATTTCTTTCCTGACTATCAACTTGAGGACATCATGACCTCACCTATGAAATCTCAACAAAATGATGTAGGCTTGCCCTCGCCACCTTTGAGCAAACCGCCGTCTCCAGTTCCACCTGTTACAGGGTCGATCACTCCAACTGATGAAAGCCCGTGCGACACAAAATATAGCCAAAATCTCCTGCCTAACGACGATCCTTTCCGAGAATATTTCGAAGAAAAGCTGTCAGCTTCTAACTGGTCCTTCAATAAAGGAGCAAGACCTCCGCCTCCAACTTACAGCAAAGCTCTTCCCGCAAAGCACAAATTACTGCAGCAGGCCGATGTTGAAAATGCTGAAGCAAAAAAAATCACACATTTCACAAACAGCTCAGACACTAAATCATCCTCTAAGACTACCCAAGTAAGTATTTCACAACAATGCACATATCCCAATCAGACTTGTCACTAACTATTATCAACCAACAAGATCGATGGCTCCAAGTCATTGCTGAAACACACTGTGGATCAAGTGCATGAATCGATGAAAACATCTCTCCCACATGCTCGATTAACTACTCTTGCAAAATACGATATCGATGTACCAGCTGTGCCACTTAAGAGTCGACTTCTCCAGATGGCAGAGAAAGCCGATTCTAAACAAGGAAAGCCCACAGTCTCTAAAGCCTTGGCTTCATCGGAGAAACGCACTTCTCAAGCATTGTCGATGGAGCGCATTAACCGCCTAGCCCAACCCAAGCGCATAGCTGAAAGAATTGCTGACAACTCAAAGGTAAAGTTAACTTGGTGTTAGTGATAGATTACAACAAAGATCAAAACCAAAATATAATTAATACCTTGTGTTATCTTTATAGTCTATTCCCTCAAGCTATAGATCTGTGTCCAAATCTCCAACCAAAACATCGGTATCCCAGAAGGCTCAAGGCGCCAAACATTTGGGAGTTAGTCAGATTCGCCAGAAACGCTCTCAGCCAATGTCTCTGACCGCCGCCGCCATTGCTCTTAATAGCACACCGATACTCAACCATAACACGACAAGGTATAGATTGCAATAAATTACAAACGTAATACGGAACATATTTTCATCTTGTCTTACAGTTATTAACCAGCTTGTTTAATTTTAGACGTTCGGTTGATTCCGGCGCTGTTGCACAAGAAACCGTACCTTCCAACGAGCCTGATTGGGCTCGCGAATCCAATCTGGAGGCAGCACTAGAAGAACAAAGCAAGGTTGATCCTGACGAGATATTTGGAAAAATCACTTCTCTTGAAATCGATGATGTTTTTCGTACCAAGCCTTCAAAGCTTCAGGCACTTAGCCCCTCTCGACCTTTTAGGATTCGAGTCAACTCCTGTATGACGCGAGTAACGCATCAAGAAGAAGCAGCATATCGCATTGCTATGGGATATGCTGCTTGTTAGAAACAATAAGCTGGACCTTGTACATTAACGGAACTCCAAATCAAATACCCACTCCCCAACAAATTTTTACAATATTCCCCCTCAGGTATAACCCATTGGAGCAAACTATTAGTTTGCTAAAACATCCTGGACAAGAAGTTCCATGATGAAATGCACTATCGATACCCTATATCATCACTGTTATGTTACAATGTAAAATAAAGACGGAAACAAGTTAAATATTATATGCCAACACCTGTATACGCTAAGTTATTTTTTTATTTTTCTGGTGCAAATATCAAAAATTTGCAAAACGGATATTCTCCATATTCTTTTATTTTTCGGCCAAAATGAAAACAAAATCCCATCATCTCAAAAGTACATTATATACAAAGTGTGGTGCGCTGGCTGTTTCTAGTTTCTAACCCATATGCATAACAGCGGCGCCTTCACGAGCTTCTCCAACCCATGTAGGAACAACTAGAGTCGATAAATAATTGAGCAAACTGATGAAGCTCATGAAAATGAAAACAAAGTAATAATTGAAAGGAAATCCAAAGCCACTTGTAAGTGAGAAACTCCATAACGATCCGCCCAACGCTGGTCCGATGGCACGAACAAAACTGACACTCGTCTGACCAACACCGTTGACGGTTCCCAATTGCTGCACCGGAGCCGAATTATTGACCTATGGATCGAACAGATTTAATTTTCAATGTATCCATAATTCCTTATGCTGACTACCACTTACCATAAGCATAACGGCGGTGTAACTAAACGTCGAAAGCGTAAATCGAACTGTCAATGTGCAAAGCATCAGATACCACACAAGCCTTGCTCCATCCTCTCCCCATACGTCGCCGTAATGACTAATGACTGGGCAAGCCATATACAAGGGAATGTACAATATCAGACTCCAACGATACAGAGCCATTGTGGATATTCGGGAATTGACCATGGGATATAAAACGAACTGAGCAAACAGTTGGACGACACCCATAAGAGCCAATGAGATGGCTAGATCTGGTGAGGTCCAGCCTAACCCACCGATAGCAGGTAAAGCGACGGCGAAAAGACTAGTGAAGAAAAACAGCTGTGAGATGATGCGGTATACGGATAGATGCAACCGAAAACAAGTATACCTGAACAATTCATCAAATATCATGGCATGGAACGCTAGTAGGCTGGCATACAAGAAGTTGTGTTAATAATTGAATATAATGCATGCAGGGGGCATAGCACATATTTAACTTACGTATATGATATGATTACATTGATGGACAGCTCACTGACACCTAAACCTAGTCCCCAACCTTTCTTTTCTTCTTCAGGAGCTGCCATAGCCTCGGGGAACATGAGTACAACGGTTCGAACTTCATCGGGTGTACCACCTTCATCATCGTCTCTCCATTCATTCACCAACGATTGTTGACCTTCTACCAGATCTGCAACTTCGCTTTCGGGAACTGCTTTGCTGAGGATTGTTTCTTGTTCTGTTTCGGTTATGACGCAATATCGCATAGAATCATCGCCGTTGTTGGGATTGAGTTCGCCATAGTTAGCATGGTACTCGGCATCTTGTGAGAAATTGTTCCCGGTCGTGGTCGACTGTGTTACTGTTCGCACCATTTCAGGGAGATCCATGACTGGCTGTACCATACCGTAGCCAGTAACAAGTTCGGCCATAGAGTTGGAATTAGTCGCTACACTATTACCATACTCTTCCACAATTTGTTTGTAAATGGATTCTTGAGGTTGAATCTCTACTCCGGCAATTTGGTCGTTTCCAGCAATCGAGAAGCGACGTGGAAAAGCGTCGACACTTCCAAACATATTCGATAAGGTTTGTGTAAGTCTAGGGTCGACAATCGACATCAAGGATTCTGTGATCGAAGGAGGTTGAGAATAATTATCTCTAAGGTTGGGATTGGTCTCTTCAAAGTAGAAATATGTCATTATCAAGCCAATGATCGATATTATGGCTGAAATAAAACATGGCAAGAAATACGGAAACTGTTCGAGCAGAGCAATACCACCAAAGATGTTAGGAAATTGAGTTGCGGGATTGGCCAGTAAACCGCCTAGAACCGGACCGGCTGTTCGGAAGTATAAGAAAAAATACAAAGTATTGTTAGGGGCTGGTGTAGGAGTGCTGAATTAACCTTTTTGAAACACTTGTAACATTACCTATACCGCCAACACCCCAGCAGAATCCAAACATAGCAAAAGCCATTGGTTGATTTGTCGAGTCAGTGATTTCTCCAAGAACGCTCTTAGAGACACCAACATTGCCGTTTAAAGCTCCACATAAGCAACGGGAAAGGACAGCCATTGTCAAATTAGGCGACAGGCCAAACATGATCATTGTGATTGTATTTCCGACAAGACCAATCAATAAAACAGGGCGTCGTCCATAACGGTCTGACAAAGAACCCCATGGTATCGAAGTAAGAAATTGGGCGAGAAAGTATGCAGAAGCAATTGTTCCTATATGCATTCCATTTAGTTAGAAAAGGTTTTACATTTATCCATGCCAATACATGTGGCGTTATCCATTTTACCCGCATAAAATCCAATGGCCTTTTCATCCTCCGTAACATGGAAATCTCGCACCTAGCAAACCATTGGATCAGATCAATAAAGAATAATCCATGATAGGGATTATGAAAACTCCCAGCCTTACCATGAAATAAATGAAGGGCAATAATATAGTGGAAGAAACAGGCTCGCTGAAGATGGCTAATGCCAGAATGGCCATGGGCAGCCTTGGAAGTGGTGTGACATATTTCTCGCCTGGAGCATCATGCAGTAGAGGTGTGACCTCCGTCATGATTGAGTTGGTTCTGCTAGCATGGTTGGAAGGAAATCCAGCTAGGTTAGACGATTGACGGCTATGATGCTGAAATTCCCTCCTAATGGAGCGAACAGTGCCGTGTTGCATTTGAGCGAGCAAGCCAAGCTGACAAAAGGACCACCAAATCAGGCAGCGTCAGACAAGGTTCACAAAAATAAAACGAATAAATGGGTCTGGGATAGGACAACCTGGAACCCAGATTTCATGCACGTGACATTGCCATTTCACTTCCACGGGTGTAAAGGCATCTGTGCGATCTGTGCAGTACAACATAATAGAAATCAGAATATCAATTTAATATTAGTAAAAACCAATCATCGTATATATTTTAACTAATAAAATTGGTATTGTTCAGGTTTACCGACAGTTGATATTGACATTGGGCCATTTCTACCCTAACCCAAATTGTGAAAGGGCAAACTCCGAAGTTGCCGACAGCGGCAAAGCTTTTCCAGGTTCAGTGTTTATCCATCATCTGTACAGTCCATCGCAGCTAATGTCCGTGTACAACCATCGCCCTGTGGTTCCTCCTGCTCCGAGTCGCATTGCTGAGCTTTTGGATGCCATCAAAGGTGAATTTGACCAATTGACACAAGAAGCAATCACTTCTCGATCACAAAGGGACGAATATGAACACAAAAGTGAGCAATCAGCTTCAATTTCATTTTACATTATCTATCGAATTATACTAGGTTACCTGTTTCTGACTGAATTGATTTTAAAATAGTGAACAGCCAGATTCAAGAAATGAACGCTTTTCAAGCAAGTCTTTACGAATTAGAGCGAACTCAACAGAATGTGAAGAAGCAGTATGTATATTTTTACATATTTACTTTTCCATCGCAGGCGTTCCTCCTTGCCGCTGTGTACAAAAAATTATTTAAGGGCCTACATACTAACATATATGTACATGGATCATCATGAAATAGATATGAAGAAGAGATTAGCCGTCTTCGTCAACAACTAGAGCAAGCTCGAGCTGGCCACCCACCTTTGTCATCTGGATCAGCCCCGCCAGCACAGCAGTCGCATCCTTCTCAACACTCACAGCCTGCTCCTCCAAACATCGGGCCTGCTTCTAATCTGTTTGGAGGTATATGCTTTGAATTGAAGCGCGTACATCTATTCTATTGCGATAACTCACTGCCTTTCTTTTAATTTGTGTTAGGCATCATGAACTCTCAAGGCAATACTCAAGGCCCTCCTGGGCTTGTAGCTCCTCCACAAATGGTGGATCCTAATCAGCCACAAGGTCAGCAACATATGGGATATCCCAATTCACCTCAACCGCCTGCTTCCTACCCCAATGGCCCGTCTACACAAAACGGCCCTCCCCCCCAGCAACAAGGTAAGTACTGTCACGCCAAGCTTATTGTCATATGACAAACTGAACAGAATGTTAAAAAAGGATCGCAACAAATGTTACCAGTAGGTCGTCCAATCAGCGGAGGAAGTAAGATGTCCGTCTCAGCTGCAGGAAATGGCACCCCTAATGGACCTAGTCCAATGGTTGATGTGGATCCCGAAAGTGTACCATCTAATTTGAAGAATGAAGGTTCTGACTGGATTGCACTGTAAGTTCATTGATTGAAGATACATCTATCTATATATTTTCTCTTGTTTCACTTTCATTGACTTGGAACTCGTTCTAGTTTCAACCCCAAGGCTCAACGATTCCTCAAGGTTGACCTTGTTCATAATTTCGAACACCCCAGCGTTGTCTGCTGTGTTAAATTCAGCATGGATGGCCGATACTTTGCTGCTGGTTGTAACCGAGCAACTTACATCTACGATGTTGCCACATCTCAACGGGTCTGGTGAGTGTGAAAAAATGGTGCAATTGACATGGAGAAAATGACCACTTTTGAAACTAATTTTCGGATTGTTAAGTGTGCTACAAGATGACAATGTTGGGAAAGAAAATGATGATTTGTATATTCGTTCTGTATGCTTTAGTCCAGACGGGAAATTTCTTGCCACAGGTGCTGAGGACAAACAAATTAGGGTAAGCTATTCACCTGATTGCACGCAGCACCTAGATCAAAATAGAGCCAATATGCCTCAACTCATCTGTTCACGATATTCAGATTTGGGATATTAGCAAAAGACGCATTCGTCACTGCTTGACTGGACACGAACAAGATATTTACTCATTGGATTTCAGCCGTGATGGTCGTATCATCGTTTCTGGATCTGGAGATCGCACTGCCAGAATTTGGGATATGGCTGAGGGAGTCTGCCTTCACGTTTTGCGCGTTAATGACATTGATCAAAAGGATCCTGGCGTTACATCCGTCGCAATCTCTCCTGATGGTCGTCTCGTGGCTGCAGGCAGTCTAGACAAAATGGTGCGCGTTTGGGACACTCAATCTGGTCAAATGTTGGAACGTTTTGAAGGCCACAAGGATAGCGTGTACGCTGTCGCCTTTATGGCTGATGGAAAGAGCGTTGTTAGCGGTAGTTTAGACAAGACTTTAAGACTGTGGCAGTTGAATACTGATTCTCGAGGTTATGGTAATGAGAGAGGCAAAGGTCCATGCAAGCAAGTTTTCACTGGTCACAAGGTAACCTAATATACTTTAAAGGCACTATACACTACTTTTTATATACTCAACTCATTCTTGTTATAGGACTTCGTGTTGTCCGTCGCCACTACACCTGATGGCAACTGGGTTGTGTCAGGTTCCAAAGACCGTCGTGTCCAATTTTGGGATCCTCGCACAGGTCAAGTTCAGTTCATGCTTCAAGGCCATAAGAACTCTGGTACGTGATATTGATAATACATTCTTCTTTCTGGCTTATCCAACCATACTAATCTTCCCCCATTCCCTGTCTTTATAGTCATATCCGTTGGAACCAGTCCAGCTGGTAGGCCACTGTTTGCTAGCGGATCAGGAGATAACCTTGCTAGAATTTGGAGTTATGAGCCAATCTAAATAATGTCCTTATATTCATATGTCTCTGTTTCTGTCTTTCATACAATTATCTTTTCGTTAACGAATTCAACTTTTTTTCTTTATGATTCTGTCAAGCTTTTCATTCCCCGCCAATTTGATGTAAAAATTCAAAAAAAAATACCACAAGTTTTTTGATTTTGTCCCTGCCTTTGCTTGCTCGAACAATTTTTCTTTGTTCTCCAATCGACAAAATGAGCAATTCTTCAGATGACCGAGAACAGTGTCTAGCATATAGCATTAATAATTGCATGACAGACGAAGCATTTGAAAACGACAATACTCTACGAACATTGGTGGGAATGTCTGAGGATTCATGTAATGTTTTCGATCCACGTTCCCCGACACGAATTGACTTGCATAGCATACTAAACTGTTGATCCGCTATGGTAGTCATTCCCTTGGAGTTTTTTCGCACAAAACCCTCGGTAGCTATCTTTAATGCCTCTGAAGAAGAAATGGCTATGGCCGTTGCAAAATACTGCGCGTTAACGCTCGAGGTACGGGCCTCCCTTCACTCCAGTAGCGGAGAACAACACTAACAAACCAATGTACTCTTCTATTTCAGTTGGATGAATCATTTACCAAAATAACCCGCATAAGACCATTCAATGTTGACCCTACTCGTAATGCCCTTACACCTTGGTCCATCTATGTCGAAGGTCTCAAAGCGCCATATGACACGGCGGAAAAAATCAAGGAACTATTTGAGAAAGTCGATCCAGTACACCACGTTGTCCTTCCTGAAGCTTGGAATGGAACCAAAAAGTTCTTTGGGTTCTGTTTTATTGAATTCCATGTTCCACAGGCGGTGCACAGGGCTGTTCGTCTCTTTAATCGGTTTCATGCGGACGGAACATCCAAAACTAAGCACAAAATGAAGGAAAGATCAACGGACCAGGATGTCAGCGAGCTGGGAGACAAACTAGAACTACGCGTCATGACAAAGTAAGGCACCATAAATGTAAAAGTGTTGTGTAATCTTTTATTTAAAATGTATATTGCTGACACTGTTCCGCAGAATCGACTGGGAAAAGCTGAAAACTAAATATCTTGTGCGGCAGGAAGTCCTTGAACAAAAAATTAAAGCAGTGCTGGATGAAATGAATGGAAAGCCTGTAACAAGCAGAAAACCTGTGGCCCCACCAAAACCTGATCATACGACTTTCATAACTGATATTCGAGGACCCCGACCGCCAATTGTCAGACCCAGAAAGACATCATCACCTTCTCAAGATCAATCGTCTAAGGGAAGCTCACAGCAACCTGACTATGAGCAAGGAATAGTTGTGCATGTCGATAACATACAACCTCGGACAAATAAATCCATTCTCAAGGTAAAAACTTTTATACCCGTTGTTGATTTTTATTACCATGTAAACTTATGCCATGGCTTGCAGAAACTGTTTGAAAAATCAGGTGCAGTAACCACCTTCATCAATTTCAAAAAAGATATACCCTCAGTAAGTAATGTAACATGACGATGTCCAGAATTTGGTGACGATACCAGACAACAAAGGGTAGATGTTGATGTCAGTCAGCAATCATGGACACGCTTTAGTAATGATTTTATTGATTATAGTGCAATGTAAAGCTAGCTACTGCTGAAGACGCACATAAGTTGGTGAAATACTTTGAAAACCATCCCACTACTCAATTGCAATCTGATGATGCGCAAGGAACCAGAGAAGTTATTAGTGCTCTAGCACCTCTAAAGATACGAATCCTTGCTGGCAAGGAGGAAGAGATCTACTGGCAAACTCAAGAGAAAAAGAAAGAGAGGTTCAGCCAGATCCGACAAAGTCGTAAAGGCAACCAAGCGCAGAAACAAGAGGTGTCATCGGAAGCTGATTCAAACGAAGCAACCGCGACCACTACACCCGATGTTGAACCTAATTCCAATGATACCAGGAAACCCAAGCGATCAAGCAAATTTAATAATGCCGCACCACCCGCTAAAATAGCAAAGAATACCCACGTACATTTCTCATAACTACCTTCATCTGCCTACATAGTTTCAAAAGCAAGCTCAATGACATCTTATATTCATCATATTGCTAATGACATATCGTGTAAATCTTTGTACAAATATACCCTTTTTAATTCGGTTTAATCACAAACGGCTTAACAAAACATGGTAGACAGGCTAATGTCTTTTGGATAGGGTAGATTATATTGTTTTCCCAAAGGAATTTCAAATAGCTATTGAAAAATCTGTACAATTGTTTCTAATCTGAAGCCAAGAGCTTCTAAATTAGAAGCCAAGAATCTCGTTACACTTCAATGTAACTGCACGAGTCTTCTGGTCATCCTGTTCGTTGATTTCATATGGTAAGTAACCCATCATTTTCTTTCCAATATCGCTCAAGTCGTCTACAGTAGGTCGAAGGTCAGTGAAGCTTCCTTCTGGGCCATCATCACCGTCACGATCAACAAAGTCAGGTCCCTTGCCCTTCTTGAAGGTCTCGTGTTGACGAAGGAGGTACTTGGCATTCATAGGACACATGGGTGAGGCACCAATGTAGGCGACGGAAGAATCCTTTTCTCCGTTGTGGGTATACTCGACACTGTGGCCCAAGTCGCAATGCCAGAGCACATAGTCACCAGGTTGAACGTCAGGAATGGTGACCAAACCATCGTTGATGAGAGGGAAAAGTTCGTTACGCAAGCTCATGCTGTGAACAGTTGGCCATACCTTCATTTCCTTATCCAAAAGTTGCTTGAGAAGGTAGTAAGCGGTCTGCTCCTTCAACATGGGGCACAAACGGATGGTACCCTTATCTTGACCAGCCTCGCTCATTGCAATCCAGCCCTGTAAATTATAACTTGTATTAGTGCCAACTCCCTCTTACATACAGCTTTGAATCTACGTAAATCTTTACCTGGAAGGCTCGGAAGAATTTGTTGGTAGGAAGGGGGGAGGTGGTACGGTAACCAACGTCATATGAGTCTAGCTCTTCCCACTTTCCTTCCCAGACAGCCTTATAGCACTGCTTGTATTCTGGGTGCCACCATCGCTCAATGCCACCACTGTCGACATGGGCAAGCATGCCACCTTCGTCTCCGGGATTTCGGATACGGCATCCATCAATGTAGACCATGGGCTTGGTGGGGGCCCATTCGACGTCCCCCTTGGAATCATGCCACAAAGAATTGGCAGCAATGATAGCCTTGAGCAAGTTGGGGTGTTCTCTGAGCTTAAACAATCCCAAAGCGTTCATGACTCCGCGGGCCGTGACCCCAAGTTTCTCCTGATTACCATACCAATAGTCTTGAATTTCCTTCTTTCTCTGCAACACCTCTTCGTCAGGAATAACGTTGTGAATAACCAAGCATCCGGTGTCCTTGACTCTCTCGAGAACCTCTGGCGGCACTTGTCCGTTGTTGGCCTCAATATCAGCAAAGTCACATTCAGGGATATACTGTGGATAACCTTGTTAATGGAGCGTAACCTTCAAAACCACTTTCACTTCATGTCATAGGTACATACCTTGGAACCGGCCTTCTGAATGGCAGAGATTTTCTCCTTCAAAGCTGGCAAAAGTCGTTCGTATGAAGCTTCGAGTAAATCTTCTGTTGCCTCATAATCATTCTTCACTTTCTGAACAGCTCCCTTCTGATCCCAATGAGTAACGTTGGTTTTGTAAGCCATACTAGTTGATTTAATAGCAAGGTATGGAATTTTGATTGTTGTGTCGGTCTATCCTTTTATATTGCCGAAACGTTCCCCACACACTTTGCTAGATAGAGTTGTCTGTTGTTCCGTCACACCATAAAAATCATACTTAATTTCCAAATTTAAAGCCCTCGACGTGATGTTGTGTGACTATGGCAAGCTTAATTGATTTCAAAAACACCAAATCACTATTGGATATCATAGGGCTCATTCTGTAAAGTTTTCTCTCACTATTCGCTGTGCATAACTAAAATGACGCTATCGACAAATACGGTAATGTAACGGTAGAAGTGCAATTTTTATGTATCGAGGTTTAGGATGAAAGCTTTCACGGTGCGAAGCGCTTACGCAACGTCGGTCATGTTTTGTTGGATACCAGCTTGCACAGCCATTATGATTGAATGCTCACGAGGAGATTTCCATGTTAACCTCCAGTCCATGTTGACTGCGGCGATTTCTGTCAACAATGAAATCGATGACAAATGCGGTCTTTGTGCGATTGGATTGTAGATAGTAAAAGTCATAGATTGACAGAAGCATACTAGCCATCGTGCCAGCCATGGGCTGCTTCTGTTCGTTCGGGTTAAACTGAGCGTATATCGACAGCGCCGATCGTAGGTGTTTTAATCTCAAAGGCCTCCGCATCGACGGTATCAAGTTACAGTACATGTATTTCTATTATTGTTTTCATGACAACGGCCGTACACAGCTGCAGCAGCAGTTGATATCAATTTTTGACGACGTGAATAGTATTGAATTCAAAAACACTGGCTGGTGAGATTTAGGCTTAGTAGTTAACTTTGACCGGTATTCAACCACTGTTGCTCCGATCGCCTTACGCCGTTATCCCAATAAAGTCATATTTCAATACTGGTACCACGGGACAAGTCAACCACGTTTTGTGGCCTGCTGGAACCACCTGAGACAGTTATCGATGCAGCTCTAGACCGTTGATGAAAAACAAGGTTGGTGGGGGACTATGATCGTTTTGAGTGATGGTTGACTCTCGATAATATTGCTATACGTGATGTCAGCCCACAAACTGTGAAGGCTTGGGTCAAACTTTTCATGACAACAGCATGCGCCATCATTATATGCGCAAAGATACAATGTTCCAAACTATAAGGCCACACTTGGCTAACGATGTCACCATGCACACATGAATCTAGCATAAAGTAACGCGGTTACGAGCTAAGGAGTGGGTAAAACCATTATTATTTTATAATGAGTAGTATAATTAGTTATAGTTATCTCTCGTATGCCTCTAATCCATCGCACAAAATATTGTCAGTTGTCACACAAACCTACCCATCTATAACGACAAACTAGAAAACAGCTATCAATTACAAAGGGTAAAATGACGTTTATTATAAGTATTGGAAGATACAAAAGTACCCTTATTGATACACGTATAATATTTTAGAAACCAAGGATGGCATTGCACTTTGCAACAACTTCTTTAACTCTTTGGTCATCATTTGGTTCAACCGTATAGGGGGCATAGCCCATCAACTGTTTACCAATTAATGACATATCCTCTACTGTCGCTCGGTTTTCGAAAAGAGGCTCAAAGGTTTTGGTAACATGACGGTCTTGGAAATCAGGACCGCAAGCACCTTCTTCGAATGTTGGACGTTGAGACACAACGTAATCGGCGTTGTGTGGGCACATAGGTACAATAGGGATGTAAGCAACGGACGAATCCTTGTCACCATTGTGTGTAAATTCGACACCATGGGCCAAGTCACAATGCCAAATTACATAGTCTCCTGGATGGACGTCAGGAATGGTAACAAGACATTCATTGATAAGAGGATAGAGGTCTTCCCCAAGACCCATTCCTTGAACACTTGGCCATCTCTTCTCAGAAATTTCTGGATCAAGCAGTGTCTTGAGAAGATAATAGGCGGATTGTTCCTTGATAGTAGGACAAAGACGGATTGTGCCCTTATCAACACCAGCCTCACTCAAGGCAACCCATCCTTGGAATGCTCTGAACATTTTGTTGGTTGCATTATCGAGTTTGACACGGTTGGTAACAACCCAAGGATCAAGCTCTTCCCATTTTCCTTCCCAAATCTTATCATAGCACTGGCGATATTCATCAACGTAATATCGGTCAAGACCACCTAGTATCAAAATGTTAATCCAATTGTAAACCCTTTATATCGAACAGACATACAATGACATAAACTCGTACCTGAATCCACATGAGTTGGAAGTCCACCGGTTTGTCCAGGCAAACGAATACGGCATCCATCATTGTACATTAAGGGCTTATCTGGTACCCATTCTGCATTTCCAGAAGGATCATGCCATATGGCATTACCTGCCACCATGCACTTGACAAGGTTGGGGTGTTGTCTCAGCTTCATTTGACCCTTTGAATTCTGAATTGAGCGAACCGATTGTCCTGTTCTCTCCTGGTTGCCATACCAATATTCTTGAATCTCCTTTTTGATTTCAAGCACTTCGTCGTCATCAATGACATTCTTGATGACCGCGCATCCGGTTTCACGAAGGCGGTTAGCAAAGTCTTCAGGAAACTTGCCGTCGTTGTTAACAATGTCTTCGAACTCGCATGTAGGGATATACTGAATTTTTATCAGTCAGTATTATCGTATATTGATTGCCACTTATGCTCCTCGATACTTACATTTGGTCCGACAGCTTGAATTTCGTCTCTCTTTTTCTCCAATGCTGAAATAAGTCGTTCGTAAGATGGCTTTAAGTCTTCACGCTTTTTAGCATCAAATCTCTCTTTAACAGAGGCAAGAGCTGCTTTTTGATCCCACTTCAGAACCATTTTGTTGATATGAAAAAAGTTATTTTAATTTTTGAAGTTATGGATAAAAACCCTTATTTATAAAGAGGAATTCAGATCAAAAGTAAACGCGCAGTTTACACCTTAGCACTGACGTTTTGGGATACCTAATTTACCTAGAGTTTGTCACCTGCCTGACCTCCAAAGTTTGTTATCAATCCGAGGATGGCGGGTTATTTCGCCGGCCAACACGAAACTCTTTTTCTCCACGCTTTGCCATATTAATAGCATAACCTCTTCCCATGCTTGCGTGGAAGTTCCTCTATGTCTGTACGGTGCCCCACGTATGAGTATACTTCGTAAACGGATTACTCAAAAACTCTGATGCCACGTGGCTGACTAGGGTCACGCGCTGTAAGTCGGTCAATTCAGGAACTGGTGTTAAGTAAGGTACTACTGTGTGGCATAGAGTAAGTTTTCCATCCAAGGTTCCCTGAGGTTAAAAAAGTGGGTATTAAGTATGGATGATGATAAGGGTAGGGATGCTACTGTATACCATGAAACGTCGATCTTCATACCTTCATTTTGCTACGGGAATAGAATTCACTAGACACCGTGTTTCACTATATAATAAATTGTAGTAATAGTAGAATTTGTAGTGGAAATTGACGCATGGGCAAGATGGGTTTATTTCGGTCGGGCTGATTCGCCGGCGACTTGAACGCCACTATTTGCTATACACATTAAGCCGGTGTTTGCAAAAGTCAACATATGACCATTTTATTTTCTTAGATTCCATACAAGCGCGTTCAACTCAGTTAATTCAATTAGATTCAATTCAACTGAATATGTGTATATTAGAGCTTGGCTGCAAGTCCGAACACAAGTTTGGCGTCTAAAACCGATAGAAAGTACATAAGTTTAAGCAAATAGACATGTTGATATCTCACGCTCTAACTCACCTTCCAAAACCTTCTTGTCGTCTCTTTGGGGAATATCCTTATGAAGATCTGCTGGGTCACACCATCTGGAAACAGCTATCAAATCTTGCTCTGCACTTGATGATTTATTTTGAACAGCCCAAGCAGCTTGCTCATACAACAAGGCGCCAGCAAGAATCTTGCCAAGGGCAAAGGTGATGTCGCGGGCGCTGGCTTCCATTTCCAATCTGTTTTTAACACTACCCACGAAGGCAATAACCTTGTCTAAAGCAACGCTAATGGCTTCAGCGGCATTTTCCAACACCGGAGATTCTTTATCGCCAGAAATTTTATCCACCATGACCTACAGAAGAATTGACACATCCTATTAGTCTTGTCGAATCTAGATGCGTAATGGCAATAAAAAATCAGGGGCGACTTACACTTTGGAAATGGAATAAAGCTTCGCCTTTTGTTTCTGAAAGAACTCTCAAAACGTCCAGACCAAGAACGTTGGTGGTACCTTCCCAGATGCAGTTGACTTGAGCGTCGCGAACTGCACGAGCAATGCCAACATCTTCCATGTATCCTTGACCACCGAGGGCCTCCATACATTCTGTAATAGCCTGTAAACCAATTTTGCAGCCAAAAGATTTGCAAATGGGAGTAATAAATCGGAGGGTCTTGATATTGGACTTGATTTCCTCACTGTTTTCATCGCCGCACTCTATGCGTCCAAGTAGCAAGCATTCATAGAAACACATTTGCGCCAGAACACGGAAAACTAACTCCAGCTGCACCATGGTTTCAATATGAAGGGGTTGCATAGAAATTGTTTTTCCAAAAGCCTACAGAGAAAAAATAATGATTAATAAATGCCGTATATGGAACTTCTATCAAATACAACTTGCTGATAATTACTTCACGCTTGCGGGCAAAGTCCTTGGCTATGCCTAAGGAAGCAGAGACGCCTGCCAAAGTACCAGCAACTGAATAGATACGAGTAATGTTTAAGATAGCTGTGATATTGGGTACACCACGGCCAGTTTTGCCGATCTGTGTGGCCTTCATATCTACGAGCTCCAATTCGGCAGTTGGTAAAGCTTTGGTGCCATATTTGTCCTTGAGCCTATGAACACGAACGCCATTCAAAGTACCGTCACTCTTTCTAAGCTCTGCAAGGTATAGAGACAAGCCTTTGCTGCCTGGTTTAACAGTGTTCGTCTTTGGATCGACGGTCCTAGCCAACAGCATAGTCATATCAGCTGTAGTGGCGCTAGAGAACCACTTGAAGCCCTTGATTGACCAAACATTATTAGCTTCATCGTCAAGCTCGGCAATGGTCTCGGATCGTCCTATTAGTTGGTGAGTCACAGAGAGTTAGATACTGTGATTGAAATATGCTGCATGGTAATATAGTGTTTAAAGTGTTGTCTTACCAACATCACTGCCTCCTGGGCGCTCAGTCATCCACTGTCCCGAAGTCCACAGCTCACTTGGATTGCGGCTACATTACGAAAATTATGTTAAAACGAAGCAAGAAACAAGGACAACAAGCATAGTACACTTGAATACCTAGTCAACTTCTTATAGTATGTCTGCTTCATTTCTGGAGTTCCCAACAATTCAATGATTCTGGCCGCACCGTCGGTCATGCTCAATGGACAAGAGACATTGGCACAGAATGGCATATACAAATACTGCTTGGCGAATTGATACAGACGAGAGTATTCACCGTGAGGACGTTCATAGCCTATAGCGACAAGACCTTCCCGTGCTGCGATGTCATGAAGCTGCTTCCATTCGTTTGGTAAGATAATATCATCCACGCGCTGGCACCAGGGGTCGTATTGACGCAGACGAGGGTGATTACCGGGTTCTTCGCATTTGCTGGCAAGAGGTGCGCATTCTATAACATCAATACCAATATCGTGAGAACAGATCTCAAACGTTGCATGTGATAGTTGGTAATGCACTTTATTTCTATCAGCTTACCCTCAACAACTACTTTGCCGAATCGATGCAAATCAGGATCAACCTGGCTCATGACAGATGGAGGCAGGTAACGCTTTAGGATGTTTTGTAAGACGGTATCATCTGCATAGGTATTAGAGGGTATTCTTGGAGGAGTCTATTGCGGTATATTAGTATTTTCGCATGGGAAATAACGTCCGGGGGCATCGTTTTAAAGGCTTTAAGCACTATAATGGTTGCATACCTGACGGAAACCTGAATTGGAAGACGCAACTGATGGCTTTGCAGACATGGTTGTGGGAAGAAGAACAAAGTTGAAAGGAAAGTCTGTACATTCAATTTACCAATATAGACTTTGTGGGGTTAGCTAGACAGTCACAGATGCAAAATAGTGGGAGTCGGTCAATGTGGATAATCGTGAAAAACGCTTATAGAAAGAGCTTTTGCGAACTACATATACTTTTACTTGATAGTTATCTCCATGTCTCTTGCATTTTCCTACATTTATTGTTATTTCTTGCAATTGAATAATGATGCCAAATACTTGAGGTGGGGTTTATTATATGGGCTTAGTCACAATATGAAAGCTTCGTTTTGTGTAAGGTAACCCTGGCAATTGAAAGATTCTGACAAAAATGTATTATTCCAAAGAAAAAGATATGTAGTAGTTATCTCAAATATATTGAAAGGAATGTACTATAAATTCAATCGCAAGAAGAATTTGATTTGTCAAAGCTGTAGGCTATTACTTGCTTACTTCTTTTCATTTGCCGCAGTTGCTGGTGTATATGTAATTCGGTCAGTGTAATGATGGTTACCTCGAGAAACTCTCAAACTTTGAACTTACCTTTGTGAGCTTCAACCTCTTCGTCCTCGTCGTCGTCATCATCAACGTCTACCAAACCAAAGTCATCATCTTGTGCAGCCAACAAGTCCTTCTCAATACTTTCATCAGACTTGATGGGTTCATTAGCTGCGTCCTTTGGTGATGATGACTTTGGTGAAATGGTATATGGTTTAACAGGTTCTTCATCTTCTAGTAGTTAAAGCCTCACGATATTAGTTCCGTTGAGCTTGCATTCTCTCAGATCAAGTTGATAATCATACCTGTATTAGGAGGATTTACCTCAATGGATCGAGTGACAGGAGATTCATGTGGCTTCGGGGATTGCAACGGGCTTTGCACCGGAGATAAAGTAGCTTGAGGTGGTGATTGAGAATTTGGTCTAGCTGGCATGGGAGGTGGTGATTCAGGATAGTCGGCTTCGTAAGCGAGACGCCTGGCCAATTCCTCATCAGCATTCAATTGCTCAATAGGCGTTGATGTCTTATATTGTTGTGCCTGTTGACGTGGTCCACGAGCTGGTGGGTTAACATGGATAACATTTGAAGTTGGACTTTGTTGACCTGGTCTTCTACGTTCTATAATATTGCCAAGCCAACGCGTAAGTCAGGTCATGCACTTACATCAAGTGACCCTATTGCCAATGCTGCTTAACTTACCAAGACGATCATCCCATTCCGAAACATCTGACACATTTTGGCGTTGCGGGAAAGTTTGTCCAGTTGTTCTAGTGTACACATCGTTTTCTGATAGATGTAAAGCCGACATGTCACCACTCAACAAGTCATCATGTTCGTCGCGAGATAAACCCCTGACAAGATTGCTTAAGTATATAATCATCAACAGCATACTATACAATGTGTGATCACATACCTGTATCGTGCGTTAGTAGGAGGAATAGTGTTTTGACTATTCTGCTGACTATTTTCCTTCATTTGGTTATACCACTGCATCATTTTGTTCTTGGCAGCTGTAATAATTTCGGGAAATAAAGGGTTAGCAAGTTTCACGTAGTAATCTCTAGGCATGGTAAAGTGAGAAGGAAGATGTGTTGGTTTTTACCTGTTCCGGCTTCAATCATCCGTTCTTTGATAACAGGAAGCTCCTGCTCAAACGAGCTGAGCATACTCTGAGAGTTATCACGTTCTGGTGGCGGTGATCTTTGATTACCTGGTAAGTGAAGTTTAGTTATCAATACTCATAGACTATTGGATCACACGAGTAGATATGCCCACCTCCTTGCTTCTGTTGCTGTTGTCGTTGGTAAAGTCGAACTCGCTCACGCTCATCTTCCAATGCTAACTGACGTGCAAATTCCTCATCCTTACGCATCTGCTCTTCCGGAGTCAATTCTTGCTGTGGATCTTGTTCGGAACTTTCTTCTATCCGAGTACTTTCCTCAGAAGACGCAGTTTGCGATTGCCGACGCTGTGGGGGGGCTGGCTTATAGCTTGGATCTGAAATGCGTAACAAGGGTTCAAAGCACTGATCTGCTTGACCTCTGTGAGAATCCAAGATAGCTTCAATGACCACAGGGTCAACTGTAGGGAATGCTTCCTTTAAACTTTGCAAAGCTTGTTCGTACATGAATTTATAAAATGTATGAAAGAGATTTGTATAAAGGGAAAAAAGTATGAGGAACTAAAAAATATAATGTCAATTTAAAGGTCTGACGATGCCTGTGTGCCAAGACTGGGAATTTCCAGCAAATTGGCCAACCAACGTCATTCTAATGGAGTATCTATGATTTTTAATCACTGTCTGTATCAGGTTCCTTTTCACCACCTTCAGCGAGCCACTTGAGATGTCTTTGTCTTCGTCTAATTTGCTGCTCTTTGATGTCGTTACGAGTCATCTTCTTCTTCTTCTTATTCTTGGCTCTGATCTTCTCTTCATCAATTTGCACGCTATCCTCTACAATTGCTGATTTGCCTAATTTGGTAAGTTCTCCCGCTTCAATCTGCCAATGCTCAGGGCAAAGAGCTCCAACAAATTCCTGCGAGTGAGAAACCATGACGACAGCTCCTTCCCATACGCGGATAGCCACTGCCATACCACCAAGAGCCTCTCTGTCCAAAAAGTTGGTAGGTTCGCTAGAAGAAAAATGAAAAGATGGTAAGAAAGCATGCCCACGTGCGTATCATTTTCCGCGAATAGAATACTTACTCCAGTACCAGCATGTGTGAGTTGTTCCACATAGCTGCACCGATAACCACCTTGACCTTTTGACCACCAGAAAGCTGCTCAATCTTGTTGTACATAGCAATGTCGGAAGCAAGACCAACATCCTCAAAGTGTTGACGGATGGCTAATGATGTCAGTTCACGGTACGCTAAACCTTCACGGGAGGCTTCTTTGTCGTCAAACTGTTGTACAAGTTTTCCAAAGCCAAGCTCTAAAAGCTGCTCTCGTGGCATCCAGGTGTTATTCTTGTGTCTAAGATTTCTCCACTTGATCTCATATTGGAAAGTCTTTTTGAGCTTGGATCGACCAATGAGATATTCGACTTGACGACTTTCTCCATTGATATTGATGTACTTGTCCATCTGCTTTTGTTCTTCTTCAGTCCAAATACGAGTCTCCTTTTCAAGCACTTCACGATCCTCACCACCTTGGTAACGCCACATCAAGTATTCATAAGGTGTTTTCTCCAAATGTTGCTCAAGATGGTGGAAAGCGTGCTGTGCAACATAGCCGATACGCAAGTTAGGATGTCTCCAAACAGTACCTTCTTGAGGAGTCATTTCACCAGTAAGCAGCTTGATCATAGTGGATTTGCCAGCCCCATTGGCACCAAGAACAGCTACACGAGATCCTAGTGAGAGTGAAACAGAAGCGCTTTTGAGAGAAGGTCGGGGGGCTCCTGGATAAGTATAGGTACAATCGGTCATTTTAAGAATAGCTTTTGTGTTGGATCGAACACCAGTCAATACAGATGGCTTGGGGAACTGGAACTTGACAGTGGTGGCAGCTAGAGTGAAATAAGATTTGGCCTCGGGTCGAGCTGTGACAAATGCAGTGAGATTACCAGGGTATAATCGAAGCTTCTTCTTTTCATAATGGAGGATGTTTGTGCATACATTGTCCAAAAATCCAGAGTCGTGGGATACGATGATGCTGGTGATATTCTTTTCATTGATAAGATAATTTGTAAGCCATTCTACGTTGGTGACGTCCAAGTGATTGGTAGGTTCGTCAAGAAGCAAAATGTCAGCCTTCATGAGCATTGCGCGAGCAAGTTCTAACTTCATCTTCCAGCCTCCAGACAATGAACCAACTTGAGCCTGCTGTCGTTCATCAGTAAAACCAACTTTACGAAGACCTTCTGCAACTTCAGCTTCAGTAACGCCGGCCAGTTTGGGATCAGAGCATACAAAGTTCAAAATTGGAACGGTGGTATCTTCGCCTTGCAAAGCGTGTTCAACATATACTGTACGAAGCTGATCTTGACTTGGGAAGCCTTCCAGTTTTCCTTGGCTGATAGCTCGCATAAGTGTGGACTTTCCAGCACCATTATGACCACAGAGACCGTAACGTTGACCTCGATGCAATCTAAGCTTGGTATGGTTCAATAACATCATACCACCATAAGCAAGCGAAAAGTCGACATTGCACAACTCTTCTCCCTCCATGTCGTTGAAGCCATCATCGTCTGTATTACGAGCTGCGTCCAAATCATAGTAATGCTTATGGATATCGTTGCTGACGTTGATCGCGTCTTTCTCTATCAGGAAGGATCTGAGGTAAGGTAGCAATAGGCTTGTCCATGTCTTTTGACTGAAGATTTCCTGACGTACTAGCTCAATGGTGATGAGACTTATATAGTTGATGACAGGATTAAAGAATGAATCGATAAAGCCTTGAGCCTTGGCAATCTTTTCTTTCACTACCTTGAGTGCTTCTTCTTCAGATGGGGTAATATCGACAGTAGCTTCTTCAGCGGCAGATCCGTCTCCTTTGACACCGCCACCAGCATTGACAAGTGTACGTCTAGCAGCAGTAGCCAAAGCTCTGATCTCAGGGAATGCTGCTTGTTCGGCTTGATGGTCGACTCCTGGATACAAATTAGGCAAGAATTGTGCAGCTGTTTTAGGATCCCTGACAAGTTTACACAAATTATCGATGATAACAACGGTTTGACGTAATGTAAGAGTGGATCGCTCGTTCAAGGCACGGACAAGTAGAGGGACCATAACAGCCAGACATGGGCCATCGACTTCAGCAACGAAGGTTGTGGCCGACAATTTTGCGATTGTCTGAGTAACTATACTGGGATTAGCCATACAGTTGACAAGATCATTCATATGTTTTTGGATATCGGCATTGCCTCCAACGGAGCAGATCTTCATCATAGTTTCATGTGCCGCTTTCTCAACCTGATACGAAGATGGTTAGCAAACTCAACAGATGACGATAATCACATAAACCTCAATTTTCTTACCTCACTCTTGGTATCTGTAAGACCATAGTCCGAAACGATAGGAATAAGTTCTGGTAGAGATGTAGCGATTTGTAACGGTGCTACCTCACCAAGACGGGTAAGCATCTTGAGAGCTCCCACCTTTGTCTGCCATTTCTTGGATCCGTTAACACCCAGTCCTTCATAAATAACTGGCAGAAGTGCTTTGTAAGCTTCAGGTGGAATATCCTTGACAATACAAGTAGCAGCTAGTTCTGCGGTTTCTTGAACAACTGCTCCCTTATCGGCATACAAGTCAAGAATAAGAGGAACATAAGGAAGCAAGATTGGTTCGCTTTGGTGACCCAAAACTTCTGCTAGAGCATTAAATCCAATGAGAGCACCTTCTCTCTCGAGTCCGCTTTTCTTATTCTTGGCTCCGTTGACCAAAGTCTCCAAGACACCATGTACCTTGAGCGAAGCGACACCTTGCTTCTTTATGATTTCAGCAAGTTGATGAGCGGCGACATCACAATCTTCACTAGTGGCAGCTGTCCAAAGTTCTTTGATAAGGGATTGAACCGTTACTGGTTCCTGTGGATCCTCCTTTGACATTAAAAAGAGAAGTTGAAAAGACGAAAAGGACTGTGCCAGTCAAATTGTTCCTTTCTAGCACATTGAAATTTTTCGGTTTCAAAATGATTTTGGGCAAAAAATTGTGACTGGCTGATTGTAGTTTCAGTTGGCAAATTTCATTTCAGATAATTGGGAGCCTCTACGTCATCCAAAGCTGACGTTGGGCGAGCTTTTTGCGCGTCGCGGATGCAGGTATAAAGGTGTGACCCCGACGCTGTACTGCCTAATCTCGAAGACAGTTTCTACCATTGATCTACAGCAATGAGCGGTATTGGCACTGGAGTAAGTTTATTTTCATATCAGACTTTCAGGTCTACGTCAACCAGTAGTACCTATCTGTCTTAAGTAGCTCGTATTGACTCTCAAACTGACGTTCTTCCATTTGAAAACTCTAGTACGATATCTATTCATCAACATATTCCCCCGACGGACGTCTCTTTCAAATAGAATATGCAAATAAGGCAGTAGAAAACAGCGGGTATGTACCTGATCGTCTACTCTGATGTCGAATTCAACTGGCTATCCACACATTTCGAGACTTGTGTTCCTGAACTTTTCACAATTTATACAGAACTGCCATTGGTCTACGTGTGAAGGGTGGTGTTGTTCTTGCCGTTGAGAAACTTGTACAGTCAAAGTTACTTGTTCCTGGATCAAACAAACGTATTCAAAGTGCAGATATCCATGTTGGCATTGTATGTAATGGCTAGCATCTTGACAAACTGCTTTAAATAATGGTTTTTTGACACGTATTATTATCAGGTATCTGCTGGATTACAAGCAGATGGTCGTTACATAGTTCAAAGTGCAAGAGACGAAGCGAAGAGCTGGAGAGATAATTATCGCCAACCCATCCCTGGAAAGGTAATGTAGAACTGTAACAGTTCTACGGTTTGTTGCCATACAAACGTTCTAAACAGACATTGTGATTACTACAGTCAATTGCAGACCGATTAGGGCTCTTTGTTCAAGCACATACACTTTACTCTTCTGTTCGTCCTTTGGGTACTGGAACCATCATAGGCACATACTTGGATGGCGAAGCAACGCTTTACATGATTGAACCTTCTGGCGTCTACTGGGTAAGTTATATGTTTCTGCAAAACATTCTTTTTGTGATACTGCTAATCATTTTAAAACTACTAGGGATATCATGGTTGTGCGGTTGGCAAGGGTAAATCAGTGGCAAAGACTGAGATTGAGAAATTGAAGTTGGATGAAATGAGTGTACAAGATGCTGTTAGAGAGGCAGCACGCATGTAAGTGGAAGTCTCCAATCTGGATGAATTTCAAATAGAAGATTAGCTGACCTTTCAATCGTATAGTATCCACACAGCTCATGATGAAGCCAAGGACAAGGAGTTTGAGCTTGAAATTACGTGGATATGTGATGAGAGCAAAGGAAAGCATCAAACAGTACCTAAGGATATTGTGGAAGAAGCCGAAAGACTTGCCAAAGAATCCATAAAAAGCGAGATGGATGATGCTTAAGTATCGATCATGCAATAAATATTTCTTTTTCAACGTTAACTATTGAGCGTGTGGAAGAACTGCATGGTATGAAAATGAACAGAGGTATTACTCCATTCAGCGTCAGTTGAATAATTAAAAGTGTCACAAAATGTCGGACGTCATTCCTTCCAGTTGTTGTGCGCTGTTAAACTTACAATGAAAAGCGTTGTTGATGAAAAGCTATACGGGTTATTACTATCAAACGACCAAGTTACTTTGAAACAAAGAATATTAACGGGGCGAGTTGCAATTGGGCTCGCCAAAGTCACCTGACATGTGAAAATGGGTAAAAAAAAGTGAGTAAAGAATTTTTATCGTTCCTCAAATTGTTAACACCTTCCCTTATTGTCCTGATCTCACTACTATTGGCATGGCGAGGAAATCAAATGGTGTCAGCAATGGCAAACCAAACGGAAAAGGCCATTCTGCTACTAATGGTCATTCGAAACCTGATCGGTATTCCCATATTCAACCTAAAGGCAGTTGGGAGATACCTAGAAAGGTGTTCCATTATTCCATAGGTACGAAACGCTTATCAATCTCTTCCTAATAATCAGCTCCGATCTTCTAAACCAGTCTATTGCTGTCAGGCTTCGTTGTACTCTACCTATACACACATGGATATGAGCCTAGTGATATATACCCAGTGTTGACTGGCATTCTAGCCATTGTCGGTTCTGCGGAAGTACTTCGATTTTCATCCAGCTGGTTCAATTCTATCTACATATCATTACTTGGACCAATGATGCGCAAGACTGAAATATCATCGAGAGTCAATGGAGTAGTTTATTATTTGCTTGGTGAGGGTTAGGATTTTGTTAATTGCCAAGGCCAATAATATTTTCTATTTGGAGATTCAATGTCAGTTAACTAACCACTATTCTACTTCAGGTTGCATCATTGTGCTTTATTGCTTTCCAAAAGATATTGGATCACTTTCCATTGTCTATTTATCATGGACAGACCCCACGGCCAGCATATGTGGACGTCTATTTGGTCAATACACTCCCAAGTTTAGCAACAAGTCTTTGGCTGGGTCACTGGGTGCTGCGACTATTGGAGCTCTAGTGACCTACCAATTCTATAACCACATGATAGCACAGGGATATAGTCACCCGAGCTATGCATCTAATGCTCCTGTCTCTTTGACTCAGGTGTCCATATATGGAGGATTTGTGGCGGCATTTAGTGAGGCGATCGGAGGCGTGGCGAATATTGATGATAATCTCACAATACCTGTTATCAGCGGCACACTTCTTTGGTTTGCCTTGGAATTTTTGGGTTATGGCCACTAGACAAAGTACAATGACAACAGCACATACCTTAAAGGTTTTTTTTGGCCGTTATTAATCTCTCCTCTTAGATCTCTCTTTCTTCTTTTTGTTAATTGTTTTATCGTTTGTCTGATTCATGTATGATTTATATTTGCCTCTCACGTTTCTCTCATTCTCACTTCATCTCAATCGATACCATATTGTTATTTCTTGAATTGGTTTGTTCTTTCATTTTTATTATTCCATTGCTTATAATTAACAAAACATGTAGGCTTTTGGAGGAACATTTTTTCTGTTTGTTTTCTTTTGCTTGACTGCTTGATTGGGGAAAAAATGGAAGAAGGTGAAGGTAGGAACTGCATGAACGAAGAAAAAGGAACTGCGTGAATGAAGAAAAAGGAACAGAAACAACAAAAGGGAGGGGAAAATACAAAAGGTTTTGTGAGGTGACAAGAAGCTCAGGCATATGCACTGCTCAGATACGATCTGTGTGTACATATTCACAAGCAGTTTTTTTGATGAGGGGAAGTTATCCCTTTTTTGGAGGATGTACGGGTTGCTCTTTCTCAGACACATACACTCACAGTGCAGTCGAGGCCAATTTTTATGAACGGGATCTCCAGATGGATTGCACCACAATCGGCATAGGTGTTGAAAAAAGAGAGAGAGAGAGAGAGAGAGAGAAAAGGATCCAAAACACTGAACTTTTACATTGTTTTTGGCGTGTTGGGTATGTGCGTGCCAGTTGAGAGGCGTGGACCTCGAGGATATAATCTTCAGTTCGGTCGTCGAAGTTCATCAGATATTCGCGCTTGGATGTTTGGCATGATGGATGTGCCTGGACCAACCTCAACTGTCTCGTCCTCTTCCATATAGAACTGTACATCATCGTCAACTCCAGAAGCAAACGGATCAAAAGGATCGGCTTCATCAAATCCTTTGCTATATGCTGGTCGCCGATTCGTATGAATCGATGCTATATGTTGCTTAGATCCTCCACCACCAGGTATATTGATTGCATTCGATATCGAAGAAGACAAATCACTTTGATCTGCTGAAAGCTGCGGTGAATCCTCAATGGCAGAAACCTTTGGAGATCCGCGGCTACTGCCAACGTTTTGATAGAATGGAACACTCCAAGGCTGGGTTCCATTGGTAGTGGCAGAAAGAGGTGAACTGGACGTACGATAGGTGCGTTGGTCGCCGTTCAAGCTAGGTGACACAGGGATAGTTTCTTTACTGCCACTATAACTTCTGAGCGATCGCGATAAAGTAGTACCTGAAGGCGTATTAGAGAGTCCCTCCCTTTGCTCCCTTGCTCTGCGTGACTGGAGTTCACTTGGTGTCAACAAATCGTTGAGGGATGATGGAAGCATTGACTCTTCCGTCCCTCCTAGATCTTGTAGTAAATTGCTCATATCTTCCTCCAACTGGTCAATTTCAAAGTAATCGTTCTCTCTCTCAGGGATACCGTTCAATTTGGACAACGACGCTGTTCGCGGAGAAAGTGCGGTGTACTGCGGAGTTTGGTGCTGGGGCATGTACAAGCCTCGGCGACCAGAAAAGGGAGAAAACGAGGTATCGGTGGGCGACAAGTGACCATCCATAGAATTTGGAGACTGGCCAAGACGAAAATGAGAATTATTAACCGTGGAAGGTGCTGAAGATCCCAAAAAGTTTTGATGTATGTTGGCAGATAGTTGGCTATATCGATCGTTGTTACTTGAAGGTCCGGAGTCAATTGGGATACGTGCAAACGGCGAAAGATCTGGTGAGGGACGAGTATTCGAAGTGAAAGAATTCAAATCTAATAGCCCAGTACGCATTGAAGAGGGAATATGTTGCTGGCTGGAAGTTCCCAAGGATCGTGAGAGAGCAGCAGCATTAGATCGGGTGTTCAACAGTTTACGAGCATCAGGAGCTTGGGGTGACAAGGTATGCAGCAAGGCGCATTTAGTTCCAAACTTGCAATTTCCTTTGAGGAAGTATTTGCATACTGAGGATTCTGATGTAGTATCTAAATTATGAGAAAAGATACAGTTGGCGCCGGCTGTACAAGTGCCTTGCTTCCAAAACTTGCATGGAACGTGAGATAAATTGGAGCTATTCGTTCCTGCTTCATACAAATTGATGGATATATTTAATATGAAGTGAATGAATTATTAATTTTGCTCATTTCAAAGCAGCATTTTAACATGCAAAGACTAAAGATGTACCTTTGGAGGGCTTTGGTTGATCAGGATGACTTTGGGAGCGGCGGAGGTGCGACATTAAACGCGTAGTATCTGGAGGTGGGTCAAGATTGACCATGGGGAGGGCGGGATTGAGGAAAGACAGATTATATTTAGGAGAAACAGTAAAACGCTTAGGGAGGGGAATGCAGTGAGAGAATATAGAGAAAGAGAGAAAGAGGCGGTTCTTTATCCGCTCAAGTGACTTTTATCTGGTCTGCCCTATGATTTATCATCTTGTGAAGCATGTGTAAAATAGACAAAATATCAATTCAATGCGAACAAACAATGTTATGTAGGATGCTACCCTTCAAAAAATAGGTTTTGTATTTAAAAAAAAAAGGATATTCAGGACAAATAGATTTTTGTATTATGGCTGTTCACTCACACTTGGCTGGAGCGTTATCGGCCTTGCAGGCGCCGGTACTGTAAAATGCATGGGCCTCCCAGGTTTGACTGCTTTCGGAGCACACGGAAAACAGTGATCACCTGCAGGCAACGTGATCGCTTGAGCACTTTCATTCCCCAAAACTGGCCCATGCATGGTTCGAGAGACATGAAAGTATATTTGATATATTTTTTTTTATTAATGTGAATGAATGTCTTTTAAATGCTAGTGACTACAAATCTATTCGTCGTCGTCATAGTTGAACTTAATGCTGTGACTTTGGAAATCAATCTGACCTCCGCGGTATGAACCTCTCTTTTTCTTGTTCTTCTCGGCTCGGAATTTATCTCCTCTTGTTACAATCAGATCTTGATGTGCCTTCCATCCGTAAGATTTATCATCAGATCCTCCCTTACTAACATAAGAGTTATCTCGCAATCGATCGTCATGGAAATTAACTTCATCAGCTTTGACTCGCTGGAAACGTTCGCCTTGTGTTCTCTAGATAATTTAAAAATAGTCAGCATAAATAAAAAAGTGTTTGGCCATTTTTACACCCTCGCAATTTGCTTACCTGCTTTTTCGCTAATGCGGGCTTTACTTCATTTACAGCTGTGCTTTCCGAAGATGCTTCAGAACTTTCTGGGCTATCAAGTTTTCGCTTTGTGCTGGGCTTTGCTTCATTCTTGCTATCGTCCTCTGATTCACTATCACTGGAGTCGTCACTGCTGCTGCTGCTGCTAGATTCAGAGCTAGAACTTTCATCGCTTGATTCATCTTCACTCTCACTTGAAGAATCATCGCTGCTGGATTGTGCCTTTTCGTCTTCTGATGAGGAGCTGGAATCAGAGCTGGAGTCAGAGCTGGAGTCAGAGCTGGAAGATTTTGCTTTAGCTTCGGCCTTTTCATCTTCACTTTCACTTTCACTATCAGAATCTTCGCTGCTGCTACTGCTGCTGTTCGAAGAATCTGAATCTGCCTTAGCCTCCTCCTTCTGCTCGCCCTCCTTTTCTTCTTCTGATGATGACTCGCTGTCTGAAGATTCACTTTCAGAGGATTCACTTTCGGAAGACTTGCTGCTGCTGCTACTGCTGCTGCTCTTTAATTCCTCTTCATCTTCTGATTCAGAACTAGATGAATCAGAATCACTCTCACTGGATGATGAGGAACTACTGTTGTCATCATTGGTGTGGCTGTTGTTATTGTCAGTTACCGAAATGTGATACTAAGAAACATCTTATAAACATAAAACAAACCTGCTTTTATGCTTGTTATAGATATCAATTAAAGAATCTCCTTCAACCTCCTTGACCTGCAGACAAAGTCCGTAACACAATTAGTCCTTGCAATAGCCCGTTCTGGAGAATGACAAACTAGTTATTGAACTTACAGATCCTATTTTCTTTTTCAAAGCCTTGGCAGCCTCAGTAAACTCCTGGTTAGAAAGATATTGGTAGACTAGAGCATTCAACTGGGAATCTTGCTTTGAGGCCATTATAACGGAATGAAAATTTGTTCGACAGATCAGTTTTTCTGACTACGATTAAAAAAAAAAAAAAAAACGGTGGCTGAGCTCAGGAACTGATTCTCTGTGCTCTCAGAACGACTGCTTTTCTTTTTCTCAGCTGAAACTTGAATATCACTCGAAACTTACCAAGATGCAGTAACCTTCAGATCAGCGCAGCGTTTTGTATCAAATCATTTCAATTATACGGTCTGGTGTAAATTGCTATAACGCAACGTTAAAAGTACCTAATACCAACTATTGTAGCCTTGGCTTCTGAATAAATATGAACGTATAATTGCAGATTTTAGATCTCTAACTTGTCTTATCGAATCTAATTTGAGCTATTAATGTTTACGGATTTACGCAGTGCCCACTTGTTACGGATTAAAGTAGAACAAGTCAATTAAATTGTCTTTAGTGACTGGTTTCTCGCAGTTTGATGTCCGACCGTTTCAACTTCAATTTCAAGCCAACATTGTGCACTTTGATCGCACACCTGAAGAATGTCACTACAGCCTAACGATGGGAAGGATCTACTCAAAGATAACCAATCAGGAAAACTCTCATTGATGGAAACAGACGAAGATCTTTTAGCAAGCCAAGAGCTTCCACCTCCGAAATTAGATTATTGCGTGGAATGTAAAGACCAAGAGGTAAACCATCTACAAGGTCAACGCTTGATCGCAATTGTATCAGCAAAGACAGCTTTACTTTGATGTCGTTTTATTTCGGACGTAATTATTAATTCAAAGTTGGAAACATATAATTTATAGGCTTCGATTTTCTGTGAGCAATGTGACGAAGACTTTTGTGAAGTCTGTCATGGTTAGTGCTGAATTATCTGCTGTGTATGTAAATTTGAAGCTTTCACTAACTGGTAGAAAATTAGGCATGCTTCATCGCACTGGCAATCGCCGAAGGCATACTGCAAGAAATTTGAAAATGGAATCGACAATGACCGTAGATAATTCACAAACATTCATACCGGCTGAGGTAAAACTAACAATAGACAGCCGTGAAGATGTAAGCATCGATCATTTCACGTATCTCTTATGTCAAGCTTGTATCCGATTAATTGGATCTCTTCTCTTCTCCCTCGTATGTAGAATAATAGCGCCTTATCAGAGTCTTCATCAGACAGCTCACAATTAGATGGCACAGTAATAAGCGGAAGTGGTGCGACACTTGGTGAATGGATGGTCAAAAGGTATTTCTGCCGAGTTGTGTAACCGTAAATGAAAATTATGCATGCTAATGAAGTATGATGTGGTTAGATCCAAGTATGTTCCCTTACGCCTGGATGCAGAGGAGCGCACCAAGCTTAGACTGTAAGTATGATCATAACGTGGCACTTGCATTTGACAAGTTTGCTGACGTAATAATACTAGGTTGGAGGCTGCTCTGAATGTTTCAGAATACACAGGTTCGTATTGGCAGTCAATCATACTGTGGATACGTGCAGGTTGTTAACAATGTGACTCTACATAGACAAAGTAGACATTATTTCATATACAAGCAAATCCAAACGCATCGTTGCACAAATCAAGGACTTTTGCGCAATTCTCTCTGGTCTCGTTGTTGCTGGGGATTATAAACTTGGTCAAGAATTGTTCTCTGATCGTGCATTTGGCGAAAATGAAGAGTTCTATCAATGTGTTTTTGAAGTGGGCCGAAGGTATTTTTTTTGCTTGTTACCCTGCCGGAAAATTTTGACGTGGCTTGATCATCCATTATTAACTATTTTTCACAGACACAAAATTATGAACCCAGAAAAAATGCGCTCATCTTATGGCAAGCTTGTTTATCTGTTAATGGTACACACTAGGATCCAACCATAGTATCGCTTGTGATGAAATCAACCGGAAACACTTACATCTATTTTATCAACTGAATATAGGATTCTGTTATTCCTGATGTGCAAGACCTCCTGGGATTTTCCTGCGTGATACCTATCAAGACAGTATATACCTTTTTGAAGGAAAGGGAGAGTCTGGAGCTCCTTCATGATGATTCGATAGCTTTGGCCACTAGAGAAATTGTGTCGGATGGCAAATCCAGAGCACATATCGATGCGGAGGTAAAGCGCAAGGAGAAGGCAATGGACAGTCTTTGCGAAACTTATCAGAACGAACAGATATCAAAGGACGAGATTAAACGATGTTTATTGTCACTTTCGGACAATCATGCCTTCCTTAGGGCCAATCGGTAAGCGCATATATTTAGAAATAGCAAGAATGACACGTATTAATTTGAAACAATTTCAGCGACCCATGTGAGAAAGTATTGAAATATCTTACAAAATATTTCAGTCCCACGAAAGCAGAGCCTGGATACTCTCTTGCAATCTCTGCAGGGCGTGGTGGTCATCGACTCACCCATAATCATGCAACTCAATTTGCCTACGTGCATCAGACACTTAATCTATGGAGAGAAATTCTTCATGAAATGTTTATGCTTTGGAGCCTTTCAGATGACGATTTATTGTCTTCCAACCCATATCGGTTAACTAATACAGGACAAGGATTGCACCGTATACAAGCATGCCCCTCTGTTGGTCGAGAGATGCATAGAACTTTGCATCGCGCGCAAAAAAAGTCGGGTTCCTGGATAGGGAGCAGCGTCATCCATCTCGGCGATAAGAATGTGGCCAATGCATTCATGTTTATAGACAAGGTAAACTGCGATAAAAACACAAGCAGCTTGCTGACCATTTTCACTAACAATAGATCAAGTATAATCAAGTAGCTCGTATTTTGAACCCTATTGTGCTTACACTTGACAAATTGGATGACTTTTCGGAAGATCCTGGCCTCCAAGAGTATATACAGGGTACATTTGGAGGTGTTGAACAGTGCAGAAAAGACATATTGCGTAAGTTTTAGTTTTAGGTTTTTTTTTTGGGCCAGGGGTATGTTCGTCACGTCTGCATATTTCTTTTAGGCTTAACTATGCCTCCATCGATTGCAGTGGACTTTTTCCGAAGCGCTTTTGATGGATCTGGTGCAGACAACTTCTTCGATGCTGGTAGTTGCATTGACGGTAGATTGACATCAGCATGGAACTGTAAGCAGAAAAATGATTCATACAAGGTTCTGTATATGTCTGGTATTGATATTAATTTGAAATATAGGGTGCTCTCAGATTGAAAAGAAATCATACTTCCCCGTCTTCTTGCTGACTGTAAGTTTCCACGTGCTCCTTACCCCCAATCCATCTATATTGAATGTACTGTTCTAACAAATGTCAATTAGGGATTCGTTGGCTTCGATGGTGGAAGTTGGAGCTAAAAGTATGCCATTCTCAACGCAAGCTATGTCACCGCTATGCTCATTGGAGTACCAAGATGTTAATTAATTGGTGACATGCCGCTAATTTGATATAATGAGAAAAAATAAAAAGGACAGAAACGTTACCTCCAAGTCATTGTGAATATTTTAATCGTGCGAGAAGTCTGTATGACGACTTTATCTTGCCATGTGGCTATCTCCTCGTCAATCATTTCTTTTAAAGGGATGATATTTGGGCACAAGGGGGATGCATATGGCAAGCAAAACGGCCGCCGTAATGGAGAATTCGGTCTATCTGCCATTTCAGGAGACGATCACCCCTTCCCCAGCTGAGAACCAGCCGCGCCATCTTCTTCCGGGATGTTGAGTGTTTGGTAGAAGTGGAAATGCCGATTTAGTGCGTGGAGTGCCTTAGCTTTAAAATAATGTTTGAGTATATTGGCTATATTCAGATAAGAGCGAATACCCAGAGAAAAATTTATCTCAAGCAGGACATGGAAGATCTCGTACAAGAAAAGGCAAATACAAGATGATATTGAGATGGCTCATCTTGTCAATATGTACCTGAGCAGGAATAGTTATTAAACTTATCAAAGTTTTCTTCTTGTGGTTATTTTTTTTATTATGTTTGTTTATTAAATTCATAGAAAAAAGGAACAAAATAAAACCTATTACTCTTGTAGATATGAGCAAAAATGACCACCATCGCTTTGGTGACTGTAAAATTCAATCCTGTCAATGCCCGACGAGGTTTCGTCATGGAAAATTATTTATATTGAGCATATAATAACGTCTCAGAAATAATTCTAACAAACCAATTACTTTTTACTTTAAACTCTATCACCCAAGCTGTTGGTTGTGTCTCTCAGTCAATGTCTTAACTAGTCCGAGGTTGGCACCCCTTGTTCTCCTTACGCACCTCTATATGACTGAATTTCAACTCTTATGTTTAGTAGCATATCTTCCTCTTCTCCATTTCTCTTTCTTTTCTCAGTTTATGTTGTACACAGACGATTCTCGCTCACAATTTCCTCCATCACCAAATCCTTTTGTTCCAAATAATTTACCTGACTCCAGGCATTTCCATTCACTAAGTCCCCGGTTTAACGTGTCACTTGAAGGTAATGACAAGTTCATGCACATAGCTCTAAACTTGTTATGCATTATCATTATTTCTGGATCTTTCATAATTCAACAATCGATTTAAATCATGGTTTCCCGTACTTTAGCTCCTACAGCGCTTGCTCTACAAGAAGATGACGTTCCTTTGACATATATCAACCGAGGTATGAAGATTAAATATATATGCATCTTTTCGCCACGTTGAAAGCCACAGACTTAACAAGCCGTAAAATATAGGCCAATACTACATAATAACCTTGAATGATACACAAGAGTATGATGGTGACATCGAAACTACTGTCATCCTTGCTTTCCACGACCATCAGCATCGACGGGTGGCAAGTAGTTTTTGGAAATTTTGGTTAGGTCAACAAGCAAGTACAAGTAACCCTAGGGCAATCGATATCGGTAAGATGCTGTCAAAAAGTGTAGGGATATGACCACTCCAATCCTTAGTTTCGGTTTGCCTGATCGTTATTTGTAAAAAGATCAAGATCATAGTCAAGGTACCTATGGTATTACCCTTCGAAGCTTCGATCGCATATCTTTCAACTGGAGAGGCAAAAACGGGGCAAGAGTATTCCTTCGATTCAATTGTCTGTCCACAGATTTTTCTCGGATCAAAGGGGTAAAAGGTATTCCTCTGCGTATCCACGTTGAAAGTCGAGTGATCGATGAACCTGGTAACAAGGTCGAAAAGTGCATCTGCCGAGTAAGAATATTTCGCGACAAGGTAAAGCAGCATAAACAAAAAGATTCACATTCATCAACGTGATGAGGCTTTGAGGTGGCACATACTAAACTGACTACACAAACAGGGGGCCCAGAGAAAGCTGAAGGACGAAAGAAAGCATGTTGAAAAGCAGATTGAGAAACTACGAGGTATGTGGTTATAGTTGCTATGAGAGACGGATTCGTCATCAAGATATTGATATATTCGTCACTTTTTTTGTAATATTCCAAAAAAAATTTCAAAAGCTGAAGATCATGTTGACGTCGAGTCGCATCCACTTTGGAAGCTATACACTGCAGAAAGCACGGTGACTCCATTCTCTCTATTATACACGTCAAATACTGGTGTCCCTGAAGCCATTTTGCCTATTTCTCAAGAGACCTTTCACCCTCCTCCAAGAATGCCACCACTGCCGCCACCACCAATTGGCGAATCATCCGTTTCTATGATCAGCCCTATACCAGATCCTCCACTTCCACCTGGATTCTCCTACATGGCTACTCAATCACTACACACTACGACCCATCCACCAACAGCTTTGGACATTGATCCTACATATGTTCCCAGGTCACGAAGCTCAACTTCTGGTGAGTATTCTAAAACAGATCAAGTAGTATAGCAATCATGTGCTTACCATAACGCATTTAAATTTACTTTAGTTTTGAACATTTTCATACGATATGCACAACACGACACACATTACCGAGCCGTCTACTTACATCGATTCACAGTGACTGATCTCGTAGACAAAATTTGCCAAAAGATAAATATCAATCCAGCAAGCGTTACCGGGGTTATCAGACTTAAAGGTCACCTCAATATTGCTGTCGATGATCAAGTGATTGAGGCTATGAGAGAAGAACAATCTATCGATGTTGACTACGACATGAATCCAGATGGCTCTTTAACACTGCTTCTAAGTTATTAATCATCCTCTTACCTGTTCATCCGGGGACTCACGTAATAATAAACTAGCTTTAAATACCAAGATAGCATAGTTGAACAATTAATGGATGGGATTTGTGTATATGCAGTGGTGATAATTGAGCCAATTTATTTGTGTGAACATATTGGTGTTGGAAATGAACTGAACATTTGGCCGTTACAAACGCATTGATTGTGGTCGTACGCTTTGCGATTGAACTGTGACATTTGGGTAAACGCTTACTTGGTCTTTGTGTGATACTAAGGAAACACCTCATTAAATGTTCAAGGAAAGCATAACAACCAAATTTAAATTAGCTAATGTTAGTATTCCTCACATTGTAAGATACACGTTGGTGGGCAAAACCTATTGTCGGCAGAACCAATGATGCACAAATCCATGTTGAATTAGTCGTATAGACCCCATATCGCAAAAATCAGACAAGTAAAATTCACGCCATACCGAATATCATGTTTGCTACAATTGTATTTTATGCATTTGACAACGAAAAACATTGGCGTGGCATGCTCGGAGATACCAGTATAATATGGCAATCAACGTGGTACCAATCAGGAAAGTGTTTGTTTAGATTATAATACAATGCCATTTTATGGGAAACTCTCTGCAGGAGGAAATCTTATCTGGCTTTCGTTGTGATCTACCAGTCTTTCCCAATTCCTGGTCGTATTCACGCTTTTGCAATGTTATCGGTATTGTTACTGGGCAAATATATTGGAATCAATCACGTGATATACGATAGACTGAAAAGATCGCAGAAATGTCCTTTACTCTCATACGAAGGAGAGAGACGTAACAAAGCGTAATATCAGATAACACATTTGGCATATTGGAATCATATTCCCTATGATGCAGACCTCACTATTAACCTATACATGAGATATTTACCATTCTACTGCCAAACCCTTTAAAAACTTGAAAGAATTGGCATCATCTCTTCCTGATGAAAAATAAGTGATGAGTATACTTATAGGATTAAAAATAAAGGGTATTTTTTTGTGCTTAATCCAAATATTGTTAAATTGTTGCTTAAGAGCCCAAAATGTATCTCCATGAAATATCTCAGTTGTATGCAATCCAGTCGCTCTGTGCTGGATTGAACCAAGACCTCAATAGAAGGTAGCTGTTAACTTTTTCCAAGATAATAGAGTACGTTAGTGATATGTTCGGGTGAGTATGTCGTTATTCAGATAGTGAGACTTAGGATGCTATGTGCCAAAAATATTCACGTGACTCGTGTGGCTTAACACATGGGCTACAACCGGCCCTCATAAACACGAAAGCCAGCTGGGGACAGCGGCTATTGCAATTCAGTCATGTCCATGTTTGCTAGAGCATTTGCTCGTTCATCCGCTTTCAAGCGTGCTGCCATTCGCCGTGGTGGACACGGACCAGCATCATACAACGAACCTGGCGGTTATTTGTTTAACGAGAAGGTAAGACTCTTGTACAGTCTGAAGCAAATCTCCAATCGTCAAACTAGCTTAGAAAATCGACTTGAAAACCTCGGGCAATTTCAAAACACCGAAGTGTCATAGCTCCAACTATGGAACATCCCAACGACCGCATTTGATTTCTGCAGAATGTCTTACACAAAACGACGATGCAATGAATTCTACGACAATACCAATTCAATCGACGACTTGATGCAACAACTCTCACCCAAGCTACTCTTGTTTCTTTTATCTACATTATACTGAATTTTATTATCAATATAGCCTTTAGCTCCCGGACAAAAGCGTATCAAGGAAGACTGGGAGAGCATCTACTACTGGGGTATGGGTGGTGGTTTCGCCCTCATTTCCGCTTTGTTGTACTATAAGCCTGATACAAGGTACGTCTGTTGCCTTCACATTTTTATCACTTTAAGACGTAAGCTAATTATAATTTGAATGGATTTTGATTTCATAGTGTTGTCACCTGGGCCACCAAGGAAGCTGAGAAATCTTTGAAGGAGAAGGGTGTTTCACTCGAATATCCCAAGAGTGCCTAGACTGTATTACCTATCTCTTCATCTTGTTTCCTCTAGTATTCATTGCTTTGTTCTATACAGCGTTCCCACATATAAACCATCTTCCAAAAGCTATTGTTGCAAATAATGACGTTATTACACACTGGTTCAAACATTTGTAGTTTGAATAATGCTAATGGGAATTGTGTAATCGACCATCTACGTTGTGGGCATTATTTGCACGTTGTTGGACCTTCAGTGTTTTTGATGAGATATGTTTTATTTTCTTTTATTTTTCTTGGTTATATAGCATGCTCAGTTCATAAAAAACTAGTTATTGGTTTGCTGACCTCGCCGAGTTTAAAAAATATATTTCCCCCTTGTATAATATTATACCAAGCAAAAATATAGGCCATTATGACAAAACGACAGGCGTTCCGAGGACGGCGTGTTATATCCAACGAACGCTATGCTCATGAAAACGAAAATTACAAACGCATTTGGCGGATCAATGAAGCCATTCGGAATGAAGATGTCGAAACCTTAAGAAGCATAGGAAGAGACGGCGGTGGCTTTATAAACAACAGCCTCCGTAGACGAGTTTGGTACGTGTTCTGCAATGTCGACGCTCATTAGGACCATGGCTAACTGTTTACTTGGCGCAGGCCAGTGCTTTTACAGTGTAATAATGTGGTGGATTTGGAGGATACGGAAGGTAGTCATTTGGAACAATGTTTGCTTTTCCACAAAGCATGTGGCTCACGATGTAACTCGAATAAAATTTAGATGATGAAAAGGAAGAACACGTAGATGAGAAACAGGTCCAACTGGACGTTGACCGATCACTAAATGCTTATCCGCAAGGTAAGAATAATATCGAAATCAAATTGCATTTGACTTCAGAAGTTGACGTCCTTGTACAACAGGGTTGGATGAAATCAGCAAAAAGAAAAAGCAGGATGAACTAAACGAATTAATCGTCGAGGTGCTGCGGCGGAACAAGTCGCTACATTATTACCAGGTATCCGTGTTCACATCATAAATAGCGGTTGGGTAGGAATTGCGTCTAAATACCCAGGTTTACTATTTAGGGTTTTCATGATATATGTACCGTATTCTTGCTCATCTTTGGCAAGAATGCTGCTGTTGAACTAGTGGAGCAAGTGACGCTTTTTTACCTAAGATATCCTTTTGGCTTGAACCCACACAAGCTATCATTTCCAAAAAGAGATGCATATGCTCCCGTTTATAATATCCTTGACTTTGATTGAAACTATACAGATGCGATGCTTGAATCTATGGACCCAATACTACGTCAAGTTACTCTATTAGATACGATTTATCAACATGAAGACCAACAAATTTCGAATTTCTTACAAGAGTGAGTGGACAATTTGCGAGTGAAAATAAAATCTGAAATGGAGCACGTATTATTGTAGAGAACGCACCTCAAAACCACTTGTACTTACCTGATGTTACTACAGGGCTAATGTGTTACCCTATTACTGCCTTAGTTGGGTTATCACTTGGTGTAGCCACGATATAGACGATTTCTCCGTCATCCCAAGACTGTTTGATCTATTTTTAAGCTCCAACCCACTCATGCCTGTCTACTTTGCCGCTGCGATTGTGCTCGCACATAAAGAAGAGTTACTGCAACAAGAATGTGAAAATTCGGCAATCCATACTTTTCTCTCGAAACTACCACAAAAACCATTTGATGTCGAGTTATTGATTGGAAAGGCAACACAGCTGGAAGTCACATATCCACCTATCCAACTACAAAGAAATGCACAGATTGGTTTGGATGAGACATCCAGCGTCAACACGTGGTGCAATGAGAAGTCAGTGGCTGAAGCAAGAGATCAAGCACGCAGAATATTTCGAATGGAACCGTCTGAACGACGACCCTTGGCTGTAGTTCCTACGTACCCTAAACAAGAACAAAAAGTACGCCAGATGATAGCCATCTTGACAGCTGTCGGTATAGGTGTTGCAGCAGCAGCATTGGCCACTTCAAGATATGTTTAAACTATGTGGACCAAGTTTGTTTTTAATAACCCCAACCTATTTTACATGAAAACCAAACATGACTTTATTTTTGTATAGAAGAGATATCAGCTACGGCCAAGAAACAAATCCTAATTTTCTGTTTTTTTTTTTTTTACAAACTTTGATAGCCTATCATGTAAAGATATTAATATTGGCTTCATCTGCAAATCAAAATAATATTTTTGATAGTCCAGCATCACCGATCCAAAGATTGAAGGGGCGCAAATGCGTCGGGGTAGTGTACTCCGATATTTTTGAGCTGAAAGAAGCAAAATTCAGACTTTGCTATTTTTTTTTTCAGGTCAGCTCTGATTTTTTTACCCTGCGAGCTTTTCTCTTGTTACCATCTAGTCTTCACTAAAATGGGTAAAATTTTGACTCTACGTCAATCATCTTGCTCAATGATTCCATTTATTAACTCAACATTTTCTTTCTACAGTGTCTGAAACTCTATCGTTATGGGGAATACCTCTCAAGTACCTCTCCCTCTTAGTACTTGTGGTACAAAACAGTGCTCTCATTTTAGTCATGCGATACACGAGAGCAAGCGCCTCAGAAGATCAGCTCTACCTAGCATCTACAGCAGTCGTCATGAGCGAAGTTATGAAAGCACTTGTGTGTATCGCCCTCTTGTACTTTGCCCTTCCCCCAAGCAAGCGATCTCTCAAGAAACTGGCTAGAAACCTCAACCGGGAACTCATAGTGCAGTGGCGAGAGACACTCAAATTGTCAATCCCAGCTGGCTTGTATTTGATCCAGGTAAAAACCAAAAATAATAATGAAAGGATTCAAGTAGGATTAATCCTACTTTGTATAAGTGTTTCTTCTAATGTTTGATTTCTCGATATTTCAGAACAATCTTCAGTACTTGGCTGTTTCCAACCTAGACGCAGCAACTTTCCAAGTCACCTATCAATTAAAAATTATAACCACTGCATTCTTCAGTGTTATTATTCTCCGACGATCCCTGAACAAGTTGAAGTGGATTGCCATCACCTTGTTGACTATTGGTATCGCCTTGGTTGTCCTGCCTAGAAATGCAACACTTTCAACCTTTGGATCTTTCCTTTCACAGACAACCTTATCTGATGACCGATCTGACGATATGGAAGACGCAGCTGATAGCGTCGGCAATCAGTCCAATATCAAGGGTTACGTTGCAGTATTGCTAGCCTGCTTTTTGTCCGGTTTGGCTGGAGTGTATTTCGAAAAGATCCTCAAATCACCAGTGGTCAAGCCTCAGCCAAAGTACACTCGATTTGAGTCGGTTGGTGACAAGGAACTAGGAGAAGATGCAAACTCAAGAAAATCATCGGTGGAACTGGATGAAGAAGATCCTGTTAGTGGAATCGAAGACGATGGTGTACCTCAAAGTGCGCAAGTCTGGGTTCGCAACATTCAAATGTCTTTATTTTCCATGCTCTTTGGTTTGGTCTTTGTTGTTGGTATCCAGGATGGCCGCAAGGTTGCTACTGACGGCTTCTTCGCTCACTATAACATTTTGACATGGGTTGTCATTTCCATTCAAGCTATTGGAGGTCTTATCGTCGCCCTTGTTGTAAAGTATGCTGACAATATCTTGAAAGGATTCGCCACATCTATCAGTATCATATTGTCCACGCTGGTCTCAGTATGGATATTCAATTTCATCATCTCTGGACCATTTGTTCTGGGTGCTGCACTTGTAATCTTCGCAACACGACTCTATGGAATGTAAAAAACCTGTGGCTAATCGGCTATTGCGACCAAGCTCTTCCCAATTTTGGCTTCATTTATCGGATATCGACAACTGTTCACACTACCTTTACAATCTTTCTTCTGACAATCTAAATACTCTATATCTTGCTCATTTCTTTAACACATTGCTTCTTTCTTTGTCATTCTTCTGTTTTGGGGGGTTCGGGTGGCTCCTCCCATGGCTATTTTTGGCCCTGTAGCTTTCCCCGTTTCCTATTCGTTTTGATATCCACGCGATTTTTTCTTCCATGCACATTTTAAACCGTCTCTTGTCACTTCCTCCAATCACTTCCAACAGACAACTTTGATCATTTTATATATACCATAATAATAATATTCTCACCTGTTGACATGAACCTTTATGTCAAGATATGTGCAAATAGAATAAAATGAAATTCGTCCTATATATGCCCGTGCGCCACTTTAACTTTATATGTACTACCAATTTAAGAATGCACAACAAATAATAAGACCCCAGCATCCTCACTAACAGAGGATGCAAGAGCCGTAATTTATTATTATCTTTAAGCTTTACAATCGGTTCGTAGTCCAGAGATCTCTACGGCGCTGATGGTTTGGCAAGCACTCTGTTGGGAACCAGGTAGGCAAGGGTTGTCCAGTAATCATGCCAGCGATTGCATTGCCAGCCATATACGTTCTAGGCATACCGTGCCCAGTAAACCCAAAGCAGGCATACTCGCCATCGTAACGTCCTGGAATATCCTTTAAGGAGCCGATAAATGGAAGGCGGTCATATAAATTAAAGCCCATAATACCAGACCATTCTTTTTCGACCTTAATGGCAGTATCCTTGAATGCTGGAAAGTTCCTTGGAAGAAATGCCCTGAGTGCTTTACCAATAGTGTCATTGAGTGTAGAATCATCTGGTTGATCCATTTCTGCACCGTCGACTATATTGCGCATACCACCTAGAATAATGTCACCATTTGGGCGCTGAGACATGTATTCGTAGCTACGAGCAACTTTTTGTTAGAATATCGGTGAAAACAACCAGAAATAAAACACCATAAACATACCCATCGTTTGAGCTCATGCAAAAGTTCCATTTAACGTGCTCAGGAGCACGAAACTGCAGTACTTGATTGCGAACAGGTTTGATTCGTCCAGAGAATTGAGGTATGATACTCTTTGTCCATGCGTTTGTGGCATAGACGACGTTTTTGGCCTTGATTTCCCCAAGTTTTGTCTTGATGGTGAACATATCCCCTTTTTTGGTAACGTCTTCCGCAGGACAGAAGGTTATGAGCTTGCACCAGTCTTGGACAGCTCTAGCTAACGAAAACACAAACTTGGCGGCCCATAGAACAGCAGTTGTCTTTACTTGCATACCACCGTAAAAAGAATCGCTGCCAGTGAGTCGTTTGACTTCTTCCTTGCTTAGTTGCCTAACATCATCACCGAGGCCCGAAGCCATCAATGCTTGTGTGTCCTTGATTCCAATATCTCTCTGCTCTGGGGTTGACCATAAGATCAGGCCACCTTCTTTGAGAAATGTCATTTCCGGATCAAATGGGCCTTTGTCAGTATCACAATGCTGCTTAACAAACTCCTTCATCTTGCTCACTGTCAAGAAATCGAACTCCAAGAGTCTTTTAGCAGACTCATAACCGAACTGATCAATTGTATCTTGATAAGAATCGTTGAGACCAGGGAGGCATATACCACCTGAGAGTATGACAAATTAGGTCTGGTTAATCGTGTGAACTTTTGAATAGAAACAATCGAAAGTTTTCCTTTACGTTGGATTCCATACCATTTCGTCCCGTAGCCCCCGAGGATATTCCTCGAGCATCCATGACTACGACGTTTAATTTTGGATCGTACTGTCTGAGCCAATAGGCTGTGGATAGTCCAGACATACCAGCTTCGAAAAATTTCATTGTCAGCATTCATCTATGATTATTTTCATAATTTGTTATTTTTTGTATTCACCTCCAATGATGACAATATCACTGGATTCAGGCAATGCCTCTTTGGATGGCTCTTGCCATGGTACACTGTTAAGCCAGTATGAATCAGTAGAAGGGCTATAGAGGCCTCCAAAATCTTTCGGCATAAGGGTAAGTTGTGGGAAGAAAGACAAGGATAGTGACCGAATGCTCGGGTGTACCGTCAAATACCCTTTGGTTTACGACCAGATAGTCACGTGACTGATTTTGCGAGGCTGATTTTCAAAAATCCGTATGAACAAACTACCAGTCTGCTAGCCAGTGCACAAAAGTAGCCATGTACGAAAATTACGTTGGGAAAGCTGCTAATATAACGCTTACCGATGGAAGATTAGTAAGGGCAACTATAACTGAAGTTTTGGATGGGGCTGGTTCTATGAAACTTAGCGATGGTATGGAAGCTTTCAGACATTTGTGATCAATTAAACGGCCGTTAATACCTTTGATTTCAGTACGCATATTCAAAACTCCAAACGATATTCCTCGCGAACTTGTATCGTTTACTATACCAGGAAACAGGATACAGGATGTCAGCATTGAACATCAAGAGAGCCAGGACTCTAGTCAAATCATAGTTGACAATGTTGATCAGGTCCCCAGTACTGTCTCACCTTTAGTTCCAGATACTAGGCCGATAGTAACACCTTTAGATACACTGGTATGAAAGCTTAAGTGCCGGAAGAGCTTTAATTTGTACGTTTATTGACTTAATTCATTTTTGCTTCTAGCTTGGCAGCCCAATTAGGTACGTGTTGGAGAGCAATGGTCCTACCATCTTGTTTAACCTAACTTTATTAAACCTAATCATTGAACCTCTAGTGATATGGCTACTACACCTAGATCGTTGGCCAGCCCTATGTCGTCTAATAATGTGTCCGTCAATGACGTGACTAGTGTCAAGGTGGACAATCCTTCAACGCCAGAACCAAAGCCAGCCGCCAAAATACCTTCGTTCGCGTCTGTGAGACCAAACAGAGATCGAATTTTTGTGGAAACTATAGAGATGGAGTACGGGGATTTATGGGATGGTAGCACGTCATCAGCGTCGAACAGATCACCAGTTGTTAAAGGGAAACAGACACCGAAACAAAGGGATACATCCCCTAGCAGCCAAAGTCAGGCTTCTTTTATTACTGCCAACAGCCCGACGCAGCAGAAAATTGATCAGGAACAACAGAAGCAGAAGCTTACGAATCAAGGCGCTATGGCAGTCAATCAGCCGGCTATTAATGATAATATTTCTTCGCTGGGGCCACAAAATCCAAAGATCGATCAAAATGCAACAAACTTGTTGCTAGCAAACCTTAACATTGCAAAAGTCCCTTCGAGTTCTGCGTCAGTTCCAAAGAGCGAAGGACCACAGAACAATTTGAAAAAACTCCCTCATTTTGCTATTCCAGCTGGTCTTATTCCTCCTAAGGCTAGACGAAAAGAAAGCTCTGATTCAGCCATACCTCAGACACCAGAGAATAAAAAAGGTATTCACGCGAAAGCACCTCAGCCTATAGCCACACCTCCCAATGAGACTATGACGAAGCCTGTAGAAAGTGCATCTCCGCAAATCCCCACCAGTACGATACGTACTGTATCTGAAGGGAAAAATTGCCCTTTGGTGACGCCGTCATTAATGAGATGTGTACATGCAATTTGTGGTAAGTGATATATATCTTTTATTAGATATTATCATGTTGCTAAATCCAATTTACTTTCAAAGACACTGAAAGTGGTCCCAATAACACCATGATAATGGAAAGTGCGGGTGTTAGCGCTGCCATGATGGCACTGAAGGCAATTGGTAAGTTATAATCTCTGCCAACAAAGGTTGCCAAATATATGCATTTTCTAAACAGCTACTGGATCACGTACTGATAAGGCGGTCATCGACGAATACAACCAAGCAATCACAATGCCGCACCTCTGGTTGTGGTATTGGCTGGAAACAACAATTACGCAGGTGCTTACGGTCTAGCCGCAGCTCGTCACCTTCTTAATCGTGGATGCCAAGTGGTCGTCTGCATAGCAGCGAGCAACAATGCCAGCATATCTCAACGTATTGCCAGCCAAGAATATGCCATCCAAATGGCTGGTGGCCGCATTGTAAAGTGTGTTGAAGGTAGTACTGAAATTTTCATTACCTTATCACCACGTGGGATAGTATTGAATGAGCTAAATAATTTTTATGCAGACCTTCCTCAACAATTAACTACACCAGTGGATATTATCATAGATGCCTTGTTGGGTAGCCAAATTTCTTTTACAGATCTCAAATCAGATTACGACAGTTTCCAAATTGTTACAGCAGCAATGGAATGGGCAAATAGCAACAAGGCTCCTGTGTTGAGCTTAGATTTTCCAAGTGGAGTGGATCCCGTCGAAGGTACGTTAGTTGGAGGATAAGAACACGCTTTTGAACCTAAGCTGATGGCACCATTTTATAGGAACGCCTTATCATGTTAACCATCGCGTAAAACCTAAATGGACGCTGTGCTACGGTGCACCTACATCTGGATGTGCATCAAGGAACGTCACTGGTGAGCTGTTCGTAGCTGATATTGGCATTCCTGCAATGGCCTGGAAGAAGGCGAACGTCAATCCTATAGTTCCCTTTGGCCAAGATATCATCATTGCATTAGAATATAGTCACGTGTAACTGAAAGAAGTGAGGATTGTAAAAATAAAATAATAAAAAATAAAAAAAAAAGCCCTCTCGTCGGTCATAAATTTAATGTGCAGCGCTGGTAGTCAAAAATTTTCAAATAGATTGATTTAAATTGAGGAAATTTGGAACCTCACCAACGCCATAGTTGGTTAGTGTATACCAGAGAGTATTGAAAAGCAATTGTTTTTGTTAGGATGTCATTATTATGGTGAATAGGAGGTTAGGCACCAAAATATAAGGAGGTATAGAAAGAAACTTGTAGTGTAAAGGAAAGCGGGACAGGAGCAGTTGGAGTGGAGTTTAGCCGCTTGGAAGGAAAACCAAAATTTAAAAAAAAAAAATTGTGGGATTTCTCATGCAACTTCTTTTATATCCTCTTGCGTGGTCGTAGTGTGGAAATCCACTATCTGTTATCCCTTTCCTCCCCTTTACCCTCATTTCGCCTATTTAACTACCCATGTCGCTCATTCCCTCCATTTTAACCCTCTCTACCATCGCAAGTGCAATGCTTTGGCTTCCCATTGATGCTGCTGGCTTACAAGACCTCCTTCCCAATTCACTTGCCGCGCAATCTGCCGATGCGTCAACTACATCATCCGACAAAGCAACCACCACAACACAGCAGCCTACAACAACCACAACCACTCAAGCACCTACTACCACAGAACAGCCGACTACTACACAAGCACCAGCGACTACTACTACTACTACTACGGTAGCTCCAGTTACAACTTCGTCTGTCGTCGCATCAGTAAGCTCTGTTGTTGCTACTTCGTCGTCTATTCCTGCAACAAGTTCAGTCCCTACCACATCTTTCCTGCCTACTACCTCTCTTCTATCCACATCTGTCCTATCATCGTCCTCTGTATCGTCTGAAACTCCTACTCCCACGGCTGCTAGTGATAACTCTTCATCCTCATCTAATCACACTGTCCCTATTGTCATTGGTGTTGTAGTAGGAGTTGTTTTACTTGGCGCAGTTGGTTTCGCTTATAGAAAGATGAGATCTCGACGTCAACAGAGACAGAATGCATGGGAAGACGATTTTGGTCCCATGACTCAAAACAGAGACAGTACTTATGGCATGTACGATCAAAGTGACCCTTTCAAATCCACTTTGGATCAATACCATAGGTCACCAGATCAGCCAATGTATGGTGAATATCACCAACCGCAACAGCCTTATCAGCACACTTACTAGTTCGGCTTGTCACTCTGTCTCAGTCTGCAAAACGTTTTCTCTGTACGTGAGACCGCAAACGAGAACCTTGTGTTTGTATATCCACGTCATGTAGTTTGTCCCATATCATTATTTCTCTTTCAAACTGTTCTATAAAGTATATCGCTTCTTTCATTTCATTGTTTATTTTTGTCAATGGTGAAGGAGATATTGTATTTAACAACTAACAAAGAGCTTAATCTAGCAAGATCAACTTATTTGAATCTACAAGTGAGGCACTGTTCCATTCTGATGAGGTCCAAATGGAGTAACAATAGGGAACGCGGTGCTGAATTCATCGAAGAGAGAAATTAGAGTGTTCACTTGACCTATATCTCCAGAGATCTGGACCTGCTTGTTGTCAATCAATTCTTGCAATTTGATATTTCCAAAGAATGTTGCCAGGAAGACCGGTCGAGTCAAGGTGAGATGTACCTTTGCAGCTTGGTCAGTGCGTCCGATAGTATATGTAAGAACGCTATTTTCCAGTCGAAGCACAAATTGAGAAGGCTCTGAAGGATCAGTTTGAAGGAACGTGAAATTCATCAAGAGTTTTTTCCCTTGAGCATTTGGTCCGTTCAAGTGAACGCCAAGGAAGTCGAAGCACATTTCCAAAGTCAGCGCTCGAAGCATATCCATATTCATGTTAGCCGGTCGAGCAACGGTACCAAATCGCAATTCTTTTGCGCCAATGAGGTAATTGTTACGCCATGTAGCGTTCTCTGATTGATATCCCAATTGTTCCAAGGTATCAGCTTGTAGTTCCAAAGCCTTAACGTTATTTGGTTCGGCAAAGATAACATGATTGACAACCTGAGCGACCCAACGATATTCACCTTGTTCAAATGATTTGCGAGCCAGTTTGAGAACGTTCTCAAATCCGCCCATAAATTCTATATACTTTTTTGCTGCAGCAACGGGAGGCAATGGATTTAATTCGGCAGGATTGGAGGAGTAGTAGCCAAGATACTTTTGGTAGATTCCACGCACGTTGTGACTAACTGAACCATAGGTTCCTCGGTTAAACCATTCATTTCCAAGCTCGGCAGGAAGTTCAACTTTGTCAGCAATATCGAGCATGGTGTATCCATGATTCATCAAACGGACGGTTTGATCATGCATATATTTGTAGAGATCTCGTTGCTTGGACAAAAACTTGAGAATTTCTTCTGATCCCCAAATGGGCCAGTGATGTTGAGCAAAGATGACCTTTGTCCTGCTATGGAAGAGCTCAATGGACTCATTAATAGTCTTCCACCATTGAACAGCATCGCGGATCTCAGCACCACGGAGGGTATACAAATTGTGCATATTGTGCGTCATCACGTCGGCAGCACAGAGAGCATTCAATTGAGGAAGGTAAATTATCATTTCGCAAGGAGCTTCAGTGCAGTTGGCCATTTGGAACTCGAATTGTACTCCTCCAATAACGCGAGTCTCTCCTGTCTGGCTGATGAAATCAGTAGGCTGAACCAAGCTTTGGGTACCCGAGGAGATAGCCTTTCCAATAGCAACATCAACATGTCCACGTTCGCCTTTTGGTAAAAAGGGGCCATACATATACTGGGCTCTACGGCGCATGGCTCCACCAGCAAAAACGTTTTCGCTAACTGCATGCTCAAGAAAACCTTCAGGCGCAATAACGGGGACCTTTCCAGACAAAACATCTTCTTCCGAGAGAACACCTCGGATGCCGCCAAAATGATCAACATGGCTATGGGTAATCATGATAGCTAATATAGGTACGCGAGGAAAGTGTGTATAGTACAGCTCCAAGCTAGCCTTTGCAGTTTCAACGCAAGTAAGAGGATCAATGATAATGATACCATTTTCAGCCTGAATGATAGTCATATTAGAAATATCAAGACCTCGGATTTGGTACACTTTGTCGGTTACTTGGAATAGGCCATGAAACATGTTAAGCTGCGCCAGCCGCCAGAGACTTGGGTGTACGCTATCTGGAGCCTGCTTTTGCGTGATGAAGTTATACGATTGCATGTCCCAAGCAGGACGAACAGTCTTGGGATTACTCGGGTTCTGTGGACGAGTAATTACACCATTTGGAATAGTAGCAATAAATCCGCGCCTGGCCCTCTCAAAGTCAGCGACATCATGGAATGGAAGAGAAGATACCGCCGTGCGGTTGGCATTCTTGGTGAGCTCTGATGGCTCATTTGCAAGTTTGTTAAATTCGGTCATATTATTTTATTATTATGCAGTGAAGTTCTATTGAGATATAGAACCTTTATAAATGACACAATCAAGATTGCACGATGCTTTTTTTTTTCTCCACTAAGCTACACCTGTTGTATCGGAAAATCAAATTTTCGACCTGGTTCCCTCCATCCACCCACCCCCCAAAAAAAATTTGTATCTCCACAATTGTGACATCTCACAATCTACTTCCCAGGATGACCCCACAACTAAAGCTAATATTTTTATTTGGAAAAGGACAGTAACGCAGGGTCACCAGGTCCCTACGATTGACATTTAAATATCGCGGCATTTGTTTTAGCTACGACATAAATTCCAGTTTCATGGATACCAAAGAAGAGTACCAATTGGAAGACGTCACGACAAGTCCAGATAATGTTACTGTTTCAGTAGGTGGCAGTAAGATCGACCCACAAGATGAAAGATACAAGGCTATTGAACGCAGACTTGTGCGTAAATACGACTATCGCTTGATGCCTTGCTTCTGGTTGATGTTTTTCTTTACAAATATTGCTCGAGCTAATATTGGTTCAGCTATCATCATGAACAAGAGTGTAGGTCACGATCTTCAAACTATCGCAAAGATGACTGGAAGTCAGGTCTCTCTTGGGGTTGCTTTATTCTATGTCGGTCTTGTCGTGTTCGAGCTTCCCTCCAACTTGATCATCACTAAAGTTAGTGCCTCCAAATGGCTTGCACGTATCATGGTCACATGGGGTATTATATCAGCTATAATGGTAGTGATCAAGAATGTAGCGGCTTACTATGTTCTTCGATTTCTACTTGGTGTCATGGAAGCTGGCCTCTGGCCCGGCATGGCTGTTCTTATGTCAAAGTTCTATAAAAAGGAGGAAACTGCAACTCGGGTGGGATTCTATTTCTTTGCTGGTGCCTTAGCGTCCGTTTTTACTGGATTTTTCGCCGCTGCATTTCAACTGATTGACGGACGAGGTCACCTGTATGGCTACCAATGGCTATTCTTGGTCTTTGGCTTAGTGACAATTATTGTCGGTGTTTTCGTCTACTTTGTTTTACCTTCAACTCCATTCGAAAAAAAAAATTGGCTGACTGAAGAAGAAAAGGAAGTCGCTAGGCATCGTCTTATCAGTAGCATTGATACTGATAGTAATGCCCAAACCAAGATAACTTTTGCAGCTGTTCTGAAGGAGATGTTGGATTACAAAGGTATGGCAATAGCTCAAAAGTAACTTGCTAGAAAGTGATTGCTTACGAAAATTATCAACTTCTTTCTAGTTTACCTTTTCACCATCTGCTACATGACTACGGTTCTAATGAATGCATCTATGCAATACTATAGTCAAACTATCATCGTGCAAATGGGGTATACCTCAATTAATGCATCCCTCATGTCCATTCCAGTTGGCGTTTTGGTGTGCATCTCCGCTGTAATAGTAACCAACATTTCTGATCGTGTAAAATCTCGGTCATATCCATACATTACTTTTGCTCTGATCTCTGCTTGTGGATTTGCCATTGTCGCCTTTGCTGGACCAAACGGTGGAAGATATGCTGGACTTTGCATAATCGGCTTTGGAATCGGTCCAGGTGCTCCATTATCCACGTCTTGGGCGTTAAATTCAAAGGACGGCGAGATATCAATTGCTGTCACCACAGGTATCGTCTCTGGTCTTGCCCAACTTGGCCTTGTTTTTTCCACATTTTTCCTTTATACTGGATGGTCTGCTGATGCTCCCAGATACGTTGGAAGCAACAGTGTCAATATTGGTATAGCTTGTTTAGGAGCTATTACTGCTATTGTACTTCGTTTGGACCTGCAGCGCTTGAATAGACAGATTGAAAGGCATGGTAAAACAAGTAGTGGTCATACCAGAAAGTATCTTCTGTAATAGTTTCGTAGTAAATTTGTAATTTGAAAATCATGACCTCTATTCTACTATAATGGAGTCAATTTCGTTGCATAGTAATAAATTTAGCGAATGCTTCCCATGTAATGAACGTGTTCTAATTATACTGTGGATTTGACTATTATCTTGATTATCTATCCAATACCGATCATTCATATTCTCAAATTGCTTAAGCATAAATTAGATCAAAGTCTTCTATTCATGAAAAATTTTGTATGGAACACTTTCATGTCATAGGAACTTCACAAATCGGAGTGTTCAAATCGTAAGCATAAAATAAATTTACGAGTTACTCTTCATCTAGCCAGCAGACACGCAATTTTCATCGTTCAAAGAATCCACATTTTACTTCACAAAATGCCATAACCATAAGTGGAAAAAATTGTATTATCATTTTGTACCACTTTGTACACCCATCATTCTTGGGGGGGGGGAGTTATATTTACATATCTTTATCTGGTTATTTAACTAAATAAGTATCAAGTATCGAAGTTGTACTGTGTCAATGAATGACTTTGATTCTACAGTAGATGCAATTGATTAAGAGGCGAATAATATAGATGCCATAATAGCTGAATATATTTCACTATCTGAAGATACTGGCTATATTTAACGTCAGTTTTCTCCGTAACAATCTGTGTTCGAAAGATCTCCACCTTCTATGACATATTTTTCTTTTACTCACGCTGTAAATCGTTGACGGCTGTATAATTTTGGATGCACCATCGATGGTTGTTGTGACATTCTCACAGAAGACTTGGCGTCCGAAAGTCAGCATTACAAAATTATCCAATCTTATTAACTGGGTAGTTTTGAATAAGGAAGTTTATTACAGGATCTGCCAGTGTGACCCTTTACATTAGTTAGTTACGCCGCCGTGATGATGGTAGAAGGTAAAAACGTCACTTCATACGGAAATAATGGTCTATTGCTACTTGAATGCGAGGAGTCTTCCCTCAAGTTTCTCCTTCACTGATAGCCAATCATCAATCACAACACTGTAGAACACAGAATGCCTAGTTGTTCCATCGTGCATGATGATATGATGTTTGAAGGTTGCTTCGTAGGTAAAGCCAAGCTTAGTAGCTACTTTATGACTGGCGATATTCTCATGGTGATGCTTCCATTGCGCACGACAAAATTTGAGAATTTCGAAAGCATGGTATAGTAGAAATGTAACTCATCTCTATCAGAGCATACGTTCCACGCATTTCTGGTATGATCCATATACTACCAATTTTCATTTCTCTTGTGGTAAGGATATAGGTCGACTTACTGAACGGATCCAATAGCTCTTTCTGGGTTAGAATTCTTGTCGTATGCTACGAAGGTATGGCGATTCTTGTCTTTCTGGAACATTTCATATAGATCGACAAATTCTTCCAGGATTGAAGCTGGTCCATCAGGATATAACCTGAAGGCCGCTGGGCATTTTGAATATGTCTCGTATAGCTTTTCAAGATCTTACACTTGGTATGAATTGGGACAAAGTCTACGATTGTCGCCTTCTAAATCATTGGTTGATAACTACATTGAACTCATCGGGAGTGCCTTCTGGAGTAGCTGAACCTTCATGCTGAATATGAAGGTGTCAATTTAGAGTTCATTCACTTATAATCGACAGTGGAGCCAACTTTTTACCTGAATACAGACATCCAAATTTCACACTTTGACGCTCTGAGACAAAGGCGACTTCAACAACAACAGCGGTAGGGTAGGGGCCACTTACTTCTCGACTCAAGGCAATTCAAACATAGCAATTTCCTGCTAAATTCATTGCTCTCCCATTTGTGTGCCAAGGTTGGCAAAACCTAGTAGTATCTACGCCTGCTCTACATTTTGTACCTTACATGGATATCTGTTATGAGCTGACAGTTCTTCACGCGCCGCTTTACAAGTACTTTGGCATACAACTAACATTAGTTAACCACTTGCCGCCACGCGAACTAACACTTGGTATCGATGAATATCTAGGTAATATAAAAGTATGAAGGAGTGTGATATACTGAGCAATAAACGATATCTTTTTTCTCTCGATTCCTCAGGTCGTCCGTAGTTACTACCTAAGCTATCTAGGGTCACCTGACCCTTTGAACCTCATCACATTACATACCAATCCACTTGTACGTTAATGGCAAAGTTAGTGCTCACACTTGTTGAAATACAGCGCTAATTATGTTAAATGGTATATAGCATGATTCATTGGATAACGTCAGTGATTAAAATTGTTAGAACTATATACAGATTAACGCGTTCTGATTATCTAAATGACGAGTGATGGTGCCTATCCATCTCATACCCTTGATCTGCGAAGTTTGGTATACAAGTAATATTTGAGGCAAGTGGACCATAACATGTACTACTATTTGTAAGATCCCATTCGATGGAAAGAAAGTCTCTCTTCCCTCATTCCGCAAAGCTTTTATGTGCGTTCTTTGACCGCAAACACGAAACTTGGTGTTTACAACCACGTAATGTAGTTTGTCCCATATCATTATTTCTCGTTAAACTGTTCTATAAATATACCGTTTCTTTTTATTTAATTGTTTATTTTTGTCAATGGTGAAGAAGACATTTCATTTAACAGCTAACAAAGGGCTTAATCTAGATAGAGCAGCTATGTGAATCTACAAGTGAGGGGCTGCTCCATTCTGATGAGGTCCAAATGGAGTAACAATAGGGAAAGCTGTGCTAAATTCATCAAAGAGAGAAAGTAGAGTGTTCACTTGACCTATATCTCCAGAGATCTGGACCTGCTTGTTGTCAATCAATTCTTGCAATTTGATATTTCCAAAGAATGTTGCCAGGAAGACCGGTCGAGTCAAGGTGAGATGTACCTTTGCAGCTTGGTCAGTGCGTCCGATAGTATATGTAAGAACGCTATTTTCCAGTCGAAGCACAAATTGAGAAGGCTCTGAAGGATCAGTTTGAAGGAACATGAAATTCATCAAGAGCTTTTTCCCTTGAGCATTTGGTCCGTTCAAGCGAACACCAAGGAAGTCGAAGCACATTTCCAAAGTCAGCGCTCGAAGCATATCAATATTCATGGCACCTGGTAGAGCAACTGCGCCATTTCGCAATTCTTTTGCGCCAACGAGGTAATTGTTACGCCATGCAGTATTTTCTGATTGATATCCCAATTGCTCCATGGCATCAGCTTGTAGTTCCAAAGCCTTAACGTTATTTGGTTCGGCAAAGATAACATGATTGACAACCTGAGTGACCCAACGATATTCACCTTGTTCAAATGATTTGAGAGCCAGTTTGAGAACGTTCTCAGATCCGCCCATAAATTCCACATACTTTTTTGCTGCAGCAACGGGAGGCAATGGATTTAATTCGGCAGGATTGGAGGAGTAGTAGCCAAGATACTTTTGGTAGATTCCACGCACGTTGTGACTAACTGAACCATAGTAGCCTCGATTATACCATTCATTTCCAAGCTCGGCAGGAAGTTCAACTTTGTCAGCAATATCGAGCATGGTGTATCCATGATTCATCAAACGGACGGTTTGATCATGCATATATTTGTAGAGATCTCGTTGCTTGGACAAAAACTTGAGAATTTCTGCTGATCCCCAAATGGGCCAGTGATGTTGAGCAAAGATGACCTTTGTCCTGCTATGGAAGAGCTCAATGGACTCATTAATAGTCTTCCACCATTGAACAGCATCGCGGATCTCAGCACCACGGAGGGTATACAAATTGTGCATATTGTGCGTCATCACTTCGGCAGCACAGAGAGCATTCAATTGAGGAAGGTAAATTATCATTTCGCAAGGAGCTTCAGTGCAGTTGGCCATTTGGAACTCGAATTGTACTCCTCCAATAACGCGAGTCTCACCCGTCCGGCTGATGAAATCAGTAGGCTGAACCAAGCTTTGAGCACCCAGGGAGACGGCCTTTCCGAGACCAACATCAACATGTCCGCGTTCGCCTTTTGGTAAAAAGGGGCCATACATATACTGGGCTCTACGGCGCATGGCTCCACCAGCAAAAACGTTTTCGCTAACTGCATGCTCAAGAAAACCTTCAGGCGCAATAACGGGGACCTTTCCAGACAAAACATCTTCTTCCGAGAGAACACCTCGGATGCCGCCAAAATGATCAACATGGCTATGGGTAATCATGATAGCTAATATAGGTACGCGAGGAAAGTGTGTATAGTACAGCTCCAAGCTAGCCTTTGCAGTTTCAACGCAAGTAAGAGGATCAATGATAATGATACCATTTTCAGCCTGAATGATAGTCATATTAGAAATATCAAGACCTCGGATTTGGTACACTTTGTCGGTTACTTGGAATAGGCCATGAAACATGTTAAGCTGCGCCTGACGCCAGAGACTTGGGTGTACGCTATCTGGAGCTTCGTTTTGCGTGATGAAGTTATACGATGGCAAGTCCCAAACAGGAGGAGCGACAGCCTTGGGGTTACTTGGGTCCTGAGGTGCAGTAATGACACCACTTGGGATAGTGGCAATAAATCCGCGCTTGGCATTCTCAAAGTCAGCGACATCATGGAATGGAAGAGAAGATCCTGCAGCACGGTTGGCGTCCTTGGTGAACTCTGTTGGCTCCTTTATAAGTTTGTTAAATTCGTTCATATTAATAATATTATTATCCAGGGAAGTTCGATCGAGACATAGAACCTTTTATATATGATAACAATTAGGATTACATGATTATCTTTTTTTCCAACGGAGCTCTCACCTGTTGTATCGGAATATCAAATTTTCCAACTGGTACCCTCCCCCCCCCAAAAAAAAAAATGTATCTCCACAATTTGGATATCTTCAAAATCTACTTCCCAACTAAATCCCAGCAACTCCAGCTAATATTTTATGTGGGAAAGCACAGTAATGTAGGGTCCGCAGAGTCCGCAGGTATCTACAATTGACATTTAAATATAGTGGCACTGGTTTTATATACGTATACATTCCATATTCATGGATACCAAGGAAGAGCATCAATTGGAAGCAGTTACAACAAGTTCCAATAATGTAATTGTAGTTGATAATGACATTGATCCACAAGATGAAAGATACAAGGCTATTGAACGCAGACTTGTGCGTAAATACGACTATCGCTTGATGCCTTGCTTCTGGTTGATGTATTGATCAAAAATCAGGCATCTTATTATGTTCTTCGATTTCTTCTTGGTGTCATGGAAGCTGGACTCTGGCCCGGCATGGCTTTTGTTATGTCAAAATTCTATAAAAAGTACGAAACCGCTGTTCGGGTGGGATTCTATTTCTTTTCTGCTCCTGTGGCCTCTGTTGTTACCGGATTTTTCGCCGCTGGATTTCAACTGATTGATGGACGAGGTCACTTGTATGGCTTCCAATGGCTTTTCTTGATCTTTGGCTTATTGGCAATTATTGTCGGCGTTGTAATCTACTTTGTTTTACCTTCAACTCCATTCGCAAAAAAATTGGCTGACTGAAGAGGAAATGGATGTCGCAAGACATCGTCTTGCTACTGACAATGGCACTGATGGTGATGCCAATCCAAAGATTACTGTTGGTGCTGTTCTGAGGGAGATATTGGATTATAAAGGTATGGTGATAGCTCTAAAATAACTTGTTAGGAAGTGGCCGCTTACGAAAATTCATCAACTCTTTTATAGTTTACCTTTTCACCATCTGCTACATGTGTACAGTTCTCATGAATACATCTATGCAATACTATAGCCAAACCATTGTCTTGCAAATGGGGTACACCTCTATTAATGCTTCTCTTATGATCATTCCAGTTGGCGATTTGGTGTGCATCTCGGCTCTACTCGCAACAAAAATGTCTGATAGCTTCAAAACTCGGTCATATCCATACGTTCTTTTTGCTGTGATTGCTGCTGTTGGATTTGCCGTCCTCAGTTTTACTGGAACAAATGCTGCAAGATATGCTGGACTTTGTTTAGTTGGTCTTGGAATCGGTCCAGGTGCTCCATTATCCACGTCTTGGGCGTTAAATTCAAAGTATGGTGAGGTATCAGTTGCTATCACAACAGCCATCGTCTCTGGTCTTGCCCAACTTGGGATTGTATTTTCCACATTTTTTCTTTACACTGGATGGCCGTCTCATGCTCCGAGATAAATTGGAAGCAACAGTGTCAATATTGGTATAGCTTGTTTAGGAGCTATTAATGCTATTGTACTTCGTTTGGACCTGCAGCGCTTGAATAGACAGATTGAAAGGCATGGCAAAACCAGTAGCTGCCATACCAGAATGTATCTTTTTTGTAATAAATTTGTAATTTGAAAATCATAATTTGTATTCTACTATAATGGAGATCAATTTCGTTGCACAGTAATAAATCCAGATAATGATTCCCATAGAATGAATGTATTCTAATTATACTGTGGAGTTGATTTTTATCATTTCTGTTTGTTCAATACCACATCATCGTATTCTCAGTTTGCATAAGCATACAATAGATCAAAGTCTTCTAGACCTAAAAAATTACAGATGGAACACCTTATGTCGTAACACATTCAACAATAGGAGCTACTCTTCATTTAACCAGCATATACCTTTTTCATGGTTAAAAGAAAGTTCACGAGCACACTTTACCAAACACCATAACCATTAAAGGAGAAAAGTATATTATCATTTTGTATCACTTTGTGAACCCATAATTTTTTTGGGGGGTGCGCTTTATGTCTACAATAAGAAAGTCTGAGTTCAATCAGAGCGGGGACAATAACTTAATCTTTTGTATCTGAGCAGTTATTTGACAACAATGAGATATAACCTGTGTGAACGCCGCCTAGCTCACCTATCATTAGTCTAACAGCCAAGGCCAGCTGATATGTATTCCCAGGAGTGGGAAATTTTGTTGGGCTCATGTGAATTGGGTTTACTAGCTTACGAATGCTTGATCAATGGTTTATGACAAAGACAGAAATACCTTTATCTGGTCACTTAACTAAATAAGTTTTAAATAAGTTTGTAAGTATGCAAGTTATACTGTGTCAATTAATAATTTTGTTTCTATAGTACGAGCAATTTGTCTAGTGCGAGTAATATAGTTGCCATAATCGCAGTATGTATTTCATGTCTCAAGGGAAATACTAGTTTTTAACATCAGTTTCTTCCGCAACAGTTAGTTTTCGAAAGAACTTTCCCTTCTATGAAACATTTAATTCTTACGTACGCTGTAAAACATTGACTGTTGAATAGATTTGGATGCACCTTCAATAAGTTGTTAAGAGACATTCCTCAATGTGAATGGATACAAGAAATCAACATTACAAGATTATCCAAGTTTATTAGCGAGTTAGTTTGAAATAAGGAAGTTTATTACAGTATCTGCCAGTATGACCCTTTACATTAGTTAGTTACACTGCCATGATGATGGTGGAAGGTAAAAACGTCACTTCATACGGAAATAATGGTCTATTGCTACTTGAATGCGAGGAGTCTTCCCTCAAGTTTCTCCTTCACTGATAGCCAATCATCAATCACAACACTGTAGAACACAGAATGCCTAGTTGTTCCATCGTACATGATGATATGATGTTTGAAGGTTGCTTCGTAGGTAAAGCCAAGCTTAGTAGCTGCCTTCTGACTGGCGATATTCTCATGGTGAGTCTTCCATTGCGTACGACAAAATTTGAGAATTTCGAAAGCATGGTATAGTAAAAGGTAATTCATCTCTATCAGAGCATACGTTCCACGCATTTCTGGTATGATCCATATACTACCAATTTCATTTCTCTTGTGGTAAGGATACAGGTCGAGGTACTGAACGGATCCAATAACTCTTTCTGGGTTAGAATTCTTGTCGTATGCTACGAAGGTATGGCGATTCTTGTCTTTCTGGAACATTTCATATAGATCGACAAATTCTTCCAGGGTCGAAGCTGGTCCATCAGGATACCACCTGAAGGCCTCTGGGCATTTTGAATATGTCTCATATAACTTTTCAAAATCTTGCTTGGTATGAATTGGGACAAGTCTAAGATTGTCGCCTTCTAAAATCATCGGTTGAATGACTACATTGAACTCATCGGGAGTGCCTATTGGAGTAGCTTGAACCTTCATGTTGCATATGAAGATGTCAAAAGTCAAGAGTTCATTCGCTTATATCGTACGCGGAGCCAGTTTTTCACCTGGAGACGGACATCCAAATTTCAAATATTGACTCACACATTGACTCATCCGTGTCGCGGCTATGAGACAAAGACAATAACAACAGCGGTCAAGTCCACCTGCTTTTTCGACTCATGTATATGTCAAGGCAACACAAAAATAACCATTTGCTGCCGAATTCCTTGTTCTGAAAATTGTGTGCCAAAGTTGGCAGAGCTTGGAACTGATGCTTACCCATACTCTATTCTTTTGTACCATAAATGGTTATCCAATCCACTTGTACATTAATTGCAGAATTAGTATCAAATCTCTTGAAGTATGTTGTTAATTATGTTAAAAGTAGGGTTCTCTAATAAAATATCATGTTAGAACATACATATATCTATTGACCCAGATGTCAATCCAGTTTGGGCGGAGTTACGATCAAAATTACTATTGTCGATATCGCGTAATCGACAAGGCTAATGGTGTTCTAATGGCGTTATCAAGCTGATTACCAAAATATAGATCTGATATTAAAAGGTTTATGATAACCACTAACATCACCTCTACGGTGTTTTGCTTTATGCTACATAGAATGACTCATTGGATAACGTCAGTAATCGAAACGCCGTAACCATATACAGATTACACGCGTTCTGATGGTCTAAATGAGGAGAGATTCGACGGTGCATCTCTACCCCATAGCCTTGATCTGCGAAATCTGGTATACAAGTAATTTTAGAGGCAGTGGTCCATAACATGTAATAACATTTGTCAGATCCAACTACTTGGAACGCAATACTGGCCTCACGTGTAGGCAATGGTAGTACCACTTAAAAGCATTTTCAAGTTTCTGACATTTCTCAGTTTCTTAATAAGAAGAATTTTGAAGCAAACATACAATATGGTGATTTTTACTTTATTTATTCTTTTTTACTATGTGGGTTTCAGGTTTTTGTTGAGGACTTGAAAAATGGCTCAAATGTATGTAATCTCTCTACCTGTGAGTATGATTTCTTCAATGTGTAAGTCACCTTCATTCTACCGATATTTAAGCTAGCCCCATATCTATCAGACGGTTTCCAACTTCCAGGAAATAATAGTCAGCATACACCAAGCCATGATCAGCAATGCGGTTGATGGCATGTTCATAGTTGTTGACAGTCGCGTGGTCTAGGATGGTAACACCATCTTCATTTGTTAATGCTCCATCAATGCATGTCTTGAGCAGTGAAGTGACTTGGGGAAGGTATGTGTGATTTCCTTGCATTTGGCACAGGAGCAGCATTCCGGAACAGGCAATCATAGCAGCAGAGGTATCCCAAACACATGGTCGTGGAGCATCAAAATCCCAGTATACAACCCCATTCTCAACTCTTGACATAAAATATTCAGCCAATCGCTTTGCAGCACCCAAGAACTTGGGATCCTTTGTATACTTGTAAACTGTTGCATAACCGTAGATACCCCAAGCCTGACCGCGACTCCAAGTGCTTTCATGAGCATAACCTTGGTTTGTCAAACCGACCTTTCGCTTACCAGTCACTGGATCATATACAATCAAATGGTAAGTTGAAGTATCCGGTCGAATGTGATACTTGAGAGTGGTCTCTGCATGTTTCGTTGCAATAGCTGCATATTTAGGGTCACCAGAGATCAATGATGCCGAATAAAGAAGATCCAAGTTCATCATGTTGTCGATAATGACAAGGAAATCAGTATCTTTGTTGTCAAATTCTTAAACTTTTGTGCTTGTCTTATTCCAAGATCTCAAGCATCCAATAGTCTCATTCCATCTAGTCAACAAGGATTCAGCTGCTCTGACAATAACATCGCCACAAGCCATATTGCCAGTAAGGTCATAATCCCTTTGGAATGAGGGCATAATCATGAAACCGATGTCATGAGTCTCAGTATTGTTCTGTTCCTTCTCCATACCTCTTTGCCATTTTCTTGCGATCTGGACCAAGTCTTCAAATGATACAGGTAATTCTCTCTTGGATGCACGCTCGCAAAGTGCCCACAGGCTTCCAGCGAAGAAGCCAGAAGTCCACCATTCAGAAGGTTCGTAGACATATTCTGTTGCTCCAAAGTTGGTAACGTGTGGGAAAGTATCTAGATCAGCAGGCTCTTGATTAGCGACCTTCAAGATCTTCTCCATAGCAGAGTGATCAAGAACTGCCTTGAATACTGATATTGCTTCGTCTGCTATGGCATCTTGCGCTGTGTCAATTTGTTCTAAACCGCTGTTGAGGTTTTGTGGAGGATAGCCAACGCTAGGTGAAACTTGCATAATGTATTGATTGATACGCAGACAAAAACTGTTTGATTTGAAGTCAACGCACCATCACAAAATATATAATCATTAAAGTGAAATGTTAAGGTTTGATAGAAACTCCTCTACCGCTAACGGTGAAGCACCCTGGTATTCTCCTGTTGTCGGGAATTGTGACATGAGATTAAGGGTTTGTCCCTGAACCGTTCGACCGAGTATAACTCCGGGCGGCAGTTTGGGCGAAAATTCTCAAGGGGCGGGGAGTAGGAGTTTATACCTGCTAACCTACATTCAGGCTACCAATATTTCAAGGAAATAGTGAGTACCTAGAATTTTGTATCAACATGCACCAGCTGAAATTCGAAGAAATGCTCTTTTTTCAACATGAATTCCCAAATATATCAATCTGACTTCCCTGATTATACCATTTGCCATAGGCAAAACTCCAATGTAGGATATTGCATACGATTACCTAAACATAGTACAATGGGCATAAACTATAACTTGTTTCATGTGTTGTAGAATACCAGCTAGTACAAAACCACTATCGGTGGATGACCGTAGATTCCCCCGTTACTAGTAAAGGATTTACAGTTACCATCGGAGTCACAAATGGATACACCAATGTGAAGAAAGTTTAACTCTGATTAAATTGGAAAGTCATGGGTAAGACGTTCAACCATCTTTGTGGGGTACAGATCTTGATCCAAGATTTTTTACCATCACGGCTTCCAAATTATTTAAAGGGTCCATGCCTGTATCCTTTCTAGGTTAAGTCTCTCTCTTCAGATGGCGGACGAAAAGGATGTCAACATGGACAATGTGTCTCATGTCGAACATGGCATTGTTGATTTCGAAAGGAAGCTGAACGATGTTGCTCCAAAGTTGGACAAAATGTGGTGGCACTATCCTCACCTTCTAAAACTGAATATTTTACTGTGGGGAGCAATTATGGTTCAAGCAACTGGTGGCTACGGCGGAAGTATGCTTAATGGTCTTCAATCTCTCAACGCTTGGGAAGACTACTTTAATCACCCACAAGGTGCTGGTCTTGGAACATTATCAAGTGGAACTACTTTTGGTGGCCTTTTTGCACTTTATCCGGCTTCTGTAATGTGCGACAGGTTTGGAAGACGTTGGCCGATGATTATTGGTTCACTATTCACTGTCATAGGTGCCATTATTCAAGGTGTTGCTCAGAACTTTGGTACATTTTGGGTTGGTCGATTCATCATTGGAATGGGACTTACATTACTCGGTATTGGAGCTCCAATGTTACTCGCAGAAACTTCTTATCCTACACAACGATCTGTACTCACATCACTCTACGAAACGTCTTATCCACTTGGTGCCATGATTGGAGCTCTTGTCACCTTCGGATCATACTATATCCAATCAACTTGGGCATGGAGATTACCCAGTCTTCTTCAGTGCTGCCTGGCTTACTCCAAGTCTTACTTTATATTTTTGCCCTGAATCTCCAAGATGGCTTGTGGCACATAATAGAGTTGAAGAGGCTCGCGCAGTACTTGTAAAATACCATGGTGGCGGTGATGAAAACTCTGAATTGGTACGATACGAACTGGCTGAAATCAAGGCCGCATTACAGTCAGATAAAATCAAGAAATCTGGAAAATGGAAGCAGTGGCTGATGACAAATGGAAACCGTCATCGCCTCGGTATCATCATGTTCATTCCGGTCATCACTCAACTTTCTGGAAATCAAGTTATCAGTTTCTATTTGCATCTTATTCTCGACAGCGTCAATATCACTGCATCAAGGGATCAACTTGTTATAAATTCAACCCTCCTTGTCCTCGAACTTGTGTTTGCTGTTATTGTTGCCTCTCAAGCCGAATTTCTTGGTCGTCGACGTTTCTTCATGGTTGGTATTATTGGAATGATCATTTGTTTCATACCTTGGACTATTCTATCGGCTTTGGCTCAAGAAGGTGGTTTTTCAAATCCTGGACTTTCTAAGGGGGTTATCGCTATGATCTACTTATATATGATACAATATCATATTGTTGCTCCTTTGGCCAACGTATTATTGACTGAAGTAGCGCCTTACGAACTTCGTTCCAAGGCCTCTGCCATATTCTCACTCATGGGTTCAATTATCGGACTTTTCCAATCCTATGTGAACCCCATTGCTATGGCTGCCATCAGTTGGAAATACTATATCGTCTTCCTTTGCATTCTTTGCTGTGAATTTATTGTTGTCTACTTCTACTTCCCTGAAACGAAAGGACTCAGTCTTGAGGAGGTTTCTGTAATTTTTGAAGAAGATGCCGCCGCTGTTGGTACTGGTGCTCTTCGTCACGGTGATATCGAAGATCCAACTGTTGAAAATTTGAGTATGAAAGATGTTAAATCTACTTAATTGTCTTATGGAGTAATCATACCATTTGTTCTAGTTTTTTGAAGTTAGTTTTTGAATATTATTCCTTTAAAATAAATCCAATGTTACTCTTTTTGGTTTCTAAACATTTGTTATGCGTTGGCCAAGTAATTATAGAGTAAGCTTGTACCAAATTTGACAAAAGGATAATCAGCGATACCGCACTAACTGGGTAGAAGCTGTGGCGTCTGACTATGCCTTTGAATCGGAATTGGTTTTCGAACGACACTCCATTGTAGCTGTACCACCTTCACTATATACCCCATTTGTAGGATGATATAACGTAATCCAAGTTTATTGGTATTACATAATCTCGGTAATTTTCTTGCCCATTCTACGAGAAAATTTCGTCTTTCCAATGAACATTACTCACCTCAAACATCAATATGGTCATCAAACATGCCATTGCACCATTTTTCACCGCCGGTTTCGTCCATCATAAATTATTGTTAGTATTTCCATAAAGCGTAAAGTGAATTGTAAGCGTATGCATACTCTGCCCAGTCACACATCAGTAGCTTTCTTTTTTCTTTTGGGAATACCTTCAACATCGTATTTTGTGACTTTTATTTTAGATACAGCTACGCTTTAGTTAACGCAGATACAACTATTCAGCAAAGACAGGCTTAGAGAGTTTTTTGATAGCTTCCAGTTCGTCAATGGAAGGTAATACAGGAACCTCATTCCAGTCACTATTGGCAACGTGAGTATCTGGCATAGCCAAAATGGCGGAGGCGAATACAGTTGTTGAGCCAGCAGCAACCTCACCAGTCAATTGAGGGAGAATAGTCTTTTGAGTCATCAAATTGGAGTTAGATTCTGGGATCAAGATTTTTGCCTTGCGGTTGGAGCCCAAATTGACAATTCCACTGAAATCTTCCGCATTGGTTACATATGATCTATCGGGCATTTCCACTTTGGTGATCTTGCCAGCAGCATCAGTTTTGGAGATTGCAAAACCGCCTTCGGTTGAATCCAGGCGACGGCCACTTTCAATACGATGAATTCGTATATGCCATTTTCCTTGAGGAATCAACCAGGTTTCAACAGACACGTCTTCCCAAGGAGACCATATTGAGTATAACTTGTTCTCATAAATTCTTGCTTGGGTCGACTCACGCACTCTAAAATGGATACCATTCTCGGAAAAGCCAATCATGCTGTCAAATGACGCAGTGTCGAAGTTCTTTCCATTGGCATCAATGCTAAACCCATATCTCGTACTATAGGCGAACTTGCAATATTTTTCGGCTTGGAAGCGGACAGTGTTCCTATAGTGATGTGGACCTGACATCAAAGCTACAGTGTTCCTGGGATAATGCGAGATCACCATTCCGGGCACGGGCAGGTTAGCAGACGCTGAACATGCAGGAAGCTCTTCTGCAGTCCAGAAAGGATGGTCTGAAGGTAGAGCAAGTGGAAGGAAAGCCTTCATTGCCCAGTAAGGAGATTGAGGTGAATTATAATTCTCGCATACAAATGAATTGGGGTAGGCATATCCGAGGGTCAGAATTCCAGAGTTTAGTCGAGAGATTGGCTGCTTGGACCACCATCTCATGTGGCGCATATATAACCCCTTGACGACACCCCAAGGAAGAGCTTCTTCGTCAGCGAATGCAAGAGCACCCCAATATGAACCGGTAGCGAACCTATAAGTGAGGCTTCTACCAAACGGGATACATGATCCATCGTCAGCAAACCAGTGTTGGAACTGCTCAGCAAACTGCTGTGTCCGCTCTCTATATCTCCTTTGACGTTCTGAGTCTTCAGGACATAATTTGGCATAGATGAGACCATAGAACTGGAAAGCCCACGGATTATAATAGTCCATCCTCGACTTTTCGATCCCATCTCCATAGTATCCTTCACCAAGGTAATAAGTGTCTATTTCATCCAAATATTGTTCTGACATTTTTACATCGTACTTTGCGCCAACTCTCTTCAGTCCAAGATCTACGAAGACACGGAAAAATCGCCAGTTGCAGACAGGAAAATCCTTGTTACGACCATTCCTAAGATATACTACCAAGTTTTCCTTGGCTTTATCGGACAGAGGTTCCCAAAAGTGGTCTGGAATGAGGGCCAAAGCAAAACCAATAGCTGCCAGTTCAACTTGACGCTGATCTCGGTCTCCAATATCACCCCAATATTCTGGGTGATCTGGGTCAGTTCCGTTTGTCAATCCTCTATGATATAGATTCCAATGCTCAAAGTCACCACCACCTGCAACAAATGGTACTATGCCCCATAGTGGTCGCGCAAATCCTTCCAAGTCAGCCGCAGCATCATCAAAATGAGCTCCACCTTGTTCCACTCTGACTCTGGCAGCTCCTGCAGAAAATGCTGGTAGAAGGGGCTCGAATGTGGCTTTGAAAGCAGCTTGGAGATCCTCTCTGGTTTCTAGACGAAGATTACCAATTGGAGAAAAGCGAGAGTTATCGAAAGTTGCCATATCCAAATTGGTGGGGTGAAGTTTCTTGCCTTCTTAAATTTTTCCCAGCTTCGATTTTTATACTGTGAGCCAGAAAAAGTGGAGTCGGAGACGGCCCGCAAATTGGATATGCCCGCTGGAAAAACTCAAACTACAACTCTGTGGCTTCTGCGCAACTTTATAAAAATCCCATTCTTGTCTGTCAACGTTCAAATCATATACCTACTATGGCCTATTCCTGTTCACAACACTGATATTAAAAGTTTAATTCACGAGAAGTATATGCTCAGAGAGAGTACGATATGATTACAATAAAGTCGGGAAATGTAACCTGCAACGCAATCCAACCTAAGCTTTTTCCATAAGGCAGGCACGATGTCGAAGTCGTTGTCACCGTCTGTGCAGCAACTTCTCGATGTATCAAAGTCGCCCACATGTAGAATGTTTATAAAGCTTCGAAACAAAATTTCGTCGAAAGATATTGTATATCTGAGAATCATTAAAATCGTAGAATCGTTCTCTCTTGCGCAGCCCGGCGAGGAGGAGTTCTGGATCCAGCTGGGCGCTGCGATGAATCTGTTCGAGCTCAACCGTGATTTTCCGTATCAGCTGGACATTCAGTTCGATGTCAAGCAGTTAATTAAGAAAAACTTTTTTTATCGCTGGTATGTTGGACAATGCTATTTTGAGCCATAAATGTTAAACAGTGGAAAAGTGCGAATGATTGCTCTCTCAATATTTGGAATCATATCTCCTGTGGAAAGGCTTGCTTTTCCCGTTCACGCTAGATACAGACCACGGCCTACAACGCAACCTTGAGCAAATTTGCAGGTTGTAATGCAGAAAGAAGAATCGATTTAAAAAACTATTATGCACACATTAACACAAATATTTTTAATATTAACTGATGTTCTCCTAACGAATTATAGTTTGCTACTTCATTGCAACGGGTCTCGTACATTGCGAGGATAGTCAGCCCACATAAAGATATGGTCAAAATCGGTTAAGTTGCTAGGGAGTTCGACTTCAGTAGTAGCCGAGTTTGTGCTTATTCCGGGTGAGGGTTCCATACCATTGTCAGCAATGTCATGTCCATTTGTTGGGACCACTGACGGATACGTTGCGCTTCGGAATCCTTCAACAAATGATGGTGAAGCCAATGTAAATACGCTGCCGATTCCTTCATCTTCCTCAAACACAACCTTTCGTGCGTTAATGGGGGAGTTCATATTCTTGGCGTTCTCTAGCTTGGTTGCAAGTTTGTTGGCGAGATTATCTTGTTTCGGTCCATTTGCATTCCATCTGCTTGATATTTCCCGGAGAGAGTCTACCAGAACTCCAAAGCTTCCATCCAAATCGGCGTTGCAATGAGTAGAGTGGGCCAATACGGTTCTAGCTGCCACAAAGAGGCAAAACGCAAATTGTGGCGAAACAGAATTTCTCATGTGGAGCAGAAATTTAGATGCAATGGTTGCAATCTCTAATGCGGCAGAAAAGCAAGTTTGAGCCGAATTCAGACTTGGCAGGCGAACATTCAAATCTGCTGGAGGGTAAGCTATATGGTGGTGTAATAGCAACACGCTCGTATTATGAGTAATATGAGCCAGAGTTAGATTCTCGTCCATCCTGCCATCAGATTGTACCGATGCCACTTGCCACTTTTCAGGGAGAAAGGTTTTCCATCGAACAAGCATGCTATCTAGAGCTTGAAATCCATCAAACCATGTTCGCATTCCTTCTCGGGTTGTGAAATCGATCTTTTCATGGAGCAAAAATGTAGCCACCCTATTGAGACATTCGGTCGCTTCTATAACATATGCATATCCTCCAAGAGCATCGTTTACATCCGTGGAATCAACATCTGGATCCGATATGTTGAAGTATCTAGTCTTCTTGTAAATCATGTATTTGAACAAACTACCTTCAGTAGGCAGGCGACGTTTTACATCCGAACTTGTCAAGCTTGTGTTCCAGCCAGTGGTCACTGAGCAAAATCGATCCATTTGAAATATACTCCAGAATATTCGCCTCCTCTCCTCTGTTTCCGTCACAGTTTTGGCTGGAACCAGGAATCCAACCCTATTGAGAAGCTTATTGTTGTCCATGTCATCATCTTCGCCAGCAAGACCAAGTTGTTCAACTATACGCGTGGCCGAAGACACGATTGACCAGCTACGTGGTCCTCTTCCACTTCCAATGGTATCGTAAGCGATGATTATACTAGCTTGAAGCGTTTCAACCGAAAATCGATCCATTGATGCTAGTAAAACAGCTTGTCGACATCGTTTGTAGTAATATTCTTGTTCCATTTGATCAAGATTCGTAAACTTTATAGTGGCTGCAGTAATCGCTTGCAATACAAGGATACTTCGATTTGGTGACTTGCATTTCTCCTCGAAAGTGTCTTGATGAAGGATAGGAATCCATGGATGTAACTGTTCAAAATATAACCTACAAAGATCCTTTAGCAAATCTTCAGGTGGTAATATGTTGTCCGTTTCGGATTCATTGCTGAATGAGCGCTTTCGCTTTCGATCGTTCTGAGGACTCGAGCAATGCGACGTTGAACCATCTCGATCAGCATTTAGCATAAGGCCATGTCGTAAGTGATCCAACTTTTGTGATAGGGGACCGTCTGATTGTGGCATTAAACCTTGTGATGCAAGTAGCAATGACTGTCCAAGAACAATTGATTCCAATTGGTCCATTCGCTTCGTGAGAGTCTCTATGTATCCAGGTTTCGCCCCTCGCTTTTTGAACTCGGCGTAATAGCACATTGCACCGCTTGCCATACAGGACTGACAAGGTTCTCCTCTAGAGCATTTGTGCTTTCTCTTGCGACACTGAACACACGCTGGTCCTTGAGAAACTTCGTTTTCACCATCGCTAGACATTATTAGTATGTCCTCAAGCACTTCGTGGAGTAAAAAAATTCGAATGCTGTTGTGGAGAAACCCAGAAAACCTTATTTCTCGAATTTGTGTCTGGAGTCATCGCTGTGTGAAAATTATTGCTCACTTTCCCGCCTCGCCACATTTCAAATTGCGAGTTGTCAAGAACCCATAAGGGGTATTCAGTCGAATGAAGCAATGGTAACAACCATAAAGTTTAATCTCTATATTGAAAAGTGGAAGCTCCTTTAACATTTAGTGAACCCCACCGCGTTGAAATAAAGGGATTCTCACCAAGGCCACAATAAATAATAGGTCAGGCCCCATTCCAATAATAGTCCTGATTGGTCCAAATATATGATACAGAATGTACTTTCTTGGTTCGAAGAAGTGATGTCGAAGGTCATAGTTGAGAGATACTCTCATATATATCTATTGAAGGAGAAAATCACGGAGTATCGGTAATGGGCAAACTTTAAAGAAGGCTGGTCTCAGGATTTAACATCCAATCTATGAACATTCAGTATGGAGCTGTCTACTTTTGTCTTAAAGAATTGTGAACACAAGCTTTTTCCTTCCCTGAGGCAGCATGTTGTGGATTGTCGGCGTTATCTGCGGAGTCTATGCAACCAATCTATTTCACAGCTTTAATTTTACGCCGCAAAATCAAAAATAACTGAGAGTCATAAGACAATATTAAATCCTAGAAACTAAGATTCCATTCTTTTCTTCAAGTAATCTCTATTGAAAGCTTGATACCGAAACAGTGGTCAAAAATTCTTCAAAATATTCATCTTTACCCTTTCCATTGGCTGTACGAAGCATTTGCTATAAAAGGTACATCCGCATTTTTTTTTCTCAGGGACCTATTGCCAAAACAAGTGGATTATTGCCTGCTCTTAATGTAAACTGTTCATTTTTAGGAAGTTATGCAGCATAGGGATCTCAAAATCTTCAGATAGTGGACGATTTTATCTTGTCCAATAGGAATTTGTTACAGAAACGTCCTTGATATCTATAGGTGCTGGTGGAAAGGCGACACGATTTGCAGAATACAGACATCTCACAAGACATTCAAGCAAATAATATAACATTGTGTAATCGATACCAATTGAATAAATCTTAGTTAAGATATGGAAAGCAAGATCTCCGGCCTACGGGTTGACAGTACTAGGGTGGGTGGTGTATCAGGTACATTCACAAAGTTGACGAATAGTTGCATAGCAAATGTATACATATAGACTTTTAACAAGAGATTGCTAACTACGTGCTTCGATCATATACTGTAAAAGCAGTTGTAAATAAAAGCTCTCTTCCCTCCATATGGCTATAACGAAAAACCAATGTAAGTTGGTATATCTTTTGTACCTTTAGATTCAACTTGGAGCCTTTTTCTTGAATTGCTGACCGTTTTACCCATTACTATCTGTGTAGAATAATCTGCCTTAGATTAGCTTTAGAGCGTTGACTTCATTTGTATTACCTTTCTCACGTATTAGTATGAAGTACACTGGTGACCCTTCACTACCATTGTCCCATTTACTTATCCATCACATGCAATGATAGTGATGTCAAAAAATGGAGGAAACCATCCGCATATCCTTATGCCTTTATTTTCTTCCGCCAATATGCGAGCATTCAAACTGATCAAAGGTATATAAACATTATCCACACACATCTGGGGATGATCCCTTATATACTCAACATATCATGACACCAACCTTCAGGAATCACTGCGATGTGCTCTTCAAACTAGTTTACTTTATACAACTTCTATGGTCCCTAGAAGTAGCCTATCATTTGATATGTCACAAACCATGAGTGATTGATGATTGTAGTCCTCTATAGTTCAGCTTCGTCTTCTTCAAACCTCACAGCCATGCTTAATCTTGTTGTGTTTGCTGCTACGCATTTACCAAGAAAAATATTCCTAATTTCATTACCTTTAGAATACCATATGTAAATCAGTACCTACCTTCATATATGTTGACCCTAACTGTGGCTTCCAGCTCTTCCTATGTCTTGGTTCTTTTCTTCACTGTGTCGTCAACGCTGGTTATTATGATTTTGGAATCGTCTTACCTTGTTCCTTCAGTTATAGTGAGCTTTGCTGTGACAATGCAAGTAGATTTGATTCCAGATTGCCAAGATTATTGTTTTGCCGCAAAACTAAGATCCACAATTGTCATAGTTAAATCACTTTTAACTACCGATTTTCCATGTCGCTTGTAGACATTTCCCTTGTCATAGTTCAAACAATACAGATGCATACCGTAAACATTCATTACTGGTCAGTAGGACGCCTGTCACAGTCATTAGTTTGTGTCTGGCACTTGGTCCTTCAGGAATGCCAAGAAAAATTATGTTGGTTCCACTTTTTACATTTTTAGTTTTTCAACTGGGGTTAGTGGCTGAGGTGATGACCATACAAATTATTTTCTGTCTTGCACTTCACTTACTTTCTAAACAAGCATCTTTGTAGGCATATATATGTTGAAATAGCTCAGAATAAGCATGTATGCTTTATGAATTTGGTATTAGATTATGACCTGGGATTCAGCATATATTTGGAATACTAATTTGCCACAATGCTACAAGTCTATCATAAAGCGCTAAATCCTCTAAATCCTCTGCAGACATAACTACGTTGAATTTTTATTGAATGAAATAACCAATATGTCACTATGCATTCCATCAACCAACAATATTTCGCTTGTGACAAACTGGCTAACGAAAACAGAAAATGGTATCCGTGACTAAGTATTGGGGCGGTGAACAGTAAGAATGTGCTATCTTTTTTTTTTTTTTACAGAGAATTAGCCCACCTCGGGACTTCCAATAATGATGTATGTATCTATTTCAATCACTTTCATTTCATTATCACTATTGTCTGCTGGACATTATTGCTACCAACCACCTCATAGGTAACCATGCCGCTTTCTGTATATCACAAGCCCAATCTCAATATAAAATGAACTTTATTTATTTATCTAGTGAAGAAAGTGACTATAGATTCTGTAAACTAAGGTCAGCAAGGTCCACTACATCTGAAATTCAACACATAAATATTTAACGTTATATCTAGCTGACTCTGATATTGAGCAGTCGTAATGTCGACTCAAGATGAATCGCGAGTGAGCTGTTCAACAATGTCTACATTCACTGATGGATATCATGAAATGGAGAGAAAGGAGAGAGAACACAGTAAACTGTCATAGTAGCGGTTTCAAGTAACGAATGAGCGGTACTGAGAAGAGAAAAGGTGAAATTAAAACGAAATGGTGATGAGTATTCAATGCGAATCGTGATGTCGTGTAGCAGAGAGGAACGTGTTTAAAAGTCCGTTTGCGGTGGAAATTTTTAATGGTTACCAGGCGGGTAAGCATCTGAAGGTCTGTCGACTTTAAACAGTTTATCAGAACATGAATATAATATTCTACTGCTATTTTTTACATTTAAAGCTACTCTTATATATTTCATCTTTCATCTATAGAGTTTACTGGGCTTAAAAGAATTAATTGAGGTATTGAGTTATTATTGACCAACGATCATCAACTTATGTTAGGTAACAATGATAAGTGTATCTATGCTTTGAGTCTACGTAGCGCTTAGGGAGATCAGCGAACTAATAAGGGAACTTTTACTAACATTTTGGAACTGTTTTCATGTTATAATAGAAATATCTTTTTCATTTGCACTAATTAAATACTGATATGTGGAAAATTTCTGAAAACAATTGTTGTTAGTATTAGAAATACTACGATTTCTCCATATAACCCTATTACTAAGGGTTGAAAATAACCACATAAGTATTAAAAAGTTCTACTTTACACATTAAGGAAATTTGATAGCCTTCGAATCAGGGGTTCTCTCGTAATTACTAAAGAAAATGTTAGTGTCGCCGAAATTCATCAAATTAGGTCGCTCGATCAAAACTTTGTCAATGATTATTATATTTTTCGCGAGTGGTTGGAATCTCTGGACAATTCCAGACCTTTTCCAAAGAAGAAATATCTAGATTGTTGATGAGCTTAACGAATCAATGAAATATTGGCCATAAATTTTCTGCAAGGGGATATTGGTGAAATATAAAAATGTTTATCTAAATCAGTAAAATAAATAGAAACTCCCATCTTTTATGAGGTTTTGCGACAAACTGTGTCAAATCATTTCCATAATTTCAAACTAATTCAAGCATTAGAACTCGGACAAGAACAGTGGTACGGTGGCTGCATATAACAAAATATTTTGACGAAGCCCGATAGACCGGTATGAGATTTCTTTTGCAAGCGGGCGTAGCCATCACAAAGTGATGGGGCAACGGTCACAAAGAGATGGGTAAGGTACGAGAGAGCGTACCTTTCCTCCTTGAATCTCTCTTTTGTTTTAGCGGAGCCTTTGCTTCGGTAATCCCCCATTTTTTTCTTCCACTGTGTACTTGTATGCGGTGATGATTCTCCTGCCTATTTTTACTAGTCTGTTTACTCTACTACACACATGCAGCTTTTATTTTATGAATCGGCATCCGGCACACTCGACCATCCATTCTTCTATTGCCCTTTGTTACTGTAGGAGGAGCCAGTGAAGTGACGGTTGCAACACTGTTGCCTGAAGTCTAGTGGTCAAGGCCTTAGGGGTGGGGCATGTTAGCTGACTCAACTCAGTGTGCATGCAATATGTGCTGGCATAACCCAGCATGTATGCTAAGGTGTAAGCCTTAGTACCTCACCTTAGAGCCTTTAGACTTTAGCTGGTGATGCTTAGCATTCTTTCTTTCTGGTCTGAAAGGACGATTTACTTATCAGTGTGCGATCCGCCCGTGCACGAAGCGGTTTTATTTGTTGAATCCCCACTTATATTCTTAGGTAGAGTTCTTCTAGCCCCTTCCCCATATATTCTTGAGGACCATATGTGTCACTGGCACATGGTGTCTAAGGATAATTGCCGAGTTCTCCGGTGTGTTAACTACCTGGCCATGTAAGCTTAGCCTTGAGCTTAGCCTTAATCAGTTGCAGGCACAAGACGGGGTACTTGTTC